>OX419689.1:7500-2884014 GCA_948474745.1 Oligia latruncula | reverse complement strand
CCGGTTTCCTCACGATGTTTTCTTTCACCGTTTTGAGAGTAAAGCAAAGTAAAGCGCCTTACTGGGTTTGAACCTACGACCACTCGTAAGTCGCGTTTCTACTGTGCCACCACTGCTCTCTTTTCTTCATACAATTAATGACCTTCAATACGCTACACAATCGTGACTTACGGATTCCGTTTAGAAGATATAGCGCTCAATATAGAGCATCAATCCCCAAGAGGCTATTATTGGACCAGCCATCCGAATAGAGGTCTTTGTATTAGCTCGCGGAACCGATGCTGCTCCGAATAGTGACGGTAATGTCAGGGTCGCCAGCGAACTGGTCCCGCTTGACATTCTACCAGCCGATCCGTAGGTGTCACTCATGTTCATTATATAAATCAATTCTGGAATGCTGTTATCATTAGAGGATATGATACAACTGTCTTGGGCACCCGAAATTGTATTATTTAATTTACGTTTTTTTTTTGTAATTTTGTAAAAAAAAACTTCATAAGTGGCGATTCGATAATTGAACGAGAATTGAGAGTGAAATTTCAAGGACGCCTCACGTTTAGGCACATTTCGTTACATGGGAGAGAAGAAAGATATAATTCTCTCTGTCTCTCGATCTCACTAAATCTCTCATAATCTCTTTTCATATTTCGCCTTTTGGCCTCGTATAGGACTTTCTGTCTAATTTTTCTTTTGTTACTTTTTTTTTATATAACTTGTATTTATATTTTACTGTGTTTTGTTATTTTGTGATCTTCCTGTACGAGTCGCAGTAAATACTTTTTCTTTCTTTCTTTTTTAAACGTTGCTTCTATGACGTGTCCGGCGCGGCACGTGCATTTTTTGAGTCGTTTCGCTTCTTTGTGTAAATTATAAAGGGTTATTTTTATTCATAGGCTTCAGTGAAGTAGGTACAACACTGAGAATTTATTTTCTGCCGTACAAAGGAATAATCGTTTACTTTAACATCGATCAATTCGACTCCGACTGGTTTTTTCATGAGTTACGTTCAGAATCCATATACAATACAGAGTGACATCGACGCACAATTCAGCGTAGAAATTTTTCGTCGGTTATCAAGTTATGTTATGTTAGTTTAGTTATGTTTGAAGGTCAAAGGTCATTCTTCCCAAAGAAAATGTACCGTGCGTTGATGTCTTTACATTGGCCAAAACTCAAAACAGAGGAGTCGGTTACGGTAATAAATTTTAATGGGTTTTTCCCATCTCAAAAAATGCCTAACGCGTCTAAAGAAGTGTTGACTTCAAAAAAATTCATCATAATTTTTCCGGAAGTCTAAGTGGCAAAGCCTCTCTTAAATGAAGAGAGATCATCAGATCAGTTCGACAGTACCATATTATTGTATTGTCATCAGAACTACTTAAAGCTGCCAATTTTCATTACGCTGCGACCCTTGGAAGATGGTTAAATTAGTTACCTTAGATTCCATTACATAGTTAGTTACATACAGGTCGACCTAATAAAAGCATGTTTAAAATGTGTCCGTCAACAAGACCCGAACGAGTCTGTTAATGCCTATGGCATTAAGTCCGCCTCTGTATATTTATTGTGCTTGAAGTATTACATAAATCAATCATAAATAAACAAGCTGTCATAGTGATCCATACAACAATGCGAATAAACCCCAGTTTTTCACGGCCAGAAAAAACGTGTGTACAAAGGCCCTTAGGATATTAAAAAAAAATTGCCCATATATCAACACTATCACGAATACCGAAGATCGATAACATTACATAAGCATTGCTTAATCCTCATTGTGAACCAGAGGACAGCGCGGCGGCTGCGCGTGCGCATTGCCAATTACCGACACCAATACCTACACGCCGTCGAATTGTAAATTCTAACTTACGTGTGCGTTACGGGGAGATGATCAGTTGAGAATTCTGTAAAAGTACCAAAAGAGTAGGAAGTGAGAAGTTGTCTTTTTTATATCTGCGTGTTTCTGTGACAAAGTAATATTTTTTTTCTATCTTTCACTTTAAGTTTTTGATACATGTACTTAACCTACCAAACTGATACTTTTAGGTAAGAACCCAAATCGTATATTCTGGGTAGAGATTTCCAAAATATCAATGTTGACTTGAACCGGTTTTGTATGTAAGATAAATTCTCTGATTTTTTTTTTGGTATTCCTGCTCATTGGGCTTAAAATTACAACTTAGTCTCTCGATAAGGTTAAATATTTTTAAAATACTAATAAATATAAACGATTTGTGGATCATGGAATACCTTTTATGAATCCGCGAACACGGAGACTTAATTTTAAACGATTAAACCTTGTAGCCCTTTCACTGAAAAGGTATAAGTACCTATGTATTTATTTATGATCTCCCAGTAACATTATTATTTGTTCAAACTAATCGACACGCAACCACCACAAGGGGCTGTCAACAGGAAAACTGTTCCAAGGAAAAATCAACCATAACTTAAGCACTTGAGGTCCATTTTCACAGAAGTCCCAACAAAACAAATGAGAAAGCTATTAATGATAAATGTAAATTAGTTTATTTATTTGAGAGCTCGTAAAAGGTAAGATATGACTTCTCTTTATTATCTCTTTGCCTTGTAAATATCGATAATGAGTTCTGAATGTCTTTTAAAATTATGTCAATTTGAAGGTGTTAATCATAATCAGCTTATAGTGTTCCCACTGCTGGGCTGGGACACAGGCCTCCTCTCGGTGAGAGGGAGTGGGCCGTAATCCAACACGAGGGCCCAGTGTGGGTTGGTAGAGTCACATGTCTTGGTTCTAAGACATACTGGTTTCCTCACGATGTTTTCCTTCACCGTTTTGAGAGCAGTGGGGTCGAGTGTGATGGTTCAGTTTCGTTCACTGTTCAGAAAGAGCGCAAAGGAGAAAAAAAGTTCAAAAGAAAAAAAAATTACAAGAAAGAAAGAAGTTTTCACTTCAAAAGTTTTATCATTTTGATGTTATATTTTCCTGTAAATATAGCCGTAAGTTGAAAGTTTATTTAAATGATAATATTGTTAGTGTTTTTTTTGTTTCATTATTTTTGTGGTTTTTTAATCACAAAATAATGGATTTACGTCGCTAAGTATAAAAAAACGTTTTATCTAATAACCAAAATATTTAAAACGTTCTACATTACTTTTGATCAAACTAATCATAGTCTATCGAAACTATTAATTATTTTAAACCGAGTTAACTACCAACGTAATTCCATTTGATAAATTAATTGTTTGAATTATATACTGCCTCTACTAACCGTGCCAAATGCCAAGGATATTTGACAAAAAAAAGAACCGATTTTACTTAATATGCTGTTTCTCTTAAAAACTCTGATATTTCATTTTTATCTGATGTATGTCATGTATCTGGTCTGACAACCAGTCTTACCAAGGGCCCAAGGGGTATTGTATCACCCAGTAACTGGGTTGTAGAGATCAGATAGGCAGTCGCTCCATGTAAAATACATGGTATTCTTATTCTATTAGACTGGAAGCTGACCTCAACATAGTTGGGAGAAGGCTAGGCAGATGATGATGTGTATTGTGTGTCTTTTAGTATGTGCTAAATAAATGTATTTTTCATTTCTCATGCTCGGAAAGTAGTGTTTGTTTGATCCGAATAGCGGGTGGAAGACGCTGCTTCCCACCTTAGGGCGGGAACGACTCATAGTAATTGCTTCCCTCTCTAGGGCGGGAATGAATTTTAAAAATAGAACTAAATTTGCTTAGGTAGTCAGCTACTTTTTTTTTTTTAATAATTAAGAAAATTGCAGCAGTCTTCTGAGTTTATAAACAGCCAGTGTTAATTTTTTTTTAAACTTAGTAAGTGGGACGGCCCGCCGCGGCGGTGAACAGAATCTACCTACATGTGGCTGTGACGCGGTGTGTTCCATATTTCAAATTTAAAAGAGATTATTAAATAAGTAGTATTCATGTTCATGTCATCAATAAATAGTTTAGAAAAACTACTATTTTGTGAGTGTTTAACGCGGGTGAAACACATCAACTCCTTTCGACCCTTGCATAACAATCTACTATTCTTTCTGTGTTTCTTTCTTAGAGAAGAATGTAGGTATTTGAAGGAAATATGACTTCCCATGGTTATGCATAGATACCTAGATAGGTAAACCATTCAGCACCAGCATATGGATGCGAAAAACGGATAAGTAGGTACTTATTTAACAATATTTAGCGACCAAGACCAGCTCGTCATGGACATCACTGAAAAAAACATTCTTCAAGCGGCAAATAATCACACATTTGCTCCATTGTGCTTAAAATTACATTCCAGACTCCAAAATTAGCCACGGTTAAATATTTTTATGCTACCACAACGAAACACATCATGTCGCGAACACAATGGACGCTTAAACACTTCGTAAAACAGTTCCTTTTGAAAGATAACCAGCATAATCTTGACATACGACAAAAAGGGAATTAATATTTAAGGCGAAAGCGCTAAGGTAACCCGCGAAATTCAATTTTTTTTTACGTTTTTTGCAATTTGCTGGTCAGATTAAAATATGATTCGCGACCGTAAAAAATATGTTTTTACAGAATTCAACAACTTTTACTATGGGACCAAACATGAAATCGCAAAAAAAACAGCTGTTTAGTACATTTTGACGAGCTAACCGAGCATAAATGTAGGGAACGACTGATTTTTTTTTTCGCTTGGGTCCCATAGTAAAAGTTGTTCATAATGATGAGTACAATGACCTTAAGAGGTTTTGCGCATTTAACGTTACACTTTGTATAAAGTTGCTTAAATATTATATTTAAAAACGACTGAATTTGACAAATTCTTGATATTTTACTTAGCAAGCAGCGCCACCATGAACGGTCAAAATTAATTGGTCACCCTACACCCGTCACACTTGGTATAATATTAAATTAAAAGTAATAAAAGTAGTAATCTGAGCCTGCGCAGATTTATTTATTACCTTCGATTTCGTTCAGGTTAAGATATCACAATAATTGGACTTCTGTTTCTTTGATTAATTATGCAGGAATACGAAAATATTGCAGTTCATTGATCTCATTGTGCTTAAACTTGATTTTATGAATATTTATTTACACGACTCTGGTTTCAATGTAAATACCTAGTTGGAGAAGAGATAAGGATTTAATTAATTTATGCATGCAGATGTGCTAAATATTTTTAAGATAATTAAAACTCAGCATTTTTCTACTTACTTTAAAATTTATCGGTATGCGAATCTCCCAAGTCAGACTTTGTGATATTTTGCATAAATAAAACCTTTTGTTCAACTGTAGGACACAGAGAATGTACTATAGGAATCCTACTTTTGTGATGCTTTTTCATTCTACTGATTCCTCTAGGTACCCTAAAGCCGAAAGGACCCTTTTTTTAGGAAAAGTGAACCTGACATCTACCGTCAAAAATCACATCCATGTTATCCATAATCAAACTAATATTATAAAGTAGCTGACCCGTGAATTTTTTTCATGAATTTTTCCCATGTTTTGATAGTTATTCTGCTATTCGGGGCGGAGACAAACCCAACATACATATAAAAGATCTTAAAAATCAGTCCAGCTGTTCTTGACTTATAAATGGTATAAGTAACCCAACTTTGTTTTATTTATAGACACGAAAGAAACTCTGTATGTCTGTCTGTCTGTAACCTATCGAAAATTTGGCACACGTGACACATGACAGGCGGGGTAATTGCGTAAAACACTATCAGTAGCAATGGCTTTCATTTTGACATTTCATTGCGTTATTTATTACGTTGTTAAACAGAACTTCGAACATATTATGAAGGACTAGAAATATCCTTCAAAATCTGAATCTGAATCGATTGAGATAGTGTGTTATGCGCGATGGCGGGGTAATTCCCCGCCATCGCCAGTCAAAAAAACCTGTGCAAAATTTTCGATAGGTAACAGACAGACATGTGGGCTAGTTAGTTTTTTATCCTGATGGTACGTTCCCTTAGGATCATTTCGACCTCCTTGGGGGAAATATCGGATCCTGCGCTACGGAAAATACCAAAAAGATTCACCCAAACAAAAACAACAAACAACAACAGACCTATAACAAGCCTTCCCCAACTAGGTCAATACTATTAATAAAAAAAACCGGCCAAATGCGAGTCGGACTCGCACACGAAGGGTTCCGTACCACAAAAAACGTTTCTTTTTTACCCCTTTAAATTTTAACTTTATTTTATTTTTATTATTTGTTGTTATAGCGGCAACAGAAATACATCATCTGTGAAAATTTCAACTGTCTAGCTATCACGGTTCATGAGATACAGCCTGGTGACAGACAGACAGACAGACGGACAGTGGAATCTTAGTAATAGGGTCCCGTTTTTACCCTTTGGGTACGAAACCCTAAAAAACCGTGTTGTAATAAATAACAAAAAAAAAATACTTTTCCTTACAAAGTGACGACTTGATACGTCGAAAGACAACGATCCATCAACTTTTATAGGCACCAAGATTGTTTTTTCGCCAATTATAACACGGCAAAGTTAAATGGCGGTGTTATGATTGATAGCGTATTGTAATATCACCCTATTATCTTGCAAGAAGTGTAAAGTGAGACTGTAAACCAATCAATATTGTGTACACGTTGTCTCCGGCGGGTTATACCTTCTTGTTGTTAAGTAATTGGCAGACATGAGAGAAAAGCCCTACGATTTTATCTTGAATATTTTTTATGGATAAGTAATTTGTATGGTTTAACACCTCGTTACAACTATACTGTTGGTAATTTGGTATGGGATTTGCGTAAATTGCTGACATGTTTTTCTTTAGAAATATAAAATCTGAGTCTAAACTAGTTTGGTTATAGGAGCCACATTTATTTTATAGTTTTAAATTGTTATTAATTTTATAGTAAGGTGCTTGTGGCATAACTAAGTTTATGGTGCTAAGTGCTAACCTATAAGAAATAATAATAATAACGTTTATTTGGAGTCAATAAAATATAGTCTAAATACAGTTATATTCCTAAGAACTAGGATACAATTAATGTAAGTAAGTAGACTAAAACTATGTGAACTCCTGAATTCCAAACTAGGTAAAAACCTGTATCATGGAAATCAGTGCTCTTCCGTAGTAAATTAGGTGTAAAAACTTATATAAATCACACAACGACAATTCCAAAATTAATTGACTTAGGAGGTACTTAAGTCTAAAACTTGACGGGTGAGGTATGTATGTCAGTGAGTGTGTGTGTAGTGTTGATGTTGGGTGTGAATGTGTGTATTGAGTGTAGTGTAAAAATTGTTACACTAACATTAGATTTTACAGTTTTTTTTTATTTTACCTTAGATTACAGTGTTAACAATAATTGGCCATAAAAGAAAATAAACAAAAATTTACACGACCTACTCTCAAATGTAGTATTAACTATTTGGCCCTCTTAAACCATAATTGAAAGGAGAAAATCAACTCAAAACGGTATTGAAATATCAGCCAATTAATCAATTAGTCTTTTATTGTCACTGTCACGCATTGGTCACAAGTATACAAGAAGCGGTCATAATAATGAATACACTTGTAATCATTACGAGGCGATTTGTTTGCCGGTCGGTTGCGATTCAGGAAAAGTATCGAAAGATCTGGTATCGAGGTTTTACCTTCTTTTAATGATATACTACCTTCGCAAATATACAGGGTCGAATTAAATTAGCTAGCCAAACTCCGCAGACGTGATGGATATCGATATCTTAACACGATAAAATAAATAAAAACTTTTTCCAAAAAAAAACAACCGACTTCCAAAAAAAAACACTAACTACAAAGTGAAAATAACTTTAATTTCGAAAGGCCTATTTCTTGGCCAAAGAATTAGCATTGCCATACAACGTGGCAATGCTGCCAGCCTTTTGGGCACTGTTCCTGTTGACAGCGATGCGGACGAATTTTTTGATGCCCTATGATCATTTTGCTTATTTTTTTTCATAAATGTACATATTATTATTATTTTAAATAGGTATTAGCATAAATTATTTCGAAAGTCGGTGTCGTTGGTTCCGCATTTTCGTTTTTTGACACCGACTTCCGAAATTAAAGTTATTTTTTCACTTTGTAGTGTTTGTAAAAAAAATCAGCTGTTCCCTACATTTATGTTCGTAACAGCTGATTTTTTTTGCGATTTCATGTTTGGTCCCATAGTAAAAGTTGTTCATAATGATGAGTACAATGACCTCTTAAGAGGTTATTAATGTTTTACCAATAACCTTGTATAAGCCTAATTATCATGCCAAATGATGTGATTAATTCGAACGACATCTACTTAGGTATTGTTGCTTTTAGATGACTCGTCCAGTTTCTGGAAGTCTGTTCAAATCTCTGCATTTAAATGAGGAAACCCTGAGTAAAATACGAGTAGGTATGTTGGCTGCTGGTTTAACCCAAATAATCAAGAGCCAAACAAAAAGGATTCAACAACAAATTAAAATTACAATAATAGGTTTTCAGAATTAATACTCAGTAGTTTGTAAATAATTTACACCGTGTATCAGAAATGTGTGTGTGATAAATTTGGGTTGATTAGGTACCTATTGAAGTTTTGTATGAGTATATTTTCGCGATTGCGATGTTGATCTCATAGAGAAAGTTGTTCTGTTTGATGGTCTGTACCACACCCTCAAAATATGACCACACATTTCTTACTTACGCAGTATACTTACTGCAAAGTCTAACCTATGGACCAATCTGAAAGTATTTCCTATCAAATAAAAAAATAATTTTGCAAATTGGCTTAAAAACAACGGACTTCTGAGGAAGAAAACATAATAAAAAATCAACCGAATTGATAACCTCCTCCTTTTTTTGAAGTCGGTTAAAAATGCAAACTTACGAATAAAATCGTAGACACCGATTACGGAATAGTTATGGCGTAGACTAGACTCGTAGGCCCGCCGTAGCAGTCGTAGCTCGTAGCACTAGTTTAGAAAGTACATCCCTTGTAGCGCTACGAGTGCTACACGTCTACGACCCTCATCATCGCTGTCAGTGATTCCAGAGTTATTTAAGTGCGACTGCGCATATTTTTTTCAGGATATTTTTTAAGTAAATTAAATATTATTTTTATTGAATAGCAGAGGACATATACGCGGGTGAAACCGCGGGGCGCAGCTAGTCTAATCTAATCCAACTACAACTAGCCTGTATTGTCGCACTCCAGGGCAACTGCCTCCCTCTCCCTTATCCACACAATTCTGTCTTTTAACCAACCATAAATATAATTTAAAAGATGTGCTGTTTCAACAAATAAGTGCCATTTTCGACCAGCATTCGCGATCGGATGACGCGATAGTAGTGAAACATGTGTTTACAGCAGCCATCATTTAGTTATAGCGTCCCTTTTCGGAATTGAATTCATTTATAATTTTGTTTTTATATTTATGCATAACATATCGAGACTCATAAGCTCCTTACCACGGAAAACACGTTAAGCCGTTGGTCCCGACTGTCATTCGTAGATAATGACACTCGGAGGAGACCAGGAGCCAAAAAGTACAAAAGGGTATCGACTATACCCATTAACTGGGTTGTGGAGGTCAGATAGGCCGTCAATTCAAGTAAGATACTGGTACACTGGAAGACTGGAAGCCGACTACAACATAGTTGGGAACAAGGCTTGGTAAATTGATTGATTGATTTATACGTAGATACCTACAATTTTAAATCAAACACCGTTTCGTATTTTTTTGCTTATCAACTATACTTGAGGTCAACGATTTTCCTGATTTTTTAGCTCCAAAAAGCAGTTGTTTAAAATTAAGTTTTTTAAAGATGCTGAAGTTCAAAAGGTAACTTCGTTAAAGTAATTAGTATATTTGCACTTAGTTATTAATTATTTTGAAAATCAAGATGAAGTTAATTTCACAGTAGCTCACTATTAACCGGTTTTGTTAAACCGATCGCGGAATCTCCGCTTGATGCCAAGGACTGTTCAATTATGATATTTTTTTAATTGGACCCCTTTTTGGAACAGTAAATTGTTTTGTACAACAAGCTTCATTATTGTTAAAAATATGTGATTTTACCTTTTACTCATTATAGGTTTTGTAAATGTAAAATGAATTATTTAATAAATTAATTAAATGACTCTATATCGTTTACATACCCACTCATCTTTGATCCCTGATAATTTACTTATGATAATTTTCCTACTGCAGGGAAATGACCTCTTCTTAAACAGAGTATTGACTGGTTTTATAAGTTCATGTTTCCTCTTGGTATCTTTTTTCCTTCACCGATGTCAATAATGTCTAAGACAAACTCATAAAGTAGGTATCTACGTCATCTATTTCCTAACTATGTTGGGATCGGCTTCCAGTCTAACCAGATGCAGCTGAATACTTGTATTTTACATGGAGCGCTGACTGCCTATCTGACCTCCACAGCCCAGTTACCTACTGGGTAATACGATACCCCTTGGTAAGATTTTCCGGCTTCTGACGACCCGTAACGACTGTCAAAGATCCACGAATCACACCCGGGTTCAACGCCTCTCGGTATGTAAAGATGGTCACCCATCCACGGACCAACCACGGCAAGCGCAGCTTAACCTGTCCGATCGACCCGTACGGCTGTTATTACTTAGCCAGGAGCCCGAGAAAGAACCTACCCGAACTTAGAGCCACAACCTCATGCATGAAAGGCGATGTCTTAACTACTGGGTCATCACGACGACACAAGATAAACAATACTTAATACGAACAATAAATTCTCATTTATCATTTGCATATCCCATCTTATTTGTATCACTCATCAAACTGGCACTTCTCGAAATATAATGGCCGAAAATTGTTCCATTTATAAGCAAAGGTGATATGAATAAAACATGAGGAGTATCCTTCAACCATAATTCATAACAGCCAGGCTATAGATCTTGCAGGAAACAAAACTGATCGTTATATCGCAAAACATCGAATCATTGCCGTAATTTTGTATTTACTCGTCGAAGTGAGGCAGTTTTTTTAATATGCCCATTGACTTAAAAAGGTGGTAATATTTCATGTGGATCGTCCACTTCTTAGTTCGGCGAGTGACCATAATCAATGGAGGAAGCCATTACAGAGAATATATTGGTGCGGGAATGCATCGGAGCCGCCTGCGCCGCGCCAAGCACCGCATCAATATTGTTAAGAGTTAAGTGCGAGCAAATATGTATTTATTTATCGAAATATTAAAATGATTTGTTCCAAGTACGTAGCTATAGGCACCTAGGTACTTATCCCTAGACAGTAAAGTTAATCGTGATAGTGACTAGCAAATAAATAGAGAGTAATTGGGTAATAGCTAAACTGGTAGGTAGATATTCTATCAAAATCAAAGCTTATTTATTCAAATTAACCTGAGAATCTGGACTTTTTGAACGTCTAAATTATATAAGACAGTCCCCCAAAACGCCCGCCCTTCACCACTGCCTATAGTGCTTTTGCTGGGGAGAAGTGGTGCAACAAACTCCCCAGCAGCACAGCTCTGTGTTCAGTTACATCATTCTTAGTACCTATAGATAGCTATTACTAGAATGAAAAGTCATTCTGTCAATTTACAAATAGCCTCAAAAGACACGTCAAATAACACAAAATGAGATACAATGTAGAAGAACAACTTATTAAAAAGAAAATAAATAAAAAGCTTCTTCCAAACAAAAATAAACCAATGCGTCCGCTCTATCTTAAATTACCCGAGTAGCAAGACAATCTTCTTGTGAGAAACCAGATACTAAAAAACGAGCACACTACCAAGTTTCAACAAATTGTAAGCGAACGTTAATTTGTCAATAAAATCGCCTTTTAGCACTGTGAAGCCATAAATATACTAACAGAAGAAATATATCTGATATCCGATTGTCTCTCCTTATTATAGGCGTCACTGGACGGCACGACGCGGCACGGCACGGTATTAACATTTGTATGGTATGCCGAATCCTTCCGCGGCATACCGCAGCTTCCCGCGGTATGTTCAAGTCCGCTTGTGACAATATCAACGAAATGCGAGTGCTAAGTGTATGAAAATAGGATTCAAAATCATTTCCGCTTTCGAAAAGCCATGCCTTGCCGCGCCGTGCCGCCTGGCCTTTACACCTACTTATCTTGTTGCAAAACTCGGTACAGTCATTTAAGAATTTAAGGTATCTGAGCTAGGAATCGAAGCCTATTCTCTGTTCACCTCACACGTCGATAAAATCAGGTATCATAAACCATGGCGGATTTTATTAAGTGACGAGTAATTTTGTTTAAATACTTTTGGTCAATTAAAGAGTAAGCAGAAGCACTTAATTGTATTATTGGTAGTCTAGTACATCTCAAAACAAGTTGTAGATTCTTTTGAAGTATTTTCGTGTGAAACACCAAGTCGAGTTCTTTAAAAAACAATGTGCTTTGCACCTACGCTAATTATCTCTAATAGGAAAAACAGCGCATCGACCTCTGTTACAAAATAGACACGTGTGGTCGGAAAAACAAACAATGTCAGTAGATTACTTCACTTCACTTCATTTCAGCCAAAAGACGTCCACTGCTGGACATAGGCCTCCCCCAAGCACTTCCACTTCGACCGGTTCTGTGCTTCTCGCATCCAACGGGTTCCTGCGGCCTTCACAAGGTCGTCGGTCCACCTTGTGGGAGGCCTTCCAACGCTACGTCTTCGTCTTCGTAGATTACTTACAACGAGCCAAAAAAGCTGGAGTTTGCTTAGCATAATCAGCCTATAATGTTCACACTGCTGGGACTCAGGCCTCCTCTCTACGAAAGAGAGTGGCCTGTAAACTACCACGCGGGCCCAGTGCGGGTTGATGTCACATGTCTTCGAATTTTGGTTGTAAGACTTGCCGATGTTTTTCTTCACCCTTTTAAGAGTAGTGGCGATGAATTTTTATACACAAAGTAAAGCGCCTGGCTGGGTCTACATCTACAACTCGTAAGTCGGAGCCATTACCACTGGACCAGGGTTACCGCTGCCCCGGAACATAAAGGGCTAAGGAAGGAACACGGGTGGGTTTTAGTCAGTTGACACTCCCTTCCGCTTCACCCAAAGCGGGAGGGATCATTTGATGATTTCCCTTCAAAAAAAAAAAGCACTGCTCCAATGCATGCCTTTCCGTAAAAAAATCCTCATTGAAAACCAAATTTCACAAAAAGCGTGTCGACTTATACGCCACGCAAAATTAAACGACGCCCTTTAATTAATACAGCGAGACACAACACAAACGAATTCTGTTTTTAGTGTCGAATACAAAAAAATAACATTGAACTTGAGATGTTGAAAGACTGGATTCAATTCCACACATTTTTTTGTAAGCCCACTATACAAAGTTGCTCCATATTCGCTCCAACTCTAGCTTGACCTTTTCCAATAACGACAACAGAGGAAAAAACTGGTACCCACTATGTATTTCTGCTGCGAATAATGATAATACATGATAAATGTTTTATAATTAATATAATCATATAAGAATCCCTAATTTGGAGAATAATCATTTCCAACAACATTGGTGATCATTGCATGAATGTCGATGGCTATAAGTGTACGGGAAGACCAAAGAAGCGATGGATGGACGGTGATGACTCTGAGATGACGATTACTTAAGGGCTTACAGGACCTAAACTCAAAAAACCGCAAGTTTTAGAAACAATACAAGTATATGACCAACTACAGTAAACAAACATATTTTGCAGTAAATTACCAGCGTTGTGTCATCGCGCTTCTCTTTCTTTTCTATGCAGTCCGACAAAGACCGCGCTTTAGGTCATGTAGTCGCCTTAGGACATGTTGCGCCGACCCCAAATAAATTGTGGTAAGGGTAGGAGAATGATCATTGGATGGCAATTTTGACTAGAATCAACTTCGCGAAATGACAAAAAAAAAAAATCATTTTAACCCAGTGCCAAACATATTTGGTTCCGATGTACACACATCAAAAGTGTCTAGGGATCAAGCATTTTTATGCGGATTTCTTGAGATTGAGATGTGGCTTTGTAATAAATTTATGATTTTATAAATTTATATGGATCCTTTTTGGTGCATTTCATAATTTGAATCAGGAACTGTGAATCAAATTCGAGTAAAAGATGAAAATCAGCTGTCAATATTTTCCCTATAAAAACATACAACGCATTGAAGACATTATTAGTGCTACTGTTTCCCTACTACTGATTAAAACCAACGTTATTATGGAGCGGCGACGTCATTTAAGCAGGGAAGAAATGCTCAGAGCCGTGGGAATGATAGAAGCTGGTTCCCGGCAACGTACTGTGGCTTTAGCTCTGAATACAAGTCAGAGTGTTATCAGTCGACTTTGGACACGTTACCGAAGCACTGGTACCGTGGCTGAGCGCCATGGAGGACGGTATCGCTGCACCACACGGAGACAAGACCGATACATTCAAATCTTAACTCGAAGAGCTCCAACAATAACCGCCATGATGTTAGCCGTGAGGCTTCATCACTCTTCAGGGAACTTAATTAGCGACCAAACAGTCAGAAACCGCTTGCATGAAGTGAACCTTCATTCCCGAAGACCGCTACGGGTACCACCTATAGCAATGCACAATCGTAGGATTCGATATCAATGGGCTCTTGAACACAGAAATTGGGCAGAAGAACAATGGCGTTTCGTGTGCTTTTCTGATGAGTCTCGTTTTGGTATGAGACCGGATACAAGACGTATACGACACTGGAGAACCCCTGGACGCCAACAGCGATTAAAATCCTGCCAGGAAGTCCATCCTTATAGTGGTGGAACCATCATGGTATGGGCGGGTATTTGGATCGGCGGAAGAACTGAGTTGATTTGGATCAGAGGCAACCTCAACGCTCAAATTTATGCTGAGACGATTGTATCAGACGTCATCGTTCCTCTACAAGTGCAAATCGGTCCCTTATTTCAGTTAATGCATGATAATGCACGACCGCACACCGCAAGAGTTGTAAGACAGACTCTCGCCGCAGCTAACATCAATGTCCTGCCCTGGCCTGCTCAGTCGCCAGACTTGAACCCGATTGAGCATGCATGGGATATGCTACAGAGAAGAGCTCTGCCGAATATGGAGGGTATCCAGTCGCAAGAAGACCTTTTTTTGTTATTGCAACGAACATGGGCGGCCATTCCACAGCGTGATTTGGATGAACTCATTTTGAGTATGCCAAACCGATGTTCTTGTGTTGTTAGTGTTCGCGGTAGAAACACGGATTATTAATTGTTTAAGTTACCCAATAAAATTTTAAAGAAAACTGTTATATCAGTCTTTTTTTCGAACTTTTGTGTTAGTGGTTCAAATGTCAAAAATCCCTTTATTAGGAAAATGGCAAATTTCTTTATTAATGCAAAGGTGACTTGGTTTATCGTTACTGTGACAAACGAAAACACTTTATTTGATGAATCCTTAAAGAAAATTTTAATTAATATCAATGCTATGCCGGAGGTCGTGGGTTCGATTCCCACCCAGGACAAATGTTTGTGTGATGAGCATGATCATTTGTTCTGTGTCTGGGTGTAATTTATCTATATATGTATGTATTTAGAAATATATAAGTATGTTTATCAGTTGTCTAGTACTCATAACACAAGCTCTGCTTAGCTTGAGACTAGACGGCGTTGTGTGATAGTTGTGGAATATTATATTATATTATATATCAATCAGGAGAAAAGTTATTGCAAAAATATATGTTGATCCCTAGACACTTTTGATGTGTGTAATTAATTCTTTTGAAGGACGGATAAGGAAAATAAATTAAAAAAAAACAAACTACCTACCTACAACTTTGGAGATCGCTCTGGAACTGCCAAATGCTTAGGTATGAAAAAAAAACCGAAGAGGCCGAATTAAATAATGGAACCTCTTTTCCTTATACGGAAATATATTACCTACACGTCGGTAAAAGATATTGGTTTTGGGTCGGAAATAATGGTTATTGATAAATTCAACCAATTTAATGAAGAGCAGAATAAATTAAAGTATTTTTCATTCAAAACCTGAGGGGCAATTCTCGTAATTTTAAGAACGTTCACAGTCTCATTCTGTCAAGCATACCTCTAATTTCTCAACATTTTTGACAAGTTTTTGACATTGATTGTCGCTGAGATGGGAGTGCGACTTGAATTTGAACGTTTTTGGTTTTCTGGAGTCTTCAAAACTTCCAGCTTAAGGCTCTACTCATAGATATCCGTGGCTCTACTAGTAATATATATAAGTAAATGCTCTATGAACATTCCACATTCTACAAAAATCTTAACGACTTATCACATAAAATGAAACAGATGTAAGTATCTAAAAATATATCTAAAAAAGGAAAAAATTAATTATAACGCTTAATCGGAATTCATAAAAAAAAAAATTCACCAAACCGGAGAGTAATTCTTAATATTTATCGTTTGTCGTTAAAACGGGATGTTTGGCTATTAACAGACAAAAATTAACTGTTTTCTCTCCTTTTAATACGCCGAGATTAATGCTAATTTTGGCATAAATATATTTATTTTAATTTTAAAAGTGTGCCATGTGTTTAATGGGCTAGTTAAAACTAGAATATAAATCTCTATATAAAATGACTATCGACCCGCCCCTGCTGCGCCTGCTGCCCTGGCTTATACGACTTGACAAAACATTCAGATATTTATAGGTACCTATCTTTATTATACCACAAGATCAGCCTAACGTTCCCACTGCTTCTTCTTCTTCGTGTCGTTGGCACGACTGTATTTTATTTAAATCTTGTTTTCCCAAAACTTTGCCACTTCCACGGCGTTGTCGGTGGCAGCGCAGAGATCACTTTGACTGCATTCCCACTGCTGAGACACAGGCATCCCCTTTTCGATAGGGAGTGGGCTAATCAGGGCTAATAATCTACCACGCGGGCCCAGTGCAGGTTGGTATATATCTAATAAAGATTTATAAATAACTAGCTTCTGCCCGCGACTTCGTCCGCGTGAAATTTCACCCTCTTAGGGGTGGAATTTCGAAAAACCCTTTCTTAGTGGATACCTACTCTTCACAAAGAACACACCCTCCAAATTTCATGTCTCTAGGACCAGCGGTTTAGACTGTGCGTTGATATATCAACAATCAGTCAGTTTATCATTTTATATATATAGATATATAGAAGTTAGCTTTTGTTAGAACGATGTCTGAATGATCGAGTAAAACAAAATGTAGGTACGCATACAATTAGGAGTACCTACTTTTAACTAATTACTTCATAATCATCATCATATTATTATCGTATTAACTGTGTTGTGGAGGTCAGATAGGCAGTCGCTTCATGTAAAAGGCCTCATATGTAAGGCTAGCCTTTTCCCAACTATGTTGGGGTCGGCTTCCAGTCTAACCGGTGCAGCTGTATACCAGTATTTTACATGGAGCGACTGCCTAAGTATCTGACCCTCACAACACAGTTACTGGGTAACACGATACCCCTTGGTAAGACTGGTTGTCAGACTTTCCGGCTTCTGACGACCTGCAACTGTAACGACGACGTGTCGACACAGATTTTTTAAATAGTACGTGAGAGAATATTCATTAGAAAATATTTATTTTGCAGTTCATTAGACATCTTATCTTTTCATTTAGTAGGTACCTAATTAGCTACCTTACAAAAAATATCCAATGAGAATGAATCATCAGTTCACTAAGAATCGTCACAGCTGCGCCATAGAGGTCAATGATCAATCACCGTAACATAATATTAGCACCGTTTAGCAAATCCGCTGATCTACAGGACAAATATCTCCATTAAATTGACTAATCAAAATTTATTACAAAATAGGTAGGTATAACATAAAATCCTAGCTTTATTTATTTCAAACACTGTTATTATAGGTAATCCTGACTAACTTGACTGAGTATAAGTTATCGATTTTCGAATTCTTAAATCGATAAAAGGTCAACAGCCATTAAATTAAAGCTATCGATTTAGATAATAGAAAATTAAATTGGTAAAATAAGATATTATAAGAACCTAATGTGTTGAGAATATGGCGGGCACTCCGCGGTTGATAAACATGGCGAACGAAATTTACATTACAAAGCGTAAAATTACCATCTGCCGTTCTTTCTTGTTGTTAGGGCTGACAGTTTCGAAGTCCCTGAACAGTTTGGTTCAAAAATAATTGATTTTTGTTTTGATAGAGCTGCCTGGCAGGACTTGGGGAAGGCCTTTGCCCAGCAGCACTATAGATTAAACAAAAAAAACCCCCGACAAAAATAAAATTAAGGAATCCCTACAAAAAGCATGAAATAAATTTGAAAAAATCTTATGGAAGTCGGGGGACCGCTCTGTGGAACACCTTCTATTCTGAGGTCCCCCGACTTCCATAAGATTTTTTCAAATTTATTTCATGCTTTTTGTAGGGATTCCTTAATTTTATTTTTGTCGGGGGTTTTTTAAATTTTTAATTTAATTTTTTATTTCATGCTTTTTGTAGGGACACCTTAATTTTTGTATTTCATTTCTTTTATTTTCTTCTGTTTTAAGATTCTGGTAATTTGGTGTTTAATCGGGTTTTTTATCCGTCAAAAAATATTGATTAATTTATAGTTGAAGAATAATTTTTAAGACTAAACAGATTTTTTTGTTTTATTATATTTTTCAAGTTTTTAGTTTTCATTTCGTTAGGTAGTTAATATTCCTCATTCCCTTTCAATATAGTGTAAATTATTCTACTTGTCAAGCCCTTGCATTTGATACCTATATTGAAGGAGTTGTGATAAAAAATGTAATTCGCCATTTTGTGGTGGCGGCCATCTTGGATTTGAAATTTTTAATAGTGCATAGTATTCTACTAGTCAAGCCCTTTCATTTGATACCCATATTGAGGGAGTTGAGAAAAAAAAAACTAATTCGCCACTTTGTTGTGGCGGCCATCTTGGATTTGAAATTTGTTGTAGTGTATAGTATTCTACTATTGAAGCCCTTTCATTTGATACCCATATTGAGGGAATTGTGAAAAAATATGTTATCCGCCATTTTGTAGCGGCGGCCATCTTGGACCGATTTTCATCAAACATAGCTAAGAACACTCCCGACTAATACACCTTTCAAACAAAAAAAACTAAATCAAAATCGGTTCATCCGTTCGGGAGCTACGATGCCACAGACAGACACACACACACACACACACACACACACACACACACACACACACACACACACACACACACAGACACGTCAAACTTATAACACCCCGTCGTTTTTGCGTCGGGGGTTAAAAACGAAACGGACCTACCTTGATAAATATGCATTTTTTTTTTTTTTTTTGTGTTTTAGTGGAGGTCTTGCAGCACTTGAAAGCTTGATATTTTATGAAAGTGAGACAGTGTTTATGGTCCAAGCTAATATCTAAGAAATTAAGTACAGACCTACGTATTTATAGATATTAGTCACGGCTAAATAATAACAGCCGCACAGGTCGATTGATCAGGTTAAGCTACGCTTGCCGCGGTTAGTCTGTGGATGGGTGCCCATCTCTACATACCGTGACCCCTCTGTGCCTCGGAAAGTTAAGCCGTCCCTGCGAAAATTCCATGTTTTGTATTTTGACAGGGCATCGAAGGTGCAACGCTGCCTGTTTGCCATAAGAATGAGTGACATAACTCCAAATGATACAAGCATAATAACTATAGAAGCGTAGGTGCAATACGTACTGACATGTGGGCTTAACATCCAGTGCAACACGGAACTATGAGCCATTTGGAGCCCACCAGGCCACCAGTTCCGAAACGAAGGCCCTGGATCTATTTTGAACCATCTAGATATGTTCTACGCACTAGGTAGTATGCCTAGAGTTGCAACCTTTGCAAAATCTTTTTGGGCTAAAGAATCAGCAGCTTTTTGGGCACTTTTCCTGTTGACAGCATGTGGACGAATTTTTTGATGACCTATGATTCTTCCCCCTCCTTTTTTAAATACATTATTATTATTATTACTTAACACTGTTAGCTTATATATTACTAGCTTCCACCCGCGGCTTCGACCGCGAGGTATGTCGATAAAAACTATCATATGTCCTTCCCCGGGATGCAATCTATCTCTCTGCCAAATTTTTGCGAAATCCGTTCAGTGGTTTAGGCGTGAAAAGGTATCATACAGACACACAGACAGACATACAGGGTTACTTTCGATTTATAGGTAATATATGTATTAGTATGGATATAAATAATATCTTGTTTAAATCGAATAAGCAAAATAGGTACCTATTGTCTTTCTTGTTTGATATTTGCATATAGTGTTTACGGAAATTGCATGCATAGCGTTTATATATAACTATCTATCTGCTTTGTCGCGTGTGTAAGTGTCTACCATTCACTTTGACAGTAATACCAGCAGAGTCGTTAAACTTGAAATTGGTTCTGAACCGTTTGTCGTGTTATTGCGAACTTTGGCTAATACCCAGACAGGCTGATGATATGAACTTCCATTAATGTTGTTTTTATATTGACCGTTGTTTCTGAAATATTCTAAATATTGGTAGGTGCCTTCTGCATGGTGCCTAAGTGGATACGATATTTTGGGTGCGTCAATTTTTTTTTCTATAGATACGTCATCAGTACGTCATCGTCGTCGTCGTCAAACGAAGCAAAAGGAATATGCAAGGATCGTAGCCGGTGGCGCTCTGTAGTTACTGCCTATTCCCCAAGGGAAGAAAGCGTGAATTTTTGTTTATGTGCGCGTACGTCATCAGTTTTTTAACAGTTCTTGATACTACGATGGTTTATTTCTAAATTACAATCAGCTATTCAGCCATCGTACGATTGAGATGACAAAACCACTGGGCGCGTGGAACAAGGTCCTGGCGCCATTACGTGCCAGCCCTACCTGATAGGTATCACATCACATGAAACGGACGGCATATCATCTTTTTTTTAAATGAAAATGTCAGCCACTATAAGTTGTTTTAATATTATTACCAGTCACCGTTTATTTGTCAATTCGTTTGTGTTCTCTTTTGTTTATTAGCTGTTAACACACCCAGTCCGATACTTAATCGTCTCTTGACTTTTCTATAAACGGTAAACTTTAAAACCTAGTTTTAATATTCATATTAAAGACTTGTAAGTCAAGACGAAAATGGCTTGGCTCGAATAAAAATAGACATCGCGAAATTATTTATGATCAATAAAATTTTAGAGTCGGAATCAAGAATGTAAGCTCTCTCATTTCGACGTTGAAATATTAATCAGATAGACGGCTCTTATGACTGAATCTCGAACAGTATTCTTATTTTCAGTTTATAAAATTGTACAACATAAAATAAGCGAGTGACAAGATAATAGTGGACATGCCTTTAAAATGCCCGGAGCTCATCGCTCACCGCGGTGCATTTAAATTAATTTTAAAGTACATAAATAAGTAACTGCATATACTTTAGAATACATAAACTTTATTGTCTCTTGGCAAACTCGATAAGTTCATCGAAGATGCGCATTATACGTCTTAATTTCTAAACTCACCTTGATAAAGAACTCCAAGAAAACAAATCACACAGCCTTGTATTCACTATAATCCCGATCAAGTTGCACGTGGTACTGGCACAAGTAATGTCAAAAAACACCGAATCGTATAAAAAAAAAACAAATTGAAAAACTATTCTAAATTCAAACGGCGCGCGAAACCACAGAAATGTGTCAGTGGCGCATCGCGGCGGACGGCCTAGGCACTAAACGCGTGTAGAATAGTAATAATGGTGGGGACCAAAATCGAATTTTTCGAAATTTTGAGAATGGTAGTGTCGCATCGGTGGCGAGGTTTTGAATGGCGCGGCGGGCCGCTGTACATCCGAGACTGGCTAACAAAGCGGCAGGACATCGACTTTATAAATTGATTTTGTCCAACACGACGTAACTGTACCTCGCTGTAGATTCGGCTAGATAGATGGCTCTTCGATGCCCTTACCAAGTAAAGCCTCTAACTATTAGAATACCTACTATCGCTAATGAACAGTAAAAAAGTCTAACCATTATTGCTCTTGCATCTAGTTTTATAACCTTAATTATCACTATTTTGTTTCGTTTTTAATTAATTTTGGATGTGAATCTCCATTAATTTCGGTAAGAAGAGTATAACTTCCAGGAACATCTAAAAGAAAATCTGGAGTTTTTGATACTTTGTGTTCCAGTATATTCAGAACTCATTCGACCCACTGACCAGCACTTTCGACGCATGTTAGAAGGAGGAATTGTGGGGTTTAGCCGGTAGGACTCAGACTTAACAACGTTCTCCTCAAATATAGAGTATTCTCACGGAAATCGCAATCTTCGTTCTCCCTAAACCTGAAAGTTGACGGAAGGTCGCATATCTATAGTCTATAAAAAAGTACCTAAAATACAAATTATCTAGGCAAGTAATTAAGTATCTACCTGTCTATCAAACACGTCGTTAACTAATCCATAATGTGTTTCAACTCGTACACTCACAAAACACATAAACGGTACTATCAATTTCCTACCTCTGTAACTACAACATCTGAAATCAAACTGAAATGAACATTTGAAATCACCATTAATCTGCCGGTCGATTCTGTAAAAATCTCACCGTAAAAACTTAGGTGACGTGAGTTTGTTATTGACACTATTGACAGCTCACTCCACGCTCACTTCACCTAAGTTTCACGGTGAGATTTTTACAGAATAGCACCGCTGCTGTTGAACCAAATATCTGTATTCTACAAACAAAGCACATGTACCACTTTGTCTAATTGTATTCCAAACTACCTCACTTCAGTGGTCAATGACGGTAGTTGGTAAACAGCGGCCAAGTGCTGGCTGAAGTGGTATGAGTCATGACCACAGAAATACGTAGGAAACTATCCTTAGTTATGGCCATGCAAACAGTCCAGTGCAGCAGTGGTGGGCCAGGGGTAATGGCCGCGACTTGTGAGTTGTAGGTAGTAGGTAGGTAGGCACAAGGTACGTTTACTTTGTGTAAATTATTTCATCACCACTGCTCTCAAAACGGTGAAGAACCAACCCGCACTGGGCCTGTGTGGTGGATTACGGCCTCACAGAAAGGAGGCCTGTGTCCCAGCAGTGGGAACAGTATAGGCTGATTGTACTACTTATGCTAAACTATCCAGAACTAAGCAACCAACAACCAACCATTAAAACTGTATTGCCGTCTGACTCAAAAAAACTAAAGCCAGAATCGGCAAATCTACTCGCGTTCTGTGAATTAGGATCATAGACATATATATTACTAGCGTATTAGGATAGAAGATTTATATTAATTACTAGCTCCCGCCCGCGGCATCGCCCGCGAGGTATGTCGATAAAAACTATCCTATGTCTTTCCCCGGGATGCAATAGGTATCTCTCCGCCAAATTTTATAGAAATCCGTTCAGTGGTTTAGGCGTGAAAAGGTAACATACAGACAGACAGACAAGGTTACTTTCGAATTTATAATATTAGTATGGATTTTATTGATAGAAGTCAGAGATGAAAAACCAAATTCAATTCAATCACATTTTGAATCTTGTGAGGTCCAAAACACAAGAGTACACCAAATTTTGTAGTACTACAATAAAGATAAATACATTCCTCAAACTGTAACTATGACAAACTTTTGGCGCCTACCGGATTGGAAGCTGCAAAAAATGCCGCATCTATTTTAGTCATCAATATAAAATCTCTGAGGTCATTCAAGTCTACTCAGAATGTATTTATCTTTCATAAACAAACTAATGAACTTTAAAACACTTTGAGCACCTGATGGTAGCATTTGCACGAGAAGAATCGGTAAATAAAAGTAGCGATAATAAATAATCTACTGGTGATTCGTGATCTGTTTGGGGCAAGTTTAAAAAATTAAGCGGTCATTCGATTGCAAGAACTTCAACTTATAACAACCAATTCGAATTTCAAACCATACGGACATTCCTATATCAATATGATAATTAAGGAAAAACAATCTAACACTGGCAATTATGCTCATGTAGGTACTTACAGTATTTTTATCGACGCGCGCTTTACTTGTGGTAACCAAGTGTACAAACACGCTGTGAATGTGTGCGTGACGACGACGAGTAGCGTCAACACACACACATGACATATGTACAGTCAACAAAAGAGTTAGGTATGCAGGATCGTCAGATATAGTTGAAGTTTAGTAAGAAACCGATGGATATTTTCGAATAAAATTTAATTTCAATAATAGAAGACAAACAGCACATTTTATCAAATTAAATTTCAGTCGACAACATCCATCTGTTTCTTAGTAAACTTCAACTATATCCGACGATCCTGCATACCTAACTCTTTTATTGACTGTAGGACATATTTCTGAATTTGCAATCGTCTCGGACGGTACCGACAGCTACTGCGCTTGCCCACATTCACAGCATGTTTTTACACTTGGTAAACACAAGTAAAGCGCGCGTCGCTTCGTGACATAAAAATACTATTATAGGTAAGTAGGTATGTATAATTATGAAACTAGCAACAAGAGCGCGGAAAACGTTAGCATTTTCCTTCGAAAATAGGCGAATGAATGAATGACGAATTTCTTAGAAAGGCAGTGTTTTTTTTTTTAACGTGGGTAATGCTCATGCATTCTGCACTACCACGGGGAGATAGTGCAGTTATGTGGGACTGGTGCCGATTCTGTTAAAAGAAAAAAAAAATTTTCAACTTAAACATTGTGATGTTCACAAACTAAACTAAATTTATGTTCTTTTCTTTCTATTTCATTAGGAAAAGGACAGAAGATCAATTTTAGTTTAGTCCTGTCCATAGGTCCTGTCATATTAATCAGCGGATTAATGGTGGATTTTCAATATTTTTTCTCGGAAGACATAAAAATATTCAAGATAATACTCGACCTTCATCAATTATGTATTGAGATCAAGTATATAACAATCCAGTAACCTAACAAGCTGCAGATAGTTGGCACAAGTGCACACACTCGGCAGTTGCGCAATGTTTGGACATATCACACTAATATTATAAAGGCGAAAGTTTGTGAGTGTGTGTGTCTGTGTGTTTATATGTTTGTAACTTCTTCACGCTCAAACGGCTGCATCAATTTTGTTAAAATTTTGTATGGAGGTAGCTGACACCCTGGATTAACATAAAGGCTACTTTTTATCCCGATATTCCCACGGGATCGACACTTACGCGTATGAAACCGCGGGGCGCAGCTAGTTGTTACATAAAATGGTATGTTCTCTTCGTCTACTAGTATGTCTCGTTTGAAAAATCTGCTTGCCGGGATTCCAAGGTAGACTTAGGCAAGTTCTATATGGACAGTGGGGTAAATGCGTAACACACTAGTATGCAATATGGCTATCATTTTGACAGTTCAACAATATTCATTGCGTTATTTACGTTGATAAGCAGACAAATTTTTCTAAATTTTGAAGTAATGGATTAGTAATATCCTTCAAAATGATTCAGACTGTGAGATCGTGCTGTGTTAAGCAATAAGGGCAAGGAGGGCGAAGGCATTCATAAAGTTGACGTCATTGTAAAAATCGAGGATTAGATAGCCACTAGTCTTACGACTAAAGACATGTTTGAGAGAGGTCTACACCCAGCTTCACCAGCCTTCAATTTTTTTAAAGAATTTTTTTAAGTTGATATAAAAAAAACTCTTCATACTCCCAAATTGACAAACCTCAGAGAAATTTACAAAAAAAACAAATCCGTTACCAACTTACCAGAATTATCGAACACTTTAGAAAGGTAGGTATAAAGAATGCAACCGTGAACTTGCGTCACTTGCATTCGAATACCTGCGCGTGAGCATCATAAACAAATTATAAATCAGTCCCTACCTTGTACCGCAGCCGAAATAGGTATATGCAAATCAGCCGGATTATCTTGTTCAGAGAGTAAAACTGACAAAGCGCGAGCTTATAATGTTTAAAACGAATGAAGTGCCTAATCTAAACGATTCTTGATGGATTTTTAAATTCAATCTTTATCTACTATACCTAAAATGATATAATACATATCCTATAATACGTACCTAATGAAGCTGAAGAGTTTGTTTGTTTGAACGCGTTAATCTCTGCAACTACTAGTCGGATTTGAAAAATTCTTATTGCATTTGATAGTCTAATTCTTTACGGCGTCCTCACCTACCGCCTGACGCAGGTCGTCACCGGACGTGGATGTTTCGGGAGGTTCCTGAACATCAACAGGCGGGAGGAAACGCCCGGATGTCACCATTGCGAGGATCGCCCAGCGAATACGGTGGAGATCTGCCCCGCTTGGGCGGAGCACCGCCGTATCTTCGTAGAGGCGGTCGGCAGCGGCGGCGACCCCTCGCGTCCGGCCCTAGTTCAAGCCATGGTCCGGAGCGAGAGGGAGTGGGAGGCAGTCACCTCCTTCTGCGAAGCAGTCATGCTAGCGAAGGAGGCGGCGGGATGGTTGAGGGAAAGAGCCTCACGTCCTTACCGCCGGCCGCGGGAGACGCTCCGGGCGTCGGGAGCCGCGTGACGACTCCCGGCCACCGTTAGGCGCGGGCCTGCAGACGGAGAGTAATGGGTAGCTCACCGTCCGATCAGGACCAGGCCCGTGCCGGACGGCGCGTACGTGTTCCACGCGCGCCTCAAAGAGATGTCAGCAACAGTGAAGGGGCCCGTTTAAGGCCGAAGCCTATGCCGGGTCAACGGGATTGTCCGAAAGGGTTACCGCTGGCCCGGAACATAAAGAGCTAAGGAAGGAACACGGTAGTTTTAGTCAGTAAGAGTCTGACACTATCTTCCGCTCTACCCAGAGTAGGAGGGGTCATTTGATGATTACCCATCTGCAAAAGAAAAAAAAAAGACTGCGTCTAAGACAATTACCATGGCTTAAATGGGTCTAAATTGTCTGTACCTACTATCATCACCCATCCTCCAATCACCCTGTATAATAAAGCTGCAGAGTTTGTATGTTTGTGTTTTGTTTGATGGTCCAATTCTTGAGGAAGGTTATATAGTCATTGGTGGGTGGCTATTTTAATATCTCGCTATGACAGGAGAGTGGGGATTGGCACAAGAAAAGGGAATCTTAGCCCAGGAGTACGTGAAGTCGGGCTGTGGCCGCTGTGGATGATGATGTGATGTGACCCGAACAAAAAAAGCCGAGGGAGTTTTATAAAAATGTGGCATTCACTCACGCGCACTCAAGATGGTGTCCGTCGCGGCACTGCCGGTCCTTCCCCCGCGCTCGTAAGGGCGTGGACACATGTCTACGGTACGGCACCGGGCACCGTGTAAGAGCCAAACCACACGGTGCGGTGCGGCCCGCACCGCAAAGATTTTGCCGAATCGACGGGCACACAAGCAGCTCGGGTGCCCGCCGATTCGTCGAAATCTTTGCGGTGCGGCGCCGCACAGCACCGTGTGGTTTAGCTCTGACGGCACAACGACGCCGCTACCGGGAGACGGTAACGGTGAACCATAATGGAAGTCATTTTAAAAGGAAATATGAAGCGCTTAAAATATGTGGTGATGAAAAATTTAACGAATATTTTAGAATACCCATATCGTCGTTGATAGTCCAATACCGCGCAACTAACATTATTCAAAACCGCGAATGTACAAAAAAAATGAGATTTCGCGACTGTAGGTAGGTAACTTGATTGTGATTGGCGTCAACCCGTATTTACGTCATTTTTTTTGTACATTCGCGGTTTTGAATAATGTAAGTTACGCGGTATTGGACTATCAACGACGATATCAAGTTTCGAAAGTACCTGGCTTGTGCCCGCGGTGCACCGAGCGCGCGCGGCGCCGTGCCGCGGGCGGCGGTACCTAGGTACTCATTTCTTTCATACTCCGGCTGCACGGAACACGTTCATAGTCGCGCTAAATTACACTTGTTTCAGGGCGTATTATACCAGTCAAGATTGACCGAGCGTACGGGTTTATAAACGCGACATACGCTTAGAGGCGTTACAAACGCCTAGTTACGAAAGTATGTCTAAATAATTTGTCATTTTCTTCTATAGAAATACCGTAATTGTGCTGTGTACTCTATAGTACTCTATACTAACTGAATAAGATAGCTTTGCCCAACTTCGGGTTCATTTATATATTAGTTCTGCTATAAGAGCGGCTTCAGACATTACGGCAGCAAAGAGCCACGAGTCGACGACCCACCAACCCACTTCAACGCTTAATTTTTTTGGTAACAAACACTTGAAAATAAAACAAAAAGGTCACTTATAATACATAATATAATTAAAAGATCTTGTCTCAATATCATTTACATACGTAAAAACTTCTCATACTATTTACATCTCAATTCACAACTCATTTACAATAGTAATAAATCACAAAAAATATAAAAAAAACAATCTGAAATAAAGGGGACAGTACAAAATCTCCTCATTTACAAAGAACCTCATTTGATCATATAATACATACAATGTACATTATTTACATTCAATACTGCATTTTGAGTCATAGTCGTAGTCACTGGATTCCTTCCTGTGCAAGGGATTTTTGGAGACACATTGGGCCTAAAACTAAAAACATATTATGTGTTTCTAAATTATGTACATCTTTATTACATTGATAAATTAAATCATTAACGCATCATTGGAGGTTCACTTATGTATAGACGACCTCAAAATCGCTTTACCACCCTAAGGTTGAATTTCACTTGCAGATCGTAAAACGAGAAGGACAACTCTAGTAATCAAAAACGTTCAACATCTAGTCGCAATCTAATCTCAGCGACAATCAATGTAAAAAATTTGTCAAAAATGTTGCGAAATTAGAGATATTTTTGACAGATTGAGCCTTTGATCAGACTACGAACGTTCTTAAAATTACGTGAATTGCCCATAAGGTCTATTGGCTGTGCGTGGCTGTACAAAAATCTTTTGGCACCACAAATATAGATACCCCTAGATAACGCAAGAGCGACTACTTCGCGTGCCAAAAATTACACCAGCTTACGTACAAAAATCGTAACCCGCCACTTTCGCGCTCAGTCCTGTGTACTGCTGGCTGGGGGAGCGTGAGCGCAGGCGCTAGTCCCCGGGGGTGGGGGGAGGGGGGGACGCACGCGGCGGCGTCTTTGAATCGATTTGATTTTCCAATCACTAAATAGTGCTTGTAACGTCATAGTAGGTAGTCCAAAAAATGGCACGCTTGGTTTTCATACTGATCGTGACACTTGCATTATCTAGGTCTATCTATATCTGTGGTTCCCACTGTTGGAACTCAGGCCTTATCTCTGTGAGGGGGGATCTTTTGCCGCATGGCCAAAATCGGAACTAACGCCACCTAATATGGGATTTTCAATACATTTCACAAAACAATAAACTTGCACAAATGTTTACCAACAGCGCCACCCTGTCAACGTCACTCGACCGCCAAAAAATCATTGTAGCAGTATATTTGTCTATGTGACAGATAATTTCAAGCTTAGGCGAATATCACTCTACCACGCGTCACGCTCCGGTGAGAGACACGCGCCAACGGGCGATTTCTACAACAAATTCAATAAAAACGCGTTTCCGCGCTGGACATTTGGCTCTGTTTCCGTTGTAGTGTGAGATCCGCTTTAGAGTCGTTTAAATCTATTGAGAATTGTTTTCATAAAGTAATTAGGTACGTGAACGGCCATACAGTCAACCGCACGCAGTTTTCGCAGTTCAATTGTTACATCTCACATGCCGTTGACAATACACCAACAAAATGTATTAAATCATGGACCTCCGCAAAATCTACCAGCGAACTACTCTCATATAAATTATATACAAACAATAATTCATACCATACATTGTGCTTAAGTTTTGAGATCATAGTCAATCTTAAACCCAGTAGTGTCGCTCCATAAATTCTAAATAGGAATGAGATCTATTGACTCATGTGCGAAATACAGGAATTTTGGTTGCAGACAAAAACGAGGTGCCGAGCAGATACTATTGTCTGATGAAATTGAATAATACACTTTATAATCAGTGTTTAAAGTGCAAAGTTGTACATACATCGACACAGAATTCTAACGTTTCCAAGGGCGTCTTTAAGTGCGTTTTTGTTTGCACTTTAATACACTCATTATAAGGTTTATTATCCAATGTGCGCTTTTATAAATACTCGTCCACATCCATGATCACGTCACGTAATCACAATAAGAGATAATTATGAAGACGCCTCTAAATTTCCGTCCACGATAACGTTATAACGAACAAGTATTTCCATAGATTTATAGACGTGGATATTATAAAAGCGCACAATGCCAGAAACAAATATCTGCTCTGCACTTCTAAGACTCCACAGAGCCTATGGTCTTCACTTAGCCTATGGCGTAGCATAGGATACACAATATACACATATACTGGCAATTCTAGCAATTCAGTGGATCAAGGCGGACTTTTTAAACCAGCCTTACATTTTTCTGCAATTTGCAGGTCAGTATTTTGTTGATTCAAAACCGTAAAAAAATTAAAATCATTAACGTTTTGACCGCCACACCACAAAAAATCAAAAACGTGCCCTCGGCGTCAGTCTGTCATGTAGTCGAACCGTGGCGTGCTGGGCACATTTTGGTTTGTCATCTATACATGGCTGTGGCGGTCAAAAGGTTAATACAACTCTCACATATTTCATTCATATTTTGACCAACATACAACCTGACTTGTAAATTACAAAAAACATAAAAAAATTAAAATTAGATGGGCTATATTAGCGCATCCACCTTAGGGCTAGTATTTTGAACGTCGAGCCCGCTTTACCTGCTCTGATAGATTTAATGATTTATCAACAGCCAATCGCAGCAGTTTCACATTAATTTTGCGACAAGCGTTCGAGAGACTGTCCCTTCGTTACATGAATGCGATAACCCTTGCAAGACGCATGAGTGCTGCCCATGCTATGCAACAGCTAAGCTCGACAATCTATTGCTTTTTTAGTTTATTAAACAAAAAAAGCCTATGTCCAGCAGTGGACGTCTTTCGGCTGAAATGATGATGATGATGAAACAAAAAAAAACATAATTCTACAATTTCATGTGTGCCACAGTCAACCAATAGGAAAATTGATTTAAAATCACAGATGTGTGTGCTTGGAATAAATTAAACAAATAAAATAAACTTTAGATTATCTTAGACATTTTAAATACATACGTCTGATCAGTTGTTTGGGTGTAAAAATACATTTTTTTTTTTAGACAATCATGTCAATTGTTTTACCGTGGTTTTCATGTACAGATTTGATTGGTTCACAAGTAATTTAAATTCAATGTGTCAGTAATAGTTCATTGTCTGATTTGAAACTTTCGACGCCAAGTGCCTGGCGAGTTTCGTCTACGAAATTGAGAAGATCATTCTCGCCTCGAGCGAAAAACTCTCGTCTGAAAAATGAGTCTTTATTCATCAAAATGAAGCAGAATCAAGAGATTAAAAAAAAACTAATACATGTATTTTCTGTCCTCTTTTTTTCTTTCTCGAGATTAATTGGATATTTACGAGACCTTAACCGGTAGAATGCCGTAATCACAGGAACAATTAACCTATTGACCGCCACACGTCAAAAAATCAAAAACGTTCCCTCGGCGTCAAAATCTGTCATGTAGTCGAACCGTGGCGTGCTGGGCACATTTTGGTTTGACGTCTATACACGTCTGTGGCGGTCAAAAGGTAAAAGCCATTTTGTCTCGCGTGGATCCACGTTCCGGCGATACGAAGGGTTAAAGCTGTTATCATCGTCATTGGCATCGAAAGTTCAGTTCTATATTATGCTTTCTACACACCTACGAACGTGACTCGCTCATGTTGACCACTTAAAAAATAGTTTATTGGCCAACGCTAACGAACATCCATAGACTCGGCTTGTATAGAACGAGTATTAATACTGAGTGCATTACTACTCCGCCTAAAAAGGCCACTTTGGCAGAATCATAAAAGGATAACATAATGGACAGTTAACCGTTAAATTAATCGTATCAAATTCCATTGGTGAAGCATTTTTCAGTTATTTTTTTTGTCTGTGCAAAAATACCAATCAATCCGATCCAAATCCAATCCCAATCTCTTTGATTACACCTATGTAGTGCAGCAAAAAAAAGAAAAACACGGACTGTCTTCGCCATATTACGATTCATAATGTTATCCTTTTATGATTCTCCAAAGTAGTAGTAGTAGTAATAGTAGTTTTAGGCCCCCAGGTCCTGATTCTGTAGTGAACAACAATTAACTTGAAATAATGCTATCTGTTACTTGCAGATGATTAAGAAAGAGGCGGTTCTGCCAAATAAAAGAACAGTTAAGTAGAAATAGAAATAATTAAAAGATGAACTAAAACTTCCTATGTCATCAAAGAAGTGGAAAGGAGAAGAGAATGAGACCGCATTCCAAAACAATCCGTGACGCTGTTCAGTCGCAGTTATAGAAACACCTGGCAGTAATTAAAATGCTTCGCGACTATGTGATCACCGACGAGGGTCACGACACTCAGCATTGAGGAATACGACTGTAAACCAGCTCAAAACCAAAAGTCTGTTTCCCACTTAACGGCTACAAAAAGATAGCAATACTCTCAATGTACTCAGTACATAGCTCTCACAAATTGACATGACATGTACCGTCGTCCCACTCCTGCGCAGCTGCACATCCGTTTCCGGCCATGTTTGAGCACACCACACTCTAGCGTTTGCACTAGTAACACGAACACTCTGTCTTGTCTATGCGCTAGCGCAGTCTATGACGCCCGCCGTTTTAACGTTATCTTGCCGCGGGCTAACTGTGATATGTATATCCGTACCCGCTCTAGGTTTGTTTTCTTTACCCATATCTGGAACAAGGAAATAAATTACTGAAAGAAAATACGTTTTTATATGCATGTGTTTTTGTGAGAAAATACAATTTTTTCTTCCCTCCTGCTGATTTTATCAAAATGTATTTAAGGTCGACAAAGAACTTTTTTTACTCTCATCGTGCTTTGAGAGAGTCTCCGTGCCTCGGAAAGCACGTTAAGCCGTTGGTCCCGGCTGTCATTCGTAGATCTTTGACAGTCGTTACGGGTAGTCAGAAGCCCGAAACCACAACAAGTCTTACAAAGGGATATCGTATTACACAGTAACTGGGTTGTGGAGGTCAGATAGGCAGTCGCTTCATGTAAAATACTGGTATTCAGCTGCATCCGGTTAGACTGGAAGCCGACCCCAACTTAGTTGGGAAAAGGCTAGTTAGATGATGATCCGTACCTACTAGCTTTAGTCTATGAACAAGAAAAGATAACTAACCGCCTCGTCGGTGATGGCGTGTATGTGTCCGGGGAACTTGGGCATGTCTCGGCCTTCCACGGACACGCTCTGTCCCCGGTGGTACCAGCGACGCTCGTACAGTAGCTTGCCGTCTTCTACTCGAGTTTCTGTCGTCTCTCCGCTGTCCCGAACTGGGGACTCACCTGTGGAAGAAACTTTTGACTATGAATAATCGTTTTTAAATGTTTGATGTCATTCAGAAGGAGCAGCAGATCCTATCCACTATATCTGGACGTCTTAATAGAAAGCGGAGTCGGGTTCGCCGAACAAATGATCGCAGATTGGTGTGACGATCAATTTATTTATGTTAAGACACCCGGTAGCTTCGCTTCAGATTAACTGTCTCATTATGTATCTTGTGTCTGACTGCAAAAAACCACAGTAAGATTCTGCTTAAATTAAATCAAATCTAAATAAATCTGCTGCCATTTATGTTGTTAGTTGTGTTTAAACTCAATAATATCCAACAATCATATCACAACTAATTAAATACCTTTTAAAATTAAGGACAAACATAATTTAAAAAAACATTTATTCCAAAATACTCACAACTACTAGAATTCAAATGCTTTCTGGGCTGCGTGGAGTTATGCGCGGGCGCATGGTGTGACCGTGGTGGCGGGGAGTGTCGCGAGATGGCGCGTAAGTCGGCCTCGATGTCTCGCTCGTCCAGTTGGAACGTCAGCGTCGTCGCGAGGGGCTTCCGCCGCTTTTCCGGCGCCGGCGCAGGCTCATTCGCGCGCCGCCGTAGGATGCGTTTCATTACTGGTTTAACCTGAGGATTATAAGTAGTTTTGTTATAACATAACTTTAAATACACCCACAACTCCTGTATCATTGTAGTTTGATGTACAGAATACGTAGAAAACGGCTATAATTGATGGGTCTGTTACACAGGTATTGTGTTTAGCAAGTTACCTGAACTTATAAAGCTTCCCATCTTCATGTTCAAGAAAAAGCTGACAAGTTGGTTATTGTATAATGCGCCCCGCGGTTTTACCCGAGTCTCTATCCCGTGGGAATATCGGGATAAAAAGTATCTCATGTCCTAATCCATGTCATAGTCTTACCCATATGCCATATTTTATTCAAAACCATTCGACCGTTTTAGCGTGATACAAAAAATCAAATCTTAAAATAGGAAATACTCTTTATTATGTATAGGTATACCATATAAATTACAGACATAAATATAACTTTACAAAGGACGACGCAATGGGCGGTCTTATCGTTAAGAGCGATCTTTTAAAGACAACCTTTGGATGGATTAAAAAGGGGAAGGACAGACAAATACTGTAGGTAGTCTGTGGTGTACCATTTACATAATACAATAAACACATACATAATGTATATTATACAAAACTAAATAAATATACAACATTATTTTTAGTATATGCGAAACCCGAAACACGTGTCTAGTATTTTTATGTAAAGAATCTATGTACAAAATTTCAAAACTGTATCATGAAAAATCACAAAGTTATAGCTTGTTAAGCTGTTTGTCCGTACAAAAACATGCTCACCCGCGCCGCACCGTCTTGCGCTCATTGATAATAGTACCCAGGTACCTAACCGCTCGGCGCGGAGATTCGATAACCTACTTAGTGTCGCTCGGTGTCCAACTTTTAACCTTTTTTAAATATTTTTGGGACAAAATATAACATGGGGTAAAAATTATTGGAGTCGATTCAGTTACTTATTCTGAACAAACTATATTCAGGTTTCGCATATACTAAAAATAACGTTGTATAATATATGTTACGGCTAAAGATGGGTGTGAACATAAACTTAAGATTAGCCGACTAAACTTAGGTTTATCTTCGAGAAGTAACATATATAATACTTAATAATAAACATGAAACAGGAGCAAAGAAAATATAATGATGATGTTTAAGGAGAGAGGAAGTGCTTTTTTTAAATCAAACTTTTCTCTTTATAATATTAATTTAGATTTTAAAAAACATGAAATGATATTAACTTTCTGACATTGATTTTCAATAAAGATTGTCTTACCTCCATAGAATCTCCATTGAGTTCCATGCTGTGCCTCTCACTCTCGATCATTTTCCTCTTGTCCTCGAAGTCATTCAGCAAGTTTTCCCTCAACTCTATTTTCTTCTCTTCGAACTCTTTCGCCGCCGCTTTCTTCTCCGCTATGTACTCTCTTTCGACTACATCGTACATGTGTTCCCTGCGATTTTGGAATATATTTGAGGTTAGTTACAATTTTATAAAACTTTTATTGTAAAGATGCTGGACATCTAATACTAGAGCTAGGCTAACTATAGTCCGCGCGGAACTAGTTGGCCGCGCCTTGGGTGGGGACGGGGGTGAGGGCGGCGGGGTTGCCTATGGTTCGCAACGCACGTACTGAGTAATGACAATGCGCCCCCGCCCCTCCGTCCCACCGCTCACATACCTAAGGCGCGGCCAACTAGTTCCGCGCGGACTATAGTAACTAGGCTCCAAACTAATTATTTCAGAATGTGGAAATTAGGATATTTGAGGAGACTGTCCACCGCATACGAGTAGCACAAAAGAACAAGGAGCGATCCATGCTTGGCATAACCCTACTAAACCGAGTGCGTAACACCGAAATCCTTCATCGGCCAAAAGTCTACGACGTCGGGGACAGAGCGATGCGCCTCAAGTGGAGTTGGGCAGGACATCTAACTAGACCAAGAGAGGGCCGATGGAGTAAAGCTGTGACCGAATGGTGGCCACGGTTCGGCCAAAGACACCAGAACTGTCCAAATGCGTGCTGGGTTGACGATATCGTCAAAGTCAGATGTTCCCGACATTTTGACGAATTACTCGTCAAAATATGTATTATTCCAATAACACGGTTTAACTATAGGTACAAATAATAATGACGAAATGAAAAATTGAAGAAATTGAAAAAAGTTGATTTGAAAAAATTCCCAATTTTTGAGGAAGATATTAGGGTAGGTATTTTTGGAAGGGTTATTTAACATCACGCTACGACCCCTAGGAGCCGCGCAGAACAAAAAAAAGTCAGAAAGAATACTAAGCGAAAACGAAGTAATAGCACGGGCGGGCGATGAGATGCGACGGGGTGGGGCAGAAAAAAAAAAAAAAAAAACACGCGGACGAAGTCGCGGGCAGAAGCTAGTATTTAATAAGTACCTACCTAACACACTGAAAATTTCCTCAAGCTGTAGATGAAAAATAGCAACTCCTAAAAACAGTGATTATAATGATGAAATCTCACCTATATATTTTATTTATTCTGAGCCTCTCATGCAGTTGGTGTTCTAGCCTCTTGACCCTCCTCAGAAACTCTGGGTGAATGCCATCTTCTAGCTGCTGCAACTGTTTCTTCAAGTTGGCCAATTTGTCTTGGTATAATCTGAAATGATTACACCTTTATGTCACAATTCGTCCTTCAGAGTGGTCAGATGATACTAAGCTAAGTAAAATTGTAGTAGGAAAAAAATAATTATTAAAATCGGAGTACTCTGTCAAAGTTATGCGTGGTCATACATTAAAAAAAATATACGCGTTGAGTTGAGAATCTCCTCCGTTTTTTCGTCGGTTTAAAAGTTGGTTATAAGGTTTGTCTCTGTGTTCAGAGAAAAGAAACCTTTATGATAGGACTGTGTTAGACTTTTTCTCATTAAAATACCGTAGCTATTTTCTGTTCTCTTTTCATTAACCAGAGAAAAAAAATTAAATGCCTATAAAGATAAATTAGGATAATGTAACATTAGCAAAATCACTTTTCAAGTTTTCTTTTTATTCATAATAATCAGTATTATATACATTAATACCTAATTATCTTACAATTTAACTCTAAAATATACATATTATATAGTATATAAAAAAAAGAAGGGAAAAGAAAAAGAGAGGAGCTTTTCAAGTTGGTCTGAAAATTGAGCAATTTCTAAGGGAGTTGTAGAGGGCCTTGTAGAATAAAACTACATTAACTATTTTATAATATTATGTAAAATGTAAACATACTGTTCCTTGACTTCAAGTGGTTCATCATTGTTGGGTATGTCTGTCTCACTGGCTTCTTCGGTATCTGTAATAAATAAGAAATTCTAAGTATTATTATTAAACTAGCTGCGCCCCGCGGTTTCACCTGCACAAGTCTCGATCCCGTGGGAATATCAGGATAAAAAGTAGCCTATACGTTAATCCAGGGTGTCAGCTACCTCCATACAAAATTTTATCAAAATTGGTCCAGCCGTTTGAGCGTGAAGAAGTTACATACATATAAACACACACTCACAAACTTTCGCCTTTATAATATTAGTGTGATTCTTTTCTAGCCTGTGTAGAATGGTAAAGACCATTTCTTCATTCCATTCCAATCAGTTTTGGGCAAGTGTGAACCAGTCACCTAAGGCTCAAATCACATCAAAAGAGCGTCGAACCGGAGCGCAGTTTCAGTGTCATATGAATTTTAACTTTATTTTCATTACTATAATACTTATTAGAGAAGGCAATTCGCCGGAATTCCAGCGGCGCCGCTGGCATCCGCGCGTCTCGTTCGAGTTTCTCATGCGATAATAAGTATTATAGTAATGAAAATAAAGTTAAAATTCATATGACACTGAAACTGCGTTCGGCTTCGCCGCGCTCGACGCTCTTTTGGTGTGAGTTGAGCCTAAGTAATGTTGATATTTCATAGACTACAAAAATGTTGTTTGCTGTTGTTTTCAAAATTAGTAATATATTCAAGAAATGATTTCATGTTTCCATCAATTAACCCTTAGTATAACGTAGATCTACACGAGACACAATGGCTTTTTAATTGTTTCTGTAATTACGGCATTCAACCGGTTAAGGCACAGGATTTCTATTATACAGATATTTTGGTCATGTATATTGCAATTGGTTTTTGAAACTATTAAATGTGTTTGATTGGCATGTTTTTTTTTGTATCAGGAATTGTTGAATCTTTCCTTGTCTCTTTAGTTTACATAATTGGAAAAAAGTAAAAGAACTGTGTTTATGTTTGTTTGCTGTACACAGACATATAAATATGTAGGAACACAAAAAAAATGTGTGTTAGGCAAATGAAATTCTGCAAAAATTCTTAGCTTATGCATGTAACTATATTTTCCCTTAATTTTCTATTTTTCGTTGTACAAACAGTCCCCAGACTATGAGCAGGTTGTTGTTCGATTTGGTTCCTAACTTAACTTTATAATAATATGTATATCTTCAATATAAACATTTTCTATGTTATTTCTTATCAAGTTACTTTACAAATAAATAAGACCATGTTTACAAAACATGTTACTGTAAGAATTACCACAGATGATTGAGAACGAAGTTATGTTATCTATACTAATATTATAAAGCTGAACAGTTTGTTTGTTTGAATGCGCTAATCTCAGGAACTGAAAGTTTGAATTTTAAAATTATTTTTGTGTTGGATAGTCCATTTATCGAGGAAGGTTATAGGCTATATAACATCACGCTACTACCCTTAGGAGCCGCGCAGCGTGTGACACCGCGGGGAACAGCTAGTGTGAAATATTTACAGCCATTTTTTTTTGTTGTGAAGGCAAAATATATGGCCTTGACATGTTATTTATTTACATTTAGCTTGTTTACAATGCAGAACTTAATTATGGTTTACTACAATGTGTTCATGATACTTGTGAGAGGGTTATTATTTCAACAAGTTATCCCTTATTCCAGGGTTACACCTTATTAGGGTTTACTGGTTTGTACAATATTGGTTAATTAGTATTGAAGGTCAAAAGTCATAGCAGGTGGATAATTTGAACAATTTGATGGCCATGTTTGGTGTTATGATAAGATCATGGATATAGCTGTATTGAACTCTTGAAGACCTGAGATCTAGTAAGGTATAGTTGATAAAAGTGATTAATTATGTTTCCTGTTAATATTATAGGAATGTTTTTATGACTCTAAAGTCACATGTGACCAAATTTTTGACCAAGAAAGTTGGCCACTTGCTACTATTTATACAAATGAGATTTTTTATGGAGAAAGTGACATCAAAAAGAACCAATTACGTCACCAAACAGGTTGGTAAGAAATAGGCGGGAATGCAACAGTATGGTCAACATTGTATATAAATAACCTTGTTGTAATTACATAACCAATGTTTACATGTCATCTACCAGTCTATAGGGAAACGTATAAGAAGGTATAGCAAAGATACGTGAAATAAGATATCAAAACAGGGTTAGACAAAGATCGTAAACAAAACATACCTTCGTCACTGTCCTCAACTGGCGGCACTGGCGGTAACGTGTCGTCTCTGTCCCTGTATTCATCCAGGTCGTCGTACCCATCGTCTTCGAAGTCATACTCGTCCCCGGGGCCCGAATATGATCCTTGGCAAGACATAGTAGAGGCGACGCGTAATAGTTGCATACAGATTGGGTGCGATCACCGTCTCAGTAACAAACTCTGACAACGAGTAACACCGATAGTGACACGAGCAACAAATGGCAATTACCAGTTATGTCACTCATATAAAGAATTTAACATAAAATCCACTTCGATGAAGAATTTAATGAAATTGGAGCAAATTGAAGCTGTTTTACGTCAAACTGGACAAAAAGCATCATGCAAACCTTTCAAAACCTAAAGATCAACAAGATAACTGTGATGTGGCGCTAGTGAAGCTGACGAGAACATAAGAGTAAGTGAGAGATCCGATTGTTTCGTGTTTTTTAGGTTGTTTTTGACATGACTGCATGCATTGAAACCATAAACAACGCATAGTCGTGAATGATCAACTAAAAAAACTTTTCTAATCGAATTACATATTACGATTCATGTCCCCATTTAGTATCAATAGTCAACCGACGATTAAAATGAGACGTAATTTTAAATTCTTTCACATTAGTATGCAATCTCTCTCTCTCGCTTCAGCTTTATAAATTAAGTATAGAAGAGTCAAAAACGACTCAAACAAAGTTAATAAAATTGTATGGGACTAGGCTTGTCCTACCAAATGAAAAAAGTCTCATGAAAATCGTACCAACCCCCTCCTTTTTTGAAGTCAGTTAAAAATGTCAGTAACATTATTGGTCCCCATTGATTTGTATGCTTGGCTCTGCGCTCATGCGCTGGACCCTTAGAGCATTTAAACGGGAAGACTTACTTACCTAGTAAATTTTACTGGGTAAGTTTACATTACTTCTTTGTCTTTCATGGACTTGGATGTGCCCTGGCGGCTGAAAGTATGTCATGCTCACTCAAATATTTCGCTGATGGTGGAGTGCATGTGTTGGATCATTTAGTTCCCTTCAAAACGGTTAAGCTAAATGGTGCTGATCAAGAGTCCTAAAGCTTACGCCATGCTGCTGAACTGCCTTGAAAAAACCTAACACACATACTGAAAAATTATCAGTAAGTTGATTGTAGGAACAGTTTGTTTTAGTCAAACATAAATAAAGCATCGACTAACAAAACTTACTAAAACTTTGTCTTGTAGTGAACGCTCAAACGTTGCGTTGCGATCGCAACAGGGACGGCAAAAAAAGTTTATTTGTCTATTGTTATGATTTGACGTCACGAAGGTGGACGTCATCTTGAATGAAAAATTCTTATTTTATTATTTATTTTGCTAAATTAAACACGTAACGCGGAGCTGTATTCAGTGTTAAACAATTAAATTAACCAACGTTGCCTGTGATGTGTTCAATCGATACCAGTTCTGTGTGTTTGTAGGGAGTGAAGGTGACGCTATACGCTATTGTGTCGGTGATGTAATTTAGGTGATTGGGTGGCTTCCTAGTCCTAAGTACTAACTACAATGGAAGAGTCCTCATTCACGATCCCAGCCGACGACAATGGTGATACTGAGCTCGACCCTAGAATACAGGTCAGTGAGTGAAAAATTATGTACTGAGTAACTGTTATGGTAGGTCCTTGTAACTGCAAAGATGAGTGTCAACTTTGTAGATTATTTCGCCAACGAGCACAATGGATACGATATTTTATATCAAAACATGAAATACGGACTCATAGCCAGCAAAGAGCTCTCAGAGTACCTTAGGGAAAGGTCGAATATAGAAGAGACAAATTCGAAATCCTTAGCTAAATTAGCGAAGCAAGCGAATAGTAATTGCGCGCAGGGCACGTTCGCACCCTTTTGGGGCGTATTGAAATGTTCCGCCGAGAAACTGTCGAATTTACATCAACACATGTTCCAGAAGCTAAGTGAACTGGTTAAAGATGTTGCTAGGTATGCAGAAGAGCTTCACAAGAAGCATAAGGCTGTCAAAGACTCTGAGTCTAACACTTTAGAAGTAGTGTTGTTGATACAGAACACTAAGCAAGCCTTACAGAAGGCTAAGGATGTGTACACAAGTAAGTCAGCTGAGCTAGAGAAGCTGAGGAAAGATAATGCATCTGCTAAAGATATTGAGAAGGCTGAAGTTAAGATTAAGAAGCTTCATGAAGACTATAAACAGTTAGCTGAGAAGTACAACCTGGTGAAACAAGACTTTGAAAAGAAAATGACCCAAACATGCAAACACTTTCAAGATGTGGAGGAAGCACACCTCAAACAAATGAAACAGTTTGTTAATTCATACGCTGATATCATTCAGAACAACCATGACCTCATGGGGCAAGTGCATAGAGATTTCAAACACCAATGCCTTGAATTAACTGCTGAAAAACTGCTGGAACAGTTCCTTATAGAGAAATATAACGCTATAGAGAAGGCAGTTTTAGTTGAACTACCTCTTTCATTACCTAAGCCAGGGTCAGCTAACAATTCTATATCGGAAGCTGACCAGATATCAACTGTCTCAAACGGGTCACACAAACCTGCACAACCAGCTAAGGCACCAAAGAAGGAGCCATCTTTTGCAACTAAGACTTCAAGGAGAACTACCTCACTTTTGAATTTGTTTACACCAAATTTCCAAAGCAAGGAGGAGCCTAGTGGAAGCATCGAGGGCGCGGCGCCATGCTCCGCGCCGTCCAGCCCCAGTGGAACACCAGCTACTCCAGTGGCACCTGACAAAGATGCTGACATGGGCCGCACTACGCTCAGAGAATCCAAGTGGTTCTTGCGTAGCAGGAGAACTAAGCCTAAGCTGAAAAAAGCCAAAAAGAAGAAAGATGAGATTTCGGAAAACTCGAACCCTGGCGAAAAGTCTGATTTAGAGGAGAAGGAGGAGGAAGTACCAACAAAAGATGATTTTATGAATTCCCCAGAAGTAGATGAGGAAGGTTACTGCATTAGACCCAAAGATGAGAAAGGAAGTGTGTACTCCTCTACAGATACAGATTCAGAGGAAGAGAGGGAACAGAAGATCCATGTGGAGATCAAACCCATAAGTAATGGTGTTAATCCCATATCAGCTAGTGTGGATGAGCTCAGGGCTACAGTTGAGAACATCTCCCTGTACAAAATCGGCACGACCAGGCGCGGCTCGAACGCCAACACCAGCAAAGCCAGCAGTGATTTATTAGACTTGAACTTCTTCCAAAGCCCCACAGTCAGCAACCCTGCTTCGCCGCACGGCAATGTCTCCAATCCTTACGCTCCTTTGCAGGGCAATCAGTCACATTTACTCGAAAGCCCTACTCCTGTGTCTAATCCGGATGTAGGCGATCTATTTTCTGAAGTTGGTGAGATGGGGCAGTCGACCATCCGAACTTCCACCCCTACAATGTCGTCTATCTCGCTCCCTCGTCCGCCGTCTAGGCGATCTGAAGGAGACTTCCGCACTGCCGGCTCCTCGGGGTCGCGCGGTCCTTCGCCTCTCACAATAGGCATGGCGGATACTATACCGTTAGCTGTCGCGTTCCACGAGATTATTCATTCCTATTTCCGTGGTACGGAAGAGTCGAAGTGCCAAGTTAAAATGTCAGGAGATATGATGCTGTCCTTTCCCACTGGTATCGTTGGCGTGTTGGCTAACAACCCCAATCCAGCTAAATTATGTTTCCGACTGAAAAACATACATAGATTGGATAATGTTCTACCAAATAAACAATTGATAAGTATCAACGCGATGATGTCAACGCGCGATAACACTGTAGTCGAGTTTAACATGCCTGCTTTAACATCGCTCCTGAAACGGCAGTCGGAAAAGAATCCGACAGCGCAGTACTTCAACGTGGATATTCTTAAATACCAAGTACGACCTAAGACCGGCGCCGCGTCATGTCCACTCCAAATGGTATCTTATTGGAAGTGTGAGCAGGACCACACTGACTTGAAGGTGGATTATAAATATAACCTGCACGCGATGAGCCCACCGTCTCCTCTACTGAACGTGTCGGTGTGCGTGCCCATGAACGGGGCGGTTAAGAACGTGATCGCGATGCCGAAGACCGCGTGGACCGGCGAGAGCGAGCAGGCGATGTGGCGCTTCACGGAGCTGTCGCAGCACTCGGAGGACCGCGGCGTGGGCTCGTTGAAGGCGCGCTTCGAGCTCGGGAAAGGGCCGTCCGACAAAGCGACCATCTCGGCGCAATTCAACTGCGAGGGCGCGACCCTCTCCGGCATTGAGTTCGAACTAATAGGCAGCGGGTACCGCCTGTCCCTCGTCAAGCGGCGGTTCGTCTCCGGCAAATACATTTGTGATAGTGATTTGAACTGATTGGTCCAAAACACTTATGAATGAATACACATGTTTGTATATAGATCTTGTTGTCGTATATTCAGTGTGTATGGGATGCGTAGGTTTCTATACTACATGTTTCTTATGTGTATATGTTTTGGTACCTTATAGGACTGTTTCCTGTCCACAAAAAAAATAATTTACAATAATGTATCACAACATTGTTTGTCAATTTTCGAGTTAAATTGTTAGTTGTTAATTTGGAAATTGTATTACTTATTGATTAGGTATAATTTTCACATCTACTAACTTATTTTTCAGAATAGTTAATGTGCCATTTTACACTGTATTTTGTAAATTTACACGCGAGTACTGACTGTTGCACTAATACACTCATACTATAATCTTTTTGTTCACTACTATTAAGTGGGTACTCAGCCTATTTTATTTATAAATAAAAGATGCATCACATTTTATATTGATTGGAAATACGATCTTTTCTCATCAATCTACTTAAATGCCTGTTTTGTCAAGAGTTAGCGATATTTTCAATGTTGTTTTATCTACTGTTGAGCAGATCTACTAAGTAATTCAATCCTTTGAATTTTATTTTGTAGTTGTATAACCCCAGGATATAAAAGCTTTAAAGCAATAATATATCACATAAATTGGATGTGTTGTATGAAATTATTAAGTATCACTTAAAATAATGTTTTTAATAATTTTGAGGTCAATAAATTATGATAACGTAATTTCTTTTAGAGTAAACAAGTAATAATGTAATTTTTTTTAAGTTTAACAACAAACTTTGTTTGTTCAATTGCGTTTTTAGATACTAGTGTCTGTTATATTTTTATAAAGGCCTAAATAATGCAACAATTGAGAAGTATAAGGCCACAAATCACTACTATAAATAATACTATAATATTTAATTGTTACATTTATGTGAGGTTTGTCTCTAATAGCAGCATAAATATTGCTACATATTTCTATTGCTTACATACATTGCATATTCACTTTCAAAAATTTTTTTTTCATATAATATTAACCTGTTTAAAATTTTTAATAAAAAAAATATAAAAAAATCTGTTTGCCACCCGTAGGTTTCGGATGTTGACATTGATATTCCCATAAATGGACCAGTAATGCGTACCTACTGTTTCCCAGTCTTTTGCAATAATCTGAATAATACAGACTCCTGTTTGCCTAACCAGTAACATGCTTGTGCATGTACCTATCCAAAATTAAAAATCAATGAGGTAGCTGATAGTTACTATGTTTAATACATATGTTCATAAACTCACTCTTCCCATGGGGGTAGATCGTACATAGGGTAGAAACTACAGAAAGCCACCTGCTACGATCATTACATACTCCTTTTGTCATGTTTACGTTCATACATCTGGTCAATATGTTTAACGGTTCCAGTAAAAGCAAAATTAGAGTTTTACTACTTTAGGTGAAATGTCACATAAATGGAACATTATTGTCATTGATAAATGTAACTTTTTTAATAATTATGCATATTTATATTATTGTTGCAAGTAAGATTCTTTGAATCTCGAAGTAGCATATTGTATTGTCATTGTTTTTTTTTTATTATTATCAGTTTCAACATAGAATTATTAAACCCTTAATGTTGATGTTGTATTTTTGTAGTCAGCATTTAGATTTCCACCACGGGAGAAGGTTTTTTTTAAATTAAATTATATAAATTGTTTTTTTGTATGTTTGCAATACTTATTATAAAGAGAAGTAACTTATCATATAATTTTAACTCATATGTAATCTTACATTGTAATTTTATATAAAAATCCTTTAAATATCCCAGCGGCCTAATATGAGTCACGGAAATAGCTAAGTGACTAACTTTACCAAAAGTTTAGTGTTCATAAAAATACTTTTTATTATAAATAAAGGTCAAACCATAATATAATAGTACCTACAACTGAACCATTCCATTAATATATTGTCTCATAATTAAGTATTATTTTATTTTATTATGTATCACAAATTATTATTTTTACACATAAAGGTGCGTAGCTATTCGGCAGAGTTAATTTAAAAAAAACGTATTAAAAATCTCTTTTCATTTATAAAAATTAAATAAAAAATTTGCTAAGCGTAATAAAATATTTTTGTAACGTAAAATTTATCGCATGTATGATTCTTATAATGTAAAACTATGTTAATTTTAAATAAAATGTAATTAAGCATTTATGTAGTTATTTTATTAGTGTTAAAAACCAAGCCGTTGTAAAATAAAATGGGCGTAAACTATGTAAGTAATACTTTTAGTACGCTTTTGTTGTAGGGACAGGAAACGTTCGTCGTATAAGGTACAGTAAGAGTTAGATAAAGTGCGATATTGTGTCGTTTATCTAGACTAGCGATAAATATTAGTTTAGTGATAAAAGCTGATGAATCTATAGTAATGTCTCGGATGTTTCCCGTCTCTACGTGTTGCTTGCTGTTGCCTTTCGTTTGGGAGTACCATGTGCGAGTGCCGTGCGATTGCCTCAAGTTCTTCAAACATTTTCAGGTGGAGTTGGAGAAGCTGAACGCGGCCACTGATGAGATCAATAAGTTAGAATTGGAGCTAGATGTGAGTGCTATTTTTGTTTTTATTTTAGTGTACCTAGGGGTTAAGACGTAGGCTGATTTAGGTGTAAGCTATGGTTATCTGTAAAGTGTTCTTTACGGGATAATAAACTGTATATATGCTCATATTTTTGTGAAGATAATTGCAGTGTAAGCATAAATCAGCCTATAAAGTTCCCGCTGCTGGGACACAAGCCTCCTCTCTGTGAGAATCTTAATCTTTTAATTAAATATAAATAGGTAACGTTCTCATTATAATGTAAAAAATTACGTAAATCCATTTATTTTAACTGAACAGGTTTAAAATAATTTTAGGAGCGGTCTCGGTCCGCCGGCGGATCAAATTCAGTGCGGTTTTCGCAAGCGAAGCGCGCGCACGCCGTTCAATTTTAATAGTGCTGTTCGTTCGTACGCGTATTACGATGCCGTGTGGTGCCTTATGTGCTGTAGATGGGTGTAACTTTAAAGATTTTTTTTATTTTACACATTAAAAACACGTGTAACTTTAAAGATTTTTTTATTTTACCTACACACTGATGTCTATAATTATGTTTTATCTAGGTTTCTTCCACAGTCAGCACCAATATATAAAACAAAACAAACTTACAAATATAATAAAACAAACTTTAAAAAAGAGAACCGACTTCAAAACACTAAACCGTAAGAAATAATTTCTTCTTTGATGTCGGTGCTTTTTCGATTCGTAATTACCAGCTGTTAGCACTAACATAAAAAAAAAAACAAATTATTTCTTACGGCTTAGTGCTTTATTTGAAGTCGGTTCTCTTTTTTTAAGGCTTTTTTTCTCCGAAGATCATCATCAAACTAAGAAGTATTATACTTATTTTAAAACGTTCTCCTAAATGTAACAAATCCTTTTCTGAAAACCGCATCGATATCGGTTTAGCCAAACGCGAGATTATCGCGCACAAACATACATACCTACAAACCATACAAGTCAAACATCTCAGTTTGGCCTGTATGTCTGATCACCTCCTTTTTTTTAAGTTGGTTAAATATTTTATAAATGATAAAATTTTTAACTGCCACATAAAAGTCAGAACATATTCACAGTTCTCAATAACATAGATAAAAAGTTATGTTAATTTAATTTTATCGAAGAGGCAGCCCTGCGATTACTGTGGAATCGCGCGGTGCGAAGCAATCACTGCTGTACGCTTGAGCATTTAGGCGCATTTTAGCATACAGTGGTTGTTGACGCGAGGGAGTAGGCAATTATCGTAATAGGTATTGGAAATTTTCTACTGAGTGAAGTATCTGTTACGTAGTAACTATTCAGTAATCTGTGCTATGGTAGCATGCGACCACGGGAAGGTACTTGTTTCATCGTTTTCAGTAGTCGGGTTTTAGTTTTTAAACTTTTTTTATTTAATTAGATCCAAAGATTTCTTATTTTATTTAATTAGATTGAGATTCTCTCAAAATTATTTGTTTGTTTGAATTGTCTGTTAAGCCGCAGTTAGTATGATATTTGACAGCTTCTTAGTTATTTTTTCCGTTCAGCAGCGTTTCAGAAATCGGGTATAAACGTAATAGAGAAAAAATGTTCTTTGAGTCATCATCATATTCATTAGCAAAGCATGAATATTTAATTATCACTTTGTGTAAAGAGAGAATTCCGCGTCTTTATCTAAGAACGTATGAGGAAATGTACGTTTTTAAAGAACGTGTTCTTGAGACAGAATTTTCTATAAAGATTTGAAGGAGGAAACTGAGGAGGAAATGTCCTAAACACAATAATTTTTTTTTCGTAGATCCTGTGTTTATGTAGAATTGTAGAAGGTCAATGAGGTTAGGCTTCCCGAAAGTTATTAAGAGGAAATACGGTCGGAGAGACTTGATTAGATTAAGTAAAAAGTCATAATTCGAGGTGTGGCTCTCGCCTATTTCCTCCTCCGATATTGGACCAATTTAAAAGTCATTTCATAAACAGAAAAGAAGGATATATACTGTGTCCCTATGTTTTTCTTTTTCATTAATAGTTGTCAAATTTGTAAACGCCGTTGTTGACAGGGGTTGAAATCGGCAATTTTGAGCATTTTTTTAGGGTTCTAGTGCTTATAAAAAAAAATGTATCATCAAAAAGGAACACAGGGACATTCCAGTAGTTAATATATTATTATTCTGGAAAAAAAATCATTGCTTTATGGTCATTAACTAGAAAGAAAACAGGCGAGAGCGTTTCTATGGAAAAAAGACCACCCGCATTTCCTCTTAAGGGTACACAAGTCGGTCATACTTCCATACAAACGTAGTTTGGCGATTACTCCACTGTTTGATGATGTACGTTCAAAATAAAAAATTATACCAATTTGTCTTATAATTATCTAGCCTATGAGCGTCGAAAATTCCATATTTCAACACTAATTTTAACGCATCTTTGGGCGGAAATAAATACCATAAGAAGAAAGAAAATTGCAAAATAGTTACCATACAGGGATAAATTAGTTGTTCAAAAATGCAAATAATGTTATTTTGAACAGATACATTCAATAGATTTTTCATGATATCCATATTCCCAAAGGTCTGTACAAAAAAATTTGCGCGCTCGTTTTCGTTGTAAGTCAGTTTAATCAATCACAGCAGTGTGTATGTGTACGCGCACCAGCGTCTTACTGCTCATCACAGCGTCTATCCCTTTCGCACGTGATGTCGGTTGAGATAGCATGCATTTTAACCCCGCCCACCAACTAGTTCGTGCCGCCGACTAGTGTACCCTTAAGAACAATAATGATATTTTTGCCGTCTTTAACATCATTGGCAGCCTTGTTCCAGCCACTGCTGAGTTAGGTCCTCCTCCCTTTAGTACCATGCTTCCCTGGTCTGTGCATCTCATACAGGTCTTCCTCGCGATCTTCTGTAGGTCGTCCCACCCCATTTTTTCCATAATCACAATTATTAGTTTTGGTCCTATGTTATATTCCTCTGCATACTTGCTAGACAAAAACAGAACAACAAAACAGATTTAAAAATTGCCTATAAACGTTCGAGTCCGAGCTTATTAGCAGCTTTAGCACTGTAATTAGTACCTCTGCACTTTGTTTTTCATTCCCACACATCAAACTGTAAAATTAACCCAAAACCGGATATAATAAACCTATTTCCACCATTTCCTGACTCGAAACTACCAAACCATTTAAGATGTTATCAAAAAACTAATAGAAAAGCGATCGCCAAACCGTGTGATCGATAAAACAATTTGTGTCCATGTATTTCTGGCCTAGGTAAAAAGTACAGTCGGCAATACTCACTGTTGATCACTTTCCACCTTATTACTGAGGGTAAGATTCACTGGTCGCATATTGATTTTAACTTGCGTAGCAAATTTAGTGTTTTATACAAATATGACCTTTATTCCTAAGCCAATAATGTTCTTCGTATAAGCGAATGTGAGCAAGCGTTTCAAACGAATATCAAAAAACAAAAGTTAGTAGAAAAGTGGAAAAGGAAAAAAAAGGAGTGGAAAAAGGGTGAAAAGTGGTCAGCCGCCAACTTTGTCGAGTGTACCCATTAATGATTTATGACCAAAACAAGGTCTCTTGGAAGCTTTTCCACGCTGTCATGGCGTTTAGTTGAAGATATTTTCAAGGACTATTGTATTTCTGAATTCAGGCAGCGTCATGAATGATTGATTGTATTTTGTAGACGAAGTTGATCGTAATGCTGTTATTCTGGGTGTTGGGGACGCTGATGGGGCAAAAGCATTGTCTTATAAAATTAAACCATCCAATTTTTTGTAATAAAGGAACGTTTTTTTAGGTAAAACTTCACGGCGAAGACTAACTATGAGACATAGAGATAAATGGTCAAACATGACCTTGTTTTCATATAAATTAAGTGTCTGTAGGGGCAATAGTTTTTTACACAGCACAGAATATTCCACGGGCAAACTACAGAAGCCTTATGCCTCCAAAGAGGCCCTTTTATATCCAATTTTAACTTGGCCTTGCGACGAATGTAGAATTCCGACGGTAACTTAATTTGCTCTTCATATCTTGGCGAAATTGCATTCCAGATTTCTTTTGGGCCGTCGCAAGACGTAATATGAAATAACTTCAAGCGTTTTTCCTTTTCCAACATTGTTATTTAACTTTGTGGTGCTATATTTGCCCGAAAAGGCCAAAGAATCAGCATTGTTATTCAACGTGGCAATGCTGCCAGTCTCTTGGGCACTTATCCCATTGACAGCGATGCGGACGAATTTTTTGATGCCCAATGAGCTCTTCCCTTTTTTTATATACTTTTACATAATATACATTGGCGCCGATTCTGTTTTTCATAAACTAAACTAAATTTAAGTTCATGCTTCTTTTTCTTTCTATTTCGTTAAGAAAAGGACAGAAGATAAATATTAGTTTAGTCCTGTCAAAGTAAGATACTCCATAGACCACTTTAGACGAGATTAAAAAATTGGCTACTAAAAATACGTCAATTTACGTCAGGCGCTGACTAATTTGACAGGACTAAACTAATATTTATCTTCTGTCCTTCTCTTAATGAAATAGAAAGAAAAAGATGCCTGAACTTAAATTTAGGTTAGTTTGTGAACAACAGAATCGGCGCCAGTGGCTTCCAAAAGTTATTTGACATTTTTCCACTTCAGCTGTGATGCCACAATGCCACATTATGAATTAAAATAAATAGTCACTCCTAAGCGATTCAGGTTAAGCTAAGCTTGTAGCGGTTGGTCTGTGAATGGGTGACCATCTTTACATACCGAGACCCCTCCATGCCTCGGAACGTTGGTCCCGGCTGTCATTCGTGGATCTTTGACAGTCGTTACGGGTAGTAACAGACCCGAAAGTCTGACAACCAGTCTTACCAAGAGGTATCGTATCGTATTACCTAGTCATTGGGTTGTGGAGGCCAGAGAGGCAGTCGCTCCATGTAAAATACTGGTATTCATGCATCCAGTTAGACTGGAAGCCGACCCCAACATAGTTCGGAAAAGGCTAGGCAGATGATATGTCAAAGGTAATTGAATTAGTCATTAATAACGTTAAAACAGTTCAAACATTTGGATCACTAGAATTTTAAATCATAATGTGTGTCACAGCTGCAGTGAAAAAATGTCAAATAACTTTTGGAGGCGACTGTATATATCTTCGTGTTAACTTGTATAATGTATTTAAGAATTACTTATCCAATCGTTATCAACAGTAAAGAACGTAAAAAAAAAAAAAAGGTCATACGGATAGAGTAAACCCTGACTCCTAAACTAGGTGGTCCTGTGACTTAGGAGTCAGTGTTCTGCTGTCACTGTGGTACCAGAAACCTATGTTGTGTTCTAAGTTTTAACATTACAAAAATAGTCATTCATTGACATTGCATGTTAACAAAGTATGTATAATAAAATCAACAACGAAGGATTAGGGGTATTGGAAACGACTTTAAATAAATAAATTATTATTATTAGCCTGTGATGTCCCACTGCAGGACAAAGGCGTCCTTTCTCTCTTTCCAGTTCTCTCTGTTCAAAGCTGCTAAGGACCAGTTCTTTTTGAAGGAGTGCATCTCATCCCGCCATTAAATAAATAAAATAAAAATAATATTTCCCCATAAGGAAATTAAAAACAGATTTGGTAGCGAAATCGTTCCGCTCGATAATTTAACTATACACCACAGCGCTCGGTAAACATTGAACATTAAAATTCATAAACCAACTTCCGAAACTCCGAATAATGGGTTCTACGACTTCCTAAAATATCTCCAATGCCCCCGCTACGTTTAACCAAATGAAACGGAACCCTGAGATACTTTTTGTAATTTACTCGGCGTAAATCGATTTTCTGAAGGAATATTTTTTAGTTTTTTTATTGTTTTATACGTGTTTAATGTTGGAAGCGACATTTAATCTATTTATAGTTCCGTTTAATGTCTCTTTAGATGCACGTCTTATTAAAGAAATACGTTTTTAGGGTTCCGTACCTCAAAAGGTAGACACGAACAACTTTAACTATGTGACCAACTCTGAAATCACGAAAAAAAAAGAGACGAAAACTTGTTAACAAAAATTCAGTACCTAATTTACCAAAATGTATGAAACAGTAGATTTTTTTTTCGCCATTTCAGGTTTGGTCCCATAGTAATAATAGTCCCCTTAAGAGGTTGTTAATGTTTTACCAAAAACCCTGCCTGTAATGTTCCCACTGCTGGGACAGGCCTCCTCTCTGTGAGAGGGAGTGGGCCATAATCCACCACGCGGGCCCAGTGCGGGTTGGTAAATTCGAATTTTTTGGTTCTAGAACATGTCGGTTTCCTCACGAAATTCGAAAGCAACTCTGTCTGTCGGTATGTTACCTTTTCACGCCTAAACCACTGAACGGATTTCTACAAAATTTGGCAGAGAGATAGATTGCATCCCGGGGAAGGACATAGGATAGTTTTTATCCCGATATTCCTACGGGGTTGACACTTATGCGGGTTAAACCGCGGGGCGCTGCTAGTTATCTCATAAATTAACAGGAGTATAAGTCGTGTCGTGTAACAAACAAGATGAAAGAAATCCTGTTATATGCGTTCCACTTCGTAGTTCAGCGCGACAGGCCCGTTAACTAGGCTTTGTTTTTACAAGGTTTTGTGCTGCTTTAGTTAAACTTTAGTTTATTTTAAACTGAGATTTGTTTTACGTTTATCAATAAAGATTATTATGGCAAAGATGGAAAGGCAAAAGAAAAGATGGATGGATTGTGTGAGGAATGATATGAAAGAGAAGGGAGTGAATGATAACGTGACGGTTGACAGGGGAGAGAACGGAAGAAGAAAACGTGTTGCGCCGACCCCAAGTAACATGGGTCAAGAACAAGAACACACACTTAGATACACCAAGATAACGGAAGAGCAACTACTTCACGTGCCAAAAATCGCACCAGCTTACGTACAAAAATCGTAAGCCGCCACTTTCGTGCTCAGTCCTGACTCCTGAGTACTGCTGGCTGGGTGAGCGTGAGCGCTGGCGCTAGGCCCCGGGGGTGGGGCGAGACGGGTGACCGGCGTCGTCTTTGAATCGATTTGAATTTCCCATCACTAAATAGTGCTTGTGACGTTATAGTAGGTAGTCAAAAAATGGCACGCTTGGTTTTCATACAGATCGTGATACTTGTGTTATCTAGGTCTATCTATAGGTATCTGTGAGCAGGAAGATGGTGATGGCCGAGTTTGTAAACTGCGGTCGATATATTTTTTTACGACTTGTTTGGCTGTATGATCTTTGTTTTGATGTCTTATATGATAATCCAATTTTTATCTTTTTTTTTTCCTTACTGACCGATTAGAATTCAAAGTCCTTTCTTCGATGTAAACGAAACTGCATCCACTAATAATATCGGCACAATGAGTAGGTACATAACTGAGCTACTGTTCAATTGAAGCAGCATCGTACATAAATAATAATTCAAATCAGCATTGGATTGTCGTTACGGTTCGCAGCGTTTTCCAATTGAATTACACTTTAGATTAAATAACAAAGTTTAATTAGCTCAAACAATACAGTCGACCGTCCATTGCTCCGTAGGATGTGTGGGGAGAGGTTTGCCACGTTAAAGGTCACAGCTCATTAGAGCCACCCGGCACCCACCCCGCACCGCCTCGTCGCACGGCGTCCACTCGTTGTCGACAGGTGGTCCACGGGTGGAAGCTGCGTTATCACCAATAAACGTCGCGCAGTCAACCAGTGGATTTCGCGTCGCGTATAACATTATCGCGTTGGCATTGGCGCAGTCAACGCAAGGCAAGCATGCGAGCAGCGAGTTGTCACAGAGTGGTCCACCCGCCGTCCTCGCGTGGAGGGCTTACGACCGAGGCGATCCGGTGACGCTACGGAGTTGATGTAGTGAGCGCATAATACAAGTCCATATAAAGATGAAGCCACAGGAGGCGAGGCGGTGCGGAGTGGGTGCCGGGTGGCTCTAATAAGCTGTGACCTTAACTCATCGTCTTCCTGCTCTTGTCCCATGTTACTTGGGGTCCGTGCAACATGTTTTCTTTTTCCATCCTCTTTTTCACGCCCTTCTCTTTCATATCATTCCTCACTCAATCTATCCATCTTTTATTTGGCCTTACTCTCCCTCTCCATCCATCAACATTTATATTCATCACTCTAAGTCACATGCATGTATCCTCATTACATGCCCATACCAAGCCAAACGGTTTCGTTTAAACTTTTCTGTCGCTGGCAAACCACTTTCAAACTTCCCCTGTATACTCATCTCTTACTTTATCCATTTTCGTCACTCCACACATCCATCTCAACATTCGCATCTCCGCTGCATCTTTTTTCATCCACCTTCTTGACTGCTTAGCATTCCGATCCACGTTAGCTGCGCGGTTCATTTGTTTGCCAGCTGAAGCCTCAGTCGACGATTCCACTATTTCATACAAAGCGAAGCCAAGTATGTACACGTGCGTGCTGCGTGCTCGGTGTCTTAAATACAGTAAGTAGTAGTTATAGAAACACAGCTATATATAACAAAGTAGCTTATTACTGTTTCAGTTTACTCAGAGCACGACAGACTTGCTCCAGTTGCTCATTCTTACGTCAGATACAGTATATCTTATTATAAATCACGTACACTCCATATTGGCTGAATGGCTGGCCCTCGTTTACTCCAATATGGCTAGCCAAGAAGAAGGTTGCAATATCACAAATGCCAATCGATTGACATTATAAAAAATAACTTCAAGGTAAAAGGAAACTGCAGAGCTCTATGCAGCTTAGTTTTTGGTCGTTTTTACTGCTTTGTTTATTTAGTGTTCATCATCATTCAAACGGATGGAGTTCCTACTTTTAATTTATTTTTTTTACGATCGTTTCCGCCCCTTTTTATATCAGGACATTTAAATGCTCTACCGGCTAGGAACTACTCGAAATATGGGCACAGGTGGCAACAGATGTCAATGACCGAACGTAACGCACATTTTTCTTGACCCTGGTGCAATGGAGTTTGTTCCACATCCTTTAGTCTTGACGTCACACCATTATGTAAAACAGTTGTCATATTTTGTGACAAATTAAGAAAGATCAGGCAGAATCTTCTCTAATCTTCAGTTCTTATCCAGTCTTATTGGAGTCATCAATAGCATTGTTACTAAAAATCCCTTTTTTCGCCTGTAATGGAAAAGTTTGTTGAAGTTAGACCATATTATAAAGCAGTGGTCATCTTTTGTTACAAATTAAGACTTATCTAAAAATGTTGTCCCACACTAAATATCCCTCGTCCTCATTCTATACGGCTTACAAGACCAGGCAGAATTTCTTCTTAGCTTCACTTCTAAAACAGTCTGATTCTAGTCATCAATATTTATGTTAAATCCCTTTCTATCTGCTAAAGAAAAGAACAATCTCAACAACACTGTACAAACAAGTACACAAGGTGCGTCAACGAGCGATACGACGGAGGTCGGCGCGGGCGCAACTAGCGCAGATTAGGTCAATTACAGCGGCCCCGACGTATGACACCACCTCATGTTCATGTTCTAGTGTGATGTAACGCGCAATACTTGTAGCATTTTACGTTGTGTGTAATAGAGGAAATTGCTACGTGAATGTTAAACGGCAAGACAAGAAAGTTCCTCCTTTCTTAGAAAATATTTCGAATGATTATATTCAAGACAGTTACTGTTTGCTGTCAGCCTGCATCATCCCATTGCTGGGTGAAGGCTTTCAATTCAATTCAATTCATTTATTAAGTCAGACAAAAAATATCCATAATCACAAATTCAACAAAAATAAATAAAAATAACAAAATTCATACAAAGTCAAAAATTATTAAAGTTATTTGTTGGTTTAAAAATATGTACTTAGAATAGGTAACTAGATAGAATACTCTTGATAGAATTGAAACTGTCAGCGTACAGTTGATATTTGACATTGCTTGAAGTTTCATTTTAGCTGCCAGATTTTTAGAAGTTCCTTTGGTATTTAAAGCAGTATTTTCATATTAACCGTGGGTTTAAGAACCTCTTATGACGCATTAGTAGTTACATCCTAGCCACATCACACTAATATTATAAAGGCGAAAGTTTGTGTGTTTATATGTTTGTTACTTCTTCACGCTCACACGGCTGGACCAATTTTGATACAATTTTGTATGGAGGTAGCTGACACCGTGGATTAACATAGGCTACTTTTTATCCCGATATTCCCACGGGATCGACATCTACGCGGGTGAAACCGCGGGGCGCAACTAGTTATTCATAATCCCCTCTAAATCTCCAGGAGTCCATGAAAACATTCCACCTGCTGCTTAACGAGACTTCGCGTCGTCTGCAAGCGTGGACAAAGCGACTGGGGACCTGTGTGGACAAGTCCAGGCCTTACTATGATGCTGTGGGGATCGCCACTACTGCCAGGCAGGACTGCCAGAAGGCTGCTGTGCAGTTCCAGAGGGCTAGTGGTAAGTCAACTGAAGCTTTACATTTTTGGTTAGATTCTTACCAGCCTGCTAGATTTCTATACTAGCTTCGACGAGCGTTCGCGGGTTAGGCGAATGTTTTTTTTTTTAAGTATCTCCTGGGCCCCCGACTCATGAAAGGAACCGTGGGGTCGTCGGTAGGAGTCCGATATAACTCTCCTCTCTCCCCCAGACGGGGGGTATCCATAAGGATTTCCGCACAGAAAAAAAATGTAAAGGTACTAGCGCAGTGTGGCCGGAAGGCCGCTATGAAATATTTTCTGACAAGGAAAGTCAGCACCCTCCAAAGCTGCGTTCGCGATTTAGTTTCCAAGCATGTAAACAAATGTGAGTTATTGGAAAAATAACTTTAATACCCACACAATAAAGTTCAGTTGACGCTACAACTTCAAACATTTTTATAACTTTTTCAATAGTACTAGTCAGTCTGAATAAAGAATTAAAGTCTCATTCTCACTACAATAAAGTTGATATTTGTTTAACTTGAAATAACATTAATTGGAAACATGAATTTGAATAGACCTTACATATTATGTGGAAGTAATATTGTGACTTATGGTTATGGCTGCCCAGGGTGCGATAGCATACTTTAGTATTGTCACGTATGAATTTTTAACGCATACATTCGCATGTAGGGTGGGTTTGGGGGTCAATAAAATTGTTCATAATATTTATACAAATGACATGGCAAAATTAAAATCATTTTATCAATTCTTACGTACGCTGAACTTACGTAGGAACCTATTTTTTATCTGGTAGATATGAGTAATTGAAAATTGCAGGAATTCGATTATTAATTAAACAATCAAATAAAAGGAATTACCGTATATCTGAAATTAGATTTTCGATAGCACATCTTGCGTTGTCCGGAACTCGATAAGAAATTTTATCTTACGTAGAACATTACAATATTATCTTCAATTTGCCAATGTCATAACCTGACCCGATATAAAACTAACATGGCGACTGGATTCTTTCATCCCGTAACTTCCTGTCGGAACAATATACGACAAGCATCAACGATTTGGCAACACTGCCAACTTCTAAGCAGTCGTATTGTATAACATACCAATTCTAATGGAAATGAACCAAATAAGGTCACAGGTCTTATTTGGTTGTATCTTGTTTGGCACTAATTAAATTGATTATATTATTTTACACATACACATAGGAGAAAATACAGATGGCCACTAAAGTAAAAGAGCGCAATGCTGCACACCCCTACCCTATTTCAAGTTAAACAAATATCAACTTTATTTCAATGATAATTAAGTTGATTTCAGAGTGACTAGCACTATTAAAAAAGTTATAAAAAATTTTGAAGTTGTAGCGTAAACTGCACTTTATCGTGTAGGAATTAAAGTTATTTTTCCATTAATTCATATTTGTTTACATTTTTGGTAAATAAATCACGAATGCACGGTACTCCTTTTGCTTTAGTTTGTCATTAATTATTTTTTATTCAATATTTTTTTAGTCTAGTATGTTCATAACTCACAAACGCCACACTTGAGCATCTGCACCCTTTTGAAGCAAATTGCTAATCCACTGCTTCATAAGTTCGAAAAATGTGTCTGCTCAACACGTAAGTAACGCAATGAATGTTGTTGAACTGTCAAGATGAAACCGATTCCGATTGATAATGTGTTACGAAATTGCCCCACGGGTGCCTGTGTTTGAACCCTAGTCGGGAAGTGTTATTAAGATAAAAAATTTAGTATCATTAGCAGCACGGAATCTAAATTTTTGAGTGGTTTATCACAGTAGGCTCGCCCCTATAACATAAGCCAAAATAAAATTGACGAAATGATGCTATAAACCTCTGCTTACCCCGTCGTGAAATACAGGCGTGATGGTGTTGTATCTGACTTTTTTACTTTTAACCTGAACCGTAATATTTCTCGTTTATCTTTTTCAGTTTTTCAATTTCCGTCGGGTCCGGTTGATACCGCGCAATTTCCGATAACCATGTTTTGGTCAGAGCTTAGTGTTATGTAGTAGTACACTTAAAAATGTACCTCAAATATTATAAAAAAGAAAGTAAGGATGTTTGTTCCTTAACTAAGTACTTTGAAATGCTAAGACTGAATTTGGAAGTTTACTGAAGAATCATGTGTCTTTTAGAATAATTTATGTGTCAGAGCTCCAGCCCGAGACTTCGTCCGCGTTAGTGAAATTTGTTGTGCCCCCGTTGCATCGCATCGCATCGCCTGCCCGCGGTATTACCTACTTCGATTTCGCTTAGTGTTCTTTCTTACTTTTTGCTCGGCTCCAAAGAGCCTTAGCATGATGTTAAATAGTCTTCCTCAAGAATTGGGCTAACAAATACTAAAATATTTTTTTCAATCCGCCTGGTAGTTCCAGAGATTACCGCGTTCAAACAAACAAACTAACTTTTCAGCTTTATTATATACAATATTGTAAAGTACAAATTTATTTATTTACGAAGGAACTAAGTCCCAATATACAAATCACAAATAGATAAAATTCATTCAATTCATTAAAATAAAATACATTAACACTCAGAACAATCATTTAAATAGGTATAAATAAATAAAACATTAAAACTGAAGACATTAAAATAAATAAATAATTTCATGACAGCATTCAAGAACATATACTTTTTTGTCCTTGACCTTGACACAACCGTAGCCACAGACATAATCAATTATTTATTATAATTACTTAAATCCACGCTTTTTTCAAAGTCATATAACTAATTAATCATTTAATTATCCTCTCACACGTTTGCCCTCCTACCTGTCGAAACACCCCATGCGTTGGAGTAGTTGAAGTCATTTGACAATAGAACAATAATGACACTTGTCAAAATGTTCGGAAAAATCGGTAACTATGGAGTTTCTTGCCCATTATTCTCCACACGAGTTTTTAAGGGGCACCTAGAATCTATTCTAATTTCAACTCCTTTAAATGACCTAGATTTTACTGTCTTTTTAACTAATTGGAGCGATTTGGATAGATAAATACTTTTTTGGTGTCCTTTCGGGCTAAATTGCCCAAGAACTCTTACAAGAGCCTTCTCATACAAGGTATTATTGAAAAAGACGAGCGCGGCCTTCTGGCTAGAAATAGAAAATCAATCATAGAGTAAACAGCCTATTACTTTGCTCATACCTGCATACCAAACTTTTCCGTAACAAAATGTTCTGTCAAAAATTTTTGTGACATCGTTTTTACAAATACAAATTCATTAATAGATGTGCCCAAAGACTACAATATAATGCTGATGTGCCCATATCATGCAATGACATTGGTTCACTGACACCAAATTATAGAGAAAGTGGTTAAAAATGCGAACTGAACTGAATGTACCAAGGTTCTTGATAACAAGACGTACTGCAGCGTACCATCCGCACTTGGTTGATATCCCCACGAGTCGTACTAAGCGCTTCTCCTCCACTTTTATTATGCGCACAGCCAAAGTGTGGAACTCTCTGCCGGCATCTGTGTTCCCGCCCACATTTAACCCGTCTGCCTTCAAAGCAAGAGTGAACAGGCATCTTCTGGGCACGCTCGTTCCATCATAGACCTCATCTATCGCTTACCATCAGGCGTGATCGGGGTCAAGAGCGGGCCCATTTAGTAATAAAAAAAAATAATAAAAAAAAAACATTCAGTTAGTTAATTACATTTCACTTTGTTAATTATAAATGTGTCGTTAAGTCGTACGTTCACCTGAATTCACGTAAAAAATGGCACTTACTCTAACTGGTGTACTAGGGAATATAAATAGAGCATGAAGTGTTTATGGCTGTCATTACATGAAGTAAAATCCCCCTGGACTCATTTGTATGGAATAAATGGATATTTAGAAGGTATTTAGTGGACATGTGTTTATTTATTTACTTATTTAACCATTTATGTACACACATTATATAAACAGACAAGAAAAAAAAAAACAGAACAGAAAAATAGGAACAAAGGTGATGCTTATTTCATAAGAATTCTCTTCCAGCATACCTGCGATAGGACAATAAATAGAGAGATGTTGACAGCGTGTGAAAGAGTAAAGGAGACAATGTGCTAGGAGTCACAGACAGTCCGCTGTGCAGGGCCTGCATGGAGGACGACGAGACAGCAGCTCATGTGCTTCTAAACTACCCGGTGCAGGTGGTTGCCACGTACAGGGCAAAGTGCTTCGGTTACCCAGGTACCCTCCGTGAGACGGTCAGTCTTCCTTGAGGAGCTGGGGTGGATACGATTTATTTTCGAGATAGCGCCTTAGGGGCTACCTGTGGCAAAGGACATAAAGTATTTTCCACTAGGTAACAGCTAAATCACTTCAAATCATTGATTCAGAAATTGGTCGTGAGTTATCTTCCAGTACCTTACTATTAAGAAAATCCATAACTGGCACCTCGCCAGAAAAACTTGGATGGCGATGAGATTTTAACATAAATTCCACTAACCAATATAAATGTAATTCTATAGATATTCTACGAAACGTAGCAATTCGGTCCAATTTTGTGTTACTAGCTTTTTGTCCACGCTTTCCGTCGCATTTTTTTAAACTTCTGCCTGTACCTGAATAAAAAAATGTGCTATGTTGTAATCTACAACATGGTCTTTCCATATGCCTATTTTCATCCAAATCCGTTCAGCCGTTTATGAGGGTTTTAGGAACAAACATACAAACATCTTATAAACTTATTTTTTTTAATATTGGGTATCTGGTAGGGATTTTATACTGTATAGTTTCTGCCCCCTGACTTTGTTCGCGTGAAGTTTCTCGTCAGGTATATTTGTCTGACACATGCTGAGCTGGACTCCCGTTTTGTGTAACCCTGAGACGCACATCGCACTTTGTATGTTCGTTATATCATTATTTTAAAGTGTCGTAGCCAATAGAGTCATCAAACTCATCACAATGTGTCTTCTTCTTTTTTTTATTTGTATATTGGTACCTTGTAGTGCTATTTCCTAACATTCATGTAATTAGTTATTATTTAATCGTGCTATGTCTTTTGTGTGCACCAAATAAACTAATCTCGTTTTAGAATAAAACTTCCTATGGGACTCAGCAACAGCTTTGTAACCGTGAAATATTTTTTGTAATCGGATCAGTAGTTCCAAAGATAACCCCCCTACATACAAACTCGCGAATTTTACCTTATTTTTTTTTAAATATTAGATTTAATTAAAATTAAAAAAAAAACGAAAATACCATCGACTTTACTGCACACTTGCACAGCAATAACCTTTTCACTTACTCCAATTGGCATGCCAAACATTTTGATCGGTGCAACAATAGATAAATTGGCACAAATTGCTCGTGCTCTTATCAGGCCGACATCCTGCCATCGAGCGGGCCCGAGACTGGCAGCCCGGCAGTTCAAGGCCATTGAATATTTCATTATATTTGAAGGTCCAACGTGCTAATTACCTCGCGCCCCAAGCGAAGGTCACTGAAGTAATTTGGATTAATGTGATAATTTGTATTAGTGGGGGTAATTGGAATTTTGTCTACGTGTAGGTTATTTATATTTAGTGCTGATGGCTTAGATAGGTATCTTTATTCATTAGTGTGAATGTAATTTATACTATTCGATTCATATAATGGTTTTGTTATTAAATCATCCACTTTGCGATGCCAGTATGTCTAGCTCTAGGTGCGTCATAAAAACAAGCGACCATTAACATTCTTGAATTTAATGTAAGACCAGCGGGGTAATTGCGTAACATACTGACGGTAGCAATAGCTTTCATTTTGACGGTTCAACAACATTCATTGCGTTATTTACGTTGTTGAGTAGACAATTTTTTCGAACATAAGCAGCAATGGTTTAACAACATCTTTCAAAATGAAAATAAAATTAGATGACCATGGATTGACACTATTGGCTAAGTAACTGGTGAATATAGAGGAGTATTAGCACAGAGGTCAATCCTTCTGATCATGATGACGGTTGGACTTTAAACTTTCGTCTCAGCCCCGAAAGGAGAATGCAAATTTTGGTCTCACCCTCCAATAGCCTCCATTAGGTAAAAATACCTATCCAACGATGTATTACACGTAGCTATTGGAGCATGGGACCAGAATTCGCGCTGCATACTGACGCATGACGTCACGCAAAATCCTGCATCTCGCAAGCAGAGTTTACCGCGCAACTCAACGTCCGGACATCAATCTTAGGGCAGTAGCCCACCAGACAACACCCGTCTGGTCGGAGGGTCCTCCCTTTTCTATGGAGGATGAGTGTGACTGCACAACCTGTTCCTCATACCTCTTTAGTTTAGGCATGACATTTTGGTGTCACCTAGTGTGGTGAAAAAAACGGACATTAGTCTTCTTGCACAACTTCTAGAAAAAAAAGACACATAATTATTTATTTTAAAATTTAATCTATGCATCTGTACAAATAAATAAAATTGGGAGTGACTGTTTGCACAATGCATACGAAAGTACTTATAACAAAAAAAAACCAATTTTTTAAACGTTTGTCTTACTGTCTGTCTGTTTCTTCTGGCTAATCTCCGAAACAGCTGGACCGATTTTAACGGGACTTTCACTAGCAGATAGCTGATGTTATAAGGAGTAACTAAGGCTTTTATTTTAGAAAAAAGATCAGGTTTCCGCGCAAATAAAAGAAACCCATGAAATCCAATGCACGCGAACGAAGTTGCGGGCGCAGCTAGTTTAAAATACAAACTGTCTACAAATAAGCCAGTCATATTGGCTGAAGTACCTACACGTAATTGTAGATTGTCAGAAACTATTGCAAAACCAATTGAATTTAATTGAAAGGTGTATGGTGGGCGCGCATTGTTGCAAGCCTCATTGCGAACGTAATTAGGTAATGGCGCCGATTCTGTTGTGTCACAAACTAAACTAAATTTAAGTTCAGGCATCTTTTTCTTTCTATTTCATTAAGAAAAGGACAAATGATAAATATTAGTTTAGTCCTGTCAAATTAGTCAGCGCCGGACGTAAATTGACGTATTTTTAATAGCCATTTTTTTAATCTCGTCTAAATTGTCTATGGAGTATCTTAATTTGACAGGACTAAACTAATATTTATCTTCTGTCCTTTTCATAATGAAATAGAAAGAAAAAGATGCATGAACTTAAATTTAGTTTAGTTTGTGAATAACAGAATCGGCGCCAGTGGCAAAGGTCATAGTGGTATGCGAAAGGTTATTTGAACATCTCTTGGCAAAATGTGAATGTTATAACATAATTTTCATATTGTTGGCTATGTATGTGTTAGAACCAGCATTTTGTGTGGACGAGATTTAGTAAAATTGGAAAGGCTAGTTACTAGATACTAATCTATATCTCATCATCTGCCTAGCCTTTTCCCAAAGCGACTGCCTATCTGACCTCCGCAACCCAGTTACTGGGTAATACGATACCCCTTGGTAAGACTGGTTGTCAGACTTTCGGGCTTCTGACTAGTCGTAACGACTGTCAAAGAACCACGAATGACAGCCGGGACCAACGGCTTTTTTTTTTTTTTTTTTTCGGATGGGAAATCATCAAATGACCCCTCCCGCTCTGGGTGGAGCGGAAGGGAGTGTCAGACTCTTACTGACTAAAACCCACCCGTGTTCCTTCCTTAGCCCTTTATGTTCCGGGCCACCGGTACCTAACACTTTCGGACAATCCCGCTGACCCGGCAGGGGACCAACGGCTTAATGTGCTTTCCGAGGCACGGAGGGGTCTTTATGTAAAGATAGTCACCCATCCACAGACCAACCGCGGCAAGCGTAGCTTAACCTGATCGATCGACCTGTGCGGCTGTTATTTTTTAGCCACGGGCCCCTCCCCGACCCTCCCTCCTCACTAATCTATATCTATATACATAAAACAAAGTCGGGTTAGTTACACCATTTATAACTTCGGCTCTAGCCTAGCGTGATGTTAAATAGCCTATAGCCTTCCTTAAGTATTTGGCTATCAAATGCAAAAGGATTTTTTTCAAAACCGACTGGCAGTTCCAGAGATTTGCACGTCTCTTCAGCTTTATTATTAGTATAGATATAGATTTAAAAAAAAAGGAATAGATAGAGGAAGTGGTTTACCAAAATAAATGTCTCTTTCAAGGACGCAATTCCCATTAGAAAAGGGATGAGCTATACCGGACTTTACGTAAATCGGGATCCGGAAATCCGACCACGGCCACGGTTCATTCTGTTCGAAACGGCATTTTTTATTAATAAAACCTTTTTTATAGCGTTTTAGAAACAGCGGGGCAATTGCGTAACACATTATCAATCGGAATCGGTTTCATTTTGACAGTTCAACAACATTCATTGCGTTATTTACGTGTTGAGCAGATAAATTTTTCGAACTTATGAAGCAATGGATTAGCAATTTGCTTCAAAATGATTTAGATTCCGACTGATAGTGTGTTACGCAATTAGGGTGCGGTTTTGGTATTGAAAAAAACTATTCTTGGCGTTGAAGGCCGTTTAAATACTATGATGACGGAATATTTCTATACTAATTGGAATTTGTTAGTCAAATAAAAAGTTTATCATTGGGTAAATAGAGCCTCAGTTCTAAGAAACTGTGACGCATTACATCACACTAATATTATAAAGGCGAAAGTCTGTGAGTGTGTGTGTTGTGTGTGTGTGTGTTTATATGTTTGTTACTTCTTCACGCTCAAAGGGCTGGACCAATTTTGATAAAATTTTGTATGGAGGTAGCCGACACCCTAGATTAACATAGGCTACTTTTTATCCCGATATTCCCACGGGATCGATATTTACGCGGGTGAAACCGCGGGGCGCAGCTAGTAATAAAAAATAAAAAAATTTGCAGCTTCGAAATTCAAATAACATTTTACATTGCTCGTTTAAAGCACCTACATAGGTAATCAATTGGCTGGTCAAATTGGGATAAAAAGTCAAGAAAAAAATTGTTTAGTGCCTACAATTATTATAATGATTGCATATGCCAAAAAAATTATGGCAAAATTAAGTCCACCTAATCTGACTACTCATTGTACGAAAAGCCAATGCGAGGTCAGCTAAAACTGTAATTAATGTATAGCTTGATATGTCGCCGTGTGTACAATAGTTTTCTCATACCTACATACAAATAATATATGCATAAGTTAACACCATATGTTAGCTTATATATTTGCAATTGCTATAGTACATAAAAAGCGGTCTTATCAGCTGTTCAAGGCACTACACAGATTGCAATGACATAATTATCGCAAAGGATAGATAAACGCTGATTCATAGAACGTAATAGCTGTAAGTGAATAAATTATGTAATTCGCATATCTGAGCTAATTCTCGACACTGTGTGTTCGTTGTTAGAAACTCGTACATAGATAGCTAGAATACCCTTAATATTAGATATACATTATTTTTAGTATATGCGAAACCCGAAACACATGTCCAGCTTTTTTATGTTTAAAATCTATTTACAAAATTTCAAAACTGTATCATGAAAAATCACAAAGTTATAAGCTTGTTAAGTTACCGGTTTGTCCGTACAAAAACATGCTCACCCGCGCCGCGCCGTCTTGCGCTCATTGATAATAGTACCTAGGTACCTAACCGTTCGGCGCGGAGATTGGATAACCTACGTAAGTACGTAGTGTCGCTCGGTATCTAACTTTTAACCTTTTTTAAATATTATTGGGACAAAATATAACATGGAGTAAAATTTATTGGAATCGATTCTGTTACTTACTTATTCTGAACAAACTATATTCAGGTTTCGCATTACTAAAAATAACGTTGTATACACCATATTGTGGTGTGGCCATTGTTGTTCGGATGTTAAGTTTTTTTTCATACTTCCTCATTATTGAGCTGAATACCTACTGAATTCTGCCGTAAAAAGGTATATATTTTGCGGAAATCAGGCCTTTGTGGATTGCATTCTGACATCATTTGCACCGGCAATGACTTAAAAACTCGTTAATAATGTATGGACGGCTGCAATCATTAATTACCCTCCTTTTCTGATGGATGTAGGCATGTTTTTTATATTAACATAATATACCCCAATAATAGAAACTTAGTAAGATAGGAAAAGCTTAATATCAAAAATAACAAATAGTAGAGGAGAGTACGATATCAAAAGTTTCCTACAGATGAGCACGGATGCTGAAATCATATCCCTGCGGGGTTACGTAACACTATCAGTAAAAATGGTTTTCACAACAGCAGGCAAATTTATCGAACATAAATGCAGAAATTGATTAGCAATAAATATCCTTCAAAATGATTCAGATTGTTAGTAAAAGTGTGTTACCCGATTAGATTGCAGATTAACAACCTGGAACACAATAAAAAGAGTCGAATTTGATATAAAAATATCCTAAATTAATAATCTGCATAACACACCACCCAAACTCGATGCTAATCATATTCATAGGTATGTCAGACAAACAGTTTAGTAACATGATCCTACAATTCGTTACGATTAGCGCTCGCATGACACGACTGCTGATTACTCGTGTAGGTACATACCATTATCTGCTATACCTTTTCATTTTGCATGTACCGTAAAATGGGGTGACATTTGAATAGCGGGGTGTCTTTGATGATTACTGATGGAGTGTTTTAATTCAAAAACTAATGAGTGAACAATTTTTTTAATTTTTGTTTCTATTTCCTGTTAGGGGAAAGATAGGCAGTCGCTCCATGTAAAATACTGGTATTCAGCTGCATCCGGTTAGACTGGAAGCCGACCTCAACATGGTTGGGAAAAGGCTAGGCAGATGATGATGATTTCCTGTTAGGGGCTACTTTCTTATTACATACAAAAAACGGGGGCAATCAAAGCGACCCCATATCAAGTTTATAGATGATAAGCCACTTAATGTTTTTTTTCTCGGAACCTACAGGGCGTAAAAATTAAATAAATAATTTTATCAATAAAAAACCATGAGTCGCCATTACAGTATTTTTTTTGTATTTTTTTATAAATAACTGAAGAAGTTACAGTCAGTTTTATTTCAAAATTAATCAATGTAACCCCATTTTACCGGTATATTACAAGAAGGCTAAATTAAAATAATAAGCTGGCAAAACTTGACAGATTTGATGAGACAAAAACTAAATGATTTTCTTAACATTCCGACTGCTGAGACACAGGCCTCCTCTCTGAGAGAGGGAATAGGCCCAATGCGGGTTGGTGGATGTCACATGTCTTACAATTTTTGGTTCTAAGGCAGGCCAGTTTCCACATGATGTTTGCCTTCACAGTTTTGAGAGCAGTGGTGAGAAATAAATTACCTAAAATAAAGTGCCTGTCTGGGTTCGAACCCACGACCTATAACGACACGTACATAAGTCGGGGCCGCTATATACCGTTGGGCCACCACTCACTCAGAATTTTAAGTAACGGAGCTTATTTATTACGGGGTCAACGGCCGCTGGTAGTAAAGTTACTTGGGATTATTAATGAGCAAGATATTTTTCCATGTCTGTGACATATCGCGAAATAATTTAGTACGACCTTGTTTAATGCAAACTGCACTTAGGCATGACTAAAGGATGATTTCCACCAAACGGTCCATAGGAAGCACAGTTGACGGAGATCTCTGTTCATAGATAGCACTTCTTCTTGCCGTAAACTTTGTACTATGGACCGAGATATCTACAAACAATGTTTTCTATCAACAAAGTTTTCGGCGAAACGTGCTGTCTAGGAAGAGATTCCTATTAGCTTTGCTTTCTGTATGTAGTCGTATCGTACAAGCGTGTTTCTATCTTAGGTTCCACACTGATTAAATCGTGTACACAGTATTTAAAGTCTATATTACCAAGCCGCGCACAGCAGCTTCACCGCGAGCGTCTTCTGCGACACACGATCGTAGCCGAAAGTATGCTAGGCGCTGCGACACGCGCGTATGGCTCCGTAGTTCCGTACGCCTGTCGTCGTATCCGATCGAATCCTTTTCGGTTGTCGTCCATTTCCTCTTCTGTGTTTTATGATTATTTTCTTCTTCTTCTAATGCAATAGCCAACAATACTACGTCAACTTCAACCATTTAAAAAAATTAGAACACGTGAACACGGTAGGAATGAAACTATTTGACTAGGCACAGAAACGGATACGTTCGCAAGCGACTTACGGAGCCGATCGTATGCGTCGACATCCTGCCGGACGCGATCACCTGTCGCCGCATCCGTTTGTATTCTTTCCGATCCGATGCGATACGAGCCGTTTAGTGGAAATCATCCTTAGATCTGGAGCTTTGTTGCGAAAGTATTCCGAGTTTTTTTTTTTTAGGCATTGTGGTTTTCTTGCTTCCGTTTAAAACCATTTTGCATCATATAATATTCATTTTGATTTACCTTAAATTACTTGAAATACTCATCAGATTTATTTAACAAAACTTGACAGACGACAAATGAGTAAAAGGGCTCAATTATAACCTTTACGTACATTTCTGTACTCATTATAATTGGTCCTTACATAATATATGAGATGTAAGTCTCAGAACAACAAAGCATAATCACCTATTAGCAGTGTCGCACGAGTGGCTTAGCGACCTATTTTTGTCTGTCTCTAACAATGTGACTTCTTCTGGAGGTAGGCGGTTTTCGTTTGATCATTTGTGAACAACATATGTATATTGCTCGATAATAATGCGATGTAAGACTCTGGCTTGATGTATTTTTCTTCAGAATGTTGTTAAAAAAAGATTTTTCTTGTAAAGTAGCTGATTACAGATTATTGATCTAGTGGATGATCATCGTCATGTCTTGCATTAATTAAGCATTTATTTCTGTAATTAGGAGTTGCCAGGTTGTTCCTAAATACAGTACAGTAAACAGGGGCGTTAAGTTCAAACAATAGCTATGCTAGCGGCTAGCGTAGTACGGAGTGAGTAACGAAACTATCTTTTGGAAGGAGCAACTTTAGAGAATCAATTATATTTGTTGGTAAAGGGGTTTGAAGATTTTTATATACCTATCTAGGACCCTAGGTGCTGTCGTATTTTGAAAATGGCGGACGCGCATGAGACTAAACCCCGTAAGAGCGAGATTAGTGCGGTGCGTTGCACTGCGTTGCGTCGCGTCGTCGCAGCGCGGCACCTTCGACTCAATAATGACTAATTAATTAAATTATGACAATTTAATTACTTATTTAAATTAAATGAATCAATAATTGTCTAATTTATTAGTCATTATTATATTTATAATGACTCAACACAGGTGTGGCATACAATGCGTTGATCCGTTGCGACGACGCAACGCAACGCACTAATGAGGCATCATCACCTTTAGGGTGAACTGATGCCTCATTAGTGCGTTGCGTGTCACGTTTCCGAGATATTAACGTTCAAAATTGATTGAATCACGTGATCAACTTTGAACGTTAATAATTATCTCGGAAACTTGACACCTTACGGGCTTTGGTCTTATTATTTTTTCCGTTTGCATTCATGTCAGCTGTCGATTTATATAGGTCTCATTCGAGGCCGCCATTCTGAAAAAGAAAACAAAATGGCAGACAGGTAGGTAGGTATGCCGCGGATCATCAAAGCCCTTTTACGTTCAAAAGTGGCTTTACGTGCCTATTTGAAATAAATGATTTGACTTTGATTATATAATACTAGTTTTGTTTCCACTGAAGTGCGGCCTATATAGGTTCTCTCCAAAGAGCTGAAGTTTTACAAGGTCGTAGCAAAATCTGTAATTATTATTGCTGTAATCAACTAATCGCCCAACAAGATACTTGTCGACGTATGTTTGTATGCAAATAACGGTGTAGTGACATATGTTGACAGGAAATCGCTTATCAGCACGTTTATCAGCTAATACAATTGTGTTCAATTTTAACACTCGCTGCGGCCAGTTATGGCAAGATTGGATACTACAGCTGCGTGTAGTGTGTCCTAAGCTGTCTGTAGGTTTCCTTTATGGAGTATCGGTTCCACGTGTGATTCTGTTTATTGTTTACGTTCTTCTTTATCCCCTCAGCCGCCACGCTGATTCAGTTCGGCGGCCATTGTTTTACTATTGTCTTTTATAATGTGATATGACATATTTAATGAAGTGGGGGGATTATTTAACCAGCCTAAGATACGAGTACAATAGTTTTTTCAAATTGTTGCATCGATATTATGGATAGTTTATATACTATTGAAACTTGAAGATTCTAGTTGGCGTATGGAAATTATGGAATCGTGGATAATGGAACAAAAATAAAATGCCCCTGCAACAATGGATGATTAATTCCTTTCAGACACTAATCTACATGGTCGTCACATGATCTGACCAAGATTATATCTGGACTTTAAAAGAGACCCTTGTAATTGTACCCATTTCTGCTCAGGGGCATTCATATTTGGTATTGGTATATTGGTATTGGTGGTATTGGTATTCAGATAGGAAATGTCGACTCCATCTAGTTTATTTATTTTTTAATTGATCTGTAATAGTGATTCCTGTTTACAGGGTGGGTTCACGTGGGACATTGTTTACTGTTTGTGTTCTTCTTTAAGCCTTTTGAAATCATAGTTGTCTGCACTTTAACGAAGTGGGAGCGTAAATAATGTGTATAATTATGATAATTACAAGAGCTACGATAACAATGAAATAATAATTGATTTTATCTGTTACGTAGACGTATATGGCGAGACAGACAGGCATGTGTAAGAAAATCAAAATTTTTGAAAATTGCGTCTCTTTATAAATGCAAAGTTCAATTTACAGAAAAATGTGGGACATTTTATTTATTTTATAACCCACCAGCCTCTTTCTTCTTTCTTTTCTTTTTAAAAAAAAAAAAACGTTGCCCCACACTAGCCAGCGACTTCATCCGTGTGTTTTTTTTTAATGCCTAAATAACCTTCGCGCAAGCTTTTTCGCAATCTGATTAACGGTAGGTACCTATGGGGCAGCACATAAAATACTATACTATCATAGATTTTTATATATTAGAATACAAAATAGTTGATTGACATTGATCCGTAATGAACGCGCTAGATTGGCGCGACATGTATATTTACTAAGAGTAATGAATATGCATGGTATGTTACGAAGACCTAGCAATATTCTAAACAGAATTAATAAATCATTAAATTGCTAACGTTCAAAATATGCGTAGAGACTAGAGAGTGATGTGAATTATTTAGATACTTAAAAGTACTTTTTTTTCGGATGGGAAATCATCAAATGAACCCTCCCGCTCTGGGTGGAGCGGAAGGGAGTGTCAGACTCTTACTGACTAAAACCCACCCGTGTTCCTTCCTTAGCCCTTTATGTTCCGGGCCAGCGGTAACCCTTTCGGACAATCCCGCTGACCCGGCAGGCTTCGGCCCTAACGGGCTTCTCTGATGCTGACATCTCTTTGAGGCGCGCGTGGAACACGTACGCGCCGTCCGGCACGGGCCTGACGGCCTTCCGGGCACTAAATACTGATAACTCGGTGATCTAGCTAGGAGAGCAGCGATTCACCCACAATTCGTTGTATCTACACCATGTAAGTAATAATGCATACTTTGTTTGAGCTACGAGTTTCCCTGCGTGATCGAATCAGAAATGAACAGATCCGCAGGAGAACCAAGGTAACCAACATAGCCCGAAGAATTGCCAAACTTAAGTGGCAGTGGGCAGGGCACATTGCTCGCAGAACACAACGGTGGAGTTTCTTGCCCATTCTTCTCCATACGAAATCTACCTTTTCGAATGGGCGACTAGAATCATTTCTATTTAGTTTTTTTTTGACGTTCAAAAGTGCCTTTAATGTGCCTATTTGAAATAAATGATTTGACTTTGACTTTGACATGGCCGATGGGGCCGAAAGGTTCTGGAGTGGCGACCGCGTACCGGAAGACCGCGTGACGGAAGCAATAAAGAATAAGAGAGATTTAGTGTGAGAGACAGAGAGAGTTGAATCTTTCTTCTCTCTAATGAATGTAACGAAATGTGCCTAAACTTGACTCGTCCTTGAACTTTCACTCTCAATTTTCGTCCAATTATCAAATAGCCCGCCTCAGAAGTTTCACTTCAAAACACTTACCTATTTTAAATCAAATTGTCTTTAACTACGGGAATAATCCGTGATAACAAAAAATTATTTCCATGCCAACACGTGTGATTAGATAATGTACGAATTCGTTTCGTATCTGTGATGTGATGCGACATGTAACACCGGTTCTATCTGCGACCTTGTTTGAATAATACCATTCTGAATTGTGCATAACATTAATTTATTTATACTGTTTGTATTATATTTTGTTAGATCGTTTATACCTACAGATTTCGGTTTGAAATTGTTAATGTGGGAATTTTCGATGACAGGTGTTATAGGAACCTGCTTACCGCCCATAGAGTGCAACAGTTTCATTTCGTATTAGTTTTGACAGATAGTTGGGTGGCCCGTACAGCCTAAGGGGTCCAAACGGAACTATTTTTTTTATGACTACGAATTCTCTCCCCTTCGTGCCTCGGAAAGCACGTGCTATTGGTCCCGGCTGTCATTCGTGGATCTTTGACAGTCGTTACGGGTCGTCAGAAGCCCGAAAGTCTGACAACCAGTCTTACTAATAGGTATCGTATTACCCAGTAACTAGGTTGTTAAGGTCAGATAGGCAGTTGTTCCCTGTAAAGTATTTTACCAGTATTGGTATTCAGCTGCAACCGGCTAGACTGGAAGCCGACCCCAAAATAGTTGAGAAAAGTCTAGGCAGAATGATTTATGACAAAGAATTCTCTCCTCATGATGTTTTGTATTCTAGTATGCACCTTTAAATTTTTCAAAGGTGATTATAAGCATGACTCTGAATATGTTGGTTTGTTTTCCAGAACTACATGCTGCCGCTAAAGAGACGGTCACACTTGCAGAGCAGCGGTTCGTGAGCAAGCAGGACGAGTGGCAGTTTGACAGCAACTGGCAGGAGGTTCTCAACCATGCCATCATTAAGGTGAGATACTTATATTCTAGTCAGAAGAAGATGGTAAGATAATGGTGGTTGAGAAGACCCGATACTCGTAACACCCGAAAAACAGTCGAATATGATGTTACATGTTTCCTCTACTATAAAGTCAATTGAAAGGATAAGCAATCAACTCAGAAAACTTTATTGGTAGGCAATGACTTTAAAAAAAGTCTACAGAGTGCTAAAGATTCGTTTGTATATCTTTTTCAGGTTATGGATGCTGAGAAACGGAAGGCGGAGAGTGGACGCGAGCATCAGAAGAGAGCGGCTGCGTATATCGCAGCCGAGAAAAAGGTAATATAATCATTACTTTGAATATACAGTTAAGTTCTACTGTTGAGCACGTGAGGTAGATCAGTAAACGACGTTCTGTTATCCATTATAATACTTAAGTACATACCTACCATGACGCATTTAAAGATATGCGCATCGTATGATAATGAGAAACAGAGATATGTTACGAAAACACATAATGACACAGTTATTAATAGACATCTATTATCTCCAGGTGACACAACTAGAGGAGAATCTTAAACGGAATATCATCAAATCACGAGTTTACTTCGAAGAGAAGAAACTATGCGATGAACAGCTACAAACGCAAAATCTAAAAATTGAGAAGCTACAACGCCTCATCGCTGACGCTAAGTTCAGATACTCCAAATCTCTAAAAGCCCTTGAAAAGATATCTGAAGAAATTCATAGAATGAGAGGAGAGTATCCACCAGACAAAGACACTATCCCAGTAGGGCCCAGAGAACCAGGAGTTGGAGCAGAAAGAGACGCCATACATGACGAAGACACAGCCAAAGCTGAACACGAAAAAGATGAAGACTCCAGTCTTCAAGAACTTAGAATGCGAGTTAGAGAACTAGCTTCTAAACCAATAGAGAAAGACATTGAAACTGACGAAGCGTGGGCTTTGGAGCTGAACGAGACTATTAACAAACTGGACCAGTTGTTAATGATGAAGGAAAATAATCAGCAGAAAAGGTCTAAATTCACTGCTAGCTCTCCTAGGAATTCTAGCGCGCCATCTACAAGTACTAACTCAGGTAAATACACCCATCCACCGAGCGACAGCTGGAAAACTGAAACAAACCTGACAAGGACGAAATCTATAAGCAAGGATGTAGTCTATGAACATTCAAATCCACCGATTAGTAAGATAGAGAAGTCTAAAAGCATGATGTCGTTAGACGTTCTCGCTCTAGCAAGGGACACAAATATGATGGACAGGGAATCGTACCTCAAAGCGGTGATCGAAGACAAGTCCCCAACAGGGACATATACAGAAAGTAATTCGGAGAGGAATGATACTCCCGACGAAATATTGATGGTGGAATGTGACTCCAGTGATTCCAACCAGAACCCAGTAATCAGGATGACCAGTTCCACTGTCTCTGATAGCGACAACAGCTAAATATGACGAGATCAACACACGATCGTTGGAAAAGTATAGATTTCTTTAATTGGTTGTGGACGTTTTACTAATTTAAAAAAAAAAATGGAAAAAAATAGTTGTACTTACCGTTTTTTTTTTGTTAGAAAAATACGGTTTAATTTTGTTCGTGAAAAATGCTTTAATTTAATTTTCGTTTTTTTTTTAATGTTGATCATGTGTTTTAGTTTATTTAATCACGAGTAAAATGCAATCTTTCCAATATTGAACGTCAATTTCTAAATGTTAGATGTTTTTCTAGTAAACTTGAAAAGTTAATAAAAATTGGTAAAATGATTTTCGTGATTTTCGTCGTTTAGTTTAGTTTTGGCGATAGTGCTAGTATTTTTATCAATAAAAAGATACTGATTTTAAAATACTCAATTAGACTTATGAGACTTACCAATTCATATAATTTATAAATATGTGATCATCGGTCAGCTGGTTGCCTATAGGTATTACTCGACACTGTGTATATATTAAATTTATTCTCTCTTCGGTCGTGTCGGACTGCCTTCCCATCCGACTATGAGAGTGAGGGAAGAGAGAGTGCACCTGTGTCTGCGCACACACGCCTGCACTATAATACCTCCCGCGCCGAAGGCTAATCTCCGTTGAGATTGGCCGCTATTGCCGAAATATTTTCTGGAGGACTATTATTAGTCTATACATTATACAGGGTTATTGGTAAAACATTAACAACCTCCTAAGAGGTCATTGTACTCAACATTATGAATAACTTTTACTATGGGACCAAATCTGAAATCGCGAAAAAAAAAAAAAAGCTGTTCCCTATATTTTGACGAGTTATACGAACATAAATGTAGGGGATAAATGCTTTTTTTTTGCGATTTCAGGTTTGGTCCCATAGTAAAAGTTGTTCATAATGATGAGTACAATGACATCTTAAGAGGTTGTTAATGTTTTACCAATAACCCTGTATACTCATATTTAAAGTGTATTGTATTCCTATACAAAAACTCATTAATTGGTAATCTTAAATACTTGCAAAATCTTTATGCATTAGTGACGTTTGAATGTCATTTAGATAACCAACTTCACACAGACCGTTGATTGCAAAAAAAACATAATTATTATTATCATACATTATTATTATAAATTATTGCGAAATAGTACATTGTAAGCGCTATGATAATAAAAACACTAGCACTGTCGAAGCACGTTCTTAGATTATATTGTCATATGAGTGATTTAGGACGGTCGGTTTCGTAAAATAATTTAATGTAATATACCTATAGGCTGGTAGGGACATAGATGCGCAAACTGTAAACATGAATTCAGCACATGATTGATGAAAACTCTGCTGTTTCATAAAAAAAATGGTTGCCTGTAAAGTCGGTTTTACGGGCGAAGATTTTACGTGACAACGTCTTTTTCTCGGTAGAATATTTATTGATATGAATATAATTAAATTGCACAATAGGAACAAGGAATTCCGATCATAGTTGAGTGGGAGAGAGACGCAAGGCATTCGGCGGGCCTCTCTCTCGTTCGGTGACTCATCGTAACGTTACCGAGCGTTACACTTTTTCATAAGTGACTCCCAGCCGCAACCTAATTTAAGACGTTGTCACGTCAAAAAGTGCGGTCAAATGTATGGAACAGGCTTTTTTTTTCTTTTTATAAATGACGAAAAATTCGACGCAGAGGGGATTCAGAATCATGTACTGAATCTATAGGCGGACACAGGCACGTGCTTCCACATGCCTCACCACGAAAATCCACCACTGATCTGTATTATAACTTGTATGATAGAGGTCAGTGACGTTTTGTCACAAATTGCGAATCATGCGATGAGCGCCGTGCGCTGCGCATGCGTCGCAATGTCTGTATGCGCCTCATGGTTACAGGTTGCGCGTCCCTGCCACCATCTATGATGTCAGTATAAGTGACATAACACAAAAAAAACTTCATAAATGCCATTTTTGGTAATGACCATATTATGTTACTGTATTCGAAATACCAAATAACAGTTTCTTCAGTCAGTCTTCAACAGTATTATAATTTTACCTCTTTTTTTATAACATTTTATTTTATTCTAACAAAACGTGTACGAAGCCGACTGCTTTATTTATAGCTATAAAACTTTTAGGCCCGTGTTCTTATACGAAGCTAAAACATAAATCTCTATTTAAAACCACCACCCACTTTCAGCATTTCTCTGTACTTCTCTCTCATTCTGTAACGTATGGGCGCCATTCGTTAGAGCAAGAAGTCCGATCGTAAGCATCCGCACTCATTCACATTGAAGCGCGTTCACGCGCGGACTTAAATTTGTAATTCGTCAGTTTTTTATAGAGATTTATGCTTAAGCATCGTCAATGCGGGTTTTAGATAATTATAAATGTTAGATATGACACTTTAGTTCACTTATTATGAGCCATACCAGTCCACCGACTATAGCTCACAAACTATAACTTATTTTAAATCTTATAATATTAAACTTTCGTATCTCTATGGTATTTGACCGTGTGGAGGATTTAACTATGTGATTAGGAAGCATAGTGAACGATTCGTATTAAAACCTTCACTCTGTATCCTAACCAAAACGATCGGTTGCGCGATCGTCGCGTTCATGTCAGTTTTTTTTTTTTTTTTCGGAAAACCTGGATGTCGCCCTCTGTCGGCACGATGACGCGTTCATGTTCGCCGAATAAAATGAAAGCGAACGACGCGTGTCCGCGCGACGATCGCTTGGTTAGGACAAGATCTTACAATTCCATAATTGACAATCTTCTTGTACAAGTATGTAGCACACATTTGAAGGTTATACAAGGCACAATTCACGAATGACAGATTCGTGAATTGAAAAGCTTCTCGCCTATTTTGTATTCAAGATTTTACAAACAATTTTATATCGACGGATTTGAAGCTAGATTGAATAAGCTCGGAGTGGTTCTTTATATAGATAGAAGACTTGTTACGCCTAGTCAGCCATGTTTCGTTGTGGCGCGAGAAAAAGTGGCGACAAAATTTTGTCGTGCTGAGCATGTCGGCGCGGTTGGAGTTATGATGTAGGTTCTAGAATGTGACTGACAATCCTTTAAAGTTATCTCAGTGTCTGATTTGAAAATCTATCTAACTTGTCATTTAATATACTATGAATGGAGCTATAAATGATACATAATACTCTCACATGCTACTAATTGTTTTTGAAATCTTACGCTTAACTAATTGAAATAATATCATTCGAGCGTGGTAATCATTGGTAAAATGAATTTCAATGAACTAACATTTAAACAGTGCCTTTATTTCTCATTAACATTTTAACTAAAATAAAATATCTTAGCCCAAACACAAGACTGGATAAGGTTGGTACTTAAGACGGTTGTAGAGCTAAAACTAACTGCATTTGTAATTTTTTTTAATTAAAATTATATAAAAATAACACGATGAGGGTTCGCTAACATACTCATAAGTTTAAGAAAATAATAAAAATATGTTTTAGACATCAGCATATTATTTTAAGGTGATGCATTTACGAAAAATCGAGTGAGCTTGTGGCAATGGGTTTATACTTTATACTAATCAATTTTTTTTTATTGGTTCAATACTTGCACAGCAAAGTTGGATTGTACCAATATGGCTTTAAAACTAACATTTAAACAGTTTTACTTATTTTTTTACCGACTTCAAAAAAAGGAGGTTATCAATTCGATACGTATGTATGTAATATTATTGGAATTGCATTATATTCACATATGACAATCTACTAAGGCTTCCAAACAAATATACAAAATTTCATAGACGTATGTATGTATGTATGTATGTATGTATGTATGTATGTATGTATGTTTGTCCACGCATTTCTCAGCAACTATTAATCGGATCGTGACCATTTTTTTTGTATTAGCTTACATTTACTTCAACTTAGGGAACAGTGCAAGTTTCATCAAAATCGGTTCAGTAATTTTCAAGATATGGACTAATACGTGTAAGTGTGACGGCCTGGCGTATTGATACGAGCTACGGGTGTAGTGTCAAAGGGAAAACATATCAAAATCTTGGTCAAATTCTAGTGCAGAAACTAAAAATTACGAAATAAAAAGTAATTTAAAAAAATTAAACCGACTTCAAAAAGAAATCAACTCAAAATTATGAAATAACTTTAATTTCGGAAGTCGGTGGCAAAAAACTTAAATACCCAAGACACCGACTTCCGAAATTAAAGTTATTTCATAATTTTGAGTTGATTTCTTTTTGAAGTCGGTTTAATTTTTTTAAATTACTTTTTATTATTATTATTGACTAACCTGAGTTGTGATGGTAGGACTCATTGTCACTTGAACGTGTAGGAATAAAATTATTTACATTTTAAGATGACATTAGGTTATTGGTTTAATAATATTGATATTACGGCAGGAAATATATAAACTGTGTATAACGTTGATAATATATCAGCAGTGACACTAGAAACTACGACAAAAGTGCTCCTTCTTCGATCACCTCTTCGTCTTTGAACCATATTAAGGCGGAGACTGACTTGTGACTTTTGTTTGCAATCATAGATATAGATACACCTAGATAACGCAAGAGCAACTACTTCGCGTGCCAAAAATCGCAACAGCTTACGATAAAGAATCGTAAGCCGCCACTTTCGCGCTCAGTCCTGTGTACTGTTGGCTGGGTAAGCGTGAGCGAGAGCGCGAGCTTTTGACGTCATAGTAGGTAGTCAAATAATGGCACGCTTGGTTTTCATACAGTTCGTGATACTTGCGTTATCTAGGTCTATCTATATCTGTGTTTGCAATGTATAGTTTTTTAAGGCGTTACAGTAGTCAGCGGGTTGGCAATAACTTGCTCGAAGAGTGTATTCGACACGTTTAATGTACAGTCACGAGCAATAATATGTCATTACTTGGCAACTTTAAATTGCGATTTTTTCACGAAATAACGAATGCAACGTTGAAATAGGACACTACTTAAACCTATGGGTTCGAAAATACTATGTTCCTACTAATATAAAATTTCATTCATAAATAAAGGAGAAAATCGCCTTTGAATAAAGCCAAGTGTATACATACTTTTGCTCGTGACTTTACCTATCGCCGTTTTGTAACAAGAAATGGAGCGCGCATGAGCCTTGTGCTTGAAATGAGCGTTCGGCGCGTCTTGTGTAACGCCGTTTTGTAACCAAGCTCGCCTCGAATGATACATTGGAAACAAACGTTGCAAGTCAGGCTCAGCCTTTATATGTGGTTTAATTACTTATGAAGAAGTATAATGATTATATGAGGTGGCTTAGCTTATAAATAATCAAGTATTAGCCACAAACCGTAACTACTTCCTAGCAATTCAAATATGTATGTATTTACACAGTGTTCACAAAAAGCACCTCTGGTAATATTGTGTCGCACTTTCGGAGTTCTCACTTAAATGTTGTACACATAGAAATGAAATCTGTATGTTCGTAATCAAAATTAAATTCCACTTCGTGTTTTCAATAAAATGAATGTTCTAAATTGTGGTATTTTATTTATTTACCTTCCTAGTGCGGTCATAATCAGCCTAAAATGTTCCCACTGCTGGGACACAGGCTTCCTCTCGTGTGACTGGCAGGGCCACCAGGGATTTTAATTTTGATAACACAAAAAATTAGTCGCTAATTAGTCGAAATTTGTCGCCAAATATCAGAATTTGTCGATCACGGTACACAGTTATAAGGGTTTATAGGTGGCCGATCTGGAGAGTCTCCCCAGCAGGGCCACATTTATATCTCAAAAACTAGAACACCTAGCGAAGATCTGTTTTCTCCCATAATTTTTTGTTTTGTCAAAATTAAAATCCCTGATGGTGGCTCTGCCAGAGTCAGTGACACTCAGTAGCACTAGCAATGGCTTTCATTATGACAGTTCAACAACATTCATTGTGTTATGTTGTTGAGCCGACAATTTTTTGGAACATATGAAGCAATGGATTTTTAATTGATATTGCTAATATCCTTCAAAATGATTCAAATTGAGATTTATAGTGTGTTATGCAAGTAGGGTGCAGGTTCAAAAAATAAAGAAAAAGCCAAGTTATTCGTTACTCCACATATATTTGACATCTGATATTATCAACGGACCCATATAAACAATAGCTTACACGATTACATAACATCACGAGGGTTACAGAGAGGAAGGCACTTCTACAATAAGGTACACTAAACACATCTCGATTATGTTAAAATGGCTGCAGAGCTAGCTGGCCGATTGGGATTTATCTAAAGACGGGATTTTTTAAATATTTTACGACAATAACGCCCTGTTTTTGAATAATCATATTCTAAATTTCTTAGACGGCGATTTGGACGAGAAATGAGAGTGAAATTTCAAGAACGCGTCACATTTCGTTACATGAGAGAGAACAAAGATATAACTGTCTTTGTCTCACACTAAATCTCTCTTCCTCTTTATTTTTTAAGAAGTTTCACTTCTTATCATGTGCACGGTGCTGCGCGCGCAATTTTTTGTTTTGATGTCTTTCAGAAATTGGGTGAATCCCTGCATCAAAATATCGCAAAACGCTTGCTTAGACAAATACTTCAAAATACATATTATAGAATCGTAACCTTACAAACATGACACTTTTCTATTTTATTTACATAAATAAGATGTTTCTATAATGTACATGAGGTATGGAAATTGAAGGTATTTTCGACCTTGGCTAGAACTACATGATAATAATAATTAATAATATTTGACTCTATTATTAAAACTACAAGATTGTAACAATCGTTATGGAAGATAAATACTGCAATAATACATCTAATTTCTTTAAGAATTATAAATACAATAAATAACAGACACTGCGCAAGCGCATCCAAGTCTCCATGTTAAAAAACATTACCCTTCCTTTTGTACAGTCGGGTTAAAACTGGCCATACTTTCCTAAAGCACCCCCACCCAGTTTATTTTTATTGAAATTAGATGGAGGACAGGAAAATTGGTGATTTATTGATAATTTACATTAAATGACTGCCCAAAAAAAAATACAATAATCATAATTTGTACTGTAAACAAAAAAAAAAGCGAGATAATAAGCTACGCACTAATTAAATTGGAATTAAAGAACTGTTTTCAAACACATTATTGAAGCCTTCGTTCGCTTAGTGTCATCCATCAATAATAATAATTTAATTTAAAAAATACACTTACCAAAACTAAGTTTAATATTCATACGGCATGGAAACGATTGAAATTAATAAATTAATATACTTACATTACAAAGATTTGACAAAATGGTCCTAAGTTATCTTACTGAAATAAAGACTAAAATAAAATCGACTAAATCTCATTTTGGTAGTAAAAATGTCAAAGATTTCAATTTAATCTCAATAAAGATATTATTTACTTAAAAAAACAAGGGTTCACCAAGCCGTGTGAACTGTATATGTTACCGGCCAAACCCGATTTTAGGATGAACTAATTTCGCCTAGGCCAAAGCAGTTCTCCCTCGCTCTTACACCCTATGTCGAATCGACGGAGGCCCGCTCCGCGGGGCTCCTATTTGTAAAGGGTTTAAAGTAACCTAACGAACCTAACCTCGGGGTGCCCTTCGCTCGCTCTTGCATCCTACGTCGCCTATCGAACTGGTTTGGCCTAGGCGAAACTAGTTCATCCTAAAATCGGGTTTTGCCGGTAACATAATATATACTTACCACAAAAATAATAATAAATATATATGATCATGAGCAGTGGTGGCCCAGTGGTAACGACCACGACTTACGAAATATAGGTCGTAGGTTCGAACCCTGACAGGCGCTTTACTTTGTGTAAATTATTTCATCACCACTGCTCTCAAAACGGTGAAGGAAAACATCGTGAGGAAATCGGCATGGCCAAGGCCCAAAAATTCGAAGACTTGTGACATCTACCAACCCGCACTGGGCCCGCGTGGTGGATTACGGCCCACTCCCTCTCACTGAGAGCAGGCCTGTGTCCCAGCAGCCTATAATGTTCCCAACATTATAGACTGATTATATTTATGAACATTAGCCTTAAAAATAATAAAAACAACATTCCATCATCAAAAACAATTATTATCTTAAAATAAATTGTATAATCCATTAGGTAAATATTGAAAGAATATCTGTGATTTTTTATTTAATAAAATAATATAATGATAACGTTGCTAGATTTAAAATCAACTAACGTTCGCATCTATACAACTAATTTTTTGATAGCGGTTGAGAAATGGCCCTTAATCTAGATTCCAAAAGCACTGGGCAGTGTTAAAATATTATTAAAAATATAATACTATATCAAGGTAACGTTATTTGAAATATATATCATTTTCTATGACAAAACTTCGCTTCTGCAGTGTACGAAGTCTTTAAAAAAATACAGTATTATACAATACTATTTCTATGCGTAAAATAGTCGAAAAAAATATTCAATATTTCAATTAAAATTGCTGCGAAATTCTAATTAAACATCAAAAAAACATCGTACACTGTAAAAGCGATTTTTAAGCAATTCTATGAGCGCCCAGAGTGCTTTAACATTAAAATGTAATTAAACTATTATTTTACATGATAATAAAAATATCTATTATGACCACTATTTCTGCCATATTAGCCGATTAGTAACTATCCGGTCATATTTGTACGATAAACGAAAACTAAATGCATCGTTATGAGGTGCGTCCCATTAGACCTGACTTTTATGAATCAACGCAAAATCATCCTGATTAAATACCACGTAATTTCATTATTAGAACCTAGGCGAATCCAGTTAAGAAATATAAGTGTATTTAAGTGAACAGTATAGTAAGAAGATATGAATAGAAAAACTGGCCAAGTGCGAGTCGGACTCGCACACGAAGGGTTCCGTACCACAAGTCAAAAACGCCGAAAAAAACACGTTTGTTGTATGGGACTAAAAACAAAATAAAATTAATATTTAAAGGGGGCTTTAAATATTTATTTTATTTTGTTTTGACGTGACAACGTCTTAAATTAGGTTGCGGCTGGGAGTCACTTATGAAAAAGTGTAACGCTCGGTAACGTTACGATGAGTCACCGAACGAGAGAGAGGCCCGCCGAATGCCTTGCGTCTCTCTCCCACTCAACTATCATTCAATTCCTTGTTCCTATTGTGCAATTTAATTATATTCATATCAATAAATATTCTACCGAGAAAAAGACGTTGTCACGTAAAATCTTCGCCCGTAAAACCGACTTTACAGGCAACCATTTTTTTAGTATTTGTTGTTATAGCGGCAACAGAAATACATAATTTGTGAAAATTTCAACTATCTAGCTATCGCGGTTCTTGAGATACAGCCTGGTGACAGACAGACGGACGGACGGACAGACAGCGTCTTAGTAATAGGGTCCCGTTTTTACCCTTTGGGTACAAAACTCTAAAAAGGAAATATGGAAAATTCTATAAGCTTGTTGTTTAACGAAAACTTTAAAATAGAAGATGAAATTGTAAGAGTTTTTTGGTATTAATCATATTTACATTTTGTAACTCAGAACCAGAATTGATTAAAAAAAACTATCAATAAAATAGTTTGAAAGTTTCGCGTAATTTCTACATGACAGCCCAATGAAATGAACTCATACGACAATCTCCTGAAATAATGGCTGAAAAGTGCCAACAACCTGGATTCGCCATCACAAAACTCGACACAACTAACCTACATACATTTGGCCATAAGCTATATTGAACTATTATATCTTAGATTTGGGTATAGTGACCACCTGACGCCACCAAGGTGCCCGCTCGAATGCTCCGGGTTGACTGAAGAACGCTTTCTGGATGTTTTGGTAAAGCTGCAAAAGAAAATGTCATATTTTATTATATTTTTGTAGTTTTCTTTATCACCGCTCGTATCTACATGAAATAAGTGAGAATGGCTCATGTTGTGATGATAGATTATAATGATTGAAACTCCAAGAGGACAAGAAGTCCAGATAACTGTGTGGCTTCGCCTTCGTGTGTTCACTGAGCAGATATCTGATGTTATCAGGAGTAACTTTTATATATGTGAATTAGGGTTCCGCGCAAAATTAAAACCCCACGCGAACGAAGTCGCGGGTACAGCTAGTTTATAAGCAAATTTCGTTCTGAGAATACAAAGAAGAACGGTCTAAACTCACTGACAAAAGTGAGAATCATTGATGAAAATACCTTTTTTTTTTTTTGGTTCTGAAATCATCAAATGACCCCTCCCGCTCTGGGTGGAGCGGAAGGGAGCGTCCGACTCTTTCTGACTAAAACCCACCCGTGTTCTTTCCTTAGCCCTTTATGTTCCGGGCCAGCGATAACCCTTTCAGACAATCCCGCTGACCCGGCAATGAAAAGACCTTTGGACCAGAACTATAGAATTATAAATAGTTGAAAACTTATATAAATACTTACATTGCCATCGCTCTTGCCGAGCACAGAGTTGAGCACGAAATCTGTAGGCGCGAGCGCATCCACGACGCTCACTATTTCTCCCTTTAGCTCGTTGCATAGCTCTAGTACTGCCTCTCGAAGTAATCGTGCTAGCGATTCACCCTGAAAAATGAAAACAAGGCCATATGAAATCATAACTTATTTGTGTTAAAATATGTGTGTAGGTACAGTCAACAAAAGAGATAAGTATGCAGGATCGTCAGATATAGTTGACGTTTAGTAAGAAACCGATGGATGTTGTCGACTGAAATTTAATTTGATAAATGAGCTGTTTGTTTTCTATTACCAAAATCAACCAAAGTCAACAAACGAGATAAGTATGCAGGATCGTCGGATACAGTTGAAGTTTAGTATTCTTACTAAACTTCAACTGTATCCGACGATCCTGCATACTTATCTCTTTTATTGACTGTACAGTCACGAGCACCAATATGTCAACACTTGGCAACTTTAAATCGCGATTTTTTCACGAAATAACGAATGAAACGTTGAAATACGACACTTTACATATACCTATGGGTTCGAAAATACTATGTTCCTACTAATATAAAATTTCATTCAAAAATAAAGGAGAAAATCGCCTTTGAATAAAGCCAAGTGTATACATACTTTTGCTCGTGACTGTACATAATGACAAAACGTTGGACGATTGGATTCCAAATATTTGGGAAGTAGCAAATAAGGATATAATTTTTATCCTAGCTGCTTACGAGATTATTAAACTTTAAATGAATCCGATAGATCAGAAGCAAACCTAAACATAGACAGAATAAGGCTAGGTTTTGCTTTGGAAAAAATATAAAGCATTATTGTGTTTTACTTGTAATTAACATTAGTATACATACAATTCACAAATTTACTATACCTGCGCATAACCTCCTTGATATAACTCCACTAAATGCTGATCTAGCGACCATAACCCATATAGGCAGAACAGCTTCGATAGCACCGGCTGCAGACTCTGTTCCTTCTTATCCAAAGACTCCAAGAAGAATATAATCGCCAAGTATTCAGCATATGTCTTTGTAAGGTCCCTCCATTTGTAAACTTGTGATTTGGCGCGCGCTTCGAACTTTGATAAGCCTTTGGCGATCTCTGATTCGTATTTCTCGTGTGTTTGTTTCAATAGGTAGCATATAAGCCATCTGTATGTTGTTGTTATGACTGTGGAAGAGATAAATTTGGGTTTAGTTGTTGAATTATGTCACAGCGAATGTTTTAATGGACGCAACTATATTTTTAAAAATTTCTATAAAGTAAAAAGAGACTTTGTCTTCAGTAACTTTTCTGGCCCAAATAAAGTAGTTATTTACTAATAAAAAAAAAATATAATTGACGAATTCAACATTACTTTGGAATCGAGTAAAAATATTGGACCAAAGATTGAACCTTGCGGTACACCCAACCTATCTGGTGTTTAGAAAGACCGTGATTCGTTAATATATACATAATATCCCATTACCACAATGATACAAATAATTAACAAAAATGCTATATTCTTGAAGTTGTAATTAATGACTTCGTTCTTAGTCAACCTATCATGATAAACACAATCTAACGCCTTAGACAGTTCCCTCGAATTTCCAATATTAACTTAAAGAGAAAAATTTAAACTTTTTTTATTTCAGAGACGAGACCCGCCCGAATCCCGACAGTGGAAAAATATAATATGTTGATTTTGCTACTCACACTCTCTTGTCTTCAGTTCATCAGTCCTGCTACACCGGAACCTCATAGCGATCCACCTTTCCCAATCCTTCAGGAAGGTCACGGTATTAAGGGGCGAGTCCACAGTCCCTCCTGAGCGGGCCGACTGGAACTGTCTGAGCAACCAGTTGCCGGTCTGTTGGGAGAGCACGTTGTTGTCGCCTTCGTAGGTGACGGTTGCTTCGTGGTTGCTGCGGATGTCGCCTAGGTTTGCGCACTGCGGAAAAAAGGGGTGAAATTTACTGTTTTATACGAGGACTTTACATCTATACAACGTATGTTCAAGATTTTAACAGATCTCTATTCAGAAAAACTGTCTCTTATTTTCGGAAGCAGGTTTTACTAAACGGTAACCAATAAACATGATCTTCACCTCGCATTATGATGAGGTTATACTTTACAGTACGTTAACTGACTTTTTAGACAGAATTCTCGTCAATAGCACGCACTAGAACCGTTCTATGCAGACAAATCCACACGCTGGAGCCTAGCGAAACTTTTTCTCCCTTTTGAAATCTGTTATGGACTAACTAGACAGCTACACGCCCGTGGATAAATAATAACAGCCGCACAGGTCGATAGATCAGGTTAAGCTACGCTTGCCGCGGTGGGTCTGTGGATGGGTGACCATCTTTACATACCGTGACCCCTCCGTGCCTCGGAAAGCACGTTAAGCCGTTGGTCCCGGCTGTCATTCGTGGATCTTTGACAGTCGTCACGGGTAGTCAGGAGCCCAAAAGTCTGACAACCAGTCTTACCAAGGGGTATCGTAATACCCAGTAATTGGGTTGTGGAGGTCAGATAGGCAGTCGCTCCATGTAAAATGCTGGTATTCAGCTGCTTTCGGTTAGACTGGAAGCCAACCCCAACATAGTTGGGAAAAGGCTAGGCAGATGATGAGAAAGCTACAAGGAAGCTTGTCTCGCTTTCTCCAACGTTACGTGCAATTGTGGAAAAAAATATTTCGTCTTTTCCTTTCAGCTATTTCTTTACACTTTACTCACTTTTAGGTATCCATGTCCACCACACGCCTCACGGCACTGCTGTGCGGCTGATAGTACAGTCCACGTTAACAGTGGCTTACTGCACGATACCATCGCGTGGATCTCCGAGACTGCCTCGCTCTGTAATACAATATGATATGGTTTCAAGTCCACTCACACGTCTCGCTCCCCGCGGTTACGTCATCTAATAGGTCCCAGTACATTTTTTTCGACGGGCCGCGGGGCTCCCTCACCACTTATACACGACTTGTACAGAAAAAAAATCTATGGACTGCTGTTAAACTATAATGGCTGTCTCTTCAAGTGGATAGACCAGGGTAGATTACAAAGCTTGTTTCGTAGCGTTGATTGCGGTACAACCGCTTCAAATTCAACTCTTTATAAGTGGCTTTTGAGGATGTGTCACATCAATTTTCCAAATATCATGTACTACGATAAACCTTCAAACAGAGGGTTTGGTCAGTGAGAAGAAATTGAGATCAAAAATGTTTGCACACTCTAAAACGACTTACTCGAAAGTTATCGTAGACAGAACTATAGAAAAATAATTTTTCTTTGCCAATTACAAGGAAAGCAGAAGCTCTAAAAGATTTTGTAAAAATGATTAATAATTAATGTTATTGATTATTTGATTAAAATGATTACTTACCAAATTATCTACTTTCATCCCTGCATTGGACTTCTCGACGATACTTAAGTATACTCTGCTAAAGTTTTCTATGTACATTCTGAAGACTACTGCGGCCGCTACATAGCCGAATAAGCGCCATTGCTGTGAAATAGACATATCGACAATTAATTCATGAATATGGGGCGATTCAAGTATTACGTAAGCACTACAGGGGGGCGGGGGGTCTTTGATTTGCTTATTTTTGATGACATGGGGGATGGGGGGGGGGTCTGGATGGTGATGACGTCAGCAGTATTTATTTTTTTACTTTTTCGGATTTTCTACAAAATTTTGTCGATTTTGGTTTGAACACAAATGGCAACCCTACTTTTCTATGCTCCAAAACGAAACGCATATAACTGCTGCTCATGAATCAATAAAGAAACCAGAATACATTGAAAAATGTCTGTACCAATGTTTATGTAAGCATGGGGGGGGTAAGCGCTTTGCTAACGAGGGGAGGGGGGATCTGCTTAAATAATACTTGAATGGCCCCTAAGTAACTAATCGCTCAGACATTTCTGCCTAAACTATAAAAAAACAATTATAAACTAACATGTAGCTGGTACTCGATGAGTGAGATCTCGTTGTCTCTCTCTCCGAACTGCGCGCGAGTGGCCGCGTACCGGATCGCGATCGTGACCGCGCTCGCTATCGAGTGGCAGCTCTCTTGCATTATTCCGATGCGACCTGGAACGAAACATTTGAAACTAAACTATCATAACGGAACAATCATCTGCCTAGCCTTTTCCCAACTATGTTGAGGTCGGCTTCCAGTCTAACCGGATGCAGCTGAATACCAGTATTTTACATGGAGCAACTGCCTATCTGACTTCCACAACCCAGTTACTGGTAATACGATACCCCTTGGTAAGACTGGTTCTCAGTTTCGGTCTTCTGACTACCCGTAACGACTGTCAAAGATCCACGAATGACAGCAGAGACCAACGGCTTAACGTGCTTTCCGAGACACGGAGGGGTCACGGTATGTAAAGATGGTCACCCATCCACAGACCAACCGCGGCAAGCGCAGCTTAACCTGATCGATCGACCTGTGCGGCTGTTATTATTCGGGCCCAGTGCGGGTTGGTAAATGTCACATGTCTTCGAATTTTTGGTTCTGTACGACATGCCGGTTTCCTCACGATGTTTTCCTTCACCGTTTTGAGAGCAACGCAAAATAACACATTGTTCTCGCTAAACCAACTGGACCTATCAGTTTAAAAGAATAGTTTACCTGCTGAAAGGTTCTCCAACGCTGCCCCCAATATCTTGGAGGGATCTGAGAAGGAGGACTCGTAGATACCCTCCTCTGTGACGTCAGCGGTGCGGTTGAGCAGGTTCTCGCGCGGTATCCGGTACTGGTTGAACATTATAAACCTGGAACAATCGAAGGATGGTTGGAGTTTATTTCCATAGTCTACAAAACAATAATCAAGGATTTTTTTTTAATGGTCATATTTACCCTGTACCTATTTTGTGATCAGTTGAGATAGGTCAGTTTATATTCTTTGAATGCAGTATTTTAGGGTTCCGTACCCTAAGGGTAAAAACTGGACCCTATTACTAAGACTCCACTGTCCGTCTGTCTCTGTCTGTGACCAGGCTGTATCTCATGAACTTTGATAGCTAGACTTTTGAAATTTTTCTCATATGATGTATTTCTGTTGCCGCTATAACAACAAATAGGTACTAAAAACAATAAAATAAATATTTATGGGAGCCCCCCTACAATGTTTATTTTATTCTGTTTTTATCCATACAACAAACGTGTTTTTTTTTGGTGTTTTTGCCTTGTGGTACGGAACCCTTCGTGTGCAAGTCTGACTCGCACTTGGCCAGTTTTTTTTTAATCTAAAATCGACGTCACGGTTTCCTTTAATAGTTTCAGATTTGACCCATCTCAACCGATCATTATCCAGGGTCAAATTAAATTAGGTAGCGAAACTACAAAGACGTGATACGTATCTTCTTTACATAGTATAAAACAAAGTCGCTCCAAACAAAGTACTACAGAATTATATTAATTAATTATATATCTTAAAAATATCGATAAGCTATTTAAACAATACATATTATTCCTTATCCAATTAAATACATTAGATACGTTGTGCATTTCATGGAGATCAAAATTGCCCTTAACAGCATATATCTTAGATGATATATCAGAGATTTAAAAAGGTAGAGCAGTGGTAGCCCAGTGGTCACGGACACGACTTACGAGTTGTAGGTTGTAGGTTCGAACCCAGACAGGCGCTTTACTTTGTGTAAATTATTTCATTACCACTGCTCTCAAAACGGTGAAGGAAAACATCGTGAGGAAACCGGCATGTCCTAGAACCAAAAATTCGAAGACATGTGACATCCACCAACCCGCAATGGGCCCGCGTGGTGGATTACGGCCCACTCCCTCTCATTGAGAGGAGGCCTGTGTCCCAGCAGTGGGAACATTATAGGCTGATGATGATGATGAGATTTAAAAAGCGGGGGCAGAGCGGCTGGCGGGGCGGTACGAAGTTCGCCAGGTCAGCTAGTTTTTTATATAATTAAAAACATTTCAACATCCCTTTGTCTAATGATATCTCGCTTGAATTTGAACTAAGCCTTTCTTTGTAGTACAAAGGCTTAGGTACAAACTTTACACCCACGAATAAAAATTGCGTAATTACCCTCGTATCTCACATTACTCATTATTATTATTCATTTCAATCAAGTCTATGACAAACCCTCTTATCAACGAATTTCGAGACAGTAATTATTGATATCTTATTAATCATACGGCTGATTGCTTTAAGCGCCTACGTGTGAATTTGCCTGAAATTTTCCCTATACAGGGCAAAAACATTTACTCATTCATAAAATGACCAAGCGTAAAACACCACGCTCTCTTTACGTGTTTGTGATTTCAGATCGTTAGATCCAAGTTTGCTTACAATATTTTCCATTCAGTATTCAGTTTCGCATTTATAATATTAAAAGTATGGATGCATGCCAATGATGTACTATTACAATTGGGTAGGTACACTACATAAATACGAAAAACTTTATTCCGGACAGACAGTCACAAATACGAATTTCAAAATACCGATTTTCATAATTCCGAATGGTTCAAAATTCCTAATATAACAATTCCGATTTATCATTAAAAAGAGACGGCTTCATGTCGTGTGTCAAGATCCAACGGATACGTCAAAACTGATTAGATATAATCCCACCTTCATTCATATGATTATATTTTTATTACGTATTTTCGGTGAGTCAGAAGTGCTAATATTGAATGAGTATTACGTGTCGTAAATCAGACACTTTATACCTTGTGAAGGCTAGCGCACATCTGGCAAATCAAGCCTTATTTTCATGGTCATTGAAATAAAGTCGAAAATAATTACATACCGAACCACTAATCTGAAGGTGTCCACTAGCCCTAGTATATAGAGAGCCTATATTTGAATTTAGGCCAGACGTCTGACCTAGAAATCTCTGGAAATGAGCCGCTTTTGGTATCCTGAGTTATCTTATTTTCAGAAGCCTAAATATTTGACTCATTGAAATCCAAGTTTTGGGTTAATTCTCGCCATTACTGGGGGCCTAAAAAGGTCACTTTGGAGAATCATAAAAGGATAACATTATGAATCGTAATCAGGCGAAGACAGTCCGTGTTTTTCTTTTTTTCGCTGCACTACGTAGGTATAATCAAAGAGATTAGGATTGGATTTGGATCGGATTGATTGCTATTTTAGCACAGACAAAAAAAAATTACTGAAAAATGCTTCACCAATGGGATTTGATACGGTTAATTGTCAATTATGTTATCCTTTTATGATTCTGCCAAAGTGGCCTTTTTAGGCCCCCAGATCTAGAATTCTATCCAAGGGTTTAATAGTACTGATGATTATAGTCACGAGCTGTTTATATGGTCACGAGGTATAAACGGTAAAGGAAAACATCGTGAGAAAACCGACATATTCAAGAACCAAAAATTCTTAGACACGTGACATCTACCAACCCGCACTGGGCCCGCGTGGTAGATTACAGCCCACTCTCTCTCGCAAAGAGGTCTGTTTCCCAGCAGTGGGAAGATTACAGGCTGATTATGTAGAGATCTGATAACTTTAAGCGAAGAATAATTTTGAAATTTTAAGTTTTTTCATACAACTATCAAACGTCAATTTTATTGCTCGAATAAAAGTTATCTGGCGATGGAAAAATCAGCCCTTAGTGGAATAGTCGCTGGCCATATATTACAAAAAAAATAACAATTTTTAGGGTTCCGTACCCAAAGGGTAAAAACGGGACCCTATTACTAAGACTTCGCTGTCTGTCCGTCCGTCCGTCTGTCTGTCACCAGGCTGTATCTCAAGAACCGCGGGAGCTAGACAGTTGAAATTTTCACAAATTATGTATTTCTGTTGCCGCTATAACAACAAATACTAAAAACAAAATAAAATAAATATTTAAGGGGGCTCCCATACAACAAACGTGTTTTTTTCGGCGTTTTTACCTTGTGGTACGGAACACTTCGTGTACGAGTCCGACTCGTACTTGGCCAGTTTTTTTACAATTATTCTCGCCAATATTATAATCAGCATAAGATTCCCACCGACTCATAAATGACCCTGCAACATATCGCGACGACGTTTACATAAGGTATCATTACAGATAAGTGATATAACAAGGATTGTTAAAAATACGTAGGAACCGATAAATAATTAACACTAATGGCAGCCTTGATAGCATAAACCTATAAAGAATTTACGCAAATTTACGGCACAAGACAGTTTTTAGGGCTCCGTGGCTAACTCAAGGTGTCAACGGAACCCTATTTCTAACCCTTTTTCAGTCAGTCCGTATGTCACAGAGCTTGTATCCTTTTAACCATAAGTGGCCAGTTGAAATTTTTACAGAATACATAATACGGAGGGGCCATTAAGCTACGCTTGCCACGGTTGGTCTGTGGATGGGTGACCATCTTTACATACCGAGACACCTCTATCCTCGGAAAGCACGTTAAGCCGTTGGTCCCGGCTGTCATTCGTGTATCTTTGACAGTCGTTACGGGTAGTCAGAAGCCCGAAAGTCTGACAACCAGACATACCAAGGGGTATCGTATTATCCAGTAACTGCGTTGTGGAGGTCAGATAGGCAGTCGCTCCATGTTAAATACTGCTATTCAGCTGCATCCGGTTAGACTGGAAGCCGACTCCAACATAATTGGGAAAAGGCTAGGCAGATGACGACATAATACTGTGGTCTCATAGCAAAACAATAAGAATAATGTGAACAATAATAGACTCGCCCGCCCCCTATTTCATGGGACATCAATAATCAGAGGTGGCGACTGAGCCAAAGTCTGCAAACACAGCTTCAACAGTCTTTACTCTTAAGCTGCACATAGCCTTATAAATAAACTGGCCAACGAAGGGTTTCGTACCACAAGGCAAAAACGCCTAAAAAAACACGTTTGTTGTATGGGAGCCCCCTTTAAATATTTATTTTATTCTGTTTTTAATATTTGTTATTATAGCGGCAACAGAAATACATCATCTGTGAAAATGTCAACTGTCTAGCTATCAAGGTTCATGAGATACAGCCTGGTGACAGACAGACGGACACTGGAAGTCTTAGTAATAGGGTCCCGTTTTTACCCTTTGGGTACGGAACCCTAAAAATGGACTTCGAGCGAATATGAATCATCTAATAATTTCGTATCTTTGGATTAAGGACTTTAAATCTGAACTGATGTTTTTATGTGGTTAGTAATGTGGAAGTTTACTCCCTAAGCACGAAATCCGTAATTTCCGCCGTAAATAAGTACGTCTCCTACTCCGTATCACCTATGGACATAGATTAACTTGGGGCCCGAACTTGTCCTTACTCCCGATGTATTATTGCATGTCCGAAAAAGGTAATTAATCGGGTGTAGAGTCCACTCCGAAGTATCGTACGGGCGGGCCCGTATCTTCGGAGAATCTGTCCCAGTTATCACGTTAGGTAGGTACTCGTACCTATTACTGATAAGTGATAACCTAACTCAGTTACTTTTTCTATTCTAGGTTTACCATTCATGTCGATAGCATATCTTGATAAGCAGTTTTACGTGAGTGCATGTGGGCGGAATGTACTGGCTCCTAGATCGGTTACGCGCGAAAATCGACCAGTGCAACGGATGTGGTAGGTACGAAGGTTGAACTCTCGACTTCTCGCTTGCATTTATGGGGCTACTAGCAGCGTCCCGCAGTTTCACCCGCATAAGTGTCGATCCGGTGTGAATATCGGGATAAAAACTATCTTGTGTCCTTTCCCGGGACTCAAACTATCTCTATACCACGTTTCATCTAAATCGGTTCAGCGGTTTAAACGTGAATAGGTAACAGACGGACACACTTTCGCATTGATTTCAATGAATACTGGGAAGTTGGTGCAAAAAAAAACAATCGAAATCACAGAGCACCCGCTTCCGTGACATTTTTTAAGTTTATTTATTCTGTAATATGGAGTTATTACTCCCAATTGCCACTAGATTACTCAATCATATGCCGCGGGGTTAACGCCTCAGAGTGGCGACAGGATGCGCACACGCATAGGGGCCGCGTTGCACCGACAATTGTCTTCAGTGGGAGACACCCATTATTGAGCGAGTCGGAAGATACACAGGCGTGGTAAAAGTAAATATAAGGTAATGAACAAGAATGGCGAGGAAAGTGATAAAGTTATAACAATAAAATTTATAAGTTAAATACGTTTTGTAATACATTATCTTTTATGTTAAAATATTGCCACATTCTAATCGAGCGAATCAGTTATACAAAAAATCTATTAAAAATTTACGAGAATTTTCCATTCACACTCTATTTTGAACGTTGCTTTACAAAAAGCAATCCCCCAAAACAGATGTACGTAAGAAAAAATAAGACTTGGATGAACACCCCTTTCAATCTTACGTAAGATGATCTACCAAAATGACAAAGAAAAAGTATTTAAAAAAAAAACTTATAATTTTTGCCTATTTTTGTGATCTTACCTCAAATCTTCTTACGTAATAAATGAACAGCCCCTTACAATTTGCGCACTGGTTAGCAATGCACAAACGCGCTAAAATATTAAATTAAATGACAGTCTGATGTAGAGATTTTGCGGCAATCTGCATTCGAAACCAAAACATCCTAGTGCTTTAGCTGGGCAGAAGTGCCGCAACAAACTCCCCAGTAGAAGAACTTGATTCATCTCTTACCCATTATCAATACCATTGACTCCGATCTTCTCCCCCATATCCCCGACTATCAGTCCAGGGTACGTCTCCAGGGTCTCAGGGTTGCGGATGGGCACCAGGAACCCGTGCAGTCCATGGTTGGTGCCGTCGGGTGTGATCAGCTGAGCGAACAGCAGGGTGTGGGTACATGTTCTACCTGGGAAAGAAATATTTGATTTTATAATTTATCTACAGACATAAACTAAATTCACGTACATTTCGCGTAGTAGGCAGAAATTACAGAATGCCATAATCTGCTACTATATTTACGTACGCAAGACAAACACACACATAAAAATTAAAAATTAGATGTAATTCCTACAGTTTGTCCACACTTTATCACTTCCCAGTGTTTTAACTGTTAAAAAATACCTATACATATACTTAATGCTTTCCTCTTGTTTTATCTATGAAGAAAAAGTAGTGTAAGGGCTGATTTTTCAATAGACAGATAATTGTAATTCGTAGAATAAAATTGACTGAAGAACTGTCAAAAATTCAAAATTATTCCTCCGATAAAATTATCTGGCGTTGGAAAAATCAGCCCTAAGACATTTAATTCAACAGATTTAATTACAAAACAGTTGAAGGATAAGAAAGAAAAATTGGTTTAGGTAAGTTTTTGAAAATGACAGGAAATAAACGCCCAGTCATCAAGGATCACACACCTGACCGCATGAACATGAAATACAAAATTATGCACTTTATTTGAATGATGGATTAATAAAAGGGAAAAAACAGTCTTTTTTTTAGTTGAATAATGCATTTTGTTACCGAATATTAAATTTATAACATAATAAAATACAAAATAAAAGGTTATCGCCATGCATGAACTTTTTATAACTTAATTCTTTGTATTTGTGTAATGTTAGGTAAGTAGGTACTTGCTGTATAAACTTCTTCTGCCTGCCCCTTGTCCCAAATTAGGGGTCGGGTGAAATATGTTTTATTTCCCCATTCTCTCCCATTAGCTGCCCTGTTGTCATTCACTCCCTTTTCATTCAAATCATCTCTTGCACAATCCATCCATATTTTGGTCTCCATATTATTATTTTTGTAATAAAAAAATCATAAACGTAACACTACGCCTTGTTTCGCCGAAGAGTTGGGCAGGGGCGAGTGGTTTACCCACATTTCACCAGTAACGTATAACTCCCATGTAATTGGCGGCGAGTCTATTTTTACCGGTTCTAAACTTTTACAGGGTAGAACACCCATGAATATGAACAACTTTCACTATGGGACCAACTCTGAAATCACAAAAACAAAGATGGTACTTAGAAGGTTTCATACAAAAGTTCAATACCTATTTGACCAAAATGTATGAAACAGCTGATTTTTAGGGTTCCGTACCAAATTGGTAAAACGGAACCCTTATGGTGAGACTCAGTCTGTCTATCTGTCTGTCACAGTTGGATATCTCAAGAACTTCTAATGCTATCAACTTGAAATTTGGAATAGTTTTAGATGACGTTTGCCCAACTATTTTGCAAATAAGAAAGAAATAGTATAGCGAGAGAAATTCCTTGATAGAAAAACCCAATTACACCTTGCCTAACCTGGGAATCGAACCCAAGATGAACCCCTCTTGCTCAGCACTAGCGGTTGCGACCATTAAACTAGGCAGTCAAAACCTCTCAATGATCATAAACATCTTATAAAATCTTCATACATAATCAAATCAATATTTGCACGAGTGTTGCTAAGCTATTACAAGATTTACAAGCAACCGTGTTGATAAAATAGTCATAAAATCAAAACATTTCTTATAAATGACTCATAGATATAGAAATTATTCAATGAATTACTGATAAAAATAATTCTTCATTTAGATAATACCACTACTTAGTAATTACGTCATCTGTGGATAAATGAATGACCCATGTGATCGTCAAAATTTAAGAAATGCATAAATACATAGCTGTTGTTTATGATCTAAGTTCGAAAACTGCTGATTCTCAGACTTAGGGCTGATTTTTCAATCATCTGATAATTTGATTCGAGGAATAATTTTTAAATTTTGACAGTTCTTTCATACAAAAACTGTCAAACGTCTATTTTATTCCTCCAATAAAAGTTATCTGGCGAAAAGTCAGCCCTTATTTGAATAAATGATTTTTGGTTTTGTATTTATCCATCTTTTTTATGGAAATTTTTGGAACTGTAATCGATACACTCTTAAATGACTAAACCGTGAATCACACATTTTATCTTTCAACCAATCTGCGTAGCCGTTTCCCGACAATGTTGGGGTCGGATTGCAGTCTACCCGGATGCAGCTGAATACCAGTATTTTACGTGGAGCGTCTGCCTATCTCACCTCCATACCCCAGTTAATGGGTTTTACTATACCCCTTGGTAACACTGGTTGTCAGACTTTTGGGCTTCTGACTACCCCTAACGACTGTCTAAGATCTACGAATAACAGCCGGGACCAACGGTTTTCTAAGGCATAAAATTTTTATTTTTACTAGGTAGGTACTTAATAAGTAATCTGAACTTCAATGCCAATTCGAGGGAAGTTATACGTTTGTTTGTTATTTTAGGTAAGTATATTTATAATTATTTTATATTATTTTATTATTATGCGTCAAGTATGTGAGTATATAACATATATAAGTATACTTGATAGTCTCCACGAGGCAAAATAATTGGCAAGAAAAATTAGTAAATTTTTCCATAGAAAAACCCATAAATAATAACAACTTTATGACTTTAGTAGCTTATTTTTACGCATATTTTTGTATTTTTATTTAATTTATTATAATCCTGTTATAAAATATACGTGCTGTAATAGCCTGAGTTGCATAATATTTTGATTTTGTTCATTTTAAAATGTTTTTTTTTTTCTTTTTATAACGGACGCTTTTAACGTTTTTCATCGTACTCACATGCATAATTTCAGCATGAATGATGTAATCAATATTTTATTATCATGTTTTGATTTAAAAGAGTGTCTGTGGAGTTTCTTGCCTGTTACGCTTTGAAATGGGCAACTAACTTCAGCTTTCTGACTGACCGACCCCTTGACAATTCAAAAGTGCCTGTAATTGGTTTGTTTGAAATAAATGCTTTCGAGTTTCTGGTTCTCCATTAGTACCTATTTTTTTTTAATTATCGCTTTAACTGACAATACTATGTATGGGCAACTAGTAGTTAATAGTTAATTGAACAAGTCGTTAAAACAATTTTCTGATTCATTATTTTTTCACGTCGCTCGACATAAATGTACCCGTAGAGGTGGGCAAAGATCGTCACTCACTGGAAGCCTCAGGTAGGACATCGCCGTCGAGATAGACCACGACGAAGATGGTGTGACGAAAAAAAAAAATTGTTTATGGTTTACTCGCGCAATATAGAATCCATACAAATATTATAAATGCGAAAGTAACTCTGTCAGTCTGGTTATCTTTCCATGCCAAAACTAATGAACCGATCGTTAAAAAAATTGACTGAGAGGTAGCCTGGGACCTAGAGAAGGACAGTAAACAGAGACAAAAATTTAAAATCCATTTTTTTTTGTTAAAGTACCGTACTTTCATTCTAGTTCAACATTTGTGACTTCAAGTGACAGCTAGCTATGTGAACAGCCGGTCGATTCTGTTAGAATCTCACCGTGAGAAGTTAGGTGAAGTGAGCTGTCATTCCATTCTGTAAAAATCTCACCGTGAAAACATAGGTGAAGTGAGCGTGGAGTGAGCTGTCAATAGTGTCAATTCCTAGCAAAAACAAACTCACTTCACCCAAGTTTTCACGGTGAGATTTTTACAGAATCGACCGGCAGCACCCAGCATTGCATAAATATGTAAGCTGTCACGCCCTTTATACCTGAAGGCTTTTATTTAGGTAGTAAGTTTTTTCAAAAAATCTTAAAGCCCTAAGGATGATTTTTGAAAATTATTTTCAAGTGGGATGAAAGCTTGTAATGTTTGTTCGCCGATATACCCTGTCCATTAGGTAAACCGTGTTTTGACAGATGGAACTAGTTATTGCAGAAACGTAACATTTCGACACTTTAATTTGTTTGTATATAGGACATCCCATTGGGCACACGGCTTGTCCCAGATCATGTATGGATTTAGTAGTGGAGTACCTAGTAGTAATGATTAGGGAACATTTTGTAAAGTACGTATGGTTTTTTTTTTTTTTTTAAGTTGGTACTAACCTTGCAGCCATTAAATAATTGACTCACGTATTATACTTCGATAGTAGTGTATAACCGCGAGCAATGTGCGCAAGAGTCGATTGAGGTATTATGCGGGAGGGTAGCAACATAACAAGTGTAGTAGAGGTTCCTAATTCGTCTTAATTGTCATAATTGAACGCAGAACGTCTGTTTTAAATGATGTTGAAATACTAGCTGATATTTTGTTGACAGGACTCCAGGGAGGAAAGATAGAAATTATAGTTTTAACAGAGGTCGTTTCTGATTTTAAAGTTCGAATGCCGTAATAATTACATCCCATGCCGATTTCGGCTACGGTGACTATTTTTGGCGACTAAAAGATACGAGCACTGTTAACAAATGCAGTATCAATGTAGTGGCAGACATCAGAAATTCTGAATTTCTAAAGATTTCCTAAAATGCAAGCGATACCGTTCTTCTTACCAAGTAAATCTAAAGTGATAACAAACGACAGTTTGGCTCAAATTGGGAGCCAAGTGGACCGTAGGCAAATAAGCCAAATTCAGGCAACCTTGAGCACATATATAACGCTGTTTAAACTTATAAAAATAGCTTCGAATCAGTTCAATTTCGATGGCAAGCGTAGCAAACCATGCAGATTCAACACCCACATAACTTAATACAAAAATATATAAATTAATACAAATAAGCAGTGAATGACGCAGATGGTATGTTAAACGGATATAAATGCATGTCTTACTGAATTTGGATGAGACTAGTGAAGTCCAGACTAAACTGAAGCAGGTATTAGTTCGCTAGACGAAAAAAAGGATGTTTCATTAGGGTTCTGTGCCAAAATGGTAAAATGGAATTCTTATGGTGCGATTCATTCTCTGTCTGTCCGTCCGTCACAGCTGGATATCTCAAGAACTACTAATGCTATCAACTTGAAATTTAGAATAGTTTTAGATGACGTTTGCCCAACTATTTTGCAAATAAGAAAGAAATAAAAACGTATTTGTTTTTTTGGAACACTGAAGGGGGAGAAATTGAAAAATTCGAAGTGAGGCTACTAGGGCATGTGGGGTATCATATGAAAGAGCGCATTTTGCACATTCTCAAATATTTTTTCTTTTTTTTAGGCAGCATAGTTTTCGACTTTTGATGAAAAATGTAAAAAAAATACCCCCTATCTCCGAAGTTTGCATAGAGAAAAATCTGAATTATTCTATGTGATAGAAGTTTATGTAAAGATTACAGGAAAAATAAAACGATGTCCCTTAATGGCACACTTTTTCAAAAATCATCAACAACAGTTACATTAGTTCCACTATCGGTCAAGAGATGGCGCTGACCGAAAACTGCAATATTCTACAGCACAGCGTGCAGTTTTAAAATTCTGACGAATATAGGCCTTGCCGACGAAAATTTAAAAACATGATGGTACGGAACCCTCGGTGCGCGAGTCCGACTCGCTCTTGCCCGGTTTTTTAAGTTAGTTTTGGTCGATTTTTAGACTTATTTGTTTTGGTCTAACGAGTCATACCAAGGGCAAATTTACCTTACACGAGCATGACATTTGACTGACTCCACAGAATTCCATTAAAGTTAATGGGCCATCAAAATAAATTATCATCAGGTCGCTTATTTCCGGAGGCCCTACCTAAGTAGCACGAACGCATAACGTAAACTTAACGTGAATTCGAAGGATTCTTTAATCGAAAATACTTTTCTTATAGAGGACAAAAGTATTTGTCTGTGTTTGTTGATTTTGTTTGATTATGCTATAGCATAGCATAATCAGCCTATAATGTTCCCACAGCTGGGACACAGGCCTCCTCTCTGTGAGAGGCAGTGGGCCGTGTAATTCACCACCCGGGCCTAGTGTGAGATGGTGGACGTCTAGCATTTCGGTTTAAATATTTTAACAATAACATTTAGTATATCCCATGATAAATGATTTTATTTCTGTAAGTAGGCTTGTACAAATCATATTTTACACTTCAATCATATGTTTCAAAACTAGATGAGGTCGGCGTTTCCTATCTGCCTACTCTAAGAAAGGCCGAAACAAACTCAGAGGTCACAGTCTCTTTTAAAGTCCAGACATAATCCAGGTCAGATAAACATGACTTAGTGAATATTATGTACGAAACGAGTACTTATATTCAATATTGAAATCGTTTGAATTACAGTTCGCGTCAAATAACTTTACCGCTCTGAAGCTAGGATTTTCGCTAGCTGCGCATGCGCGCTGCTGTTTTATTCCTAAGATTAACTACTGCGCGGTGATGTGTTGCCTACTTCAGAGCGGCAAAGTTATTTGACGCGAACGCGGTGTTATTCTGTAAAAATCTCACCGTGATAACTTAGGTGAAGTGAGCTGTCAATAGTGTCAATTCCTAGCAAAAACAAACTCACTTCACCTAAGTTTTCACTGTGAGATTTTTAAAGAATCGACTGGCTGTACGTTATTTTTAGTACGCGTGTTCATACTAGCCCCAGTGGTACCTGTAAAAACGTCAAAAAGCCATGTCAAAGTAAAAGTCACACAAAGTTTTACCTAGATTACCAACCCAGCATTTAGCCGCCTCGAAGTCTGGCGTGTTAATGACGAACTGCTTGTTTTGTGGGTCGTACGTCGCCGTCGTGCGCATGAGTCGCGCGTCTGAACCGTGCGCGATCTCTGTGAGCGCGAAGCTTGCCAGCGTCTGTTGAAGATGGAGGTGTGTAAGTTTATGGGAGATTAACTTGGTTAGTTTGAGGGTTCCGCGGGAAAAAATTGCTTGAGACGTTACTAAACATTAAGCCCAAGTACGAACGGGCGCGTTTTTCCCGGTGCGATTTTTTTTCGCGCACTTGATTTCGGAACGCACCGAGAGTTGAAAAATCAAAAGTCATTTATTCAAACTAGGTTGAGAGTCAGCACTTTTCGAACGTCAAAATTACAAAAGACAGTCCCCCAAAACGCCCGCCCTTCACCACTTCCTAGTGCTTTCGCTGGGGACAAGATAGTTTATAACCAGGATTAACACATAGGCTACTTTTTATCCCGATATTCCTACAGGATCGACACTTACGCGGGTGAAACCGCGGGGCGCAGCCAATAATACAACGAAACATTTATGTTTTTTCGGGATTGTCCTTACAAACTTTCGAACATTGACCGTGGTCTCGTTATTTATTTGAAATCACGGCCAGGGTCAGTGTCCGGGTACGTTGCTATAGTTTCAGTACTGCCTGAATTATGGAGCCTCGATTGTACAGGCTTTATGCAGGAAGGCAACGAGCGATGCCCTCGCACTTGACATAATTACCTAAGCACTGTGAAACAAGTGTTCTGCTTCATTACCTTCCACAACTAACTTTTTCTGAGTGTTTCCACAACACATCATCTGTCTAGCCTCTTCCCAACTATGCTGGGGTCGGCTTTCAGCCTAACCGGATGCAGCTGAATACCAGCATTTTACATGGAGCGACTGCCTATCTGACCTCCACAACCCAGTCACTAGGTAATACGATACCCATTGGTAAGACTGGTTGTCAGACTTTCGGGCTTCTGACAACCCGTAACGACTGTCAAAGATCTACGAATGACAGCCGGGACCAACGGCTTAACCGTGCGTTCCGAGGCACGGAGGGGTCTTGGTATGTAAATGTGGTCACCTATCTACGGAGCAACCGCGGCAAGCGTATGGGTGACCATCTTTACATACTAAAGTGTCCATTAGACAGTTTATTTACTGGCTTTACTGCCAGTAGTGCCATCAAATTTTAAACTTGAAATAATTGTCAGTCATTACCAAGTACCAACCCGCTGTGCATATTGCAACCATGGCAGCTAACTCTATCTGGCCTTTTTTGTTGTACTGACGCCAACACATCAAGCTACCCGAAACTGTCAAATTTTCCCAATCAACTTTCAACCTTATGGTTTAGCGATAAAGTTGAAAATCTATTGAAGAAATTTGACAGATCGTAGTAGCTTGATGTGCTGGCGTCTATAAAAACATTGACCTCGGAACTTCGGAAGTGACATAACATTGGCATTTTTTGCGAGTGAGATAAGTACCTACAACAGACTATTATTAGCTGTGTGCTGTAATAAGTAGGCGGTTACTGTTATCAAAGGTGTCCTCTATGTTTTTTTTTTTTCCATATATGTATGTATTGCAGTTTATTCACATACAAACGCGCGACACACAAAACGCGCGACACACAAACGCGCTTTTATTTGGACATGAATGCCCAAATAAAAGCACGCTGTTGGATTTTCTACGCTCGGCTCAGCGCCGAAAGCTGAAAATCCAAAAGCGCTTTTAATTAAGTGTCGCCTAGGTTTAGTGAAAATAGGCACTAATTTTCGTTTAACTCAGAGCTGTCCAACCTGGGGTCCGTGAATCTGAGGGCAGGTTCGAGAGAATAAAGCTCTTTTACAAAAAAAAAAAAAAACAACAGACTTCCAAAAAAGAACACTACAAAGTGAAAAATAACTTCAATTTCGGAAGTCGGTGTCGTTGGTTCCGCATTTTCGTTTTTTGACTTCCGACACCGACTCCTCCGACATTCGAATGCAGAACCTCCTCCTTTTTAGAAGTTGGTTAAAAATAAAAAAATACGCAATATACATTATTTTATTAACCTTTTGACCGCCACACGTCAAAAAATTAAAAACGTGCCCTCGGCGTCAAAGTCTGTCATGTAGTCGAACCGTGGCGTGCTGGGCACATTTTGATTTGTCATCTATACATGACTGTGGCGGTCAAAAGGTTGACAATGGCCCTAAGACTATTCTCTGGGGGCCTAAAAAGGCCACTTTGGCAGAATCATAAAAGGATAACATAATGGACAGTTAACCGTTAAGTTAATTGTATCAAATCCCATTGGTGAAGCATTTTTCAGTTATTTTTTTTTGTCTGTGCTAAAATACCAATCAATCCAGTCCAAATCCAATCCCAATCTCTTTGATTATACCTCCGTAGTGCAGCGAAAAAAAAAAACACGGACGTCATATTACGATTCATAATGTTATCCTTTTATGATTCTCCAAAGTGGCCTTTTTAAATCCCCTGATCTTTCAAGGGTCCATCAATGACAGTTTTTAAATATAAATAACTGGGGGTTAACCTTACCTCTCTTTCCACAAAGGTAGCTTCATAGAACTTATGATGCCTCTCAGTGCCGAGCGATAGTAAGGCATTTGAAAACAAATATATGCCGATCGCCATCTTCACGGAGACGCTGGGGTTCAAAGACTGCACAGCCTCGTTTATAGTCATTATCGTGCGTGTCTGTGGAAAAAACAATTTTATATTTAAAAACATTCATCTGCCTAGCCTTTTCCCAACTATGTTCGAATCGGCTCCCAGTCTAACCGGATGCAGGTGAATACCAGTGTTTTACATAGAGCGACTGCCTTTTTTTTTTTTTTTTTTTTGTTCGCTGAGAAATGACGTTACGCATCTCCGCTCGTCGGGGGAAGAGACGGAGTATGTGGGACTCCCTGCCAGGGTGGCAGTTAGTATACCCACTAAAACTCAGCGGTGTTCCCTCATCGCCTTGATGGGGAGGTCATGGGAATCCGGCTCAGATAGAGCGACTGCCTATCTGACCTCCACAACCCAGTTACTGGGTAACAGTCAACCAGCCGTTTCGAAATTTCCTTAAAAAAGATCATGAGCACTCGGACCCCATGGTCCGAGGGTATAAAAAAGTAAAAATAGTATACTTACCTAAGTACAGTCAACAAAGTTGTAAAGTATACAGGAGCGTCGGATATAGTTGAAGTTTACTAAGAAACCGATGGATGTTCTGGACTGAAATTTAATTTAATAAATGAGCTGTTTATTTTCTATAAATAAACTAAAATTTTATTCGAGAATATCCATCGGTTTCTTAGTAAACTTCAACAATATCCGACGCTCCTGTATACTTAACTCCTTTGTTGACTGTACATAAAGAAAAAAAAACATTATTAATGATATGTTCAAAAATATACCTATAGTTAAAAAAACCGGTCAAGTGCGAGTCGGACTCGCGCACCGAGGGTTCCGTACAAATTCATATTTATGTGCATTCCATAATGTTGTAGAGGTGTTACTGGTATTCAGCTGCATCCGGTTAGACTGGAAGCCGACTCCAACATAGTTGGAAAAAGCTAGGCAGATGAATGTTGTAGAGGTGTTACAACGGCTTAAAGCTAAGGTATAATAAATTTGTATTTTTGTAGGAGCACTCACATGATATGGTGTCATATTGGAGGAAACAATAAATTTTTAATAAGAGGCAGAATAAAGTCTAGGCACATAGGACAAAGACACTATTTCACCTATATCTTAGTTGATAGAGTCTAGCAGTAGCTTTGCAATCGACTCTATATTAGGATATTGCTGCAATTGTATTGTGGGTAATCGAACGATTGGTTGTTGTTGCCATGTTATGACCATTACATGGTACTGTAGAGTCTGTGTAGACCTGCCTTTAGCAAAAGGCACTGGCTGGTCATATTTGCGGGTGTGTTCCATTCGAACGTTCAAGCGAGTATTCAAATATTTCAATATGGCGTTTTTGTTCAATAGAATCAGTGCTAGAGATTACGTTGAACTGTAGTCTTCTTATAAAAATATAATAGTCTCAAGTCTAAACTGTGGAGGTCCCGTCTGGACCTTCACAGTACCTTGGTTGGGCACGTCATCAAGACAATATTGATCAGCCGGCAGCTTTTCTTGATAATGTTTTATTAACGTTTGAACATTAATAAATCAATCACTTTTATAACTTGTTTTATTTTATTACGGATCAACAGTCAGGACGTTATGACCTAAGTAAAAAGTATTACTAAGGTTAATGTCGGTGTTATGTCATTCTTTTCTTAGCCAAACATCCTAGAATAGCATTGTAACAATATACAGCACTTATTTAATAATTTCTACAAAAAAAACTGCAATTAACCTAGACTTTAGGTTTTTTTTATTATCTGCCTAGCCTTTTCCCAACTATTTTAGGGTCGGCTTCCAGTCTAACCGGATGCAGCTGAATATTAGTATTTTACATGGGTCGACTGCCTATATGATCTCCACAACCCAATTACTAGGTAATACGATACCCCTTGGTAGGACTGGTTGTCAGACTTTCGGGCTTCTGCCGACCCGTAAAGACTGTCAATGATCCACGAATGACAGCCGGGACCAACGGCGAGGGCCTTGGTATTTAAAGATGGTCACCTATCCATGGACCGACCGCGGCAAGCGTTTGGTTTGGTTGTAAACAACGCTCGGCTTAGCGCCGAGAGTTGCAAATCTAAGTGTTTTTTCGACGCGCTGGAAGATTCTCAACCCTCGGCTCAACACGGAGAGTTGAAAATCCAGTGCGCGATAAAATCCCGTCGCGATATTCCTACGTCTGTGCATACGTGGGCTGACAGCGTTGCGTATGTAATGGCCTGATTATAGAGTAGATATGATTATTAATATACAAAACAATGCCTTTTTCTTTTTTGGTTAGAAACCTTCGGCGCGCACACAACAACTTACCAAAGTTTCCTCAAAATAGGTCCATTTTCGATTCTTTGCGAGACTAACGAACGGCAATAGATTTTTATTAAGAGAAGAAGAAAATTGGTCCTTACCCTTTGACTATAACGAGAATTGACCATTTCTTTAGTGTGGAATTTGTACTCGTTTATTTTTTTCAGTTGCAGCTGTGTGATGCGTTTCTGTTCCTCCACCGTTGGTGCAACGGTGTTGTGTGCGAAGAGCGGGTCCTTCTCCAGGGTATGCCATATTTTGTACTGGAACAATGGAAAGAAGTTCGTTAGAAAAATGATAAGTTAGACTGGAAAAGAACGGCAGAAAGTGCTGGCTCGGTGTAAAGAATTCTGAGTCCAGTTCCCAGCCAGGTGTCCATACTAATACAAAGAGATAAAGTTTGTGAGTTTGTATGTAGCTGGTAATCTTCGGAACTACTGATCCGATTCCGATAATTCTTTCACTAATCGGAAGCTACAGTATTGCCGAGTCATAGGATATATTTTATGTTAAATGAAGTCAACTATACCATAAATAGTATCCTGTGGCATATGGCAACAGTGTACCTTGCTATCAGTTTTTTTTTTTTAATGATTCAGAAAATATTTTACATCTTTATAAAATTAGTTTAGAATTTTAGATTTAGTTGTAGCAACTTAAACAATGGCCAGACGAAAAGCTGTTGACAATGATAACGGTGAAAACAGTTAATTACATAATGGTGATACATAAATAAACTATTCAGTATAAGGGCACTTCAGAATGCAAGTGTTCCATTTGTTATATCGTAGGTATTACCTAAGAAATAGTACCAAAACAATATACATATAGGAATTTTATTAGCTCGTTATTATGCAGCTATATTTCAATGTTGTTAATTTGATGACAAGAAAACTTAATTAGGTAACTTTGGTTTCGGGACCGTCTCGTTGGTATAGTGGTCACAAGCGCTACTACTGAACAAGAGGTCCTGGGTTCGATTCCTGGTTCGGGTAAAGGTGTTATTGGGTTTTCCATCTGAAATTTCTCAGTAGCAGCCCGGTGTCTGGCACACTAATTGCATAACACAGTATCAATCTCAATCTGAATCATTTTGAAGGTACTAATCCATTGTTAGCTCACCGTCCGACACGACGGCGCGTACGTGTTCCACGCGCGCCTCAAAGAGATGTCAGCATCAGAGACCGAAGCCTGCCGGGTCAGCGGGATTGTCCCAAAGGGTTACCGCTAGCCCGAAATATAAAGGGCTAAGGAAGGAACACGGGTGGGTTTTAGTCAGTAAGAGTCTGACACTCCCTTCCCCTCCACCCAGAGCGGGAGGGGTCATTTGATGATTTCACCCCCAAAAAAAAAAAAAAAGGTGCTAATCCATTGCTTCATAAATTCATAAGTTCGAAAAATGTGTCTGCTCAACAACGTAAATAACGCAATGAATGTTGTTGAACTGTCAAAATGAAACCCATTGCTACTGATAGTGTTACGCAATTAGCCCGCAGATTTGTGCCCGGTTGATGGTAATAGGCTCGCCCCCTATACAACGTTATTTTTAGTACCTATATGCGAAACCTGAATATAGTTTGTTCAGAATAAGTAACTGAATCGATTCCAATAATTTTTACCCCATGTTATATTTTGTCCCAAAAATATTTAAAAAAAGGTTAAAAGTTGGACACCGAGCGACACTAAGTAGGTTATCCAATCTCCAAAACGGTTAGGTACCTAGGTACTATTATCAATGAGCGCAAAACGGCGCGGCGCGGGTGAGCATGTTTTTGTACGGACAAACAGGTAACTCAACAAGCTTATAACTTTGTGATTTTTCATGATACAGTTTTGAAATTTTGTTCATAGATTCTTTACATAAAAATACTAGACACGTGTTTCGGGTTTCGCATATACTAAAAATAATGTTGTATAAATGTATTCAACTGCAACCGGTTAGACTGGAAGCCGACCGTAACATTGGGAAAAATCTAGGCAGATGATGCATAGTTGCAAAATTTGCGTGACAGTTTCTCTTTATCAAGTAAACGAAGAAGTATTGTTTCTTTTACAATTTCATAAAACAATGCAAGCCATAAATACACACACAACTAGTCTTCGATTATTTTTAATGCGAATAGCCTGTTATGATGTTTTACACAGAGCAATCAACAATAAAGTACTGAAGGCTGAAGTATAAATAAAATTGACCAATAAATAACGGTTTACGATTTCAGGGTCATGACGGATCACGTGTTGTGCGGTCATGCAAGATTAGACATATTATGCCACTAATGCGCCGATAAAACAAACTAACTATGCACTGCGTAGCGTAGTGGGTTTTATGGTGATTTTGAATTAAAACAGGTATGGGTCAACAGCAAACATGGTCTATATTATGTCGGGATTTTGGATTGGAGTCAGTGATCATTCATGACGGGTAGTTTCTTAAATAGGTATATTATAGACACAATTGCCCATAATAATTTCTAAGGAAATCAGGAAGCAAGGAGTGGTCATATTCTTTCTCTGAGTCGCACATCATACTGAGGTATGCTAGATTGCATTGCAGTTACATAATTCTTTCAATACTAAGGTACAATACGACCGACGTAACTTGGCGGGCCTGAACTTCGCGCAGAAGGCTGCGCAGTGAGATTTTTTAGGAACCAAATGGTGACATGAGGCGAGTGTGAGTGAGAGAACATGCGCGAAACTTCGCAAAGGCGTCGCCAAGTTACGTCGCCGTCGGTCGTATTGTATTGCAAGAATATTCTGCAGACTAAGTTATAAACCGACGAAGTCTGACCACTTTCGCGTACACCGTCCTATTTGTCATTCGATACCCTGACGGGGTTCCCCAGTCTTATCGATGAGTACCTACGCAGGGGCGTCACTCCAGACATTTAGGTATACTTTGATCTCAATACTTCACAACAAAAAATGTGTTGCCCTAGACAGGAAATGATACCGAGGACACCTAATGACTATAATTCATCCTATCACATCTGATTGAAATGCGAAATTCGATTATGAGCATTGTTATCTCAATCAAAACAATGTATTTTGACTATTTATCTGACTTGATTTAATTAAGTAGCATCGTGATATTAAGATATCACATTTGGAATGGATCAGATTACTTTGCTGTTAAGGTGAAATGGTGAATAGTGGTAGACCGCGAAATTCAAATTTTCTTACGTTTTTTGCAATTTGCAGGTCAGTGTCAGATTGTATCTTGATCAAAATATGATTCGCGACAATAACGGTACATATTTAGAGAATTATAATCATTAGAATCATTAATATATCTTTCTAAGTTAGATTTCTACCACTAACCACCAATCTCTTATGGAAAAGTGTTAATCAAGAATGAAATTATCCGGAAAAGAACCGGAGTTACCGACATAGCTTGCAGAGTAAGCAAACTGAAGGGGCAGTGGGCTGGCCATGTCTGTCGAAGGACCGATGGCCGGTGGAGCAGACGAGTCCTTGAGTGGAGAGTGGAGACCACGTATCGGCAAGCGTAGTGTGGGACGCCCCCCAGCTAGATGGACGGACGACCTAAAGAAGGTGACTGAGGTAGACTGGATGCGGAAGGCGGAGGATAGGGTGTTGTGGCGCAGTCTGGGGGAGGCCTATATCCAGCAGTGGACTGCGATAGGCTGAGTTGACTTTTCGTCCTGGATATACATACATAAAACTCACGCCTTCTTTCCAGGAGGTAGGCAGAAACTACAGAACGCCACCTGCTACGATCCTCACATACTCCCTTTGCCTCGTTTACGTTCATAACTTCATACACCTCGCACGCCGGTTGCCAGTACTACGCACCTGACCTTTCTGACGAACATCACCAATAAGGACAAAAAACCAAGCAAGAGCGAGTCGGACTCGCGCACCGAGAGTTCCGTACCATCATGTTTTTAAATTTTCATCGACGAGGCCTATATTCATCAGAGAATTTTAACACTGTGCACTGCAGTGTAGAATATTACAGTTTTATGTCAGCGCCATCTCTTGACCGATAGTGGAACTAATGTAACTTTTGTTGATGATTTCTGAAAAAGTGTGCTATTTAGAGACTCCGTTTTATTTTTCCTGTAATCTTTACATAAACTTCTATCACATAGAATTATTTCAGGTTTTTCTCTTTACAAACTTCGGAGATAAGGGGGGGGACGGTAATTTTTTTTACATTTTTCATCAAAAGTCGAAAACTGTGCGGCCTAAAAAAAAAATGTTTGAGAATGTGCAAACTGCGCTCTTTCATATGATACCCCACATGCTCTAGAAACCCCACTTCGAATTTTTCAGACCCCCTTTCAGTCCCTGTTGCCAAGAAATATAAAATATTTTTAGTTGCAAAATAGTTGGGCAACCGTCATCTAAAACTGTTCCAAATTTAAAGTTGTTAGCATTAGTAGTTCTTGAGATATCCAGCTGTGACAGACAGACAGACATAGTCTCACCATAAGGGTTCCATTTTACCATTTTGGTACGGAACCCTAAAAATGAAATACAAAATACGCGCGAAATCGTGGACAACAGTAAGTTTCTCATGAACAGACCCTACCGACACGATGTGAGAAAAGATACACAGAATATATCCCCAGTGGCTATAAATAAAACAAAATCTACAGCATACCATACCAGTTACCACATGATTAGAAATGTCTTCATAAACAATTGAATACTCAAATAGTTTCCTTGAGTAGCTGTTGTCGAGCCATTGAGCCAGTAATTAATGCATAACTATGAATCGGACATATAAAGACGAATTGTAGACGTGACGTCATAGTTTAACGACTGTTATCACTATGACTGTTATACATACATAATCAGCCAATAATGTTCCGACTGCTGGGACACTGGCCTCCTCTCTTTTTTGAGAGGCAGTGGGCCGTAATTGACCATGCGGGCCCAGTGCGGGTTGGTAGATATCACATCGCACCTTCGGTAGAACAAGGGCATAATTGCAGTTTTTGCTATTTTACAGGAGAGCTATTTTAAGATATTTATTGCATTCAGTGAGGTCTTGCTCTGTTAATATTGCTCGAAAGTTTTTCTTCTTTGCATGATATAAACTATAATATAGTTTATATCATGCAAAGAAGAAAAACTTTCGAGCAACTAACTAACTAACTGCAATTATGCCCTTGTTCTACCGAAGGTGCGACATGTCTTCGAACATTTTTGGTTTTAGGACATATTGGTTTCCTCACGATGTTTTCCTTCACCATTTTGAGAGCAGTAGTGATTAATTAAATATGCAAATTAGTGGACAAGTGTCCATGGAGTTTATTGCCCGTTTTTTTCCATAAGTAAGTACCTACTATGCTTTGAAATGGGCAAATGGCTTCATATTTCTGACTGATCGACTCCTTGACAGTTTAAAAGTGCCTGTCAATGGTTTAATTGAAATAAATACTCTAAATTTACACACAACATTTTTTAGTTTGACAAATGCAAGTTACTGAAATGTACGTCTACCGTGCCTTAGGCAGCCAGCCAAGCTACCACTTAGCTAACTGTCAAAGATGAGAGACTATACGGCATGAGCTATTTTTCACAGCGTTTGTGACAGCCGAAGCTGAGAAAAGAAGCAGATAATCAGAAGACGCCGCCCAGTCTTTTCACGTGATCCTTTAAGGCTCCCGCAGACAGGTGGACTGCGACTCCGGAGAACAATTTCCATGAAGAAATAGAAATTGTTCCACCAGAATCGGGTTCCGCGTTCTTTAGTAACCTTTAGTCACCTTTTATGATCAGCACGTAGGTTGAGACTAAATTATTCCGTATCGAACAGTACACAAACCATGACACAATACATCGACGACTTCCCATACACCACTATGATAGATTAAAAGTTCCATTAACGTCGGAAGAAAGGAATGAATAGAATATTATGAATAACAGCATTACGTGATTTTAAACCTTGTCTCTCTTCAATTTGTGTTCTAAATGATTATCTACTTTCCGCTTCTTAGTTTTCAGATACACTTCAGCAATATGGAACTATATTTTCAACTGATAAAGTTCAAAATCGTGTTTAAATTGGTGCAGGCTTCATTGCAAAGCTATTGCTGAATATGAATAGTTCATTCAGTATAAAGGTTCCTACACACATGCCGGCGGCACAGCCGGCGGGTTTTGCCGCGCGGGTATGCCGCCAGCATCATTTCAGTTGTGCAGCTCGTTTGTGCGGCAAGCCCGGCTGCTCAAATACCCGCCGGGTATGCCGCCGGGTTTGTTGGCGGCATGCCCGCCGGCTGGGCCGCCGGCATAGTGTGTAGGAGCCTTTAGGCAGCATATTTCCGCCTTATTAATTTCATGAACTGAATGCACAAGTAGGAGATCTTACTTATTTCTGGAATACGCTAGGTAGATAACCTTTTTACCCTAGTGCGCGACAGCAAAGACAGGGTTATGTTTTTAGAAGCTTTTGTATTATCGTTACGTTATCCTTCAATATGTTTGTAAGTATAACTTAGTAAGAGGATAAACTTGTAACTGTATTTGATTACCAGGGCTGTTTACCTGGTCGAAGTTCGAACTAGAGAACCCGTCAAGGAAAATAGGGCTCAGTATGATAAGGTCTTCCAGTAAAAACCACAACAGAAATCACTTTGTTAAAATCTTAAATCAGTATCAAAGACAGCCCAGACTTCGGACTACGCACTGCGCAATGTCAAAACATTGGTTTGCTTGAAAATAGGCTGGTTTCTGCAAGAAGTCTTTCTGACTCAAGTTTTCCTAACTGAACAAACAGCTGTGCTGCTGGGGAGTTTTTTGCGCCACTGCTTCTTCCCAGCACTAGAAAGTGGTGAAGAAAAAGCAGTCTCTCAAAATGCCTGTCGCGTTTTGTGGGGCTATTTTTTTTTTGCGGGTGGGAAATCATCAAATGACCCCTGCCGCTCTGGGTGGAGCGGAAGGGAGTGTCAGACTCTTACTGACTAAAACCCACCCGTGTTCCTTCCATAGCCCTTGATGTTCCGGGCCAGCGATAACGCTTTCGGACAATCCCGCTGACCAGCCAGGCTTCGGCCCTAAGGGGGCCCCTCCTCGATGCTGACATCTCTTTGAGGCGCGCGTGGTACGTACGCGCCGTCCGGCACGGGCCTGGTCCTGATCGGACGGTGAGCTACCCATTACCTACTCTCCGCCCGCAGGCCCGCGCCTACGGTGGCCGGGAGTCGTCACGCGGCTCCCGACGCTGGGAGCGTCTCCCGCGGCGGCTGGGACGGGAGGCTCTCTCTTTCATCCGTCCCGCCACCTCCGCTTTATGGGGCTGCCTATGTAATTTTGACGGTAGAAAACTGCTGATTCTCAGTTGAATTAGAATAAATGACTTTTGATTTTCATTAAGTGTCAATATCGGTAATTTAATGCTCAAATGGTTTTATTTAGAGCAAACGGGCAGAAGTATAAATTTGGGCAAGGTGTAAGTTTCGAGCAAACGGGCAAAACATTTGCCCACACAACAGTCATTCATAACATCACGCTTTTCGTCGACAGGGTAGGCTCAAACTATAACGTAGCGCTCCCTCCGCAAGTACTTATATTTAAATGCTTTTAAAAAAAAAAAAAATACTGCAGAACATTCACGAATCAGGTTTTGCGCCCCAGATTTTAACAAAGTTGTTTTTGTGGAAAGTTTTATACAGACTTCAAAAACGGGATCTTAAAATCTAGATTTATATTACATCTTTCAGTTCTTTACTCAGGTGTTTAGAAGGCTAGACTTGAACGTATTAACTAGACGACATGATGATGTTTGCGGTGCTACGAACTTTGGTAAAACATCTATTATCCAACAACATCCCCCTACATTTGTGTATAGTAGGTACTAGCAGCGGCAGCGCCCCGCGGTTTCACCCGCATAAGTGTCGATCCCGTGGGAATATCGGGATAAAAACTATCCTATGTCCTTTCCCGGGACTCAAACTATCTCTATACCATCTTAATTCATCTAAATCGGTTCAGCGGTTTAAGCGTGAAGAGGTAACAGACAGACACACTTTCGCATTTATAATAGTATGGATTGAAGTTTTGCATGGGATTGCTGATATTTTTTCGCGATTACGATATTGGCCTCATGGAGAAAAAATCATCATCATCATCTGCCTAGCCTTTTCCCAACTATGTTGGGGTCGGCTTCCAGTCTAACCAGATGCAGCTGAGTACCAGTATTTTAAATGGAGCGACTGCCTATCTGACCCAACCCAGTTACTGGGTAATACGAAACCCCTTGGTAAGACTGGTTGTCAGACTTTCGGGCTTGTGACGTAGCGTAGCTACTGTCAAATATCCACAAATGACAGCCGGGACCAACGGCTTAACGTGCTTTCCGAGGCATGTCTGAGGGGGTCTTGGTATGTAAAGATGGGCATCCACGGAGTAACCGCGGCAAGCGTAGCTTAACCTGATCGATCGACCCGAGCGGCTGTTATTACTTAGCCACAAGCCCCTCGTGAGGAAAAAATTTAAAACAAAATATTAAAAAAAAAAAACGGTTTTCGAGTTATGATTAAGCACGATATTATGATATTTTATGAACTTAATATATTTTTTATAAATATCGACCTTCACATATAATTTTATAATTACATTCATTTATTCATGTATCATTATTACCTTAATTGCTAGTTATAATATTATTCCTAAAATTACTCCAAGAGTAGGTAAGCGTTTACATATTTTTGTATGACCTACAATAGGTAATGTAAGTTATGTCTTGTTTAGCCTCATCATCTTTACAAACATATGCATGATGATGATTGATGATTATAGGACTAGGGAGTCCTATAATCATCAACGGACCGAATGGGAGTCTAAGTGCGGAAAGGGGTTTCCGCACTTAGACTCCCATTCGGTCCGTTGTGTGTGGGGATACTGGCTATCGGAGCCAGCCTAGCTCTGCCCAAAAGCACAGAAGTGCTATTGCATTTACATGTCGAGGAGCATTAAATGTCCCGAAAAGTGTTAAGAATTTTCAATGATGATACTTTTAACAGCAGTGGTTAATGTTCTGAGGGTATGTTGTGACCATTTATCTATGCGAGACACGTCCCAAAAATCTTGCTTGGCCTTGACACTTGACAGATGTGATAAAACTATGTATTTGCATAACAGATCTATTTCAAACGTTTTATGGCGAGCAATTGAATACAATTAAACCAAAATATTGTTCTTTGAGTGACAAATTAATGACTAAGTGCACAATTAAATCTAATTGTTTTTTGATAACATTTTGACGTAAAATAGTTTTATTCTTTTTAAATTATCAAAGCATCTGCACATTTTTCAAAATAATGTTATTATGGTCATGTCTTTTGTTACTGGCGTTTCTGTTGTCAAAATTTAAATTTCGAAATTCATTATGCATACTCTCCTAGAAAACTACTTCTTTCTCAGACTTCTTTAAATCTAGAAAATTATTGGCGCGAGATGGCTAACAAAATGTTGGATAGCAATGTTGAATTAATTAAAGTAAGTATGATATTTCTGTCACTAACCTTAAGTTTCAGGAGCTCTATATCACCTTCCAAAGCCAATTTGAGGCGTTTCCAATCGAAGGATGCGGTCTTTCTGAACTTATCCAGTGGTCCACTCGGGAGATCGGGAACGAAACTCAAGTCCTCCATACTAAAACACAATACCACGTTATAATTCAGCCTTCTTACACTAATTATGGTTATGAGCGCGCACCAATTTTATTACACCGGATGACTAAACATACAGGGACATTTCAAATTCCCTCGCAGACACAAATTCAAGGTCTACAGCGATACGAGAAGTATGAACCAGTCTAGTCGGGCGTGCTGTTTCTATACAACTCACCTTGACTATGAATGGAAGGATGAAAGAAACTGTTAATAAATATTAGGGCGTCCGTTGCTTATGTGTTACGAACGAAACTGATAATTTTTGTGGAGGTTTTAAAGAGGGAAAGCGTAATTATGATAACGTGAATGCGGCGTACGCTGTTTTATTGGGCGCACCGCTCGCACACACACGTCATACATCGGATGATTGGTCGTACTGTCACAGTCATCTGTCAGTTCTGTCACTGAAATGTCAAAGTGACAAATGGTTTATTCTATTTTTGATTTGCTATTTTTGTTTATCTAAAATATCTAAAATTAATATCTAAAAAACTTAAGTAATTATTTATTATATTGTAATGTAAACTAGCACCTACTCTTTAAGTCGACTATGTCGGATTGTAATGAGTGACTACTGCCACCTACTGTAATTTAAAAGAACTATTTAACTCCTGGAACACAGTGTGTGCCCATGAGTTGCTGAAGTAGCGAGAATGTGGCTTATGTTTAAAAAAAATACCAATAGATGGTAGCACTAGGAACAAGTATACTAATGAAAAGTGTAACAGAGACAGAAAGATTCAAACCTTGCGTAGTAGACTGAGACAGATATAGTCACTCACACCAACAAAAACTGTCACTACATAGATATTTTAAGTTACAGACGCATAAACAAGAAAAGAGAAGTTGTAAAACAACAAACTGTGTTCGCTGCTTTTCTATCAGATGTAAAATGGACGGGCGGTCGTGTCGTTGCGCGCTCGCGAACTCCGCGTGTTCGTTGTGAAATCGATGTTTATTGTTTTATATTTTGACGTGAATACGAATATTGTTTACGCGATTGTACGACTACTTCGGTGTTCGGTTGCCGAAGGAGATTGTGTTTAGTGCATGTGTTTTTGTATGACGTTAGCGCTCACTTCACTTGCAGTGATTTCGCTGATAGCTCACTCACCGGTGGGTGCGCGCGTGATAAACTACGTGTTCGGTACGAAAAAAGGCGATTAATCGTCTAGTGTGGGTGTTTTACAGTAGCATCATGCTGTGTACGGTGACATAGTGAACGTTGAATAGACCCTGACCTCTGGCAATCATGTCTGGGCGCTCGGATTGCAGGAAATTTGCACCAAACATCTTCAATAAGAGCAAATGCACTAATTGCTTCCGTCAGAAGGAGGAGCATAGTGCTGAGGCTTTGGAATCTAATCGGGTGAGTATCATTACAAACCTTTTAAATTCAAGTTTTGAACGTCGCGTCCTTTATTTCTAATCAACAAGATGAAATATTCGCGTGTAGGTGTGTTCGTTGAATAACCTAACGTGTACAGTGCATGTCCGTGTGTGCGTAGGCCGACCACTCTTCAGGTGTTGATCTAACGGATTTCATCGAGTTATTAAAATAGATTGAGTAGTAGGTACATCCTATGAACACGCCTAACAAAATAATAACGTTTGGTGTATTTTTTTTTTGCGGTGGGTAGTTTGCTAATATGTTAGTGTTGAGACAGTTTTTAAGGAATTTTATCGCGTAACTATTGGTTTTAAAAAGTCGGTACATCTTTAGAATAGATAATAAATTAATTTGATACCTCTAAACAATAATCATAAATGTAAGTAGGTAGTTAAAGTATAAACTAAACACCACTTTCTAATATCCAAAAACAACAAAAAGCGGCAGATTGTATTTAACCAACTAATAAACTATAGTTACAGTTATTTAACTGTTATTTTTATGAGAAACTAGTCACACCTCTAATTTGAATGTCACAAAAATTACAGAATCGATCACCTCACCAAATTAGCGGGAAACAACGGGAAAATAGTGTTCCGATTTCCGAAATCTGTAGCCTAACAAAACTCGTAGGTACCTAGAAAAATTAGGAATAATTTTATTCTTTATGGTAACTAGTAAGTAGTTACCATAAAGAATAAAATTATTGCTAAATTTTCTCAATTTTTTTTATGATTACTACTTACTAACTTCAACTTTCTGACAAACTGAACGATTCCTTGAAAATGTTATTCAAATATTTGATTCAAACTTCTGAATGGTAGGTACTACCTATAACTTCTACCTATTTTATAAGGTTTGACTTTCGCGTCATCCCTAACTAAAACGCAACTCAACCGTTGAACCGTAATTCGTCCTCTGCAACTTGCCAAGAGTATGAATAGACAAATTATTTGTCTTAATTATTCTTTTAGCTGCTAATCTAAACGTACCTATGACATCAATCTAGTACCTGCATTCTTGCATAAAAATGTTGAAAAAAAAACGCGTAGATGGTGTCTCGTCTCGTATCGACTATCGTCCTAAGGTACCGTTGCGTGTACGCCGCGGACAGGATGCACGACATGTTCAGCATAAAATCTCTGGTTGTTTGTGGAATTGTACCTATGGGACTCGTTTGTACTTTGCAAGTTTGTACGTACAACTTTGAACATTCCTCCTAAGAGCGGATGTGAAAAAACTATGGCATATTAGGTAATTAGTGAAGTTTGTCAACTTTGCCACAAATGCGTACCTACCTACTTATAATGTTAAGAAAATCATCTTCTAGCCAAATAAATGGTATGTACTTTGCAAGTACTGCTGCCATATCTAAATTAAATATTAAAACACGGCTTAATGTTGCCATCATCACCACCAAAAAAAAAACATAACCCTGTCTTTGCTGTCGTATAAAATTACGTCTATAATTTATGGCGTAGTACATAATCGTACTAGTCGTAGTCATTTTGCTTTTCTCGTTATCAAACTATGTGTGTTCTCATATTACTTAGGTACTTTTCACAAATCTCGTTCGGTAACTAAAATTTATCTGTACGTACGTGGTCATATCATATTCCAAAAATTCGACTAAGATTTATGACAGATAAGTAGGTAACTCTGAATCCTGAACTGGGATTCAGTTCCTATTTCATTTCTCAAGAAAACGGTTGAATAAAAAAACTGACCAAGTGCGAGCCGGACTCGCACACGAACGGTTCCGTACCACAAGGCAAAAACGCCGAAAAATACACGTTTGTTATACGGAGCCCCCCTTAAATATTTATTTTATTCTGTTTTTAGTATTTGTTGATATAGCGGCAACAGAAATACATCATCTGTGAAAATTTCAACTGTCTAGCTATCCCGGTTCATGAGATACAGCCTGGTGACAGACAGACGGACAGTGGAGTCTCAGTAATAGGGTTCCGTTTTTACCCTTTGGGTACGGAACCCTAAAAACCGTGACAGGACAATAGGTATGTAGATGTCAGGTTACTGACCTACAATTTTCTTTCTATCTAAAATATTTTTAATAGCTTTTTCACCCTTTTCACGCCAAATACTTGCCTCAAAATGATAAAATCGCGTCATGTTGCTTATATTTAATTTTCACCATGTTACGGAAATACCTACAGAGTTTTATCTTATTAACACTTTCCGTGGGAGAATGATAAGACGAATAAATAGAGATTTAATCTCCACTATCAAAGGAGCATTAAGTAGGTACTCAAATAAAGTGACGTCATTAGACCATCATCATCATTATTTTAATTCCAATAATTTACTTTAGAGACCATTGTTTCCCTTCGCTGCAAGTTGAAGATAATTGGTAATGATATGGTACAATCACCATTTAGTTATAACAAGCGACCTTCACGAAGATTTGTTTGCATAGACCTGCTGCAGGTCCCTACCGAAATGACTGAAAAGGGGCTCGCGGCTAGATAATAAAAGCCGCATCGAAGTTCGAAGGTTCGCTTGCCGATATCGAGATTGAGACCCCTCTGTGTCTCGGAAAGCACGCCAAGCAGTTGATCCCGGCTGTCATTCGTAGAACTTTGACAGTCGTTACGGGTCAGAAGCCCGAAAGTCTAAAGCCAGCCAGTAAATCGGGAAAGTAGCTAGCATGAAAGTTACTGGCGATGTACGAGTAACTGGCACACTGCAGATACATTTGCAAGTAATACTGGCATGCAAGTTGTGCCCTTGTATGCCAGTATTACCATCGCGTCGCACAAAAGTATGCTTTGGCAACCCCCCGCGTCGGGGTCCTTCAACGGGCATGCAAGTAAATCAAATGTGCTAGCTACTTGTATGCCAGTTACAGGCATGCCAGTTAGCGTATACACATGACAGTAGCTGGCACGTGCAAGGAGCTGGTATGCTAGTGTGCAAGCTACTGGCATGTGTATCCGGGCTTAACAACCAGTCTACCAACGGGTATCGTATTACCCAGTAACGGGGGTTGTGGAGGTCAGGTAGGCAGCCGCTCCATGTAAAATACTGATAGTCAGCTGTATCCGGTTAGACTGGAAAACGACCCCAACATACACACATCAAAAGTGTCTAGGGATCAACATATATTTTTGCAATAACTTTTCTCCTGATTGATATTAATTAAAATTTTCTTTAAGGATTCATCAAATAAAGTGTTTTCGTTTGTCACAGTAACGATAAACCAAGTCACCTTTGCATTAATAAAGAAATTTGCCATTTTCCTAATAAAGGGATTTTTGACATTTGAACCACTAACACAAAAGTTCGAAAAAAAGACTGAAACAACAGTTTTCTTTAAAATTTTATTGGGTAACTTAAACAATTAATAATCCGTGTTTCTACCGCGAACACTAACAACACAAGAACATCGGTTTGGCATACTCAAAATGAGTTCATCCAAATCACGCTGTGGAATGGCCGCCCATGTTCGTTGCAACAACAAAAAAAGGTCTTCTTGCGACTGGATACCCTCCATATTCGGCAGAGCTCTTCTCTGTAGCATATCCCATGCATGCTCAATCGGGTTCAAGTCTGGCGACTGAGCAGGCCAGGGCAGGACATTGATGTTAGCTGCGGCGAGAGTCTGTCTTACAACTCTTGCGGTGTGCGGTCGTGCATTATCATGCATTAACTGAAATAAGGGACCGATTTGCACTTGTAGAGGAACGATGACGTCTGATACAATCGTCTCAGCATAAATTTGAGCGTTGAGGTTGCCTCTGATCCAAATCAACTCAGTTCTTCCGCCGATCCAAATACCCGCCCATACCATGATGGTTCCACCACTATAAGGATGGACTTCCTGGCAGGATTTTAATCGCTGTTGGCGTCCAGGGGTTCTTCAGTGTCGTATACGTCTTGTATCCGGTCTCATACCAAAACGAGACTCATCAGAAAAGCACACGAAACGCCATTGTTCTTCTGCCCAATTTCTGTGTTCAAGAGCCCATTGATATCGAATCCTACGATTGTGCATTGCTATAGGTGGTACCCGTAGCGGTCTTCGGGAATGAAGGTTCACTTCATGCATGCGGTTTCTGACTGTTTGGTCGCTAATTAAGTTCCCTGAAGAGTGATGAAGCCTCACGGCTAACATCATGGCGGTTATTGTTGGAGCTCTTCGAGTTAAGATTTGAATGTATCGGTCTTGTCTCCGTGTGGTGCAGCGATACCGTCCTCCATGGCGCTCAGCCACGGTACCAGTGCTTCGGTAACGTGTCCAAAGTCGACTGATAACACTCTGACTTGTATTCAGAGCTAAAGCCACAGTACGTTGCCGGGAACCAGCTTCTATCATTCCCACGGCTCTGAGCATTTCTTCCCTGCTTAAATGACGTCGCCGCTCCATAATAACGTTGGTTTTAATCAGTAGTAGGGAAACAGTAGCACTAATAATGTCTTCAATGCGTTGTATGTTTTTATAGGGAAAATATTGACAGCTGATTTTCATCTTTTACTCGAATTTGATTCACAGTTCCTGATTCAAATTATGAAATGCACCAAAAAGGATCCATATAAATTTATAAAATCATAAATTTATTACAAAGCCACATCTCAATCTCAAGAAATCCGCATAAAAATGCTTGATCCCTAGACACTTTTGATGTGTGTAGTTGGAAAAGTCTGGGCAAATGATGAGTTCTGAAAACTGTACCCTAAAAATAATAGACCCGAAACTGTCAAATTTTGACAATCTTTGAACCTTATGCTTTAGCGATAAAGTTAAAAATCTATTAAAGAAATTTGACAGATTGTAGTAGCTTGATGTGCTGGCGTCTGTACATCCAAAAGTTTGACAGAAACACGTGAAATCTTTCAAGTTGCATTTTTATTTCGCAGTTTCCGAAGTCTTTATTTTTAGATTTGAAACGATTTCTAACAAAAACTATAATACATTTCCAATTGTAATTTCGCCTCTAAAAGTAGCAATTTTTAACAGGAATTTAGATTTAACTTTCACAATATTTCAGTGTGTAATAAGTTAACAACAAGATTGTCAGTAGTATCGAGGTCACTTTTACGCATGCATGAGCATGATTCATTTCAATAACTATTCTAGTTGTAACACTACGAGTAGGTGCCTAAACAATTGTGTTAGAATATTTACACGTAGCTAAGTAGGTAACTAGGCTTGTACCAACCTAATAAACTGCAGTGACGTAGACAAAATGCTCATAGCGCAAGTGACAGCTATTGCAGAAGACGACGTGTCAAGTTCATTTCAAAGTTGTCAAAAAGTGAAATAAGATTTGAAATATTTAATTGAATTCGAAGTAAAGGTATAGAGATATCAAAATATTGTGTAAAAATCAAATCTTTAGATAATAAACACCACTGAATTTAAAGTAACGATGACGCATAAGATTGACATCGGAAACCTTCAACTTTTTTTTATCTGTCACAGATCAATGTTTGCCATTCATTCTTTTTTAGTTATTACCTTTTTGTTAGACAAGTCTTATTAAGAGTTCCATTACTGTTATCAAATGAAGTTATCTGCTCAACTACCAATGCCATTATCAGAGTCAGCCATTCACCAAAAATGCTTAGAATGTCGTTATTCCTAGCCGAAAGAGCGAGATAGACATACCGTTTACTGAACGAGAAAGTGAGATAGGACCTCACCTGTCAAACTGAGCCAGGTTTTTAATGATAATAAGTCCATCGCAGACATTGCTGATAATTTCGGTTAAAACAAATACTTAGTGCGTTACGTTGTAGTAGCAGCTGTGACAATAATATGCCGAGAAGTTACCTCGTTGAGGCCCGTGCTTATGGTGTTTTTATATCGCTATAAACAAAGTACTTAGGGCCAGTCACGTTTCTACGTAAGTAATGTATGGATAAATAATATTGAAATTAAAAACACTTAATTCTGAACCCACGATGAAAAGAGGTTTTGGGACAAATAATGAGAGTAACTCCAGTTTGCATTTAAGAACCAGTATTTAATGAGAACGAAACGTATTATCAAGAAATTGATTTTGAATCCATGGTACATCAAATTGTCCAATACATTTTTTGTGCCACATTGTAAAATTCACCTTGAAGGTTCAAGTTTTTTTAACGACATTGAAATCAGCTGCGAACAAAACATCTTGAACGTGGCTGTGACATCTCCTTATATTCGCAGTCCGCGCTTGTCAACATAATTGAGCACAAAACGGCCAAATTTGGCCGAACACGACACAATGTCAAAGCCAAGGCTGAACCATATAATGCCCAAGCTAATAATGCGGTTCAGAAACTCATTTCCATCGCAATGTGCCTCTTATATCCGGGCAATAAGGGTAAACACTGGTCTCAATAGGAAATTACAAAAGGTAAACTATTCATAATAATCAGGAAATGTCAAAGCCTCAAATGGCGGTGTTCGGACAATTATCTTGACAAATGCTCCACTAACGAAGCGGACTGACGCGCGCCATGTTGGATGCGCGTGCGCAAGGTGACGCGAAGCGAATAGGAAGTTAACGATCGATACAATGAACGCTGACTTTACACGGTTTGCTAAATAGATGCTAATTTTTTTTTTTCTATAATAATGCTTGTGTAGCGAATGTCGGAGAAAGTTCTGCTTATTTTGCAAAAATGTCTTCCTCGTATTGATTGGCTGGCGCTTGTACTGAAACACGTCACGCTAGAGTTATGTTTATCTTTTTAATCATTGTTATATGCTTGGAAAGTTATCATTTATTGCTTTTCTTACAACTATATTTTATAGTCGTTATAATGGTTTATAGCTTCATAGTAAATTTTCCGGTCTCGTGCCGAAGCTTTCCTTCCACCATAATGAGTTGGAGGTCGTTTATCGTTCTTCATTCTTACCGCAGTTTTTCTGCTGTTCTACTATGTAGACAGTTGAAACCGCAGCCAGATACCTTAAGGTACATTCTAGTGGTGAAGGCTCTTATGTATTTTTTGCTTTGGTAAAAAATGTAATTTACATGCCGACACGTATCTATGGTAAACACAGGTTTACCCGGTTATGCCAAGATCATAAAGAAGGAGTTTTAGACTCACTTCGACCTCGTTTGCTTCCAATGTGCGTGTTTATGGTCAGAAATATTCAACATTTTAACAGAACACCTCCACCAAAATAATTCCAACTTGAAGTTAATCTAGCACCATTATATCATACACACCTCGACTTTGACTGCCCACCTAATCACAAAACCAACACTGACATAATGTTTAGTCTATGATAACCTTATCTGTCATTAATAAAACTGTTTGTAACAACACGAGTGGAAACTAAAGGCATACTAACTTTCCTGTTTACTGTTATAGAGTTAGTTAGCGTCCAAAGAATGTATGTGAGCCTTGTAGGAACGTCGCCTTTCTTGCTTACATGCCCGAAGTATGTAATATGTGAACTAGGAAGTTTCGAAGAAAAACATTAGTATGAGTACCGGTTACTTAATTATTACTGAGGTATGGACATGTCGTTAGGCGTGTTGTAAGAGATATTTCCTAGTGAGATTACCTCAGTCCTATTCTGGAATATGTCGGTCCTAAAAAAGGAGGCTGTTTTAGTCTTCAGACTTGGTAAGCAAGTTTGTGAGAAGTGTTCTCTCTATTGTAGTGTCTCCTATAGGTTTTGGACTTAGTTCGGGATTGGATTTTCTCACTCAACCAACAACAGTGTCTATGGCCTTGGCTATGGATGCTTTTGAGGGTTCTTCGACATCTTGTTTAGGTTGAGGAGCATCGTGTTGGTCAAAAACAACTTTTGTTTGAATTTAGTTATATGTATAACAATTTTTTGCCCGCAGCATCGCCCGCCGGCGTGGATATCGGAAAATATCCTACGGGAACGTAGTACCGGGATTTAAAGTATCCAATGGTATATGAAGGTATAAACTATCGGTGTGCTAAATTTCATCTAAATTCGTTGCGCCGTTTTTGCGCCAATCCGGAACATTATATCCACACATACATCCGGACAAAAGGACAAGAATTCTTCGTTACCATTTTATTATAAGTATAGTTACTCAGTACAAATCCAACAGATTTATTATAATCTTGACGGTTTTTGCTGTCTAGTGATAAGAGAATACTTGATGCAGTGAGACTCGGCAACTATGAGCCCACGAGTAACGAACACTTTTTCGCAAAACACGTGCATTGACGTGGAGTTCCGACACCAGCCCGTATTACCTCTTTTTCCTGCTGACCTATTTTGCGAATGCAGACTCAGAAGAAGCCATCGCGTTAATAGACCAACAAGTCCCAAAGTCACGTCACTCAATAGACTAAACTCCAATTATATGCAGAGATAGTAAGCTCCCTAGGCGCGCAACAAAGTAAAGAGCACAATCTGTAAGATAGCATTAACGCATTAGCACTGACATTCAACGACCTATAGAACTGAAACTATAACACACTGCATTTCTCAATGGTGTAGGTTAATATGCAGCTGACACTATGTTTACATTGCTTGATATAAATACGGAAGTAACACGGATAACACTTGGTATCTTGTGTTTATTTAGCATTCATTCAAGCTGCGCAGTCATTAAGAAAACGAGTGTGTTCCTAGAATTGATGTATGATAGGAGAGGAGAGACTTGTATCATAGAGCGGTATAATGACCATTTCGACCATGCATCCTAAACTGTAGCAATGTCCATTCTACTGTGCAGGGTGGCAGGGACAGCGACGCGCAACCAGTTACCATGAATTCAGTACACATGATTCCGTACCTCCTGCAGTATTTTTTTTTTTTGATAACCGATGAAAAATTTCTAAGATGGGGGGGAGGTAGAATCATGTGCTAAATTCATGGTTACAGTGTACGCGTCGATATATGCCACCTTGTTTATACAATTCGCTTGTCTTTCAGATGGTTTAAGTACTTGCTTCTCGTCTTCTCTGATGTGGTGACATAGCAGTTACTGCTTCAGGAACTCGTGTTTCACTGTCATCTTGTCTTCTTATAGCATGCAGACTATTTTGCATCTGTGTATGGTGTTACTCAACAGCCTAGTAACTTGTCTCCAAATTACTCCTCGTCTAGTTATAGTCTGTCTTCTATTAGCATTACTGAAAATGACGTTAGTGATAGCATCAAAAAGTTAGATCTTAATAAAGGAGCTGGTCCGGATGGACTTCCTCCTATTTTTATTCGTCTTTGCATCGATGCTCTTATTATACCACTGCAGATAATATACAATAAATCCCTTAAGGAAGGTACATTTCCCGATTTATGGAAAATCTCACACATTATCCCCATACATAAGTCTGGTAGTATGAACGACGTAACTAACTATAGACCAATCTCTATTATATCACAATTTGCAAAGATGTTTGAGGGTCTCATATACAATGTAGTTTATTCCCACTTTCGTCATATTATTAGTTTGAAGCAGCATGGTTTTGTGTCCAACCGTTCGACTGTGTCTAACTTACTTATTTACACTACTTTCATTAGTAACACCTTTGAAGCTAGGGGTCAGGTTGACGCTGTTTATACAGATTTTGCAAAAGCATTCGATCGCGTTGATCACTCAATTCTTTCTATGAAGTTGAACTACGCTGGTATTCATGGCTCTCTGTTGCGGTGGTTCGAGAGTTATTTAATTAATCGTTCTCAAATAGTTGCCTTGGCGGGTTATGAATCTGTACCTTTTTCTCCTGGTTCTGGTGTTCCACAGGGCTCTAAGTTGGGCCCTTTGCTTTTTTTGATATTCTTGAATGATCTTTTAGAATTAATAAATTGCAATTGTTTAGCCTACGCTGATGATTTAAAGATATACTGTAGGATATTGGACCTAAGTGATTGTATGAACCTTCAGAGAGATCTTGATGTCCTTCAGGAATGGTGTTTGAACAACAGAATGACGCTCAATGTTAAAAAATGCCAGACAATTACATTCACGAATAAAGTGAATTACATTAAATTTGATTACCATATTGATGGATCAGTATTGAGCAGAGTGTCGGTTATCCGTGACCTAGGGGTTCTCTTCGATACATCACTATCTTTCCGCAATCATATAGATGGTATAGTGACTAAGGCTAAAAGAATGCTTGGCTTTATAATCCGTACGGCGAAACCTTTTCGTAATTATAGTAGCATTGTTTTACTTTTCAACGCACTAGTAAGGAGTTCCTTGGAATATTGTTCTACTATTTGGTCTCCCTATTACTCAACTTATTCTAATAGTGTTGAATCTGTTCAGGCCCGTTTTGTTAGGTATTTATGTGTGAAGAATGGGATCCGTAAAGCTATACCTGATTACAATGACAGGTTAAGGCACTTTAAAATGATTAGCTTAAAAGAAAGACGTAGCCATTCTGACTTACTAACACTCCATAAAATTATTAACGGTTCCATTGATGCACAATTGGTAAACTATTTTAACTTTAGGTCTAGCCAACGTAGTAAGCGCCATCATCGTATTTTTGAATTGCCTACATCCACCTTAAATACCACATTTAATAGCCCACTGACACGTATGGCAAGGCAATATAATGAAAGGTCCAACTTGACAGATTTTCCTATTGATATTTTCTCCATGAGTTTCGCTTCATACAGACGTTCCCTATTTAGACAGAGTGTAGAGTGCATGTCTATGTAGCTCTAATCGGTTTGTTTTTTGTAGTGTTCTAGAAAGCTTCTAGACACACTTTTTATTTTTCTCCTTCGTCTCATATATTTTTTAATTTAGATGTTATGCATACCTGTTATTTGCATGGTTACTGAAATGCTAGTTTTACATGATATTTCATTTGAATTGTAAGTGACTGTGCTGTTGGTGTGCTTATTATAAATAAATAAATAAATAAATATTTTGTAGATGTTCTATCAAACTTAGCTCTTTGGGGTCATCAAGTAGTAGCTTGTCAACCAATATAGCCTCAAAGTTATAACATTGAGCCATTAAGTAAGTACGCAGGTTAACCTGACTCGAAGTAACTTGACGCCGTGAGCTTTCGAAACCTTTGAGTTGTGCCGTAAATATCGGACTTAATATACAAGTTAAAGTGAAAATAATTTAGCTTTTCCCGCTTTCACGTAACGCCAGCTAAGTCAGGTTTGTAGGTCGAACACATATGTGTGTTTGTTTTACAAAATTAACGTTTTGCTCGAACAGGTTTGAAATGTTTTCGTTGGCCGGTGGCGCCGGCGCAGCGCAGTTTTGCGGTTAATGCATAAGCGCAGGCCGCAAACGCGTTTAGTACTTTGACACACTTATTTGTCACACAAAAAATATAATTTTCAACTGGTTATACAACGTGCCTGTGTCCTTAATGGTTTGCAATTAAAATAGCTAAACTAGTACCACATGTGTATTTGTCGCTGCTGTATCCGGGCCGGGCGTTTCTTTAACTCGCTTTATGAACCGTTACGTTTTCGCTGAGATGAATAAATTTCGTTTACGAGGTAGTGTCAATACAGCTTTAAATCTCGTCCTTATAATTATATTTATCCTTAAAATTAAACTTTTTATGTCCCAATTTACGGCTTTCGGCTCCAAAACAAACAGTCTTGTTCTCACTAACTACTCCAACCAGTTTATAACGTATGCTCCAATTAAATGTTCAACCAATTCGTGTGTACCCGCTAACTCTTTCTGTCATAACTCGAGTGTTCTCTTCAAGACGTCATAAATCCATACAACAAACACAACACACTGTTAATATTTGTTCTCCTGTTTGTAGAGGCTGTATAAACTGGGGTTGTCTCCAAAAAACTTTTGATCCGACCTGCCGAGCAACAAAGACGTGGAGATGGAATAGTTAAATTAAAAAAAAAAAGAAAATAGGAGATGTTGCGTTCCGTTCCTACTACAGTGTCCACTGTAAGGAGAACCGCGCCCGAGAGGAGCTGCTACCCTTTCTAGTCTGTTAATCTTCAGCAGAGAGGGGAAAAGCGGCCCAGATTAGAATGGTTGGGCTAACTTGTAGTGTAGCATAAAAAGGAGTGCGTGAGGAATGCGCCGGCGCGATCGCCAGGTGCAACGGCCGCGCGCCCCGCCCCCGGCTGGCATTTTTGTGTACGCGCACGCCTAATGTGTGAGACTCAAATGATTTGGAAATCGAACCTGGCGCCAATTAACTCTGAATTAGAAATAGAAAATCTTATCAAACCTTTTAAGAGTCACGATTACCTCCATTATAGATTGACCCACTAATTTTTTTCCATTAATATTTAATTCCATTTATCGGCCGGAAAATATCACACTCCCGCCGCCGCCGCGCCGATTTGAATTCGGAATGCTATCTACGAACCGTTAACAATACAATGAGTTGCCAGTGCTAAATAACAATAATATGTGGGTCGCGTCGCGAACTCGACGCCGGATAAGGCGAACAATTAAAGTCAACATTAACACCTATTTGACAAAGCGAAATGAGCTCGCGTCCTAACTCGATAGTGTATCATATTTACGTCTTCATTGTTAACCGTCTAATTAAAAATTCACGCGTAAAGTCCACCGGTGGGAGCGGACCGGTACTTCGTAATTTGATAGCGTTGGAATGTGTTGCCAGTCACCAATGAGGTTTTATCTATGTAGGTTGCAAACGAAAACGTGTTATTCAACAGTTGTTTGGGTGTATAAATATTTTTGCGGCGTTTTGTTTTGCCTTATTGAGTACATGTCAATATTGTAAGTGGGTAGCTAATGAGATTCAATAAATGTCATATCGATCAGATTAATGACTTATCAAAGTCTTTAGTTATCTGACTAGTTTTCGTTCTAAACTAATTAATTACCTATGCGTTGACCTTCGATATCCTTTAGATAAGCCAGTAGAACACGCTTTTGGCTGACGTCATTGGTTACTTTGAATAACACAATTGTCTGTTTTAGATTTAACCCACCGTTTACTTGAACCAAACACAAGATAGTTAAAGGATAGCAAACATTTGTTTCAATGTCATTTTGTTTAAACTTGACAATAAGAAACTATAATGATGACGTTTCTGAATTGGATGATGCTCCACTCTTTATTTATGATACCCATCATCATATAATAAAAGCAAGGAGGTAGATTCAGGTTTATAATTTAAATCCTCAGACACATACATTAGTAGAAACAGAAAAAAGGTGTTATAAAGAACAACGTCGAATGAAATGCGTTCCATTTCATTGTCCGGATCTCGCATCAAACAAGTCGACAGAATCATAGCCACTAATGACTGTCCTTTATTCAGCCTCTACGTATTCTTTGAAGCTCGTATTGCGTTACACCGTGGTAAATCTCTACAAAGGTAATTTATGCTTCGAATTAAACTTTACGAGCCACTCTGTCTATGATCGGAGAGATGTCACATATCAAATTCATAGAGAAACTCGTTCTCACGAGTGCACCCGTCAGATTAATTCTGGTTGCGCGTTTGTGGCGGGTAACGTAAACATTTTTATGGAACGAAAATAATACTGGACACATTAAAGAGTCTTTTACACGTCGTTAGTCAGGTGCAGTAAATCGAGAACGTTCGGAGTCGAGCGCTAATTTAACTTAGTCGAGTGCAGCAGGCGGCGTCTATAGTCAGTGTTAATGTCGCTCCAGACGCGCAATAGTAGGTACACCACTCATTAACAACTTTTTACTTAAAACAGATACTTTAGGCTATCTCAGTAATGTTTCAAGAGTCACGATGCGTTTTCACATTTACATATTCACAATCTAGACGAGAGATAGCGGCTCGAAGCTAAAGCGAATCTCTAATTAAAACATTAAAAACACAATTTGTTTCATTTTCCGTACGCAACCGTAAAAAAGTCAATATGGCGGCATTTGCATACACAAATGAGTGCATCGCGCAGCATGCGTGCTTTTAATTGCCAACTATTTTTATCATTTTATTTAGTCGAGTTTCTGTGTCGATACCTCGGACGGCGTGGCCGTCCAGCGGTCCACACTAAATAGCCGTTATTCCTAGATAGTGTTGTTTTAATGTTTATCGGGCGTGTTCCCATCTGAAAAAACATTCCGGTTTGATGCGACGCGGTACCAAACCAAAAGCGTACCGTTAAGTACGCGTACAATAAAATACTAACCGGCCGCGTATGGTAATTTCGTAATTGCGTGTTTATCCGTGACCACGGCTATGTTTATCCGCAAAATGTTCACCTCTGCGAGGCGGAATCGCTTAACCAAATAATTATATATCGATTACACGATAGAGTTTTGTAGAAGAAAGAAGTGAGCAGGTAGCTGCTCGATGCGACGTAAAATTGCACCCACACCGCATTGTATTGCCTCGATCAATTCAATTAGTAGTTATAATGAAACGTTCAGTTTGATCAATTAGAGGGGTCTGGATAAATGAAGATACAAGTGTAGCTCGATAAGTCAATGCCGTAAAAGGTCTGCGAATGCGAGTTAAGCAATGGCTGTGATGCAAACGGTACGCAACATTGTAATCGATAAACGGAGTCGTGGTATCGAGTCCGGAGAAAGGTTACGTGGTTTTGATTATCAAAGTCGAAACCAGATTTTTCGTGCCGGCGAATTTCGTCGACTATAACAGGTACATATTTACAGAATTAGAATCATTAATATATCTTTCTAAGTTAGAATAGAGATTATTTATTAATGATTCTAATGACTAATTCTGTAAATGCATATCTATTATCGTACCTGCAAAATGCAAAAAAAGTAAGAAATTTTGAATTTCGCGGTCTGCCACTGCGCATTCACCGTAACAAAAACCGTTTAACACGTCATTGGGATACCATACCTTAAGACCTTAATTATAAATACGGTAAACCCTGAAAATTTTATCACCCAGTAGACATACAGATTACACCCAATTAATGGGAAGCTGGTTGGAAGGGGGTCGAGGCGCCGAGAACCTAGACTTAGTGCTTATGTATGAGAATGTTTAATTAAGTAGTAATATTTACTGTTAACTGGAATATTGAATGGGGTTAGGACTGCTGTCCACTGAGGCGTAGCTTCATAGACGCGTATTCGCCTGTTTGCTGCTTACATATTATAGTTATGCCGCAGGATAATAAATGATACTAAATTGAAACTGTCTCTCTTAGTATTTTGCAAAAGAATGGATTATTGCAAAGTAAGCACGATTTTCGTAATCATACGAGCTGATAGGATTTTTTGCAAAAAAACCAGCTTAACTTAGGTTAATCGCGATCCAATACAATGTAGGAGTAGGAAACCTACGCTTGCAATACTCTTCGTTTACAAATTTAAATGCGCCCTCAGCCCTGCATAAACTGTACGTAAAGATTTAAATAGTTAGATGTGCCCTGGCCGCACCAAATTGCGCGGAAAGTGGTCCATACTGAAAGAGTGACATCACACAATAATAATGGCGTTTCCATGTCAATCAAGTTTTAGAGACATGTCAGTAGGAGCTGTCAAAACGAAACAGAAACGCGGCCATCTTTTGACGCGGTAGGGGCGAATCAAACCTGCACGGCGTATTTTAAAGCGTCTTTGAAGCTACGCCTCCGTGGAAGGTAGACCTTAGTTTGCTTTATTCCCGTTGTATCCCGGGGCAGCGCGACTACTCACCCACTTAATGTGAGCTTTGAAATGATTGATGTTAATCTACAACACTGTATGTACAGTCAAACAAGCTATTTATATCACATCTATACATTTAGTCCGCGCGGAACTAGTTGGCCGCGCCTTAGGTATGTGAGCGGTGGGACGGAGGGGCGGGGGCGCTTTGTCATTACTCAGTACGTGCATTACGAACACAGTCAACACCGCCGCCCTCACCCCCGTCCCACCTAAGGCGCGGCCAACTAGTTCCGCGCGGGCTATAGTTTCTCTAACTAATTTAATTTGACCTTGTAGATACACAGGCACAAATATTAATTTTTCCACTACAATACCAGTATTCATTGTATTATTATGCGTAATAATTATTCAATTAAGCTTATGCTATAAACTCAATCTCAAAGCATTTATTTCAATTAAACAATTTACAGGCACTTTTGAATTGTCAAAGTGTCGGTCAGTTAGTCAGAAAGTTGAAGCTAGTTGCCCATTCCAAAACGTAGATCTCTATGGGGAAGAACGGGCAAGAAACTCCAAGGACACTCTTTTATATCAAGATATATATTACAAAATCCTGATGGGTACATTATTCTTGTTGCTTCTATATTATGTGAGAACAATGTAGAAAAATATACTTAAGATTCTGATGAATGTAAAAGAATTGACTACGTACCCAGTACACTCACAACATTGTTTTTTCCAAGCAGGTACCATAAGCACCTGTCTACCAAATAGTTCGTTCTACTGTACTAATTTACTTCTGCTTATTGTTGCTGTCAAGTGAATTCGTTAGCACACTAATGGGTGTTAATTAATATAGAATTGATTGTTCTTAGACCATTGAAATTACCGTTTTTGGTTTGCCAAAAACAAATGACTGCTCAAGATCCTGGACAGTCAAAATATGCTTGATTTATGTGCGTTAAGTTAAACTAAGTATGCAGACACCAATTTAATATATACGCAAGGCTATATTAATAATATGCTCAGTTAAATTTACAAGCGATTAGCAATTTAAATACAAAATGATCTAACATTACCAGCTGACAATGTTATACGGCTGGTGCCATGCTGCATCAATTCTCGTTCCCTTGTGCTTTGCACGTTTGTACACACTGACCACGTTGGAACTTCTAAAATATCGCATACTTTTAGATTACTTAATAGCGAATTTATCCAATGAAACTGAACACATCTAAACTGCGTTCAAGAGCTGTCAGTGTCATCATTGTTGTGGAATTTTTGATACTGACAGCTCTTAAACATGGTTTAAGACGTATTGATCGCATTATGTTTCATTGGTGAAATTCGCCATATAAATTGTCTCTGGTTTTCTATGTTATACCATATTAATTACAAGTTTAGCAACTATTTCCTTATAAGTACAACTCAGCAGTCTTAGAAATTAATATCCAGTTTCAATATTCAATTAAATATCCCCACATTCATGCCTTGTAACTAGCTCTCCGAAACTAATTTCTCGGTAAGGCTATGTAAACTCATTCCTACGAATTGAATTAGATTAAACGTGTGAAAATGATATTGAATTTATATTGGTATTAGCCTAATCTCTAAATAAAATAACAGTAGTATTACAGAAGTGGCACGGATTACCAAAGTGGCCCGTATTTATCGAACGTCAGAAGTGGGTGCGACAATAAAAATGACATTTTATGCAAGATCCCACTGCCAACTGACAATATCTTATAAAATTATTAACTGAGAAATCGCCTAGTTGGATTGTAGTTGTACATCATTATTTCCGAAATCCAAGGGATTAAAATAATTTCTATAATTTTAACACTTGCACTGCTGCGGTAACGGACCGGACCGAAGCCGAATTTATTACTGTGTTGACATAAGACTGTATAAGGCAGAGTTCATCGGCTTAAAATGTCACATTAAAATATTACATCATATATTGTTAGCTATGGATTTTTTAAACGTAAAATATACATCGTTCGCGTTGATATGAAGTAAATCTATGCTAAAGGTTACGTACGTCTCGATATTTTAGAGATTGGTAATTCGTTTGGGCACCTCTAATATAGCCAATGCAACTCCGATGTATTTGGAATTAGGAATGCGTGATTTCAAAATCGAGCCTTTCAATAGATTAACTTGGGAATGAAATTACTTTGACATACCAAACCGAATATTTGTATGGGTTCTTAGAATAAAATAATATTGTTATTCGATATTGAAGAAACCTTATCCATCAAAAATCCTTTGTGAAAGAAAAAAAACGACATCCTCTCACGTATCGTTGCATTTCGGGCTCGCTATTACAAAACACGACAGTTATTTCGTGGATTGTTCGCGCGCTGTCAATTTCGCGCGGGAACCCGAATTCACCATTGTTTAAGAACGTTCGGATGCACCGGGATCGAATTTCGTCACATTAGCCGTCAAGCATTGTTCTTGCATATTTCCAGACGCGAATGTTGTGTCAACACGTTTGTTTTTCATTGTTTCTCATTGTTTTGGCATGCTTTGTTTGTTGTTTGGAAGATGATCAGGTATTGTTGAATTCTCGATAGACAGCGGATGCCTCGGTGTAAACATGGCCGGTCATGATGAGCTCATGTTTCAACGTACACACCGTTAATTGGCTTGGCATGGTTTTCGCGATGATAACAATCAACATGCAAATTTTGCATTGCGTAATCGTCCTTCAAATACTTTTCGTGTTTTATTCATTCATTAAAGTTTACAGTCATTTATTTTGTATTATATGTACTTGGTATGGTACGTGGCCGCAAGAACAGGTCATTCATTCTGTGGACGGATTTTCCAAACTATTGTGGTTTTATTTAGAGATTTAAAACTTTTCCTCTTTTCTAACCAGCATCTAAGCTATTGTTTTGGGTCAGTACCTAACAGATAATTCAAGGAGATCTGTAACTACGTCCCGTTAAGTCCCATATGAATGAAATGTTGAATCCATCTTCATCAGAATCATTTTCTTTTTAAGTCTTCCCTCGAAAAGGCTCAGAACAGTCCCCACAAAACTCCACATCAGCCAGCGGTAGTAGCAGCGTGTCGCAACCGCGACTACGCATGTCCCACGACGAACAATCGAACGCTCTAACCATGTACCAACATAACCTCAGTCGTGTACCATGCAAAGAATTAGCATACTCGCAGAACACCATGCCCACGCGCAGCACTGCCAATCCATCATATTTGCTGCTGTGTGCGTGCACGGAGCCATTTTAGTTCTTACCAATATAAATTTGCGGGGTTTGGAACGGGTCTTGTGCGATTTTCGACTTTTCCCTTTGAAGATTCGGGTCTCTTTCGCCGGTTGGTGGTTAAGAGGGTTGCAATAGGAAAGCTAATGGCGCGCGTGTATCTACACAGACATCGTGGTTCAGCTGAAACGATTTTGCTTTGTTTGACGTCAAAACTGAATTAGCTTGCTCGGTTTTAGTATTTGGGGCATGCGATGGGAAATCTGGTCCTTTGAGCAAGGCTAATTTTGCCTTTTACTTACATAATGAACGTTGGTTAGCATTCGAATTTATAGGAGTACTGGCTGTGCCCGCGACTGCGTTCGCGACGCTGCTGGCTGGGTTCGCGTGGATGTCGGATTTTTCTGTATAAGTACCGCATATAATTTCATATGCATATAGTAAAAAGCTGTTATTTAGACATTACAAACAGACACTTCAATTTTATTTATTTGTATGTATGTATAGATCAATATACATATGTATGCATTACCTTCGTTGTCCATTACGGGACAGGAAATACCAAGATTCAATGACATTATAAACTTCATTGAGATCCCGTTGAATGAAATCTGTTTGCTATAATCATAAGTTGACCATTACAAGATTTGCTAACTAATTATTTCTTGAATCCATAATTGTGAGTAATGAATAATTGTACAATTTTATTAAGCTATTAATAAGAGTGTAATTATTAGCATATCCGCAAATCAAAGTGGCTATTAACTAATGATTATGTTGACACCTTCCATATTTGTTCTAAACTGTTTTTATTCGTTGTCATTGTATAAATTAATCTATACTAATATTATAAAGCTGCAGAGTTTGTTTGTTTGTTTGTTTGAACGCGCTAATCTCTGGAACTACTGGTCCGATTTGAATGATTCTTTTAGTGTTGGGTAGTCCATTTATCGAGGAAGGCTATAGGCTATATAACATCACGCTACGACCCTTAGGAGCCGCGCAGCGTGTGACACCGCGGGAAACAGCTAGTATTAAAATATAGGTACTGCTAACCTTATTTTGGTCAATGCAATGAGTTGTTTCAGTTGTGCAGTTTCTGATGTTTTTATGGTCCTTGTCTTTCACGCATGTCAGATCAATTGGTCTAAGAGAACCACCGATTGGGTCCTACTAAACGCACGACGCCATCGCGGCAGGCCGAGACGAAGATGGCTACCAAAAGGACCGGCACCCTAATTGCGTAACACTATCAATCTGAATCATTTTGAAGCAAATTTCTAATCAATTGCTTCATAAGTTCGAAAAATTTTGTCTGCTCGACACGTAAATAACGCAATGAATGTTGTTGAACTGTCAAAATGAAACCGATTCTGATTGATAATGTGTTAGGCAATTGCCCCGCGGCTCGTAAAAAACAGAATGGCGTGGAAAAGGGAGAGAGAGGCCTTTTTTCTCTCCTTTATATGGTGTACATAATAAAGAGTATTCTATTGTATTCCTTTCCCTGCAGTGGTCATTACTACTAGGTAGATTCTTTAACACAACCAACGCGCGGATCAAAGGAATAGCAAAAATTCTTCAAGAAAAAAATAACACTAAATAACGTAAACACTTCGCGCGTTTTTCCAGACTATCTCAGTTATTTCCAATCACCTGCAAGTGGAATTCCTAGGCACAGGTGTACCATACCTGGTATCACGGAAAACATACCAGGTATAGAGTTAACGACTTCCGCATGGCATATTAATTCATTACTTTCAGGATACATAATTATTGCGGCTAGACTCGCTGCCTTGTTTCCTAATAACCATAAGTACTAAATGGTGGCTTTAATGGCTTATTTGACTTGATTGAGGACGGATTGAATTCACACATTTTTTCTAAGAGAGTGAGTCTCTCTATTACCTATACGCAGACGTAACATTACGCCTGTATTTTATAGTACCCCAACATTTGGAAGAATTTGAATTTTAATTCAAATAAATAATTTGAATTTAAAAATTTAATTTCGACAGTTATGTTCAAGTTCTGTAATAGGGGGTGACCTTATTGCCAACCGGACACAAATCTGGACTCCAGCCGAGCTATTCCTGTAACAATATCACCGTGAAAACTTTGGTGAAGTGAGCTTGAAGTGAGCTGACAATAGTGTAAAATCCCAATATCACTTTGCCCCTCCTTGGAATCGAACCCAGGACCTCCTCTCTTTGATGATCATAGGGAGGAGGTGTGGCTGAATAGTAACAGCCGCACGGGTCGATCGATCAGGTTGAACTACGCTTGCCACGGTTGGTCTGTGGATGTGATTACATACCGAGACCCCCTCCGTGCCTCGGAAAGCACGTTAAGCCGTTGGTCCCGGCTGCCATTCGTAAATCTTTGACAGTCGTTACGGGTAGTCAGAATCCCGAAAGTCTGACAACCAGTCTTACCAAGGGGTATCGTATTACCCAGTAACTGGGTTGTGGAGGTCAGATAGGCAGTCGCTCCATGTAAAATACTGGTATTCAGCAACATCCAATTAGACTGGAAGCCGACCCCAACATAGTTGGGTAAAGGCTTGGCAAAAAAAAAAAAAAAGGAGGTGGTCCTAGGTTCGACCATGGGAACATGACCACGGACCATGGGATCATGGGATGGGTATGTTTTCTCTTCTAAGATAAGGAACTGATTTAGTGCAGCAGAAAGATAGTCCGCAGCAAAACCTCGTAATTAAGAGATCTCAGGGATATGCCCAATTAATTGTTATATGCGCCGCGAAGGACCAAATAAATTACGAATGTCTGCTTCTCGGAGACGCACATAAAGAATGAGAAGGCGGAAAAGTAAAGTGGAATATCTCTGGAATCTAAGGAGATATGGGTACTTTTTATCGAGGAAAATAAAACACAGTGCTCGCGGGCGGTGACGGTGTCTTGATCATGAATTCATGATCACAGGGCAGCTGCTTCTCTGAAATAAATAAGATGCACTTTATAGTGTAACAAATAATTACGCCTATTAAACGGTTGGCGTATAAGTCTTGATTGTAAACGAATTAATTTAGCGTAACAAACACTTTTTATTAGCTTTAACTGGATCACATATATTAGAAATAAGACCAGTCTTTACCAGGGCTGTGCTAATTTCGCTTTTATGAGGCAGGTTATATACAAAATGTATTTTTCGATACGATAGCAACATAAATTTTAATGTACCTAACTAGTACCCTAATTGCGTAACACGCTTCAATCACAATCCGAGAGTTTTGAAGGATATTGCTAATCCATTGCTTCGTAGATTTGAAAAATTTCGTCTGCTCAACAACGTAAATAACGCAATGATCGTTGGTGAACTGTCAAAATGAAACCCATTGCTATTTAGGGCCTAGACTATTAGTTATAGAAATGATGATAGAGAAGTCAAAAATCTATAGGACATTTATGCTATATGCCATGCTAAGGATAAGCTTTAAATGTTAATTCCGTTAATTTTTTTTGTAGAAATACGAAATGCTTTGAAAACGATTACCACTTGTCTAGAGGCCCTAGGATACTATCTACCGAGGGCCATGTTGTAATCTATATGTCTAATATTATAAAGAGGTAAAATTTGTGAGTTTGTATGTAAGGGGTAATCTTCGGACACTGATCCGATTCCAAAAATTATTTCACTCATGAGAAGCTACGATATTGCTGAATGCCATAGGATATATTTTATGTAAAAACAAGATATTTCACGCGGAGGAAGTCGGGGCAGAAGCTAGTCTTTTATAAAAACACACCACACAACATGGCGCCAGGGTCAATCCTTTTCTTAAATCAGCCAGTTAAGTCACATGTGCAATTCATTTTCTTAAAAGCTAATTGTCACTTGTCAATACAGTCATGGTTTATTAATAATGGTAATTTGTCATTCATTGATTGTTTGCTTGCAGGCGCGTGTGTCGGCCTCGACGCCCACACGTCATCTAACGCTAACTCAGCTATGTCCACAGTTATTTGTCTTATGTGTTTTGTGGGTAGGTGACAAATGCTAATATACCGGTACTGAGGAAGGTAATTTCAATTATATTATAGTAATACTACTAAGTACTATTAGTTATTCTGTGGTAATACTGAATGAAGGTGCTGCTTTCAATATACTTAATTAAAGTTTTCTGTGAGAAAGTCAATCAAGCAATTAGTTGGTTTCCCGTTTAGTATGAATGTAGGTATGAAATGAGAAATAGGGATGCTCGCAGATAGATCCAAAGCCACGAATCATTAAATGAAATCAAACTCATTTATTCAAATTACGCTAAGAATCAGCATTTTCGAACCTCCAAATTACATGAGTCTCCAAAACGCCCGCCCTTCACCACTTAGTGCTTTCGCTGGGAAGAAGAAGTGGCTCAACAAAGCTTCCCCAGCAGCACAGTTGTCTGTTCAGTTAGAAAATATTGATTATTCGGATCGAACTGCAAATTCGGTACATTGACAGTTCAACAACATTCATTGTGTAAGTTTCAAAAGGCTTAAAATATCAAAAAAAATATAATAAACTGATTAAAATATAACAAATTACATGTGCATAAAAAATATTAATAAACCAACTGAAAAGCCTCTTTAATACGTGTAAGAGGAACTTATGAAAGTGTTCATCGAATTTACTCAGAAAATAGTTTTACATTTCGCTTTATGGCAGTTTTAAGGCTTTTGTACATGTTTAATACCGAAACAGGCGAGAGTTCGCATAAATTTAGCGTAAATTTCCTTTTAACGTCTTTATTTACGATACGTAATTTAATTTCGATTCGGTAGTTGCTACTTTTGGCGGCAGATCCTGCGTTTCTTTGTTCATAAACATGAAAGCAGAAGTCATGGTGTTAAATTGCAAAATACTCTTTAGAAGTTACTCGATTGTGAAACATAGCTAGTACCTATTCTATCTTTATAATCTAACCTACTAATAAACGTTGTATAGCGTCTGTGTAGTTACACAACGCTTGGTCTTTTTCTTTCAAAAGTCAAGTTACTGGCGACTGAAAGAGAGAAATCGGTGTGTAACTATTCATCTGATATAACACGTTTATTAGTAAGGGAGTTAGTAATTTCTAAGTGCCTACCTATTGGATTGTTCGCCCCGTGTCATGGATTAGGTCATAATGCACGCAGCAGCTTCATGCTGAGTTAGGAGCCTTTTCGGCCTCGCACAGGTCTTTTTTGGTTTTCTTTTTTCTGGTTGTTTTTACTGGAACTTTGTTAGTTTTTCACCTCCGACAAAAACAGAGGGGTATTACAAGTTTGACGTGTGTATCTGTGTGTCTGTCTGTGCCATCGTAGTTTCAAACGGCTGAACCGATTTAGATTTTTTTTTTGTTTGTAAATGCTTCTTTTAACTTTTTGTATTTCCTGTGTGTCCCAAATAAACAAGTTTTCTTTCTTTAATGCTAAGGGAATGAACGTACGTACTTACTATAGTTACTATAAGTACCTAACTCTTCCGGAAAATAGATCACCAAATTATTTTCTTTTACCAATTCACAAACGGACATGAGAGATGGACACTCTTCTTTATAAAAACTACTTTCCTTAGCCTTTTTATTAATACATAACTTTCCATACAAAAAACAACGAAATAACTTCTCCTGAAAATTAAAACCATTTTGCGATTAAATATCACCATTTTTAACGCAACTTTATGTACGGGGAATAAACTTTTAAAAAACATTGTCATCTTCACTGCGTACCTACATTACGTTTTTATTCGTGTTTAACATTTCAACATTTTAATTAATGATTTTCTCTCTTTACAGGTAAGTTATGCCGTTTTGGACCTCGACAAAGTCATTATGATGTTCAGATTAACTTTTTGCTCTCATTATGGTAAGCAAGTGTTGATTACTATTTTAATGAGCATGATGTATGTTTAATGAAGTTTACTTTTTGGTCGCTAATTGCAGACCGTTTGTCTGTATGGAGTTATCACAATGTTTTGTCTAAAGCATACGGAATTAAGGAGGAAGGCCTGGGTAGCTCGAGAAATTCAAATTTTCTTACGTGTTTTGCAATTTGCAGTTCAGCGTTAGGTTGTATGTTGAACAAAATATGATTCGCAACTAATGAATGACTATTTCATGAAATATTAATCAATAGGATTATATTATGAACTTAGAGGGTTGTATTGATGATTTTAATGATTATAATTCTGTAAATAGTAAAAACATACTTCCTACCGTCAGGAATCATACAACCTGACACTGAACTGCAAATTGCAAAAAACGTAAGAAAATTTGAATTTTGCGGGCTACGCTCTGGCGCTTCGTAAAGACTTCAGCACAAAACTCCTTTGGGTTGTTAACCCATGGTCTATGGGTCCCGTGGCTAAATAATAACAGCCGCACAGGTCAATCGACTTGCCGCGGTTGGTCTGTGGATAGGTGACCATCTTTACATACCGAGACCCCTCCGTGCCTCGGTCCCGGCTGTCATTCGTGGATCTTTGACAGTCGTTACGGGTAGTCACAAGCCCCAAAGTCTGACAACCAGTCTTACCAAGGGGTTTCGTATTACCCAGTAACTGGGTTGTGGAGGTCAGATAGGCAGTCGCTCCATGTAAAATACTGGTATTCAGCTGCATCCGGTTAGACTGGAAGCCGACCCCAACATCGTTGGGAAAAGGCTAGGCCGAAGATGATGATACCGTTATAACGTGCACGTTCTTTCATACATTTTATGGACCTGGACGTCCTCGGTAACGTAGTTACGTTAGATATTATAAAAGCATAAAATCGCAGTGTGACATAAGCCTTTTTAAAATTTACTCCATATTATCGATTGCCATAAAACTATGACGTTATTAACGAAGGTTACTTATCAATAACGTGGTACTGAAAATATTTGCTAATCGTTCTAGTTACAGAAGGTCTTATTTGTTGTAAATGAGCTGTTTGTCCTTAATCAGTTAATATTTCGTTTCTAATATTGTTTGCTAGTCGAATCTAAACAGGAAATTAATGTAGCTTAAAGATTTAGCATACGTAACGGATTCCATATTGTCCGATATCCAAACCGGTTGCATATTTTTCGCAACCTGTATCCATTTTTATTAAACAGCTACTGTCACTGTCGTTAATCAAATGGACGAAAGGTGGATCTTTTATATGGATGACCTTTTATTAATCTGTATTAATTACAAAATGGAAACACATGACACATGTTATGTTGTAATGTGTTTTCGTAACAAGTGCAAGGCCTAATGTATAAAGCACTGTTTAATTATAATTAGTGTTCTGTGACCATGGCTGCGCATGCGCAGCGTCGGCGTTTAATCCGTAATGGCGTTCTTATCTTATGTCATCACTGACTAGTTAAATGTAACGGTTTACGGATTCGGCTGAGCCATTACTGTTATATTTTATTTGGTCGCCCAAATAGGAACAAAATATCAATAAATAATACGGATAAAAGTCAGATATACCATCTGTGTGGCATTCATTTGACAGTTATAAATAAGCATGGAGATTGATTATATTTTTGCTGTGTTCCGTTGTTTTTGGCTTCTTGTTTACGTATGCAAAGATATGACAAACAACAACGATGGATTAAAAATTTACTCTTAAAAAACCAGATCTTAAATTAGCTTGCTTGTTTTAATGTTAGTCAAGGCAATGGGTAAAGTGCACTGTGATAAATTTAATTCTGATTTTATCTATGGTTAAACTTAAGCCTTCATGAGTAAGTAGTTAAGTACTTTCATCTAACATTGTATCCATACCCCGCATTAAGGCTTAAATTATTCACGCATTTCGTCATACTCCCTTAACTCAACATAAGTCCTTAACTGCTCGAGTTAAATCACCGTCGTCGGTTACAAATTCAGCTACATACCTACTTAACTGTAAACTAATTTAAATTGAATGTAATCATTATTCATTGAAAATTGCATAAACTTTACAGACAAGTTGAAACGGCCATGTCGTGCCCAATAAAAATTAAACGTGACAATTTCCACAGTGTAATAGCACTCTTGTTTATTGAAAACGTTGTTTACAGTGAGCATTTCAAAATTGTTGCCACCCTTTTAAAGAAATAGTCGACTAACTTGAGGTGTTGATGGGATCTGTAAGCATATTACACCTCCTTTTAAGGTGTGGAACTGGCCGAAAGCCATAGAGAATCTTTGCCGAAAGCAAATAAAGTAGTTAAAAAAAAAGTTATTTGTCAAGTTACGTGCGCTGTCAACGTGACGTTTGATTTCCCGCCAACGCGTTGTGTCTCGCCCACGTTATCTGATCCTTCTACTTTCTGATCCACTAGACGGCTCCTTGTCAAATGCATCAGGTATCTTAGCGTATTATGATGTAAAATGTCGTGACACCGATAAAAATGTGACATAAAGAGTGTATTTTATCTGATTGTGGACGTACGAATGTATGTTGCATTTGTTAATTCCTGTAGTCCATAAAACACGGAGCGTAGATTGGATCTGGACATAAGTTTTCGGTGTAACAAGTTTGTGTGTTTTAAGACGGTAAGCGTTTTTCTGTTCGGTAAATTCTCTTTTAAAGTGTCGCAGATGTCTTTTGCTACGTGTAGCGTAGTTAATATTCAACAAGTTAGATTTTTTATTCAATAAATGAAGACAGCTTAGGTCCTTGGCTCCTTGGAGCAAAAAGATCGCATCTGTAGGTAGCATGTGACCAAGTATAGATGACCATTACATGTCTAACCACTGGGTCACTTGCTAATCTCTCCATGTACGGACCATTTGGTCGAGGTTAATGGTGAGGCTTTATTTAAAATTTAAATTAACACAAATAAAGAAAAAAGAAGCTTACCAACAAAATTGTCATCAATCAATTTCGGAACCAAAGTACTTATAAAAAATATTGCAGCGACGGTCTGACGTTGACCATTGAATTTTTTACTCCTGTCGTTTAGCTCATATCAAGCACAAGACAAAAATATATTCTGCCATAAATCTTACGCGTACAAACACACAATATGACCGGAGAACATAAAACACGCCTTCAAAGTAACTCTCGTATGAGTTAAGGGAACCCAACTCGCTGCGAATTACCTAAAAAGGCCGGTCAGGAAATTACCACATCGTAAATAATTCATGCATTATTACTCAATCATGTCTGTGCAACGGTGAACGATTCAGTGGGACGTTTTTTTTTTATCCGTGTCCCGTTTGTGGCGGAGCCGTTTTTCTCTAGACATTGTCCTGTCCATTGCGTCGGAACCAACGTGCAGCAGAATGAGATGACTCATGCTCACCCGACCACTTCGTTGACAGATTCAGTTTTGTGCGGAAACTGTGCCCCGCTCATATTTATATACATAAATATTTCGTCATGTTTAAAATCTGTAACGGTACTCCAAACTCGTCACAGTGACCTGACGAAAAAGAGCAGAACCAACCGGTCACGGTTAACCGTCGTCACAGGTGCGCCTACGTTCACTTTCAATCAAGATGCTTAGATTTATTTTATAGTTTTATTCTACTTTGGGCCCGTGATACGGCCGATTCTCAAGCTGATCATTCGACTTATAATTTGTGTCAGTCAAGACAGCAAGTTAACGTAGAATTTTTAATTGTAAGCCTAAAGTTTATAAGTTCATTAATCTAGCATATTTAGCATTTCGTTATCTCGACCCGCTACACGGCTACAATACCAGTTTTTTTAATTAAGAAAGAGTAATCTGCCGGAGTTCGTGTCTATGCCGCGTAGAATAGCGGTCACGGCCTCAGCGGAAAATTAAAAAGTAAACGTTGGTTTTAGAACATCGTTCGTAAAGTCTTCACGATTAAATAGTTCACAACCATAACAGAAAAACAAAACGAGAAATGTAAATTTATGAAATGTTTTATTATTTTAATCAAAACATCTTTGTAACACGATTATGTTAGTCGAGTGTGTGTATCTTGCATTCGTCCTAGTTTTTTTTTCTGCGAAATGATCGTGACGTTAACATATTATTCCACCTCGATTTACATATTTATAACAAGGGTAGGTAACAGTAAAGCCTTGTTTTAAGAACCTCTACATACCGGTTAGAAAAAAAAAATAGGGTGGTCCGTTTGTATGTAAATTCGACTGATATTTAAGTATCTAGAGTGACAATAATAATAAATTTGGATGTATAATGTAGCCGTCGTAATTTCACGTTTGTAGGTGGCATATCGGTACAATGCTAAAGGATCTTTATTGTTTTTTAATGTATATTCATCTACTTATATTAACAAATTGAGTTATCAATTCGGTTTTGAAGTATTTATTGACATAAGAAGACGTTTCATTGCGTGGAACTGGTCTACGGCAGTTTAATGCATGGGAAACGGAATTATTGGGGTTCATTTTACTTTATGTGTCTACGAATTTATGGGTTTTTAAGATTTGGGCAATAATATTCAAATTCAGTTATTAACGTTGATTTTGATTTATCATTGCTGTCAACTGAAGGTATTTTAATTAAGTTTTACTAAAAATTAACACCTAAAACTTGCCATGAGTATAAGAGCAGTGGTGGCCAACGGCAGCGACTTACGAGTTGTAGGTCGTAGGTTCGAACCCAGACAGGCGCCTTACTTATTACCGCTGCTCTCAAAACGGTGAAGGAAAACATCGTGAGGAAACCGTTATGTCCTAGAAGCAAAAATTCGTAGACATGAGACATCTATTAACCCGTACTGGGCTCGCTTGGTGGATTAGAGCCCACTCTCTCTCATATAGAGGCCTCCTGTCTTGTGTCCCAGCAGTGGGAACATTATAGGTTGATTATACTACTTACCATATTTTGAAACTAAAACTAAGGCAAGCTGCTACTAACTTACTGTAGTTAAGGTATACATACACTGCAAGCTTTGATTCAAATACATATCTGCAATATCGAATGGCTCAGATTAGCTGTATTTCCTTAATGAATAAAACAAGCATCATTACAGTTCAAAATCGCTTAAATCAACGATAAGTTAAATGCAAGAAGGATGTCATTACCCAATGACGAAGCCTCCTAATGAAAAACTTCAAAAGTACTCGTATCCTTCATAAAGCTGAATGAAGAAGTGAATTTATGCTGTCAAACGAGTTACCATGGGGTTACTGATCATAGGACCCCTTACAAAGCTAGCTACCATGTGGTTTATTGCTTTCACAGACATCTGTCCTACGTTTTGTTATTGTGTAACTAAATGTATTAATCCTTAAAAGGTGCGCGCAGACCGCCTCAGCAGAACAAGTCATAAAACACCATATTAGGGCACCAGGTCTTAGCCACTCGACAAACATGTGGCCAATAGTCAGGCCACTCAGTAATCGACTAATTAACTCAGTGTTTTACTATAACTGCGATTAGAAAGTTGTTCCGTGTGGGCGAATGTTCAACATTTATGTATGAAACTTGAAATTTTACGATGTAATAATATAAAGTGATAGACAAGCGATATAAGTAAAACCGAAATTTGTGATCACTTCATTTGAATAATAATAACAGTTAAAAGAAAGACAGTGTTGTTTATTGCCGTAATTAATGAAGCCTACATCATCTGCCTAGCCTTTCCCCAACTATCTTTGGGGTCGGCTTCCAGTCTAACCGGATGCAGCTGAATACCAGTATTTTACATGGAGCGACTGTCTATCTGATCTACACAATCCAGTTACTGGATAATACAATACCCTTGGTAAGACCGGTTGTCAGACTTTCGGGCTTCTGACTACCCGTAACTTCTGTCAAAGATCCACGACCGCCGGGACCCGGGACCAACGGCTTAACGTGCTACTACGTGATAATTGATGAAGCCTTACATTAGCATTAATTAGTCGATTAATTATTAGCGATTTATTAGTCGATTATTTCCGTCTTAATTTTCAATTATTACACTGCTCATTACTTAAACTAAGGCAAAATATGTAAATAGATGACGAACCCGTCTTCTATTTTATCGATAAGGAAAACTAGTAATACAGGGAATATTTCCACTTATTAACGCTCATAAATACGGCTTTATTTTGCGTATGTGAGTTGTAAAAACGAACATGTTTGTAACTACACAATTAGTGGGAGTACATAAAAACTAATTGACTTAATTAAGATAGCTCGATACCGATATTACAAGTTAGTCCATTAGTAAGATGTCGCATCACTACCGAACTAGTGAGTCGATTCTCGCCCAACAGTCGACAGTAATCGTAACTGCGGCATCGATAGTGGTAATCGCTACACGTAATATGTAAGCCACTGCTGCCAGTTTGCCCGTTTATTTACAGCGCAAATACATATAGAAGGATTCGTAGTTATCTAGAAGTTTCTGATACCTAACAACATCAGCCGTCTTCGGTTTATGGTTAAACATCTGTTCGAAGATCGATGGAATGTTTCTTTTTAAAACAGACTGAAAACAAAATGTTTTTAGTTTCACGAATGAAACTGAACGAGATCAGCCAGAATCCTAGTTGCGTAACAGTCTAAATTATTTTGAATGATATTTCTAATACATTGCTTCATATGTTCGAAAGTTTTGTGTGCTCAACAACGTAAATAACGCAATGAACGTTGTTGAACTGTCAAAATGAAAGCCATTCCTACTGTTAGCGTGTTACGCAATTACCCCGCAGCACATCTAAACCGCGTTCAAGAACTGTCAAGTGTTATTATTACCATGGAATATTGACACTGACAGCTCTAGAATGCTACTTAGATGTGCTGATCGAGTTCAGTTTCATTGGTGAAATTAGTAGGTACTAAAATAACTTAATATTTCAGGAATACTCCCAAGAATAAATATTGAAAATTTAGCAATGTCCTTTGCAATTTAGATTTATCAGATAAATTGATAAAATTCAATACATTAAAAACATCTCTACAATTATCGGCTCCTGCACATCCCTCAGCCTCACAAAACGATTATAAACCGACTCAATTAAAAGTGCAGCCACCGGTTAACTGCGTGTGCGCATCAATACTTTGTTTTAATTGTCCGATTTATATCTGTAACTTGTGCTTATGATACGGGAAATTAGCACCACATCCTACGGGTGAGCGGTTTGTGTTCGGCTTGTGTCGCTTTCGAAGCTCAGCTGAAGACATTTTTGAAACAGGATATTATAAGTGAGTTTATTTTTGGGAATTTCCTTGGTAATTTATCTTTATATCCCAATTTATTTAGGGTCACCGCAACATGTCTTTTTCGATTGCGTTCTGGTCATTTTCCATCCAGGAAATTTGGATACCTAATGAAAAAAGTCTATTTTCGACCTAATTGCCAAGTTTGTAATAAAGTCGAAGATGTGCAACATTTGCTGGTGGAATGTAAAAAGAACAGGAGAGAGAGGGAGATAGTGATGCGGGAGTTACAAGTTAATATATGATGTTGGAGCTTTCATTAGAACATCATCTACACCTAAATCGGGAGAAGCGAAACTGATTTATGAAATGGTTGCTGCATCATTTTCTCCCTCGCTTACGCAATAATATAATAAACTAGCTGTTCCCCGCGGTGTCACACGCTGCGCGGCTCCTAAGGGTCGTAGCGTGATGTTATATAGCCTATAGCCTTCCTCGATAAATGGACTACCCAACACTAAAAGAATCATTCAAATCGGACCAGTAGTTCCAGAGATTAGCGCGTTCAAACAAAGAAACTCTGCAGCTTTATAATATTAGTATAGATTATTTGTATAAATAATATTATAACGTGTAATAATTAGCTAAATTAGGGTATGATGAGGCTGACGTACAAAGTCTGTAAGGTAAAAGCCTCAAAACAAATAAAGATAAAAAAAAAAAATATAATAAATTGTTCTGTCACGCAAGAATTGCTCCTTGAAAGCCCCTACACTGAAAATCTATCTAATGAGAATTTCTCTAAATTCATCTTTCACTGTGCTAAATTTTATCTGAGTTAGGTTAAGTTAGTTACCTAGTAAAGCTACGTATCTCTCTCGCCTCGCTTCAAAGCTACAGGCTCGGCCTTAAATTTAAATTAACCAGGAATATTTATGAAAACACTGACGTTCTATTTGTATCGCAACAATTTACCTGTATTTACAACATAAACCTATTTTAGCTCTAAATGGTACATTTGAAAGTCCATTTCGATATCGGAGTTTGCAATCAATTCGCCAATTCGGATGTTAATTTTAACGAATATGGACTTTATTTTGTACTTACGTTGATAATATTGAGAGATTCTGTTTAAATGTATTTGTATTATTAAAATTGTATTAGTATTTTTTTATTAAATTACATTTCTTAACATACCATCAGATGTAAGTATGCAGTTATGTACAGTCAACAAAAGAGATAGGGATGCAGGATCGTCGGATATAGTTGAAGTTTAGTAAGAAACCGATGGATGTTATCGACTGAAATTTAATTTGATAAATGAGCTGTTTGTTTTCTATTAATTAAATTAAATTTTGTTCGAGAACATCCATCGGTTTCTTACTAAACTTCAACTATATCCGACGATCCTGTATACTTATCTCTTTTGTTGACTGTACCTATAGTAACACCCACATTTCGTCAGTTATGTTAAGTCCCATGTAATAGGGGGCGAGCCTATTGCCATAAACCGATCCAGACTCAGGGCTGCTTCTGAGAAATTCCTGGTAGAAAAACCCAATAACACTTGGCCTCGAATCCCAGGACCTCAAACGCTACTGAGGCACTCTAATTAAATTATTGTTTGAATGGTAGGCTTGCTGTCTCTCCTAAGCAAAGTTTATTATTTCTCGGGATGAATAGTAACTTATTGTCCTTATTTAATTACCAAGTTTCTTTCAAGCCAAGAATAAAACATCCAAAATGATTTATTTTCGCATGTTCAGCCTAACTCTCAGTAAAGTTCCTAGAAAATTCGCTGAAACCTAACCTATTTTAATTGTGCTAGACTAGACGCTAGCCAGATGTTGCGACGGTTTTCTCAGAAACCAAGTTCCGCGTACACATGTGCAGAGCATATTTTTAGGTCTGACTGAGGACTAACGGAAAACTAGATTAAGATAAATTGAACCAAAGAAGATTAGTCGTAGTGATCATCCTAAAAAAAATATTTATATTCCATAAAAAAAAAATAACAAATCCTTGATTCCAAATTCAAAACCGCTTTTTTAGGGTTCCGTACTCAATGGGTAAAAACGGGATCCTATTACTAAGACTTCGCTGTCTGTCCGTCCGTCCGTCTGTCTGTTACCAGGCTGTATCTCAAGAACCGCGATAGCTAGACAGTTGAAATTTTCACAAATTATGTATTTCTCTTGCCGCTATAACAACAAATACTAAAATCAAAATAAAAGAAATATTTAAGGTTTATTTCCCATACAACAAACGTGTTTTTTTTTCCGGTGTTTTTGCCTTGTGGTACGGAACCCTTCGTGTGCGAGTCCGACTCGCACTTGGCCAGTTTTTTTTTCTTATGTCAATGTCATACGGCCAATAAAACAGAACGCCGTCTGACGTGACTTTTAACATCAAAGCTCATACCTTAACTTAGAATTTTTGAGCCGTCTATTTTCATCTGAGCCATCAATCTTTGCTCCCCCCTCCCTCGCGCTGCACCTGCGCTGCGCTTGCGCATCTTTATTATTAGACGTCGCGACGCGCCGGTCGTTGACCCCGGCGACCTGCTTACCGAAATAAATCGTGCACACGTGCCAGTTAAGCTTTTGTCAAGCTTGCAGAATTCTAGGGTTGGTTAAATAGTAGCTAATTTAGCGTCACTTACCGGTGTTTTCTAGGTTTTCTATTTGGTTAGCGGTTGAATGATCAAGTAGGATTATCCATCTTAATCCATACTATCCATAGTATCCATACTAATCCATACTATAATATTATAAATGCGAAAGTGTGTCTGTCTGTCTGTTACCTCTTCACGCTTAAACCGCTGAACCGATTTAGTTGAAATTAGGTATAGAGATAGTTTGAGTCCCGGGAAAGGACATATCTCGATATTCCCACGGGATCGACACTTATGCGGGTGAAACCGCGGGGTCGCTGCTAGTATTATAAATGCGACAGTAACTCTGTTTGTTACATTGTCACGACTTGAACCTATCTTTATGAAATTTGACTGATAGGTAGCCTGGGACCTGGAGAAAGACATAGGGTACTTTAATTAATCCTAGATTTCTAGATCCTAGATTTAGAACTTCTCATCAGTGAATTTTGGAGTGAATTTTTGTATAATTCAGAACCCGTAGATGACAAATTTTCCTCAATTTACTTTGACCAAAATTAATACACCATGCCGTTGCCGCCGTCTTTTAAAGCTTGGACAACTTGAAACAAACCTTCTTTATCATAATTTTAATCGATTATATCTTGCAATAAAATTGAATTTCATGGGTTTTTTTTTTCGCGGAACCCTAATTATTTTTCTAAAATAAAAGCCTAAGTTTCTCCTTATAACATCAGCTATCTGCCCGTCAAAATCGGTCTAGCCGTTTCGGAGATTAGCCGGAAACAAACACAGGCAGACTTTTTTTTTTTTTTGTTACTTAACGTACTGTACCTACTTACTTTCATATGCATTTAGTAAAAATCTGTTAAGTGGTTAATTTGACATTATAGACACTTTTCTTTTTCACAAATTTATTTATTTGTAAAGATTGATATCTTATCGATAGCTCACATAATATCTAACGACAAGATACATTTTTACCCGCTTTCCGAAGTTCCCAAAGTTACATTGTAAGGAACTGCCATTTCGTTAAGCATTCTCTGCTAAGTTTAGACTTTAGATGCTGTCCGTTTTTATGTACTTCCTCATTACCGTTCGTTTCGGTACCGAAGTGCCGAAGCTCGGGTTCGACTGTTTATCGGCCGCAGTTTGTATGAATATCGCTTTACGTTTAGTAAGTGCATATGGAAGTAAAGAATGATGGGCGTTTTTGCCGGTATGTCCAATAAAAACAACATAGTTACAGTAAACAAAACTACAAAATTTGATCAATGACTTTGATAAACAAAATTATGTTGCAACATTAAGCATTACCTACTTAATGTTTGCAGGAATTTGTCAGTGATTCATCTTAGCAAAGCTTCTATATCTTATAAAAAAACTGGCCAAGTGCGAGTCGGACTCGCACACGAAGGGTTCCGTACCACAAAGCAAAAACGTCGAAAAAAACACGTTTGTTGTATGAGAGCCCCCCTTAAATATTTATTTTGTTTTTAGTATTTGTTGTTATAGCGGCAACAGAAATACATCATCTGTGAAAATTTCAACTTTCTAGCTATCGCGGTTCTTGAGATACAGCCTGGTGACAGATAGACGGACGAACAGACTGCGAAGTCTTAGTAATAGGGTCCCGTTTTTACCCTTTAGGTACGGAACCCTAAAAAACCAACGAGTTTTTTGATCTTAGGAAAGTTTTTGACATTTCTTTAATAATAATTGGCGTACCAACAATACCTAATACCACCAGGACGTACGGCTGATTACACACAAAAAAACCAAACCGCAGTTCTATTCCAGTTGACTAATCCCAACTCCGGACACAAATAAACTCATTGCTTGCAATTCAGAACATAGTCCAGACGGAGAAGTAAAACAAAACCGGCGGAGCGCGTCTGCTACCCGTATTGATCTGTCTGCTAAACTTAGGTTAACATAGTGCACCCAGACAGTGGTATAGCTACTTGTGTAGTATGGCTTCGGCTGAGCGCGAATCGGATCGATGCAGAATGCAGAATTTCAAACTGAGAATGTGAGTTTGTTTTTGAAAATGGAAGGACGGATTGGCCACAAGAGTCCTTGTGGCCAGTCATAAAATATGACAGGTTATTAAACTACTACGGACCTTGGTGGATATTACCAAATACAAAGTGCATAATGTTATCATAAATCTAGAGAAGTTATTTTATTTCATCCATGTGATTATCTCCGACATAAATCTCCAAGAAAACGTCACATCATTCGCGAATTACACAGTTAGATGCAGTCTAGAGACTAGACAGGACTCGGAAATTCTTAATAGATTACAATCAATTGTCAAAACATAGTCTGCCAGTAATCATATGGCTGGACTGGACTGGTCATAAATCAGTGCGACAAACGGTAGCCAAATTTGTTATGGAACCACTGTTACTTTAATGCACCATAAATTTTACATGGACGAAACAATAAATTATTATGATGAATGCAACGTCAGGGTTGCCAATAATAGCATATCATATTTTACAGGAGTTATTTTCTATTTTCCTCTATTTGAATAATCAAGATCGCAGTGTTATTTAGAAACAAAACCTTATTATGCAATAAACTGTTCCATTTTCAAATATGCAATCTGACACTACTTGAAAATAGAACTGGCTGCATCACTAAGAATAGCGCTGACATTTTGAATATAGATGGAAAAAAATGGTATGCAAACGCAATGCTGTGGTTTCACAATGCAATGTGGAGAAGACAACACGACAATAAATGAGAACACTGGCAATAAACAAGTAATGCATAAGGTTATTTTAAAACTATCAAATAAATCCTACAATAGAAATAAAAAAAAGTGTTTTTTTTTTAACAAAGTAAATAGGTAAGGTTTACAGGGAGGTTAGGAAGGAAAAAGGCCTTTGCCCAGCAGTGGGACAAACTATAGGCTTACAAAAAAAAAATGTAGTGATGGGTCGACTATGGGTTTTGCTAATCTTTGACTAGCTATAATGACTAAAGTATTGGATTATAACATTTGGTTGAATTTTTGTATGCAGACTAAGAACGTCATTAGATATTTATTGTCGAATTTCCTTATCTCCTTGTACTCGTATACAGTGTTGAACTAAACAATATGTTATGTGTACAACAAATAATTCGCTACATATCCTTACAAATGTTTTCATGTAAAATCGAAAGGAACACGGAGTTGGCAGTTAAACGAGAAATACTCAGAATCGTTTTACAATAAAGGTATAAAATCGCGTGACGATATAAAATAAAGGGTCAATTTAGTGACCGCAGTTTTATTAGTACGTTCACGGGTATAACTGCAAAATAGGTTTGTTATTCTGTGAAAACTTATACAGGACTGGCAGAGGTGGAGGGGTAAATGACACTCTTTACATGGTAAACAATTCAAAGATTTTTTGTTGTTGAATAAATAGAGAAATTCACAACACTTAAGTACCTACTTATGTGTAGTACTTATCTACCATGTAGGTAAGTAATTAATTTTTTAATAAATTATAAAAAAGTCTCAGTATAATTTTACTACTATTTAACGCTAATGACTACTAATGAGTAATGGGTAGGTATTATTCAACGTATTTCTTTGAAGTTTTCCACGCATAAACATTATTGAATAGGTCCTTTGCCTTTGTATTCAAATTGTGTAAATATTCAAACGTAGATTTTATGTTTTAAAAATATTAATCGTAACAAAAGTCAGCTTCTAAAATTCTAAACATTTCCACTCTCGTGCTGCGCCTGCGCCGCCGACGAACACGCGAACACATCACTATCTTTAACGAGTCCAATCATGAAATAGCCCGTTTTTTACACTTCCCGGTACTCCATATAAAACGGTTTCCTAGAATAACCGTATTGCAAATGCAGCCATATGGCCTAAAGATAAGGTGCGCTCGAACCTGCGCGAGAGTTGCTGTCAACATGTTAGTAAAATAAATAAAGTTGTCAATTTGTGAACTGTTTTGTTTACAAAACTGTGGACTGCAGTGTGTATGTTAATGTAAACATATGTTTTGCAACGCTACATGTTTTCTGCCACAGACAAGGTAATGTTAAAATAAACTTGATAGTTTTAAAATCTATTTCAAACCGGTCATTAAACAAGCTGATACGTTATCGATACTATTGTTGTTACTTATCATTACTAGTAAATTGACTCATGCGCACACTTATAGGTACCTACTAAACAGCCGGTCTCATCCATCTGCCTAGCCTTTTCCTAACTATGTTGGGGTCGTCTTCCAGTCTAACCGGATGCAGCTGTGTACCAGTATTTTACACGGAGCGACTGCCTATCTGACCTCCACAACCAAGTTACTGGGTAATACGATACCCCTTGGTAAGACCGGTTGTCAGACTTTCGGGCTTCTGACTACCCGTAACGACTGTCAAAGATCGACGAATGACAGCCGGGACCAACGGTTTAACGTGCTTTCCGAGGCACGGCGGGGTCTCGGTATGTAAAGATGGTCACCCATCCACAGACCAACCGCGGCAAGCGTAGCTTAACCTGATCGATCGACCTGTGCGGCTGTTATTATTTAGCTACGGGCCCCTCCCTATACAGCCGGTCTTTCTGTAATCTCATCGCGAAAACTTAGTTGAAGTGAGCTGTTATTGCACTTGATGCTAGGGATTGACACTGTTGACAGCTCACTTCAGCTAAATTATCCCGGTGAGATTTTTACAGAATAGGTCGGCTTGTATTCAAATACATGCATACGCAGTACGTGCAACAGAGTATTGATCAAATACACACACACACGTTCACAAATATAAACAATTTTCCTAAAATAGGTCCTTTACAAAGTTTCCCAACGCCTGCATCGCATCGTGAATAATCTGATCTGTTTATATTAACCCAAAAACAATGAAGTAGGTCGAATTTTATGTGGTGTTGTTATAGTTAAAATGCTTTAATGCACTGATTTTTATTTAGGACATTCGACATTCTTCATTCTTCGCTGTGTTTTTTTTTGGCACATTATTTTTGTTAGGTTTTTTTAATATCTAATATATTTGACAGTTAATCTAAATTTACAACACATGTTTTTAATATTTTTCACTATAGAATGTTCCCCTATTCAATCGTTAGATAGTACGGTTCCCGTAGTACCTAATATTCTTATTTTTTTTTCCTAATGCATTTCGACACCCCTAACTATAGGCGCCACAGTCTACATGTCAAAATTCACACCTGCGCCACAGATTAAATAAGTTACCTGTTCGATGACAGGTTGCCTGTTGAGAAGGGTAGCTCTACAAAATGATAGGGTGGAGTCTCCCCTATCCGTTTGCTAATAGCAAAAAAAAAACAAACACAAAACGTTTTCGGCCAGACACGTCTTTAAGCTCCCGAAATTAGATATATATATACCCCTGATTTCTAAAAGCTCTCAGCTGTTTAATCTTGTTTTAGTTGGTTATCCGAATAAACCAAAGACCACCACATCTCTTGACATTTGAAATGACAACAGATTATACATATAGCGCTACAAGGTCCTTTTGGCGCGTGACCAAAATTGGAACTAAAGGGGCAATCTTTTTCTTTCTATACATTTTACAAAACAATTGCACAACATTATGTTTAACTACAGCGCGGCGTCCTCCTGTTAACGTCGCTTAGGCACAAAAAAATTCTTGACCAGTGTTTTTAAAAGCCGTTAGAAGCCCCTGGCAGAAAATCCCGAAACATCACAATTCAAATCAAGAACTCAATTTCTTCATCATCAAATGCCAGTACAAAACGACATCGACTCACTAGCTGGCACGCTGTATTCACTAACCATGGAGAATGATACCATTCCATTGATTAATCTATAATCGAGTGTATGCTAATTGAACTAATTATTTACAGTGCAAGCTAACGGTGTAGCACACGGACGTACATTGTGATCAGTTCGACCGGAACATTACCGCGGTAAACTAATTGGCGACCATTGTTCCATGGTATATGGACGGCGAAATAGGGTTGGGTGCAAGAGTTTAAGTAGAGGGTTAGAGTCTAATTGCCCTTGAAATATTGTGGTGATAAAGTAGATGATCTAGGTAGGATATTGATGCTAATAACTGTGATGAGAGTCGAAAGGCATTTCTCTTAGACTGACGATCTGATGAAGATTATCGAAGCATGCAGTTTGGTTAAAAAGTCTACACTACAGGCCAAAGCTTTTTGCCCAGCGGGGTATTTGCGTAACACACTATCAGTAGCAATGGGTTTCATTTTGACAGTTCAACAACATTCGTTGCGTTATTTACGTTGTTGAGCAGACAAATTATTCGAACATACGAAGTCAATCCTTGAAAATAATTTAGATTGATAGTGTTAGTGTCTTACGTAATTAGTGTGCCGCTGTAAACGTGCAAAGATATAACTATAAGGATTAAAACAGAAGAAAAATATTCTTTAAAAGCAACTTCAAAAAGTTATTACTGAAATATTCTGTGGATACTACAAGGTTTTCGTCTCCCAGTTTTCCATTCCAACATAGTATGGTTATTTATTTCTTAGACATTATGTAAAACTAATTATTTATCTTACTAGGTGTAGGTGCATAATCAACTACAGATTACTGCACGTTTTTACGTGCTACATACAGCACGATGTGGTTACGAGAGCACGTAAAAATGTGACGTACATTATGTTGATTACACCCGTACATAAATGTAGCAAGTATTAATGTAGTTAAAACTCATTTCATTAGGCGCATAATAGCGTGCAAGGTTACTATTGCAAGGTCATAGTTGTGGTTTTCGTTTTACATAACAGGGTGACTATAGTCCGCGCGGAACTAGTTGGCCGCGCCTTAGGTATGTGAGCGGTGGGGCGGAGGGCCGGGGACGCTTTGTCATGACTCAGTACGTGCGTTGCGAACAATAGGCGACCCCGCCGCCCTCACCCCCGTCCCCACCCAAGGCACGGCCAACTAGTTCCGCGCGGACTATTAGTGGAATCTTTCAGCAGTGTTTTCGACTGCAAAATCCTCCTTCATATAATTTTAGAATACACGCATGTCTTTGTCATCATCATTTTCCAGTCCTTATCCCAATTTATTTATGGTCGGCGCAACATGTCTTTTTCTTCCTATATTTTCTCTATTAGTCGTCATCTCGGTAGTCGCCCCCTTTCTAGCCATAATATTCGTCTTTTACACAGTCCATCCATCGTTTCTTTGGGTCTTCCCTATTCTTGTAACCATCCACATTCACACTCAAAACTCTGTCATACGCACGACTCCTGTCTCTTAGCTAAACATTTTCATTTTCGTCATCTGAGGTACCTGGAGAAGGGCAAAACCCTCGTATCCAAAGTCTCTAAAGCCTCGTATCCAAAGCCTCGAATCTTGTCCATGTGATTCGAAGAACCAAAAAACAACATGGCGTCTATTAGATTTTTAGTTGTCATAATCATTAGTCTGTTCTGTTGTCGATGGATTTTTGGAGGCAAATAATTAGAACAATATCGTAACCCCTGTTGTATGCTCCGAAGGGTTAGGTTAGCCAAAGGTGTACCTACTTATAGTACACTCAAATTTCGCCAGTTATGCTTATAATTAGTATTATTTTACACGCTGATAAAGCTAGTATCTCTATTAGTAATCTGTGGGTCTCTGTTCTATGCATATTGACTATAATGTTCTATGATAACGGAAGACTTGCGTGCGGCTCCAAGCTCCATTTGTTGGGACGATGTTCCCGTCCACTAGCTTAGTTGGCCGATGAGTCAATGTACGTCTACTTGTACTATAATATATCTTACTATGTATGTATGTAATGGGTTTAGAACTGCTAGCAGTCCGGAAAGTGCGCTGGTTTCGTTTGCAGAAAAGTTTCGTAAACAAAAAGGTTTAATTTAATATTAAAAACGATCCATCTGCCTAGCCTTTTCCCAACTGTGTCGGGGTCAGCTTCCAGTCTGAACGGATGCTGCTGAATACCAGTGTTTAACATGGAGCGACTGCCTATCTGACCTCCACAACCCAGTTACTGAATAACACGATACTCCTGGTTGTCAGACTTTTGGGCTTCTGACTATCCGTAACGACTGCCAGAGAGCTACGAATGACAGTCGGGACCAACGTCTTAACGTGCTTTCCGAGGCACGGGTTTAATTTACAGCGTAATTACAGAATTACAGGGCCTACCATCCAGACTATAAAAATCAACGATGCTCAATATTGCAGAAGTGATAAAATAATATTTAATAATCCCGAGAAAATTTAATTACAATTTTATTAACCTGTCTTTTATAGTCCCATCTCCGAGTTTATATAACAATTAATGTACCTACAATTTACAGTTCTTAGGAACTCGCTTCTAACTCAACATATTATTAAATTACTGGAAGAAGTCATTTTATAGTTAGAAATTATCTTTAGAACCTGATTTTATCTATATCTATATACTAACAATAAATTTGAAGAGTTTGGTTCTTTGAACGTGCTAATCGCTCGAACTACCGGTCGGATTTGAAAAATTGTTTTTGCATTTGATAGCCCTTTTATTCCTGAGAAAGGCTATAGGCTAATTACATCACGCTAGCACTCTTAGGAGCCAAGCAAAAAGAAAAAAAACCGGGCAAGAGCGAGTCGGACTCGCGCACCGAGGGTTTTCACCGGCGAGCTACTTACTAGATCTCGTTCAAACCAATTTTCGGTGGAAGTTTACATGATAATGTACATCATATTTTGTTTTTTAGTTTTATCATTATCTTATTTTAGAAGTTACAGTTTAGAAAAAAATGATATTAGAAACCTCAATATCATTTTTGAAGACCTATCCATAGATACCCCACACGTATGGGTTTGATGAAAAAAAAATTTTCGAGTTTCCGTTCTAAGTATGGGGAATCCCCATAATTTATTGTTTTTTTTCTATTTTTTTGTGAAAATCTTAATGCGGTTCACAGAATACATCTACTTACCAAGTTTCAACAGTGTAGTTCTTATAGTTTCGGAAAAAAGTGGCTGTGACATACGGACGGACAGACTGTCATGACGAATCCATAAGGGTTCCGTTTTTGCCATAAGGCTACGGAACCCTAAAAAGTAAGAAAGAACTTTAAGCAAAAACGAAGCAATAGCGCGGGCAGGCGATGCGATGAACGGCCACCCCGTTCATCGCATCGCCTGCCCGCGCTATTGGGGGAGTAAGAAATTTCACGCGGACGAACTCGCGGGCAAAAGCTACTAGTTTTATAAATCTGTTCATAGCAATCATGTACACTGTTTAATATAATCACTACCCCGGTATTCTCTGCATAATCAACGCATTCGTATTCACCCAGGATCCTCTGATTCCTGTTTCTACAATAATTACCCTGTAATTTTTAACTGATTAGCAACTTGACGTTCTTGGGGACTGACATGTCGCGAAACGATCACCTAACGCGTTCCGAAGGATGGTCGGCTGGTGGTCCAGGGAAATGCGTGTGACTCCGAGAATCTTGGCAGTTTCGACATGATTTTATGAGCGCTTTCGTGATTGGACGCTTTAGTGGTACTTTATGTGAATGATTAGCCATAAAGTTGGATTTATTGTTTGTCTCGGAAACGAACAACAGCCCTTAGCGCCAATGACATGGCATAATCAGCCTATAACGTTCCCACTGCTGGGACACAGGCTTCCTCTCTGTGAGAGGAAGTAGGCTGTAATCCACCACGCGGGCTCAGTGCGGGTTGGGAGATGTCATATGTCTTCGAATTTTTGGTTCTAGGACATGCCAATTACGATGTTCTCCTTAACCGTTTTAAGAACAGTGTTGATGAAATAAATTACACAAAGTGAAGCGCCTGCCTGGATTCGAACCCACGACCTACAACTCGAAAGTCGGGACCCCTACCACTGAGCCTCCACTGCATGACATGGCATGGACTATAAGAAATAATCGCCTTTTAAAAACATGTATAAAATTTCCGCCCAGCACCTTGATGTAGGAAGAAACGCGAAGTCCCGATACAGGAGCGAACGGTAATTAATAGAAGGTCACGCTGCGCCGTTAGATGCGCCGGCGCATCTCGACATATATAGCAAGCGGTCAGCGTCCGGCCTCGCTGTATATAGACGACGACCCTTTTTAGCCGCGTGCGCAAGTACTTGTGCAATAAATCGATCTTTATTGGATTAGTTTTTGCTGGTTAAGTACCGAAATTTATGGGCTAGTGGTGGAGCGATAGAGGAGGATGTTGGAGTACTGTTTGCTGGTTTTTCTGTTCAAAGAAAATGTAAATTGAATTGGTTAAACATTTGCCTTGGGCCAAATCAATAATATAGCAGCTACATGTAGTTACTATATCATGTCAGCGGCAGGAGGAGTGTCTGTGTGTGTGGATGTGGATCCACACACACACACACACACACTCCTCCTGCCGTTAGTGAACCATGCTCCACCTCGTATGGTCCCAAAACATGCAGTCAAATTGACCTCTGCGCTGCCACAGAGAATGCTGTGGACGTGTCGAAGTTTTGAGCCAACAAGATCTGAAACACAGTCGTGCCAGCGACACGAACAAAAGGCAATTATATGGACTATGGACAGTGAAAATATACTTAGAAGCTATCTTCTGGAGTCCTCTGAAAACGCCTATGACCTACTGAACAAATTTCCAGGAATGGTCTGCCATAGGCTGTGTCCCTTAAGTCCTCGAATAACTGTAGTCATGACATAATATGACCTACCTGCGCTGCATGCCCTGTCACCTGTGCACTTGATGATTTTATGACTGCGTCAGTGAGTGGAGTTCTCGCAGCTGAATTTTGGGCCAAAGATGTTTGAACTTTTTGCCATCGAAACGCTAAGAAGAAGACGGCTATCATCACCGGTAGATCCCGTACTAAACTGTTGAAGTTACATTAGTATACATACCTCAGTAAACATACAGTTGTATAGCGAAGGGCCCTACTGCATATAACGGAGTCACATGCAATTACAAATTTGTCACATCTTGAACACATTATAATTAAGTTGCGGACGCTAATTACCGTCTCGGTATGCACAGCACGAACTACAATTTATTACTGTGACGTATCTTAACACAGATCCTATTTATGAAGATGGTAATATTTACCGCAGTTCCTGGGATAACTGGAAAGTCTGGAGAGTCTGAGTTTTGATTTCATCTCATCATCTGCCTAACCTTTTTCCACCTATGTTGGGGTCGGCTTCCAGTTTAACCGCATGCAGCTGAATACCAGTATTTTACATGGAGCGACTGCCTATCTGACGTCCACTACCCTGTTACTGGGTAATACGATACCCCTTGGTAAGATAAGACTGGTTGTCAGACTTTCGGGCTTCTTACTACCCGTAACGACTGTCAAAGATCCACGAATGACAGCCGGGACCCTTTCCGAGGCACGGAGGGGTCACGGTATGTAAAAATGGTCACCCATCCACAGACCAACCGCGGCAAGCGTAGCTTAACCTGATCGATCGACCTGTGCGGCTGTTATTATTAAGCCACGGGCCACTCGTTTTGATTTCATCTATACTATATTTTCATAAAGCTGAAGAGTTTGTTTTAATATTTTTTTTGCATTTGATAGCTTTATTTAACGCGCTTAGGAGTCAACCAAAAAGAAAATTGTTTCTGACTTTTTTTGAAAGGCTAAGTGAAAACGAAGTTAGAGCGCGGGCGAGCGGTGCGTTGCGAGCCGAACATCTCTGCCTGACCTATAAGGGAATAAAGGTGCAATAATATACGTATTTCTTGAATATTTTAAGAGCTTGTCTTTTAATGTGTAGGTAGTTTATCGAGGTCGATACTTAGGGTTAAGATGGGCGCCTCGATATCGTATCAAAGACATGCGAAGTATCGATAGTCCCCGATAGACACCGTTACCTCACTAATTAGTGGTATTACGTGTATCGATAGACATTACTTTGGAGTTACGGAATAGAAGATTGTTAGTGATTGCTTTATTAGCCTTTGATAGCGTGTAGGTGGAATTGTGAGATCTGGCGTCGTTGTGTTAAGTGTCTTGTTTAATTAACTTTTATGTTGAATTTACTTGTGACGGAGGTGTTTGAAGTTGGTGTTACGTGTTGGATAAGTGTTCGCTAATTAAGTAATAGCTACGATTACCTAAGTAATAACTTTTCTTCCTTATTCACTCGAGAGATTAGGATATAAGCGCATTTATGTACATAGATATTTGATTGGATCCTTGGTTAGACTAAATGTTGACAGTATTATCATGGAATAACATGCCCTATCCGGCTATCCTACTTATCCTATTATCACACTAATAATGCGAAAGTTTGTGAGCATGGATGGATGGAAATTTTTTACTCTTTCACACAAAAACTACTGAACGGATTCCGATGAAACTTTACAGTAATGTAGCCTTATACTTCAGAATCACACATAGGATACTTTTTATCCCGATATTCCCACGGGATCGACACTTACGCGGGTGAAACCGCGTGACGCTGCTAGTTCCCAATATATTTAGGGTCGGTGCTGCATCTCTTTTTTTCTATACATCTGTATCACCCGTCATTTATTAGTTATTCCACGCATCAAAGCAATCAATCAATTCCTGTCCATCATTGAGACCGTGGCTATCCCGTTCCGTAATACCAGCATGTCCAGTTTGCGACAGGCGACACCTTGCTAGTAGGTAGCGGTAGTCATCCTAGGAATTTTAACTGATATCTGAGTGCGTGACCCAAGCGGTAAATATGTATATCTTTATACCGAGGTTTTTACCTAAAGGGGTTAGGAACTGAGGAGTTTAATGGCAGCGGTAAATTATATTTAGATGTACCTAAAGATATTAGATAAACTGCCGATGTTGGCTGGAGATAGGCATTGTACAGATGCCAGCATATCAAGCCAGCCGAAACTGCAACCTTGAACATTAGGCTTTAGCGATGAAGTTGAAAATCTATTAAAGCAATTTGACAGATTGTAGTAGCTTGATGTGCCAGCCTGGCGTGTCTGTACCATGTGACATAACAGTTGAAGTGCTAAGCATTATAGTTAGTTAGTTATCGAAGTGGGAAGGCTCGGTTTAAGCCGTATATTGTGGCTTTAAAAGCCGTCATTGGTCACGGCACTTTTGGTCTTCAAAATGTTGTTTTATTGAAAATTGTTTTCATAGAGTTTTCTTTTATACGTAGCTACAGTATGCCAAATAAAAACGAGAAAAAAAAAACGAAGTGAAAACTTACGACTGGAGCCGAATATACCCGATTCAACGTCACCGACCGACTGTAGCCGAGTAGACCCGATTCAACGTCACCGATCCGAGCGTGATAGTTTAGTTTCGTTTACTATTCAGAAAGAAAAAAAAAAATTAATAACTCACATAGCTGCTATGCGAACCTTCGCAAAAATATCCATTTATCATGCAAAAAACAAACAACTAGGATAAACACTTAATAGCCGCAAAACAACTTTTGAAATTAATAATTCAATAACTTGATCGTAGTTTGTTTGTTTAATTTGTTAGATTGTTTTGTACTAGGGAACTATATATATATTTTTTTGTATCTATCTGTGGAGGCTTGTCATTAGCAATTTAGTTATATATTTTTGTTACTATAATGTTATTAGTCTGTAAGCTTTCCTAAAATAAAATAAATAAATACAATTATTTTCCTTATTATTATCATATACATTAGTTTATTAACTATTATTTATATATCTAATTAGGTAAAGATAACCTTGCTTCGAGTTCCGGACGCCGGACGAGAGGTAGATAGGCACAATAACCTTATTCGTGGGTAACTCTTGAATATTCATGTTTTTTTTATTACATTTCTTTATTAGTTATTAACCTAATTTTCAATGTTAATTAACCTCTAAATGTTGAGGCTGAGGAGTTTAAAATTATAGAAGCAGACATACTTGGAAATTCTGCGGTTATAGAGGGTTTTGGTTTTCAAATCTGTGGGAGGCTGGGAGCCAAAATCGTGATTCGTGATTTCGTGTTTCTGGCTCAATTTTCTATTGGAGTCGAAGACGCTCACACGTCGAATATTTCCGGTGTAAGGGCAATGCGAATTGAACATTGAATCTATATGAAAATAAAGAAAAAATATACAGTAAGTAGGTACCTAAAGAAAGAAAGAAAAAAAAAATACGTTTATCTGCGGTAAAACATGACGCCAAGAACACACAAAAAAACTGGCCAAGTGCGAGTCTGACTCGCACACGAAGGGTTCCGTACCACAAGGCAAAAACGCCGAAAAAAACACGTTTGTTGTATGGGAGCCCCCCTTAAATATTTATTTTATTTTGTTTTTAGTATTTGTTGTTATAGCGGCAACAGAAATACATAATTTGATACAGCCTGGTGACAGACAGACGGACGGACGGACAGCGAAGTCTTAGTAATAGGGTTCCGTTTTTACCCTTTGGGTACGGAACCCTAAAAAGAACAAGTAGGTACAGACGCCAGCACATCAAGCTACCCGAAACTGTCAATTTTTCCCAATCAACTTTGAACCTTATGCTTTAGCGATAAAGTTGAAAATCTATTGTAGAAATTTGACAGATTGTAGTCGCTTTATGTGCTGGCGTCTGTACCTAAGCAATTTCAGGCGTTACCTAACTGAAATAATTTTTAGCATTTACGTTAGCAACTAGATAATTATTACCTACTTAACTCACCATCATAGTTATATAATAGGTACAACCACTTAGAAATAAAATTTATTAATATTCGATGATTAAAGTTAAGTGACATTTAAACGTCAAAAATGTGTGGTTAAACAGTCGCTAATCACTAATTAACTTTAATCAACGTTTATGAATAAAGGGGTTAATTGCCAACAAATCATTTGCCTGAAAAAACATGAATAATAGTTAATTTCAAAACACAGGTGCAGAATTGTTATTTATCACTAACGTGTAGCTATTTGCAACTGATCAAATTAATTAATCAGGATTTACTCAATCATTTATTTAATTAGAAACAAATAAATACAAAGAAAGTGCGTCAGATTACATATAAATTCCTCAACAAGTTTTGGCGGACCTTGAAATAAAAAAAAATATGTAAACAGCAAAACCAGTTTGAATTTTACTACCTGGGCCTAGAATTTTAAGTATTTTACATTATATATTACTACCGTGCACACTTGTCTTAACACCGTTGTAGCACATCAAGTTTTTTTTTTATATTACTTTTTTTATCTGCTCTCGTTTGACCACTATTTCATCTGATCGTAAGCGATGATGCGGTCGAAGATAGTGCAAACACAAAATACAGAGAGTTCAGAAGGCACTTGTATGTACTTCACTTTTCATACCTACGCTCGGCGGTTGCGCTATGGTTGTCATCTTTGGCTTCGGCCTATGGTTGTCAACTTTGGCTAAACGGATAGGGCAAAATAAATTGTGTAAATAACCCTATTTAGACCTAAACCTATCAAATGACACTAAAAACAACACAATATCTACACAAACAAAAAATCATGTTTCCAACTTACGTAATAGTTGGTGTCGTGAATTTACCTTACAAAAAAGATACTTCAAAATAGGAAACTATTATATAAATCGACCCAACCAGTCCGAGAAAACGTGTCCGTGAGCGGGGTCTATTCTATGTGTGCGTTGCTCGAGCGCACTTTGTATGTAGATTGCCTTCTGTACTCTCTGTATTTTGTGGTGCAAACCATTTATTTCAAGTAGCCAAGTAGGTAAGCGAATCACAGTAACTTTTTAATTGTCAAGACTCGGTTAGTCAGAAAGATAGAAGGCATAGTAGGTTCCATTGGAGAAGAACGGGCAAGGAACTTCCATGGACACCATTTTAAATCAAAATTTAAATACTTATCATCATTCAAAAAGTTTCCTGTAAGCATGCCTTAAAGTTACCTATTACTTGAGACTTATAGCTACAGGGAAACAGACTCTGGCAAGGAGTTCCAATCCTGTGTGGTACTTGAGAGCAGTGGTGGCATACCGGTGGTACGAAACTTAGATCGTGAGTTCGAACCAAGGCGAGCACTTGACTTATTTCATCACCACTAATCTCAAAATTCAAAAACACGTCGTGAGGAAACTGGCATGTCCAGACACAACAAGTTCGAAGACATGTGATATCCGACCGCACTGGGCCGGCGCGGCGGCGTGGTGGATTACAGCTCACTACCTCTCGAAGAGGCCTCTGTCTAAGTAGTGGGAACAATAGAGGCTGATTATGTGGTACTTTCATGAATTATAGTGGCCCTGTTAGTTACCAAAAATAGTCAGACCATCCCTAAAATTACTTATAGCCTTATAGGTAACACCGCGTAGGTACATTTTAATTGGTGTTTAATATTCTGCTATCCCTCCGATCTGTTACACCACTACCGACGGCTTTTCGCTTTAAACTTACAACCGGTACACGGCGTAGATTAATTCCCATAAACTCCGCAAATCAATAATTCTAAACAAGTGAATATTTCTCACAACCAGTCGGTTGAGGTCGCATGAGTTTCCCCCGTGTCAAAGTGCAGGTGCGAGTGGAAAGCGCACTTCGCTTGCGCCTGCGCACCGCAAGGTTGAAAGATGCCTTTTTTGACTTATTTATGTTGTTTTATTTTATTTATGAGTGGAATCTGTTCCGGTTTAATTAAGTTCTTTTATAGTATCGGAAGTACTTGTAAGTACTTAGTGGGTATGCGCCATGATTGTAAATTGAAATTAATTTTTCTCGGTATAAATGATTACATAGATCCTTTCAGGTGTTAAATTCTTTAACAGTTCAAAACGCCTGTAAAATAAATTATACATAAACAGTACCGTCAGTATATTTTTCAAAGAACTACCATTCCACTAGCATTGAAAAACCAATTTGTCCAAAGATATATGACAGCCATTTATTACTACAGACGTGTAGACCACATATCGCGGCAAACACAACAAACAAAAAAGCAGAGAAAAAGCAAAAGATAAGCACAAAATAAAGCACGCATTCAGATAATTGTGTGCTCACTCTCCTTAACCGCACGCGTGATGTTTACGAAACCCTCTAGGTCTTACGATAACATTGTAAGGACGTGCTAAATGTATCCCCCCCGTGTAAACACTGTCTCGTTATGATGCATCATGCGTGTTTGCGCTGCGCTCGTGCATCGTGACGTGTTTCCGATATTTGAATTTGTGGGAACCGTGCAAAAATTGCGGAGGGTATTTTAATCGAGCATTTTGTTGGTGTAATTTTATTAGCAGGTAGATTTAAACTAAAAAAAAAAACTTAAAAAAATTTCTTTGTCGCGGAGAAACAATGTAAAATCAACATGAACGTACATTTTCTCTGTAAATACATCTAACAAACGCCGACACCTACCCTCTCACAGAAGCTCACGAACAAACCAACAATGTTGGCTAAAAACCCTTTCTGAACAAAGCCACATAAAACCTAAACAAACAACAACCTGCAAAGCCAATATTCAGCACAAACCGATAGATTTCTAAACGCAGCACCTCCATGTCGGAACACAGGATTCACAAGTGCAAACGAACGGAGATACAGACAAACAGACAGATGTTTGGCACAAATCAGTCGTGCTAGCGTGAATACTAAGCCTAGCGGGGTAATTGTGTAACCCATTGCTACTGATAGTATCAGTAGCAATGGGTTTCATTTTGACAGTTCAACAACATTCATTGCGTTATTTGCGTTGTTGAGCAGACATATTTTTCGAACATGCAAAGCAATGGATTAGCAATATCCTTCAAAATGATTCAGATTGAGACTGATACTGTGTTACGCAATTAGGCTGCTGGACCGCACGATCGCGTTTTTCCTGCTGCAATTTATTTCGCGCACTGCTTAGCGAGGAGAGTTGAAAATCCAACAGTGTGTTTTTTGATGCGCTGGGATGCGCTCTGTTGGAATCTCAGCACTCGGCTCAACACCGAGAGTCAGAGGTCATTGTCAGAAGTTCTTTAGGATAGATTGACTATCTGACTATTGGTCAACTGTTGATAAGGGCAAAATTTAACCAATTAAGTTTGGAGTTAAGACTTCCAAAATTTTGTAAAGTGGGAGCAGTGGCGGCCCAGTAGTAGCGGCACCGACTTACGAGTTGTAGGTTGGAGATTCGAACCCAGACAGGCGCTTTATTTTGTGTAATTTATTTCATCACCACTGCTGTCAAAACGGTGAAGGAAAACATCATGAGGAAACCGGCATATCCTAGAACCAAAAATTCGAAGACTGGGCCCGCGTAGTCGATTACGGCCCACTCCCTCTCACTGAGAAGAGGCCTGTGTCCCAACTGTGGGATTGTTAAAGGCTGATTTTATAAAAATCCTGCAACAACAGTGAAGTACAAGGATCATTTGAATGTCAATTTACTTCGATAACTTTATAAAGCAGTGTCTAAAAGAGGAAACGCTGAAGACGATGTATCTACAGTCCCTTAAACGCTTTCAACTTAAGCCTTGCATACAACAAACATCAACAAACATACACACACGTAAACAGTCAGGAGTGTGAATGCGAAAGTAAATCGTGGTACAAAACTCAAAGTTTGCCTACTGCACGCATGCGCGATTCTCCAAGCAGCCATGTTTGACCAGCGAAATAAATCGCAAGACGCAGCCGAACGATTCTTTCAACAAACCTTTTACCTCTTCCAAATTAGGGAGGCTTTATGGAGTTCCAAGTAATATAATTAGCCAGAGAGTCTTTGTGACCGTTAAACGCCTACCTATTTTAAGTGTCTAGAGTTTAGAAGATCTGCTAATGGTTTTGGACCTAATTAGGAATGTGTTAACAGGTTGAAGAATGGCAGAAATTATGGAATAGAAAAGTCGGTAAAAATGGGAAAGATAAAGTTGCAGTGTTTTTGCGGGATTGGTGTCTCCTTAAGGCTCAAGTAAAAGCACAAAATGAGTGTCTATTGAAGTAAGTATACAGCTTTTATAAACAATAAAACAAACTCAATATCTAAGCAGAAAATCTGCCACTTTTGAAATACATAGTTACTATCAAAACCACCTCTCAAGTCCGGAGATTTTTTATCTCCTAAATGGACGGACCTACAAATAAGCTCAAGTAATTATGTACATAAAGGGATACAATAGGTAATGTCTTTGCCTATAAATGGCGAATAACATTTATCGGTCGATTGATGGCAACATTTGCTGTTGACGGCCCACGACCACATCGGGGGATCAGGATGCCTTTAAAGGCAGATACGGTGTTTGTGCCAGTTTTCTATTACTGCCCTATATTCTGATTTGGAAAGTTTTATGGTAAGATAGGTCGGGAAAAGGAAAAGTGGATTTAAAATAGCTGTCTTTATGGGGTTCCGTGTAAAGCTGCTTTGATTTCTACGGCTTAGTATCTTTCATTAAAGGCCAAACTATTCCTTTTTCATTACCTTTGGTTTCTTTTTTAATTATCGCTCTCAAGTGAGAGACAAGCTTCAATTAAAGTAAATAAAGAAAGAAAGAAAAAGAAAGAAAAACTGTTTATTCTGCACAAACAAAACGCACATTGCATATAAAAAGAAAAAATAAAATAATAAACAAAAAAATTAAAAGATAAATATACACACACGACGTAATCAAATGCCTGGTACTCAAGCTTAAAAAACAAAAAATTTTTGACAATTTTGCTTGATGTCAGGGCCAGGGACCAAAGACAACACACATTATTTTTTACTTGACATTGACAATTTGAGATTGACATTTGACAATACAAATCACAAATCAATCCGATAGGAGTATATGTGTTCTGTGGTGATGCGCCCGCGTCACTGGCCTAATTATGTATTAATTATTAAATCGGCAATCAGCATATAATGTTCCCACTTCTGGAACATAAACCTCCTCTCTGTGAGAGGGAGTGGGCCGTAATCCAGAATACGGCCACAGTGCGTGTTGGTAGATGTCACATGTCTTCGAATTTTTGGTTGTAGGACATGCCGGTTTCCTTACGATGTTTTCCTTCACCGTTTTGAGAACATAATACAACGCTTCAAACTGTCAAATCTATAGATACATTAACATAATATGAAACCAGTTTTCCCCAATGTGAGTGCATATACTAGTACACTCACTTACTAATCTAACTGACAAATCTAATAAAATTTATCAACGTACGAGTATGCTAAGAGAAACCAGTGTAGATCTTATCTCCATGCCCCCAGGCTAGCAGTGAACTTCCCAACTCTTCAAGATTTTCACAATTACTCCGATCGGACTTAATAGAGTCAATGAGAGAAATTTTTGCTATATTGTATCGCCTCTAGCTAAATCGATGAACGTAAAAGTCGTTCACGCTTTCATTCCTTGATTCGGAGGAGTGGTGAAAGGAAAAATATGACGTCACATATATTTGGAGGAATGCGGGAAAAATTGCAGTTTGGTCGGTAGTTTTTTCTGCTTAATCTCTATATGCATATAATTTTTCTGTATGTCACCTGGACTGATTTGGATAAAAAAAAATTGTATGAGTGGGTCCTAGATTCAAACACACATTTGTTTCATTAAATTTACAATTGGACCCGGTAGGTGGCGCTAACGTTCGGGCAGGACGTCTGTCACTTCAGCTAGTAGTAGTAGATATCAATTGAAATTATCAAAAGAGAGTCCTTAGTTAGTCATTAGTATCTTGGAATAACGAAAGACGGTGGAAAGGCCACAAGTATCATGCAGACCCCAAGAACTCCTGACCAATATGAGCTTTTTAAAAATCAAGTCTAAAATGGCGGCCGTAGTACGCGGGAAATCAAACAGCTGATTTATTTTTTGTACAATAACACTTTTATTTATAGTTCTATTATTGTAAACATACCATAGTATAGTTATACAACCTGATTTGCATCTAGGACCTTGAGTATACAGTCAAATAGATCCGAAACCAGAACGACGACATTACAGTCTATTGCAAAACAATTTGATACTTGCGGAATCAACATCACATTGCTTGCAACTTGTATTACTTTTATGCCTATGCAAATAAGGTAGAATTTTGAGTGGTTTTTGTCAAAGTAATGGTAAAAGAACCACCGTTTTATCGATTTACAAAATATTTTGATTAGTCTAATATATTGGAAGACTATCTTGTTTTGACGTAACCGTCTAGAAGTTTCATCGTTTTTTTTTATTGTTATTAAGTTGTTTATGCTAACGACTCCGATTTGTTTCTGACGCATTGTTGTAATGCCATTATAAATGTATTTGTAGGTTTGTAAATAAATGTTGAATATGTTGACCTTAACGGAGATAGGCTGCGCTTACGCAGGTCAGGTTGAGTATGGCAAGAAGGATTAATGGTGTATGTCTGGTTCTTAGAAATACTTTGGATGGTACACATTTAATTACCTACTGTCTGATTAAATAACTTCCTTTAGTAGGTAGTATGAGGAAAATGTATTGAAATACTTTATTTTATAAATGTCTTCCCAAAACTATTAGCCTTATCATTAGCCTCATAAATATAAAAAAAAAACAGCAGTCTTCTCTGTCTTAGTATCAAACTGCACAAAAAAAACGGCAGATTTAAAATCATCAAGTTCCGCATTCATTAAACGAAAGTAGAAATTCCGAAGACATTCAGTTTAATAAAACCATTAATTAAAAACTTAACACGTTAAACAAATTAATAATCTATAAACTAATGTGTGTATTAATTACTTTATTTAAATCGTTTGAAATAATAAACATGAAGAAAAAGAAAACGTAGCAATGTTTTAGATCGATATCGGTATGTCGAAATATTTGTAAACGATATCGTATTACCGATAGCAGCAGTCACGATATTGACTGTCCCGGCTCAATGAGAAAGCCGCACTATTGTCATAAAGTGGGACACGATGAGCGCTAAGTATCAGATAAAGCGACCGATCAATTCGACTAATTGCCTCTCGAAGTATCGACCACTGACGAAAATCATCGACATTCATTGATACACCTCTACAGTTAACGAACCCGATTTATAATAGCTATAAATATTCATTCGATTTTTAAAACACAACGGAATCGACTATTACTTTAAATAGCTTCCCGATTTAAAATCAGAACATTGACAGACGAGGTCGGTTTACGAACTGCATAAATAGGATCCCTTTTTTAAAAACCGCGTTTTATTAAGGAACATTATCCGAGATATGCGATACGAGGTGATGAATAAAAAATCGATTGTATACTCGAAGGGCATTACAGTACATGACCTGTCAACGAGATACGTGACTAGTGTTGCGAAAACATATCGATATTCATTCGACGCTGTGCGCAATATGGAATTTCTTAGAATTTATGAGTAGCGGTATTACAGGTGGTTTTATAGCTTGTAATAAACCTGTTTTTTAAGAAGGTGGCATAAAGAATAAAACTAGCAAACGACTCATATCCAAAATAACCTATGAATTCATTGGAAAATTATAAGTTATGTATTATATCTGAAAATATATGATGTTATTATACCAATGATGTTAGAAGTGTAAAAATTTTACTTATAATATAATTGTATTGTATACAGTTAATTCTTGCCTTTCTTTACTGCATCGGGTCACAACCTCTGTTAGTATTAAAACCTTATCTTCAGTGATGGGAAGCCATCTTTTCCTGTTCAAGACCCACGAGAGGTGTAGATTACTGCTATTCACAAGAGATAGGTGTGATTTTAACTTATCGTTTATCACCACTGTAAAAATGACCTGTTCTAACATTTCTTCTTTTCTAAATTCACAATCGTGGCGTCGAATGTATACGTAATCTGGCATTGACTTGATGTCTATTATAAAATATACGCTTATGTGTTGATGTTTTACACAATGAATGCAGAAAGGTAAATAATCAACATACTTAGCATACTAATTGTCATAGTTCCATTATTTACGACAGCATAATTAAGCAATTAACTCCGAAAAATGTTATAAAAACTTGTCATAGATAACGTCGATAAAAAACTCGTAAAAAGTGCTAAATTTGACAGCTCGATTTTCCCGAGCACAATAGAATTTAACGGTTTAACCAGTTCTAGCCTTGTCGGACTGTGTAAATTCCTCTTATTTGTGTCCGCTGTATGTAGGCCAATTTGTTACTTTTTTCCACTGCGACAGGTTTTGAAATGTATTTGTATAAAAAGAGCTGGCGCCTGCACCGTTGTGTTAATCTGTGATACGTTATTTGCGATTTTTATCGATGTTTTATCGATGTTTCTTTTGATGAGTTGCGGTTCTATTTCATTTTTGATATAGCGTGAGTTTGAAATATTGCGTACGTTTATTTGATGTTTATTACAATTAAATTACTATACGAATCAATTCAGACGCCATTACTATCTTCATGGGGGTCTTAATTGATTGATGCAGTTATCATTGATGTCGAAATCTAGACTTTTTATAGCTTATAGGCAGGCAGCCTGGAGGCACTATTTATTTAACTACAAAGATTAAGATATGGATCTGAATCTTCACTATTGATCCGACTCGAATTACTTGCACTCAGTTAACACTTTAATTTGTTATTATTTTCCTTGTTTATAGCCTAGTTTATAACTTTATGCTGCACTAAGACTAATTTAATGACATCATTCTGATTATTCTGCTAATAAACTGTAAATTAATCGGATCTTTGATCAATCTTTAGGCAGATACGCTGCTTTTGGATGCTTAACATATTTTTTACAAGTAATTCTTTGAGTGCTGATCATGTCATATTATCAAAGATTGAAACCGTTAGATTAGCCGTCACCCTATTAATTCGCGCGAAAAAGGATCCATTTTGAGAAGAGTGAGCTTGCACAGCGTTTCCATGACAATCAATTCAAGTCTCGGCGACATTGTGCGTGTCAGAGGTGTCAAAACGAAACAGCAACGCGACCATCTTTTGACGCGGCATCGGCAGGGCTAATCTACTATCGAAATCTTTGAGTATTATGTCAACATGATCAAAAGCAACGCCGCTGGCCAAAATTGTCGACATCGACAACTTTACCCCGTAAAAGGACATGTCACTACCGACATCCATGACCTACACGCTACGACCAACAACCGAAACCATACGACAGAAAATTAAAAACGCGCCAATAATTTACGATATCGCCGATCGACCTCACCGGTTTTCAAGAAGGAGTGTATCTGAACAACCAAGTGACACTTACGGTAATTAAACAATGAGTCATGACATGATATCCTCGTTTTAAAAAAAAATCATTTCCGCAGAGTATCGAGTGCCATATTGAGATCGAGTTACCTTGCGCATGCGCATATTGATACTTGTAGAGACAAGCTGGCCTCATGTTGTGGTAAAAACGAAATATGATAAGTGGGTTTGTGAGACAAAGGTCGGGATTTTAATATGTTGAGCCTTTGATGGAGTATCGTTAATCAAGTCAACCACTGATTGGCACTTGGATCAATTTTCAATTTTGTTCGGGTATTCGTTAATGCAAAAAAGTTGTGCGTTTTAGGGATGGTCATCATGTAGTGGGTCAGTGTCATGGCGACTAAACGAAAGTCCAAGACAGAAATACATTAATCACATTAATTCCGCACCTCCTTATTCAGATAATTAGATACAGTAGAACTTCCGAGAGCTATTAAAATTGATGTGTCATCTGATGTTGCCACAAGCAAGTTTTCTCCCGTTATAGAGGAAAAATGACACCACATACTGGCGGATATCACAGAAGCCTTGCTTGAAAAATGGAACCAGAATTCTAAAATGATCATATCGCGATAAGACAAATAAAAAAACATCCTTCCCTTATCATAATTCCAATCTAAATACCACTTCCTCACAACCTGTTATCACTAGCCACGCAAAGAGAAATGCATACAATTTTATCTCCTTTCCAAGTTTCCTCAAATCAAGACTATATTTACTACTAAGATGGCCAATAAGTTGTTCATAAACAGACTTGATTCGCATTCGAAGTAAGGAACTTGTAGGTAAAATGTAAATCTTTATTCCTTCAACCAGTTCATAGCGTAAGGCGGAAACAGGGTTTTATCAATGTTTTCTAATCGTTTATTAACTTAGCCTGTGGAGCAGGGTTGAGCCTTACGAAGAACTATATGTATATATTTCTGAAATTACACTTTTAAAGTCTGATGCGATAGAGGCTTTTCGCGAAGGACGATAGTCACGAAGACTTATGAGTGACAGTGTCAAAAGCTTTGTTTAAAACCAATATGAAAGTAAAGCGACAGGATTTACCAAAGGGAGTCTCCTTCGAATAAAACGAGAGGGAAGACTTTCAAGGGATTGCTAAACCTGCTGATCATCCATTCAGCTAATTTAACAAGCCAAATATTTAATAAAAAATGTGATCTCATAATTTAGTCCTAGGATGGTTCCTTGTGGCACCCCAACCGTTGTGTAAGTCATCTTGGAAAATCTATAACTAGATAAAATATAATTTAAAGATTTTTGAGATTTTATTTTCCTTCCTGGCAACCCTTACTTATTAACATGTAGAGAACATAGCTTAAAGATTAAGATAGATCTTAGCTGATACATGCATTAACATAAGTAAACAATTAAGTGTCCTCAATTTATAAATAGCCCATTCATTAATATATTTTATTAGGTTGCGCTCACGTCACGCTGGCAGGAAGGCGGCATGCGTTTGCGCATGGTCGTGTGATGAACAGATGAATGATTTACATAGTGTGGATAATAAGATGGATTAAGACTGACTAAAGTATGCTTATTAATTCTAGTCATTGTCACGTTGCGAGATGGATAGATCTTTATTGAACACCTCATAAATAACAAGAATCACGTAGGAGATTTATTTGTTTATCTTTATGTAACGAGGTGAGCTGCATTAAGGAGGAATGTAGAATGCACATATGCCGCAGACTGGTTGGTAGATAGGTTAAGAAGGTGTTGGAGTGGAGACGCAGAACTGGCCATACGAGGTGGGCAGGCCACGAGTCAGGTGGAGCGACGACCTGGTCAAAGTTACAGGCAAGAATTGGATGCGGAAGGCCCAAGACTGAGTAAAGTGGCGTGAAATGGAGGAAAACTACATTCAGCATTGGGTGTATATATACTGGGTTGAAGAAGATGAGGGAGAAAGAGAATGTAGAAACCAACGGGTTTCAATTACATATTTTTATTTTCGGATTTTTTTTAATCGAAACAATAGGCAATTAGGCATGTGTAAGTAAACGAACATATCGTAACGAATCGTCGGTATTTGTCGTAATTGCGCTGCAATTCGGAACATATGCGCACGCGCAGGTGGGCGTGAAACATCACGTGCCGACCCAACTTTATGTGTGCATTCAAAATATTAGACGAACCTGTAAAATTTACCATTCCAACCCTATTTTAAACCTTATTTTCGAGTGTGACGGTAGAAATTTCAATGGGGTTTTTGAGTAAAGACCTATTACTTTTGGAGTTTCCGAGTTAGCATTGCAAATTCGTTTAAATTGACTAGATAATGCATTTTCCGTGTAAATAAACTGTAAAAGCTTGACAAATACTATTCAAGGCGATATAATCTTCATTAGATAGGCAGACATTGGCGCCGATTCTGTTGTTCACAAACTAAACTAAATATAAGTTCATGCATCTTTTTCTTTCTATTTCATTATGAAAAGGACAGAAGATAAATATTAGTTTAGTCCTGTCAAATTAAGATACTCCATAGACAATTTAGACGAGATTAAAAAGTTGGCTACTAAAAATACGTCAATTTACGTCAGGCGCTGACTAATTTGACAGGACTAAACTAATATTTATCTTCTGTCCTTTTCTTAATGAAATAGAAAGAAAAAGATGCCTGAACTTAAATTTAGCTTAGTTTGTGAACAACAGAATCGGCGCCAATGTGGTACCGACGCCAGGAAACGTAGTATTTGAATGACTTATCAAACTAATTAGGTATTATGTTAGTTTTTACTTGGAATATTGGGGCTGCTAAGGTTAGTATTGTGACTAATGTATCGATGTAACAAGGATCAGATTTCAAAAGATTCAATCGATTTACGATTTTGTTGTTGGATGAATTCTATATGTGTTATTTCTCTAAGTATTTGGAAGATACAAAGTATTGTTATCTGCTGTACAAATTGTATGCGCATGCAATAATCCAAATAAGTTACAATCTCCAAAAACGTCATCTGTGTTGGAACACAGATGACGTTGAAGGTGCCTACCTAACTGAAGTTTGGTAGGCACCTTATTTTTACATCAAAACAACAACTATTAATAAGTCAAGTGAAATAATTACATCAAAACTAACAGCACCATTCAACGTTCAATTAATGTCAACATTTGCTGAAGACAGCTGCCTAAATATTACATCTTTGGAGAGAAAACAATTCTTGAAAACTAGCATGAGATCAGACGGGATATAGTTAAAATGTTCTAAAATCTTTCCAAAACCACGTGTGAAGTCTAGACACTTTATAAAAAAAATACCGTGTATAATTTCATGCAAATTACTACACAGACGTTAAACGTCCGGTAGGTATACATAGACTGGAAATGGATAAGGCATATCGCAAACGGGCGTGAACACGCGACGCGCCAAACGCGTCATTTGAAGACAGCATTCTTTCCAAAACTTCAATAAAATTAGTGCAGTGATTCACAGTGACACTTCTATTATATTTGTAGGCATATTCATTGTTCTTTTTGTAAAAAATACCACACAACAATCAAATTAGCGAGATAATACTTATCAAGCCATCAGTTATTATGAGATAATAGGATTCTCGTGGGTGCAGACTAAGGAAAAACTTAATTTGTGTGTAGGAGTGAGTAATGCAATCGTACGATTATGTTCTAGAATACATACGTGCTTACATATCGAGGGATGTAATAGGCTATTTGACTGGTTTCTGATAAACATCTCAGATTATTTAATGGTGTCTAACGAGCCCACAAAAACCTATTACTTCAAATTGTATAATGTATTTCTTTTAGAAAATAGTAAATAAAAATGTACTGTTTAAATAAGCCGCCAAAACGCTATCTTTAACAATATGGCGTCGTGACGTCAAAATACACGTAAACAAACGTTGAAACGGTCGAGATACTAGACAAAAGTCATCTGTTCTGTCAACGATAGACAGAAATTGACTATATCATGACGTCATCATAAGTTCAGCCAATCCAGACCGTTTTCGATTACGTGGCGCCAGATTTAAAAAGATGAAGTTTTTTCGGGATTTTTTTAATAAATAATACATTGTTTTGTAGTAAAATTAATGCAAATGGATTTTAAAAGCGATAATCTATACGAGTGTCAATAATTATGACCTTATTTTTTACATTGTCAAATAGCCTATTATGATCACGTTGCATTGATCGAATTATCGTCATCATTATCATTGGCAGCCTTGTGACACCCACTGCTGAGTTATTGGTGTTCTCCCTTTTGTGCTATGCGTCCCTCTGTACCCTAATTGCGTAACACACTATAAATTTCAATCTGAATCATATTGAAGTGTATTTCTAATCCATTGCTTCATATGTTCGAAAAATGTGTCTGCTCAACAAAGTAAAAAACGCAATGAATGTTGTTAAACTGTCAAAATGAAAACCATTCTTACAGTTAGTACGCAATTACCCCGGCTGGTCTGTACGAGTCTCATCCAGTTCTTCCCCGCGACCTCTAGGTCGTGAAACCCACCGTCGTTGTCGAATATTGATCGACTAGCACGTAGGAAATCGCGCGCAGAAAAACTTGAAACACGCATATGTGTAGAAGCCCTAACGTTTCATCACAAGAACCGAAAAATATAGGCCATTGGGTACACAATCGCTTTCATTGCTTGATGAATTGTAAACAAGTTTTTACGCATAGATTGATGTTCTTATATCTATGTTTTTACGATTATACTTGTATATATGATTTATTGTATCAAATTGGCAGTTTCTGAAGTCACTGCTGCGCCGATGAAACACAGATTTATGTGTGTAATAAAGACATATACAGAAGGCTGTCATTACAGCCTTGTTTCAAGTTTGATGCGGATAATAGGAATAGAAATTAATGGTATGTAAGATTTGCGAGCTAGTATATATTGCAATCGGATTACAAAGGCGATTGAGTAGAGTTGCTAAATCTAGTTGCAAGAAAGTGATATCTTATTGGCAATAAGATAAGATGTATTTTATCTTTATTGAGCCTGTTTCTTGGAGTAGGTTATGTACACGAATTTGGTGGGTTATGTTAGAAACAATAAATTACTTGTAATGTGAAATCGCAAGGACAGTTCACCGGATGTTTAGTAAATGTTGAGGAAAAGTTGTTAATAATCTTGTGTCTTTAGTTAAATTCTTAAAATTAACTCCATGTGGTGGGGTTTTAGAATGACCTTTAGCCAGGGTCGTAGCCTTATCCTGAGCGATGGCCGTTTTGCGTGGATATGATGCTTATTTTCCCCCAACTTATTATTTTTTGTATTTTTCCTCTGCGTCATACTTGTCGAAAATAAACGTATTTTTTTTCTTTCTTCTTTCCATGGCCCGACCTATAAAGACCATTGACTTGACAGTCTTGTTAATTCATAATATTGTTTTAGTTACCTATGTGCATGCCGTAATTGTTTAGAAGACCGCACTTCTTTTTGTTAAACATTTGTTTAGTTATTTAGATTGAATGCTTTTCCAATTATATTTTTTTCGAAAACTGCAATGAGGTCGTCCATTTGCCAAGTTAAAATTTCGCAACTAGATTGCCTTCAATTAATTATTCAAAATAGACAAGTCTTCATCCACTCTTATTTAACTTTATAAAAGATAAAAATTGATGTACATGAATACTCAATTAAGCCGATATTTTTTATTTCCCGCCATGCAGTCGGCCATGACTGACACTTGTCTGAATTGTGTCAATGACAGCTGTCAAGTTTATGGATGATTAACTGGCAACATTGAATATTATGCACATAAAGAACTCTGTGGATTTATTTGCTGGCAAGTGGGTGACCATTGATAAGTTTTGTGGGCTATCTTTTGAGCTGAAGCGCAAGATAAGTACTTTGTTAGACAGAGTCCATTGATGTTTAGCTGTTATTGCATTGTTTTAAAAACATTTTTAAAATGGTTAATAAAGATGCCAAAACTATTGGGTTTTGCCTATTGTACTTTTTAGCAATTTTCGTATCGAGCTTTGCTGAATTCAACCTCTTTCGAATAATTTCGTTTTAATTCTGAATATTGCTGATGCATATAATCACAGGTCATCTCAGAATGAGCTCAAAATGCAAAAAACATTGTCCATTCATACGGTATATTTAAAATTCGTCGATGTTAATCTGGTTGAAGATATTCCGAAAGAATTTTGATGATGTGAGGTCATAATCCAAAGTGAAATAATCAGATTGCTTGTGGCAAACATTGGCATAGGTTCTTTATTGTGACCATGTTTTTTTAGGACATGTGTACATAATTATTAATTTCGAAAATTGTTTTATATTCTTAATAGTTTGCCATTCACAAATAGGTAATTAAAACAAACCTGACCACAGGATATAATTGAAAACTTACGACTGGAGCCGAGTGAGTATATTCAACGTCACCGATCGACTGGAGCCGTCATAATGAGCTGATTCGACTTTACACACCGAATAATTATCTCTGTGGCAGAAAACATCGACTGCTATGCTAGCCATGCCTTCGTTTCGGACTGTGGCCCGTGCTGCGTCTCCCGTACCGCGCGTGTTGACCGCACTAAATAAGTTCGTGGAGGCCAACCCGGAGTGCGATCTGTTCACTAATAAATTTGCCAATTTAATGGTTATGTGCCTAAATTTTTGTGAGAATAATAGTTTTTAATTGTTGTTATTAGTTTATGTTTTATGTTAGTACTTATTACATATACTTTGATTTATGTTATTAGTTTGTTAAGCCGTGTAAATCAAATAAATAAATACCCAGAATTTCAGAACGAGCGGAAAGTGCGCCTAATGAAGTTTTCACTTCAAAAATTATTGCGAACTAAACGGTATTTAAAACCACGCAGAATCTCCTGTATCTACAAAATTGATTACAAGACAAAGTAGAAGGCATTAGAAAAGCATTTACAAGTACAGTTTGCAATTATTTCTTGCTCTTATTTATTAATACAGACGTTGAGAAATGGTTAGAATATGAATAGAATAATATACAGCCAATCGCATACCGGTTTGCACTAACGTGTACGCGTGTGTACCATTTACTGCCGATTATAAATGTACACAATTGACATGAAATAAGTAGCACATCCATTGGCTACTTAGTGATTAATATATTATATATTTTTTGCTGTAATTTTTTTGTTGTCTTTTTGTTTATTCCTCGGTCGAATGCTTTGATGTCTTAACTAGTTGACTTGATTTGAAGGTGTTTTTTTACACGGAAACGTTCAATACATTACACTTTTTAAATGTGACTGTGATTGACAATACTTTGGTTAATTAGTGAGACACGGATGTTTGATTTTTATCTTCGTTTCATAATTTATGTAAATGACTAAGCTGCTAAAGGTGCTATGTTATTGTTATTTCATTTGCTTGGAAACAACGTTAGGACGGATACATAGAAACCGATGCTCCCAAAATTAATTAATCAATCTAAGCTGCTCTAATTTCAATAAACAGCTCTGCGAATGTTCCATGCAACTCGATTCCTACCGGCTTCTCTTTGAAAAATGGCACAGTCAGTATTCTATAGACAAATAATATGATCATATTAAAGATATCTCTACTCCGGCTTACCTCTTACAAAAGTTGACCCTTCGCTACTTACTGCAGCTTTGTATTTAATAAATTCATTAACTAGTCTGCCTGCACTAATATTGTGTAACATAACTGTATCTAACAAAAACACGACCGCTTCCATTTTAATAAGCTTATTGCGCCCGCGCCCTGGCTTTAAATTAGACAATCCAATTGAACCGAAGTTTAATTGAAAAAAAAATATCGGTCAGTCGGAAAAAAGACTGAAAAAACATTTATATTAGGTACGTGACAATCGCATGGTCACCGTAGCGATGGTGCGCGTGCGCTGTTTGGTCGCGGCTTTTTGTGAATGAAGTCCGAAAGCCGACAGGTTCTGTTAGAACAAATTTAACGGGACTTACCTTCTCTTGTAATATTTTTTTTATTATTTGTGCTACAAGGTAGATACAAGCTCCCATTTTGAACAGGTGGTAACCTCAAAAGTTTGATGACATCGTCGCTAATCTGACTAACTGACGTAACTGACTCGAAGCATATTTTACAGGGCAAGCTATTTGCAGTTGAGGGGTACCTATGATTGAGGGTAGCTTGCTCTATATACATTCTACTAATACAAAATTGAGTACGTATGTAGTTCTGATTAAGATCTTTATATTGGTATTACTACTATTGTTATCGTGTTAATATTGTTTTAATAATTAATATTATAAACAGATACGCCACTTCGTGAGATCTTTGTTTTTATTTTGTTCGGAATACATGATCAGATAGAACGGGACACTTTCATAAGAAATTGAAAAATAATACTCAGTATTATACGAAAATCAGCTTTAATCATCACATAAAACATATAACTTGTAATTACTCAACATTAGCAATAAATTTTACTCACACAATTATACTTTTTATTAAATTAAAACAGATTTAGAACAAATTTATTTTTATTCTTCGAACTTGTACTCGTAGGTAGGTACTCTTTATAAAGAGTACCAAGTCTACTACACTACTACTAGTAAGAGTACTGTCTGTCTTCGCCATATTATGATTCATAATGTTATCCTTTTATTTTATTTATTTTCCGGTTAGACTGGAAGCCGACCCCAACATAGTTGGGTTAAGGCTAGGCAGATGATGAATGTTATCCTTTTATGATTCTACCAAAGTGGCCTTTTTAGGCCCCCAGATCACAGGTAGGTACAGGCACTAGTAGTTAAAGAAACTAAATCTTCATCATTTTCTTTGGCTATTTTCGGTTGTTTCATTTAAAATACGAATTTCCGTGTGCAGAAAAGACGTTTCAGATTTAAAGACCTGTACGATAACATTAAAGCCACAATTGAATTGCGGTTCTGACCACTGCAACCATCAGCGAATAAATAAGTGACCTTCAGGCCCTTTTGATCACGATTTAATAGAAAGCTGAGGGATACTAAACGACTTAAGTCACTTAAATGACCCCAATATTGAATTTTTATGAATCTCACTAAAAGACCTATGTTACTTAGGTCCCTTATTATGATCTTTTTTTTTGTAAACTGTAGATACATCGGTCTCGATTTTAGCATTATCATGGGAACGGTAAGGCATACGGATACGCCGATTAGACAGATCGATTCGACTTGGAAAATGTATCAAATTACTCTATTTAGGTCGGTTTAGTCCAAAATGTCAGATACGTCAGTTAGTCAGATTAGCGACGACATGTCCATGTGATGTTGTACAGGAAGTAAGGTGGAATAGGTGTCAAGTCTGCCTGCTTTCAACGGTAAATCATGTGTGAATGGATTGGTCATGGTTTAAGGCTCCTACAAACAGGCGCGACACGCGATATAATCGCGCGCAAAGGCACCGCTCGTTGAGTGACTTGCGGTGCCTTTGTGTCGCGCGCGATTTCATAGCGTGTCGCGCCTGTTTGAAGGAGCCTTTAATGTCAAGCGGTCAGAAAAGGCTGACGAAAAGCTACATCAAAGATGTAGCCGCTTGAAGCGCTTTCCCACACTGTATTCAATACGTATGCTATCTTCCACAATTGACTCGCTAATTCGATCTTTCCTAATCATGATGATAATTCAGTAGCCATTAATTTTACGAAACAATCTTTCCAGTAAATTACAGATTATATTCTTATCGTCGATGTGTTGAAAACTAAATGTTGATCGCTAGTGTGAGTTTTATCGCAACTCTCCTTATACAAGTATTTTATCATTAATTATTAATGAATTTGCGAAATCACTTATCTAACATGGTAGCGATAAACAAAAAATATAATATTTTGATTAGAGAAGGTTTTTTTAATTTATGGAAGTCACGTGGTAGTAGAAATTGGATCTTTGACAGTCGTTACGGGTCGTCAGTAGCCCGAAAGTCTGACAATCAGTCTTACCAAGGGGTTTCGTATTGCCCAGTAACTAGGTCGTGGACGTCAGATAGGCAGTCGCTTCATGTAAAATACTGGTATTCAGCTGCATCCGGTTAGACTGGAAGACCCCAACCTATTTGGCAAAAGGCTAGGCATTTTGAGAGTGAATAATACAACCAAAAAGCATAATTTTCTTAGTTTTTCCTGTTATAATCATTTTAATAAGAATTCCCAATAAAAACTGTCTAAACGTAAAGTGTTATTTTAAGTTGTACCACGAATTTGTGTAAAATTAAACATTTTACTGTAAGTCAATCTTGAGCGGTTAGCGGTTAGTGACGTAACCGTTGACTTGACCCACTGAATGTGATACAAATAATTAACCTATTGTTGTTTGTTTTTTTACAGGTATGTACCTACTTTGTGATTGAAGAGTAAATAGGTACGAGAAAATATTAAGAATTGACTGGAGAGGGTAAGCAGTAGACATGTTCACCTAAAAGCATTATGAGATTGCAATTAGAGAAGCTATTAAACGTTTCCGCGTAAACTTTTGTTAATGTTAAAGTAAATTTAAAAGTAGATTTTATTTACTAACTAAATTAAGGCATAGAAAATTTCCAGTTTCAAAAATGGTCACAGAAGCTCGTTGTGTGAGAGTTTTTATGATGTAAAAAACCTGGAACTAGAAAAGCTTAAAAATCCGGGATATATTTTCCTCAAACTACGTGAACCTAGGTAGCTTTTTAGAAAATAGATTAACGGTTACATCCTAATTATTTAATATTATAAATTCGAAAGTAACTTTGTTTGTTTGTTACGTTTTCACGCTAAAACGGCTGAACGGATTTGGATGAAATTTGGCGCAGAAATAGACCATTACCTGGGAAAGGACATAGGTTGCTATTCATCCTGGATCGCCGACGAAATCGCGGGCAACAGCTGGTACGATTATATTTTTGAGTACATAGCGTGTAGTCTATATACATCTACAACAGGAAATTATCGTTAAATTTATTCCTCGCTGCTTCATTCGATGTAGGAGACTTCAGTTGCAAGCTTGCAACATAACTTGGTGCTAGTCGTCTAGTCGCAAGCGCAACTCACTACAATGTAACATACTGGTTCTAATATTATCGACATTACATACACGTAATATCTGTCACATATACTTACTGAACGGGAATATAAATGTTATTGGATTATGTTCAAGTGCTGTTTATGTTACTTTTTGTACGACATAAGGCTGATTTTTCAATCGACCGATACTTTTTATTCGTGGAATGTAATTGACGTCTGACAGTTTTTGTATGCACGAACTGTCAAAAATGCAAAATTATTCCACCGATAAAGTTAACTGGCGTTGGAAAAATCAGCCCTGGTAACAAGTTTGCTGGATAAGTTAGCCATTTTGTATCACGTCATCATAATCAGCCATATGTTTTCACTGCTGGGACGGAGACCTCCTCTCTGTGAGGAGTGGGCTGTGAGGCTTGTAATCCACCACGCAGTGTGCGGGTTGGTAGATCTCACATGTCTTTGAATTTTTGGTTCTAGAACACCGGTTCCGGTTTCCTCACGATGTCACGTCACGAAGCAAGCGTATTGTCGAAAAACAATTACAACTCGTAAGGGGGTGCCGTTACTACTGGGCCACGACTGCTCTCCTACATTTTGTAACTAATCAGATACATTGGATAACCATATGTACTTGATACGCCCTGCTATAAGAAAATATAATAAATTATAGTCCGCGCGGAACTAGTTGGCCGCGCCTTAGGTATGTGAGCGGTGGGACGGAGGGGCAGGGGCGCTTTGTCATTACGTGGGTTGCAAACAATAGGCAACCCCGCCGCCCTCACCCTCGTCCCCACCCAAGGCGCGGCCAACTAGTTTCGCGCGGACTATTGTGGTTTATTTTCGGGTTTTTAATTTCAGCAGCGTTAAGTTACTGTTACCGTTCGCCTGCATCATCCCTCGGCTAGACAAAGGCCTCTCCCCTTGACTTCCAGCTCTTTCGATCCAGGGCTAAAGTGGACCACTGTTCATTTGTTTTCACCAGCTCGTCCGTCTTCTACGGGGTCTGCCGCGACGCCTTCGTCAGGGCTCCACGTAGCAGTTATTTTGGCCCACACACAGCTCGTCGGGCCCACAACTCACCGAAAAGTATTGCTATAAGTAGTTGGTTCTTGGACGGCGCGCACGTGTTCCACGCGCGCCTCAAAGAGATGTCAGCATCGAGGAGGGGCCCCATAGGGCCGAAGCCTGCCGGGTCAGCGGGATGTCCGAAAGGGTTACCGCTGGCCCGGAACATAAAGGGCTAAGGAAGGAACACGGGTGGGTTTTAGTCAGTAAGAGTCTGACACTCCTTTCCGCTCCACCCAGAGCGAGAGGGGTCATTTGATGATTTCCAAACCACAAAAAAAAAAAGAAGTTGGTTCTTCCAAGAAAATTCTAAAGCAGTATAAAATATTTCTCAAAACCACTGAATCAACAACAAACAACATTATCTTCACAAATAAATTCATGCAAACGCGAATTCCAACAAATATAACGAAAATTGCCCAGTCCAAGTACACCTGTCGACAATGCACAATCATAGGCTGAGGGCACACCGTTCCAGGTACCGCTAGTGTTGTCGCTAAAACTAATACAGTTGGAACTCCGCGGTGGGCTATTATGTCCCAGGATTTATTTGTGGCAAGATGTGCCTTACCGATGTTGTGAATTATTTAACTGTCATCGTTGAAGGTGCTGAGTTGTGTGCCTGTCGGTTTTGCGTTTGCTTTGGGTTGTTTAGGGAAATGAAGGCTTAAGTATTAATCAGGCAAGATTGTGTACAATTTTTTTGTTTCGTATCGAGTTAAGGATAGCGTGATGCATAGCTGCACCCAAATTGCGTAACACACAATCACAATCGAAAACATTTTTGAAGGATATTGCCAATCCATTGCTTCATAATTATATGTATGATCGAAAAATTCGTCTGATCAACAACGTAAATAACGCAATGAATGAAATACTCCGCTGGTGAAGCGTGTTTGTGCACGGTTGCATGCATGGTTTGCAAATAATTTGACACTGAAATACTCTCGCAATAAGTGAGCTTCCAAAATTTAATATTAAAAAAAAAACATTACAAGACACAATCCTTGTTTCACATAAACTAGTCCGAAGTTCAAAGCAGTTTGCATGAAACACTTAAAACCATTATCAAACTATCTTAACGGTATAAATCCTCTAAACAGCAACATTTCGTAACAATTACCACATTTCCTGAGCCCGCACCAGGCTCTATATCTTCGTAAGTCGATAAGATGTCCAGCAATATCGGTAAATTGACGTCTATTTATCGATAATATCCGCCGATAGACTGCGGCGTAATAAATTTGAAGACGGTTAATTCGGAAACATTTAGAGGTCGTTGAGACAGTGTACTCAGGCCATAGAGCTTGTAACAGGTACTTTTGTACAGTTTTAACGTTATTGCTTCTAGTACTTTTATTTAATAAAATGTTTACACTAGAATTTACTTAGGATATAGATGCTCAATGCTTCTTTGAGTGGCTTAGTCAAGTCATAGAAGAGTTACGATTCATAGTTCTTTGTGTCAGTAATGTAAAATCTTTAAGAATTTTTTAAACGCCTTTCACGCAGAGCTTACTTTAGTTCATCATCAACAACATCAGCCTACAGCAGTCCACTGCTGGACATAAGCCTCTCCTATTGCACGCCATTCAACTCGATTTTCGGCAACTCTCATACAGCTGCTACCCGCCATCGTCGCTCCAACTCGCCTGAGTGCGTCCTACCTTACGTTTGCTTCAGTAACAAAAAGTAGATTGCTTATAATATCACAAATGTCAAAAACTTATCAAAAATGTAGGGAAATTACCTAGAGCATACGAACTACGTAACTTGGCGGGCCTGAACATAGGCACTAAGAACTTTCGCGCATGTTCTCTCACTTGCACTCGCTTCATGTCACCATTTGGTTCCTAAAAAATCTTACTGCGCAGCCTTCTGCGCAAAGTTCAGGCCCGCCAAGATACATCGGTCGTATTGTATTTTTGACAGATTGGGACTGAGATTAGACTGTGAACGTTCTTAAAATTACGAGAATTGTCCCTCAATCAGTTCATCACTTTAAAAAAATATTACAATTCTTACGAACGTTGAAATCACAAATACATGCACACAAATAAAATCATAATTGTTTCACACACGCACCGAACGAATGTCGGTTGTGTATCGGTTAAATCACTCGCACCGATTGACGACTAGAAAATCGATTCGTTCGTGATCGTATGCAGACATTCCACAGCCATGTTTTTATACGGCCTATTTGAATAAAATTTCTCATTTAATATTCCCAATGCGTTATTGAACCGACTTAGCGGAAATGCTATATGTTTTATGCAAGCTTTAATTATAACCGCGGCTTACACTACTCTGCACCGGTAGTGTCGAAATCAAAATCAGTAAGAAACGAGAATATCCGCCGATAAAATAAAATGTAATTGCTGATGTTGGCAACTTGGCACTCGTAATTTTATACTCGTTCGGAATTGTGTCTCTGACCTTTTTGAAATGGTTCTTTTCATACTTTTTTTTTGTTTTATGATGTTTCGATGCTATTCCGTTTTTGTTTTAATGTAAAAATGCTGTTCTCTCTTTTACTTTGCTAAGGAATGCTTTAATTACCAACATAACTTTAATAAAAAAGAGTTGGAAAAGAACTTTTATTTTAAAAAAAAATGTATATTGGCATTGTCGTTTACTTTCCTTTGTCTATTTCTGAAACAATAAATTCTACATTTCTTCGCCGCCATATTCAATTCATTGATAACTTAATTACATGTTTACTAATAAATACTTTAATAAATGAATTATTACTTTTAAATCGAAAGTTCATCATCGCGTAGGAGTGGGAAGTAAGCCGGCTAAGCCATAAGCATATCGGTTGACAATATATTATCTATGGAATACCGTGTGGGCATTAATTGGTCGCGACTTACCTACTACAAATTTATTGTTTTTGAAAGTTATTTTGTCCTAAATAGTTGGTTGTTTTTGTAATGATTTTGAGGTTAGATTTCCATGTTTGTCAACCTTTTTATGACTTTTTTATAGCGAGGCCGGTAAATTTATAAAAGGCAATATTTTTATCTATCTACTCGTGTCGGAACGTAGGTAATTCTTTCATGTGACTATAGTTTTTGGCAATATTTAACACTCGTTTAGCCAAAAATGGACTGCCTTGTTGGTCTAGTGTTTGCAAAGCGCTACTGCAGAAGTGCAGATAATGAGGTCCTGGGTTCGATCGGTCGGGCAAAGTGTCATTTCCGTCTGGGAGTTAAATATGTAGTATATAACTGGCGAATTGTAGGTATACTATAGGTACACATCTACCCAATCTTTCGGGGAATACAGGCCTGATGTTATTGTTATGTGTTGACACAAGTTTAACCAAGAATGTTACGTGCAGAATATTTTAAAAGGCTCTTCACCAAAAACAAAGAAAACCATAGGTAATACGAACCGACAACAGTCATGCCTCGTAATATAAAAACAGTACACACAACAACTTAGCATTTATATTTTCACAAATGTTACGGTCGTGTGGACACCGCATCCATTGTTTTCGAAATTACAATAAACAAAAACGCAGTTTATTGTATTTTTTATTGAATCATAACTTCATAAGCCGCAAGTTATTTATGTTAGTTTTATGTTAAGTGGTAACTTATTGTGTACAAACGATGACATGTCAAGTTATACACCTCCAGTATAAGCTGGCCTGTCATTATAAGAAAAGCCTATCAAAAACTGAAAAAAAATCTGCCCAAATGCGAGTCGGACTCGTACACGAAGGGTTCCGTACCACAAGGCAAAAAAGTCCGTAAAAAAAAAAAAAACGTTTGTTGTATGGGAGCCACCTTTAAATATTTATTTTGTTTTATTGTCAGTGTCTAGTGACAGACAGACAGACGGACAGTGGAGTTTTAGTAATAGGGTCCCATTTTTACCCTTTCGGTACGGAACCCTAATACAAAAGTAATTTATTAAAACTACTTTTCAATGTCAAAATTACATAAGATACTCCCCCAAACGCGCCAGCCCCCCCGCCAGTCGCCATTGCCTAGTGTGTGTGCTGTGAAGAAGAAATGGCGCAACAAACTCCCCAGTAGCACTATTGTATAATCAGAAGAACTTGATTCTATACAATAGTATGCAAAGTAATTAACATTCCGAAACACAAAAGTATATATAGCATAATCAGCCTGTAATGTCCCCACTGCTGGGCACACGGGCTACCTCTCGGTCAGAGGATGTGGGCCGTAATCTACCACGTGGGCCCAGTGCGGGTAGATGTCACATGTAAATTATTTGCCATAATTATGTCAGTTTGCACACACCAACATACAAGGCGAGGTCAGGTTATACTAGAAATGTATAGCTTGATATATGTATCTTTATGTGTACATCTTCATCATACTAAACGAGCGAGCGTCTTAATTCTTAGCGCGTAGGCGCAGATAAATGGGAAAAGAAATCATTAGATCCCATTAATAAATCGTATTTTGATTGGCCAATGTTAATTAGGTGCTGCTGGTAAATGTGTCATAGTTGAAAAGTTTTCTTATTTATAATGCATTTCTAAACAATCTATTAATTGTGATATATGGTTATTTACATAGATTTACTTATAAAAGAGGCCCGTTCTGATAGGACTGTTTTCCTATCAAATCTTCATTTTCAAGTAAAATATAGGTAATGAACAACTTTTGCAGTTAAACTTCACAACAGTGTACAATCGACCTTATAAACGGGTTCGTTCTTCCTCAAGAAACCATCTCAGTCCATATTTTTAAATCAACGAAGAAAATAAAGGAAGTGCAGGAGTACGCTCCATAACTGTCGGTACAAAATAGATCATTGATAAAAACCGGCCTCTGATTGGTCGGTATCGGGTTCGCTTAATTGTAGAGTGCGCATGCGGCGGGTATACTATCTAATGCCGATAGTAACGATAAGCTTATGAAATAATACGTTGGAACACGCCGGGAACTTAACCTGCTACTGATGGTACGACTACCATTGGTTGCCGATGAGATTGTGGGGTTTTTGGGGTGAGTTAGTGTCGAGTGCAGTATTGTAAATCTGTATGAAAATTAAATAAATATAACGTTTATTTGGACGCAGTTCGTGAAACACAACTAACAATAAAAAAGTGAAAATAATGTTTTAAGTACAATTGTGTGTGCCTCAGGGTTGCGCCAAAATGGTTCAATTAGCAGAGTTGCCAAGAAGTTTTCTTTTCTTTGAAGAAATAATAGGTCTTTTGGTTCAGCAATCAATAACCCGTAAACCCTTAGAAAGCACTACAATCATTCAAATTATTTGAGATAGAGTTTTCAGCTGCATCAGGTTAGATTGGAAGCCGACCCCAGCATAGTTAAGAAAAGGCTAGGCAGATGATGAGGGAGTAGAAAACGACTGCAAACAACAGATATTATATGATTTTATGAAGATGGAGGAGAGATTTGATGACTCCGGCGAAGAATTATGGATGAATCTGAACACTAAAAAAAGTGCATTTATTGGCACAAACAAAACACGAACAAGATAAAAGTTCCCTGTCTGTCAGGAAATCGAGAATCAAATGAGATCCGCACCAAAAGTAGCGGTGCAAAACATTGTATATGGTAAAACGGTCATTACAAGTACAGACAGCCAGGCAGGCATGTTGCATGTTGTTGCATTGTAAGTAATCTGCCAATTTGCGATATTACTAGCTGAATGAACATCGACGCATAGCTTATGCCAGGGATACACGGGGCTAGTTCTTCAGGCTAGAATAGTCAGAAAACAAGCTAGCAAACTAGTCCCTCTGGCCACGTCTATAAAGAACTATCCTCATGTTTAGATTAGTTAGCTAGTAAGAAAGATATTTTTAAGCTAGTGTGATCGTTTAATAGGATCACGAGGCACCACGGTGCCCTCACCTACCGCCTGACGCAGGTCCTCACTGGACACGGAAGTTTCGGGAGGTTCCTGCACATCATCAGGCGGGAGGAAACGCCCGGGTGTCACCATTGCCAGGATCGCCCAGAGGACACGGTGGAGGTCTGCCCCGCTTGGGCGGAGCACCGTCGTGTCCTCGTAGAGGCGATCGGCAGCGGCGGCGACCTCTCGCGTCCGGCCCTAGTGCAAGCCATGGTCCGGGGCGAGAGGGAGTGGGAGGCAGTCATCTCCTTCTGCGAAGCAGTCATGCTAGCGAAGGAGGTGGCGGGACGGCTCAGGGAGAGAGCCTCCCGGCCCAGCCGCCGCGGGAGACGCTCCGGGCGTCGGAAGCCGCGTGACGACTCCCGGCCACCGTAGGCGCGGGTCTGCGGGCTGCGGGCGGAGAGTAATGGGTAGCTCACCGTCCGAAAAAAAATCGTTTAATAGGATCGGTTTCTATTTTTCACTGATTTTACTTGCTTGTGTACTAGCCTCGTATGGTGGCAATGCTAATTATCCAATCGAATCATTTAATTTTACTCTATGCGTATGTTACTGCAATGCTAGTGGCTAAAAATTTGCTAGCATAATATAAACACAAACAGCATTTACCTTAATTGCGTAACACGCTTTCTATCCAAATCCAAGGGTTTTGAAGGATATTTCTAATCCATTGCTTCGTATCTGCGAAGAATTTGTCTGCTCAACAACATAAATAACGCAATGAACGTGGCTGAACTGTCAAAATTAAAGGCATTGCGGTCTATTGTCATTTACGCAATTATCCCGCAGGTCTAGCATGTACCAAACCAGGATAGTAGGCCAGGATATTACTTGGTCTTTATCCTAGCTTGAAAAATAAGCCTCGTGTACCCCAGGCATTAGACTTTCTTACTTATGACTAAGCTAGACTACTTATTAACTAACAACTGCATTCCGATGTAGCATAATCTCAATAGAGTGAAGATGTGGGCTGTATCAATAGATTTGATAATGTAGGCTGTATTGAAAGGTAGACGCAGCAGTTTTATTGTGTCGATAGTAAAATAATAGGCCGATGTATAAAGGGTTATGTGGTTTGATAGACAGCTAATATGATAGGCTTTTTCTTAAGTCATCATGGCTTGCCTGCTTCTATATTAGTAGGTTTAGCTAGTGCACTTATTTGAACTGAAACTTTTTATGCTCTTCTTTCTTACGTGTATCCTTAAGTTTTTAGATAGGTTATTAGTAACTATACGAAATTAGCAGTGGTGACCCAGTGGTAACGGCCGATTTACGAGTGTAGGTCGTGGGTTTGAACCCTGACAGGCGCTTTAGTTGTGTAAATTATTTTCATCACTACTGCTCTTGAATCGGTGAAGATAAACCTGGTGAGGAAACCGGCATGTCCTAGAACAAACCAACCTGCTCTGGGCCCGCGTGTTGGATTACAGCCTACCTCTCGCTGAGAGGAGGCCTGTGTCCCAGCAGTGGGAACGTTATAGGCTGATTATTCTATACGAAATTATGTTAAGTTGCACATAGTTCAATTCCAGGTAAACTCCAAAAAACATAGCTTTTTAATACTTTTCAAAGAACTTGATTTGGCTTTTTATCGTTGTGAAGTGAAAAGAAGTAGATATGCGTGGGCGTTATGGTTCATCTACTAAAAGTTTATCAGATTAATTTAATTAACGTTAATTAATCAATCAAAATTTACATTTGGAAGTGGTTTTTACGGTTCCACAACCAACCTTGTAAATCAAAAACTTTCTGTAGTATATCAACTTAATATATTTTATCTGATAACTTTAATGTAGTGTATATTTTCGTAATTTCGTCTCTTTAAAAGATTCTGATGAACCGGTGAAACGCGGAAACTATAAGATGGTGAGATATAAATATAAATCAGGCGTGTACAGCTCCCAGCAATTAAACTTACGGCGGGACTTGCGCGCGCGCATATCGGCGCACAAATCATAATCAGCGCCACCTGTGGGCGGCTGACAGTAAAACATAGCTTAGATCCTTCAATATGAACCATTTGTTATACCGTATTCTATCTTATCAACATTAAAATAATGGCTAGAATCCTTTGTAGGGTTTTATACTGAATTTTAAAATATATTTGTGAATTCAGCTCATAAATTGGATTAAGAATTGGTATTGATAGCTGGTAATAGAATTTCCTTTTGATTTTATTTGCGATGAGTTGTTTGTTGGCTTCTGCTTATGTTATCGGCTCTTCCTTTGAGTTTAAGCGTGGGAGGAATTAGAGGAAGCTGGTTTCTGTACCATTAATCATGCCACATACTGTAAATAACATAGAATTATGTACTTATAGCCTTGTCCTAGGTTTTCTGTTGTACCATTATGTAAATGACTTAGTCAATAATGGTCATGACTCGGAACAAACAGACACAACACCTTACAAATGTTTGTTCCGATTGTTTTACATGTCAGGAAACATGTCAGTACATAGAACAAGGTAAGCATGAACTATGGAGTAATTTGAGGTTCATTAACTTTAAGTTCATCTTATGAATCTTAACCAGTGACGTCGCTTCGCCAATAGCTTTTCATCAATGTATTTATTTTGAAAAATTCGTTGAGTCTCAAAAAAATCGCAAAGAATGTGCCCAATTGGGATGGAGTAATGGAACTGTGGAGTTAACGCTGTGTGAGCATGTGTGTTCCATCGCCGCCCGTTCGATGTCCACCGCGCACAGGATGGATGGAAAGCAGCCATTGACTTATATTATTAAAGCAGCACATGAAGTAATTTTTCGCTCCGCCTGGTGTAATTGCTGTAAGGCGTACCAGTAGGAGGATAATTAAATAAATAAATCAAAAGAGGTTTTGCCAAAAAGTAGCGGTAAGGCTGTACTGTTGCTTCCCAATTTACTTATTGTTTCCTTGGAAGAATGACAAATTTTCAAAAAGAACGAACTGTTAGAAAAGTTTGCTATGTCCACTATTTCGCGTTTGTCAATATTGCCGAGTAGGTCAACATCTACGACATGGAAGAGCGATCAATCAATTGAAGTATACCTCTGGACATTATAGTAGGCCTCTCCCTAAGTGAGCTAGGGCCCTAGGATCCTCCGCCTTCTGCATCCAGTCCATCTAAAGGCTAGCGATCTACGCTATGCTTGACGATTCGCAGGCTCTAGACAAGTATTCTGTTTCAAATATCAATAGTCGTAAAATGCGTGAAATATATTCAATTACCAACAAGAACAGTTATTACCCTATTAGCAAATAAACGCGTGCTGCATTGACTAATTACTGCCAGTAATCACAATCATAACTGGACATATAAATTATCACCTATATTTCTTCAGCTGTACTAGAACTGCGAAGTTTACGTACAGCTGCATTTCAAAAGTATACATAGCCAGAATAAGCTGGCCTCCAATTGTATAAAAAGCCTATACAATGCAAAACCAGTTAATACTGGACATATGTATAGATTTATATGTAGCCGTGTGTACATATAAGTCCATTAATTCTGAAATTAACCTAACAGAAAGTATTTGCGTGATGCACGAAGATCTGGGTATCAGACCGTGGTGCGATGGTGCATGGGATAAGGGGAGGCGGCAGCGACGTGTAGAGGAAGATATGGATGGACTGAAATTAATAGGAAATGTATTAAGATGGTCGTTTAGATACGATTTTGATGATGGATTGGAAAATGGATTTCCATATATTTTCTTGTTACTTCTGAGGGACAGGAAAGCGAGTGAAATATTTTTAGGAAGTGATTTTAACTTAAAATCAGAGCTGATGGAATGCCGCTGTTGTGTCATTTCGTTGTAAGTTTGTATGTTAAGATTAACAATAGGTGTTTGGCTTTCTGCTTCAGCATAACCTAGCTTTTATCTCATGCATTCTTCTCTTAGAAGATATATTTCAGTATCATCATCATCATTCTCCTGCACTTATCCCAATTTATTGGGGGTCGGCGCTACATGTCTTTTTCTTCCATACTTCTCTATGAGTCGCCATCTTGGTAGTGCCCCCTTTCTAACCATATCACCATTCACACAATCTATCCATCGTTTATTTGGTCTTCCCCTACACTTATAGCTATCGACATTAATACTCAAAACATTCCTCACGACATGCGACAGTAATATAATTAAAATAATAAAATATAATTTCAGGGTTATCTATCAGTTTATTACTTGGACCAAAAACAAAATCATTCAGAGTGTGAATCGAAATTGCATAAAGAACACATATATTGCATTCTCAATTCACACTAAGTTTTAATTATGTTTTTAAATTTTAACTACTAAAATATAAAATTGAAAATCACTTGTCATCGTAAATCTGACGAGTGCTTAAATTAAAAGGTTATTTAGATAAAGATCGCTACAACAAATTAATAGTTTGTTTTAGGTTCTGAAACATGTTCTTTATGTAAGTGTGACGAGCTATGTGGTAACAAATTAGTATTTTGTTAACAACATTAGTCAAGAGTATTTCGAAATGTTTTACAAGCGGTAACAAAAATAAGAATAGTAAGTAGAATTTCATGTTAAAAAAAATGTTTTGTCAGTTTTTTTTTTTATTTGTTCTCGTAGCCTAGACTAGACCCTTAGTAGATTTAACTCGTTTAAAACTCAATCATACCTTCTACACTGTGTATTAAAGTTAAAAAAAAAACATGGGAATCTCCAAGAATCCATAATTCATCCTGACGTTTTAACCCCACTTAATAACAACTATTTACCCAACTCTAGCAATTTGAACGTACCATTTTAAACTCGACAGCGGTGGTGTCATCAACCTTTTTAATAACGTACTTATTACAATAATGGCACAGTTTTCTTAAAGAAACTCGTTCGAAATTCGCGGCTCTTGTGCGTGGTGATTACACCAATTATGTTGCTCCGTTTTGATACGCCTCAAACACGCGAGCTTTTTTAAAATACGAAATGCAACTAAACAATCATTATCTCTGTTCTAATTATGAAAAATAAAGAAGAATAAAATTTTCTAATCTCTGTTATTTATGTAAAGAGGTTTTAGTCTAGTAATCAAGGAGTATCGCTGTCTAGAGAAAATCACTGGGACTGTTAGATGTTATTATAAATAGGTATTATTAATTCTTTTTTAGGTCAAACCCATAATGACGTCAAGAAAAATATGCAAATGCATTTATTTGCCTGCAATTTCATTCAAGTTGGAATTTATTATATTGTGGTGTCTATTTTCCTATGCATTGTCTTAAAACCATTATTAAAGCAACGCCTGGTCATTCTAATTTATTGAAATCATAGACTGATTTTAGTCACTGAATTAAATCAGCAAATAATACCTATGCATTAAATCCTGAACAAATTTTCATATTTCTTCTTCGTTAACAATTTAAATAATCATCGATGACATAAAAAGGCGCGGGAAACCACCATAAACAATTTAAACTACTTCTATCACGTATTAATCATCGCAAATATCAACAATACAATCTAATAATTAACTAATAATTATAAATCCTAACACTTAATAGACTATGAATAATTCATTTAATTAAACATTCATAACACTAGAATGTATGGTGTTATTACGACAATTATTTCATTATTTATCGCCAATAATTACACAATCGCGGGATAGCGAATATGACGTTTGTTGTCAACTGTCATTACATCGGTAAACGAGTCAAGAATGCCATTTTAATTGTTATTCTGCATAATGTGTGGGCGTTAGTCATCGCGGTGAATGCACGATGAAACTGTGTAGGTTGAAAATACATCTAAGCTAACTTATCATGTTTTTCAAGGAAGTTATAACATCCGCGATCCGGGTATAACTTGATTTTTGCATATTTAATTTTAACGATGACATTCTCGAACACTTACAGATACAATATTAGCTTAAAAGTGTGCATCATCATTTTAAATAGGTTTGTTAAAACAAAGGCTAGTTTACACCGACTTCATCAAGTTTTTAATCCCGCCAGCGATCATGTTCCGTGTATTAGAGATGTTCCCAGCAGCCCTTCATTACGCCGCATCCATCCACGTCTCGCCAATAATTACAGAGCTCTTCTAGACAAATCACGTGCTGTGGTCCAAGGGATAGGAAACTTTCCATATCGAGAAAATAATTATGATTGTTTTTTTAACATAATAAGATCGAGTTTTTTATGTAAGTCTGGAATGGCCAATCCACCAAGATTAAGCGTGGAGATCAATGCTCGTGCCTCCTCTTTATGGAAAGAGGCCTTAGCCCTGCAGTTGGACACTAATAGGCGGGTATTATGTTTTGTCATAGCAGCTCTAAAATGTAAAAAAAACTGGGACTCCGGGAGTGCCGACAGAAATGAAAACAAAACACAAACAGAATACTTTGTAGGTACTCGGTTTTAATGTAAATCCAATATGTCAGAGTGATGACTCTGACATATTGGATTTACGTTAAAACCGAGTACATCCCGAGGACACCCGAACACATCCGAAGCGGGTATTTTTTTAATCGTCTTTATAAACAAAACACGCGCTGTGTCGCTTATGTCGGTAACAGTGGCGCGAGTTCAAGGGTTTTTTCACCATCCTAAAAAATGCCCAACGCGTCTAAAGAAGTCTTCAAAAAAATGCGAAAATGGAATCTGTTTGTTTTTTTTGGAAACAACCACGAAGAGATGAGACTAGAGCAAGTAGGTGCGATCGTCTTACCTGCAGAGAAGTGTGAAGATACCATGTTAAGCAAGTAACGACCGGATTTAACGCCATGGTTTTACATTCCGGATTACTCAGCAGGTTCGTCATAGCAGTAAATTAAAAACCTCACAAATCATCTGCCTGCCTTTTCCCAACTATGTTGGGGTCGGCTTCCAATCCCACCGGATGCAGCTGAATACCAGTATTTTACTTGGAGCGACTGCCTATCTGACCTCCACAACCCAGTTACTGGATACTTAATACGATACCCCTTGGTAAGGCTGGTTGTCAGACATTTGGGCTTCTGACTACTCGTAACACACAGACAGCTGGGACCAACGGCTTAACGTGCTTTCCGAGGCACGGAGGTGTCTCGGTATGTAAAGATGGTCACCCATCCACAGACCAACCGCGGCAAGCGTCGCTTAACCTGATCGATCGACCTGTGCGGCTGTTATTATTTAGCCACGGGCCCCTTAAAAAAACCTCACAAATAAAGACACAAAATCGATTCATTAATAGCAATATTAAATATGTAACATATTTAATATTGCTATTAATGAATCGATTTTGTGTGAGTGTCCATGGATGGAGTTTCTTGCCCGTTCTTCTCCATGATAGTAGGTATCATGGAGAAGAACGGGCAAGAAACTGCGCTTTGGAATGGGCTATCTTCATATTTCTGACCGACCGACTCCTTGACAATTCAAAATGGCCTGTAAATGGTTTAATTGAAATAGATGCAGCAAATAAAAACACAAAAGCTAGTCATCAGTAGCAGCACTTCTCCTAAGCCTTGCTCCAAACCGCACATGTAATATTTTTTTGCTACATAGATCTAAAACAGGGAAATCCGTCGCCAGCAAACTTCCCTGCGTTACGTGTGTATAGGTTTTGCTATACATAACTGACGTAATGTCAGTCTTTATGAGGAGTCTTTTTGTGGTCACAAGACGCGCATACGCAAGATTATGTGATGTCTTATGACGGGAAAATATGGAGTGATACATTATAGACAGGTATAGGTAGATCGATATCGTAATTAACGCTGAGGTGTGTAATGCCTCTGAGTATGTGTGTGAAGTTACTCATCAAGAACTATTATTTCGATTTTCCTGCAAATGTGTAAGGAAATTGTTTGTTATTGGATTTTTCCATCAGTTTCTCAGTAGTAGCCCGGAGTCTGGATTTGTTCCCAGTTGATAACAATAAACTCGCCCCCTGTTACACGGGATTTAAACATAACTGGTGAAATGTAGTGTACTATACTTACAGTCAACAAAAGAGATAGGTATGCAGGATCGTCGGATAGATATAGTTGAAGTTTAGTAAGAAACTGATGGATGTTATCGACTGAAATTTAATTTGATAAATGAGCTGTTTGTTTTCTATTAATAAAATAAAATTTTATTCGAGAACATCCATCGGTCATCCACAAAACCGTAGACTCATGGACTACAAAGTACATGAACGAATAACATTCACACACCTAGGTACATCAATATTCTTGAAACGTACAAATAATCTCTATTCTGTCCACTTGTCGGTGAGAAGCCGGGACCACCGGACCACCACGACGATGCCCACGCGCCTCTCCGCTTGAGAGCCACTCCTGCGCAGCCGTAACGCGACGCGTGACGCTGCGATTAGTCGCCGATATGCGCATCGAGCGTGCTGCGATTTTCACGACATTGTCGCGGATTTGTGGCGGTCGATGATTTGGTGAATTGAGGAGAGATTATGACGTGGCTGTAAAAGGGTCGGTAGGGTCTTGTAGGGTTCTATTTTCTATGTTGTTGATGACATCAATTGTTTTTCAATTGCACTGGCGTTTTACGGTATTTGTAAATAGAAAATGATTAAGTATTTATTTGTTATGCTATGTAATGTCTTCAATTGTCTTGACATATTTACCGAATTATGTATGTGTATAGTTAGTTAGTGACCATGTAACTACTTAGGCAACGCGTAGAAAGTGCTTGCAAGCAAAAACATAATTTGCCTGATTGTCGGACACACTTACTCATATCTATGTCACGAGACAAATAAAAATATGCAAGAATGCAATTTAAAACGCAAATGTAACAGAATTATCCACGTCGCAACAACGCAGACTTTATCGTCCCCACGAACAAAATGCCACCGTTATCCTGTAACGCAGGGTTGTCAATCTACGCGATCGCAATTAGCGGTGCGCACGCGCAGCGATGGCCCGCGAGGCAGCCCTGCGGTTGGGCGATAAACCGTACGTGACGGGTCGCAGTCGCAGGTTAACGCGTGTTACAATGAATGACGACATTAACCTGTCGTTTCAATATAACGTTTGTTAAACCAACAAAGGCAGTCCGATGGTAGTTACGGTAAATCATTTGCCTCCTATTCCCTCAAAGCTTGTAGGCAAATATTGTTTATTGTATGAATTGGTACATGCTTCGTCCTGACCACATTGTGGTCGTTGGCTATTGTTTATGTTATCAGATATGGAAACTAGCGGACGCCCCTAAGAGTACTCGTGCATTCGGACTTTCTCAGACTCTCTCTTTAATTTAGGACGAAATAGTTCATGGATCTAGCCTGAACGACCATACGCATTGAGTTTGTAGAAAAAGAAAGCGAAAAAACACAAACGTATGGGGGAAAACTATGACGTTTGGAAGTTAGCAGCAGGCCATTAACGTATTTTTAAGAACGTTCGCATTCTCATCTTAGTCTCAATCTGTCAAAAATACCTAATCTAATTTTCATACATTTTTGACTAGTTTTTGACATTGATTGTCGCTGAGATGAGATTGCGACTACACCTTTAACGTTATTAATTACGGGAATTAGCCTTCTGTTAATAGCTTAGTTTTTGTTCTTGAATTCTTAACGGACAAACAAAACACATTACCACTCCTTTGCGTCGCGCAGTCGGGTAAAAAGGAGGGTGTGTGCTTATGACCACACGATAGGAGTAAAAACTTACGGCTGGAGCCGAGTAAACCCGATTCAGCGTCACCGACCGACTGGAGCCGAGTATACCCGATTCAACGCCGAGTATACCCGATTCTGCGCCGACTATACCCGATTCAGCGTCACCGACCGACTGGAGCCGAGTATACGCGATTCAGCGTCACCGACCGACTGGAGTCGACTATACCCGATTCAGCATCACCAACTCGATCGTGAAGGTTCAGTTTCAAAAGAGTGTGATAGTGTGTGAGTGAAAGTTTAAAAGAGTGAAAGTGTGAGAGTGAGTGAGAGAGTGGTGAGTGTGTGTGTGAGAGTGAGTGAGTGTGAGAGTGAGTGAGTGTGAGTGTGAGTGAGTGGGGTAAGAGTGAAGAGTGAGGGAGTAGAGTGAGTGAGAAGAGTGAGTGAGAGAGTGGAGAGTGCGCGCCTAAACAAGTTTCCATTTCAAAAATCCATGATCACATTACAAGGACACGTAACCTATAAAAGAACTTTGTATACCTTTAAAATCCTGACACAGTGTTAAATTCATTGTTAATCCAGGCTTGTATCGTTTCCTTTTAAACGACAAATAAAACCAACGTTTATGGCCGTTTAGTCTGTAACTTACAAAGGTTTTATGGGTTTTATTCCCATCGTTCTGGCATAATATATTCTTACATTAAACTGCAGAAATTGTATCCTAAATACAAATCTTCTTCGTGCATCTTTTATGCAAACAAGAGTATTATGTTAAAACCAATTGTCGTGTGAATTGCACCAAACTTACGTTCTGCACCCTAATTCCATAACACACTATAAATCACAATCTGAATCATTTTGAAGTATTGTTAATCCATTGCTTCCTATGTTCGAAAAATGTGCCTGCTCGACAACGTAAATAACGCAATGAATGTTGTTGAACTGTCAAAATGAGAGCCATTTCTACTGTTAGTGTATTACTCTCCTGGTCTAGATGCATGAAAGTAATGTTTTTTTTTATACCTCTCTAAGATCTAAAACAGCTTTTAAAAATAGCTTTTGACGATAAAATTTTCTTGACGAGTTCTCGGTCAACCATTCGGTCGGTCGGCCATTTTTTTTTCTTAAATCTCTTACTTAAGGTTCAAGACCTAAACTGATCCCTATGATAAGTCCCTTGTGAAAGTAGCACTCCCAAGCTAATGACTGTCATACACACACACACACATACAAACTCTGATATACCGATGATAAGTTAAGAATGTCTCGGAATAAATTTTTCGCTCATTATTTCTTTTCTTTTTTTGCAGGTAAGCACTGAGCTGTAGTTTGTTCCAATTGGGAAGAAATTCTTATTTCTTCTTTTGGTAAGTTCTTTGATGCCGACTTTTTGGTTACATGAAGGAAAACTTTACATTCTATGTACCATCTAATGGACTCGCGAGTTGGGATTGTGAGAAAGCGAAAATTCCTAAGCAGAAAGCTAATATGCTATATGGAAGGCCTTAATTTGTTTTTTCCAAACAATACGGATACAGGATATCCTCCTTAAATTGCATATTTTTTATATTGTGCCCCACTGATGGGCAAACGCCTCCCCTTTTACTTGCCGTGCGATTTCTGGCCATTTTGGCCTTGCAAACGTTATCAGATCGTCACACCACCTTGCCTTCGCTTCGTGGTCTACCTCGACGGCGATGTACTCCCTCAGGCGTCCAGTGAGTGACGATCATTGCCCATCTCTCCGGGTGCATTCGTAAGACGTGTCCTTCTCTAATTACAAAAGCATAGATCAGTATAGAATCAGCTTGACGCCACAAATAAAATACAGAGAAAATGTGTACCAATGACAATGGCCCGAAGAATCGTACAAAAGCTAATTAAGATTGCGCATGGCGACTTACCTATCAGTCAATACCATGTAAACACATCGCGACATAATGATGTAACAGAGTGCTAAAAACATTAGTACTGTGTCGATAATTGAGTGAACACGTTACGACAGAAGGCGTAATGGCGAACCTACCAGCACTCTTGTAGAACTCGAATACTGTTTTAGCAACACTTTGAGTATCTTGTCTTGTCGGTTAAATCTATATAACGGTCAAGTGTTTACGTTGTTATCGCGTATAGAGACTTGTTTTCAAGTTCTTTCCCAGTCATGTTCACAGTTTGACCCCTCATTTTGTGGCCAGTGGGACAGTCCAAGTGGTCCAAAACATTAAGAGGAAATGCGGGTGGTCGTTTCTCCATAGAAACGCTCTCGCCTCTTTTCTTTCTGGATAATGACCATAATAAAGTAATGATTTTTGACAGATTAATAAATATTAACTACTTGTATGTCCCTATGTTTTCCTTTTTGATGACACATTATTTTTATAAGCACTAGAACCCTCAAAAAATACCGATTTGAACCGCTGCCACGCTGCCAACAGAGGCCTAGTGTACAAAGACAACTGTTCATGAAAAAAGAAAAACATAGGGACACAGTATAATAATATCCTTCTTATTCAGTTTATGAAATATATTTTATATTGGTCCAATATTAAATTATGACTTTTTACTTAGACTTTTTCAAAAGTCTCTCCGACCGCCTTTCATCTTAAGCTAGGAATTTACATAGTGAACTACTTTTTTTATAACGCTTTTCTTTTGTTTTTACTTTCCTTGCAACTTGTCGAGCAAGAGCTGTAATGTTCTTTGCATTGCTTACCAAAACCCTGGTTTCCTCTTTCGGTTCATGATCATGATCACCTGAGTTCTTGGCATTATTGAATGTTAATTGACTTTCATCATTATCCACAGACCAATTGCCCCCCATTGATAGTTATAGGCCTCCTTTGCGTGTCCCAGCCTCATCTAGAAAGCTGACTTTTTGACTATCAAATGTTATAAGCTGGCAGCCAATTACAGGTCATGAGCCTTTTGTACCAACCCGCACTGAGCCCGCTTTTAGATAACAGCCCACTGATCCCTCTCGAAGAGCAGAGGCCTGAGTCCCAGCAGTTGGGAACATTATAGGCTGATTCGTAATCATCATAACCTTTTGTGTTCTGTGTGGATAACTTGGTCATCACTTGGTAACTGAGCTAATAATGTTATATCTCCAAGAAGTGCATATTATTTTCTACGTTAATTGCCTTTTGATGTATTCACAAGTTTATACACCTCATTTAATTTCCTCGTTGATTAGCTACTTCTGCCTTATCTTCAGAAACATCTTGTAACATCGCTATTAACTAGCATGAATCTGTTTACAAGCTGCGTATGAGTGTTCTAGTGCTGTAATCTTACCAGTAACTGGTTAGATACTACTTAGATGTAATCGTGGTTGACAGACGTCCGACTTTATGTGGGTTTTATGTGACGGTAAAATGTTAAGTTTATTTTAATTAGCTGTTATGTGAAAGAGCTCTTAGTGCCTGTTTCAACATGCCCGGATAGCCACAATCTAAGAGATTCATTAAAATATGAAACTGAATTTATCTGACTGTATCTGCCAGATGAGATAACCAGATATGATATTAGCTGACGAAACTTCATAGACATGATAAGCATCGATATCTGATGATGATAAAATAATTAATTTTGCGAATAATGTAGTGCATGCTGTGCTTTTCGTTGTAATAAAAAGTTAAACTTCTGTTAAGTAATGAGGTACTTTGACTTAAGCTTCATCATCGTTTCAGCCGAAAGACGTCCACAGCTGGACATAGGCCACCACGACCGCCACTTCGACTGGTTCTGTGCGTATTGCATCTTTGTTTTAGTTTTGACCTTCACCAGTTTCATCGGTCCACCTTGCGTACCGAAAGACGTAGCGTTGGAAGACTTAAGCTTGCAATGAACTAATTGTTAAGTAATAAAATAAAAATAATTTTCTAAACTCATCACGTCTGTGAAGTACCGCTAATTAATTCCAGATTAAGGTCAATGACTTACTGAATACATACATATACCGACCAACTATTGAACGTACATTCTTCCACTGACGTTCCCTTCAACGTCTTGCATTCCAAAACAAGCTAATATAATAATACGATCATAAAACAATGCATTTAACATACGAGATGACACAACACGATGCATACCAGCACGTTTACAAGTCCCCTGCGCGTACGCATGCTATCCGGGAAACGACAAGCGGTTGATATCACCGGTCGGCAGTACCTAGTGGCGGTATATCTTCTTACCGTTTGCCTTCCTGTGCGGATTTTTGCTAGATTAGTGTGGCGAAGAATGTTGCCAATTGAAAAAATGATGTGGGATTGTCGTTCGTTAAAAAAAGATTTCATCGGAGTTTGGATAAGCATCTTTGTATGACCCTAATTCCGACCATGCGTTTGCGAATCTTCAAGTAAAGGAATATTTTTGTGTATCTGGCTTTCGCCTCAAGTCTCCCGTTGATGGTCAGAGGACGGACCCTTCACTTCGCTTCACTTGACTTCTTCAACGCCCATATCTCTCTTTTAATAGCTAATAAGGAACAATTTTTTTGGAAAAAGCCGAGCTCCCTCGCGTCTCGTGCTCGTCCCGCCTGCCTTCCTCCTCTGGAATCATCTTACTGCCTCCAGCTGCTGTGTCTCACTATCTTGAACTCGCAACACTATTTCCTTCAAGCCTTCCTACCGTTCACCCAACCCGTCTATTATCCCGTTTCCCATAATTCTCCACTGGCAACAATATTACGCCTGCAATAACAGCTGTAACACTCCCAGTTGACACATTTTCTGAGTTTGTTTATGATTTTACAAGCGGCTGCGAGTCGCGACTGCGTGTCGTCTGTCGTTCTCTCGGCACTGGCGCACGCGCAGCGCTTTATGATTTTCGCGCGTCTATATTTCCTGCCTAACGGTCCAGCTAGGGTTGCCAGATAAATTTATGCGTCGGATCGATTTATGTGCTGCGTTTTAGGAAGTTATTAATTTTTGTTGTTGGTAATGGTGTGTTAATGTTTTGTTGGGAGTGTAATTGCTTTTCTTATTTGTTGTTTGGCTTTGAAATGAAGATGAATTATTTTATTAGTTTTTCTCGTTAACAATATTATTCCTCGTTAAGGTTCCCCTTGAATCTTGTTGTTTTTATTCCTCAGTATGCAAAGCACACACATGTCTGTGTATTTAAACAGCGATGGTTATGATTCAATTACATATACATTAATTACTCAATTTCTTGTTATATCCGGACTGGAAAGGCCTGGTCCTTTGTCCAAGCAGGCCCTAAAAACGTGAGATGTTCGTATCAACTCCCACGCGGCATGATTAACACAGCTCGTAGTGTCTGCATAGCACAGTCGTATTAAACGTTGTACTGTACGTGTGCACGTTTCGTGCTGGTCGGGAATGGGGCCAGATTTGGGTTTCAAATGTTACAATTTCTTAGTGTGGACATTGTTATCTGTAAATGACGGAATAGAGCATTAAATTTGCTGGCTTGTGGTATAAAATGAAATTTTGTTAAAATTTTGGGGTGAGAAAGGAATGTCACACAATGAGTAACCTCATTTATATATTACGTGTTTCTATGGTGGACTTTTGAACAGCAGTTTGCTTCATGCATAGATCTTTTGCAGCCGTTACGGGTCGTCAGAAGCCCGAAAGTCAGAGAACCAGTCTTACCAAGGGGTATCGTGTTACCAACTGGGTTGTGGAGGTCAGATAGGCTGTCGCTCCATGTAACATACTGATATTCAGTTGCATCCGGTTAGACTGTAAGCCGACCCCAACATAGTTGGAAAAAGGAGACGATGAGTATGCTTCATGCAAGTCAAACAGCATCATAATAGAAACAACAGATTACCTCCTGCTTTGAGTATGAAAAAATGGTGGTTATGTATTTATTTAATACTTCAAGTTCAAGCACATAAATGTACAGAGGCGGACTTAATGCCATAGGCATTTTCTACCAGTCAACCTTTGGGTGATGCAGAGACAAATAGTGGTAGGTGCAATCATGAAAATTGAGATAAAGATACGCATCAACCTATTAAAACTATGAATATAATACTACCTTATGACATATAAATATAAGCACAAACAAATATACATTAATACAATTACTAAAAAGAAATAAGACGAACAATGAGAAAATATTACCGTTGTACTGCCAGCTTCTTCCGAATGTGCTCGCGAACCTTAACTTTAAAGGATACTCCTTGACAACAACAAGTAAATTGTCAAAATGTAATAGTTTTTTATTCGTTTTCTTTTTAGGCATCTGGGTCTAGAAGCCTCTAGAGGTCAATCGCTTAGGTAAAGAAAACAACGTTTTACAAAAACACACACAAGTTCTTCTTCCCACTGAGCCACCTTTGCATACACAATGTGACAACTGACGAAATCCGAGCCAGATAAGGCTATAGTCACCTTTAATATTCGCATTACCACCTTGAAAGCCAAGCCAGCTAATTAGGAGATAAATAACACTACGCCCAAACATCGTGCTTAGTAGTAATTGCCCGTAATTGCAATTTATTGCGTCCGCACTATAGTAACCGTTGTTTATTGGATGCCCTTAATAGTTTGTGGTTCTATGGTGGACGGATTTAGATTTAATTGGTTCGTTTTTAAGGATTTGGTTGGGGGTTAATGATTTTGTGATCGTTTATTGGGGCGGTAGTGTGTCTTATCTTTCGAGAATTGTCTATGGAATGCACTGGATTGACAGCTGTCAAACGATCCTGTCGTCTGCAAATCTCATTTTGTTACAAACATCTTTTGGCGCGTTGTCAAAAACGGAACTAACGCGGCCATCTTGTTTTTCAATACAATACAATGCTCCCGTGTTAATGTCAATCAGGCGCCGAAAAATTCTTGTAACACTATATCGCTTTTTTGGAGAAACATCAACGTAAATGTATTTTTTCCCAAAAAATTGTTAAATATGCCAAAGCATGTAGAAAGCGTATTACGTTAAGAAAGCAGACTTAAAAAAAAGTAGCGGTTACGTCGATGTTTCTCCATGGGCGTTATGGTCTTTTCTATTTCTGGATAAGTATTTGTTTGTAGTTGGTAGTTGGAACCTACCTTTGTCTTTATTTTTATTTTCCAAACACAATGGCGAAGAAACTGAGTATCTGCAGCTTTTCAATGGCATTTGAAACGTAATGAATATGGCTGAAGTTATAGGTTGCAGCCCTACTTTACACCCACAACAGTCACCCGTTCCCTTCAGCTGGCTCTTATGCATTGCACAAGATATCGCAGGTAGAATTGATGCAATTACCATTGCATTTCCGTTAACATTATACATTCTCTAAATTGAGGGAGCCTTCAGCCTCCGAATTTGAATAATACCCTCTAAAACGGTACAAAACAGGATACGAATCGTTACCAATCGGATTTTCGAAGAAGCCGTGCATTTATTTACACTTCCCAGATTCGCCTGCAGGCGATTTTCGGTTCTCGGTCCATTGTATGTTAAGTCAGACCGTCTTTGCGAATTTATTACGGACCCCTGAAATAAAAATGGCGTTAATATCGTTAATGCTGCTAATATTTTTCGCAGCTGAGCAAAAAAAAGGTGGCGGCGCCGCGTTGATTGTTTCACATAAATCATGTGCAACGCCATTAGTAGGACAAATGCGCTTGCGCAGGTCCCATCTCATTTACATATTAACTAGGCAAAATTGCTTTGGCTCTAAAGGAAAGGCCATTCTTGCCTTTCTTTTATGGTATTATCGGAGGATGTAATGTATTCAATAAAGGATAAACTTCTCTCTTTGTTGTGAAGGTTTATGACTTGGTTAAACTAAGAATGCGCACTCGCACCGAAGATGCAAATGCTGTTGCGTAGTGGCCAAATCTTGGATCGAATTTACATAAATCCCGACATGTATGTGTAGCAGCCTCTTCCGCCAACACAAATATACAAAATGACTTTTATTTGAGAGTCAATTTTCCAAATGAAAGGCAAAGAAGAACGGTCACGTAGCAGTGCCCAAATCCTTGAATCCTCTTAAGTATTGAATTTTTGGCTTTTCTACATAATTATTCGAGTGCTATGTTCTCGTCATCCATCTCCATTTAAAGGCCCTAGGTTATGGCCAGAGACCCTTGACCCAGTAAACAAAAGCTTTCTTCTGACATTTTTGGCGAATAATTTTAATAATACGGTAATATTTATTCAGTTGACTCGTGCTTTGCTTATTTGGAAGACAATTTCCATAAACAGTGTATCTACCTGCCGTTCGGGACTTGTTGCTACTTCCAGTGTTGCCTACACCGACGGAACCTTAAAGGATTGTAGTCTTTTGGAATGGCAGGATGTTAGCTTAACGTTTCTGCATAATGAGCGACTTCCGTTCCAATATTTGTCGAAGGATAAATATGTTTCATTGTCTTTAAGAAGACTTAAGTTAAGTAGCTATGTATGCAGGTATTGCCTTTGTAATGTTCAGTTAATATGCAAATCGGAAAGCTAACTAAACAGTCGAGATTTAAGAGCGCACTTTTTGAAATCAAAACGGTTTCCTTATAGTCTACTAGATACTTCAGAGGCATCAAAGTAAGCCCCAAGCACCGCTTCCAGCAACATTTACTAAAATATTAGTTCCCTTCCCCATAATTTATGAACACAACACCCCATTTCCTTCAGTAAACCCTCGCAAATTGCTTGATTTCTAAGCCGGTAGATCAAATACACTATATTTTTCGCCCATTTCAAGACCAGGCTGGACATCAAAGATTGTTGCAACGTTCCAATTGCAACCAGCTTGTATTCGATACAGAGTAAATCCAGCACAGTAAACAATCGTATGTAATGTAAAAATATCGCAATCTGAGAGCTTGAAGTGAGTAAAGTTTGTGAAAAAGTGACCGGGTCAGCGGACAGGTCGCAGTGACATTTAACTAAATTACGTGCGTGGCGGGTACTTTGTGAAATGATTGCGGGTTTCGGAGCGATGAATTGCGGATACAAGATAACTGAGAAAGTATATGGAGTATTTAATAAGGCCGAATGTATTGCTTTCGCTTTTCTGCGTCAATTTAATTGGAAATTAAAGGATTGATGGGTGACATTATCGAATTTGGGGGTAATTTATTAATCAAGAGATATTATAAGCTTTAACTGTAAGTAGAAGTACCAGTTTAAGTATAGTATATGAACGTATTTGTGTAGGTTGTATACATTAGCCCCCTTACTAATAAACGTATTATATCAGATGAATAGTTACACACCGATTTCTCTCTTTCAGTCGTCAGTAATTTGACTTTCGAAAGAAAAAGACAAAGCGTTGTGTAACTATACAGACGCTATACAACGTGTATTAGTAAGGGGGTATACATATAACATGTCTTTACATTATGAGTAAGTTGGGTACTTACATAGAATTTCTTAAAAATTTAACAAAAACCTTGACCGAAGCTAGAGGTTAAACACTTAACCAGCATAATATCTTCCAATTACATATTCTTCTTCAGTTTCGTTACCAACCCTTCGCTAATCCCGCCCACGTTTTCCTCCCATCATTCCATAGACAGCTTAATCTTTAAATACCAGGTTTACCATAGTTACACAAATGGCCGACATTCTAAAATGTCAGTCACAAGATGTTAAGCATCTGTAGTGGCCTAATTAGCCATAGTTGGGCAGATTTGACATTTATTTAGCCATGACGACACGGAGTCAGGAGTTCAAAACAATAAGGTAAGGACAAATGTATTTAAAGATAATGCCAGAGCTCCTAAACAGTGTAAACAGGTCTAATGGTTGTTAACCTCTGGAGTTATTGTAGTGACTCCAAATGCTCTGGTATAATCGGCACATAAAGAGTTGTGTATTTTTGCTAGCGATTGTGGCCTTACCATTTAAATTACTGTACTGGAAATTACACTGAACCGGTCGAATTGGCGTTGCTTGAGGAAGGCCTATGTCCAGCAGTAGAAGTCTTTAGGCTGAAATGATGACGATGATGACTGGAAATTGGAACATATAAAAAACTTGTATTGTTTTAAGCTGCAAAAATGGTTGATTATGTTTATTGTCTCCAGCTGCGTTCAGAATGGAAACGTCACATAGCTAATTAGGCTGTCACAAATCATTTTTGTTATTGCAATATAAATCGTCCGACCCAAAACTATCATTACATTGAAAGCATAAAGCTGAAATCTATATATCATATCATATGTAAGTCATGATGCAATACCAAATCAGTTTAGAAATATTCATGATCCGTGATGAAATGCTGCTGTCAGACATCCTTACATTAACCACTCGTCAAGCGAGATTAAAAATCAGCGATCGTCATCTGAATTCAGGTCTACCTGTCGTTGTATTAATGAGGCTTTGCGACCTGGTCTTTTGAGCCAAACTGGTCAAGTGGATTATTTATTGCTTGTTGCTAAATATGTGGAAATCGTGTCATTCGAATTGAGTTTTCGAATCAACAAAAGCTGGGTCTTGTGGCTAAGTAATTACAGCCGCACGGGTCGATCGAATAGGTTACGCTACGCTTGCCGCGGTTGGTACGTGGATGGGTGACCATCTTTACATACCAAGACCCTCCGTGCCTCGGAAAGCACGTTAAGCTGTTTGTGTCCGGCTGTCATTCGTGGATCTTTGACAGTCGTTACGGGTCGTCAGAAGCCCGAAACTCTGACAACCAGTCTTACCAAGGGTTATCGTATTACCCAGTAAGTGGGTTGTGGAGGTCAGATAGGCAGTCGCTCCATGTAAAATACTGGTATTCAGCTGCATCCCGTTTGACTGGAAGCCGACCCCAACATAGTTGGGAAAAGGTTAGACAGATGCTCCCCAAACTACCACAACACGCAGGATATTGCAACAAATTCTTAGAATAAATCCCATTTAAAACTACACAATTTATCATAAGGATAAAAACACTTTATAAATACTCCACTAGATAGCAACAAGAATGTACCCAGCAATGACGGACAGTGATTTTTACCCACAAGTAAAAAGTAGTTCTAAAGGTCATGCGCAGGCGCAGCATACGCGCTAACTGGTTGGTCGGTTAATTCGCCGATACCGAGAAGTAATTACTTATGTATAAGTTATATTGTTCATAGGTATCTGCAGGTTTTCGTTTTGTAAAACGGGATTTTTGATAACAAGTCTAACAGCATTGATTGTGGGTTTAATTATTATAGTTTTGTTGCGATGTATGAAAAAAAAAACTGTATATATTAACGTTTTTAGTTTCATTGATGTCTTTTATAGTATGAATGGTGTTGAATAACTTTAAGCGGATCGGCAGAAAGGTGTAGGTACTTTTCTGATGATCGCCAAATGTTGTTCTTATGGCACTTTCTGACCCTATATTGTGGTGGTAACTGGCATGCCTATGTCCGTGTCTCGGAAAGCACGTTAAGCCGTTGGTCCCGGCTGTCATCGGTGGATCTTTGACAGTCGTTACGAGTCGTCAGAAGCCCGAACGTCTGACAACCAGTCTTACCAAGGGGTATCGACATCGTATTACCCAGTAACTGGGTTGGGTCGCTCCATGTAAAATACTGGTATTCAGCTGCATCCCGTTTGACTGGAAGCCGACCCCAACATAGTTGGGAAAAGGTTAGACAGATGATAAACTGGCAGGTGTAAGGAACAGAAGTTTGAAAAGGGATATAATTATGATTGTTTCCGCGACGTTTCTTTTGCTGGGCAGTAGGTACCTACCTAGTAATCCGTTGAAATATGGCAATCAACTATCCACGGTAAAGACTCTAGATTCTTTCACCATCTTTTAATCAACTCAGCCTATCGCAGTCCACTGCTGGACATAGGCCTTCCCCAGACTGCGCCGCAACACCCTGTCTTCCGCCTTCCGCATCCAGTTTACCCCAGCCACCTTCATTAGGTCGTCCGTCCATCTAGCTGGGGGACGTCCCACATTACGCTTGCCGATACGTGGTCTCCACTCCATGACTCGTCTACTCCACCGGCCATCGGTCCTTTGACAGACATAGCCAGCCCACTGCCACTTCACTTTGCTTACTCTGCAAGCTATGTCGGTAACTCCGATTCTTTTCCGGATAATCCCATTCCATCTTTCACAATGTTGATATTCAAACGGTTGTTCTATAATATAAAAATAAAAGTCCGATCCAACGGACATTAAGAACTTGTTGTGAAATAGCGAATCGGCAAAAAGCTTGAAAAATTACGTCTCACCCAACACTAATCGCGTTTGGCTGGACAGTTAAAAATAACTGTAACTTTCACTGAATAGAAGTTGTTACCAAAATTTGTACTCGCACGTACAGATACTTTCGATAGTAAATCGTTTTATAACGTTTAGTCTAATCGGCATCTCATTTCTACCTATATGCTCAGTTTGACTGCGTCGTTGGTCTTGGCATGAGGTTCTGGGTTCGATTTCCAAGTCGGGCCATGTGTTATTAGGTTTTTCTATCTGGCATTTCTCAGCAGCAACTCGGACTCTGGATATGTGCCCGGTTGATGGCAATAGGCTCGCCCACTGTTACATGGGATTTAAACAGAACAGGCGAAATGTGGGTGTTCTGCAGTTACACCTCTGCTCAACACTTCGGGGGATCAAGGCGTGATGAAATGTATGTTTATATGCTCAGTTTAAAGTCCAACTTTTGGGAAGTCACTTTCCAAGAGCAATCAAGTTCTATCTCAGCGATGTAGGGATGTTACAAAACCCTGTCTTCGTCATAAAATGTGTCCTGCCGAATTATTTGTATCATCGTCGTTTTGCAACAACATGATTTCACTAGATGCGTCAGTATCCTTGCAATCGGATATAAAGTTATCAGTGAGTCAATCACTTAAACCTCTTGCACAATCTACTCAAGTTCTAGAAACAAACACCACACCTGGTCCTCACATCACCTGACCGTACTTAGAAGACAGTAACTCTACACTTGACACCTCACCTTCTCATATCTGTACAGTAATCAGAGCCACCAGCCGTTGATTTGTCAACAAAGCTCTTAAAACAAATTGCACAACGTTATTAAGTTTTATTTGCAGCTAAATATCATTGAGCTTAAGTTTCAAGTTATGATTGCTTCATTTGAACTTAGTAACTTGATCTGATCAGATACTTTAATGTATTTCTTCATCTGAAACTGAGCTGGTAGATAGGACTGATTTAATGCGACATTGTTGGGAACCTGTTCAGTGATTTGATCCTGAATATTAATTTTCGTTGCCTTCAGACTAGTTTAGCCTAAATTGTTCTTTGCATTACAATCCTTCCTATTCGTCAATTATTGTCTTATGACTTCGTGTCACAATTGTCAATACTGATAATGAACATTTTAACTTGACTTGATTCTTGGACTTTGTTATTTATTAATCCTTTTGCATACGGTCTTAATATTAGAAATTAAGCTGTGAATGAGTAATGAATGAATGATTGTAGCATGAACATCAATCAACTCGGCCAATCGCAGTCCACTGTTGGACATAGGCCTGTCACAGGCTGCGCCACTACTCTCTGGCCTCCGCGTTCTGCATCCAGTCCATCCCAGCCACCTTCATCAGGTCCATCTAGCTGGGAGACGTCCCACACTACGTTTGCATGAACATTTTATACTAAAACCATATAAGTATATGCCATATATCCAAGAAGCGATACCATGAAGATAGTTGATCCTGCACTGGAGCGATTTATTACTGATCCTGGACAACAAAAAACAATCAAAATTCGGGGTAATTTCCTAAAATTTAATTGTTTAAAAAACTACCCTGTCTGTACACGAATTTCCAGTTTTAGGGTGTATACAATTGAATGTTTGGCATATACTAGAAAATAAAAGCAGTGACTCGTTTTGTTTGCCATGGTCAGGCATAGCTGTGTTTGACCCTGGGTCAGTCGTAAAAGGGAGTACGGTAAAGTTCATGTTAACTGAATATCTCATCCATACATTCCCCGTTTAACGTTCATATGATAGCTATCTTGCTTGAAGGTTATAAATATTTGCAATGTGCTTTTTTGAGTGCTATTGTTTATGGTATACTGGTTTTGGTGTCACCGGCATAAGTTTCGATCCCGTGGGAATATCGGCATAAAAATTATATATCCCATGTCCTTTTCCGGGACTCAAACTGTCTCTATACGGCGGTTTAAGCGGTTTAAGCGTGAAGAGGTAACTGACAGACACACATTCGCATTTATAATATTACTATGGATTTGAATGTAACGGTATTTTGGGTTTCAAGTAATTTTGTTTCCATCGCTACTGTAATTTTATTGTGTATTTTGCTTTCATTGGTTGATTCATTCATTACATAACATAATAGCCTATAATCCCCAAAGGGTTGAACAGAGGTGTACCTATAAAACACCCACATCTCGCCAGTTAAGTTTTAAGTCCCATGAGGTAGAGACCACAAATCCAGCCTCCGAGCTGCTACTCAGAAATTCCAGATGGAAAACCCAATATTAATTCGCCTGGCCCGGGAATCGAACCCAGGGCCTCATCGCTTGCTACCACTAGACAAACAGGGCAGCCACATTGGTTGACAATAGTTCAGTATTGTCAAATTCTTTTATTTTCCGTTTATGCATCATCAGCCTAGCTTTTTCCCAACTATTTTGGTATCGGCTTCCAGTCTATTTTAACAAGATGCATCTGAATCATCATCATCATCATTTTAGCCGAAAGACTTCCACTGTTGGCAATGCCGGATTAAGGCTACTTGATGCCCTAAGCAATCCACGCATGAAGGCCCTCCTATCCACTAGTCGCCTCGTATTTTTTCAAAACAACGACGAGCGGTTTGTAAAGATTGGCGCACATCTCTAGCTAGAGTGACTTTTGGGTCTTGTAATATCTTGCTGATAAGCAGCCTTGCCTTTCATGTGCTAGCAAATACTGTTTCGGTGCTGTTTCTGCCTTATGGTGCGAGACGTGATGCCCTAAGCAATTGCTTCATTTGCTTATGGGCTAATCCGGCACTGACTGTTGGACATAGGCCTCCCCCAAGATGCTAACTGGTTCTGTGCTTCCCGCATCCAGCGGATTCCTGCGATCTGAATACCAGGATTTTATATGGAGCGACTGCATTTGTATGAAATTAAACTTATCTAAATGATTATTGCGTTCCGGATCCCTCAGATTCCCACTCTTCCTACGCAAAAAACAGTTCTTGAATCACAATGTCTTCTTGTCCTCATAAAGTACTTATTTAACCATTACCTTTCTTTTTGTTACAGGTGAGGCATCATCTTATGGCGGGTCCCGTACAACGGAACCAACAATTGCGAATCCCTTCTCACAATAATTTTAAAATTTAAATTCGCGCCGGCCCACTTCACTCGTGAAATGCGACAAGTATAACCTTATTTGTTTTAAACATTCATAAATTGTTTAAACCGTGTGAAATTTCCCAGCGTCGTCGGTCGACGACACTGATATTTTGAATTTATCGGCCATTTTTGACCTCTCGCTGCCCTAAAATGTGTACATACTTACCTTATGGATTGGGGTGTTATCCGATTTCGTTTTAAAATTATGCGAAAGGTTTTACTTTATGTGCTGAATTTAAATAAACTCACGAAATTCTGTTTGACATGCAATGATTCGATTCGATGTAAAAGAAAAAGCACAAACCAGAAATCGAATTATTCGAGGGTCCGACAAAACTGAAGGTAGATAAAAATAAATCATAATTTTCCTTAAAAAAAAGCACACATCGTCTATTTCTAAGCAGGCCCTACCAATCGTAACGGCCTCACATATCGTCGGGATCGATTTCGATCGTCTCGTGCGCATATCGTTCGTGACGTTGGCGGCGCGGGCGCACGGCGCGGCGTAGGCAAATCGACGGCTAATTGCAGCCCCGGGCATGGGCCGATCAAAAAAAATAAAGTCGATCTTACTCCGTTTCTACGTACGGTACGGGAATAAGGGCTCATTCAACTTTGAAATGGAGGATAAACACGATTTGTGGGAATTGATGTAACTTCGGTTTGGTCCATTCTCATGATCATCAGTCATCATCTCTACCTTCTTTTTCTCTCTGAAAAGCTTTTAAAGCCTTTTCTACTTTTCTTCTATACATTAATATAGAATTGCAATCTTTGACTGCAAATCCAATAGATTTTTATCTTCTTTCACTTTATTAGCTGTCTCTTTCCACCCACTTTCAACTATCATAACCTTCCTGTTGCCATCAATATTTCATTATATTCTTTGTACCTAGAACTTGACTTCTAGCTTCATCTTTTCCATCATCATCCCATTATCATTATTGGCAACCTTGTTCTAACACCACTGCTTGTCTTTAGAAATCTTTTCGATATTATTCCCAGATTTCCATGTTCTGTTTGCCACCCAAGGCTACAATGGACACGTACCACCCCAGACTCATTTCGGCCAAGATTACCGGAGCATTCCCAGTAATTCCCTTAATTCCGACCCGTTCCCCTGACTCCTTAATGTGTATTTCGGCCAGCACGTGAAGGTATTCGGAGCCTATTATTATGAATTATGAATGAATACTTGTTTTGTCGAGTTTGAGTTGGAGTTTAGGGATTGTAATTGTTCCACTGCAGAGCAAAGGTTTCTTCTTATATGTAGACGAAACTTTTATTGATGAAAGAGAGAAAATATATTTATTTAACATAGACTAAAAGACACACAATCCTCCAGATAGTCAGATAATAGTCGTACGACTATTATCTTATATTATTGACTACCCTTATTGCCAGATTATTGACGATTTCCAGTCAATAAACCCCGTACCCTAACTGAGTAACACACTATCAATCTCAATCTGAATCATTTCGAAGGATATTGCTTATCCATTGCTTCATATGTTCGAAAAATTTGACTGCTCAACAACGTAAATACCGCAATGAATGTTGTTGAACTGGCAACTGTCAATACGAAAGCCATTCCTACTGTTAGTGTGTTACGCAATTACCCCGCAGGTATTCTACAATGTGAAGACGATATTAAATGAATACACTGACAAATTGACAATACTAATCCATTGGATTATTTTGTAACTATCAAATAAAACCTAGCATTGATATTAAAAAAATTGTTTTTTTCAAACTAACTAGTAGTGATGGACCGACTATGGGTTTTGCCAATCTTTGACTAGCTATAGTGACTACACGATTGGATACATTTGGTTGAATCTTTGTATGCAGTCTGAGAATGTCATTTAAATTGTTTAAATTATTGTCGTATTGTCATCTTAACTTTGTATAGGGAAACAATTGAATTTTTGTTTTCAACTATGAAGTTTATAAAAACATTACTCATGACTCGTTTCTAAGTGTTAATTTAAATACGAAATCGTTCAATTCCGTGCGTTCAATAGTTAAAGTTAAGTGACATGCCAAAGTGGCGGCGATATGGGCGGAAGATATCGCGGGTAGAAACTGGATTAGGCTGGCACAGGAGCTGGCACAAGAAAGGCCTATGCTGAGCAGTGTGTGAAGTCGGGCTGTGGATGACGATGACGATGATGACATGCCAAATAATGCCTTTTCTGCCATAACAAAAGTAATCAAAATATCTCCTCAAATAACTATTGGGGTGGCTCGCTGGAGTCACGGTTTTCCCGCCAATGTTTTCCTCCATCTCATCCGGTAAAAGTACAGACGCCAGCACATCAAGCTACCCAAAACTGTCAAATTTTTCCAATCAACTTATGCTTTAGGGATAAAGTTGAAAATCTATTTAAAGAAATTTGACAGATTGTAGTAGCTTGATGTGCTTGTGCTTGACAAAACTGCGGTGGTATTCTGTAAAAATCTCACCGTGAAAACTTAGGTGAAGTGAGCGTGGAGTGAGCTGTCAATAGTGTCAATTCCAAGCAATAACAAACTCACTTCACCTAAGTTTTCACGGTGAGATTTTTACAGAATCGACCGGCTGATCGCGGATTGTGACGGAAAAAAATAAAGAAAACACTATGACACGTACTGGAAAAGCTCGCTCTAACAATGTACAATCCTAATCAGACAATGACCTTACTAGAAGCACAATCTGTTACGTCACTCTTATCACAAAAATTCGCACACTAGTGTGACCACAATCGCGGTTTTTGTCGGAACATCTCAACCTTCACAGGCAACGTTTTTGTTTTATAATATCAATTAACACATACAATTTAGGCATTATGACTGATTGTATAACAAACAATTGTCTGTTACCTAATAAACCTATTGTTAATATCGGAACTGCTATATTTTTGGCGAATTACATTTTTGTGTTTGCGAAACCGTGAAATTTTAAATCTTCTAACGTTTTATTAACGTCGTGTTTATAGAGGTAATTACTTTACTTTCGCATTGACGTAAGATTAGTTGTGTCTAGTTTTTTGTGCGGTTGTCTGTAATTTACGTTGATATGTATGAACCTGTGAAGTGGTGCTGTTAGAAATTAATTTAATTTGCTTGCAATTACCTAAGTATGGAAACGATTTTGTGGTGCTTTCTTTATTGGGATTGTTTTGCCAAGATCTCTTCCGTACTACTTATGATTTATCATTCTGAATTTATGAAAATCTCTATCTCTTTGGTGTTCTTCGTTTCACTTCAGGTATTGTTACAAGAGAATTAAACTTCAGCACGTAGCTTTATTACACTCTCTGTAAACGCACTCATTACCATAACAGCGATAATCTTTTTACGACGTCGCATACTCCGTGAATGCTTGACGTTGAAGGCTTGATATGTGTATGCGACAAAATCTTGGTAGTGTGTTTAATGTTTATCCTCGTCAATATAACTTGGTAGTTTTAGATAAAATTCATAATTTCGACAATAATACCGACGTAAATACGAAATTACTCCAAAGTTACGTAAAGCTTATTTTGTTATAGCTTACCGTTTCAGTAAGTAGTTTCAATTAACCACCAATTAAACACCGGAACAGTTGAGTAATCGACCATTAACAAATTAAAATGGAGTCATTTAATATTTCCCGTTCGTCCATCTGAGTTTAACAATAAATATAGTATTAGTTATAACATCTTTGTCCCACTTTCGTTGAGTAAAATTTGATGCCCCAATTTTTCTTTCCTGCTGTAATGTTTAGGGTAACCATCTTTTGTTGAAGTGAAACCAGGATTTTCCTCCTTTATTTTGTCTGATACTCTGTTGATATCTTTTACATACTTACCTACACTTATGTAATACTAGCAGCGCCACACGGTTTCACCCGCATAAGTGTCGATCTCGTGGGAATATCGAGATAAAAACTATCCTATGTCCTTCCCCGGCCCGGGATGCAATCTATCTCGCTGACAAATTTTATCGAAATTCCTGCAGTGGTTTAGGCGTGAAAAGGTAACATACAGGCAGACAGAGTTACTTTCGAATTTATAATATTAGTATGGATTTCGTTTATGGCGTATTCTACCGCCCTATTCTGTCCAATGATACATGTGGTTTAAAGTAACGAATAATATTTCATTACATTTTCCTCAACAGTTGTTAAAGTAGCTACCCGCTTACGATGGCTTCATCTTTATTCCAAGTATTCCTCCGCCAATATCGTAATTCGCAATGCTGTGCGAATACAAAATGTCCAATGTATTTGACTCACCGATTTCTGAATAAATATGCAAAAATATTAGTAAACATTTCGACTAATCACATCAGTGTCGTGTCACTACATAAATATGTCTGTTGTCAGTGTGATCGCCGTAAAGCCGCTTTCATACTGACTTTCGCAAATATTTTTTACTGTAAAAAAAAAATGTATATTTAAAGTTCTCTAGGTCATAATAATGATAATGAAGAAATGCTATGTAAAAAATGTATTTTTGTGTAAAATTCGTCCATGAATAGTGTATGAATATTTGGCGTAGAAAAATAAAATCGTAAAAATCGTATCGTAATCGTAATTTAGTCGTAAAAAAATAAAATAATTCGCCTTTCATATCCTGGCCGTATGTAAATTTTATGTGAACGCGCCTTAACGCACGCATAAAAAAAAGTTGTTTTGAATTTCGAACATAAAGAAACATGGCGCCAAAATTGTCGGTGAACGGTCGCGAGTGCGTACCGCAGTAGGCCAATGGTAGTATAAATTCATTGGTCTACCCGAACGCACGGCGAAAATTGTTGAAGCGTGCCTTTGACAATCCCCGAGCTCTCAATATTCATAACGGGTCTACTATTGTTTCCCGCCTATAGAGACGTCACGTATCCGGCGCCATCTTGAAAGGGACGTGCTCAAACGCATCCAAAATTAGAAGAGCCTTAAACTATCGCGACGTTAGGATATCTGTAAACTGTGTGTAACGTTTGGGGGTCTATTTATAATGGTGCTTTTTATGACCCCAAAGAAAATTATGAATGTACGTTGTTGTGCATTGAAATCAGCTAGCTACCAGTGAGGTGGCCGCGTCGCCGTACATTTTAATGTCTTTTCCTAAACTATGACTTATGTGTGCCGCGAACGCTCAGGAATGTGAGTGATGTCAACCTTTTTAGGTCACAACTCACAGCTAAATTGGTTATAAATAAAATGACGCTTTAAGAAGATTAAAATTTTAAGGATAGGTACCCCAGTTAATATGATTTACGAGTGACTCAAACGTCCAGAGCAGTGTTTTAAAACATAAAATAATTCTTAACAATGATTAACCGCTAAGATAAGGCTATAAAAAACTGTGACCTCGTGCAAAAACTTGTTTAACGATGTGTTTTTTTTCAATTTTTATAAGTACATTTACCTTTTAATGTGGTCACCCTATTCTGGGTTATATGACCAATTTACATCAAGTGCTCCAATTTGTGGCCGGCCCTGGTAAATAGGGCTTGGTACTCACGAGCTATTGATTTAATGCTGTTCTTATGTTACTTGAAACTTAATTAACGGTTTGATCAATGGAAATTTGTGGATTCTAGCATATGCAACCTCTTTATTTTCCTAAATCGGAAATGACTGACGACTCAGTCCTGATTTAGCTTGTAAAATATTTCTGTGTCGTCACATGTATCATGAAATTATTTTAGGAGTGTAGTAGTCACGGGGAAGACACTTAAAAAAATACTTCAGTTTTCTTCTTACTTTTAATAAGTAGTGATTCTTAATTTTTTTTTTACTAAACAACAAGTTAAGAGTCCTCCATATTCAATAAGCTCAAGTATACGAAATCGGCGCACGCGCATAAAAGTGTAAGTACTAAAAATAAGTCGTAAATCGAGTAGCAGTGGATCGTTGAGTCATGTGACACAAATCCAATTTGATGATGATGAACGAGAACGAAGACCGATTTATTTTTAGTTCATCATGACTTCATGAGTAATGTTTTTATAAACTTCGTAGTTCAAAATCTAAAAAAAAAAAAAATATTTCCATATACAAAGTGAAGGTGACAATACGACAATAATTTAAACAATTTAAATGATATTCTCAGACTGCATACAAAGATTCAACCAAATGTATCCAATTGTTTAGTCACTACCTATAGCTAGTCAAAGATTGGCCAAACCCATAGTCGGCTCATTAGTACTAGTTTGTTTGAAAAAAAACACTTTTTTTAATATCAATGCTAGGTTTTATTTGATAGTTACAAAATAATCCAATGGATTAGCATTGTCAAAGGACCATGGGCACTTTTGAATGAACACTGGGCCCACTTTTCAAAGTTGTGCAACAGTGATGAAACCTATGTCATATGACAGCTCTTGGCGTGTACTTTATTTCATTCTATGGCAGCTAAGTTCAAATCCAGCGCGAAAATGGTTTTTTTATGCGTTTTTAAAAATATTCAACATTGTGCAACAGTGATAAAACCTATGTCATATGACAGCTCTTGGCGTGTACTTTATTTTATTCTATGGCAGCTAAGTTCAAATCCAGCGCGAAAATGGTTTTTTTAGGCGTTTTTAAAAAATGTTCAACATTGTGCAACAGTGATGAAACCTATGTCATATGACAGCTCTTGGCGTGTACTTTATTTTATTCTATGGCAGCCAAGTTCAAATCCAGCGCAAAAATGTTTTTTTTATGCGTTTTTTAAAAATGTTCAACATTCTGCAACAGTGATCAAACCTATGTCATATGAGAGCTCTTTGCGTGTACTATATTTCATTCTATGGCAGCTAAGTTCAAATCCAGCGCGAAAATGGTTTTTTTTTTGCGTTTTTTAAAAATGTTCAACATTGTTCAACAGTGATGATTTACATGTCATATGAAAGCTCTTGAAGTGTACTTTATTTCATTCTATGGCAGCTAAGTTCAAATCCAGCGCGAAAACGGTCTTATATGCGTTTTTTAAATGCGTCATTTTGGGTTCATTTTTTCAACATTGTTCAACAGTGATGAGTCATATGTCATATGAAAGCTCTTGGCGTGTACTTAATTTCATTCTATGGCAGCTAAGTTCAAATCAGCCCCAATAAATACGGCAATATACGGCCTATGATGATCTTTTTAGTGTATTTTTAGTCAAACAAGAGCTATTTATAATCCTAGCTACTGACTGACAGCTAATTATAATCTAATATCAAAACAAAAAAAAGTTTTCGCGCTAGATTTGAACTTAGCTGCCATAGAATGAAATAAAGTACACTTTAAGAGCTTTCATATGACATAGGTTTCATAACTGTTGCACAATGTTGAACATTTTTAAAAAACGCATAAAAAAACCGTTTTCGCGCTGGATTTGAACTTAGCTGCCATAGAATGAAATAAAGTACACGCCAAGAGCTTTCATATGACATATAACTCATCACTGTTGAACAATGTTGAAAAAATGAACCCAAAATGACGCATTTAAAAAACGCATATAAGACCGTTTTCGCGCTGGATTTGAACTTAGCTGCCATATAATTAAATAAAGTACACTTTAAGAGCTTTCATATGACATAGGTTTCATCACTGTTGCACAATGTTGAACATTTTTAAAAAACGCATAAAAAAACCGTTTTTGCACTGGATTTGAACTTAGCTGCCATAGAATGAAATAAAGTACACGCCAAGAGCTTTCATATGACATATAACTCATCACTGTTGAACAATGTTGAAAAATGAACCCAAAATGACGCATTTAAAAACGCATATAAGACCGTTTTCGCGCTGGATTTGAACTTAGCTGCCATAGAATGAAATAAAGTACACTTTAAGAGCTTTCATATGACATAGGTTTCATCACTGTTGCACAATGTTGAACATTTTTAAAAAACGCATAAAAAAACCGTTTTTGCACTGGATTTGAACTTAGCTGCCATAGAATGAAATAAAGTACACGCCAAGAGCTTTCATATGACATATAACTCATCACTGTTGAACAATGTTGAAAAATGAACCCAAAATGACGCATTTAAAAACGCATATAAGACCGTTTTCGCGCTGGATTTGAACTTAGCTGCCATAGAGTGAAATAAAGTACACTTTAAGAGCTTTCATATGACATAGGTTTCATCACTGTTGCACAATGTTGAACATTTTTAAAAAACGCATAAAAAAACCGTTTTCGCGCTGGATTTGAACTTAGCTGCCATAGAATGAAATAAAGCACACGCCAAGAGCTTTCATATGACATATAACTCATCACTGTTGAACAATTTTGAAAAAAAGAACCCAAAATGACGCATTTAAAAAACGCATATAAGACCGTTTTCGCGCTGGATTTGAACTTAGCTGCCATAGAATGAAATAAAGTACACGCCAAGAGCTTTCATATGACATATAACTCATCACTGTTGAACAATGTTGAAAAAATGAACCCAAAATGACGCATTTAAAAAACGCATATAAGACCGTTTTCGCGCTGGATTTGAACTTAGCTGCCATATAATTAAATAAAGTACACTTTAAGAGCTTTCATATGACATAGGTTTCATCACTGTTGCACAATGTTGAACATTTTTAAAAAACGCATAAAAAAACCGTTTTTGCACTGGATTTGAACTTAGCTGCCATAGAATGAAATAAAGTACACGCCAAGAGCTTTCATATGACATATAACTCATCACTGTTGAACAATGTTGAAAAATGAACCCAAAATGACGCATTTAAAAACGCATATAAGACCGTTTTCGCGCTGGATTTGAACTTAGCTGCCATAGAATGAAATAAAGTACACTTTAAGAGCTTTCATATGACATAGGTTTCATCACTGTTGCACAATGTTGAACATTTTTAAAAAACGCATAAAAAAACCGTTTTTGCACTGGATTTGAACTTAGCTGCCATAGAATGAAATAAAGTACACGCCAAGAGCTTTCATATGACATATAACTCATCACTGTTGAACAATGTTGAAAAATGAACCCAAAATGACGCATTTAAAAACGCATATAAGACCGTTTTCGCGCTGGATTTGAACTTAGCTGCCATAGAATGAAATAAAGTACACTTTAAGAGCTTTCATATGACATATAACTCATCACTGTTGAACAATGTTGAAAAATGAACCCAAAATGACGCATTTAAAAACGCATATAAGACCGTTTTCGCGCTGGATTTGAACTTAGCTGCCATAGAATGAAATAACGTACACTTTATGAGCTTTCATATGACATATAATTTATCACTGTTGAACAATGTTGAAAAAGTGGGCCCAAAATGACGCATGGTCCTTTGTCAGTGTATTCATTTAATATCCTCTTCACATTGTAAAATACCTGCGGGGTAGTTGCGTAACACTATCAGTAGGAATGGCTTTCATTTTGACAGTTCAACAACATTCATTGCGTTATTTACGTTTAGCGGACAAATTTTCCGATCATATGAAGCAATGGATTAGTAATATGCTTCAAAATGATTCAGATTGTGATTGATAGTGTGTTACGCAATAGGCTATTTGACTGGTGTCTGATAAACATCTCAGATTATTTAATGGTGTCTAACGAGCCCACAAAAACCTATTACTTCAAATTGCATAATGTATTTCTTTTAAAAAATAGTAAATAAAAATGTACTGTTTAAATAAGCCGCCAAAACGCTATCTTTAACAATATGGCGTCGTGACCTCACGATTCACGTAAACAAACGTTGAAACGGTCGAGATACTAGACAAAAGTCATCTGTTCTGTCAACGATAGACAGAAATTTACTAAATCATGACGTCATCTTAAGTTCAGCCAATCCAGACCGTTTTCGATTACGTGGCGCCAGATTTAAAAAGATGAAGTTTTTTCGGGATTTTTTTTATAAATAATACATTGTTTTGTAGTAAAATTAATGCAAATCGATTTTAAAAGCGATAATCTATACGAGTGTCAATAATTATGACCTTATTTTTTACATTGTCAAATAGCCTATTATGCTGTTGGTTGAGTTTTCCAGTCATCAATTGATATCCATCAAAATAACTTACAGCACATAACGAAGCCCTCACAAACTGTTAAGTTTAAAAACTCAATACAGCGATAATAATTGAGTCCATCCACGCTTTTTTATGGGCCTGTAATAAAAAACGTGGATTATTTTGTGGTCATAAATCATGGTCAAAGCAACGGGCGACTTCGAAGTAGGTACTGTAGTTCTGTAAAGCGACATCTATACTGTATTATAAACACGTTATACTGTGTCAAATTAAATTAGCTGGGGAAACTTTGCAGACGTGATGAGTATCGATACCTATCTAAACACGATAAAAAGTGAATACATCACTACGGTCGATGACCCCACTAAAACCATTATCGTGTTTAGATATTGATACCCATCACGTATCCGGAGTTTCGTTAGCTAATTTAATTTGACTCTGTATATCTGAGATCGGTTTTACGAGTAGTCTTTAACCAGCATGCATTAAATAGCTTATAATAAGCTATAGATGTAAGGAATCGTTCTGTGAACGCCATTTATGCTCTTTCTTTCTCGATTTTAATTTAAAAGGTACGTCATATATTGTATTGGTATTAGTTATGCTGATGTCCATCATCAGAAAGCCAGGCTTTTCATTATTTTGATGATTTATAGCGTATTACTGTATGTGTTCATCCTATACCACGAACTATTTGCTTATTTACAACCTCTCTTAAAAAACGTTACGCAAAAACTCATAGAAACTGGTTGATGGCCTATCAAGTACTGACAAAACCAGCTGATACACATCTAATTCCCATATCAAAAACCAAATATCAATATATCATCTATCTTACATAAGCGATCAAACATTTTCTACGTACGACCACGAACTGTCGCAGACCCAATAGAAAGTAGCGCTTGCGCAACCGAACGTACCTTAAAATTTCTAATACCTCGTAAATTCGCGTTACATAAAGAAATCATCGCATAAAGAATACTGTGAATCTTTTTCACTATCAATTAATTATGGTTTCATAATGTCCGTGTTGGATTTTTATGTTTTTTGGAAACACGCACGCGGTCACGGTCGATATTTTGGTTAACTGTTTTTTTTGTAAAGTAAAAAGTTTTATATCTTGTTTTGATCGAAAGAAACGATGGATGGACTGTGTGAATTATGATATGGTTAGTAAGGGGCGTAACTACCGAGATGATAACAAAAAAAACAGTGGCACTCCGGGAGTGCCGACAGAAGTGAAAACAAAACACAAACAGAATACTTTGCCATCACTCACTGACATATATACATTAAAACCGAGTACATCCTGAGGATAGCCGAACACATCCGAAGCGGGTATTTTTTTAATCGTCTTATAAACATAACACGCGCGGTGTCGCTTACGGTAACAGTGGTGCGAGTTCAATGGTTTTTTCCCATCTCAAAAAATGCTCAACGCGCCTAAATAAGTTTTCACTTCAATAAAGAAATAAGGAAGATAAAGACGTTGCGCAGACCTCAAATAAATTGGGATAAGGGAGGGAGAATGATGATGATCATCTTGTATTGATCAGAGAGATAAGAGTCATTTGTGTTTTTTTTGTTAGCCTGTGCTGTCCCACTGCTGGACAAAGGCCTCTTCCAAATCCTTCCAAGAACTCCTTTCCCGCGCCACCTCGAACCAGCCCTCGCGGTACGCGTCCAGGTCATGTCGCCATCTCTTTCTGGGCCGGCCTCGTGTGGCCACATTTTTTTTTTCCATTTGTGAAAAAAATGGTAACAGAAATGTGTGTGCAAAAAATTCGGGACAGTCCTGAATTTTCCCAAAATGATGCTGGCCCTAGCGTACTCGAAACGGGACGTAATTTTTATTGAAGAAGCAACCTTTTCATGTAATTGGAAACTGGTCGTAAATAAATAACTTCTTTCACGTAAGAAGCAATACTGTAAGTTGAAATATTTTAACAATATAATTGGATATTACGCACACATTATTTACCGCTTCCTTGTTCGGTAATCAGCCGAAGCGTAATAAATGTTGTGTTTACCAAAATGGTATATTACCATGTTACCGCAGACATCGCAAATCCAGCCTTCTGAAATGCTGTAATGAGCAGTATCAAATTACATCATACTAATAACCCTCCTTTTGGGCTTCGCCGCAGTCGGGTAAAAACTCATTCATCAAAATTAACTAGATTTACTGCTTTTTCAACGTCCGTCATTCAAATGACAGCTCACAAAAAACTACATGCTGTAGGTACCTATAGCAGTATAGCGGAACAAAGCTAGTTAAAGCAAATTAGATTATCATCATCATCATTTTTACCGATTTTTTGACAGTTTTTCCATAAAAAAATGGTCAGACGTCCATTTTATTCCAAAGATAAAAATGTCTGAGTATGGTGAAATCAGCCCTTAGTCGTAATTAATACGCAATTCCTAGTCAACCCTATTAGCTCTTTTAGCCAATCAGGATTCCCGATGGACCCTCAACGGATGCCTTACCAGATGCGTAGCGTCTACCTTTCCTCGGACTTGATAAAAACTGCTTGAAACGCATTTCATTTTCTCTCGGAACTCGTTGAACCCTAGAAACGCACAAAATGCAGCGCTGCAACAATTTGTTGCGTGCGGTGGGGAAGGGCAAAAAGCAGCGTGCGCGCATTGCACACAAGATGCTTGCCCATTAAAATTCCCGCCCGCGCACCGCTGTCTATTTAGAGAAATAATAGTTATCATAACGAACCTTTAGCTTAAGAACTAATGCGAAAAAAGGAGTCTAGGTTCGTCGAGGGAAGTGACTTTTTTTAAATCGGGTGCTGAGGTTTAGGGAGCCACATTTTTCTGTGTGGCTTTCGCTTTCAAAGCGTTTTATTGCTACAACATCTTTCAACAGCAGGGTAATTGCGTAACACATTATCAGTAGCAATGGGTTTCATTTTGACAGTTCAACAACATTCATTGCGTCATTTACGTTGTTGAGCAGACAATTTTTTCGAACATAGGAAGCAATGGATTAGCAATATCCTTCAAAATGATTCAGATTGAGATTGATTGTGTGTTACGCAATTAGCGTGCAGGATTGACATAAGCTTTTCGCTAGCCTCATACATTTTTGTCTTTTTCCATCATCGTTCTCGTTGATAGGATGTCACTATAGCTAGGCCTTATGCTCTTCTAAAACAGTGTTCATAATCTCAGATAATTTGCATTCCATCGCGACATAACCAATTGTCTACTTTAGTCAAATATATTCTAAGTTGATTTTTGAGTGGTCATTTCTAACACAAAGTTTTTGGCTGCAATGGAATTTGAACTTTGTTAAGTATGACATTCAGTTTGTTGTTCCATAACTCGAAAATTTTCTCAAATTCTTAACTCAAATATACACCGTATCTGCAAGGCATTAATTTGTAGAAAATTCAAATAGCATTTATTTTTGTCTTTCCAGTGTCGGTCTTCCAAAAGTTGCTCCCATATTTAACATCGTAAACAACACATAATTAATATTCAATTAACGTAAATTATAGACCTCTATGATATAATTAACAAAGGCACCGCGTGTTCCAATGCGGCGAAAAAAACTAACAAGCTTTCTTCTAGCCGCTTAATCTGATACAAATCTTAACGATGTAAGGAGATTTAGTGGGTGAGAAATAATGGAGTCTATTATTATAGTGTAATCATCCCTCCCTCCCCCCTTCACATCCACGGATGATAATGAAAGGGCTTACCCGCCACACCTACTCAAATACAGTCCCACGCCTGATGCAAGAGGAATTTTGGGTCAAAATTGCTAAGGGCCCGTATCGTAACAGAATCTAATATTCGGAATTTGAATGCATTTTTTATGAGTAAACTAGTTGTTGATTTGTTATGGATGCGTTCGGGACAGATAATTGGGAATGTGCGTGTGTTTAATGGTCATAGCGTCGCTCATAGATATGAGAAAAAAGTTAAAGAGACACCGCGTAATCTTTGATTTCGGATAAAACGTGACAATGCTACTATTAAAAGATGCAAATTAGCATTTTGGAGGGGTTTATTTTAAAACGATGATTAAAGTTAAGTAACGTTTAAACGTCAAAAAGGTTTGGTTAAACAGTCTTTAAGCAACGTTTATGAATAAAGAGAGATTCCGTTATGTTTTTTTTTTATGTTGAGATTTTAAATTCTGGAATCTTACCGAAAATAAAAATTTAAATTGAGTTTGTCGCTAAGCTGGATGAATGCTAAAGGCTATTTATAAACACGGGACAATAAAAACAAAACCAAAACCCAGGTTCAAGGCCTCATTCGTTATCGTGCCAAAAAATGCCAAAAGAAAACAAGAAAGATTTGCCCAAAATTGATCGGAACCTGTTCTCGATTCGTTCAGAAGATAACCATTAACAATCGGAAGACGTGCTCAATAAAATACACAATTTTTCAACCTTACAACGTTAAAGTATAAATTATCAAAAGTTATCATTGATGCAAACAAATGTCAGACGTGAACATCGTTATGTTATCAAAAGGCATTACTTTTGGAGCATGCCATCGAGCTAAAGGTAACTAATAATAATATATATTTTGAACATGGGATATCTTATTTATTAACATCGGTCAAGATGAACTCTTGGCAAGATTTTTGTTGTCATTATTTTTTTCCTAATTCTATAATGCAGGTAATAATGTACGGATTCGTCATCATCATTCATCATTGACAGACTTGTTCCTCCTAATATCGTCACTCGCATGACTAAAAGTTCTTTGTCATTTTTCACATTTTTTAGCTGAATTGAGTTAGGTTAACTACATTTTTCTATTCGTGATTCTTTACATTTTTCACTAACCGTCGTGCCTGTATGTTATTTGGGTCTCAAAATATAACCATTTCGAAAGGCAATAAATGTAATCACGAAATAGAAAACGGTAGTTGTCCTAACTCAAATCAGCTAAAAAATTAGATAGGACTTTTAGTCATGCGAGCGACGATATTTTATGTGGGTTGAACTGGGGGCCTAAAAAGGCCACATTGACAGAATCATAAAAAGATAACATAATGGACAGTTAACCGATAAGTTAATCGTATCAAATCCCATTGGTGAAGCATTTTTCAGTTATTTTTTTTTTGTCTGTGATAAAATACCAATCACGACCCCCAAGATACAGGCAAATGTCTAGTTTGGTGGTCACCATCCAATCTGTTCTGTTAAATAAATTTAATAAATCAATAAATAAATAATAATTTAAAATCTCACTCAAAACGGTGAAGGAAAACATTGTAAGGAAACCGGCATTTATCCTAGAACCAAAAATTCGAAGAGATGTGACAACTACCAACTCGCACTGGGCCCGCGTAGTGGATTACGGCCCACTCCTCATAGAGAGGAGACCTGTGTGATATTTATAGTGTGCCTACAGTGGATATTACAGGCTAAATATGTATCTTACTATCCGAATCTGCAAAAATGAGAAAGATGTTCAATGGCTAATGGTTGACATCGAAATCGCACGATAAAATTGGCTTAGAACCATGCAATAAAGAATTCTCGTTTAACAATTAAAAATAGCTTCTCAAACCTAAGAGAGAGTGCCTTTTAAATAATTTTACAATTTCGCGTGTAGAACAGAACTTGCGACTCATAGTCATTATTAAATTAATGGATGTATTAATTGATTTTGCCATAGAAATTCTGCGATAACTCGATTTCGCTGTATCGGAGAGAAAATAAAAATGGGCCGTTCATTAAGATTTGAGAGCAGTTAAAATTGATAATATTAGTGGCCTTGGCATTCCACAAGTTCAAGAGCAAAGTTTACGACTTCGTTCGCCTTGTGTTTGTAGATTTTTGACTCACAGTCCAGTCCAGTCTATTTTGTAAAAATCTCAACGTGACAACTTAAGTGAAGTGAGTTTGACTTTGAAGTGAGCTGTCATTCCACCAGCTCTGGTCGTCATCTGCCTAGCCTTTTCCCAAGTATGCTGGGGTTTGCTTCCAGTCTAACCGGATGCAGCTGAATACCAATATTTTACATGGAGCGACTGCCTATCTGACTTCCACAACCCAGTTACTGGGTAATACGATACCCCTTGGTAAGACTGGTTGTCACACTCGGGCTTCTGACTACTCGTAAGGACTGTCAAAGATCCACAAATGACAGCCGGGACCAACCGCTTAACGTGCTTTCCGAGACATGGAGGGGTCGCGGTATGTAAAGATGGTCACCCATCCACAGACCAACCGCGGCTGTTATCATTCACCAGGCGGTATATTCTGTTAAAATCTCATTGTGACGACTTAGGTGAAGTGAGCTTGTAGTGAGCTGTCATTCCAACTGATGCTCGGCTTTGACACTATTGACAGCTCACTCTAAGCTTACTTAACCTAACTTTTCAAGGTGAGATTTGTACATAATCGATCGGTTCACAGTGTTCAGAGTAGTCAGTATGTCAGTTTTTGAATCTTTCGTCAATCAAGGTGTCTCGACAAAAAGTAAAGTAAAATAAGAGTAAAAGGTTTATTGCCACAAATGAGAGGATTTATAAGAATTTTTTACATACATAGATACAATAATTAAAATTAACAAAAGGTACAACAGAAACTGTTACCCAAACTGAAACAGGGCTTGTATCCAAATACTCATTTCTTAAGCTGATAATCGCCTCTTTATTTTCAAACAATAGACAATTACAAGTAGCATTTAAAGACCGACAGATGACACAAGAAACGAATTGTCTATACAACGAACGACCAACTAAGCTTGACACTTGATGGGACATTTTCTAATAAGAGACAGGTGTCAAGGTATTGTGGTGGTTTGTCGATAATAATCTATCTTACCTTACCTACTAATATCTTATAGGTAGCTGAAGAATTTGTTTGTTTGTTTGAACGTGCTCATCTCTAGAACTACCAGCCGGATAAAAAAAAATCTTATTGCATTTGATAGGTACCCCAATTCTTGAGGTATTAGGCTATTTAACATCACACGCTACTACCATAAGGAACCGAGCAAAATTAAAAGTCAGAAAACGATGTACTAGTGCATGCGTGGCTGTTATTCAGTATACATTTTGACTGGGACATCGACGCGATACTGCAATTGTATCGTGCGACTCGCACTTGGCCAGTTTTTTTTAATAATCGACGAAAATATTCGACACTCGGGGGTTCAAAATCATGTACAGACGCCAGCACATCAAGCTGCTACAATCTGTCAAATGTATTTAATAGATTTTCAACTTTATCGCTAAAGAATAAGGTTCAAAGTTGATTGGGAAAATTTGACAGTTTCGGGTAGCTTTATGTGCTTGACGTCTGTATTTGGAGATCCTTGGCAACAGTTTGCGCGTCGACGTCCTTCTGCCACCCTGTATTGTCGTGACGTACAATACCACGCGAGCCAAGTCGCGGGCAGAAGCTAGTTTCCTTTATAGAAAGTGAGTTCCCAGCGATGGAAAGCCGTGTATGGAAAACGTATTTCACTAAGTGAAAATGCGTGGTACTCATTGTTAGTGATGACGTGAAACACGGTTTTCTTTTATAGCTTCATTTGGTCTGTTGACAATGCTTGTTTCTTACTGGTTAGTAGAATCATTGTTTATGTTATCTGTTTGTTTTAAATACGACACTACGAGCAGATTTTTCCAACGTCAGATAACTTTATCGGATGAATAATTTCTAACAAACTCAAACCATTTATTTCAATTAAACCATTAACAGGCACTTTTGAATTGTCAAGAAGTCGGTCAGTCAGAAAATATGAAGCTAGTTGCCCATCTAAAGCGTAGGTACCTATGGACCTTTTTTGTTTGTCTGTCTGTGGAAAGGACAGTTCTTCCATACAAAAACTATCAGACGTCAATTTTATTCCACGAATAAAAAATATCGGTCGATTTTTCCACAGCCATAGCAAAGTTTTATTCGAGGAATAAAATTGACGTTTGACAGTTTTTGTACGAAATAACTGTCAAAATTGACGTTTGACAGTTTTTGTACGAAATAACTGTCAAAATTTCAAAATTAGGTATTCCTCGAATAAAGTTTACAGATGATTAAAAATCAGCCGTTACTGTAATTGGTAATTAAAGCAATGGTTTTCTAAGCTGTAAAGTTTTTGAGTTTGTTAGAGCAACAATGACAGTAGTGCATTAGCGACTTCACTTTCTCGTTTCTCTTATGTCTTAGAGCATTAGGAGTTTTGTTCTGAGACAAAATATTAGGAAGAGAAATATTTCATTCCTGTAAAAGCATTTTGATCGTCTAATGATGATCGCCTTTTTACCGACTTCAAAAAAAAGGAGGTTATCAATTCGATACGTATGTATGTAATATTATTGGAATTGCATAATATTCACATATGACAATCTATTAGGGCTTCCAAACAAATATACAAAATTTTATAGACGTATGTATGTATGTATGTATGTATGTATGTATATATGTATGTTTGTCCACGCATATCTCCGTAACTATTAATCGGATCGTGACCATTCTTTTTTATTGGCTTACATTTACTTCAACTTAGGGAACAGTGCAAGTTTCATCAAAATCGATTCAGTAATTTTCAAGATATGGACTAAGACGTGAAAGTGTGACGGCCTGGCTTATTCAAGATATGGACTAAGACGTGAAAGTGTGACGGCCTGGCTTATTGATACGAGCTACGGGTGTAGTGTCAAAGCGAAAACATCTCAAAACCTTGGTCAAATTCTAGTGCAACAACTAAAAATTACCAAATAAAAAGTAATTTAAAAAAATTAAACCGACTTCAAAAAGAAATGAACTCAAAATTATGAAATAACTTTAATTTCGGAAGTCGGTGGCAAAAAACTAAAACTAAAATACAGATCCCAAGACACCGACTTCCGAAATTAAAGTTATTTCATAATTTTGAGTTCATTTCTTTTTGAAGTCGGTTTAATTTTTTTAAATTACTTTTTATTTACTTAATGATCTTATTTTAACTATCTGGTCTTTTTAAAGACTGTCTCTATGGTTAATGTTGGAGAAATGTCATAATAAAATTGTAACCACTATAGAATTAATTAACTCGAGATGAAAGCAGCGTACAACACCAACAATTGTTCAGTACCAAACCTTTATTGTATTTAAATATGATGTTACAATATCTTAAAATAGCGGGCGGTTGCGCGGGCGCAAGTCGGCGCGTCGCGCAGTGGGCGTGACAATTTATCGGCGGTAATGGCGAAAGTGTCGCCGCGGCCCCTTTGATCCAGCCTCGGTAATGCTGATTAATTATTCGCGATCCAGAGAAATTCTAATTTATATGGTGCAGTTTGTGAACTGTTTTAGAAATTGTCGAGTAGGCGGAATTGTAAAGGTGTAGGTAGACTGAGCTTGGTTTTGTAATAAAAGTTGACTTTTATGACCAAAAAAAATATTGCGAAAGATTGTTAGAATCTTCACATATGGCGCCAATCTGTGAGTTTAGAAATGAAATGGTTTATTCTGTAAATAAATAGGATATCGAAATCACTTTTACAAGTAATATTATTTAAAAAAAAAGCTAGATGGGGTCGGCCGCGCTTCCTATCTGATTACTCTGAGAAGAAAAGCCGAAGCAAAATATCACGTCTCTTTTAAAGTCCGGGCATAATCTTGGTCAAATCATGTGAATATAAAAATAAATTGACGACGATGTGTCACGGTAATACGATGTCATAAATGACGGCTCGGTTGGTGCAGTGGTTAAGCGATTGACTGCTGCGCTGCGTGTCGCGAGTTCGATTCCAGCACGGAACAAATATTTGTATGACCTACAAGTAGTTGTTCTGGGTCTGGCTGTTTGTGTATGTGACTTTAAATGTTTGTAAACACACCCACAATACAGGAGAAATTCCTAGAGTGGGGTAAAGTTTAAAAAATATATTATATTGATGTCTGAAATGCACTTTTGAGGAAAATCGATTTTGAAGTCCAATGCTAACTTTTGGTCGTTTCGTTCAACACCAAAAAGCTTGATAAATTATCGGCATAGCTTTTAACCACCTGACACCAGTACAGGATGTAGGTAAAATCGAACCCATGCTTGAATGATTTGACCTGTTCCAAGAACCCGACAATAAAAAACCTTTACTTATCTAAACCGAGTTGCATATATTTTTGCATAAACCTCAATTTGAGGTAGATCCGGCTACATTTGGAAAACAAAAATATCTATCACACGTTTACGATTCAAAATAGCCAAATTACCGTTAAACCATTGTAAAATAGCCAACTTATATGTTAACCGGATTCGATAAATGCAATTGTAGGTTTGCGAGAAATTGGCGGCGAAATTTCAATGAGAGTAAATTATCTATTTAAGTTCCCAGAATAGTAAGAAGTGACTCAATTGATGTGATGAACTATGTTCTTGATGTCTTTGAAGAGAACCGACTGATAAACGAAGATAGAAGGACAGAAATAGCTCGATTATTACATGAATTTGAAGAAAGGGCAAAATACAGTGATGTGAACACCGACAACTGTAAAAAACAAAACGATGATTGAGAATAGCATAGATAAGATATCATTTCAAAAGAGGTTCTATTTAACGAAGATTTTATCATCAAACTCGAGAAAGTCTGGCTATATACTCTTCATAAGTAATATTCCCTTTAACATCCCCAACAGAAAGTAATTCCGTCCCATTTTTTCAAAGAAAGAAAATACTAATGACGCGAACACAAAAATGAATGTTGGGGGAAAATATGCGTCACATCCGGGCAAAAACGGCCATCGCTCAGCATAATGCTACGACCTTATGTGAGACAGAGCCCCAGCACTGGTCGTGGTGGTCGAAGAAGAAAAGTAGTCTTTTCCCATCTTAGTCCATAAGACAGTGTTCATAGAAGTACATACTGGCCTCGCACAAGTACACACAGTCGATGAACACGAACGAAGTCAAGGTGAGATGTCAACGCTTAAACAATCAAACCGATTGATTAGATCACGCGAAACAAATAATTATATCGCTGCGAGATAGAAATATAGATAACGACTTGTAGAGTAGGTTTAGGAGCTAATAAGTTATTTAAGACAGGCTAAGTACAAGAATAACGTTATGAATGGTTCCAATTCTTCTTCGTCGTGTTCGTTTGTCTCTTCGTCTGTGTCGGGATTCTTAATTGTGCTTGTATTATATTTGTCAAATTACTGCCTTGGTTTTTCTTCTTTTCATGTCGATGGCACTCTTCCTAATTGTTTTTTTTTATATATAGTTTGAACCCACGTGGGCACGTTGATGGCAGCATCAATGGCATTCTTTAGGGTCATCCGAGGTGCAGGTGAAGGTCCTTTTTTCTAGGGCGCATGCGAGCGGGTAGAGCTTATTTAGTTACCTTGGTTGAATTGTAAGCTTTGATATATTGTAATAAGTAGGCCGATTATAGTTTGGTTTTTATTTAGGTATATTATAAAAGTCCTATACTACTTCTTTTCAATAACTTTATTGCCAATAACTGACTTTTGAGAATAAGTGGCTAGAATTCCACTAAAATAATTCAAATATAGGTACTAGTGGTAAGATGCAAGGTAACTACATTCATCCCAGACACAGGGCTCGTATCTGTGAGAGAGACTGGGCCGTAATCCACCAAGCGGGCCCAGTGCCGGTTGGTACAGTAGTCACATGTCTTCGAATTTTTGGCCCTAGTAAAGCCTAGTTATTCGGGGCCGGTACCACTCTGCCACCACTGCTCTCAACTACACTCATTAAAATAATATTAAAACAGTATGAGATCTTAGAGACAGGAGACTGCATCATCAAGATTATGTAACTGTACTTGTAAATTATAATCTAGACATTCTAAACAATGAAGGCTTCTATCTAATATTTTGATACCATTTTCCTGTTGCCCTATCTCATTTCTTTCCAAATTATTAGAAAGAGAGGAGAGTAATTTAATATTTTAATTAACGGTTGATAGTAAGGCTTTGTCCGAAATTACGTCCCGTTCGCTATTGTCGTGCGACGACTTGGCCAAGTGAACTGGCGAGTGGCCATACGGTATTAGAAAAACATAATCATGCAATAGGAATGGAGAGAAAAATATGGAATTGTACAATACCGAAGAGCAGAAAAGAAGACATATTAAACAATATATTTTACCTAGAAGAGAAGATGTAAAAGAAATACGAGTGACGATGATGATGTAGAATAAAATATAAAGAGAGTTACTGGTTACAAACTTACAACCCTGCTAATAACGGTAAAAACTGTGTCGCTAAAACACTTATCCAACAACAAACATTCAACCAGCTCCTACATTCTCAGAACTAAACGAATCATCAAAGGAGGTCACCCTGCAGACTCATTAGTGTCAATACGAACAACAATAAGTTGCTAACATTGTCTGTCGAGACATCTCCCGATAATCTCCTACTAGTCCAAATACACGTAAAAAAAGTTCTGTCAGATCGCGACCAGGCCGACGACTCAATCGGATCGGCGATATCTGCACTAAATGGTCTGTCATTAAGGCTGCGCGGGCGCTTCTCCTCGCATGCATCAACGCCACAATGGCACGATCTACAATTGAGATGTAAACGATAGTATTAATGGCAAATTGCATGATTACTGCCATAATGATGTCTGGAGATGACATTGTGACTTGTATATCCACTTAATTTTTTCCATTGTTGGTAATATGCTCTTTAGAAATGTTTTCATAATTGATCCTAATGAACGTCTACGTTAAATCTTCCCGACAATAGCGTAGAATATACAAAAATCATTAGAAAGCGAAATTAACACTCACAATTAACTGCTTTTAGAGGGTTTCCTCGTCCATCTTGATAATGAAATGCTTACCGACTCAATGCCGGTCGCACTCCGAGGAATTCCGAGCTCTACTCCTTTCGGCTTTAAGTTAATTTTCGTTCGGAGCACGGGGTAAAGATAAGTCATTGGAAAGTGAAATGGGGGCGCACCTGACTTTGCTTTCTTTACGTCGCGGTGTTCTTTTTGCTTCAGTGAGAGTGGTCTAGATTCGATAATTGTGTCGGTAGCGTTTCCGTGACGAGTTCGGAACGCCCTCCCGGCACTAGCCACGGGAAGCTGATTCATCGCCACAACACTTTCCAAAGGTTCACAATTTGCATTGCTAATTGAAATATTAAAGACGTAAAAATTCCCAGCGTGTTCACGGCTAATGCAAATAATTAGAAATCCATTCATCTGTTCAGCTCTCTATTGACGACCATTCAGGATTGTTGAATGAATATGGATGATTTTTTTATTGATCAATGTCAGTTAATTAAGCCCAGTTAGCTTCTGTAGATACGTGCAGCGTATTTCTGTCATTTGAAAACTCAAAGTTAGTTTTAAGTGTTGGTCTTTGACGAGTTTTTTGTCGTCTGCAAAACCATGGCCATGGCTATAACTGCACGTTGTTAATGATGCATTCTCATCTTTAGCACCTTCCTTCGAACGTTTTAGCGGATACCTGTTGAATGTAAAAGTTGCCAATAAATAATGGATGTGCTAATCAGGCTTAACAGAAACAAAGCTTCCTTGTACTTAATTCTTACAAGCTGTTATTAGTTTATCCTTTGTGTCTTAATTATCTGTGGCTTCTCTTATAACGTAATTAGTTGATTCTGTTATATAGGGTGACTGGTAATTAGTGACCGATACTTAAACACGTGATTTTACTCATCATTATGAACAACTTTTACTATGGGACCAAACCTGAAATCGTGAAAAAAAAAACAGCTGTTCTCTACATTTTGACGAGTTAGACGAACATAAATGTAGGGAACAGCTGATTTTTTTTTTCGCGATTTCAGGTTTGGTCCCATAGTAAAAGTTGTTCATAATGATGAGTAAAATCACGTGTTTTAGTATCGGTCACTAATTACCAGTCACCCTATATGCATGATTTTGACGACTATAATATATTTTATGAGCAGCTAAACAGATAGTTTCTAATTGATACGCCCGCTAACGAGTGTTTATGTCTGACAATGACCAGAACCACACTGTGGGGGTCCTCGAACTCTTATCGCGCAGTGTTTGTTGAAAGTCGTGATTCTATCAACATTTTAGTTTCATTGTCACTAGTTTTTGTATCGAGACTCGTCTGATTTTGATGCGATAGAAAGTAACTTTACTTTTTTCTATTGTCATTTTCATCTTTTGTACTTTTTTATTTGTTTTGGATAGTGATTTTGATAATTTTCTCCGTCACACTTCCTGTTCACGCGCCAACTGATGTTGATGTAAGTTATCGCACTTTCTCTGAGGATTGCCGTGTCTTGTAAGCTGAGAGATTGATGATTAATCAGTACTTGAGCTAGACTCGTGCGCAGACTCCGCGGCGCCCGGCGCAGCGCTATCGCGCATCGGGCTGCGCGCGCGCCGACGAAAGTGCAAGTCGCCCAGTTCTCACGACCCCCCTCCGCCGCGCCATTGCGCACGACCTCCATCTACCGACCGACTTGAGAAACTATCGATTATTGTAATTCGAATTATTTACACTTTCGGAAAGTAATCGTGGCCGCGCAATGCGCGCATGCGCGTGCGATCGCCCGCGATAATGAACGCCATGTTTGGTCGGCTACATTGCCAAGCATTTTGTTTGAAATGTTTCTTTGCTTTGTAATTTAAAGTCTAGTTAGTTAATTCTCTGCAGTAGAAGTAGATACTTCGATTAAAAGTAAATAAATAATTATTGTCATTAAATGTAAACTAAAAAAAAAAACATAATTATTTATCTAATGAATGCACCAGGAAATGTGAAGTGATTGGATTTAACATTTAAATGTTATAACTTTTATGTTAATACAGGGGAAACATATTAACTCGTTTACAACATATTTATTAAAATTAATAACCAGGTTCAAGTTAACTATAGGAAATTGCCAATTACCGATATACCTTCCAATCGATTGCAACAGTCACCACTTCGAGCGTCTATCGGCTCATACATTAATTACGTACCTATCTGCTCCCGATCTAATAACACAGAGTTTTCTATGACTATTGCCAAGAGACAACGCGTACCTCGGAAAGCACGTTAAGCCGTTGGTCCCGGCTGTCATTCGTGGATCTTTAACAGTCGTTACGGGTAGTCAGAAGCCCGACAGTCTGACAACCAGTCTTACCAAGGGGTATCGTATTACCCAATAACTGGGTTGTGGAGGTCAGATAGGCAGTCGCTCCATGTAAAATACTGGTATTCAGCTGCATCCGGTTAGACTGGAAGCCGACCTCAACATAGTTAGGAAAAGGCTAGGCAGATGATGACTTATTTGAACATCGACCATATCATGCAAATATGTATAATGAAACCCTTTTTAAGCTGATTTCTGCCACACGAACCGCAGGCAGCTGATCAACATTCATAGCCAGAACACCATAGAATTCATGAACTGATATATCAACATAATTTCTTTTTATATAGTTATGAGAGCTATCATAAATTTAGGATAATATTTTATAACTAATTAAGCTGTCCAAGTTAGAAACTTCGGCGTTTGTCAGTGGGTACCTAGATAACTCGAAATGGTCCAGTGAAAAAAATAAATTGACCAATAACTATAACTAAAAGAGTGATGGATATACATGTAGGGAGAGGAAGGCCGAAGAAAAGATGGATGGATTGTGTGAGGAATGATATGAAAGAGAAGGGAGTGAATGATAGCGTGACGGTTGACAGGGGAGAATGGAAGAAGAAAACGTGTTGCGCCGACCCCAAGTAACATGGGATAAGGGCAGGAAGATGATGATGAATAGAATAACAAGACGAAAGTAAAGTGTTTAACCATTATGAAAAGAAAATTAAAGAGAGACAGAGAGGAAGCAAACCCATGCAGAATTGCAGATGAAGAATAGCTAACTGATGAGCTGATCGTCGAATACCCAACGTTGATTTTTAGATAACAGCACAGAATAACTATTACTACTAACGTCTAACAGCTTTGTAACGCAGAAAAACAAATGACCGTAGTCAAATGAATGAGAGACAACCTGCCTGTCGATTCTGTAAAAATCTCACCGTGAAAACTGAGGTTTTGTGAGTTTGTTTTTGCTAGGTAATGACACTATTGATAGCTCACTCCTCGCTCACTTCACCTAAGTTTACACGGTGAGATTTTTACAGAATAGCACCGCTGAGCTGGCTGCAGAAACTAACGATTAAAGACGAAGTGATCTTCTTTCGCTTCTGCCCATAACTCGAACGCCTCCTCCACGGGATAACCATAAATAATAACATAGCTATCCCATGGCCTCAGAAGTTTTATGGTTGTCACACAACAAATTTATGGTACTTATGGGAATCAGATGACTTCTAACATACACGGTAGCTTAATAAAAATAACGTAATAGCTTTTTGGTAGTTATGGTCATAAATTAAACGATATTCGTAAAGTTTTATGGGATTTTATGAGACTTTTTGAATGTTGACGTAACTAATAAGGTAAGCCGGTTGTCGTCCAGTGAGAGTTGTAAATTATGGGGATAGGTCATGGGGGCTTACAAATGATTGGATAAGGTTTTAAGGAACCTTGAAATGTAGGATATAAATAATGATTTTAGTCTGGCACTGTCTGCCAGTCCTGTGATAACTTTGTAACACCTGCACAAACTTCGCGAATATCTACTTTTTAAAGTGTTGCAAGAGTAACTTCTAAGAGGTCTAAGGACCAATTTTATGGTGTCCAGTGCTGTAATTTTTTTGTTGTTTGGAGCCTGACAAACGCTCATAGGACCATGACTACGATCATAAGCAAAATACTTAACAAACTCAACCCTACGGGAGATAAAAAGCTACATGATAATTTCTAAATATAAATTCTAAACTTAATGCTAATAGTGTATCCAACACCTAAATACATATATCCAAGACATCGAATTCCTTCAAACAACACTAAAGTAAGGTATTAAACCCTATAATGCCCTATATGGTATTACGAATATGGCCCACAAACGCATGCAGGCTTGCATGGCAAGTTTATAGGCTGTGGGGCTAATCCCCATAAAATGGAATGGTAACTTAAATGGGCTGTTAATGTTGTGGGACTATGGTGCAATGTAATGTAGAATTTAATGGTTTTGTAGGTTGTTGTCTACCAATACAGTGGTGGGTTGTTAAGTATCATTTGTAAGGAATATGGGTTTAGAAAAGATGAGTTGCAAATGAGATTTGAAAGTTAATTTGAAAATGAAAGGTAACTTTACTTAATAAACATACCTGCCTTCCCTACAAAGAATAGGCCTGTCTTGAACCATGTTTTTCAAGAGGATATGTAGCATCTTCTTTTGAGATTCTGCGATCATCTTTGACCTAGCATGATGGTTACTTATAGAAGTACCTTTAAGCCAAGTGTGATGATTATGCCAATATAACCATTAATCGCACCGTTCATTAACATATCCAGCAAAATCTTCCAATAGATATACAATACAGGCCCATACAAAATAATCCCACAATTTCGCCAAGTAGTCAAAGATCGTTACAGATTATAACTCACACAGTCACCATTACAATAATAATTTTCAATTTGCAACTCCCGCGCGATACGATCTAACGGCGCGCGCGCAGCTGTCATTCGATACGCATAGATTTGTATTGTCGCTTTAATGCCATAACGGTGCTGCCGGTGACATGTGGTACTGTGGGACTGACATACATACAGTGTACCTTAGGTACTTTTAGTAGGTATGCATGTAAAATTACGACGATTTCTTGACGGATTTAAAGGGTGTGTCACAGTTAATGCCGGCCAGGTGGCGTGTCACCGCTTAGATAGTCGTCATTGATGTCTAAACTTCACAATCTGAAGCTAAATCTGCATATCATCGAAATGTGTTCATGCCAATGTCCTTTTCTCGTGTCTGCACGAGTTATAGAATAGATCGAATAGAGCTGTCCTGGGTGCGCCAGATCATTCATGTCAATAGTCAACGGGTAGGGTTCAAATTGACAACCAGTTTGGCTCAAGCCAAAATCTGTTTTGTGGCATCTACGCATCATTCTGACGTCACGCAAAATCCTGCATCGCGCAAGCGAAGTTTACCGCGCAAAAATGTCCCGACATCAATCGCCGGGCAGTAGCCCGTTGCGTCGGAGGGTCTTCTATTTTCTATGGAGGATGAGTGAACTTTACATCCTGTTCCTCATAACTGTGTATAGCTTCATTGAATATCTTGTACACATTTTATTTTAACCCCTGCTGCATAACAAAAGTTCTACTAAAAATCTGCAAATCTTTAGTAATTGGCACAATTTTGCATAAGGCCTCAGAAACTACGTTTGCCGCAGCTCACGGATGTGGATCTCTCCAAGTGTCCATGCAATCTTTCAATGTAGATATCGTACAAAACATCATTTTTATCTCTCTCTTGCACTTCTTCTTTTTTCATCAAGTCAAATTTGTTTTCATTAAAATTATTATACGAATGCCTCTGGCGCGAAGACTCACTCCAAGATCCGTTACAAAGATGAGCTCCTTGAAAAAAATTTATATTATTATGTCTCTGTTATAACAATGTTACTGTATTTCTGATGTTATTTAATCGTGAACAGGAAAACACGCTCATTCTCAATAGTTTTTGCAACTTGTGATCATACACGCGATCGAATTATTTTATAACAATAAAACACGTATGTATTAAATAAGTATATACGGGACTTTTGATAAAAAACCTTCTTGAAAACGATGAAAGAGAGCCGGTAATGGCATTCTTACGAATAATTCAAGTTTCAATAAAAGCTGATTTTTTATATCTAATAGAAGTGCCCTAGCCCATAATCTGATAAATGAGTTTGGTGATAAATGTGTTCCTACTAAGATATTTTTTTGTTGTCTGTCACTAGGCGGTAAACGAGTATGTATAGACGATTTGTGAGGCAAACTGTCACAGCAAAGTTCATTTACATCTATTCATAGAACCACCACCAGTTCACTACACTATCATCCCACCAAATTGAGTAGAAAATACCTAAACTGGATTACAATTGCAACAAAAGAAACACCGTCAAAAATAATTCGCACACGCATCGCTGAAAAAACGCGATGGAGTGAAAAAAAAAACGAAATCGTTGCTAATTTGACGCGAATCACGCAATGAGAGTAACTGTCACGGTGACGTAACGGGTTACTGACCTCGGTGACATCGCAAAACTGTACGTTGATTTTGATGACTCTTTTGCTTACTTAATCAGTTTGATTAGCATAGCTTCACGGTCTTTTCTTCTGGATAGGTGTGCTACGGTTTAGGCGACAAAAAGTGTTTTAGAGATTACCGCTTAGTCTGTTTTGCTGGTCGCTGAGTGAAAAACGTGTCTAGATATTTTTTGGGTGCCTGTCATCAGATTAAAGTCGTATATAAACAGAGAGACAGCATGGGAAGGTGATGCTATTACGTATGAAGAACATGACGTGGCTAGAACAATGTAAAGTATGAATGTCTATGAAAAAAGAGATAAATCAAAGATGAATGGATTGTGTGCAAGATGATGGGAATTAGAAGGAAGAGAACACTGAGATGACGCTAATAGAGATATGTAGAAAAAGAGACGTGCTGAGCAGACCTCCAAAGATTGGGATAAAAGCAGGAAGATGATAATAGTAACGTAAAGTACAGGATATGTAGTTTATCACAAAATGACATCTCGACAAAAAGGTAAACATCCCGAATAAACATAAGCTCAATACTTATAACAATGAGCAAGCAAATTGATCAATATTAATACCCTCTGTGCCTGTGTGAGAAATGGCATTCGTCCTGTGAACTGGGAGCATCACACTTTACCTGTTTTTAAATCGAGTATTACTAATTCATAATGCATTCAGACAATGCTTCCCACTATTTCTCACGTCACTAAGGAAGTTAAGAATGATAAACAGATGTTAATATATTATAAGGAGTATAATTTAAATACTAATAACCTGCTAATTAACACTAAATAGATAAAGAATCATGTTGTTGATATAAACAACGCATCCGATGTTACTGAATTATGCAAGATACCGTCTTATCTAACGCTCTATAGGATGTCAATAAAATATCAATTTTATGGCTTAATGCTAAATTAAAGAAATTTTGGTTTATATAATATCGACTTTCCTTGAAAATATTTGGTTTGTGATAAGTGTGACGAGAATGACAAATCCAATTCGGAGGGCAAGGCTACTAACAGCGTTGCATAAAACTTTGTTTACAACTTAATTTATAGCCTAGGTCAAGTCAAAATCTATTCAGAAACAATATAAATGACGTAAACGCAGTAGTACCGCCAGCTACTTACAAAATTGACCCCTATGTTATAGTTTATTGTCGTGTTAAGGTTTACTGCTGGACATGAATCTCCAAATTGCCGCCCGTTCATTCGCCTTGAACTTTTGCACTTGCCTTTTTATTTCCTAAACTAGCATCCGTGACAAAAATATTGGTATATATAACTCAAACCTTTTCCTCATGGCGGTAGGCAGAAACTAGAGAACCAGACCTGCTACGATCTTTACTTTCCTCCTTTTGCTTCGTCCACGTTGATACATCAACCAAATTTTCAACCAAATATTTGTCTCGTCCTACCTACAATTTTCCCAGCCCTATCACAGGGTCAAATGACACAAGAAGGCCGCACGGTCATTAGCAGGTGCATGACCAGTAACCTACTTTCCACCGCATGACCTTCGCAACCCTTGGAGAAAACAGATTTTCGCTATCTGATGTTATCAGTAAAACAGGTGGGGTCTAGTGTTTATCTATCTCTATTGGTATTGAACTTGCTTGATCAACGTTCATGCTGGCTATATAGGAAACAGATATAGCTGTTAGATTTTTTAATTTCGTTACAACGTTCAAGTTGTTATTAAATAAATAGTCTCTTTGCCATCGAAATTAAAGCATATGGTTTCACTTATAGTTTTTTAAATTTTATTCGTTTGTTTTGTTCGAGATTTTATTACCATTAAAATTTGAAGTAAGTCCCACTGAACTGCAAACATTATTGCCATTTTGAAAATCTGCTAGATATACATGTTAAAATTATGTCAGCGATTACTTTAACTTAGTTCAATATAATACTAGCAGGTGTTTTTCTAAGATCTTGTTAATATTCCTGGGATAATTCCAGTCTCAAGTTTTCTAACATTATCGTTATTATAATGTGATGTCCATACTCCATTCTAATCTGTTGACATTTTTACGCAAAGTTGTAAAATAGATAGACTCAGACGACGAGTTTCTAGTTTTTCTTTTTATAATTGCATCTTTGCATTTTACTGCGTGTTAAAATGGAATATGGGTGTTAGTTATCCTTTGAGGACTGGACACAACGAAGAAAGTAGGTATGTTAATTATCTGTGCTGTTTTTATTATGGATAACACTTTCAGGTAAAAAAATGCATTGATCATGCGGTCTATAATTAATTAGCCAGTCTTATAACAATTAGTTTTTTTTTATTTGCCGAACCTACCTTCAGGTATTATAAATCAGACTAATAAGAGAAGGAAGATACACAATAACATAATCGTGATGTGATGCCAATAGACAGACGACCTTTAATTTCTCAGAATCCGATTATGTCAGAACGGATACTTGATTTTCATCAAAAAACAACAAAACATTTTGGGTTCCAAAGCTTAAAGATTTATTTTTATTATATTCTAATAAATTGCAAGGGTGTCAAATTCGCGCATATATCGATAAAGACTCAAATCCTCTTAGAATTTAAGAGGTATCAGATTACAAAATCGTTTTATCAAATTCTAAGATTCGAACTTACCGCAAAAAGGCAAAAGTCGTGAACCATAACAATGCTTTTTTTGTCGTAGACTTCCGATTTTGAAACGAAACGTTATCTTTCTTCAAATTCAATTTTCACTTCAATTCTATCGATCAATTTAGCTGTTCTATTATTTGTAATAATGTTGTAATTGGCGTTTTTATCATATGTCAAAGCTGCTATCTGTATTAATAATTATCATTTTACGATCACAATTTTACTATTACTTCATACTCTTTCACTTTCGGTCCATCTAGACTAGACCTTACGATGAACTATTACCAGATGGAAAGTTATATTAACGGTTATATTTATTTGTCAACAGGCAAGCCGAAAGATATCAAAATGTGGGTATCTGTTCGTGGCTCCTGGGTGGGACTTCTCCAATCCGCTCTACAGAACAAAGGTAAGAATTAAATTAGTTCATTAATAAGTAAAGCTTCTTCAATTAACATATATCGTTGACTTTTTGTTTGTAGTGTTGGAAAGTTGATAGCTGACAATCGTGTAGATAAGAATATTGGCTCTGCGTATTAAATTGATGTCTTCAAACTGAGCAATTTTTGACAATTCTTCACATTACTATGTATTGATTTTATTGTCAAAGCACATAATCATCTGCACATTCTGGCTCATCAAAATGAAGAGCACTGCAATTTCGCTTCAATATCGGTAATCACACTTCAACCATACCTGACCTCGATAAAGTCACACCACACCCTCACTCCATATGCTAATCACACCAGTTGTCACAGTTCAATTGTTCCTCGATGCGCCCGCGCAAGTCCTTGCCCTCTAATTACTTTCCCGAAGTGATTTTCATAAAGTACTGTTACGTGTGGACCCCATTGTTTCGACTTATGGGAATTTTGAATATGTAATGGTGTTTTGTTTACATGGTATGGGAATGAAAGTATAACATCTGCAAAACGCTTTATGCAAACAATTCTTATGGGTTTGACTGATGAGATTTTTTTATAGAGGGAACTACTCGGTCACTTTTGTATTGTATTTGTCACTTCTACATCCCAATTGAGTTCTTGGTACTTACCTAATATCTTGTTTCCAAGATATGTTTCAGGGCTTATCGCTGTCATTTCATTAGTGCGAGGGCTAAAATCGAAAATTATTGATCATGCACCGCACCTCTCGCCAGGCGAATTGATAACGCGAATCTCCCGTGATTAATAATATTCTGCCAACTTAAATTCGCGCCTTAAAAAACCGCCGCCATGTTTTTTGACACTTTTTGGCGCCAAGCCGCAGCCCCCTGCCGAGACCTTATCGTAATCTCCCGAGATTCACGTTTTGGGACCTCTTTTTATTTGCATAATAATAATATTTCATGGCGTTCTTATCGATGATGCCATTCGTACGATCGTACCTGACTTTAATGAAACGACAAAAAAATCAACAATGGATCTGTATGCGTCGTATTTTGTGTATGTCTAATATTCGGGACAATGATTGGTCATATCGTTTTGGGAATGGCCAATAAGATTTGAATTTGTGTGTTGAGTTCGTTTTCTGAATGTTGCAATTTGTCGTTAGATGTTTCTCTTGAGCACAGTCTGTCTGATCTCTGATTAGTTTATGGAGGAGGTAAATACGGCAGGTTCCAGTTTTCAGACTGGTTTCTGTCAGAATGAGTAATGACTTTGATAGCTTCTGCTTTCGACTTGTCTTTCTTCGTATACAATTTCCCTGGGCTGTCTCGAAACCAGAAATGCAACCATTTATTAATGCAATGATTTTTATTCTTAAATATAAAATGCCGAGTAAACACAAGATAACCTGATTATTTTCGACATTTCATCATAACGGTCCTGTCAACTGATCAATATTAATTATTCCTCTGACACAGACATGAGGACCTCTATACCTTCAAATACTCTATAATAAACCTTAACTCCTTACAATAAGGGTCACTGGCAACGAGATTTTTGGTATTTTCGGTATCTCGGTAAATATAATTGTGGAGATGTAGCGATAAATAAAACGATCGCTTATTGATAGCTTCGATTTTATATCTAGACGTGGACGGCTACTTTATGTTCCGATGATGTTCATAATTTTTAGTTTAAATATTTGAATGGTATTTCATGGGAAGGGTTTATGGAAGGCCGAATCATTCAGTTAATTTTATGCCTGAGAGATAGGATACTTAAGATTCCTAATGTCGTCCACATTAGGAATCTTAAATATATTCCAATAATAGTAATATTCTTATTCGTATTCTAGTTTTATTTATTGCATTATTAGCATAAACACAAGGCCATCTAGCATCAAGTCTATAAAAGAGAATAAAAGCATCTAAAATTTGATAAAGATGAACTTTTATTTTTGGGAGATTATACATACTCAACGTCTATGGTCTTGTTGAAGCCGCAACATTGTCAAAAAAACTGGCCAAGTGCGAGTCGGACTCGCAAACGAATGGTTCCGTACCACAAGGCAAAAACGCCGAAACAAACACGTTTGTTGTATGGGCGCCCCCCCTTAAATATTTATTTTATTCTGTTTTTAGTATTTGTTGTTATAGCGGCAACAGAAATACATCATCTGTGAAAATTTTAACTGTCTAGCTATCACGGTTCATGAGATATAGCCTGGTGACAGACAGACGGATAGTGGAGTCTTAGTACTAGGGTCCCGTTTTTACCCTTTGGAGATTAATCTTTTAACATGTTAACTATAGTGAACATTCCATAACCCATTGACATTGAATTTAACCCTAAGCACCATATTTCCGGCGACTCTTCAGGTCAAGAGCAAACGTACGACGACCAAAAAAACAAGAAAGAGTAACATTTGAAAAATGCCACACAGTTTATTATGCTGCCCCACCCGCTATGGGCAAAGGATAATAGTATTTATGATGGCAATAAATATGGATGTTCCGCGAAACTCGATTAGGGTCTCTAATATGGAAGGCTTAAAAAAAATATGGAGGGGCGGGGGGGGGGGGGTTTGCTGGGAAGTATTCGGTACATTGTTGAGAGAGCTTATAAAATTGAGATTTAGGTATATGATTTTTCGGTGTTATAATTATAACACTACGGGTGTAGTGTCAAAGGGAAAACATCTCAAAACCTTGGTCAAATTCTAGTGCAAAAACTAAAAATTACGAAATAAAAATAATTTAAAAAAATTAAACCGACTTCAAAAAGAAATAACTCAAAATTATGAAATAACTTTAATTTCGGAAGTCGGTGGCATAAAACTTAAACTAGAATACAGATCCCAAGACACCGACTTCCGAAATTAAAGTTATTTCATAATTTTGAGTTATTTCTTTTTGAAGTCGGTTTAATTTTTTTAAATTATAAGAGAATAATATCTAACTCAATAGTTTGATTGGGGAGGCCTTATTTAAGACTTCTTGATTAGGTAAAGGCGAAAAGGGCTTATTATTATCTTAATTCAAAGATAAGAGACTGAGGAGTAATTGCGTAACACACTATCAGTAGCAATGGGTTTAATTTTGACAATTCAACAACATCCATTGCGTTATTTACGTTGTTGAGCAGACACATTTTTCGAACATATGAAGCAATGGATTAGCATTTGATTGAGTCTAGGGTGCAGGTTTTAATAATAGAACCAATTTGGATTGATATATAGTTGCAATATTAATTAATTTACCAGCAATTATTATAGTAACGAGCTTTGAAAACCTCAATGAAAGAACATGAAGACTTGACGTTTGCATAAGCTTGCGGAAACCATGTCATCACCGCTCAAAATCTTACGGTAACCACAGCCTAATCCAAGTAACACCACAACAAAACATCGGCTAACACACGATTATATTAACTCACATAATGATAATTACACAAAAAGGAACCGTTTTCACTGTAACGGCAGTCCGGAGTACTTAAAATGATATTATTCATGTCATAGACTACTTTCTAGCCGTTCCGATTGCGGGATTCAGCAACCGCAACTGGTAATAATAAGTAGATGCAGAAGGTACATACGCCAGCACGTCCAGCTACTACAATATGTCAAATTTCTTTAATAGATTTTCAACTTTATGGCTGCAGCATAAGGTTCAAAGTTTATTGGGAAAATTTGACATTTTCGGGTAGCTTGATGTGCTGGCGTCTGTACATTGAGAACAAATAGTCAGAAAGAAAGTCCTACCCTTTTAGAAGCTGTAAGAAACAAACGAAGAAAGAATTCGGCACACCAATTGCGTAACACACTATTAATCTGAATCATTTCGAAGGATATTGCTAATCCATTGCTTCATAAGTTCGGAAAATGTGTCTGCTCAACAACGTAAACAAAGCAATGAATGTTGTTGAACTGTCAAAATAAAACCCATTGCTACTGATAGTGTGTTACGCAATTACCCATCTGCGGCCTCTGCTCCTAGAATTCCAGGATGTTTAGTGATTTCAGCGCGTAGGTATGCAAATCGTAAAGCATCGCACGGCTCACCATTTTTCACATAACGTAGGTAGTAGCTCAACTGTCACTAATGAGACACAAGTACTTTTTCTATTGTTACCGATTTCTAGAAGATTTCTTGACAGTTGAAGGGCCTTCAACTGAGTCTGGCTTGACATCATGCCTGAATCCTGTACCTTTAGAACATCCACTTTTCGCCAGTTATGTTTTAAGTCCCATATAAACGAGGGAGGGGACCCTATTGCTATCAACCTGGCAGACATCCAAACTCCGGGCTGCGAAAACACAATAAAACTTAAACTGGAAATTGAATCCAGGACCTCATGCTCAACCGTAGCGCTTGCGACCACTAGACCAAGAAGGTAGTCCCACAACCACCAACGGTAACCTTTTCCTTGTATTAAAACCTAAGTTACACATAACAATGCGCCTCTGCACTGATCTCCAATCATTCCTCTATCATCAAAACTATAATCATCATCATCATTTCAGCCGAAAGACGTCCACTGCTGGACATAGGCCTCCCCCAAGCACCTCCACTTCGACCGGTTCTGTGCTTCTCGCATCCAACGGGTTCCTGTGGCCTTCACAAGGTCGTCGGACCACCTTGTGGGAGGCCTTCCAACGCTACGTCTTCTGGTACGCGGTCGCCACTCCAGAACCTTTCGGCCCCATCGGCCATCTGTTCTGCGAGCAATGTACCCTGCCCACTGCCACTTAAGTTTGGTAATTCTTCGGGCTATATCGGTCGGTATATCATCGACCTTAGTAGTCCTCTAATACCTCTCCGCAAATCACTAAGCTCGATCCATGACCACTCACAGAATCAAAATCAAAAGTCATTTAGTCAAACTAGGCTACGCACATTTTGATCAGCACTTTTTGAACGTCAACATGACATAAGACGGTCCCCCAAAAACGCCCGTCCTTCACCACTTCCTAGTGCTTTCGCTGGGAAGAAGAAGTGGCGCAACGAACTCCCCAGCAGCACAGCTGTCTGTTCAGTTAGAAGAACTTGATGCACATGCATCCATTGCCCTTTATATAAATGAACCTTCTGCCTTTCCTTACTCTGCGGTCGTCAAATAGTGCGGATCGCACGCACGACTGCTTGTAGAAAGCAATACTTCGTTATTTTTACACCATTTTTATATCAGAGCAGGAAACGCAGAAAGATTACATCAATTCTTTAAATAAGGTTTCTGAAAAGCTTGTTGCAGTAATAATTGCTAAGCTATTTGCATAGATAGTTGCAACTTACAGTTGGTTTTGTAACTTAAATATGATTTGATTTGGAAACAAGACTGGTCTTGTCGCTTTATCAGTTTGACAATTAGTTTATTGAGATGCAGTTGTGTATCGAATTGCTCTCAGTTATCTAGATTAATTTTATTTACTAAACCCAATACAACAATTTAGTCACAATATCCACTCTCAGAGACCCCCAAAACCAACTTACAAGACTGTAATGTTTTTAAACTGTCATATTTTGACTGACAGGATCCTTTATACCTGTCGATTAACGAGCATGGCTAACTAACCAGTCCCAAGTAATGACTCTTAGGAAAGGCTCAAGACATTTAGTTAGAGGACAATATATCGCACCTCCGAAAAACCTGGATTTTTAGAAAAGCGAAAATAAACTCACGGATTTGTTAATCAGTCTTTATTCTTACAATATTATTATTATGTGATCAAAATTGTACATGCTTACAAAAAAATATGTTTTAATGGCATACGCTGTTTTTCAATTTTCCTGAAAAACAAATGTGGATAAGACAGAGATTAAAACAGAAGACGAACTTGCAGGGGATTTTCGATTTATTCCGGTCTGATCCCCTGAACCCCTCGAGGTTCAGGGGATCAGACCGGAATAAATCGAAAATTCCTGTAAATGACTTTCGAGTTGAAACCCAATTTTGTCGGAGGTTCGATATTTTAGTGTCACCCTCTGGAATTCCGCCAAAGATCAAGTAAAGGTCCAATTTATCAGTCTAGCCAGAAAAATAATATCCACTGTTAAAACATTTATCACAATGTGTAAAAACTAATCAGGATATACCAAATTACCTACATCATTTAAACAAATGCCTAACATGATTGTATTCTAATTTGCCTTCTGAAGGTCGAACTAATAATATAATCTTTGATGATAATTGCCTTAAAAGAACGGAGACTAGCGGCTTAACACCTCTGAGGTTGCGGGAAGGTGATGTTGTAGGTCAAAACTGTGCCTCGAAAAGGACATAGAAGACACGTGCACGTAATGGTAAATGTCCTTCAAATAGGTCGAAGTGTCAAAAAGGTCACAAATAATATGCCAGAACGTTTTAAATGGACAATTTTAACTATAGTATTTGTAAAATAGTTACGAAAAGGCTTGGCAGATTGACTACTGCCAAGCCTTTTCGTAACTATTTTGGGATCAGTATGTTGGATGCAGAATACCAGTATTTTACATGGAGCGACGGCCTATTTAACCTCCACAACACAGTTACTGGGTTACACGATACCCCTTGCTAAGACTGGTTGTTAGACTTTTGGGTTTCTGACATCCGTAACGACTGTAAAAGGTTACGAATGACAGAATGGATGGTCACCCATCCTTTGATTCGATCGACCTGTGGGAACGTTATTTAGCCACGAGTATCCGAGTTTTTGTACTTAGTGTAGTACCAAAATACGAATTCAAAGGATATTTAAATCTTTTTAACCTTGTCCCATGTTACTTAGGGGGCCAAATATTTGCCCCTCCCATGCTCCCCAGTCAACCATCACAATATCATTCACTCTTTTCATTCATGTCAATCAAAGGATTTTGAAATGTTCGTTTCATATTCGCTCTTTATAAATATACGGCTCATAAGATATTCATACAGCCAGGTGCGTCGAACGAATCCCATGTATTAATTAATGGAGATAAGGAGTATTAAAAGACCATTACGATCGGTTTGTTCTGCAAACTCTTTAGCATTTTACGATAGTGATGGAGAAACATGTGAATGCAATAAAGATTTGAATTGAATTGAATTAATAGATACTAGTAAAGTGTTAGTTTCTGCCGATATTAGTAGACGAGTGTACTGGGCAAGGTTTTGAACAGCCGGCCTAGTCTTGAAAACATGTTAAACTGAGCTTGAAGTGAGCTCAAAAAAACATCTAGTCTTTTAGAAACGGATTAAAACTGCATTTAAGGAAGTCTAAAAAAGTGTTCTGTAAGAAATAAACACTGACCTGTATTTTTACAGTAGTATGTTCCTAATTTTAATTAATACTGCTTGACAAAAGCCTATCCCATTTTAATACAGTCCCACAGCATTCTAATTATTTTCTTTACGTTCACACAATTTTCTCGACCCTCGTGAGAAAACCACCCAAGTATAAAATTGAAAAATGCTGGGGACTGTTTTTTAATCGACATAAAAGGACAAGAACTACAACAATCTACAAATGAAAAAGTTTTTTTTTGTTTTTTCTCGAGTTTGTTGAGTACTTATTTACAGAAGCCCGATTAGATCACTCCGAAACAAATTTTTCCATTATAACATCTGTCCGTCTGCCCATCTAAGTGATTTTTAATAGCAACTTCCTTTGTTATGTTGTTTTTTATTATGATAATTTAGTAGCTTTAAATTATAGTTAATAACTGCATACACAACAGTTCAAAAGGTCCGAGTCATTATAATAGATTGTTTGTATGAGTTTTTTTTAACAACAGTAATATTCTCAGTACCGATCATAGCAATATTTACTGGGAATCGTACACGGAAAAAATTTCTTGCTGCAATCGTTTTCATTAATTATTCATTGGTCATTTAGTCAGTATTTTTACGGTTTACCTTCATTGCATATTAATATCTTTGAGCTTTTCTTTTGTTTTTAAATCTATCGAAAACCTAAAGGCTAATTCCCGTAATTAATATTCAAACAAAATTGTCAAAGAGGTATTTTTGACAGATTGAAACTGAAATCAGACTCTGTTGTTTCCAGCATTGAGCATAAAGCATTACAAATAGCAGTAATAAATAAGTACAATATTCACAACTCATCGCTTTAGATTAACGCACTTAATTACATTTGTCATTATTAAACCCCTGGATGTACACATTTCAATTAATTTATTTCTCTTCCAAAGATACTCAATCAGCTGCCAGATCCTACTTTATACGCCATTTGTTTTTCCTCTTTTTTCTTAATAAAAGTGGCGAACAGCCGCGCCTGGGCCCTGGCTGTTAAGTGGTCGTCGGATAAAAAGTAACTTAGAAGTCGATTTTTTGACGCGGCGTTAATTAAAACGTCATATTTTAAGTTGAAACCCTTGTTTGTTAAGATTGTCGATAAGCAAAGTCTTCATCAGAACGTGTTTATTGGATGCAGCGATGTTACATTGTATTATTAAAAAGATAGCTATACTTTGAGGTTAAGTGCTGAGACAATTTGAAATTAAAAGAGTGGAGGAATATACAATTTGACTAATTTATTAGAACGATAAGCGTTTTTTGGTCACCTTTGCTGTTATGTTATGTGTTCTTAGAGCGATAACTGTAAATACGCACTTTTTCCATTACGTAAACGGTGCTATTATTCGAAGAAACTATAATAATTATATCATATTTCCGCCACACAATTTTTTCCCAGCGATACAATAAAAAGTGCACAATACTGTTACAAAAAAAAAATGGACTCAAACGTGAACGTTTGAATAATTCTTATTTAACAATATTTAGTAAACATTCAATAAGAAGTTGCAAAAAATAAAGTAGCTCTTCAAAAGAATTATGTAATGTAATAATATTGTTGGCAGTTTTTTCTATTTTCTCGGGTTAAGCCAGTTCGTGCGTTACGGGTCATTTGTGTCACTTTTCTTTAGAAGCCATTGTACTTTAGAACATTATAATTCTATTACCGTTTTAAAGTCTGGCAGAATTATAAATTTAGTTACGTTGCAAGTATTATGAGTTTCCTTTATATACCGGGCCTCACCAGTCTTACCGACGGGTACCGTGTTACCCAGTAACTGGGTTGTGGAGATCAGAGAGGCAATTCTCGTAATATTAAGAATGTTCACAGTCTGGGGGCCTAAAAAGGCCACTTTGGCAGAATTTTAAAAGGATAATTCGCCATACTTCGCCGACAGTTCGTTTAAAAGGTTAGGCGGCTTTTGATTTATGTATTTCAACACACATTCAACCCATATTCAAAACTTATTGGCAAATATTGAGGTTTCAAATCTAGAAGTAGCACAAAAAATATTTAATGACGAAATATCCCAAAAGATAAAGATGAAAAGAACTGCACAAATGAAGCAATGCCGCTAATAATTTGATACACAAATGTTTTGATACACAAATGAAGCAATGCCGCTAATAATTTGATACACAAATATTTTCTTTATCAAACAATACAGATATTACATTATTAGTTCCCAAACCATCTATCTGTAGATACAACCTTTTGTTTCTCAATACTAGAACATTATCGGACAATAAACGCATTGTACTTTAAAACATTGATTTAATCTATTGTTTTTATTATTATTGAGTAACTACAAGATGCGGTATCTTGAGAAATTGCCCAATTCTGTTGCACCGGTTAATCAGTCTGAATTGATTTTGTACCTGATGTTAACTGTCTTTCTAAAAGTTGTACTATCAGGACTTCAGGCTACTACAATCTGTCAAATTTCTTTAATAGATTTTCATCTTTATCGCTGAAGCATGAGATTCAAAGTTGAATGGGAAAATTTGACAGTTTTGGTTAGCTTGATGTGCTGGCGTCTGTATTCTGATGCTGTTTTCATCGTCATTTACATCAAGAGCACTTCAAGTTTTTTGGCATAAAGGAAAGACTTGTTATTTGTGGCCTCATTGTTTACCTCTGGACCTATAATGTTGTTTTTCCATAACACTTGTAAAATAACTTGAGTTCTGCTTGTTTGTAAGTACACAAACACCTACACGAGAACCCGGAACAAATACCTGTAGGTCACGCAAATATTTGTGACCGAACCTGTGACCCTGAATATGTAAGGTGGATGCCCTGCCTCCGCAAGTTCGTACCTATGTTAGTTTTTTTTTTTAAGGATAAGAAAGGACTGCCTCGATGGTCTAGTGGTCGCTCGTTACTGCTGTGCATGAGGTTCTGGGTTCCATTCCCGGGTCGAGCAGTGTTATTGGGTTTTTTATCTGGAATTTCTCAGTAGCAGCCCGGAGTGTGTGTTCGTGCCCGATTGATGGCAATAGGCTCGCCCAATATTACATGGGACTTAAACATAACTGGCGAAATTTGGCAAGAAGCAATGTCATGTAGCACAAGTAAAGGAAAAAATCTGAAAACTGTATAGTTACATTTCCGGAAAAATAATTTTAAAACTATTCACATACCTACATACGTACGGAGCCCTCGGTGCGCGAGTCCGAGTCGCACTTGACCAGTTTTTTTTATCGACCTGTACTGTCCCAAGCTGGGCAAAAGTTTTCCCCATAGTCTACCACTTTTTATCGACCTGTACTGTCCCAAGCTGGGCAAAAGTTTTCCCCATAGTCTACCACTTTTTATCGACCTGTACTGTCCCAAGCTGGGCAAAAGTTTTCCCCATAGTCTACCACTTTTTATCGACTTGTACTGTCCCAAGCTGGGCAAAAGTTTTCCCCATAGTCTACCAATTTTTTATCGACCTGTACTGTCCCAAGCTGGGCAAAAGTTTTCCCCATAGTTTACCATTTTTACCTGTCTTGCCTTGTCTAAAAATTAATTGATTCTAATTCATCTCAACAACCTACTCAAGTACCCACTTGTAAATTACTAGAACCATAGACAAAATTCCACCTCTTTAGTCTCTATAACGAGGTCCTCAACGCCTAAATATGAGATCGCAAAATATTATCTCATCTATCCCTCCCTATTGCAGTACTACAGAAAGGGACGGAGCTAAGGATTGCACGCTCTAGTCACGACCAGAGGTTATGATATTAAAATGTGCTTATTTTCGAACTACAACCATTGGGCAACTTTACTAAGGAGTGGTGTTCTCACTACACGGCGGCGACCTAAAGAACTGTACTCAGATAAAGCTATGCTACAAGTATTTTAACTGATGCATAGAAAAGACATGCATAGAAAATTTAAAGACATGTGACCCGCACTGGGCCCGCGTGGTGGAATATGGCCCAGTCCCTCTTACAGAAAGGAGGCCTGCTTTCTGCCAGTCAGCCTGATTATCATAGAAAAGACCGTTCGTTGTGGTGGCAGTATCTTTCGTCTGAAATGGTGATGGAAATGATCATAATAATTACATGAATCACCGAATGCTGTTTGCTGGCTTCTTATATGAAGAACACGAGCAGTACCTACTGATCTGTGGTATAAGCTCATTTTTACCACGTGTTTTAAGTCTGACCTCCGTTATTTATAGTGGTAGGATTCTCCCTCATGACGGACAGTTTTGGAGAACCAAAATTATATTCAACTTTGTTCTTTCAACTTATTTCTATGTTAACTTCCCCTAAAACTCCAACCCTTTTCAGATATTTGACCTTGATTTGATCCTCATTATTCATGACAAATATATTTCGCTGGCGCCATTCTAGCTTAGCTTTAGCAACGCCACCGTCTTTCTCTCCGTTATCTTGTCGGGCGTTATGAAGCAACCATGCTGCTATAATTTGTATCGATCTACTATTTATTTATGGGACACGAGACAGGACCAGATCTGGCACTAACTAACTGGTCGCCAGCCACTTTGGTATCTGCCTTCCGATATCTTTTATAGGAGTGTTGCTGGTGTCAATAACTCATCGACACCACTTTTTTCAACCACTTTTTTTCAAATATTGTCTGCATCTGGTTGCCTACACTGGAAGCCTTCCCTAACATGGTTGGCAAAAGGCAAGGCAATACGCTGAATAATTTAAGACAAGAGGTAAATAATGTCTTTTCACTTCATTGCCATTCTAAATCACACTGGTGATCTGGGGGCCTAAAAAGGCCACATTGGCAGAATCAAGGATAACATTATGAATTATAATATGGCGAAGACAGTCTTTCTTTTTATCTCTGCACTACGTAGGTATAATCAAAGAGATTGGGATTGGATTTGGATTGGATTGATTGGTATTTTAGCACAGACAAAAAAAAGTAACTGAAAAATCCTTCACCAATGGGATTTGATACGATTAACTTGACAGTTAACTGTCCATTATGATTCATAATGTTATCCTTTTATGATTCTGCCAAAGTGGCCTTTTTAGGCCCCCCCTGTTTGCAATATTGATAATTTTTATGCCGTCCGAAATTAGTCACTGATCCTTCATAAACACGAAAATAAATTCTGTTTGCTTTAACACTTGTTATCAATGAAAGGTTAGAATAAAGCTATGCAAATTCATTACGACACATAAACTCATATTAACTTTGTTAAACCAAATCAATTTATTCCTGGAAAAGTTCTAAGTCTACAATTTCTATTACACAGCCCTATTGAAGGCTTTCATCTGCCCAGGCGCATCAAACTATCCCTCCCGACCTCTAGTTATAAATTAACCGAGTCACAGACGGTTAATAACTTAGAAATCGATAACCGATATGATTTCTCGATATTGCGGTTTGTTGGCATTTATGACCCGAATCACTATTGCGTGGTTGAGGCACAGATTATAGTTGAACGCAGAAGAGACGACGGTTACGCCAGCACATCAAGCTGCCACAATCTGTCAAATTTCTTTATTAGATTTTAAACTTTACCGCTAAAGCATAAGATTAAAAGTTGATTGGGAAATTTTTACAGTTTCGGGTAGCTTGATGTGATGGCGTTTGTAGATCTAAGAGTCATCATATTATTCCTGCCTAAATCCCAAATTATTTGGCGTCGGCTGTCTTTTGTTTTTATGTGTCTTCATTAGCTGTCAGCTCAGTATAGCCCACACTTTCTAGCATGTCACACAGTCCATCCATGGGTTCATTGATCTTCCCCTGGTCTTCACCACCACTCTTGGAGACTTTTTTAACGAACACAAGATTAGTACAGCTGTTTCATTTTCCGACGTAGTTGTCTCCTGTTGCCTTACTACCTATTTCACCATCTGCGGTGCAATCATTAGTTAATTAAAGTAGAGTCTAGCTTTCTCCAGTAATTTAACGTTTAATACGTACCATGATGCAGATCTGGTACGATTGTACGTTTGTACTGCATTCTTGATAAACTAGCTGATTGGGTGACTCAGTTTTAACGTTACATCTATTATTTTAATTAACTTAAGTTTTGGCATCTTATGTAAAGTGTTGTGCAGCAGGTTTGCGGAAACATCTTGGCATAGATATTTTGATGGCAATTCTCATAAATCTGACTTTCATGACGGTAAGCAAAGGTCCTTCCTTTGCTGAGGAAGCTCTGGCTTCCTTATTTAGATTTTAAAATATTTTATTTGCCGTATGTGCCCTTAATCTTGACAAGTCACATATAATTTAGCTAGAAGTGATATGTGACAACAAAAGAAGAAATAAGTGAACCATCACCAGAAGAAATATTTCTACATCCACCGTACTACCATCATTCCCGTTAACATCCAAAAAACAACATATTATTGAAATGATTAAACTTAACCATACAGCAAACTTGTCCAGTAATATATTTAAGTAATTTCAATACAGTAACATTAAAAATACGGCGAGAGCACGAGGCTGCGTGTGCGCACACGACCTGTTTTTCATACATTTTGATCATGTTTTTCATACATGCTTCATACAGCGAATGTGTTAACATTAAAAATTACTTGCACTTGCTATCTTTAGTTATACGGGATGTAAGGGCTTGGCTAGACTGGCTAAACTGGAATATTTTACATTCTAGTAGTGTTTAGCGTTGTTGATAATTAGTAAAAAATATTCTTCTGTCTATATCCTAATCGTCTGACAAGGGTCTCTTATTAGTCGATTAATTTTTCGATTCTACAGATATAACAATAAATTCAATAGTATCTACCCCAATTAATAACATCATATTGGGATAATCAGTTTTTCACCAGGACAACTCTTTATAAAACTAGAAAACTCGATCATTCTGAATCTTTGTTCTGCGTCAATTAATGTTAACCTATTTCAATCCAGTGTTGAACTTAGGACTTTGACGGCCTTTGACCGAGCTGTATTTTCAACATTGTATTTTAGTGTCACTATATGTTGTTTACTTGGCTTTTCAGTAAGCCAGAACATTCCTAAGTTCCAAACACTGTGCTTCACTTTCCATTAAAGCGACTACATGACCTAAAGCGCTGTTTTTAACACACTATCTACCTAGCATATATCCTAAAGAATATCATATATTTTTTTCTGATTTTTAATGTTTACTGTAGTCGACCATATACTTTTATTGTTTCTAAAACTTGCGTTTTTTGTGTTTAGGTTCTGCAAGCCCCTGACGGAAACACGAACCTAAATACTTAGACATATCAACATAAAAGTTAAAAAGCCCAACCTATAAAAGAATTTTAGATAAATCTCGAATTGTTCCCAATTCAACATAATCCACAATCATCTCAACTCAGATCTCACAAAACGAGTTACACTTACCTCATAACACAAACAAGTCCAGCATCCAGCATCCCGCATCCAGTATCCAGTGACCAGTCTACAGTCTACACGGATCGTTACAAAACAAGTCGTAACACAGGGGTCGTCGGCAGCTGATGTCGTTTTAATGATATCCTTTAATGCATAAATAATGCGAGCATTAGCGGCCATCGCGAATGGAAGCCAAGCTGCCGTGCGGCCATACTGCCGTGATGCAACACCTGATATAACGCGCTGATAAGGTGCGCAGGATTTTTGTTTTGCTGTTTGGTTTTCGGATTTGGGAAGATAAGGATAGGTTATATTAAGTATTTGAATGCTTCTTTTTATTTAATGGAGAAAATATGCCTATTAGATTTAAGAGCGTTTACGCCGTACGGCATTTCATACAAATTTCAAGCCCTTGTTTTTCGAAATGAAAAACTTCATACACATAAGCAGGATAGAAAGGTCAAAAGTTACTTAAGAACATTTTCGAAATTTCTTATTTAAAAAAAGATAACTGGAAATCTCTGTATCTATGGATAATTTAAAATCGGTCTAATTTGGCTGTAACACTATTTTTCGAAAATGTTCTTAACTAACTTTTTAGACCCTTGATCCTGCTTATGCGTATACAGTTTCATTAAAATCAGTTCATTCATTTCGAAAAACAAGGGCTTGAAAGTTTGTATGAAATGCCGTACGTCGTAAACGCTCTTAAAGGCACACAAGAGGTGTTTTTGTTATTGCCCAAAAAATACATGACATTAAAGTATACTCTAGAAGTGGTCTCAGATGCGGACCATATCCAACGGGAAGCGAACCCTAGATTAGTTCATCTCGACGTTTAGGTGCATTTAGGATTATTTATCTTGCGTGCTACTAACTCATGCATCCATGTTCAAGCTAAAAATTACTATTCGAATCTCGGTTGTCGGGTTAGGAACCATAAGAATTTACTTACCTACTGTTTTAGTGTTATTGTCACAAGATCAGTACCTAACTCCAGTACCGGTACAATTTCCCTCGTTAACTCAAAGCACATGATTACATGTAATAATAATAAATCAATCCAAACATCACTGGTATTAGAAAACAGTGGGACATGTGATATAGTTACAAAAGCTGAGCGCGCAGCGTGACGCGTTATCAGAGTAGAACGTGCGCGGGCGCAGTTTCACCTTGTTGCGATGCAAATTAACAGCTTTCTATTGATTGGATAGAATTTTTGTTTACACTGATGAAATTTCCTTTGATTGGCCGGTTTTGTGGTGGTTGGTGAACTTAAAATGGACTTGTAAGGGCTAATAGCTTCAGAGTTAGAACCGTATTGTAGTGCAAATGCACCTTGATAACTTTTGTAATTTTGCGAAAAACGTTTGTGTAGTAAGTACCTAATAATTAGTTGTTTTATCTTATCAAATCAAACACAATACTTACGCATAGCATAAGCAGCCTGTAATGTTCCCACTGCTGGGACACGGGCCTCCTCTGTGAGTGGTGGGCCGTAATCCACCACGCGGGCCTAATGCGGGTAGTAGTAGTCACATAACCAACACATACAGTACGGCCGATTTATCTTGGCAAGTCTGAACTTCGCGCAGAAGGCTGCGCAGTAAGATTTTTTAGGAACCAAATGGTGACATGAGGCGAGTGTGAGTGAGAGAACATGCGCGAAAGTTCGCAGGGGCTATACTCGGGTTCGCCAAGTTACGTCAGTCGTATTGTACCTACGCATTTAAGAAAATATGCTGTATGAAAACATCAGAGAAGCATTAGGAAAACTTATGTTCCCCTACACTACAAAACAGTTTTGCTAATACCTAATTAGCATGGCAAGAGTAGATCAGGAGAGCAGTGGTGAGACTTACGAGTTGTAGGTAGTGAGTTCGAACTCAAGCAGGCATTTTACTTTGTGTAGGTACAAATTTCATCACCACTACTCTCAAAACAGCGAAGGAAAACATCGTGAGGAAACCGGCATGTCTTAGAATAAAAAAATCGAAGACATGTGACATCCACCAACCCGCACTGGGCCCGCGTGGTGGATTATGGCCCACTCCCACTCATAGAGAGGAGGCCGGTTTCCCAGCAGTGGGAACATTATAGGCTGATTGTGCACTGCAGCAAGTTTTTTCTGCAACTAAATCGTTACAGTCTAAAAACTTGAAACAAATATGGAAACTTCAGCCTCCAAGCCAACAAATTACTCAAAATAGTACAATAGACAACTAAAACAACCACACATTATGTACACGGCCGGTAATACAAACAAAATTGTTGTCTATGCGTGTTGCGCGGGCGCAATGCGGAAGCGGCAACCGCACGCCGACAGACAGACTAAACTATATATATTACAGTGCAATTTTAGAGCTGGAGAGGGTTTAGTTGGTTGTCATACTGGGTAAATTGTCTAAGTTATTGCTAGTAATTGACTAGTCTGTCACTTGTAGCTAGAGGTAGGTTTTATGAGTAATGCTTAGTTGGCGTTTAGAAGCTGTTTTATAGATGATTGCGGAATTAGCACCCACTTGTTTAGCTATTTCAAGGTATTTCTTTAGGGTGCGAAAACTAGCTACTATTATTTTGTTTACTATTATTTAACTACTATTTTGACTTGTTAATAGGACAAATTAGTCATACTGTAGAAACTACTAAGTGTATATTATAACTTGTATAATTTTTTGATCAAAAGCAAATGTAGGTAAAAAGGAAACTGTCCAATAAAAAACCTCTTCTTTTTATGGTTTTTACTTTTAGGACGAATTCCACCAAACTTTTATACCTAGAATAAGTCTTATTCTGAGAATAAATTTTGATTTTTTGACAGATTTTTCATATAACATCTGTCAGACGTCAATTGAATGCCACGGATAAAAGATAACTGATTTAGCTAAAATCAGCCCTTGATAAAAGTATTTAGTCTGTGGTAAAGCAATACGTCGAATTAACCATTCGATTAAAAAACAAAATTAAAGTTCGCAAAAAATATTTTATTAAAATGCTAATGCATTTCCGACAGCCCACTTGTTTTGATTAGTCCACACAAAGCTGATAAGATAAGAGATAACATATTTATTTAATGCGATTAACTCAATGATAATACGTCGCTAAAATCCGTGATTGATAATATTGATGATAGCAATCAAGCGGATTATGAGTCGTTAGATTGATAAAATGTATTTGTGTTTTGTTTTAATGTTTGTTTTTAAAGATTCGCGTAAACAGGAATAAAACCTGGGGGCCTAAAAAGGCCACTTTGGCAGAATCATAAAATGATAACATAATGGACAGTTAACTGTTAAGTTAATCGTATCAAATTTTTTTTTGTTTGTGCTGAAATACCAATCAATCCAATCTAAATTGAATCCCAATCTCTTTGATTGGACTGTCTTCGCCATATTATAATTCATAATGTTATCCTTTTACGATTCTCCAAAGTGGCCTTTTTAGGCCCCCAGGAAGCAAAATGATTCGATAAAAAAGAAAAAAAAAAGAATTTATGGGGACTCAGAAATTAAACTAAACACATTCAAAATAAAATAAAACAAAAGTAAAACCAGAAGTCCACCAGGAAGTCGATGACGAAACTGCATCGGTTGCACGAAATTGAGTAGGTAGATTGGAATCAAATTTTGTTGTTTACTACAAAAACAAATAAATAAACTACAATACTAAAAACAAAACAATATAATCACAGCAGGAAGCCAATTATTAAGATATAATGTTTCCTCAAATCAATAATTATTTAAATTAGTAGCAACCCATACATAGAGTTATAGTCGTTACGGGCAGAAGCCCGAAAGTCTGACAACCAGTCTTACCAAGGGGTATCGTATTACCCAGTAACTGGGTTGTGGAGGTCAGATAGGCAGTCGCTCCATGTAATATACTGACTGGTATTCAGCTGCATCCGGTTAGACTGGAAGCCGACCCCAACATAGTTGGGAAAAGGCAGGCAGATGATGATGACATGTACTCGTATAGTCAATATAGTTAGTATACTACTTAGAAACTAGTGTTAGTACCTATACAAATAGTGACCTCACAGAGGGCAAATACATCAATAAATGAAAAAAAAAAACAACAAATCTCCCACAACATGTAAATAAAAATAAATTTCCCGTTCACATCACCACAAGCCTACTTATCGAGTAAAACCTAACAAAAACCTCACAAGAAATAAGTTCATTAATATTCCCCATATCGGAGGAACGCGCGAGCCAAATGCTAATTTGTTTTTTCTACCCACCAACCGGACTGGTTGCTCCAGGGCCCATTACGGGAGTAACCAGGAAGTGGTTGGTGCACCCTCAATTACCACGAAGAAATGGAGTAGTGGGTGGACACACTGCTGCAGCGAATGTATAACAAAAACACCAACATGTTTTACTGATAATAAATCAGTAAAACATGTCCCGTCTGATCTGGGGGCCTAAAAAGGCCACTTTGACGAATTATAAAAGGATAACATTATGAATCGTAATATGGCGAAGACAGTCCATGTTTTTCTTTTTTTCGCTGTACTACGTATTAGGTATAATCAAAGAGATTGGGATTGGATTTGGATCAGATTGATTGGTATTTTAGCACAGACAAAAAAAAAACTGAATAATGCTTCACCAATGGGATTTGATACGATTAACTTAACGGTTAACTGTCCATTATGTCCTTTTATGATTCTGCCAAAGTGGCCTTTTTAGGCCCCCTGTACAACGAGAATATTAATTTGTTAGGCTGAAGTTAGAATTGAGCGGACCATGTGTTTAGAATGCTTCGGGAGAGATAAGCCAGAGTCGTCACGCAGTGGGTGCCAGAAGACGGGACACATCGCTTAGGGAGGCGTAGGAAACGCTGGCGTGATGATGGGAGATTGGTCAGAGGAGGCAACACACAGGAAACAGTGAAAGGCTTTGGGGAAGACCTTTTCCCAGCTGTGGGTCAGCACAGGTTGAAAAAAAAACAGCGAAAATGTGTGTATGTAGAGCAAAAAAGACAAAAGTGGTTATTTACTCGGTAAAATAGAAACTCGTAAACTGAATGGCTTACTTTGTTAAAATGAAAGACATTAGAGTAACGGTTTGCGTAAATAGCGTCTTAAAGTAAACACCTAACCAAGAAGCTAAGGCTTTATAGTCTTTTAAGGACTGTGTAAATGTGACACTAAAATATTATGCTGGTATCATAAGAAGCCGCAAGCAGCTAAGGTTCAGTTTTGTTTATTGCGTAAACACTTTACAGCCTATTACACGTGCAACATTGCATTCAAAGTACAAAACAAATAGCGATGGTCATTTAACCATAAACAGAAGTCCCCACGATTAGTCTAACTGTACCTCCCTATTGGGCTTATAATTTCTATACGGAATAGAAATTCGCGCACTTTCCCACCCGTATGTCACGCGGCGCACGGCTGCGTCTGCGCACATAACACTAAATCGGCGCAGGTTTAGTGCGCCGGCGACACGCCCCCAGTTAATTGGTGTCGTCCACGATGCGCAGGAATGCGCAGCAATGCGCAGCACCGCGGTAATGCTGCGGTCCAATCCCGTAGCAGTTTTATATTTAAAGGAAATGAACGCTTTTATGTCTTTTGTTTCTGTGTGGCTCTGAAAAATGGATGGGCCGATGGAAATTTTATTGGCGTCTCTGCGTGGGAGTGGATTTAAAATGTCGGCAATGCTACTGTAGTGCGCTAATTATTGCAGAACCACTACTGCATACAATCCAATTAAAATAGACTTTATTTTCTGAATCGTTTCTAAGATATTTTACTTTTTATTTCCAAACAAATCAAACAAGAGTTTTAATTAAAATTCACACTGAGCAACCACAAAGGTTTATGTTGTATTTTTATCACATTTTTATTGCATTATCGACGTGGTGTCTCAGGTATTTAAGTTTTATGTCCACATAATGTTTAGTTATGTCCATAACTAAACCAGAGAGGGCGAAGACCTCACTAATTGCTGGTAATTTTTACGTCTTGATCGAAATGTCGGACCAGGCCCTGTGAGGAATGCCGCCGCTGACGTATACCGCTATGCGTTAAAACTAGCTTAGGGTTGATTAGAAAAGAATTTGATGCTTTTATTTTTACTCGAAAATGATTTTTGTAATTATTTTTAGAAGATATGTTTTATTTCAATTGGAGAAGCTTCTAGAAATTTGTACAGTCTTTTTTGTGGAGATTGCATACCTAATCTTACAACCCTCAAAATTATTTGGTGTTGTAATTACCGCGGCGCGGGTTACGTCCCACATCGACAAACCCATTTAATTTAGTGGTAAGCTACTTACCTTAATAGCCTAGTAGGTACTTATTATTAAAAATTAATGAAGTTCTAAATACACGATGAAAGAAAGGATGGATGGGACTGTGTAATAAATAGATGATATGGTTAAAAAGGGGGTGACGACTAATAGAGAAGTCATCATCATCTGCCTAGCCTTTTCCCAACTATGTTGGGGTCGGCTTCCAGTCTAACCGGATGCAGTTGAATACTGCCTATCTGACCACTACAACCCAGTTACTGCGTAATACGATACCATTTGGTAAGACTGGTTGTCAGACTTTCGGGCTTCTGACTACCCGTAACGACTGTCAAAGATCCACGAATGACAGCCGGGACCAACGCGGCAACGGCTTAACGTGCTTTCCGAGGCACGGAGGGGTCACGGTATGTAAAGATGGTCACCCATCCACAGACCAACCGCCGCAAGCGTTGCTTAACCTGATCGATCGACCTGTGCACTGTTATTATGATCCGTAATAAATTGCGACAAGAGAAAGACAATGATAGTTTCTCAGTAAAAACAGTCCTGAATATCCCTACGAAACGCCTGAGAAGAGGAAGATCCCCGCTACATGGTGGTCCAGTATCGAGAGGGAGATGAAAGCGCAGAACCTAACTGCTATGACAACACAGGACAGATCATCCTGCCACCGCTGTACAAGAGTCGTTGAACATAACAGGATTCACAAACGACTGAAAATAACAGTCCTTTCAACGTAAGAGAAACACATAATCAATGTACAATTTCCGCACATTTGTTAGCTGAACATAGCGGCCGTGTGTCAGCTCCTATTCCGCGTTCCTACCGCGACTATCATAACTAGTCATTAAGGTTTAATATCTAACTGAACACTTTAACTGCCTGAAGATATTCACTTAGGAATGCTAAGAAATTATAGCCTTCATCTACTGACACTTGAAATGGGTTTTTATTAAATTAAAATAGTGAGTTCGAGCTCGCGACTAGTGTACTCTTAAGGGGACTACATGATCTAAAGCGCGGTCACTGTCGGACTGCATAGAAAAGAAAGAGAAGCGCGATGACACAACGCTGGTAACTTATTGCAAAATATGAAGCAATTAAAAATCTATTGTTTGGACTAAAAAATTGAAACTTTAGCTAGGCTTTAGTATGTTGCTTGTAGAATAATCTGACAAAAATCAGGTATATTATTAGTACTTATGGTTTTTTTTTTCAACTCAACCAACGTCATAGTTTTTTTTTTAACCGACTTCAAAAAAGGAGGAGGTTCTCAATTCGACGGTATGTTTTTTTTTTTTGTGTGTTTGTTACGCGATTACTCCGCCAATTGAAGACCGATTTACAAAATTATTTTTTTGTTCGAAAGGGTATACTCTCGAGGTGGTCCCATTATCCTCAAGTTGGAATCTGATGAGAGGATCCCATGGAAATTGAGGGGAACCCTCAAATTTTATAGGCAAAGCTATAGCGATTTGGGTATTTTTTAAAGTAACTTGAGCATTTGCTCTCGGAAATCATCATTTGGTAAAGTGGAGCTGATGATGAAGACAGATGGCCATCGGAACTACTCAATGACAAATATTTCACGGGTTGCGATTCGATTACATTAATATGGTTGCTAAACGATTTATCCTCGTCACAATGCGTATGGTGAGTGGTTGTTTAGGAGTTGGTAAGAACCAGGAGAACTCCTCAACAATTAACGTCCCTGCATCGGGAAAAGCAATATTTTATAAAAGGTGATGAGCAGTTGACATTAGGCTATTGTAACTTTGATAAATTACAAACTGTCCCACTAAAAGGTGAAAAATAAAAACTTTTTTACAAAAAAAAACAACCGACTTCCAATAAACACTATAAAGTGAAAAATAACTTTAATTTCGGAAGTCGGTGGCAAAAAACTAAAATACAAATCCAAAGACACCGACTTCCGAAATTAAAGTTATTTTTCACTTTATAATGTTTTTTGGAAGTCGGTTGTTTTTTTACTAGCATTTTTCCGCGACTTCTTCCGCGTAGATTTTATATTTTCCCCTACAACATTTAACACCTGAATTCTTCGTTGGTCTAGTGGTCGTAAACGCTACTGCTGAGCATGAGGTCCTGTCCAAAAAATTAGACAAACAATGGGAAAAAGGTAAAAAAATTTGGAAACCTGAATTATATCCTTTGTTGCACATTTTCAAAAAAAAGTTTGCATTTATAAACTTATGTTAGGATCCTCCTGTGCTCATGGCCCTCTCAGGCCGGGGGCCCCCTCTGGCTGGAGGCCCCCTCTGGCTGGGGGCCCGTGGCATTTTGCCCCAATAATAATAATAATAATAATATTCCACAACTATCACACAACGCCGTCTAGTCTCAAGCTAAGCAGAGCTTGTGACACTTTATAGTTACGCCACTGCCTATTAAACATCCTAAAAACCACAGTTACGTAACTCCAGATGTAACTGTGACCACATAACCAGGTGCGAAGTGTTCTTTAATTAATACTTCACATATCATTGAGTCGTCACTGGTTCGAACCCGGGTACCGTAACACAAATGTTGGACTAACACATTAGCGCCCTGTTTGACTGATCAACGGATATTTTGGGCTTCTTTTAACTTGAAAGGATGTTATTTGGCCATTTCTTTTGGTAAATAAGGCTTGAGTGTTTGAGGATTTTGTTTTATTTTTATTTCGGTGTTTAAATTATTAGCATAATGTATTTGTTTCACCCTGACTGGTTTTTAGGGTTCCGTACCCAAAGGGTAAAAACGGGACCCTATTAATAAGACTTCGCTGTCTGTCCGTCCGTCCGTATGTCTGTCACCAGGCTGTATTCCAAAAACCGCGGTAGCTAGACAGTTCAAATTTTCACAAATTATGTATTTCTGTTGCCGCTATAGCAACAAATACTAAAAACAAAATAAAATAAATATTTAAGGGGGGCTCCCATACAACAAACGTGTTTTTTTCGGCGTTTTCTTTGTCTTTTATTTGTATTACTCTGAGAATACTTAGACGTTTTATTTTTGAAATGAAAACTTCTTTAGGCGCGTTGGGCATTTTTTGAGATAGGAAAAACATTGAACTCGCGCCACTGTTACCGTAAGCGACACCGCGCGTGTTATGTTTATAAGACGATTAAAAAAATACCCGCATCGGATGTGTTCGGCTGTCCTCGGGATGTACTCGGTTTTAATGTATATCCGAGTCAGTGAGTGATGGCAAAGTATTTCGTTTGTGTTTTGTTTTCACTTCTGTCGGCACTTCTGGAGTGCAACTGTTTTTGTGAAATATTAAGGCTGATGCAGACTTGGGCAGTGCGCATTGCAAAAATCCTCGAAATTGCGTTGCGCTGCGGCCCGTTGCGGCTGTAGCTAATGTGCGCTTGGCTTTAGGTTTCATTTCCTGACACTTGTCAGGTCAGGTCAATGAACCAGAAAAGCGGAAAGACTAGCCTACATAGAAACCAATGGAAGAATAACTTCTAGCTAGCCTTTGTCCGGCAGTGGGAAATTACCGTACAAAAACAATGAAAGAAAACTTATTTCTGCAAATTGCGTGTTTTGCGAAGCTCCCGCGGGAAGTCTTAGAATTAATCGAGGGAAACAAATTGCGGGGCGATAATAGCTACTTTAATACCTTGTCCAAGACTTAATAACTAATAGTTTCCGTATTTAAAACATGTATTTCAAGCTTGAATTTGCACTCTTATGACAAAAAGGTCGTGAGAAAGTACTACTGCTCAGTAACCCCGGATTTTGAAATCCTCTTATTAATTATATTCTGTGTTTAATCGTATGATTGGTTTATACATAAATTATTGTGGTTTACCAATCATAAAAAGATGGGCCGATAGTCTGGTGAAGGTCGCAGGAATCTGCTGGATGCGGGAAGAGCAGGATCAGTCATGGTACTGATGCTTGAGGAAGGCCTATGTTCAGCAGTGGACGTCTTTCAGCTAAGTCGGCTTATTTACTGAAGACTAGATCAGAAGGCCTAGACAGTGACATTCTATGACCTATAGCAACTCAGCCTATCGCAGTCCTCTGCTGGACATAGGCCTCTCCCAGGCTTCGCCAAAACATCCTGTCCTCCGCCTTCCGCATCCAGTCTGTCTAGGGTTCAGAATCAGGTGCTGATTTTGACATTGATTTACATTCTGTAATTACTTGAACTCACACCCTGAGTTATTACTTGTTTATTTTTTTTTTTATGAAAATCGTTTACTTTTACCATGTTTGTAAATATGTGAGCACCCATGTATCTATCAAATAATTCAATTTTTAATTCTTTTACCTATTGTGGTACCTACTTATAGTAATTTTATTTTAGGTGCATCGTCTTCACATATTATTATTATATAATTAATGTATGCAAAATATTGTAAAACATTTAAAAATAGTACCTAACGGTGGAGTTTCTTGCCCATTCTTCTCCATACGAAAACAACTTTTTGGAAGGGGCGACTAGAATTAATTCTATTTTAATGTAATTTTTGACGTTCCTTTTATTTGCCTATTTGAAATAAATGCTAGGCTTTGACTTTGATTCTATGGTTACAGGGTGCGCGCCGATGTCCGGGATACCACCCTGTAAAATAATCTTCGCGTAAATTCGTGTGTGGCACCTAAAATATTTGGCACAACAGTTATCGCTGACGGTTGATAAAATAACACATAATAATACTATATTTAAAGATGATTAAACTGCACTGTGCATCGTTTGTCTTAAGTAGGGCGAGCGCAAATGTCATTGCTATTATCGTTCGTACAATGCTCCGGCTGTCACTTACTATGCCACCGCTACACATTCGCGAGCATCGCCGCGTGATTTATTTCCATTCGGCTCTAGTCTATCAAAGTAGCTAATCCGCTCAGAGATTTGGAACTGTGTTCGAAAATAATGCTTATTTATCAATCTTCCTAGATTTTTTCCTACTATAACCGGATGCAGCTGAATACCAGCATTTTACCCATGTAAAATGCTGGTATTCAGCTGCATCCGCTTCATAGCGACAACCCATTTACTGGGTAACATGATACCCCTTGATAAGACTGGTTGTCAGAATTTCGGGCTTCTGACTACCCGTGACGATTGTGAAATATTTACGAATGACAGCCGGAACTAAAGGCTTCACGTGCTTTTCGAGGCACGGACGGGTCTCGTATGTAATGAACGATCACCCATCCACGAACCGAGCGCGGCAAGCGTAGGTTAAACTTCCATCGACCCGTGTAAATGTTATTACTTAGCCACGAGCCCCTCAAATAATGCTGTTTTATCCGAATGTGTAAAGGTGGCATTATTATTATTCAAAATCGAAATAGGAACGGTCATTAGGTGTTATTCGTCCGATTGTTTCTCGATCATAATTATTATGTTTTTGGAACTCGGACGGTGTTAGTTAGTGTCGAATACATTGACATCAATAGAAACGATGATTGTCAATTTATGAGTATTTTATAACGTAACCTATAAAATGTTATAGTGGTATTAAAATAACTTATTCTGTTACATCTTTCGTATCGAGGGAGGAAGGAAAGTAACCCGTAGCTCAGTTAGCTCATCATCTTATCTGCCTAGCCTTTTCAAAACTATGTTGGGGTCGGCTTCCAGTCTAACCGGATAAACCGGTTGCAGCTAAATACCAGTATTTTACATGGAACGACTCTGACCTCCACAACTCAGTTACTGGGTAATACGATTTCGGGCTTCTGAGTACCCATAGCGACTGTCAAAGGTCCACGAATGACAGCCGAGACCAACGGCTTAACGTGCTTTCCGAGGCACGGACGGGTCACGGCATGTAATGATGGTCACCCATCCACAGACCAACCGCGGCAAGCGTAGCTTAACCTGATCGAACGACTTGTGCGGCTGTGCGGTATTATGATTTCAGCCTGTAAAAAACTCTTGGACATAAACCTCAAAGAAAAGAAAAGAAGTGGTTTCTTTCAAAAGATCGTTTTCGTGTCGCTGGCACGACAGTATTTCAAACCAGCCCGAAACTACGCCTTTTCCAGGGCGGCGTCGTCGATGGCAGCGCACTTTGACTGCATATTTTGGGACACAGATGGGTTTTAAAATACACAAAAGAAGAGATTTCCAAACAAGATGAAAGCATTACTTAACCTAATCTTTACCTTTTAAAAGATTTCTCACTCATTACCTTCCAACCAGCCAAAAAAAAAAAACCAAAAAATCTTAACCTCCAATATTTGCCTCCCACAAACACATTATGGGGACCGTTAACCACACCTCTGCCGACCCACTTTTCACAATATTACCGTGAGTCACAAACTTTCCACCCATAGTCACAGAGGAAGCCGCTAAACGCAGGAAAACTGTGAAAGCCATCAATAGCTTTTCACAGGAAATCGACTTCCATAAGACACGTTATTATTTTACTTGTAATTATTGTTAGACTCATTTTCTTGTCTTTTATCGTCAGAGACCTTTGTAGCGGGAAGTAGTTTATGTACTGCGTTTATAAGTTAATGGTCTAATTAGTTTAAAAGCTTAAATAGTTACTGGTAACTATACGGTTGCCGGCAAAGGGTCTACAAGGGAATATCAGCGATAGCGGACAGTCGGACTCGCACATGAAGGGTTCCGTACCACAAGGCATAACACGCCGAATAAAACGTTTCTTTTATACCCCTTTAAATTTTAACTTCATTTTATTTTTATTATTTGTTGTTATAGCGGCAACAGAAATACATCATCTGTGAAAATTTCAACTGTCTAGCTATCACGGTTCATGAGATACAGCCTGGTGACAGACAGACAGACTGAGTAGTAATAGGGTCCCGTTTTTACCCTTTGGGTACGGAACCTTAAAAATTAAGAATATTCTAACTCTTACAACAAAGACAGCAACCTCTAGTTCAAAGAGCAATTAAAATTATTAGATAAGTAATTAATTTCTCTTAGCGCATCTTACATTAATTACAATATATTAGATAACATTTCAATAAGCTCTTATAAACTATTATCGAAATTCCAACAGCCATTAGAGCATAATTGACTCAACAATATTCCAGACATTACAAGTAGAAAACCTAATGATATTCAATATAGAAACACAACTCATCGACCACAATACATCTATTAATTAATAGAAACTTATTACGGAGGCTATCATGGCCGAAATTTCACTCTTAAGTAATATTCTCGTTTGGCTTTCGTCTTACGAAATATTGTTTCAACTTGTCGATGTGTCTGTCAATCGTGAATCTGTTTTAATGAGTTATATCGTGGCCGCCATAGCTGCTGGCGCAACTTTAGGAGGTATACCTTTTAATAGTCTTGAGATGAGAGAGGGGCTTTGTGGCTAGTAATAGCAGTCGCACGGGTCAGTCGATCAGGTTAAGCTATGCTTTCCGTGGTTCGTCCGTGGATGGGTGACCATCTTTACATACCAAGACCCCCCCGTGCCTCGGAAAGCACGTTAAGCCGTTGGTCCCGACTGTCATTCGTGGATCTTTGACAGTCATTACGGATCGTCAGAAGTTCGAAAATCTGATAACCAGTCTTACCAAGGGGTATCGTATTACCCAGTAACTGGGTTGTGGAGGTCAGATAGGCAGTCGCTCCATGTAAAATACTGGTATTCAGCTGCATCCGGTTGGACTGGAAGTCGACCCCAACATAGTTGGGAAAAGGTTATGCAGATGATGACCTTTTAATAGTCTTCTTCTTCTGGTTTTAATTACGTTCTTGTAAGTTTCCTGGGGAAAAGGCCATCTAGAGACTTTTAGGCCTCGTCTATTTCAGTTTTTACGTTGTTTGCTCATGATTAAAAATTTTAGGGGACGTCAAAGATAAGGCTTTGGTACAAACAGCCCTTTATATTGGTCACTTATTTCGAGAAAGATCTCACACGTTGGACATTTTTCAACAGGGCGCCTAGGTCCCTATGATTTTTGCAAGTCTCCAGCGCGTCAATTATAGAGGCTTTTTCCGCATAAACTATTAAGTTCTACATGTACAGACGGCAGCACATCAAGCTACTACAATCTGTCAAATTTTCTTAATATATTTTCAACTATATCACTAAAGCATAGGGTTCAAAGTTGATTGGGAAAATTTGACAGTTTCGAGTAGCTTGATGTACCAAATCCTGTAGCCTTAACTTTCCTAACAAAGAACATAATAGAATAATATGTATGTTTAGCTATAGCTTTATCAAAGCGACAGTCTATCGGCACCACTTGGCATCGAATAAAACGATAGTTAGTGAAAGTGAGCGGCCCGCGGCCATTCATCGATGTCATATATCATGCGGATGTTCTGACAGCCAACAGAATGCAGGGAGATGACAACTTGTGGGAGATCTTTTCAGGAGTAGACAGGAGGGGCCTAACTCAGTAGGTACTCAGTGCCGGATTAGCCCATAAACAAATTAAGCAATTGCTTAGGGCATCACGTCTCGGGGGGCACCATAAGGCAGAAACAGCACCGAAACAGTATTTGCTATTACTAGCACATGAATGGCAAGGCTGTTTATCAACAAGATACTACCAGACCCAAAAGTCACTCTAGAGATGTGCGCCAATCTTTACAAATCGCTCGTCGATGTTTTGGGAAAATACGAGGCGACTAGTGGATAGGGGGGCCTACAGGCGTGGATTGCTTAGGGCATCAAGTAGTCTTAATCCGGCACTGTAGGTACTTAAGCTCCATTTACACAACGCAAGTTTCTTGCTAGCGTTTAGTTCGTCGCCTAAACAGTGTTTAGACTATGCAACTTTTATTTCTGCTTCAACTTATGGTATGCCCCAAGCAGCTTCTTTTTTTTTGTATGCACGTGTTTCTGTGACAAATAAACCTATTTTTCTTTCTTTCTTTCAATAACATCGCACTGTGTAAATCAGGTTTTTTTTTTTTTTTCTAATGGGAAATCATCTAGTGAGTGGTCGTTTGATGATTTCCCATCCGAAAAAATGCTAAGCCATCAGGAGTTGGCACATCCATACATATTGATAACACGATTGTGATACTTCCAATTACAATTAAGGCTAAATTAAGATTTCTTGTTAGTACATGCATATGTGAGTTTGATCGACTTGCGAGGCCTTTTTTTTTTTTTTGCGGATGGGAAATCAAATGACCCCTCCCGCTCTGGGTGGAGCGGAAGGGAGTGTCAGACTCTTACTGACTAAAACCCTCCCGTGTTCCTTCCTTAGCCCTTTATGTTCCGGACCAGCGGTAACCCTTTCGGACAATCCCGCTGACCCGGCAGGTGTAAATCAGGCTTTACGTTACGTATCGCTAGCTTTTTCTGGAGACTCCGTATAATTATATCGCTGGATTTGGAGGTCACTCGACTAACAACATAATATGTAGCTTAGTCTGTTACAATTTGCTGCTACAAGGACCTTCTTAATGATAGAGTTACACGTTGGGGTCTCTTCTTTGTCCCTAATGTCACTAGTCTGGACCTTCGATTCGAGGCATCTCCACTGGCGTATACTGCATCCACCACAAATTCTGCCTTTTTATGTAGACAAGTTTCATGTTTGCCAAGAAATCTCTGTCTTTGAATTTGTTTGCATTACCGTCATTGTGACATTGAAATCTTATTCAGATCCAGTCGTTGGATGTCTACTTAGTGGTGCTATAGTCACAATATGACAGGTGCTCAACGCATTTCACAAGATATTTAATTATAATTCCATCTCATAATTATGTATATGTATGCAAATGTAGAATATTTTTGCACCCTCCGGGTTTACATTGCGAGTTACAATGTAACGTATCTTCTCGGCTCGATAATACACGTTTAAAAACGAACAAAAGCTTTTTAAAAACCATATTTTCCATTTATTCCAATCTTAAAAACCGTTAAGTGCCCATTCAATGCTAGATTATTTTAAATTGGCCATAAACCTGTAACTTTATGGGCCAATTACACACATCAATAGTTTTATCGAAAACATTTATACATGGATTATATTACTTTATTGATAAATAATAATTATATGTGTGTACATAGATTAGGGTCCATTTGCAATGGAGTTTGAAAAATATATTGAGTCCTGATAGCTTTCTGATATCGAATTTTAATTGAATGCTGATGAATATTTTAATATTAATAACTTCAATATCAGTTTCTATATACTGATATTATCTTTAGTTATACCTAACGCATAGGATTAGTATCGAAATATTTATGATATTGGCTGAATTGTGTTGTCTGTGCCTATATTTTTCACCGCCATTTTTTTTGACATCACTTAAAATAATCACTAGACATTTGTTTGTATTATAAGCTAGTTTTCTACTCTAACCTCTAAATGACAGATAAGTGCAGGTAATATCTACACAGTACACACCCCATACAGCACTCAATCACTTAATTATATTTTTCCGCTCGCACGTTGCGCGCACGCACCGGTAGCGAAATGGAAAGTCAACACCGGATATGTGCGTGCGCTTTCCAATACTTGCAATTAGTATATCACTTATAAGGGATTAGTAATTATGAGAAAAGAACTTCATGTTACTAGATCTATTTTGATTGGTTCAATATTGCAATATTTGTCTTGATGGGATTCTGTGAAGCTGTCAGATTAAATTGATGAAAGTGACAGTCTTCTAATAGCCTTTAGGTATTTTTTTTCTTTGACATTATTTATTAAATAAATGTAAAAATCAAAAGATACAAATAAATAATCCATTTAACGGCTTTGGTCCGAGAAATCCATTAAGAAAATTCGGTGAACTGGAAAACCTACAAAAAATATAATTATCAAAAAGAGTGTTTCTTCAGAGAGAGGAAATATCCAAATTTTAGCATAGTGTGCTTTAGGAATTATTTTGGTGTAGGTAATACATTATATATAATTACATAAAATTAACAATCCACTAGTAATCAATGTCATAATAATTACTTACAACAACGACCTGCACCAAGTTTTAATTTTAAACTTGATTTAATATTTATACCTGAGCAATTGTTTATTCAAATTGATCTACGGAACCTATTAAGCCAAGGCAACCCACTATTACTTACAAAGTCACAAATGTAATAACTAATTAGTCTGCCAAACCAAAGAGTGTGTGATTAATGTAATTAGTATATTCACACCGTGTAATTAAATAAGATATTAGTGTGACTATCCACTAGATAGAGCGAGGCTATTCTGAGATATAAAAAAAACTGGCCAAGTGCGAGTCGGACTCGTACACGAAGGGTTTCGTCCCACAAGGCAAAAACACCGAAAAAAAACACGTTTGTTGTATGGGAGCCCCCCTTTAATATTTATTTTATTTTGTTTTAAGTAAGTATTTGTTGTTATAGCGGCAACAGAAGTACATAATTTGTGAAAATTTCAACTGTCTAGCTATCGCAGTTCTTGAGATACAGCCTGGTGACCGACTGCGGACGGACAGACAGCGAAGTCTTAGTAATAGGGTCCAGTTTTTACCCTTTGGGTACGGAACCCAAAAAAATTGAGATTACCTTAGCATTCAAGTGTTACGTACGTTACCCGTACGGTTTTTGACGTCCACGTCTAATCTTAACTTTACCTCTCTTCAGGTCGTCAGCTGTAAAAACTTACTCCAAAACCTGTTCCACCTGATCAGCCGTTAGGGTCTAAACAGACGGACTGCATTTGAACTGCATGCCAGCTGCAACATCGCATTTTGGATGCAGTTGATAGACTAGGTTTCGAAGCAGTTAAGTCAACTGCATCCAAACTGCAATGTTGCAGCTGAAATGCAGTCCGTCTGTTTAGACCCTTTGAAAAATAAAGGCATAACTTTCTAACTTAATTGAAATGGATTTATTGGCTGGTTTAGCCAATAAATCCATCATTGACATCTCCCTGTTCCTAAGCCCTCTAACAAAGCGATATCAAATTATGCTTTCACTATTTAACTGACTTTACACACTCAATGACACATAATTTATTTATTAGCACCGCGGGCGATCATAATCTGCGCGCGCTTCCGCTGTGCCACCTGCGCCCGCGCAGCGAAAGTTGTGTATTTGTCAACAAGACGCGATAACACAGAGTAGATACGTACAGAAGGCTAGCTTGAGAAGCTGCTGTGAGATTACGTACATGGAAGCTTAATGAGATAAAACGACCGCAGGCAGTTTGCAAATAGCTGGTAATACCATTTAGCATGTAAAATGCCCTCAGTCAAGGTAGAGGGACGATTTTCGCAGTGTATTTCTGCCAAGAAGAGGATAAGTATTGACTTCAGTGCCGTATTTTTGGATGGCTTATGATCAGACAGTTATGGACTGTTGTGGCCTCAATACTAGCCTTTTATACTGATGATGATTACCTTGAAATGAAGCTTGGCAATGACTGCCACTTATCTATCAGTTTTGCAAACAAAAACAAATGAAAGCTAGCTTCCGCATCGCGCTTTGTTCTAAGTTAGACTTCTGTACCCAACCTCCTCCGTGTAACAAGCTAGTTTAACAATTTATGAACATTATAGGCTGAATTATATCTTGTTATTTCACTCTTGTGAGTTCTAGTCGCGTCTGGGCTTTTTATTTTAGTATTCCACGATGGTTTAAGGCTGTTATGCATTTTAAAGAGCGGATGCGACACGTTCCCAGCTTTCCCACGGCGTTATTGTGTATTAAATATTGGTATTAGGACGTCTTGGAATCTATGGTAATAAATCGGTGGGTGAAAACAGGACTTGAAGTTTCTTTTTATGATTATAATATGATTGAATGAATATAAAGTATTAGTTCTGTCGCTGTGCGTTTGTCAAATTTTATATAGGAAAATAAAAATTCTTAAATATACAGTTATTGGTAAAACATTAACAACCTCTTAAGAGGTCATTGTACATCATCATCATTATGAACAACTCTTACAATAGGACCAAACCTGAAATCGCGAAAAAAAAAACAGCTGTTCCCTACATTTTGACGAGTTAATTACAGCAGATTTTTTGTATCGGGTTTTAATTTTTAAAGTTTTTTTTTATTTCATTATTTTGGGGCTTATTTCAGTACTTAATATTTAATATTTTTGAAATGTACTAATTAAGACCTTTCATTTGATACCCAACAAAGCACTGTCCTAAAATATTAATTTTTAAATTCATTGCTTTATGCTTCGATCAATAATAGTACTAGATGAATGATTAGGAACAAAAATAAGTCGCTAAAGTGGCCACGTTTGCACACACATAAACATTTCTTTCTTACTACGAACTATAGAAAAAAGTTTAATAATATTAACAACTTCAGATTATTATAAACCTTAACACTCTAAACTTAAAGTTTAATTACGATTGCAAATGATTAATATTTAAGTCCTTCTGTCATCGAAGCAATAAATTTAAAATGTCACTTGAAAATAAAAAGTAATTTTTATAATAAGTACAAAAATATTTATTCTAAAATGAAACTTAACGTCTAAGCAATAAGGTTAAAAACATTTTGTTGACAATTTCGTACTTACTCGAATTTGGAACTAGACGTAGTTCTTGGAATTACGTTTCAATGCTTCAATGTTTGTTAGAGTAGTTGGCGCGTTGTCGCAAACATTGGCCAAACAATCATAATATTTGCTAATTGATTTATATTTACTATTTAATTGTGTTACTATTTTATGAAAAACATTTAATGATAAAAACTTACCGAAAAAAATATATTCCTTCCGAAATCTTGGTGTTACGGTGGTTATTTACACAACTTTTGAACGCGCACTGAGGCATTTTGACGTCTTAACATTGGCTATGATTGGCCCATACCAATTTGAAATAAGAGCACAAAAGTATTCGTGCTCGTATTTTTCGGGCCGTTTTTGAAGCGCTTATCGGGCATCTAGTACTATTATTGATCGAAGGCTTTATGTCCTCTAGAGAGCGCCATATTGAATTTAGTATGACGTCACATAGTCAAAACCAGCGGACCGTTAAGACGCTTCTAACGATACCTCATTTGTCAAATTCTTATTTTATTTATTTTTATTTTATTTGGGAAACAAACATATGTATACAAATAGCTTAAACACAATCCAGAAACAGTTTCCACAGAAAATTATACAAGCAAATTATATGTACCCAAGTGTAACAACAACCAGAAGAACTTACATGAACTTATATGTACTTTTGAAGATAAGAGGGAACAGATGAACATACATACATACCGGTCAAAATCATAACCCTCCTTTTTGTTTCGCCGTAGTCGGGTAAAAACATAAGTTAAACTTTCATATATTCCACATGTTATTTATAACCCCTATTCTCTTGTTACAGGTAAATAACGACTCAGCGACACTACTGTCAAGCCAGGTAAACCCAACATGGACCATAGCGTCAGAACACCAATTTCTCTCCGTTTATGTGTGTTTGAGGACGGGAAAAACTTATTTTCCTTCGCCACGACGAGACAGATCATCAATTAACGCTTTCTTCAACTAGTTTATACGGTAGTGATAGAAAGTCTTATTGCATGTTATGGCTATTTTAATTCTGAGTCGAATGGGAAAGAAGTTTATTGCAATCGAGTGTGGGAACGGGTAATTATAGCAATTGTAGTTGGTTATATTGGAAACTAGCTGCCCCGCGTTTTCACCCGCATAAATTTCGATCCCGTGGGAATATCGGCATAAAAGCTATCCTATGTCCTTTCCCTGGACTCAACCAATCTCTATAGGTATCAAATTTCATTTAAATCGGTTCGAAGAGGTAACAGACAGACAGACACTTTCGCATTTATAATATTACTAGCTGTGCCCCGCGGTTTCACCCGCATAAATGTGGATCCCGTAGGAATATCGGGATAAAAAGTAGCCTATATGTTAATCCAGGGTGTCAGCTACCTCCATACAAAATTTTATCAAAATTGGTCCAGCCGTTTGAGCGTGAAGAAGTAACAAACATATAAACACACACACACACTCACAAACTTTCGCCTTTATAATATTAGTGTGATATTAGTATGGATTACAAAATAGCCACATTTAGAAAAAAGTTATGGTTTAAAAAAAACCCGGTCAAGCCCCGGGCGTACTACATGTGGCACGATACAATAGAAAATCAATTGTGTCTCATTAGCGGAACTTGAGAGGTCATGTTCAACATGACCTCTCAAACATGACATGTTGTGTTTTTCTGCTTAGTGCCTAGTTCGTAGTAAGTTAATTAGTATCAAAACAATGATGTTTTGAGGACCACACAGACCTTAAACCACCCATATTTTACGGATATCCGCTACCTGCGCGCAGCCACATAAATCAATGGTGACGCAATAAGGCTAAAGACCTAGTTAAGAGCACAATTTGGGACAAACCTATAATCTAGGACTAGAACGCAATAAACCGAATTGATTTATGTATTAATTACGACAATCAGAGGCAAACAATAACTATAAACCAATAAATGACTGACAATTAACCGCTCTCGTATATTTTCTTCACTGCAATTTCTAACAATTATTGAAGGTGACACTTTCAAGAAAATAACAGACTGACTCTATTTATATCGGCTTAGAACCACAAAATAGATGAGTACAGAAGGTCCATTTATAACAAACGAAAAGAAAAAAGAAAGACATTTCTTGTTTGGTAGAAATAAGACGCACATTGTAAAAAAAAAAAACAAAAAAACCGACTTCCACCGACAAATAACTTTAATTTCGGAAATCGGTATCTTTGGTTTTTTATTTTGGTCATGTAATTTTTTGTATATAATTTATTCATGAAAATGTAATGTAAATGTAATGTATTTTGCATGCATAAAATAAACGATTTATCTATCTACCGGAAAAAAATAACTCGCCTCCTCCTTTTTTGAAACGTGATTTAATCATAACATACATACACTCACCCAAAGTAGACAAAACCAAGCAAAATGGTAAGAACAACATTAGTAAAAACGTTAAAGGGCGCACACATAGACGCGAACTCGAACGGCGATCTCAAACAAATGACAGTTGCATTTGCGCTTGCACTTGTTGTACGTAAAGCGTGTCTATGTGTGCGTACGTTTTCGCTTTGTGCTTTGGGCCTTCTGCAACTATCTATTCCGTGGTAACAGCCTGGTAGCTAATAATGCTAATGACAGCTTTTCTCTCTGCCTATGCCATGGACGATTGATTGGTATGACACTCGACTGTAGTTTAGAAGGTAATTGTGGTCATTTTCACTGAGTAACCTTCGTTTATGAGACTTTCACGTCGTTTGTGGAAATTATAAGGTAATTAAAGGTTATAATAGTTGCAGTAAAATTCTAATTAGCACTCACAGTACAGTGGCTTAAAGGATAACCGTCATTGACAGAATTTACTCTGTACTTGGATCGAACTTCGGCGAAAATAAATTCTTTTGGTAAACTAAACAGCCACCAAAAAACAGACATTGTTTCCGTAGCCCAATTGTCATAACATAACATGAGCTATATATTGTAACTAGCTTCCGCCCGCGGCTTCCTCCGCGAGGTATGTCGATAAAAACTATCCTATGTCCTTCCCCAGGATGCAATCTATCCCTCTGCCAAATTTTATCGAAATCCGTTCAGTGCTTTAGGCGTGAAAAGGTAACATACAGACAGACAAACAGAGTTACTTTCGAATTTATAATATTAGTATGGATATTACAAACAGAGGTTTCCCACTGACCTTGAGACAATGTCAGGTCACAGCCTTAATTTCGAGGTCACATTCTCAAGTTCTCCGATTTTCAAGAACGTCAGCTGTTTGAGTAGGGAAGCCATCTTCGACACTATTGGGAGCAGTGTAAATTTAACCCGTGTCATCTCGCCACTGGAGTATTTGATAACTTTATTACTATCATCATCATCATATCATCCTGGAATCTCCCACTGCTGGGTATTAGGCCTCTATTCATTTCTCCCATCCTTTCTGATTCTGTGTGTTTGAATCCAGGTGTTTCCCGTGTCTTTGGTGATATCCTCGGTTTCATTTTTCTGTAAAAGAAATAATTCTAATTACTTACTCTTCAGATCTTTGATTGCGATGATTTCTCACAGCTTTTATTGCCAAATCATTGCGTTCCCAGCCTCTGGACACCAAATTATATGTTGCAAGAGAGCTCTTGGTAGCTTCTCCATTTTCGATCAATTGCCTGCGATTCCGCGGTTCACACTTATCTTTGAGATTACTGAGATTAAATAAATAACAGATGCGTCGTGTTGTACACTCTGAAGCTTGAAGTAATTGCATTTATTAAGCGTATAATAGTCGGGTATTTTATTAGAAGTGTTGCCTCCATTTTTTTTTTTTCTGATCATGCATGGTTGGAGAATTTTGTAGTTTAAAATGTGGTTGTAGCAAAATTACTGATATTATAGACATATAGGTAGGATAGTTTTTATCCCGATGTTCGCAAGGCATCGACACTTTTGCGGATGAAACCGTGGGACGCTGCTAGTGGCATCTAAAATTTCCTTAACAAATCTTGTTATTAAACAATATTTAAATTGAACGCAAATCTTCATTATCTTTGTCTTTTTCATTTTTTTTTTGTTGTTTCTTTATTATCTTTATCTGTAATTTATATGGTGTACAAAATAAAGAGTATTCTATTCTAAATCATAGGTACATCACCAATCAAAAGAATTACAATTTCCATCAATTCTAAATTCCCTTCTGTCGATTATTCTATGACAACAGAAGTACGGACGCGATCAATACAAAATTTTCTGCAAAATCATTGTTTTTAACATCTGTAAAAGTAAAAGTGTATAAAAGATGCGAACAGAGCCATTTTGCTTCGAGTAAAAGCACCAGTTACTTGCTGATGGTTTTTTATTACTTGTTAAGTGCAGTTATATTTTACTGTCTTGTTAATGTGTGTGTGTGTGTCGGGGTCTCAATGTCGACTGCTGTGTGGAAAATCTTGGGTTGAATCCCCTGTACACTAAGAATAAGAATAATTTATTTGTAGAAAATATACGTGCGTAAACACACTTTCAATTATAATCTGATTGATTTTGAAGGATATTGCTTATTCATTGCTATATATTATGTTCGAATTTTTTTTCTGATTAACAACGTAAATAACGCAATGAATGTTGTTGAACTGTCAAAATAAAAGCCATTGCTACTGTTAGTGTGTTACGCAATTACCCCGGTTGTCGGTCAAAGCGTTATTAGCTGCATTTAATAATATTTGTATGTAATTGCGTTTTCTTATTAGGAACTTCTTGGTTGCAGCGTGGAGATATCCATTTCTTCTTTATTTTTTGATATTCGCGACGTCTCCCTGTCTGTCCGTAGATATTTTTTGGCTAGGTTTTAGTATACCTATATTTTGTCACCTAAGGTAACATGGGCATGGGACATCGTGGCTCCTGGCACAGGCAACTGAAGGAACACGGGTGGGTTTTAGTGAGTAAAAGCCTGACACGCCCTCTCCCGCTCCGTCCAGGGCGGGAGAAGTTAGTTGATAATTTCCCAACAAAAAAAAAAACATAAGGTAACATGGTCACACCTGTTGTACGCACGTATTCTCCTCATAGTCACTATAATTATGTTATATTATGTTTATTCGAATCACTAATGACTTCCTTCTCAGAATTCTTTTTATCACATAGCAAAGAATATTGCATATATAATTAAGAATCTGATTGAGAAGTACCTACTTACTCGTCACAAGTACATAGTCCACAATAGAGCAGTTTGACGTCTTCCGACTGCCGAAGGTTGCCCATGGAGGTTGATTTGTATCTGAGGACATGGAGCCAGGCAAGGTATGCAAGCAATCACTTTCTATAATATCCTTGTTTAAATTGAAATTAGACTGGTTTTTAAAGATAATGTAACTTTTATGTAGTTTTTTTAATTACCACAGAAAATAATTAAGTTTTTTTTATCAAATCTGGTTGTAATTGCTCAAAAAATTGAAAAAATGTAATGTGTCGGTTAATTTTGTAATAATCCAATTTGATAAAAAATATCAGTTTCAAATACTAGAGAAGCTGCAATTTTAAGGAACGATGGCGTTCTTATCTCGTTCTCAATCTGTCAAAAATACCTCTGATTTACCTACATTTTTGACATTGGTTTTTGACTAGATTTTAAGGTATTTTGATTACGGGAATTGGTCTTCAATTTTCGAGGGGTCCGTGGCTAAATAATAACAGCCGCACAGGTCGATCAATCAGGTTAAGCTACACTTGCCGCAGTTCGTCTGTGGATGGGTGACCATCTTTACATACCGTGACCCCTCCGTGCCTCGGAAAGCACGTTAAGCCGTTGGTCCCGGCTGTCATTCGTGGATCTTTGACAGTCGTTACGGGTAGTCAGAAGCCCGAAAGTCTGACAACCAGTCTTACCAAGGGGTATCGTATTACCCAGTAACTGGGTTGTGGTGGTCAGATAGGCAGTCGCTCCATGTAAATTCAGCTGCATCCGGTTAGACTGGAAGCCGACCCCAACATAGTTGGGAAAAGGCTAGGTAGATGATGGTTTTCAGTTTCCTACCTAAATTAATTATAAGCTTCAAAAGTGACACAGTTACGAAGAGAAATGTTGCCAGTGTAACAATTTATATCAATACCGATACCATCAGTTTTATTACGATAACTGAGTAACTGGTTATTGTGCTAATTACCCGCCAGTCGCCAGTCGCCGTGATTGACGAGCGCATTATTGAAAGTTTTCCAGTTAATACAGATTGGGAATCAGTGGGTTTAAATTAACTATGATTGTAAATGTGATTAGGTATCAGGGTTTTTGTAAATAGATTGAAGGATTTTTTTCATTGAATCTATACATAATTATAAATTAAAGTTGCTTGTCATGTCTGTCTGTGTGACCGCGTCTTTCTTCGAAACTACGCAACGGATTTTAATGCGGTTTCCGGCATAATTTAGAGAATTTATTCCGGAAGATTTACATGTATAAAACATGAATATTAAAGATACATAATAGGGGAATCTAGATGTTTTGTCAAGTGGTAAAAACCGTGCGAGCAGGGGCGGATCGCTTTAGACTTAAACATACCGTTATAAGAAGATTTCTAATTTCTCACAACTGTGTTTTTGGTGCAATACTCTTTACTTTAAAAAACAACTCTCAATCAAACAAGCTGAAGCTAATGTAGTTGTCTTCTTGAAGCACTTCATCACTTTCAACCTTTCCAATGACGTAAACTCGGGAGCCTTCTTCCGAATTCAAGAGAGCAACAATCCAATACGTCTATCTGACAGTCAAACGATCTCTTCAACTACCCACATTAGTTAGCGTTATCTCGACAACTAAACGTGATCCCAATCGATAATCTAACAGATATATTTCTCAGATAATTGGGCCTCGTCGAAAGTCGATTAGAAAATAAGAGTGAGTACAGACGCTAGCACAACAAGCTACCCGAAACTCTAAAATTTTCCCAATTAAAATTGAACCTTATGTGTTAGCGATACTGTTGAAAATCTATTTAAAAATAAATTTGACAGATTGTAGTAGCTCGATGTGCAGGCGTCTGTACCACCGCTCATCAACGGAAGCCTGTTCGAGATCGAAAGTGGTGTATGTGCAAGCGCATTTTTATGTCATTTTCACATACGAGGTTGTTCACATCGGGAAAAGTGGGGAAAACGGGGAAATATGCGGTTTGACCGGTTATTGCGTACATTGGCCGTTTTATGGCGCTGATGAAGGAAAAGTTGTGATTTTTATCGCGTTGGCTTTTGGCTGCGGTTTTATCTACCTGTTTGTTTATGTAAGATTTCTTGTGTCGAGAAAGTCGTAAAGTGAGGAAACCTAGGCTGCTCGTGTTGTAATGAAAAGAAAGGCTGTCGCAGATTCTTTTGTATATTGGCTCCTACTTCAAATCTTGAATGATGATTTGGAACGGCAGAAAACGCTTTTCATGCAACACTTGTTATTGTAGCTTGTGTTAAAAAATAGTTAGTAGTAGTAGTTAGTGGTTTGTGCTAAACAAGAGTTTAATTAAAATAATAATTTTGGAGATTATTGATAAATAAGTTCTTTGTCTTTGAAGTTTTTAAAGTGATTTACTTTGGTTTGATTTACAAGACCAATATTTTTTTAAACTTCTTATTAAAAAATGATAATTTTAAATATGTATATTAATTTTTATTTTTTTATTTCTTTTTATTATTTTGTTTTTGTTATTTAAAAATCCTGTAATGTAATTTAGGGAAACTTAGACTAAATCGTGTGTTTTTATTATTATTTTTAACTGTTAGATACTGTTTGTTATGTACACCTTAAAAATTAGATACAGTTATCTGTAACTAACCAACTACATATCTATATTATAATAACTGTTCTATTTTCTCCAAGCACATTGTAACTGTAGATGCTAATCATACAACGACACTATAACAGACGGGCAATTCTCGAAATTTTAAGAACTTCCAGTCTGTCAAAAAATAGTTGGGCAAACGTCATCTTAAACTACTTATTCAAAATTTCAAGTTGATAGCATTAGTAGTTCTTGAGATATCCAGCTGTGACAGACAGACAGACAGACTTAGTCTCACCATAAGGGTTCCCTTTAAGGGAACCCTAAAAATACCTCTAATTTCCCTACATTTTTGACATTGATTGTCTCTGAGATGAGATTGATACTAGATTACGAGAATTGGCCCCCAGTTGCGTTGCCTCTAACAAAGTGCCCCACACAAAGATGCGTCTCCACTACACAGCTACCTAGACATACATACACTATGTACGTACACTTTAAAAACAAAAAGCCATGCCTCAACTTGTCCACGGACTCCGTAATTACGCGTAAAAACACACAAGTGTTACGTGCCTCGAATATTTCGCTCTTTTATCTCGTTTTGACGCGACAGCTGCGTTCGCGCACAGCACGCGATCGTAATGATGCGCCTGAGTTTCGACAGCGATATTTTGTAACGTGTTTATGAGATGGGAATGGAAATAATGGAACAAATTTATTAGTTCGATATCATAATAGTTTACATTTAAAATAAAAGCTTTTTTTCAATTGACTTCCAAAATCGTTGGATGATATAATTACTTAATAATATACATTCAACCGAAAATCAGTGGTACTAGCAATTTGTCATTGACCACGCCTTTATGATGTAGCAGTAAGGGCGATTTTCGTAGTGTAAGTGTTACCTACCAGTCATGTGCGGTTGGCTGTACCTACATAAAGAGATGCTGTTTGGATTTTTGATTAACAATAATTATAAATATTTCTACTTTCTGACAGTTTTACTGTCAGTGAATTCTGCATAATCAACCTATAAATTCTGCAGGAATAGCTATAGAAAATCTTGCATGGGTTTCTAGGATTTATTACCCATAACTCTCCATCAATAGTTGATTTAAGACCATTATACCCATAGTTTTCCTTGAATAAAGTGAATAAGGACACTCACAACCACAGATATAGATACACCTAAATAACGCAAGAGCAACTACTTCACGTGCCAAAAACCGCACCAGCTTACGTACCAAGTAGGAGCAGAGGTGGCCCAGTGGTAACAGCCGCGACTTACCAAGTTGTAGGTCGTAGGTTCGAACCCAGACAGGCACTTTACTTTGTGTAAATTATTCCAACACCACTGCTCTCAGAACGGTGAAGGAAAACATCGTGAGGAAACCGGCATGTCCTAGAACCAAAAATTCGAAGACATGTGACATCTACCAACCCGCACTGGGCCCACGTGGTGGTATACAGCCCACTCCCTCTCACTGAGAGGAGGCCTGTGTCCCAGCAGTGGGAACGTTATAGGCTGATTATGTATGTATGTTACGTACAAAAAAATTGTAAGCCGCCACTTTCGCGCTCAGTCCTGTACGTACGTGAGACGGGTGTCGCACGCGGAGGCGTTTTTGAATCGATTTGATTTTCCCATCACTAAATAGTGCTGACGACAGTTGTGACGTCATAGTAAGTAGTCAAAAAATGGCACGCTTGGTATTCATACAGATCGTGATACTTGCGTTATCTAGGGCTATCTATGTATATCTGATCTGTGGACACAACAAACTCCAATCCACCATCAAAACACCCATGCAATAAATCCGAGAACCATCCAACAACAACCACAAATCAGTTATGAATATCAATATTACCAACCTATCTTTGAATACCTCATACGACCATTAATTCGCCAACACTCGAATAGAGGAGTTATTAGCTCCATTCCTGCTCACCCCGTCCCGGAAGCGGCGTGAATATGTGATAAATCTTGCGCCGTCATCGCAGGGAAGGTAACGGGACACCCTACGTGGTTATTAGACGGGCTAATACTGATTTATAGCCTTATAGCCTGTTCACGCCAGTTCTCTCAGGTGGACAGGGTTTTAAGCGATAGGAAATTTGCGAGATTGTGTGATAGAGACGTGATCTGATACTGTGTTAACAAGTAGCAGCTGCTATTGATTTTGTTGTTACTGTGGACTAACAATTAGATGCTTGTCAGTTCGGGCAATAGAATTTTCAGTGTCTTACGCGGGTAAATTTCGATTTGGCATTTTGTTACCCGTCTATTTCGCACTCTTTATTGTCTGTTATGTCCTTTCGTGATAATTAAAAGGGGCTATCAATAACTATTTAACAAAATTGTACTATTTGCACGGTATGCCTCGGTATGCCTATGAGACTGCGCATATACGTAGCAACTTTAATTTACGCAATTGTCAACTATTTAAAATGAACCTTTAAACTTTTTGCCCAATTTCTAGAAATTATATAAAACACGTTAAAAACAGTTGCCTGCTGCCAAAACTCTAAAATCAAAATTGCTCCGTCTGCATCTTGTGTACACAATTTACAACCACCAGCCCATTCGGAATCAGGTGCTTCTACAGGTAAAACTCCACTCATCTTGAAACGAATTTCATCAAAACTGTAATTAATGTGTACAGTTTCCGATCTCGCATGCTCGGACCAATTACCTACCTCTATATTTAATGAGCACCATTACGGCGCAGCGGACGAGGCTGGGCTGCGGTCAAATTTGACAAAATTGCCCAAGCGTCGTCGCGTGCAAGTATTTTGTGATGTCCAAATTATTTTTGTGGATAATTGAATTTTTGTTGTAACTTGTAACTGATTGGTTCATTATGATTATGTCCTGTTGGGATGCAATCATCATAAATTTTAATGTAACAACGCCTTGTGAAATTGTGGACAATGTTGATGGATTTAATCAGAATGAAAGATCTTATAAAGTCAACATGTATTTCTCTGGATCATAAGTTTTTTTCGTACTTTTAAATATTTATCCTTATAGTATCTGAAAGAAAACGCATTTATTTGCGGTAATCATGACGCAAAAAAAGAACACAAGTACAAAAAAACTGGCCAAGTGCAAATCGGACTCGCACACGAAGGGTTCCATACCACAAGGCAAAACACCGAAAAAAAACACGTTTGTTGTATGGGAGCCCCCTTAAATATTTATTTTATTTTGTTTTTAGTAGGTATTTGTTGTTATACCGGCAAATACATAATTTATTTGTGAAAATTTTAACTGTAGCTATCGCGGTTCTTGAGATACAGCCTGGTGACAGACAGACGGACGGACAGACAGCGAAGTCCGAAGTAATAGGGTTCCGTTTTTGCCCTTTGGGTACGGAACCCTAAATACTACAAGTGCCAATAACAACTACTGTCAATTAAATCAGTTTCCTAGAAGCACTAAACGAATGTATTTACTGCTGTTTAACTTGGAGCTCCGGGACATAAACACCCATTTTTGTAAATAATTACATAGTGTACAAGTTCTTAACCCCAGCGTTCATGGACGACAGAATTATGTGCACGCGCAGATTGTCATTTCACTACATTACTTACAAAGTATCGACTGTCAAACGACTGACGACTGACCTGTCTGTCTGTATCGACTGTCGTTACGGGTAGTCAGAAGCCCGAAAGTCTGACAACCAGTCTTACCAAGGGGTATGGGTTGTGGAGGTCAGGTAGGCAGTCGCTCCATGTAAAATACTGGTATTCAGCTGCATCCGGTTAGACTGGAAGCCGACCTCAATATACAAACCTTTTGACCGTCACACGTCAAAAAATCAAAAACGTGCCCTCGGCGTCAAAGTCTGTCATGTAGACGAACCGTGGCGTGCTGGGCACATTTTGGTTTGTCATATATACATGACAGTGGCGGTCTGTAGTTGGGAAAAGGCTAGGCTATGATGATGACTTACAAAGTATCAGCAAAGACCAGTGGCTATTTTAGAATCTGTGATTTCTTCAGCTGGTCTTACTTTAAATACCGTGTTACTAGTTCTTGTAACTAAGATCATCATCATCACCTCATCCGGTAGGTATCATCTGATTCTCCTGCCCAAGTGCCCACCATCATCATTAGCAGTCTTGTTTCATCCACCTCTGAGTCCAAAGCTTCCACGTTTTTAGGGTTCCGTACCCAAAGGGTAAAAACGGGACCCTATTACTAAGGCTCCCTGTCCGTCTGGCACCAGGCTGTATCTCATGAACTGTGATAGCTAGACAGTTGTTCACAGATAATTTATTTCTGTTGCCGCTATAACAACACATAGGTACTAAAAAAAGTAATTTAAAAAAATTAAACCGACTTCAAAAAGAAATTAACTCAAAATTATGAAATAACTTTAATTTCGGAAGTCGGTGTCTTGGGATCTGTATTTTAGTTTTATGCCACCGACTTCCGAAATTAAAGTTATTTCATAATTTTGAGTTAATTTCTTTTTGAAGTCGGTTTAATTTTTTTAAATTACTTTTTATTTCGTAATTTTTAGTTTTTGCACTAGTATTTGACCAAGGTTTTGAGATGTTTTCCCTTTGACACTACACCCGTAGCTCTTATCAATAAGCTAGGCCGTCACACTTACACGTATTAGTCCATATCTTGAAAATTACTGGATCGATCTTGATGAAACTTGCACTGTTCCCTAAGTTGAAGAAAATGTAAGCCAATAAAAAAAAAATGGTCACGATCCGATTAATAGTTCCGGAGATATGCGTGGACAAACATACATACATACATACATACATACATACATACATACATGCATACATACATACATACATACGTCTATGAAATTTTGTATATTTGTTTGGAAGCCCTAATAGATCATCATATGTGAATATAATGCAATTCCAATAATATTACATACATACGTATCGAATTGATAACCTCCTTTTTTTTGAAGTCGGTAAAAACAGAATAAAATAAATATTAAAGGGGGGCTCCCATACAACAAACGAGTTTTTTTAGGTGTTTTTGCCTTGTAGTACGGAACTCTTCGTGTGCGAGTCCGACTCGCACTTGGCCAGTTTTTTTGCCATGCTTAGGGAAGCAGTCTCATCCAGGTTATCAATAACTAGAGTCAAAATAGATATTTACAAATTCGTGTCAATATATTTAACGTCCACTTTGGAAGGCCTTTTGTGCCATGCTTCCCTGGTCGATGCGAGTCTCAGATATATTATAATAATACCCACGATTTAGAGCGCCTTCACACTAGCGTTTGTCCAGCGTAGGCGTTCGATGAACGTATGCGCAGCACAGACGCCGCGACAACGCGGCGCAGGCGTCACGTTGTTGCGGCGTTTCTTCTGGAGTCAATTGAACGCTGCGCTAACGCGGCGCAGACGTCACACAATTAATAACAGTAGCGTAGTAACGCGGCGCATGCGTCGCGCACCTGAGGCGCTAACGCAGCGTATGCATTTACCCTTGCATTGACGCCGCGACAACGCGATGGCGACGCTTGCGCCGAGTATTTATTTTGGTTCGGCGCAGTATGTCTTCGTCTGTCAAGCATCTCTATTAGCCGTCATTTCATTAGCCAACCTCTATCTTACCATATATCAGCTTTCACGGTGCCAACGAAGATTTGCACCAAAATGGTACCATGATACCAGATTTGCCTCTGACGATGGTGTAGTCTGTGATGTGTGTGAGTACCTTCTGCTAGTCTGTATCCAAACTACAGACGCCAGCACATCAAGCTACTACCATCTGTCAAATTTATTTAATAGATTTTCAACTTTATCGCTAAAGCATAAGGTTCAGAGTTGATTGGGAAAATTTGACAGTTTTGGGTAGCTTGATGTGCTGGCGTCTGTACCTACGATTTTCTTCTAGGATGAGGTACTCTTTGCAGCAAGTGGCTGTGGTTTATTAGTCTACATGACACGGAATGCGAACATGCCTGACGCCTGAGCTTCAGTCGCACTATGCGTTCGCGCATCCACAATCCACATTGCATGACAATGCGACGCGTTTGTTGACCTGCGCGCGCATCGCAGTACGTGCGGTAGCTGAGTGATTTGCATCATTGTTGATGGGAATTGTGCGATAACGCTATTATTACGATTTTTAAATCTTTTATATTGTGGTCCGCTTGGACGAGGCCTCTATTCCATGGGCTAAAGATAATACTGGATCTCTGTCACCTTGCGAACGTAATTCTACAGTATCTTGGTAATGTTTTAATTGCCTTATGTTTTTCTATGTTTTAGCACTGGTTTCATTTTGTGATTCATCTGAAAAACGGGTTTGTCCCGTCTTTATTTGCTAACTAGCTGCGCTCCGCGGTTTCATCCGCATAATTACCGTGGGAATTTCGGAATAAAAGTACACTATGTCCTAATACAGGTTATGGTCTACCCATGTCCCAAATTTCATCGAAATCCGTTCAGCCGTTTTAGCGTGAAAGCGTAACGAACATACCAAAAAATCAGATCTTTTGTCTTTATAATATTTGTTTAGATTTCTTTGTTATTTCTCTGGAAATGTCCGTCTGATTTGTAATGAGTGGTTTTTTTTTGAGTATTAAAAAAAAACATAGGTAGTTTCCAAGAACTCTGTAGATGGCGCTGAACTGACTAGGTACGTTTCTAGGTGCCAAAGCCAAAACGCTTGGAAAAAAAACATTGCGTCACGCCACATACGCTCGTTGACTGACACTTTCGTTTGCTTTCGTTTTACGATCTCAAAATTACATCCAAGTGAAATAATCAAAAAATGATGTGACGTTCCGTTTCTTGCAGTAACTTACCAAGTTCAGCGCCATCTATCCAGCGACTAGGGAAGAGTTTAAAAAAAAAGAAAATCTCTCATTGAAAAACATTAGCCTTCTAGAAGGTGCGCTCCTTTTCCGTTTCCAAGTAAAAGACAACAAAGGTTTCATTCAGATCTTATCTCTAAGCAAGCAGCTGCCAACTTTTTTGAATACTGCAACCTTGCGTAAGATAATTTAACACATGGCATACATTTTGTATGTTTATTGTCACCAAATATGGTCATAACGTAGTATAACCAACTAAGGAAACTCCAAAAGTAAAGGTAGGAAACTAAAAGTCCCTAGCCATATTTCAATGTTATTCTTATTCCTATATCAGTAATCAGGTTAATATTATGTTATTATTTTTTTCCTTGTAATTTTGGTCTTACAACAGTTTTATTTAACTCTCAGTTCCGTTATGCGGTTCTGTGAGATATATTTTTTTACTAGCTGCGCCACGTAGTTTCACAAGCGTAAATGTCAATATCGTGGGAATATCGGGATAAAAAGTAGCCTTTATGTTAATCCAGGATGTCAGCTACCTCCATACAAAATGTTATCAATATTGGTCCAGCCGTTTGAGCGTGAAGAAGTAACGAACATATAAACACACACACACACAAACTTTCGCCTTTTTATTATTAGTGTGATGATTGTATGGTTATGCTGTAGTTGTACTTATTCTTAGCTTGTCAAAATTATGACGTTTGATCGAAATTGATACACCTGTGTGGTGACACCAGACCAGAGTCTGTGTTCCCTTTCCACATTTAACCCAAGTCTGCCTTCAAAGCAAGAGTGAACAGCACCCTAATTGCGTAACACACCATTACTCTCAATTTGAATCATTTCGAAGCATATTGCTAATCCATTGCTCCTTATGTACGAAAAGTGTGTCTGCTCAACAATGTAAATCACGCAATGAATGTTGTTGAACTGTCAAAATGAAACCCATTGCTACTGATAGCGTGTTACGCAATTACCCTGCTGGTATCTTCTGGTCACGTTCGTTCCATCATATACCTTATCCATCGCTTTTCATCAGGCGTGATCGAAATCAAGAGCCCATACAGTATTTTTTTTAAATTAGTTAGTTACAAAATAATTAAGTAGACATGATCTCAACGTCCTTCCTATACGATACTATAACTTGTACATTTAGTATTTTATCTATGCTATAACTAAATCTACATTCAGATTTTCATAAACCGTTAAAGATATTAAAAGGTGACCATTCGTAATTCAATATTCAAATATCGGATTAGACCAGCTTGACCCGAGCGTGTTCGGGTCACATCGGATCACCTCGCCAAGGTCGGGTCGATGTCAACGCTTCGATCACGAATAAACTCCATTCATTGATGCGTCATCATTGTGTGCGAGGGTTGGCGGATACAATCATGGTTTTAAATGTCTTCTTTGGGACTTTGAGAGAAAAATTATAAGTTTTATGATTATAATTTTGTTTTTCACCATTTCTTGCAGGGTAATTGCGTAACACACTATCAGTAGCATGGTATTATGGCTTTCATTTTGACAGTTCAACAACATTCATTGCGTTATTTACATTGCATATTTTTCGAATATATGAAGCAATAGATTATTCAGATTGTAATTGACAGTGTCTTACACAATTAGGGTGCAGCTTGTGGCCATTCAGGAGTATCTAGGTCTGTGAACTAGCTTTAAGACCGTATATTGCTGTACTTAGTGCGGGCCGTTCTCAAATTAGTAGGAGCATGCTGGATCATTCATGCTTTGCCAGAATGTCTGAAAAAAACATTCTGCTCCGTTTTTATTGCAACTCATGCCGGAAAAAAATACAGACGAAAAGTGGCAACCCTAACACCACATAACAATAATTCGAATCGTTTTTCAAACACATTGTTATAAGGTTTTAAAAGATTCGATGGTTGAATTTGAATTAGGACCGTTATCCGGTTGGATACGAGAAGGTCATGTGGGAGTGTTTGAGATTTCAAAAACAGATTGCATAGGCTGAATAATATGGAGAAAGTTTTTATGTGGTTTTTTTTTTTTCATCTTCAGGCTGTTTGGCTGCGTGTGGCTGTAGTACTCGTATAGGTATATATACAGTACACCACTGCTCAACTCTTTGGGAAAATATGGCGTGAGGTTCTGCTATGAGTGTCTTCAAGTTGCTTTTCCCTAGAAGATGACCAAAGTTTATCTGGCTTCGACACTATAAAATAATAATACAATGCTATTAAGTTGCTTATTAATAATAGCGCTTAAAGCCTTGACATTCACAGAGAATAAAGAAAAATAATAAGAATCTGAAAAGTTAAATGTTATTGCGTATGTTCGAAGAAGATTATCCAGTTTTTACTCTATTATGAGGATACAAATTGTGAATACAGACATACAATACATGTAAACACTAAATTATTCGTAAAGATGCTTTTATACAATAAACAGCCTTCGCTTAAAAAATGACAAAAATAACTTGTGTTGATTTCTCAATGAACCTTTTTTACTTACTTCAAAATACAATAACAAAAACTCAATAAATAAAATAGTAATCATTCAAAATAATCCTGTCTTTATTTCATCATTAAGTATGACAGATAATTTATGAAACCTAAAAAAATTACCCAAAAAAAATGCTCATATTTTGTTCACCAAACTTTTGAGGTTTGGAGAATTCTTATGACAGATTGTCATAATTATCACAAGTTTTTTTAGCATAAATAAGGAAACTTAATATATGTAGAGGAAATGAAGTAGTAGATTGTTATACAAGGGTCGAAAGTAATCAATTTCACCCGTGTTATTTCGAATATAAGGAAACTAAAAAAAAGTTGTTTTCGAAAATATTTATTATATTCTTGTCTGCTCGCCACTTCATAAAATCATCGTATGTATTTAAGTATCTTTCTTTTGAAAATTCTGACAAAACAAAAAAAAAATATCGTAGCTTTTTTTTTTAATTTATTGCCGCCCTAGAGAGGGAAACAATTACTAGGTATGAGTATTTCCCGCTCAAAGGTGGGAACCAGCGTCTCCCACCCGCTATTCGGATCAACCAAACACTACTTTCCGAATATGAGAAATGAAAAGTCATTTTTCACACAGGCATAGTAATTTCGTATCTGTCACACGGTACGATGCCAATCTCTGCTGTCATTAACTATCTGCAAACATAACCAAACAGTTTATTTACACTTTATTATTACAGCAATAGGGGTGAAATTCCCTTGATTGATCTGAAAGTTAATTTTGTTTTGGTTAATGATTGAAACGAAGTTATCCTTGCTACTTTGTTTTAATGAATTTCATAATTTATTCTGTTCCTTATTAAGAAAAGGGAATTATGGTGCGTATATTTATTATAATTATAGCAGGAATGCCTTTGGATATTGGTGTAATTATTGTCATGTGTTTTATTTTGACAAACTGATGAGTTTAAACCACGGGTTTAAACATTTTACGTAGGTACGTTTTTAACTAAAAATTACTTCGTTATGGAAATAAAATCAAAAACAACGGATAATGTCGGATTCCTTTTATTTATGTAATTTGCTTACATGCGACATCCATACAAGATATTGCATTATGTAGCCTTTATAAAATTTTTCAATTAAATTAAAATTGAAAATAAATAAGAAACTTTTGAGAATTAATGGCGATTAAAAACCGTTATAATTTTTACGATCAGAAATAACACCAATTTAAATGATATTCCACACATTAGTGGCCTAAGCATGTGCGTAATAAAACTATTTTTATCATAGACAAGAAACTCTATCGGTATGACTAAGGCCATCGACTATACACAGTCCCTATGAAGGCGTATCAAAGATCTCTGTGGCAATTAAATGTTAATCCTAGTAACTATGATGTAGATTGGCAACTATGGCGCGACAAAAAGTTGCCGATGAAAAGATTGCGGTTGATTTCCTGGTGATGTTTTGTTGGTTATGTGACTTAGGTAACGTGCTACTAAACTGCCGCTAGAACTATTTGTGCAAATTGCTGTTACATGCCTGGCATTAAAACAAACTGATTTAATCTGCTGACAACTGATGGCCTAACGTGTTGCACTTCAAAGTAATTCACTAAAGTACAAAATTATACTCTTATCTTCTGCTTGGCAATCTAAGCCATCGCTGTTGCCAGAACACATACCGTTTAGTTTACTAAAACAATAATTTCTTACACAAAACCAATGCCAAGATTGCCTTTCAAGATCTTTATTTCTTTCTTAAGCATTATTGTTTGCAACAATGGCAACCAATAATCGCACACTTTCAGTCAGTTTAGCTAGAAGACTTAGCAGTGCAGTCTTTTTTTTGGGTTTCCGTAAGAATTTAGCGACCGACCCCAACAACTAAGCTGCAATAAATTAGTCGCCCAACCATCGCCCGTCTGCTCCATAATGAAGTGAAGCAAACTGAGTCAGGGTCATAGTACTACACGGTGTATTCGCATCCTATTAACAGTGATGATAAAACTTATAATATTTAACGAGTCGATTAAACCCTGTAGTTTGATGGTGGTCGTAAAAGAACCAAACTGTTCAGCGGATGCTTATGGTCTATAGTTACAGGACTTAGGGTTTATGGGTTATTAAGATTAATCCTCGTTCTAGATTTATTGTTGGGTGGGTAGTCCAGTTTACTTTGTTCGTGGACTTCGTGGATATGCCATTAAAATCTTTAAGGAGCATTATGTTTGCCAGTCACTTCATAATTGCAATATTAAGTTATTGTAAAGACGTATTTAGTTAAAACAGTGGCTTTATGCACTGTTTTTAGCACGCTTTTTTGCATAGCGTGTTCTGTTGCCTGCACGTTACGCTTACAGAAGCTGATGGACACTACTGAATGTGCCAAACTCTATTTAGATTGACATCGACACGCTAAGAACAAGTGCAATAGAAGAATATAGAAGGTAATTGGAAAAATTTATACAAGAATATTGCTAACTGTCAAATAAAATGCTAGTGATGGTTTATGGTAGCCTGGTAGGTTGTAAGTCAAATGGGTCACATAATAATGCTATGTTTACGCATTACTATGGTTATGGGTGCATGCAGCTGTCAAGAATAAATAGTAACTTGACAAATCTCACAGTAGGTAACAGTCAGCGACAAAAGTCTATGATTACTTCAGTTTTTTCAATCTTTTTAAAATATTGAGTTAAATATAAAATACTAGCAGCGCCCCGAGGTATCACCCGCATAAGGGTCGATCCCGTGGGGATATCGGGATAAAAAGTATCCTATGTGTTATTCTGATGTATAAGCTATATGACTGTGAAGTTCCATCAAAATCCGTTCAGTAGGTTTTGCGTGAAAGAGGAACAAACATCCATCCATCCATCCTAACAAACTTTCGCGTTTATAATATTAGTCGTTTATAATATTAGTAGTTTATAATATTAGTCGTTTATAATATTAGTCGTTTATAATATTAGTCGTTTATAATATTAGTCGTTTATAATATTAGTCGTTTATAATATTAGTCGTTTCTATTATTAGTCGTTTATAATATTAGTCGTTTATAATATTAGTCGTTTATAATATTAGTCGTTTATAATATTAGTCGTTTATAATATTAGTCGTTTATAATATTAGTCGTTTATAATATTAGTCGTTTCTATTATTAGTCGTTTATAATATTAGTCGTTTATAATATTAGTCGTTTATAATATTAGTCGTTTATAATATTAGTCGTTTCTATTATTAGTCGTTTATAATATTAGGATACTTAATTAAAATCGGAACAGAAGCAAAATTAAAAGAATATTAACCCACCTATTATATGCAAAAATTGACACTAAATCATTTGATACATTGTTCAAATGATTTCGTGTCAATTTTGGTGATAATTATATTAAAGTGACAGTGTGACTTTTGTTCCAACTGTACCTAATCTTAAAAAATTATGGAGCGCCTGGAAATAAGCCCTTGGTTTTCATACAGATCGTGAAACTTGCGTTATCTAGGTCTATCTATGTATATCTGTGCATACAACAGTACACTGCTTAACTTACCTCATATAAAATACCAAATATTTCTTCATGCAACATCAAATAGAGAAAATATCATTCATTCAGATCGCAAGACAATTCGTCGCTTGGCCATTTAACATCTCGATTTCATTAGTAATCGATGATCGGCGCACGCGCTCCCGACCGCGTCGAATATAGCTCTCTCTATTGTTTCAGTTTATCGCGAGATTCTGTATCTCTCGTATTTAATGACAACGCTCGTTATGTGTGAGCTTTTACTTTCATTGATACCATCGAAGTTGTGTGGAGAAAAAGTTTTGGTCCTATTTCTGTTGCATTGTTATGGAGGTCTGGAATTTACTAAGTTGAGACGTAATGGTCCATTAATATTTAGGGTTGATTTTTCAATCGACAGATAATTTTTATTAGTGGAATAAAATTGACGTCTGACAGATTTTGTATGAAAGAACTGTCAAAAATTCAAAATTATTCCGCGGATAAAATTATCTGGCGTTGGTTTTCCAATGTCAGGAAAATCGAAAAAAAGTCGAAATGTCTTATTTAAAAAAAGATAACGGGAAATCTCTGTTTCTATGGAAAATTTAAAATCGGTCTAATTAGGCTGTAACATTATTTTTCGAAAATGTTCTCATGTAACTTTTTAGACCTTTGTATCCTGCTTATGCGTATGAAGTTTCATAAAAATCGGTTCTTTCATTTGAAAAACAAGGGCTTGAAAGTTTGTATGAAATGCCCCGGTAAACGCTCTTAACTCCGCCTCTGTACATTTATGTGCTTGAAGTATTAAATAAATAATAAATATCATAAAATATTTTGCTAGGAAGGTAAACAATGAATCCCAAGGACTAATCATAGCGTTGTACTTCTTCTGAACTTAAGTAACTAAAAATACATTACTCCCTACTTAAGTACAGACGCCAGCACATCAAGCTACTACAATCTGTCAAATTTCTTTAATAGAATTTCAACTTTATCACTAAAGCATAAGGTTCAAAGTTGATTGGGAAAATTTGACAGTTTTGGGTAGCTTGATGTGGCGTCTGTACCAAAATTCTCACAATATTTAACCCACTTCTCTCAATCATCAGTCACCACACACTTGCGTAACCTAAAAGTGTCGCCCGCGCATAAACAGCACATCTTTAAAACGTATTGCGGAAACCGCGGCAAAGCGGTGATGACGTAACGCCGATGCGCGCGCGCCGCTATTATTTTTGGCGCGGGGTCGTCAAACCCGCGTAGTGAAAGTCGCCGGAGGCGCCAAGCCGGCTACGATAGGACACCCCCGCCCTGAAGGTATTTGGCACCTTCAAGTGATAATGATGATAGGAATGTCAAACTTTAAGGCTGAATTGTCTGACCCAGATTTTCATCAGATCGTCACGCGATGTACAGTCAACAAAGGAGATAGTATACAGGAGCGTCGGATATAGTTGATGTTTACTAAGAAACCGATGGATGTTCTCGAATAAAATTTAATTTTATTAATAGATTACGAACAGCTCATTTATTAAATTAAATTTCAGTCCAGGTCTATAAAATTTCGGTCCAGGTCTTTTGAGTGGTAATGGTGCCCCTATTACCTCTCAAAAGACCAATCCGGAGCCCCCTCTGTGTAACGCCTGTTAGGGCACATCTCTGGGGAGACTGTAAAGGGGTCTCCCCAAAACCTAGCTGAGCAAGTGTACAAGGCAGCACATGACCACTGTGTGCCGTCTTCCCTGAGGTCACTAAGTGGGCCCCCCCCCCACACTAATCGACCGCGACCCCATATTCCCGTCTGCCTCGTCTTTGTATACGGTCAGCAACAAAAGTCGATTAACACTTCAGTTTTTTTAATCTCAGTTATTGAGCAAAATATTTGAATTGCAGCAGAAGTACAATGCCTTTTTGAACAAATATTTTGCTCAATAACTGAGATTAAAAAAAGTCAAGTGTTGATCGACTTTTGTTGCTGACTGTACCAATTAACTAACTCTCACTATACAATCAACTAACTATAGAAACATATACATTTCTTTTATTCTTCAATTCCCATCTAAAAGTTAACTTATCTAACAGAATCAAAAACAATCCATTGTTTAATTCTACCATTTCATTACCGGAAACCGATCACATTGTGCCTTTCAAACCATTTCCCATACATATTACAAAATCGAAATGCCGGAGTCGCAATCAAGTGTTAATTTTTAGTTACATTCTTTTAATTGCGTAAATCCGCGTTTATCCGGAGATCTGTCGGAAACTATTGTGCTTGTGAATGTACTATTATTTTAGGACGTTTCGTAATAATTATGATTGTTGTGAATTACGTAATTTAATGAGTTGAGTTTTCGTATCTGTGTTAGAATCTGGTAGAGTGATGAGTTTTTATTTTGGGTCAAAGTGGTTAGATCTCATGTAACACTCAATTGGCGAACAGATTACTCACGTAATACAATAATTGGTCCTCCATTTGGTCCCTCCATCCGCAATGTTTAAAGTCAGTCCTACTCTAGACGTTCGGGTCTCCAGATTTGGTTTGGCCCTACCATCCGGAATGTTTAAAGCCAGTCCCACACCAGAAGGACCAATCCCGTAATTAAGAACGTTCAAAATCTAGTCGCAATCTCATTTCAGCGACAATCAATGGCAAAAACTTGTCAAAAATTTTGGGAAATTAGAAGTTTTGACAGATTGAGACTGAGATCAGACTGTGAACGTTCATACAATTATAGAAATAGCCTCTAAAAGTTTGTTTTTAGCTCACTCCATTAACGGGTCGAACTCAATATCTAAATTCAGGCCTCGCAAGTCGATCAAACTCACATATGCATGTACTAACAAGAAGTCTTAATTTAGCCTTAATTGTAATTGGAAGTATCACAATCGTGTTATCAATATGTATGGATGTGCCAACTCCTGATGAGGCGCGGTAAGAGGAACTCCGCTAAAAATTCCACTCCTCTTCGTCGTAACTGCGAGGTCTACAGTTAATTTCCCACAAACTGGTCTCTAACCTCTTTGGTGCATCAGGTGTGCTAATACCATGTTCTCAGAGCAGGGCGGAAGGCACGCGTGACCCGACATTTAGCGGCTCGGGATGCGCCCGCGCAGTGACGTAACATTTTAGTTTTCTACCCGCATCTCTCGACATAATATTTGCTAAGAGAACAGATTTATAGTTTTGCCTGTCGAGTTTGTGATTTAGGATTTTCTTATGGTTACCTCTCGTTATTTATTGTTGGGAACCTGGGGACTGGTTTGACTTTTTCTCGGCAGTTTAAGAGAAAGAATGGGGGTCTAGGATGGAAGAAAATAAATCTAGGGTCTGTCTCTGTTTGAGTTGTATTATTTTTTATATTTGACTTGCTCTAAGCCCCTCGTTGGTTGTATCAAGGGCGGGATGTGCAAGAACTTTAGAAGTACCTATTAACTGCTAAGTTTTTTCTTTAGAACCGTGTGGAACTTGGACTCTGCAATCATTGTACCCAAAATCGTTACAGTTAATGACCTAATAGCGGAGAGCCTCGATCGGCTGGGTTTAGGGCTTGATTCAGAAAGCGGTACTCCTGGACACGGCACGCATAGTGAGGAAGTCCAGACCACCGGAAGCTTGGACCCTGTTCCTGGTACCGATGGGCTACAATTATTATATTAAAGTTATTGTTATTTGGACTAGAATTTATTGTTTCCGTCTCAGTTCAATGATCAATCTACCCGCATATTTCCATTTAATATTGTGAGCTACAAAGCCAACCAGATACTAATCGTTTTCTCCTGGAATTAATTCAAACATTGCCTCGCTCAGCTGTACTAACAAGACTTATTTATGTAACCAAGCCAATAACTGACAAGTGAACTCTTGGCCATATAACAAACTAAATCACGCGTATCAATTCGCCTAATATATTAGGTGTCATAACGAATTCCCTTATCAATCCACAGAAAAAATTACCGTGACAAATGATAGCTCGATCACGCTTTACTTCTAAGTCGTATGCGCACGATTTAGAGGGAGATGGAGGTAGAGTTGGCATTGGGAGTGAACGAGAGGGGGAATAGATTTAAATTAGGTGTATCAGAATCGATCTTGATTTGCTAGTTGCTGACAAGTGATCAGAGAAACAAACGGATGTGGGTAGGGTTGTCTGATGTGTTTAATTTTTTGTGTGTGTCAGATTTTGATGTTAGTTCGTGTTATGTAAGATGGGGTCATGTTGGAGTCGGAAGGTTAACTTTTGATAGAAGATGAAAGCGTAATGAAAGCGCCTCGTATATTAATGAACTAGCTGTCGCCCGCGACTTCATCTGCGTGTATTTTGTATTTTATAATACAATGTCCAACAAGAAAAGTAGGCAATGTTCTTCTCCAGGTTCCAGGCTACCTATCTGCCAAACATATTGTTCGATTGATGTTTTGGTTTTGGCGGGAAAAGGGATAGACAGACAGAAAGAATTACTTTTACATTTTTAATATTAGTATTGATGCAAGTCCGAAACCACTATACAGGGTTAGTTTTCAAAGACCAGCAAAATTTAAGGGAGTGGAACCGACCATCCGACTGAACAACTTTCTCCATGGGACCAATATCGTAATCGCGAATAAAATAGGTCGAATAGGTATCTATTGAAGTTTTCAATGGGACAGTTGATAAATTTTTCGCGATTACGATATTGTTCCCATGGAGAAAGTTGTTCAGTTTGATGGTCTGTACCACACCCTTAAATTTGGCTGGTCTTTGAAAATAAACCCTGTATAAAGTGTATGTTAATTGAATGAACCAAGAAAAGCATATCCCTTGACTAAACAGCTCATTGTTGGAAAAGAAAACCGTCCCGTTTCCAGACTTTATTGGCAATCTAGCCAACCAACGTTACGTTAACTTAGACGCAACTTTTTATGCAACTTTACTGTTAGCTCCTCCAATAAGTTTTGTAACTTCCACTTAATTTGCTCCAACTACCTTCTAACTCCGTTACAATGGCTGTAGAAAGTGCCATATCTTTGGCTCCGTGTCCGGTAGAATGTGGAGCAAAATACGTACTTTTCAGGGTTCCGTACACAAAGGGTGCCAACGGGACCCTATTATTAAGGCTCAGCTGGCTGTTCCTTCGTCCGTCTGTCACAGGGCTGTATCTTTTAAACCGTAATAGGTAGACACATGAAATTTTCACGGAGCGTCTACTAATTTGGCTGCTATAACAATATTTGAATCAATATAAAAGATGATGGGCAAAAATGTATGGAGCCTGGTACCCGCTTCAACAGCAATAATTTTTATATGACTAGAAAGGTATTTTTTTTGTTGTCGGATTCCAGTTATTGTGAATCATCAACCAAAACCAAACGCCCCTCATCCTTTGTATAGTACATTGAAAGTGGATTAAAATTTTTAAAAATATATAGTGTTAAACATTTGACGGTAGTACGGAGTCCTTCTAGTTTTCGCCGCTTTTTCGAGTTGTCAGCCCTATAGGAAACAATGGCGGGTGTGGCCTGTCAGGACAGTGCCGGTTCAATGCCGTGCGATATCCGATAGGGAGAGAATTGACATTGAAATATAACGTGGCGACGTTTGGTTTGTGCCACTGATGTAGGGGAAATAGGTGAGGGTATTAGCGTACTCCTTTATACAAGGTTCTTATAGTAAAAAAAAATCAAGTACCTGGTACTTATTGACAGGCCTAATAGAGTAACCGTGGAGTTTCTTGCCGGCTCTTCTCCTTAGGAAACGACCAATTGGAACCGTGCACCTAGCTTCTGACGTTTCATAAGTGCCCATGTAGGTTTATGTGAAATAAAATATTTTGATTTGGATTTTGAAATAGTAAGGTTGCCGCTTTGGTACTGGCTAGGACTTGTTTGATAAAGGTCCTTCTGGGGCCTACTAGAAGCTGTTCGACGTTCTTTGGTAACGACCCCAGATTCCAGAAAGAGCTTAAGATTTTAAGTGTCCAACGTCTTCCAGTGGGAAGATGTTGGACACTTAAAATCTTAATCTCGGAATCTTCCAACCAGACAGGTGGTATGTCTGGCGGGCAGCTGCCCAATGATTCATTGGGCTAGTTGCGCGGTAAACTCTGCTTGTGCGATGCAGGATTTTGCGTGACGTCAGATGACGCGTAGTTCGTTTGTGGCGTTGTAGATACCGCTACACATGTAAGTACTTTTTTAATGACTTCATTGCGAGTGACTAATAAGCCGCTTTAACTTTTCTAAGCTACCTATGTCTTGCTCTTATCATTCTGACTTTTTCCAAAGCCCCAAAGTCTTCATCCTAACCGCTAAGCTACCAAAACAAAACCAAAGCATTCCAAGCAATTAGTGAAAAGAATAATCACAGTCATGGCCGCACGATATTCAAATACTAAACAAACCACTCAATCAATTGAGGCGCGTCGAATGATTTCATGCGACAAAGGCCAGATAAATTGCCCGCTAAATAGCTTGGCATAGCAACAATTGCCCGGGACACTTTCACTACATTTCTCTGCTCCTATCTTAAGAATGCACCATTTCACCTACTCATTAGCAAGTCTGTGCACCCGTCCCGCTCTGCGATGCATAATTTGTGTATGTGAGAAAGGGACCGCATGTGTTATCGGAGATCGGTATGCGAATGTCGTGTAGAGTTTGATCAGGATAACACTGTTTTTGGTAATTGAATTTCGTTGGTTAATGTTGACATTGTGTAACGTTCTCTTTTTGGCATATGGGGTGGCCAGGACGTGTAAAATACACCTCGTGTCTCCAGCAACTAGAGGGGCAATTCTCGTAATTTTAAGAACGTTCACAGTCTGATCTCAGTCTCAATCTGTCAAACATACCTCTAATTTCTCTACATTTTTGACAAGTTTTTAACATTTATTGTCGCTAAGATGTGATTGCCTGAAATGGGGTCAATATAATTTAGGCACACAAAAAAGAAGTGAAAGTGGAAGTGCTTGGGGGAGGCCTATGTCCAGCAGTGGACGTCTTTTGGCTGAAATGATGATGATGATGATGACACAAAAAAAAACAATACTGTTGTAGTAGATGAGAATAAACCTAGAAAATGATGTGAATATGACTAATAAGCGATCAAAACTAATAATATTGTCTTTTGTTAACAGGTAAGCATCAAGAATTTACTGTAAGTCGGAAGTAGCTGTAAATGGCAACGACTTTGGTAAGTATTGAAGGAACGATGAGAGGTTGCATGAACGCAACTTTGCAATAGACAAGGATGTTGAGTTGTATATTCCAGCTCTCTTGAAGGATATGATAATAATCTTTTTACTTTGCCTCTACCTCTATGTTTATACCATCACCAAACGCACACAATATAGCAATTCTTGGAGAAGGACATCTTTACCTTTGAAGTCTACGGAGTTAATGAGAGTATGGATTCGTAAATAGGTAAGATCCCCATTGAGTGAAACAAGACCAAAACTGTATGTTTTGTCCTGGATGCGATTCCTTCATCTGAAATCCATCCAATCCGTCATGATGGTATGCAGTAGTTTCAAAATAAGCCCAGATCATTAACTTCTTAATGACTTAATGAACTCTCATATTTTATTTTAGTGCTGACAACACTTGACGTTAAATAAAGTGGGCACACTTAACTCCCTCTTAACTTAAGTATCACTTGACTCTTCGTTATCTTAAAAGTAAAAGTTACTATACAAGTGCCGCGGAAAGTGAAACATGATGATATAAAGCAAGTGTAATGTTTAAGAAGAATTGAGACTGAAAAAACCAGTGATATTGTTCACTGGTTTTTAGGATTCCGTACCCAAAGAGTAAAAACGGGACCCTATTACTAAGACTTCGCTGTCTGTCCGTCCGTTTGTCTGTCACCACGCTGTACCTCAAGAACCGCGATAGCTAGACAGTTGAAAATTTCAAACTATGTATTTCGGTTGCCGCTATAACAACAAATACTGGAAACAAAATAAAATAAATATTCAAGGGGAGCTCCCATACAACAAACGTGTTTTTTTCGGCGTTTTTGCCTTGTGGTACGGAACCCTTCGTGTGCGAGTCCGATTCGCACTTGGCCAGTTTTTTCTCTACATTGAACTTGAGAAAAAAAAATTGCTGTTCCATACATTTTGACCGCGTAGGTAATGAACTTTTCTATGAAAGAGCAGATTTTTTTTTATATCCAGATGAAAATTTCTACGCTACGCTACGCGTCTAGATTCATGTGGTTACAGTTTGCGAGCTGATGTCCTTGCCAACCGGCCCAATGGAACCATGACCCTACACCCACTACCAACAAAATATTTGAATACACATTCTCACACTTGAAAACCAAGCCAAGGACGTATGACAGACGTTTGTAAAATCTATTAATCAACGTGAATAATTAATTTAGTGCTCGCTGTACTGAGTGACATAATATTTGTAAAGATGCGCCGGCGCAAGGTCGCGTGTGTCGGCGGAATGACCAGGCCTTACTTGTTGATGTAGGACTAGTCAAATGAATGTGTTATAGGCTCAGATTAAAAAGAAACTAGTGTAGTATTTATAACACACATTTTGGGCGAATTTCACCTATGAAATTGAACGCGATCAGCACATCCTATCGTGGTCAGGAGCTGTCAGTGCCAACATGTCATATCTATGATGAGTAGATGACACTGGCAGCTCTTGCAAGCAGTTTAGATGTGCATACAGTTTCATTAGTGATATGAAATTCACACTTAACCAGCACCATATTTGCGTAACACACTATCAATCACTTTGAATAATTTTGAAGGATATTGCTAATCCATTGCTTCATAGGTTCGAAAAAGTTGTCTGCTCCCAATGTAAATAACGCAATGATTGTTGTTGAACTGTCAAAATAAAAGCTATTTCTACTGTTACACAAGTAACTGTACATTTATGTCCTTGAAGTATTAAATAAATAAGTAAATACCCCACGGAGTAATGAGTGGAAACATGGCACAAAATGGAGGCCTATACTCAGCATTTGCTGGAACAAGGTGCCAATGACAATGATGATGAAGAGCAGATCGTAGTATTTGTTTCTTTTTCATGTCAGTCTCAATTCAATTGCCTCTTATTCTATACCCGTATTGTGTAATGAACACAACTTTCATAATGACAACTCTACAATATCCATTGCGCCGCTGTTTTGTAAATCCTCATTCCCGGAAACCAAAACAACGCAATGGAAATTGTTGAACTGTCAATATTAAACATGTGCGATTATGAATGCTGTTTTAGCCTTTTAGTCTTTCCTGCCCACTTCGCCATAACATAATTATTATTCTTGAGCCTTCAACGTGTTAAATTGCTCACCCAACCATAAAGACAAGCAAGAATATCTACAAACGACTAAACACATGTACACCGGCGCCCACCCACGTGGACAGATAAATAAGCAGAGCCAATTAAGTGGATTATTTGTGCAATTAACTGCAATTGTTCCATTCAGACTCTGTTATTTATCGTGGCTTTATGTTCGAGCACGGCGCAGAGGTCAACTGCGTCAACCCCCGTCAATATCGTTGTTCGAAATAGGAACTACCTTATTCTGTTAAGGTTAGGTGTTACATGACCAAAACAAAAGCGCGGCCACTGTCGGACTGCATAGAAAAGAAAGAGAAGCGCGATGACACAACGCTGGTAATTTATTGCAAAATGTGAAGCAATTGGAAGCAATTATTTAATTACAAAAAATCTATTGTTTGAACTAAAAAATTAAAACACTAGTATTTTAGTGTGTTGCTTGTAGAATAATCTGACAAAAAAATTAGAATGATTGTATGCATATTAGTATGGTTTTTATTGTAAAAAGAAAGTTTTTAGAGGTATCTTCATGATTTTTTTCTATCGTATCAAATTAGTTGTATTATGTTTTCAACACTATCTACCTAGAATATATCCTGAAGAATATCATATATTTTTCTGATTTTGTTTACTGTACTTTTATTGTTTCTAAAACTTCCGTTTTTTGTGTTTATGTCCTAAGTGCATAAATAGAAGCGGTACGTAAAGATGGTCACCCATCCACAGACCAACCGCGGCAAGCGTAGCTTTACCTGATCGATCGACCTGTGCGGCTGTTATTATTTAGCCACGGGCCCCTCTCTTCTTTTTTACTTCTTTTTCCGTTACGAATATAACCATAATTATCAAGTGAAAAACGTCTTTAAGGTGATTTAAAATTAGACTTTCGGTTACTTAAATTATCAAATACTTAAATCATATCTTTTTTCATTGATGGCGTATAATAAAATGTATAAATAGTAGTCTGCACTGCAATGCAGTCTTACAAATGGTATCGTATTACACAGTAACTGGGTTGGGGAGCCTAGATAGGCAGTCGCTCCAAGTAAAATACTGGTACTCGGCTGCATTTGGTTAGACTGGAAGCCGACCTCAACATAGTTGGGAAAAGACTAGGTAGATCAGTCTGTACTGCAACTGCAGTAATATGTAGTTGGTATATATAATTAAAGAAAACAGTATGCCACAGCATGAGATCAAAAGTATGGAAACCATCTGCCGATCCTCTATTCAACTAAATAAGGAAAATTTAACTTCACTTGCGCAAGAGTTTAACATTCTCAGACTAAAACGAATCGCCTTTATTAGTTTAACAATTCTACAGAATTAGCCTGTAATAGGGTTGTGTCCTGTAAAAATTAAATTAGGATTAACAGGAAAATACCTTGATTTGTAGACAAAGTAAGTTACGCATTAATCGATTGAGATTTATTATTTAAATCATAACAAACATCACAAAAATAACCGATTATAGTCTTAACGACATTCTAGAATATTCCGAAAATTCTTGTAGCATGGCAACCCTACAATCTGCAGTCGAATAACATTCGATGCGCGTGCGCACTAAAGGGTTTTAGTACAATTTATCCCGGGTTTTACTGCGCTTTGCGGCTCACATTAATTAAATAGCCCTTATTTTTAACGTTACCAATCCTCTGTGGTTAACATTAATAAGATATCTTCAACGTATTTCATAATAATTGATCGTTAATCATTGTCTGTATGGTTATAGTCTGCCCTTAGTTATTAAAAACCGGGCACTAGCGAGTAGTCGGACTCGCGCACCAAGGGTTCCGTAACATCATGTTTTTTAAATTTCCATCGGCGAGGCCTATATTCGTCAGAGAATTTTAACACTCCACTGTGGTATAGAATATTGCAGTCTTATGTCAACGCCATCTCTTGACCGATAGTGGAACCAATGTATCTTTTGTTGATGATTTCTGAAAAAATGTGCTATTTAGAGACTTCGTTTTATTTTTCCTGTAATCTTTATATAAACTTCTATCACATAGAATAATTTTAGATTTTTCTCTTTGCAAACTTCGGAGATAAGCGACGGTATTTGTTTACATTTTTCATCAAAAGTCAAAAACTAAGAAAAAATGTTAGGGAATGTGCAAACTGCGATCTTTCTTAAGAGGGTATCATATGAAAGATCGCAGTTTGCACATTCCCCTCACCTGTTGCAAAAAATATACATATATTTTTATTTCTTTCTTATTTGCAAAATGGGCAAACGTCATCTAAAACTATTCCAAATTTCAAGTTGATAGCATTAGCAGTTCATGAGATACCCAGCTGTGACAGACAGACAGACAGACTTAGTCTCACCATAAGGGTTCCGTTTTTATTACCTTTTAGGTACGGAACCCTAAAAATTATATCGTTTTTATTAAACTGCTTTATTCTGTTACCGTTTCCCTTTGCCGACTGTTAGCGTTTAATTTGATTTAATTTGCGATATTTTTGCTCAATTACGTTGATTGATATTTATTATATATGAGATTGGTTTAATCGTAGGATACTTTTTTTTTTACAGGCAATTTCAAGAACACAGTGTTGTTAGTTGTTGGTAACATGATCTTTTTCTATTCAAGAATATGGCGAATTTGGTTTAATTTTTATTGTACAATGTTGTGAACACACAAATTGCACATACCTACATGCGAATCATCCAGGGTTCGTTAGGGCATCAGTGACGTGTAGAATTAAACACCAGCTGATATATTCCTAAAATGTCTCACCGTGAAAACCAAGGTGGAGTGAGCTTGAAGTGAGCTGTCATTCCACCTGATGCTTTAAGGGATTAACACTATTGGTAGCTCACTTCAAGGTCACTTCACCTAAGTTTTTGAAGTGACAACTTTTTAGGCGCGTTGGGAATTTTTTGAGATGAGAAAAAAAACCATTGAACTCGCGACACTGTTACCGTAACCGACACCGCGCGTGTTTTGTTTATAAGAAGGTTTAAAAAAATACACACGTAATTGTTCAAGTTTTCACTTCTGTCGGCACTCCCGGAGTACCACTGTTTTTTTTTTGAGATTTTTACAGAATATATAAGTTGCTAGTCCTATACTTTAAAAAAGTACGTAAAACCAGCTTAGCTTTAATTAAATTAATCCATACTTACCGAAGAGCCATAGTTATTCACCTCGGTCAACATATAATTTAGATTTCTTTAAACAACCCCTACTGGGTGCCTACAGTACCTACAATCATTCATTTCATTCTTTTGGCCTTTAAAACTCCTTTTACCTTTTCAATACATTGTGTACCCGCCTTTTGTGCAGTATGGGAAGCTTAATTATCAAGAACCCTGTATAATTTACAAACCCTTTTTTCAAATCGTTTTCACCCTTATGCCCTTTGTAATAAGGTTAAAAGGGCATTATTCGCAGTTGTAGAGGTACATTGAAGACAAATATTCTTTTCAATACGTGAAATGTTTCGGCAAAGGTATTATTAGTAAAGATGGCGGCTGCGGCGATATCTCGATTGAATTGATTCGTATCGCAATAATCGAATGTTTGCATGGATTTAATAATAGAGGTTTTGAAAGGCGATCAAAGGAGTATGCCATTCAAATGTTTGGGGCTCTGTAAAATAAAATAATGATGATTGTACTTTGAAGGTTGAGAATGCTTAAGATTTTGCGAAGGGGACGAGAGGCAGTGCCGGATTAGCCCATAAGCAAATTAAGCAATTGCTTAGGGCATCACGTCTCGGGGGGCACCATAAGGCAGTAACAGCACCGAAACAGTATTTGCTAGCACATGAAAGGCCAGGCTGTTTATCAGCAAGATATTACAACACCCAAAAGTCACTCTAGAGATGTGCGCCAGTCTTTACAAATCGCTCGTCGATGTTTTGGAAAAATACGAGGTGACTAGTGGATAGGAGGCCCTAAAGGCGTGGATTGCTTAGGGCATCAAGTAGTCTTAATCCGGCAATGACGAGAGGACATTGTCAAAAAACGAGCTGGCAGATTTTGAGTTGACTTTGATTTATAGAATACCATTTATTTTTATACAGGGTGTCCGAACCTGTACCAGCGAAGGTCTGTGGTCAGGGGACACTAACCCTTATGTATGTTCCGCGATATTTTGTAGTTTTCGAGAAATTACAAATTTCTCTCCAACAGAAATTTTAACCTTGTGATCAAATTCTGAGCTACTAGTAGTTAGAATTTGGGTGTTTTGTGTTTTACAACATGTGAATATTCTAGCCATAATACTGACAAAAAAATCTCATAGAAACACCACTCTGAAACAGTTATGACTAAAACCGCCTACAATTTAAAAAATCTAGAAATAAAACAAAAAAAAACATTTCTCGAAAACTAAAATATATCTCGGAACATACATAGGGGTCCAATCGATGGGGGCATTAGTGTCCCCTGACCACAGACCTTCGCTGGTACGGTCAGCAACAAAAGTCGATTAACACTTCAGTTTTTTTAATCTCAGTTATTGAAGAAACTACTAGTTTGTAAACTATTAGTTATTTTTGGGTATGCCCAAAGGCAGTCGCGTACTATTTGGGGCCCGTGGCAAATTCAAGGAATGGGGCTCGACCAACGTTATAGTTTTTTTTATTAGCACTTCCCGCGACTTCTTCACTCCCGCGACTTCTTCACTCCCGCGACTTCTTCCGCGTACATTTCATATTTTCCCTACATATTTTAACACCTGACTGCTTCTGTCCTTATGTTAGGATCCTCCTGTGCTCATGGCCCTCTCGGGCCGGGGCCCCCTGTGGCGGGGGCCCGCGGCATTTTGCCCCAATGCCACCCTATAGTTACGCTACTGCCCAAAGGTATACAACCTTCAAACTCGAGACTTCAAAGAACTCATTATCCGATCCGAAACCCAAAAAACATACAACTTTTCTTCACGTATCTCAATTCCTGCTGTTCTTCAAAACCTCACATCCTGTGTATTCATACAGATTCCATTTGATCATCAATCATAATTAGCTCCTTTGTATTTCCATATTTTCGGCTCTGCGGTCTCGGTTTGATGTCGGTGATTATTTTTAAACACTTTAGCACGAGTTTGTTAATAATTTAAGACGAAGATAAACTGTGATGGATCCTTTGGAAGGTGCCTAATGACTGAGAGTTTTGAAGGAAATCAACTCTCTAAGACCAAGTAATCCCACTGAATGACGATTTCATGAAATCTTGACATTTTACAATTATACTCACTTAACAAGTTGTACTGATCCTAATGATTATAATTCTGTAAATACATATTTGTTACGGTGGCGAATCATATTTTAATCAACGTACAACTTAATACTGATCAGCAAATTGCAAAAAACGTAAGAAAATTTGAATTTCGCGGGCTACCTTAGTACTTCCCCCTTAACAACAACATATTCTTCTATACCTAATCAGTCGTCAAAACATCATCATCAGTAATTCAGTAGCCATAATTATCATCTTTTTGTTTGTTCATTTTGACCGGACCGATGGCGTCAATATGAAGATCAGTTATGCAGTCACATTCACTTCTAGACTAATCCGTCTTGCTCCCATTACGACTTTGATTAACAAATGAACAGCTTAATTAAACAATTATTCCAAAACATTACGTAAGACCTATTTTTAATTACCCAAGCAAAACACTAGGAATGCAAGCCACAAAATCGTGGGCAAACCAATGAAAATAATGCCAAAGCTATGCAACCACTACGAATACCAGCCATTCATAACTTTTTGTAATCGATTCGGAATCGATTCAAACGTTCCAATGAATCGGTTATTAATTGAGAAGTCGATTGTAACCTCAAAATAGTGTCCCACGCCTGGAAATCGACTAATTACTCCAATCACTACGGTTGACTAAAATAGTATTTATGTCTTTGATATAAGGGCTTTTGTGAATGAATTGGTAAGTTTGTTTATGAGTCAATATGGCTCTGTAATTAACATTTTACCTTGCTCTAGATAACAGGTGTGGGTTTATCTTAGTATGGGGCAGGTTGCAACTTACTGAGATTTTTTTAAATTAAGTCAAGAAGTTTGTTGACATTTAGGGCGGTAATACAATAGCTTACGTTGGCGTTAATAATGTGGTTTGATTGAGAAGTCATTGCTTTAATGAATGCCTTGAATGTTATTGAAGATAAAATAGGTCATCAACTTTAGGGGACATCTAATGAGTAATTCCATTTTGGTCTATTTGACCTTAGAGTCTTTGTTTACACACGTTTTTCTTGCCGTGAAAAACTACGGTTTATTCGCCGTGTGTAGGCACAGTCGTCAGTGTTGTATGGATCACTATGGAAGCTTGTTGGACACCCACGATTTTTCTACGACGCGGTTTATTTTTAAAGAAACCATGCCGAGTACAAAGGGCTTAGTTTTGTTTTATTGTACTGTCAGCTCCTTTCAAAATAATTAATGAATTGGATTTTATGAAAGGTTCAAAGCAGTATTTTATGGACTGATATATTATGTAATTACTAGCTGAGCCGGCGAACTTCGCATCGCTACAGAATCAAAAAATCCAATCCATACAAAATGTATGAGAAAATCATTTTTTTTTCTATGGGAATTTTCCCCTTTTAATAGTTATTCTGCTATTCGGGGCGGAGACAAATCCAGCAAACCAAAGATCATAAAAATCGGTCCCGTGGTTCTTGAGTTATGGATGGTGTAAGTGTAACTAACCATTTCTTTTATACAGGGTTATTGGTAAAACATTAACAACCTCTTAAGGGGTCAATGTACTCATCATTATGAACAACTTTTACTATGGGACTAAACCTTTTTTTATTATTATTATTATGAGCCTGTTATGTCCCACTGCAGGGCAAAGGCCTCCCTTCCGTCTTTCCATTTTTTCCTGTCTCTAGCCAAATCTGGCCAATCCCTTAGGTAGGCGTCCAATTCGTCACGCCATCTCTTTCTCGGCCTACCGCGTCGCCGATTCCTGTTATTCGGAATCCAGTCAGTGGCTACTTTTGCCCAATTCTGTTGCGACATGCGGCAGAGGTGGCCTGCCCAATTCTTTTAATATTATAATTTAAATAGTTATAGATGATGTTAGTTTTGGCCTAATTACAAATAATTGACTCGATTTCAACTTCATCATGTATTGTTACTTCTCGCTTTTAATTACACCTTTTATTATTCTCGTATTTTCAACCTTGCTTATCAAATAATAATTTCCTATCGCATTGCGTTTGATATTGTTATCAATTGTGCAAGTTAATTCTAAATCTCCTGAGGCGTTCAGAAACTCATAATCATAACGTACAAATATGAAGGTCGTTTTAAACAAAGAGAATAGTAATTCTATTCATTTGTTCTATTGGTTTGATTTACAGGTGTTAGTTAGTTACAGACTGTTCGGTTTTGATCGCAATGGTATTGAATTTTTCTCCAAATGTAAAGAATAGGGCCAGAACTATTTTTTCAGGGGTTTCGTTACCATCACACAGCATGGCTACGAAGAGATCAGAGAAAAAAAAAATGGCATCTCGCGTGTCAACCAAAGAGGTGGACATCTGCTTAACCGGACTTGCCTGTGGGTGCCCCAATAAATTAAGGACTTAAAAAACTTAAAATCTATATTTTTGAGATTTTATTATAAGCACCTTATAAACCAAAAATTCGAAGACGTCTGACAGCTCCGGCTCCGGGGAGTGGTGCATTACAGCCCACTCCCTCTCGTAGACAGTAGACCTGTGTCCCAGCAGTGGGAACATTATAGGCTGATTATGCTTATGCCACCTTTAAAATTACTTATTAACTTTTTAGTCATTTTTAAAACTGGTGTATTTAATTGGCCTTTCTAAGCTACAAGATTTAACCCCATATAATTTATTTTCAGGCTCATTCAATGTCCACATAGGAACAATAACAGCAGTTACAACCATATCACTGAAACGATATTTCACAATCCATACTAATATTATAAATTCGAAAGTAACTCTGTCTGTCTATATGTTACCTTTTCACGCCTAAACCACTGAACGGATTCCGATAAAATTTGGCAGAGAGTTGCATCCCGGGGAAGGACATAGGATAGTTTTTATCGATATACCTTACGGGCGAAGCTGCGGGCGGAAGCTAGTTCGATATATCAGAAAAACCTTTTAAAAAAAGTGGGAAAGTCTCACGTGCCGGCGCCGGCGCCGGAAACCAATACGTTACAGTGCAAACGGCCCTTATCTGTGCTAATCAATTCATTTGTAACGACAGTTTTTTTACTTGATTGCTTTTGTGTTTGTCAATATATTCTATTAAACAATACTATGTAACCACCAACCCGGTTGGTGTGGAAAATATGGCTCGAGAACGATTTCGATAGGTTTATTAATAATACAATTTGTTGCCTTGTTGCGAAACGCGCTCATAATTGCAATATTCACAAATGTATGTATTTCTGTTGCCGCTATAACAACAAATAGGTACTAAAAACAAAATAAAATAAATATTTAAGGGAGGCTCCCATACAACAAACGTGTTTTTTGTCATTGTGGTACGGAACCCTTCGTGTGCGAGTCCGACTCGCACTTGGCCAGTTGTGATTTATTTGATTTTTCGAACATTCGGTAGGCCAGTAAAAGATGTCGAGTGCCGAAATGCAACATCGTTGGATCAGTTCTGTAATATTTTTTTCTGTATTTCTACATAATGGTGAAAAGTTAGCTACCTGCTTTATCGACCCTAAACTAACGTGTCTACGAGCTAAATCCCTCAGAAGAGAAATCGAGTCTAACCATCACAGAATATAACTCTAAGCTGTAAACACAGCCAGCTAATCATACCGATGTCTAAACAGGAACGTGTTACATCGCAGCATCCAAGAAGTGATTCCAGTGAAAATGCGCTCGCGAAACTTTCATCGATCTTAGGAAATTGATTTCCTTCACTGATCGCTGAGAATCACTTTCTCATACGATATGCCACGTACAATAATGTTTGTATCGATTACCTGGGTATTACCTAACTTATGTATAGGAGGAAGAGGAACATGATTTTCTAATACAGCAGATATAGCCATATCAAGCTTGTTTTTTCCCACAGGTTTAGGCAGACTTGTACCTTGTTACACCCATATTTCGCCAGGCATAGGTCTCGATCCCGTGGGAATATCGGGATAAAAAGTATCCTATGTGTTAATCCAGGAAATGGTCTATCTATGTGCCAATTTTCATCCAAATCTGTTCAACGGTTTACGCGTGATTGAGTAACAAACATCCAAATATCTTCACAAACTATCACATTTATAATATTAGTAGGATTAGTGTGATTCCTAAATAGGGGACAGCCTATTGCCATCAACCGGGCACAAATTCAGACTCTGGGCTGCTACTGAGAAATTCCTAATAGCACTTTGTCCGATCTGGGAATCGAATCCAGGACCTCATTCAGCAGATACCTATCTAAAAACAATTTTCTATACAAAATATACAAAGGTAACTCATACCGAAATTGCCGAAATGAGTGAACGCACAATATTATGCAAATTCTTAAAGGTATGTCGAATTTCGAAATGGAAAAACGCCCTCTAAATTCCGTCGCATGTTGCATAATTATTGACTATCAACCCACAATTAAGTACCTGCGTTGTGTTCAGAAAGTGCCAATTCAAAATACAGCTTGCTACTGGCGACTGTCTGGTAATCAGAACCTTTTAAGGCTCATATTAAGCCCCTGGAGCAACACAAAACGTAAAAGGCTCCCGAAAGAAAACAGAATTTATCCCGTACGACCAAAATACAACCCACATTACAAACCTGACCAAAAAATCTTTACTCGCACAATAATTAAATCACGCACACTCGTGACAGTTGCACAATGTGCAACTGTCACGAGTGTGCGTGATTGTGCACGCGTTAGGGATGCTACATGTCATGTAGCATCCCTAACGCGTGCACTCACGCGCAGCCCGTCGGTCCACGATTTTAGAGATGCCCAAACGCACCATAATTGGCGCCAACGCTTTTTGGCGCGGTATTTTTATTCATGGATTCTTGCGGCCTCTTTTGTAACCTTAAAGCCTTTTATGGCCCATCCTTTTTGCTGCCAAACGTGCGCACGCGCCGCTGCTAAGACGAGTGAGCAATTAACATTATCCCGCTTTGATATTGGTCAAAACCAAAACAATACATATGCAATGTATTGTCGGTCAGTTTTTCGTGGATTTTTGCCTGTCACCGTTTTGGGTCCGACAGTCGATCTTTTATTTATGGATGTCTTGCGCAACATTTTATGTATACGATGTAATGTATATGTTGGTTTTTGTTTTATTACATGTACTCGATGGACGTATACGGAGTAGCGAAATATTTTACAGAAGAATTGCATCATCAACTTGTTCTTTGAGCAGAAAAACTTGACGTTTAACTTGTCTGTCGTGCAACTAGTTTCATGCAGTGCAATGTCTGGCAATATCAACTTTTTGAAAGTTAATTCCAAATTCCAAAAAATCCGTGGAAACAATGTAAAATTCAAAATAACCATGCAACAGACAAAGGGCCGCCATGCCACCTTGCCACCACCAACTTTCTTAAGCCACTGCATATTTGAACAGCCAATTTGCATTCCCTCATAACGTTCAGTAAATCACAGTACTTTCTTAAACAAACATTGCTTTCATTACAAAACCAAATACAGTTTATCTGGGCTCTGTAAATTTTAAAGAGAAAACAATGGCAACGCCTTTCCATTTCTCTAAATCAAATAGTACCAAAACCGGGCGGCGGTTATGAGAGGCGCTGTCGCTGCCCGCGCCGCTGAGTTATGTTGCGCGCGCGCACCTCAACAATTTATTGCGATTAGAACACTCTTTGTGGTAGCTGTGATTCAGATGTGCTGCGTTTTACTTGGATGTTGTTTATTGAATAGAATAGCAATATGTATCTCGGCTCGGTGTCTGAAATGAAAAGCTGTTATAAATGGCTGGAAGATTTTCGTGCTGGCAATTTACTGGCAATCATCTGGATGCTCGATTTAGGATCGTTGGAACTGCAATTTTAAAGCCTATAATTTATTTAAATGCTTTAACTCTTCATTGATGCATGGAGATTACTCCTTTTTTGGCAGGAGTTCCTTGCCCGTTCTTCTCCATAGAGATCTACGTTTTGGAATGGGCAACTAGCTTCAACTTTCTGACTAACTGACAGACTATTTAATTTTGACAATTCAAAAGTGCCTGTACAAGGTTTAATTGAAATAAATGCTTTGAGTTTGAGTTTGGCAAGAAGCGTGAGCGAAATTAACATATTAAGCCAAATCGTTCTGTAGGTAATGCACTTGTTTGGACTAGATCACCTTAGCCGTGACCACATGGCTAGCTACTCTCCTTATTTAATCTTAAACAGGTAATTACATCAATTACTTACACACGAATTCGAACCTGCGACCTCCATTCTTACTGGCATCTTAACTACCGGCCTTACAAGGCGATCGAATTACACACAATACAAACATTTCGGATCAATTAGGTGCTTGTGCGGGCGCACCCACTCCGAATCAATTATAATGCACTAATCTCTTATCTTTGGCTATAAGCTTGTAAAAGCTCTCCATATTGTCTGTAGGACACAGAAACGCGCGTTTTACAAAGCACTATTCACAGGGACTATACACAGCAGTTAGACATAGAATTATATTTCTATGACCCCAGGCCCACTAACCCCAGGGAAGACGGTGGCAAAGTGGTCACGTGCTGCCGTGCATAGCGAGGGTCAGGGAAGGCTCCTTTACAGTCTCCCCAGGGATGTGCCTTACAGGCGTTGCACGGGGGGGTTCCGGAATTGGTCTTTTAAGAGGAACCGGGACCACCCCTATGTGCTGATGGTGATCACCGGTGTGGTTTTAGTGAGGTAAAAATCCCACACTCCCCGACCTCGGGATCCCCGGAGTTCGGGTGTCTTTTGAAGGGTTCCCCCCGACAACAAAAAAAAATGTCATTGACCCTACTTTTTGTTTTATCATGTTTAGATATCGACACCTATCACTTCTGCGGAGTTTCACTAACTAATTTATTTAATTATTTAATACTTCAAGCACATAATTATGAACGACTTAATGCCAATGGCATTTTCTACCAGTCAACCTTTGGGTGATGCAGAGACAAATAGGGGTAGGTGCAATCATGAACATTGAGGAATAAATATCACACTCACACTGATATTATACAAGCGAAAGTTTAGTTTGTGAGTGTGTATGTGTGTGTCTTTATATGTCTGTTACTTCTTCACGCTCAAACGGCTGGACCAATTTTGATAAAACTTAGTATGGAGGTAGCTGACACCCTGGATTAACATACAGGCTACTTTTTATCCCGACATTCCCACCGGTGAAACCGCGGGGCGCAGCTAGTTTTAAATATAAAGATACGCATAAACCTAATAAAACTATGAATATTATAATATACCTAATTACATTATAAGCACAAATAAGTTTACATAAATACCTCCATGAATATACTTACCAAAAAGAAATAAGAGAAACAATGAGAAAATATTACCGTTGTGATGATACTGCCAGCTTCTTGCGAATGTACTCGCGAACCTTAACGATTGGTAATTTAATTTACCTCTATATAAATATTTTTCATGGTAAGACGTGTCACATTATAAAATCAGAATTCTTGAAAGGTCTTTGCCTGTGGCTATCTCCATCTAGTAAACACGGAAACCAGTAAACGTTATTAATAAAATTATTTATTATCAATACTGGTGGCTAGATATTAGCCCTTACATTGCACCGGGATTTATAGCCATGGTTCTACTCAACACGGTCGTAATTTAGTTCCGCGTAAAATATTCACCCTGCCGCGTACTATCGCGCGATCCGTGTGAAGAGAGCCTTATAGCGAACGGACATTAATATTGTAAACTATTGTGAAAGAATTTAATATTACAGCACATTGTTTCTAATCATTGGTCAGGATTTAATTTATTGCTTTGACCAACCAGTATTAAGAATGCGGTACCTAATTCGGGTAGGTTTTATCATGTGTGCTTGTTAACAATCTGTCCATATGTTAATCTAATTGCATTAAAATGATGTTGGTTTTAGTTTCAGTCCAAACTTGGTAGTCTGTTAACTACAGTTTGAATTATCTGTTTTTCAATCAAACCAAATTAACATTTATTGGCCTTAATAAGACGGACACAAAAAAGCCTATCTAGATGGAACATGATACAATTTTCATCTAATTGATCAATTTCTCCCGACTTCAAATATAGTCAAGCGCAGGTTTTAGTAAATTAATCTCCAATTCCCACGTTTGATCAAAACCCGAAAGTTTTTAAAGGAGTCCTCAATCACACCGGCAATTCATCAAATTCGCCACACTCCCAAATTGCTTGCATTCGTCATTCGTTACGGTGTGTAAATGCTCACTTTACTCGATTGGCGGATATTGAAATAAGTGGTACAAACCTAAGGAAAGGTACTCTCTCTTTGGACCCAGAACATGGGGTCACTATGATAACATAGGTCTGAACGTCGACAGCGAAGACTTGAAATATGGCCTGAGAATCGCATGGCAGTGTTTAGAAATTATACGTATCTCCACAATTTTGAATTTATTTGTTTTGTTATCTTGAATGGGCTGGCCATATCTGTTGCATGTCGGAGAAGCAATATGCAAAAGCCACCACACAGGTTGATCCCAAATGACAGTAAGCAGTCGTTTCCTGCCTGAGGAAGTAAAGAGTATGTAAAGATGGTCACCCATCCACAAACCAACCGCGGCAAGCTTAGCTTAACCTGATCGATCGAACTGAACGGCTGTTATTATTTAGCCACGGGCCCTATTGATATAAAAGTAAGATATGCTAATGCTTGTCTTACTTTTATATCAATAGTTATTTTGTTCTCACCAATAATTTGTACTACAAACTAGCTATAGCCTGCGACTTCGTTCGAAAATAATAATGTGTCTCTCTACTAAAATTCTTTTTCTGAAATGAAAGCAGCCTAAGTTACTCCTCATAATATTAGCTATCTGCCAGTGAACGTCCCGTCAAAGTCGGTGCAGCCGTTCCGGAGATTCAGACAGACAGACCTTTTTTTTTTGTTATAAGTATCGTATATGTTTTAATATTTGAATTAAGAATTTGAAATAATTTTCAAGTTATGGAACAACAAACTGAATGTCATACATAACAAAGTTCAAATTCCATTGCAACCAAAAACTTATTAGGACCTTTTTGTTACAAAAAGTCACTCAAAAAATCAACTTGGAATACATTTGAATAAAGTAGATAACTGATTAAGTGGCGATGGAATGTAAATTATCTGAGATTATGTACAGACGCCAGCAGGTCAACCTACCCGAAACTGTCAGATTTTCCCAATCAACCTTGAACCTTATGCTTTAGCAATAAAGTCGAAAATCTATTAAAGAAATCTGACAGATTGTAGTAACTTGATGTGCTGGCGTCCGTACACTGCTATAGTAAATTTTGACATTACAAACAGACACTTAAATTTTATTTACTTGTATGTATGTATGTATTAGAGCAGTGGTGGCCAAGTGAGAGCAGTGGTAGCCAAGTGGTGACGGCCGCGACTTACCAGTTGTAGGTCGTAGGTTCGAACCCAGACAGGCGCTTTACTTTGTGTAAATTATATCATCACCACTGCTATCAAAACGGTGAAGGAAAACATCGAGAGGAAACCGGCATGTCCTAGAACCAAAAATTCGAAGACATGTGACATCTACCAACCCGCACTGGGCCCGGCCGCGTGGTGGATTACGGCCCACTCCCTCTCACAGAGAGGAGGCCTGTGTCCCAGCAGCAGTGGGAACACTGGGAACATTATAGGCTGATTATGTATGTATGTATAGAAAACTGCAATCAGTCTATTCAGTCTCAACTAAAAGCCAAACTTCCAATTACCTTGACGTAGATTCTTCCGCTCCATCTCCTTATCATCGTCATCTATGATCATGATCACTGATCCTCTCTATTACACACGCGTTTCGTTCTCAGGCGTTCGTTCTCGGCCTTGCCCTCTGTTTCCATGCCCTCAGGCTATACTTTCACTAACAGTGCCTCCCTCTTCACATGAAAGCCATTTCTAGGTATCATTTCATACATACCAAAACATTTATGTTGTTATTCTTCATCGTTGAGTGTCCATGGAGTTTCTTGCCCGTTCTTCTCCATAGATACCTACGCTTTGGAATGGGCCACTAGCTTCATATTTTCTGACTGACCGACTTCTTGACAATTCAAAAGTGCCTGTTAATGGTTTAATTGAAATAAATGCTTTGAGTTTGAGTTGCGAAATTCTTGTGTTTTTTGAACGCTTTTAGTTCAAATGTATCAGATTTCATTGGCTTTTGGCTTATCGTATTTGGTGCCATTTGGAGAAAGTCCTCGTTTGTATAAAGATTATCATAGCTAAGTATTCACAACCACTCCTACACCTTAGTCAAAATATGTGGCTTGGCCGTTTCGCTACCATCACATGGGCGTAAGGTGAAAAATTTATTCACTGTGGCCTTCGTGTGAGTTTTTTCGACTCATGTTCGATTGCGAGCGCGTTAGAATTTTGTATGGGAAATGAGGTTTCTCCTAGTGACCACCAGGTGGCGCTATAACTTTTTTCCATACAAAATTCCAGGCTCGCAATCGAACGTGAGTGAAAAATCTCACACTAAGGTCACAGTTCAATACTTTTCTGTTATACAATTGTTCTTGTAGTAACGAAAAGGCCAAGCCTCATATTTTGACTAAGGTGTAGAGTTTGATGAGTCACAATTGAATAAAATAAACATTTGATCACTTTATGTTCAGGGCATTTTGCACGTCCTTCTACACGAGCAGTCTGTGGGTGAATTATACGCAAAAGCAGTACAGCGCTCTACGCGTCCAATACAATAATGCATTCAGGGTGCTGTTGGGGCTGCCTCGCTTCTGTAGTGCTTCGGGGATGTTCGCCGAAGCGCGCGTGGATTGTTTTTATACAACCATGCGCAAGCGGTGCACATCCCTGGTGCGCAGGGTGCGGGTCAGCCCGAACAGTATCCTGAGCGCCTTCGCCCAACGATTCGACTGCCAGTACATGTATCACTGTGACATGGTACATGTACGGGCTAATGTGGTAATATTGTTTTAATTGTTTTGACTTGTATTTGTATGGTATTGTATTTTTGTATTTAAATTGTATTTTATTTTATTGTATTTAATTTAATTTAATTTTCATTGTATTAGTTTGTTTTATAATTGGTCCGTGTTGGCTTTTGATTAAATAAATAATATAATATATAAAGGTTGATTTACAAATTTTCATTGATCCAGCACATGATACTATGGAACAAAATTGTTTTTAAATCATCATTCTCCTGCCCTTATCCCAATTTATTTGGGGTAATGCAACATGTCCTTCTCTTCCATACTTCACTATTAGTCGTCATCTGGACAGTCACCCCCTTTCTAACCATATCATCATTCACACAGTCTATCCATCGTTTCTTTGGTTTAAAAAGTAAATATAAACTAATCACCAATTTAGTAAACACAGATCTATAGTAAAATTGGATGCTGCGCCCCGCGGTTTCACCCGCGTAAGTTTCGATTCCAAAATAATTCTGGAGAGGGCCACCCTTATCACCTAGGGGTATAAAAAATAGACTACGACCTATTCTCAGACCTACCAAATATTCGCAAAAAAATTCATAAAAATCGGTCAAGCCGTTTCGGGACGGCTCTGTGTGGCGTCGTCCGTAATATTTAGAACATTACAATATTTACAATACAACTGCTCAACGTCGCGCCCGCTGTGTGCAGAGACCTTTACATACCAAGACCCCTCCCTGCCTCGGAAAGCACGTTAAGCCGTTGGTCCCAGCTGTCATTCGTGGATCTTTGACAGTCGTTACGGGTCGTCAGAATACCGAAAATCTGACAACCAGTCTTACCAAGGGATATCGCATTACCCAGTAACTGGGTTGTGGAGGGCAGATAGGCAGTCTCTCCATGTAAAATACTGGTATTCAGCTATACCCGGTTAGACTGGAAGCCGACCCCAATATAGTTGGCAAAGGCTAGGCAGATGATGATTTGTTATTGACATATTTTATACGATTTAAGTTGATTTTTAAAATATATCGACCCAATATTACTGTATTTCCACGCTGTATCTATGAAAATCAGCCTTTGTTATACCCTTCTTTTCTTCAAATACTTTTGAAAAGGTTTCATCAATTTGAGAACCTGTCATTACTATTTAAAAAAAAAAATCTTTATTCTTTCTGTATCAGTCGTATTGTCACTGTCAAACTTATGAAACATTTACCCAGAGTTTTCATACTTATGGTTTACCTGTTATTATTATTTTAATTATTAGATTTATTTGTACCTTATTTATCTTCTTTGACCGAAATCAATCAGTCTAAATAAAAATGGTCGACTCAGACGACAGCAACACTGGGATGGCGCCGGTCAAAGTGGTCTACTCGGTCCATTCCGTGGTGAGTTCCGAGGAACCGCCGATGGATCAGTGGTCTTCATTGGTAATGTCACTACCTGAAGAAAACATGAAGAAAATATTATATAACAAGGGGTTGTATAGCCCTGGTAGCGGAGAAATATGCGGGAAGTATATCACCATGTCGGCAAGTTCTGTGTTCAGACACCCTTACTACTGTTACCCGCCGCTCACAGATCCAGGAATAGAGAAAGCATTGTTAGCCCCTGAAGATTTAATCACATACCCGGACGACGGTCAGGCCTTGTACCTAGCTCTATGCGATGAGATGAAACAGTGTCCAGTCAGAAGTTTCTACAGGGGGCTTCTTGAGAGCCAAATAGATCTACGGTATTACTGCATCAATCCGAATGGATTCAGGGCAATGGCCAAAGCTTTGCAATACAATAAGATAGTCCAAGTATTAAATCTAACTGATAACTTTTTAAACAATGATGCTTGCTATCATTTAGGTGATATGTTTTTATCAAATAACACGCTTACTGAACTCAATTTGCGTGGTTGCAGAATTGGCCCTCAAGGTGCCAAAGGACTGTTTTGTAACTTGCAACTTAACAGAGCACTCAAGGTTCTTGATTTGAGTCATAATAAGTTGGGTGATGAGGGGATGGTGCATATAGCAAATGCTGTACTTTTCGGACTTGGTGTGAAAAATCTTAATTTAAGCTACAACGGCTTAACCGGGAGAGGAGTCGAGCTACTAGTAGAACCATTCGAAGCCCATAACCATTTTACTCACTTAGACCTTTCGTGGAACACAATATTTACTCCTGGAGGTTACGCGTTTCTCAAGATGCTCTCAGAAAGCACTTGCCTTGAAGTCTTGAATTTGTCATGGAACTCCTTGGCTGGCCCTCGGATTAGCATAGCCTTAAAACAAATCTTACAATGCCCGCAACTGAAAGTGCTAAATCTTAGCAACAATATGCTAAAATCAGACGCTATTAAGAATTTGATAGGAGGTTTAGGAATTTCAAAAATTTTTACGAATTTGGATTTGTCATACAATCCTATGACCCCTTTTGACGCCTTGAGCGTTTTGCAGAAAGTATCGGAGTTTTCTTGTAAAGTGCAGACTTTATTATTGGATAACGTGTTAGTTACAGAAGAATTTGTATCTTTGCTGAAACAAATAAAACAAAAGAGATCAAGGAAAAACTTAGTTGTTACGTACGGGGGCGTTACAGCTGCTTTTGAAGCGAAAGGACCAGACTTCAGAGAATTAGTACTTAACAGAATTGACTTTGTTGCTAATATTAAACCGAAAACTAAGAAGATTGATATTGCATTGGTAGCGCTGCAATTACAAAGAGATAGCGTCCTGGTAATGCAAACGAAAGACTTGTCGCACACTTTCCGCCGCATTGGAGCACAGATAGATGAAGATCTCATTGAAGCGTTGGCCATTGCTTTTCCGGGACCGGCTCCAGAGGAAGGTAAATCTAAAATGAAAAGTATGGATGTAAACAAACTGGTAGACTATATCAAACGAAAATGGCCAGAGAGAGAGTTACCCCCACCCACTCCCCCTGAATTGGCAGCGCCACCACCACCACCCAAAAAAGGAAAAGGGAAAGGGAAAAAGTGAATTCATAACAATTATTTTAATGTAATAATCATAGTTTAGTGTGTTTTGTTAGAATTATTTAGACTTTTACTTACGTTTAGCATATACAATAATTTTATACTAACGTATTTATTTTTTAAGAAGTACATAATTTTAAAATATTATGATTAATATCGACTGGTAAGTTTTGCTTTTGTTTTGCTTTTTTTTTATTGTTTCGCAGTTTCGTTGAGCGACTTTTATCTTTATGATTTGTAAATGTAATATATATTTTCTCATGAAAAAGACAGACTACAGAAATAACTATTAATTAATCGTAAGTAAACATAAGGCGGTAGCTCGCGAAATTCAAATTTTCTTACGTTTTTTGCAATCTGTTGGAATGACTGGAAACTCTATTGAACGACTAAATATCAATCAAGGATTATGTTGTGAACTAATAGGATATTGATGATTTTAATTCTGTAAATACATTTAAGTACTTGTTACGTTCGCGAATCATATTTTGTTCAACATACAACCGGACACTGACCTGCAAATTACAAAAAACTTAACAAAATCTGAATTGCCCAGGCTACCCTGACTCTCCCCTCTTAATGAATCCTAAGGCTCAACTCACACCAAAAGAGCAGCGAAGCGGAGTGCAGTTTCAGTGTCATATGAATTTTAACTTTATTTTCATTGTTATAATCCTTATTATCACATGAGAAACTCAAACGAGTCGCGCGGAATACCCGCGGCGCCGCTGGAATTCTGGCGAATAGCCTTCTCTACAGAGCGGTTGCGATAATAAGTATTATAGTAATGAAAATAAATTTAAAATTCATATGACACTGAAACTGCGCTCCGCTTCGCTGCGCTTCGACGCTCTTTTGGTGTGAGTTGAGCCTAACGATTAATGATCAATACTATTCTCATTTGGGATAAACTTTTAGATTAGACTTTATTTTAGAGTTCTATATAAGTACCGATTAAATGTTAAAAAAAATCATGTTGTTTCTTTTAATTCTGTTCTACAATAATATAAATGGGTGATTTACATCGTGGATATGAAGCGGCGCGTGAATCGTGGCCATCGCCCATCGTCTCGCGTCACGGGACCTATGTCCATGTGATCATCGCCCATCGTCTCGCGTCACGGGACCTATGTCCATGTGATCATCGCCCATCGTCTCGCGTCACGGGACCTATGTCCATGTGATCATCGCCCATCGTTTGTGTCACGGGACCTATGTCCATGTGATCATCGCCCATCGTCTCGCGCTACGGGACCTATGTCCATGTGATCATCGCCCATCGTCTCGCACCACGGGACCTATGTCCATGTGATCATCGCCCATCGTCTCGCGTCACGGGACCTATGTCCATGTGATCATCGCCCATCGTTTCGCGTCACGGGACCTATGCCCATGTCCATGTGATCATAGTTCTGACGATATCTAAAAGTTTGCAATGGAGATTTGCATGGCATGTGATTAAAAGAGTCATGAATATAGACGTTGATGGAGAGGGAGTGGAAGGTCAAAGAAAAGATTTAAAGTTATTATGGCAGCGTAAAACTTAAACTAACAAATATTTGTAGGGGTGAACTACTGTTCTCCTAGCTAGGTAGCTGTGCAACCTGTATTAAGGAGAAACAGTTTGCCTCCCTAGATAAAGACAATAAAAATAATAATAAATTGAGCATAGTGCTACGTGTTGTCTCCCAAGAAAAGATGGGTGGATCGTGAGGAATGGAGAAGGGAGTGGAATGATAGTGCGACGGTTGGCAGAGGAGAATGCGCCGACCTACAACTTGGACAAGGGCAGGAACAAGATACTGAAATATTTGTATAACAATATTAGCAATAGGTGGCTTTGGTGCCAAAACGTGGCTGGGACAGACTGGATGCGGAAGGCGGAAGACAGAGTGTTGTGGCGCAGCCTGGAAGAGGCCTTTGTCCAACAGTGGACTGCGATAGGCCGAGTTGATTGATTGAGGTGGCCTTGTATGTATGATTATTTACGTGATATGTAGATCACGATCAATCGTGATTATGTTGTGTTGTCTTGCTTTAAGTTACATAATCAGCATTGGCATTTGGATGAATAAAAACATTTTCAGATCTGACGTTTATTGTTATTGTATTCATGAGCTAAATACAAAAATTGACAATTTATACAGAATGGAAGGTAAAAGAAAGGACCTACTGGGAATGGTAGTAATATTGAAAATGAACAACTAAATAAACAACTCGGAAATATGAAGAACAAAGTTCACTGTTCCATACACTTTGATCGAAAAATGGAAATAAATAATGGGAATGGATGTATTTAAGGGCAGATTTTCTTTTTCATATTTCAGAATTGGTTCCTTCGTAAAAATTGTTGATTTTCATAAGTACTCACAATCACTAAAGTACTTATTCCTTTACCATGTCCAATAAACGAAGTACCTTAAATCATGAACCTATAAGTAGCCCTTTGTGATTAACATTACAAATTGCCGCGGGTCCATGGAGCCGCGCGCGCCGGCGGCTGCGCGGGCGCTCGGTAGCGTGCGTCACGCAACCTGGACTTGTCCGCTTTATTATTATTTATTGCCTTCAAATAATCTCCGACTAGATAATGCTATACAAAATGCCGCTGCACGGCATTCCTGCTGTAATGTGGGATTCTGAGTGAGATGTTCAACGGTTCGTGCTGAAGCTCTCATATTGTGATGTCCTGTGATAGATCTTATCAGCAAGGGTTGTCGGCAGCCCGTGTTTCCTTCGTTCCCGTATTGGGTGGGATGTCTCCATATATAGGGGGAATGAAGTGCTTGCCTGGACCTATCCTCGGTAAGATCTGGCGTGACATCAATGTTTTTATAAATTTATGTTTTTATTTTTATAGTGCATTGCTAAAAGTGTTTTCCAAATAGTTATTGTCTTCTATTCTCAGATGGGTTTTTATTGAGAAGAGAAACTGGACTTTTAAGAATGGGACTATAATTTATATATAGAAAAATTATTAATTATTTTTTCTATATATATAATTATTAAGTATTTAACACTATTCTTCATCTCTTAAATCGAATCACAATTAAATTCTTATCCTTATTGGGAACCCTAAACACAACATTGAGCCCGTTACGAAAGAAATTTTCTGCGCCGCTCTATCAAAGGCGGTAATCAGAACCCGAGGAATTTGCACCGACATGCGGAACCCTGATTTAAATCAGCTCTATTTATGATGTGCACTAAAAGACTCTTTAAACTATACGTTCATAAGAACTTGTTCGGATTTTAGAAACTAAGTATGGAGAAAAATGAGTTGATGTGTGTTCCTCTGAATTTTCTTGGTCCTCCATCTTGTGTGCTAAGTACAGTCTGGGTACAGTCAGCAACAAAAGTCGATTATTAAGCAAAATATTAAGACTTCAGTTTTTTTAATCTCGGTCTTCAGTTAAAAAAACAAGTGTTAATCGACTTTAGTTGCTGACCGTACCTGATAGGTTGATGGATTCCCGTGATTAAAAACGTTAAAAAACTACTCGCAATCTCACTTCGCACCTCAATTGAATACCTCTAATTAGAGGTATTTTTGACAGATTGAGACTGAAATCAGACTGTGAACGTTCATATAATTACGAGACTTGCCCCTCAGTTAGATAAGCTTAGGCAGAAAGTGGCCTAAAAGAATCTAACCTGGCAACTTTGGGTACGTCGCTGTCATTCGCACTTGAGTCGACTGCATCGGATCTATGATGTGAGAACATTAGAATTTGGATCTTACAAAGATCACTTTTTATCCAGAAAAGGGATCCTCTGTAGGTGGTTGATTTGATAGGATTGAAGACTGGATAAAGAAGGCAGGGGACAGGGTTTTGTGGCGCAACTTAGGAGAGGCCTATATCCAGCAGTGAAGTGCGATATATAGGCTGAGTTTATTGATTGACCAAATCAAACCCGGTGAAATCTAGGGTGAGTTTATTGATTGACTTCTTAGGACCAAATCAAACTAGATGAAATCCAAGTATTATCTATTATGCGCTTGTTGATAAAATGTTAACTTCGGTTGTTGATGAAGATTTTTGGAACCGTTTGCTATCATTATTTGCAAGTCAGAAGACGATGACTGTCCTGCCAAAATGATCTTAAACACTATTTCTAAACTTCAACAAATCTACGAGTATCACTTATCTAATATTGTTAATTTTTTGTTGCAGGTAACTTTCGCTACTACATAGAAAGTGCAGTAATGCTGACACAAGCACTGGTAACACCTGTCTGACGAAGACAAGTAAGTCGAGTATGATTACAATGACCCCCCCCCCCCCCCCCCTAGGATATTTTCAGTTACTTCAATGACACCTTGTATAATGTTGGTGACAGTTTGTGAGACTATTCTCAGCCGGTCGATTCAGTAAAAATCTCACCGTGAAAACTCTGGTGAAGTGAGTTTGTTTTTGCTAGGAATTGACACTATTGACAGCTCACTCCACGCTCACTTCACCTTAGTTTTCAAAGTGAGATTTTTACAGAATAGCACCGCAGTTGAACAATATTAGCAGCTTCTTTAGTATATATAGCCTATAATGTTCCCACTGCTGGGACACAGGCCTCCTCTCGGTGAGAGGGAGTGGGCTATAATCTACCACGCGGGCCCAGTACGATTGCTAATAGCGTTTTTTAATGACACAGGAAATTAAACTATGCAACCATCCTTTTGATGCTATCGAATAATCGGATCAGCGTTTTTTATTACGAGCTCACATTTTTTAGGGTTCCGTACCCAAAGGGTAAAAACGGGACCCTATTACTAAGACTCCACTGTCCGTCTGTCACCAGGCTGTATCTCATGAACCTTGATAGCTAAACAGTTGATGTATTTCTGTTGCCGCTATAACAAAAAATACTAAAAACAGAATAAATATTTAAGGGGGGCTCCCATACAACAAACGTGTATTTTTTCGGCGTTTTTGCCTTGTACCACAAGGCCTCGCACTCGCCCAGTTTTTTATTACGAGCTCACGTTTTTTTTTTTTTTCTGTCACGTTTGTCCTAACCCTTGAAATATGCTTTTCTAAGCACTCCCATTCACGGTTTCTAATTAAAAGTATTATAATAAGATAAAAAAATGGTTGCCTGTAAAGTCGGTTTTACGGGCGAAGATTTTACGTGACAACGTCTTTTTCTCGGTAGAATAGTTGAGTGGGAGAGAGACGCAAGGCATTCGGCGGGCCTCTCTCTCGTTCGGTGACTCATCGTAACGTTACCGAGCGTTACACTTTTTCATAAGTGACTCCCAGCCGCAACCTAATTTAAGACGTTGTCACGTCAAAATACGTTGACGCCCCTAATCACTTGGGTAACAACATCATGAATATTTATGAAACTCAGTACGTATACGGATATTCTTCTACAAAGATTTATTGATCTTCCGCTACAGCCTCCGAGATTTAATTAAGTTTTTAATTAAACTTTTAATCGATCCTATGTATTATCTCATAAAAGTTAAGATAGTAATATAATTAATTGAGTTTTGATAAGTTTTGACGAAGATGGCGGGACCAGCTTGACTCCTACCTTAGAAACTAGCCGGCGCGGGCGCACTCGCAAGAGAGAATTATGTGGAAAAGGGAGAGGGAGGTTTTTCCACACTTTACTTTTACCAAAAAGCTAGTTATGTTTATTAGCTATCCAAATAGTAACACGAATGTACTTAACTTATGTAGTTAGCTAAGCTATAGCACACAATAACTAATAGTACTGTTGTGTTAGTATAGCTAGTTTTTAGCCACTTTACACAACATTATTTGGCTATTAACGTCCTATACAGAAATCGTCGCTCGCATGACTAAAAGTCCTATCTCATTTTTCTCATTTTTTAGCTTTCTATTCGTGATTCTTTACATTTTTCACTTACCGTCGTGCCTCTATAAATTAAATAAGACTTGTCATGCGAGGGACGAAATGTGCGCAACTGCGCAGTGTCATCTCGTCAACATTAGCATTCGTGAGATAAATGAAACTTTAGTTTATGCTCTTGATTGTCTGTGCTAACTGTTGAGTAAACGCTCCCCCGTTCGTTCCATATTAGCTAAGCATAATCACATCCCAGGGCTTTGCCAAAAACTTATCCAAATGACCAGAACTACCTCCACTTCTGTTACCAGCCAGTAATCCAGGTCCACCAAATCATCACCCACTTGAAAACGTCTACAATTTAGCGCACGTCTCCTTCACCGCTAGACGACGTTGATTGCGCCCGCGCCTCAGTTGTCGCTGTAAATTGAAAGTAACGCGTCAATTTTTTCACCTATCATTACCTACGAACTGTATCAGCAGTTTGTCCATTTGATTCAGGGTTGCCGATTGCATCAGTCTGTAATATTATTTTATGTCGCATTTGGGAATTACACTTGTCGAAGGCATTTTCATCTGATTTCCATAATTATTTATCTTGACAAACCGATCCCGGTTTAACAAAAATATTCCTGTTGATTGCAATAGACTCGCCCCATATACAGGATGTCCCGTAAGTCGACGTCAAGCCGGAATCGGGCAATAGGCCAAGTCACAATATTTATCAGAAAAATACAATAAAATAATCTTTGGATTAAAAAAAATAAATATAAAAATGTTTTTTTGGAATGCTTATTAAATGCGCCAACTTTGAATGTTACTTGCCAAACTCGCATAGTACATTTTTTTTCAGTACATCAGTCAAAGTTTGTTTGCCAAACTTTGACTGATGTACTGAAAAAAAAATTAATTTTGAATATTTGATTGGGCATAAAGTGACATTTAAATGCCAATAATTTTAAGAATACACAACTTAGATTTTTTAAATATTTTTCTGATAACTATTATGACTATTATTACCCGATTCCGGCTTGACCTCGACTTAGGGGACACCCTGTATCTGTATATGGGGCGAGCCTATTGCAATCAACGGGAATATTTTTGTTAAACCGCTATCAGGGTCTGCTGGGCATACGCCTTCATCAAGAAGGTTGTATGGTCCTTCATCATCATGATGTAGGTGTTGGTGATTACAGCCATCCCTTATCACACAATTGACAGTAATGGTAACTTAGTTTCATTCTCCTCCCAAAAGCCGGCAACCCTGCCAGCTAAGTGTAAGTTTAGTGTCAGTAGAAAGTGTACCAAGTGGCCAAGTGGCGACCGTGGGCGAACACTTATTACTTATTCGACCATCGCTTTTCCTCACCGAATCGTTCACACTTTTACTTTTAACATCGCCATCACGCCTCCATGCCTGGGGCGAAGTGGCGAACTAATATCGTTTATAAAATTATAACCTAGAGATCTATCTCGAGCGGTCGTAAAATTAATCGGAGAGTGCGGGCTTTTTATCGCAGTAAGTGTCGTGAGATCAATGAACTCAGGAGTTGAAGTTCTTCTAACTAAACGTCTGTTCAGTCAGCTCTGGGGAGTTGGTCGCGACTCTTCTTCCCGTATAGAGCACTAGTAGCGCCCCGCGGCTTCACCCGCATAAGTGTCGATCCCGTGGGAATATCGGGATAAAAACTATCCTATGTTCTTCCCCGGGATGCAATCTATCTCTCTGCCAAATTTTATCGAAATCCGTTCAGTGGTTTAGGACTTTAGGCGTGAAAAGGTAACATACAGACAGACAGACACAGTTACTTTCGAATTTATAATATTAGTAAGGGTTAGGAAGTGGTGAAGGGCGGGCGTTTTCGGGGCTGACGTTCAAAAAGTGCTGATTTTTAGCCTAGTTTGAATGAATGACTTTTGATTTGTTTTCGTGTTTTTCTAACTTACTAAGAAGCAAGCTGCTTTGGAAAGGGTTAAATCGTGAGAGAATCTACCTGCACAGCGTACCTACCTACTGAAGTTATTCACTCCAGTCGTTCATATTGACAAAGTATCTACATTGCAGCAGCAGTGCAACAGTGCAGTGTAGAGCAGTGGTGACCCATTGGTAACGGCCTCGACTTACCGAGTCGTGGGTTCGAACCCAGACAGGCGTTTTACTTTGTGTAAATAATTTCATCACCAGTTCTTTTAAAACGGTGAAGGAAAACATCATGAGGAAACCGGCATGTCCTAGAACCAAAAAATCGAGAACATGTGACATCTACCAACCCGTACTGGGCCCGCGTGGTAGATTACAGCCCACTTTCTCTCGAAGAGAGGAGGCCTGTGTCCCAGCAGTGGGAACATTAGGCTGAATAAGCTTGTGCGACATTATAAAGCAGGTAATAATACTTTTGGTAGTTAAGTATGTTAATAACACTTACATTTTCAATTTTATCCGACGGTCAATGTTCCCCTAAAGTAATAAATTTAAAGTCACATATTCTACTTTTCACCAATTTAAATTCCCATCACGAACTACGAATTACATAAATCGACGAAACCTTCGCCATATTTATTTGTATATCAATGACATAACTTCCCAGTACCAACAAAAACTCATTACATGATCCGCCATTGTTACGAAGCCAAAGTAATCGACCATAACCCCCTATAGGACGAAAAGTAGCCCATAACCAGCCCATCTTTGATCTCTTCCGCATGAATTATTCAAAAAAAGAAGGTAACCCGAAAATGCCCGAAGCGTTTTCGTAAATTGCGTGTGCGCATCATTCGGTCGCCATAAAAATTTTCATCGGATAAGAAATTGAATTTACTCTTTTAACTCGTAAAATTTTAAAGGTAGCATTTTTATGTTGATTTATTTATATTATGGGAAGATTTTTCGGCGCGTTGCGGAGTGCACTTTCCTTTTCAGCATTAAGAAGGTAATAAGGTGGATCGATCAAGTTTTTTTTTAAATAAATTAAGGCCTCGACGTGAACAGAATTTAATTGGTAACCCAAAAAGCAACTACAAATATATATTTTCGAGGTGTTTCTCATTCAGTGTCATTGTAATTTTATTAATGCAATTTTTTCCTTTATGTCTTTAAAAGCTACCTGCCTACTTTGGGTCCACAGATTGTACTGATTTTTTCCAGGGTTTTCTTTTGGTCCTAGGTAGCGAAGATTTCCATTTTCGCTACTAAGGACCAACTGTGATACCTAGTAAGTTTCAGTTGGTCCATTTATTTATTTATTTTTAGTCTATGTTGTCCCACAGCTGGGCAAAGGCGTCCCTTTCTCCTTTCTACTCCCCTCTGGCTTGAGTTAGTGTGGACCTATCCTGTATCTAGGCGTCAAGCTCGTCAATATTTGTATTTTTCATCTCCATTCAAACTTAACTTAAAATAAACTCAACAATATATAATTTAAGCAAACTAAGCTATAACTTAATATGCTAGCTCTCACATTACAGTAATATATTCTCCGTGCAACACACAAACGGTTTCGCAAAAGCGTTTAAAGACGTGAGTTCGAACACGCATGCGCGGTACGAAAGGGAAATGCGTCTGCGCATAAGAAAGTACGCGGTTCAAGTTTTATTATTGTTTCTGATTAGTTAGGACCCTACAGCGTCAAATTATTTGTTTGTTTAATGTCAAACTGTATAGAAAAATTATGGCCGATTGTTGTGTTGTAATTAAAAATTGGACAATCAGATGCAATCTTCTAAATAATAAAATTAGCGAAAATAGCTTATTTAATCACTTACAAAATTAGCGAGAAATGGAGAAATACTTTGCAGTGTCTTTTTTGGTATCGATTGTTTTTTTTTTTGTATTTTTTTTTTACATTTGCCCTTATTTCTCAATTTTTTGCTGTTAAGTGGCCTCTCAATTTAATTTCGATTGCATCGTCTACCTGAGTACAAATACTCATTCAAAGCATTTCCTTAACCCGATGAGCATCTTATTATGAAGGGTAACGAGAGAGTTATGATGAGCATCGGTTACTGCATCATAAGTCATGAACAAACACGGGGATATAATGGTGACGGACCCGCTGCGATTGGAAAGACCTCAGACATTCGTAAGTAGGTACCGTTGGATGCAGGAATTTACGTCGATTTAACTGCATCATGGTGCGTCAACCTGACATGGCAGACTAAATACAAGGGTTTCACTAGCAAGGGTGACTGGCAGATAGCCTTGTGGCATTAGGCTCGCCTTATGCACCAGTATGATACCTACATTTTCATGGGAAAATCCCAATTGATCGGGAAAATGGCCGACTCTTTTGACAATTGAAAAGTACCCGAAAATGGTTAAATTAAAATAAATGCTTTGAGTTTGAGTCGAGTTGATAAATAAATGTAACTATAAATGTAGGTCCAAAAACATAGTCCAAAAGAATGTCCACAAAAATAACCCAATAGTAAAAATGATTTATTTACATTAAACAATATTCGTAATTTTAATAAAACGTCGTTTCAAATACAACACTTCAAAATTAGCACCTTAGCGCGCAAGCCCACAATCCCCACCCGTATGTTTACACTCGAATCTGGGACACCTGCTCAAAGTGGCCAGTTGACCCCAAGAAGACCCACATTGCTGCTCATACCATTATTATTAATAGTTATGATATTATTTATACCTCGTTATGCATGTTTTAACATTAAATGTTGTAAGCCAACATGGCAGCCATATATTTTGTGCTAATCCTGATTGGTAGTCGCTGTTGTAAAGGAATTTGACTTTTTTTAAATCGTGCTGACAGGTAAGTTTATGTTTATGTTATTTTTATAGGCGATAAAAAAAAAAAATAATAATAATTCGGGCTTATTTACGGCTAAATAATAACAGCCGCACAGGTCCATCGGTCTACTAGCTACCTTGCCGCGGTTGGTCTGTGGATGGGTGACCATCTTCCTCCCTGCCTCGGAAAGCACGTTAAGCCGTTGGTCCCGACTGTCATTCATGGATCTTTGACAGTCGTTTCGAGTAGTCAGAAGCCCGAAAGTCTGACAACCTGTCTTACTAAGGGGTATCGCATTACCCAGTAACTGCGTTGTGGAGGTCAGATAGGCAGTCGCTCCATGTAAAATACTGGTATTCAGCTGCATCCGATTAGACTGGAAGCCGACCCCAACATAGTTGGGAAAAGGCTAGGCAGATGATGACCTAACAGGCTAGCCACGTGGCTTTGGTACATTCCTAATTATCCGGTAAAATTATTTACACAAAGTAAAGCGTCTGGCTGGGTTCGAACCTACGACCTACAACTCGTAAGTCGTGGCTGTTACTGGGCTACCACATTCTATAAAGAAACTTTAAACGACCTCTATAAAGAAACGGCGACGGTGACGGCACGGTTGGCGCAGTGGTTAAGCGATTGACTGCTGCGCTGCGTGTCGCGGGTTCGATTCCCGCACGGAACAAATATTTGTATGACCTACAAGTAGTTGTTCCGGGTCTGGCTGTTTGTGTATGTGAGTTTAAATGTTTGTAAACGCGCCCACGATGCAGAAGAAATTCCTAGTGTGGGGCAACGTTTTTTATAAAAAAAAAAAATACTAAATTCAAAAGAGAGATAGCTACTGCAGCTAACGTATTTCTCTCTAGTATTTCATAGACACCGACAGGGGGCAAGCCTGTCACCTTCCCAGAACACATACGTTACATTTTATTATTAACACCACTATATTTTCCTAAGTTATTTATACCCACTTGGTGTCATATGTCTTTGTGGAGCAGAAGTATCGAAGGACCAACACTCGAGATGCGTTCCTAAGCAACGTCTAGTGACAGGTTAGCAAAAAGTTGAAGATACAGACGTCCCAAGTAAACACTTGGTTAAGATTTCTTTCAATCTGGCATACTTTCTTAACAATGTGTTTGTGTGAAAGATGATAATGGCTAGAAAGCTCTTAGACATGACAGCTAATAGATATGTATGGAAGAAGAAGATTTGCTGCGCGTACCCCTAATAAAACGGGATAAGAGAGCAATTTGTTGATTAGCAGATTGGTCGCAACTTCTACGAGTATTTACACTTATCCGAACTCCTTAAGGCAAAAGTGCCAGGGTAGCCCGCGAAATTCAATTTTTTTTTACGTTTTTGCAATTTGCTGGTCAGTATTAAGTTGTACGTTGATTAAAATATGATTCGCGGCCGTAACAAATATGTATTTACAGAATTATAATCAGCAAAAAAATCAGCTGTTCCCTACATTTTGACGAGTTATACGAACATAGAAAAGCTGATTATTTTTTCGCGATTTCAGCTTTGGTCCCATAGTAAAAGTTGTTTATAATAATGAGTACAATGACCTCTTAAGAGGTTGTTAATGTTTTACCTCCCACATTTAACCCGTCTGCCTTCAAAGCAAGAGTGAACAGGCATCTTCTGGGCACGCTCGTTCCATCATAGACCTCATCTATCGCTTACCATCAGGCGTGATCGGGGTCAAGAGCGGGCCCATTTAGTAATAAAAAAAAAACCAATAACCCCGTATCATAATCATCATCTGCCTAGCCTTTTCCCATATATGTTGGAGGTCAGCTTCCAGTCTAACTGGATGCAGCTGAACCAATAACCCTGTATACAGGGTGTCCCAAAAGGTTACGTAGCTGGGAAGGGGGGTGGTCATAAGGGTCACCAGAAAAAAAAAATGTTTTAAAAAAAATGCCATTTATTTTTTTAAATACCCAGAGAGGATTTATTTTTTTATGTTTACGTAACCTTTTGGGACACCCTGTATCTGTATACTAATCATAAAGCTGCAGAGTTTGTTTGTTTGAACGCGCTAACCTCTGGAACTATCATTTGGATTTAAAAAAATATTTTTGGCTACTTAACAATTAACATCACGCTAGGACCTCTACAAGCTGAGCAAAACGAAAAGTCAGAAAGAACAATAAGCGATAATGGGTCGCGGGAACATGCGGACGTAGTCGCGGGCAGAAGCTAGTTAATTATATTAAAGTTAAAGTACTCCACTGACAAACCCACATTCCTCACCAACAGTCCCATAACCAATGGTTTAAAAAACTCCGTGGTAACGTTCACACGGTCAACAATACGTATCGTTTCAACTCGGCGCAGGCGACTCAATCGGAACTAATAAATTGAGATATTTTTCTTGGTACGCCATCGATCACTCGGCCAATTTGCAATTACTGCCCGCTATGGACCATGGTGGTACTATTTTAGTGATGCGGTACACGGGACAACATTAACACAAACACTACAACACCACAAATCACTAAGTGCATTAAGGGGCTTACATTACCTAAAGCGCGGTCACTGTCGGACTGCATAGAAAAGAAAGAGAAGCGCGCTGACACAACGCTGGTAATTTATTAAAAAATATGAAGCAATTATTTAATTACAAAAAATCTATTGTTTGGACTAAAAAATTAAAACACTAGTGCTTTAGTAAGTTGCTTGTAGAATATTCTGACAAAAAATCAGAATGATTGTATGTAAAATATTTAAATTGTCAACATACGTATAATAAAAAGGTACTTACATAAATTAAAATTGGTTATCTAGGTACTCATTTAAAGGGTGTGTCTAACACACATCCATTCAACATTCGTACTTAAACCATAAAACTTATGAATAGTGCATGAATTGACGCTGAGGTGTCACCTCCAGCAACTTTCTCGCGACCAATGTTATGACTGCAATATTTATAATGTTTTCTATTACTAAGAAAGCTTATGGAAAACCCTTACCACCGCAACGAATCACAAAAACCACATTCAAATTTCACACATTTCACAAACTCTATAATGTTGCCAACACAAAATAAATGTTGGTTCATGGTCCCCAGCCCTAAGAACACGCAGGTCGGCGCCCGCGCAGATATATTACCGACACGGCAAGAATATGATTAGTGTATTGTGTTCCTGTTTATTTATTTACAAACTACTTGGTGAAGGATTGGGTTTGCTAACTGACGGTCTGTATTTCTAGGTATCCTTTGAGAAATATCGCTGAGAAAGGATGCTTTGGCGTTTTGTTGATTTATTTTAATAGAATATTATTTTGCTGCTTAAGTTAGAATGAGGCATATGTAGCGTTTGGCTTGAGACTTGAAAATTCTGCAAAATGATGGCGGTAAAGTTTTATGTATGTATTACGTTAAGAAAAACTGACTTTACAAGGGCTTTTTCCTGTTTTCAACTAAATCGATTTAGGACGCATTCCACCAAACTTTTATATCTAGAATAAGTCTTATCCTGACAATAAAATTTGAATTTTTTACAGTTTTTCCATACTAGAACTGTCAGACGTCAATTTTATTCCACGTGTAAAATTTATCTGAATTTGGTTAAATCAGCCCTAACTTGAGTTTAGAGGTCGAGGGTGAATACTGGCAAATTGTTATTAGATTTTTCTATCTGGAAATCAAAAATACATAGCCCGAAGAATTGCCAAACATAGGTGGCAGTGAGCTGGGCACATTGCTCGCAGAAGAGACGGCCGATGGTGCCGAAAGGTTCTGGAGTGGCGACCGCGTACCGAAAGACGTAGCGTTGGAAGGGCTCCCACAAGGTGGACCCGATGACTTTGTCAAAGCCGCAGGAATCCGCTGCATACGAGAAGCACAAAACCTTTGTCCAGCAGTGGACGTCTTTCGGCTGAATTAATGAAATGAAATGAAATCTGGAAATCTTAGTGGTAGCGGCTCTGGAATTGTGCCCGGTTGATGGCAATATATGCTCGCCCCCAGTTAATGTAGGTGTAGGTACTAAAGAGTACAGGTACACCTCACGGGTCTGCCCAAACGGAGAAACAAACCGTAATTTTCTGTTATATGTGCCTTTTTTCCTCCTTAGTCAAGTTTAACTTTTGTTTCTGTAGTATCCTTACCTTAAACATTTTGCCATAGGAAGGTACTCAATGCATTCCACAGATTCCTAATTAATATTAACATTTAAGCTCTTGGGAATGTATCGCACCCGTTGAAGTTCAAAATAAACGTAAATTCCTAACTTAAATGAGATAAGTCTCAGTTAAGTTAGGAATTTACGTAACCAAATTCTATACATTCCATGTTACTAGCAACTAAAATGTAAGCTAAGTTTGTTTACCAGTTAACCTAATCAAAGCTGAACCAAGGTTAATTCTAAATACCACTAACTTAGGTACATAACCTACCTCAAGCTAAGCTCTTTTAAATTCTCGTGAGTATATCATAAAACCTTAAATATAACGGAACATAAAATTCATCTGTAAGTCGGAGATCTCCTCCATTACGCCGGCGGTTGATTGCGTATCGCGACGATTAGGTGCGCGCGCGCACGACACAAAGGCACCGCCGCGCGCGCCGCGAACGCGGAACCTAATCCCGGATTAGGCCGGGATCATTTCAAGTTTCCCGGGACACGTCCGTCCCACGGGACCCTGTTCCGGGGTAATCTCGGTTATTGAAAGCAATCTTATTTTATAGAATAACTAACTGTAGATGTACCTATGAGATTTTTATTGGTTAGATTCCCGAGTCGAGTAAAGTGTTTTTGGGTTTATCCATCTGGAATTTGTCAGTAGCGCTCCGGAGTCTCGATTCGTGCCCAGTTGATGGCAATAGCTTCGCGTTCGCCAACGTTCGTTCGTTACATGGTTCTGCACGCGACTTCGTTCGCATGAAATTCTCCCGAATCATTCTGCCGCATCGTACCGCCTGCCCGCGTTTTCGCTTAGCGTTCTTAACTTTTTTTTTTCCTTTTGCTCGTCTCAGAGTCCTAGCATGGTGTTAAAGGGCCTTCCTCAAAAAGAAATTTTCAAATACGACTCTATACGACTGTTAGTTTCAGAGTTTACACGGAGCCAAAATCTAACAAAAATACATTAATTTTTACTAAAATATTCACAAATCCGAATTGTTTTTTGAAGAACAAACAACCGAACTCTTCAGCATTATTATTAGTATACTAGCTTCTGCCCCCGACTTTGTCCGCGTGCAATTTCTTGTTATAAACACATAACTGGCGAAATGTGGGTGTACAGTGTACATAGGTACATAGGTCCATCTCAAAATACAAGCGTCATGTTATGTTAAATATAGAGACTTTGCCTGGATCCCGTTGCTGACCCTCCTCCAGGAGAATAGTCAGACCACCAGCGCTCTCAGAGAGTACAAGTCCCGACAGCCGTCCTTCCGTCCTCGCCGCCGAGGCCCGTCGCGACGCCCCATACCATCTCCGCTCAGACCCATGCTAGCCAGCCCGCCCCGCTGAGCCTGTAGTTTTAAATTCGTCCTTAAATAATTCCGATCCAGCCTGTCCCTTGATGTCCTCTCCCAGCGACGCCCTAAGCCGAGGTCTTTATCCCACACGGGGTGCCCTTAGCGTGTACTCGCTTAGTTCTGGAGGCCTTAATTTATTGAGGCATCCACAGGCAAGCCTGGTTTAGCAGACACCCTCATAGGTTGAACTGCGAGAAGCCATTCCCAAAAAAAAAGAAATCCCGTTGCCGCCATTAGGATGTTAGCACCAGCTTAACACAGATGTTATTGCCCAATAACAATAACCATTAACAGTTCCCATAAATAACCTATTTAATTTAATTGATCTTTACAGTTTTAGATACACTATCTCCATTATACATCTTCGCATTCCGCAGCCACCATTCAGATTTTAGGACAACGATTAAGTTCGACTGGCTGATTCTGGGTTCCTATAAACAAAAACGAATCGTTTTGGTAGCATTTTTAATTGCCAAATAGATTAATTTGTAAGCTAGTTTTACCTGTGATAGTTACTTCCATATTATTATGAGAGGGTATCGGTGGATGGAGGGTATATTATGCAAAGCTATGAGGAGTATGAGGTCTGCTTCATTTATAATAAAGGTACAAGAGTCTTAATAGACAACAACAACAGAAACAGTTAACAGTTTTTCTTTCTTTTCTTTCTTTTTTTCTTTAATTTTAACCAACAACTGTAGTGCTATTCTGTAAAAAAAACTCACCGTGAAAACTTAGGTGAAGTGAGCTGTCAACACTACCAATCCCTGGTGGAATGACAGCTCACTTCACCTAAGTTTTCACGGTGAGAGAATTTTAACACTGTGCTCTGCGGTGTAGAATATTGCAGTTTTACGTCAGCGCCATCTCTTGACCGATAGTGGAATTAATGTAACTTGTGTTGATGATTTCTGAAAAAGTGTGCTATTTAGAGACTTCGTTTTATTTTTCCTGTAATCTTTACATAAACTTCTACCACATAGAATTATTTCAGATTTTTCTCTTTTCAAACTTCAGAGATAAGGGGGGGAGACAGTATATTTTTACATTTTTCATCAAAAGTCGAAATCTACGAGGCCTAAAAAAAAGGAAAAAATGTTTGAGAATGTGCAAACTGCGTTCTTTCATATGATACAAAATATACAAAGTTGCGGGCAGAAGTTAGTTAATTATCATTTTGTACTTAACCTTTTGGCGGGCACTGCTGGATATTGACTTCCTCGGAATTAAGGAACGGCCGTATTCGTAAAGCTATAAAGTTGTAATTGATAGAATATATCGCTTACCATGAGGTTGGCTGTAAACCTCCGAAGCATTTATTCCAAGAAGACCTTTAAAAGGATATAACGGAAATCCACTCTAATGGCCTGCGCAGACGACGGACTTTTGTCCGCGGGCTTAAAATAGTTCGCTTTGTACGCGGTACTTTTAATCCCCTCGTTTGCGTTACTCGATACAGTTGTAAGCGATCTATTTTAGCGGACAAAAAGTCCGCGGACAAAAGTCCGTCGTCTGCGCAGGCCATTATAGAGAAGTACGAACAAGAAACCATGGAGTTTCTTGTTCGTACAGTCACGAGCACCAATATGCGAACACTTGGCAACTTTAAATTGCGATTGGTTCACGAAATAACGAATGAACGTTGAAAGAAATACGACACTTTACATATACCTATGGATCCGAAAATACTATGTTCCTACTAATATAAAATTTCATTCAAAAATAAAGGAGAAAATCGCCTTTGAATAAAGCCAAGTGTGTACATACTTTTGCTCGTGACTGTACATCAACTTTAAATTGCTCTCGTGACAAAAGACAATTATGTGAGGACAAAAAATACTAGTAAGTAGGTGTCTGCCACTAACTCAAATAAAAAATAAAAAACCCGCTCGTTACTCGATATTTCATCTTCAAACAAATAACTCCCATTCAGAAGCGTCTGACAGAAACAAGGCATTAAGTTCTAACAAACCGACGAGGTCAAATATTGATTCAGCACAAGAACAATTTAAGGTTCAACAATGCTACGGTATCGCTGTGTACGGGGCGCCATTAAATTTAATTACCGCTGCGCGCGAGTTTCGGATGCGCGATGGCTTGCGCAAGCGCAGGTGCGCGTAAATGTCAGGTGGCGCGCGTGCGCGTAACATACACTGTTGTCTTATGGTAGTGCAGGTCGATATGCCCTTAAATATCAAGACTTGTGGGAAAAAAGATGTCAGTAACTTATATTTGTTTTTTGGTCCTTCGGAACAACACATTGATGTAAGGCTTGTGGGGCCAAGGACCACAATATAAAGGGGCCCGTGTCTAAATAATAACAGCCGCACAGGTCGATTGATCAGGTTAAACTACGCTTGCCGCGGTTGGTCTTTGATGTGTAACCATCTTTACATACCGAAACCCCTCCGTGCCTCGGACTGCACGTTAAGCCGTTGGTCCCGGCTGTCATTCGTGGATCTTTGACAGTCGCTACGGATAGTCTGACAACCAGTCTTACCAAGGGGTATCGTATTACCCAGTAACTGGGTTGTGAGGACAGATAGGCAGTCGCTCCATGTAAAATACTGGTATTCAGCTACGTCTGGTTAGACTGGAAGCCTACCCCAACATAGTTGGGAAAAGGCAGATGATGACAGCCTACTGAAAAGGTGAAGATCCGTCACACCCTAAATAAATCTGAGGGACTAGATGGATTAGAATCCGTGGAAGTTGAGACTAAGTTCTGTGGGAATTCTAAATCAGTCTAGATGTTAATTAAGCTCACGTAAAACAAAGTGTTTTGAAGTAAAAACTTCTTTATATCTTATTTCTTGCGCTCTTTCTGAACAGTGAACTAAACTGCTCATCATGCTCGAGTTGTTGCCGCTGAATCGGGTTCGGGTACTTCGGGTATACTCGGGTCCAGTCGTAAGTTTTCACTTCTATTATGTGATCATAAGAACACACACTCTTTCTCTCTTCGTCAAGCTATTTTTGGTTAACCATAGACCCAAATCCCAAGACCACTCATTCTGTATCTACACTCATCGCTCGAGGCATATGGCTTATGAAGAATGGACGTGTGGGGTTAAAAGTTCACGATTGTGTAAAAGGATTTACGTAGGTATTCCAATCAGCCGTGAGATTAGTCATGACACGAGGTTGATTGAAGCACCGAGATCCTTGTACGTCGTGTTTTAGCGTTTTCTTGGCTTTAATGAGAGGAATTGTATAGATATGAACCTATTTGGGAGAAGGCAGTATCTTACCAGAATATTCATTCATAAGCTGATGGGCCTTTATAGGTTTTGACATCGAGTTAATATTAAATTGGAGACCAGTGGTGGTCATGGAAAATAATTTCATCACCACTGTTCTCGAAACGGTGCAGGAAACATCGTTAAAAAACCGGTATGCCCTAGAACCAAAAATTCGAAGACATGTGATATCTACCAACCCGCACTGGGCCCGCGTGGCGTATTACGGCTCAATCCCTCTCAAAAAGAGGAGAGGAGGCCTGTGTGCCAGCAGTGGGAACATTACAGACTGATTATGTTATGTAATGTTAAAGTCATCTCAACGGGGTTTGATAATGAACTTAAGTTGACTAGCTCCGGTACAAATTCTGCTGAGTGGTTAGATACTCACTATGACCTACAATTCTCGCTTTACAATAATTACGTATATTCTCACAGAAAAAAGGAAGAAAAGCAGCTGACAGGAAACAATAAAGTTTCAGCATAAAGATCTTTGAACCAAACCCAAAAAATGCAGTTCACCAACAATAAAACAAAACATTCCTATAGTATTTGTACTAAAACAATAGCCAACGAAATCAGGTGTTCCGAACTATGACATGATAATGGTTCATTTTGTTTCGAACTCATAACCGCGCGTAACACCGCCCGGCAGATTCCCACGGAGCCGAAGGTCGATCACGACTCAATACTTGCGAAATGTAATCATTCAGACAGATATACAGAATGTTTGCTTTGTTCGTATATATTTTATTGTTGGTTAGTTCACTTGGGACAGGTTTTGTTTGGCCGAAAACTGTGAAGAAATAAAATATCGTCGAACCTTTTTTAAAAATTATTAAAAGTGAATCATCAATACGTCGAAGAGAAGAGAATATACAATAGTAAATACAACACAACACTAGGTACTAAATTAAATAACTACTTAACTAGCTGCGCCCCGCGGTTTCACGCGCGTAAATGTCGATCTCGTGGGAATATCGGGATAAAAAGTAGCCTATATGTTAATCCAGGGTGTCAGCTACCTCCAAACCAAATTTTATCAAAATTGGTCCAGCCGTTTGAGCGTGAAGAAGTAACAAACATATAAACAAACACACGCACTCACACACTCACAAAATTTCGCTTTTATAATATTAGTGTGATTATCCGAAAACAAAAGGACACAGGTGTCGAAGTTTGGGACACCTATGCTCAACAATGGACATATGAGACTATAAATATTATCATCGTCCTTAATAAACTTCTCAATGTTCGCAGCTGCCTTATTGTTACAAGTACTTACTCGTATCGTAAGCACCCGTTACACAATTGAGAGCTACCGATCAAGTTTATAAATAACTTGCAGTGTGTTTAACTTCGACAGCTGCTTATCGTTAAGAAAAACTTTATTGATTATGATACTTATGTTCTGACGATAAAATTTTACAGCCAAATTGTTTGCGGCCATTAGCAAGTTGGAACTGGGTTACCGTAGTACTCTTACGCATTATAGGTTAACTGTACTTTTTTTAGTTTGAAGATTGTTTAAGGGTTGTCGTGAATTTTCCAAGATTTTTCCGAGTAACTTGGAATTCAAATAGAGCCCTTATCTGTACTAATATTATAATTAATGCGAAAGTGTGTCTGTCTGTTACCTCTTCAGGGTTAAACCGCTAAACCGATTTAGATGAAATTAGGTATAGAGATAGTTTGAGTCCCGGGAAAGGACATAGGATAGTTGTTATCCCGATATTCCCACGGGATTTATTTATTTAGGTACACCAACAGCTTCTATGTATAATTTATCTTAAGTACTATAGATCACAAAAGTGTCGGTCTTACACAGTCGCCAATTACAGGTTTACCAGCAATCTCAGAAATAAGTGATCACACATAATAATAACAAAACTAAACTAAAGGCTGGAACTTAAAAATTGGGATCAACACTTATGCGGGTGAAACCGCGGGGCGCTGCTAGTGATATTATATAGCCACGAATCAGAAACACACGAATCAAGAATGAGATATTATAATAAGTTAAATACCTTACCTGTTACTCCACTCACATAAACATAGTAAACACGTATATTAGAGCTACGATATTTCCAAGAAGTCTTCATTGTCTAGGGAGGCGTGCGCCCGCGCAGATTCAAAACAATCATTAGTCGGTTCGTGTGAATAGTTTAAATGTGTACAAGTACTTGTTAATGTGGGTGCAGATCACGCTTTTCCTTTACTGGGTAAGCTCTATTGGTCCTAGGTGGCGCCGATCTGTTTCAAAGCATTCAGAAGCCTAGGTTATTTGTTGGATAGAAACTTTTAGTTAAATTAGCATAGGACTTACCTTGCCCGGACAGTGCTTCTTCTTCTTAGCGTGTCGATAGCAATCTAAATATACTCGGCCCAGAATTCGGCCACTTGTTTGGCGCCTCCACCAGCGTCCGAAACGGACAGTGCTGATAAACTTTAACAAGATGGTTATTGTCAATCACCACTAAACGGAAGGCCAGTGGAATTGCGACTGGAGTGGAACTCATCTCAGCGACAATCAATGTCTAAGGGCTGATTTTTCCATCGATAACGTTTATTCGAGAAATAAAAAGGATGTATGACAGTTTTTTTATGAAAAAACCTGTCAAAATTATTCCTCGAATAAAGTTATCAGATGATTGAAAATGTGGGTAAACTAAGGGTATTTCTGACAGATTGAGATTGGAATGCGGAATACGGGAATTGTCCCTCGGACTTAGTGTGTCATCTATAACTATACATAAATTTTTGTCGCTTTTCGTGTCAACGCAACGGATTTCACCATCATTTTAGAGAATTTCTTCCAGAAAGTTTATGTGTATAAATATGAATCTCAAATTGGATATAGCATAGACATCTGGATGTGTTGACACGTCGTCGCAAATAAACGTATTTTCTTTCTTTTCTTTCTATTCTTTCTTTTCTTTCTTTTCTTTCTTTTCTTTCTTTCTTTCTTTTCTTTCTTTCTTTTCTTTCTTTCTTTTCTTTCTTTCTTTCTTTTATTTCTTTCTAAAAAGATATAATAAGGTTTGATACACATATTTTTATTGTAACTAAGTTTAGGTTATAGCGTTAAGTTACCATCTTTTGGAAGTTGATTTATTTGTCGATGTGTTCTTGTAGTTTCGGCTACTTACTTAGATATCAACGCTTTGGTAACTACCAATCTCTACTCAAGAATATCTTTGCGACTATCCTTCTCAATAAAATATTCATCCCACCATGATTCCCATCGTGTCGCATCTCTATTCCCCCTTTAATCTTGCGCTAACGCAGCTAGCTACCGCGCATTCGTTGAAGCCTGCAATCACTACCAGTGCCAGCTCCGCAGTTATTTGTCGAGGTTACTGCCCTGATCCCCGCGTTAAGTTGGTTATGTTATTTCTAATATTTATCTATTCAGTTGCAACAGCCGGGCTTGAGAAAAATATGTAGAATTTTGACTGGATCAGGTCCAGTCAAAATTCTACATATTTTTCTCATTGCTGGCTGCCATTGCGTCTAAAATAAGTGTACTCGAAGGTTTTTTTGACCATTTTCTAAAAAGTGATCAAATGGGTTTCCTGTTATTTAGATACTTACTCTGAATCCGGTTCAAATCACAGTGTAGGTACAGACGCCAGCATATCAACCTACTACAATCTGTCAAATTTCTTTAGTAGATTTTCAACTTTATCGCTAAAGCATAAGGTTCAAAGTTGATTGGGAAAATTTGACAGCTTGTCTGTACATATAGGACACCCATATTTCGCCATTTATTTAACAGTCTCATGTAATTTTGCCATCACCCGGGCACAAATTCAGACTACGGGCTAAAAAAAGTAATCTATACTAATATTATAAAGCTGCAGAGTTTGTTTGTTTGTTTGAACGCGCTAATCTCTGGAACTACTGGTCCGATTTGAATGATTCTTTTAGTGTTGGGTAGTCCATTTATCGAGGAAGGCTATAGGCTATTTAATATCACGCTATGACCCTTAGGAGCCGAGCAAAAAGAAAAAAAGTCAGAATGAAATTATAAAAAGAAAAAAAAAAAAAGAAAAAAGAACGCTAAGCGAATACGAAGTATTTCGACGGGATGGGGGTACAAGAAATTTCACGCGGACGAAGTCGCGGGCAGAAGCTAGTACTTAATAAAAAATTATACTACACCGATACTGGAAGTATAAGGAAAACTCTACAAAGGTTGCATAATGACTTCTTATAAGTTACTTACACCACCAAATGAGATACACTTACACAAAACACTAACGAACGATAAAATCATGACTATAATCAATTACAAAATAAATCACTTTTTCCTCTTATTCAAAAATGTTTATTAACAAGGAGTACCAAATTACTTCCAAAAATTCTAACCTTAAAGATTCAAAGATCAAAAAACACCCGCACGAGTTTGGAGATGCGTCAATAATAATCATTTGGTTTTATGCCTACATCCAAAATATTACGTCCTCATTTAAATAATTATGCATCTTAAAAGTCAATATTAAATGTAAGAATTAATTGGTGTGTTTCCACAGTTTTTATTTACTTTGTACTTTTGTAGCTTTAATAAGTTTATGTAACTCCTTACTTGTGTGAAATTCAAGAGCTTGCCGCTGCAAATCAGACACTCCTTAACCGTCAATGTAACCCGCGAAATTATGAATAATTACTGAATTATAATAATTTTAAACATTTTAATTTACTACCTTTGTTGCTCTCGAAATTATGTGCTGTTTCGTGAAAATATGACTATTTGCAATAAATATAATTTTGAGTGCAGTATTGATAAAAGATTATAATTTAGTAACTAGTTTATAATAGTTGTCGCGTTATGAATTTCGGTCAAAACAAAGTGTATCAGCGCTGCAATTTGCAAAAAAAAACCGTAAGAAGTTTACACATCTTATGCACTTTACTCATTAGGTAACAAAAGAGTCTTATGTCATAGAAGTGAACCATCTGTCCACATTCACGTAATCACTGCCCTCACTCCCATCTCCAGTAATTACAGCAAGTCTGATAGGATTATAAATTAACAGGACCAAAAAAGGCGACTCCTGCATCAGTGCGCGCGCGCCGCCCAAACGTTGTTCATTACGTCATTTGCATATGAGTTTTATGCGTACGCGCAACGTAAAGGAAAATGGCTTGGGAACCTTATTCGTTGCTAATTCACTTTCGATTGACAGGTGCGTGATGTAAACCTGTGCGTAATATTAGCATAGGTTTAGGTAGTTGTGTACAAATGGAGTGTTAATTTGATGGCCATGAAACGCTTTGGTAATGTCCTTTTTAGAATTCAAGATGCGGCTAAAGTAACCGTTGTTTATAAGGCGCTGCCCAAACGTGGGACACCGTAAAACGCTCAGATTTTTGTCGCGCAGTTACTTTAAGTGTATGGTCAAATGTTCAAAGAAAACACTTAAGGCTCCTTCAAACAGGAGCGACACGCGATAAAATCGCACGCGACACAAAGGCACCGCAAGTCGCGCAACGAGCGGTGCCATTGTGTCGCGCGCGATTATATCGCGAGTCACACCTGTTCAACTACTTCTAACATCAAACGCATCACTGTCTTGAACCTTATTTGTTGCCGCAATGTGTGCTAAATTGAGGGGCCCGTGGCTAAATAATAACAGCCGCACAGGTCGATCGATCAGGTTAAGCTACGCTTGCCGCGGTTGGTCTGTGGATGGGTGACCATCTTTACACACCGTGACCGTGACCCCTCCGTGCCTCAGAAAGCACGTTAAGCCGTTGGTCCCGGCTTTCATTCGTGGATCTTTGACAGTCGTTACGGGTCAGTCAGAAGCCCGAAAATCTGACAACCAGTCTTACCAAGGGGTTATCGTATTACCCAGTAACTGGGTTGTTGAGGTCAGATAGGCAGTCGCTCCATGTAAAATACTGGTATTCAGCTGCATCCGGTTAGAGTGGAAGCCGACCCCAACATAGTTGGGAAAAGGCTAGGCAGATGATGATGTGCTATTGTAAATTACCTACCGCGCCTTACATAGAGTCAGTGTGTTTACTGTTTAGGCTGTCCTACAGAGATAATAATTTAGGAAATAAATTAATTGTTTCACATTCTACTTTTCCTTTTTGATTTTTGTTGTTTATTAGAATAAGCCTTTAACGGATTAAGCATAAATAATAATTAACCACTTTTGGGACAGACATATATCAATTTTCTCCAAAAAATCTTATCGTTTTCTGAATAATTTGCTTTTAAGTGTGAATTAGTTAACCACTTTTATGAGCAGGTTATAACGGATTAAACATAAATAATAATTAACCACTTTTGGCACAGATGTGTCCATTTTCTCCAAAATATCTCTTCGTCTTCCGAAAAACTTTTAGATGGTTTAATTTGTTAATTACTAATATTCCGTAGAATATTCTTTGTCTTGAAAGGTAAGTTTAAGGCACACAAGATTCCATTTCAATGCTAAAACCAAAAGTATATTTATCGGCACAATATTACAACATATAATTTAAATAAAGACACTCCACTTACACCGACCAGCGCGAAATTGATATTTTATTTTAATTGATACAGCTCTCATAAAAAATTATACACTCTATCTGGAGAATATTCAATTTACATCGATTTAATTTCCAAGTTGGATGCGGTTTTAAAAGAAAACGATGGATCCATCCACGGACATCTATCTTTTAATTTAAGAAAGGTAGTGCTTACAGAGATATTTTTAGGGTTCCGTACCCAAAGAGTGCCAATGAGACCCTATAACTCAGGCCCCGCTGTCCGTCCGTCCGTCCGTATGTCACTGGGCTGTATGTTTGGAACCGTAATGGGTAGACACTTGAAATCTTCACAGAATGTTTACTACTATGGCCGATATAGCAACAAAATATACAAATAAAGTTGAAAATATAAGGTATTGTATATAAGGCCATACAAGACACGTGTTTTTTTCGGCGTTTATTGGTCGACCCCGGTATGGAACTCTTCGTGTACGAGTCCGACTCGCAATTGGCCGCGCTTATGATTATAGAATTATGAACTTCTGAATGGTACTGTACACTCCGGTCCGAACTTTGTATGAAAGTCAAAAAATAATTATGGTTCTTCTTGAGAAGACGAAGTTTAGCGTGTAAAGATGGCTTTACAGGAGATTATTTTTCTGACTTAAATACCTCGTTATAAAACACTTTTCCAACCAAAGCATCGCATTAGTGTAGAAAATATGTAACAACTAGCTGCGCCCCGCGGTTTCACCTGCGTAAATATATACCAAATTTTATCAAAATTGGTCCAGCCATTGGAGCGTGAAGAAGTAACAAACATATAAACACACACCCTCACAAACTTTAGCCTTTATAATATTAGTGTGATATCAGGAAAACAGCATTAGCGGTAGTTGATATCTTTGTTTGTCTCGTTATGGCACCTCGCAGACAGGCGCAATACGATTCTGGTAGAACAATTTCCATGAAGTTTCCATAGAAATTGTTCTACTAGAGTCGCGTTGCGGCTGTCAGTGCGAGCCTTTAAACTATCAACATCTTTCGTAACTTAATTAACCTCTCTTCTGAGTCATCGGCCATCATTTTCACTCACATCATTAAAATCTATGATTACACTGAAGTATTCAAGGTAATATTTACTCTATTAACTGTAATTTCAAACGGGCAGCGCCGGAGGCTCCGCCGGTTAAATTATTTTTTCCGCGTGCGGTGTGGTTGGAGCGACGAAGGATCGAGTTCCTACTCAGTACTTAGTTTTTTTGGTCCTTCGCTACTTGCGGTTTGCAAAGGAAGTTTCGTATTCTGCCTTGATAGTGTTGCCACATGTAACGTCAAGTTTAAGATGGTACGACATTTTTCTTTTTCAGTATTTTGAAAAAATACTTCACGATATTCCTGTTTTTCCTCCTCTATTCCGTTGTTTAACCAAACTAAAGTTATTTTAAAATATTTAAGAGCATTTAATTTATTTTCATTAAATGATTTTACTAAAGTCATAAGTTCTAATAAGCTACGAAGTTAGTTTCATACATCTTTTCTACGCCTGGATTAAAACTTTTCTCGCAAACCTGGCAACACTAGCCGATCCTCTCAGGCTTTTAACGTACAAGCTACAGGATCTGCGGTTTTTGATATGGATTACGGTTCCCATGTCGTTAGTGATCGGTCTTTTTAATTTTTTTTTATTTTAACCCTCTACATAAGGTCTCACGGGGTTTTTCTGGTGTGCAATCCGCTGGTGATCTTTTTTAATGTTTTTCTTAGAAACATCTTGGTTAGGGATTTTGGACCGGTCCACGCAATACGGTTGCACTGACTGTTTCAAATTCTATGAATTGATTTTGGAATTCCTAATTCAAATTCAGATTCTTTTTTTTAATTCTGTATTCAAATTGCGGCCTAAGCTTGTGCGTGAAGGTCGCCAGTGCCAAAATATTTGATGGCCATTACAAATATTGACTCATGTGGAATTTAACTGGTGAATGACCTTTTTAGTTAGAAGTTCATTCTTGTTGGACCACGTTTTCTCTTCCCCTCTGAGCCTTTTGAATGTGCACCTTGATAGACGCTATCTATCATAGTTAAGAAACAGTATCTATTGCAATTTCAATATCAGCGCAACTACATTAACCTAACATAACCATTTATCTTAACGAAACAGCTCAACAAATCACGCATACATTGAAATGATCAATCTTCGCAAGTGATAAATGATAATTATAGCGAGGTTCATAGTGCAAGGGTGCGCGGGCGCAGTGCGTGAGACGGCGCGTGCGCCGGTCACGGCGCGCTCCCGATATTATTAGTTCTATTGTTTGTTATGTAATGTTGGTTTTCGAGTGGTTTGTGGTTGGTGAAAAAGTAAATTAGACCGCAGAGAGAGAGTGTTTGTTTGTGGTTGCTATGTGAGGTATATACATGATTATTATATGTTGTATGTATGCTGATATTCTCATCGGATTGATTTTGGAATTATATTTGCTTTAGGTTTATTAGAAAGCAAGGTATGAATTCAACAGCCTAATCCAAACTTAATATTATAAATTCGTAAGTAACTCTGTCTGTATGTTACCTTTTCACGCTTAAACCACTGAACGGATTTCAACTTTTTGATAATTTTCAACATCCACGCGGGCCAAGCCACGGCCAGAAGCTAGTCTGAAATAAAACTGTCAACTTAAGGTAGATATTAACGTACTAGCAGGGCCCCGCGGTTTCACCCGCATAAGTGTCGTTCCCGTGGGAATATTAGGATAAAAACTATCCTATGTCCTTTCCCGGGACTCAAACTATCTCTATAGTAATTTTCATCTAGATCGGTTCAGTGGTTTAAGCGTGAAGAGGTAACAGACAGACAGACACACTTTCGCATTTATTAGTATGGATCTAGGATACCTAAAAGGAAGGATGATAGTTCTCCATCTCCAACCGAAATACAGGACAAAGAGTCTCTTCTCAAGCAAAGAAGAAGAAAGCATGCTTATGATCTCAAAAACTACGAGCAGATATTACAAATGCACATTTCAAATCATATGAATCATTAATATCAGTTGACGTCACGATACTTTGCCAATTACATACACAGATGAACAGATAAGACGCGCATACGCAGGACCTTGACTTGTGCATGCTCCATTTTTCAGCATCTGCATCAGTGATACTGAACCTAAAACTTTTAGCAATCGTCTTTTCTTGTCTCTACACAAATGATCCTAGAATTTACCATTTCGGGGTAAAAGAGATTTCGTGGTACAACTGTTCCTAAAATTATCCTAGGGTGAAAAATTCAATTATGTTGAAACCAGCTGACCCGACGAACATCGTACCGCCTCAGAATTAATAAATACAAAATGTATGAGAAAATTAATTATCTTTATTATAATTTTTCGTGCATTTTTCCCATGTTTTAATACTTAAACTGCTTTATCGGGGTGGGGATAAATCCAACAAATCAAATGTCATAAAAATTGGTACAGCCGTTCTTGTTTTCGTTCTTGATTCATGCTTGATAACTGGGCTACTTGGGTTTGTCATTCGGGGAAGCTTTTACAATTTTAATATTTTTTATATGCAAAGGGACTGCTCTTTTCTTCTACAATATCCGTCTGCAGTATATTCGTCAATACCAAAGTACATAAACACTTTATGAGCTGTCATACAAACTGTCACTTGTCACATACTATTTCTCCGGTTTCGTAACCAGCTCTCGTTACATGATACAATCATTACAGAAAAACATCATCAACTCGTAACGTTGAGTGCCTCTGGCCTAAACGAAACGTAATGTACTCTAGATGGTAATGAGTTATATGCGTTTGCTCTGTTTAGCAACGAACTCACGACGATGTCAACTGCCTGACGAAATATCACGGCTGGCCAGCGATTGGCAAATAACATGTGCTGTTATTCAATGAGTATATTGAAGTTACAAAACAGAAGCATATACGTTTATTTGGGTGTTTTCATAACATTGTCAAGTGACTATTTACTGTGTTGATAGCCTTGGTATTGCTGCGTAAGATATACAGTGTGTCTGCAATGGTCCCCGGTGTCCGAACCGTTAAATCGAAGCAACATGATCAATTTTATCGACAAATCCACCATAATAAGGCATTTTTTGCCCCTGCTGTTTCTAGTTTTTATCCCGATATTCCCACGGGATCGAACCTTATGCGGGTGATCCCGCGGGGCGCTGCTAGTTAACTGTAAGTCCAGGTTTCCTCACGATTTTTTTCCGTTCGCAGATGTCGGTAACGTCCAAGATAAACTCTGAAAGTACGTTTGAATCGAAAAGGTCACATTGGTACTTACCCGGATTTGAACCCACAACCTTGTACATGTCAAATCTACAACTGGTATAATTAAGCAGTCTTTTCATTGTCATTCCATATAATAATATCATGTTTTACTTCGTCCTTAAACTCACTTGTTTCGTCCAGAGGGCTTAAAAAGGCCACTTTGGCAGAATCATAAAAGGGTAACATAATGGACAGTTAACCGATTGGTGAAGCATTTTTCAGCTCTTTTTTTTTTGTCTGTGCTAACATACCAATAAATCCGATCCAAATCCAATCCCAATCTCTTTGATTATACCTACGTGTGCGAAAAAAAGAAAAACACGGACTGTCTTCGCCATGTTACGATTCATAATGTTATCCATTTATGATTCTCCAAAGTGGCCTTTTTAGGCCCCCAGTTCACTTGCTACATTCACATTTATCCGTGAACCACATTTTTTGTCGTCTGTCACGCATTTTGGACAGGACCATCTGATATTATCTAATGGACATTCCTCTGCCGCTCCTGTATCATTTTTTATTTGAGCATGACTGATGTCGGCTTGGTTTTTTTCCTTTTTTGTTACCGACAAAAGATTGTGGAAGATCTTGAGATTTTGGGCAAGGGATGTGAGCTTTTCAAAGTTCTGCTGTCACATCTATCCATACTTGCGAAAGTGTGTCTGTCTGTTACCTCTTCACGCTTAAACCGCTGAACCGATTTAGATGAAATTTGGTATAGACATAGTTTGAGTCCCGGGAAAGGACATAGGATAGTTTTTATCCCGATATTTCCACGGGATCTAATGCGGATAAAACCGCGGCGCGCAGCTAGTTCAAAATATAAATAAGTTCTGTTAAGCACCCTTAATAGAGAAGACATTGAGTATTAAGTAGGCTGAATAATGTAATTCTATAGTAAATTAGTTTTTATTTCATTTGCAGCTTTACTAATAACTGTTTTGTTTTTGTTTCAGGTAAATGATTTCACTTCTCCAAGTGGAAAGCTCAGAGGACGAGACGAGGACTTAGAAAAACAGATCAGTATTAATATTAAGTTTCTAAATCACAAAAGTCAAAGGAATGTATTACAGCCACAGGAGCATGCTTAACTTTATCACACCTGTTTAAGGCCTTTCGATTGTAGACTTCCTTGTAGAAAGGAATTCCAACCAATACATCTCCGACTTTATCAGCAACCTCTGACATGTCCTCCAAAAAATTCGAAACATTCTTCGCCCACCTGGAGCTTTACGGACATGCCACGCGCCTATCGCATGCACTTCCAAAAATAGATACCGAAAGAATGTTTACTCCAATCTCCAAAAATATTGGACAACACAATCTACCCTTAAACACTTGGATCCTTTTAAAGGTATTATCACAGCCATTAGAAAAAAGTGGGCGGTGAAAAGTTTGATGGGGCTACATTTTGACACGCCGTGAGCGCCCAAATCGGTGAACACGTCTACAGGTGCTCCGGTGCTCCCCTTTAAATCCCGACCGTGTAATTATAAACCCGGGATGGGCGCTTTGTCGAATGAGATTGAGGAAATTATTTTTTATGATTTTCTTTTTATATTTCATGGGCGTTAGAAGCCCATAATTTGGAGTGCGTTCACCTAAGACAGATCCTGGGAGGCCTTGCTGGATTGTTTTTTTATTTATAGTTACTCGTCGGATAAAAGTACTCGCTCCAGGTTTATATTGCGATGAGGCGATTACATTGGTAGTTGGATTCATTAATCTTCAGGTAGATATAATAAAAAAAAAAAGTTGTAGTCATGAACACGTACCCAAGAACCAAGATTAAGAATTGCACGAATAAGATCGAACAAGGTAAAGGTCGTCAAGGTATTCCATCTTCTCAACAGCCTCATTGAATAGCGCGAATATCGCATCAAAGGACTGTAATTAATTATCCGCAGCCGTTCTCTTACGCATAACTACCTCGACCGCAACCGGATTAGATGTGTTCCGTCCCGACAACCCTTGTTTACCTTCAACCCGTCACACTGTCTTGTTTCAAACAAAACCAACATGCTTTTTCACTTCAAAGACTTCATTCTGACCCAGAAATACATCTAACTTCGCCTTGACTTCTCCCCCGACAACCGCAAACACAAAATTGTCCAAACAGCTATTTAAATCCTGTCCAAAAAGTAAACAACGTCCAGAACCGTAGTTCGGGCTCTTTTTTGGGTGTCCATCCGTATCTTGATTGATGGCGCGGACTCATCTCGGAGGCCAGGCTTTAATGGACTTCTGACATTGATTTAATAAAAACCCTTCATTATGGCATCAAAGACTGGGGTCAGGCCAGAGAGCCAGCCAGCCAGCCATCCAGCCAAGCACGCGATGTATGTACTCGTACGTTAATTATTTGAAACCGAGATCACGTTTTGTGGTTTGTACTTAGCAATTAATGTACGCTCGAAATTGGCTTTCTCTTGTAATCACATAGTGTGCTTTTGTAATTGATTAATTGGTTTAAAAGATGAGCGCTCTTTTTAGGGAGAATTTAACTGTTTCTTATTAGCTTAACTAGTAAGAACATCGACCTTCTTCAGATTGTTAAGACCCTCGATGATCCCGAATGCCTTTCTTGACATTTGCTGGGTATTGCGATGTTAAATACTTTGAACCCGGATATTGCTTCACTTGACAACGATACTCTCACTGCGTTGCTAGTCGGTGCCGTACCGAACAAGCTTGGAATACAGAAATTCTTTCATTATCTTTTTTAATTATCTCGAATGTGTCATTGCACATATCCCCGTAACGAGATCCCTTTGTTCTTATTAACACCACAATTAGCTTATCTCACTCGAACACTTAAAAGTACCAGTTGCAGCCTCCCCTGATAGACTTGTCTGAAGATAAAACTTAATAAGTCTGCTGCAGGACATCGGCACGAGACGAGACGAATTCACAGTATGTAATGGCAAAAACAGGATTGTCTGAATTCTGCTCATTTATAAGGACCACCTTGAGGCCCAATAAAAAGAAGTCGCCCCTAAGGTCAATGCACAATTAGATGCCTCCAAACCTGATGAGAGCAATCACTCACGAACGTCAAGTGAAATATTTGGCATTCGTGGACGTTGAAATATACAGATGGTAATGAGAACATTTTTGTTTGTTGATAAATAACTGCATAAAACGTGCGGAGAGACCCCTGAGGTGTCCGTGTCGGCTTCGGCTGGTGGGTGAGGATTGAAAAGAGTTATACTATGTCTAAAATTATGAGATATGCTTTCAAAGATAAACTTTTTTTGTGTATTGAGATGCGAAAAGAAGACTTCTTAAAATATAACCGTTCCAAAATATAAAAAGAGCAAAACGTGAAACGTTTTACTATAAAGTAGTAGCTGCCCGGTATCATTTAGTAATTCCGCAAGCGAAACCGCAGCAAAAACAGGACACGTGCGCATGCGCAGCGATGCGCCCATAAAACCTTTTTTCTCCCTCCCATCTTGATGGATAAAAAATTCGGTAGGGCCGTTAATAACATCTTTTTTTTTGTTTCGGCTACCGAAGTAATGGGTTCCTTCGCACTTCCAATTGGACCTCAATTTGAATATGTCTTTCGACGAGTTTTCGCATTATTCCGTTTTGTTTTTTCTTTAACACCATTCTTAGAAACCTCAGGTTAATTAGACGGTTCAGTTATGGAAATATTTGAGTTGTAGCGAGTGCCGACATCAAATAACCTCATGTTAGGCCTTCTTTGATGTGTGGTGTGTCCTATTTGCGTTAAAACAGGGTGTCGCTACAAAAGCAAATTGATTTTAAGCGACATAACGTTTGCAAGGCTTTTGAAGTGTGTCTTATGTTACTTTACGCCCAGTGTGATACACAAGGATTTTACGGCGGTAATTCACCTTTGTTGTTTTAAGTTTAATTGCTGAAACTGAACTTCAAACATGCAGTAGTAAAATTAGAGGTGAAATTGGAACTTGAAACAGTGCCGACAAGTTAAAAACTCGTTTGTCTTTGATAAGTGCCTACAAAGTTTTATGTTATTGCTCCATAATTCTTTATTTTTTCGACAGACACCATGATTGGTCCTCTTAAGTTTACTGTCCGTTTTGAGAAATACAAAGAAATAAGCGTAACATTCTTACAATCCAGTTTTTTTATGATTTGTGAGACAAATGAAATAGGCTATAAACAGCAAAATTATTTTAGCATTATATTTACCCAGAATTGACAGGCTCGTTGCTCGTTGGTCTAGTCGTCGGAAGTGCTAACGCTGAGCATGTGGTCCTGGATTCTTCGTTTTTCTATCAGGAATTTCTCAGCAGCAGCCCGGAGTTCCAAGCAAGAGTGAACAGGCATCTTCTGGGCACGCTGCTTCCATCATAGACCTCATCCATCGCTTTCCATCAGTCGTGATCGAGTTCAAGAGGCTCGTTCAGCAATAAAAATAAAAAAAATTGGCCAAGTGCGAGTCGGACTCGCACACGAAGGGTTCCGTACCACAAGACAAAAACGCCGAATAAAACACGTTTGTTGTATGGGAGTCCCCTTTAAATATTTATTTTGTTTTTAGTATTTGTTGTTATAGCGGCAACAGAAATACATGATCTGTGAAAATTTAAACTGTCTAGCTATTACGGTTCATGAGATATAACCTGGTGACAGACGGACAGACGGACAGTGGAGTTCTGGATTTGTGCCCCGTTGATGGCAATGGCTCGTCCTGTCACATGAAGGACTTAAACATAACTGGCAAACTGTCGGCGTAGTATAGATACACATCTGCCTAACCCTTTCAGGGATTACTGGCGTGATGATACGTTATCTTATGTACAGACGGCATCACATCAAGCTACTACATCTGTCAAATTTCTTTAATAGATTTCCAACTTTATCGCCAAAGCATTAGGTTCAAGTTTGATTGGGAAAATTTGACAGTTTCGGGTAGCATGATGTGCTGGCGTCTGTACATGGAGAATAGAAGTAAGGGGTAGGTAGGTACAGCATCGAGGAGGGGCCCCATAGGGCCGAAGCCTGCCGGGTCAGCGGGATTGTCCGAAAGGGTTACCGCTGGCCCGGAACATAAAGGGCTAAGGAAGGAACACGGGTGGGTTTTAGTCAGTAAGAGTCTGACACTCCCTTCCGCTCCACCCAGAGCGGGAGGGGTCATTTGATGATTTCCCATCCGCAAAAAAAAAAAAAAAGGGGTAGGTACCGACTCCGTTGTGAAAAAGTGTCCGTCAAACTGCGTTAAATTAGGGTGGCGCCACACTAGCAACAGGGTAAATTTCTCACAGCTGTAATTTTAGGTTATGTTTACAAAATTATTTTGGACTACGTTAATAGTTGAGGTTTGGTATACTGGGATGTCACTAACTACTCTAGTCACTAAAAATATACAATTTTCTAACTCGGCATACTTCAATCCGTCAACAACTGCTACATTCATACCATACTCATTACACATTTTCACAATAGCACCTACCACTGTTTGTCTCTGCATCACCCAAAGGTTGACTGGTAGAAAATGCCTATGGCATTAAGTCCGCCTCTGTACATTTATGTGCTTGAAATACACACATCAAAAGTGTCTAGGGATCAAGCATTTTTATGCGGATTTCTTGAGATTGAGATGTGGCTTTGTAATAAATTTATGATTTTATAAATTTATATGGATCCTTTTTGGTGCATTTCATAATTTGAATCAGGAACTGTGAATCAAATTCGAGTAAAAGATGAAAATCAGCTGTCAATATTTTCCCTATAAAAACATACAACGCATTGAAGACATTATTAGTGCTACTGTTTCCCTACTACTGATTAAAACCAACGTTATTATGGAGCGGCGACGTCATTTAAGCAGGGAAGAAATGCTCAGAGCCGTGGGAATGATAGAAGCTGGTTCCCGGCAACGTACTGTGGCTTTAGCTCTGAATACAAGTCAGAGTGTTATCAGTCGACTTTGGACACGTTACCGAAGCACTGGTACCGTGGCTGAGCGCCATGGAGGACGGTATCGCTGCACCACACGGAGACAAGACCGATACATTCAAATCTTAACTCGAAGAGCTCCAACAATAACCGCCATGATGTTAGCCGTGAGGCTTCATCACTCTTCAGGGAACTTAATTAGCGACCAAACAGTCAGAAACCGCTTGCATGAAGTGAACCTTCATTCCCGAAGACCGCTACGGGTACCACCTATAGCAATGCACAATAGTAGTAGGATTCGATATCAATGGGCTCTTGAACACAGAAATTGGGCAGAAGAACAATGGCGTTTCGTGTGCTTTTCTGATGAGTCTCGTTTTGGTATGAGACCGGATACAAGACGTATACGACACTGGAGAACCCCTGGACGCCAACAGCGATTAAAATCCTGCCAGGAAGTCCATCCTTATAGTGGTGGAACCATCATGGTATGGGCGGGTATTTGGATCGGCGGAAGAACTGAGTTGATTTGGATCAGAGGCAACCTCAACGCTCAAATTTATGCTGAGACGATTGCATCAGACGTCATCGTTCCTCTACAAGTGCAAATCGGTCCCTTATTTCAGTTAATGCATGATAATGCACGACCGCACACCGCAAGAGTTGTAAGACAGACTCTCGCCGCAGCTAACATCAATGTCCTGCCCTGGCCTGCTCAGTCGCCAGACTTGAACCCGATTGAGCATGCATGGGATATGCTACAGAGAAGAGCTCTGCCGAATATGGAGGGTATCCAGTCGCAAGAAGACCTTTTTTTGTTCTTGCAACGAACATGGGCGGCCATTCCACAGCGTGATTTGGATGAACTCATTTTGAGTATGCCAAACCGATGTTCTTGTGTTGTTAGTGTTCGCGGTAGAAACACGGATTATTAATTGTTTAAGTTACCCAATAAAATTTTAAAGAAAACTGTTATTTCAGTCTTTTTTTCGAACTTTTGTGTTAGTGGTTCAAATGTCAAAAATCCCTTTATTAGGAAAATGGCAAATTTCTTTATTAATGCAAAGGTGACTTGGTTTATCGTTACTGTGACAAACGAAAACACTTTATTTGATGAATCCTTAAAGAAAATTTTAATTAATATCAATCAGGAGAAAAGTTATTGCAAAAATATATGTTGATCCCTAGACACTTTTGATGTGTGTATTAAATAAATAGATGACCTTTGCCTACACTAGCGCCATTGTAGAGGGTTTCTGAACTATTATTTACTGCTCATAGCTGGGCACTTTTTCAACTTTCCCCCCCATAAGAGTCAGTACTCCTTACTTCTATTCTCCATGCTCATTTACCCTCGCATGACAGGACAACAAACATTCTGACATGTCTATGGTCACTTTACTCAACAAGAAACAAAAATAAAATACAGGATTTCGTAACTGCACATCCAGGAAAATCAAAACGATTGCTACATTGACTCGATGAGTATTCTAATGCTGTTAATCGATATCTGGAACAAAGACGACTGTTCTTATAACATTACTAATGCAAATGAAGATTTTTGGTTTCAATTACATCAGACCGACTTACTGCGACAAAATTTTCTCGTAGCAGCATCTCGCGTTTAGACTAGACATGGATATGCGTAAAAAGAGACTAAACTTTGTCGCGTGCGCATGTTTGCCCAGCTGGTCTCTGGTCGTTGGGCAACAGTAACCGGTACCGGACGGTTACTAATACTTTTATAAGTATCTACCTAGTCAATTAGTTGACTAATAATAGTATAATGGACAAGCTGATGAAGCAGTATATTTTAATTATTTTCTATTGGTTTTTTTTGTTTAAGTTATGACGACATTGGTGTTATGGATGACGTTAGCTTAGGAAAGTGTGTAATTTTGTTATTAAAACCGTGTATAGTGTTGAATTTCATTATACGAAGATCCACCTATAGATGATCATCATCAAACATTCATCAATAGTTTTGACATCAATTTGTTTGTTGATGCTTTACAAGGTCCCAATTTCCCAACTAATATAATACGAAAGTGAGTTTGCTACGCGTTCTCGCCGAAACCGCTGAACAGATTTGGATGAAATTCGGCACATGGCCATGGGTAGACCATGATCTGGGTTGGGACATAGGCTGCTTTTCGTCCTAGATCGCAGACGAAGTCGCGGGCAACAGCTAGTTTAATTACAAATTCGCTTCAATTTGTGTCTTCAGAAACATTTAAATCTTATCACCATCAAAATAATTAGATCAACCCACAGCCTTAAAAACAACAATAACGTTAATAAAAACAGCACTAATTCCCGAAATCTCCAAACAATACTCCATTCAACTTTATTTAACGCCCGAATCGATTCGACTATTCGATTGTCTTGCTAATTTTATTATCAATCGACAAATTTTCCCCATGTCTATGCTCTAGAGTTCGTTGTCTCTGGCGACTGTTATTGTTCAGTTTTTTGCGTAGTTCATTGTGTATGGTGATTTAGTTTTGTGCTGTCATTACTGGCAGGTCTCGGGTCATCTGCCTCTGTTTGACAAAGAACCTGTGTGTCAGGGTTGGCCAAACCAAAGTACATTATACTTATACTTTTTTTTTCCGTTTATAGATGAAATTCCATTATGATACCGCTAACGTTGCTGCCGAATCAACAATATATTTTATTATTAATCGTCTTTGTTATGGTTATGATTATGCATCGTCTGTTTGCCATTTGATTGATTCGTCTTTTTGCACAATAGATATATATATTCACAAATATATCTAACACCATCAAATATTTTTTATATTCGATCGTCTTTTTTCTGATTATTCAACGTCTGCAGCTGTGCTATTTGATTGCTTCTTTTTCTTGTCTTCTTCGCCTTATTTGCACTGTTTTTCCTTATGGACAAGTGGCAATCGCTTTCAAACCGTTTCATATTTCTACAGCGAGTTTCAACAGGACTGACATTAGCTTTTCGGTTGCTTATTATGTCAATCCAATTTCCATCGTTGTCGACTTATAGCTCATAGAATGCCACTTTGTCAAGCCCTCTGCTGATATTTAGCAGACTTAATAACTTAAGTAATCTCCCACGTAACTTTACTCTTGCATCAACCTGCCACATAACTCGTATGACCATAAATAAAGACATGTAAACTGTCAACTCTGACACATAATAGTTCTCTAACCTTTAATCAATCGTGTTTAATGTTATTCGCAATTATGTATTTCGTTCATTCACAATACTAGAGCCCACCCACCTACATCTGACATTTGTTTTTAGAGCCACAACAATAATTCCCATAATTAGAGACGGCCTTTTTGCCAGAGACAATAGGAGTAAACTTTTTAATCAATCACGTGTTGCAAGGGTCGGCCATGTCTGTTAGTTTTGACAGTTTGCGCAGGCGCTCGCCGATTGTGTTGTGTGGAAGTTTTGACAAACGACCTATTATAGGGTTGTCGTGAAATGTGTTGGATGCGAAAGATTTTTTTTTTATTTGACATCCGATAAGAAAAATGAAAAATTACCTACTGCAACTTTTTTGTATTCAGCGGTTGCCTTACAAAATCGATACCATTGTATATCTTAACAAACACGAGTTAATTGCTCATGTAATTAGTATTATTGGATTCTGATTCGACATAATTAGTTGCGAATGGCCGACTAAAAACAATGTCAGTACAACAGATAACACTAATATAAATTATTAAGAAATATTATCTATGGTCTAATTAGAAAGGTTCACGTGTTACCACATCGTGGGTTACCGTTTCAGGTTCGTGATTTTCGATAGCGAGTTTAAACTTGATTTTGGATCTTGATTCATAGAATTGAATAGGTATGTGGTGCATAAGATTGTCATGAATAGATTTAATGAGAAGTTTGTTGCGCCACTTCTTCCCAGCTCAAAACACTAGAAAAGAATTGATGGCAACTGCGATGAATGTTCAAAAGTACAAACAATAATAAGATAAAATCTATAAATAAGTATTGAACGTAAGCAAATTTATAATATACATTATAGAAACTATAATTATTATTCGTCAATTGGGGCTTGTCATCACTTAGCTGCCTTGGCTTATTTTTAAATATTTTATTTTTGGATTGTTGTTTTCTTACTATTATATGCTGTACTCTGGACGCTTTTAACGCGTACGTCTTTTTTACATCGTTCTCACAATATAGTTATAAATTCAACAAATATTTTTGTAAAAATATAATTTAAAAGAGTGTCCATGGAGTTTCTTGCCCGTTCTTCTCCATAGGTACCTACGCTTTGAAATGGGCAACTAGCTTCATATTTTCTGACTGACCGACTTCTTGACATTTCAAAAGTGCCTGTAAATGGTTTAATTGAAATAAATGCTTTGAGTTTGAGTTTGATTCAACTACCTATTTACACACAATTTTGGCCAATTATGTTTAAGACCCATGTAATAGGGAGCCTATTGCCATCAACTGGGCATGAATCCAGACTCCGGTCTACTGAGAAATTCCTGATGCAAAAACCCAATAACATTTTGCCCGACCGGGGAATCGAAACTAGGACCTCATGAATTAACTATTGTACTAAATTAAATATGTTCGTTGCCTTTATAAAATTAATTCCCTCCCATCCATGGCGGGTAATGGAAACAGTCGTAGAGATGAACAGACGCCAGCACATCAAGCTACTACAATCTGTCAAATTTCTTTAATAGATTTTCAACCTTATCGCTAAAGCATAAAGTTCAAAGTTGATTGGGGAAATTTGACAGTTTCGGGTAGTTTGATGTGCTGGCGTCTGTAACTACAATGAATGACCTAGAGTTCATTAACTTGCAGTTTCGAACTTACGACCTTTGCTAAATCTACATACTAAGGCACAATGTAACACGGTCCCTTGCCTTCAAGGTTCTTCACTTCTGACCTTTTTCATCACCTGTCTATTGAGACCACATAGATTCGTCCTTGCTTTGACAGAAACATACATTTCAGCATTGCAATTGGCCAACTTTAAAACAATTGACAGCTCAATTTTAACTCTGAAATGTGTTGAAATTGAAAACTTTACTGCCTCGTGGCTCTAGTCGAATAGAATAGAAAAAAACTGGCCAAGTGCGAGTCGGACTCGCAACACGAAGGGTTCCGTACCACAAGGCAAAAACGCCAAAAAAAACACGTTTTTTGTATGGGAGCCCCCCTTTAATATTTATTTTATTCTGTTTTTAGTATTTGTTGTTATAGCGGCAACAGAAATACATAATTTGTGAAAATTTCAACTGTCTAGCTAATCATGGTTCATGAGATACAGCCTGGTGACAGACGGACAGTGAAGTCTTAATAATAGGGTCCCGTTTTTACCCTTTGGGTACGGAACTCTAAAAATCAGTAGCAGCAGAGTCCGGATTTGTGCGCCCGGATGATGGTAATACGCTCGCCCTTTATTACATAGGGCTTAATCATGGCTGGAGCAAATAAGGTGAACTGTACCCCTCTCCTAACTTCTTCCGACTTCTTAGAGGAATACAGACGCGATGTTCTGAGACAAAACCAGAATGTGCCACAAACTTATCTGGCCCGGTGGCAAAAAGAGAAACTAACGACGCCATTTTGAAATGTCAATCTGCCTGCCTGCTGAAATGTCAACCAAATGCGATATCAGCGACTCCCTCACCGGGCCAGATAAGTTTGTGGGACTGTAACAGCTCATTGAGCTCACTCAGCTCATTCGGCAATCAATCACTCAAGCACACGTGCGTTCCAGTCATCTCCTATGACATTTGCTGGTTGCGTAACTACAATGCCAACAAAATGATGAAAACGTGTAACTCGCTCCTTATTTGGAACGCGCCTTGCTTGCTCTAGGGTTGGCGGCTTCAAGTAATTGTTCAGAGAATAATTGTTCTACTAAAAGTAAATCTAGGTAGGTGTGAGTAAGATTTTCTACCATTCCTTCAACAAACTCAAGCATTGATACCAATTTACAGGCAGTTTTGAATTGTCAAAGAGTACGTCAGTTTGTCAGAAAGTTGAAGCTAGTAGTTGTCCATTCCAGAGCGAATAGAGAAGAACGGGCAAGAAACTCCTTCCTCCGATTAATTCTTTAGGGTCAGCTCACACCGAGACGCGACGCGACACGCAGTATTCAAGATAGAAATAAAATTACAGACCTTATCTACTACACAAAAAGGTACACGATTCAGTGAGGTGAACCGCGCGGCGTAGCTCGACGTTGTAGACACTGAATTGTGTACCTTTTATTGTAGTAAATAAGGTCTGTAACTTTATTTCTCGGTCTCGGTGTGAGCTGACCCTTAAAATACATGGCAAGCTTAGGGGCATCCTTTTCGGGAAATACTGGGGTTATGAGTTAAGTATCTTCTTTCTTGATTAGTCTATTGACTGATATTCTCATCACTGTATGAACTACCTATTCTTTGTTAACTCTGTCGACACCCGAAATAAAGAATAGATCTTCCCCAAATAGGTTAGTAGGGTTGATAACTTGATTTGCTTAAAAGTAACATCCTCAAAATGACATCTTCTTTTTCCTGGCTATTATCCAATTTTTTTGGGGTCAGCCCTACTAGTACTTCTGCGCCACGCTGTACGGTTGTGAGTTGTCTTCTTTGTTGTGTTGTTCGCTATCATGTAATTTTGAAGTGAAAACTTCCTTAGTCGCGTTGGGCATTTTTTTTAAATGGGAAAAAACCATTGAAGTCGCGCCACTGCCTGTTACCGTAAGCGACACCGCGCGTAGTGTATAAGCAATTTTAAAAAATACCCGCTTCGGATGTGTTCGGCTGTCCTCGGGATGTACTCGGTTTTAATGTACATCCGATATGTCAGTGAGTGATAGCAAAGTATGCTGTTTGTGTTTTGTTTTCACTTCTGTCGGCACTCCCGGAGTGCCACTGTTTTTTTTAGCCTCAAAGCTACATAATTATATGTATAAAAACATACTTATTTATGTTAGTATTATAAATAAGTACGTTTTTTATACATATTTATTTGTGTATGTATTTATAGTACTTTTAAGTCATATTAATATTCTATTGTATGTATTTAGATATGGGCCTTGATGCCTGAAATAAATGGATAAATAAATAAATGTTTTTGTGAATAATTTCATTTAAAAATCAACAGCCCTAAACTCCAATCCTAAACACCGAAGAACATTGTTTTCGTGCAGAGTAAATAAATAGGTACCACAATCGTTGTGCAACTGATTTTGTAAATTCACAAAGAACTATGTGTTAGAATTAGCTGTGGCGAATTACCGCCTTTGTAGGTCCGTTTGTGTTGGTCAAGCTAGGTCATGTGTGTCATTGATTTTTTGTTTTAATACGGTGTAGTATTTGCAAATAATATAAAGTTTTTATGGAGATGGGAATGGGAGCAGATTTAAGCACTATTTTGCTATTTTCTTTCTTTACATAATTTTAAATTCTTATCTTTTTAAAACAATTTTTTCACGCTGTTGACAACACACAAGTTTAATAGAATGAGGGATTTTCCTTTTTTTTATGACGATTTTATTTATGTGACGTGACGCAATGATTTTTTTCTAAGCGTTTTGGTTTTGTCACCTAGTAACGTAGTCAGTACAACGCCATCTACAGAGTTCTTGGAAACTATTTTTTTTTAATACTCAAAAAGAAAACCTCTCATTAAAATCAATTTATTAGGCCATATATTTTATTTATTATTTTGGCGTTAGAAATAATAATAGCCTCACGGGTCGATTGCACCGCGGTCGGTCGTGGATGGGTGTCTGTGCTTCGGAAAGCACGTTAAGCCGAGTGTCCTGGCCGGCTGTAATTTTTAGATATTTGACAGTCGTTACGGGTACTCATAAACCCAAAAGTCAGACACCCAGTCTTACCAAGGGGCATCATGTTATCAAGTACCTAACTGGGTTGTGGAGGTCAGTTAGGCAGTCGCTCCATCTAAAATACTGGTATTCAGCTGCATTCGGTTAGACTGGAAGCTGACCCAAAATACCTAGGTGGGAAAAGGCTAGACAAATTAATATTATGGGGCAATGGCGGTGAATATTCAGTATTATTTGATATTGGGAACCAAAGACAAATAATCTCACATACCTACCGTTTAAATAATGAAGTTACCAGTTTAAACCTCCTGGCAACTTTGAACTCATTATTACCAGGACATTTGTATTCCTAGCAAAGTGACAGTGACGATCAACGGAGAGATAAACAGACCGACTACACATGCAATGGAAACATTCGATAACATCTATATAACTATCAATAACATACAAACAATTTTCAACCTTAACTTATGGCACAAAAATTCATATTTCTACGGGCTGTCAAACGTAAAGCTTTTTAAAATATCGTGTGTGGTGCATTTACAGAGTGTGTCGTAATTAAAAAAACTCGCGAGTAATTACTCGAGTGTCGAAAGCCGACTTCGTGAACGATGAACTAAGCTGTCTGTGGTATGTCCGAATTTTTGTGAGGGCAACGACATCACATGATGAATAAGCTGTGATGTTGTGACAGTGTTTGATTTTAAAAAGTACTGCATTTTTTATGATTTGTTGGTTTCTGTTGTAGGTCACCTAGAGAGTTAGGGCTTATTTAAATTCATCTCGTCTCTATTTCTACACTTACATTTTAGTCATGTTATGGCGGGAGTTGTCAGGGGTTTTCACACTGACAACTTCATCGAACCATCCGAGAGCCTTCCACCCACAGACTACAATATAATGCAGGGTCTTCCACCTGATCAAGCGGTACTGCGTTACTGTGGCCGAATTCAATTTCTCTAAATAGACTTCGATTCTTTGAATCCAAGTCGGCCGGAGCTAAGCCAATCACCACAGTGGGGTTCATGTACGGCTCAGATCTCAAGTGTGTATACGACTTCTTCCCACAGACAATGGCCCACCTTCCATCCTGCTCTGCATGCCCTGTCACCTGTGCACTTGATGATCTTATGACGTCGTCTGTGAGCAAAGTTGAGGTATTCCACATTGAGCACCCGCTTAATTGTCACCTCGGTGAATGTGCCGCTGTGTGTCAGGTGCATTCACTCAGGTGCCATTTAAGCGGGTGCCCAATGTGGAATACGTCGCGGAGTTCACGCAGCTGAATTCTGAGCCAGACATGTTCAAAGTTTTGGCCATACGGCCATATGGCCATACGATACGCTTAGAAGAAGATAGGGGGCAAGCCTTTTGCCAAAAACCTTTTATTTTTAATGATAACTTTTATATTACAGTCTACTCTGTATATCATTTATTGTTGTAAATTAGAATAATAAGTAAGCAAATAATAACTAATAGGTACCTAATAAATTAATAAAAATAACATAATTGAATCCTAACTTATCTTTCAAGGTGGTAATGCCGCCAGTCTCTTGGGTACATTACCAGTCGACAGTGAGGATGAATTTTTCGCCAAAAATATTTTAGTTTGTGTATAGTTTTATTAACGGTGAAAGAAAACATCGTAAGGAAACCGGAATGTCCTAGAACCAAAAATTCGAGGACATGTGACATCTACCAACCCGCACTGAGCCCGCGTGGTAGATTACAGCCCACTCCCTCTCGAAGAGAGGAGGCCTGTGTCCCAGCAGTGGGAACATTATATGCTGATTATAATAGTTTTATTACAGTCTTGCCACCCTGATGACAATCAAAGCACCTTTTTTATGATGTAAAATATAAAAATCTATTTCTAGAACGTCCTGTATCATTCGTTTTGACGATCTAAAGGACCACAGGGTTTGTATAAAACGCGAATTTTTAATAATAAATGCAACAATGTTGACTTTTGATGCATTAATTTAATTTCCCTCGAAACGACCCATAAAGAACGCTGTTCCCAAAACATTAACAATATAAACTGTATTAAAGCAGCCATTTTGTAGCATTTACTTTTATGCCACACACGTGTGTACCTTTCCTTAACAATAAGACATACAAAAATCAACCGTAACTCAAATGATGGATGGTTTAAAATAGCTTTAGCAAAGGATTATTCTTGCAATTATTTAAGATTCCCGAAATCGTTTAGTAACAGTATAATATCACACATTGGATCCCGAGCACGGTGTCCATATAATTTGGACACCCATCAAAATTCCATGTACAGGTTGATTTTAAATGTATTTTTGGGCCTGTGCTGTTAAGTCTGGCACATCTCCTTATTGAAAGCCTGACCCGTTACATCTGTCAAATGTCATCTGTCATGTCTGGCTGATTGACTAACTAACCAATCACAAATGATGCTGGCAGAATAGTCGACATCCGCCAAGATGCCAAATAAGAAAAAAAAATCTGATAGGAGTAGGTATGATAAAACCATTAATTATGAGTCGAAGTTGAATTTAATACAGTTTAATCAACCGGATACTTTTTGTACAGTACTTAGGGTTAGAAAAGTCAGTGGCGGCTCTAAAAAAGAAATTCTAATTATATGCGGACTCTTTCAAGTATGTAGTTTTAAATATATTACCATAACCAGAGGCCAAACGTCGGGGCTCGAATGATTAAATGAAGTCTCAAGCTCAAGCAGACAGCTTGATTATCTACTAATCTGTCAATGCCTGGAGCTATAGCTCTAAAAAACCTCTTCATTTGCCTATCATGTAAGTACTTCAAACAATTCCTGTAGTTGGGTGGCCTCAACAAAAAACCTTGCCATTTTTTGGACCGCCATTGAAAATGATAGAAAGAAAAAGAAAAAAAAAAGATCTACATTACCAATGGCGCACTATCTTCTGCCCGCGACTAGGTCCACGTGAAATTTCTTGTTTTTAGGGTTCCGGGATTATAAATCCGAATATCGGGATCGAAACTTATGGGGGTGAAACCGCGGAGCGCAGCTAGTGTGTGGTATAAATGCGAAAGTGAGTTAGTTTTTTCACTTGATTTGGATGAAATTTGGCACACAATAGACCAAGACTTGTGTATGGACAAGGCTACTTTTCATGCTGGATTGCAGACGAAGTCGCGGGTAACAGCTAGTATTAGTATAATATATTAATCTAAACACCCTGTATAGGCTGACGTCAAAATGGCGGGCTTCATAGCCTATGCTGATAGTTATTTAATGCCTTTAGACATTTAATATCGTTTATTTTTTTTATAAGTCATCGTAACCAAAAGAAGTTTGACAACCAGTGTTAACAAGGGGTATCGTATTACCCAGTAATTGGGTTGTGGAGGTCAGATAGGCAGTCGCTCCATGTAAAATACTGGTATTCAGCTGCATCAGGTTAGACTGGAAGCCGACCCCAACATAGTTGGGAAAAGGCTAGGCAGATGATGATGAAGTCATCGGAACCAATTATAGCGATCAAGAGAACTGTCTTCACTAGCTTTGAGGTTTTTCTTGTTTTTTTATGATCCCTATTTTGAGAGCCTGTTTCATAATGTCCAGAGACGCACTGTGTTATAAACTCGAAAGTAAATTGTCTGTCTTTCTGTCTGTTACCTTTTCACGCCCAAACCGCTGGAACCGATCGTTCTGAAAGACAGACAGGTATTCTGGGCCCTGAAGAAGGACGTAGACTACTTTTCATCACACTAATATTATAAAGGCGAAAGTTTGTGAGTGTGTGTGTTTATATGTTTGTTACTTCTTCACGCTCAAACGGCTTGACCAATTTTGATGAAATTGTGTATGGAGGTAGCTGACACCCTGGATTAACATATAGGCTACTTTTTATCCCGATATTCCCACGGGATCGACATTTACGCGGGTGAGACCGCGGGGCGCATAATAAGAAAGAAAGAAAATTGGCGGTAAACATGACGCAATAACCATCAAATAATACCATCCAACAGTTACTAGGCAACTATCTATGAATCATACTTCAAAAATACGAACCGACATGCGTTACATAAAGAAACGAGCAACTAATTATAATAATTTCTCGCACAGCTACAAGTTTGTTACAAAAAACCACCATGCGAGGCTTAGTTCTGCTAATTATAACGCATCAAAATCATTCGGTCGTACTATAGCGTTTGACAGCGCCGTTAACATTAAGTTAGATAAATGAACGCAAATATGCTGACTAAATTGTTTTTAATATTAGAGGCAGAAGTGATAAATTACAATAGTTATTAGGGTACCGTACCCGGTGCCAACGGGACCCTAGGCTCCACTGTCTGTCCGTCCGTCTGTCTTGTCATCTTTTGAAAAGTAGTGGGCATAGTGTTTAATTTATAGTATTTTTATTTCACGAAGCGACTCGCGTTTTACTGCTTTTTTTTTACTTTTTTGTGTTAACCAGGTGTACAAACACGCTGTAAATGAGTGCGTGAAATCGAGTAGCGTCAGCACATAACTGCAACTGACAGCAACGTTGCCATTGTCTCAGACGGTACCGAGAGCTCCTGCGCTTACACACACATTCACAGCGTGTTTGTATACTTGGTAACCACAAGTAAAGCGCGTATCGCTTCATGAGATAAAAATACTGTAGTAACGCTTGAAATTTTCACAGAGTGTGTAGGTACTACTATGGCCGCTATCACATCATCATCATCCTTTTCCCAACTATGTCGGCTTCCAGTCTAACCAGACGCAGCTGAATACCAGTATTTTACATGGAGCGACTGCCTATCTGACCTTCACAACCCAGTTACTGGGTAATACGATACCCCTTGGTAAGACTGGTTGTCAGATTTTCGGCCATCTGACGACCCGTAACGACTGTCAAAGATTCATGAATGACAGCCGGGATCAACGGCTTAACGTGTTTTCCGAGACACCGAGGGTTTTGGTATGTAAAGATGATCACCCATCCACGGACCAACCGCGGCAAGCGTAGCTGAACTTGATCGATCGATCCGTGTGGCTGTTATTACTAAGCCACAAGCCCCAAGAAACGAAAATATGTAGTAAAATATTGCACGGTGGTACGGAACCCTTCGTGTGCGAGTCCGACTCGCACTTGGCCGCTTTTTAGGATGAAACTGTAACGTTACTAACTACTCACAAGTATTGTATGCCAGAAAAAGTTAATAAAAAGACTTCGTTAACACACTTTATAAATGTACCTAATTCATTGGGTCATCAATGGACATTGGAATTAGATGAGAATTGATAAAACGTGTTCTAAAAGCCTTTGTAATACAAACAACATAGGATTGATTCTTTTGAGTCCAAGCTATTTTTACTGCGAATATACGGTTATAGCCGGGCCAAACTTCTTCATTATCGAGTGACCCAGTAGGCTGTAATAAGAAAAAGACAAAGAAAATTAATCCTTAATAGACATACTTAATATTATAAATTCGAAAGTAAGTCTGTAAAGTAAGTCTGTCTGTCTGTATATTACCTTTTCAAGCCAGACCACTGAACGGATTTCGATAAAATTTGGCAGAGAGATAGATTGCATCCCGGGGAAGGACATAGGATAGTTTTTATCCCGATATTCCCACGGGATCGACACCCGGTGAAACCGTGGGGCGTTGCTTGTTATACATATAGTTCGTAGACAAATAAAATAGATAGGTATTCATAGTCAGCCTATAATGTTCCCACTGCTGGGACACAGGCTTGCTCTCTGTGGAAGCGGGCCCATTGAGGGTTGATGGATGTCACATGTCTTCGAATTTTCGGTTCTAGGACATGCTGGTTTCCTCACGATGTTTTCCTTCACCGTTTTGAGAGCATTGGTGATGGAATAAATTACTTGAGTTCGAACCCACAACCGTAACTCGTATGGGACCGCTACCTCTTGGCCATCACCGGTATATCAAAAATCTTCCGTACTCCTTAGCGATAAATTTTCCCTATATAAAACTAAAAAGTCGACTATAGTTAATGAAGTTATAGTAACTTCCATTCTACAAGTCCATAAAAATACAATGTAACAATCTAGTTAGCAACTCACACGCACATGAGCTCACACTCGATACATCGGTTGACACAAAAATCGATTAGAACAATGATCGATGTGAACAATCGAGAACAATTCGTTACACACGAAACACTGGTATCTGCTTGGAGATAAGACTTAACAATCACAACACTAATTAATTCTGATGGATGTGCTCCGCATGCGTGTTATACATGGTTGTTTTACTAAGATAAAAGTGATAGCTTTTGTTCTATTTTCATTTTGCAATGGCTACCCGAAACTGTAAAATTTTCCCAATCAATATTGAACCTTAAATTTTGGCGATAAAGTTGAAAATCTAAAGAAATTAGACAGATTGTAGTAGCTTGATGTGCTGGCGTCTGTACTTTAGTAGCAGGCAATGAAAATATGGCGAGAAAGATCATGACATCTCGCTTGTATATTCCGAAGGGTTTTAGGCAGGTCTACAATTCTTCCAGTAATGTGTATTTGTCACTAGCAGCGCCCCGCAGTTTCACCCGCATAAGTCTCGATCCCGTGGGAATATCGGGATGAAAAGTATCCTATGTGTTAATCCTGGTTATAAACTATCTGTGTGCCAAATTTCATTCAAATCCGTTCAGCCGTTTTTGCGTGAAGAAGGAACAAACATACAAACACACACAAACTTTCGCCTTTATAATATTAGTGGGACTAGCTGCGCACCTCGGTTTCACCCGCATAAATGTCGATCCCGTGGGAATATCGGGATAAAAAGTATCCTGTGTTAATCCAGGGTGTCAGCTACCTCCATACAAAATTTTATCAAAATTGGTCCAGCCGTTTGAGCAAGAAGAAGTAACAAACATTCTAAGTTGATTTCAGAGTGAGTAGCACTATTTAATTGACAAAGTTACAAAAATGTTTGAAGTTGCAGTGTAAACTGAACTTTTTTTGTGTAGGAATTAAAGTTATTTTGCCATTAATTCATATTTGTTTACATTTTTGGCAAATAAATCACGAATGCACGGTAGATATGTTCTGATAAGAAAACTAAACGAGTACAAAGACGATTCTGGGACAGGAAAATATTTGGTAGTACTGTTACAGAAATACATAGTTGCACCTTATTAGGAAGGAAGTATTCCACATTTGAACAAGACTGTCTCGTTCTATCCTCTCTGGCCGGTAAACAAGCACACGCAAGATACAATCAGTACGCGCACTCTCAATACAACACTTATGACAAATCGACCCGCAGTAACATCGATCCATCGCGTCACTCGATTATCGATACACTCTTAGTCGAATTATCGTCTGTCAACTCGTGTGAACGATTACATAATAAATAATGGTCAATTCGATTCGATTACAATCACACATTAGGACGCCCCGCTGCTCTCGAACACCTGATATTTATTATAATAAAACATTGATAAAATCGAGCTATTGTTTAAAAAAATCGCGAATGAAAATATTTTATTAATGGGAGGTGATTTTTTTTTTCGTCGGCCATAGGTCATGGCGTGTCAAACTCTGGGCGGTATAACCTTGAAACTATTAGTCTGTAATTCCCGGCTACATATGATTAAGTACTCGTATATTATGCAATCCAAGACGTTCACACACGAAAAGGTCAAGTTTGCACTTCGCAGTACGATGTTAACATTAACACACCTACAAAATGAAGATATTATTCTAATCTTCAGTTATTCCTAGCGTTTTATTGATATAATTTCCTTCCCGATATGGGAGGCATAAATATGGCGTATCAGCGCTTTATCTTTTCTCAGAGCCAGTAAAAGCGTACTAAAGAAAACAGTAATGGTTATAATGCTTATGGTGTAATAAATAGGAAATAGGGACAGTAAGCACAAACCTATCTCCAAATAAGTGTCGTAGCAGCTTTTAGTATTAAGAAATATCTTCTGACTTTAGCTATAAACTCTGCGCACCTAAAATTATCCCCTAATAAGGAATAGACGTGACAATGCCCATTACGAAATTAATATAGACAGTGTTGCCAATGTACCGTTTAACTTTAAACCAACATCGAAATAAATAATACATGAGCTTAGTAACTAAACAATCGATTTGATGTCGCGTTAGTCGATGTTCGTATCGTTGTCTATGGACGCCGTTCGATTATTTCGAGTTCGTTTATGCCAATATATCACGTAAATAGTTACGTAAGATAGAGCACTTGTTTCAATGTTTTAGGCAATGGTTACGATGAAACTAATCGGAAATTCAGTCGGTCATTCGGCACCCCGCGATGTGTGTCGGACGGACAGCAGAACAAACTGACATGCATTTGTTTAAATAATATCGTTGATTTGTATTTGCAGGGTCTTATAAATATTGAAAGGGTATATAAATAGGTATATTTAGGATAATTCATTTATTTGTTTAGTAAATAAGAAACAACTAAACATGTAAACATTGTTGTCTTATCCATCCATCCAAAGTTTAAATCGCTTTTAACGATAAAACCGATTGTGTCACCCCTTTTAAAATTGCTACATTTATACATCTGTAATTTTTATGATGTACATAATAAAGAATATTGTATCAATTTATCTATCATATTTCCTCACTTAAAACAACATGTATTTATTAGATTTTATCGCCACAACAATGACTAAACTTTCAAATCTATTTTCGATTTCTTTACTCCTCGTTAAAGTATAGCTTACACCGATATCTTGCATGTAGGCATCATGTATTTTCATGTCAGAGTTTCACTTTTACAACAATTAATGATCAAGAAAAACGTTCGATCGTGAGCGATTGCCAGTGTGAAAAATTCGCTCACAATGGATAATTTAAGGAGATCACATCTGACTCTTTGTTGCTGTCGCTCCCAAGCAAGCAACCTCTTTGTAATACCAAGATAATTATTTTAATACGCACAAGAACATAGCCAATACACTTTCACTTTGAATTTGCATTTTGCTCATAAGCTGATGTAGGCATGGTTTTTGCAAACAAAGGCAGTATCTGAGTTCCTTTGCCTTTGTTTTTCGCGCCAACGTTTGACAGGTTGCATAATGTTACCATAATTTCTGGTAATGTGTCAGTGAGCTCTTGATAGCTTTTAAACTTTTAATTAATACTATGATTAAATTTTAGAGTTTCCGACTTCCGGACTGGAACAGTATATTACAGCTACCTACAAAAAAACTTGATTAAGAATGATTTTGTTTAATTAAAAACTCTTGATGCATTTCACGTTATAGAATTTAAGTTACCGTAATATCAATAATGTTATCAATCATGAGTGGCCAAAATTATATTAGAACCGCTCTAAGAAACATTTTTTTTATTAAATTCTAAGAGCAAGCGTTGCGGTATTTCATAGATAAAAAATATTAAAAATAAATAACAAAACTCATCCTTTTAGATGCCCAATAAGATTAAATATGTGCACAAAATATACCAATTCACTGCCGCTAATTGAACGATGTTGCCACTAAAAAAATATCAAAGCGACCGGCGGAAATGGCTTAATACGTTCAGCCAGTAATGTTGAATGCTTCATTAGAAGGATTTTGATAGCGTAATCACATGTTCTGATCGCACTTTGCCGCGGCGCGAAATGATCCGATTGGCTGATACCCGTGCGTGCGTTCCAAACATTCAGTTTGAACGCATTTGATAGAAAGGCATTCTCGGGGTTGCTATTGCTAAATAAATTAATGATGACAGTCGTTGATCTGAATTCTCGATGGTTACAATTTATTACTGTTTCTTTGCAAGTGTAATTGTCGCGTTGCACATAGTTAACTTTCATACTTTGTAATATCGAGGGGTTAAAAAGGATATTGATTTTATCATTTTTTGCATTTTTCACAGGCCAGTGGCCACTTTTTTCCTTTTATAGCTACTTACAATATTTTTAAACTCGGTTAGTCTGCTCACCGAGGCTTGTCGTTTTTTACTTAACTAACTCTTAATACTATGTCACTTCTTTACCGAAACACTAGCGTACCCTATGGTCGCCGCCCCAATTGTTGTCGGTTAATGTTAGCACCTACAGCACACGGCAGCGGTAGATAATGGTAATCTTATCGGCTTGTATCAGCCCAGCCCAGTGCCATTAGCTAGCCGACCGACTTTCCCCGTGGGGTAGACCGCGATTGTTGACGATTGTCCTCTGTTGGAGTAAGAGGTAGGGCCGCATAGCTTGTACAAATACGGTGAAATATTTACGAGGAGAGGCATTGGTTTTACGTGTTGCTTTCTGAACCAAAAAGATGAATGCAAAACTAAAAATTGAAGGGAGAATTCGCAAAAAAAATTGTTGGATTTTTTTTTACTTAAGTACTTACACTTACATGGTTTAAATGGAAAATAATTATTTCAATAAATGAATTAATTAACCAGGGATAAGTTGTTATTTAGTACATGTCATATTTTCTGTATATCACACTAATATTATAAAGGCGAAAGTTTGTGAGTGTGTGTGTGTTTATATGTTTGTTACTTCTTCACGCTCAAACGGCTGGACCAATTTTGATAAAATTTCGTATGTAGCTGACACCCTGGATTAACATATAGGCTACTTTTTATCCTGATTTTCCCACGGGATCGACATTTACGCGGGTAAAACCGCGGGGCATAGCTAGTATTTTAAATAATTTTATAATCAGGTAAAAAAAGAAAGGATTATTGTGATAAATTGCAGAAAACTTGAAAAAAAATGTTTAATCTACAACACTGAATTCTCTATGCTCTAGATTAGTGTATATGAAAGACAAAAGAAATAAAAAAATATTACAAACAGTCCACCAACAAAAAATCTATCGCCCAAACCAGCTCCACAAAATCCTAGTTCACTCCGATCATTGTAACAAGCCCTATTTATCCCTCAGCGCGACTTTCCAATGACACTTGCCGCACAGTCGCCTGCGCAGGTAAGTAGTAAGTACTATTGCGAATAATGAGCGTTTCTGATCCATAACTGATTGCGGTGCGATTATTTTTGAGGTTAAGACCTTGTTGCTGGTGGACTCCTGAATAGGTCGAAGTATTTGTTATACAAGATGTTTGTGATAGTGTCGTAATGATCTAGAATTGTTGGATTGGAAATGGGCTTAGCAGGAATGTGGTTCGGTATTTCGTTATGGAAGGAGAGCGGATAGAGTGATGGTTGTCGTCTTATGAGGTTTAGCAAGGGCAAATCTTGAAGCGTATCTATTAAACATTAATTGATCTTCTTTTTAGTGATGGCAATTTTAATGGACTCGATCCAGAAATCGGCTTTTCCCAAATTCCTAATATTCCAATTTGTGTCACCTACCAAATAAATAATGTCATCAATCAACGAAACCTCTCGTTAGTCCATATAGGCATAAAGCATCCCTAATTTCCTTTTATAACATAATTTGTGATTCTCCTGACCTTATCCTAATTTATTTATGGTCGGCGCAACATGCCCTTTTCTTCCATACTTCTCTATTAGTCGTTATCTCGGTAGTCACCTCCTTTCTAACCATATCATCAATCACACAGTGCGTACATCGTTTCTTTGGTCGTCACCTGTCTTATAACCATCGACATTCATACTCAAAAGTTTCCTTAATAATTTACTTTTATATCACCTTTAAATTTTACTAGTACCATTTTTCTAGTTGACTTGAGTGATAATTAAGACTAGAAGTTTTCTAGTCTTAATTATCATCATCTGCCTAACCTAGCACCATAACTTATTCAAAGCTAAAATCAAATCGACCATCTTGTTAGTAACCCGATGCAAAACAGAACAGCACTACGTGTCTTTTAGCAAAATTACCGTTAATATAGACAATGAAACTCAAATCCTACTTACTCCAACAACTGTATTTTCTCAACAAACCCTATGTATTATGTATTCCACTTTCCAGTCACACTTGCAGAACGTATCGTTAGTAATGACCGTCTGATTCATAACTGATAGTCAGGAGACTATTTGAGGTCAGTAGGACCTTGTGACTGCGGCACGTGGCGCTGGGAAGTCAATAACTAGTAATTGTTGGAGTATTTTAGACGGGAATCCGTTGTTTGTGGAAGATAAGGAGGAAATTTAGGCAGTAGTAAATTAAGATAAAGAAAGAGAGTGGATTGTTTCCGAAGAATATTGGTTTGAAGATTAAAGACCTGCAATTAATGCTAAAGCTCCTACTATGGTTGATGCTGATGAATCTAATAAAGATCATGCAGATGACCTCATCTGCATGATCTTAACTAGTTACCTAACTAGTCCAGTTAATTTACCCATTCGATAAATGTCCGAAAACGTTCCATGGGGTGACCATGTTGAAAATTTGTATTTCATGAAATTGTATATATCGTCCGTATTGCAGCAAATCTAAACAAAGATAACAAATAATTCAATCTCTATAATGAATGTATGATTTGTTAGATTGCGCAGCCAAGCAGCCTTCGACCTATTAGTGTATGTACTAGCACAGTGGTACTACTTACAGAGTTGTTCATAGCCTATACAGTATACATTTGCAAGACCTGAGAAATGTCAAAATTACATTACACTTAAGCTTCGCAGTTCAGCATTGGTTGTCCAGTGGTCACGACCGCGACTTACGAGTTGTAGGCCGTAGGTTTGAACCCAGACAGGCGCTTTACTTTGTGTAAATTATTTCATCACCACTGCTCTTAAAACGGTGAAGGAAAACATCGTGATGAAACGATGATGGTATGTCCTAGAACCAAAAATTAGAAGGCACATGCTTTCTAATGGTGTCTTCTAGATATGACATGACATATACTAACCCGCAATGGGCCTGCGTGGTGGATTATAACCTCAGCTCTGCCAAAATGCTTCCGTTCTCCCGTTAAACCACTGTCAGTAGTTACACAATACCTATAGTACCACACTATAAGTATAGTGTCAGTTTCTTCATTTGCTGCTTCTCAGTCTAAATGAGCGCTGCATTTAAGATTTGTTTATGAACCGCCTACAGCGTACAGAGAGACGCTAAGTTATTGTTGAACCCACTACTTGGAACTTCCATTTGGTTTACAAATTAAGTTGTTTCGCTGTTATGGAGCTTAGAATGAGGGATAGGTTCCTTCGTTTTGTGTGTATTGTTATTAATATGTGAATCGGAGTTACTACTTGTACTAGTAATAATAATTCTACAACCTTTTTCGATAGTACCGACTTTTCTGTACAAGTTTATTTCAGTACTAAGCTATGACTTTTAGTTTTTGGTTTTGATATATACTGTATTACCTTTTCTATCAACGTCTATTCTGTGCCGTTGCTTCTGTACTTTAGAAAGAGAAGAATAAGTTTCACTCATCATCTTCTTTGCCTGTTTGATGTTTCTCAACTAAGTCAGGGTTGATCTTCAGTCTAACCAAAGATAGCTTACCGGCTTAATCTCGACGTTTATGAATAAAAGGGGTTTGTTCATAGCTTTGCGTTAAATTCATTCACAATTCCTATTGAAATCGTTTCTATTTCTAATAGAAAAGTATTAAAACAGGTTACAGCCTAAGAAAAAGTAGTATTACCAACATCTTCAGGTTGGCAATGCTTGCAAAACGAGCACATATCTAATACCAATTACTTACCGTGTTCTACTTAATTGCCAACAATTAAACTGTTTGTCTTTCTCACGGCATTCTTGCACGCTCATTATTATTTGTCAAGTGCATTGCATAATCCCGTCTTTCTACTATTTGGTTTATTTCAATAGGCACCGATATATTATGTTACAAAAATGTCTCAGGACTATAAATACGCTTAGTTCTGCTATACTACATTATACTTTCCGTGTCTATGTCTCATGGCTATAAATCAGTGTCCAAATCAGAACGGACAAATAAAGTAACCTAAAAAAATCTGTAAAAATTAAAAAATTTAAAATATTTTTACAAATGGCAACACCACTTGTAGGGTAAACCACCCAATTATCGGGCTTACACAAATCGTGCCAAGTGTCACGTAGGCTGAATGGTGTGATATCTTTGCATCGTTCATGTTCCCGAGGTGTGGCAGAGAGCTAGGGCCCTAATTATGTTGATCGCACGCAGATATACTTTGACATTTTAGTGAACATTACTACACGAAATGAAAGGCTCAGTTCAGCTTGAACAAGATTTGTGATATTATGGTATCATCGCGTCTTGTTCGTTTTTAGGGCAAACTGGAGGACTGGTTCTTGCTTGTTAGTGATAAATGAAAGTCATGTACTGCATCGATACCTTTATTTTCAAACTAAATAGATGTCAATGTGTTAAAAACTTATCAGTCCATCGGCCATCTTGGAACTTCATACGCATCTTACTTTACATGGCAGATGACACATTCTGCAACCGTTTCCTGAACTGAAAACTTTGTAGCTCTATAAAATAGCTTACAACCCACCACAAGCCAAACCAACGTCACATGAAATGCGATAATCCCACGGTTTTCAGTCAAGTGTCTTTACACGTCATCCAAGTAAACACTACCCCAATGCCACAACCCTGAAACTAACACCGTCACGGATGACTGACAGCCCTATCCTACTGACTCACGCAACCAGACACCGAGGATATCTGAGTCCTAGGGGTAACAAACATCAGTTAAGAGCTAATAGGTTAATTGGGCTAGCATTAATTGTTAAATTTAATGTAGGTGTTAGCAGATACGATATCTTAGTTTATCATCGAGAATAAATCGTTTGTTTTGTTGTAATTATGTGTTCAATCTTGATTGCATAGGTGTTAACAAGCCTCCGCGGATAACAAGCGGTTTGGACCTCATTTTTCGAACGTCAATGTTGCCAGTCGCAAAAAGTTTTATGAGTTTTTCTGTTTAAGGTGCGGCTGCGGTTGTTATTGCATTAGAACCTTTTTCGTTCTTACTGTAATGTCTTCCTATATCTAATGAAGCTTTTTGTTTGTTACAGAGATGGCAGCGGAGGTGGTTCGTCCTATATGACGATGGGGAGCTGACGTATTCGTTGGACGAACACGTAAGTACTAGCACATAAAACACAGAGAAACGATATAAGCTCTATTAGAGACGAATGATATCAAGTTCACAGTTTCACACCCAACTTTGAGCTAACGACCTTCTACCCAATAACTACAGAACTATCAGGGAGCAGCAAAAATAACTTTCATCAATCAAATATGGCAACACCTTGTTATCGACACCGTCGCTTTCGACTTTTTACCGCGAATCGACTAAAAAGGCAGTTGTAATCGTTTCCTCGTACTTTTCTATCGACTAACTACAAATATCTCGCTTCTTGCGCAGACTAATCTATCGGTTGAACAAATTCAGAGCCGTCTGGCGCCTTAAAGGGCTGGATTGAAACCGAGTAGGGTAACGCGACCAATAATTGACTCGTTACTAGAAATAGTGGCGAGGCGACCTCCGGTAGATAAAACCCTAATTTGGTTCCGTTTCGTGCGAAAAATTATGTGTACTGTATTAGTTTTATGCTTTTTGTCCAACGAGAAACTTGTTGAGGTGCATTCGCGATTTTGATTCGCGCTGCGGTAAAATAAATATAAAACGAAGGAATCGTTCCGCTCTTTTCGAATCAAGGCGCTAAGATAAAATTGTATTAATTATACATACATAAATTTTTACAAAGCAATAAAAACAAAATAAAAATGCCAATAATTATGCCGACACACACATTGAACGTCATGTCGCGTTTTTTGTCAATAATAAATTCATCCCCGTATAATATTAGCGTTTTACAAAAACAAACATCGCCGAACCGGTAACCGGAGTCGAGCCGGGCGCACGAGACTCGGTTTTATCCGCACCTCGCTTTATCAGTATCAAATCTTTCACATTTTTCTCCGGCACTCATAAATATTCATAATAATTGGCGTCGTTGCAATTTCAAGTGAGTACATGAATTTTAATACGCGCCGTATATAGGCGGCCGCCGTGCTGCGGGAGCGAGAAAAAAACTTGACGCGTAATGTAAACCAACCAGGAACAATGAACACAGGAAGACTAGGAAGGCTTTCTCCGTTTCCAGCTTGAAATAAAACAAGGTGCCTTTTATGGTGTAAAATCCTGACTCTAAAATTCGTTGGACGAGTGTTGGGTTATTCACCCTTAATTTTTGCGGTTGACAATATCTTGTGGAACGGTTGAGAAGCTGAGATGTTTATCAGCCAATCGTAGCGGAATGCGCGTTAGTGTCGAGTCTATAAAGTAATCTGGATGTAGAACAACAGAATCAGTTCGTCTGGCTGAGTAGATATTTCAGCTGGTTCGGGGTAAAGGGGCCAGCCGTCAAAGTGACGCATAATGTATTCCTCGGTTCGCACCTCGCGCCTCGTTATCATGTGAATGGGCCGAAGATTTGCAATGCGACTCACAAGCTAAAATAGAAGGAAGTCGTTAACGTCTTCTATGGGGAAAGTAGGAAAATTAATGGCGTTTAAGTGTTTGAAGTAACTAGCGTTTATTTGTTCACTTAGTTGTATGAGGCAGGTAATTGATTACAGGATAGTTGCAGTAGTAATGGATTCTATGACATTTACAGGGATTTACAACTGTTTTATCACTATGGTGGCTAGAAAGGGGATCGTTACTTTAATTGTGTGTGATTAGAATGGAGATAGCTTGATTTCTTGCTGTATTTGACGTCGAATTGTCAGAATAAGTTCCTTTTAGATTTATTTAATTATTGTGCTTTTACTAATATTATAAATTCGAGAGTAACTCTGTCTGTCTGTCTGCCAGTCTGTCTGTCTGTATGCTACCATTTCACGCCTAAACCACTGAACGGATTTCAATAAAATTTGGCAAAGAGATAGATTACATCACGGGGAAGGCCATATGATAGTTTTTATCCCGATATTCCCACGGGAATGTACACTTATGCGGGTGAAACCGCGGGGCGCTGCTAGTATATGATAAGCTAGTCCTATTTATGTAGTAGTGTTCACTGTTCAGTGGCCATTTTTATTACGAGAAAATTGATAGCACATTAGCTCAATAATTTGTCGTTAGGACCAAAACGTCTTCGTATTATTTGATGATTTTGGCACTTAGGTACCATACGATTCTTTTCATGAAACCTGTGATAACCTGACGACAAAACGTACACAGTAAAATTATACATAGTAAATATTTACAATAACATTTAAGTACCTACAAGATAATATGCTAATTAAAGTTCTAAAGAGAAACATTCGTTGACATTACTGTTAAGTACCTACTTATGTTTTCATGCAAATTGGAAAAGTCAATAGTTAAAGGAAACCCGGTTACCGTGATGGTGCAGGCAATATCTTACAACTACTAACGTTCAGTTGAATAACTTGCGTAAACATTGTAAACCTTACATTTGTTTTAACAGGGATTGAATTACTCCTTTAAACAAGTAGTTTAGATTACATGTTGTTTGTTAGGTTAGGTTACAGTTTGTTGTTACACTTACATGTGATCTTTTTTGAAAGGCTAACATTTGTCTGCAAGGAGCAAAGTACTTACTAATTCCATACCACAATTAAACTTTCTTTTTTACGTAGGCAACATCATAAAACATTCGTATTTCAAAATTCCCGCTAAATACTTTTCAAGTAATCACTTATGAAGCAAAGACAACACACTCCATATTCAAAAATTCCGCACCTCTAAAAAAAGCGGCATTGTTAACTGCAGCAACCTAACTTGCCAGTTTTTGTTCAAACACCTAGTTAGCAAGCTGGTTAGAACGAAGCTGTTAGCTGGTCAAATACCAATGCCTTATCATCAGAGATCGTGTACCGTTGCCGCTAAACACTGCCAGACCTGTTATCTTGACCATTAGACCCTGATACAAGCCCGGATGGGCGATAAATGGCTTCTTCAACTTGATGGATGCGAGACATCTCGGCTCAAATTAATATGTGTCAATGTGTAGTGAATAGTTTAGCTATATTGATGAATCTTTTAGGAGTAGTGTTTGCGCGCAGCTTGTGTGGGAGACAGACTTTATTGTTGTAAGATTAATTGTTTTTTTTGCCAAAGGTGGCACTATGTATAGTCGACTTCTCATTTGCGTTACCACTTTTGCGTTAACAATTACCACGAAATTGCACTTCACTTAGTTTGAAATTCGCTAACGTTGTCGTTCTATGGCGCAAAGAGTACTTTGACTTTGATTAATAATAAAATTTTACCAGGTTTTGTTTAATTATAGCAATGTTCAGACTTGAAAAATGTAAATTCATTAGATAAACACAAAAACATAAGTGCAACATATCCCCACCAGCCTTCAAACACCCACAGTCTACCAGGCAACGTCGAACGTTCGTCACCAATGAATATGCAAGCCCATCATAACAATGTGAGAGCTAGCAAGAAACGCGGAACGGACAAGCAAACAGCAAGCTATGTTGAGCAGCAAGTGGGCTGTATCGAGGACTATAAGGCGCTTGTTTGTGTTCAGTGTTTATGATCGTTTTATATCGCTGCTATAGTTAGCCAAAGGTGTGTAGTAGAATAAGGAAACGATAGGGACTGCTGTAAAAAGCCATGCTTTAAAACTGTAATTGGAAAGGAAGGGTGGCTAGACTGAGAGTAAGGATTTCATCCATATACAAATTAAAAGGAACTCGTGTAGGTTGGATGCAATTTGTGTAGTAAGGATAGGTGTAACTTTAATTATGCAGTTTTAGGGCTGATTTTTCAATTACCTGATAACTCGAGGAATAATTTTGAAATTTTGACAGTTATTTCATACCATAATCAGCCTCTAATGTTCCCAATGCTGGGACACAGGCCTCAGTGAGAGGGAGTGGTCCGGGCCCAGTGCGGATTGGTAGATGTCACATGTCTTCGAATTTATGGTTCTAGCGATCACGATGTTTTCCGTACCGTTTTTGAGAGCAGTGGAGATGAAATAATTTACACAATGTAAAGCGCCTGTCAGGGTTCGAACCTACGACTAGCAACTTGTAAATCGCAGCCGGGCCACCACAACTCGTGCGGACTGAGATGTCCTGAAATAGCAAATACTGCATGAAAGGTTTTTAAAGAAAACTAAGACGGAGAAAATGCTGATCAGTGGTTATACTTCCCTATTTAAAAAATCACCTTTGTGATCGAAACACATTAAGCCAACCAAAATTCGGGACATAACAAAATATTGGCAAAATTAAAACTCCATTTTACGATGTCTTTGAATTGTAAGTCCGGCTAAACTCAAACGGATTCGTTTAAAAATGCAATTCAAATGCAAACATACGAGTATGTTGATCAAAGAAGAAATAAAATAAAGTCGTGTAAAGTGAATATGGCTCACGGCGGCGAGTATGTTATGAATAATTATGTTCTATTGATTGCATAGAATTTATAGTTAGAAGAACACGGATTCGTTACAGTCGTAAAATATGCAGGTGCATAGATGCTTTTAGATAATGTCTACGAGAGAAGTTTACTTTTCATTGCAAGATATAAGATTTTTTTCTTGTGCCCTAGCAAACGCTAGGTTGAGGACCGTTGAAATGAAAATGTCTTAAAATCAAAGTCAAAGCATTTATTTCAAACAGGCACATAAAAGGCACTTTTGAACGTCAAAAATTACAACAAATTAGAATTAATTCCAGTCGCCCATTCCAAAAGGTAGTTTTCGTATGGAGAAGAATGGACAAGAAACTCCACCGTAACTCTTTTAAAAATGTTTTACAATATTTTACATAAGTACATTAATTATTTAATAATAATATGTGAAGACGATGCACCTAAAATAAAATTACTATACCACAATAGGTAAAAGAATTAAAAATGAAACCATGACATATATCTTGGACACTTGACAAAAAACTGACGACTGACCGTAATAAGTTATCAGCCCCAAAAGTAAAAAAAAGAACTCTCTTGCGTGCATGTTACAAGGAGGACAGTATTGCCAAAAAACACACTACGCTTTCAACGACTGTATCAGGGATTTCAAATACCTCACGTACGTCATCTACTACTTTCTCATCCCCTGTCTACTCAATGTTTATAGTCCATTCATTCGTCGTTTCTGCTACCCACCATATCGCGATTACATCACTAAATCGATGAACACGTCACTGGAAGCCATACAGTCTATTGGATTATAGGCGAGGCCATACGAGTAGTTTCACGAGACTACCGAGTGACCCGGGTATTTGCAATATTGCAATTACTACTCTTGCATTCAAGTGGTCATGTACGAGTATCTGGATGTCATATATCTATCTATATGTCATATCTTTTCATCATTTGCTACTCGTTTATTGCAGTCTGCTGGATATAGGCTATTCCCAAAATAAAAAATGGGTGTTCTAAACCAACTTTTGCTGTGTAGGGTTCCTTGGGGCATTTCCTATTCTACTTTAATGACCTATCCTTATGCATAGGTCGTCTACTTCGTGTCGCTGACACGACAGTTATTCATATTTTGCTGGCTCAAAACTTCGCCATAACTTCTTCTGGATAGGTAACTTACGTTGAAAATTTTGGTTTTTATTAGGTATACAATTTCGCCCCATGAAAAAAGAGACAGACAAAAAATCAAGATCAAAATATAAAGTACATTTACGAGCTCGTTATCCAAATGCTGTGATAAAAGCAAATTCAACAACGAAGCAAAATTCAGCAAGATCTAATGACTGAACTAATTGAAAACTCGAAACAGACCACCTAAATATCTATCTCCACTAGTTCTAAAATATAATTTTAGATTAGTTTCGGCTGCATACAATATGTGTGCAAGAAAAGGCTTAGGACTTCGTATAACTAAGTCCTCGTACCCTGTTCATATAAGAAGTAGAAGAGAATGTAATATAATAACTCAATATTGATGTATGTTTTTCTTAAGGAAACCACCTCATTTTGATTTTTATGGAAAAGAACAGGATACACTTAGCAATTATAGGCGATTTACGCGTATAATATGCAATCGAACATAATTTTACTATCTTTCCTATAACTTCTTAGGCATAAGTTAAGCAAATAAAACCCCTTACGAGCTACCAAGCATTTATGATGTTAGTTAACATTCAACGGGTGAGCCAAATTAAATCACTTCGTGTACGAACATAGTGATTTTGCATCAAATTGCTTATGTTATGCGCATGTGCCAATGCACTGGATTTAGGCTCCATTCACACTATTACAAGCAATTAAATGTAGGAAAGATGGCTGACAATGGTGAAGGCTTGTTTTTCGTGTCATTGAGTTTTTGAAATAGAAAATTTCAGCCATTCGGGTGGCAGCCAAGGCTTCAAATTTTACCTAAGAGATGAGCAAAATCTCTATTCCTTTAAGGATATTGTATTTTCACACAATGGCATAGGGAACTAGTTTATATCTGTCACACTTTTAGGGACAGTTCATTTAAATGTGCTTAGTTGGTATCATACATTAAGTTTTTTAATTAGAAAAATTCGGCAATTAGAACCAAAGGATCAAATACCTTGGATATGGCCAAAATATATTTTGGAATATTGTATTTTCACGAAAGTAAGAATAACATATGAAACCAGTTTAAATCTGTATGGACGACCGGATTGATTGAAACCTTTGAGAAATTGTCAAAAATTTTAGTACCTAAGGATATCTCAATCTGAAGCTCACTGACATTTACCTTAAGTCTATGTACCCACCCTACCTACAACAAGAAGATAAATCAATTACAACAATAATTTAGCATTCCAGTCGGCCGTGTGCAGCATGACGTGTCAATTAGGACAAGTTGGTGTAGGCAGCACGGTTGATGCGAGCATCAATATTTATGAGACAACGCGATTTCAAATAAACCTACACTGGCATATTAAAACATTATGGTGTAGGAGCTTATACGTAACGTGGTAATGGAGACCATTTTGGATGAGTAGGAGCAACAGTGACAAAGGACGTCTGTGGGGTGTCCCTTCTAGTAGTCAATTAGAATCTATTCTAATAGAAGAGAATAATGTTTATGGTCGTTGAAGGTAGTTAACAAGTTAAAAAAGTATCTCTACAACATACGTACACACTTCGACATATCAAGCTATTTAAACATTTCCAGTTTTAGCCGACCTCGTATTGTATAGGCTGTTCGTGCAACGAGAAGTCAGCTTATGCTGGAAATGTATAGCTTGATATATCGCCGTGCGTACCTCTCGGGAATATAAATAAAATATATCATTGTTTTTTGAAACTTCTCCTTATGGTGAAATAGAGGTTACAGTGACTCGAGTCGAAACACCTGTGGCGATCCTTAACATTTAACTCACACTAAACAATAATCTCAATACACATACATAAACATAACATATACATTATACTCTTATATCAACAGATCATATTTACATTTATATAATTACAATACAGTTTAATATTAATTCACGGACGTACACAACAATACCGTAAAGGTACAATGGACGCGCGCTGGTCTACGTCACGCGGTGACGTAGTCGAGGCGCCTGAGTGGGGTTGTGCTATGCAGCGCGCGGCCGTCAACCTTGGCTGACCTTTAGTCCGATCCCGCTATCGCGACGCGAAGCCCACGCAACTTATGATAATCCCGGTTGATTTGTTTATCACCGTAACCCTTCCGGTTTATCGTAGTGTCTCTGTATATCGAGTGTACGAACTGTTAAAACTGTTAACAATAATATTTATAGACTTTCTCCTTCGTGAATAACTATCTTTGTGTGTGCCAAACTATATGTGCCAAACTATATGTGCCTTTCTTCTGTGAACGTTTCTATGATTTGTGTTTGTGCAATACAACCGTGAGTAGAAAACAATCGCTTTTATTTACCCGCACTCACCACACAAGCACAATTATTAGTGTACCTACATTGACACTAAATTGGTGACCCCGCCTAGAATACGCCAGAGAGGCTCGAAAATCAGGTGTGCCCTGAAAAGATCGTTCGATAATTATTAGAACAGCGAAGGAAAATCACAGTGGCACCATGAGTGATAGCAGTGACTCTGCAAAATCGTACGGATCCGTCCGTTCGCGTCAGCAACCTCGTCGCGCAAAGTGCGTGTCCATTGACGAGCCATCCGACATTTGCCGTATCGCGGTACGTATACCACCATTTTGGCCGGATGACCCAGAGGTTTGGTTCGCACAAGTGGAGGCTCAGTTCGCGAACGCGAACATCACCAGCGACGCGACGAAGTTCAATTACGTCATCGGCAACTTGGAACATCAGTACTCCAAACAAGTACGGGATATTTTCCTCAACCCGCCAGAGCACAACAAATATGAGAAGCTCAAACAGGAGCTCATTAAGAGGCTTACTGCGTCACATGAGAAGCGAGTGAAACAGCTTCTCTTACATGAAGAGCTCGGAGATCGGAAGCCTTCACAGTTCCTGCGACATCTCCAAAGTTTGGCCGGACCGAGCGTCCCAGAGGACTTTCTCCGGACAATATGGAGCAGTCGCCTGCCAAGCAACGTCCAGACCCTTCTGGCTTCACAGCCACATACTTCCCTAGAGGGACTAGCAGACCTGGCGGACAGGGTCCAGGACATCGTGACCCCATGCCAAGTCGCCGCAGCATCGACGACGGGTCCTAGCCTGCACGAGATGGCGAACGAGATCGCCGAACTAAAGAAGGCCGTGAAGAGCCTGACAACGGAGCTGAGCAGGAGACCTCGTTCGCAATCGCGTTCGAACCATCAACAGCGTCGTCGATCCAGACAACGGTCAGAGTCCAGCCACCAGAAGCAACCGTTCTGCTTTTACCACGCCAAGTTTGGGGCCAAGGCTCACAAATGCGTTAAGCCATGCGATTACGAGAAGTCGGGAAACTCCAAAGACAGTCGGTAATGGCGGCTGACGACTGTCCGACGACCACAGGTCGCCTCTTCGTCACGGACCGGACATCGAAGACACAGTTTTTAGTGGACACTGGTAGTGATTTGTGTGTGTTTCCGCGGCATGTTCTACGTGAACAGCGTGTCAAGTCGAACTATCAGTTATCGGCCGCTAACGGGTCTATAATTGATACTTACGGCTATCTTCAGCTAAACTTAGACTTAAGTTTGCGCCGTAACTTCCCATGGCGTTTTATTGTAGCTGATGTCACCAAGCCGATTATTGGTGTAGATTTTTTAAGCTTTTACGATTTGCTTGTTGACATCAGAAATCAACGATTGGTGGACAAAACCACCTCAATGTTTGTCACAGCTTCCGTTGCGAAGGCTTCAGCGACGTGTTCAGTGAAGGTCTCAGTCGGTAATTCCAGGTATCACTTAATACTTAATAAGTACCCCGAGATCACGCGACCCGCGGGCACACACCGAACAACCACACACCACACAGTACACCACATACGTACTACACCCGGCCCGCCCATCTCATGTTCCCCTCGCAGGCTAGCTCCAGACAAACTGCAGATCGCTAAGCAGGAATTTGAGATCATGCTTAGCAACGGCACTGCTCGACCATCTGAAAGCCCTTGGTCTTCACCCCTTCATTTAGCGCCAAAGAAGGACAACAGCTGGCGACCCTGCGGTGACTACAGGCTGCTCAACGCCAGGACTATACCCGACAGGTATCCAATTAAACATGTCCACGACCTTACCCACAGCATAGCTGGTTGCAAGGTCTTCTCAACTATCGACCTGGTTAAAGCATATAATCAGATACCAGTCAGTGAGGACGACATCCAGAAGACAGCGATAACAACTCCGTTTGGCCTGTACGAATTTCCTTATATGACCTTTGGTCTGAGGAACGCAGGCCAAACATTTCAGAGATTTGTCGACGAAATGACGCGCAGCCTTGACTTCTGTTATTGCTATCTCGACGATTTCCTTATCTTCTCGAAAGACCGGGAGCAGCACGAGGATCACCTGCATCAGCTCTTCGCCAGGATGCAGAAATATGGCATAGTCATCAACACCTCGAAGTGTGTGTTCGGAGCAGACGAAGTCACGTTTTTAGGTTACCGCATCTCTGCAGCCGGAACCAGACCTTTAGAGTCCAAGGTGGAAGCCATAAAGGACTTCCCTACTCCTAAAACGGTCAGGGAACTCAGGCGTTTCTTAGGGATGTTGAACTTTTACAGGCGGTTTATACCTAAAGCCGCAAAATTTCAAGGTCCCCTTAACGCTCTGCTGACCGGCTCAGTAAAAGGTCAACATCCCGTGGAAGTAACGGGCGAGGCGCTCACCGCCTTTAACATGTGCAAAGACAGCCTCTGCAATGCTGTATTGCTTGCACACCCTGACTACCAAGCGAAGCTCGCCCTAGTTACAGATGCGTCTGATCTGGCAATGGGTGCAGTTTTGCAACAGTTCAGGGACGAGCAATGGCAACCGCTTGCCTTCTTTTCACGCAAGCTGAGTCCCGCTCAGCAGAAGTACTCGCCCTACGATCGTGAGCTACTTGCGATCTATGAAGGCATAAAATACTTCCGCCATATGTTGGAAGCGAGACACTTCACCGTCTATACTGACCACAAGCCGTTGATATACGCTTTTCATGAGCGGAAGCACAACTGTGCCCCGCGTCAGTATAGACACCTCGATTTTATTTCGCAGTTCACAACGGACATTCAGCACATTTCCGGCAAGGACAATATCGTCGCCGATACATTGTCCCGTGTCAGTGAACTGCAAACACCGATCGATTTTGAGGTTCTCGCAAAATCCCAAGCTTCAGACCCGGAACTGTTGCAACTTCAACAGTCAGAAACATCTCTTCAACTAAAGAGGCTCAAAATCGACGGCAGTCCCGTCGAGTTACTCTGTGATGTGAGCACAGCCACTCCCAGACCATTCGTGACCAAGCCTTTACGACGGCAAGTATTTGAGAGCCTTCATAGCCTCAGCCATCCAGGAGCAAACACGTCCGCAAAACTAATTGCACAGCGATACGTTTGGCCTGGAGTCCGCAAGGACTGTCGACAATGGTCACGAACGTGTCTCAGCTGTCAACGCACAAAGGTCAATCGCCATGTGTCATCACCATTGGGCACATTCGAATTACCCCGTGCAAGATTTGCCTTTGTGCACATTGACCTAATAGGTCCTCTTCCTCCATCACAGGGGTACCGGTACTGCTTGACGGCCGTGGATCGTTTCACTAGGTGGCCAGAAGTAGTACCAATTGCAGACATTACCGCTGAGACAGTTGGTAAAGCGTTGCTAACCAATTGGATCTCACGCTTTGGTTGTCCTACGGATATTGTCACAGACAGAGGACGGCAATTTGAATCCGCACTGTTCCAATATCTAGCCAAAATAGTCGGGTTCAAACACCGGAAGACTACAGCCTACCACCCAGCATGCAACGGCCTAGTGGAACGATTCCACAGGCAACTCAAAACGGCGATAATGTGCCACGCTGACCATAACTGGACAGAATCTCTGCCCTTGGTTCTACTGGGTGTCCGGAGCGCTTTTAAAGAGGATCTTCAGACTTCTTCTGCGGAACTCCTATACGGTGAGCCATTACGACTGCCGGGGGAATTTTTCATTCCCGGTGACAGCGGCACTACCGACATCTCGGAGTTCACCACTCGCTTACGCTCGTTTGCCGCAAAATTGCAGCCCACTCCAGCTGCACGCCATTCCAGGGACAAAATATTTGTCCACAGGGACCTTACCACCTCAAGTCACATATTCCTCAGAGACGATGCGCTTAGAGGTTCCTTGCAACCAGCATACACCGGTCCCTATGAAGTTGTACAAAAAGGCGACAAAACCTTTACAATATTATTAAAAGGCAAAAAGGTAAAAGTTTCCGTGGACCGCCTTAAACCCGCCTACATATTAGCAGACACCCCACCAACCGACCAAGATGTTCAAGAAGAGGAAATACTGCCCACGGACACTCCCGTCAAAACTACCAGGTCTGGTCGAAGGGTTCGATTCCCTGATTATTATCGCCCGTAGGACGGTCTCTGGAGGGGAGTGATGTGGCGATCCTTAACATTTAACTCACACTAAACAATAATCTCAATACACATACATAAACATAACATATACATTATACTCTTATATCAACAGATCATATTTACATTTATATAATTACAATACAGTTTAATATTAATTCACGGACGTACACAACAATACCGTAAAGGTACAATGGACGCGCGCTGGTCTACGTCACGCGGTGACGTAGTCGAGGCGCCTGAGTGGGGTTGTGCTATGCAGCGCGCGGCCGTCAACCTTGGCTGACCTTTAGTCCGATCCCGCTATCGCGACGCGAAGCCCACGCAACTTATGATAATCCCGGTTGATTTGTTTATCACCGTAACCCTTCCGGTTTATCGTAGTGTCTCTGTATATCGAGTGTACGAACTGTTAAAACTGTTAACAATAATATTTATAGACTTTCTCCTTCGTGAATAACTATCTTTGTGTGTGCCAAACTATATGTGCCAAACTATATGTGCCTTTCTTCTGTGAACGTTTCTATGATTTGTGTTTGTGCAATACAACCGTGAGTAGAAAACAATCGCTTTTATTTACCCGCACTCACCACACAAGCACAATTATTAGTGTACCTACATTGACACTAAACACCTTTTTGCGTTATAATTAGGGTACGGCTGTAATTAAGACTGCACCGAGCGCACAGTGGCGCCCTCATCGTTTGTTTGGTTATTTCTTTTATTTTAGAATGAAAATGCAGAAAATAAGCACTATAAGTTGTGCTCCACGAGATTATACGTTAATATTAGTATAAACGGTAGTTTTAAATTGTTTAGTTTTATTATAATCACTAAAACGGAAAATAGTGGCCACTATTATCCGTTTTAGTGATTATAATAAAACTAAACAATTTAAAACTACCGTTTATACTAATATTAACGTATAATCTTGTGGAGCACAACTTATAGTGCTTATTTTCTGCATTTTCATTCTAAAATAAAAGAAATAACCAAACAAACGATGAGGGCGCCACTGTGCGCTCGGTGCAGTCTTAAGCTTTTAGCATTTATCTTGTTAAGATAGACATAATTTGCATATGATCAGGAGACCCCTATGTAAGATTAATTGTAGAAGCTGTAAATTTTACTGAAATAAATTTATTATTTATTATTATTTATTTATTTATCAAATGTTTCTTCTTATGATTTTTAACTAGACTGTACCTATAATGGCTCTTGGTCTTGGACCACTTCCATTCTCCCTATTTTTCTCAAAATTGCAATATTTCTCGTCAGCTTCCAATTCATTAAATCAATTTTAATCCACCGTACGACCTTTTACACTGACATGTTTATTTGTCTTTCAATGTAGTTAACAGTAGGTCCTACTTGATTCCGCCTTAGGGGAATTATACGCGAATGTCTCACAGAATTATCTCAAGTAATTATTTGTTGTTTATCGCCCACGCCCAACAGTGGGGCAGCTGATATTATCTGATACAAATCATTTTCGTAATTGTCGAGCAATTAATGCATTCCATTGTTGTATGAGTTTGCGATGATAAAGTTGATAAGGTAACGTTATTGTTATGGCATGTGTGTGAGAGATAAACGATTGCTGTTGAATTTATGGGGGGTTGTGTAACTCTGCCAAATGATTGAAGATAATTAGTCTTATTTGGTAGTGGTAAAGGGCTGGTTCTGCAAATTGCCTAATCAAATCGTTAGTATTAATTAATTTACCTAAGTCCTTTTCGTTAGGACTTAGGAATTCAAAGTAAAGATCATTTGAGAATTATTGAGACAAGTTTACAACAAGTAAACTATGACTAGACATAATTTGCGCGAAAACAAAAAGGTGTCAGATGTGCACTAGGCAGTCTCATACAGGTACACTTCTAGGCTTCGCAAATTGAGATGAGAGACCTAAGATAATTCCTCGTAATTTAAGACTTACCTAAAAAGTCTTATCTCCTACAATCAACAATGTAATAAAGCAAGGAGTGAACCGTGAACTCGTGCACCCGCTGCAGCGTCCGTCGGCGGAATGCGGCCGCGTTGTGCAAGCGAATTTAAGCGATGCGCCCGCGCATGCCGCACCCACACCTCGATTCACCTGCGCTTCCGTGTGTGCTTGCCCAATAAGGGCTGTTTAGACAAACCGACACCATTTTTGGCGTGGAATTTAGGAAATGGAGGGCAGAATAGGAGGGGAGGACGTTAAACAAGGAACTCTGAACTTCTCGCATATTATGTAGTTTTATTTTAATTAGAGAGACAATATTGTAGGAAATGGAAAGAATGGGGGAGGCCTAAATGCAGCAGTGGGTCAGCAGCACGGGTTGTAAGGAAATGTGTTAGGTAAAACAGTTTCGTTTTTTCATTCTTTTTAGTAAAAAGTAGCATCATACGGCATAAAAATTATCTTTCCATCGATTGCCGATCGCGTATCTCATGAACTGCGGGCCGGCGCGCAGGCGCATGATGCAACCCTTCCTATGTTAGCAATCACGTTGATTTGTGCCATTCTGCGAGAAATAGAAAATTGTTGAGAGAAAAATTTCGTCAGACTAACAATTGACTTTTACCCTACATACCGTGGTTATGTTCCACTTGTTGCTATGTTGGTGGTATTATTAGGAGACTGGCTGTGTGAAAAAATTCCTTTGCAACGTGATCCGAAAATGATTTTTTTATCTTGACTTTCTGTTTTCATCTTTATTTAGTTTACAGTTTGTAAAAACAATAATAATACATTACATACAGTAAGATAGTACGATAACATCATTTATTTGTCCAAAACATAAGTATACACACACATGTCCGTGTATAACAGTCATGTTCTCATGTTTGTGTATGGTTAATATGCAACTACATGAAAGTCTCCCTCGAATTCCTGATATTCTAATACTACATTATTTTTTACATTTTTGTCGTTTCCTTATTATTTTTTTACCCTAAAGAGCACCAGTGCCCTCTCCATCTATTAATGGGTTAATTAATATTCTTGTTCAAGGAGTGGCTTTATCACAATAGTTTAACAACAATTTCCACTCACGATAACTTTATCGCTAGTCAACGCTTTGGGCGTTTAGTTAGTTTATTGCTTCAAAGGTTACAAACTTAACAACCACGCCCATTTTCCCGGTCTTAGGGACTGCCGGAGGTACTTTAATTCATACGCAAATAACGATACATAATGGATCTCGCTTTTTGCCTTATACCTATTGGGCACATTGGAAATCGCACAGCGAACAGCTGATTTTTTTTTGCGATTTCATGTTTGGTCCCATAGTAAAAGTTGGTCATAATGATGAGTACAATGACCTCTTAAGAGGTTGTTAATGTTTTACCAATAACCCTGTATAGATCTCATTTTATTATGTTATGACCAGTGTAAATAAACGGGAGCACCGTTTCCTCGATCCTTCGAATCACTAACCTAGCCCACTCATTTTGTCACCAATCACGACGCTCGACGGAAGTAGTCGAAGGTAATTAGAACGCCGTTCGGCTCGCGGTTGCGCAAGCGCATCCGTTCGTACCCGCCCAGCAAGTTACTGCAAGCCTTGCAGTCATAAAAAATAATAATTGTTTTACTTGAAGTTGAAGCTAGGTTTCCTGCGCGAAATTTTGTAAGAAATAAATATTTGTTTGGTGGAAAATAAATAACTGTATCTAATTATTTAAAAAATACGAGGTGAAAAACCTAAAGGTCGAAAGTTCGCCTTGCTTGAAAAATAGGTAGTACTGTGCCTCCCTATGTGATGTATCTCATGATCTTGTAGTAATACTATTCATTAATTTTATTACTGGCAACTCAAAATTGGCTCATTCACTGAAACAACAGTTTACCAAAACCATAATACACCCGACATTCAAGTAACATCTCATTTTTTCTGTTCACAACACCATAAAACATTTCTTATAGTGCAGTACAGTAATAGAATCGAAAGTGAAACCATAATAATTACTATTGACACTTAAGTGACATAACAATAGGCCGTAATAGTGTTGCTACCACGCGCGGGAAAAAGTCACAGATTAAAAATAATAACGTTATCTGTGCAAAGCGAGTTCTATTATTAGATTAAATAATAATAATCTAACTGATATCTTGTTTTAGAAATATATATCTGTAGATAAACTTATAAGATTGATTTCAGAACTTAATATAAGCGTATATTTTGTTGCGTAACATTCAACATTGATTCGATCATTTCGAAATGAAATTCATTCATTCGTTCGATCGAATCGAGATCGTTGGTTGAACTCGTTATTTTTTTAGGGCTGTTACTTTGCATTTTTGACTTATGATTTTAGTCAATTCTTTAGCAAAACCTCAGTCTTTATTAATGAATTTTCACCTGACTCCAGTGACAAATAATGTAAAGGTTGCCTGATCGCAGAAAGCGATAAGGCCGCCCATTGTATGTTTTGTAGTGTTTAAAATATTTTCTTTGTATTGTATTTTTCTGGTTTTCTGGTTGGTTTTGGTGGTTGTAGTTTCATACCTCTAGATTTGATTTTTCTTCTATACAAATATTGGCTTAAAATAAAGTTCACAACGTAAACAGACTAATGACAGGGAAAAGTATAATAACTTAAATGTTTAATAGTTTCATAATTTCCTCTTTAAATAGGGATTTACATGCGATAGAACATACTTTGCTAACGCGGTCTTACGTAACAACTACTAACTTATGTGCTTATCTAGATTAAACCACGTGCTTAAGACTAACTTAGAGACTCTAATTGAAAATATCATGTCCTGTGACATATGGCATTTAGAAATACTGAGAATAATGAAAATAGACAAGAAATCCCATTTGAACTTGGTCGTTAATATCGTAGTATCACAGAATTTGTACTTCTAGCAGTGGTTCACAACCCCCAAGACATAAACACAACATAAAGGGCAAGGAAGGAACACGGGTGGGTTTTAGTCAGTAAGAGTCTGACACTCCCTTCCGCTCCAACCAGAGCGGGAGGGGTCATTTGTTGATTTCCCAACCACAAAAAAAAAAACTCCAAGATATTTGACTTGATTTGGCAGGATTTTAGATCAACATCATCAAAGACGTCCACTACTTGACATAGTTCTCCTCCAAGCATCGCCACTTCAACCAGATCTGTGCTTTTCGCATCCATCGGATTTCTGCGGTCTTCACCAGGTTATCGGCCATCTTGTCAGAGGCCTTCCAACGCTACGTCTTCCGGTACGCGGTCGCCACCTTAGAATCTTTCGGCCTCACCTGCCATTTGTTCTGCCAGCAATGTGCTCTGCCCACTGCCACTTAAGTTTGGAAATTTTTCGGGAGTTTAGATATAACTTTTTGACACTGAACTGAAATATGGGCCTTCTTCCTGCCACTCGCTTGTTCAGCGAAACCACTCGCTTTGATTGACTGAATATAGGAAGGCTGTGGCACAACCCTAGGTTAGTAATTTGCGCGTCCAATAACTTGTTGTAATGACATTTACAGTTTTACACGTAATCCGACGATTTGGTGTCGCTGTTTTTCAACTGATAACTGGTCGAGTGACGAAATCGCACTGATCAAAAGTAACTGTGATTTAAATAACTTGCGCACGCGCATCGGGCGCTAAAGGCCTACCGCGATGTTCCCTTATATGGTCAATGACCTTACAATGTTTAGGTAGTTTACAGTTTTGAATGTGCTATGATTCTTTAAGGTAATAAGCAAATACCTATGTTTACAAATTATTTTTAACCGACTGCAAAAATGAAGAAGATTATGCATTCGACGCGCATTTTTTTATAAGTATTTATACTAGTTGTTATTAAAAGAAAACCAGATTAGACCCTGGCCATGCTTGAGTGGTCACCTACGCGCCATCGGAACCCCGTGAGACTGATTCGGTGACCTACTACTTGATGCCATTAACACCTTCAATTTATGATGTGTTTGTGTCATATTTAATTTGATTTTTTGAAAGTTGCTTTTCAAGGTAATTCATTAGTATCATGTAGATATTAGAGTAAAAACTTGGTGTGTACAATTTGTTGTTATTAGCTGACAGGACAGCTCTACTCCCCATTTTTTGATAAACCTCTTTCGTGCTTGTAATGGTAGCCAGTAAGCCACAGATAAGAAATGATAACGATGATTATGTTGTTAACTTTATTGTGCATACTGTGGTCTCACACATATAAGTAAAGGAACACATACCAACTACTTAATACCTGAAGGCGAATTCCCGTAATTAAAAACGTTCAAAATCTAGTCGCAATCTCATCTCAGTGACAATCAATGTCAAAAACTTGTCAAAAAAGGAGGGAAATTAGAGGTAGGTATTTTTGACAGATTGAGACTGAGATCAGACTGTGAACGTTCTCTCAAAATTACGAGAATTACCTCTCTGATGTTGCCCTTTATTAATGTGTCATGCATTGTGTATATCTTTTGCTGGAAATTTAGGAAAAGGCAACTCCAAAAATGCCCTAAATTGAGGCTGAGACTATTCGTCGTCTCTAGTTACTCGACTTACCCGAAACAGAACCACTACTATACAAAATAAACTCCATTCAAAACCGTTACCTAACGCCACAACAAAGTTCATGAACCGATTAAGTATCAATAACAACAAAACACTGGAACGTTAGTTCTGACGATAATATCGACGTGTCACTACACTAGTAGAACTAGTGAGCTGTTCGCTGATTGTTATCGATGAAATAGAACTGGGGTAAAGACTAGACGCCGGTTTCTTGTTGACTCGTATAGAACCTATCACGACTCATAGAATCGTCGCAAATTGGTGATGGATTTTGTAAGATGAATACAACAATCATCATGTAATTAACATCTCCAACTGTAAGTCCTTCTAACGATGCAATGTAAAAAAGCTTTTGGAGAAGTTTAGCGAGAAGTTCTTAAGTCTTTGTAATGGCAGAATCTTATTGACTAATGACTAAGCAATATTTCAGAGGTCACAAAAGATAACTTGAAATGGATCTCCTTACAGATGACCACCGTTTGGTATTAACAGTATTCACGTATATCCCACAGTCAACTGAAATTATGACTAAACTTTACTGCATAAATCTGATCCTTCTAAAAACGAATTTATTATAGTAAGTTCATCATACCACGTAAATCCAGAAACTCCTTTACTTCCTAATGAACGCACAACCATTCCTTTGAACGCAGTAGTTGGCAAGAAGCCCAAAGCGCTAGGAAGAGCAGCATTAGCAAAACAAGTTCATATAATTTACTCTCCCGGCTCTAAGCAAATGCGGCTGCCAATCAGGAGATGGCAACTGAGTAAGACCTCTGCAGGCTCCCCTAGCGTGTGTTTAGTTGCAAAATAACATGGCTAATAAATAGTGATTTGAGTCGGCATTCGCTCTAAAACGTCGTCATGGAAACGGCAAAAGGCGGGTCTCGTGGCCTGCGCTGGCGCACCTAGTTGGGGACGCAAGGTTGGAGATACAGCGGGGTGAAAAACGCTGTAATAGTCAAGAAGTAGTTCTGTTTTATTCATAAGTTGGTTATAAACTGAAAGCACTTCCATTTTATACCTTGTAATATTTTCACCAAAGACAATATGTCTGTATCCAAGCATCCTAACTCCAACCTTGGCTTAAGTTTCCGCGTCGGTCGTTACCATTGTTAAATTCCTTTACTTGGTTTAGCCATATGTCAATGTCAGTATAATTTTACCACCGTAAGTTTGATGGCTTAATTAAAAAGTCAAAAAGGAACCGGAAACTTTAGAAATAACTCTGTTGGAGGCTCTCTTGAAAACGTTTATTTTTATTTAGAGTTACTTGAAACAATATTTTCCATTTTTGGCCACTCTTACTTGCTCTTCCTCAGTTGCTTTTGCACTTATTTGTACCAATCGCTTTTACCTTACACCATACATCTGCTATCATTAGCGCTCGGGGCAAGCGACATAGCCTACGTTACTATGTAAACTGTATGCTGGCAATCTGCATAACACATGCCAAGTAAAAAACGGGTTACCGTACTCTGTGACACATGCTCACGGATCTCTGTCACGGCTAATGTGATGGGCTTTGTCCAAATAAGTAGATGCTGTTCCGATTGAGATGTACTGATTGTGGAGATACTAATGTTGAACTGCATTTGTATGTTATCTGGCTGATAATGATTATTTTGAGGTATTCCAATTTGAGCACTGATTTGAATCGAACTTAAACAAACAGCACCTAAGCTAAGTATTCCATTTTCGGCACCGAAAAAAAAATGTTAAGAGGTTTTGTTAGACAAGAAGGATGAACAATGACGTGATAGTGTTTAGATTTCGTCATCTTTGGAGTAGGCCCTTTCTTTACCGGGAAACATGCAGTGTAAATGCTTATTATTACTCGTTGGTCTTCCCCGAAGGACTCTGGGAAAGTAATCTCTGCATCTCATTTCAAGGAAGGATAATCGCAGTTTGATAATATCTGTGTTGAGGGGTACCAGGAACGCCTACGGTAAAAAGATTACGACTCCGTATTTTCCTTTTGGCGACTAATGGTTGACTAAATTAACACTGCTTTTTTAAAATTCTATTTTACAATTTGTCATAAATAAAAAATGCATGACTGTAGCTGCACAATGCACATGCCTTTTACATCCTTTTACTAACAAAATGATGAATCGATCGATGAAGAACGACCGGAAACTCACTTGCAGAACTTTCTTTTAAATATCTACCAAATTGGTTTCAAGAAACGGTCGTAAATACTAGCTTTTTTTTTTAACGTTTAATTGTGAATCATACAGGGAAAGTATTGAAAGGCGTAATAGCTGATAGTGTGAGAGAGGCAATGACTTATTGGAAAGGCGGGAGCGAAAATTGTGACGCAAAATTTTGTGCAAGTCATCTTTTACTTTGAATTGTTGAATGTGTAAAGTGTGAGTCAGTCGTAAGTTGTATAATGGATGGGCTAGCAATATGTCACTATTGTATAATAAACGATTGATTACCATCAAAGAGAGCTTGCTATTCATATGAGCAAGTAAATGTATTGCATAACAAAAGGCCTATAATGTATGCTCCTACCAAAGGTTAAAATAATAATTTGTTAATATTATCTTTAAGATGTCATACTTAAACACTGTTTTTGGAAGGGGCTAGTAATCTGAGTGACAGATTTTCCAAGTAGGTACCGGTCTCTCACAAAAGATTTATCAAATCTATAATCATCATATTTTTTAATGATTGCGAAAAATAGTCAATGACAATATACAACGGTACAAGTATCTTTTGGCGCGTGGCCAAAATAGGAACTAACGACGCCATCTTGTCTTTTCAAAACGATTTCTGTGACATTTCCACAAATGCTTACCAACAACGCGCCCCCCTGTCAATCTCCCTATTTACCTAAGTACCTTTTAAAATTGCAAGTTTAAAAAGATACAGAGCGATATACTGTAAATAAAAATATACTCTTTTTACCCAAGAATCAAAGTAGATGATGTCTGCAGTAATAAATTGAACTGTTAACTTTATCTCGATGTATTCAGCACATTTTTTACAAGCTTATCTTTGCAAATGGAACCATTTTTACATACGTATCTAAAGGTGACCTTAAAGAACTAGGATAGTGCGACACGAGATAAATATTACAATGTATCGGGCCGTTCAAAAATGCATGGGATACGTAGATTGTAATATTTTTCTTGCTTTTAAATGATTTTGAATGATTTCTGAATTTGAATGCAGTCGCCTGAGGCTAGCCGGACTCAATTGTAGATTTAGTAGGATTTCATAGGAAGCCAAAAATCTGTTATCATAGACAAGGAGCCCTAGACAAAAGAGCCAATAGGCAATCCCTTTCAAACCGTTTCGTATTTCTTCAACAACTTTCAACAGGACAACCTAAGCTTTTCGGTAGCGTACCTGAATCCAATACATTTTTTACTTTTCCATCATCGTTATCGCTGATACCTGTGTTACTTTGTCTAGAACAGTTAAAAAAAAAATTGGGCCCAAAACAGACGGGGAATAACCGGCGGGGTAATTGCGCAACACACTAACAGTAGCAATGGCTTTCATTTTGACAGTTCAACAACATTCTTGCGTTATTTACGTTGTTGAGCAGACAAATTTTTCGGACATATTAAGCAATGGATTAATCAAATCCTTAAAAATTATTCAGATAGAGATTGATAGTGTGTTACGCAATTCGGGTGCTGTATTTAACAGCCAAGAAAGACATACAACTGTACCTACATCTCTTCCTCATACTAAATTGCTAACGAGTCTTGTAAAAAACGGATCCACGCAGATATTTGCAAGCGGTAAGTGTCTCCGCGACTCATAAAATACCTTTTATCTTGCGTCCAATTATCGGCCAGGATCCTGGACAATGAATAAGGACGCTATTTTTAAGTGAATTCAAATTAACATGCTTTTAGCGGACCGCACACGAGAGAGATAAGTACAATCTATTTACATTATCTGTGGATTTTTACAAATGTTGGAACTCTAGTCTTCTATATCTACTTTATCTCTAGATATATAATTCTTCTGTACGTTTGTATGTCACTGAACTCTTCTATTTCTATTTTGGTGAAATTTTTGTGTGTGTTTGAGTGGGTCCTTGGACGGTTTAGGACTTTAGGTTCACAATTGGGCCCGGTAGGTGGCGCTGTTCGGCCAGGACAACGTCATTCTGGTCCGCTAGTATATAACAAAACAGTAACGAAACCAAAACTGTACATTGCATATTTAAAAAAAACCTATTTCATATGAACGAGTCTGATGCCGAAAATATAGTTTTTAGAATTTATATCTGTATGTATGCTCCGGATTGGCGCAAAAATGACTGAACGAATTCGGATGAAGTTTGGCACACACATAGTTTACATGGGTGCGTTTAATCCCGGTAGTACGTTCTCGTGAAATATTTCCCTACAACCACGCGGGCGAATCCGCGGGCAAAAACTATTTTTTAATAAATAGATGAGCTTTAGTTGTTGTTATCTCTGTTATCAATCTTGTTTATTGGTTGACTTTTGATTCTTGAGACGATATTAGTTGTTGTGATAACGGGCTGGTCGGCAAAGGTAAGATATTTGGTCAGGTATGCAGTGGCGCCAATGTTAATGTTAATCTTATTGGAATTCCTTTTACTAGATTACTATAGCAAGTTACATTTATTTTGGTTTTGTGTCCTTTAGTTATCTCGTGCGTTGTATTATTGTTCAACTGGCTACTGAATAAGTACTGGAACTCTCCGGACCCAGGTTGGCCGAAGCAAGAAAACCTGCTCAGGTGGAGATTTATAGACGACTCCGCCTGGTAGTGTAAATGTGGTGCTGTTCCACAAACGAAGGTACACTTAATATCGTGTCCCGTCATCTGCACGTTACAGGGACTAATGGACGCTGGCGATGGCGCCAAATAAGTAGCCGAATTCTGTGCCGAGTCCATTTAGATTGCTATCGACACGCTAAGAAGAAGACTGGCTACTGCTGCAATCATCATTATAATCCTTTTTCTATACACTCCGAAATATTCCAGAGTTGGCTTCCTGTTCAATTAGATGCAGCTTTTCCATAGGAAGGTCAGATAGGCAGTCGCTATGCAGCTGAATCTGGGTACATTAGAAGGCCGACCCCAACATACTTAGTTGGGAAAAGGCTAGGCAGTTCTTTTTATATTACTCCAGGTTTAAGATAAGAGCGTTTACGCCGTACGGCATTTCATACAAACTTTCAAGCCCTTATTTTTCGAAATGAATGAACCAATTTTAATGAAACTTCATACGCATAAGCAGGATACAAAGGTCTAAAAAGTTAGTCTAGAACATTTTCGAAATGTCTTATTTAAAAAAAGATAACTGGAAATCTGTTTCTATGGAAATTTTAAAATCAGTCTAATTTGACTGTAACACTATTTTGTGTTACAGTCAAATTAGGCTGCTACTAACTTTTTAAACCTTTGTACCCTGCTTTTGCGTATGAAGTTTCATTAAAATCGGTTCATTCATTTCGAAAAATAAGGTCTTGAAAGTTTGTATGAAATGCCGTACGGCGTAAACACTCATAATTCTCCATCCAAAAGCCAAGGCTAAGACTTAATTCCTGCCACGTGGGGCTCACAAAGCATTAGGAATTAGGATAATAAGTGAGTAATATAATATCCAGTGTCGGCATCATTTAGTTCGTAAAGCTAGCGATCAGCTGATCCCTTTAAATCGGCTTACCGAAGTAACCGAAGTGTGTCAGGCATTAACTGACTCACTTATACCCAATACCTTGGTAAAATGCTTTGAATTTGACCCGTGGGCGTTTCGTGTAATTGTTATTGTAACCTCAGTGGTGGTCAGAAGTCCTAGACTCGGAAAGACGGGGAATGCACGTATTTTCTTGTGTATCCTTTGGAAAGCAACGAAGGGTTCTAAAAACACAATAATCGGAAATGGTCTGATGTTTAACTGCGGCTTTTTTAGACTTGAAAACTTATTTTAGAAGTATCTTAAACATCTATGAATGATCAGGCGCAACAAAACATGCTAGATGGTACTAACTTTTCGCAGTGCAAATCGTTATTACATCTTATCACACCGAATTACCTCATTTCGCAAATTCACCCTAATTAACCACTAAAACCACAAAAACAACAGTAGTTGTAATAACGCCCATCTCGACAAAACAATACTCTCGATAGCGATCAGTAGGATGAGCGGCGCAAGCGCAGGATGCTCTCACAGGCCGGAAGTGTCGCGCTGTCACAGACAATGGCCCATTGTGGACAGTAATTACCATGCCGGATCCTACGTCATTACAGTGTGGCCCGATTTGAATGGGAGCTCGATTGTAGAGGTGTGGGATTTATCAGTTTTTTGTATGAAAATTGTGCAGGAAATGAACGATATGATGTAATGGTTGACGTGAATTGTTTAGTTTTTTTGACCTCGTTGCACTGTGTCATGTAGCTACTGCATGAAGTTTTTTTATACTACAGTAGGAGATAAGTCTGTACTTAGCAAAAGACTTAATAATAACACCACCCTAGAAAAAGTACTTAATTTGTACAAAAACCTACACCCTAAATGAATCATTTTGAAGGATATGACTAATCCATTGCTTCATATGTTCGAAAAATTTGTCTGCTCCACAACGCAATGAATGTTCCTACTGTTAGTGTGTTAGAAATTACCCCGCTGTTCCTTGCTGTCTCTTCTAAATGTATTGTTATGAAATTCTTTTCAGAAATCTGCCCTACTTGATACGTTGCTCAAAAATTTAGGTCGGCGATTAAAAAAAGCTCATTCTGTAGTCACCACACGCATGCATTCCCATAGTGTACACCGTTCCTTACCATCAAATTATGGTTGTCTTATTACAATACAATACGCAATCAAGCTTCGAGTGATGTCGTATGTTATGCGCGTACGCTTATAATATCAATTAAAGGCACTTTAATTTAGAGCATGTGTGACCTGGGGCTTAAAAAGAGAATAGAGAATGTTTGAAATAATGTGGGAAAGAAAATGGCTGTCAGTGTTGCTAGAACACATTAAAAACTCCGTAAATTTAGTGTTGCTAACTTAAAAAAAAAAACTAACTTGCTAACTTAAAAAGAAACTGAAATTACCTAACTTAGGGCTGATTTTTCATTCAATCATCTGTTCACTTTATTCGAGGAATAATTTCGACATTTTGACAGTTGTTTCGTACAAAATCTGTCAAACGTCAATTTTATTCCTTGAATAAAAGTTACCTGGAAATGGCAAAATCAGCCCTTAATTAAATAAAAAGTATTCATTATTAAAAAAAAAAAACATTGCCACACCTTTTTCTTTCAACATCAACAAATCTACTATTACAGAGCATTTTAAATTAAATTACATTTATTACATCAGACCATTGACATATATATTACTAGCATAAGGACCGGGCTAACGGCGCGACTAAATGGCACCAACGCGCTGGCCCTAAAATGACGGTTTTAGGGCCAACGCGACTCAGTTGACAGTGGTGCGCGCGAACTTCGAATTTCGAACGAAGAACTTCTATGTAAAATGTTCAGACGGGCGTATCCTTACTTTTGAAATCATTGAATCAGACACTTTCTCTTGAAAGCGAGATATCGATAGCAGTTCATCGTATCGAAATATAAATCATATGGTCCATGGGCGGCACTCAAACTCATATATAACCGAAATCGATTAAAAAATCGAATTTATTCAATCGATTCGAATTTTCGCATCGCTTGAGATCTCTATCTATCGAATGATTAAACTCTTGGATGTCATCGTTCATGTTACTTGAGAAAGCTTATTAGGGTTCCGTACCCAAAGGGTAAAAACGGGACCCTATTACTAAGACTTCGCTGTCTGTCCGTCTGTCTGTCATGTCACCAGGCTGTATCTCAAGAACCACGATAGCTAGACAGTTGAAATTTTCACAAATTATATATTTCTGTTGCCGCTCTATAACAATAAATACTAAAAACAAAATAAAATAAATATTCAAGGGGGGCTCCCATACAACAAACGTGTTTTTTTCGGCGTTTTTGCCTTGTGGTAAAAACGAGTGTGCGAGTCCGACTCGCACTTGGCCAGTTTTTTATTAATAAAACGGGCATTCAAATGTCATGCGTGTGGTATGTATTGCGTGTCGAAGTTAATTATGTTTTTTATCTTACCGTATCTTTTTTCTGTACAGTTGCCATCTACTTGGCAATGGGAACAATTTTACCTTAGACAGCGTCAGTCTTACCTATAATTAAAATTACCAAGCTATGTATACCTGTAACCTATAGGTACGCCAGCACATCAAGCTACTACAATCTGTCAAAATTCTTTAATAGATTTTGAACTTTATCGCTAAACCATAAGGTTTAAAGTTGATTGGGAAAATTTTACAGTTTCGGATAGCTTGGTGTGCTGGCGTCTGTACATTTCTCATTGTACGAAAAGCAAAAGTCTATACAACGCGAGGTCAGGTAAAACTGGAAATGTAAGGCTTGATATGTCATTGTGTGTACTAAAAGCAATATTTCAGTTGATATCGGGAGAAAACCAAAAAAAAGTTTTGATTCTCTACTTTCTTTTTTTTTTTGCTTTTTTCATATTTTGCTTCTGCAATAATTAGATATACTCGTACATTCATTTTGACTGAAGGCTTGTCGTCCATCTTCATCATTGTGCCTGAACTTTTGATAATTCCAACAGAAAACGTACCTAAGGCAAAGGAGAGGCCATAGACCTTATAAACCAAAGACACACCATCTTCCGCTATAGAAACTGGCCATAAAAATCTACTATCCCCATATTTAAGCACTAAACCGCGTAAAACCCACGCTGATATTATAAAATAAATGAAAGATAAGCAAGTTTGGTGTTTTGTGAAGTACGCAGCGATTGCCATCAGCTATTACTGTGTTTATGGGGTTTTTATGGGAACCTCGCACATTGTCAACACCTGTTAAACTTGTTATTGCATGATGTTTATTGATATAGGCGAGAAAGTATGGATGGGTGAGAATACAAATAATTGTAGCAGCTGATATAGTACACATGTTGACAGAATTTTTATAAGAGAACTATATTGGAGTCGGCTTCCAGTCAAACCGGATTACCGGATGCAGTTGAATGGTATTTTACATGTAGCGACTGCCTATCTGACCTCCACAACCCACTTATTGGGTAATACGATACCCCTTGGTAAGACTGGTTGTCAGACTTTTGGGCTTCTGACAACCCGTAACGACTGTCAAAGATCTACGAATGACAGCCGGGACCATTTGCTTAACGTGCTTTCCGAGGCATGGAGGGGTCTTGGTATGTAAAGATGATCACTCATCCACGGACCAACCGCGGCAAGCGTAGCTTAATCTGATTGATCGAACCGTACGGCTGTTATTTCATAGCCACAAAAGCCCCTAAAAATGTTTAAATGAGAGTATCGTCAAAAATTTGCTGTCCAAAGAATGACGATCCAAGCGGCAAAAGTGAACATCAGAGTGATGACAATACTTCCAGCCCTGTAGTCAAACCCAAAGCAATCAACTGAATCTTACCTTCTTACAGTCATCGTTGTCATTACGATCTAACATAAACAGCTGCAGCTCCAGATGACAATCTTGATGCGCATTTACAATTGCTCCAATAAAAACGAGCGCTATCGTGTAAACAATTCACATCTATCCCCTGTAGTACAAACGGATCTACCTGTCAATTTCCGAACCAAACCAAACCGTATCAATCCACAATAATTTACCATTATCGCCGACCAACACGCAAATATGAAACCCAATCACAACAAACCAATAACTCAATGGGAAATCAAACTAACTCCCGTTGCTCAAATAAATCTCGCGATTTCCCCAACAGAACGAATTAAGGGAACAACGGTCTTCATACAATCTACATGTAACCGCAGCCCAGTTTAGACGTCGATCCGAATCGGCCGGCGGCGCAAGCGCACCGCTAGACACGCAAAAACTATAGATATCACCTTAATATTGTAATGCAAACAAAGCTGGAGGAAATGTGAATGGTTGAGGTGTGAGGTGGGAGCGAGAAGCGGTTGTATGGAGAAACATTACCAGAGATTTTTCGCTAACAAGTTTAAAAAGTTAAGCTCAACTTTTGGTACATATTTCGGCAAATCTAAATGCTGATGTGCTGAAACTACGTCCCAAAAATCACACGGAATTTTTGTGATCACCGAGAGCTTATTATTAGCCTAAGTCTGTAAATGCAATGATTATCATAGTACTCGTAAGTAGACCTTTTGGCGACAAAGTTCTCAATGTTTATTGAACCAATTGTCATCGTTGCTTCTGCTTTCTCAAGACAACGTTGTTTCAACAATGTCACTTCATACATTTCCATATCGAAGACTAACACTTAAGTACTCGTTGGCGATAAACCCGCTTAGGCCCCCACTTGCACCCTACTCTTGGGGGTCGATCCGTCACAGGCCTTGGCTTCGACACCGCTATCTGCAATTTTTGTTACAGCAGTACATACCGCGGTTCTATTTCCACCGTTTGCTCCATTTATGTGTTTTATGCTTCATTGCCCACAATTCTGAACGAGTACGGTTGGAGCACCGTTATTGAAAATAACCAATATTGTGATAGCGGTAGTAGAAACATTTTCATAAAATAATTAAGTCATAACTTTGTTTTGAGATATGGTTATGGAGAACACCTGGGGTTGAACGGTTTCGAATCTGCTTACAGTTTTAACGCATCTAATAAATGCTAGAAATTGTCCAACTTAAAGGCTCTTGGTCATCCATTCACACTTTACAGTGTTGTCTATCGACATCGTAGGTTCTCTAGAATGAATTCGATTTGGGGCAATACCGAATGAATAATAGTAATTTATGTTCAAAACTTCAGTACACGTTACATCAATGAGGTCTGGACCCCTGAACTAGGACATCTTGTATGGCAAGAGTTGAGGTTCCTCCAGTTACATGGCTTAAAATAAATACAATTAAGTGAAGAAAGTGTGAAGTGAGTGTGATTGTTTGTTTGAAAATAGTTGCATTTTCTCAATGATTCGATGAAACTGAGACGGGAACCTTCAGAAGCTGGTAACTTTAAAAGACATGACACTTGATGATATGGACCGCAGGCACTATTAATCCCGATGTCACCAACCACATCCCTCATAATTACAAAGCAATTTTCCTGCCAATGCTCTGTATTATTTACAATAACAAACATGAAATGAAGACGGACATGCATCGACTTGGTCTACATACGTCGTGCGTCGCCACCTACGAAGACTGCCACGCCCCTTCGCGTCAGGGATGTCACTTCGTTAAATGGAGCAGATGATCCGAATCAGTGAATACTGACACATGCGACGACCATGAAAGCATGGTCATCGCTGATCTTGATACTTATCAATAAATCAATATGGATGCAAACATTCGAAGACGTGACATCTACCAACCCGCACTGGGCCCGCGTGGTGGATTACTCCGTGATTACGGCCCACTCCCCCTTACAGAGAGGAGGCCTGTGTCCCAGCAGTGGGAACATTATAGGCTGATTATGCTATGGATGCAATGTGATTGATCAAAGCATCGTCTTTGTAACAACAAAGACCATGCGATCAGACCTGCTGGATCACATATTCATAATATGTGATCCAGCAGGTGTGACTGCTTAGATTTTGTTTTCTAATCTTATTGGTGTAGAATTTCTTTCTTATTTTTCTATACCAATATTATGCTCTCAACAACTTCCATTAGATCCTGTAAAAGTCTGAATTAGAAGAACCCAAATTAGCATTGGCATACTCAAAGCTGCATTCATAACGTCATGCTCAGAACAGAAAGCTACATGCAGTACTGTTGTCACGCCTCTCATTCAAATCTAAACAAATATTTTAATTTTGTTGTTATTTGGCAACCCTGACGTGCGCACGCGCAAATAGCCCAAGTGACACCAACGACACCGCAATCTCTGATTAACACGGAACGGCTAATCTCTGAAACGCGGACGCGGAGTTGCCAACCTAATGGATTACCCTGTAAATGGGGTAACACACCCAATTATAGGGTATAACCGTCAGGTACACGGGCTGGTTATCATGACTTATAAACTTGAAATTAAACAAGCAATGGGAATTGCGATAACCACAATGAGGTGTAGTCTGGTCAGTTTTATTGAGGTTCCGGACCTAAACAAGATGAATTGATGTTTAGGTAAATGTACGTTTGATTCTGTAGTGGTAATTATTATATAATTAGAAGTGGTATCAGAGATATTTTGCCATCGCCCTTTAATACTTTAAAAGGATAAATCATTCCCTAAAACTTTTCGAATACTTATCTGAAAGCATATTGAATTCATGTTATTAGATACTAATCGGTCGTCTGATTAAGCTTTAAAAACTGAAGAATAATGCCCAAAAAGTCAAACCATACATTTTTCAAGCCTAGATCCTAGTATCTAGGCTTTTAGAAATCACAGTTTAGAAAATCACAATGTGAATTAAATATTTTTCTTTTCTGGTCCTCATGTTTGACTAACCACTTAAAATAAATCATTCCTCTTCCTTACCCAGGGCCCTTGCTCCATTACCCCCCGATAACCCCAGGGTGATGGGCCCGCGTGCGTGAGGTCCATAACTCTAGGGATAATCGCTGCGCCCGCGCACCGTGGGCGACAAACCTACATAACGGTGTTAAATGCTGTGACACTGAAGTTTGACTTGTGTCGGAGATTATAATGAAGGTAGTTGAGTGAGGGGGTGAACGGGGAGGGGGGGGGGGGTAGTTGTAGCTATCAAGTATGGTAGTTACGTTTATGTTAATTTTATGGTTGTGGATGGATGGATGGATCAGGGTTTTGTGGGTTGAGGAATATTAATACTGTGTTGAAGGGTTTTAATCATAAACGTAAGAAAATTGATAAAGTGAGTTAGGTATGTTCAAAAGTTGCTAAATATTTATTGGGTGGATTCCAACTTCGAGTTTAATTCTCGTTTTCTGTTGGATGCAAAAAGCACACTTTGTCTTCAATTCAAAGTAATTTAATGCGACATCTTAATCTGCCCACCCAATTTTCCTCCAACCTTGGCCCCAACCCCCACATTGGCCCAACACGCCAACCACCCAATCATCTCGACACCCAACGGTACAGACTGCATGACAAATCTATAATGCGCCAACTACGACCGAACCACTACACCTGACCTCTACCCTGAACCGACTTACCACCATCTCGGAACCAATGAGGGGTCATCTTTAACTGGTTTTTGTCTGTTAAAGGTGTAAGGCTAATTGTTTCGAGTTCCAGCATTAGATTTATGACGTCACGAACGATGCGACTTCCGGGCCCTGAGAGTGTTGCTAACCTGTGCATCATTAGCAGAAACAGACTTTGGGATTTATAACTTTTGTATTTTAATGATGGCTGGGGATAAATATATTTGTATACTTAGGTGGAATATTTTTTGTATATATTTATTTAGATTAGTATAATATACTTTATGTATGTAATTATTGTATTATGTAAATGGTACACCGCAGACTACCTACAGTATTTGTCTGTCCTTCCTCTTTTTAATCCATCCGCAATGGTTGTCTATAAAAGATCGCTTTTAGCGATAAGACCGCCCATTGTGTCACCCTATGTACAGTTTCTATATTTATGTCTGTAATTTATATAGTGTACATAATTAAGAATATTCTATTCTATTTCAGCTGAGTTATTTCTGGAGGCATTGCGTAATTGAAAGCTGAGAATACGACAATCATGTCACAGACCTCTAAGCATCACGATTTTGAATTTGATTTGAATCCTATTTCAATCAAACACATGACAGCATAACCGACATAGCACGAAGAATTGCCAAACTTAAATGGCAGATGGCAGATAGCCGATGGCAGAACCGACCGAGAAGTGGCGGTACTTGGGGGAGGCCATAGGTCCAGCAGTCTACGTCTTTCGGCTGAATGAATGAACATGATGGCAGTCAGGCTTGCCCTGAAATGTCACGCGATTTGTATCAATTTAATGCACATATTTGTAACATCACGGAAGATTTTGGAAAATCTTTCAGAATAGCTCAATCGGGCGAAAAAAATATCTTAACGAAAGTATTCATCATCTGCCTAGCCTTTTCCCAACTACGTTGGTGTCGGCCATTCCAGTCTAACCAGATGCAACTGAATACCAATATTATACATGGAGCGACTGCCTATCTGACCGCCACAACCCAGTTACTGGGTTGTTATTGGGTTATTACCCAGTAACTGGGTTGTGAAGGCCAGATAGGCAGTCGCTTAGTTGATAGTAACGCAATACGAGACGAAAGTATTCATAGTATCAATCTCAAATGAAGTAAAGACAACCAAACTGTCGAAAGTACTCCAAAATCTTAGTTCTGTACCATTCTATGTAAATGCTAGAATACAATTTATAGGCAACCATATATTCTGAACAGTAATGAACAGTCTCCAAGGCGGGAAAATTCAATCAACTAGCAATTGACTTTCCCACCCCTAACAGCTGTCACCACAATAATAATACTCAACAACTAGTGAAACCATAAATTACTTCGTACAGCTTTCTAATAATTCAATCATTAGGTACTTTTACTACTCAAGAAATATTACCTATCATAGCCTCAACTGCCTCGTTGGTGTAGTGGTAGCAAGCGCTATGCTGAGTCCTGGGTTCGATTTCCAGGTCGGGAAAAGTGTTATTGGGTTTTTCCGTCAGGGATTTCGCAGTAGCAGCCCGGAGGGATTTGTGCCCGGTTGATAGCAATAGGCTCCACCCCCCAAAAGATAACTGGCGAAATGTGTGTGTACAGTCAACAGCAAAAGTAGATGATCAAAATCAGAAATTCAATAGGAGTCAAAACTGATCACGAATATATGGCAGCTGTACTAGCTAGTAGTAAATGTTTGGTATAATTTACAATCTTCGACACACCACAACTTCGACGCCACACAGTTCTGACGCGAACTCCGTTCATTAAGTATTGAATTTCTGATTTTGATCATCTACTTTTGCTGTTGACTGTACTATAGGCAAGAGTACTGTTATGTTACGTTAATAATAAAAAGCATAAAAAAAAACAACCGAATTAATGACCTCCTCCTTTTTGAAGTCGGTTAAAAATAGTATCAATGAAACCTTCCCCAGCTTTCATTGCGCAAATGTTCCAAGACTTAATTATATTTATTCAAACATTCAACTAACGCACATTCCATAAAACTTAGAACTGAATTAACATAACGGAAACCTATAAAATTCAACACAGGTAACTGTTGAATTAAATAGCTTGATAAATATAATACTCGTGTTGAAATGCAAATAAATATATTATGATTTCAGAATTAATTGAATTTTGTAACTACATACACACACACACACCCCCCCACACACACACGTTTTTTAAATACATGGTGTGAGGCGATGCAGTTTCTGAATATTTATATAAACATACTTGTTTGATAGTACTGTTTTAATTTATAACCATAGATTATTTTAACTACATATCGCAGCCGAAGAATAATAGCTATTGCTACAGACTGCCCAGGAGCTCTTAGATTGGAGAACTGGACGAAATCAGTTATTTAAACTGGGTTACCAATACATACATAACACAATATGAAAAGAAAAATCTTGACTACCTCACTGACTTTCATCAACGCCCAGCCCAAACCTTTGTACCTTGAAAACTGGAATTTTGGACAAAGTTACTTTATATGATGACAAGGAATAAGGCCTGATATTTAGAAATTCTCACTTTTCACAATTCTATACCCTGGCTAAATAATAACAGGCCGATCAGTCAGGTTAAGCTACGCTTGCCGCGGTTGGTCTATGGATGGGTGACCATCTTTACATACCGAGACCCCTCCGTGCCTCGGAAAGCACGTTAAGCCGCTGGTCCCGGCTGTCATTCGTGGATCTTTGACAGTCGTTACGGGTAGTCACAAGCCCAAAAGTCTGACAACCAGTCTTACTAAGTTACCCAGTTACTGGGTAACATGATACCCCTTGGTTAGACTGGTTGTCAGATTTTTTGGCTTCTGACTACCCGTAATGACTACCAAAGATCTACGAATGGTAGCCGAACCCAACGGCTTAACGTCCGTTCCGAGTCACGGAGGCGGAGGAGTCTCGACCGACTCTCGATATGTAATGAATGGTTACCCACCCATCCAAGAACCGACCGCAGCATGAGTAGCCGGGTCTGTCAAAGGTTTTTATTTAGCCACTAGTCTATTTTTTTCTAAAATCGTTTATACTTATCTCTAGAGAAAATCTCACAAATTGTTTATTAACAGTCACAATTTATTGTATCTACTCGAATCAGTATTATTGCCAGTCGAGACGTAAGTTACATCTCTATTCAATAGAGCGCGTAACCATGCTAACGGAGATTATGACGTAATGTAGATCGGTGCGCGCGCGCATTTGAACTCTCAAATCAAATCGTTTGCGGAGACGGCGAAAGTTATGCTATAAATCAAATTAAACCATGTTATTGTCAATGTCTGTACATTAATCAATTTTGTAATGTATTATTTATTTGAAGCGAATGAATGTTCTGTCTCTCTCCAGCGCTGGCGCAGAAAATAGTACAATTTGATATACGAGTTTCGTAAGATAAACACTAAAGTTAGATTAGACACAAACTAGATTCGAATTACAGTTATATAATTTGGAAAGTTATAAATAGACTATAATTCTAAAATTACTGACTTCCGAAAGGAGCAATTATTTCACAATCAAACAAAACAAATGACTACCGACGTTTTGTTGAACATAAACCAAGAAAATTAATGTAATTTACTTTATTGGTCAACTTAAATCAATATTCCATTCTACCATTTACAGTATCAACAATTTCTAATCAAAATTAATAAACTCCTGACCAGTAGCGACGATTCGTATGCAGATTGTTAGTGAATCGATAAACCGGTACTTACATTACAGAATATTACGGCAAGTACTGGTAGTTGGGTCCCGTTGTGAAAGACACGGGTGCTAGGACCAGGCGGGGCGCGCGGGCGACGATCGTCAACTGTTTCTGTCAAGTCTTATCAAAGTACTCTGTGGTTTCTGTGTTTACACCTAAAGGTCCGATCACACGTACCACAAGCACATACGAGAACACGTGGTCGAGCGCTAATTTATATGAAAATCATTAGTTTATTCACATGGAACACCCCAAATCAACCATGTGGGAAATACCGGCCACGTCGCAGCACTGGCATGCATCGTCATATCAGCGGGCAATTGCGTAACAAATTATCAATTGGAATCGGTTGCATTTTGACAGTTCAACAACATTCATTGCTTTATTTACGTGTTGAGCAGACAAATTTTTCGAACTTATGAAGCAATGGATTAGAAATTGGCTTCTTTTTTTTATTACTAAAATGATTCCGATTAATAGTGTGTTAAGCAATTAGGGTGCTGAGTTTAGTTAGACGATGCATTGAATGTTGCTTCAATAATATTGCATGTCAGAAGCAAGAGACAGCATAATCAGGCTATAATATTCCCACTGCTGGGACATAAGCTCTGTATGGTTCTCTCTTCGAGAGGGAGTGAGCTGTAATCTACCACGCAGCCCAGTGCAGGTTGGTAGATGTCACATGTCCTCAAATTTTGGTTCTACGACATGTCGGTTTCCTCACGATGTTTTACTTTTTTGATGAAATAATTTACACTAAGTAAAGCGCCTCTCTTTGTTCGAACCAATGACCTTACAACGCGTAAGTCGGGGCCGTTACCACTGCGCCATCAGTGCTCCTTGCAAGAAACTTGCGTCGCGTCGTGTAAATAGGGCTTAACGGATCGATGTAAGCAACTTGCGTCGCGTCGTGTAAATAGACCTTAACGGATCGATGTTAGAAACTTGCGTCGCGTCATGTAGATAGGGCTTAACGGATCGATGTAAGAAACTTGCGTCGCGTCGTGTAAATAGGGCTTAACGGATCGATGTAAGAAACTTGCGTCGCGTCGTGTAAATAGGGCTTAACGGATCGATGTAAGTTGTAAACTGGGAAGGGCCTAAGGTAATGGAGAAATAAAACATCAGTACATATTAGGTTATGATATTTGTTTGAATTCGATAGGCATTTCCTTTCTAGGCTTTATGGCCAGACTTGTCTATCCCGTACTCAAGAAATCAAGATTATTAATTTACAAAATGAAGATTCTTGCTTGATCAAGTTGCTAATGTTGCTCTCTGCACTTTATTTGTTCTCTTTAGTTTTAATACATACATACAGATATACATAAACTCACGAGATGTAAAGATGGTCACCCATCCAGGGACCAACCACGGCAAGTGTAGCTTAACCTGATCGATCGACCCGTGCGGCTGTTATTTCTTAGCCACAAGCCCCTGAAGAACATCCCCAATAAAGTCACTAAACAATATCCTTCTAGGGCGTTTCCCCTCCCGCCATTTCCACTCTCATCTGTCTTGTACAGACGCGTAGACGCCAGCACATCAAGCTACTACAATCTGTCAAATTTCTATAATAGCTTTTCAACTTTATCTCTAAAGCTTAAGTTTCGGGTAACTTGATGTGCTGGCATCTGTACAATACGACCGACGGCGACGTAACTTGGCGGGCCTGAACTTCGCGCAGAAGGCTGCGCAATAAGATTTTTTAGGAACCAAATGGTGACATGAGGCGAGTGCGAGTGAGAGAACATGCGCGAAAGTTCTTAGTGCTTATGTTCAGGCCCGTTAAGTTACGTCGGTCGTATTGTACTTATATAAAAAGACAGTTTGTTTTTATCTTTGAACACCTCATCTCAAAAGTCCTAACCCAATATTATCAACGCCGGTCATTCACAACAACTCAGTCAGCACGCTAGCTACAAATCTAGGCATTAGCATACCGCTAGGATAAGCACGAGGTCATGAGCTCTGATAAGTACTAAATTACAGAGCAGGGCGATTAAACCTAGCCTCCTAGGTTCAAGGTTATAAGTTGCAAGGTCTGAACATTTAAATACGTAATTGAACTAGTTTTTCAGATGACGATGTTAAATTAAATTATAGTTTTGCTCTTTGTGTTGTCAGTTTTGATATGTATAGGTAATAATACATTCTGCTGTAACATTTTATTCCTCTGCAAAAATTCCTTAAACGATATTTGACCCTGTATTTTCATTTCATTCGATGACTAAATTAAAATATAGGTAATGAACTGGAAAAGGAGCAGTGGTGGCCCAGTGGTATCGGCCGCGACTTACGAGTTGGGCAATGGAGAGAGCTATGCTTGGAGTTTCCCTGCGTGATCGAATCAGAAATGAGGAGATCCGCAGGAGAACCAAGGTAACCGACATAGCCCGAAGAATTGCCAAACTTAAGTGGCAGTGGGCAGGGCACATTGCTTGCAGAACAGATGGCCGATGGGGCCGAAAGGTTCTGGAGTGGCGACCGCGTACCGGAAGACGTAACGTTGGAAGGCCTCCCACAAGGTGGTCCGACGACCTTGTAAAGGCCGCAGGAACCCGTTGGATGCGAGATGCACAGAACCGGTCGAAGTGGAGGTGCTTGGGGGAGGCCTATGTCCAGAAGTGGACGTCTTTCGGCTGATATGATGATGATGATGATGTTGTTTAAAAGTGCCATATAATAGGGGGCGAGCCGATCAACCGGGCACAAATCCTACAGAATCCTACTACTAATAAATTTCAGATGGAAAAACTCAATAACACTTTGACCGACCCGGGATTCAAACCCAGGACCAGCAGTAGCGCTTGCGAAGTTGCGACCACTAGACTATAACTAAAAAACATTTAGGTACTACTGATAGTTTCTTTAAAAAATACCAATAGAAAATAGTAAATTCAACATAAAAACAAATCACTAATTATACAATTAAACACACCACCTAGCGGCTAAAGCGATTAAACATTTGAAGCGCCACATTGCTGACAGGTAGAACACGGTAAAGTAATCGCCCGACCCTCTATGAGATATGTACACAGAGCTAAAGAGACTGTTACTGACGATATCGCCCTACTAATGTGACTAGGAAAAATTGCCTGGGTTCCTGCCTATATCTCATAGGAGAACAGGAGCTGTTTTCTTAATGGTCTCATTAATTAAAGCTTATCGCAGTAAAAAAGTTAGAACTGGAAAGGAATTGAGATCTCTTTCGGAGCTTGTTTAATTGGAGATTAGTTTTCTTTAAGCGATCAGCGATAGCTAGTACCTTCTAACTAACTCACGTAATTCGTACTTGTGAACTTTACGAATACAGTACATCGGTATTTTGAGCTTCGAAGTTCAGTATGACAGTCCTTTTTTCTATCAACGACTCGGTTTTTAACTGTTTTTTTTTTTATTTCTTCATGGCGCTTTCGTAATATTGCAAAAAGAGTCTGGATTTCTGACTGTAAGTTGTCTAGCCTTCTTCTATTTCCGACGTTGATTTTGTATGAATTTTGACGTACAAATGCTTGATTGTTTGCGCAACTACGTCATAATCATATAAAACAATAATATTAGCATTAAGCGGTAATAAGGTTATTTCGGCGTGTGATCAAAATCTGACTAACGCTGTCATCTTGTTTTTTTTAGATTACATTTCAAGTGACATTTCACAAAACAATTGCATGTGCAATGCACCAACACCGCCCCCTGTCTACGTCCTTCCTGCGTCAAAAGTTCCTTGTAAACGTAGCAGTGTATAATTCGCCAACAACCATCGCACAAAACCGACAAACATTCTAACGTCATATTTCTCTCTTCCACAGCCAGACACAGTCCCTCAGGCCAGTATCGACATGACGACAGTCTTGGAGGTGAGCGAGGCTGACAGCGTCACCGGGCATGCCTTCAGCCTAGCCATCACGGCTCCGGAGAGGGTCACCTTCGTCAAGGGCACCTGCAGGGAGGAGGCCAGGTGGTGGTCTGACGTGCTTAGTGTTTATCCGAGGAGTAAGGTCAGTAACAGCTGGATATTTTTGCTTTTATCGTGTCGAATGCTGCACCGGTTGACGTCATCACGTCATCGCCGGCTGTCGCTGAATACCAGCGCTGCCTGGGGCCCCTGTCTCGCATACGGTAGCGTAGGGTAGTTAGGGTAGTGTATCTCATGGACCGTAATAGGTAGACAGTTTAAATTATCACATAGTATTTATTTGTATTGCCGCTATAACAACAAATAATAAAAATAAAATAAATTAAAAAATTAAAGGGGGTCTCCATACAATAAACGTGACACATCTTGCACGTGGCCGGTTTTTTGGGAAATAAATACCATTATAATAAAAAAACTTCAATGATTTCGAATTTGATGACATGACTTTATGTCCAGCAGTGGACTGTGACAAGCTGACTTGACTGTTTTTGTTTTTGGGACTTCGGAAGTTGAGATGCAAGAGAAAGATTATGTTTTTAGAAGAAGAAAACGTGGTCTTATAAAGAGAATGTGTTTCTGACAGAATTATCGAATTATTTTATAAAGATATAACTTTTTACAAAATAGATGCCAACTTTATAAAGGGTAGCCGTGTTTCATTTTACTACTATCAAACCAAGTCATCCCAGATGTAAGATCCTGCAATTTCAAAGCGTTAAATTAACCTCGACACTCATTCATTTTACTATTCTTCAATAATCATAAAAAGACGTAAGGGCATGTAATTTCTGAAACGATCTACCCACCTAACAGTTTCCAATCAGTACTCTAGTGCGCTATCTCACCCTTTCTCAGGCATAGGTCAATCACCAATTATGTACTTACAAACCCATACAGAACTTAGCGCGAACCAGTCATAGAATCAGCGTAATTGCGTACTTCCTGCGCAAGAGTCTGTCCAATATACTGGCCATTCACACCTCCTAGTTATCGAGGGTGGAGTAACTTAAGTGGGTGATGTGTGTATAAGATGGAAAAGGCTGCTTTACACCGCGGTTGGTGTACGTAAAATAGTTGGGTTAGACTGTACCTTTAAAATTCTGTGATGAATGATGATGCAAGATTCTTGGCCTGGATTGTGTGCCGGCTTTGAAGTATTTGCAACAGACGTAATTAATAAAATATCTTGCAATCGTGGCTATATTGATTTCTGTCATCGTCAAATGTCAAGTAACGCAATTCAATTCATGATTTGTACAAAAAATCTGGGCAAATTCAGAACCTCTAACTAGCAAATTTTTAGGTAATTGACAAAAGCGCACCGCGGCAACAAATAAGGTTCAAATGAGCGATGCGTTTGATGTTAGTTGAATCGTAATACCACCAACATGAACTTTAATTATGCAGTTTTAGGGCTGACTTTTCAATCATCTGATAACTTTATTCGAGGAATAATTTTTAAATTTTGACAGTTGTTTCATACAAAAACTGTCAAACCTATGTCAAATTTATTCCTTGAAGAAGTTACCTGGCGATGGTAGAATCAGCCCTTAGTTAAATTAAAAAATAATCCACAGCTCAGTGGAATCATTTTTAAGTATTTTTTTAGTTGATTGAACTTTATTACTTATCATTACATAAAATGTAAAAATAGCTTACGCTCAAAATTTTGAAAATTTGGCGAAAAAAAAGAATGTTTTGAGCTCTGTTTTACGATTGTTTTAAAGTAGCTTTTCTTTGAACATTTGACAATACACGTAATTTTTTTCTGGCTTGTAATATACACCTGTGTGAAAAAAACTGATCGTTTTCATTCCTACGTTAGGGCAGCGCCTTAAAAACGTTTAATTTCTTAAAACGCGTCAGACTGTGTGATGCCACCCTAACATGGAAGGGAAGCCAAAACACCATGTTTTCTAAACACCAATCGAGGTGTAATAAGACGTGTGCTTCCTGTAGCGAAAGCTGCGCCAGCGCAAATTGTTGGGCAAGTTATGAACCAACGCAATTTTATAGACTATGTTAATAGGCTCGGCGTTTCCTATAATAAGATGTTGGTATAAGCCCTGTGGTCTGTTTAATACGGCACAAATTATAAAGTGCGGGTCGGTATTTTAATTTCCATTGGAATCTATTCTGTACTGGCATTTCCTTAGTAGGTATACTAGCTTTTTAAATCAGTGTGGCTTAATTTTTTGCTTAGCTCTTATGAAAGATATTTTTAACTTTTTTTTCACGACATTTCTTTTTAAGCTTCCGTACCCAAAGGGGACCCTATTACTAAGACTCCACTGTCCGTCTGTCTGTCAACCAGGTTGTATCTCATGAACCGTGAAAATTTCAACTGTCTAGCTTTCTAGACAGTTGAAATTTTCACAGATGATGTATTTCTGTTGCCGCTATAACAACAAATACAAAAAAAAAAGAAAATAAATATTTAAGGGAGGCTCCCATACAACAAACGTGTTTTTTTCGGCGTTTTTACCTTGTGGTACGGAACCCTTCGTGTGCGAGTCCGACTCGTACTTGGCCAGTTTTTTGTTTTGCGAGGGAAATCAAAACCAATGTTTAGACTATCGCAAGGGTTAGATGCCCAAAAAGTTTTCTCACTGTTCTTTCCAAAATTAGCTCCTTATCTTTTCTCCCTTAGGGCTAGGGGTTCCATAGCACCCCTAGCCCTAAGGGAGAAAAGATTTTTTTTTGGAAATTCAACAATTTTATTACAGTATTGGGTTAACCTTATAGAAACCATTTAGCTTCTGAGGCTTCTGAGAAGCATAGTCCTATGACGCATCGTTTTCGAGAATTAGGCCTTCAATTTTTTTTAACTTAATCAAATTTTCGTCTCCTTCTTACAAAACCCAGTCCAAACTTCAGATCTACACCAGCGTCACCCGACCCGCGTCACGTAAACTGATCAACAACAAAATGCCTGCCTACCGTGACGACAGGCGACAGGTCGCAGGTTCTCGTCGCCCTTGGATCCAAATGATCCTGTTTCGCCGCATACCTTACAATGAGATTTAATAATGGGTTTATGAGCAAGGCTGTTCGGTACTCGTGGAATCTGTACCTTCAGATGTTGTGTACCTTTGTACTTGTCTTACAAGGAAAAGGTCTTTGTCTTCAAGAAGGCGTAATACGTGAGTTTATATCACACTAACATTATAAAGGCGAAAGTTTGTGAGTGTGTTTTTATGTTTGTTCCTTCTTTACGCACAAACGGCTGAACGGATTTGGATGAAATTTGGCACACATATAGTTTATAACCAGGATTAACACATAGGATACTTTTTATCCCGATATTCCCACGGGATCGACTTATGCGGATGAAACCGCGGGGCGCAGGTAGTATGTTCATTTATGTAAAGGAATGTGTTTTTGTTTAGGATCGTCTTATTATAACCAGCATCTATCATTTTAATGTAAGAAGCTGTTAAGATTCTTAGGGGTTTATTTATAAACATTGCCTAAAGTTAAGTAACGGTTAGGAACTGTTTAACCATACATTTTTAACGTTTGAACTTTACTTAACTTCAAGCAACGTTTATTAAAAAAAGGGCTAATGTTCTGTAATGAAATTGTGAAGTAGGTATCTTGTTAGCACACCAATAATGTCGTAAGCATATTCCCAAGAAACTTCATAGATAATCACATGTTTATTTAGAAGATAACAACTGTACAAAATTAATCGCAGGATGCTAGCTTCGATATCGCGCGCAACACACTCATTTCCCTTAGTTAATACTCTCCCATTCCTCTCTAACGTGTGCCCGATAATAGGCGAGCCGTAATTATGTTTTTTCCCATCCAGTTCAACATGAAAATTAATCAATTCAGACATTCGTGTAACGGGGCATTTTGACAGTTAAATTCCAGACAGCCATGACTCACTATCAGGAAATAATGAAAGCTTTTAATGTTGCAATTTTGCGAAACACCATGAGAACCATTTCGTTTGTGTTGCCAGTGCCTTAAAATTACACCACACCGAGACACTGGCCAGCATTTCATTGAGACGAATTCCAGAAAAATCATGACGTCATTGAGTTCTACTTTTTAAAAAGGCGCAAATGTTCGGGCAATTTTTCAATTGGTCGTAATCGTTCGATCGATTCCTTTGAAGTCGGTCGCCTGCAGCTGCGCGATTGGCCCAGTTTCCATCAAATGGGGCGAGGTAATTAGCGCAGGATCGCGTTACGTGCGCCTGCGCATGTTTGTGACTCACTCGCTGTTGATTGTGAGCTTCAGGAGAAACTTGGTCTAATTCGGGAAATGGGTCTCCTTTTATGATTTGTTTAGTTGACTTAATGCGTTTTTGCCAGTAGAAAGAGTAAATATTAGTATTTCGTTTTCCATTTAAATACCGGCTATTTGCTGGTAGTTAAAACATTACAATAGTATTAAACTTTTTAAACATTTCCTACCTATATTCCATGTATAATTACTTTAAACGAATATTAAGTTATTATCTTCAGTATTCTTTGTGTTGTAAAATTGACATTAAATCTTGGTCTTGTCATAAAAACTAGTTAATTATTGTTGTTCAGGATTTATCATCAACAATTTGCTAGGACGATTAAATTGTTGACAATTATTTTAGTGTGAAAAAGTAACATTATGATTTATTTTTAAAACTCCAGAATTGGATTTTACAGAAATAATTACTTAATTTCTATGTTTTTGAAGCAGTTTAATTCTTCATTTGTGATTTATTTTTCTTTTAATTGACCTGCTTTTTACTTAAACCGATTACATGGATTTATAGATTTTTAAGTGATATCTAAGGTTAGACTGTGGATGGGTGACCATCTTTACATACCGTGCCTCGGAAAGCATTGCCGTTGGTCCCGGCTGTCATTCGTGCATCTTTGACAGTCGTTACGGGTCGTCAGAAGCCCGAAAGTCTGACAACCAGTCTTACCAAGGGGTATCGTATTACCGAGTAACTGGGTTGTGAAGGTCAGAGAGGCAGTCGCTCCTTGTAAAATACTGGGATTCAGCTGCATCCGGTTAGACTGGAAGCCGACCCCAACATAGTTGGGAAAAGGCGAGGCAGATGATGATGATGATCCAAAGTATTTTTGTTTTCAGAATGCTACAGGTTGACCAATTATTTATGTGGCCTATTTTTTTAAGACTCCTCCTAACCCTTTCCACTTTACCTCATGTACCTACTACATAATATGTTCAGCGATTATATTTACAGTTCATCAATTCCGCGATAAAATTCCTTCCTTAATAATCAACAAACAACGTGCACAGCTCGACACCAAAGACTACAATATAATCTCGACACCTACTACAAAATAAAACCAATAAATTCCAAGAAAGGAAGAAGATCAATTGAATTGACACATGGAATTCAATGGCCGCCTGTCATAACTCTCCTATAAGGAACCAGTTATCAATTATCTTGGTATTTTTTATCGACACACGGAAGATACACGTAGTGTAGACCATAGTTGGTCGCTGGGATGATAGGAAAAGACAAGTAATTGGCCAGTTAGACTGCTAAGGCGTTATCACCATCTGAAAAGGGGATTGATAAATAATTTAGTAGCGAACGAAGCCATCTTTGAGTATTGGTAACTTCGCTTGCTCACTGTGTGTGATGATGTTAATGTGGTTAAACACTGTTACATTTTGATCGTTTTAATCCTTACAAGGGGTAAATTGTACTCATCATTATGACCAACTTTTACTGTGCGACCAACCCTGAAATCGTGAAAAAAAATCTGCTAATCCATATATTTATGTTAGCATAACTCAACATAATGTATGGATCAACCGATTTTTTTTCATATCGGATTGTGTTTTTCGGGCCTTTTTTTTTGCCTTCGTCAAGAATTGGGCTATCGAATGCAAACTGAATGTTTCAAATCCGACTGGTAGTTCCAGAGATTAGCGCAAACAAACAAACAAATAAACTCTTCAGCTTTATTATTAGTATATATAGATTACTAGCTGTGCCCCGCTGTTTCACCCTCATAAGTCGATCCCGTGGGAATATCGGGGTAAAAAGTATCTCATGTCCTTTCCCGGGACTCAAACGATCTCTATACCAAATTTCATCTAAATCGGTTAAGCGGTTTAAGCGTGAAGAGGTAACAGACAGACACACTTTCGCATTTACAATATTAGTAAGGGTATGGATTAGTATGTATTGATAGAATAGAGATCATTTTCGAACTCCTTAACATAGATAACTACATAATGTATACCAGTGGGAACAGACTAGAGTAACACATCTGTTGCGTAACAAATCGATCATTGATATAAAGTATAACATGCCATAATTAATGTCTACGGTAACTACCAGATCCAACCTTCAAGCCACCACAATAGCGGGTTATCAGAACCATTCGACACACACTGTGTTAGTATTAATTTGTTACTTCATACCGGTATGTTTATGACGCTATAATTATGATTTTTTAGTTATAAAGTAATTGGTTAGGTTGTAAAATGGGAAAATGTTCGTGATGGTATTTATTGAACCAATTAAATGGACTTTTACTTTTAATTGGTTCAATTTTATGTTTGGGGTACTTAATTGATTAATAATTGTTATTTTTTAGGATTTCTTAGGTACCTTTGTGTTTACAGGAAATAGCCAGAAAAGGCAACACACAGGATACGATGGAAAGCTATGGGCTATAAGCTAATCATTATTTCGCCTGACTTCCAGACATCTGATGTGCACGCATACGTACAGACGCCAGCACATCAAGCTACTACAATCTGTCAAATTTATTTATTAGATTTTAAACTTTATTGCTAAAGCATAAGGTTCAACGTTGATTGGGAAAATTTGACAGTTTCGGGTAGCTTGATGTGCTGGCGTAACCTGCAATTCTCCGAACTATAATAACATAGCCAATTAAATACCTATAAGTACCATAAGTACTGACAACAATGAGGAACTTCAAAATGAGGGGTCAACGAACTCGCGGCGCCTCTTGTTACAATTCGGTGTTATGATCCGGTTGGATTAACATGTATAATCTTAGATTGAACTAAGTGTTGCATATGTGTTTGTTTGACAGCGGAGTCTCCCAATACAGGCATTAGGGAGGCTCCAATCACTAATTCTGTTCTTGTAAAGAAGTAATAAATAATTTTTGATTTGACTTGACAATATAAATTTTATTAACTTTGCGTTTTTTGAGTTAAAACGACACCCAGCTGGGACATGGCAATACGGTTAGAAGATGATCTGTTGACTGTACTTTCAGTAAATTTCAGTCGACAACATCCATCGGTTTCTTACTAAACTTGGAAACGGTGGTAACCGCATAATTTTTGAGGCTTCAATAAAAGCCTTCATTTTGATCTCAGTTTAGCCTAGTTTTAGGCTCATCATCATCTGTCTAGCCTTCGTCTACTTAGCATCCGGCCCCGTTACGGATACAAAACGTAACAAAACGCATAAAATAGAGCCATTTAAACGTATTATGTCATTGTTGCCATACAATAAACCAAAATCGACATACATAATATGCTAAATTAATTCTAGCGAAAAAATGAGAAATGAGTTAATCACTTTGGTGAAGAAGAAAAAAATCGTTTATTCTATAAAATAAGTGCAGTACAATAGAAATATGTGCAAACTTAAATAAATACTATAAAAAAAATATAAAACTACGTAAATCAGATTTGACGAAGTGACTCTTGAATGATAAGAGATTTTCAGGGTGGTGGTGTGAGATAAAAAGATAGTGAATGTTATGTTGAAAGGTAATCAATAATCACATAAAAAAAAATTTTTGGTGGTTCGTTTTGAGGTTATGTATAAATCAATTTAATATCCCCAAGTCTAATGTATGTCTTAGGGAAGGTTCACATCTGACGGAACATGCGTCGCGTATTATCGGTCGCGTAACGCCAGAACAGACAAATGTATAGAAAAACACTTGACCGTTCACACTCAACCGATGATACGTTAGTCGGTTGAGTGTGAACGGTCAAGTGTTTTTCTATACATTTGTCTGTTCTGGCGTTACGCGACCGATAATACGCGACGCATGTTCCGTCAGATGTGAACCCTCCCTTACCATTACATATTTTGTTATACTCTATTGTAGCATTCAAATCCATATATTCATTCTATGAAACGGTAAGCCCGTATGTGATACTGAAAATACATGGGTTTCTGGCAATCTCTGTACGGAATCCTCGATGCGCGACTCCGACTTGCACTTGACCGGTTTTCTTTATATTATATTACTTCTTCCATCCAATATTGGACTATCGTTAAAATAGTAAGTTGTGTAGTTTCTGTCTGCCCCCAGCGTAAATGTCTATATATTATGTTTCATAGTTAGCATTGAAAATTAAAAAAATAAAGTTTATAGACTAACAAAAAATATTTTTTTAACAATAATATAAAATAACATTATTCAAACAAAATTGTAACATGTGCGTCAAAATAAATTCATTTAACAAAATAAATATAAACAAAAGTTACAGCTTGCATCAAACATTTTCAGCATTAAAGCTATGTCTTAAAAAATAAAAACTTACAAAAATAATTAAAGTTAAATTATAAATAAAAAAAAAATTATGCTGTGGCTGATTACATTGAAGGGAAAAAAATATTCACTTTTTCCCTTTACCTTTTCCTTTCTTTACCGGTGGTTCAGGTTCAGGTTCCGGTTCCGGTTCCGGTTCTGGAGGAGGAGTGGGGGGTAACTTCCTATCTGGCCATTTTCGTCTTACATACTCCGCCATCAAGTTTATATTGATCACTTTGACTTTAGCATTCTTTTGAGGCGGTCCCGGAAACACGAAACACAATTCATTCACAAGGTCATCATCTAGATGTGCTCCGGCCTGTGCTAAAGCTTCACCTAAATCTTTCGCATTCAATATGTGTGTTGTGCTTTCTTTTTGCATTTGCAGCGCAATCAATGCAATATCAACCATGTTCTTTTTCACTTTTTTTGTAACATATTCAACTCTGTTGAGTACTGTATCCCTGGCGTCTGGCCCGGTACCTTTAAAAACACTTTTAACGCCCCCGTACGTTACGACTAAGTTTTTCTTTGATTTCTTTTGTTTTGTAAGTTCGAGCAAAGATATAAATTCCTCAGTAACGGTCACGTTCTCCATCAGTACGGTTTTCACTTTCGAACCAACCAGCGCTACTTTATTCAGAATAAATAAAGCGTCACTAGGGGTTAAAGGATTGTATGACAAATTTAACGTATTTAGTTTTTTTGCTTTCCTTAAAACTCCTATGAGAGGCATTATAGCATGTCCGTCTAGTTTGTTATTGCTGAGATTTAGCTCGTTCAAACGCGGGCACAGTAAGATGTGTGTTAAGGCCAGGCCGATCCGAGCACCAGACAAGGAGTTCCACGACAAATTCAAGTCTTCAAGACAAATGCTTTCTGATAATTTTAAGAGAAACCCGTAACCTCCTACACTATATATTTTGTTCCACGAAAGGTCTAAGTGAGTGAAGTTGTTATGGGTTTCGAATGGTTCTTCTAGATACGCGACGCCTTTCCCACTTATGTTGTTGTAGCTTAAATTAAGATTTTTCACATTTAGTCCGAAAAGTATAGCATGTCCTAAATACTTCATCGCTTCATCGCCCAACTTGTTATAACTCAAATCAAGAACCTTGAGTGCTTTGTTCAGATGCAAGTTACAAAACAGTCGCCTTGCACCTTCGTGGCCAATTCTGCAACCACGCATATGGATCTCAGTAATAGTATTGTTTGTCAAAAGCATTTCCCCCATATGATAGCAAGCATCATCGTTCAAAAAGTTATCAGTTAGGTTTAATACTTGGACTGCCTTATTGTATTGTAAAGCTTTGGCCATTGCCTTGAATCCATTCGGATTGATGCAGTAATACCGTAGATCTATTCGGCTTTCAAGGAGCCCTCTATGGAAACTTCTGACTGGGCACTGATCCATGTCCTTGCAGATAGCTAGGTACAAGGCCTGACCATCGTTCGGGTATGTGATTAAACCTTCACGGGCTAACAATGCTTTCTCTATTCCTGGATCTGTGATCGGCGGGTAACAGTAGTAAGGGTGTCTGAACACAGAACTTGCCGACATGGTGATATACTTCCCGCATATTTCTCCGCTACCAGGGTCATACAACCCTTCGTTATATAAACATTTCTTCTTGTTTTCTTCAGGCACTAATATTTCCAATGAAGACCATTCTTCCATCGGCGGATCCTCGGAACTCTCCACGGACTGGACTGAGAAGACCACGTCGACTGGCACTGCGTCAGTTGAGTTGTCGTCTGAATCCATCTTTATTTAGACTGATTGAATTCGGTCAAGGAAAATAAACAACATTCACAAAATAAATCTACTATAAAGTAAAAGTATCCCAAGAGATTGACACTGACAATACAGTCAGATTTTTATTATTGATTGTCAAAATAGTACTGACAGGGATTGAAATTGATGGAACAACGGGTGAAACCGTGATCAAACCTTTAAAAAAAAAATTCTTTGAACACTAATAATAAAAAAATGGCCAAGTGCGAGTCAGACTCGCACACGAAGGGTTCCGTACCACAAGGCAAAAACGCCAAAATAAACACGTTTGTTGTATGGGAGCCCCCCTTAAATATTTATTTTATTTTTAGTATTTATTGTTAAAGCGGCAACAGAAATAGGTACATAATTTGTGAAAATTTCAACTGTCTAGCTATCGCGGTTCTTGAGATACAGCCTGGTGACAGACAGACGGACAGACAGCGAAGTCTTAGTAATACGGTCCCGTTTTTACCCTTCGGGTACGGAACCCTAAAAAAGATGATTTAAAAAAATATTTGTCCATTACTTTTACCGCAAATAAGGAGAATATACCTCAAATAGTCAAAGGAAAAACACAACTTCTAATCGCCAAATATACCAAAAGCGCAAATCAAGTGAGCAAGTTCAAATGCGTCGATAAGAAACTGTTGAGTGACACGATTAATTACTTCCTTAATTAATGAGTAACAATGAACTGTACAATCTGTTACATTATTATAACGATAAGATGTACAGTGCGCTCCTGATATCCGCTCCCACGTCGCCTTATCACGACTCCTCATAAAATCTGACTAGGTCAATCACCCGTCTAGGTCCACGACAGAGATGCGTCTTTTTTTTTCTAATTTTTAAACTTGATTCATACCAAATCTACTAAACTACTAAAGTATATTAAAAAAGCGGGCTCAGAACAGAAGACAGAATTTACAATACAACTACAACAAACACAATCACACTAATATTATAAAGGCGAAAGTTTGTGAGTGTGTGTGTGGTCATATGTATGTAACTTCTTTACGCTCAAACGGCTGGACCAATTTTGAACAATACGCAACGTAATTTCGGCATAATGTGTCGTCAGTAATTCAAATAGCATTGCAGGCGTAATCATGCCGAACTTCGGTCGCGTACCTTCGGCATAGTGTGTTTAGACACGTGGCTCAATTAGACGTAGAGTCTACATCTAGCGTTACCTATAAAAATCAGTGGCCTTTCGGGTCCCTTGAAAAGTAAATTGCATTGACCCTTTGGATCAATTTAGCGACTAGCCCCCATGTCTGTGCATGGTATCGAGTACTGGCGATTAATCAAACGAGAAATCAGGATAATTTATATATCTTCAGTCACGGGCGTAGCCAGGGGCCCCCAAAAGTTCAGATATTAACATAGAATTAAAATAAGAACACAACGAGTGAAAACAGACTGAACGACTTGGCTCTCATGAATATTCACTATTCGATAGAAATTGATGCGAATGGAAGTAGTGGATATATTTAAAAAGAAAAACAGACGCTTCATTTTGTAATATTCTGTTTCTGTGATATATAACAGAACCTTATTTTTTTTATTTAGCTTATAGTTTATACTGTCCTACTGTTCGAACAAGGACCCCAATTCTTTCGATGAGATTTTTTCTGTGTATTTTTCACATCTTTAATATTTTTCATAAATAGGGTAATTTTATGTACTTTTCGTCGTTTTATTTTCTTGAACCCTCACCCCCCCCCCCCCCTAACTAAAACCTGGCTACGCCCGTGTCTTCAGTAGTAGATAATTAAAAATTACTGTATTTTTGTAGTCCTAGTCGCAGGTGTGTAACCAGCCTTAATCGCGATCTCAACGCGCTAACGGACCGAGTGGCGCCCGGCGCGGCGCACGGATTTTATTATTGTTTTATATTCGAAACAATTAATTTTATATTTCGCTATTGAGATGATTCATGTGTTTTTATATTCATATAAATTATTTCAGATGTCCAGACTGTTTTGCCAGACATAGTCTAGCTTTTTATGGTCTGAAGTTTTTTGCTGACCGTATGTAGAGTGAAATGCAGTTGTTATAGCTTCACAGATGATTTTAATTACTGGAAAATTGCCGAATTGTATTTATTACTGAAAAAATTGCCGAATTCTATTGTATTACTGAAAAAAATGCCGAATTGTATTTCTTTGAGGAATGCCGGACGTTCGTGATTCGTGATTAGCTCGATCTAGGTAAATAAATAAAATAAAATCCAGAAGATAAAGAAAATTTCACATCCATACTAATATTATAAATGCGAAAGTGTGTCTGTCTGTCTGTTACCTCTTCACGCTTAAACCGCTGAACCGATTTAGATGAAATTTTGGTATAAAGATAGTTTGAATCCCGATATTCCCACGTACTTAATCGAAACATAAGCGGGTGAAGCCGCGTGGCGCTGCTAGTTTTCCATAATTCAGGCGCCATTTTGGGTGGAATTCTTCTAACGGTAGAAAATATTTATCTTCTTCATAAATATTATATTTTATGATGATCAACCTTTCATAAACAATACACGCACTGTACCTATACGATATGACTTGACTGGGTAGGTAGGTACTGTAGAGGTATTCCTTAAAACAATATAGTCTTTAAAAGTGATTACGTGTTTGTATCTAAACTATGGAGATCCCGGCTGGATCTTCACAGTACTGTCATCATCATTTTATTTCGGGTCGGTGCAGCAAATTTTTTTTTTACTTCTGTATTATAGACATTATAGTCCGCGCGGAACTAGTTGGCCGCGCCTTAGGTATGTGAGCGGTGGGACGGAGGGGCGGGGGAGGGGGCGCATGACTCAGTAGAGTACGTGCGTTGCGAACAATAGGCAACCCCGCCGCCCTCACCCCCGTCCTCACCCAAGGCGCGGCTAACTAGTTCCGCGCGGACTATAGTAGTACTGTATTTCCTCTAAAACCATTAAACTCAGTTTCAAAGTAACAATAAATCAAACTACCAATTAAAACACAGATCAAACAATAGTAGATTCAACAAAATCAACGACAATAGCAACGAAATTTCACTTTCGCGACAGTTCAAGTGTCCATCGAACACAATTGTGATAAATCCATTACATCTGCGCGGCGACCAGTTTCTCAGTAATTTGCCAATTAATCCATTGAGGCCGATTAACGAGCGAAGGCTGAAGAACCTCGCCTTAAGCGACGGCTTTGATAAATCTTCGTTGTTAAGGCGAAGAGATATTGCCTTTGTCTTGGTGTTGATCCCAATTGGGAGTATGGTCAATGGTGATCTATGATTCAACTTTGAAGGATTACATAATCAGCCTATAATGTTCCCACTGCTGGGACACAGGCCTCCTCTAGGTGAGAGGGAGTGGGCCGTAATCCACCACGCGGGCCCAGTGCGGGTTGGCAGATGTCACATGTCTTCGAATTTTTGGTTCTAGGACATGCCGGTTTCCTCACGATGTTTTCCTTCACCGTTTTGAGAGCAGTGGTGATGAAACAATGTACACAAAGTAAAGCGCCTGTCTGGGTTCGAACCTACGACCTACAACTCGTAAGTCGCGGCCGTTACCACTTGGCCACCACTGCACTCAATGAATTCAGTTTTGAAGGATTGTTTGGGTATTTTGTCAAAGACGGGAAATATTTCAGTATTTTAGGTCTTGGTTGATTGCTACTTGCAAATCAGCGAAATCGACTATCCTTAGGTATGTGAAAGCACTCCGGAGCCGGTGGATAACCCAGCTAAGCGTTGCTATCATAATTCATAGTATTTAATCCACCAGTCGGTTCGGTATAAACGTTTTGTTTTTCTAAGTCAGGGCATCATCTGCCTAGCCTTTTCCCAACTATGTGGGGTCGGCTTCCAGTCTAACCGGATGCAGCTGAATACCAGTATTTTACATAGAGCGACTGCCTATCTGTCCTCCACAACCCAGTTACTGGGTAATACGATACTCCTTGTCAGATTTTCGGTCTTCTGACTACCCGTAACGACTGTCGAAGATCCACGAATGACAGCCGGGACCAACGACTTAACGTGCTTACCGAGGCACGGAAGGGTTTCGGTCTGTAAAGATGGTCACCCATCCACAGACCAACCGCGGCATGCGTAGCTTAACCTGATCGATCGACCTGTGCGACTGTTATTATTTAGCCACGAGCCCCTCACACACTTTAAACTTCCTCTATTACATGGTCAAATTAAATTAGTTAATTTAAAAAAATCTATACAAACACAAAACACACACATGATAAAAAAAAAGAAAACAAATTTTCTCAACTCATACTTCAAGTAACAAACAACAAGTATCAAATCTTTTTTTTTATTTTATTTTGTTTAGATATCGATCACGTCATCACGTTTGCGGAGTTTTGCTAGCACATTTAATTTGACCTTGTATACTCATTTCTTACCTTATCCATTTTCGTCGCTCCATCAAGATAACCCACTTATTCAAGCACAACTAGACACAACGTTGCTTGATACAATTTGCGTTCGACTCCGACCGGGCCCGTTTCGCGTTTCAACCAGTTTGTCAGGCATGTGCTTTCGAACAATTAAACGATACCTATCGATACGGTTTCACATCGCCATTGCTTCCCAAGGATGGGTGGGGTCAGGGAAACTACGACTCGGTCTCAACGCAATAGAGATGTTGTCGATTAGAAATCTTTTACTAATTGGCTGATGTCTCGTTAGGAAGTCGGCAATTGAGGCCTTGATGGAATGGGCGTATGGGTATTGGGAATGAGGGTAGAGCACTGAATTGATTATATGGATAGGATTCCTAGGTTAAACAAATATTTAATTGGATATTTTTGAAATAGGTACTTATTAGGAAGATTTACCAAAAACAAATTTCTTATTACTAAAACCTTTTGAACAGCTATTCTATGCCTGTAGGTGATTAACACTTTCAAGGACACTATACGGGTATACCTAGCCGTCATACCTATAAAACTTCTATTGTGTCTCGTTTACCGCGCCGGAACCTGTTGACAGTCTTCGCCTTCCACCTTTTGGCCTAGATTTTTTAGTTGAATAGCTTTTACTAATTATTGAATCGCTTTTTGTCTACAGGGTCGACATAAGAGGAATGCGACATTTCCTGGAGGCCAGACTGCGAGTCTGCTGCAGTCTTCAACAACTAGAAGTAAGTATTGCTTTAAAAATAATAATCCATTTACTTTCAGGTAGGTGACACATGCCCATAGATAAATACATATTTATAGCACTGTGTGACCTAAACCCGCACTTTAGTAACGCCTTTCAGTGACTTAAATAGTCCATTTTTACACAGAAAGAAAAGCGTGATTTAAATGCGGGCAAACGACCGAACGAACGAAAACGAACGAAAAGAATACGTGTCACCTAAGTAGTCTACAAGATTAGTTTTTGTTTATACTAAACCCGAAAAGGGGTCATTGTACTCATCATTTTGAACAACTTTTTCTATGGGATCAACCTTGAAATCGAGAAAAAAAACAGCTGTTCCCTACATTTGTGTTATATTACAAAATGTATACAGCGATTATTTTTTCAAACAAGCATTTATTTCCATTTTCAGGCAACTAAAGTGCACTTTTGAACTGTCAAGGAATTGTCTGTTAGTCAGAAAGTTGGAGGTTAGTCCTACTTTGACATATGTCTGATCCATCCCTCATAATTCCAGAATACTCAGCAGACGCGTCAACTCTTCGCGACGTAGCAGACGGGTGCCAGGCCACCAGGCCCCGGTACTGTTCTGGTGGCACCACCACCTGGCCCGGCCCCAGGGTGCAGCCGCCGCAGCCTGAGATCCCCAGCCTGGCTGCACCAACTCCCATCGACACCAAAGGTAAGATTTACTGTAACGATGTCATTGTTTGAATTAAATTTCCAATGCAATCCATTCAAAACTTTCCAGAATTAAACAGGAATTTGGCTTTCTAAATGTCACACCCTATAGGATTTACCATCACCGATCACCGAACCCATAAACAAATGATAAGAAACAAGACAATCCCAGCCACTTAGACACACTATAACAAATGACCACTTTCCACCACCATTACCGACCACATACCATCCATCCATTGTGGCTGCCGTTAGCTGCCACTAAGTACCAGTTCTATGCGCGTGAGCAGGTGCGCCTGCGCAGACCCGGTCAGCTCTGACCAGACTGACCATAAATCTCGATGTCCGCCGACCAAGCGTTAGACCTAATTAAAAGCTGTAAGATAGAGGAGATGGTGTAACTTTTTAGAGTTTGTGTTTTATGTCATAGGCTGAAGCGAGAATGCATTAGTGACGTGAAATTAGTCGGTTTATGAAATATCGATGTTCAATAGACATTTTAAGAAAATCACAACTCCTGCTTTTCAAACATCTTTCGACATATAGGTACACATACATTATAGTTGATGATCAGTTTTCCTTTACTCAGTTTCTTCAGTTTTTCTAAATAAGCATAAGTATCATGAGCCTATAACATTTCCCTCTGCTGGGACATGACAGGCGTCCTTTCTGTGAGGTTTTCTAAATTCTGAGAGTCCTTTGAGGTTCTTTTAAAGCGTTCCGCAGTTTCACAACTTTGTTAATTTTGCTGTTATTCAAATAACTAAATTCTGTGGACTTGCCATGTCACCACTTAGCATCGTCGCTTATCCAAGGAAACCAATTTCTGACGTCGTCACAACCGCCTTTCCCGCTATCTCCCATTCCTGTTTCGCAAGTTTATACGCACGAAGACATATCAAGATTATCAAGCTATCCAGCAGGTATAAGATACTTCTCATTGTACGAAAAGCGAGGTCAGCTAAAACTGGAAATGTATAACTTGACTGGTCGTCGTGTGTACAACCGATATCGCCCAACCCTTACAACACCACCCATTAAAGACGATGATTCACACCCTGCACCGGAACGGGGACTCAGCGTCAATTAAATTAAGCACCGTTACGATAAATATTCCATCGGAAGTCTATAGCCTAGCCACTAGGCAGCCTGGCAGCCTGTCCCACCAGACAGGCGTGAATATGTTACTTAGTAAATTGATGTCGTTACTTAACTTGATAGGCTTCTAAGCACTCTAGGTGGACTGACTAAGCACTAAGCTAACCAGTTTGAAGTAACAAAGTTGCTGACCAACTTTGTTTGACAAAGATGCAAAGGATTCGATTTGTTTGTTGAATGATATTCCTGGTAATGAAAGGATAAAGATTTCCTGTTGCTAATTGCCTGCTCCAGCACTTTTGGATAAGTTTCGGTTATTTTTTTTTTTCAGTCAGATAACTTCAGCCAGTTCTGGTTCATTCTTAATTTAGCGGTGACTAGTATCTGAGCAGGGGTATCGGCCCCGACTTACGAGGTGTAGGTAGTGAGTTCGAACCCACAGAGGCACTACACTGCTCTCAAAACGGTGAAGGAAAACATCGTGAGGAAATCGGCATGTCCTAGAACCAAAAATTCGAAGACAATTTGTGACATCTATTGTTCTTGTACAAATCGTGCCTAAATAATTTGAATTTTGAATCTACCAACCCGCACTGGGCCGCGTGGTGGATTACGGCCCACTTTCCCCTCACAGAGAGGAAGCCTGTATCACAATAGGCTATTTGACAATGTAAAAAATAAGGTCATAATTATTGACACTCGTATAGATTATCGCTTTTAAAATCGATTTGCATTAATTTTACTACAAAACAATGTATTATTTATTAAAAAAATCCCGAAAAAACTTCATCTTTTTAAATCAGGCGCCACGTAATCGAAAACGGTCTGGATTGGCTGAACTTATGATGACGTCATGGTATAGTCAATTACTGTCTATCGTTGACAGAACAGATGACTTTTGTCTAGTATCTCGACCGTTTCAACGTTTGTTTACGTGTAACAATATGGCGTCGTGACGTCACAATACGTCACGACGCCATATTGTTAAAGATAGCGTTTTGACGGCTTATTTAAACAGTACATTTTTATTTACTATTTTCTAAAAGAAATACATTATGCAATTTGAAGTAATAGGTTTTTGTGGGCTCGTTAGACACCATTAAATAATCTGAGATGTTTATCAGAAACCAGTCAAATAGCCTATTAAGACCAAAGCCTAAATATTATGCCGATGAAGCTGAAATCTATCAAAATAGAAGGCAGTTTTAAACCATCAATTTCTTAGACGAGCGTCAATTGCACTGTTATAATTTACAATCGTTAAACAAGATCTGTTATGCCCCATAAATTTTAGCATTCGCAGAACGAGTCACTGTCCTCCTGGAAATTGGAACGTCTCGCGAAATCGGGCCATCATACGACACCCCAATAAACTTTTATTAAAGACATATGACATATGTATGCAATAATATCCAATTTAGTCGTCCACATAACTGAACTGGCGCTAATTCCTTGGCATCAAAACACAAGCTCCAATCGTTTACATTAGAATATTTATGTGTCAAGATAAATAAATACTAATGTGTGTCTGGATTTATAGACGTGTTAATTAACACGTCTATAAATCCAGCCCACTGCACAAACAATAGCAATCGCTAGACGAATATATCATAGCTAGGAACAAAAATATATACAATACTAAATGCGACCTAGGAGCAAGGCCGGTACCGGTGTAACATTACTTAAGTTCAGAAGGACCGCTTGACCATACGCAATCACTACGACGTTTAGTTAAAAAACTATAAAATGTAACCCCTCGGAAGTCACAGAATTGACCTTCTCACGCCGCCGCGCCCGGTCCAGTTGAAGTGCGATCTCGGAGTTAGTCGAGATGATAAATGTCTGAAGGCTGCAAGATGCCTACATTCCTTCTCTGCCCAGCGCCCTATGTACAATCTTCTCTCCTATCAATGTACCCACAACCACCTATGGATAGTCCGCTGTTATAGTTTTCATGGTTCATAACCATTCGTAAAGTACGAATTAAAAAATAATTGCAGTTTCATAGGTTTGTCTTTAACTTAATTTTATTTTATTTTCTTAATCTTTTTCTTCTTCTTTCTTTATTAAAAATGGACTGGAGTACTGGACACTCTGCGACTTTCTTTATGGTCACAATCCTCGCCCATATTTATGTGTGGTGCGCCTACGCAGTGCGGTGCGTTCGCTTGCGCCGATCCTAATTACTGATCTAACGGCGGTCAAGCGCGCCCTCTAATTACAGATTGTGATAATGTTATTTAGAAACTCCATCGTGCTATAATGTTGGTGTTTTCATCGTATTTTCTGTATCTGCACCACATTGCGGTGTATCTTTGTAATTTATATTAATTGCTTTAGGTTTTCATGTCTGGGAAAGTAATGTAGAATGTATGGGATTGTTATCGTAGTGTTGTAAGAAATAGACATGTGTTCAAAACTTCAAATTACGGGTGTATATTTGTTTACGCTATTGCATGTCTGAGCGGTTGTTTTCTTCAAGTTGTTTTTCTAGTTATCAACTATAAATGGTTTTATCCGATAAAATCTATCAGAGTGCAGATCAAAAATATTTTTTATAATATTTATGGATTTTCTGGATCGGAATTCGCAACAATAAACCTTCACGATTGTTTGACGATGATATTAAAATAATGCCACTTACTACGTAACTCGCTTAAAGTTCCTATGTAGTAAATGTCAATTACAAGAAACACGAGAAGGGTCAACAAGATTCTAAGAGGAGGCAACAAATTGCCACTACATACTACGCAATATGTCTGCCGTAGCTCCCAGCCATTCATAGACTAACACACATTGACATATATATTACTAGCGTAAGGACCGGGCTAACGGCGCGACTAAATGGCACCAACGCGCTGGCCCTAAAATGACGGTTTTAGGGCCAACGCGACTCAGTTGACAGTGGTGCGCGCGAACTTCGAACTTCGAACGAAGAACTTCTATGTAAAATGTTCAGACGGGCGTATCCTTACTTTTGAAATCATTGCTAACACACCTTTTTAAGCAAATATTAGATATTATAGACAGTAATAACCAAATAACGGGTTCCACAAACAAATTGCTGTATCCATATTTAGTAAGCTCACTATAATTTGCGAACAGAATGCTGATAAGTTAAATGTTAACATCATAAATTAATGTTGTTTTATTATTTGCTGTTGGTTGGTATTAATGCTGAATGTACCTACTCCTGTGTTTTGTAATCATGTAAAATTACATTAGTGTTTGGTTATTTATTAGTTATTGTTTTGATGCAATATCTGATCTATGGGTTAAATTAACGTAGGCAGTAGTTGCACATGCCTACTTCGGTCCAAAAATACCAGAGTTGATTTAGTTATGGTCCCTGCTCATGCAACGCTTAGGGAGATTTATAGTACTTACTAATTCCATGATTTGCAGTAAGTTGCGTTCGCTTTTCAAACGAAATTTCTAATTCTTTTTACAAGCTTTTTATTAGCTTGCTTCGTCTTCATTTGCTGATTTTTTTTTTGTTCTTCAACAAAAGATATACACCACTAAACATTACATATTATAGTTTATGGAATATAATTATTATATTTATTTACCTTGTAGGCAAAGCCAAATGAGACTAGGTACGTTTCATACAAAGTCGGGCCCAACCCCAAAGAGCGGCCGGCCCGAGAAAAAAATGTGTTACCCTGGTCGTGGAAGTCCTCCTTATAATTTTTTACTATTGCGCCGAATCTCTACGACAGTTCCGACATTTTGGATTTTCAGCCTAATATGGCAATCTTCTTTTCATGTATTCTCACAATGGCGATACTACACCTCCTTTTTTTTTGAGGATGGGAAATCATTAAATGACCCCTCCCGCTCTAGGTGGAGCGGAAGGGAATGTCAGACTCTTACTGGCTAAAACCCACCCATGTTCCTTCCTTAGCCCTTTATGTTCCGGGCCAGCGGTAACCCTTTCGGACAATCCGGCTGACCCGGCAGGCTGCGGTCCTAACGGGCCCCTTCATTGATGCTATACTTAATACTACACCTCCTTCAATAAGCATAAGATTCAAATAGCAAAAGCTCTAACTCATAATTTTATTACAGAATCAAATCAAAACATAGTAGTTATTGTGAACAATATTTTATTAACAGTTGCGTTATCGTTAAGTTTAATTTATTGCTTGTAAAACAGCCATACTCTGCGGATAAATGAAAATTTACGCTTCAAAACAATCCTCTTATGTTTCCAGGAATCGTAAATGCTGGTTCTTGTAATAGGGTACTGTCAACTTAGATAATTAAGTTATTTGTGGTCCTATAGGCAAGTCTTAACTACAGTTTATTTTAAACCGACTAGTCAGAATTGATCAGTAGGTACATTCGGTTTTCTTCCATGAGTTCGGACGTTGATCTCTTTTCAAATGAATTTTCCGAATTGAATAGAGTTTAATGCCCATCTTCCAAGCCTTTTCCCAGTTATATTAGGGTCGTTACAGCTGACACTGGTATTCAGCTGCGTCTGGTGGTGGTGGCTGGTATAATTATTAGACATGGAGCGACTGCCTGTCTTGACCTCCACAATCCAGTTGATGAGTAACACAATGCTTGAGTGCCTATGAGTCTAGAATAAGGGTCTTTTCCTCCAAAATTAGCCAAATTCAGTTAATTTTAAAAACATTATTTATTTTTAAGAACCAAAATGTGTTATTCTTTAAGTTCTGTAAAGGAAGAGTACGGTTTTGTTTCACTTTCGTTAAGTTGCGGTGCGCGCGCGCCGCGGAGCGTGTCGGCGACATACAGAATGTAGGTCCCACTGTGTACGCAGACGCAACCAAACGAAGCGTTTGACGGAAAGTTCGGATGCTACACGTGTTCCGAATATTCAGCTATGTTGTTGTATCACACACTCTCAATCTCAAACTGAATCATTTTAAAGGATATTGCTTATCCATTCCTTCTTAAGTTCGAAAAATTTGTCTGCTCAACAACGTCAATAACGCAATGAATGTTGTTGAACTGTCAAAATGAGAGCCATTTACTACTGATAGTGTGTTAGGTACGCAATTTTACCTCGCTGATTTTGCTTACAAACTGAAAAATACTGGTCTCGTTTTAAAAGATATCTCACAGAGCTTAGCAATGTAACGAATAGGTACTTGAATGTTTCCCCTCGTTTAATTAAGTCTTTGTTAGTTCAGGTCACTAAATTAATTGAAAAAGCTTAAACAGCAAAAAATTACTACAGGTCGTGACTAGCTCAGAAACAAAATGTCCAAGGAAACATCTTTTTTTTTAAATCCCTAGATTGCAGCTTGTCGAAGAGACCTTTTCCTCCAGGCTTCAAACAGACAATGATAGTTATTTAAACAGTCGATGACGTGTTAATTTTACTTGACGAGAGCTAATTTAAAAAGACATAACATATCTACATTTTAATTTTAACCTTTGGCGTTAATTTTATTTGACAGCTGTTTTTATGAAATCTATTTTACAAAGACACATAAAAATCTATAATTATTTTAAGAACGAGTAATTTTAACTGGTTACTTTTTTCTACATCTTCATGGTATATAGACCAGTTTCTTCTTACAAAACCACAATTTCCACGCACTGGACAAGCCAACGTACAGACATAGGTATTTAGTTAGCCCGAGGGCCCAATCTATGGAGGAGGACTTGTCTCGTTCTACAATATTTGTGGTTTTTATTTACATATTGTGGCATGTAAAGTAAAGTAATACTAGTTCTTGAGTTACTGGTGATTGGCATTCACTGAAACATCCTCGCAGACAGACATAAAATGCAACTAACACACCTACACCTAATAGGTAACTATGCTAATGATATAGCCAATTAGCTAATAAAATTACTATAGCTGACGGGTTGTTGACATTTAATTGTCATTTTCTGGAGCATGTTGGTAGTTAGATTTAAAGACTAACTTACTTTGTAACGATTTTATTTGTTTAACGTTAGGGTGCGTCTAGATTATGTTATATAACACATAAACTTATGTTATATAACACGTCCAAATTATTTAACATTGCTAACTTCTCTATAGAAACATGTTTTATAACTATGTTTAATAACATGTTATGTTACACAGTGTGGACACACCTTTAGTAGGTAATAATGTTATTATGTTACCTGATGAAAAACTACAATTTGCAAATTCTATTTTTTCTTTTTTTTTTCTTGGCAACCATGTTGTCATGTTTTGCCGCCAAATTCCTTGCAAGACGATACTATTGAACCATTTATTTTCCAGATTACTTATAACATGCAATTTGTTAGTAATTACATAGGTACACAATTTAAACACAAATGTTTGTACATACATTTGGCACATTTTCGTAATAATTAATAAACCTCGTTAAGACAGTTCCTCTCAAACTTTCAGTGAAAATACGCTCTATTTCAAGCCAAGATTCAACAAAAAGCCTAATAAAACTCCTTTATGTAACTAAGCCCTATAAAATCCCACAACATAACATTATAAATTATAATAGTAACACCATATGACCATAGACTAGCAAAAAACATCGGTAGGTAGTTCCATGCGTCTTCTCAGAAAGCTGTCAGTCAGTTCAGCATATCATATGAGAACATGACTAACGGGGTTCAACGACCCTAGCTAATGGATTTTCTGGCTCCTACAATTTTTTTGATAGACTTAAAATGTACGTACTTTTTAGCACGTAATGATGTTTCATTATAATTATATAAAGAAATGTGACCATTAGCTGCCTTTTTCGCTAGAGAACCAATTTTGTACCTATTTTGAGTTGTCGCTTTTAGATTATAATCTGAAATACTTATCTATCTGAAGTATTTTTCGTGTTAAAGTAACTGTGAAATGATATGAAAATCAATTTTGCTATATTGGTTGGTATTTGTCGACTGATACTTAAACCATAAGGCACACTACCGAAAGATATAATCTATTCTCCATTCGCGATTTATTTGCCAAAAATGTAAACAAATATGAGTTTATGGAAAAATAACTTTAAATCCTACACAATAAAGTTCAGTTTACTTCAATCATTTTGGAGGATTTTGCTAATCCATTCCTTCTTACGTGTGAAAAATTTGTCTGCTCAACAACGTAAATAACGCAATGTATGTTGTTGAACTGTCAAAAGAACTTTTACAAGAAACACACAATACCTATCATTAATACAGTTTGAAACGAACCATCAAATTAATTAAAAGTCTCACGCCTAACAGAAAAAAGTTATCATCGTCGATACGACTAATCACGTTATTTGTCGATAACTTTCACTTTGTAAAGAAACAGATTTAAAAACCTGTTTTAACACAATTTATGTTATAACAGCTACCTACAAGTGTGTACACTACACAATATTATGTAATGTAAATACTTGGTAAAGTTGACACTAATTTGATGTGCTTAAGTAGGTACCAAAACAGCATGTTTAAATCTTATTTGCAATGACATAAACAAAAAAAAATATCGAAATGAAATGAATAAGGCGAAAGCGCCAGGGTGCTGGTCAGTATTAAGTTTTACTTTGTTTATAATATGACTCGCGGCCGTAACAAATATGTATTTACAGAATTATAATCATTAAAGTCATCAACACAACTCTCTAAGACCAAGTAATCCCACTGAATGATTATTTCATGAAATCTTGACATTTGGGGATTATACTAATTTAACAAGTGGTATTACTTGTGTTGATGACTTTAATGATTATAATTCTGTAAATACATATTTGTTATGGTCGCGAATCATATTTTAATCAATGTACCACTTAATCTTGACCAGCAAATTGCAAAAAACCTACCTTAGCGCTTCCCCCTTAAGTATGAAAAATTTAACATGTAAAGATATTTGTGACCGACCCTCAAACATTATTTTGTCGCGAGTGTGTTAATCATTCAAACTCAAACTCAAAGCATTTATTTCAATTAAACTTTTGAATTGGCAAGAAGTGTGTCAATCAGAAATATGAAACTAGTTGCCCATTCCAAAGCGTAGTAGGTACCTAGTGAGAAGAACTTCATGACCTAGGGTTGCAGTTTCAATTTTCTGATTCATAAATCGGCACCTTTTAAGCATTTAAATCGTACCCTATCTTCTAGCCATTGACATATACATAGATATCCGGAGATATGCCTTCACTGCATATTTGTTCAAGTTCAAGTGTCGCCACATTTTCCCCGCCTCGGAAACTCCCACAAAAACAAAAGAAATAAAAACGGCACACATTATCAAAAGGGGCGGCTTTTTTCGCACGCACACAAGAAAACAAGCGTAACACTTTTGTGATATCTTATTGCATACATGCTCAAAAGGGGCGGGCACTGGAAAGTATAGATAGAGTCACTGAATGCACACATGCAATTCTAGCATCAGCTAGGGAAGATGGGTTAATAGAAATATTTGATCGATAAAAATATCGATAGAAATCAACTACAAAAAAGAAGTGTTTTTGGGTTTTCAGTGTATTTAGTATTGTTTATTTTTTCTGCTTTTCAATGTGGTATATTTAAAACAAATAAAACCAAATCACGTAATAATATAAATTATATTTGTTTACAAATGACATTTAAGTAAATAAGTCGTTTCTTCAGTTTCTGTCTTACGTAAAATTAAAACTATTTAACTATCGTTAAAACCAAAATTCAATTATCCTATTGAACATAAAAAAAAAACTTTTATTAAAATTACCAGGTTCCTAATAATTAATTACCAATTAATTAACAAGCAATTTTAATCTAACCAAAATATAAGATTAAAAATAAGCCTTGGCAGTTAAGAGATGACCAGTCTCAACCTTTCGCGGCGCTCGTTCACGAACATGACGCGTGTATCAGCACCATCCAGCTCAACCATTTTGTAGGGAACCGAATGATCCAACACAAGCGCCACCATCGGAGATGACAAAGTGTCTAAGAGCTTTTGGAACTAGCAACGACTTTGTGAACTTTGAAGTCACTCGAAATTTATTTTTAGGTAAAACAGTTTTCTTTATAACCCCTTCCATCTTCTTACAAATTACTACTACATCCTCAGAGGGATAAACAAGACCATCTCTGTCTTTATGTTTAATAAATCGGTGATGGTGATTTATTTCGGTAGCTAGCAACGCCGATACACAGATATTACACTTCAACTTCTTGACAAGCGCATGTGCCACAAACCCAGCCGTGTATGCTATCACCGGTAAATTTGTTTCTGTGATGTCTCGTGTGAGCACATCTATCTCCTCGTCTAATAAAGCTTGTTCATAAAGCTTATTAAGGTCATCATCAGGATCAGGATCTTCCCACAGTATATTCTGTGTTTTTTTTTAGTAAACATGCATAATACTTTTGTACGTGGCTGTACTAATAATTGTTAACTTACGGTTTTATATACGTATCTTAATTTGAGTGTAGGTACAGCCCACTCAAAAAGCATGTGTCTTTTCGCGGACGACATAGAACAATCCTCTTTAAAATCTACAGAACAAATTACAGTTTGGTTTGAGGGAAACCAATTATTATCCCTGCCTGTTGCATCTATCCATTTATTTTTAATTTCTGGATCTTTTGGGAAACTGAAATAAAATGTATTAATTCTTGTAAAATAGGTTCTTAATATAATTTCGTATTTAGAAAAACTAACAATTATCGATATTCATATCTAAGCGCTACGCATCACTAGTGCATTATTTGACATGGGTCCGTTGCTAGGCAATTTTTTCATGTTATCTCAAAAATATTTCACAATGAAATATTGGTAAAATCCATAAATATTATAATTAGTGCAGTGATTTTTTACTTACCGGTTGTAGGACACGCCACTTGTCTTAAGGTTTGTAGTGATTGCTCTATTTTTGCAAATAAGGACGGAAAATTCGGCATTTTGTAAAAATACGAATTAACACTACACGTTCCGATGCAAACATATGACAACGGTGTTTATCGCCGCCACGCCCGTCGCGCATAGCAACACATGGTCAGGTTGATCTTCACCAGGCGACACGCGCCACGCCTCTATGCCATATCCCTCGATATATCCGTGGACATATATATTACTAGCGTAAGGACCGGGCTAACGGCGCGACTAAATGGCACCAACGCGCTGGCCCTAAAATGACGGTTTTAGGGCCAACGCGACTCAGTTGACAGTGGTGCGCGCGAACTTCGAACTTCGAACGAAGAACTTCTATGTAAAATGTTCAGACGGGCGTATCCTTACTTTTGAAATGATTGCTTCTAGCAGTGTAGACGCACCTTATAAAACCTCTGTTTGTAAAGGAAAAGAGTGCACAAATGTTACATAAAGTTCCCATTCCCATCTCAAAGCGTGCTCGTAGTCGCCCCACGGGCAGCACAATGCGATGCGCACGCGCAGTGGGTGTCGATGATTTACACCCGCCCGTCTACGGCCAGCTTCATTCATATTTATTAAACTTCGCAGTTTTTTCAATTGTAAATCTTTTCTGTATGATGAACGTGACACGTTGGGATTGCGCTATTTTGTGAGCACCAACATTCCAGAAAAAAAAGTATATTTTCATTTTTATTATTATTATTTGTCAATGTTTATTGCTTTTTTGTTGGGAGTTTAATTTATGGGGGGATAAATAAGGTGTTTTATAGTAAATACGCGAGTAATGTGTCTATTATTGTAATACTGTAAACCTTTTTTTGATAGGCACAGGTGTTGGTTTTCTCACTTAACTCATAAAATTATGTTAAATATTTTATTACATGTATTTATTCAATATCGTTTCACTTTATAAATAAATACAATAATATAAAACTACAGCCCATTACAACCGCTTCAGCTCCAATTAATAATATTAATTGGCAAAATAAACAAAATGGCGTGAAGCGCGCTTTTGTCGGCGTGTGCGCATAAAAATTTATACTTCATCCTCTTTATGGAGACTTATTATTATCTGCATTCTTTAAATGGATCATGATTATAAGCTGCAGGCGAGGAGTTTGTTAACATTAGTGGATGGATAACTATTATATTCATTCATTGTTGAATATGAATAGATTTGCCCACGAATCCATTCTTAAATCATTTTAATTAAAAGACTCATTACGTTTATGAAGATAGATTGTTAGTTTTTTTTATGAGAGTCAAAATGGCGGGTGTACCTTAACTAATCGAATCCTTCCATTTACCAAAAAAATGTACCTAAATTGTACTATTTAGTACCTAGGTTTAAATAAATTGTACCTTCTTCAGAACGAAATTATTTCGAAAGTAAGCCTACCGAGGTAGGGAGCTGGCTGCTACTCCAGTTTTTAGTGACGATTTTGTGACGCATAAAGATGCCAGCCGAATAATTTGTGATGTTCTGTCACAAATTGGCGGATAGCGACTGAAATAGGGTGACAATGTAACCTCGGTAGGCTGAACATTCTGATGTACATCAATATGGCGGGTGTACCTTAATTTTAATACAATTTCGTTCTGAAGAAGGTACAATTGTTTTAAACCTAGACACTAAATAGTACATTTTAGGTACATTTTTTTGGTGTAATTATATTTTATGAGTAATGGTTATATAATAAAATACTATAGAACACCCGCCATCTTGACGTCAATATGGCGGGTGTACCTTAATTTCGAAATAATTTCGTTCTGAAGAAGGTACAATTTATTTAAACCTAGGTACTAAATAGTACAATTTAGGTAAATTTTTTTGGTAAATGGGAGGATTCGATTAGTTAAGGTACACCCGCCATTTTGACTCTCATTTTTTTTTGTCCTAATTCCAAGACGCATTAAAAAAAAAATTAAACGATCTTAGTCTGAAATTCCCAATGTGTCATCGTACTTAAAAATGACTTAAACCTACGTCATCCAAAATTTCCGGTTAATCATCTAAAGAGTTGACTGTTGTAGTTTTTTTTTGGTCTGCATAGCATGCATAAGCGTAATCGGCCTTTAATGTTCATACTGCTGGGACACAGGCCTCCTCTCAGTGAGAGGGACTGGGCCGTAATCCACCACGCGAGCCCAGTTGGTAGTTGTCACATGTCTGCGATTTTTTGGACATTTGTTACTTCACGACCTTGCCTTTACTGTTTTGAGAGTAATTGTGATGATTTATTTACACAAAGTAAAGTGTCTGACTGGGTTTCGTTTTGGTCTGCACAGAGATTTAATTTTGTGTTATTTGATCAGCATTGAAATCGAAACTTCTCGATGTAAGACAAGTACTCACAGCAGTCACAGTACTAAAGTTTAGAACACAGTACTAGCCTAAGATAGGTTTCAGTTATGCCGCCTAAAAGTATGTACCATTTTAGATAAGTAGGTATACTTAGGTATCTCCTTCCTCCCTTTGCACAACAGATCTGGCAACTCCAAAAAAAAAACTAAACCAGGTCATAAAAAGTTGAATAATGTCCCGTAAGTCATAAAATAATTATATTCGTTTGTAAATAAGGCTCGCTGAAAGGGCGCGCGTATTTTTAAAACGCATCTTATTTTTATTGGGTCCTACCTACATGCGATCACCTCGTTATAGGACGGTGTGACAACCGGTTCATATATTGTGAGATGGCTCAAAATAGGCGGGGTTTTAAAATGAGGGATACAAATGAAATAGGTTTTAAACGTGTTACAATTTTTTTTCTATTTCTTTTCGTCTTGCAAAGTCATCTAAGTAAGTATATATTACTTATATAAAATGGTAAACTGACTGACTGATTGTTGATATATCAACGCACAGTCTAAACCGCTGCTCCTAGAGACATGAAATTTGGAGGGTGTGTTCTTTGTGAAGAGTAGGTATCCACTAAGAAAGGGTTTTTCGAAATTCCACCCCTAAGAGGGTGAAATTTCACGCGGACGAAGTCGCGGGCAGAAGCTAGTTTGGCATAAAACTTTTATTTTAATGCGTTGCTTAGATTACGATTCACTTTAAAGGCAGAGTACTTCATTATTAATTTGGTCAGTGCCTCTTTTAATCAGGCAAAATTATTAAACACTATCCAGAATTTGAGATCCGCTAGCTAGAAAGCCACGTTCTTTGAAATCTAATATTATTTGTCACATCAAAATTCGCCGCTTATTTAAAAACGTAGTAACAAATATATAAACTACTTTCCTATTGTTTCAGTTTACACAGACCAGCCAGTATCATCAGCATCCCCTCCGACCCGAGATAAGATCAACGGAGAAGAGAAGGCGAGGTCTCGGCGCAGGGATACCTGGGCCGAGCCTACTACACCGCCTGTTACTGACGATGGTAAATCTATTCCCGCTATCTACATTATACTATGTATTAAAGGAACCAAGGCTTCCAAGAACGACGGGGTCCTTGGATAGATGAAAGGTGATTCGGTTGCCCATGGTCATTCGCAAACTGCACCTCTCAAGCAGAATTAGTTAGCGTGGCTGTGCTTCTGCCTACAAAACAAGACCTTTCACAAAGGTATCTCTCTATTAATTAGAATAGAATAGAATACTCTTTATTATGTACACCATATAAATTACAGACATAAATATAGAAACTGTACAAAGGGTGACACAATGGGCGGTAAATCTAAGTTGTACCACAACTTTCGCTTCTTCTGCCGTTTTCATTATTTCATTATGATACGTCTGCCTACTTGGGGATGTCGCGTATCGCTCATCTACCTACATGGAGTTCTACAGCTTCAAATATATAATATCTATTTAGCTTAACCCATTTCATTCTGCTCTAGCAACCAGTGTTCGTTCGCCGCTTCTCCAACATCAGCACCAGCAGTATGACGAACAGCTCCGTGACATCGCGGCGTCCCTCACAAGACCGCGCTCTAGGCGGGCGCTTCCACCGACGCTTGAGAGACCTACAAGACTGCCACCACCAGATCGACTGCCGGTGAGTTACTATGCTATTCACACCATAACTGGGAGAACCTTTTGACAACATAAGAGTGTATTAGGATAAACGAGGGTCATACACATACTTTACGGGAGTATACAAAGATCAGCTGTTTTATACATTTCACCCTGTTTTACATTTTTGTATCTACAACCACCGATTTTTTACTTGTATATTTCAGAGTTGGTCCCATAGTTAAAGTTGATTATATTCGTGAGTACTACACACGGTATAGTTTTTCGTATTACCATTAAGAGCGTTTACGCCGAACGGCATTTCATACAAACTTTCAAGCCCTTGTTTTTCGAAATGAATGAACCGATTTTAATGAAACTTCATACGCATAAGCAGGATATAAAGGTCTAAAAAGTTAGTAGAGAACATTTTCGAAAAATAGTGTTACAGCCAAATTAGACCGATTTTAAACTTTTCATAGAAACCGAGATTTCCAGTTATCTTTTTTTTAAAAAGACATTTCGAAAATGTTCTCTACTAACTTTTTAGACCTTTGTATCCTGCTTATGCGTATGAAGTTTCATTAAAATCGGTTCATTCATTTCGGAAAACAAGAGCTTGAAAGTTTGTATGAAATGCCGTACGGCGTAAACGCTCTTAAGACGTAAAAAAATCGCAATGAATCCTCTGATAAATAAATCTCACAAGTGCTTAAGTTACCTGTTTCGTAGATAACTTACAGATATTGAAAGATATCAATAAAATTGGATTACCACTGTCATCCGCTGTAGTGCCCTTTTGAAATGAAATATTTATTTTGTGTAAGTAGGACTTCTAAAACACTTTTACAACTAAATTTCGGGATTTTTTTTATAACTGGTTGTCGCCGCTATTATTGGTATTTATAATCTAATATCTCTTCCAGGCCCGTGGTTCACCAGACGGTGGCGCACCACCAGAAGAGGCCAGCTCCAGTTCAGCAAGTGAAGGTAGCGAGCCTACTGACGCAGTGGAACCAACAGAAAGCGGCGAAGGAGGCAGAGTTGAACTGCCAGCTGAAAGATTACTCCATGCAAGAGCAGGGTGGCTGCAAAGACGAGGGCCTGCAGGCTGGTCACGTCACTGGTTTGTGTTAAGAGGGGCAGCCCTACTGTACTTCCGGGATCCTCACGCAGAACATCGAGGACTGATGGATGGGGTTATTGACTTGAGTGGGATATCAAGAGTGGTAGAACTGCCAAATTCTACACAAGGATATGCTTTTGAGACTGAGGTACGTAATACCTATACTAAAACCCACAGTTTGTCGATTGTGCAAGTTAAACATGTTTCTAATGAATCGTGTTTTGTTTCACAGACTTGGGATGGAAAGCATATAGTCCTGTCGGCAGTAACAGCTGGCATCAGAGCCAACTGGGTGTCGGCCATGAGAAGAACAGCTGGCTTACCAGACACAGGACCACTATCACTGATATTACGAGAGGATACCGTTGACCAAGCTTCGGAATCCTCAACATCACCTGTCACCCCCGTAACGCCCATCACAGGCAGATCAGCGCCTTTCTCATCAGACGAAGAATACCGAACAGCTTCCGAAGGTGGACGAAGAGATAGCGCTGATTGGGGAGACATGGGTCCTCAACCACCTCCGTCCCCACTCCTCACAAGGACTCCGATATCCAAAGTGAAAGAAAAGGTTCGCATCAGAACTTCCCACCAGGCACCTCCGCGACCAGACACCCCTAAAGGTGACCGAGACGAAATTGACTCTACCAAAGAAAAAGAACGCACCGTCCACGAGGTTGATGAAAACGAAAAACCCATCGAAGCGAGAAAACGTAGCTACATATCGACTATCGACAAACAATCAATCGAAATAGATGATCTAAGAAAACAACTCAAACTTGCGCTTAACGACGTTGGCGCGGCTGAAGCTGAAATAACAAGGCTACAAAAATTAAAAACAGAGGCTGCTTTGCAAGAAAAGAAAATGGAAGAACTAGTTACAATGTTGCAAAAGAAGGAAGATGAACTGTCAGTAAGAACGAAAGAGGCTGAAAACTTAGACGCGATAAAAGAACTATACAACCAAGATAAAAGTCTTTGGGAGAGCAAGTTGACGGAAACGCAGAATTTCTTGAAAGAATCGACTGAACATTGCGAGTTACTGACAAGACAGTTAGCTTCCGCACAGGAAACGATAGCGCAGTTACAGCGAGAAGTCAACGAACTCAATGAGAAACTATTAAAGAGTGTTAAGGAGAATGATGGCTTATACACGAGGATAAGAGATCTAGAAGGAAGATCAGTTATTGAGTCTGCGTTACCCACCAAGGAGAAGAGAAAGAGCATAGGATCTCTCAGCGACCTCACGAACTTGAACCAAGATATGAACCTTGAGTCTATGGAAAAAGACAGATTAATAGAGGAGTATACGGAATTAAGAGATCGGTTCGTGAAGGCTATTCAAGAAATAAAAGCGATGAAGAAGGAACTGCGTGACTCACATAATATGTACGATGAGCTCGAAGTCACTAATCTCAAGTTAAGGAATGAAATGAAGCTAAGAGAGCAGTGCAGCCGGTCAGAGATCGATCTGATGGCGGCCCGCATACTCGATCTAACGCAGAAGTTGACTGCTTCAGACAAACAAGTCCGAACACTAAAACACAAAATCCAAAAGTCTGAATCCAGAGAGAAGAGACGCAGTCTGTCGTTAAAGGGCAGAGAATCCTTCACTCTAGGTAAAGAAGTAGAAGAAAAGTTAACAGAGCTCGAAAACAAAATCACAATGCTCGAATCAGGCGAACCGGTCCCAACGATAAACTCTCCCTCCAAAAGTGCGTCACCTGCCAAAGAAAAAACATCCAAATCTGAAAACACTTCGGACGAAAAACGGATGAAACGCCTCGCCGCGCGACTGAGGAGGAAGTCACTCGATAGCGCCACCAGCTCCGAGCCCATGAAGATGCTAGTAAGATTGAGTTCGCTAGAAACCAAAGTAGCCTCCGCCTTGGAAAACCGCAAGGACCTCACAAACTCTTGCGAGTCATTGAGTCAAGCAACCAGATCCGTTGAAAGTCCATCCTTAAATGAGAGCCCTGAGACGTCCAGTATCGGCACACAGTCGCAGAGGCATCTACTAGAGAGGCTACAGAGTCTAGAAAACGTAGTGATACACTCTAGAAATAAGGTGAATGAGTGTCTTTGCCAAATGAGTGCAATGCGAGCGGCGAAGTCGCGTAGATCACCCTCACCGAGTCTCGAAAAGAAATACAGCCTTAAATCGATGGAGAAGTGCCTGACAGATGTCAGCAAGAGGCTACAGGAGTGCTTCGACAAGTGCGTCGTTGATTTTGACCAAAACCAAAACAATAATCAGGAAGAGGTGAACGACAGCGTCGCTCAGGTGGTCGTACAGCTAGAAGAACAACTGAGAACGAAACTCCTGGAGATATCCAGGAGGAAGGCGGCGCTGTACGAGGCGGGTGAACTCACACAGAGGAAGAGCCTGGAGATACTGGCAGAGAAGCTAGCGTATGAAGCAGTTCTCGTCGGCAGGATACAGGAGGCGCTCGAGTCCTCGAACGGCAGCAGATTCTTCGCGCGATTGATAAAGTCTGAAATTATCGAAACTAGTCAACTAATAGATAACCTCAAACGCAAGATCAACGGCGAGAGCAGCAGGGGCGGCGCCGGCACCAGGAGCTCGCTGGACTACCTCGCCATGATCCTCACGAGGAAGATCGACATCGTCAACGGCTCGCCGGAGGCTCGCGAGCGACGTCGCTCCGAACTCATCATCCACGGAGCCGACCTCGAGGCGCTGAAAGTATCACAGCGTGAAGTCGCCGAAGCCGTCGACCGGTACAAGAGCGAGAAGCTAGCCGAGCTATGCTCCGCACTCGCATGCGAGACGCTCAGCTACGCGGCGCCGGCCGACGGCGACGTCGAGCGCCAGCGCTCCAACCTGGAGGCGGCGCGCGTGCGGGAGGCCTGGGCCGCCGCGCGGGATGCGCTGGGGGCCGAGCTCGTGCAGGCCGAGGTCACGCGCGCGCTGGCTCGCGCGGCAGCCTCGTGCGACACGCGCCTGGAGCTCGCGCGCCGCTCGCGCCTCACGCTCACGGCGCAGGACCGCGCCGACCTGGAGCTGTGGTGGCAGGCCGCGCACGACCACCTGCGCTGCGAGATGGACGCCGCCGTCAAGGACATCGCCGCGCGGTACCGCGCCTGCCTCACGGAGCGCCGCCCGCGCGAGCCGGAGCCCGGCCCGGACTCCCGTGCGCTGCTGGCGCAGCTGGCCGAGGCGCTGGCCCAGCGCGCGCTGGTGGACGCGCGCGTGGCCGTGCTGGACGGCACGTACCGCGCCAGCTCGCCGCGCGCGGCTGGGCCGCGCCGCTCCGCCGAGGACGCCGTGTCCTCGCTGGAGGCGGACCCGGCGCAGGAAGCGGAGTTCGTGTACCTGTTCCAACGATTCTCGACCGAGTGCCGAGCGCTCTTCTCCAGTGACTGTTCGGGTAACAGTGAAGACTCGATGAAGATCGGCGAGAGCCTCGAGCGGGTGGAGGCGGCGGTAGCGGAAGTGGCGAGGCAGCTGTGCGCGCGCGGGGAGGAGCTGGAGGCGGGGCGGGACAGTCGCGAGGCCACGCCCACCGGCGCCACGCCCCCCGACGGCACGCCCTCCGACGCCACGCCCCCCGGCGCCAGCGCGCTCGATCGCATCGATGCTCTGCGCCGCCGCGTCGAAGCTCTGCAAGCGCTGGTGCCCTGCCAGCACTGCAAGCAGCTGCAGGACGCGTTGGACAGGTGAGATACATGCCTCTTGCAGAATTCGGTAGTTTCATAATGTTAACAACAGTTCCACTTACCTCCAACTTTTGTTCAGACTGCACGAGGAGCGCGCCCGCGGCGAGTGCGCGCTGGCCCAACAAGCGCACGCGCTGGCGGCAGCACGCCGTGCGCGCGCACAGCTACAGACACAGCACGAGCGCGAGCGCGCGGGCCTGCGCGAGCGCGCGCGGACTCTGCAGCGCCGCCTGGCCGCGCTCGACTCCGAGTACTCCGCTCAGCTGGAGAACTTGCGAGCCGCTTATCAGGTACACAATACTGTTTGTTTAGTTACTTTAAGGGAAAGGGAGAAAAAAAAATACCGTTCTATACATTTTGACCTTGTAGGTAACTTTAGTATGAAACGCCCGTTTTTTAATATCTGACGAAAAATTACGTACTGAAGTTTCTAAGATTTTGCATTCAAGTTTAGTCACCAAGCCCTAAGCCCTAAGCTTAATAGTTTATTTGAGGACTTCGCTTTGACGGTCTATTTAAAGATTTTTATTGATTTTAAGTTATCAGCACATTGCACCCCTACAACTCGGGGAACACACAATAAAGCCTCCCCTGCCCCACAGAGCGCTGTGGCCGCGGACACGCACGGCGACGGGCTGCGCGCGCGCTACCAGCAGGAGATAGAGCAGCTGCGCGCGCTGTGCGAGAAGGGGCTGCTGGCCATGGAGTCCTCGCATCGCCGCATCGTGCGCGAGATGGAAGACAAGCATCGCGCCGAGCGGGAACAGCTCAGGTAACTAGCTAAAGACCTTGCCAAAAAGTTTCCATGATCTTCTGTCCTCGGCTAAAAGCTACATTGCTCTTGTTCATCCTGAGCCGAGAGAGTGTCCCTATCTTATCAATATTCAGCCTTAAGTCTGTCCTCATTTGGGTATCAAACCGAGGTGTAAAATATTGTTCCACATGTTTCTGCAGCGAAAATTTTTTCTTGCCCCTAATTTCTAATGCTGCGTCTAATTACACGGAATTTTAGTTGCGAAAGTACAAAGTCTCTTGACACTATCAAAAGTCCGTATCTTGATGTCCATGTAATGCAGCGTTATTACAGTTTTTAACAGATTATAATATATCGTTTACAGGCTAGACAAAGAGCAAGCTCTAGCAGAAGAGACCCGCGCGACGCTGGCGGCTCTGGACGCGATGCGCAAGGCCCACGAGAGCGAGGTGCGGCGAGAGGTCGACAAGTTCAAGGCAGAGTACCTCAGCAGGGGCGCGCACAATGGAGAGCTCACTCAGCTTAGCTCGAGGCACCAGTAAGTTACTTGGGTTTTGTTGGTTTTTGGGAGTGTCCAAAAATGTCCAGAAATTCTTCTTAGGATCTCAGATAACTATATTGTTTGAATGTTTAGTACACCCCCTACTGTTCATCTACAATCCTACATAGTTTGATTATGGTCATTTTTTAAGATGCCCTGTTTTTTTCTTCTTCATTAGATATTCTGAAAACGTTTTTGTACATTCTAGAGCTTCAGTAACTAATAAGTTTATTTGTCATCGTTAGGAAACTTAATTCAGAAATTGTACTGTATAAATTGAATAAAAATTGGCACAAATGGGCGAAGTCTATATTTAGTAGTGGGTTGAACAAAGCTGTCAATGAAGATGGTGATAATTATTTAAATAAATGAGAATGTCAGTGTTTTATGATAAAATGTTTGTTGTATGCTTCAAATAAATATATATTTCCTTATTTCTGTTTAACCCTACCAATTTATTTATAACCATACTGATTATTTAATTTTAACCTTTTGACCGCCACATGTCAAAAAATCAAAAAGTGCTCTCGGCGTCAGTCTGTCATGTAGTCGAACCGTGGCGTGCTGAGCACATTTTGGTTTGTCATCTATACATGTCTGTGGCGGTCAAAAGGTTTATAAATAAAAACAACAAATTCACCAAACCTTCTCTTATTGTATCAGAGATCAAAACCACATCGAAGAAGCTAGCTTGAGTTCAATTTTCCACCATATACCCATGTATGTATTACTCCCCTTCCATACAAATACTTCATAAAACCGTTCCCCAAATAGTAAAGTCTTTTAGTAATCTTTCCAGGCAAGAGATGGAGGAGATAAAACGGGAGATTCTCTCCCTCTCCGAGAAGTATTCTGTCAAGTGCGTGGAGTCGGCTGCTTTGGAAGAGAGACTGGCGACGGCGACTGCGCAGCTTGCGCAGGCGCATAACCATATCATGCAGCTGGATGCCAGGTACGTATGCTGCTGAGAGCATAGACAAATATTTACAACTAGAACAACTACTTGAGAACTTGAATCAACTTAAAAAAAAAATTGAGCGCTGTTGACTTCTGATGATCCTAAGTTCAGGCCATAGCTTGTTGGTTATCTTACTGGTCCTATGAAAATTGGATTCATGATTATGCGCAGTAAAAGACACCCTAATTGCGTAACACACAATCAATTTCAATCAATCTCAATCTGAATAATTTTGAAGGATATTGCTAATCTATTGCTTCGTATGTTCGAAAAATTTGTCTACTCAACGTAAACAACGCAATGTATGTTGTTGAACTGTCAAAATGAAAGCCAATGGCTATGTTATTAAGTTACGCAATTACCCCGCCAATGTGTTTTCGTTGAAGACGTCATTTTAAGCCCTCATTTTTTTTTTACCTGTTGTTTTTTTTCATTTCAGAAACAAGCAACTCCGCGCCCACCTAATATCGGAAGCCAATGATATGAAGAACTCCGAAGCGTCCACTCTCTCCCAGCTCATAGAAGAGACTGGCTCGGTACGTCAACGTTACTCGTTACTTTTTTAATTTAAACACACCGATACCACGGTACACGCTTGTACAGCCTATGCTAGCTTCTCTTCATTGGACCATGAGGCAAAGGCCACACGCTTGCATGACCATACATCGCACTTAACAGTTATATACCACCGTTCGAAAACGAACTTTAAGTAGTCTAGGTTAAGGTCTAAAGTTAAATGATTTTGTTCGACACTTTCAATTTTCCGATGCTTCAGTATTTAATTTTACTTTCTTGGTGTCGTAATATTCTTTTTGTAAATAAATACCTACAATCTTGAATAAATTCTGATTAAATTATAAATGTGATATTCTTAGATCGCACAAATTGAGCTCAATTAAAACGAAAACATTTTTACAAAAATGTAGAATTTAGCCGGCTCATGAATACGGTATGAAAATATATAAAAATGCCCTGATATGAAAATAGCTACGGATTGATCTTGAGCTGGCTATAGATTAATTTGAGTTCTCATTTATGATGATAACAGGTACTAGTTGAAGAAAGTAAATAATAGCAAGCAGTCAAAGGTTAACCATTCATTTACCTACCCCTGCCATTAGATGATTGGCTCAATTCGCGCGATCACGTAGCTTAGAACTATTTCACATTTCTTGGGGCATATAAATTGGAGACGACATTACACTTATTCAAACCATTCTTATTTAAAGCTAAACATGGATTCTTCCATATGCTACACGCGGAGTTAAAAGACTCGTGTAGGTAGAAAAACCAATTAAAAAATAAAGCCCCTCCACTGCTTGTTGCATACGCATTTCAAATGTTTGTATAGACATTTTAGTGAAGGGGAGTGCAGTTTTATAATGGTTTATACCTATCAGTATTTTTAAATTCTGCGCTTATGAAAGCCCGAACAGTCATGAGTAAATCTACTGTAAACCCGCATGTTGTGATTGGTTGGAAAATAACAAAGGCTGACCAAATCACTTGACACAAGATTTTAAAATAACATAAAATCATAAAGTTCACTCCTGTTATTCCCCAAAGGGTAGGCAGGGGTGTACCTTAGCATGTACACCCACATTTCGCCACTTGTATGTTTAAATCCCATGTAAAAGGGGGTGTGAATAGACTATTTAAATTGGCTTTAAAAACCAGGGGATAAACGAATCATGGCATTATGCAAGTGAGAGTAACGCCGGCCATCACCGACCTTTATTATGGATTTCCCTCACACCATTAATTACATACCCACATACGACACGTCTCCAATTTCCATGCTCTATAGTCTCTATCCCACATTGTAAGCAACCTGGCGTAACGGTACATTGTATGGGGTGCACTAACAGCATGGGAGGGCGGCGCCGCTGTGGAGCCACCTGCGACACCTCGCCGCTGTCTGGCAGAGGGCAGGCAGCAACACAGGTACACACTATGTTACCACGTTACCAGTCTACCATGCTATGGGTTTGGTTGAGGGGGGAATGGTCGATTATTAGGCATTATGTCCGCTTTTGTACCTTCATTGTGCACTAAGTTTAGTAAATAGATATTAGGTGTTTACAATGTCTAAGTATATGAAATTGGTACCTGTATAATCTTCTTAGCGTGTCCATGGCAAATATAACACAAAATATATTTAAATTTATAGTAATTCGCCAGTACTGTGGCTAAATTCATCTTTACAATTTCGAACTTAAAGGTACTGTTTTACCGACTGTGATAAGCCCAAAAGGAGGGTACACCCCGATTCAAACTTCATAGAGGCTCGGAACATGAGGCGAGTTGCTGCGCAGTAATAAATTCACGTGTCTGCGGGGGTGAGGGGTGAGGTACTGCGCTGCGTGTAACGCAGTTCAAAGGCGTCATAAAGTTTGAATCGGGCTAGTGCTCTCCTTACTTTTGCTAATTAATTTTACTAAACTGTCTTTTGACAGCACGAATAATCAGATGGTCTCATACAGCAGTATTTTTATATCTTACTTCGGTGTGGGACAGAGAGGGAGAATTCATTGAAAAGAACCAACTAGAACTCCAATAATCGACTATTTCTCAATTATTAACAGCATTGCGGTGTTTGATGTTTGTCCCGTTCTAGAATTACCAGACAACATGCCCTGATCAACATAGTTTTTAATATTTATCACTGTGAATAAAATTAGTACTTAAATATTTTAGGAAATTGGTATCAATGACTAAAAAATATCAAATATTTGTTTTTTTTTAATATCTATATTCAAGTTTGTTTTCACACTCCACTACTTACCCCTAACAAAAAGCTTCCGAAGCCTAATAATTCCACATCCAAAGACAAATTAATTGCTTTTCGGACGCAACACAACAATCCCATAGATAACACTACCCTTTTTTGTTAATTGTCTATGCTACATTACATAATACTAACGTGATATATTATGTATTGTAGACGAAGTCGTCCCGGACGAGCCCCCTGCTGGAGGCGGCGAGGCCGGCGCGCGCAGCCAAGATACAGTACGCGAAGACAGAGAGCACGAGAAACCTACAGCTCTCACCCGTCCAGGTACAAAATACAAGTTTCTAGGTTTAAAGTAAATACAACGTTATTTTTAGTATATGCGAAACCTGAATATAGTTTGTTCAGAATAATCGATTCCAATAATGTTTACCCCATATTATATTTTGTCCCAAAAATATTAAAAAAAAAACCGGGCAAGAGCGAGTCGGACTCGCGCACCGAGGGTTCCATACGTACATACCATCATGTTTTTAAATTTTCACCGGCGAGCTACTTACTAGATCTCGTTCAAACCAATTTTCGGTGGAAGTTTACATGATAATGTACATCATATATTTTTTTAGTTTTATCATTCTCTTATTTTAGAAGTTACAGGGGGGGGACACACATTTTACCACTTTGGAAGTGTCTCTCGCGCAAACTATTCAGTTTAGAAAAAAATTATATTAGAAACCTCAATATCATTTTTGAAGACATCCATAGATACCCCACACGTATGGGTTTGATGAAAAGATTTTTTTTGAGTTTCAGTTCTAAGTATGGGGAACCCAAAAAAAACAATAAATTATGGATTTATTGTTTTTTTCTATATTTTTTTTTGTGAAAATCTTAATGCGGTTCACAGAATACATCTACTTACCAAGTTGCAAGTTGTACAACAGTGTAGTTCTTATAGTTTCGGAAAAAAGTGGCTGTGACATACGGACGGACAGACAGACAGACAGACATGACGAATCCATAAGGGTTCCGTTTTTGCTATTTGGCTACGGAACCCTAAAAAGGGTAAAAGTTGGACACCGAGCGACACTAAGTAGGTTATCCAATCTCCGCGCTGAACGGTTAGGTACCTAGGTACTATTATCAATAAGCGCAAGACGGCGCGGCGCGGATGAGCATGTTTTTGTACGGACAAACAGGTAACTTAACAAGCTTACCTATAACTTTGTGATTTTTCATGATACAGTTTTGAAATTTTGTACATAGATTATTTACATAAAAATACTAGACACGTGTTTCGGTTTTCGCATATACTAAAAATAACGTTGTAGATATGTGTGCCAAATTTCATCCAAATCCGTTCAGTCGTTTGTGCGTGAAGAAGTAACAAACATACTCACAAACTTTCGCCTTTATAATATTAATGTGATGAAATAATTAACCTTTTAAACATATGTTTTCAGAACTAAAAGCGCCAAAGCGCTGCTCGGTAAGCGGGCGAGCGACGATCGGTCCGCTCGTGGGCATGGTCGCCGAGCGCAAGAAGCGCTTTGAGCTGTAACCGACTACGACAGACGCGCGACGCGACACTATACGTCGCAGACACCCACCACGCTTGCACCTGGCCACTCGCTTCATACCCACCCACGACACAAGTATATACCCTGATATATAATCACAAGTGGATAGGTTATTGAGACAACTGTATTTCTCGGCAAACGCCTGCATATTTAATCGTCGTCAATGGTAGCTTAGTAACTTAAAAAAGCTTAATAGCATATATCCAACAAATATATCTACTAAAAAAGCCAATTTATCTAACTAAAACATCTTAACTAAGTTATAAAATCCAAATGAATTAACTGAACGACGTATAGGAACGGTATGTTATTATCAGCGTACTAATGTTTTAATTATTATTTAATATTTTAAGACCAAATACACTTTCTACCATATAAAATAAAAGTGGCCAGATCTTTACTCCCACCACACAATGTATATAATCTTTGAGAACGGTATATAATGTACTAATTTTCTAAGTTGTAGTTTTAGTTGATTCGGTTAGTGTTGTGACTTGTGTAAATTATATACTTAATGTAAATACTAACGATTGTATCCTCGTTGTTTGTTTTCTGTATGTTAATCTTTAAGACGTTGTTACCAAATATTTCTTTTTATTTAATGTGTTTTGCAAGCTTTGGGGACGCAATTATCGGTTAAACAATTAATTTAAAATGTTTTTTCTCCTGAGGTCTCGAACTTAACTGAATTATTTATTTCTCTATTTATTATGTTTACTTTTTATTTATTCTGAACCTAGGTTTACTCTTTTATATTCTTTTACTCTCCATCTTTACAAAGTCTCTCTAAAATTGTACTGAACCCGAGGAGTTGCGTCTCCAGCGCGACTATATGCATTATAACCGTGTTTTGAAAGCGTGGACTTATTTGTATGTGTGTCTAGAATTTATTACTAAAGTGTTTTTAATCGTTACATGGTATTTATGATCCATATTTCGGCAAACTAAATCAATTTTACATACAATATGATGAAATTAAATAAAATTTTATTGTATAGCGCGAAATTTTGAAGTTTTGGATAGTAAATGCCAATGAGCGGTTAGTATAGAGGCATATTTATATACTTTATATCTTATTATTAACATGTTTACGAAAATAAAATATATAACTTGCGTTAATTTTGACTTTGACCTCCACCTTGTAGCGTGCGCCTGTTACCATTCTCCTGACTCTGGGCATTGAACCGTCTTCCAACGCACCTTCACATTGTTGTGTATAGATAAACACTAACTAGCGGATAGTCTTATGTACCTATTATATAACATGTCACGAAAAATTGTATACATAATTTATAAATGGAATAATTTGCTCAATGTTATCTAGTGGGGTAAAAAAATGTTATACCAAAACTATAGTATGCATTGTAAGTAATACACGAGTAGAAGGCAGTATAAACGTAATTCTTCACGGCTATAATAAATTAACTTATGTTACTTGAGCTTTTTTTTATATACAGTCGGCGGCAGGTGTTCATGTAATGTTGTGTTCTCTTGTTTTTGAATGTGTGTTGACATATCTAGGCTGTCGACTGTACTAGTTGACGTTGTGTTTATAATAACATATTATAAAATGAACAGTAAACTTAAATAATACAAAAATATTGTTGTTTTATTGAATACAATACATTCATCCTGTTCGTTCACTACTTTTGCCCAAATACCAACCCACCCATTAAGCACTGTTACGAAGTACAGACGCCAGCACATCGAGCTACTACAATCTGTCAAATTTCTTCAACAGATTTTCAACTTTATCACCAAAGCGTAAGGTTCAAGGTTGATTGGGAAAATTTGACAGTTTCGGGTAGCTTGATGTGCTGGCGTCTGTACATACCACACTGAGTAATATCCATAGATATCCGAGAGATATGTCGTCACTCTACAGGGTTATTGGTAAAACACCAGCAACCTCTTAAGAGGTCATTGTACTCATCATTATGAACAACTTTTACTATGGGACCAAACCTGAAATCGCGAAAAAAAAATCAGCTGTTCCCTACATTTATGTTCGTATAACTCGTCAAAATGTAGGGAACAGGTGATTTTTTTTCGCGATTTCAGGTTTGGTCCCATAGTAAAAGTTGTTCATAATGATGTACTCATCCAAATCGCAATAGGTTTGCCTATAAAATTTGAGGGTTTCCCTCGATTTCCATGGGATCCTCTCATCAGATTCCAACTTGATGATAATGGGACCACCTCGAGAGTATTCTTACATTACATACTTCTTATATTCAAACAAAAAAAGAATTTTTGGAATCGGTAAAGCCGTCTTCGAGTAATCGGTGAACATACATAAAAAAAAAAACATAAAGTCGAACATATAACCTCCTCCTTTTTGGAAGTCGGTTAAAAAAGATTATCGCAATCATCAGACCACTGACAGACGAAGTGCTGGCGACCGACCGTCTTCGTCAGATAAGAGGGCCACGAAGCCATTGTGACGATGTCATCGTCATAATGGCAGAAACGCTGGAACAGTCAGACCAGATGCTGCATAGGTTAAATGGGAGGCTCCATTTAGGCTATGTAGGTCTCGGCGGGTCTCCGCATTAATTTGGACAAGACGAAATTAACGTACAATTCGCACGTCTTGCCGAGTCCTATCCACATCGAAGGGTCGCTTCTCGAAGATGTGAAGGATTATGTATATCTAGGACAAGACATCTTGGTAGACAACTTTGAGAAAGAAACTGACATAAGAATCTAATTGGGTTGGGCACTTCGTCAAGTCTTCTCGTCGCTAAACCTGCAATGTTTAAAGACTAACCTGCTGGCACGGGACAGGGCGTCGCGACCGGCGCGCGGTGCGTCTGGCGGCGCGGCACCCTACGCGGCGCCAGTTTCCACGGCCACGGGCAGTTTGCGTTTGCCGCCGTGACCAGTTTAAGAAATAATTTAAAAACAACTTTGTAACCTACTGACATAATTATTTGTACCGAAATGAATAAAAAAATACTACCTACCTTCACAATCTGGAAATTGTATTTTTATTTCTTCCCACAATCTCTTCACTACAAATGTTGGTATTTATATTGTGGATGACCAGAGTTCCAAATAGTTGGTCTAGCTAATATTTCTGCAATAAAACTTTCGGTGTTCATCGCGGCGAGTACAATTAAACTGTTTTGGTTGTTACACTATACGCCGCGTCTGCCGCTCGACACCGTGGCATACGCCGTACTGTTTCATTCATTTGTTTCTATCGCCCGCCGCGCCGCCAGTCTCTCGTGCGATTCGCTCGGCAAACTTCGCCGGTCGCCGCTACGCGTGGCAAGTCTAGTACATTTCTATACATTTGTTTTAGTCGCAAAACGCTTCGCCGTTCGCACCGCGCGAATTTTCGCTGCAGCGAATGTCCCGTGGCCAGGTCGTAAGGTCTTCAACCAGGTTGTCCTGCCCGTTATAACATACGGTGCCAAAATGTGAACACTAACAGTCGGCTGGTCTACAAATTTACTTTCCCTCATCACTTCGCGCACATCTGAGTTGTGATACTGACCTGCAAATTGCAGAAAACGTAAGGAATTTTGTGGGCTACTTTAGCGCAACCGAATGTAAAGGAAGAATGCTTCTTGTTCATTTTATTATATCATACAATAAATATTCTATTACAATTGATTTACAACAAAAATATAACTATTTCGGCAAGCGGTTTACAATAGAAATAAAAAATAAGCGTCGTTGCCATGGCAAATTTTGAACTCTGCGTTCGCAAATAAGTGTTTTTGGGAAAAAAACAACTTTAAGACGGGCCCACACATAAAGTTCAGTTTGCGCTACAACTTCAAACATTTTTATGACATTTCTTATTTTTCATGTTTATGTTATTCTAAAATACACTTAATTCACACTGCTATAAAGTTGATATTTGTTTAAGAGAAAATATCATCAAAATTGAAACATGGACTTTAATATGGAATACGACATGTCGGTCGCCGTACGTCGGACTACAGCGTGTATAGCTTACATATTACATAAGTCCACTAACTTCGTTTGACTACAAATACAACAGTGACAAAAGGAAAAGTTCAAAATCTGCCAATTACTACTTACACATATAAATCAATACAATCATAGCCTACATTGTGATAAATGTCGTACAACACAAACTAAACATGAATTAATTCTTATTAGAGGTCTTTTTAACATCTAGCAAATACATTATCATCAATAACAATTAATATAATCCAATTTGTTACTCGTTCTTTGTCATCTAAACACATATAGACCGATATCTTTATAGCGTACTTTGATAAACAAAGTTTGCTTTTCATAAGAATACGGACCTTATTCTTAAGCGGATAAGGTTCATTATTTGTATGAAACGCTAATTGTACTTAGCTTGAGGAAAGTTTAAGTACGCTCTATAGTATAAGATCTCGGCCATAGAAACTGTCTTATGCTTTACATATAAAAATATATATTTATACATACTATTTACTGGTCCTTACTAAGTCCTTGACTAGGGTCAAGATTCATTTAATTTACTAGGAAAGGTAGAGAAAACTACTGTAGAAAAGAGAGATTGAAACTTAGAAACCATTCGCACTTTTTTCAAGAGAACAAATTTTAGCATACTACTTAGTTATTTTTTTAGCCAAGTGGGAGTTGTCCATAAAAATAAGTGAAATTTACTAAATTTTAAAGACAGTTTACCTCGTATCTCTTTTGAATTTCGATTTCCTCATACCGTTCCATGAAATTAAAACCACACATATACCTACCTCGAAGTACATTTTTCCAAGGTCAGGTGGTATATTGCAGGGGTGGCCAACTTGGTTAGACCCAAGATCTACTGTTCACTGACGACACCCTGTGCGATCTACCAATTACATACTTCTTGAAATCTTATATGAAACAGCATAGTTCGGTACACAATTATGTAGTATTTTTTATTTCATTAAAAGGGAAAATATAAACCTGTAAATTATTCTTAGTACTACTTATGAGCATTGCGTTTGAACATCTTTCGCTAGATTAGCAACATCAGGTTTGTAGTTGGAAATATTTTTTGCCTTGCCACGATCGGCTGGACTAATAGCACCCGGTTGGCCACCCCTGGATATTGCGTCATTTTAATAAAGCCGTAGACAAGAAATAATGGAGGATTATAAAGTGCCATCTCTTGGGCTAGTATTAAACTTATATTCTTAACATTATAAGTATCAAGTGTGTGATTAATAATTTGAAGCGATTTGTAAGAGCTACATATTATATTTTAGGAAAAATATAATTACACAAAGTTTGTTCATAGTAATACTGACTACACTACCAACTACATTTTTCTTTTACATAAAAATATGACTTTATTGCATTATAATGTATATTGTCCTACATAATACCTTTTTTGGCAAGAGTAAAAAAATATTTTAGGAAACATTTTCGAATAATATTTGACCTTGTACAGTCACCAAAAGAGATAAGTGACCAGTGTCGTCGGGTATTATTTGAAAAAAAACATCCATAATATGTTTAGTAAGAAACCGATGGATGCTTTCGAATGCAATTTAATTTGATAAATGAGCCGTTTAGTATAATCAGCCTATAATGTTCCCACTGCTGGGACACAGGCCTCCTCTCTATGAGAGGGAGTTGGGCCATAATCCACTACGCGGGCCCAGTGCAGGTCACATGTCTTCGATTTTTTTTTTTTGAAACAGTCTAGTTTCCTCATGATGTTTTCCTTCACCGTTTTAAATGAACTGTTTGTTTTCTATTAATTAAATTAAGGACACTGGTTACTTATAAATTTTGGTGACCGTACCGAAATCGTGTAATTTATAATTATTGAAAGCACAAATTGATGTAGAAATATAACTAAATAAGCGTAAGTACTTCTATCCTAACATACACAATAATTTACATACTTCTCCTGTAGCCCTGACAGTTTTACATACTTCTCCTGTAGCCCTGACAGTTTTACATACTTCTCCTGTAGCCCTGACAGTTTTACATACTTCTCCTGTAGCCCTGACAGTTTTACATACTTCTCCTGTAGCCCTGACAGTTTTACATACTTCTCCTGTAGCCCTGACAGTTTTACATACTTCTCCTGTAGCCCTGACAGTTTTACATACTTCTCCTGTAGCCCTGACAGTTTTCTCATCATGTTGATAGAAGTAAGTCATTAATGTGTTCATTGCTTTATTATGTTTCAAACATCAAATCATAATATAAAAGTTATACTGCGTTCGCGATTTAGTTTCTAATCGTGTAAACAAATACGTGTTTTTGGAAAAAACACTTTAATATCGACGCATAAAGTTCAGTTTCCGCTGCAGTTTTAAACATTTTTATGACTTTTTCAATAGTACTTAATGTTTCTATTCTTCTGAAATCAACTTAATTTTCACTACTACAAAGTTGATATTCGTTTAAATGGAAATAACAGCAAATTGGAGAAAAGGATTTTATTAGACTTTAGAAGAAGACAGTAGTGTCTCTATAGTACGGTACTCAGCACGAGCATTCCCTTCGCGAGTTTGTTTTGCATAAGCGCGAATAAATGTTCCTTGCGTAACAAAAGCACGTGCAACGAATGTTTGCAAAACAAATTCGCGAAACAAATGCTCGCACTCAGTATGATCCTTACCAACATATCCAGTGCACGGCTTAACATAACTAATAGGCATGAAAATACGCATAGGTACCCAACTAATGTCAGAAGATAACATTATTAGGTACCTATTGTTCGAAACAGGAAGTTTTAAAGGAAATACAGTCCGCAAAGCAAGCGGCTTTGAAACATAATATTTTTATCCTTAAACATGAAAAAAACCGACTATACACAGTTTTTTTTAAAGCGAACGTTTCAATTGTTATTTAAATAATTATAATCATTAGAATCGACCCGCACTGGGCTTGCGTGGTTGATTATGGTCCACTCCTTTTCAAAAAGAGAGGAGGCCTGTGTCCCAGCAGTGGGATAGATAATCGAAAACGCATCTTCCCGCATCCCGCTGGATCCGGGAAGCACAGAACCGGTCGAAGTGGGGGTGCTTGGGGGAGGCCTATGTCCAGCATATGGGTGTATGTTAATCATTAGAATCATCTATGCAACTCTCTAAGTTGGAACCCCAAATGTCATAATGAAAATAGACATTGAATTGCGCAATTTGAACTTAGTTGTATTGATGATTATAATTATTTAAATACATATTTTTTTACGGTTGTGTATCATATTTTGGTCAATATAATACAACTAGATCCCCGGGACACTACTCGCTAAACAAACACTTCCACACAATAGGCATAACGGACAGTCTCCTATGCAGGGCTTGCATGCAGGCTGATGAAACCGTTGCGCATGTGCTCTTTGAGTGCGCAGGCGTCACCCAGATTAGGTCAGAAACCCTCGGGACACTCAGATCTTATACAGATGTTCTCAACAGACCAGGAGACTTCTGGAGGGAGGTGGGCTGGTTGGGATAACCCTAGACGGCCACCATGGCCTACGCACAATGATCCACTTGAAGGACCAAGTACGGAAACCAAACCCATAACATAGAATACCACTTGATACAGACTTACAAATTACAAAAGACGAATTTAGCGGGCTAACTTATCGCATTCCTCTTAAATTTAATTTAGCTATTGTAATGTAATGTCTTAAAATTATTTGTTACCGTATTCTCTAGTTCCGGAGCAAGTTTCTGCTCTCTAAATCAAATAATAAACTCTACTTAACTACAACTGAATTAGAGGTTGTGATGTCTCCTCGCGCAGTTTGGTCACCTTGGCACGCCACGCGCTCCTGTCTACTAATATCTTACGTCCGTACGCCGTGTGGATGTCCCGGAAGGGGACCTTTTTGCGGGGCAGGTCTGGTCTGAGGTTTTCTTTGTCTGAAAAGAGATGGAGGCGATATTCATTTATTTAGGAACTCCAACAAAACACAATACATGACACATAAATCTAAATCATCATGCCAATGTTTCACTAAATATAATTGAATTATATTTCCAGCTCAGGCAATGGTCCTGTGTCAGAGGACAGGTGAGAGTAAAGACCTCAAGAATGCTTATATGTGGCGTGGCATGTGGCGTGTAGCCACAACTAAAGCAATATCTCCAATATGCTAATCTCGTCGCCGCGCCGTAGCATGGCGCTATGTAATCACAAAAAAATGTTTTATTTATTTATTTTATTAGTTATGAACACAAAAAAATCGATACAGATACGACATACAGATAGTATTGAGTACAAAGGTACTGCTTATTTCTTAACACTGCGGGACGGATAAGTCGACTTATCATGCATACCCATACCCATACACGGTCAAGTTTACTGGACGCGGTTTCAAGTCCGCTGCAAACTTGACGGTGAACTTGATCGTGAGTGGCCAGCATTAGATCACTAAGGCGCGGCTTATGTATTCCAGTCGAATACTTACGATGTCTACTGCCCTGCACTGCCTTGGTCTCTCCATCTGCGACTCTGTTGAATGGGTTGTACCTCTGCCCTCTCGGCGGGACTTTCGGCTCGTCCTCAGGTGGGGTTACTGTCACTAGCGCCGCCTCGGCCGCTGCTTCCGCTGGAAGTCGAAAATGCAAATTGCCAGTGAATATTTTATCTATTTCCACTGAAAATGATAATTGTTGTATATTTTTTTTTTCATTCTATTTTGATCTTTAGTCAGACAGTCAAGTATGAGCAGATGTGGAGTAATTAGGGCTTTGCAGAGTAATTTCTTCATTAGAAATCCTCTTTATTTGCTTTGTAGTACTTGTCAATTTAAAAAAAAAATTGTGAGCTACATACACAGTAGAAAATTTCGCCCCGCGGTTTCACCCGCATAAATGTTGATCCCTTGGGAATATTGGGATAAAAACTCCTATGTCCTTCCCCGGGATGCAATCTATCTCTCTGCCAAATTTTATCGAAATCCGTTCAGTGGTTTAGCATGAAAAGGTATACAGACAAACGGAGTTACTTTAGAATTTATAATATTAGTATGGATTAAAAACTCTCAATTTTCTTCTATACTTATGATATACTTACACTGGACATTGGTGGAATATATTTAAGCAGGATGTTACAACCAATCTTTGGGTAATATCAAGGTCAATATCTAAATATCCAGTAAGCCAATAAAATTCTTCAGTTACCTTCAGCCTCATCCAGCTGCCTCTGTAGATCATTCACCATGAGCTTCATATAATCATAACTAGCGCAGGCGAGAGCCTTCATCCACGTCTCCATGGATGCTTGGGAGTTGGTACACAAGTAGTATGTGCGTCCCCCCTCGCATTGGAACAATATTTTAAAACTGTATGCTTCTTCCTCTGTTAACTCTGTAGGTGATAAAAAGATAAATATGATATTTGTATCAATGATAAAGGTTTTATTGATACCATTTGAAGTAGGATTATTGGATTTCATCAACGATTTACAATAAGATTTGTATGATAGTGCACTGTTTAAATGGTTTTGAAACATATTTTGCACACTGGGCACTCCGAATATTTTTTTTTTCTAGGGCCCCCAATTTTTATTACTTACATCTGTTGTGAATCTGAAAAGCTATTGCCACAATTATATATAAATGTGTGTGTATAGTCATAAGATAGAAAATATAATTTTCGCTGGGTCTTCCACTGCCACCCTGAAAGTCCCAAACGCCCAATGAGGGGGCGTTATCACCCACATTGAGAACCTATGGTTTAAAGTGTAAAGGTAGCAAAGAAACCAAGATTAATTGTGTGATAGTGTAAAGACTGTAAAGGGGTGCATATTTACTGAATATTTAAATAATGTTTCAAAATTAAAAGTACTTAATACAAATATTAGAGAGCCGATATTCTTACCTATTGTACACCCTTCCAGTATGATGACACCGACAGGTTCTTTGTCGCCTTTCTTATCGAAATAAAACAGCAGGTTTCCTTTCAACACGAACCATCGTTTCTGATAGCTCTTGCCGACTTCGCCCCTCATGTCCAGCCAGCCGTCTCGGTCCACCGGCGTCAAAGACGACGCGAAAGCGCACAAATTCTTCTCGTTTATTTTCATTGTCATTTATAAATATTCATTCAGACGCAACATGAAAAGAGGGAAATGTGAGTTTGTCTGACTTGATAACGTCTAAATTTCTGTAGTATCGATCAACAAATTTATACTACGGATGGAAACGCATATCTACTCTATAATAATTGTTTTAATTAAAGTAAAATCTAAATAAATTAAGGACTCTATGAAAAATAATACACCCATGAATGACCTTACAATCTTGATCACAGAGTACTTTGATAAGACTAGTAAATCTTGATCTTCAATTTATTTGTCAGTGTCAAAGTACAAAGTACTAGTCTTATCAAAGTACTCTGTGGTCAGTGTACTGTCAACAACTCAATACTGTCAAAGTCAATGTCACTCGGCAATAATACTATCAATCGGGCTGTCATTGTAACGCAACTTTTTTCGTTCGTAAACAACTCACGACAATAGCAAGATCAACATTGTATCAACTGGTTCAACCAATCTTTATTTGTTTATAACTTTTTAAAAATTTTATAAATTTTTTTTTCCTTATGCACACTTGCTTTTTCAGCTCACTTTTGACATTGGCAGAATAGTCGACATCGGCTTTGCTTGCCATTTATTAAAAATAGAATAGAATAGAACTCACGACAATAATCAAGAATCGACTGGACCACAGAATATATTTAGTCTGTCCAGTCCATGTCCAGTCCCCCTCTATATTATTATACTCTTTGTCCAGTCCCCTCTCGGAGTATCGGAGAGGGGACTTTGACAGACTAAATATCTCCAAGCTATACGATACACACGCATAGAAAAAAGCTAGTTGCAATAGTGTGTATATCCAAATAATAATAATAAATCAGTTTTCATGCGTCATCAGAAAGTAAATGGGTTTTCATTAACAAAAGTCCTACTTATTTATTTATTTATTAAAACTTTATGCACAAGTAAAAAAACTGTACAAAGGCGGACTTAATGCCTTGGGCATTTTCTACCAGTCTACAGAAATAATACACAGCATATTATTACATATTATTTCGTGGTATCCTCATCTTTTCGTTTCATTAAAAAATCTAAAACCCGTACCTAGCATGAGGTCGGTTCGATTCCAAGTTCGGGCAAAGTGTTATTGGGGTTTTTCTATCTGTAATCTTGTTTTATTTTAAGTTTTTTCATCTCTGGCTGGACAGCATGTTTTAGTTAAAATATCTTTAATTTTTTCGATCTATTCATTAATCTGAAGACAATGAATGTTCCATGGGTTTATATTATTAAGTCACCTCCAGAGGGCACACCAATGATCTTTGCAAGATTTCCTCTGTCTGTCGATAGGCTACAGCTAGGCATTCATCTAGAAACAAGTTTGACCCATTTAATTAGACATATTTTTTTCTCAACTCATACGTCTTCAAATAACATCACTAACAGCGGTTGTTGACCCTAAGAATAAAACTTTTAATTTTTTTCTATCTTGTTTAGAAATCAATAAGTACCAATAACGTCTGCAGAGTTTTGCTAGCTAATTGAAGTGAAAATTAGGCGTTGCATTGGGCATTTTTTAAGATGGGAAAAAACATTGAACTCGCGACACTGTTACCGTAACCAATAGGTACCTCTATTTTCAGTTTTGGCCATGATAAAGACATCAACGCGCGGGGTATATTTTCTTTTTGGGAAGAATGGCCTTCCAAACATATATATAAAATGACTATGCTTTTTCAAGTTTTCACTTCTGTCGGCACTCCTGGAGTGCCATTGTTTCTTAATTTGACCCTGCTGCCGCGCTAGCGATATCAGCAGTAAGTAAAATTTTTGACAAAATGAGTTAAATATTGATCCCGAATCAGCGCAATGAGCTCTACCAGATGTGCTGACACCTGTTTTAATAGCTTATCGGGAACTAGTAAATTTCGTTAAGGATAAAGGCAGTAAGTCCAATAAATGACAAATCTTCCTTAACATAACAACAGTAAGTATAGTTACCCCGGGTTAGCAAGTAAAGCTCTATCCTTTAGGTTTTACTTTTACTTATGTTATGTGCAGTAACTGTGTATACTGTCGATATAACATGTAAAGCATGTTTTTTATTTTGCCTTAATCACCTAGGAGAACAGCAGTAACTAAATATACTGTGGATATAATAAGTAGAGTTTGTTTCTAATTAGGCCTAAATTGATTAGAATATCGGCAGTAACTAAACATACTGTGGATATATTTATGTAATGTATGTTTTTATTCTTCTTTAAATACTTAGAATATCTGCAGTAACTCATCATTCTGTGGTTATTAAGCAGGGTCTACTTCACATTCGGTCTTGATCACTTACACTGTAAGCAGTAATAACTTAAACTGTGACTAAATTAAGAAAAATATAATTGAATTTGAGAGTTCAATTTACTTAAAGTATCAGCTTTTTAATTCGACATACCAATGCCGCTGATATAATGCAAGAATTATTTTAATTTAAGAGCTATTTTGCCTACTATCTTGGGACTCAAACTGGAAGAAAACAGGAAGATATTATCTCGACACTAAATGCATTTCTTTTACATAAACGTGATGCTGATCATATCGTATTATGGATGGATAACTGCTCTGCACAAAATAAAAACTGGGCTATTTTGAGTTATCTGGTGTTTAATATTAACAGCAATGAAAAACGCGAAAACAATCACCTTGAAGTATTTTGAACCTGGTCATACTTTTATGTCCACAGACAGCTTTCACCATCAGGTGAAACAGGCTTTACAAAAAAAATAAGGTCTATTTTAACGACTTCGTTGATGCAGTGCAGCAAGCTAACTCAAGAAAAATCTTTGCAAAAATAATGGAAGTCTATAGAGTGTACCTTAAAGATATTATGGTTTTAATCGCAAATCGAGGCGAGTTCACACTGCAATACAAAACTAACCATGCTGACGAACAAGTACAAAGTTTAGACTTTTTACAGTTAAAGTACCTGAAATCAAGAACATTTTCTGAATTCAGTTCAAAATTGACACCCAGAGGAATTCCAGAATATACGAAGACTGAGATTTTAAAGAAACTGTTAGAATTAATGCCAGACTGGTTATCAGAAAGGGGTTTTGGTTAAATTTACTGGTTTCAAATAAAGTCAGTGATAGTAGATTAAGTATTGCTTCATAGTTTTATGTGTTTTGTTATTTCATGACACCCCAAAAAAAGGTTTTGTTATTTTATTTCTTACTTTGATTTTTTAAATTCTATATTTTAACTTAGTTTGATCTCAAATTGTGAACGTAGAAAGGCTGATTTTTTTGTTTGTTACTTTGAAATATGGCTAACTTGCCCATGTTTATATATTTTTTAAGTTTCTTGTAATAATATACGAGAGTCAAATGGAGCTCAATTAACATTTATAATTATTTTATAAGACTTTCAAAGTAAGAAAGCCTGTTTTGAACTTGTACAAAAGTTTATTTTCTTAAAATTTTATTGTTCTCAGATAGTGAAACCGCGTTATTTAATATAATAATAATGCGTAAGTAAAGAAATATTAATAATATAGCTAAGGAACAAAAACAAAGTGTTAGATAAAAAACGTTTCTGTATTTTTTATCTAACACTTTGTTTTTATTCCTTAGCTATAACCTAAACCTAGTATGAGTTGCTTATAATAACAGCAGTAACTTACTACTTACTGCTATTATTCTAAGCAATTGATGTTTCAGTTGCTTCAACTAACACTAGATATAAAAGGATTTTCGTTATTTAAAACTATTCAAATATATATACAATTTTATTGAGTGAAAAATATAAAAGCGCTTTATTTAGGCTACACGTTTCAACCATCACAATTAATATAACTTAAAAACAGAAGTCCGGAATAACAAAAGTGTAACAAAAACTTTGCGCGCCAATTACTCAAAACTATGCAAAACATACTTACTGCTCTTATCGATAGCGCGGCAGCCTGTATGTATACATAATCAGCCTATTTCCCACTGCTTGGACACTGGCCTCTGCTTTCTGTGAGAGGGTGGGCCTGGGCTACAATCCACCACGCGGGTCCAGTGCGGGTTAGATGTCACCATTGACTCGTAACGGAGGTTTTGAGAGCAGTGGTCATAAATAATTTACAGAACATTACTGCTTACCTACTTACTCATTACATTTTCAACCAATTTTTTTGATACCAGGGTGACCTACCTACAGAAATAGATAACTTATACCAACCATAGTTATAAAATGAAACAATGCTCTTTAAATATGTAATATTTTATTCATAATTATTATTACCTATTTTCACAGTTATTTATAAAGTTATATTAATATCAAGTATTACACTAATTTTGTTTTACGAATTTCTAATGATTGCTCCATTTAGAAAATTTGATTTCCACATCAATCATCAGATTTGACCGCTTACAACTAATATATGACAAAATGGTGAGGTCTATGTACAGTACAATCCCAATTCCCTAAAAAAATTGACAAATTCACAATAACAAAAAAGTTAAAAAAACGAAATCCTTAAAATAATCCATTCAACTACGAATCTCGCTTAACAACTGTACAAAATATTACGAGTGGTTTCTTTAAAACGTGCTCCATTATACATCGGCAATGTGGGCAAATAATTAACGGTATTCGATACTACATCGAGTATATGTACAAAATATCGTTTTACAAAACAAAATAATAAACTATATACAACATCATTAAATATTCTCAAATGCTGTAACACATTTAAAACATTTCATATTCAACTAGGCATAATTCAGTTAAGTGGCGGGCGGGCCGCGTCTACAATTAAATAATTTATGCAAACCGCCGCGGCGGTGCGCACGCGCATTACATACAAAACCTGTACAAATTGCCTACCATCACTTGACAATACAAAAAATAATTAGGTACTAAGCAACAAAAAATAATTTACAATCTGATTTCTGATAATTTGTTCAATACGAAAAATTGATTAAGGATTTTTGATTTTTCCGAACTCAGTCCACAGAAATAAGATTAAAAATGGAATAATATATCAATAAAAAATGAGTAATACACGATCCAAACCACGCATCGGACATATTTACAGATTTGTTTTCACAGCACACCTCCCTAAGCTTACCCTTTAATAATATATTAAAATAGAAAATTTCATTATAACTACTAAACTGTCGGAGATTCGACGTGTCAACACGCTCTACTGTTGTTTCAAATGGCTCCATTTTATATTTTTTGTTATAAAACGACAATGTCTAATTATACAAATGCTACTTCGAACATCATCTAGGGGGCTCTCTTTATCACTATTTTATTTTAACTAACCGTAAACTATTGGTGTTCCTAATTAGCGCTCTGCAGCCTATTGTATAACACTGCCACAATATAAATTGCTTCAAGTGTGCTTTTTCTTTGTTATTTGCAAACACTAGTGCAGTATTCGCCTACCTAACAGGATCTTGCTCTCACTGTACTCAACGGCTATTCAGGTGAAAGTTGTTTTGAGAAAAATCACACCAGAAGCAATGGCTACCGTGTGAGCGTTACACAATAAAGGTCACTGATCAGGTTTTCATATTTCATTATCATAAGAGATATTAACTAGCAATCTGTTTGTTATAGAATGAAGTAGCCAATATTACACAGACACTATCGGCAGTTAATGTAAGTGAATTATTTAATTTGAACATTGTTTTTCCACTAGAATGCCGGTGCGATGCGGTACTTGTGTGAACAAGCATTTGTTCCCTCTTATAAAACTGTACAGAATTACATAATTCAGTGGTCAATTTTACTAAATACAATTTGTCCCTAGAGATTGCAACATAGTTTGCGAAGAAGTCGTGCACACCTTGATAAATTAGGAAATAAATTGCGTTTTTCGAAGAAGCCTACAAAAATAATGAATGAACAAACGAGTCGACAAGTGTCGTTATACTAAATGAGATGTTTTGGTGGACAATTTAATAAGAAATGTCAGTAAAAAAAATATCTAAAATACTATACATATCTAACTCCTTTGGTAATTCATACCGGTTTATTAAAATAACGAAAAATTACAAAAAATATATTACAGTAATACATACAGTGTAACATTGTTACAGTTGTAAATATTGTGACGTCATTTTCATTAAGAAATAAATATTTCATTGTGTCGCAGTTAAAACATTTCCAAAGAAAGTCAGAAAAAGTACTGTGATATTAAAACCTACATGGGTGGATTCTCATTATAATTGCAATGTCCAGCATGCATAATATTGTGAATTAGTCACAATAACTTGGACATAGATCTTGAAAAAATAGTAGAAAAGTAGCTTGTGAGATCAAAATAAAACTTGATGTGAATGATAAACATGAAGTGATAGCAATACTAAAATTAAAGCTCAAATAGCTATAAAATTGGACTCAAAATTTTCTACATTGCAGAAAATATCAATTTAATACAAGCTAAATGAGTTCAACATTCTTATTTTTTTTTTTACTAATGTTATTTGAAACCATGCAAATTTTATTTTGCTAATAATTTTAATACTAGCTACAATTAAAATCGACGGAAGTTAATGTCGAGGTGTGAAAATATTTGAGGTAAAGAGAGAGAGAAAAGGGATATTGTGGACAATTAACTATCTAAATACAATATTCCCACATAGAATCCTTATTTATTTGCATTTAGCCGTTTTGGCGCGTTATTTAAAATTTTAGATATTTTTATAATTATTTTCAAGGTCTTTCTAACCATGTGGTTGTCTTATAAAATGTTAGCTACATAAAATGAGGTTCACTTTCGATTCTGGAATGAGAGATCAGGAAGTATTTTGCATAGACAACACTGAATGGAAGTTTCTTGTTTTGTGGAAGTGTAATACAAAATTTTAGAAGACAAATGAATCGTCAATCTTTCGTTAGAAAGAGGATAAAAATAGGATTACCTCTATGTCTAAAAACTGATTGAAAATAACTAACAAAAAATTGTATGTATACAATTGCACTAGCTGCATGTAGATTTGAAAGTCAATATTGAAAATATTTTTTTGGCAGAGTAAAAACCTATTTGATCAAGCTTTCAATACAAAAGCTAGGTTGAGTTATGAAGTTGCTTATAAGACCTTGATTTATTCGATTTAATGCTGATAAGTATAATAACTGCAATGAAAATAAAATGCCTTTTGACATGTCATGAATGATTCATATATAAAACATGGAAAACTGTTTATATGCCGAATTGGACCTTATTTTGTGATCAAACTTATAAATCCTAGATTCCCCGGCTTAATTAACTTGCATTTTTAAAATTTTCCTAGTAATTAATTTATAACATTTTTGATATTTCAATTTAGAACTTAGTGCATGATTATTATTCACTTTGTTTAGTATGGCATATTTAAGTAACTTGTTTTAGCAAATGGTATGATATAATATTTGCAATTCTTATTATCTAAACTCATGTTCACTTATAGGTAAAGTGGACAAGAGCTGTACTGCCCTAGGTGTGAAAAAATCTCATAAGTGTGTGAAATCTTTGCTGAAACATGTTACTATGTATACATTACTATGCAGAGTGAACAACAACCCCACCCCAACAGCATCCCCTACAACACGTAGGAGACGTACCAACACATGACAACAACAACATATCGTAACGAGGCCCTTACACTCCCTACTAGTTAATTTATCTAAGTACTGTCATCAACTACAAGTCTACGTTTACGCTGCCTTTTAGTCACTTTACCTTACTTTACACGTAGTGGTATATGGGTAATACAGTGGTTAATATTTGAGACTGAATTGTATAAAATGAATGAGCTATTTTGCATGGTTGTATAATTTAGATTTACATTGGTTAAATGAAAATTGATTATGTCAATGCATTTGTAAATAAACTAGTGAATTGTAAATACATAGTCTATAAATAGGGAAACTATTCCACTGATGGTCTATGCATTATTTAGAATTCAAACTCTAAGCTCTTATATCATTAAGAGGTAAGAAAGATAGAAAATATTCTGATAAATAACACAAATATTACCCACTTCACACTACAACTGCCCTCCAAATATCAACTTCAATAATTTACTCTAATAAAAAGTAATAGGCAGGCATGACGTCATAATTCGTCACTGACACACAAAGTGCCATCTCTTTCCTACACCTTGTAATGTTACAACGTGGAAACTTTCAAATATTAGGTAATTGAGACACAGAATTCTGTTTTTGTTTTTTAAGGCTTCCCTGCGCAACACTATATTATTATTATAAATAAATAGATCCAGTCCTTGTCCATTTCAGATCCGCTTCTTCACCGCATCGTTTCACTGACCATTCATGGGCACATCACAAACACTTGCTCACTTGACACACGTATCACTATACTGCACGTAGCACTGTAGTGTTGCAGATCACATGTATACGTAGCAGTTATAAGCTGCATACGTTCTAGGTGGTTGGTAGAAGGCCTGAGCCAGTGTTGACCCTGCTTTGACTCCACAGATTCGAAGGTTGGTGGAAGGCTTAGCCTAGTGCTGCGGCCGTGTGGTACAGTTGCATGAGCACTTGCACGTGCAGGGGAAGGCAGGATAGGCGGTCGTGTGTGTTTCCGTCGAGCGCCAGCCATGACAGCGCGTTGTAGCCTTCTAGTACGTATCTGTAAGGAAATTTTTAGATTAATATCGGAAAAAAGTTACAGAAGAGTAGTGGTGGAGTAATGTCTTCTTGTAAATAGGGGAGATTTTCTACAATCAAACATGTTCGTCAAGTTTAAATTGTATGTTTGCTGTTAGCAATGGATTGACAAAATTCTTTAGGTGTTGCAGATCTATAGTAACTACTATTCTTCAAGTAGGTCATTTGCCGTCTTCTGTTCTGGCCATTTGGTAGTTCCTGCTAATTGAAAGAGTTGCATCTTTCTTTTTTTTGAGGTTGACGTTTACCTGAGCACGTCGGTGGTGGTCTGCGAGTCTAGCGGATGCGTGTTGTGGTCGCGGCGCTGCGTGAGCGACGTGTAGTCGTCCGCCGCCTGCAGGCTGCCGGCGTGCAGGTGCAGCGCGCTCTTGAGGAAGGCGGGGCAGGCGTCGCGCAGGTGCGCGCAGCCCGCCCACCACCACGCCGGCATGGAGCCCAGCGGCGCCGTGGACACCAGGTAGCCCAGCGCCAGCGGCTGCTGCAGCAGCGCTCCTACTGCCTCCTAAGCCAACAACATTATCGCTCCAATTTAACAGTTCATAGTGTCACTCTTAGCGATCTTTGGCAGACTTTTAAGAATGACGACCCGCGAGCGCGTCTGCTCTTAGTAAATCAAAAAGTTTGAATTTTTTGTAAACAGCGTTAAATTTACTTAACGCCTACTAAATTGTAAATTTAACAGCCTCATTAACTTCATTTTCTGTCAATAAAAGGATGCTAGACAGAAAGCAGAAATTCAAGTATTACAGGTCAAAAACCTCCAATTACAGATTAGTTACTAGGCCAAAAGGTAGTTGAACAAAGCTGTTGTTGATTTACTTACAGCAGCATTATCATCCTGATGATGGAACGCAGCCTGGTGATGATGATGCGCCTGCGGACTGGCCGCGGGATCATCGTCAGTTCTACGCGGACTGCCAGCGGCCCACATGTTGTTGAACATGTCCCCGATGAGTAGGTCCGTCATGTTGTCCTCGCCCATGTCCTCGTCACCCATGTCCACGTTCAGGAACATCATGTCACTCTCATCGCCGTTCGCCATTGGTGGCTCGAATGGCATTTGGTTTGACTAGGGACAGAAATAATAATATTAATGAGGGCCTATGGTTGATTTTTAAAGTCTTGTTACATTATTTAATCCATCCAAAGGTTGTCTTTAAAAGATCGCTTTCAGCGATAAGACCGCCCATTGTGTCACCCTCTGTACAGTTTCTATAATTATGTTTGTAATTTATATGGTGTACATAATAAAGAGTATTCTATTCTATTATTTTTAGGAATAGAATTTATGGTACTGTTTCAAAACTTGGGCTAACGAGGGGAACAAACTCTAGAATTATCTTGTCAGTATTACATAACATTTTTTAATTCATTGGCGAAAGTTTCTTGATGTGTATTTATTCTTTTATAGATGCTCAATGTCCTAATAAATTCAAGTTACTACGCGCAATACAAGGGTTTCGACTTCGTGATGATATTTATTACTTTAGGAAATTGTTTTTTTTTTTGTTTTATTATAATGAAGATTACAAAACTCAACACGTGCGAAAGTTTCTCCAATTAATCATTAAAAAAAAAACCCCGACCGAAAGATAATTTAAATAATTTTATATCACATTTAATTGAATTGATTAATGTTGCAATAAATGCTGTGACTTTCCGAGTTCGTACCTGTGTAGTAGCCGATGTAGGGAACACAAGAATATGCGTCGCAGTGACATCTCTCGGCGTGTGGAGGTGAGACTGTATGGAGGCCTGCGAGAAGCGCTCGTCGGGCGTGAAGCGGTCGGCCATGAGGCGCAGGCAGGAGTCGGGCTCCGTGGACACCAGGCACGCCGACAGGATGCACGGCACGCCGCCCGGGTACAGCACTCCGCAGCTGGCGCAGATGTCGCGCAGCATGGCGGAGGCGCGGACGAGGTGCTTGCGGGATAGGAGCCAGCTCCAACCTGGTATCACACAACATTTACATTTTAATCCCATATCTAAAGTATCCGTCACGAGAAGCCATACATTTTGTAAATAAAGAACTTCTACTAAGTTACGTAGCGACAATTCAATCAACTCAAAGTAACAATGTGTAATACGAAACTAACAAGCAATTTCACTTGGTCGGGTTATATTTTAGCTACATAAAGAACTGTCGTCTAATATTTTGTGGTACTGGAACGCGTCTGACTCATGGAACGTAAACATTTGGGCTGCCATTTTGAAGTAAGTTCAAGCTGACGCTGTCAATGCTGCAGAATGCAGATTACTTGGAATCGTCTGACGACAGTAATTAAATGTGTGTGTTAACATATTTATATCCCTATATAAAAATCATTACAAAACTCTCTGTTCAAAGCTGCTAAGGACCAGTTCTTGTTGAAGGAGTCCAGCTCATCCCGCCATCTCCGAAATTGAGGAAAGAGAGTAGGCAGGACTTTGCCCTACAGTGGGACATCAAAGGCTAATTATAATAATTACAAAACCGTTTTTTTTATCTAATCCAAAGGTTGCAAACCCCTGAATGTGTGTTTACAAAATTTATAGCTTCTTGTGACGGATACTTTACTTAAATTAGTGCTAGTACTAATATAGTTATCAGTAGCGGCCCTCCCCACTATTTTTTTTTCATAGAAATCCCTACAGAAACTGTTTTTTTTTTTCATTTGTTAAAATATTTTAACTATAGTGATAGGTATCGATTCAGGATAACAACGGACTTCATTCCTGTTTTTGTGCTTTTGCAAGCTTATTTGGAAGAAATTATAGGATCACCAGCTTTATAGTTTTCCAGCACACTACAATAGCTTTGCAATTTGTAGTCAAGGATGATCAATGTCTATCTTACCTTTCAGTTCTCCATGTCCAATGCGGCCCACCCGTCCGACGACCAGCCGCCAGGGCTGCGCCGCCTGGCTCATGACTCCAAGAGTAAAGTCCATCAGTTTGGTCAGCCCTAGCCGCCGCGCAGGACCGCTCCGTCGTCGGCGCGATCTGGAAGAGTTCGAACTGAATATTTAATTAGAGATAAGTTTGAGGAGCTGGTTACGGGTGACGTGTCATTTTTTGAAAGTTTTTTTCCATCTAGTGATGCATCTTGCGACGATGTAAGTGGATAACAGTCTTGATTTAACTTTGCTGATTGGATAATCTACATATTTACCACGTGCTTTTTTAATTTTATGATGAAGAACTGCCCTACAAGCTTGCAATGTGTCAGTAGCATAATAAGTCATAGGTTAGCTCATGCCGACACACGTCTAAACATTATTTAACACAATTGGCTTATTTACCAATTAACTCTTATGGACATGTGCAATGCTAGAGTATCTCAGTTGTGTTATCGTCCCAAAATATGAAGTTGTAATTTGTGTCTGATCACATCAATCAAGTGCTTTATAGCTGAACAAACAGCTGTGCTGCTGGGGAGTTTGTTGCGCCACTTCTTCTCCCCAGCGAGAACACTAGGAAGTGGTGAAGGGTAGGCGTTTTGGGGGGCTGTCTTTGTAATTTTGCCGTTCGAAAGGTGCTGTTTCTTAGCCTAATTTGAATTAAATAAATGGTTTTTGATTTTGATTTTCAAACACATAAATAGGCAGCAGCAGAAAAGGGTGTAACGCCCTAATAGTGCTAGTAATAGTTTAAGCAATGGTAGTACAGACCTGTGCGGCACATGAATATTGATGGCGGCTGTATCCAGCAGCTCTCCTCTTGCATCAGTAGCCGACGCCAGCAGCCACCTCTGGTCGTGGCTGAGACAGTACGCCAAGAATAGGACTCCGCCCTGCTCGCCGGAGCCTTGGCCCCACGTTTCGGCGACTTCCTTGAGGGCGCGAGGTGCAGCTAGGACCCACGCTGGGGAGAATAGCTTGTAGGGTTCGCGGTTCTTCTCCTGTGTAACGGAAGTTAATATTAATGTTTAATAGAGTAAATTAACAAACAGATAAGCAGTAATGTAATGTTCAGGTTGAAACTGTGGCAGCATCTACATTGCCACATGCGAACTACATATCATACTGACGTCATGCAAAATCCTGCATCGCGCAAGCAGAGTTTACCTCTCTAAACAATAATTACGGGGCGAGAAACTGGAATGATGTCTATACAGTCAACATGAAAAAATTAAGGACAGTCCAAAATTAACAGTACAACTAAAAAATATTCAACTGGATCAAATTCTTGTTAGAAGGATAGTATTGATGTTGTGTACTGTCTTTCTGTAACATCAGTTTTGCATCATTGAGGTAGGTTTTTTTGTTGCATCTGACCATTTTAAAACGGCTATTCGTGATATTTTGACGTTGGCAATACAAGGTTTCTGTTCTTGATATGAAGTAGCGTCATGAAAGAAATTTCATCAAAATCATCTCTGATACGCGTTATTTATTTATTTATTTAATACTCCCTACCACTATCATTACAGGTAACCCAATGCGATAGTGTGGTCTTAAAATTAATTTAACTTACAATTTAAAACTATGAATAAGGAAAACATTAGCATTACTATTAGCACAAGTATGCACCAAATTACCTAAATAAAATAAAAATAAAATAAAAACAACAACATATTATACAGCCTACTCTAATCTACATTATAACATAAAAGGAACAGCAGTATTTTTGCGAGCTCACTCAAATGGCATGTAAATACAGCGATCTTCACGTGAAGATCGTTAATAACCCGAATAGCGCGAGTCAATGGTGTTTTGGCGAGAAGGTTTGTCCTGGCAAATAACACATAGCGGTCTGGTACACATACACTCAGGCGCTGCAGTACTCCTGGGTTATGCTCAATGCCACGAAGTAACCTAACCAGATATGCAACAAGCGTGAATTCCTGTCGTACCCTCAGTTGGTTGTACCCGACCATACCGAGCACAAACAGAGTGGGGTACATCAGCGGGTAAAACGGATATACCCCATATAGTTTTTTGTACAAGTGGCGCGTGAACTTGTTCTGTACGCGTTCCAGCATTACTGAGTACTTGGCCTCATGCGGAGCCCATATGACAGCACTATGTTCCAGATGACTCCTTACAAGTGCGTCATACAGGACTCTGACTGTTGCGATGTTAGTGAAGTGCCTTGTCTGTCGCAGAACAAATCCCAAATTTCTAAACGCCCTTTTACAGATCCCCGTAATATGATCGCGAAACGATAGTTCGGGAGTGACGATAACCCCCAAATCCCGCACTTCAGAGACTCGTTGCATAGGCGCGGCGCCCACCACGTATTCGTGCACTATCGGGGCACGCGCGCGCGTAAAACTCATCACCGAGCACTTTGAAACGTTAAAGAAAAGCCCATTGTCCTGACTCCATTCCACTACCCTATGTATATCCTCCTGCAATCGTTCGCAATCAGATTCATTATTAACCTCGAGCAGCAACTTGAGGTCATCCGCAAATAATAAACAAGAGCTATGTTTAACGACTTCCGGCAAATCGTTTACCATTAGGATGAATTCGAGGGGCCCCAAATTGCTGCCTTGGCTCACGCCGGACCAGGTGTAATATGGGATCCTTATCTTATTACTAATATAGGAGATAATCCGTGTTTTATAGTGACATGTGTATGTATACTGACATCTTTATTCTGCAGGAACAGATTGGAGTCCGCGGCGGTACCGAAGCCGGTGAGCGACTTCCCGTTGGCGTGGTGCTGCAGCAGGCGGCGCGCGCCGGTGAACACGCTGAAGGCCAGCGCGCGCACGTCGGGCGCGCCGCCCGGCCCCGCGCCGCCCGGGGGGCCCGCGCATGTCGCGCCCGGGCTGTGTGTGCCCAGGCCCCAGCGCGAGCACACGCTCTCCAGAGAGATGATCTGTAAAGTACGCGAACGTAAACATACAACATCAAATTTTAGAACGAAAAGAAACAGATGTGTTATAACCAAAAACTCTACAAAGCAGAACAATTTTTCGAACTCTGTGCCATATTTACGCCCGGCTACTGTTTAGCCTTGAAAGAGAGAAAGCTTACCTTGACAAGAGGATTATGGTGATGTAAATGGTCCATCGTCCGTGCTGCAAGTCTTAGCAACGCATGTAACGCAAGCGGTCGATGCGCGTGCGAAGCAGGGGGCTCCACAACATACACGACAAGCGCGGGCGCTCCGCCCTCCTCCTCATCCCAAGACCCTGCTGTCGATGAGGCTCCAGGCACCCCAGGACCGGAAGAACTACAGCCGCCAGTCGAAGAGTCGTTGTCAGGTTCTGCAGCACTGGTTGGCGTCGCAGGATGGTCAGGCGTTGAAGGCGGACGCATAGGCTCTGAAGCAGGTCTGTCAGCGTCTAATAACGCGCGGTCTACCGTAAGCGCGGCCAATTGCGGCAGCAAGGACGACCGTAACGTGTCGGAGTATGCTCGTAAATGTTCGCCTAGTCGACCAGGTGGGAGTGATCCGCTCCAGTCATCTCTGTCGTCTCTTCTTTCACCTCCCGTCGAACAACGAACTAATCCATCTTTTGCAATTCGCCCTATAGGTTGATGTCTACCAAGGCGACAGGATTCATAGGAGGTGGATAGTTCTCTGAAGAAGGCGCGTAGAGGTTCCGTGAGGGCGTCGTTATCTGCTGCTACGACAACATAGACGACGTCTCTTGCGTAGGAGTAAGGTTCTAAGGCTAATCTCTCCCAATGCCTCAGGGCGTAGGGTGATAAGGAGATCCAGTCCCGGTCGTGTCCAACTAGTAAAGGAGGTACAGGTTGTGGTTCGCACAGGTCTTCGTTCCCTCTGCCGGCCAGGCGGTGGAACTGCCGCCATGTTAGAGGACCGGTGACGCCGTCCCACATGCGCGCGCCGCAACAACGCTTCTGTATCGCGTCTTGGAGGAGTGGCCTTAGCCGCCGCATCAATCTGTGGATGGAGAGAAAAGATTATGAGATTTTTATGGCGTGATAGTTTATTTATTTATTCAATAAGTAGTAGTAGTAAAGGTATTTTTTATTAAAGTTGTTCCAAGCATATTTATCTAGTCACCTGACTACGTCGCGGGAGGAGCGCGGTGCGCGCGCGCCGATGAAGGGCCAGCGATGCACGGCGCCGGGCGCGCCCGCACCCAGCTGCGCGCCCGCGCTCACTGCCGCGCGCAGGGCACGCGCGCAGGCCGTGCCGCCGTCCGTGTACCTGGGGACACGAACGTATTAGTTCAATAATACGTTTTGAAGGAATAGAGCGCCTGTAAAACTATTACAATGGTAATTGGTAATAATCCCTTTAGTTGACGAAATGTGGGTGTACTAAGATTTTTCAGAAGTAACTGGAAGTCTGAATTTGTATCAAATTTACGGCAATAGTGTCTTCTAGTACTCACTCGAGTAAGTTCAGTCCTCGTTCATCAGCAGGTGGATGGTCGGCAGCTCGGTGAGCCGCCCTGGCCAGCGCGGAGGCGGGTCCGCCGGGCGGGGCTGCGGACTGCGCTAACACGACACGCGCGACTTCGCCCAAACCAGCCCCATGAACACCATGCAAGCCTGGTTCTTCTGCGAGACCGGTGATTTCCATCTCGTCCTGGAGAGTAAGCAACAAATTAGTTTACATAATTAGATAACAGAATAGTATAAATATTGAGGATTTTGAAATATTTAGTGTCTTCGCACTAAGCTTATTTTCAGTGTAAACTCAAACGCTACACAACTTCAGCGTCGTATTTGCGTCTAAGCTATGTAAACGCTGGACTAACGCTCACGCGAACCAACGCTAGGCTAGACGCGAAGACTTCCTAACCGCCTAATGGTGTTACTTTCATATAATTAAAAGCCTACGGTGTCCTCACCAGTACAGAGCCAAGGTCTTCCTATTGTTTCCGTTTCTTTATTATTTGTATGTTTTTTTATCTAGTGAATGTATGTAGTAGTACCTCGTAGAAGAGTCCGGCGCGGTGCGCGCGGCGCCGGTTGAGGATGGCGCTGAAGCCGCACGTGCAGTGCGAGGGCTCGTCGTCGGGCGCGGGCCCGGCGCCGGCGCAGCCCGCCAGGTACGTGGCCGCGTCCGCGCCGCGGATGTTGCCGACCACCTGCGGGGTAATTCAAACATCTAAATGTCCCATTATTGTGAACCGTAAACCTCGCTCAAGAATAAACAATCATTACTTAAAATCAGTATTAACTAATCAAACGGTTTTTAACTAGTTTTAAGTAACATATTGAGTGAGGTTCTGTAATTGAGAAGACAACAAACCATCATCATTATAAAGACGTCTGTTGCTGGATAGTCTTCTGCCCAAAGAATAGCAGCAATAACTGCACATGTGCTTCCTTCATCCAGTGAATATCCCACGACTTACATAAGGTGATCGATCCACCTTTTGTGAAGATTTAAGTGGTAGAGAGACTCGCCGAAATTATATCACAAGTCTGTTTATCAAAGTTATGTAGTTACCTTTGGTCCAGCATTGCACACGCAAAGCGTGCAGCTGTCAAAGTTGTGATCTCGGAACACATTGAGCACCGTGTCGGCCAGCAGCACGTTGAGCATGAGCGGGCAGGCGGCGTGCGCGGGCGGCGCGGGAGCGGGCTCGGGCCGGCGGGGCGCGGGCGCGGGCGCGCTGGCGGGCCGCGGCGCGGGCGCGGGCGCGGGGTCGCCGGCGCGGCGGCGGCTCTCGGGGGTGGGGGGCGCGGAGCGCTTTACGCCTGCTGTAATGGAAATGGTGAGTGAAAATAAATGTTAAATAAAATGTTCGAAACACGTTGCAAATTTAAAAAAAACTGTTTTTTTTTTAATCGAATACTATCCAGTTTTGGCTGAAATGTTTTTACTAATTAGTGTGACTGACCTGTCCTATTGGTCTCAGCCTCCGAGTCGTCCCTCTGCTTGCTCGGCTCGTGCTCGTGCTCGAGGTGACAGCGCGGCCGGTACACGGCGTGCGGCGGGAGCGCGACGGGCGGCATGAGCTGGCTGGGGAGCGTCGACAGCGGCGCGTACTTCGATGAGCCCACGTATTTGAACACGGTCGGTGGTTTGAAAACGTATGACCAGTCCTGTGAGAAAAAAAGATGAACATTTTAGATTTTGTTGGTAGTCTTAAATTATTACTTTTACAGCATCATCAGTCTACAGTCGGTAAAAGAATTAGTTGAAGTGACGAATTTCGAGAAATGACATAAATTACACGCGCTTCACGTTCAAGATAGAAATTGCCCTAAAACAATTTATATCGTCTGATTTTTTTAAAATTTTTGAACTATAATTTTGTTTTTTTTTTTGTAGCAGCCCATTGCTGACTTCAGTTAATCTCTCTCGCTCTGCTCCATAAGTTGAGCATTTGCAATGTCCCAGTCCTAGGCTCACCGCACCTCGATCGCGGCGTCGTGCGGCGGCGAGCCGTGCGGCGCCAGGCTGCGCGGCGTGGCGTCGTCGGGCAGCGAGAAGCCGGGCGAGGCCTGCGCATGCGCCTCCATGCTGGGCGGCGTGGGGAACATCTTGGACAGCTCCTCGGCGCGCGGGCAGCCGCGCCCGCCGCAGCGCACGTCCTCCAGCGACTTGTTGGAGTCGGGCGGCGTCGATACTTGCAGCTGGAAGAACACCACACTTACTTTCATACCTATTTGCACTAGCAACAAAACATTTAAAGCAATAAAGGAGATTTCTGTGGTCAATGCAAACGATAAGTTTAATTAAGACATAAAAACGAATAATTGGTTCCTAGTTCCATTTCACCATGCATTTTTATTTCCTTTATTTAATCTACTACACATTAAATTACATTTTTTTATAAAAAAAAACATTAAATCAAGACTTGTGAACACCTTTACAATAGAGGGCAAAATCCTCCCGAGGCATTAAGCACACTTTTGTGTATTTTTTTTATTATCCCTTTTACTTTATTTATTTATTAACACTTTATGCACAAGTAAAAGAAATACTGTACAAAGGCGGACTTAATGCCTGAGGCATTTTCGACCAGTCAACCTTAGTTACTTTACCAGAAATTCACAACACATAAAATCCATGCATTAACTATTCTTTGTCATACATTTCTAATATAATAAAGCTCAAGAGTTAGATTGTTTGAAAGAGCTAATCTCTGGAGAATCAGTCTGATTTGAATTTTTTTGCATTTGATAGCCCAATTCTTGTGGAAGGTTATAGGCTATTTAATATCAAGCTAACGACCCTTAGGGGTTTAGGAGCCGAGCAGAAAGAAAAAAGTCAGAGTGAACTCTAGGCGAAAACGGAGTGATAGCGCGGGTGAACGATGCGATGTGACGGGGTAGGACGGGGGAACAATAAAGTACACGCGGACAAATTCGCGGGTAGAAGTTAGTATAAGTATATTTGCCAAGAATCATGCTCACATAAAACACAGATCTGTCTACTATAACTATAAAGAAGGGTGGTACACTCACAAGTCTTACCGTCTCATCGCCGCTGGTGGCGTCGTCCGACGTGTCAAACATTTGCTCGAGGTCTTTTAGCGCCGGACATAGGCCGTCCGATGTGAATAGGTTCTTGTACTCTTTTGTATCTTCCTGTAGAGAACAGGCAGAGAAAACTTAGAGTTTATGTTGTGAACATAAAAACTAGTACGGGACTCTTCATGGATGATGGCCGGTGCAGCGGTGCTACGAACCGATTATGAAATATATGACAGCGTCCGAGGTATTTTTTACTCTTATAATATGACCACAGTAATTGCCTGTACCTTGACATGACGCAAACATGGCAAATATTAAGTTAAAAATATAAAAAAATCGGCTTTTTTGAGCATCGCCTCTTATCACTCATACCTGTGTAAGTGTGTAAGTCTCTTTCTAAATCTTGATGTGACTTTACACCACCTGAATATTATATTTGCTTTGACATTGACAACATTTACCATATTATTGTATATTATTGTCGGTCCCGAGTAGCAGTACTGCAGCTCGGGATGTAAGCTTAACCTTTGCAAACACTCTCATTGAACAAACGTGTTGATATATGTCTGAGCTTTCTCTGTTTCTGAAGAGGCCTATGTCCTGCTCCTGCTGCGTTTGATGAGATTATTATAGTCAAATCTACTCACGTTATGGTCATGTTTCTCCTGCTTGATATCGAGTAGCGCGTGGTCGCGCATGGCAGCCATCTTTGTGTGGTCGTGTCCCGCGTACAGGTCGCCGCCCGCGCCGGCGCCCAGAGCCATCTCCTCGCGGAAGTTGCTTTGTGATGACTTGAAGCGCTTTACGGGATGCTCCAGCCTACAAGAGATGATTTATTAGTTGACTATTCCGAAGTGTCTAGTAAAAACAGTCAAATGTTTAGAAGACTCTGACCTTGGTTACAAAAGTAAATGATTGCTCCCGCTAAAGTTAATGTTAAGCAATTAAAATAAGCTCTCAGTAAACGGTTAGTGATGGTAGTTTATCAAGGTTATTTCCCATAGATTAGGTAATGGAGATAGATTTTTTTAAGCTGCAATGAATTACAAGGCGTCTATGTTGAATGAAACTATTACAGTTGCTTAAATCCAGGAAAGTTGATGAGTACCAGTAGCGAAGGGTCAATTATTGTAAGAGGTAAGCTGGAGTAGATATCTTTAATATGATTATACTATTTGTCTATAGAATACTGACTGTGCCATTTTTTAAGGGGAAGCCGATAGGAATCGAGTTGTATGGAACCTTCGCCACTGATGAGTAAACAAATGTGAAACGTAATGTTGTAAAACAACAAGGCGAACTTATTTCAACGCGTGCTACATTTTGCATTGTATATATTTGAACGGCATGTTCGTTCCAACGTATGTTATATTTCATATATGCGTACCCATCATAAGAGTATAGAAAACAAGTGAAAAGAAAAGAGAATGTCACCAAGCATTGAACACAATAAGAAAAGCTTTAATGATATTGATGCGCAAACTGGTGTTTAATGTAGCGAATGCTAAGATTCACGTCAAGTTAACTTGAGCAAGACGCGCCCGTGTATAGCTCGCATATTAATTTAGAGCTCTGAGGCTATGTACAGACGCCAGCACATCAAGCTATCCGAAACTGTCATATTTTCCCAATCAACTCTGAACTTTATATCTTAGCGATAAAGTTGAAAATCCATTAAAGAAATTTGACAGATTGTAGTAGCTTGATGTGCTTGCTGTACCAATCTGAGTGGGAAAACGAGTTGAAACTTTGCGAACGTATCTTCATTCCATTACAAGTTACAATGTTTCAAAAGTGCCGAAGTTCCTAAAGCTTTAGTTTCCTAGAAAAGCCAATCATGTAATTAGCACCAGTATTTGATATTAAGTCGAACCCCGCTGCCCAAAGATTTAAATCGCTAGATTTGCTCTCACCATAGTAAAACGTGTCCATACTGATAAGATTGAGCTCACACATATTATTAAATAGCGTTTCCATGACAATCAAGTCACTGCATATTGTGTGACAGAGGTATCAAAATGAAACAGAAACGCGAATATCTTATGACGCGGTAAGGAGAATCTAGAGATTTAAATCTTTGTCGATTTCATCATTTTCACTAAGGCCGTTAAGGGCGGCCCCCGCTCTTCTAGGGAACTGTAGCTTAAGCGAAAACCGCGCGCCTGGGAACCGATTAGCGTAATTTTGACACGTTTTACTACTAAGATTTGTTGCTAGCCTTAGATGTGAATGTCGAACGATTGTACAGTACGGCCGAGGAATCATGGCCTACGAACTTTCGCGCATGTTGTCTCACTCACACTCAGTGTAAGTCACCATTTGGTCCCAAAAAATGTTAAATGCGAGCCTTCTGCGCAAAGTTCAGACATCGGCCTTGATTCATTGGTCGTCCTGTACTTGCATTTGAAATTTACAACTTGCACGGAACAATCAAGTAAGTAAATAGTTTATGCCTGGTTTTCTCATGCTGTTATTAATATGCTATAGCTTACCATGCATAGACAGTAGTGTAGTCGTAGAGCATGTGAAGCGAGTGCTCATCTTCCAGCGGGTCCAGGCGAGGCGCTGCGGCCGGCAGGGTAGGTCGCCGGGTCACCTCACAGCTCGGGGACTCGCCCTGCACACAATATTGCACGTTATAGCATACGTACAAGGCAGGATATAGCAGTACAGTTTTCTTCTCAATGATATCTCAAGTGGAAGCGGAACCAACAGTCTGCGCCACGAGACCTCAGAAGTGCATATACCCTTTATGCATTAAAAATCAATCAATGCAGTCGTGAAAGGTGAAATGGACAAATATTTTTGAAAATTAGGTCATCACAGCATCATCATACCTATAGTAACACCAACATTTCGCCAGTTATGTTTAAGTCCCCTGTAATAGGGGGCGAGCCTATTGCCATCAACCGGGCACACATCCAGACTCCGGGCTGCTACTGAGAAATTTCTGATGGAAAAGCCCAATAACACTTTGTCCGACCTGGGAATCAAACCCAAGACGTCAGGTCAGCAGTAGCGTTAGACCAACGAGGCAGTCGAGTCAGGAAATTCTACTGACTTTTGGTTTTACTGATTTAACTCGGATAAAATTCAAATTCAAATACGTTTATTGTTTGTTACATGTAGAAAAAGATCTTAAAGTTGTTATAATAGTATCACTGTAACATGCCTATATAGGGTGTACAATATTCTATTATGTTATGTATGTACCTTATAAAATATTATAAAAATTAATATGCTTTAAATGATTAAATGATGATGATTAAATGATTTTTATTTCTGTAAGTAGGTTTGTACAAACACTTTTACACGTCAATCATATTTTTAGTTAAATTATACTTAAAATCTTAGCGTAAAATAGTAAAAAATCTGATATTAAATCCTTTTTTATACCAATTATATATTAGGAGCAGTAGTAGTTTACTTTACCTGAGTGTAAGTCTTGGGTGGCGGCAACGATGGCGGTGCGGGCGTCGGAGGCGCGTGCGGGTCGGGCGTCGGGGCCGGCGTGTGCAGCGTCGTCGGGACGATGCCCGTAGACTGTATCATTGATGTTATTAGTCATTTGTTCAACATACTTTCGTTGAATAATCAAGTCGTTTTGCAATGGCTCATTATAGCATGCTCAATATAGATAATTTTATTTCTTAAGTCTTAGCTTCCTCTATCAAATTATGCCTTGGTTTGAACTGAGTTCGGAATAATAAATAACAAATTTATACTAAGTCATTTCGCTATCCTACTAGGGAAGCACATAGGATTTAGTCTATTACGTTTCGAGTTGGGTGGATACTGATGCCAGCAGATCCGTGTCATATGGCTATTTTACTAGGGAAGTAAGAAGGATTATTACCACGGCTACCTGCAGATCCTGTAACGTAATTTCGCTCGCCTACTGTGGTAGTTTAGAGTGTTACCTGATGGTTAGGCAGGGCAGTGTGGTGCGGCGAGGGCGGCGGCGCGCCGGCCGAGGGCGGCGCGGAGCCGCCCGCCGCCGGGGAGCCGCCGCCGCAGCTGCCGGGCGAGCACGCCGCACCGGCTGCGCCCGCGCCTCTGTGGGGTGGGGGACCATTGTACTATAGCTCTTATTGCACAGCGGAGATGACGTTGTGAGGCAAAAGTGAAGAGAACCATTTAATATCAATGTTACGTAACATTTTCGCAAGTTAAATTATGAAAAATATGAATGAATAAAGCCTTGAGTTATTATTGTAACTAATTATTGCTCTACAACCCACTTTTAACAGAATGTTATTGCTATTAATGGTGAGCGCAAAATTCTTCTTTACCGAAAAGAATAAGTAACTCCTGATAAAGTTACCAGGGAATACAACTACATACATTTTAGATAAAAATTTCTACCCCTTTTTTTAAATCTGGCTTTCAATTCAGTCTTCCGCAAAATTATAAATTTTTCAAGGACAAAATCTCCCATTTACTTATCTAACTTTAAATGTTACTTTCCTTCACTTTCACCCCACTGCCGTCAAACACAATAATGAATGATACCCATGAACGAAAGACCCATGAACTAGAATAGACACGGACATTAGACCCCCAATGAAAGGTAGATGTTATTATATGTACCGCAACTTATCACCGCAATGTCATTGCTTGTAGTTGTCAAGTTTAGTTCAAATCGTATTAATTGTCGTTTAGATCACGTAATAAATTCAATGCATTAATTTTCTCTGATTTTTAACAATATTTCTTGTGTTGTAAAAATCTGAATTGAAATATTTTCCTTTTCTAAATCAATGCACTGAATTTAACATACTTTTACAAAGGCAAAAGCCGAATTCAAGTGTACAATGCGATCAAAATAAGAAATCCTTTTTGTACAATTTGCAATACACATCATGAAGTTGAACTGTCCTGTGAAAGACTTCAGTTAAATCTCGTTAGGCTTTTTAATGCTTATTTTAATCTCAAAGTAGCGTTTTTTTTAAATGTGAAAATTATTGACACATTACAAGCAACAACAATGCAGCAAATACAAGTAAATTAGTGAAGATGAATGAAGTTCGAAGCCTCAGTGCTCAAGAGAAGCCGCACGGAGCTCTTCGATATGATACCTATAGGAAGATCGTATAAGAGACAAAGAGACTCAAATGCACCAGCTTGTACAGACGCCAACACATCAAGCTACCCGAAACTGTCAAAATTTCCCAATCAACTTTGAACCTTACGCTTTGGCGATAAAGTTGAAAATCTATTAAAGAAATTTGACTGATTGTAGTAACTTGATGTGCTGGCGTCTGTACCTTCCATGATGATTGTTGACAACGTTATCACTTCGACCGTTTACTGGTTAAAATATAGAGTTATTGATATCCTTTTTTTAAGAACGAGATCCTGTTCACTGTCATCGGTTAAGCGTCTATTTACACATAGCTGGATCAGGGCCTTCCGGGATCAGTGTACGAGCACGAACGGGTAATATTCGACGCATGCGGCGTACACAAACACTGAGCCCAAAAGGCCCCGACCCGGAATTGTGTGAAAGCTATAGTAATAAGAATGCATGAATCATAAATCTGAGTTACTTTATTTTCTGATAACCGATAACTGTTGATAGTAGAACTAAAGGACAATTCCCGTACCAAATTAAAAACGTTCAAAATCTAGTCGCAACCTCATTTCAGCGGCAATCAACGTCAAAAACTTGTCAAAAATGTAGGGAAATTAGAGGTATTTTTGACAGATTGAAACTGAGGTCAGACTGAGAACGTTCTTAAAATTACGAGACTTGCCCCTCTGACCTAAAAAGTTAGTCATTCCGCAAGTTAGGCGCTTGGTAAAGTTAGTAATGACATGTTTTTATCAATTTTCAGCCCGCAGCACTTAAGGGGAAAGCGCCAGGGTAGCCCGCGAAATTCAATTTTTTTTACGTTTCTTGCAATTTGCTAGACAGTATTCAGTTGTACGTTGATTAAAATATGATTCGCGACCGTAATAAATATGTATTTACCGAATTATAATCATTAGACTCAGTAATAAAAGTTGTTAAGTTAGTGTAATCCTACAATGTCAAGATTTCATGAAATAGTCATTCAGTACGTTTACCTGGTCTTAGAGAGTTGTGTTGATGACTTTACCAGCAACTTTCAAAAAACGAAGAAAATTTGAATTCCGTGGGCTACCTTACCGCTTCCCCCTTAATCCGAGGTATCCTTTGTAATAAATTAACCAGTAGCAGAGTCGAACACAATAAGGTTGTCGAAAGTAACACAACAGTGTTTTGATTAGACACAAATATGGTAAAGACACAAAACATGCAATTTGTATGACAAATATCATCAGCATTCAATAAATATGTCCATGCACTATAAAAAATGGCTACAATATAATAAAATAAATGATAATTTAGAGGCATCAAACACATGCGATATGAAGCGGTATTGCATTATTTGTGGCTCGATTTCCTGTTAACTTGTGTAAAGTGTAAATTGTGTTTAGTGTATATTAATGTCTGCTCTGAGAGCTGGGAAATTAATAGTAAGTAAATTAAGCAATTAGCAATTTTCTACTCATTAAAAGTGCTGATAAATGATTCTCGACTTGTCACATTTATCAGTTTATTTTGGTTTATTTGAGAAATTGAAGCCTCGTATCAGAAAAAGTTACCAAACTATTTCATACAAATTTTGTTTACCATGAATATGGGCTTTTACATGTTCCTAGCAACACAAAAACATGTTGCTGCAACATTTTTGTGCAATTTTTGTTTCTAATGAACATGGGGTTTCATTATTTAATTTTTTGCGAGGCTATAAGTAGAGCAGCTGGTGTGTTTGTGTGCGTGTTATGCGGACACTTCACTTGGCGTATTTGTTAAAGTATTCGCGTTACTTGGGTAGAATACAATAGAAATACTCGTTGTTATATACACCATATTAATTATTAATTACAGATATAAATGTAGAATTTTTACATAGGGTGGCACAATGGGCGGTCTTATCGCTAAAAGCGATCTTTTAAAGACAACCTATGGATAATACAGCGCGCGGGATTCGTCTGAGTGTGGTCAGAGCTTATTACAAAATGAACTTTATTTGAACAGAAACAGGGTATACTTAGTATTACCCAAATAACGCGAACGTAGTGCCTCGCGCCGTGTGTGCGTACTCACTGGGCTGGCGGGCGGAGGGGCGCGGGGGGCGCGCGGCGCGCGGCGCGGCGGTGGAAGGGCGGCGGGCGGGGCGCGCGGCGCCGGCGCAGCCTGCACACAAAGCGCTAACAGTGCCGGCGGGGAGCCGCGCTCCGGCCCACTCACACTATCTCTGTCCGCGAGCGACACCGACCGACACCGACTCGGCGGTGACCGAAAGCTAACAGCCAGCGGTGTCATTTTAACTGCTACATTCGAGCCTTTATAAGAAGCGACCGATACCGATTCCGCTATTGAGACCGACTACTGCTGCGGTGACCGAAGACTGACTGCAAGAGCGACCGATACCGACACCGTGCCCCCGAATACTCCGACAGCGATGACCGAAAACTAACAAGCTAGCGGTGTAATTTAATAACTACCATCAGCTTTTTTTCGCGATTTTGTTTTTTTGAACCGATTGATATTTCATCACTAAACGATTGATTTCTCTACCCAAAAAAAAAAGTGATAATTTGGCCCGAAAAATTAATAAAGGATTTATATTTTTCCACAAAAAGAAACATCGACCCCGAGACCGAAAGAAAAAAAAGCGAATCAAATTTCCACTCGTTCTCTTTACCTGCTGTTGTGTTTTAAGGAAGACAATTAAAAATACAATAACAGCAAATAAAATCTTTACTAACAACGTTTTAGTAATACTACACATTCGGTTCTTTTATGGCGATTATTTTTCTAATATAATTCGCCAAACAGGTAGCATGCCACTCAGTACTGATTTACTCGATAAACTACTAAAATCACCGTTTTCTAATACACCGCTGCTTCTAACTAAACCAAACCATGTCGAACAAGAGATATCAAAGTGTGACAAGAGTCGCCGCGTGTCTGACCAAGGAATTCAAACAAAAATAGATCTTAATATAATGATTTAAAAGCTTTAGAATAACAAAAGGACTTTAGAAGACATACGTTTCAAATTCCTTCGTCACAAGTACCAATAAACATAATACTGTTATGTATATTGGTGAAGCTGTACCCTCTACTGCTTATATAACTACAAATAATTATATTATTGCTATATAAAAAATAAAACATTCACATACATAACATCTACCTATCAATCTACACCCTGTTAAATCGCTTACTAATAGATTACTATACATATCGTCATCCACCGGTAAATTGTTTCTTATTGTCTTTAAAATAAGGTTCAAAATGCTCAGTGGAAGACTCGCCTGAAACTCTCAAATGCAGATACAGAAAAATAGAGTTACATAAATCTTTCATACATGTCATACGTAATATATAGATGCATAACACACAATTTCGTACAACTACTGCTATATACTAATCCTATCTACTTATATATTATTATAATATCGTTCGCTGAGTATATGCACTGTAGAATATAGCATGCAACATAATAAATGTATTTGATGTAAACAAAAATTACGCAACATTGTAGCAGTAACATCACTTTGAGTTACTGTCGACATGCTTGACAAAGCTTTGTATTCACTAGGAGACATGTCCCACAACACGTGTTGACTTCGCCCGACATCTATACGTGTCGCGGGACAATAATCTCCTAGTGAATACAAGGCTTCAAACTGTATGAAATGTTGCCAGCAACATGTTTCTCGCAACACAAAGACACGTTGCGAGAAACATGTTGCTGGCAACATTTCATACAGTTACACAAAGACACGTTGCAGCAGCAAGTTGCGCTGTTTTTATTTTCCATGAATACGAGGCTTGTCTACGCCTTCTTTTGGCGTAACATGGGTATATTTTCTTATTTCAAACGTTCTGCGGTGCATAAACCCAGTGACGCACAACAATACAGTACATAATATGCGCGATATAGTAGCATTACTAGTATATTATGTATTAAAGTACTCACTTTGCACAGGTACATGGAGTTTTTCGGGTGGGATCTATGAAGTCATCGCTCTTGTCGCCCGCTGCCTCGCCGTAGCAGATTTCGGCCGCCTGGAATGGTTACAATATTTTGATATTTGTTTGTAAGTGACACAAGATGTTAGTATAAGATTAGATACAGACTGTCTAGTTTGGGGATCACTCGCAAATACTATATTGTAACCTAGCTGTAGGTAATATTTTAAGCTACTCATGTGGTCTTAACTTGCTGTTAACCAGTGAACCTGCTTACTGTATTACCTGGACAATAAATATTTTCTATTTCTATTTTGATGCTGCTTTGTCATCAGCATCAGCTTTTGTCCTACCCACTGTTCAGTACAGGCCCCCTCCCTTTTGTACAAATGCAACACTACATTGCAGATATTAAAGTTGCATAGTCTGGCGCTAACCACCACAACTACTGCTCCCAAAATGGTAGAAATGGTGGTTTTTGGGATGCATGAAGAAGTGTCCTCGTGTAGCGCAGTTTGTTCCGCCAGTTACTCAACTGAACGCTCGCGCTCGGCGCATCCTGGACAGTCACACTAACACCTTATCTGACTGGCCAATTCTTCCCTTGCGCGGTAGGGGTAACGCCCGCCCGGTTAGCGAAAGTCCGGCGTCAAGCAGCCGGCTGTTTCGTCGATGCGTGGGAGTTCCAGTGCCTTAGGCATCTTCTGGGCACGCTCGTTCCATCATAGACCTCATCCATCGCTTTCCATCAGGCGTGATCGAGGTCAAGAGCGGGACCATTAAACAATAAAAAAAAACCCGCAATGGGCCCGCATGATGGGTTACGGCCCACTCCCTCTCACAGAGAGGAGGTCTGTGTCCCAGCAGTGGGAAAATTATAGGCTGATTATGCTAGTCTGGCGCTAAGAATATTTCTATGAGCTTTAAAAAAAATAAATAAACCCAGTAGTTGATTTTAATGTTAGAATATAAAGTAACAATGTCATAAGTATCTCAAGAATGACATTGTAATAATATGATTGACACATTTTTAATTCTATGTTATTGTCGGAAGCTTTATCTCGGAACTAGTCCAAATGCTTTGAGGACAGTTCTGTTTCCCACTTCCATAATATTACAAATTGAGTCAGTTTCAGAAATCTCGCAAAGGACCGACACGCACCATGAAAAATCATGTATCTTGTAGAATCCAAACAAACTAGTATGCTTTTTTTTTTGAGGATGGGAAATCATCAAATCACCCCTCCCGCTCTGGGCGGAGCGGAAGGGAGTGTCAGACTCTTACTGACTAAAACCCACCCGTGTTCCTTCCATAGCCCTTTATGTTCCGGGGTAGCGGTAACCCTTTCGGACAATCCCGCTGCTTTCTTTCGGACAATCTCGCTGCTATCGGACAATGCCTAGTTTTGTGAATGCTGAACGTAGATCATAGTGTCTAGTGTGATGTCGCCGCTGAGTTAGATAACTGCTAACACGTAATGATCACAAGTTTGCGTGTTATCGGAGTATAATCACAGAGTTATTAATAGATGACAAGTGGGAACGTATATGATTAATGTTGCCACTTGTTATTTGTATCGGCGCCGTTCTGCCTAGCGATAGTTCATACTCATGTTATGTTACAGTTCATTTTCCTAGCTAGTCTGAATGAGCCTCAGTTTGAGTCTCTACCTACCTAGTGTTAAAACACTTGGTCGTTAATATTCAGTAAAGGTTCGGCTTTGTAGTGCCTTTGTCACCCATATTTCTGTGATTTTTTTACTAAAACCCGCTCGCACCACAAATAACTAAATACGTTAAGTGCGAAATATTGTTATGTTTCTGCGAATCATTTGAAAATGACAGACACAAAATGATGTTTTAAGTTTAGCGTGCAAGCGGGCATAAAGCTCGATCTGACTTGTGTGACGGATCACCGACTGTACAGTGCGCAGCCGCGCACTGTACAGTTGGTGATCCGAGATCTCCACATCATCAAGTAAACTTCTAGGTAGGGTGGATACTTATCTCGGGTCACCAACCGTTCAAAGGTACAGTAAAGGCTAGAGCACGAGGTAAGCCGCGTTGCCAAGCAACGTATTGCAAAAATCTACCTTTATCACATTCGTACATTTTCTATGGACCAACGCACACTATACAGGCGGGCCGCACTGCACTTTTTGTATGAAAATGTGTTGCGTTGCGGCCCGTTGCGGCCGTGCTTGGCTTAAGAGTAGCTGTGTACCTGGTGCGGCGCGGGCGTGGTGAGCGCGGCCAGCGCGCGGTGCGCCATGCGCGGGGCCCTCCCATGCGCGACAGCAGCACGTACGTACCTGGTGCGGCGCGGGCGTGGTGAGCGCGGCCAGCGCGCGGTGCGCCATGCGCGGGGCCCTCCCATGCGCGACAGCAGCACGTACGTACCTGGTGCGGCGCGGGCGTGGTGAGCGCGGCCAGCGCGCGGTGCGCCATGCGCGGGGCCCTCCCATGCGCGACAGCAGCACGTACGTACCTGGTGCGGCGCGGGCGTGGTGAGCGCGGCCAGCGCGCGGTGCGCCATGCGCGGGGCCCTCCCATGCGCGACAGCAGCACGTACGTACCTGGTGCGGCGCGGGCGTGGTGAGCGCGGCCAGCGCGCGGTGCGCCATGCGCGGGGCCCTCCCATGCGCGACAGCAGCACGTACGTACCTGGTGCGGCGCGGGCGTGGTGAGCGCGGCCAGCGCGCGGTGCGCCATGCGCGGGGCCCTCCCATGCGCGACAGCAGCACGTACGTACCTGGTGCGGCGCGGGCGTGGTGAGCGCGGCCAGCGCGCGGTGCGCCATGCGCGGGGCCCTCCCATGCGCGACAGCAGCACGTACGTACCTGGTGCGGCGCGGGCGTGGTGAGCGCGGCCAGCGCGCGGTGCGCCATGCGCGGGGCCCTCCCATGCGCGACAGCAGCACGTACGTACCTGGTGCGGCGCGGGCGTGGTGAGCGCGGCCAGCGCGCGGTGCGCCATGCGCGGGGCCCTCCCATGCGCGACAGCAGCACGTACGTACCTGGTGCGGCGCGGGCGTGGTGAGCGCGGCCAGCGCGCGGTGCGCCATGCGCGGGGCCCTCCCATGCGCGACAGCAGCACGTACGTACCTGGTGCGGCGCGGGCGTGGTGAGCGCGGCCAGCGCGCGGTGCGCCATGCGCGGGGCGCGCGCGGGGGACGCGCACGCCTCCATGCGCGTCAGCAGCACGTAGGGCACCGGGTAGCGCATGCGCGCGCCGCCACACAGCACCTGCAACAATACATACTTCCGCTTTAGAATCTACATAAACAGACGTCGTTTTAAAGATTTGTAGAGACTAGAGACAGTTTCAGTTCTGTCATTAAAGAAATGAATTGCAAATGGCAGCACTAATCATGCCCTCTCAGTCACCTGCTATGCAGCGGGTCTGAAAGGGCTTTATTCGTTACTTCAATGGCATTGATTTTCTACCTGATCCACTTTGAGGATTGAATATGATATGGGTTATTTGAGAAGTAAGGTAGACCGAATTTGAACCACGCCCTTATCTTAATCATTAAGAAGGACATCCACTACATTGGTCTCTCCACAGCCAACGGTCTTGCGCTACCAACGTCCAACAGATTTCAGCGACCAGGTCGTCTGCCGTCACGCAGATGGGTTCACTGTGAAGACAAGATAGTTACCTCGACGGCGCCGCAGCCCTGCTCCAGCGGGTACAGCTGGCGCCAGGCGTCCAGCAGGCGCGCGGTGCCGGCGTCTGCATCGCTCCACTCGCGACCCGTCAGCGTGCCTTCCAGGCCGAACGGGGCCAGGATCACTAGAACAAACACGCCAATATAAGTATTAATGGAGTTAAAGACGATGGGGACCACATACAGGAGGTTTTTTCTTCTTGGAACTTAGGAGATGGTATAAATCGGCTTGTCAATGTAAACAGTGTGTTACAATTTAAAAATGAGAAATAAATTAACAGAAAAGTTCCTTAGCCTCCATTCTCATCCTTAGGGAGAGGAGGAGTTCAGAAGTTAAGCCTTATGTGAACAGTCGTTCGGCTTACCTTTGGCATCAGCCTGGTTGTCGGGCGAGTTGATCTTGGCGAGCCGCTTGGCCGTGAGCGTGCGCACGGGCGGGTGCTGCCGCACGTCCACAGACGCGCACACCGTGCTCTCGCCGTGCAGGAAGAACGCGAACGAAAACGACAGGTGCCAGGGACTGCAATTAATGAAATTACAAAGAATTAATGTATGTTTTCGTATAAATAGCTTAACGTTATAAATAATACGTTTTAAAATAAACATTACTACAGTTCTGCCCGCATTCCAATCTATTTGGGATTTCATACATATGTATAAGTAGTCATCCCGACAATTCTCAAGAATTTGGTAGTAAAAGTGAATCATTCTCACTTTTCTCTCACAACATGTTATCATTGTTTATACTCAAAACAAACACATACAAATTAGGTCAGGTAAGCGACCGGAAGTTACTCCCACTACCAGATTATTCTAGTCAAAGACCTCTTTATCCGTCATTTCTCACTATCACACGCAAATTTTATAACTTCTAAATTATCATGGTAATCAATACTTTGTTTGCATTCCACAATGTGTACTTAGGTGGTAACTTAAAATAATTTAAGAGATCATTAAAAAAAATAGTTTCTCCAATCTATACTAATATTATAAAGCTGCAGAGTTTGTTTGTTTGAACGCGCTAATCTCTGGAACTACTGGTCCGATTTGAATGATTCTTTTAGTGTTGGGTAGTCCATTCCCAACATCACGCTACGACCCTTAGGAGCCGCGCAGCGTGTGACACCGCGGGGAACAGCTAGTAAATCATACAATGAAAGCAACTAGAAGCTTCATAACATGACGGTTCTACGTTCGCGGTGCAAGGCGGTGCGGCGCTCCGGAGTACCGCAAGGCGCGCCACCTATAAAGATAGTATAGACGCGATGCCGCCCGTATCTCGCGGCGACGGCAGTATCAAATCAAATTGCAATCGATCGGTATACATTGACATATTACTGCGGAGAACCGATGGTGTTGCTACCCTACTTTTTATATACTTTTAGTTATGATTTTGCTTTGAATAGCAACAAAGCATTGTTTTCATGTAATGTTTTGATACATTGTAATACTCTATGAATGTAATTTTCAGTTTGCAATTTTATTGTTTGTTTACATGGAGTATATTGGAGAGTATTTTATCTGTGTTTCTATCAATACATTCTGTACACCTTATGAGGATAGGATAAGCAATGTTATTTTGGTCAAAATCTTACATTTAGAAGGTCAGAGGATACAAGTACATTAATTAGCCATCCTGGGCATCAAACCCAAGTAAAGGTCACGTTATTAACAGCGATTTTCGTAAGCAAAATACATAATGCTGTCGTACAATTTCCATAGCCCAATTTTCAATAAAAAATAGGGACTAAAAATGTTTTAAAAGTTAATGTTAGAAGGTGAACGAAGTTATGCCCTGGTGTCTTGTCGAGCAGAACACAGAGATCTTCTTTTTAATCTAGGAAGTGAGACCTGTGTTGCCACGGCTCATTTGAAAACAATTAATTGAAAAAATTGCTTTCAAATTGAACTTCCAAATCTTTTATTTTACCCGACCTGGGGATCGAACCCAGGGCCCCATAATCAGCAGTCGTGCTTGCGACCACTAGACCACAGAGACAGTCAAGGGGTTATATGTATTTGGCATATTCTAGCATGATAATTTTGACATAAGAAGAAGGAGAAATGTTCTTTCAGTAAAGAGAGAATTTTCTCCAACCAGGCAACCATGTAGGATTTTCGATTGACTTTCTTGTGCGATTTAGGTGTGTTTGGCGTCATGGTACAGTGGCGCCACAGTAGACAATATTGTTAAATGATAAACTACGTAGTATTTTATGTAGAAGGTTAAGTATTGCTGCAATACTAACAGACAAACTCTATGGTACTTGCTTTCGTCATTTTACTGATTGTAGACCAATTTGGTCCAGAGGTCGTGATCTTGTCATCGCTTTGTAAGTATTCGGTAAGGGTTTTTTTTCCCTTAGTTGCATTTGTCGATATAAATTGAAAGCGACTAGTCTGTGGATAATTCCTAAGAAATTCTATTGACCACATTCCCAAGAATAATTTAATAACAGTATCTTTGTACCAAAAAATATCCAATCAACATCTAGTAATTAGCTAACATGTAACGCGCACACGCAAAAGACAAGCGTGTCATATCGTAACTTCGACTTTCACTATCAGAGGCGGTTCAATAGTGAAATTAATTGTTATCACGTTAACAATAAGGTCTGTTATTCATTACCTCTTGCCGACTTCTTCTTCGTCGCCGTCGTAAGGCTGGACGAACCATTTGCCAAGTCTCACGAAGTCTCGCGACAGAAGACATCTGTAAATTAAAAAGATATTATTAGTATGTGTCGATTATGTCAATGTTAGGCGTCAATCATTTTATTTGTGTGGGAACTTTGTCTCTGCGAAGACGGTTAATTAAAATTATAACATTTTTTTGTTCATTCACATAACAGTCTTGCATCAACCTAATATTGGATAAGGCTACAGTATATGTAAAACGTCATTGCATGTCAGTAGCAGTCCGGAGTCTGGATTTCTGCCAATGGGTTAATTAAGATACATTTTTTTGTTCATTCACATCACAGTCTTGGATCAACTTAATATTGGATAAGACTACAGTATATGTAAAACGTCATTGCATGTCAGTAGCAGACCGGAGTCTGGACTAGTGCCCATGGCAATGGGCTCGCCCCCATACCATAACATGCCGAAGTTATAGGGTTAGCTAGAGGTGCACCTATAGTATACCCAATAATATAGATCCAACTCTAGCTAACCCTTAGGAGAAAACAAGCGTAACGTTAGGGTTATATCATTATTTATTTACGATAGTAAACGTAAAACATTCAGACACCGTTGCCCTTTATAGAGACCTTGTTAAAAATCCCATGAAAAAGGAATCTCGTCTTAACGAGGGGCGATAATATTGAGAAGTAAGAGCCGACATAAGCTATACAATTTCACAGCTCAGCAAGTTAGAACATGAGATCTGGTAATATTTGCCGGTTTACGACTGTATCACGTTTCTTTTATTGGCGTAGGTACCGTTTGAAAGATAAAATGAGGGGAGGCGCAAGACTGTCTTATGTTTGAGACAAAATATTATGTTTGATACAAATTGAGCTGTTTTAGAACAAATGTTGGTATGTTACTCTTTACGATATGGCTATCTGGGGGCCTCTTAAAGCAGGGCAGAAGTTGAACTGCACTACTTTTTTGTACTAAGAGGCTTACCATCACCTCTTAAAGCAGGGCAGAAGTTGAACTGCACTACTTTTTTATACGACGTCTTAGTACAAAAAAGTAGTGCAGTTCAACTTCTGCCCTGCTTTAAGAGGTGATGGTAAGCCCCCTGGATTCTGGATGTATTGGCTGTTTAAAAAGTATCTGATGAAAATATAAACAAATGGATCAGAAAACGTTCCTGTGGGTGCCAAATTTGTATTGTCACTTACAAATTCAGTGCTTTGGTTTGACTATTTAGTTACACGAATGTAGTTATAAGAAATGAGTACATAAGAGGAAGCCTGAAAGTGGCACGGGTAACTGAAAAGTTGTGTGGAAATCGGTTGTCATGGTATGGGCATGTGTTACGGAGGAATGAGGGAAATGTCGTGAGGAATGTTTTGAGTATGAATGTCGATGGCTATAAGAGTAGGGGAAGATCAAAGAAACGATGGATGGACTGTGTGAATGATGATATGGTTAGAAAGGGGGGTGACTACCGAGATGACGACTAATAGAGAAGTATGGAAGAAAAAGATATGTTGCGCCGACCACAATTAAATTGGGATAAGGGCAGGAGAATGATGATGGTTTTTTGACTATATAGATACTTAATCCCCAAATCCGAATTTTAAATCACCTAACGTGAATGCGCAGCTGTAACCCGCGAAATTAATTTTCTTACGTTTTTTACAATTTTCATGTTATCAGAATCATTAATACAACTCTCAATAAAAAAAAAATAAAAAAAACAAATATAAATAATTCAATATTTTAATGACTATAATTCTGTAAATACATATCTATTAAAGTCGCGAATCATATTTTGATCAAAATACAACCTGACACTGACCTGCAAATTGCAAAAAACGTAAGAAAATTTGAATTTCGCGGTCTACTACTGCATTCACCTTATAGATGTTTTTCATTTGTCAATTGAGGTTAATTTTATAACCTCAGTTTCCGTCTGACTCTCTCCTTGCCCTTTTTAATCCATCCAAAGGTTGTCTTTAAAATATCGCTCTTGGCGATAAGACCGAAAACGCTCATTGCCCCTTTGTAAAATTTATAAATATTTATGTCTTTAGGTAATTTATATGGTGTAAGTAAGTACCTACATATTAAAGAGTATTCCATTCTATTCGTCCATGACTTTTCAGTTGTCATTTAATACTAATTAATCAAACAATAATTGCTGGAAAACGCGGTGAAGTGGTGGTAATATTAGACTTAGTTCAGAAGACTGATAAGATAAACTTAGTTTATCAAAGCTTCCTCTCTCCTACGATATTGCGGTGCCCAACAGGGTTCATAATGATCTCATTAAATTTTAAGTTACTACCTAAGTACACATTGTGGATTACAAATAAAGTATTGAGTATTGAGAAATAAAGTTGGAGCCTTCTAAATACAGATGTATGTGTTACTTGAAAATTTAACCTGAAAAGGTTTTGTTTACACTTTCATCTGATACTTTTCGAACAGACCATAGGTAGCAAACAGACGATGAATCATTTAAGTTTTTCACAAGCATTTTACTTGTTTCTTTTCTAAGCTCCGCAAACCGTAATGAAATATAACTGCAACAGAGCTTAAACAAAGCCGTCTACATAGCCACAGCAATGCATTTCCATAGAACATCGCATGGTTTCCAAACTAAACGTATTACAAGACGATATAGAGGCGCGGGCGTGTCGTAACTCTGCTCGGCTATCGATTATATTACCATAGCGAATATTATTGTGTCACCGGCGAACGCAGTAGGCGACGCGTGAAACTGACGACCAAGCAGTACTTGCTGACTTGGAATGTGAATCATGTACTTGTGATAAATAATGTGACACATAGATGCAGTTTTTAATTAAGACGTATTTGTAAAACTGAGTAATTGTTATTAAATATGAAGCAAAGAAGGGACAAACTAATTAAGACTTTGCGTTGTTGAATTTATAGCATACTTTTGTTGGAGCATTGGTTTTGCTGTAAATAAATTGTGCAACTTGGATGCTGTTCCAAGAGCTAGTTAACCTAAAGAACTGTTTCACTTTCCGGTACGTGTGAAGAGGACTATTAATTTTCTTAAATAGCTGCTTCTTTGCTGGTAATTGTTTCAATTAATTAGCTTGGACTCTCAATATTTTTGGACAGCACTTCTACAATTTTAAATGCAATATGGTGCCGACTTTTGGGATATCGAACATTATGAAACCTTTTTATCTTTAGGTTGGAACACTAAATAATTTCAAACCGGGATAATTGCGTAACACACTATCAGTAGGCTTTCGTTTTGACAGTTCAACAACATTCATTGCGTTATATACGTTGTTGAGCATACAAATTTTTCGCACATATCAAGCAATGGAAGGCAAAATCCTTCAAAATGATTTAGATGATACGCAATTACGGTGCTCTCCTGAAGTTTCAGTTCACTTTAATTAGTTAATAAAATGCTCAAGCTTACACAAAATCAGGATTGAGTATTGGCCTCAAGTCAAACAAAAACATGCTCCAACATATCAAAGAGATGCTGGACTGGACAACAGACTTTCCGTACAGTTTAAAAATAAATATTAATTCTCCAAGTGCAATGAGTGATGTATAAAAATGAATGCACAGATAATGTAGTAGTAGTTCATCGATAGTTTATTTCGAGCGATGCCCCGACTATCTTTAAACGTACGCACTTCACTGTATCTAATACAGTTTAGTTGTAAACATTACTCTTTCTTGTGACTCAGAGTACTCAGACTGCAAGTTTTCTATGTATACTTTTGTATCGGAACCCGACCGTAAAATATGGCACATGACATGAGTTTTAGTACTAAAAACGCGATAAATTCACGCCTTCTTCTTCTGGGGGTAGACAGAAACCACAGAAGGCCACCTGCTATGTTTCTTACACATACTCCTTTTGCTTCGTTTACGTTCATATATTAAAGGTAAAGTCCAGTTGAAAACTAGCGTCAGGCAAATAGTTGTCTAGCCGTTTGCTATTTGTCGCAACCGTGAGGCACACATTTTTTTTAGGGTTCCGTACCCAAAGGGTAAAAACGAGACCCTATTACTAAGACTTCGCTGTCTGTCCGTCTGTCGTCTGTCTGTCACCAGGCTGTATCTCAAGAACCGCGATAGCTAGACAGTTGAAATTTTCACAAATTATGTACCTATTTCTGTTGCCGCTATAACAACAAATACTAAAAACAGCATAAAATAAATATTTAAGGGGGATCCCATACAACAAACGTGTTTTTTTCGGCGTTTTTGCCTTGTGTTTTTTTTTATTGTGTCATTGTGTGTAGGTATTTATGAACCAAATAAACATATTATTTTCGTTGTTTCTTTTTTACTTCTTTTTAGGAAAAAATCAGCTTTGTGGAGCGACGGAGACATTTCTGTCACTCATACATAAGCGAGTTTCTTTTCAAAATTCGATGCGTCATATCAACGCCCAGTTGACTGTACCAGTTTACCCTCGAATTGAATTTAGCATGATAGTATGACGATACATTGTGGTCGGTCGACTAAATTTTCCTTCGTAGGTACATGTTTTCTAAAGGATTTCAAATGTCAAATACAATTCAATTACAAATTGACTGGTCACATTGTTTATCACTCTGTGATTCATATAATTTATGTAATTTGTTAATGTTATATGGAATTTCTGTATGCGTAAGCAATATTATAACTTTGTCCTTTTAAATTGCCATAGCAAAGTAATAATAACTCCTTTTAAGGCTTTATTTAAAAAAAAATAACAGCATGTTACTTGCAATATTATTTCTTTACGATTGCGAATTCTATTATACTCTCTACAGTTGAGAATCAAAGAGGTTGACCGCTCACTCAAGCGCAGCCGACGGCGTTCAGCGCCGACTTACGGCAGCAGTGCAAACTGCCGTCGTAACGGGAGAGATTTAGGTGCGCGCGCGCAGGTGTCACTACACAAGCGTCAAGCACACACAAGGAATGCGTTTGCTACGCTTTGAATATGACGTATCAAACAGGTGCGAATTTGTTTTTCACCGCGCTGTGTGCTATCTGATGATCGGAGACAATTTAGTACTCAAATAATAGACTCGTTAAAATTTATTTTCTTGCTGGTTGAAAGATGTAATAAAGTAGATGAGTTAAGTATCAATTGTTCAGTTTTTGCAATTCGTTTATTGCATTGCAACAAAAACCGAGCCGGTTTAGCATCAAACCAGTCAGTTGTAAAAATGCATTTTCACAACGTCAACACTCAATGTGAGCTTTAGTTGCATTTTATTGCAGAATGAAAATAATATCATTTCAGAAGGTTTGGGCGGGAACATTACAAGCTTGTAGAATTAAGCAATTCGATGTCGGTCATTTAGCATATCTGGGGTCTTTGAACCAGTTTCAACGAGTTGCCGCCGTAGATGCCGCAAAAAATGCTGTAAACGTTATTTGTGAGTACTTAAACGGCACATAAACCGTAAATAAGAATTCAGGATCAGTTCAAAAAGCATAATTATGAACGTCGGGGGAAATGTAAAAAGACCAAGGATAGATAGATCGACTTTATCGACCCGATTAATTTTAGCATTTTTTTTCGAGAGACCGTCTCATAAAGATTTAAACTGGATAATCGCCTCCGTTTTAGACATCCATAAAGTAATTTGCTTAAACAAAATGGTGATCTTTTATGGCGTGTAAAACAGGAACATACTAAACACTAATATTATTTCATTACGCGGAGTTTTAAATCTATAAAAGTTAATTTAAAACACGAGAAGGTGCTTGCGAACAATGGCGAGGACTGTAAAATGGACATAAAATCGCGGCAGTGTCTTGCAGGCCTAACACAAAATCTTGTAAGGATTTTATTGCACACTTTACTACTACGTACTTAAGTAACTACTTACAGTAAAGGTAAAATTTTAATTTATTATGTAATTTTTTTTCATGTTTAGTTCATTGTGTGTACTGTAAAGCGCAACTTTGAGTTAATTGCAATTCCACTTATGTCAACTTTGGATCTCTTATTTTTTTTTTTTTATTTAGATTCCACGTTTTTTGCCAAATACGCAATTTTACTTTACTATGCTTACAGAATCCATTCACAGAGCTCACCCGCCCGCAACTTTTGTACACCGTACAAAAAGCAAAATAAAAGAGGCCGGCTGTGTTTGGGGTTTAATCGTATAACAGCCGAAATAACGACTCATAAACGACCCTCAATTCACGGTTGCTACCTTAAAATCGTGAAGCTGAACGCGTGTGTATATTGTCGCAGTGTCGGGATCGCATCCCCGGTTCACCGCGACGCATTGTTTCTTTGACGCGCCGCCAGCCGCCACGGGGGTCAACGACTCGTCTGGATTTCGTTCATACGCCGAGATTCCGTCGCTCACCGCTCCCGACTCGAAGTCGCGTGATGGCAAGGCATGGGCCACTTACGTCATAATATGTGGTCTTCCATGGAGTGTTTGGATAGTTACTGATGCGTTCGAAGGAGATGATAAAACAGGCGAGTTTGAACCAAATCTGTCGGAAGCGCGTTAAAACTGTAGTAACTCAACTGTTGCTTACTGTAATGGTCTGAGTGGTATGTTGCGAATATAGAAGAGAATGCAACAATATTATCTTGAAATACAAACTGTAAATCTGTCAAATCTTAAACGCAGCATCACGAATATTTCTGTCTACAAGTAACTAAGATTGAATCCAAGAAATTACTATATTTTTGTCTAAATGGTGACTGTCCTTAAAAAGACTATGACAGCACAAAATCTGGCAAAATTTGATGTTCTTCTAAATAAGCTATTAAAATATAAACTAATAGGAGCAATAAGTCAAGTTATGTAATGAAACATAATAATAAATTACTAATTCGTTTTACCTATATTAATCTTAATAATAGTTTAATGGCCTGTGACGAGCGGGTTTACTCCATTAAGAAGTCGTCAAAATAATTTAAAAGCTAACCTTTAATTTTACACCTCATGCTACCTTGATAAATTAGCTTAAAAATATGTATATAAAAATGGTAAATAAAGAATGCTAGGTGCTTGTACTAATTTAAATTGTATCGATTGTAAATCAAATAGAGATTGATTTATTTAGACTTGACCGTCATCATGATCTGCCTAGCCTTTACCCAACTATGTTAAGATGACAGCCGGGACCGACGGTTTATCGTGCTTTCCGAAACCGTATAGTGGCGAAAAGAAAAGATTAGACATAGAGACTCGTTCAAAATAATCTCATTTAAATGTTGATTATTTGGGCCTATCAAAATGAGACTAACATCATTACACGCCTGATATCGAAATAACAAACAATAGTTTCAATAACAACAGGGAATTTAAACAGGTCTGCTGTTCTACACGGCTGCACGGGTGTCTAAAGAAAACGCGGAAAAAAACGACATTAGAACGCCCCGACCTTCGTCTCATACTTCGTACGGCCACGACTGCCACTACGAGTGATTCCGATGCGCCTGCGCACCAGGTGCAACATTAGGCGCGCAAATTGCAACTAAGTAAACGGCCGCTAATTATTATCCGTCTGACTTTGTTTCTATTAATTGAACAACTATTTAAAGTGAAATGTGGATTAGGATATTATGTTCATGCAAGTATTAATTATACCTTCATGAACTCTTGAGATCAGTTCCCGTAAACGATTAATTACTGGTAAATGTCAGGAATAGATTTGGCGTTGTCTGTTTGTGCTAATTATTTATCAAGTTTAACAGTGTTTGCAATGCACTTCGCACTAATTAGTTAAAGAATTTCTGGTGAGAGAACTAATAAGGTGAAGCGAGTAGTCAACAGATTATATGCAAAATCGTTCATAAATCATGGGTTTCGAGTAAAATATATACAATATACATTCTACGAATAAGGCTCTCAATAATCTTCCGTAGATGGAATATTTACAATAATACAACAAAATATCCGTTAGATAAAACATAAATTTTGCTACCTCGAACTTGCGACTGCTGGCATAGTTTTTATCGCAGTAGATAACATGAAACTAGAACTAGAATAGGCATTAGATATACCAGATCGCATAGGTAACTGATATTATCCAGCGTATAATCTATTACTCATTTCATTTATAACTGATTTATGTATCTGGTGTATTGTGACTTTTAGTCTGTGCTAAATAAATGTATTTTCTTTCCTTCTTTACTCTTAATAACGTTGGATCATTGGATGTAATACTCTTAAAACTTTTAACGAGCCTATTACACTTACAAATTAAACTTTCATTTGATTTTCCAAATTGAGGAATGCGTGACCATTAATAAAGGGCCGAGTATTGTTCCTTGCGGAACACCTACCGTACGCACGACTCTGAATACGAAATGTCTTTGTAAGCGTACAAGCAGCATACTCGGAGCGGTCAATAGGAATGATTTCATAATAAATCATGAGCAATTAGCTCGCGAGTCGCATTGGAACTAAGTGAGCGCGCGACGCTGACTGTGTGGCACGCATCATCGAGTTCAAATTGTGTACTCGATCGGTAATGATTAACAAGTTATTTGTTAGTACCGTACGGGTTTTTCAATCACGTTTTTGTTGCGTATGCTAATCGTGTAACGTTTAAGCCGGCCAATTGGAAAACAGTAAAATCAATACCGACGAAGTACATTGGCTAACGCTTTACACCTACTATTTGAAGACCAATCATATTTTAGTAGATAATACTGATAATCGTTGTTTTGCTTAGTTGATGAGCATTAGTTTGTTGTATTTTATGACTTTACCTTTCAATTAGGTTATGAAGAGCCTTGAACAGCAGCGAACGACATTCGTAAGAGAGTCCACTCTCCCAAGATCCTTGGTCACCTTCTGAAAATAAAAGAAAACGGTCGTAAGTTCCATGAATGAAAAAAGGAGATTTAAGAAAAAATACATCACTAGGATTAAGTCCAGCATCGCATTAACCTTGACCTCGCTATCTTAGATGCTCAACCTTGCCATTGTCCCAGTTATTGCTTTTTCTACTACGATCATTGTGTTTACTTAATTATCGAATCCCCCTAATTTGAATAAATATTTTCATAAAAACTGAATAAACATTCAAGGTCGAAATGACAATGAAAATGTCCACAATAGCGGAACGTGGAGCTGTGAAGCGCTAAAATCGGGTTGTTGGGTTGTTGCAATGTGGTAAGTAAAGCTAGAAATAGCTGTTGTTGCATTCGCAATCGGAAGATAAACTCGGCCTATCACCGACGTTAGATGCGAAAACAAAACGGCGCGCGCGACGTTGCCGCTCCGTTGCCATAACGCCATCCTTGTCTAGCTAGGAGGCGGGACGGGGGCGACCCATGTGACGTCAGCGGCCGCTCAGCGCACGTGCTTGTGTTTGTAGCGCGCGCCGCACACGACACACATGCGAGCGTTGCTTAGCGCCCGCTTACTATTTAATTGACATTGAATTTTATATTCAAAACATTATAAAAGTGTGGGATATACAAATGGACTAATAAAATTCCACTAACATACACTTTCAATAAATGAAATTCATTAAGATTGGAATGTAGCACACTGTATACGAGATGAAACAGAACAAAACTGTAAAGCTAATGAGTTATTACTGCGGGTTATCGTTTATCGTTCACGCACCCGGCAATAACTTGGTGCCTTGATAAATTGATAGTAGGTACATAACTGAGGAGTTTTACTAAGGTTTTTCAGTGTTAGTTGCCGTCTTACTGGAGCAACGTTTCCAAGCGTTCAGCCTTGACTTTCGTGGTCCAGGTGTATGCGCGTCTGTCTCATTTGGACTAGTTTTCCACAATTAGGATACTAATGGTTCTTTAATTAGTATTTCTTAGTAGCATCTGCTTATCGGACTAAGTATTCAGGCTTTACCAACAACAATGTGGAACAAATGTCACATGAGATTTTATTTTGACTATATGACAACCACATTACCAACACAAATAAATAGTTAGGATCCACTGAGAGTCCCATGAAATCTCATCATTTGGTAATTGTTGTTGCTAAATGACTGAAAACTAGTCTGTTAAAGAAGCTAGTCAAGGGCATCCAGCAGCACGGCTAGGCATTAACCTGGCTGTAACAAATGAAGGTATCATCTTCGATTCGTTGGATTTTATTGGGATCGGTGCGACTGGCGAGGCCTTCTCAGGTTTACCTCGCTGAGTTGTCGTTTATAAATATTTTCCGACCGTTAAAGCAAAGGAACTTGCTTTAAAATCCATTAGTTTTAATTATGTGAATAATTTAATTCAAGAACTTAGTACAGGATCGGTAGGGCGTAGATTCCGTGATAAGTACGGTAATTAACCAGGTACCGCTACTAGTATGTATGTTGGTGCTACTCGTACAGGCACTGCAATTATTATTGAGCCGGTCGGTTCGGCACCATCGACTCCACCTCTCAAGGCCGTTAACGCAAGAAACGGTACGATTACTGTATACGAATAACGATACTCGAATACCGGAGCGAGTCACGACTCGACCCGCACCGTGGTACCATCGCGATTGAGGTCCACCAAGGATTTCAGCATCGATCGATGGGGTTTTAGCAACAAAGTTTTATTTGTCTCCTTATTGCCGTAATTGACAGATTTCCTTGGGCGGAATATGGTAACGTACTTTCGCAGCAAGTGATTTCGTCACCGGTCTAATGACTTTTTATAGCTTTTCGAAACGGTTATACTCCCCCTTCAATGAACACCACAGCCTTGTTACAAAATATTGTTGTTGAACTTTTCCGCTGCGCTAATTTGTGGCACAGTTCTTTAGCCTTGTTTACGTTATTTTATTAGTGTTTGACCAGAATAGTCTAGGTCTTGTTTGTTTGCTTTTTTGTGCGTGCATTTGTTTGAGTGCAATAACGAAGATAGTTTAAGGTTCAAGGTCGCATATTTTGTCGCGGTGTAACGGCGGTGGTTGGCACTACCTTGCGCCGGGATCGATAGCGGGCAGACGACGCGCGCCGCCGCGCTACCCGCCTCCACACCAATGTGAGCGCAGTAATCGCCATACGATTATCACTATTGTTGCCTAAGTACTATTTGTTTGCTGCCGCGTTGCGGTTAATGTCGGCGATAACAAGCTGATAACAGACGAGACTAACATTGAATGCGAACTGATAAACGAAGCTCGCTTGTTTGTGGACCATTTGTCAATGTATGTGCTTGCGAAACGTTTGTCAGAGATGCTATAATATAGTGGATAGGTAGGGTAAATTGAGCGTGTCGCAGGCAATAAATACGGTATTTAACGATCGACTGGTAGCTAGTAGACAGTAGAGCGGGAAGATTTATCTGCGTCGGTGACAGCGCAACAACATTATCGTTCGGCACGTGGGCCGTGGGCCGCGGCCCGAGTGCGGAGTGCGCCCTGCGGTGCACTCGCCGCGTCTCTCTCGCACCGCAATGTTTGGAACAATCTCCGTGTCGCGTCGCTGTATTCTACTAAGAGCACACTTTCGCAACATCGCTGACTGCTTTAATTTTGCGCCACTGCGTAAAGTCACCCAATTATCTAGTCCTTTCGAAGCTGTTGGCATCTGTAGTTAAGTGGACTACAATAATGTTCAGTTGAAGTATTGAGTTTTACATTATGGGAATTCAAATAATAATGGTCCAGCTAGATAATATAATAATGGAAACAATCAAAGACCTTGGTAACTCTGTGCACGAGTATACATCCTTAGGCAGCTTGTACGATTAGCATGTAACACACGGAGTAGGTGCATTGCACGACTATTTATTACGTCTTCAGCTCTGACAGATGTAAAATACTTAGGTAAGTACTTAATGCTTTTCTTGATTAATTTATTGATGTACGGGAGCTTGGCTTTGTGTAACATTCTATTCAATGATAAATCAAAACCTTATGTAAGAACATCGAATCATTCTTTAATATTCAAGATTACCTGTCCTTTCGATGCCTTAATCGTGAAAACAGAACGAAACAGTAAAAAAAAGTCCAAAATACTGCAGCGATAGGCGGAGAAAAATAGTAAACAATCTGTGACAGCTAGCATACATAGGCGGGCGGTGCGACATGGCAACGTCGCGTTCAAATCCGCGCGCTTTGTTTACAACCACCGCCGGCGGGCGAGGTTAACCGCTGCGGTAACATTCGCCTCGATACGCCGAGCATGGGAGCCGCGCCGCCACAACCACGCACCCACCCGCCGCGGCATACAGATATGTGCGGGTTAATCGCCGAACCGGTTGTTACACCATCTAATCGAAGGATGTCTAGGAGGTAGCTCTGCGTTTCACAAAAGAAACAATCGAGAAAGGTTACAAAAGTCTTGTTAAAAGGGCGGGCGGTCGGTGGATTGAATAGGCGGATACGGGCATTTAACCCGGTTCGGCGCCGCCTGATAATGTAATTCAAGATCGTATCGAGCGCGTGGAAATCTGTCAATTCGCGCGCGCCCTCTGCGGCAGCGGGTCGGACTCGGTCCCTCCTGTGCGGGGTGCTGTGTTGTTGTCTCGGTCGCGCACACCCACGTGCGCGCGTGACGTCACTAGCGCGTCGCCCTGTCGACGTCACGGACCGCCCGCAACCCGCCCGACTTAGGAGCCCTATCAGTCCTACCCTCGGCTGAGCAGATTCGCACTGGCGAACTATTGTATCGAGCTATCATTGATGCGGGCAGTGGTTTGTTGACTTTAGAAGTAGTGCTATACTCTGATAATATTAATTCAAATCTGAGATAAGATAAAGCACTTCTGCGAATAATTATGATAGAATCAAGTGGAAAAACGGAAGGTAGTTTGCAATAGTGTTGTGAAACACGAACCACGCCTTACAGACTTCAGATAGTTGAAATGGGAAAGAAATAGAACACAGATCTAGCCCGATAAAGATGATCGGTGCACCGTGCAGTTAACATCGTCAAGGTTGCCAGTAGATCCATCGTTGTCGTTGTACAAGCGGGGCGGATCTCGGCATCTGTGCGGAGCCGCTATCTGACGAGGCTCGCAGCTGCGGCCCACCCTCGCGCTTTTGTTTCTACTCGACACACCACTTGATGGCTAATGGTTATGTCAGGACGGGTAACGCTAACGATGCGGCTCAGATGTGGGGAGGATTTGGGGCATCGTTTGAAACAATATTTACAGGTTATAAATAGTTCTGGATTTATTGACTGTTCTATGGATACATTTGATAACAAAGTGGTATTTGATACAGAAAAACATTGACAGTATAAGATACTATACGAAAAAAGAATGAGCCTAGTATGCAAATTTTTGAAATTCTGATTATTCTCGCTTTCGACAACAATTTTGCTTGATGGTAATAACCGGTTAGTAAGATATTCTTCTCGGTGCAATTCCATCGTCATGTGTTGCCCACAGCCCAGGTGAGATGAAATCCGAGTAACAAATATGCAGACAGACTTTCGCATTTATAATGAGCCGCGCGCTGCAAATAAAGAATAAAAAACCGATTGAATGTTTTGAAATACAATAGTATAGAATCACGAATACATCAGTGGCGTTTGTCGCAATCTATAATGGACAACGCGCAATACTGTTATGGTGTCAGACATGACTTAAGTGAGACGAATCGATAATAACGGTACCGAGCGAGGGTGGTACACTTAAGACATTGGCCGTATTTGTGTTTCAAATTGGAAAATAATTATGCGACCGATAGAGAGAGCCACCGATCGATACGCGGCTAGCGGGCGGTGCGCACGCGCATCAATAAATAGCACGATCCGGTGCGCGCCCATCGATACACGTCACGAGCATTTTATTAATAAAACGCCGAACAACGCTTGGACGCACCGAACGTTCAACAACCCCGCACCGGCGGCTTCTTACGCGCACTCTTTACTTAGTTACATCACATACAACCATCTGACCTGCTCCACATTCACAATTGTTCAACGTCGCTCTAAAATCACACTCGTCTACTGAACGTTTAAAGTGCATATACGTCGAAGATACAAAGATCACCTAAAACGAATGTAGACCTGCCTTTGCCTTTCGTCTGGTGACAGTAGCACCGTTATGTATGAACTATGACAAAGTTGCGTCTTCAACTCGACAAGGAAGCTGTGATTCCCACGGCCTCGAAGCAAGCCTACGCAGTTTGCAAAACTTGCGTACATCGTCGACATTGTTATGAGCTGGCAACATTTGATTCGATGCGAGCACTCAATGGTTGAGATGTGTTACGGGTAGTAGTGGTTGTTATGATGAAATAGTAACGGTAAAGCACAACGGATTGTCAGATTGCTTGTTTAAAGTGTACTACTGGATTGACTGAGCATTGCTCACATTTGTATTCATCATCTGCCTAGCCTTTTCCCAACTATATTGGGGTCGGCTTCCAGTCTAACCGGATGCAGCTGAATATCAGTATTTTACATGGAGCGACTGCCCATCTATCCTCCACAACCCAGTTACTGGGTAATACGATACACCTTGGTAAGACTGGCTGTCAGTTTTTCGGGCTTCTGACGACCCGTAACGACTGTCAAAGATCCACTAATGACAGCCGGGACCAACGGCTTAACGTTCTTTCCGAGGCACGGAGAGGTCTTGGTATGGATGTAAGATGGTCACCCATTCACAGACCAACCGCGGCAAGCGTAGCTTAACCTGATCGGTCAACCCGTGCGGCTGTTATTACTTAGCCACAAGCCCCTCTCCTCACATTTGTACTGTCAATATTAAATAATGATGTGAACTTTTTTCTTCTGTTAAACTCAAACATACGTTTGTTATAGCAATCAAAATGTTGTGGTGTTAGAAAGTGCGGTGCGTGCGTTTCAGTCGAGTACTAAGTACTCGATTCCCACAATAACCGCGACGGCATCGACAGCGCGCGCGCATTCAACCCACGACAGTATGATAAATGCCTCAAAAAACGGACATCACATCATAAAAAAGCGATATCCGTTTTTTGAGGGGTTTATCATACTGTGCCACGCAACCCTAACTACTAATTAATAAACCTAACGAGCCGTTTCCACACTCTCTTGATTTGTTTGACCAAGCGAAGCGATATGGTAATTTTAGGGCGAAAGCGATGGTTCCCTGTACTTGTTGTTAACGTTACGTGCAGCAGACAAATACATGAAACGATTACACCAGCTCTAGCCATTACAATGTTATACTTGTAGTATATTACGTACGCACCGACGCCGACGCGACGAACGGAATAAACCAACCTTATCTACCACTACCTCATCACAAACAGGGCCTCAAGTCTGCTATTACAATAGTGTCAGAATGGTCTATCATTGATTTCATAATTGTTGATTTTGACAAGTTTGGTAATCTACTAATATAATGGCGTCATTATGACTTTCCAATGGTCAACCACTGACACTCCATTGAAAGAAATGGCATAGAATGGTAATCTCGTACAGAATGACAAATGAATGATTTAGGCGGTAATCTGCTAAAATTTTGACAGTTCCTTTGATCAGTGACCTAGGTATCATTAGAACTTCATTGTGCAGTCATGGCTTTTAATTATTTACGAGTATCGTTTATGTTTTGTGCCATTGACCGACCAATGATCGACCATTATGAATTTAGCAGATTACGAACTTTTAGCAAAATGACAATGGGATCGTGTTGGAATGACGATTTTTTTAAAATAGCAGACTTGGGCCCCAGGATCATCCGCGATGAGATAATGTTTGTAGAGATAACAATTTCGAATGGATTACATAAGATATCATAGATATTACAGTTTTATATTAACAAGAAATCATGTCAGAAAAAACATTTTTAAAGAGCACGTCTAAAGTAGCAAATATTAAGGAGTTAAACAAAAAGCTAAAAAGAAACTTGCAATATACGATTTATAACAGACAGACAAGTAGTCTAGACAATTAGTCTATTTCGTGCAAGATTGACCGATCAGAAACCCTTATTTGTTGAGGGCATACCATGGACATCAAACGGGCGTACTGCGGGTCAACGACTGCGCCCCGACCACCGCCGCTCGAGGTGAAATAATTCATCTAGTCCATTCGACACGGCGCGGGGCACCATCGCAACACGGTCTGATATGGTGACCGTCACACATTGACGACGTTACATGCATTCCCACACAAATCGATCATGGATAATGGCATTGCGGAAAGGCCAAACTTGATCGACCATACCTATCAACAATATTGGAATCGTGATTGTAATAATCAAATTCTTAGATCTCAAATAACTTCGAGGACAAAACACTTTCCATACAAAAGTTAACTCGGTAGTCCAGTCTTCAAATAGGAGAATAATAAAATATAAAAAGTAACCGAAACCTGTTTAAGCACGTCGGTTGAAATTTAAAACAGTAGAGTTCAGTGACAGGCGGACAACACGTAAACGGCCATCAACAGGCCCATTGTCAGGAATTCGGGCGACGAGCTGGCGCACACGCGCATGATACATTTATTGTCAGCCAATTACATTGGGCCTGGAAAACGAAATGTGGCCGAAAAAAGGTCTGCAGGTTCTAAAAGATGACAATGAGTATAGGGAATGCAAATCCGTTCTGTTTTGAAATCCGGATTTTTAAGAACGGATTTTTGGTTCAATCCGGATTATCCGGATATTACGGATTTTTCATGAAAATAAAAAAAATCTACCCATATTAGTTTGTTAATATGATGTTTCTTATATTTATGTAAATGGATTAAAATAAAAGCACACGAAAATCACATCAAACAATTTTTAAAATTTTTAAACTATCATCATTAAATACCATAATTATGATGTTATTGCTATAATAATATGTACTTATTCTTATTAAAATAATCATTCTGTGACTCGCGTGCTGAGTAACGATGATAAAATAATTCATCATCATCATCATCATTTTAGCCGAAAGACGTCCACTGCTGGACATAAGTCTCCTCCAAGCACGAACCGTCTCGCGCGCAGGTTTGACGACTTTGAGCCTCCCGAACAAGCTGGATTCCGTAAAGGCTTTAGCACCGTAGACCACATCGCTGCTATAGGTTACACAGAAGACCGAAGAATATAACCTGCCTCTCTGCTTAGCGTTTGTGGACTATGAGAAAGCCTTTGATTCGATCGAGACATGGGCTGTACTGCAGTCTCCTCAACGGTGCCAGATCGACTATCGGTTTCGGTACATCTTGGTGCTGAAGTGTCTGTACGAAAACGCTACTATAGTACGCTACTATACTATGTCAGTCCGATTCCAGGATCAGCCCTCGAAACCTATCCTTCTGCAGCGAGGTGTGAGATAGGGAGACGTTATCTCTCCAAAACTGTTCACCGGTGCACTGGAGGATGTCTTCAAGGTTCTGTACTGGAAAGGGGCTGGCATTAACATCAATGGCAAGTACGTAACTCACCTTCGGTTTACCACCGATATCGTAGTCATGGCTGGGACCATGGAGGACCTCGGTACAATGCTCGATGACCTCGGTAAAGCCTCCGAAGGAGTGGGTCTTAAAATGAACTTGTACAAAACGAAGGTCTTGTCAAATGCCCATGTAACACTCGAAGTCGGAGACGCTACACTCGAAATCGTGGACGAATATGTTTACCTAGGACAAACTGTCCAGTTAGGTAGGTCCAACTTCGGGAAGCTACGCAATATCTTTCCGTCCCACATACCGCAGTGTCTCAAGACGAAAGTCTTTGCCCGTGCCCAGTGCGTGTTGTCAGTGATGACATAAGGCACTTTCTGAAACGTGGTCGCTCACAATGGGTATTATTAGAAGGCTAAAAGTCATTCAAAGAGCAATGGAGATGGCAATGGATGGAGGATCGAATTGGAAATGAGGAGATAAAATAATTAATAGGTACAAATTAAAAGAAACTCCGAAGAACAAAAATAAAGACAAATAGACTCCTTGTCTAATTATTAAATATAACATGCAAAAGTAACAAAATAATAATTTAACTTCACTTAAATCAACATAAATTTATCAACGTTTTTTTACGTACGAATGTAATTTTTGGGACATTAAATGTGTCCTCAAAAATAATAAGGTATCTAAAGTGCTGTCGTTTAGAGCCTGTCCAGATGAGGCGTTTTAATTTATATTGCGTCCAGATAGCATGCTTTACGCGCGTTCCTTTGCTGGTAGGGATTTGCAATTTTTTTTTTCGCTTCGAATTCGCGCGTAGTACTGGACGCAGCAATGGCGCCCGAGTATCTCGACACGCGCGGCGCTCGCGCGTTAAATGCGCGGTCGAGAGTCTCCCTCATTACCAGCGTTTTACGCGTGAGTGAGGAAACGCGCGGCTTCATCTGGACGGAATATTTATGTAGCTCTAGTATCTCGGGAACGCGCGAGTGTCTACGCGCGAGTCGACTCGCGCGTAAAACGCCTCATCTGGACAGGCTCCTGCTGCGAATTGGGTTGCACATAATTCCTGCTGCGGAAAAAGCACGCTCTGATTCGACGCTTGTAGGCGGAATGCACTGAAGACACTTGTAAGCGGAATGAACGGAACGATCAAGGACGCCTCACACACTTTCTCGACCCGCGTCCCGCACCCTGCTCGCTTCCCCCAGAGCTGATAGACTCAACACACGCGCGAGACGCGACGCGCGAACAGCAAACTCGCTCGTTTCGATTTTTTTTGTTACAATTTTTTTTTAAATTTAATTATTCAAAAAATCCGGATACGATTTTCAAATCCGGATTTGGAAGTCCAGGAAAAATGTGCGGATATCCGGATATTTCGGATTACGGATAATCCGGATTGCATTCCCTAAATGAGTATAAAAGATATGCAAAATTATCTAAGCATACAAAAGCCGTCAAGCGGTGCACTAAAACCAGCTCCCGACTAGTCCTTGAACATCTGTCTACATAACGCGTTACACGTACAGGACATGTGCAGCAAGGATCAGGTGTCGCGCCGCACTGACCGTGGGCAAACCCTGCCGGACGGGTTGCGAGCCGGTCGCCTCACCCGTCTGCCGATACGAGAGAGTAAAAACTTAAATATTTCGATACATCAAATGGTACCGATAATGTACGTAAAAAGTATACGCCAATTACGAAGGATTTAAAGATCGCGATCAGACGAATCGACGTCGAGCATCGAAAAAGAGAAGGACGGCAACGATAAGACAATTAGAATTAAAGTGAACAATGTTGCATGAACAAAAAGATCTAGAGTGAGGCTCGTTACGGATAACGAGGCGTCCTCCGAGGCGAAGGCGAAAAGAAACGATTTAATTGCGTCCACAATTAGCCTATAAAACAACCTGTTGCGTTCGCATTACTGAAGCGTTTAAATAAGAGAAACAAGTGGTGATACATTCTGACAACTAGATACGATTTATATCAATGCTGACGTTGCGTAACGTTTGATTGACATATCATCTTCTCTTTACATTTGGGCGTGGCTCAACTAAGGGGTGTTCAAAGAGGAAAATCATGGTAGCTGGTGCGTAAATTAGCATTGGATTAAGACAAAGCACGTGTCCCGGGTGGTATTAAGCTGTGGCAGGCTAGCGTGCATTAATCGGCTAATTAGCCGCTTCTCGCTACTCTGCTGTTACGGCGTCTAGACGTATTCCGGCTTTGTTGCCAGCTTGACGCATGTTGAGGGACTTGATTAATGGAGCTTTTAGAATAATTGTTGAAGTATTACAATACACATATATAATGGACACTGAAATAAGGAACTTTGTACAAATCGTATATCAGGCAGTCAAGATAAAAGATTGGGAGCAAATCTTTCTATGAAGTCTGGATACAGATGCATCACAAACAATAACAAATATTTCTAACCATAAAAACGAAGTATCGAATCGGATTCCTCTGTAGAAAGTTTCAAAGAATAGCACTAAAAGTGGAGTTTGAATCGGCCTACTCAATGAACTTGGGAAATTTTACTAGACGTTGGCTCGAGGCCAAAAAAACATGATGGTTACGGGGGCAGATGGCAGATGGCGCGTGTGATCGCCTGTGCGACACGGGCCTACCATAATGGCACAATCACTGATATATCGGTTATTATAAGGCTGTCTCCGTCGTTTGATCGAGTCGATGCCGCAGTTTCGGCTGTTAGTTTAACGTGTTTGTTTGAAAGCTTTCGGGCTTTTATTGAGTACAGGGTCGAGGCCAAGCAATCTTCTGCTATTTTCAGTAACTACAATTTGTGCAGATACAAAATCAGATATTTTTATCTTATTGAACTTGAAGATCACAATAGCCTATCGGTGTTTTGTTAGCTCCCGAAAACCTGACTTGTCGGACGCGACTTCTGGTGCTACTCCTTTGAAAATATCAAGTAGATGCCAGAAAACAAAGCAGCCGCTCAGTAAAACCCGCGCAGGAGGACTTTATTGCATCGTTTTTCTCAAGGCAAGGTTTGACGTAATCCAAAGATGAATATCAATAACCGTGTGGCTGCGGGGTTGTACACAAATCGGTGTGTTGTGTGCGGGGGTGGTATCGATCAGCGTGCGGCCGGCGCGCCAGCGGGCCGGGCTGGGCGGGAAGCGCGCGCCGGTACGTGCGACGTGCACTTATCGCCGTCTTCACACCTAATTTATCGCGTGTCGCCATCGAAGCGCTGTTTGTGTACACTGTTATGATGCCCCGGCACACGGTTATGTACATATTTTTATGTGTTATTATGCGATGATGTATCAGTTTATGAGATTCCTGCTGCGGAGTCTGCTTGTAATCGAGAGTGAATTGAATTAGCTGTTTTATCGTGAATCTTATTAAAATAAATTAAATATGCTTAAGATTCTAATCTGACCCATAGTAAGTACCTGTTGTTGTGAAGGGGCGTAGTATAGTATCCAGGGTTAGTGAACTGGAAAATAGTTACAAGGACCTCAATTTCGTAAAAGCCAGTTTATGTAGTAGGACCGGGACAAATCTAAGTTTAACGTGTCGCCTAAAAGTCTTATTCTAGAAATACAGACGAGATTAACATTTTGTGATTACATCCTTTCATTCTGATGAATTTATCGATGCCATCAGAATCCAATTATGTAACTACACTGGAGTGGAGGGTGGGGTAGTAGCACGAGCTCAATAGTGAAGACATTAATAGGTCAGCCGGAATACTGTTACCGAATATTATAATATTCAGCGGCACGTAGCGTAGACGAGTCATATTTTCACACAAGTTCGTGATACAACTATTTGTGTTGCTACGGTTCCGTGAAGGTCGCTGGACACGTGCTCGTCCCGTAAATTAGATCGGGTGCGTGGGGGCGTGCTGCTCGCGGGGGTTAGAACCGGCCAATAGGCGGACAGCGGATGGGATCGATAGAAGGCCGCGCCCGCGCTCGCATCCGCGCCCGCGATCGCGAGCACCCTGTGATTGATCCAAACAACGCCCGCTTCGCAACCCTTGTCCTCGGACTGTTCAAGGGTTTCGGCAAGGCTACGACGAAAACAAAGCTAAAAGGGCGGGATGCAGTTATGTGTAAGTAAGGGAAAAGCTTTTTTGATGACTAACCAAATGTTTTGTAAATACAATAGTCTAAACAACCTTTCGGGATCCACAAAGATTTAAGTTGTTACTGCCACAACTAAACAAACTCATTATCCTAAATGTTTGTCCCTGCTGGTCAACAATAGTTTGAATTCATGACAAACTTTTCGAACATATAAAGGCGAACACATTCCTATTTACGGAAAACATTGTTATTGGGCGGGGAAATGGGGCGAAAAACCGGCAGTTTGGACAGGCATTATCGTGAAAATGGCGATATTCTCGTCCGAATAAATGTTCGAGACACAGAAGCGGGTCGGTATGATCAGGGGGAGCGATAAAGTGGCTAGTATATCGCTGGTGTATTAATAATTAAGGCGGGGGCGGGCCCCACGGGGGTGCACCTTGACACCCCTTGAACCCGACCGTCGCCCACCTCCCCGCTATTTGCATGCGCTAGCCCGCCAGGTGTTGAGATATACCAGTAATTGGACGGTCAATTTGATTTCATAGAAATGACTGCTATAAATCACTCGGAATCGCAAATATATTTCATTGGATTGGGTTAACGTAATGTATTTACGACTTACTATTGAATGATGAATATATTTTGCTGAATGGAAATACTATTAGTCATTGCTGCCATTAGCGTTAACAAAATAATTTAATCGGTCCCTTTACGCACAATGTGGGTGGAACCGTTGACAAGTAGTTGAACCTTAACAGATTACTCGATTTTACTATTTTGCCAATATTCTTGTGCCTGCTTGGTAACTGAATAAATTAGCAAATCTAGGGCTAGCGTGACCTTTATTAATTTCATTAGCGCAGCGATAAAGCTGTTCCATCTGAGTCGTAAGCACGCCCACACGGGGTGGGTAATGTGACATTTGCACCCCTGTGCCCGCGCGCCGCCCTATCCCCCCGGCCCACGTGCCTCACCCGAACAATGTACCAAGTAGCCTTCGGGTATCCTTGGTACTTAGTTATATTCATAGTAAACAATGAGTAAGATTTTTTTGTAAGTAAGACATCAAGATGCTTAATATTGTGACCTTGTGAGTTTGGGATGCTTTCGATATAAATCATAGTATTTTTAAGGGTTGCAAATTGGATTACTTCTACAACATGAGGAGCACCTTAGAAAAAAATAGGTAGGGTAAAATTTAGTATCGTTTGGCAGAAGGGGAAGGGGTAGGGGAGAGGGGGGAATGCCGCCTCACCCCTGGTACCACTCCCATGAAAAGGTAACGCACCATTCTTGAGAAAAACGAATTATTGTAACCTAACCTCAAAACAAAGTTGCTTCTGCAACGTCTCCGGTGCTGTGGGAAGTGCAGCCCCTTCGCCCTTACGTAACATAGGATAGGCACCCATGCTCACCTCCGAAGCTTGGGCATGCTGGTCGCCGGACTCAGCCGCTACGGCTCGCACGGGTGCCTATGCTTTGTTACAGCGGGCGAGGGCTGCTCTCCCTCCGCGCCTCCGGATTTTTATATACACTCTAGGGGTAGCAGCCAAAAGACTACGTGGAGTCGGGGTGCCCCGATTCGGTTTTGGGACAGATTCGAACTATTTTAACCATAAAGTGGGGTACTAATTCTTCCTTCTGAACAGAATTTCTACAAGGAACACATTCACGCAACTCGGGGAGAAACGGAATAAACGAAAACAAATGACACTGGCAAATGACGCAAATGGCGTAGTTTTTTTTTTTACATTCCGTTTCATCGGTTTTGCACGACATTTTACACCACAAACCATATACTGGACATCCTGGTGCAGGTTTGGTTGTCAATCGCCCATATTAACGTTTCGTTTTCCCTTTTTATCTGATTTGAGGTTAGAAACAATTTTTATTAATTTCTCTTATTACATGATAATCATGTAATAAGAGTGATAACGTTATAATCAGGGATTCAACCCCTACCACCTTTAACCCCTCTCCTCCTGCCAAACGTTACTAAACCCAAGCCAGCCTCTCTGCCGCAAAAATAAAAAACATTCGCCACTAACAACGAAAAATAAAATCCGCGCTTTGCCTGCAGAGTTCCGCGTCCGCAAATCGGCCCCCTTGCATCCCCTGGCGTCGAACCGGGCGGCGCGGCGCGGGGTTGGCCTAAACAGATTATCCGCTGTCGTGTCCGCCGGCGGGTCAGGCCGTTAATCTCCGCGCAAATAGGCTCACGTACGACCGTGGAACTGTGGTACCCGCTAAAATTATAACAACCGCCGGACGGTTAAATATTAAAGGGAGATCGTAATGGCCGATATGCAGCCGAGACGTGTTAATCTCTGTTTTTATAAGGGTAAGCCGCGCGTTACGGGTGTACTTATTGTTAATAGCGATATCAACATGTCTTCATTTTGGGGCAACAGTATATTTTAAATCCAAACAAACAGGTAGTTAGCGGTAAACTACCTTTGAGCGTTGCAATGGAGAAACTTTAAAGAAAGTCAAGCACAATCGGAAATATCATAACATCTCAGAAATAAATTCTAAGATTGTTTAGAAGTCAATTTAGCAAGTTTATTGTTTGCTGAAAAGATCGGGATTGCTGCTTCTCCGGAAACAATGAAAACTCAAAGCCAGAGACTGTACGCTCAATAATCAACTTGAATGTCCAAGTTCACGACTCTAAAGAGTAATCAATTGTGAAGTCAAACGTATTTCGTTGGCCGGTACGAACGGGAAATTGCCATACGTCCGGCTATTTCCGTCCGTCCGCAGTCGCGTGTACGACGACAGAACGTGCTGCGACCTTCGAGTGCAGTTGCATACACAACGAAAATGTGCAAAGTAACGAGTAACAGAGCGAACAGACGATCCAGTAAGCTCCAACATTGTCAAATATGCAACTGATCCTGTTTTAAAATGAGCGAAACCAGTTTACGTTTGTGTGTACGCTAAAAATAAATCCGCTGTTGTGGTTTGGGAAGCTGATTTGTTAATGAGAGTCAACATGTTTTAAAACATGATGATTAACTTCAACAATGATCAAATTAATCCTGATGTCAAAGGTAATTTCCAGCAATTCAGTGGCTCGTTTACATCAGAATCACATTACAGGCGACCAATAAAACATAAATGATAAACTCTAACGCGTCGTCGGGACGTCCTTGCGGTACCCCGTTTCCATATAAGCGGAAACTGGGTGACCGGGAGAGATTTATCGTAGCAATAACAGACTTATTTTTAGCACGATCCTCGAGTGTTTCCACTCCAAAACAGCTCGGCATCAATGTGCGAATACATTGTGGAAAACCAAATATTTGGGTCTGACGTATAATGTACGATAATGCGGTTCGGGGATTGATTAATGGTACTTCAATGGCCGTTTATCAGCTGCAGTTAATTGCAAAACAGAATAAACTTTTCGACGAATTATTTTATTGAAGCGCCAATAAGTTTTCTTAGAAGTAATCCACTCAGGATTAGCAATCTATTTGTATGCATATTGACACCATTAGTTGAATTTACCGATATACACATCCAAGATACAGCCCTTTAGCAAAGTTGGCAGCGTTTCAACAAGCGACATCCACATGCCATGCTAATGTACTCTACAGTAGCCATGACAGTGAGGTCGATTTGAAAGCACTTCCTTTAATACGTCAAGGACACGAGTGAGAGGACTTTGACCGACGATAGGATAGCATTTACTGAGTAATATTAGCATGTAACATGTTGTTAGACCCTATAGAAATGGTAGCAGATAATACAGGCTTCCCACGCTCGACTCAATTGTGAGACACGGAACGCGATATTACGACGGACAATATTCTTATTGCTTATATTGTAGTCTGGCAAAAAGATCGCAATGAAACAAACTATTTACTTGGAAAATGAGTCGAAAACTTGGTTAGCGGGAATTTTCTAGAAGCCTCGGCTAGGGGTTTCTCGATTCTACGTTGAAAACCTTGGAGGAACCGAGCAATAAACAACTACTCGCCGAAGAAAATGCTCTCGGTAAACAAGAAATTTCCACGCCTTACGAAAACTTAATTGGATATTGATTGGCGGAGGGTAAGTGGTAACAAGTAACGAGTTCCGATGTGGCGGCACGCTCTCAAATAGCGTCATTCAGTTTTTAACATCTGTATCGCCAGGTCGTAACCGAGCGGATAACACGTTTACTGCTACTTAGCACATAGGTGCGATATTACACAACTTTTCCTGTCGACTAACGCCTCTGTGGCATATCCGATCGAAACTAGTGTATTGTGTTAGTGTCGTAGCTTTATTATGTTTTAGGGGAATGATCTTCACTTCTTGTAAAGTTAACCTCTTTTTGAGTAACGTTATTGGTGCGAAATTAAAGCTATGAGAAACCATCTTCTGGGTATCAAAAGGTTTGGTTGGTGGAAGAAACGAAAAGCTTCACAAGGAATAAATCTTTGACATTCATGTAATCACGCATAAATATTAGCAAAAGTGCAATAATCTGGTGTTTATCTAACGTGCGGCTATCAACCTATCGAGTGGTATGTTGACTAATAGAAACGCAAGGTTGAAACAATTGAGTTGACGACGGCCACTAGTGCCCGTAGAACCCGGTAATAGGACTGCGGACAGACCACAGACCCCAAGGGCCATCGAATTTGCCATTTTCTTGAAATATGAGGATTATATTGCGGGGATACCGTATTTGAACAGTGCTTGTTAGGACAGCCTTGAGGAGGTTCAACAATAGATGCTTGGTGAATCTGGGACGCGGAAAATTTGTGTCAGGGCAGGACAGTATAAAATTTCTCGGATTTGATGAATCCGCCACTTGAACAGAACCAAATTAGGAGATAAAATAACTACTGTTTAAAAATGGAATTGGACCGAAACTGTATGGTCGTATATTTTGGCTCCCAAATAGTATTTAAATATTAGGATAGTTAATGTTTACCGTTGGCCTTACCGGATGAAGTAGTAAACAAGAATAAACTATTACCTATCACTAATTCAAGAACTAGCTAGGAGCGCAATGTCAATGTTACGAGTTACACAATCATCAATTGACCTTCACCGTGTTCAGTATGTGTATATTGATCTGGTTCAACAGTAAGCTACTATGCTCGTATATGTTAAGATGTTCAAGACTCAACGTCAAACAAGGACTTGATCAGTAAAAAAACAGTTTGGAAGACTTCACATAACTCAACCTATCGCAGTCCACTGCTGGACATAGGCCTCTCCCAGACTGCGCCACAGCACCGTCTTCCGCCTTCCGCATCCAGTCTACCTTAGCCACCTTCTTTAGGTCGTCCGTAAATCTAGCTGGGGGCGTCCCACACTACGCTTGCCGATACGCGGAGACTTCACATGAAAGTGAGTAATTAAGCTTAGGAAGCTTCTCCTGTTTCGAGGTGGAAGGCTTTCACAGACGTTCTATTATTAGGGTCAGATTTTGCTAGAACTGTTGCTAGGAATTTGGGGTTCGATATTTGGTAACCAGCCACCTTATTTAGGTCGTCCGTAAATCTAGCTGAAGGGCGTCTCACACTGCGCTTGCCGATACGCGGAGACTTCACATGAAAGTGAGTAATTAAGCTTAGGAAGCTTCTCCTGTTTCAAGGCGGAAGGCTCTCACAGACGTTCTATATTAGGGTCAGATTGTGCTAGAACTGTTGCTAGGACTTTGGGGTTCGAGATTTGGTAATATGGTAGGCAGAAGAAAGAGTTAGTTTTACAGCTACAGGCCTCTGTTTGTTTTCAAATTATTAAGTACCTCTTTGTGTTAGTAGTAGCATAGCATAGTACAAAAGAACACTGAAACAAAGCTCAGTGTCACTCATAAAAACGTTAAATAAATTATTTTCGTTGAAACAAAACAAAGCATAAGCAACGGCCAAAAACTTGACACAAAGCGGTTCAACAGTAGTTTTCTTTCACGTTTCTTTGTATACATTTGATAATTATTATGTTTACAAAGTATGTAGTACCAGTAGGTACAAAGATAGGGCTGCCATCCGTCCGGGTTTCCCCGATTTGTCCTAGTTTGGAGGGCGTCCGGGGAGCGTTCAGGGCGGGGTTTTTAAATAGTGTCCACTTTCTGTGTTAAGGGAAATCCGCCACAATTTTTTTTATTAAAAAAAAATATTTATTTCACCCAAATGTCCGGGGGTTTTTGAAGTTTTTATCCGGGGTCCGTAATTTAGGTGATGGCAGCCCTAGTAAAAGGACGTACATAATCTTATACCAAGTATTGGTAAAGAAACGTTGACATCGTGTGTGGATAATCATAAGCGGCAAACCAAAACAATGGTCGGGGACCAAAATAAAGACCGTTTATGTAGATTTATGTCACGTTCTATTTTAGTATTCGACCAGTCGCGCGTGAACTTGCCCGCTAGAGGGCGCGCCGAGTGTTGCGCACGCGCCGGCCAATTTAAATAAGAGTACAAGAGGAAAACTCCAACGTTCGAAGAACGGTGATGGTAGATTAGTCATTGCGCACGTAATTTCATGACTATTTTCAATTGGATGACACTGCCGTGAATTTCATGGTATTTAATTAGAGGTATGAAGACGCCAACGTAATGGCCACAATAAATGTATGAGTTAAGAATAAAACAAACATATATTTTCGTACGGGGAAATATAAATTCAATTTGCATAAATTCTGTTACTTTTCGTGGAAAGCAACAGATGAAAACCGTCTCAAACGGGTTAGGAAGCTAAGACGTGAAAGAATCGTTTCAATTTACCCTTCCAAGGCTGCAATAAGTCATTCGTAACCCGCAGCGAACCTTGAGGTGAAGAAACAAAACCACCTGTTGAATCAAATTGCTTTGTGAAAAACATTTGATAGATGTCTTGAACTCTTGAGGAGTTCGCGTCTCAACCGCTTTCCTAGATAATCCCGTCTTTTGTATTAAATTCTAGGAGCTCGGGAGATTTTGATTCGGTTGATAGGAAATTACTATAATTAATTTTAAGAACGTTCAGTCTTATCTCAGTCTCAATCTGTCAAAAATACATCTAATTTCCCTATATTTTTGATAAGTTGACATTGATTGTCGCTGAGATGAGAAAGCGATTAGAACGTTTTGTTTTGAACATTTTTAATTACGAAAATTAGCCTTCAGATTATGACACTTACAATGTTGCACTTGAAATTATATTCCTACTAAGAGATCATCTTATATCTGCTGCTATTGACAATTAAAATGCAATACAAGATCCCCGTGCTATAGAATTTTTAATAGACCAAGTACTTGGATAGAAATAAACATTACCATTCAAAGTTAAGTCATACATAAACAATAGCAACAGATTCAATACACCATTTTCCTGTTTCTCGGATACTCAACAAAATTTTGTTTGTATTAGAGTCATTTAACCAGTTAAAAGGAAAATATATGTCCTGATATTATTTTGCATGTTCATATTTATCATTTTATTCCTCTATTCAAAGGATAACAACTTGATCATTTTGTATCAATAGGATTTGGACTGACCAAAACACAAATTATTATTGACGTATAGAATCTAGAATTCGTCGAGATCGAAACGTCTAGATAAATATTGTGGTATTTTGCTAGACTTAAAACCAAAACTAGTATCAAACAACCTGAACCAAAAATATTCTGGCAATGGTTCCCAAAAACACTAGGTTAGCATTAGCAAACATAGTATAGTTTCTTTTGTATTTTATTTAAAATGAAACCATCTCTAACAAAAACTACAGCTGCAAATTGCAAAGCTGATTCACATCCACAGCACTAGAGTTCCACCGATTACGGTGGAACGTGGAACCCGGGCTAAATTCTGCGACAAATTATATTTTTTTTAGTTTAATTCTAGATTTATATTTTCTGACGCTGATACCCTAATTAGGTTTTACTATCTTACTAAAACATTTACGTTTCTACCCTTGCCTTGAATAAAGGAAATTAAATAACCTTTCATCCATTTTACCCGCACAGGCGCATTCGTGACAAAGCCGAATTCTACTCCCAAAAATACATTATAATATCTTCATAAAATGAAGCACCGTCAAGTGGCAATGAGTGGTTTGTTTAGCAAACACAATATTAGGTGAGGAACATACATGATAAACAGGAAATGTTGCGAAGGAAAACAATTACATAATTACTTTCTAAAAATTCAAGAAGACCCATATTGAAAGGTGACGTTACGGCCGTTACCTTTCAATATGGATCTTCTATCACTCTCTGATCACTTGTTAAGGAAGAAAAAAAGGAATATTAATTCCATAGATGAAATGTGCGTACTACGAAAAGAAATGGCTTAGAGCATATAGCTGGTGATTCCAAAATCTTTTAACGTGGAAAAAGCAATTTTGAATATGCTGGGAAATGAGAAATAAGTCTACGAAAACTGCTCTGTTTAAAAGAGCGAGAATCCACGAAGAAAAGTAAAGCACCACGAATTTACTCAAGATGAAAGGGGCTAGTGTCCCATAGAACCGCCCACTAAGAAGGCTGAGGAAATCGAGGTCATGTCTCGTCGCAAATTGGGCGGGCGGCATCACAGGCGGTGCTTATGGACGAGACCTACCGCTCAAATATAAATGAAGATTTCCTCCAGGATTACCAGTGTCGGAGAGAAATGAAATGTTATGTTAGCGCTTTACTGGAATGGCCAAACAGCACATTTTTGGCCCCGGCAACTTTAGGAGATAACGCTTTAAAATGTAATCAAGAAAATAGGCTGAAAACTTGAAATGCCGTGAATTCTATTAATTTCTGAATAAAGAAAGCCATTGGGTATTTTCATTTCAGTTTCAGGACCACAACTTGAAAACATTAGGTTCTAATTCTGATAACAAATATGTCCTAAATAAATAATCAAGAGGTAAAATTCAATAATTGGTCAAATTTCTAGGCATATTTTTCTAATCAGTCATGGCTACTTTTAACGTATTTCAGATAGAACACGAACTGTAAATCTCTCGTTTATATTCCGAAATAAAACACCCTAAAACCCTCCTTTCTTTTACTTCCCAAGTAACAATTTCAAAAGAGAAGTGAAAAGTACTTTCCAATTCAAATGTAGACCCGACCATGCTATAAAACAGTGGGGGTATAGTTGGAAGACTCATTCATTACGTTGATTACTCCGTTCTTCCCGGGCCGGTTCCTTCCTGGATTCCCTATTGTCGTCGGCATGACGTCGCGGCGTCGCGAGATCTTAATCTTTCTGTTAATTGTCGCGATACAATGTCTCGCGGTTTGGTTAACGAGCTGTTAACTTGAGCCATTGTGTCGCCCGTCTTTGCAAGATAATCTACTCAAATTGCGTAATGTCGCACTGTGTAATTTATATTTTTGTTAGCATTTTTGTTATGAAACTGTGTCTGTGCGTACGATTAAGGTGATAAAAACTATAAGTTTAGTAGAACATTGTTATCTACTAGACAAGGTTGTATCTAATTTAAAAGAAAATTACATATTTCAGTGTGAATTCTTAACTGGTTTTGGTTTCCAAGAAAAGGAAACTATTTCAGTACTACAGTACCTTCTACCAGTTATAAACTAGTTAACTGTTGCACCTCTGGCGCTGATCTTTATTAACTGTATTTAATAACTTTATTGTGTCAGACACACCTGACACAATGATGTAAGGAATAATATGAAGCCATGGTCAAAGACCAAAGGACAAAATCAAACCATCTTCCAACATTTCTCTTATATAACTAAAACTTAATTATTAAACAAACACAAGAATACTCACGGCTTGCAATCAGTTCTGGTGCGACGAGACCATTCAGGTCAGGCTCTTCGCCGTACCAGAATATCCAGAGCTCTTTAGCGGCTCGGAGGGAGAGGGGCGGCGGCACGGGTGCGCTCATCTCATAGATGTTGTCGGGTGGCGGCGGCGCCGGCACCCGCCGCCACACGCACAGGATGTCCCCGGCCAAACAGCGCGCGTAGCTGCTGATGACCGGGTCCGCCAGTGGCGCGCCGCCCTCCTCCCCGTCGCCGCCGCCGCTCGTCTCCCCCCATACGAGCTTACGCCATTTTATGCCATACAGCTCCGTCTGGAATAAGAAAGAGAGGGTTAAATCTTAAACCTTTAAGCAGTTGTTAAGATAGACTCGGCCAGTACATCTATTTATTTTCGAATATCACAATAGTTTACGGAATTCGCATCCAGGGATCCCTTAAAACTGAGGTATTAAATAGAAGTTTAAAAAAAATGACTAAAAGTGCGAGGTCGTAAGGCATTCCCCGCAAGAACCCGAAAATCAACAGAATGGGACCCCAAGTGCGTTGAACACTTTGTGATGAATCTAAAATGAAGACAATATGTTTACTATAACAATAGGATTTTAGTAGAGCAAATACACGTAATATCTAAATACGAATACTACCACGTGACAACATAGAACTGAGTTTGTAAACAAACAATGAAACTTCGCGAAAACAATAAGAAGTCCACAACGACGCCAAACCTGCCATCATGGACAGAATTAATCGTCTGCATAATCAGGATGAAAACTGCACAGAGACCTCGAAATTGTTCTAAAATTGTCTCTGGCAAGAGTCCAAGGGGACAGAGGTGCAAGATCAGAGGTATTCTGCGGCGCACACGGAAGCCGCTGTGCACCGCAGCGAGGAATTATAGTTGTAAACTAACAACATCTCTAGAAGCTTTTGTATGGGACTTGTTCAAAATATACGCGATATTCTGGCGACACCCCGTTAGGTTGTAAAAACGGTGATAAGGCGACACGATGCTCTAACGCGAAGAGATTAACCGACACTGTTTTTGTGGCCTCGACACGTGTTCCGTAGATTAAGCAGTTACACCAAACGTCTAAAGTTGGACGTTTATATTATAGACAACAACTAGTGCTCGCGTGGACATCATTAACACATTTTACGATCATGCCAATTATATTAAAAACAATGATCGCGAATTCGCGACATCTATAGCACCTGTGTCTGCTATTATGATGAGCAAAAGCTTTCATAAATACTGTATAATAATAACCATTTAGGGGCGGCAATTCATGTTGATGATGTTCTCATAATATTGAAACATTATTTATTGAATCAGCTGAAAGTCCTCGCCGTTAAAACCGCACGGTGTACGTTTTTAAGCAAATACGGACGCAAATAATCAAATAAAACGTTCAATTGCGATGGACATTACAGAATACTTTCGCTTTTCTTGAGTCGATCTCTGAATTGAAAATATTTACATGGAATGACAATTACAGTGCTGTTTTCCGCGTAGCTTGTCAGAAAAGACTTAAGGAAATAATATGACGTGCGTGGTCGAGAGACTTGGAACAAGTCACGATTTGAGCACTATTAGAGCTAGTTCATTCCTCTGTGTATGATTTCAACAGCTTCCGTAACAACTTTATCCTGAGTGATTGAAGTTCATAAAGCCACAAATCGACCATTAAACTTTTCATTCACACAACCCGAAAATGACCAAGCAGCCAATTAGTTTCCCATTCACAGAGCCATTAGTGAGCGGCAATTGCACGGCTAAGTGTGAGTACATGCGGCAGGTGGTGTGTCGAGGTGTCGACCTTGGGTATGCAAATATTTTATCGGGTCAAACACCCATCGCCCCTCGCTGGACAATGCCCGTCTGTAACACTTCTATGTTTTTCTATAGTCTCTTAAAGTTTTCACTTTCGTTTGTTAATTATTCTTATGAGTATTTTGCCTTATGATAATTGTGATTTGCTTTTGCAGTAAAAAAACGATTTTAGGGATCAGCGGTGCTATTCTGTAAAAATCTCACCGTGAAAACTTAGGTGAAGTGAGCGTGGAGTGAGCTGTCAATAGTGTTAATTCCTAGCAAAAACAAACTCACTTCACCTAAGTTTTCACGGTGAGATTTTTACAGAATCGACCGGCAGGGGTGCTTTGATAACAGATAGTTTCTCCCATTTTGCGAAGCTGTTTCAATCTGTATTTTTTTAAATATCAATTCGTTATCTTTCATATTAAGTCTCTATTTAGTAAGTGGATACATTGTTTTACAGGCAGCGAATCATCAATGTAAATAATCCCAAACACAAATATGTTTATTGTTTAAATACGTTACTTCCCGAAAGCTTTCAACCCTTTACCGCTCGCGGTCGGCGGCACTCTACCCGCGTTTCTGGTCATTTAAATAAACATTAAACGATACACAGTAAGCTAGGTTCAGTTTTAATGGACAGTAAGTTGAGCGTAAATATCAGTTATTACGTAACGATAAATATAATTTATTAAAGTAAAAACAACCGTAACAAGTGCGGTACATATCTGCTGTTTCGCTTCTGATGGTTTTCGTGAATTGGAAACTTCACACATTCACTTGTCTTGTGTATTCCTTCGGTCTAAAAACAGCAGTTCAATATTGAAGGCTGGTTATGTGCATCAAGTCAAATAGGTCTTCGTTTGGAAGGAGGCACATTGAACTAAATTCGTTACCTATTAATTTGGTAACCCACAAAGTTCATAGTACATTTTTCCACGACACGCGCATCTGCGGCGGAAGGGGCTAAACGCACCTGGCAGACGTGACGCGTGGGGTCGCATCGACCTAACGCGATAAAGGGAGGAATAAGTAACTCCAAACGAGTTTAGTGTTAACTTCCAAATGAGGGGTTATTGGTCGACGCTTAAAACACGACTGTTAAGCGATGTTTAGATATAAAATTATACAAGTCAACCGTTTATGGTGTGCTGTGCTGCGGAAGTTTTATTACTGTTTTATTAGCCATGGTAATTAGGTCTTTATTGATATATAATAAGCGTCTATAAATGTTGACAGAGATTAAATAGTTTTAGTGTACTATGTCCGAGGTGGTCGTGTACAACGGCTGTTTATTGAGCATTCGTTCAAGATCAAAGATCAGGCATTACTGAAGCTTGATTGAAGGACTATATTCAATAAGTAGTTGGATAGCATTCTTGAGTACATATGGAGGAATGCGTCAAGCTCGGTGTCGTGAATGTTCGTTCGGGCGGCGCCGGGGCCGGCCGGCGGCCGCTTTCTAACGCGCCCGATGCGCCCGCGCAGCCCGCTTCACTTTCTATTGTACGACGACGTGACGACTTGCCTTCATTTTACAACAAATTTATTTAATTATCCGTAAAGCTCATACATACTTGCTGGCATTGTTAAGTGTTTCGTATTATAAAAAGGTGTCGAGACAAAATCTATGTTCTGAATGACAGCTAGACTCTGTGTACTTAGTGTTCAATAACGAATAAAATCAATCAAGTAAGTACTTTCCTAATGTATGCACGAGTAAGTGAGCAAAGGAACTCATCAATAAAACATCGTATAAGCGAGTCGCTAATGTATTTCCAATACACCCACACACTGAGGTCAATGGATCACAATGAAAATTCAAAAGCTGCAGTATCTTGCGATGCTATGACAAAATCGCCTGGTGGATATTACGCAAAAATATTCCTCAACAAAGAGCACACTGCACAGGGTAGAGCAAGTTTGTCGGGAAAAATCTGCGGTTATTTGAATTTAAAATGCGAAACGAGCGACGGATGGACGCCCAGCCCGACGATAACACCCGGATGAAGCCGGTCGAAAGCCGTGCCTTTTCCGGAAAATTCTGCCTGTAACCGAGTCTAAAGCGGTGTTACGTCACTCCGTGCAAGCCTTTGAAAAGTTTAAAGTCAAATGAGAGCACAGCTTAAATAGTTTGTGGAGTTCTTACGTGCATGCAATTAAAATATTTTGTTATTTGCTCGTGTTCGATGTCTTACAATAGCAGTACAGTACGTATATATTGGGTTAAATTAATACACAAATAGCAGTACTGTTCCCATTTGGTCCCTTTATCATGGTCGCCTACGCATGTAATCGGTGCGCTGGCGTATCCCTACGTTGAAGTCTTTTGCATCGCTCGGTGCACATATTTGGACATACGCGCTCAAGGACTAATTGGCGCATAAATGCTCTGCGAAGATCTTGTCCACCTTTACTTGATATTCTTTCAATAACCTACTTACTTGTAACGTTCATAAGCGCAACAAAAAACATGCTGTCGTACGGTGTATCCGATAAAAATACTAAGAAATAAATAAAATACTATTTAATAATCAGTTTCCTGTAAAACAATGATCCCGTAAAGCGATCATAACCTAGAACGGAAAAAAACTGCATGTCCAAAAAAGTCGAGCACCGCTAGTCGAGTGAGCGGGACAGGCGTATGAGACATGAGCAAGACGGCGGCAATCGCGAAAGTGAGAGGAGGCGAGACGCGGAGCGGCAACACCGCGCGGTTACGTTACTAGCGGGGTAAACAATCGAGGATGATGTGACGGTGCGCTGCGCGTGCGACCGCCCCCGGCCGTGCACTTCGCTACTGCATTTTTGACGTGTGACGTCATTAGATGCGTTTTGTTTTCTGGTCGGGGCGAGGGTGACTGTTTCGTTTACCTGTACATACTAGTCAAAAGACTGGGTATCCGATTGCTGCGCCCTAGTCCCGAGTGCATAAACAGAAATAGTCACCTAAAAATAAGCGTGTTTGTAAACAGTCTGCGAAATTTCATGGGTGTCGAGTGTTGCGGCGATGCAGCGGGTATCAGTATTTGGGCGTATAATGGCACAGTTATCGCAGCGTCCGCGGTGCGTGCGCGGTGTGGCGACCACTGTCCACTTCCGCGAACGTCATCATTATTATGGATTGCGCGTGTTGAACTTATGTCACACGGTAGTTGTATTATTATTATTGTGGTTGCTATGTACCTTACCTTATTTTTTCTTTGAGTAGTAATTTTGAAAGAAACTAGGAAGTATCGTACTTAAGCAATGTCAAGGGCGGAGAATATTGCGCTCAAAGTCGTAAAAAAGTTATAGGCGAAACTATCTGAGTTCTGGAATATAATAAACTGCGAAAAATAAAGCAAAAATGGACGGTTCCGCGGCGGGATGAAGAATTTCTTACACCAGATAAAAACAGAATCCAAATATTCTATGGGAGAGGGCAAAACTCTTTAATCACTCGAACATAATATAGAGCTAATAACCAAACATGGTGGCCCTGTCAAAGACCATTTACTTACTACAAAATTAATAGCTTGAACAATTTGAAGCCTTCAAAAGGCGGATAACTATATAATAACTACCATAAACATTATCGTAATAAAACCATTATAATGGAGACAATATTTACTGCGGACTACAGTTACCTGCTACAAACATTCACATTCGTACTCACACAGACACAGTACAAGCCGACAATATACTAGGTAGGTACCACATTACTTGCGAGTGGGCGGCGGCAAACGGCAACACTTGCCATTTGATATTCCTTACTCTGTCTACTAAAAGTAGAGCGAGTGAGATGGAGTTACAAGCCGCACAGTTTTACCAATGTTGTCATGATAAAATGATTACCTTTGACCCCAGATTCTTATCATACAGGCGTCAAATTTTTTGCATGACGCTTGTCCCCCAATGATTTTATTCAGGTATTATTATGAGAAGATTATTCTAAAACAAAGCCTATCTTAAACCGAAGGTTTGACGCTAATGCAGTCGGTAATCAGTATAGAGTTCATTGTAAGAGGTTTTAATCAACTCCTCTACTATCTTCAATCAAAACCTAACTAGTGCGGAAATAAAAATGACGAACACTTTAGACTGCGAAGCGGTCGAGATACCTCACAGCAAGAACCTCATAAACAGAAACTGAACTCGAATCAATTTCAAGTTAACATGTCATTCAACAACTCGCACAATCCAGAGGAAATACATGCCATAGAGATCAACGGAAGGTAGTGGGCAATGAGCAGGAAAACACAGACGTAGCCATGTTTATAAAAGCGAGATTTACATTCTCGTTGTACAACTAAGCTTGTATGTCACCAAGGGCGAGGACACATGCCACGTGACCAAAGATAATAGATCCCGCATTTATTAGCTAGCCGGCGAACGTGGATAAAACTCTAGGAATATTTTCCAATAGATACGAAGATTAAGAATACATATAGCAAGACCAAAAGTCGTTCAGAACTGTATAAAACTAACAACAGGCCATTATGTTGACTAGCTTACAAAATATTTGTAGCAATTTATTTATCGTTGAAATCCGTGATCTATATATTTTAAAATATCGATAGTTCATTTCGCCGACTTAACAAGTATGATATTGCATGCACGAAGGTTTTAAAATGGAATTGTTATGCGGCAAACGCGTCTACAGGCACGCGCCATGGATCGTTTTAGAGGCCACATCGGCGCTTGCGCATGTATGTCTACCTTCGCACAACCACAACCAAACTCCGATGTAAATTGAATTCATCAACAATTATACATATCGATACACAATTAACAAAGGAACAAGACGATTACTAACTTCATCGGGTCTACAATTAAAGTTGTAGATATTGGATCTTCTGGTACGGAGCTTAGCAAAACTTTCTAAGTAATATGTCAAAAGTGGAAATGACATCATACGAAGAAGACGGTTATCTATTCGGTGTTAGTATTTTTAATTGCCATTTAGTTTTGCTTACGGCTGTTCGAGAAGTATTACGTCAGGATATGTTGCTGGTATCATGGTACCGCGAGGCCGACGACAAACGGATAGTCGCAGTGGACAACCTCAGGAAGGAGGTCGACACACGAAACGGTTACAAGATCGTCGACTGTCGAAAATAGTCTTGAAAAATCATGTTTGTAACGGAAACTGGCGGTGTATAGGACACTGATCTGAATTTATTTGCAACGGAAGAATTTGACACTAAAACTTTTTTACAAAAAAAAAAAAACCACTTCCAAAAAACACTATAAAGTGAAAAATAACTTTAATTTCGGAAGTCGGTGTCTTTGGATCTGTATTTCAGTTTTTTGCCACCGAAATTAAAGTTATTTTTCACTTTTTAGTGTTTTTTGGAAGTCGGTTGTTTTTTCTTGTATTTTTTTTTTATTTTTCACTTTTTAGTGGGTCAGTTTGTAATTTATCTAAGTTACAATAGCCTAATGTCAACTGCTCATCACCTTTTACAAAATATTGCTTTTCCCGATGCAGGGACGTTAATTGTTGAGGAGTTCTCCTGGTAAGAACCAGAACTGGAGCAGATTGAGAAGTCACCATCAGGTCCACTTCACCATACGCATTGTAACGAGCATAAATTGCTTAGCAACCACATTAAACTACCTAATCGAATCGCAACCCGTGAAATACTTATTATTGAGTAGTTCCGATGGCCATCTGTGGTCTTCATCATCAGTTCCACTTCACCAAATGGTGCTTTCCAAGAGCAAATGCAGAGTTACCTACTACAAAAAATACCCAAAATCGCTATAGATGTGCCTATAAAATTTGAGGGTTTCCCTCGATTTCCATGGGATTCCCTCATCAGATTCCGACTTGGTGACAATGAGACCACCTCGAGACCATACCCGTTCAAACAAAAAAATATTTATTTAAATAGGTCCACAATTGACGGAGAAATCGGTGAACATACATATAAAAAAAACAAAGTCGAACATATTATTACCTCCTCCTTTTTGGAAGTCGGTTAAAAATGGATCAGAGGTTAAATTATAAATCTTGAGCAGCTTCGCCACATAAAATCTTAACATACTCTGGGAAAATTAACTATAAACATTCAATGGAAAGTCACTATTGATATCTTTAGAATTAATTTATGTGATTGTTAAAGATTTCCAGTCCGAGACTATCATTCACACGAAACGATCAATTACACACCAGATCTAGATCCAAAGCCATCGTCCTCTGTGCCGAAGGGTAAAAGGGTACCCAGGTAGGCAGTATTGGTGCGATACGCTACTAACGGTATAACCACGCGCCTCGCCGGCCGCGGTCAACGAACTCAACGACCTTACGTCTAGTCTAGAAATTTGAAGGTTTGGCCTAGTTTTTTTTTTCTACCAATAAACTAACACTTTATAACAAATCATTTAAAAGTTCATAGTTCCTTAAGACGTTAATTAAGTAAATAAAGTAGTAACTCAATAGCGAAATTACTGACGTCAAGATATTGGCAAACATTTTAATCGCGAGATTGAGAACTCGACGATAGTTCGTTCGTACGAGCCGACAGAATGGAGATTCCGATGCAGGCCGCTAAGCTTTTATGCATACAAAGGACGTCGCTAGGATATTGTGGTGTGACAGGTAGTTAGATGCGAGTAGCAAGTACATTCGCAGAAACGTCTGTTATTGAAACCTGAGGAGACACGACGGAATTATGTGAAGGAAAAGTTAAACAACGACAATCTTCCAGAAATAAAATTACAGAACAACATCGCCCATACTGATCTCGATCGCTTGATTATTCCGTCTCTTTTGCTCTCTCTCGAACATACCTTCTCACGCGTTAAACCTCAGCCTCTATGGTGACACGTAAATACTACGTGCACTATTTAACAAGTGGGCCGCGACAAATACTGGAAAGCCACTTGCACCGTGCACGTTTACCAACTCTGCTTAATTGAAAGATTATGATAATTTGCACACGTTCGGTTGATTTGGGAAGCTAGAGCCACTTGCATAATTACACTGTTTCATTTTAATGAACATCAGTGAATCTGTTTTATGTACAGTAATATTAAGATCTTTGAACTTCACAAAATCCATGCCTGATTACTAATATTGTACGGGCACTGGACTTCCCAGATCAAAACTTGCAAATGAATGTCCTTCGAACTATGCGTCATGCAACACTTAAAAATCACAAGACAGCCAGACAATTCTGACAATATCGAAATAAATTAGGTTCTGATTTAAGACGGAAGATCATTATGATAATCATAGACGTGCTTGTTTACACCTTCACGTCTTGTGCGGATGGGGGGGAGGACAGATGGCAAAGGGGGGATTGTAGTGAAAGCGTTTCGAATTAAATCTGAGAGAGCCCTCCAACATTCGGCCATGTTATTTTACAGTCTGATGTTATAATAAAGATATCGTGTGCTGACAATCTATTTTGTCAATTAAACTAATAATTTCGACGGCTGCTGTGCAATAGCTCCGATTTGCATTGTCTGTTGACAGTTAATTTTGTTAGTCATTTGCAAATGAGGTCAACTTGCAAGCCGATATATCGGTGAAGTATTATGCAATGTTCATAAAAATTATCGGCGTTTCTGAATGTTGACGTTGGAAATAATTTTTTTTAGAGAAGAATATAAATGTCATTATTTTAAACAATAACTTGGTCTGTGCATATTGTGTTTCATTTCAGCGCTTCTATAAACATAATGCCTAAATTACTTAGTTCAGACAAAACTTATTTCAAGATTCATCCAAAACACGGTGGCAGTTTGTTTCCAAAACACTTGATTACTCTCATGTATCTTTAGAAGTCTATAAAGTTATTTCGCAACTCCACTTTAATAAATTAGTCTGACTGCCTTTAGTTTTATCTCGGCAAGAAAGTTTCACCAAGTTGAAGTAATACATCAAGTTTTACATACGTTAGCTCTTAATAGGCGAGAGGTTGGAATACGTGAAGTTATGTGTTACGCTTGTACAACAACACGACGCAATCGTATAGTGAAACTTGTTTTCCGTGAGACGAGGCGAGGGCCAAACTCGCATGCAAAGGGCCGACCGGCGCTTTCGGCTACAGACATTTGTAATGCTGTAGCTAATCTCCAAACTGTCTTATGTCATCTCACAAACATTTCGCAAATAAAATATTGCAGTGATAAAACTAAGTTTCAGTTTTAAAAGTGCGCCTCGCGCCTCAGGCACGTACAGACGGTGCCAAGTGTTGTCAACACACAACACCGTCTTGTTTACACAATAAAAAATATAGGTCACTCTTTACTTTCACGCTTTCAGACACTTCTTGTGTCCCGTAAGAAACGGGGTGTAGTCGGATTACGGAGTAAAATGACTCGTGTAGAAATAACCTTTAGCCAATAAAAGCGAAAGTGGAGCACAAGGCTAGTGAAGACTTGTTTTTATCGATCGACATAACACAGAAACTTGAACACGGTGTGTTTTCAATCATACTAATAAACTTTACGTTCGCCGGAGATGCATTCAACTGAATCCAATTTTTATGTATCGATGATTAAGTCAATCAATATTTAATGGGCCACGTTTTAATTCAAATAAATTATAGTGAATTGATTACCGTGTAACTAATAAACATAATGTAATAAGAAATTAAATCAATCTTAAATTGTGTTTCATTTTAAAATGATCCACACAAGATACTAACCAGCACACACATAAAATACTAGAGCATTTTAGAATGTATTAAAAGTTCTACACGATAAAATGATAAATAATTGCAAATCTGTGGTGACAGGACCCGTACTGGCGTCGAGTGGCGGTCTCTGGCGAAGCATCGAATGTGGGACAGACACAGAGCACTTCTGTTATCTTGACCCACATATCGTGACCGCGGTCGCGGCCGGACCACTGCCGCTATTATAGCGGAACACCTTAATTGCCTTCTGATGGAAAACGCCGAGAAATTCAAAAGGGCAACTACAGAAATAGAAAATTATGAAACACTTTGAACCTTTGTGTAGGTAAACAAAAACAATCGAGGCATTCAAAACAATACGAATTGTGTGAAACTTGAACGAAACCATTATGCAGAACTCAGTCGAAAAGTCCAATTATTAAGTAAAAACTTTGTGTACGGCTCCAAAAAATCGTAAAGGCAAAGACCACACGTCCAAGGTTTACTAAAAAGAATTCTCCAGAAAAGGGAAAATACAGATATCAAATAAAATATTCCAATATCGCTGAACGAATGGTAAAAATCGGGATCGTAACCAAATGAGAAAGAGCGAGCGTTTTTCCTCGTGGCAGTATCATCAAAACAGAACCTTGACCCAGAATGTGGCTCGTAACAACAAGAGGAAAAGGACGTTACGAAGATGCTGTCAGGATCGCATCAAGTGATGTCATATCGTCTTGAGTATTTAAGACTGGTTTTATTTTATTTACACAAAAATGTTAGTGTCCTTCAAGATCATTTTTATTTTCGTCAGTGTAATGGCCGTCTGGATTTTATCCAGTTTATTCTTATACTAATATAATAAAGAGGTAAAATTTGTTTGTAAGTTTTTATGTCCTGGTAGTCGTAGCTGGAACTACCAGTCAGATTTAAAAATATTTTTTTGCATTTGATATCCCATATTCTTGAGGAAGACCATACGATATTTAACATCACGATATGACCCTTAGGAGCAGAGCAAAAAGAAAAAAGTCCGCTGATGCGATGTGACGAGGTAGGTCGGGAGAACAAGAAAATCCACGCGGACGAAGTCGGGGGCAGAAGCTATGATAGATAAGACAGTGAGAAAATATCCACTATCAATGGAAATGTATTTAATCACAAATATGTATTTATTTATTTTTCTATGGCGCTCATTAGGGGAGGCCTATGTCCAGCAGTGGACTGGAATTAATTTATTAATTAATTCCAAAGTAAAAGAAGTCGAAGCAAATTAAATATAATATTCCTAGGTATTTTAACAATTAATAACAGTGGCCATTAAAATATTTTCGTGTAATTCAATTTAAGCAAGGCCATCAAGTAAATAGAGTAATAACGCGTTTACTCGAAAATAGTTTTAATTGCCGAGACTCGGTGATACGGACCTTTCTCTTCAATGTGGGTTAAATAAAGGCACTCGTTGCGGAACTGCATCAATTAGGGACAATGTGGATTTTTTCTATGGCGCTCATTAGGGGAGGCCTATGTCCAGCAGTGGACTGCTATAGGCTGATGATGATGTATTTATTAATTAATTCCAAAGTAAAAGAAGTCGAAGCAAATTAAATATAATATTCCTAGGTATTTTAACAATTAATAACAGTGGCCATTAAAATATTTTCGTGTAATTCAATTTAAGCAAGGCCATCAAGTAAATAGAGTAATAACGCGTTTACTCGAAAATAGTTTTAATTGCCGAGACTCGGTGATACGGACCTTTCTCTTCAATGTGGGTTAAATAAAGGCACTCGTTGCGGAACTGCATCAATTAGGGACAATGTGGATTGCGCGCGAAGGACGTCCACCCTCGCTCCAAGGACCGACCTCCATATAAATGTATTGGTTTTTTATTATATACATTAGTAAAATACTTCATGTGATAACTTTGATAAGTAAGCCAATCGATACTCATTACTGATAATTTAGTATCGTAGTAATTTAAAACCAGTTGGCGTGTCATTGTCAACCTCTGTATCAGCTGTTTATCTTTGCACTGCACCCGAGATGTTAGAATCAGCTTAGTATTTAGGTCATAATGTAGTCGTTATCAAGATGCATATTTTATTAGTGACCTTGGAGGGTATGACGGTTGGATATGTGGTGCAATAACAATTCTATTGCATGCAGCAGATCCCAGGAAAATGTGAGCAATGTTTGTTAGTCATTTCCATGCGTGTTTTGAGTGCATGTTCCCACAAGCGTCACCATCCCATACGTCCCACTGAATACGTTCACCATTATTATCACACTGCTTCACCAGTTACTTCAATTATCTGGCATTTTCCAGTGTGAGGTCACCAGAAACTCGAGATAAACAGTGCGTCATTCTTATGTAGGTAAACGCGTCACATGGATTTATTTTCCCTAGGAAACGTCAAAACGTTTTCCTCATTTGTTTGCAGGTCGTTCTTTGATTCTTAAAAGTCAATGCTCGCTCGACAATCATTGCACTGGTTTTGTTGTTGTTTAGGAAACGTTATAATAGCAATCGTAATATTAATTTCAAGTGTTGAAGGAGCGTGAGATACCGCCACCGCAACTGTTCGCCCGCAACTGTTCGCTTATCATGTGTGATAATGTGGCATTAAATAGCCGGTCACACTGTAAACAACTGTGCGATTGGTTACAAAATAAACAGTACACAGCTTTCAATTGTGGTTTTGATGCGAGGACCCAGTTGCGGGTCACGAGGGGCTGGCTTTATGTATCTACCGAAATTATGCGAGTATACTATGTTTATTTGAACAGTTTTCCTTTTAATTTATACACGTGTGCTCTTTCTTGTGTTGCGCTTGAGCATCCTTCACGAGTACGTGCTTTATCGTCAAGATTATGATGACAGCGACATTTTAATTCATTAGCGTCGTGAAAGGCGATGAAAGAATTGTATTGGCAATGTGTTTACTATCATTAAATTTATTTATAATCTCGACAATAATAATATTTGGTAAAGAATTAAAGATTAGATTAAGGTATTGATATTTTCATAAAAAAATCGTTTGTTCTTGTACCAACTGTTCTCCACAACTTGGTCACACAATCTTTATTTCCGTCAGTGACTTCCAAAGCTTTTAATCGCGTTCTACTGTGGTGAATGATAGCGGTATGATACACCAACCGCTCTTGTTGGAACCTTGATACCGTGAGAGTGTGATAAGTTATCAGCTGATAGATAACGACCCCCGCGACATTACAAAACTTATAGTTTGTTTGTAATTTAAACAACATTTAACTTTCCGTGCCTCAACATTTTCTATGTGGATTTGAAGACAACAGTTTAATTTATCAATCAAGTTATGTTTATTTTCAAATTCAGCGTGTTAATATAATTAATTGTTTTTAGAACACTGTTTTACAGATATTATAACAAATGAAAAAATCAGAACAAACCAAACATGCTCAAAGCGTGCATAACGTTGTTACTTGTAAGGTAAGTAGTCAATACATAATATTAAGATACGATAAACCGGATTTAACGTCGGCCACAGGTTTGCTCCAGTGTGCGCATGCGCAGACTACTTTTAAATACTTCAGTGACCCGTCAGACACAAATCCAGCGTTTAATAACCTTTATGGTCACCTTTATTTTCATTATTAACAATGAGATCTTACAAATAACTCTATTTCATTTGTTTAGAGTTCAAATTCATTCGAATGTGCAGCCAACAAGTAAAGCACTGATTTCAGGTAGACGTTTTTTGCGACGACCTTGAGCCGTTCAGAGAAACCATAGTATTTCTGTTGTCTTAGTTACGAGGTTACGAGAGAGTCGTAAGTCGAAGCTTATTAACAATACAATGATTCTACTACAGGTAACGACTAATTTCATCACGTTTCCAATAAGATGAAAGTGAAAATTTAATGTGAAATACCAAAAGGCAAAGAACAGACTCCGTGAGAATTTACGATCATCGTAAGCATCATACAAGAATTTATGGCTTATAAAAAGCAGCAAAGTATTAGAGATTCATTAATACACAATGTCGTAATTAGGTGGATTACATTAAGAGGGTTTATAGTTGTATCGCCACTTTGGACAAACGTGAAATAATAAAAATAAATTGTTGCTTGATTGCCGCCAAAACGGTAGTTAACAACTTGTTTTAATACTGTTAACCAGTTAATTACATAGTTTAATAGACACTGGCCAGTATTAATTAGTGGTGCGATTTATTTAGTCAGGAAACGAAATCTGGTCTTACGTTGAATTCGTAAAGGGGTGACCTAGAAGCGGGAGGGAGTCATCAACTCATAACAGTGGGGGAATGAGCATATTCAGGATAAAATTGAAGTCGTGCTCTGTATGCACAGAGGGTGATAAGGGGTGTGGGGGCAGAGGTCACGGAGACTCGAGTGTTCGTCAGATGCCATGAATAAGTTAGTGGTGTATTCCGTCACTCAATGGACACTGCACCGTCGTTGTGGCGAGGAATTGAGATGGAAAAGAAATATCTTGCAGAATTATTTTATGAAATAAATCGGAAAAGTTTGCATAACAGAGAAATATAAGTGAACAGTTCAGGCTATTTAATTAGCTCGCTTCCAAATATTGCCCATGAAAAAAACGACGTTACAGAATGAATGAATGATTATCGCCAGTTCATTCTCGTACGTCAAGGGTAAACAATGGTCAAGACAAAGTCATAGCTATGACATACTGCGTATGACTGTACTAGAATTTATAAGACAAAGCGTAAACAGGTAAAAGAACAAAGACGAATATCAACTACCTAGATAATCACAGTGCACGCAACTGGTGCCTGGGCGGAGGCCCGCTTATGGGAAAGTTACAATCATTACGACCATTCATAAACGGTTGAATGAGCGCAAGACGCCTGCGCAGCCGGCGAGCGCGCGCGCACCGACCCCGCGAGTCCCGCGACATCTGTGATGTCGCCGCGCAGATGCCGCGCATACCTCAACTCAAACGGAGCCTAGGTAAAGCCAGTGAACATTCACAGCTTGACAATCAGCGATACATTTCCGATTTAATTAACAACAATGAAGTTGCATTGCATTTTTTGCGCAATGCTCCTAGTAAAGTGTATTGAACCCAAACGCGACACCTAGAAGCCCCATGCGTCACCGCCTATGTTGTGGATGAGAAAAAATTCCACGCGACAAAAGCAGCGATGTCCGCAAACGACGCATAAATAATTAGACAATAAGCAGGCAGGGCAAGAAATCGGTAATTTGTATCGCGTCGAGATAGGCGGAGCGCAGAGGGAGACGGGTGCAGGCAGGCGCGCGCCGCCGCGGAGATATGGCAACGCGTCAGGTGGAAGTGGCGCCCGTGCTGTGCTCGCTTCTCGCCGAGGACGACCGACCGCCCCCGGCGCCCCGCGCGCCCGCCCCTCACCCGCTAATCCTCACCCGAACACAATCTGATAAAATTCGCGCCAGCTATGAACATTACGCAAAGCTACTCAACACTACAACACTGCGATAATGAATGACCCGACGGTTTTTTTAACACGCACATAAACATTACTCCTCATGTCTCGCTATCGTGTCGCATTATCGAACGGTACGAAGCGAAAAATGTAATAAGAAAGTTATTTCCTCAACCTGGCGAAACTAGTCTCGCGAACGCATTACGGTCCGCGTTACGGCCAGGTGAATTCAAAATGACCTCTATGGGCCGGTGGCTTCTTGTGGCCTCGCTCGCCGAATGCGTTGACATTTTGTGGGTTAGCAACATGACATGACTCCGAGTTGTGGCGAGAACGATGCCAGGATGACTAACGGCCGGCCGTCATTAGCCGCCTAAACGTAAATTGTCCCATACAAAAACTTTAACGCAATAGATCGATTCGGCAGTAGTAGCGCAATAAGGTGAATTTTGTATATCAGCATCCACTAACGATAATCACATCGTCTACATAAACGTCGTGGACTCATTATTTAGGAATTCCTAAACATACAACGGGAGACCTAAGAACAATAGCGGACAATACTAGCATCACGTAAATTGTAATGATTTCGAAAGAAAAGTACATATGAGTTCTTTCATCAATGTAAAAGTGACTTACCAAGGCGAAGAAGTTTGTGTGGCAATCCTCGAGACTTGCACCGTTTGTTTGGTGATTTTGATGCGTCATGGTAGTCCGGGGCACTTCATTTTCAATTCACAACACTAAAAACGGGTACAATCTTAAAGAAACCACTCAAAATCTTAAAATCATCACCGACATTTAGTGAAGTTTTCACCTTTCAATGGCGACTGGAAAATGGCGGATAGGAAACAACAACCCAAGCCGACAGTGCTGCCGTAGGCGGCCAAGAATAGAAACTGGTTTCGTCTAGAAATGTGGATACGTTCCGTTTTAAATTTGGCGTACGCATCAACTTACGGCTGACTTCAGAATCTAGTTTGATTATTAAAGTTTATTTTTGTTTTTATTTAGAGAAACTATTGGAATGATAAAATAGTACAATAGAAGAGTAAACTAACAAGCAAATGTTAGTTTAGTTTGTTCTTGGCACTACTGCAATCGCCGAAAATTGTTAAAGGGCAAATATTTTGCCAATTTTTTCAAGCGGTAATAAAAATAACACTTTCCTCCTTTCGAGAATCAAAAAAAATTCTTATTTTCCAATCAATAAGAGATTACGTAATCAATCATTAAAAAAATATAATTTTACGAATATCTTTCTACGTAAAATGAAAAAACATTGTTACAGTTGTCAAAAATAGGGGATTACGGACATTGAATAAAAATACTCAAATATTTTAATTTGTTTGCATAAAAGATAAATTACTATTATTTTAATTCCATTTAGAAATAAGAGGAGTAGAGAACAAAATACAATGCTTCGGAACGTACTGTCTGCAATACCGCGCAGAAATTTGCAGGTTATTTTGTTGCACATCCTAATAATTAAAAAACACATTATTACAGCGTCCTAATTAATCAAATAATTTACAGATCACTGCAGTAAGGTATAAGCAGAAGAAATATCCTAAAGTAGACAAAAAGTTCCAAGCTGCTGCAGAATCTTTAGCTGCAAGAGGGTACAGTATGAAATGTTTACCATTGTGTACAATTAAAATAGTAGACTGTATTAAAGCATGAACCACTAGATTTGCACCGTACTTACTTAACTGACTTTATTTTTTATAAATTGTAATTTGTTAGTACACACACTCTTTACACTTCTGATACTAACATTTAAGATTAATTAACTGAGATAACAAACAGATGCAGATAATAAAAACTGCAGGTTGACAATTAAACAACTATAGCCCATATTAAATCCCCTAATTTCAGAGTATTCATTGAGTTTCTAAAATAATAACCATACAATTTTATTTTCAGTTTTCTAAGACCCACAAAGCCATGGGATCCACCAGCAAACATAGTAGAAACAATCACCAAAATATGTACCTCCAATGGCCTGAACTCTGATGCCCAATTTGATGCTTTAGAAACTAAGTTTGCGGTACTCAAGGCATGCTTTGAAGAGACAGGATATGATGTACCAAATTCACTGCTGCATACCATTGGAAGTGTTGGTATGTTACTCTTGGTGGGAAAGGGCTGTATCCACCACAAATTAAGCTAAAGCAAAATAAGCTTTCCAGCAACATTGAGCCACATTTCCCCTTTGAATTTTTCAAGCGTGCCTCTCATAGCAATAACAGAAAGCATGCAGAAATAGATCCAACACATCACAGGCATTGAATAAATTGCAATTTTAAGAATGTCATCATAAGAACATGCAATATTACAATAACACATGCAGATACAAATATTGCACCTCTTTTTATCAGTCTCTTTGTCACATCTTCAGAGAAAGCAAATATTCCATTTAAAAGCCTTTAGCTAGATGCTGAAACATTGACTTACCTGAGTACTAAGATGTTAAATCGACAAATGTAGACATAGGGTTTCCTAACTTACAAACTGAAACAATAGGAAAAGCAAACTTTATCCAAATAATAATACAATGAAAATAACTTATTGTGATGTGAATTTGCACCATCAACCAATTTGATCATGAAAGTGTGGCACTTGATAGAACCTCTACATTATTTTTTTTTACAGTGGAATCAGCTCATTTCTGGGTTCCCATAGGCCACATGCACATGTTGCATTTATCAAAAATTCAAATTGAACCTCAGGAAAGAAACTTAATGTGATGATATTCTTGTTGTCAAGATGTTGGTCAAGACTAAAGAGATTGACAAATTATGTTACTTACTATGTAATTAGGCTAAGCAGTTATTTGGACTAAATCCCCTTTAATCACCGTCTTGCTTGATCAACACCCAGAACATAGCTTTCATAATCTGGATTGAAATTGGGACCTAGGGTGCTTACATAAAGAAGCAGGTTTTCAATCCTAACTTCTGGTACTAGGTCTCTGCAGGTTGATCTTCGGAAGGAAATGGTTACATGTTTTACCTGTTTCTTTGTTGTGGGACTATTTCACACGCACCAATCGGTACCGACTTGTCTTTACTGGGAACCTGCTTGTTTGTGCAAGCACTCTTACCTACTATGTTCATTCCACTTGAGCATCAATCACTACTTGTTTTAAATAACAAGGTGATAAATCAATGCAGGATGGCAGGGATATTGAAGCACAACTTATTATGGATTCAGCACATGATTCTGATTCAAAGAAAAATTTCAATGCAGGGGTGGGTCAGTGGGTCGTCTTATGGGTGCATTGAAATTTTTCTTTGGTTATTAAAAAAATAAATTGCTGTCCCATACATTTTGACCGCAGTTTTCTATGAAACAGCAGTTTTTTTGCTGGACAACACAAATCGATTACTTCCTTATCTAATTACAAAGAATTTAAAGGTACTCGGTCTACGTACGTACTACTCACCTGCTTCACTTCAATTGATTCGAAATAATCGCGAATTAGCTCAAATTTCAGAAATTGAGGTTAATGACTCGTCTTTCCGTCTATCCGAAATTCCAAATATTACTTCGCGACATGACGTTATTAACGATACCCGCTACTGACGAGATTTTTTATTTAATAAAGAACTTTCTCTCTATTTAAAAAAAGAACTTTTTCTCTTCTTTCGGTTGAAAGTTTTAGTTTTCTTTCCGCGCCAAAACTAACTAGTAAATAAAAAAAAGTAAAAACTGTCTAATAGATATTGCCAATCTCGAAAATATCTCAATCCAATGTAAAGGACCGTTTACACAATTATTGTTGTTTTTCCCATTTTTTTAATACTTAATTATTTTGTTACAGCTGATCTGAAAGAATTTTATAAGACTCCTGTGGACACAGCAACACCATTTGAGGCCTTGAAGAGAATGGAACTGCCCAAAAACTTACATGTGCAGCCGGACTATGTCAGATTCCACCCAGGTTAAAAAACATGACTTTTCTGAAAAAAATTGCATTATGTATTATTGAGAGGTTTTCTTTTTGAGTATTTAAAAAAAAAATAGTTTCCAAGAACTCTGTAGATGGCGTTGTACTGACTACGTTACTAGGTGACAAAGCCAAAACGCTTAGAAAAAAAAAGTAATTTAAAAAAATTAAACCGACTTCAAAAAGAAATTAACTCAAAATTATGAAATAACTTTAATTTCGGAAGTCGGTGTCTTGGGATCTGTATTTTAGTTTTTTGCCACCGACTTCCGAAATTAAAGTTATTTCATAATTTTGAGTTAATTTCTTTTTGAAGTCGGTTTAATTTTTTTAAATTACTTTTTATTTCGTAATTTTTAGTTTTTGCACTAGTATTTGACCAAGGTTTTGAGATGTTTTCCCTTTGACACTACACCCGTAGCTCTTATCAATAAGCCAGGCCATCACACTTACACGTATTAGTCCATATCTTGAAAATTACTGAATCGATCTTGATGAAACTTGCACTGTTCCCTAAGTTGAAGAAAATGTAAGCCAATAAAAAAAAATGGTCACGTTCCGATTAATAGTTCCGGAGATATGCGTGGACAAACATACATACATACATACATACATACATACATGCATACATACATACATACATACATACGTCTATGAAATTTTGTATATTTGTTTGGAAGCCCTAATAGATCATCATATGTGAATATAATGCAATTCCAATAATATTACATACATACGTATCGAATTGATAACCTCCTTTTTTTTGAAGTCGGTAAAAAACATTGCGTCACGTCACACACGCTCGTTGACTGACACTTTCGTTTGCTTTCGTTTTACGATCTCAAAATTACATCCAAGTGAAATAATCAAAAAATTATGTGAAGTTCAGTTCCTTGCAGTAACGTATGTACCAAGGTCAGCGCCATCTATTCAGCGACTAGGGAAAACTTAAAAAAAAAAGGAAAATCCCTCATTATGTTTTAAATATAACAACAGTGCAATTTTCTGTTTCAGATAAAGACACAGTGTTCAATGGTATCTCAGCATTCCCCAAGAGTTCAACTATTGTATCTGGTATTAAGACTAGGAAGAAGTACGAAGGCTACTCTGCCAAGCGAACATGGCCCTAATTCTGTATGTTTAGATTTAAAAAGTTGTATAGTTTTTAGTTGATAAATAAAAAGTTTTAAATTAGAGCGGTCTTTTTTTTGTTATATTTTGAGTAAAAGCCGATATTGAAAGTTCATTTTTGTAATCCACGAACACACGACAGGCGACTCGAAAAATATATTATAGGAATGAAAAATCATATGTTCCTTTCATTTCATTTTATGATCATTCGGTAGTCGAGTTAAATATCCGTCCGACTGCCGAAATCCAACTTCATTTGGATTGGTTCACCGATGAATTAATTTTTCACTTTTGGGTCATTTTACGTTTCACGAGTGAAAAGCAAAAAAGTAAAGCGTCCAATATCGGCTAAAGTAACAGTGAGAAGTATAGACCTAGCTGTTGCCCGCGACTTCGTCTGCGACCCAGGATGAGAAGTAGCCTATGCCATGTGCTAAATTTCATCATAGTTTTAGCGTGAAAGCGTAACAAACAAACAAATTTACTTTCGCATTTATAATACTACTAGCAGCGCCCCGCGGTTTCACCCGCATAACTCTCTAGTATTTAATAGTAGCCTTATGCGCATAACTGTCGATCCTGTTTGAAAGACACATGGAGCCATCTGTCATAATAACGTTATTTTGTTTTCTTTGGGAACAGAACTTTTTTTCGGAATGAAAGGTATGTCTGTTTCTGTACACCTGACAATGTATATTCTGCAAAATATCAGGATGATCAGTTCAGTGGTTCAGGCTTGAAAAGGTAACAAACTCTCTTTCGCATTTATAATATTAGTTATTATACTATACTAGCTGCGCCCCGCGGTTTCACCCGCATAAGTTTCGATCCCGTGGGAATATCGGGACCAAAACTATCCTATGTCCTTTCCCGGGACTCAAACTATTTCTACATCTAAATCGGTTTAGCGCTCTAAGCGTGAAGGAGGTAACAGTCTGACACACTTTCGTATTTATAATATTAGTATATATGGAAGTATGGATTATTAGGATGATAGATGAATAGGCAATATGGAAACCCGGGTCCCGGCCAATATGAATTAATGGAAGTTATGTAGTAAGTATAGTGAATGCCGTAAACAACTATCTGCCTTCTAAACATGATTACAAAGACCCGCACAAAATGTTTGCTTGCTCAGAACATTATTATGTGAAGCCGCGGCTTCAACAGTTGTTCTGTCTTTTGAATTACCGTAAAAGACTAAAGATACATATTATTCGTATGATACTTATCATGTGTAGGGTATTGATCCGATTGATCAAAAGATCTGAATGTGTGGTGGCAGGTTCTTCATAACTAGCGATGAATTCCTCCAAGTGTGGAGCAAAGTATATCGAATTTAGCAGAATAGCGCTTTGAACAACTGTTTCAGAGGTTTCTACTTTTCTTTTTCTTGCTGGTCTTGAAACGGATAAATGTGGAAATTAAATGAAAAAAATAAATTAAAACACTGAAAAATTAAAAATGTTCATTAGATTTGAATAAGGTTTTTCAAGGTGAAGAGGTCAGTATTTGGCTTGATATATTTTATATGCCTTTCTCTTTTCTAACAAGTTTTTGAACGAATTAAAAGTGACAGATGAAAGTTGTACGTTACTTTGAGGTTATATACGAAGTGAATCTCGATCTAATATGAACATATTTACTCAATTAATTAGCGAATGATTCAAACGAAATGATTTAACCGTTCCAAAATGAACGCCCTATTGATATTGTTTTTTATATTTGTGGTTATTTACTCCTGTGTGTCATGGTAAGTGCTCGATGTACGATGACACCGCTATTTTTATTATTGTTTTGTGTTTTGTTTACTATTTTGGTAACATTTGGGGTATTTTTAGGCTGCTGCCGACGTTACTGGCGTGGCTGTTCATGAGAAAGTACCATATCAAGTTGAAAATAGGCAGAATCGCCGTGCCAAAGTTGATACTCAAAGATGTGAGCCTATCCAAAGATAGGTATTCTATTGTAAGTATAATGAATTTTACAAAACGTTACTCTTGTTCCTGAGAGTATAACTGTACATGTACTGCTCCCGACATGGTCCTGTTTAGTAGCACAGAGATATAACAAGTTCTACTGAATATTATTTACTTAGTTCACTTTCTCACAAAGATTATCAAAAAAACAATTTTTCCTGGATTTAATCTGCTTAATAGCGTTCTAGTGAACTTAAAAATATTGACCTATATTTGTATGTTCTAAAAGCCCCTTGCAATAACTAAAATACATGAATGCCATTTATGTCCATCCGTGAATTTTTTTTTTTTAAAGTAAAACTTGAAGCAAAATTGCCATAAATATGAAATAAGCTTCAACTGATTCTATTTACAGCACATAGACGAAGTGTCATTTCAAAGTAGTTGTTTCAACTCTGAAATCAATAAACTGGTCTCAGTAGTAATCCGAGGAGTTGAAGTAACCAACAATGTGGAGGAAAAGAGGAGTGTTGTGGTTGAGACAATCCTCAAACCGCTGCTCTCCAAACAGAACTCTACTGCGAAGGGAGACGGTTACAATGAAGTGGCCGACTTCAGGAATCTTGAGAGCAGTTTGAACCAAATAGCAAATAAGGAACTGTTGGATTTTAGAGATAAGAAACTGCCACATAGTTTGATTATGTTTGCTCAGGTATGTTGGTTCTTGTATTTACTATTTATTGATATAAGTACAGGTGAATTTTACATGTGGGCGTGGATGGCCAAATCCGAAACTATGAGGAATAGCGAAAACTACTGATAAATCCATACTAATAGTCTAGACTATTTTTATCTAACTCTTGTGAATACTTTATAACTGTTATGTGCAACTTGGTTGATGACATAACTAGCTAATTTAATTATCATTATTCTGCTGCTATATAATTGAGTTATATTATTAGTATTGTCTCTACAGTTATACTTTTAAACAAAGGAACCAATTAATGTTGTATTTTTTTTTTATATATACAAAAGGTTTACCAACAAAACACATCTACACTCACCCACAGCATTTGCTATAATTATGATTTCGCATTAGAAATTAGCGTACTTATACAAATATATTTTTATATAAACATCTAATAATAATAAAACAATTACTTATCTAATCTGTGTAGTAATAAAATAAAATAAGAAGTGATTATGGGTTAGCAATTGGCATTCAGCCATCTCAGACCGTGTCACATGTGTCTCCGATGTCACTTACCGAAATAGTAGGATACAGCATCATTCTGAATGAATGGCGATAAACACACTGACCAATCTGTCAGATATAAAAATATGTTAATGTTACCCTCCTCGCGCATGAAACTACACTCCAATAGCCCCTACGTAATGTCCATAAAAATATTCAATATGCTCCAGATGCAATAAAGGATGAAACCAGCGATACGACATTTATAAATAAGCTCAAGCAAATATTAATTATGTTCTATGTTATGGGTTTGGTTTCCGCACTTAGTCCTTCAGTGGACCATTGTGCGTGTTAGCAAATATTACTTACAAAAGCATACTACACGATAAACGAATATATGCATGACAAAAACATCTATTGTACACAAGCAGACACCACACACAGTTAGTCGTATAGATACATTCATACATGCATAGATAAATAGATAGTTAAATGTTTAATTACCTTACCAAATAATTATTATGTACCACAATCTATCAATTATAGGTTGATCTCAATAATATAAAAAGTTATATTACTTATTTAATTTTAATAGCATATTTTTAAAATTGCTTATTGTTAATTTTTGTCCTAAATTTATTATAAGAATAGATTTTATAATTTTTGCTGTGCCCTACAGGGTCCATAATTGTACCTTAGCTTTAAGCCATTCTAACACCCCTACAACATTATGGAATGCAAATAAATATATAAATATGTATATGTCATCTGAAAAATCATGCATATCATAATCAGCCTAAAAGGTTCCCTCTCCTGAAACAGGCCTCCTCTCGGTGAGAGGGATATACATCATGCATACTGCACACCAATTTGCAAGATGCATGGTAACTACTACCCTAATAAAAATGTGCTTACCACACATAGGTGTGGCAATTTGTGACACATTCAGAACCTTAGTGCCATGCAGAGCACATTAAACTGACTCTTCAAGTTAATAAAATAGTGTGTATATCTACAGCGTGGCGCTTTAAGGTCACAGGTCATTAGAGCCACCCGGCACCCACCCCGCCTCGTCGCACGGCGTCCACTCGTTGTCGACAGGTGGTCCACGGGTGGACGCCGCGTTATCACCAATAAACGTCGCGCGGTCAACCAGTGGACCTCGCGTCGCGTATAATATTATCGCGTTGGCAATGCGCAGTCAACGCAAGGCAGCCTACGCGAGCAGCGAGTGGTCCCCGAGTGGTCCACCCGCCGTCCGCACGTGAAGGACTTACGACCGAGGCGATCCGGTGACGCTACGGAGTTGATGTAGTGAGCGCATACCCATACAAGTCCATATAAAGAATACTAGCCGCAGGAGGCGAGGCGGTGCGGAGTTGGTGCCGGGTGGCTCTAATGAGCTGTCACCTTTAATGGTGACATTAATTTAACACACGTATACGGTTTCGCGTTTTCGTCGTACAAATTTGACAACTATTAATGAAAGAAGAAAAACATAGGAACACGGTATATGTCCTTCTTATTCAGTTTATGAAATATCTTTTAAATTGATCCAATATTGGAGGAGGTAATAGGCGAGAACCAACCTACCCGTGTGTTAAATTAATGTCGCCATTGTAGCGCCACGTTATAATTAAACATAGTAACAGCCTTGTTTAGCTATATAAAATATTTTTGTAAACTGATTTGAAAGCAATTGAGACTTAGATCTTTGGCGAACCGTGCCACAGATACGACGAGCTCAAACACCTTAAATAAAAAAAAAAAAAACAACTTATATTTCCCCCACAGTTCATGGGAGTACACATATTCAATGCGTCAGTGACCATCTACAATGGCCCAGTAGACAATCCTTGGTGTCTAACCGCCACAGCCGCCGAGGTCCACGCAGATGGCGCTGCGGGTGGGCCTGCCCGGGCGCTGGTCTTCTCAACGAAGCTCGTGGACGCTAGAGTGAGGATCGGGGGGAAGGTTGAGAGTTTGGGAGAAGCGGCCTGTTGTTTAGTGATTGAGGGGACTGTGAAGGCAGATGGGCCGCTGAACGTTGAGGTAAGCCGAGTTAAGAATGAATCAACTCTATTAGATCTTGTGCAAGTTTAGCCAAAATCTCATATTCATTTATTCTTTGTTAATGTTGATTATGTAGATCTAGGAAAAATTCAAAATTTATTTGACAAATACACACATCAAAAGTGTCTAGGGATCAACATATATTTTTGCAATAACTTTTCTCCTGATTGATATTAATTAAAATTTTCTTTAAGGATTCATCAAATAAAGTGTTTTCGTTTGTCACAGTAACGATAAACCAAGTCACCTTTGCATTAATAAAGAAATTTGCCATTTTCCTAATAAAGGGATTTTTGACATTTGAACCACTAACACAAAAGTTCGAAAAAAAGACTGAAATAACAGTTTTCTTTAAAATTTTATTGGGTAACTTAAACAATTAATAATCCGTGTTTCTACCGCGAACACTAACAACACAAGAACATCGGTTTGGCATACTCAAAATGAGTTCATCCAAATCACGCTGTGGAATGGCCGCCCATGTTCGTTGCAACAACAAAAAAAGGTCTTCTTGCGACTGGATACCCTCCATATTCGGCAGAGCTCTTCTCTGTAGCATATCCCATGCATGCTCAATCGGGTTCAAGTCTGGCGACTGAGCAGGCCAGGGCAGGACATTGATGTTAGCTGCGGCGAGAGTCTGTCTTACAACTCTTGCGGTGTGCGGTCGTGCATTATCATGCATTAACTGAAATAAGGGACCGATTTGCACTTGTAGAGGAACGATGACGTCTGATACAATCGTCTCAGCATAAATTTGAGCGTTGAGGTTGCCTCTGATCCAAATCAACTCAGTTCTTCCGCCGATCCAAATACCCGCCCATACCATGATGGTTCCACCACTATAAGGATGGACTTCCTGGCAGGATTTTAATCGCTGTTGGCGTCCAGGGGTTCTCCAGTGTCGTATACGTCTTGTATCCGGTCTCATACCAAAACGAGACTCATCAGAAAAGCACACGAAACGCCATTGTTCTTCTGCCCAATTTCTGTGTTCAAGAGCCCATTGATATCGAATCCTACGATTGTGCATTGCTATAGGTGGTACCCGTAGCGGTCTTCGGGAATGAAGGTTCACTTCATGCAAGCGGTTTCTGACTGTTTGGTCGCTAATTAAGTTCCCTGAAGAGTGATGAAGCCTCACGGCTAACATCATGGCGGTTATTGTTGGAGCTCTTCGAGTTAAGATTTGAATGTATCGTTCTTGTCTCCGTGTGGTGCAGCGATACCGTCCTCCATGGCGCTCAGCCACGGTACCAGTGCTTCGGTAACGTGTCCAAAATCGACTGATAACACTCTGACTTGTATTCAGAGCTAAAGCCACAGTACGTTGCCGGGAACCAGCTTCTATCATTCCCACGGCTCTGAGCATTTCTTCCCTGCTTAAATGACGTCGCCGCTCCATAATAACGTTGGTTTTAATCAGTAGTAGGGAAACAGTAGCACTAATAATGTCTTCAATGCGTTGTATGTTTTTATAGGGAAAATATTGACAGCTGATTTTCATCTTTTACTCGAATTTGATTCACAGTTCCTGATTCAAATTATGAAATGCACCAAAAAGGATCCATATAAATTTATAAAATCATAAATTTATTACAAAGCCACATCTCAATCTCAAGAAATCCGCATAAAAATGCTTGATCCCTAGACACTTTTGATGTGTGTAGATGAATGGGGGATAAAAAGATCCAAAATCACTCAATTAAAATGTCCATACGTTTTTGTAATTTGTAGAAAATCCACGCAATAATCAGCAACACATCAGTGACATTTAAAGACGAGTTGTACCAGTTCCTAAAGAGCCAAAAGAAGCGCAGACGCACACCAGTGATGAGCATAAATAATGAAGACCACCTCGCCACTATCATTCCCAGACTTTCACCAGTTGTACCAAAGGTAAGCCCAGTTAATTTACATATTTATGGTACGTTTATTTCGAATTTCACCGCGCGGCTGCCGCGTAGCGACGTCATGGACCACCCTGTCATAGTAAAATGCGCTCAATTTGTTTAGCAACTAAGTTTTAAATTCAATAAGCGAGCAAGCGACTTTAGGTAGCAGTGTAGATTATAGATTTGTGTCCAGTAAATCACAAGGCTCGCTTCCTGTGACATGAGATGTATTGCGGAATTAACCGGTTGAATGTCGTAATTACAGAAACAATTAAAAAGCCATTGTGTCTCGCGTGGATCTACGTTCCGACATACTACGGGTTAAAACGAAATATTTTTGCATAACATTTTATGACTTATGACTATGAGATGTACCTATAACCAAGGGACTACATAACTACGCTCCTCTGTTTGCCCGTTCGGGGAATACACGAGTGATGTAATCTAATGTTTATTTTGATGCTTATTTCACGCTGTTTTGACACTTGTTGCTTATTATGGAAAGCAACAAGTGGCTAAAGTCGGCTAAACATAGTATTCCTTTAATGGTTTGTAATCATGAATGTCCAGAAGGATTTTGTTACGTAACAGTGACGTGGTTGTTTTTTTTTTCAGATATTTAGCTTAAAGATAGACACAACAAAAATAAGTTGTAAAGACAAAACTGTAAATACAAACTTCGAAATGTCTTTGCAGAGTTTACAAGTAAGTTTTTGACACTTATTATTATTACAGCTATTATGCTACTTCATAGATTAAGTTTTTGTTGTAGTTATTGTACTTTGAGAGTGAAATAAAAGAGAATAAATGATTATTATTTATAATCTTTTGCAATGAAATTTTTAATTGAACTCTTGTCTATGCACACCAAGCTAGAATGATTGAAAAATGGTCCTAACACTTTAAAAAAATATACAGATCTGAACACTAGTTTTCTATAATGATTCTTTATCCAACAGGTAAACTCCAGATTCAGTGCAGCATCAGTGCTATACGACGAGACGGGCTCGGAGTTGAGCGGTCTACCGCAGGTGTATGTCGCGTTCCAGATGGAGCAGTTCCAGCTGGTGGCGGACAGCCAGCAGCTGGCGATGCTCAACAAGCTCAAACTGGATGCTAAGGTATGATTAGCAAGTCTAAAATCGTGGCGCCAAGGACTTTATAGTATGTAAAAATTCAGCCGTCCCATACGTTTAGGTCGAGTAGGTATTGAAGTGTTCTATGGGACAGTTGATAAATTTTTCGTGATTACGAAGTTGGTCCCATGGAGAAAGTTGTTCAGTTTGCTGGTCTGTACCCTTAAATTTGGCTGGTCTTTGAAAACTAACCCTGCCGGTCGATTCTGTAAAAATCTCACCGTGAAAACGTAGGTGAAGTGAGTTTGTTTTTGCTAGGAATTGACACTATTGACAGCTCACTCCACGCTCACTTCACCTAAGTTTTCACGTTGAGATTTTTACAGAATAGAACCGCTGTATACTAATAATAAAGCTGAAGAGTTTGTTTGTTTGAATGCGCCAATCTCTAGAACTACCAGTCGGATTTGAAAAGTTCTTTTTGCATTTGATAGCCCAATTCTCGAGGAAGGCTATAGGCTACTGAACATCACGCTAGGATCCTTAGGAGCCGATCAAAAAGAAAAAAAAAACGAAGAAGACCAAGTGAATACGAAGTAGTAGCGCGAACGAGCGATGTAATGCGACGGGGTGGGTCGGGGGAACAAGAAATTTCACGCGGACGAAGTCGCAGGCAGAAGCTAGTAGTCTTTATAATGTTCTTGGTTATTGCCAATGTAAAGTTTTTGGTCTCACCTTTATCTGACCGCACTGTAGTAATAGGAGTACAGAAGACGCCAGTACGTCAAGCTACTAGAATCTGTCGAATTTTTTTAATAGATTTTCAACTTTATCGCCCAAGTATATAAGGTACAAAGTTAATTGCGAAAATTTTACAGTTTCGGGTAGCTTGATGTGGTGGATTATGGCCCAGTCCCTCTCACCGAGAGGAGGCCTGTGTCCCAGCAGTGGGAACATTATAGGCTGATTATGCTGGGTAGCTTGATGTGCTGGCGTCTGTACATGATCTTGTAACCGCAATTCAAAAGGCCAGTCTTTACTACCGTCTTTGACCTCATACAGACCGATCGTAATAAATGAAAAGTGATTATTGAAATATTTTTTGTTCCAGTTGGAGAAAGGAGTACTCAACTTGTACTTAATTATAAGCACATTGAACATAAGCTATAGTCATAGTGAAGCATTTAAATGGTACACATCCGTCAAAGAGAAAATAAGAAAAACTAAGCCTTTACAAATTATGAAAGTGGAACCGCCTTGTAAGTATTTATGGTCAAGTTTTTTATTTTACAGGTGTTTAACACACACCACTGCAAATCGACAATCACTGCATAAAATCTCTAAATCTGTTAATCTATACTTAATATTATAAAGCTGCAGAGTTTGTTTGTTTGTTTGTTTGAACGCGCTAATCTCTGGAACTACTGGTCCGATTTGAATGATTCTTTTAGTGTTGGGTAGTCCATTTATCGAGGAAGGCTATAGGCTATATAACATCACGCTACGACCCTTAGGAGCCGCGCAACGTGTGACACCGCGGGGAACAGCTAGTATAATCTATATGCAGAGTTTGTTTGTTTGTTTGAACGCGCTAATCTCTGGAGCTACTGGTCCGATTTGAATGATTCTTTTAGTGTTGGGTAGTCCATTTATCGAGGAAGGCTATAGGCATATAACATATAACATCACGCTACGACCCTTAGGAGCCGCGCAGCGTGTGACACCGCGGGGAACAGCTAGTGTAGTAGAAAGTTGATCCGGTAAGACTGTAAGCCAACCCCAACATAGGTGGTAAGTAGATGGATAGGCAGGAAATGAAGAGGCAATAGATGGACAAACTTGTTTTTCGCTAGTCTCTATTGTAACACCTTTTTTGGAGAGCAGCGACCATAATATTCTTGAACTCGACTCGACAAATTCGATCAGCAACCTAATTGCGTAAAACACTATTAATCACAATCTGAATCATTTTGAAGGATATTGCTAATCCATTGCTTCATATGTTTGAAAAATTGGTCTTCTCAACAACGTAAATAACGCAATGAATGTTGTTGAACTGTCAAAATGAAAGCCTTTGCTACTGTTAGTGTGTTACGCAATTACCCCGCAGTTATCGAATTAATTGCTTCACTGTCACTCTGGTTATGGTCTGCGACGACCTCTCATCATCATCATCATCTGCCTAACCTCTTCCCAACTATGTTGGGGTCGGTTTTCAGTCTAACCAGATGCAGCTGAATACCAGGATTTTACATGGAGCGACTGCCTATCTGACCTCCACAACCCACTGGGTAATACTGCGCCGACCTCTACTCAGGACAAAAACCAATAACTTTAAGATCATCTGATCTGTTACTATATCAGTGGTCATCAACGTCGCTGATACTACACCAAAACTCACGAAACACCCTTTTTTACAGCACCATCCCCTCCATTATGGTTAACTCGTATATTCTCAACCTGCATAGTGCAAGGTTGCGCAGAACTGCGCGCAGTAACAATACACGCGCGGCTGATGAGTGAGCATGCGCTCGGCTTCGGATGCAGCGGGGTCAAGGTCAAACTGGATCAGTTGTTGGAGACTAGAGGTTTGTGAAACGAGGAAAAATGAGGGTAGTTTTAAATCGTTTGTGAGTTTATAGAGCTACCAAATGAATGAACCGATTAAAGTTCGATTTTTAAAGTTTGAAATGAAAAAAATGCGTAGTGGCTGGCTAGATATACGTAACATTTACGGCCAGTTTCTTCATCAATAGTAACAGCCAAAGTAATGTCACAAAAGTCAAAGTAACGGTTAAATTTGTTTTTTCACTATTTTAGCTGTTACTTGAATGAAGAAACAATCATGTGCAGTAGTCTCAGTAAAGGTCTAGTAAAAGGAAGTTTGACTGATTACTTTAGTTGTTGATGTGAAAATGGCCGTTAATCAGCAAATCTGCTATCGAATATCAAGTTAGCTATTTTGTTTGGTTGCCCAATATAACAAACACTAATCATAGTTCAGGCAACACTTGAACGGGTCTGGTGTGGATTTTACGCTTGGATATGGATATGTATGTATGGGTCTGAATGCTGGGCCGTGAAGAAGACGGATGAAAAAAGATTGCATGCAGCGGAAATGAGAATGTTGAGATGGATGTGTGGAGTGACGAGAATGGATAAAGTAAGAAATGAGTATATAAGAGGAAGTTTGAAAGTGGCGCCAGTGACAGAAAAGTTGAAAGGAAATCGTTTGTCTTGGTATGGGCATGTGATGAGAAGGGACGAAACGCATGTGACTAAAAGAGTGATGGATATACATGTTGATGGATGGAGAGGGAGAGGAAGGCCGAAGAAAAGATGGATGGATTGTGTGAGGAATGATATGAAAGAGAAGGGAGTGAATGATAGCGTGACGGTTGACAGGGGCGAATGGAAGAAGAAAACGTGTTGCGCCGACCCCAAGTAAACATGGGATAAGGGCAGGAAGATGATGATATGGATATGTATGTCCTATGTCCAACAATGGTTATTCTTTCGCTTGATATGAGGACGCATCATATTTTAAATGGCTTGTGAAGAGATGTGCGATGATTCGCTTTATCGAAGCGGCTTTAAGTATCTTCTATTTATTAAAATGATGCCCAATCCACGACTGGTTAAACCGACTTGCGCCCATGTTGACGTATACCTCCACTTACAGAAGAATGGTACCGTTGTGCTGTGGCCCGGCAAGCAGTAGGGGGTCGGCAATGGGGGGCGGAGTTGCTGGTCGACGGCGGTTGGGCGGCGTGTGGGCCCGCAGCCCTAGGGCTCCGAGCGCCGCCGCCGAGGAGGAACCATGCGTGGGGTGAAGCGCTGTTGGCAGTTGCGTTAGTCAAGTGGGCGTCACATGGGCCTGCTGATTCAAAGGTATGGACGGTATCACATATTAAAATTTTTTTTTTAGTGATAAGAACTTGTTGCTTACTCTTCTTGTTTGCTTTACCACTTTTGACAACACCTCACAGTAATTTAAAACTTTTCTTAGGTCTCTTACTTCGGCAAATAGAATTTGTCGTTTTATGACGTGCATGTGACATTCAACCGTAGGGTGATAAAGCAATAACGAGGTCGACTGTACGATAATGTGGAATTTAAACTATTTCTGGGGATTTTGCAATTCTGTTTTTCTGAGAAGAACGAGTTATGAGTCATAGTCAGTTTCTTTCTGAGATTTGGTCTAGTCTGATCTGAAGGTTAAATCTCGTAATTTAAAACGTTCAAAATCTAGTCACAGTCTCATCTTGGCGACAAACAAATGTCAAAAACTTATCAAAAATATAGGGAAATTAGATGTATTTTTGACAGATTGAGACTGAGATCAGACTGTGAACGTTCTTAAAATTACGAGAATTGCCCCTCTAGTCTGACTTAGTTTAATAAGGTTTTTTTTTCGTATGGGAAATCATCAAATGACCCCCTCGCTCTGGGTGGAGCGAAAGGGAGTGTCGGACTCTTACTGACTAAAACCCACCCGTGTTCCTTCCTAAGCCCTTTATGTTCCGGGCCAGCGGTAACCCTTTCGGACAATCCCGCTGACCCGGCAGGCAGTTTAATAAGGTTTTGATAAGGTGCTTGATTTTTATTTCATGAGAATAAATACCAAACAACCTAAAAGTTTGTTTTACATCACCACAGGTAGAAGCCATGGTAGACTGCCTCCGCCTAGAATGGAGCCCAACCATCGCTCAAACGATAATCTCCCTAACGGACTGCCTGAACCAGTACAAATCCTCAACTCCTCGCGTCCACCACGTTGAAGAGGTACAGGAACCTCCGCCAAACATATCACTGAACGTAGCCTTATCTCACATCAATCTGTTCCTGATTGTGAACGAGGATATGTGCCTGATGACCAGGGTGGATGCCGTGACCTTGGAGAAGAACCACAGTAAATCTGGTGCGGTGATCTCTGGGTTGAAGGTTGTGGATATGGTGCCTTATAAAGGTGAGTTTCTTTGCTTGTGCTGTTCAGTTACTTATGTATTTTTGTAGAAGTTATATACAGGGTTATTGGTAAAACATTAACAACCTCTTAAGAGGCACATTGTACTCATCATTATGAACATCTTTTACTATGGGAACAATCCTGAAATCGCGAAAAAAAAATCAGCTGTTCCCTACATTTATGTTCGTACTAGCTGCGCTCCGCGGTTTCACCCGCATAAGTTTCGATGCCGTGGGAATATCGGGATAAAATGTAGCCTATATGTTAATCCAGGGTGTCAGCTACCTCCATACCAAATTTTATCAAAATTGGTCCAGCCGTTTGAGCGTGAAGAAGTAACAAACATGTAAACACACCCCCACACACTCACAAACTTTCGCCTTTATAATATAGAAAGAAGAAAAGAAAAGAAAGAAAATACATTTATTTAGCACAGACTAAAAGACACAATACAGCAGGTAGTCAGATAATAGTCGTACATACATCAGAGAAAAACAGAAAATATAAAAATAAAAAGGGTAAAAATAAAAAGTCCGATGTAAGAAGTGCAGGAATGTGTGCCTCACGGTTGCGCTAAAAAGGTCCAGTTCAGCAAAAATGCCAGACAACTAGTGCCTGACGCTGGTTTTCAACTGAACCTGATGTGTGAAGTGACGGATGTAAACCAGTTTTATACTGCAACGTGTGTATGCATAATTAGATAAATAAATAAAAATAAATTTGTGTCACATAAAAAACAATACTGAGTAACATTGCAAAAATAAAAATACTGATAAAAATGGTGAGATGGCCGCATGATAGACCAAAGAAAATTTACGAAACGAGTCAGAACAAAAACCTGTTTTAATTTAAACGATCCCTGATTTCCATGCTCCAACACATTGTCATAATAATTTATGAACTGTAATGTCATCGCACACTTTCAGTCTATCAAAAAGTACTCTGTGTCGCACCATTTAGTATTTTATCTATGCACTACGCTGCAAGCAGCCGAGCGCGGCGGACAATAACTAATATTTTCGTACAGTTTGCATCTTGTGTGTGTTTTAAACTTGCCTTAGCGGTTGTTTGCATTGGGATTAACCAAATACGAAGGATACGTCGATAAGGATACGTCTTTAAATAAGTCAGCTAAAAATATTATTGGTGGTATGCTTAGATAAACGAATATTAGTGTTGATTAGTATTAGTATGGATGGAAGTATGGATTTCAATTTTCACCAGTTTAAAGTTGTATTGAACATCACCAATTATTTTAGGCAACATGCACTGCCAGCGCTCCGAAGAGATCCCAACAACATTCTTCCACGTTAAACTAGCTAGAATAGACTACATCTTATCCAAAGAGAAATACTCCGCCCTCCTGGACTTCCAATTCATAGAGAATGTAGACCTGGAGTGGAGTGCGAACTTACACCTGAAAGTTCTGACCTTCGTGAGGGCTGTGAAGGAGTTCCGGCAAGAGATGAGGGTGAGGAGAAATGTGGTGGTGAAGAAGAAAGGGAGTGCGTTGGATTGGAGGGTCGCTTTTAAGGGGGAGACGAATCTAGGGCTGATTCTGTCGAAGGAGAATAATATGCTGTTTGCTACCGGTGAGTTCTGTTTGTAACTTTTTGTTCTTGGATTTCCTTTAGTAGGTGGTTCTTGGTTTTACTAATGAAATATGGTTCTAAGTTTTTTTATTGTTTCTGTAAAGACGACCGGCTAAAAGCTTAAACCGCTTGTTGATAATGTTTTTTTTTTTTTTTTATATCAATAGAAACTGTTTGAATTAGAAAATCATTTTTAATCTCAGAGATAATTCGTTTGTGCTGGTGTGAATGTCAATTTTATTGTTCCTCTAAGAACGTTAAATTAAGAATTTATATTATTTTCAAAAAAAAAAATTATTGTGTATGTGTGAATTTTATATCAATTTTATTAGTTTTAATTTAATGTAATGGACTATATCTGTAATATAAATGACTTTTATCAAAGCTTTTTACAAACGCGACCTTCATTCTTAATGAATGAAAAAAAATGAATGAAAGCTGAAGATTCTGTCTTCAGCTTTCTTAAAATCTCATAATTTTTAGCTAAGTCTTTTCATACGTACACTCCATTTATACTTTTCGCACTAAAGCATTTTTTTTCTACCTTCCTCTTTTCGTAGACGACATGACAATAGCCTACGACCACGAGATAGGCCTGTCCATCGCGTGGAGCAAGCTGAACATGATCCTCAACGGAGACGAGGTCATCATGGTGGAAGGGTACTGTCAGGAGCGCGTGGCTGATGACCATGAGGTCAGGGTCGAGAGGAAGGCTAATGAAGGGTTTGCGCTTACTTGGAATAAGGTTTGGTAAGTTGCTTATCCATACTAATATTATAAATTCTAAAGTAACTCTGTCTGTCTGTCTGTATGTTACCTTTTCACGCCTAAACCAGTGAACGGATTTCGATAAAATTTGGCAGAGAGATAGATTGCATCCCGTGGAAGGACATATGATAGTTTTTATCGACATACCTCGCGGGCAAAGCCGCGGGCGGAAGCTAGTTGTCCATACTTTCTACATAATTAAAGTATTATAAGAAAGTTTGCCATCGACACGCTAAATACAAATATGTGGTATTTCAGCGTAGCTTTGGAGTATTAGATGTGACTGAAATTTAGTATTCTACCATGATGCTGATGATGAATGACTTGGAGTTTCTGGCGGGTTGTCCATAGGAAACGCTCAATCAGAGCCGAGCACCCAGCTAGCTTCTGACGTAAACCCACATGGGCACTTATGAAATTGCCAATGTGGGTTTATGTGAAACTAGCTAACCCGGGGAACTTTGTACCGCCTCAGAATCAATAAATGTTGTGTTTCGTAATTATTTTATTCCTGAAATTTTCCCACATTTTAATAGTTATTCTGTCTGCTATTCGGGGTGGAGACAAATCCAACAAATCAAAGATCGATTCAGCCGTTCTTGAGTTATAAATTGTGTAACTAACCCGACTTTGTTTTATATATATAGATGGATAAAATATTTTGAATTTAATTTAAAGGCGCTTATCTTAAATAATTATAGTTCCCTAAAAAGTCAGTTGTATTTTAATTATTTCTCAATCACAAAAGGGGTATTATAAGTCGTATTTGAAGTTTTATTTTGTGAAATGAGACAAAATATACCGTACAGCTTTACAATATTATTTCCTTCTTAGGTCTGTAAGGGTGGACTCAATCCGCATGGTGTTTCCCTACAAGCATCGGTTCGCGGAGGCGGTGCAGGGTGACTTCGTGTCCTTATTCAAGTGGATCAAACTGGTGCACGACATCAAGAAGAAACCCTTCACAGCTGAGAGTCCCCTGCCTAGTGATCTGCATATTAAGGTAATTTTGGTTGCTGCAACTATACTAGAAATGTTAAAAGTTTTTTACAAGTTAAAAGTTTTTTAAAGATTTGAAAAATTCTCAAATTATCAAAGACAAACTCTATTACTTGCAAAAAAACACAATCAACTTAAAAAAAAAAAAACACCAAAGTGAAAAATAACTTTAATTTCGGAAGTCGGTGTCTTTGGTTTCGGTGTTTTTGTATTTTCGTTTTTAGCCACCGACTTCCGAAGTTATTTTTCACTTTGTAGTGTTTATACCGACTTAAAAAAAAAGGAGGTTATTTGTAAGTCGTATCTTTTTTTTTAGTAAGTAATAGAATTTGTTTTGTGTTTCTGATACGTGTAAGTTTTGTCCTGAGTAATCTTGATTAAATTTTGACATGACTTGAGTTTATCCCTTAGGAATTTTTACCCGATTGAAAAGATAGGTTGTTTTTTTGTGAAATATGTTTCATTAATTTAAATTTATGCTCGTATTTTTTGGGCATATGGATAGTTGTTGAGACGGAAACTGTCGACACATAAGCTAATACATAACTTAAGTGGCAGTGGGCAGGGCACATTGCTCGCAGAACAGATGGCCAATGGGGCCGAAAGGTTCTGGAGTGGCGACCGCGTACCGAAAGACGTAGCTTTGGAAGGCCTCCTAGAAGGTGGACAGATGAAATGAAATGAAATGATTTTATTTTTAACCGACTTCAAAAAAAGGAGGAGGTTCTCAATTCGGTTGTATTTTTTTTTATGTTTGTTACCTCAGTACGCCGTCATTTATAAACAGATTTGGAAAATTCTTTTTTTATTTAAAAGGATATACTTCCAGATTGGTCCCATTTTTATCAAAATCCAGTTCTGATGATGGGATCCACGAGGAATTGAGGGAACTCCTCAAATATTATAGGGACACCTATAGCGATTTGGGTATTTTTTACAGTAACTCATGCATTTGCTCTCGGAAACCACCATTTGGTGAAGTGGAACTGATGAAGAAGACCACAGATGGCCAACGTAACTACTTAATAATAAGTATTTCACGGGTTGCGATTCGATTACTTCAATATGGTTGCTAAGCAATTTATGCTCGTCACAATGCGAATGGTGAAATGGAGCTGATGGTGGAATACTGGGAGAACTCCTCAACAATTAACGTCCCTGCATCGGGAAAAGCAATATTTTGTAAAAGGCGTTGGGCAAGTTGACATTAGGCTATTGTAACTTAGACACATTATAAACAGACCCACTTAAAAGCGAGAAATAAAAACTTTTTAACAAAAACAAAACCGACTTCCAAAAAAACACTACAAAGTGAAAAATAACTTTAATTTCGGAAGTCGGTGGCAAAAACTAAAATAGGAACAGATCCAAAGACACCGACTTCCGAAATTAAAGTTATTTTTCACTTTGTAGTGTTTTTTTGGAAGTCGGTTTTGTTTTTGTTAAAAAGTTTTTTGTAAGTAGGTTTGTACAAACACGTCAATCATGTTTTTTTTAAACTAGATGACCTTGTGAAGGCCGCAGGAATCAATTAGATGGGGGAAGCACAGAACCGGTTGAAGTACGGTGCTCGGGGGAGGCCTATGTCCAGCAGTGGACGTCTTTCGGCTGAAATTAATAACTAAAATATTTTCATTCCCTAGATCGAGGAGCTCCTAATAGAGTTGAGTGACGATCCGTTCGAGGTGAAGTTACGCGACAACTACGAGCTTCTAGAAGACGAATATAAGGAGAGTCAGAAACGACGCACCATGCTCGATGCTAAGGTATATTAACATTTTATATTATACCTTTACCATTTTATATTATTTATGTCAAACGGGGTGAATAGGGATGCAGGGGTGAATCGGGACGAAACTTTAAAAGCGATTTTAACATTGAAATAATATAGTTGGTTGCCAAAAAGGAGTCTAATGTGTTTATTGTATTATAATTAACAATTAAGTGTCCTTTTCGGCAACAAACTATTATTTCAACGCTAAAATCCATTTTAAAGTTTGCCCCAATTCACCCCTGCATCCCTATTCACCCCGTTTGGTGGTACCTGTATTCCGCGATGGGGAAGTTGGGGCATAGCTGCCACTTCGGAGAAAACGGGGCATAACTGACAAAATATTGGTGTACAGGCGCCAGCACAACGAGGTACCCAACTGACAAAAACTTCCCTGTCAAATTTTCCCAATCAACTTAGAACCTTATGCTTTAGCGATAAAGTTGAAAATCTATTAAATAAATTTGACAGATTGTAGTAGCTTGATGTGCTGGCGTCTGTACAACGAGTATCTCAATATAGTACACCTATATTTTGCCAGTTATGTTTAAGTCCCATAGAGGGGCTTCTGGCTAAGTAATAACAGCCGCACGGGTCGATCGGTCAGGTTAAGCTACGCTTGCCGCGGTTGGTCCGTGGATGGGTGATCATCTTTACATACTAAGACCCCTCCGTGTCTCGGAAAACACGTTAACCCGTAGGTCGCGTCTTACCAAAGGGTTACGTATTACCCAGTAACTGGGTTGTGGAGGTCAGATAGGCAGTCGCTCCATGTGAAATACTGGTACTCAGCTGCATCCGGTTAGACTGGAAGCCGACCCCAACATAGTTGGGAAAAGGCTAGGCAGATGATGACATTAAAAACTTTAGTTAAACTGGACCCAATTAAAAATACTGTACATGTACAGTGGGCTAAGAAAAAAATAAAAAGAAAGAAAATACGTTTAGTTGCGGTAAACATGACGCAAAGAAAGAACACAAACACAAGTTGGGAAAATATGCGTAGAGTATTTTTCCACCCCACTTTTTGCAAAACCCAAAAACATTACCACACAGGTCCAAGAACTCTGCAAGCCCCACCTCTTCCTGCCAGCTGGTAAGGTTGAAGAGCTCTACGCAGCATTACGCCAAAAAGACGCGCAGATCTACGTACAGCGGTGTCGCGCCGCGCCGCCGCCGCGCACGCGTCTCGTGGCGTGTTGTCTCTCCAGGTTCACGCTCATAGCGCTCGCTGATACCACCATACATGGTGCGCAGAATGCGCAGGCGAAGCTGAGGGATATGGATTATGATAGGTGAGTGAATTAAAGGCGTTTTTTGCTTGTATGTGTAAAGGTGAGTGGTGTAGTATGTAGATATAGTTCCTGTGTGTTACTAAATATAGGATACCTGGTATTTAGAAATTTAGAAATGTGGTCGGAAAGACTTTTGAAAAAGCCTAAGTAAACAGTCGTAATTCGAGGTTTGGCTCTCGCCTATTTCCTCCTCCAATATTGGACCAATTTAAAAGATATTTAATAAAATGACAAAGAAGGATCTAATACTGTGTCCCTATGTTTTTCTTTTTTCATTAATAGTTGTCAAATTTGTATACTAGGTCTCTGTTGACAGCGGTTTAAATAGGCATTTTAAAAAAACATTGAACTCGCGCCACTGTTATCGTAACCGACACCGCAACGGATGTGTTCGGCTGTCCTCGGGATGTTGTCGTGGTTTTAATGTATATCCGATCAGTAAGTATGGTCACATGTGGTAGCTGGTTCTTCAGTCACAATCAGGCCGAAAACCTATCATTTTGGGGGAGGCTGGTGTCTGGCGTTAGCTATCTTTCAATTGATTGATGAATCGCTCTTTGTCTATTACAAACTAGCTTCTGCCCGCGAGTTCGTCCGCGTGAAATTTCGTGTTCCCCCGACTTACCGCGTTGCGTCGCATCGCCTAACCCCGCTATCACTTCGTTTTCGCTTACGAGTTCTTACTGACTATTTTTTTTGCTTGGCTCCTAAGGGTTGTAGCATAATGTTAAATATAGCCGCTCGCCTCCCTCCTTAAAATACCCTCCTTAAAAATTAGCCTATCATATATTTTCAAATCCGACTGGTAGTTCCAGTGATTAGCGCGTTCAAACGCACAAAAAGACAAATAAACTCTTTAGCTTTATTATTAGTACAGATAGATTCGGAAATAATACTCATTTCTTTTGCAATTTCACGAATTAACATACCCTTTCTCCCACAGTCCATGGCCGGAAGATGGCATCGAGTTCACAACACTCTGGTGTCGCAGCATCAACATGAGCTGTGCTCAGTGGCAACTGTTACTGAGGGACTTCCCGCAGCCGCTGCTCAGTATGAGCGAGCTGAGGATGTGGGGAACCCTGCTGGCTGCAGAGGAACAGGCACCGCCACGAGGTAACCCTTTACTTTGATAAAACTTCAACTTGTTTAATGGACCTCGTAATTGCTTTACCACTATAAAAATAAAATTATCTAACTTTACATATAATAGACAAATATGCCTTGTCTTTTATGACGTGCAAGTTACATTTAACCTAAGGGTGGTAATGCATTTATGAAGTCGAGTATACTACCATTATTTAGAGTTTCATCTGCAATGGCTGGTCAACAGAGATTGTTATTGTAAATCAACACAACACATGTTTTTACCCGACTGCGCGACGCAAAGGAGTGGTAATGTGTTTATCATTCTAATTTAAACACAATTTACTATCATTAATTATAATTTTTATTCGTCAACTCGTGTCAAACTTGGTACTAAAAATTTAGGTGGTGATAATTTAGAATTTAACCAATATTCGGGTCACAGGAATAAATATGAAAAGCAACGTAAGTTTTATATGCATTTAATTATAGTTGTAAAAAAAAGTATCACATTAAATAGAGAGAGAATAACAGTCATTTAAATAACAGAATCAGTTTTCTTTGGAGACCAGCTTCAGTAGTGATTGTGGTGAGGTACAACGTGGTGGGTGCTGTGCTTCACCGTAGCGTGGAACCTATATGGAAAAATAGAAAGTTATTATGGTGAATGGATAGTGGTAGACCGCGAAGTTTTTTGCAATTTGCAGGTCAGTGTCAAATTGTATCTTGATCAAAATATGATTCGCGACAATAACAGGTATATATTTAGAGAATTAGAATCATTAGGTAATATATCTTTCTAAGTTAGATTTCTACCACCAACCACCAATCTCTTATGGAAAAGTGTTAATGGTAGAAATCAAACTTAGAAAGATGTATGTCAACGTGTTGGAACTGGTATCCACGCGAGACACAATGTTTCGCGTGACTATTTAATTGTTTCTGTATTATCGGCATTCAACCAGTTGTAGAGTACTTATCCCACCCTTGTCTAGGCTCTGCAAGAGTTCCATTTCCACTTTCAAACTCAAACTCAAAGCATTTATTTCAATTAAACCATTTTACAGGCACTTTTGAATTGTCAAGAAGTAGGTCAGTCAGAAAAATGTGAAGCTAGTTGCCCATTCCAAAGCGTAGGTACCTATGGAGAAGAACGGACAAGAAACTCCATGGACACTCTTTTTAAATTATATTTTACAAAAATATTAGTTACATCATTACTTTTGAATTTATAATTAAATAATGTGAGAACGATGTAAAAATAAACAAGACGTATGCGTTAAAAGCGTCCAGAGTACAACAAATAGTACTAAAACAACAATCCAAAAATTAAAATAAAATAATTAAAAATAAGCCGAGGCAGCTAAGTGATGACCAGCCCCAACTGACGGCGCCCGTTCACGAACATGACGCATAGATCAGCACCATTCAGCTCAACCATTTTGAAGGGAGCTAAATGATCCAACATACACGCCACCGTCAGCGAGACATTTGTGTGAGCATGACATACTATCAGCCGCCAGGGCACATTCAAGTCAATGAAAGACATATTACCCGGTAAATGGTAAAATAAGGTATAGAACTTACATAGAACTCACATCTGTGCTATGCAATTATACAATACAAATGAAATTGAGTTTATACAATGCAAAGATAGTCTTACAATCTTCAGCAGCTCCAACAGTATTTTCAGGTGTTAATCAATTAGTTGTGGTTGTGGAGCAGGATCAGCATTGAGCCAGGCATTTTTATCAGCTATGTAATCCCCTAACTTATAATATGCCTGACTGCATAGTGTGCGTTTTATACAAGACTTGAATTTTGTCTCATTCAGTTGAAGAATGTGGGGAGGTATTTTATTATAACATTTTAAACAGTACCCCATAAAAGATGAGTCTACTTTAGCCAGTCTGAAACCTGGTTGAACTAATAGGTCCCTATTTCTAGTACTATAATTATGTCTTTCACCTCTTTTACTAAAAAGATGTAAGTTTTTTCTTACATACATGATGTTTTCGTAGATATATTGACAAGGTACCGTCATGATGTTAATTTCCTTAAACAGTTCCCTCAGAGAATCGCGCCTGCGGAGGTTATATATGGCTCTGATGGCTCTTTTCTGCAGAATAAAAATAGAATCGATGTCTGCAGCCCGTCCCCAAAGTAAAATACGTAAGTTTAACTTGTTCTCAAACTGCTTACCCGGTATGGTCGTCGCCGTGGTAGTCAACGTGTCTGTAGCCACCATCAGGCTCCTGCAGCGAGTAGTGCCCCGACACAAGGTCGCCGTCGCGGTGCTCGTGCTGCGACTTGTGGTCGCCCGTGTGAGCGTCCTTTACTTCGTAACCGAACTCGTATTTAGGGTACGTCTGGAAGATATAACAGTAGATCAGAAACTGTCAAGTTAAAAATTTCGCTTTCGTTTTTTTTTTTTTTAATATTAGTAATGCGAACTACAATTCGCTCGCTCTCTCTCGTACACCGCGCGACGTCTCGCTTTACAACAGCGAGCGCGCGAAGTGTGGTTCGCATTATCGCGACAGTGTAGCCGTAGCATAAGACAGCTAAAAGTACCTTAGTTGATAGTGTAACCGATATAAATAACCACACCACTAGGTTTCGATGGACACCAGAGGGGAAAATCTCGTAATTTAAAAGGTTTATAATCTAGTTGCAATCTTGCAAGTACCTGCATAATTATGTAGTTGTAGAGGGTCCCTAAGATCAAGTTAGAATTGTGGAATGTGTTCATTGTGGTTGCCGGGGTTGTTCAGGGTTGTAGTTTTTAGTAAATATATAATTGAATGAATTAATGATCTTATTGAGAATCAACGTCAAAAACTTGTCAAAAATGTATAGAATGAATTTCAGTAATAATATTTTATGGAAAACAAAAAATAGGATGATTCTAAAATTGCGGGAAAAGTAAGTACCGTTCTCATACACCTTTGAGGTATGTGAAACTTACATAGTAGTCATGATGGCCATGTCCATGATGGCCATGTCCATGATGAACAGGCTCGTGGTGTCCATCATGGCGGTGGATGTACTGCGAGGAGTGGCCATAAGCAGAGACCATGGCTACGGCTACTAATAGCACACACACAATCTGGAAGTAAAGATTTTTGTTAGCTAAGAAGTGATATGGAAGTTGTTTGGGAGACCAATATTTTGGCAGTGAAAAAAAGGGTTGTATGATTTTTAGGGGTTGGATTGTTTATAATAATAATTTGTTTATTTTCACTTCAAGACACAAACATCAGTGTGACCCTGGCCACACTGATGTTATGTTTGTGTCAGTTTGGCCCTGGCGTCAGTGGGATTGTCCGAAAGGGTTACCGCTGGCCCGGAATATAAAGGGCTAAGGAAGGAACACGGGTGGGTTTTAGTCAGTAAGAGTCTGACACTCATCAATCAATCATCAAATGATCCCTCCCGCTCTGGGTGGAGCGGAAGGGGTCATTTGATGATTTCTCATCCACAAAAAAAAAAAAAGTGTGGCCCTGTCTCTTGTACTAGGAGGTCCTGTATCACAAGAGCCGACCTCTCAATTTACAAAGAATATGACATAGAAGCGCGATAGACAAAAATGAGATTCGTTATGGTTATGGCATGCATTAGAAGGTAAGTTTACAAATATACAAGAAAAAAAAAACCAAAAAAAGTAATAAATTATTAGAACTCAGGATCTCGAAATAAGGAATACATTCAACGTAAAGATACAAAATTTAAAAAATATCTCAGTAGATTTTTATCACAAATGAATAAAATTTTATACCTTGATGAACATTTTGGAATGTTGTTGTTTAGAACTGTAGCTACTCACAAACTGATACATATCACCAAATTCTCAAGTCTTATATACAGTTTTAAAAATGGCGCCAAGGTAGTATTGATTTCACTAGAAATTATATCGAGCGTTAAATTATGCACGATATGTTACGCATTGACCATTATTTCGTAAAACCTTACGAACAAAACGTAGTTACGCGTACCGTAAGTCAAGGTCAAACGTAATTGTACATATTATTATTACTTTTAACGCCATATAAATTGTATTGTTTTCAAAAGTGGATTAATTGTGATTGGATGCTTATTATTTTCAGGGTTAATAGAAATCTATATAGTAATGGCCTATTACTGATTTCTAGGCGTTCTATGTTATCGGTTTGGTTTCCGCACTTAGTCCTTCACGTGGACCATTGTGCGTGGATTTCTAGGCGTTATAGTAATGCCTATTAGCCTAATAGGTATGACTATAAAGCCTGCATTCCTGTAAGTGATCTCTTTTCGCTACACGAATGCCGCGATTTAATCTACTTATAGTTGGTTCTGTTTAGGGAATGCAAAACCGGCCACAATTAAAACCCGGTTTTTTTTTCGGGTTTCGTATTAAAAAAACCGGTTTTCGGTGAACCCGGTTTTTTTTTCTTTGTCTAAGTTTTTTTAAACTACTTGTGAAAGTCAGGCCGCCTACATCTTGCATATTTTCAATAATTAAATAGAAACGTATCTATTAAAAATAAATACATAAGTATTCAAAATTTCAATGAAAATGCAGAAATTTGTTTAAGTAAAAGGTTTATTTCTTTTGCAAAAGTATTTTATTGCAATACTTGCATTTTGCTTCCGATTTCGTTTTCGATTTTAAAAATGACCCCACACGCTGTTTTTATCCTCAGTTTTTCTGATGTTTTCTACAAAGTCATCCATATTAATCTGAAAGCGACAAGCAAGAACAATAACTTGATCTGTTTAATTATGAAATTAACAAGAATTATACTGGACTGGATATATTATGATATTATGCTGGATGCGTCAAGCTGAAGACAGGGCGCTATGGCGCTCATTAGGGGAGGCCTATGTCCAGCAGTGGACTACTATAGGCTGATGATGATGATGATGATACTGGACTGGGAGAGGAAGGAAAATATAATGTTCCAGGCTGATCCAGGCACTTCCTGGGCATACTGTAAAAGTTAGGTAAGGAAACAAAGGCAAATCAGTTTCGTAGGCGATGGGCAGACGGCCTATGCCTATCATTACAAAACCGTTGTTTTATAAATGAACTACTACCTTCTGCCCGAGACTTCGGAAGTGTAGAATAAGTGGAACATGATTTTTTCGGGGTTTAAAGTAGGCTATGTAGGTAGCCTAGCTATCTCTATTCCAAATTTCATCCAAATCTATCTAGATTCTATGTAAAAAGTCTGCGTAAAAAAGTAAAAAACATGCTAACAATGAAACTTTCACAATTATAATATAAAGCATTGTGTGGCACACTGTGTGAATATCTTAACATTTAAAAATAGCGATTTGTACCTAACCTAAGTACATACTATAAATGTCAAATACTTACAAAAATAACTGAACTGTACGACAAATTCACTAAACACCTTCACTCAACTATTGAAAACAGTTAAATGTTACCAAATTACTAATGCTACAATAAACAACACGTCTTTTTCCACAAATAAAGAATTTTGAATCTTGAATCTTTTCACTAGCAACGTTTGGTAAAACAAAATGGCTGACACCAAATTCAAAGTTTTGACTGACTTTTTTGTTATTTGAAAATAATAAAAAAACTCGAAAAACCGGAAACGTCAAAAAAAAACCCGGTTTTTTTAATAATTTCAAATATTCCGAAAAACCGGGTTTTCGGTTTTCGGTGAAACCGGTTTGCATTCCCTAGTTCTGTTGCAATTTTTGGATATTATCAGTTATCGCACAAAACGTCAAATTAAAACCACTTATAATAGAGAAAGAACCAGCATTGATTGCGGACACAGGCCTCCTCTGTGAGAGGAAGTGGGCCGTAATCTACCACCCGGGCCCAGTACGGGTTGGCGGATGTCACATGTCTTTGAATTTTTGGTCTAGGACATGCCGGCTTCCTTACGATGTTTTCCTTCACCGTTTTGAGAGCTGTGGAGAGCTGTGGTGATGAAATAAATTACGCAAAGTAAAGGACCTGGCTGGGTTCGAACACACGACCTTATAACTCGGGAGTACCACCGGCCGTTACCACTGGGCCAACACTGCTCTTATTATCTTATGGCACTGCAATTAGGTCGATGACTACTTCAAAAGTAGATTTAAAATAGCAAGTTAATACGTAAGTAGGTACGTTTTAAACCTGCTATCTAGGGACTGTCTAAAAATAGATCTTTAAACCCCAGAGCCACCGGCCATAATGGATTGGAGAGGTGTTACAAAAAAAAAACCCGTATGAGCCTACGTTCACACGGAGTTGATCAGTGCGATATTTTACTGTATAATTCTGGGATCTACCGTAAGGACTGGCCGGCACTAGCAAAAGACAGAATTGTGTGGAAAAGGGAGAGGGAGGCCTTTGCCCTGCAGTGGGACAGTACAGGCTAGTTAGATTAGATATAATTTTGGGATCACACGGGACTCTCATACTTATGCTTTTTAACCGTGTGAACTTCATGTTGACGTGTGACCCCAAATTTTTACCATAACGTATCGTACAGTAGAGCGCTGTTTGAACGGCTGCCAATTTAACTCTTTTCCAGACTTGGAAATTAAGCCCTTCTGGACTTCAATCTATGTCGTTTCTTTCACAGCCGTCCGCACAGTGACCATAGATCAAGGCACGCCGTGGGGTGCGCAGGAGTTGGAGCGCAGTATGATGCCTCTCAAGTGGTACTACGACCTGTGCTGCGAGATGTCGGAGTACAGCTACGCGTTCGGACCTTGCTGGGAGCCTGTTATAGCTCATTGTAATCTGTGTTAGTATTTTGTTTAACTTGATTATTATTTTTAGCTGTTAGATGTTAGAACCTTTCGCGAGATGGTCAGTAACACCAAGGCTTTGCTGTCCGTCCTTGAGGAGCTGCAGTGGATTCAATTTCCCACCCGTACGCAAAATACGCGCATTGACGTGGAGTTTCGGACACCAGCCCGAATAACCTTTTTTTTTTTTGTGTGGAAGCCTTCAAAAGGCATCCGACCCCGTGGGAGGGAGGTCGGGCAGTGTGGGATTTTTACCTCTGTATCTTTCTCTACATTTGCCATTATTTGTTTTCCAGCATTCGACCAAGTCTCGCGCCCATCTCTGGACCCGTCAGCGCCCCTCTCTTTCTGGGACAAAGTGCGCCTCCTCATGCACGGTCGTCTGACAGTGAACTGTGCCAAGTTCACGTGTCTGCTGCACGTGTCGCTCGACCCCTATAACACGACTGAGGAGATGGAGGTCACGTGGACTGATCTGGTACTGGATTGGACAAATGGTAAGAGTTTTATGTAGTTTACTTGATGTAACTTAATCTTATATGTATTTTTAGGAGTATTAGAATTCAAGTGGGTTGACAGTGGAACACGGGTGGGTTTTAGTCAGTAAGAGTCTGACACTCCCTTCCGCTCCACCCAGAGCGGGAGGGGACATTTAATGACTTCCCAACGCGCAAAAAAAAAAAAGTGGTTTGACAGAGTGCGGTTGACAGATATCATCTATATCATGTTTGCCGATTCATTCGTGAATTTTAGCGTTAAGCTCAAAACTGTTAGACTGTGATGCGAATTTGCAAAGAGTATCAGGTTCTTTTGAACTATTTAAACATTTTGCTGATGACGACCTTGTGAAGGCCGCAGGAACTCGTTGGATGCAAGAAGCACAGAACCGGTCGAAGTGGAGGTGCTTGGGGGAGGCCTATGTCCAGCAGTGGACGTCTTTCGGCTGAAATTATGAAATTGATGAAACATTTTGCTTAGTTTCCAGGTATCTCGTAGATTTTGGCAATGCAAAGTCACTCCACAGTTTTGTGCTTCAGCCCTTACTCCCGTAATTCTTTCTAGTTTCCCCGACTAAGATCTCATACGGAGCCTTTTGAGATAAGATCTTCAAGGGGCTCGGATACTTGGAGTTTCCACTTCAACAATTAATTTAAAACATGTTCAGTATTGACATTTAATTGGAGGCCTGTGTCTCATCAGTGGGAACATTATAGGCTGATTATGATTGACATTTAATTCCTTTAGGAAGACTCGGATTCCTGGGTACGTTGGACGTATACGTCCGAACAGCAAGTAAATACGACGATTGCCGCGTACTAAGGGTGCCGGCGTTACGTCTGTCTGTCAAGTTGGGTTGGCAGTGCGTGGCTGATCCGCGTGATCATCATGCTGTGGCCCCTTGTGCTCCGACGAGGCTGCCTGAGTATTCTAGTAATCAGGTAAACCCTAGGAATTAGTTTGTACAGTCAATAAAAGAGATAAGTATGCAGGATCGTCGGAAATACATAGTTGAAGTTTAGTAAGAAACCGATGGATGTTGTCGACTGAAATTTAATTTGATAAATGAGCTGTTTGTTTTCTATTAATAAAATTAAATTTTATTCAAGAACATCCATCGGTTTCTTACTAAACTTCAACTATATCCGACGATCCTGCATACTTATCTCTTTTGTTGACTGTACATACACATAACATAGATTTGCGCTTGCATGATTAATTTATTCACATGTGAGGAATTTGACATTCAAAAGTGCTTTTTATGTGCCTATTTGAAATAAATGCTTTGACATGTTTGTAGAAACGGCTACTAAATAGCCCGACAAAAACAATAATATACTACTACATGTTGTAGTTTTTGTGATGGGTTGCACAATACATAAGGAATGTTTTCGCTTGCAGGAACACGACTCGTATAGGGCATTCCGATCCCAAGGACTGGATCTACATCTAAGTATGGAGACGAAGCCAGTTGATAAGGAAGGAAATGGTCCAGTATTATTGTTATATGGAAGTACACTCAGGTAATATAAACATTTTCTCAGATTTTTGTTTAGTAGCTAGCTGCGCCCCGCGGTATCACCCACGTAAGTGTCGATCCCGTGGGAATATCGGGGTAAAAAGTAACCTATATATTAATCCAGGGTGTCAGCTATCTCCATGCAAAATTTTATCAAAATTGGTCTAGCCGTTTGAGCGTGAAGAAGTAACAAACACACACACTCACACACTCACAAAATTTCGCCTTTATAATATTAGTGTGATTAGTAGGAAGCTACGGATTCTGAAAGGCTAATCGACACAAAAAGTCATGTGAACTCCTCTGAAATTATATGTGGCTGACTGAAACAACAACATCCTATCAATTGTCGTTCAGAAACGGGTGATAAGGTCGTCTTTTATTTATTGCATTTTTGTATCCTTTTTTAGGTGGTTTGAGAGTCTAAAGCTGATATTATCAGGTATAACTCGTCCTACACGTCGCGGACGCATCTTCAAGAATGAGCGCCCCCGCAAGCCGCAACTGTCTCGTCACTACAGAAACGTTAGCGTGTCTGTCACTCTACATAATTTACAGGTGAGTTTCCTTTGGTTATTCTTCGACTGTATTGAAAATATTGCAATAAAAAAAAAATCTCCCGACAACTGGTAAGATGCTATGATTCTTTTGTCGATGATACCCTGCACTTAAATTCCTAGCCGTGTCATTGAAAAAAAAAAAAACCAGGCATTTTTAAAACAGTTTTATTTTCCTTTTTAAAAGAAATGATTAGAAGAAGTTTTCTCAGAGACCATAGTGGGCAAACTTCCTTTTTTTTTTCGGTGGTAACATTCAAAAGGTCCTCTTAAAAGATCAATTCCGGAATTACCCCGAGTGCAACGCCTGTAAAGCATGTGCTTTACAGGCATTGCACTCGGGGTGTCCCTCGGGGGGGGGGGGGGGGGCCTTTACAGTCTCCCCAGGGATGTCCATGGGGAGACTGTAAAGGGTCCTCCCCTGAGCCCCGCTATGCACGGCAGCACGTGACCACTGGTTGTCAGAGTTTATATTTGCAGGCATACAAATATATTACCATGAAAGTTTCCAATAGTCATTTCTAACCCACTTATTACTCTCCTAAGGTATTCTATTGGTCATCGTCATCCCTTCAACGTGGTATCGAGATGCTAGGCGTCCGAGTGACCTGCGGTTCCAAACACCGCCTTTCCCTGGTCGCCACCAATGATGGACTGGTTCGCAGACCCCGGGCCAACTGGACCACTGTGTATATGAACTGCGACCTGAACGATGCTGAGATCTGGCTGAAGACCCTGGCTGCTGATGACAGGGATGGCGAAGAGGTGGGTGGTCAGCAATGTTGGGGGAGGAATGTTAGTGATTGAAGGTTGCCTCAATTCGGATTAAGTCACATCGAAATGTAATACTTCTTTATGGGCGAATTTCAGCAATGAAACTGAACCGCTTTCAAGAGCTCTGTGTCTTCATTGTTGTGAAATATTGCCAGCTCTTTAAAATTATGTTAACTTTTGTGTATAAACTTACCAAAAAACAATATGTAACTACTAAACTGAAGATTAAGGCCGCGTACAGTCACGATCATAAGTATGTATACACTTGGCTTTATTAAAAGACGATTTTTTCCTTTAGGTTTGAATGAAATTTTTATGTTATTACGGACAACGTATTTTCGAACCCATAGGTTTGTGTAAAGTGTCGTATTTCAAGGATGCATTCGTTATTTCACGAAAAAATCGCATTTGAAAGCTGCCAAGTTTTGACATATTAGTGCTCGTGACTGTACACATCCAATAATATAGTGTAGTTTAAAATGACTGACTCAATCAGACAGTGTGCAGTTACTGCTTGAAATGTTCAAAGACTTTTTTTTTATGAGGTATGGTTTCCCCACATTTTTTTTATATTTTCTGTTCTTCTGTCTAATTCCAGTATTCAGCCCTAAACCCTCGCGTGATGGAGAAATGCTACTGTCTATCAGTCCGCCGTGTGTCCTACGGCCGTGAAGCGGGAGTAAGCGCAGGCGCACCGCCCACACATAGGCTGGCTGTACACGACCTAAGGGGGGCCTGGACCAAGCTTAATAGGGATTTAGCATTCGCGCTTATTGATACTTATATTAAGACACAGGTATGTTAATACGTCACAAGATCTCTACTTTTTAAGTTCGGTCATTCACTGACAGACAACTCACTGCCTAAACCACTGGGTCTGGAATTATGAAAAGTTCTTTATAAAACTAAAGCCGCCATCTTCTTTTTTGGATGCTTATCAAGACATATTAAAAAAAAAAAAACAACAGTGTCCCCTGACAACGTCATACTAGCGCCATAATATCCTTGTATAGTCCTTTCATAGTTTTACCTCTGACAGGAGCAATCCAACATCAACCTTATAATAACGCGAATAAAGATCATTGTGATTTTGACAGACTTGTCAGTGGCAGCAACCCAACAGTGACCTTATCACAAGGAGTATAAAGATCACTGTGATTTGAACAGTGATGCAAAATAACTGAATGAACTGTTGCAGGGTCTGATCGGCCAGTCCCTTAGCAGACTTGGCCCTTTGAAAGTAACGATACACGTTTTAAATTTTAGCAATTGAAGAAGAATCTATCGACGAAGGCGTTAAAAGAGGAAGAGCAACCGAACACGTCTCCGAAGCACCAGCGCGAGGCTGACGTCATCTCACCACCTCCTCCGGTCACTACACAAGTAAGTTTCTCATTATTTCTAATCATGGGGGTATAATAGTCGCACAGGTTGATCGATCAGGTTAAGCTACGCTTGCCGCGCTTGGTCTTTGGATGGGAACATTTTTACATACCGAGACTCCTCCGTACTTCGCAAAGCATGTTAAGTAGTTGGTCTTGGCTGTCATTCGTGAATTTTTGACAGCCGTTACGGGTCGTTAGATGCTCGAAAGTCTGACAATCAGTTTTACAAAAAAAGTTATTACCCAGTAACAGGGTAGTGGAGTTCAGATAGGCAGTCGCTCCATGTAAAATACTAGTATTCAGCTATAAAGAAATTTCGATTATTATCGAATTGAATTTGGTTTTCATAAGTTTTTCGAGATATATCTAGTATGAAATACAAAGTTATACAGGGTGAAATTGAATACATGCGACAAACTGAAATGGGAGATTGTACTCCCATTTCGGTTTGTCGCATGTATTCAATTTCAACCTGTAAAATATTCATTGTGACTTCGGAGTCGTCTCACGCTACGATTGTTGTATGACGTGTGCAGACGAGCGGCGGCGCGGCGGGCTGCGGCGGCGGCATGCTGGCGGCGCTGCTGGCGGAGGCGGGCGGCAGCGCGCCCGTCGTGTTCAGCGACGAGCTCAGCGGGGCCGAGGACGCGCCGCCGCCGCACACGCCGCACTCCAAGCATGTGCTGGACGACGACAATGCGCACACCGCTTGTCTCAGTAAGTGCACTCGAACTCACAGAAATTTCTAGAAATTAAGCGATTTTGTGGAAATCCATGAACGACTTTTTTCATTTTCATACAGAAATACAAACTAATTACAAAAACGTATTAAAAATTAAATTCAACTACTGTTTGCAGCTTATACTTATAGAAAAAAAAAAACAACAATTTCTATTATAATACACCGCGACTGTTCCGTTTTTGTCGCGGCCTTGTTGTGTCATGTGTGAAAAGCTTTGAATTATCAAGTCGAAATCAATCGAAATATCAAGCTCCCACTAACTTTCACCATGGAAACATAACAATTTGTCTTTTGTAAGAAATAAAAACTTCCAGAAAACGACATACCTACTTCGCCGATACGATAACAGTTTGGTCTATCTAATCACATTTTCCACGAAGATATTCATGTATACAGGCTAAATTTTTCAAATGGGCGTGGATGGCCAAATCCGAAACTATGAGGAATAGCGAAAAGTACTCAAAGGAGTCGCAAGCTCGATTTTGATGAAAACTAAAACTGCTCATTGGATTTTTGAAAAATCAATATTTCTAGCCAGGAATCGAACCCGTCGATTTTGATTAAAAAACACACTGTATTATTACACCACTCGATAGTGTCCCTAATAAGGATCTAATTCTAGGAAGTAATGATAATTAAAATCCAAAATTTTCACCCTGTATAATCTTAAAATATATTTTTTGTATACCTAATCTTTGAATGTGTCTTTTCACAGTCGAGCTGGTAAACTCGCAAGTAGTCCTGAAAGGCTGTGAGACACGAGGCTACGTCATACTATGCGCGGCACGGGCAGAAGTTCGGCAGCGCGTGCGCAGACAGCCAGCCGCGGCAGCATGGAGCGGCGCACTATCTGCTATGCAGTACTATGCTACTGTTAGTGCGGCTGATAGAGATCAGCTGCTAGGTAAGTTCTTAATTAAAGATAATATTCTATATTTCCTTACAAGAAATAAACATTAGGTCCTTACATATGAAATTAGTGATTTATATGTATAAAGCAAAACGAAAAAAAAAAATGAAATTGTATGTTTAATCAATCAAAGTATGTTCTTTCGCCATTTTACCATTTCATTGATTCCTTTGCTGAAAAACTTGTGGGATCGAACAATAAATTTTTTGAAGGCGGTTATGTAAAAAATATTTTTTTTTCTTCATCTGAATTGATTTCACTTAAAATAAAACTACATAAGATTTTATACTAATTTTATTTCACGAATCCAAACTATCCGTTCCACGCTACACTTATTTAAATATAAAACATCATTGTCAGATGACAGAGACAAAATGATGTTTTAATACTTTAGCGCTAAATGAATTTGAGACATCGTTCTATTTCTTTCAATCGTCAAAGTCAAAGTATTTTATTTGTTGAACATAGGTAGTATGGTACAGTCAACAGCAAAAGTAGATGATCAAAATCAGAAATTCAATAGCAGTCAAAACTGATCACGAATGTGTGGCAGCTGTACTAGTAGTAAATGTTTGGTGTAATTTACAATCACATACTTTTGAATCACTTCGACGCCATGCACACAGTTCTGACGCGAACTCCGTTCATTAGTATTGAATTTCTGATTTTGATCATCTACTTTTGCTGTTGACTGTACATGGTATAAAATTTGCGTTGTATGACTATGTTTTGCCGTGCAAGGCGTACAAATTAGGTGTAAAAAAAACTACAAACTAAATGAAACTGTTTCAAACAAGTAACGTCGCGTCGTAAACAAGATAGAATAACAAGTGGATCGGACTTTTTTATTTTATGCTTCTATCCTCCTATCGTTTGAAGATATTTTAGTGATTTGTTGTGAAAGTGGGCCTTAGAATTCATACTAATAACAAATATATCAATTCCTCAGAAAACATCCAATGGGTATCAGTAGAAGAGATCGAAGAGCGGTGGCAGAGCACGGAGATCAGTACGCTACCGGACGTGCCGCGGCTGGTCGGCAGCGGACACTCGGCCGGCGGCGTCATCGGCCGCACGGTCGGGCCCAGCGCTGACACCGGGCTGGCGCAGGTCATTGTGTGATCAGAAACTATCATTAAATAAAGAATAAAACGGTGGATACGCTCAGGAAACTGAAGGAGAAAATCGTCTTTGAATAAAGCCAAGTGTATACATACTTATGCTCGTGACTGTACAGTCACGAGCATAAGTATGTCTACACTTGGCTTTATTCAAAGGCGATTTTTTCCTTTAATTTTGAATGAAATTGAATGTTATTAAGAACATAGTATTTTCGAACCTACAGGTTTATGTAAAGTGTCGTATTTCAAGGTTGCACTCGTTATTTCACGAAAAAACCGCAATTGAAAGTTGCCAAGTGTTGACATATTAGTGCTCGTGACTGTACATAATAAAGAGTATTCTATTCTATTCTGATCTGAGGAACTGAACGCTACGTGCCTCACTCTTTTCTCTACACACGGTAGTTTATCTGCCAAATAATAAAATAACTACGTGTCATAGAACTATATGAACAGTAAAATTCACCCTCCTTTTTGCCAACAGCTCCAACGTATAGTTTCCCGTTGCGCCTGCGAGTTCTACTACGTGTCTCACGAAGAGGCCGAGCCGGTCACCGGCCAGGGAGCAGGCTGGGCGCAACAACAGCCGTATGACTCCTTCACCCTCATGCACCACGACCTCAACGTGTGCACCAACTCGCTGCAGGTATATCCTACTAATATTATAAACGCGAAAGTTTGTGAGGATTGATGGTTACTCTTTCACGCAAAAACTACTGAACGGATGTGGATGAAATTTGGCACACAGATAGTTAACACCAAAAAAATAATAATAATAACAATATCCTATGTGTTAATATTAACACATAGGATACTTTTTATCCCGATATTGTCACGGGATCGCTAGTTATACATAAGATTTTAACGCCAAATTACAACACATCATAGTGACAAAACTGCTTTCACATTCCTGTATTGACGACTTTAATTCAGACATTTTTTTTTGTTATAAATTCTTCCAAGAATCGATACTCAAACTTTTTTCAGCTTTCTATTGCCACGAAATCGATATTTTTGGATAAAAATTGCATGTTTCGGGTATGCCTGATTAGAGTGATTAGCTACGGGACACAACCTGGCCATTATTTGTGAGCTCGTCACACTGTGCGACGTTGTATGATTACAACCGGCATCCATTCTATAAACCTCAACCAATTTGTTTGTTTTTGTTGATGGCCACTTTAGAGATCATCCATAAACTATAACATAAGAACTAAATTATTTGTCGACTTTCCTTATGAAGTACCTAACTATTGTTGTTTTCTTTTGTCGCCAGTATGCGATGCTGCTAGACGTAGTCAACAACGTGGTCCTTCACGTGGAGCCGGAACGGAGACGTACGTTAGAAAGACGAGCACGAATGCGTTTCCAACTGCAGTTACATCAAGACCAGGATCCAAGGCAGCTTATACACAAGCTTCAAACACAGGTATGATATTATTTTTAGCCAACATTTATTTGAAAAAATAAAAAAAAAACTTAAAAATTAATATACATAATCTGATAGGTACCTCTTTTATTCCTTTTAAAAGCAATGCAAAACATTTCGATTGTTCGAGAGACAAAATACACATCTCTGCTTACTCCTCTGGGGAGTGCAGGCGTTATGACGATGTGGTATTCTAACTATGTAAAGAATAAAAAGATTGTAATAATATTCGCGAAGATGTATTTGTTTTGAATAAAGTGACTGCTAATATTCTCATTCACACAAAATGAATGACAAAAAGCTTGTAAAATATCAAAATTGTATCCATTTCCCAATAATAAACAATTATTATGCCATGAGAATGTATGAAATGACGTAAAAGATGAAATAAAAATGCAAAAAGATTCTCTCCGGCGGGGAATCGAACCCCGGTCTCCCGCGTGACAGGCGGGGATACTTACCACTATACTACCGAAGATGTGAGAGAGACGCTCAAATAGCGGTTCTACTTGCGAGTATGACTAAGACAAACATATTCTAAGAATTTGTTGTACTATGTGTGAGTCATAGATAATTTTCCGCGTGACCGATTATTTTATAACAGTATCAAATTGGCTATTATTTCAATGAGTCATACTTTATACGAATCAATTTTAAACGTACCTACAAGAAGTTCTGTCAAAGAATCATTCATTTCTATTAGAAATAATATTATAAGGAAAATCTATTGTTAGACTTAGAAGTCTTTACAATATTTGTATTTTTAACTACTTATTCATGACAGTGGTGAAGGGCGGGCGTTTTTGGGAAACTGTCTTTTGTAATTTTGCCGTTCGAAAAGTGCTAATTCTCAGCCTCATCATAATCAGCCTATAATGTTCCCACTGCTGGGACACAGGCCTCCTCTCGGTGAGAGGGAGCGGGCCGTAATCCACCACGCGGGCCCAGTGCGGGTCGGCAGATGCCACATGTCTTCGAATTTTTGGTTCTAGGACATGCCGGTTTCCTTACGATGTTTTCCTTCACCGTTTTGAGAGCAGTGGTGATGAAATAATTTACACAAAGTAAAGCGCCTGTCTGGGTTCGAACCTACGACCTACAACTCGTAAGTCGCGGCCGTTACCACTGGGCCACCACTGCTCTCTTTCTCTTCTCAGCCTAGTTTGAATAAATTACTTGATTTTGATTTTTTTGACATCCTTAATATTTTTTCTGATGGCTCGATTTATGTGTACTGAATTACTGATTCAATTCAGAAACAATTTGTTTATCAATCGAATTATGAAGGCTACAGACGACCTCACCTTAATAGAGTACTTAGTGGAACACACACAACAACAAAAAGCACAACATAACATCACGTCTTGTTTTCCCGAATGGTTGGCAGAGGTGTACACCCACATTTCGCCAGTTATGTTTAAGTCCCATGTAATAGGGGGCGAGCCTATTGCCATCAACCGGACACAGATCCAGACTCCGGGCTGCTACTGAGAAATTCCTGATGGAAAAACTCAATAATACTTTACCCGACTCAGGAATCGAACCCAGCACCTCTTGCTTGCAGTAGTGCTTGCAACCACTGGACCAACGAGGCAGTCTAATGTGGAATAATACTAGATATGTTTAACTTTAATCATCATCTGTCTAGCCTTTTCCTATGTTGGCGTTGGCTTCCAGTATTTTACATGAAGCGACTGCCTATCTGACCTCCACATCCCAAACTGGGTAATTCAATTCAATTCAATTTATTTATTATCAAGTATCATGACTCACTTGTTAGTAAAAAAACACTTATCCTATGTTAGTAATTATTGACGATGTAATACGATGCCCTTTGGTAAGACGGGTTGTCAGATTTTCGGGCTTCTGACGACCCGTAATGACTGCGAAATTCTTTTGATATTGGACATTTATTATGCTTACCTCTACCTACATACAGTTACATAATAAGATCTACACCTTCGTTGTGACAGGTCAGGGAGTCCTTAGCAAGGCTTCGAAGGCTAGAGAAGGAGTACTACCTTAAGAACAGGTCAATGACCGGCAATGACCCCGTCGCCATGGATGAGCTGAAGAATTTAGATGACCAGGTGAGTGTTACTGATACTATGAAGTTTATTCTGGACTTTTTAAAAGGTTCTTCTAAGTCGAGTACCTTTAGTTATTTAATTTGGTTGTTAATTTTTGTCTTTTTTTTTTAATGTTATATCTGTTGCTTTACATAGATAATATTTGTTCGAGGACTATTGATTTGTTCAAGTGGAAAATTTGAAGTAGAACTATTCAAAATGTTTTAAGTTCATTAGAACAAACCAACTTGTTATTAAATCACTTAATTACTGCTTCAGTCCATCAACGGCTATTTCCCTTTTTTTCCGTGGGAAAATCCTCATGGATGCCCTCCGTCTGGGAAGAACGGAGGGTTATGTCGGACTCCTACCGACTAAAACTCCACTGTTCCTTCTAGTACCATGAGTCGGGGGCCCGGGAGATAATTGTACATTCGCCGCACCCCCGACTGGAATGGCTATTTCCCTAACACTCTCACTGTGATAAATGGAGTCAGCCAGGCGATTCTGTAAAAATCTCACCATGAAAACTTAGGTGAAGTGAGTTTGTTTTTGCTAGGAATTGACACTATTGACAGCTCACTCCACGCTCACTTCACCTAAGTTATCACGGTGAGATTTTTATAGAATAGCACCGCTGCGCTGACCACATTTTCTGCCATAGTTGCAGCCTAACCTTTAACTTTATGGCTTAGGTAAACGAGTGCAAAGAATCAGTCTGGTCTCTGGGCGAGGAACTAGACGCGATGGTCCGCGCGTGGCGCGAGATAGGCCGCGCGTCAGCGTTGCCGGCCGTGCGCAGTGCGCATGCGCCGCCGCACAGGTACAACGAGATCTGCTTCAAGAGTGCGCGCTGGCGGCTCACTGACGCTGATGGACAGCTCGGGATTGCTGATCTGTTGCTGACTAACTTCTTGTAAGTAGTGAAAAAGAACGATGAGCAAAAATGTAGAGCTATAAGGCCAAGCTGATATTTCTAACTAGCTACCGCCCGCGGCTTCGCCCGCGAGGTGATGTGAGGATGTCGATGCAAACTATCCTACGTCCTTCCCGGGGATGCAATCTATCTCTCTGCCAAATTTTATCGAAATCCGTTCAGTGGTTTAGGCGAGAAAAGGTAACATACAGACAGAGTTACTTTCGAATTTATAATATTAGTATGGATTGGCTAATTTAGTCGCTGTGCGTATGAAGTTTCATTAAAATCGGTTCATTCATTTCGAAAAATGCTTGAAAGATTGTATGAAATGCCGTACGTCGTAAACGCTCTTAAAACTCCGTTAATGTGTGTGTACTAACTAACTCTTTTCCATGTTATGTCTTTTTGTGCAGGTATACTAAAACATCTCGGTCGGACGACTCCGTAGAACATCAGCTGGAGGTCGGATACGTTCGCGTCAAGAATCTGCTGCCCAACGAACCCTTCCCAGAAGTAAGATCACTATCATTTACATTCCTTATTTATAAAGAGTTAAAACTACGTGCTTTTGTTTTATTTAATTGCATACCGTGATAAAAACATGTATTTTTAATTGGAAGATCGATAAAAGTCACGCGGCAATAATGTCATAGGTGGTTTTGATTTTGATACGGTTTTGCTTTAAAATGATTCTTTTATCAATAATTAATTTACTGTTTTTTAAATTATGTAACGTATACATAATTTAAACAGTTTTGCGACAGTACAAACAAAACACTGGCCAAGTGCGAGTCAGACTCGCACACGAAGGATTCCGTACCACAAGGCAAAAACGCCGAAAAAAACACGTTTGTTGTATTGGAACCCCCCTTAAATATTTATTTTATTCTGTTTTTAGTATTTGTTGTTATAGCGGCAACAGAAATATATCATCTGTGAAAATTTTAACTGTCTAGCTATCAAGGTTCATGAGATACAGTCTGGTGCCAGACAGACAGACGGACAGTGGAGTCTTAGTAATAGGGTCCCGTTTTTAAAAACTAACTAATATAGGTAATACTGGCAAATCAATCCTTATGGACATAAATTATCTATACAATGGTATATAAATTAAGTAGGTTCTGTGTACTAGCAGGTGTATAACAATAGAAACACTTGCAGAAAGGAGGCAATTTCTTTTTTTCTATCGTAAAGCACTCTGCTTCGCATTATGAGTCGTGCAATAGGCTCGCCCCCTATTACATGTGGGCGCACCTCTGTCTCACCTCTCGGGGAATATAGATATGAGTGACGTCAACATAATCTTCGCTGTATGCCACAGGTGTTGGTACCTCAAGAGCCGTCGGGCCGCGCGCCGCTGGCGAGACGCGCGGCTTTGCGCGTGTTCTGTCGCGACCGCCCGCCCGTTGGGGGCATCGCCGTCAAAGAACACTTCGAAGTTAACATAGTACCGATAAGGATAGGTGAGTGTATCATTTTATTGTACGATAGAACAGAAGAAATGGGGCCCGTGGCTATATAATAACAGCCGCACAGGTCGATCTATCAGGTTAAGCTACGCTTGCCACGGTTGGTCTGTGGATGGGTTACCATCTTTACATACCGTGACCCCTCCGTGCCTCGGAAAGCACGTTAAGCCGTTGGTCCCGGCTGTCATTCGTGGATCTTTGACAGTCGTTACGGGTAGTCAGAAGCCCGAAAGTCTGACAACCAGTCTTACCAAGGGGTATCGTATTACCCAATAACTGGGTTGTGGAGGTCAGATAGGCAGTCGCTCCATGTAAAATACTGGTATTCAGCTGCATCCGGTTAGACTGGAAGCCGACCCCAACATAGTTCAACATAGTTGGGAAAAGGCTAGGCAGATGATGATAGAAGAGAAGAAACCATTTAAATCGTTTTCTTAGAGAACTAAGTGCGTCTTAAAGGACTAAGTGCGGAAACCAAATCCGTAACATAGAACATCGTTTTCTTAGAAGGAAGAACAAAGGACAATGGGCAAAAATGTTTGGAACTTGGTCCAACTTGTTTGAGACTGCTGGAAATGAAAGTTCTTGTATGTTTTATGATTCTGGCAAACGTCTATTAGATTCTGCCCCGGAGTTATATTGTTATGTTCATGTTTGATTATCCTTTGTTTGGAGAAGAATTGCAAAGAAGAATGGTCCTTATTATTGATAATTATGTAAAAAAATAATTATTTTATTTTGCACTCTATATTATGTGCAATAGAGTTCAACACTTAACACTCACTACTTAGACGTTTAAGCCACCGTATGATTGTGTTGTGAACACGGTTAGATTATAATCTATCTCATGAGATTGTAAATTGTCGATAAATTGTGAACTGTACCAAACTGCTTACAATATGACGTATTCATTTTCGATAGGTTATAATCTATCCATGTCAAACCGTCAAATTGTGAGCGTGCGCACTTACCGACATGCTTCACAATCTGTTCGATTTTATCGCCCGTAAAATTGTGACAATATCCTAATTATATTATAAATGCGAAATTAAGTTTGTTTGTATGTTTGTTACCTTTTCACGCCTAAACCACTGAACCGATCATCCTGAAATTTTGCATATACGTTGTCAGGTGTACAGAAACGGACATAGGCAACCTTTCATCCTGAAAAAAGTGCTGTTCTCGAGGAAAACAACAATAACGTTATTATGTTAATAGATGGCGCCAATTGTCTTTCGAATCAAAACAGAACAACGTCTGTCGGGTCAGCTAGTAGATTATATAACAAAAAAAAAAACCGACTTCCAAAAAAAACACTAAAAACTGAAAAAAAAAACACTACAAACTGAAAAATAACTTTAATTTCGGAAGTCGGTGTCTTAGGATCAGTATTTTAGTTTTTGCCACCGACTTCCGAAATTAAAGTTATTTTTCAGTTTGTAGTGTTTTTTTTTTCAGTTTTTAGTGTTTTTTTTGGAAGTCGGTTTTTTTTTTTGTTAAAAAGTTTTTATTTCTCGCTTTTTAGTGGGTCTATTTATAATTTATCTAAGTTACAATAGCCTAAAGTCAACTTGCCCACCGCCTTTTTATAAAATATTCCTTTTCTCGATGCAGGGACGTTAATTGTTGAGGAGTTCTCCTTTTATTAGTTTTTAGATTAGATGCTGATAATCCTGGCTGCAACATCAGGCCAGACTTATGTCAACATTGCATTGAACTTAAAATTAGTCCTGTTTAAAATGAGCCCAAACACGACTACGGTGCTGTAATTTAAAGGTTTGTACTTTTTCTGATGCTCCTGGCGTCAGCATCAGGTCTTCGGTGTTCCTCAGTAACAGTACGTTTATCCACACATCGAGCCCTTTTCTATGAGCCTAAACACGATATATCTGCTGTTAGTTGTCGAGGAGTTAGGTAGCATCAGGTCATGACTTGATGATCATGAGACCAAATGTGGCAAATGCCCTATCAAACATCAAAACAATTTACTAAAACAGTCCTTGCCTGTTCGAGTAACTTCTTACTGTTAAGGAGTTGTACCTTCCATCATCAGCCCAGCTACCTGAGATGGTGACAACCATACACAAATACACAAGATACTTCATAAAATATGCGAAAAACAATAAGTGAGCCTATAAAATTTGAGGGTTGCCCTCGATTTCTCTAAGATCCCATCATCAGATCCTAACTTGGTGACAATGGGACCACCTCAGAACTATCTACTTTCGAACAAAAAAAGAATTTTGAAAATCCGTCGATAATTGGCGGCGTATTCGATGAACAAACATACAAAAAAAAAAAAAAAAAAACATACAAACATCCGAACATAGTACCTCCTCCTTTTTGTAAAGTCGGTAAAAAATAACGATTTTCATAATTATAATATGGTGGAGGTCTACTCTATTATTTCATACACGTTGACAAACTCATAAACCCGTATCGTTTCGAAACGTTTAAGACTTCTATTAGATACGCGCTACTAAAGAACCACCTGTTCAAATGTGGTGGCGGCAAGATACACAGTAGACATGTATGTTTGTTTTGAACGGGTCACCAGTAATTAAAACACATGTTGCGACTTAAACATTTGTATTTCCTACTGTTTTACTTGTTACGACATAGTAAACGTAACAAATGAATTTCATTTTTTTTAAATTATATTAGACTAGTGGCGCCCCGCAGTTTCACCCGCATAAGTGTCGATCCCTTGGGAATATCGGGATAAAAAGTATCTCAGGTCCTTTCCCGGGACTCGAAACTATATACCAAATTTCATCTAAAACGGTTCAGCAGTTTAAGCGTGAAGAGGTAACAGACACACACTTTCGCATTTATAATATTAGTAGTATGGATTTCATCATTAATATTTAAAATCTAAATCATTACTTCTTGGGAAAATCGACATGCTGCACGAACCACAAATAAATTGTGATAAGGATAAAAAGATGATAATGACTCTACAAACAACTCATTGTTGAATATCGCAAGGTCCTTTTTACACGTTTCTATACATAATAAAAGATAGTACTTCTGATTATAAAAAAATGATTCTACGAGAAAAAACATGTCGGTATTTATCAACTGAGTCATACTGTGAACGTGTCAATGACGAAGAAGAGATCGGTTCTACATATTTAAAATATTTCTAACAGGTCTTACCAAAAAATTCTTCAACACGATGCTAAAGTTCTGCTTCCCGGAACGCGACCCTGACTCCATAGAAGACGGGGAGGAGGAGACAGAAGGCACCCTCAAGGCCGGATCCTCTTCCTCCAGCCTCGTATCTACTGGCTCTAAGAAGATTAAAAAGAAGAGCAAAGATTCTAACTCTAACTTCTATGTGAAGAGGGACAAGAAGGACAAAGATGATGTTGAGAAGATGAAGGTTTGTGCATTTTTTGTAATGTTTTTTTTTTGTTTTTACAGCTATACGTGTATTAGACAGGAGCGGAGAGGAGAAAGGCGCCTATTACAGCTGTATTAGCTTGCAGCGAATCCCGGGCCTTATTTCCAATTTTCCGGTGCAATCTCGGGATCCTGGGATTGTACCGGGATATTGATTGTAAGAAAAATTTGTATTGTATTGTAAAAATCGTCGTTTTTATCCCGAGATCGAATTTTCTAAGCGTAAACGTAAGTGCATTCCATTACAAAAAATCCCCCTGTAGTGTGCAATGGTTCATGCAAAATTTACGAAAGTGATGTAGATGAACTTTTGCGTTGCAAGTTAAATATATCATACGGGTTATAAATACTTAAACATGAAGTAAACGATGATTCGCTGTTTGTTTGTGGTCGGATGATGCACTTTCGCATGAGTTGTGTGTAAACAGATGAGCCATAATATTTAGATTGGAAGTTACAATTATAGTTATTTTAGCATGTCCTAAAATATGTTTGACGAATTTTCATCAAATTCGTTAGATGCAGTTTTAGTACATTATCCTTTACAAACGTCCAGTTTTCAGAGATTTTTGTGTATTTTTTTGCCGGCTGCACTAGGGTTATGTTTTACGGGTTTGTTTTTATTTTACTCTCATTATAATACCATTTGCTCATGCTTCATGTACAGTCAAATTAAATTAGGTAGCAAAACTTCCTAGACCGTGTGACAGTGATGGGTCGACATCTAACAACGAGAAAACAAAAAGAAAATGTTTTTTTTTTGGGACCACTGCTTAGTAACTGAATATCAGTGTAGAACGTGTTTTGTTGTTTGTTTTTATTTAATCTGGGGAATTTCGCTAACTTATTTAATTTGAATTTGTATAAGACTAATTAAAAATCCAGAATACTTTAATATAAGTTTTACAAGCTTTTTTCAAACTTCTGTTTTCTAAACAGGAGCGAGCTGAAAAGAACAAACTATTCATCTACATCAAGATTCCCGAGGTTCCTGTGAGAGTATCCTACAAAGGCAGCAAAGAAAAGAATCTAGAAGATGTTCGAGACTTACCGCTAGTCTTGCCGACGTTGGAGTACCATAACGTGACGTGGACCTGGCTCGACTTGCTGCTGGCGACCAAGAGTGATACGAGACGGTGAGTTGGTAACAACAAACTATGCATTTGCATCAAGATGAGGTTCTTGTGAGAGTGTCCTACAAGGGCAGCAAGGAGAAGATTCTAGAAAACTAATAACATAATCAGTCTATAATGTTCCCACTGCTGGGACACAGGCCTCCTCTCGGTGAGAGGTAGCGGGCCGTAATCCACCACGCGGGCCCAGTGCGGGTTGGCAGATGCCACATGTCTTCGAATTTTTGGTTCTAGGACATGCCGGTTTCCTCACGATGTTTTCCTTCACCGTTTTGAGAGCAGTGGTGATGAAATAATTTACACAAAGTAAAGCGCCTGTCTGGGTTCGAACCTACGACCTACAACTCGTAAGTCGCGGCCATTACCACTGGGCCACCGCTGCTCTCTAATAATACCAGTTTATTATTGAAGTGAAAACTTCTTTAGGCGCGTTGGGCATTTTTTGAGATAGGAAAAAAACCATTGAAGTAAGCGGCACAGCGCTTGTTTTGTTTATAAGACGATTAAAAAAATACCCGCTTCGGATGTGTTCGGCTGTCCTCGGGATGTACTCGGTTTTAATGTATGTCCGATATGTCAGTGCGTGTGGCAAAGTTTACTGTTTGTGTTTTGGTTTCACTTCTGTCGGCACTCCCGGAGTGCCACTGTTTTTTTTGCCCTACTGTAGGGTAAAGGCCTCTTCTCATACATAGAAGGCATGGCCATTGAGCACCACGCTGGCTCAAGGCGGATTCGCGATTTTCAGACTTAAGCTTTTCTGTGTTTATTTATTGCCTGACATTTTATCAAGATGTGTTTTGGCTGAGGTATCTAAATTATTCTCAACTAAATTGTTGTCGGCATTCACTCTCTGCACAAGTTGCGAATATCGTTGCCGAGTCAATAATATCAGCAATGACAAAAAGGTGCAGATATTATTTTTACGTCTCTTGACATCCCCCAAGCACTTCCACTTCGACCGGTTCTGTGCTTCTCGCATCCAACGGGTTCCTGCGGCCTTCACAAGGTCGTCGGTCCACCTTGTGGGAGGCCTTCCAACGCTACGTCTTCGTCACTCCAGAACTTCGCCCCCCCCCCCCCCCAAAAAAGGGTTTGGGTAGCTAAAGTAAACTGGTTATTTAGGACTATGGCTATGGAAAAAATATAGCCCCTGCCTGACCAACGTTATATTATATAATTTTTTATTTTGTATGATCATAATATTTGCTCAACATTGTATTGCGACTCGTGACCTCATATTTTTCACATTTTTTATTATGCTTACGTAATTTTTCTGTAGCATTGGTCTTTTAATTCGGTATCTACAGTTTTATCACGTTTGAACTCACTTTTTCTAGACTAAGTTTTGTTTAAAAGATAATCTCTGAACTGCACGAAGCGATTGGACTTTGTTTATATTTTTCAAGCAGTTTATCTTTGTATACCAAAAACCTCTCGATTGAATACTTCCAATCTGGTAACTTCCACGTATGTACTGTTGACTCCATTGTAAGTTTTTGTTATTCTTTATCGCTTGAACGATTCTGTTGTTACAGTTTAAAAATAGAGATTACCTAAAGTATACATTGACTTGGTTTTGATGTATTTCAATACTAGTTGTTGCCCGTGACTTTGTCTGCGGTACAGTCACGAGCACTAATATGTCAACACTTGGCAACTTTCAATTGCGATTTTTTCGTGAAATGACGAATGCAACGTTGAAATACGACAATTTACATAAATCTCTGGGTTTGAAAATACTATTTATGTAATAACATAAAATTTCATTAAAAAATAAAGGAGAAAATTGCCTTTGAATAAAGCCAAGTGTATACATACTTATGCTCGTGACTGTACAGGTTTGAAAAGTGTCTATGACCTTCTCCAGGTCATGGCCTACCCATGTGCCAAATTCCCGTTGTACCGTATGCACCATTGACCTGCACCATCAATGGTGCAGATGAGACTAATTAGTTTCGTTTGCACCATTAATGGTGCAAATGAAACTGCATTGATACTATGGTCTCATCTGCACCATTGAAGGTGGCGTGACGATCGAATAACATTCGCAGGGCCAACATGGCCAGAGATCGCACAAGACAAGGAGGTTTGGAAGGAAAAAGGGCAGGCCTTTGCCCAACAGTGGGACACAAAATAGAAAAATTTCATCCAAATCTGTTCAACCATTTTAGCGTGAAAGTGTAACAAACAAACCGACTCATTTTCGTATTTATAATATTAATAGGATCTCGTTTATTGATTTTCTTACTTATTCAATACATTTTTAAATATCTTTATAAAAAACACAAATTATAATTATATGATTATCCTTTATTTAATTATTTACACATAAATTATATTTTTAAATATTTGAATATATAAAAAACATTTAAAAATATAAAAAATAGTAGCCCACCGGTATCGGGAACAGGGTTCAAGCTATTAGGTCAGTGCTCCAGAGAGAGGAACCTCCTATTAGTTAGGATCATTATGATGATTCAAAAACTCAACAAAACAGTATTCAGAAAATATTATAAGATTCTTAAAATTCATTAGTCTTTCGTGACGTCATGGCTTCAAAATGATTCATAATATCTTTCCATGAGGTATTGAAAGTCTTACGACTTGTATGTCAACATCACTAATTAAATCTCTGACTGTATACAGTTGAAATCGACGGATTTTGTCTCGTGATTCATGATTTTGCCGACAGTTGATCTACGAATGTCTTCACCTTCATAATGTTGTAGTCATCTGCCAAACCCCTTTTCTTACTAGGGTAGGCTTGGCATCCAGTCAGACCAGATATAGTCTGCTACCAGAACTCCACATCCATATTACTGAACAATACAGTTATTTTTAAGTAAAGGCTCCCGCAGACTGGCGCGACGTGATTCTAGTAGAACAATTTCTATAAAAAACTTCATGGAAATTGTTCTACCAGAATCGCGTCGCACCGTCGCGTCGCGCCTGTCTGTGGGAGCCTTAACCCAACGTGACAGATTTCTGGGCTCTTAAAAAAGACTGTCGTGGGTTTTTAGATGCTAGCAAGATTACCAAGACCAACGATTTAACGTGATCTGAGGTACTGAAGTATCTTCACGGTCAGTCTTTGAATGATCTCTCGTTAGGTCTGACCGCGCCAAGTGCAGCTTCACCCTGCAGGGGACCTAAAAAGGCCACTTTGGAGAATCATATAATTATAATATGGCGAAGACAATCCGTATTTTTCTTCTTTCGCTGCACTATGTAGGTATAATCAAAGAAATTGGGACTGGATGGATTGGTATTATAGCACAGAAAAAAAAAAATAACTGAAAATGCTTCACCAATGGGATTTGATACGATTAACTTAACTGTTAACTGTCCATTATCATATCCTTTTATGATTCTGCCAAAGTGGTATTTTTAGGCCCCCTGATCTATTGTTTCATGCGGCAGGCATATTTTTGTAGTTAATTAAAATCAAACCTTATTTTCCTGACTTAGGGTGATATTATCGCAAGCTATCCGCCAAAAGCTGCAGCTGCACAGACGGGCAGCAGCCGCGCCCGAGCCGCACGAGGAGGACAAAGCCAGGCTACTGCTGGGAGAGAGAACTGTGAGTTAATAACTGGATGTATAAGCTTACAAAGAACGATGATGATTGGTTGGTTGGCGCAGTGGTTAAGCGATTGACTGCTGCGCTGCGTGTTGCGGATTCGATTCCCGCACGGAACAAATATTTGTATGACCTACGAGTAGTTGTTCCGGGTCTGGCTGTTTGTGTATGTGAGTTTAAATGTTTGTAAACGCACCCACAATACAGGAGAAATTCCTAGAGGGGGCAACGTCGCGGCGGGTTCACGGATGAGTGCTAACGCGTGCCCGTGTTCCCGCCGTAAGCGGCAGAGGAGGACACCGTGGAGTTTTAGTGGGTTAGAGTCCCACATAACTGCATTGTCTCCCCGTGGTACTGCAGAATGCATGAGCATTTCTCCACGGTAAAAAAAAAAGAGGGCAACGTTTAAAAAAAAAATTAACGATGATTTGACGAATTTTTTAAAAAGCTATTATTCAACTAAATATGTGTATTGGTGATATCATTCATGTCAATGTATCAAGGTTGACTCTGCCGTAAGTTCTTAAGAGCCTATACTACCTCAAATGGCTTAGCATGATCCTCCGTTATGTCGAAAATACTGCAGCATTAATTTTGAAATAAATATATGCTAAAGTTGAGGATTAATGTAAGGTCTTATGTTAGACGAAAACACGATTCCATAAAATTTTCTCGATAGAAAAAAATTCCAAAGTTACCTCCAAACCGAACAATAAACCGCTGGAATTAAAAAAATACTTCAACTTAGATCATGAAACTTTGCATACTAACTGAACTAACTATAAAGCAGGTCTTATGTTAGTTAGTTTTTTTGAATTACCTTTATTTTCACCGTAAAAAGCAAATACCTAAACTATTGGCGCTGCCTCCCGCCCAGCACCGCACTCTGTCTCGCTTTCACACAGTCCGCGAGCAGTATCGTGCGAGCGAGATAAAGAGTGAATTTTAGCTGAGGTAGTATAGGCTCTTAAAGCCAATTCTCAAATTGTTGTGACGATTTTTGTTTATGGTTTGAACATTGTCGTTTATGGCTGTTTCACTGGTTTGTGACGGAAAATAATAAGGAACTTGGCACTGTGAAATAGTCATGGACGATAGTAAATCGTGCCGTGGTTTATGTGAGCACCATTTTAATAAATTCTTAGGGGGAATATTACACCAATAAAACTGAACGCGATCAAAAGGCCACTTTGGCAGAATCATAAATGGATAACATTATGAATCATAATATGGCGAAGACAGTCCGTGTTTTCTTTTTTTCGCTGCACTACGTAGGTATATTCACAGAGATTGGGATTGGATTGATTGGTATTTTAGCACAGACAAAAAAAAATAACTGAAAAATCCTTCACCAATGGGATTTGATATGATTAACTTAACAGTTAACTGTCCATTATGATTCATAATGTTATCCTTTTATGATTCTGCCAAAGTGGCCTTTTTAGGCCCCCAGCACAATGTAAACCGCGTTCAAGAGCTGTCAATGTTCTATAACAATAATGACACTGACAACTCTTGAACGAATTTAATTCATGGGTGAAATTCGCCTTGACTCATACAAACCACGACACTTCGACCAGCACCCTAATTACGTAACACACTATTCTTCTCAATCTGAATAATTTTGAAGGATCTTGCTAATCCATTGCTTCTTATGTTCGAAAAATTTGTCTGTCCCACAACGTAAATAACGCAATGAATGTTGTTGAACTGTCAAAATGAAACCCATTGCTACTGATAGTGTGTCAACTACCCCGCAGGACCACAAGCCAACATGTCATTGTTAACCACGATATGTAAGCTGCGTTGGCTCTTCGATTAATCAAATTCCTTCCTTCTAGGTCGCGGAAAACAAACCTCAAAAGAAAAGCACACCGAGCGTATTCAAGTTCTCCAAATCATAGCGTAAGATATAGACGCTATAAATTACATTTATAGCGCAGCATTTAAGTGCACACCAAACCTTAGACTGGCACCACACTTGGCGTATTTGCGCAAATGTTCGCTAGTAAAATGTGACCTTTATTACAAGAACTTCGTGAAATTTTCTTGTTCCCAGGACCCACCCCGTCGCATCGCATCGCCAGCCCCCGCTATTACTTCGTTTTCGCTTAGCGATCTTTCTGACTTTTTGTTTTCTTTTTGCTCGGTAATGGTCTTAGAGTGATGTCAAATGCGTGTGTGTGTTGGTTATAGCCTTTTTCGAGAATTGGGTTATCAAAAGCAAAAAGAATTTTTCAAATACGACTAGTAGTTCTAGAGATTACCGCGTGAAATAGTAAATAGATGACGCGAATACTTTGTCAAATACGCCAATTGTGCCAGCATTAGATTGTATCGAACGATGTAAGACATTCTATAGTTACGAGGCTAGTATTGTTATTTATGTATACGCTATCCTAAGGCTTTTTGAATGTATGTGTGTTTGTCAAAATGTATAGAAATGTATATTGGTGTAATTAGAACAAATCATACTGTTAGGCTTTACACTGTCTGGATATAAATGTTGTATGGATCTGATTTTGCAAAAATGTTGGGGCATAACCAGGGACTTGAAACGTTACTCAACATAAAGTTACGCGTAGTTCCGGTACCGATAATTTGTACCGTTCCACCAGGATCGTAACAAAATTAATTCCTTGGCTATAACGATACTGGCAAACGGAACGAAATCTTGAACTGTTCACTAACAATATTATCAATTAGTTATTATTATAACGATACAATATCGTTATTCATTTCGATACTCAACTTTGCCAGCCTCATGACAGAAAAGATGACGAAAAAGACGAAAAAGTATGAAGAATAACGTTACAAATGAATCTGTAACGTTTCACCTGTAACGTTATTACAAGCGGATAAGCTTAGTGTTACTGATACGTTACTTATAATATTGTTCTACAAAAATTATATTCTATAACGTTTTTTTTTGTAACGTTATTGATATTTTTAGGTTTTAGTATACTTAGTTACAAATTTTGAAACGTTATACGATAACATTAGAATTCATTTCGTTTTCAAGTCCCTGGGTATAACTGTTCAGGGTGTTAGGTTAAACGAGGGACATACTTTCAGGGAGTGTAGTAGTCATGAAAATTAACCACTTTTAGTATGGGACCGGGTCTGAAATACGAAAAAAAAAAACAGCTGTTCCCTACATGTTACTCGCGCAGGTATTGGTAGGCTGTGTAGGAAACAGCTGTGTTTTTTAAGGGTTCCGTACCCAAAGGGTAAAACGGGACCCTATTACTAAGACACCGCTGTCCGTCTGTCACCAGGCTGTATCTCATGAACCGTGTTAGACAGTTGAAATTTTCACAGCTGATGTATTCCTGTTGCCGCTATAACAACATATACTAAAAACAGAATAAAATAAATATTTAAAGGGGCTCCCATACAACAAACGTGTTTTTTCGGCGTTTTTGCCTTGTGGTACGGAACCCTTCGTGTGTGAGTCCGACTCGCACTTGGCCAGTTTTTTTCATATTACAGGGTTGCTCCTAGTGTAAAAGCTGTTCATTTTCATGAGTCCTTAAAGTAAGTCCCTCGTTTAACCTAATACACTGTACAAATATACTTAGAGATCAAGAAATATAATGAAATAGATCTATTTTGAAAGGTCTGTGTTGACAACTGCACAGCTTTTTTGAGGATTGACATTGCCCTGTAAAAAGTACTATTATAAAAAAGTTAGGACTGTCAATGTCTTCTTTCCACTCTGCTAAACCAAATAAAAGAAAAAATGCAATTAGTGCCTAGTACTACATACCTAATATAATTAAGATAAAATGTTCACTTTATAACGCACATACTCCCTCTAAGAACTTCGTCAATTTAGAATTAAGCACCCATTAACTTCATCCTAGAAAGAGAGCCACGTAGGTGCGAGAGAGAAAGAAAACTTTTTCCAAAAGTAAGACTGTTGTGATCTTAATTATATTTATGATCTGCTAATGTATTTTTAACTCTAAATGTTGAGCAATAAGATGCAATTTCGATATTTTTTTTTGAACAAAGTTACATAATGTATTGGTATTATTTTTTAATTTATTTTGTAGCTTAATGCTGCAACTGCCAATGAATGGTGTGCGAAATGTATGAACCACTATAATGAGAGATTATTGATAAGAACAGACGGTTGCACATGCGGGCACCGTTTTTAACACGTTGTTTTATTTCAGGGGTACTCAACCTACAGTAAAACATTTTGCATATTTTATTACGGCTTTTTTCCTAAGCTTGGTATATTAGGAGGTTTAAAATATATCAATCCAGAAATTTGAACATTTTTCGAAAAACTGGGTCTTAATTTTTATTAATTCAGTGTTTATAATCCACAGTGTTTTGTATAGGCGCCATCACATGAAGCTACTACAATCTGTCAAATTTCTTTAATAGATTTTCAACTTTATCGCTAAGGTGCAAAGTTGATTGGGAAAATTTGACAGTTTCGGGTAGCTTGATGTGCTGGCGTCTGTACATTCTAATCTGAGTTTTACTACAAATATACTAGCACAAAGAATACATTCTTGCAGCCTGTGGATAAAAAAGGTTAAGTACCACTGCCCCAGCTGGTTAGTTACAATACTTATAAATAAGCACGCTGATAGCAGTAGGCTATTTGACAATGTAAAAAATAAGGTCATAATTATTGACACTCGTATAGATTATCGCTTTTAAAATCGATTTGCATTAATTTTACTACAAAACAATGTATTATTTATTAAAAAAATCCCGAAAAAACTTCAACAGAACACTGTTCTGTCAACGATAGACAGAAATTGACTATATCATGACGTCATCATAAGTTCAGCCAATCCAGACCGTTTTCGATTACGTGGCGCCAGATTTAAAAAGATGAAGTTTTTTCGGGATTTTTTTAATAAATAATACATTGTTTTGTAGTAAAATTAATGCCAGATGACTTTTGTCTAGTATCTCGACCGTTTCAACGTTTGTTTACGTGTATTGTGACGTCACGACGCCATATTGTTAAAGATAGCGTTTTGGCGGCTTATTTAAACAGTACATTTTTATTTACTATTTTCTAAAAGAAATACATTATGCAATTTGAAGTAATAGGTTTTTGTGGGCTCGTTAGACACCATTAAATAATCTGAGATGTTTATCAGAAACCAGTCAAATAGCCTATTGTTCCAGTTTGCTCTATAACTGTTTTGCGGAAGTCAATAATTATGCATAACACTTATCGTGAGGACTTTACACATCTTACGATTTAAGGGGCTTACAGGACCTAAACGCAAAAAACGCAAGTTTTAGAAACAATAAAAGTATATGATCGACTACAGTAAACAGAATCATAAAATATATGATATTCTTCAGGATATATGCTAGGTTGACAGTGTGTTGAAAACATAATACAACTAATTTGATACGATAAAAAAAAAATCATGAAGATACCTCTAAAAACATTATTTTTACAATAAAAATCATACTATTATTTAAGTATATTAGTATGATTTTTATTGTAAAAATAATGTAATGTAAAATGTAAACAATCATTCTGATTTTTTGTCAGATTATTCTACAATCAACATACTAAAACAGTAGTGTTTTAATTTTTTTGTCCAAACAATAGATTTTTTGTAATTAAATTATTGCTTCATATTTTGCAATAAATTACCAGCGTTGTGTCATCGCGCTTCTCTTTCTTTTCTATGCAGTCCGACAGTGACCGCGCTTTAGATCATGTAAGCCCCTTAAAAGGACTATCGTATTCTATCCTATTGTAGTTATATTACCTACTAACTTCTGCCCGCGACTTCGTCTGCGTGAAATTCGCATTTTTCGGCAATTCGCTGCTGGATATATTGCACGCCATTCAATTTGGTCGAATCTCAAAATTTCTCAAACCTCGAAATTCTTCAATTCACTCGATTTTCGGCAACTCTCATCCAGCTGCCACCAGCGATCCTGCTAAGATTTCGCTCCACCTAGCTTGAGGGTGTCGTATCTCACGTTTGCCGATTCACGGTCTACACTCAACAACACTTTATCCCATCGGTCATCGGTTTTACGGCTAATATGGCCGGCCCACCTACATTTTATTCTATTTAATAATATAAAACCGGAATGTCTGTAGAGCTCTTATATGACCTCTATCATTTGCATAAGTTGTTTCCCCGAAGATGTCGAATGAAGTGGGTTATCAACTAATTATAATTAATTAATGAATCTTTCGATCTTTATAACGTCAGCTTTGGGTGCTGCCTATGTATTATGTAATTAATGTTGAATAGGAACAATTAGAATACTTCATTAGTCTGAAAGGCTTTAAAGGAAGAGTTTTTACTTTTAAATATTATCTAATTCGAGTACTTTTCCAATTAATATCTCTTCTCTAAACTTTGGTAAGCCGGTTAGCAATTGCTAGTTACTTTTTGGTGACACCAGGCTATTGTAAAGAATTCATCATCTGCCTAGCCTTTTTCCAACTATTTTGAATAAAAATACCAGGTATTACCCGGTAACTGGGTAGTAGGGGTCTGCCCCTAATACCCAGTTACCGGGTAACACGATATCCATTGGTAAGACTGTGTGTCAGATTAATGGATGGTCAATTGGCCACCCATCCTCTGACCTCGGCAAGCGTATAGCTTAAACTTTGATCGACCCTTGCTCTTGTCAAGTATTATTCATTATTAAATACCAAAAACTGTGCTCTTGTATTTCATTAAGATTTATAAACGGGGTTGTGAAGCAAAAACAGTTTGTAAGTATTGTAGCACATGCCATTCTGTGGTTTTTGCTTGCCCCTATGTGAAAAGGGCGTGAATGTAGGTATGGAAGCAAAAAATATAATTATATCGTCACTGGAAAGGAGAAAATGCTAAAGCGCCATTTGGGCCAAAATTATGAAGATTAAATTTTTTTTCTGCGTCGATCTGCTTGTCCAATCTTAGCAGATTGACGCAGAAAAAAAATCTAATCCAACTATATACTCGTATTGTAGACCTCATTTTGGCCCAAATGGCGCTTTAGCATTTTCTCCTTTCCAGTGACGATATGAGGAAGGCATCATGAAGTAAAATTGGCATAAAAAGATAGATATCTTATTTAAATCCTCTATTATTATGTAAATGAATTGATTTCATAATGAGATTACTATAATTTTATGTGCAAACGTTTTTGAACGAACATTTAAGTAGGTATTTCAGTGACGTCATCCGTCATCGCCTTGGAATTGGTTTTTGATTATTATTTGGTGTAAGATTTAGTTATTTATTTCTACGAAAAGATGCAATTTATGTTTATGAAATCGTTATTAATTTGATTGAATAAAACTAAAAGACATTAAATAAAATGTAAAAGATATTAATTATTAGGTAATATAAAATTGAAAAATTAAATTCTATGTATTTGGTTAAGAACACATTTTACTCATTAAATGCACTAATATTTTAGTAAGTGATGTGCTAATTGGTAATATTCCACTTAATTATGATAACTGCCGCTTCAAAGCAAATACGAAGAATGTCGACTTCTTAATGACGTTTGAGTCAGCTATCAAATGACGTCATCCAAAGGGTCAAATTAAATTAGTTAGGAAAACCCCGCAGAGGTGATGGGTATCACTATCTAAGCACGACCTCTAGTGAAGTTACTTAAATTAGTTGGAAAAAAAAACAGCATTGAAGTGAAACTTCTTTTGCGACGATTTGATAATTGGACAAGAATTAAGGGTGAAACTTCAAGGACGCGTCACGTTTAGGCACATTTCGTTACATGACAGAGAAGAAGGATATACACTTGTATTCATGAATCTGTCATAATTTAATAGTTAATGGTCTTACCACTGTTTTTTTGTGCTAGAGCGGTGTTAACCTATAATTCATTGTTGCACCCGCAATTATTGTATCCTATTATAAATAATAAGCTGCTAATGTGTTGGTGTAAGCAATTGTTGGTTATCCTGAATAAAATAAATAAATAAATAAACCCCCTCTCTGTCTCTCACGCTAAATCTCTCTTATTCTTGATTTTTTAAGACGTTTCAGTTCTATTCTATCACCTGTACGGTGCTGCAGGCTGCACACGCATTTTTTTGGTTTTAATCTGTTTAGATGTCGGTATCCAATACCCATCATTTAAGCGGAGTTTCTCTAATTAATTTAATTTGACCGTGTATAAGTGTTAAAATAGTAACGTTGGTGTTTTTGTTAATATATCAGATAATTATATATGTAAGCACAAAACGCTGTGAACTACTGCATTCAGTATTTATATGTAATTTATTGATGTAAGCTTAAATTTTATATATTATCTACTGCTATTCATTTTATATTCACCAATGAGATCAGTATACGGGACCCGTATCAAATGTATTTGTTAATAAATGTTGTAAATATGTTTTGGAAACTTTCATTTACTTTATGAATTTCATAGACCGATATTTTTGTTTGCTTTTCGATTTTTGTTAGTGAGGGAACGGCACGCATCCTTCCCTTTATCGATGTTCTTGTTGTGATTTTATACATTTCTGAACCGACTGAAAACTGCTTGTAAATATAATATAAGTACCTAGATCGTAAGGAAAAGTTATTGCTATCAATTGCAGCCGAGGTTTCCATTGAAAACTTTCAATCATTATTCCCTCTATTCGAGACAGTCCATGACCGAATTAGAACTTTACGCGCAAACAAAAATACGAGCACGTAGTCAGAACGTAATACTATTACTCATGTTCCTGGGAAAACGCGCGAAAACTCATCTCGGTAAAACTTATTTCCACGGTATTACGTATTACCTCACTGGCCTTGCTGGTGTGCCGCGCCGCCTCAGTATACCGCCGAAAGTCGCGCGGGACGCATGTGCTGCGCCTCTCCGTGACGAACACGAACATCGTAAAAAGTAACTCGAACGACATGAGGACGAATTATGTAAATTCATACAAATAGTGCGATATTTATTTTTATATATTTTTCTGTGTTAGTGAAAAATTGTGTACTTTACAATGGCGTTAGCCTGGTGCGTATTTTTAATCGCGTGCGCCTGTGCGTTCGGGTTCAATGTGGACATACCATCGAGGGTGGTTTATAAGGGTAATCCGAATTCCATGTTTGGATTTTCGGTGCAGGCCCATGTTGATGGCGATCGGAAAATGTAAGTAGTTATTTTCTTTTTTTTTCATAGAATCTAGTAATCGCATAAATACACAATGACTATTATGGTTTTCGCGCGCGCTCAGTCTTGGCGGTGATAAAGATAAAAATAAATGCGATTTTATGGAGATGATGAAGGCAAATATTTTTAACGCCGGCGCTAATGCATAATCTAACGTTAGTCAGCTAGTGTTTACATAAAACTTGGCATATTTTACATGTAGTTACGCGAGTCGGCTGAAGGCTGAAACATCGCAACCGTATGAATGAAACATTTGTTTAGACAAGTGTTTGCCAAATTATAAATTACGGCTGTTTGCCCGTCCCAAGTAGAGACTATAAGTAGAGTTTTTTTGGTCTTTTGCAATTTAATTAGAAGCTTCCAGTTCGCTGTAGGAGAGCTAAAGGCTCTTTGAAGCTGAAAATCGTTTGTTCCGTGTAGAGTTTGGTTGCTTTCAGGGCTTTCTCCTTATTTTTTGCAGACCAACCTTCCTTCCTTCCTTCCTTTTCCTTAATGACGAAAAAAAAAATAATTCAAAGACACTTTAATTTATGAATATTCAAAGATGAAGAGTTATATTTTTAAATACATAGGTAATAATTCTTCCGCACCACTATTCGGTGAAACCAGTTTCCATATTTCCTTGGTTTTGTTTGAATATTGAATTTATTATTAAACAAAGATTTTAGAAGGTCATTTACTTATCTAAGATTTATAGAGTAACGTCACGGATTACTGGGTCGTTTATTTTCTCGTGGTCACGAGAAGCATGTTCTGATGCCCGATCTACATGTAGGTAAGTCTCGGTACTGTGTGTGTACCGCGAATTTGTGCCCAGTACCTCTCCTCCGGTATGTAGGTTAGAGCATAGCAATAAAGTCGTGCGCTTAGAACTATGTTGTTATAATTCCTTTGAAGAAGACTTTGTCGTGCTCGTGGAGACATAAATATTCGGTCGTCGTGGCTTCCGTCATTTGTTTATGATACATCTTCGGTATTAAATAATAAATCTTTCTTTACATTAAAGACTTCCCCCAGTGGTCGATTGTCTTGCGGTGTCCGCGGGTAATCTGAGGTGTCCTCAGTTATTTTTGGAACCAAATACTGTTTTCGGCGAAAGGTATTTCGATTTTTATATAGGTAACTTAGCCAACATCTCGGTGTCTTACCTTCCATGGGTACTGACGGAAACTCTAAATTGTAAAGACAACGTTAGCAAATTTATTTGCCTGAAGGAACCGTCCAAAAGTCCCGCAGACCTGCAAACTAGGTCCAATAATTGCCATTCGGCCAAAATTCTTATACGTTACTCAAAGACTCCAAAACCAGTTAATATTTATCATAATATTTTTACCTTCACATTACGCATAATTCAAAGCCTAGCTCTTAAACTGCCACAACCCAAGGTAAGCAGCTCAAGATCGCGTATATATTGCGCGATGACATCACTGGCCGGGCAGCCGACGCGCGAATTTGAGCGACCGATTGCGTTTATTGGCCGCCTATGGGCCATGATTGTGGAGCATTGGCGTCACCAAGTGCAAGTTGTGAACTTATTAAGATGTGTACATGAGCAGAGCAATTGAAACGATGTCCTTTGGACTTTGTCTTCAATCAGACGAAGAAAGGCTCAAAATGCTCTCCTAAATCGCCTAATTGTGTTTTTTGGCCAGAAGTGGGAATAGGCATATGTAAGTAGTCAGAAAAGAAGATGATAAATATAATTACGTACGTAGAACTGATTAACCAGCGTGCCCTGAGTTGCAGAAACTGAGGGACGCTATTGCAGATGCCAAATTCTGGACTGACTACCATCGACACGCTACGAAGAACTGATTAATGTATGAAGCTTGTGTAAATAATTTACAAAAGATCATGTAAGAATTTTAAGCATCATTACAAGCGTCAGAAATACATTCATTTTGGAGGCTACATTTTAGACCTGCCGAAATCTACTTGGCGTTTCGGGTGTACAACCGCACACATTGATAAACTGCTAACTACTGCCAAGGACATCTTAATTATGAACAGCAATTAACGTATTCGGTAGCGGTAAAATTTGAACACTACCTTCCCACATATTAATATGTTACTTACTAGGGAAAATACAAACTTTAAAATTCTATATACAAATATTAGAAAGAGGTAAATTTGTGAATTTGTATGTAGGGGAATTTGTATGTATAATCTTAAGATGTATTTTGTGCTTAAATTTTAATTTTGTGTGTGTGACTTGGCTATTGCATTAAGTTATGACCTGAATGATAGTTTTAAGGCATTTAAATAAATAAATAGGTAATGTTAAAACATGAAATTCGTGTCGCGGGCAGAAGCTTCATAAATAATTAGTGATGCCGATGTCATCGCTAATTTTGTAATTTCTTCATGGAGGTATAAAATATTTTTGGTGCTAATTTTTTTCCCGTGAATGGTATACCGAATTAATTTTAAGTAATTATATTAATGACTTACTCGGAGAAATGAGGCAACTAATTGCTCAATATTTATGTAAGGTAATTATTTAATACTTCGCCAATTTCTCATTATGTATGTAAAAAGTAAATTGCTGGTCAATTAGGCGGGTAGGTTGTACTCTAATTAATGGTGTCCGGTGCAGGTGACTTGATTTTAACGTTATTTAAACGCATTGCATAAATTGGGCTGCTGATAACTTATTTGGACAAGTGCATTTATTTAAATTAAACCCATTGAGTACCTAATGCATTTTCACCCGACACTGGCGAAGCCCAAAAGTAGGGTAATGTTTTATAACGTCTATTAACTAATACATTCGTACCTAGTCTTGGTTTACGATAACCACTAACCCATCAAATAATTCCGAGTGTCGACCACACCATAACTGACATTGAATTTTTTCGTTTAACACCACCCATACCCATAGACAATGCAACGCAAATTCTAACCGGAAATAAGTCACATGCGTAGCACATGCGCGGGCGCAGCTCACGCCCTTTTTAACTTTTTTCAAGCTTAATTTAGTCGTGAATGCTATTTTTGTTTGTCGAGGGTGATGCTTTCCGTTTGATTTATAGTTACATGCTTTACAAATAATGTTGCTTTGGTTCTGCTGGCAAAAAGTGGTGAAGTTCAATTTGTCTTTGGTTTTTGGAAAAAGACCTTTCGCACTGCATTGTTGGTGAGCAAGTGCATGAGCAAGTGGTAGCAACATGTGTTATTGTGAGAACGACATGTTGCAGATTGTGATCTTTCGTGCCATTTTTGTAGCGCCATTTTGTTTCTGCGAATGCCTTGGCAGTTTTTAAGTTTTGTATGCAATGCAGCCTGTTTACGCCGTTATAGTGTTATATAGATCTTTTGGCGCTTGACTCACATTGACAGGGGGGCGTTGTTGATAAACATATTTTGTGAAATTGTATTGAAATATTGAAAAAACAAGATGACGGAATTAGTTCCAATTTTGGTCACGTTCCAAAAGATTCTTGTGCCTACGACTTTACTTAGTAACAACGATAATACCTCGTTTTACATAGAGTTGATGATTCATTAGGTAGATCCTCACAAATAAACATAACACGGAACCCTCTTCCGAAGCCTCTTACACACATTTAGTACGTACATGTCATTAACTCCGCCAGAGAGTCACAACAGCTCTTTATCCGACTAATGGTTAAAGATAAGTAATGAGTTGGTTGCGCCCGCGCAGCTGTGCTCAGAACTCTTTTATTGATCACTGATCGATGTTTAATGGAGTTTCTGTCGTCGGCTCAGGCGTTTGGGATGCAGTTTTGTCATTTATCAACGTTTTATAACATTGAAAAGTGGCTTGAAATAGCTAGGGTAATAAAGTGTTTTTTTTTTTTGTTAATTTGAGGGTTTTTTGTCGGGATGAGTTGTATAAATCTGGCGTCTCTCTAACTCAACTAACATAACTTTTATGATTTACATTCTAAGTAACACAAAATATTGATTCTGCAGTTTTTAAGACTTTTGTATGATACTATGATTGAACACCATAGATTTCAACTATCTCATAGCTCATCTCATTTGTTGCAAAGTAGGATTTGAACTCCTGACCTTTCTCCTGAAGAATAAATATGACAGTTTCACATATTTTCATATTTTTTTTGTCGCTGAGAAATGACATTACGCATCTCCGCTCGTCGGGGGATGAGACGGAGTATGTGGGACTCCCTGCCAGAGTGGCAGTATACCCACTATAACTCAGCGGTGTTCCCTCATCGCCTTGATGGGGGGTCAGGGGAATCCGGCTCAGCCTTTGCGTCCACAATCCCCCCGGCCGGCGCATGCCCGCCTAGCTGGCGGGCCCCGCATGTTCCGGCTGTAACCTAACCTAGTCAACCTTTGGGTGATGCAGAAACACAAACTAATACTGTAGTATTCGTTTATGGGTAGATCGGGTAGTTGGTTAGTCTCTACATTTTATAGCACTCTCCTTTTCCTCAACTCTGACGTCATTCGAATAACTATCACTCTTAGGTGAAGCTCTACTATCACAATCATCATAAATAGATAACATAGAATGTTTCAAAAATATATATTCATATATTACTTTTATGCTGCTCCATAAAGCATCCAAATCCGGAGGCAATACAAGAGATTCTTTATCAGAGAAATATTTTTAAAAAGCGTCGCTATTATCAGTGTGGCAGCGATAGTTTCCGATGAATCGGTGCTTATGCATGTTCGTTTGTGTGCGATAACCTCTGGACCTCGATGCTCTCTTATCTTAGCACCCGGCGACTCATCTCTTAAAACTGTTATTTTTAGATGCATTGCAAGTGAGAATAATGTGATGTGAGATATTGGTATTCGTTCTTATTGAATGAGTGAATGTAAACGGGGTAAAAGGAGTACGCAAGGATCGTAGCACCCCCGAGGAAAGAAGGCGTAAGTTTTTGTATTATGTATGAATGAATGAGTGAATAAGAGAGCATATACGTCGTCATATGCACACATATTCCAAACTTCGTTGCCATGCCTATCCTTTGCAAAAACCGCACGGTTATTTGGTGTAATGAATATGAACTCCAAAACTGTAGACCAACGTCAAATGCTCAACGCAATGCAAGCATTGTTACTTTGACTGCACAGTTCGAATGACTTCCTGAGAATCTAGCATATCCATACTAATATTATAAATGCGAAAGTGTGTCTGTCTGTCTGTTACCTCTTCACGCTTAAACCGCTGAACCGATTTAGATGAAATTTGGTATAGAGATAGTTTGAGTCCCAGGAAAGGAGATAGGATACTTTTTATCCCGATATTCCCACGAGATTAAGACTTATGCGGGTGAAACCGCGGGGCGCTGCTAGTTGTCTTATAAATAACACATAGAGACTAGAATACTCTGTATGAAGAGCTATTCGATGCAGAAACCTCACATTCGATGCAGAAACCTCACGAGCTCAATCTAGCAATAAAAACTCGGATTTAATAGGTACAATTGTGCATCAACATATTTTTCCATAATAGCCTTGTAGGTTGAATCATTTTCTGCTGATGATGACAAGTGACCATGTGGCCTCATTGGTATAATGGTCGCAAGCGCAACTGATTATCCTGGGTTCAATTTACAGGTCGGGCAATAATATTCATTATCCGTCAGGAATTTCATTCTCAATAGTGGCAGTAGTAGCTCAAATTTGTGTGCGAAAACATGCAACTGGCATTCATTCCTTATTATATAGGACTTGATGGCCAAAAACATTTCGCCTTTAGGTAGATACTTAGACTAAAGTAGAGTTATTCTGTAAAAATCTCACCGTGAAAACTTAGATGAAGTGTGTTTTTTGAAATGAGCTGTCAATAGTGTCAATCCCTAACGTCAAGTGGGACTTCAGGCTCACCTACATTTTCACGGTGAGATTTTTACAGAATAGACAGGCTGGTCTAAGTACCTACCTAATATACCTAAACTAAACCTTCGGAGTTTACAGGTGTAATATTATTTATAACAGGTTACCTACTAAGTCTCTACCTACTGCTGTATCTAGGTTTTTTTTGCAATGAATGACAACAGACACTTACGTAAGTTAAAAGTAAGGTCATCAGGTATTCGTCATGCGGTTCTCATTATTATTTATTATTCATTACGTCTGTTACAGGTAATTTTTACAATAACACGTAAATAAAAAAAAAACAGAAAAATGCAGGATTCTTTTGTATGACATGCTTTTCAGTGAACGAGTCATATTTAAGTATTTCTTTAGAATAACTTAAAAACTTAAAACTTATTAATAACTTAAAATTCATAGAAAATTTATCTGTGTATTGAAGAGTTATTGAACTCACATCTATACTAATAATAATCTATCTATACTAATAATAAAGCTGAAGAGTTTGTTTAGTTCCAGAGATTATCGCGTTCAAACAAATAAACTCTTCAGCTTTATTATTAGTAGGTATATGTAGATAAAGTACTGTATATGCCTAGTACCACCGATATGCATAGTTCCGTTAGTCATTTATTTAGTTAGGCAGTCAAAAAAATGAAAGTCTACTACTGCATGTCATTAATTTACACTCTTCAGTAGGTATCCATCACAAAATAATCAAAACAAAAAATCTAAACAAAATGCAACCGATAGGTACATTTCTCAAAAGAAGATGAACGATCATCGTCTCTCATCGGTGCGTCGGCGCAGTATCCGTGACCTCATTACAAATATGGCGCCTGCAGACGACCTCAGAGCGTCTGAGTTTACTTTGTGCCGCAAATGTTCTAACCATTCTAACATGCTCACTTTTGTATCTTTTGAGAAACGTCAGAATTTACTTGGGAAATCGTTAATTTTTGAGAATTTTATTTTTAAATCATCAATATTCATCATTCTCACAGTCAGCCTTATTTGAATACCTAAACGATTTTTTATTTTGATCAAATACTTAGATAGTAGAGTTATTTTTATACATAGAGTCATTAAATTGTTCTTTGCCTCTAATTGATAGCTTCACAAGGTTGAGTTGACTAAATTGTACTAGGTAGAGACAGTTTAACCAGTCTTCTTTAACGTATGTCCAATCCAAGTAATTTAAAAGGAAATAGTAAAGAAATTGTTTTGTAGTAGTCATCGAAAATTTTACCCTGTGAATCCAAAAAGTCCGGAAAGAATATACAATATTTACCTACACTTCGAGCCAAAACAATCTACCGACAGTCTAAAAAAAAGACATCCGATATTTTTGTCCACCCTAGAAGGGAGTCAGCGTTAAGATAAATAAACAACATTACTATTAACATAACATAGAAAAAGAGAAGACTTCCTCTCATAGTGTTTTCGGCGACTTTCTGTTTTTTTTCTAATGACGTACAAATTACGTGTTCGCGCTTGCCAACTGTTCCGAAATATAAGGCTTAGGTATATATTTAGGTGTTTATCATTTCAGAATGAAACTTGTGTACCTACACATATACATAGGTATTTATATCTCGTGGCACAGATATACGAGGAAATATAGTTTTCTATTTGTTTTTGCATTAAGATCTGTAATAGTGCGATGTCCTCTCAGTAGGTCCATATTTTTTATGAGATAACCAGCTTTGAGGTTGGAAATTTACCCAAAGGAATGTGCTACCGGAATAACAAGTATCCTATGTCGGAATTTGTAATAGTAACAGACATACAGACAGGGTTACTTTCGCATTTATAATATTAGTATAGATTCATTTTTGGATGAATTTTTGGAAGCAGTAACTTTGTAATAATATGAAATTAACAAATTTATTAATAGCATATCTGTTGGTGCGAGAGCAAAATTATCACTTAAAAACTAATTGCCTCTGCTAAATTAATAGGTCTGGCTTTGAACTTGATGATCATGTGCGTTGAACTTGTTAACAGTTTGGTCATTCATATCTAGAGTAAAAGGAAGTTGTTTAACAGTTGACGATTAACTTTTTTATCCTTTCTTGTTGCTTCCATTATTACGATAAGACGTATAGCATTTTGCTTATCGAGTAGGTATCTATAGATAAAGGTACCTATTCTAAAATAGCTCGCAATTTTTTTTTAAATTCACTCTAAATATATTCACAAATTATTAGTTTGCAGTAGTTGCAGTACCTACATTAATATCTACATAATATGCTGCTTTTATAAGTTCAAAGTTCAATTTAATATGACCTTGCTTTATTTTCTGCTTATGTCAATAAATTCATAAAAAATACCTCTGCTAGGTAAGTCCACCTAGATGACGTCACAAAAAAGAGGTCAATGTCGCAATCAAAACAATGTTTTTCCCTTAAACATGTGCTGATGACTGAATTCCAAGTAAATGTATCGTTCTCCTTGACACAGAACGGCGCGGGCGCACCGCGAGTGTATCGCTTTCGATACAAGGTGATCCGCTGTGTGGGATCGGTTAATTTAATAGGTGGTTATTTGGTTAATCTCGGGATCTTTATCAGGTGTAGACTCATGGTAGACAGTTAAATTATATTCTTAAATCTTATTACAAAACACTACATCCGCTTTGGGATTAGAAACAGCAAAATAATATGGGATTTTCTTACAAATTCTCATTACTTAATCGGGTACCTACGTTTAAAAAAAACGTCCGTACTTAAATGAAAGTTAATTTTATAAAGAGTATATCTTCCGACACTGTAATCACGTCACCGCCAATTTATCTTGTAAAAAGCTCACCGGACAAAATAATTACTACCCTCCGCAAAACTGTCGTTTTCATTCGTGCGATAATGCGCCAATATCGTTTTAATAATCGCCTTGTCTCAAATAAGAGCATGGGTTGTAATTATTAATTACTTTTATCAGTTTGTACTAAATGTCAGTAGTCCTGCCGCCTCTCACTACCGATATGGCATGAATATAATCAATAAGCTGATTAAGTGTGGCGAAATAGTGCTCTTATTTTTTTACTTTCACCTGTTATGGTTGCGCTTGCGCCCTTTGTTTATAACGTATTTTGTTATGAGATCAAACTTTCATATTTGACCTGGGTTTTGTAAAACAACTTTAGAATTACAGAATTAATCTATTGTTTGCATACTGATAAAATTGTTTGGACTGGAAACATATTAGCTAAGGGTCTTAGAATCTTAGAAATCAAATGGCAGATGATTAGAACGAGAATGTTGTCATTGGTTAAAGAGTTTAGGTCTTGCTTGCTGATATTCTGCTTGCAAAATGATAAAAAAACTGGCCAAGTGCGAGTCGCACACGAAGGGTTCCGTACCACAAGGCAAAAACGCCGAAAAAAACACGTTTGTTGTATGGGAGCCCCCCTTAAATATTTATTTTATTTTGTTTTTAGTATTTGTTGTTATAGCGGCAACAGAAATACATCATCTGTGAAAATTTCAACTGTCTAGCTACCGCGGTTCTTGAGATACAGCCTGGTGACAGACAGACGGACGGACGGAAGGACGGACAGCGAAGTCTTAGTAATAGGGTTCCGTTTTTACCCTTTGGGTACGGAACCCTAAAACGGAAAAAAAAAGGTTTAGATATTAGACCAAGTAATTATATTTATATCTAAGTAGCACAAACATGCTACTTACGAGTGTTGCTGACACCCTAACATAAGCACTACTCCTAATCGACGAGTCAATTACCTACATTTCCGTTTCCTTTCTAACTTCTAGTAAACATTATTTGATCATCTACTTATTGCAAATGACTTCGAATGACTGTCTCTTGGCCAACCAAGTAGTTCTGCGTAAGCGCAAGAATTACACATACTGTTCCATTAGTCATACAAAAGGGCTATCAAATTAACTATTCATTAGTGCACACTCAGACGCCTATATGGTGTAATAGCGGAACACCTACTGAACTTAAAGGTTGCGGAAGCGATGCTTGCGTTGGAACACAACCTTTGTTATGGCTAACTGATTGTTCCGTGGTTGGTTGGTTATTTTGAACTTAAGTGTAATGGCGCCCAATTGGGACACGCAGGGAATTTCTTATAAAATGGAGCTGGAAAACGTTTACAACTGGTAATGAATTGATATATTGCAATTTCTGAATTTGGTGAGTTGATAGGCCTGATTACTAGGCGGCTGTATACGTTTCCACTTATTCATTTATCCTGTTCTCAATATCAAAATTACAAGATTCTTTAAATAAAGATTAGTAACGATATTTATGACAAGGTGGAGTTATGTCATCGCCATGAGTCAAGGTGGACGTCACGGCGTCATGTTTATATGATTGTGTGAATGAGTGTGCACGAGGAAGTTGACGTGGGCACGTTTTACTATTTACGGTGAAGTTCGATTTCGAGAGAATGATGAATGGGAGGCAGGGGTGATCGGCAGCTGTTTTTTTGCTCATTTGTTTATAATAATGGTCATTTGATTGGAGAAGAAGACATTTATGCTAGCTTAATTTATGGAAGCATTTGCCAGATTAAGACTTTATTATTTTTTTGTCATCATTGGTGAATGGACATACATACCTACTTAATTTTAGCTATTATTTTTTACCCGACTACGACGAAGCAAAAAGGAGGGTTATGACTTTGACCGGTAGGTACCTATGTTTCATGCTGAGGCTGAGTATAAAAAATCTCGGCTTATTCAAAGATTACCTGTGGGGTAATTGCGTCACACACATACAATGGCAATGACAATGCCTTCATTTGGACAACCACGTTCATTAAGTTACTTACGTTGTTGAGCAGACGAATTTTTCAAACCTATGTTTGGAGCAATAGATTCGGAATTTATCTCAAAACCCTCGTGTGCTATTTAATTAGAGCGCTGGTTATGGTAAAATCCAGGCCTATCACCTGCATGACTGTTTCTTTTACTTCTGACTAAGTACCTACTAAATATCTATTAGGTACTGTAATACCCTTTTTATCTAATCTTTAAAGTTCAAAGCTCTTCTACAACACAAATTCCAGAGTACAATGATTCTCTCTAATAGGTGTTTCATAACAAATCGTAATCAAACAATACAACGGAACACCAATAAAACATAATTTACTACCGAAGGAAAGTTTACTCACATCCACATCGTGTGGAAGTATCGTAAACTAACGTTCAATGAACGGGCGACATTGACAGGGTTGCCACATGCAATAACAAATTGATGACAGCTTCGATCTTTGATCAACAACATACAAACGCCTACGACTCTGTTGATCGCAAGACGACACTATATTTACTTATTTATTAAAAAATACACGTGACACTTAACAGACACTGTATTGAAAAAAATATATATACGTGTACAACATACCATATTTAAATAAATGTAAGGCGTTGTACAGTAAAATTAAAAAAAAAAAAATAGAAATGAACAAAGTTATCTTTTTAAAACATTATTAAAAAAATCGTTGCCCCACACTAGGGATTTATCCTGTATTGTGGGTGCGTTTACAAACATTTAAACTCACATACACAAACAGCCGGACCCGGAACAACTAGGTACTTGTAGGTCATACAAATATTTGTTCCGTGCAGGAATCCAACCCGCGACACGCAGCGCAGCAGTCAATCGCTTAACCACTGCGCCAACCGTGCCGTCAAAGTTGACAAAGTTATAAACAATGTTAAGATAATAAGCAATCAATAGAGAAGTACAACTTTTTACATCTATCTTTCATCCTTTACCTCACAGAATCTTAAAACATTCACGACCCACGATCGACCATAGATCGATCATCAAAGATGGAAACAATTAAAGGAAATTAAAAAATGCGGTTAGGTGAAATGATAAAAGGTTAGGCTTTGACACAGATACTGTAATTACCAACTTTAATGGTCAGTTTCTGCTGGGCATTAATTAGGTACTTATTTAAAGTAGACAGGATTGAAAAAAAAAACCAAACAATAAACCAATACAGCAGTCGAGAAACGAAACAAACATAGATTTTCTATAACAAGATCGTTCTCGAAGTTTAGTAACTTATTCGATACTAGCTGCGCTTCGCGGTTTCACCCGCATGAGTCTCGATCCCGTGGGCATATCGGGTAGTAAACGTATCCTATGACCTAAGGTCATAGCCTACCCATGTGCCAAATTTCATCCAAAATCGTTCGGCCGTTTGAGAACAACAAATACTTACTTATACAAAAAATCAAATCTTTTCCTTCAACAATACTTAATTACTTCCGACCCAGACCATTTGACATCCTTACCCTAAAACAAGGGGCCGGATACAATGGTCACCGAGTAGCCACGGACTGTCCAACTCCAGATGTGGCGCCCGTGCACCAAGTGCAGGCTTTGTATGCGTGTACGCACCCGCGCCGGATGCCGCGCCATTAGCCGGAAACGACGTCACATTAAAACGTAATTGTTATTTAAATGCAATCAGTAGGCTTTAATGCTTGTGAATGCGATTATTATACGAAAGGGGGGGGGGGTGTTTAGGCAAATCTATTGGAGACTGTTAATTAAATTAGTTAGCAGAGTATTTTAACTGTACTGGATGCGCATTCCTGTTTGAGATAGTTATATTATAGTTGATAGTTTCAGTAGTGACAAAAAAGATTACCAACAGGATGAGGACAATTTGCAATTGCGAACATAAAGAATCTTCAAAACGAACGAGAGATACTTACCTGAAAGGGATCTGAGAAAGTATTGTACATGTTATATGTATATTGTAACACCTCTACAACAATAAGGAATGCAAATAAATATATGAAAATGATTTTTAGGCAATGTATTCGGCTTAATAACCAATTCGGACGAATTTACTCTTCCGAAACGCGCGGATCGACTCACACGAAATTAATTTATTTGTGGGCGAGTCTGTGCGAGACTGAATTGACTTTTTAGTCGATTAGCGACTAAAAAGCTAATTCAGTCATATTAAAACTGAGCACATTACATTATGCTAGCTTAATTTATTAATGTAAAATGTCCGAATGATAACCACATTAAGCTCGACGCCATATAAAACGACATTTAATTCATCAATTTACCCAGAAGCAAAGGGATTAGTCAAACAGCGACAGGTGAAGTAATTAGTATGCACTAAACTAGGACAAGTGAAGTCAAATAGATAATGTTATCTACACATTGAACTTATAAGTAATTGAATTGGGTCGCCGGGTCTTGAATATTAATTAGTTTAATTACTAATCTATCTCTATACATGCGATATCGGTAAACCGTAAATATTTATAAACAGCATTAGTGCTATGTAAAGTTTAGGTTTAATGGTTGATGTTAGTAGTTTGTTTATATGTTTTGTACATAATTAGGAGTTTGTGGGTAGCTAAGATAATTTCGACATAGTTCTTTGTACAAATTTTGACGGTTGACGGTACTTACCTATATATCCTGAAGGCCTTACAGCGCATCTTTGAGGAGAGGCTAAAGAGGCGGCACGGCGCCCTCACCTACCGCCTGACGCAGGTCCTCACCGGACACGGATGTTTTGGGAGGTTCCTGCACATCATCAGGCGGTAGGAGACGCCCGGGTGTCACCATTGCCAGGATCGCCCAGAGGTTACGGTGGAGCACACGATGGAGGTCTGCCCCGCTTGGGCGGAGCACCGCCGTGTCCTCGAGAGGCGATTGGCAGCGGCGGCGTCGCGGCTACCTCTCGCGTCCGGCTCTGGTGCAAGTCATGGTCCGGAGCGAGAGGGAGTGGGAGACAGTCGCCTCCTTCTGCGAAGCAGTCATGCTAGCGAAGGAGGTGGCGGGCTGGATGAGGGAGAGAGCCAGTCCCAGCCGCCGCGGTAGACGCTCCGGGCGTCGGGAGCCGCGAGACGACTCCCGGCCACCGTAGGCGCGGGCCTGCGGGCGGAGAGTAATGGGTAGCTCACCGTCCGATCAGGACCAGGCCCGTGCCGGACGGCGCGTACGTGTTCCACGCGCGCCTCAAAGAGATGTCAGCATCAAGGAACTGGGCCGCCACTGCTCGTAGTTAACTTATACTTGCTAATAAAAGTATGATTAAGTATGACAAAGTTTCCCTATGCTAGAGCCGACGACAGCCGCCATGCAGATATCCCCACGGCCGTCAAAATCGCAATCGCTTGTCAACTGTAACTTTAGACATTAGTGGGAGTAGCTTCGGATACAATGGTTAGTTTACAGTTTGTCAGTCCATAAAAAAGATTAATGGTCAACTGCATCTGGTTAGACAGGAAGCTGACCCCAACAGACTTGGGTGTGGGCTAGGATGATGATTGATGGTAAGATGAACCGGTCGTGTTTCACGTCGGTCCTGGGAGCAATGTTTTCGACTAGCGGTATCCGGGGCAGCGCGCCGCGGGAGACCAAGCACCGGACATGCTTGTGAATGAGAGACGATCTGCCGCTGATACAGTTGGATAAGGCATTGGAATGCATCGTCACTTTGAATCAGTGAGATAGGTATTGGATAAGCACAAACCAATAAAGAGTTAAAGATCTATGGTCTGGCAACAGCTTTATAATAAGAACCTTGTTAGAAAATGGGGACAACCTTTATCCTTTAAAATAGCTTTTGGATGATTATTATGAAGAGTACAGCTTTTTTAAACTTTTTTTTAAACTTAAAACTTTGGATAGAAGACTAAAATAGCAAGGAGAATTATTTCATTGTACATAGGTGTAATATGTGATAACAGTTTATCGCCGCAAAGATCAGTTACAGACCGACGTTATTATAATATTTTTGGGCTGTCAATATAAACGCAATTGCAATTGCGAATAAAATTATTAAACTAGTATAGTCTTCCGAACAACCTATTTAATACATGGGCTGATAGTACAGTCAACAAAAGAGATAAGTATGCTGGACCGGATCGTAGGGTATAGTTGAAGTTTAGTAAGAAACCGATGGATGTTGTCGACTGAAATTTAATTTGATAAATGAGCTGTTTGTTTTATAACAATAAAATAAAATATTATTCGAGAACATCCATCGGTTTCTTACTAAACTTACAACTATATCCGACGATCCTGTATACTTATCTCTTTTGTCGACTGTACATACATTATACATTACAACAAAAGAAAGTATTCATTTATATTTTTATGACGAATAAAGTACGTAAAATTATCTAGGTACCTACGTCATAGTTACGTGCACGTGGTTACGCGAGCAGTTTGGGTTTTTTCTTTCAGTGATGAATCAATCGATGGGTGCCTACTTACGGAGGTAAATATTTACTGTTAGGCACATACAGTGGGAATCCTTTACATGGTAAAATTTTCCTTTTGCTTGTATTTGAGGAAAAATGATTATTATAATTAACTATATATATTAGGTCAGTGTATTACTTATCATAATAAATTACCACAAAATATACACGAACCACTGACATAAACTCATAAAATTCATGTTATTAGGTACATACTACGTTTCAAAATATGCAGTTTTCCTCGTACCTAATTTTTTGTACAGTTTATACAATATAAAAGCTTTTAAAATATTAATTAAGTATGATATAAATAACGACTAAATACCACAAAATATAGGCTAATATGGAATTGTCGTTCATTTTCCTGATCGATTAGGAAGAAGTTGGTTGTTGTCACTTGGTTGGTTATAAAACGTACAGACTTTGAACCTTAGGCTTTAGAAATAAAGTCGAAAATCTATTAAAGAAATTTGACAGATTGTAGTAGCTTGATGTGCTGGCGTCTGTACTTAAATTAAGCATAACTTAGGTACCTGCTAGGTACTATCTGTGCAATAAGTATGCCTAGAATCCTAGATCTATAAAACGCCCATGAAAAAATCACGGCGAAACTTCAAACTCAAACTAAAAAAGCATTCAAAGCATTTATTTCAATTAAACCACAAATTACAGGCACTTTTGAACTGTCCAAATTAAATATTCGGTCAGTTAGTCAGAAAGTTGAAGCTAGTTGCCCATCCCAAAACGTAGATCTCTATGGGAACGGGAAAGAAACTCCAAGGACACTCTTTTAAATCAAGATATTACAAAATCCTGGGTACATTATTCTTGTTGCTTGTTATTGCTTTACAATGTAAAAAAAAAATTAAATGAAGAAACAATTCAAAATATAAGATTTAAAATAAGCCCTGCAGTCTCAATCGACGGCGCCTACGAACTTGTAGTTTCTTCAAAAAGGTAGCATGTATTGTGTTCACCGAATCCCATAAAACATCAAACTGAAGCCTATCAATTCAATTAAAAAAAAACAAACATCATAAGAAAGAGATCACTTCAAGTCTACAACAAACAAAACATGTTTAATATAATTTAAACAATGTTTTAAAACCTCATAAATCCTCTCTAAAAAGTCAATTGAAGCCTGTCTTCTCTTTCTCTTTTATATCAGGATTCGCGTACCTACTTTTACTATGCGCAGCGCAGGAGCCTAAAATGCTTCTTTCCACACAGTTTTCTAGTAGGTACTCCAATTCTACAACTGTAGTATCAAAACTTTAAATATCGAACAGCCGCTACAATTAAGGCAGCGACCATATGGCAGGCGTGCGCGTGGGCACCAACGTGACGTCACCATCCATTCACCGCCAACTACGGTGCACACTTTATTTGGTTCGGTTCGGAAAATTAGCTGTTTGATGATGATGATTACTGTTTATTAGGTCTTATTTGGATCATCCATATACTTCTGTGAAGAAAAATGGGTGAATAGTTTTAAGCGCTTGCGATGCAGTGTTCTTAATTTCAAGTTCTAATGCCAAATGTTTTGTAACGAGGTTAAATTGTAACAGGTGGTAGAGTCGTTAATTTTTTTGTTTAAAACCGTGGGAAGTTTTTTTATCAATTATAAAATGTTTGTAAACAACATACAAAGGTAAAACTAAACTAAGATCGATTTCCTTGTAAATTAGGATTATATTTTATTAGAACTTATTTTTTACTTTTTACGAACTTTAATTTTTAAAGAATTTAAGTTAATTTAATTCTTAAAAAAACTTTTTTACAAAAAAAAAATAAACAACAGACTTCCAAAAAAACAATACAAAGTGAAAAATAACTTTAATTTCGGAAGTCGGCGTCTTTGGTTTTAGTATTGTCGTTTTTTGCCACCGACTTCCGAAATTAAAAGGGTTATAAATAACGGAGTTCAGAGGTAACAAAAAAAAACAATCGAATTGAGAACCTCTTCCTTTTTTTGAAGCCTGTAAAAAAATAAAGGATTTAACTACCGTCAAATACGGTACTTACATTATGACCTGTCGACAACCTAACCTTCGTGGTAAACTAAAGGTTGTCCTGACTCCTGACACATCTCAAGTTTACAATGAAACATGAAAACGTGATGTTGCTGCAAAAGCGTGACCAAATTGACTGAATCACGATGTATCACTTTGTAGCTCTCATCATTGTGATTCATTAGAACAGAAGGTGTACTTTGTAAGGACAGCATGTAGACGCCTACTTATGAAGCAACATATACTCGTATATTGCTGAGTTTTTGGACCCTTTTTTCAAGAAGACTTTCAGTGTTGAATAAGATCTCCTTTTTGGGGTTCTGTATCCAAAGGGTAAAAACGGGACCCTATTACTAATACTCCACCTTCCGTCTGTCCGTCTGTTACCAGGCTCTATCTCATAAACCGTGATAGCTAGACAGTTGAAATTTTCACAGATGTTGTATTTATGTTGCCGCTAAAAACAATAAAATAAATATTTATGAGGGGCTCCCATACAACAAACGTGTTTTTGCCTTGTGTATGGTACGGTACGGAACCATTCGTGTGCGAGTCCGACTCGCACTTGGCCATTTCTTTCTTCATCGTTCCCTTACCTACTGCTGACTGAGGATCGCGGCTATTACACGTACTGTACATGTCGCGTCTCCACATGCTGCTGTCTTCTGTTGAGTCGGTCACTAGGAAGGAAGATGCTTCTTCCGACAGTCTTCTTAATTGCGTCTGACCATCTTGCTAGACCATCACAGATATATGTGGTTCTACATACCGTTATCCCTGTGTTTCTCACTAACCATTCATAAATTATTTGTCGAGAAACTACATAAGTTCCAGATACTCACATTGCTCAGCTACAATTTCTATTCAGTTGATGGCGACACGATAACAGTTAAGTACTATTTTCCTCGTTGTTTGTCTGTTGACAGTACTGTCCCTGCCAGTGTAATCTGTGGTTAAGTCATGTTTTACCTACGGAGGTGTTCCTAGAATGTTGACGGTGACTCGGTGCGCCTACGCATGACATATGGCGGTCACCAGTGTAAACAATGCTTTATTCATGTTTTGTCAATGGTAAAGCATTAGGCTGATATTAATATAAAATTATTTGGATCGCGATTTTGCATTGTAGCAAGGTAGGTAGTTATTCGATATCCGTGATAAGTATAGTCTTGAAATTCCTGCTTTTCTTGAACAGTAGATAGACAGGTATATTAACTCATACTTTAATTAAGGTTTAAACAAGCATCAACGTCATTTACATCCATACTAATATTATAAATGTAAAAGTGTGTCTGTCCGTCTGTCTGCTGTACCGATTTAGATGAAATTTGGTATAGAGATAGTTTGAGTTCCGGGAAAGGGCATAGGATTCCCACGGGATCGACACTTATGCGGGTGAAACCGCGGGGCGCAGCTAGTATTTTATATTATACTAGCTGCGCCCCACGGTTTCACCCACGTAAATGTCGATCCCGTGGGAATATCGGGATAAAAAGTATCCTGTATTAACAAATGGGCTACTTTTCCAACCAATTTTGGACCAATTTTCCAGCTGTTTGAGCGTGAAGAAGTAACAAACATTTAAACACACACACAAACTTTCGCCTTTACGAGTATAATACATATTAGTGTGACTGATTCCAATACGTACGAAAATGTAGGTGATTTACTTTGTACACAACATAACATTAGATCATTGTGGTTTTCTCTTCAAAATAAACAGGTAAAAAGGTTGTGATTGAGACATTATCCCCCTGCTGTTTATACCTTTATACCTTCTAGGGGCAACAAAGCCCGAAGACCATCCGTCCATTTTTGGAAGTCACGGTTGAAAGTAGGTACCTAATGTTATAAAGGATGGATTATGTTGGTAGTGTAATTCTGTGTGATAGTTGTTAGGCAAAAGTTGGAAAACAGTATGGTGTATTCCGCTAAAGGTTAGGTAGCCTTGTTCAGCCGCAGTTTTGTAAGTAATAGTGGTGTAGCGGTATCTACAACGCCACATGCGAACAACGCGTCATACTGACGTAACGCAAAATCCTGCATCGCGCAAGCAGAGTTTACCGCGCAACTAGCCTTTTCTATGGTGGATGAGTGAACTTTACAGCCTGTTCTTCATACCTCTATAGTGGTTTAGGTTATTGTATTTATTGCTTAGGATAAAAATTTAACAAAAAAAAGTTGAGTTAATTATTATAAATACCTAATAGTTTTAGGTAGATTCAGATGTTATATTTTTATATTAATAGTTTCTGGTTCTTGTATTAGGTAGGTTAATGGCGATAAGCACGTTCCCTATTACATATTATTATTGCCTGGTTTCACTATCATAGTCATTTATTTAGCTTTTTCCTATTCGTTATATTGTTGCCTAGTATTAGTGAAAAGAGGCATTACCCAATCATTTATGACTAAGTAGGTATTACATGACAAATAATGAATAGAATACGGCGTTCGCAAACCACTTTCGGATTTTTTACGTTCTTTTGTTTTTAAATTTAATTAATTTATTTTGACAAAAAGCTTAATTACAAAGAATTGTGTTGGAGCCTCGTTTTAGGCTTTTCTGACATCTTGAGTACCTATGTATTATGTGGCTTGATGAGATCTGACTGATGTGATGTGGTGCTGTGTGGTGTGGTATGATGTAGCGTGGTGTAGTGTGGTGTAGCGAGTTGTGGTGTACAATAGTGTAGTGTGTGGAGTACGTAGAGTGAGGTATCGTTATGGTGTGTGATTATATTACTCATGATATTCCAGAAGAGCTTCCGTATCCTCATAAGTAATAGAGACTTAATCCAGTTTGTTATCATTTTTTTACAGTCGTAATAGTTTCTACTGTGTAGTTACATTGTTTTTATTAATCCTATTGTATACCTAATTGAGCTGAGAGATAGTAAAATTGTCTGCTTGCGAATTTGGTTTTACATTGTGGATATGATATGATATGGGAGGGTTTTATGTTTTTTTAGAACCGTTTGGTTTATGTACAATTTTCTGACCGAGAGTAAATTACGAAATTCGTAATTTACTCTCGGTCAGAAATTTGTGTGTATAAGTTTTTAGTAGAGTAGGTATCTTTTGTTTTTAAAATACATAACTTTTACACGTTCACTACTTTTGTTTATTGTCAGAGCTGAACAACCTACTGATAAGCAGTGAGCTATGATTAAAACAGTTAGGTACCCAACTATATCCAGTACATATCTCAATCAACAGAACAGTTAGTGTTGACGTGTTTAATTTTTAAGCAATCAACTTGCTGATAATTTCAATATTATGTTTATTAATATATATTATCTTTCACACTTTGCCACAAGGTGACCCCGACAAGGTACCCGTATGCAATTTGCATCGACTCAAAGCAATTGATCAATGATCGTGCGCAGGAGTGTATTGAAATCTATCGACGACATAAGATAAATTGCCAACGTAGCGACATAGTGATAAATCTTCGTAGTTTCATAGTAATTTTATAGTATGGTAGTGAGTGAAGCTTTTGAAGGGTTCCCCCCCTTCGAAGGGGGGGATATAATGCCGAGAGGTGGTCGGTTCAAGCCTTATACGCCCGATAAAAACCTATAGGTAAATCAATGCATAAATTAATTAACTTATGACCTGCTAAGTTCTGTCGGTATGTCATAGAATAAGGTTTATATATAATATTTTCTTCTATTAATATAAGTACGACTTTTCCTTCAACATCATGGTGCGTAAAAAACAGTGCATACTCCATTTCTCACGCTTCCGGTGGTCCGTGTGACGTTGCAGTGAAACCAGATCGGCGCAGGCGCAAGTAACTCTATACCGCCAAGATTTACGACCGGATTGACCCTAGTACCGTTCTATCACGTTATAGGCCGTGTTAGGTTGTTTAATTGTAGCTAATCTTTGTTTTATTATTATTTATTTGGCTTGTTTATTTTTAGGAGCGTGAAAGTGTGGTATGTACAGTCAGCAACAAAAGTTGATTAACACTTCAGTTTTTTTAATCTCGGTTATTGAGCAAAATATTTGTTCAAAATTGCAGCAGAAGAACAAATATTTAGCTCAATAAATGAGATAAAAAAAAACTGCAGTGTTAATATTTTGCTCATTAACTGAGATTTAAAAAAAACTGAAGTGTTAATCAACTTTTATTGCTGACCGTACCTACCTATATTTTTATATTCCGGTCTGATCCCCTGAACCTCCCCCCCTGGAGCCCTGCTAGTTATTCTTGTTTTAATTTCTGTCTTATCCACTATAACTAGGTCTGATCCCCTTGCTCTTTTTGACAGGTAAGTACAGTCAAGAGAAAAAAAACTTTTCATTGGTGTTTGTTGTAAGTCTAATAGAGTTAGATTTAGCATTCCAGTGATGTGATTAACAATAACCATATCATCACGCTTATAGTCCCCCAAGGGTAAGGCAGAAGTGTACCGTACACCCACATTTAGCCAGTTTTGTTTGAGTCCCATTTAACAGTGGCCGAGTCTATTGCCATCAACCGATCAAATCCAGACTCCGGGCTGCTACAGACAAATTCCAGATTGAAAAACCCAATAACACTGCTCGACACAGGAATCGAATCCAGGACCTCATACTCAACAGTTGCGACCACTAGACCAACGAGGCAGTGAATATAAATCTGTGTCGAAAAAAGAAAAAAGATTTTAATCAAAAAGACATACACGACAAAAGAGCCTCCTATAATACAATATTATGCGAAATTATTAAACATATTGAAATACTTACTTACACTTCAGACTACAATAGAAACACAGTTTCAGGCCCTTAAAAATATTAAGTTCATTAATCCTGAACTATCACAATTCACATCCCGCTAAAATTGCGATAAGAGATCATTGGCCCGAAAACATTATAAAATTATGAAACCACAAGGTTAGTGACTGATTACGTTAGGTATTCCATTTTTCTCATCATCTTCCTCTCATCCCAATTTATTTTGGGTCAGCGCAACGTGTCTCCTTTTTCTATAATACTTCTCTATTAGTCGTCATCTCGGTAGTATATAATCTTTCACACAGTCCATCCATCGTTCATCGTCCATTCATCGTTTCTTTGGTCTTCCCCTACTCTTATATCCATACACATTCACACTCAAAGTCAAAGCTTTCCTCATGCCATTTTCCTCATTCTTGCGTATCATATGCCCGTACCATGATAGCCGATTTTGCATTTTCCTTTTAGATATAACATAAATGATATATTATAACTTAAATTACTGTGTTTGTCAGTCGGTCAGGTACAAAAGAATCCGCTAGATGTGGGTAGCGCCGCAGCATTCGTTTGTAAAGATTTTTGCGGAAGGCCCATGTCCAGCAGTGTAAATTCCTGGCTTTAATGATCATGAGGGTTTAAGTTGTCTAAATCGCTTATCACATTTCCTTCTAAGAGTAATGGTGGCCCAGTGGTAATATTATAGTCCCGAGTTCCGGACTTAACGAGTTGTAAGTCATTGGTTCGAACCCAAGCTGGCACATTCCTTTGTGTAATTTGCTTCATCACCACTGCTCTCAAAATGGTAAAGAAAAACATCGTGAAGAAACCGGGATGTGCTAGAACAAAAATAAATCGGAGACGTGTGCCATCTAATGGCCCGCACCTGGCAGGCGTGGTGGATGACGGCCCGCTTCTCACAGAGAGGAGGCCTGTGTCCCAGCAGTGGGAACATTATACACTGATGATGCCAGATAGCCTTTATCGTTATAGTACCCATTAAATAGAACAACATTTATGAACTCATCAGTTTCACCTCGGTCCGAATCAAAGTGTATTTCAGTTGGTTACGTTATTGCTCGTACACTAACATTGCGTAAGCACAAGTGGCCATGAACGCTAATTGTGATCTATCTTTATGTATAGTCTGAATTTTAAAATAGTTAGTCTGCATGCATTTCTTTGAAGATGAAGATGGGAATGTGCTTTTGACAGAGTTCAAAGCATGATTTAATGATATAAGATTGAGATTATCCATCGTAGCTACTAGATGCTTACTAGATGCTTGGGAGAGGCCTACGTTCAGCAGTGGACGTCTCTCGGCAGATATAATGATGATGAGAGAAACAGAAGCTCTTTTCTTTTAGGTCATTTACAAGTCTTTAATTGGCATTACCTGTCCTAAAGTGTTGTTTTCTAAGCTTTCCGACTATCTTTCCGTAGTGTCCCATCAGTACCTATAATTATAATTGTTATTTTTAACCAAAAGATTGGCCTTTGGCTAATAATACAATCGTCTGTTATCTCTGCGTTCTCTTCCGTTCTAGGATCAGCAAAACAACAAATTATACAGACCTAAATTCCTAAAATCATATGCGGAAGTTTATCAAAACAAAAGAATGATTATAGAGTGTGTATTTTTTAGCCTTCGCGTCGTCGGTCGTTTGAAGAGAGTTAGTTACTTGAGAATGTGCGTTTTACAAAATAATAATTTTTTTCGTAGTTTGTTCATGGGTTTAAAATACTGCTTTTCTTCATAATTTTGAATTTATATCTATATGTCATCGGCACAGTACAGTACATTTTACCTATTGCTGACCTGTTCGCTTTTCATATTATTTAATTATACTAATCTGTACTAATAAGCTAAAGAGTTTTTTAGTTTTTTGTTTGTTTGTTTGTTAGAACGCGCCAAACTCTGGAACTCAAGTCGGGGAAAAGGCTAGGCAAATGAAACTCTGGAACTGTCAGTCATACCATAATCAGCCTATAATGTTCCCACTGCTGGGACACAGGCCTCCTCTCGGTGAGAGGGAGTGGGCCGTAATCCACCACGCGGGACCAGTGCGGATTGGCAGATGTCACACGTCTTCGAATTTTTGGTTCTAAGACATGCCGGTTTCCTCACGATGTTTTCCTTCACCGTTTTGAGAGCAGTGGTGATGAAATAATTTACACAAAGTAAAGCGCCTGTCTGGGTTCGAACCTACGACCTACAACTCGTAAGTCGCGGCCGTTACCACTTGGCCACCACTGCTCTCAGAACTGTCAGTCGGATTAGAAAAATTATTATTGCATTTCATTGGCAAATTCTTGAGGAATGGAATGAAGAATGAAGGCTATTTAACCGACCCAATGCCCCGTAGGAGCCGTGCAAAACTAGAAAAAGTCAGAAAGAATGCTAAGCGAAAACGAAGTAATAGCGCGGGCAGGTGATGTGATGCGACGAGATGGGTCGGGGGAACAAGAAATTTCTCGGGCAGAAGCTTCAAGTATATACTTGTCTCTCACTTCATCTAATTGGCAATCATTCTTATGATTTCCACGTTCCATAACCACATTTCTTTCAAACTCACATATATCTTCATTTTCTTTAGATTTCGCTCCTTCTACTAGTTTTTCCAACCTGTCTTTCGCACTGACATTGGCACCTTTCTCTATATTACCGCTAGTTTCCGATGCGCTGGCGACGGTTAGCATTGTGGTGGTAAACAGTATTCTTGCAACGCTTTGTCTTAATATGGCTCTGTTATGAATATGACTGTTTGTTCTCATGATTGGTGCACTTTCTTTTCTTATGGTGCTTTATTATCTTTGGCACTTTCGATTTTATCGGAAGTAGTGAAGAAAGTATGAATGGATATTTACCTAGTGCATTGTTTTGTTCACATTTTCTATTTTACTCGATTTTTCTTTAAATATTTTTGCGAGAAATTGCGAGTCAGAGGGTTTTTAATATTAATTTAAATGACTTCAAGTACTACATTTTAACTCTAAAATATACATATTATATAGTATATACAAGTATATAAAAAAAAGAAGGGAAAAGAAAAAGAGAGGAGCTCATTGGGCATCAAAAAATTCGTCCGCATCGCTGTCAATGGCATAAGTGCCCAAAAGGCTGGCAGCATTACCACGTTGGATGGCAATGCTTATTCTTTGGGCTAAAAATAGGCCAGCCCTCTGGTCACGTGATGAGTCAACCAACCGCTTGGCGATGTCCCGATATATTTGATGAGCACTCGGACCCCAAGGCCCTAGTGTTTCAACCCCAAACGGCTCAAACATATAGCTCCCAATAAGGTTGTTATATTTGCGCCGTTTGAGGTTTTCTGCTCCTGCAGCAGCCGCCCCAGCACAGCCCACCGTGCTAGGAAGATGGGATGGCGCGAGGGTGTCGACACAGGTAGCATCCCACACCAAAGGCCTACCCAACTTCCAAGGCATTATGGTCATTCCATCTGGCCTCTTCCCATCGTCGCGTGCCAAGCCATTGGGTTCTAAAACAGCTGGCACCCCGGCGGTGACAAGAGCCCGACGGATGATGTCGTTAATGCTGGCGTGCCGTGCCATCCGACCAGCGCTCTTGCTGCAGGATAGGCCATGGTGTCCGAGGCAGTCGACTGCTTCACCGCATTGACAGCGATGTGGAGCTCCGCAAGGAGCACCCAGACGCAAACATGTAGCGAGCCGGAATGTGGTGTCACCCAGCATAGTGCCTATGTTGGGTGACGGTAGCGCCTGAAGCCAGAGGCCCGACTCCCATTCACCCACAGCCAGCAGGCGGGCTCGCTCAGCAGTATTGGTGGACGTATTAATAAGTTTATTCCGTACCAACCTGCAGAGCGGCTCATCCCACTGTCTCTGGGAAGACGGGTTCTCGGGCTGAACCGTGTCCGGGCAAGCCATTTTCCAGGCGTTCACTGCATCGGTCAAACACGGCACTTCAGAGTCAACCTGAGCAGGAATCAAAATTCGTGTGGTTAACTTTTCTGTGCTGTGGACCGAGGATAGGAACGCCGGTAGGCTTACGCTAGAAATTTTGCGGACGCCGAGCCCACCAAAACGAATGGGTAGTGAGGCTTGCAGCCACGCGCGGTCGTCCAAAGCCACATTTAAAATGGATGTAAGAGTACTGCGAATAATATGGTCAATTTTGTCCAAAAGATGTGGCTGCTTCCATAAAGAGGAAGAGCGGAGAAAATACATAAAATTTGGACCGAAACAACAATATCTGATAAGGGTGAAAGCCGAATGTAAATTAATTTTAGAAAGCCTATCCGAAATATCGTTAAAATGTTTAATTTTTTCGTCGACGAATGGTGAAAAACTGTCTTCTAAAATTGGGGAACCTAGGAGGTGCAATGAACTTTTTTCCAAAACTTTGATGTCTGGGGCTATTAAATTGAATTTCTGTATAGTTGATTGTCTGTCAGTATTGTCACAAATGTAAATTTCACATTTTGAGTTGTTGAGGTCAAGGCCGATAGATTGGAACTGCTGCTTAAGGAATTGAAAATCTTTTAAAACGGTATCCACGTCACCTCCCAATGTTCCATCATCTAAATACCACACATTGAATTTTGAATTTAGTTGTTGTATTATGGGATGGATAGCCAAACTGAAAATGACTGGCCCGAGTGGATCACCTTGTTGGCATCCGACTGCAGATTCTAAAACGTTGTCTTTATATAATAATTTTGATGGGTACTACATTGATCTTTAATTCTTTTAAATCGAATAACCTCCAAAACTTTACGATCCCGGAAACAAAAGCTCACTTAACAATTCATTTGGTGCACTACCATAAAAAGGATCTAAAACGAAGTATACGCGGCACGCGCGCACGCGCATCGCACGCGCCGAACCGTGGGGAGAGTGGGGGGAGGGGGACACAGGTGTCGAGTGATTTAATTAAAACTTAACAGAAATACACCGCCGACGAGTCAGTTAACGGCGAGTGTAATTAACTGCCACCCTTCCTGCTTACCTCCGATAAATATAGATTAATTATACGGTAGAAAAGGGGAAAGTCGAGTTTTTGAAAGAGTAATCATAGACATCATGGTTTTGTTACTAGAAGGTTTTTGCGTTTGGAATTAATTTTCATTTTATTTTTGTTTTGTGAAAAATAATTGTCTACTTTGTTCTTAAAAATATGGTGTATTGTGATAAGCCATAGGCAGGAACACAAGCGATGCGTTTCATAAAGAGTTTGGTTGAGGTTTTCAGGTTGTTTGTACCTATTTGTATCTAACTAGTTTTCCTTATTATGAATTAATGTTTATGCTCTGTTGATGACGTTCGCATATTGATCGAAGTTTCTCAAAAAGAGTAGTCATCGTTTCAGATTGAGTAAATCTGCGAGAATTGTATTTATTCCACTGCATATGACCCACTTACCTAACTTATAATTAAGTTTATTGTAATTGTTTTGCCTACCAACGCAAATTGCGACATTACAACAAAATAAACTTCATCAGGTACTCGATACTTTATTAATTACATACAATTATTATTTATTTGCATAATCACTGTTTCCCAATAACTTAACACCACTCCTGTAATCTCCAAAGGGTCAGGCAGAGGTGTAACTGTAGTACATTCACATTTGGCCAGTTATGTATAAGGCCCATGTAATAGGGGACGAGCCTATCGTTATCAACCGGGCACAGATCCAGACTCCAGGCTGCTACTGAGAAAATCCTGTAGGAAAGAACAAATAACACTTTTCCCGACCTGGGAATTGAACTCAGGACCTCATGTTCAGTAGTGTCACTTGCGACCACTAGACCAAACAGGCGTACTTTATTAATTACATACAATTACCTATTACTTATTTGCATAATCACAGCTTCCCACATAACTTAAGCAATAAGATTGTTAATAAAGATTTATTAGTTGTTTATGCAAAACATACGAAGCTAACTTTACAAATGGTGCCATCGTTAAATACGCGATGAGGTGAAAGGTAAGCGTTAATCCATTTAAATTAACTGTTAAAGTTAGTAACTTAAGGTGTTGTCATTAATGAAAGGTGAATGCTTGTAAGTTATTTAAATTTAGTTTTTTTTAAGTAACGTTGTGCTGTGAAACTTATGAATACTTACGTAGTATAATAGTATTCATTCATATCATTATAATCAGCCTATAATGTTCCCACTGCTGGGACACAGGCCTCTTCTCTGTGAGAGGGAGTGGGCCATAATCCCACGCGGGCCCAGTGCGGGTTGGTAGATGTCACGTCTTCGAATTTTTGGTTCTAGGACATGCCGGTTTCCTCACGATGTTTACCTTCATCCGTTTTGAGAGCAGTGGTGATGAAATAATTTACACAAAGTAAAGCGCGTGTCTGGGTTCGAATCGAACCTACGACCTACAACTCGTAAGTCGCGGCCGTTACCACTGGGCCACCACTGCTCTGCTCTTCTCTGCGTAGTATTCATTAAATGAATTAAATGTCGATGTACAGACCGCACATCAAGCTACCCGAAACTGTCAAATTTAACCAGTCAACCTTAGACCTAATGCCTTAGCAATACAGTTGAAAAATCTATTACATATATTCGACAGATTGTAGTAACTTGAACTAGTGCTTTACCCGGAAAAAAGTGACGCGGAGTTACGAAACAAATATATTGAAATAAAAGTTTACGCAAAGTGTACATATGGTTCAGTAGTATATATAGGCCTATAATAGGTTTATACCTAATAATCTGGATAGACTACGGTAGGTATGAGAAATATGAGATTACAGTCAAAAATAGAACTCTGAAGGTAATGTAGTGCGTAATTAAATACGTTCTAAATCAGTTTTTCTTGCCTACCTTACAAACTCAACGCATTTATTTCAATTAAACCAATTACAGGCACTTTTGAACTGTCAAGAGGTCAGTCAGTCAGAAAGATGAAGCTAGTTGCCCATTCCAAAGCATAGTAGGTTCCTATGGAGAAGAATGGGCAAGAACCTACACGGACACTCTTGCTATACAGTTTTGAAAGATGTACAGCATAATAAAACCACCATAAAAAAAATCTACGTAAACAGAAAAATACAATACTCATAAATAGAAAGCTAATTTACAAATAGAGAAATAATTCATTCACAGCTGGAAACTTTTTACAGTTTGAACTGGTCGTATACAAACAGCCTAACAGAGTAATTCTTAAGGCGAATGCTGCGACCGAGAGTTACAAGATCACATGTTAGGCCAGCCACACACGGGTGGTCTTGGGAGTTGACGCTTTATTACTATATAATAAACAAGTCATGTGCGTGCGCAACATATATTACTGTACTTAGCTATCGTGAACACATTATAATGGTTGTGGGGTGAGTTATAAGCGGTGAGCGATTTTATGGGTTGTCAAAGATGGCCGCGGTGCCCGTTGGTGTAGACGTAGAGGAGATGAAAGTACCGGAGTAAACAGTTGCATTTTTAGCGTTCCAAATAGTCGTTGCGGCTGTCGCTGGGGCTCTGTCTGCCATAGGGTCTTAGCATTATGCTGAGCGATAGCCATTTTACGCGGATGTGACGCATATTTTCCACCAACTTGTTATTTCTTTTTGTGTTTGTTTTTTTTTTGCTTCGGGTCATGTTTTCATGTTTATAAACGTACTAGCTGCGCCCCGCGGTTTCACCCGCATACGTCTCGATCCCGTGGGAATGCGTATTTTCCTTTCCGTGTCCAACTAGCGACACCGGTCTCGCGAAATCCACACGCTTTTGTATTAGTACGGAATTCTACTAGCCCGTATTCAATTCGCGTCAACTGAGCACGCTTTTGTGATAACGTAAAATCACTGATTCACAGCCTTATAATGCAGCAGACTAACGTTAGTCAGTCAAAGTTCACAGTCCTGATCTCAGTCTCAATCTGTCAAAAATACCTCTAATTTCCCTACATTTTTGACATTTGTTTGTCGTCGAGATGAGATTGTGACTAGATTTTGAACGTTTTAAATTATGAGAATTGGCCTTTTGGTCTCTGTACGCTTAGTGTAATAGACCAGTGATCCCAGTTGCCACAATGCCGACAGAATTTTCGTTTCCCTAAAATTCATCACTATACGGGTCAATATCAACAAAGTGATTTTTTGTTCAATTTTGGTGGCGAATTTTTTTCTTCAGTTTTCGTGAAAAATAATGACCTGGTATAATAATAGAAAGTCCAAGCTGGAAGGATCTTCAAGAGGTCTGAGAATATCTCAATAACTTTTTGAGATATTTTAGTTCAAAGTCTAATGTGGCCACCAAAATTGAAAATCGCCCACCAAAATCGAAAGTGCCCACCAAAATTGGATTAGAAGGTGAATCTGAAACAATGTGTAAGGTGGATATCTCGGGAAATATTATTTCAGCCTGTTCGGGATTGCTCTTTATTCTTGCTTTTCTTCTTGACCCCTGTAACACAGGTTTTGCCTAGCACGGGGGTCATTGGTCATTTATTTTGGACCAGGATATTCGCATACTTAAATTGTCACTCTGTATTTGTGTACTTACCTTTTTATGTCAAATAAAATGTATTATTTCCTTTATTCATTTACATAATCTTATTTTATTGTATTTTTAAATATTTCTAAAATATAAAATAAGTATAAAAAACATTTAAAAATATAAAAAAATAGCGATCTGCCGGTGTCGGGAGCAGGGTCCAAGCTACCGGTGGTTAGGGCTCCAGAGACAGGAACCTCCTCACAATGCGAGCCGTATCGAGGAGTACTGCCTTCTGAATCAGGCCCTTGACCCAACCGCCTAACGAGAGCCTCGATAGATGTTAATCGAGGCTTTCGGCCATCAGTCCATTGGCCGATACGACAATCGGCACAATGATAGCCGAGCTCACATTCCACATGTCAACAACCTCGTGTGCTAAGTCGAGATATTTAATTTGCTTCTCTTTCTCAGCTTTCACGAGGTTCCCGTCACATGGAATGGTAACATCGACAATCATTATCTCGTCTATCACTACTATATCAGGTTTATTGGCAACAATAGTCCTGTCAGTAATGATAGACCGATCCCAGTACATTTTCAAGAACTGGATCGGGCACATACTTGTAGTACGGTATCTCAGAATCCACAAGTTTATATTTCAAAGCAAGTTGCTGGTGAATAATCCTAGCTACTTGGTTATGTCTGTGCAAGTACTCGCCGTTAGCCAGACGAGAACAACCAGATATAATATGTCTGATAAACTCACCCAGACAATGGCATGCCCGACACACGTCAACCGTCCCGTCCTTCATAATATGTCTCCGGTAGTTATTCGTTAAGATAACTTCGTCCATAATTGCACAGACAAAACCTTCAGTTTCCCCGAAAAGGTCACCAAAACGTAGCCAGGATACGGACGCTAAGAAGTCTACACCGGGCTCATGAAGAGCCCGATAGAAGCGCCCGTGAAGCTCCTTGCTTTGCCATACCTTCTTGCGGTCATCAGTAGAAAGTACTACAGGCTTGCGCCAGTTCTCTTTAGCCATGGAGAGCGGGGTGATTGTCCCTTGTCCACTGCAACCACGTCACGGTGCATACCCACTTCGGCTTTTAAAAAATATTCCCTGAGACTGCACACCTCGCGGTTGTGGAGGGTCTTCGCATTTAAAAAGCCTCGACCCCCACACTTCCGCGGGATATACAGTCTCATCACCGATGATCGTGGGTGATGCATCCGGTTTGCGGTCAGTAGTGTACGGACTCTTCTATCCAGGGCGTCGAGTTTGGTCTGAGTCCATTTGAGTATGCCGAAAGAGTACAGCAGTATAGCTTTCGGATGAGGAGAGGGATCTGAGGCTTATGGAATCGGAGAGTTGAATTCCCTCGGATTCCATAATCTCCCCTCGCTTTACATGCATGACTGCATTATTATTATTGTTATTATTTACTATTATTCTTCTTTCTGCCATTCTCTTTTTAAGCAGCCTCTCTTCGGTGGTCTGTTTTGGCATTCTAAAAATATGAAGCTAGGTCCTTATAATAATAGACCACTTAGTTACTGCCAAGTAGGTACATAATATTTATTTATTTGCTAATCAAACTGACTTGCAACTTAAAAACTGGCTTTATAGGTACAAACAATACTTACAGTATATAGTTAAAACTTGGTGGCTAGTTTTCAATTTTGGTGTCGTGAAAACGCCACCAAAACCACCAAAATTGAGCCACCAACATTGAATCCAGATATAAAAAAATTCTTTAAAAATAGGGGTTTTAAGTTACAAGTTATTTAATATCACTGATTTATGCGTAACCCAAATCACTACCTATAATGTGTACCTTACTATTAAAACACTTTAAAATTAACAGCAAATCGATCCACCAAAAATTAAACAATTCTTGTCCCCCGTGCCACCCAAGATGATACTTACGTTTTTGGCGGAAAATCAGAGCACTAATCACACACCTGTTACACGCAAGTGCCGGTGCATGACTGAGAGATGTGAAATAATAAAACGCGATTGATCGCACACGCACGAAACTTCATTTTATAGTATGTTGAATATGTGCCACCAAAATTTTGATTTTTGCTTGGACAAACTTTGATCGAGTATCCTGTGCTTTTAAATTAGATTTTCTAATACAGTTAATTGTTTTTAGATAATGTGTCATAAGCATACACTAACGAACTTGTTTATTTTTTATTGTATAGCAAATTGTTACTTTGGTGAATGCAATTATATCAAAAAATGGAACTGGGACAAGCCACCTAACTTGAATTACAAGGCGATTTTTTTTTTCCTGATTATTTAAATACACAATTATAAAAAAAAAATGTGGCCCTAATTGAACCAAGTTACGTAGTTCACTATAAAAAAAAATAAGAAACATCCTATCATTTAACACCTCGATTCTCAACGTGGACGCGTAAAATTTGCTGTGGGGATATTCACCCATACCAATCTCCAAGGATTCTTTAAAATTCGTCACTGTACTAATCTCCAAGGATTCTTTAAAATTCATCACTACACAATATCTCCAAGGATTCTTTAAAATTCATCACTACACAATATCTCCAAGGATTCTTTTAAATCGCTCTTTGTTTCTCACTTCCACCACCACCTAAAAAGTTGGATAAATCCACTAATTATTTTGTGAGCCTAGAATCTGTGTTGATGTTAAATTAAGATAAGCTAATAATGAGCGCCCTGCGCGGCCCGTCGTGTTAATATCCATATTTAAGCCTCTTATTTTATCACTTAGGTTCATCTAATAAGTCGTGAGATAAGTTGGCGGTTATTTATGAGGACCTGCCTCACACTCATAGAGTAGGATGTCGGAACTTTAGGTTATACAATGTTCCGTTACTGTACAGGTATCTAAAGACTAAAAAGATTTGGACGTCTTTAGGACTGCTATGCGAATTCCTAAATTTTTTGGCATATATAAATGTATGCTGTTCCATACATTTTGACTCCGTAGGTATTGCACTTTTGCATGAAAGAGCTGTTTTCTTTTTGATAACCGACGAAAAATTTCTGCGCTTCTAGGATCATGTGTTAAATTCATGATTACAGTTTGTGCTTCGATGTCCCTACCACCTTGTATGGTCACATGGCATTTGCAACTCAGAAAATTAAAATCATGCTCGTTATCGGAGCCACAGGCCAAACCTTGTAGGTAAAGGTAAGGAGCTATTAATATTCCATTGACTACTCATCAGTGAAGTTATTAATCAATCAAATCAGGATCTTGTCTTTACTACTATATGCACGTCTTTGAAGTAGATTTTAGCAACTGTAAGTCTAATTTTGAAAGGAATTTGAAAATACTACTTTTATGTGTCGAGTTTTGACTTCCGCAATCTTGTAAGGTGGATAACGATAGATGAGGTCTGCTGTAGTACGAGGGCAGCCAGATATTTTGGCCCTCTCTTACTCTGAAAGTTTTCCCAAACATTTTCCATTTAGTATTGCAGAAATCCGCCCCCAACCCACACTGGGCCTGCGTGGTGGATTACGGCCCACTCCCACTCACAGATAGGAGGCCTGTGTCCGCTGGGACACAGGCCTTCTCTCGGCGAGGTTCCCACTGCTAAGTGGGAAGATTATAGGCTGATTATTATCTAATTATGTATTGCAGAATGCTTACAAAGAAAAATGTATTGCATAATTATGTAAATCTTTACTGTTGTACAACTAAGTATTGTTCCGAACAAATCAATTATGCTAAAGGTTCTCTTACATTACCTAAACCCTATTGGGCAACTTAGGGCCCTTTCATTTGCAGAAGGTCGTCCACACACCCACGACTTGTCGCAACTGCGACTGATATTTCTATCGCAGCCTCATTAATGTGCTCCTACACATTATTGTGTACTACTTTATTGGTATATGTGATATCTTGTAGGTTATTAAGTTGTAATGAATACCTGTTGCCACATTCGGGTAGAGATTCAAGCCCTGATCTTGAAATACTTTAACCACACTTGTAGTTGTAACTCATACAGTGATGAATGAATCCATGAATTAGTTTTATATCTGTAATGATCAGTGTAAGCTTTTGCAAATTCTGCTGTTCTAGTTAAGTTTTTTCTCCATATTTAATAATCTTGTTAGTATCGCTAGCTATCCTATCATTTACCATAACATTGAGCCTCTACTCGTGGCTGGCCAAGATTTCTTCAAAAATAAGTTATTCTACTATGTAATCCAATTAGAGAAATAATTTAAAATCCAAAGACATATATTTCCATATTTACTTTGATATCTTCAACGTACAGACCACCATAATATATTACAGCACTCTTATGCCATTGATGACTTTAAACTCTGATTGACAGTACCACAGTAGCCAATAAAATGCCATCATATCACGCCTGCGCAAAACCTCATCGTCTAGTGCGGTCCTAATAAAAATGCGTCCTACGCTGCGCTTGACTTTCTCCACCATTTGCATTTTGGATGGAGACTTAATCTTACGCAAGTTTGTTTTGTCGTATGTTATTTGATACTATGCATGTGGCATGTACGAATGTATTGTTTTGTGAATCAATTGTCTGTTAGATGTATGTTTCTTTTGTAGGTTGTTCTTTTTCTTTTGGTTGTTAGTGCTGTGTTATTTTGTTTGATGACAACTTGAATTGGTGCACTATTTGGGTTGTCTCTGGTTGTGTGGTCCACAGGTTTTGGATTTAATTCTATGGATTTGGAGTAGAGTGGTATAGCCAACGGAGCTCCGTTTAAATTCGACTTCGTTAGAGATTTAGTTTTAGTGAATAGTAAATCCATGTGACGGAGTTTATGAAAAGGTGCCAAGTTCGATCGAAATATTCTGTAATTTAAGCATGCCAATGTGTACCCGGTCATAAACTTTAGCACAAATTATATGAAGTATCCTTTTTGAATCAGTTCAATTTAGTTAGAGATGACGTAAGACCATATTTGCACTCCGAAATCTTGATCGACTCAATTAAACCTTTCGTGGAGACGGCCTCAGCTCCAACCGTTGGTTCGACATTTAGTTTTAAAACAGTTTCTTTAACAGCACTTACATAATTTTGCACTATCCCGCTTGACTCCGGCGCACCCTCGCTCCCGTATCTTGCTGATTGTCTAAATGAGAAGATTGCAAGTGATCCGCCGCGGTTGTTACAATGGCGGTGCGCACGCGATGTTAAATGTATTGGTATATGTGAATATGTGCTGCTAAAAATTGCACTTGATTTTTTACATTATAAGAAAACAAATACTACTTTCTTTGAGATTTGCCTGGCATGCTGACCATGGTTATAATTTCTGGTCGTAAAATATTTAAGAACTTGCAAGGAATTGGTGAAAACATGATTGGGATTCTAGAATCCAGATTATCGTGAAAATCAACCTGAATTCGATGCTTTTCTTTTTATTTAATTCTAAGATCCTATAATTCTTTTGTCTGGCATTGATATCGATTACTTTTTGCATTTATAAACTACAGGTATAAAACGACACCCACGTCTAATCCCAAAACAACCAAAGAGTTTGGTTTCATTCAATCATTCACAGCTGAATGATTGAAGACGTAGAAATCATTCAATATGGCGAAGCCGTATGAACGAGAGGGGACTAAATGATTGGAACTTTGTCCGGCGCCAGATTTATGCTTGCCTTTTTTAATCATTTTGCTACTCATATTACATACTAGCTTCTGCCCGCGACTTCGTACGCGGATCCTGTTGGTTATGCCAGCGACAACGGGGTAGTCAAAATCGAAGATCTGAAACGTCTGATGTCGAATTCTAAGAACCCGGGGACTGGATAACAACGGGATGCGCGAGACGATTCGAGACGTCATTTTCAGGCAATAATGAACCAATAGGGTGGTAAACTTGGCCTTGCACTTTGAATGTTGGCATAAATGGGCCTTCTGAAATCTGTTTCGCAACAAAAGATGTCATTTGAAAGGCATTATTGTACGAACGTATGTTGTCCAAGAAATGTTTTGACTGTAATGGTCACCGATTAGCAGTGATCTTAATATTTCTGGAGGATTTTGTAATATTTCAATATGTACTTTCCCACCTGAGCAAGACATACCGTTTGTTTCTTTTAGCTATTTAACAGCTTCACAAAAAGTAAAAATTTTAACCATACCTCCGATGGCGGAATATGTGGCGTAGTCAATCATAGGAGTATACGTAAATGCACTCCGTTCCTTATCAACCCAAGGAAGGTCGCCATGCCCTACGGCTATATCTTGAGACACATCCGATTCTTCAGATGATATCGACATTCTGTTCAGAGAATGTCGAAGTCGATCAGAATTCAAACGTTCGTTGCGCTCTTCTTTATCTGTCTCTTCATGCCGTACTCCAGCAATTCTTTCTTTCTCACTTTCTGATTATGAATATTTTGTTGTGTGCGTGTTCGGAACAATGTATGATAATCTCACCGTATCAGCGGTCAGTCGCGCATCATATTCTTCACTGGTCTCTAGAGATCTGGATGTAGATGCGTAAATACGCTGAGAACGCAGGCGTGCTTCGCGATCCGAAGAGGTTTCCACGGAGCGAGTTGCAGCCTGATGTTCTCAAACAGCATCAAGTCTCTCCTGACGCTCTTCGGTAGATTCTTGGGATCTTATGATCCTCAATCTTTTAGCTCCTTTGGAACATTGGGAAAGATTTGACCTCTTTCTAGGCATGGTTATAGTTTTATTATGAAGATACCTGATCAATTACAATCTAAGTGACTGCTCCCCTACCAAGGGTGCCCAGACACGGGATCGTCTGGCCCATGTGCTGGTTTGGTCCCTGGGGTGGTCACGGCGCGCTATGTGTTCTGGTGCGCCGGTGATGGGGAGTACTCCCCAGCGGAGGGTCCGGTGACGGACAGCCGCGGCGGGTTCACGGATGAGTGCTAACGCGTGCCCATGTTCCCGCCGTAAGCGGCAGAGGAGGACACAGTGGAGTTTTAGTGGGTTAGAGTCCTACATAACTGCACTATCTCCCCGTGGTAGTGCAGAATGCATGAGCATTTCTTCACGTAAAAAAAAAAATAAATGGGAGGTTTGGCCAGTAGAGTCAAATCTATATATATAAAATGATAAACTGACTGATTGTTGATATATCAACGCACAGTCTAAACCGCTGCTCCTAGAGACATGAAATTTGGAGGGTATGTTCTTTGTGAAGAGTAGGTATCCACTAAGAAAGGGTTTTTCGAAATTCCACCCCTAAGAGGGTGAAATTTCACGCGGACGAAGTCGCGGGCAGAAGCTAGTTTTCAATAATATACCATCGTCATCGAAAATCAGTCCTAAACTGTTACCGCCTTCACCGCGTGGAGGTGAAATTAGTGATAGCTTAGATTTCCACATCAGATGTTTCTGATCTTCGATTTTTATAAGTCAATAGGAAATGCCCATCAGACCGAATAACTTTTACTAAGACGTCATTCCTATATGTGTTATGGTGTAGCTGGGCTCTTGGAGTTCCCCATCAGGTGTTCCAGATCTTCAAATTTATTCTCTCAGCAGAAAATCCTCATCACGTGGAACAATTTTTGCTATGGTACCATTTTTGTATCTCTTATAGTTAAGCTGGTCTGTTTCGGTTCTGCATCAGGTGTTCAAGTTTCCAAGAACTAAACATTATAGCCTGAATGTTGTCCAGCCATAATAACTATACAACAAAAAAAAAAAATCATTCAAATCCGTCCAGTAGTTCCGAAGATCGGACGCGCAGGCCCGAGGCGTGTACGTACTCTGATAGAATACCTTAACAAATGTTCGCTGTGATTCTTTAAATTGACATAACTTTTTTATTTATGAACCGATTGACATGAAATAAACACTAAATGTTAAGTGAAGCCTTCTACAATATATTAGTGAAAACCGCATCTAAATCGAATAAGCCGTTTCTGATATTAGCGTGCACAAACAAACAGACAAACAGACAAACCGACAAACAGACAAACCGACAAACAGACAAACAGACAAAAAAAAAATTAATTACAATTTCGGGTTCGGCATCGATATAATAACAACCCCTGCTACTTTTTTTTTATATATTTCCATTGTACAGACACCACTTTTCTACAAATTTATTATATGTATAGACTAGCTTCTGCCCGCGACTTCGTACGCGGATCCTGTTGCTTATGCCAGCGACAACGGGGTCGTCAAAATCGAAGATCTGAAACGTCTGATGTCGAATTCTAAGAACCCGGGGACTGGATAACAACGGGATGCGCGAGACGATTCGAGACGTCATTTTCAGGCAATAATGAACCAATAGGGTGGTAAACTTGGCCTTGCACTTTGAATGTTGGCATAAATGGGCCTTCTGAAATCTGTTTCGCAACAAAAGATGTAATTTGAAAGGCATTATTGTACGAACGTATATTGTCTAAGAAATGTTTTGACTGTGATGGTCACCGATTAGCAGTGATCTTAATATTTCTGGAGGATTTTGTAATATTTCAATATGTACTTTCCCACCTGAGCAACACATACCGTTTGTTTCTTTATGCTATTTAACAGCTTCACAAAAAGTACAATTTTCAACCATACCTCCGATGGCGGAATATGTGGCGTAGTCAATCATAGGAGTATACGTAAATGCACTCCGTTCCTTATCAACCCAAGGAAGGTCGCCATGCCCTACGGCTATATCTTGAGACACATCCGATTCTTCAGATGATATCGACATTCTGTTCAGAGAATGTCGAAGTCGATCAGAATTCAAACGTTCGTTGCGCTCTTCTTAATCTGTCTCTTCATGCCGTACTCCAGCAATTCTTTCTTTCTCACTTTCTGATTATGAATATTTTGTTGTGTGCGTGTTCGGAACAATGTATGATAATCTCACCGTATCAGCGGCAGTCGCGCATCATATTCTGCACTGGTCTCTAGAGACCTGGATGTAGATGCGTAAATACGCTGAGAACGCAGGCGTGCTTCGCGATCCGAAGAGGTTTCCACGGAGCGAGTTGCAGCCTGATGTTCTCAAACAGCATCAAGTCTCTCCTGACGCTCTTCGGTAGATTCTTGGGATCTTATGATCCTCAATCTTTTAGCTCCTTTGGAACATTGGGAAAGATTTGACCTCTTTCTAGGCATGGTTATAGTTTTATTATGAAGATCAATTAAAATCTAAGTGACTGCTCCCCTACCAAGGGTGCCCAGGCACGGGATCGTCTGGCGCCCATGTGCTGGTTTAGTCCCTGGGGTGGTCACGGCGTGCTATGTGTTCTGGTGCGCCGGTGATGGGGAGTACTCCCCAGCGGAGGGTCCGGTGACGGACAGCCGCGGCGGGTTCACGGATGAGTGCTAACGCGTGCCCATGTTCCCGCCGTAAGCGGCAGAGGAGGACACAGTGGAGTTTTAGTGGGTTAGAGTCCCACATAACTGCACTATCTCCCCGTGGTAGTGCAGAATGCATGAGCATTTCTTCACGTTAAAAAAAATAAATGGGAGTTTTGGCCAGTAGAGTCAAATTTTCAATGATATACCATCGTCATCGAAAATCAGTCCTAAACTGTTACCGCCTTCACCGCGTGGAGGTGAAATTAGTGATAGCTTTGATTTCCACATCAGATGTTTCTGGTCTTCGATTTTTATAAGTCAACAGGAAATGCCCATCAGACCGAATAACTTTTACTAAGACGTCATTCCTATATGTGTTATGGTGTAGCTGGGCTCTTGGAGTTCCCCATCAGGTGTTCCAGATCTTCAAATTTATTCTCTCAGCAGAAAATCCTCATCACGTGGAACAATTTTTGCTATGGTACCATTTTTGTATCTCTTATAGTTAAGCTGGTCTGTTTCGGTTCTGCATCAGGTGTTCAAGTTTCCAAGATAAATTATAGCCTGAATGTTGTCCAGCCATATAATAACTATACAATAAAAAAAAAATCATTCAAATCCGTCCAGTAGTTCCGAAGATCGGACGCGCAGGCCCGAAGCGTGTACGTACTCTGATAGAATACCTTAACAAATGTTCGCCGTGATTCTTTAAATTGACATAACTTTTTTATTTATGAACCGATTGACATGAAATAAACACTAAATGTTAAGTGAAGCCTACTACAATATATTAGTGAAAACCGCATCTAAATCGAATAAGCCGTTTCTGATATTAGCGTGCACAAACAAACAGACAAACAGACAAACAGACAAACAGACAAACCGACAAACAGACAAACAGACAAAAAAAAAATTAATTACAATTTCGGGTTCGGCATCGATATAATAACAACCCCTGCTACTTTTTTTTCATATATTTCCATTGTACAGACACCACTTTTCTACAAATTTATTATATGTATAGATTGCCTTCTATAGAGGTATTCATTTCACTCATTAATTTTCTATGAAAAAATATGCGTTTTTTGTCTTGTATTTTGTAAAATTTTGTCAGTATCTAAGTGAGGTAGGTGATTTTTGTCAAATGTATTTTGTCTTACGAATGTGCTCGCGAACTTTAACTTTAAAGGATAATCGGTTGGTTGCCATCCTGATTTTCTTTAAATAATATTACGCAAATTATCCTACGAAATCATTGCTTTAGAAGTGTTATATTCATGAGCGAGCTTCTTGATTAGTTACTTACCCCCTTACTAATAAACGTTGTGTATAGCCTCTATAGAACATTTACACAACGCTTTGCCTTCTTCTTTCGAAAGTCAAATTACTGACGACTGAAAGAGAGAAATCGGTGTGTAACTATTCATCTGATTTATTACGTTTATTTGTAAGGGGGTTAGTGTTTAAAGGACTGTATTTGTATCAGAAATACCGATTTCAACTAAAGCATAGTAGCTGCTTTAATATGCAGGGCACATCCACATCGTACGGCTATTCGAGGCACCTGTCGCCGAGTTCAAAGCGAAACTTAGCATAAATTGCGTGTTATATAGGGACGAGTTGCGATCGCTATGCAAACGACTGGTACTTTGTAGTTTTGTATGTCTGTTTTATACCATATGCTCGTATGGTATTCAAATCGGCGGTATTTGTGGGTTATTAGTATGGCTATGGCGTTGGAATCGTTCATAAATAGGATTTGGAAGAGAATTCGTATGAATACTGGAGTCCTAAATGTTTGAATGAAGATTTTGTAGGTTTATCATCTAAACTTTGTAAATCCCATATTCTAGAAAATATGATCATGCAAGTCTAAATTGATATCATGAGAATATACTAATTATGTGTAAGCATTTATTGTACCAATGTTTTCTCAGTCACTATTACCTACATTATATAGAGGCAGAAATCAGTTGTCCAGGTGTTGTAGCACACCTTGGGACAAGTTTAAACCAGCAGGTGGCTTTTATCATTTAGGAGATATATCAGCTAAGGTCTTAAGTTGTTTGTTATTTGTAATGTTAATGCAATTAACATGTTTAGGTGAAAACAAAATTAACTATTTGGACGTAGTCCCATAATTTAGTTCTATGAGATTAACAAGCATTTTAAGCAGTAGTTTTATTATATACTAACTTTTGCCTACGGCTTCGCCGTGAAATGATATTACCGGGATTAAAAGTAGCCTATGTATTAATACAGGTTGTAAACTATCTGTGACCCAAATTTCATCCAAATACGTTTAGCCGATTTAGCGTGATTGAGTAACAAACATCCAAACTTTAATTTAAAAGATTAGTAGGATTCTACTAAAAGTTGGTAATTTTTTGCGTGAAAAATAAACCGCTAAGATAGATACTAACGACAACTACTCTCTACATTTTGATAAGAACCAAGGAAGGACGCTAATTTCTCGCCAAACATATCATCATCTATATAGATTGCTAAACGCGGCTGTTATCAAATCGTTCTCATTACAACATTGTACGATGCAACTCGTATCTAATTGTAAACAAAAGACGATCTGATAAGAATGTTTCTAGCACATGAGGAGACATTATAGACGTTTCCTTGTTCTTAGCTATATAGGTTTGTGTGCTGAAAGAGCTGCTTAAATACTGACTCAGTTAAATAAGGGCAGAGCAATTGGAGACTGTAAAGTGGACTTGGGTTATTTTCCCAATCGTATATCTTGAAAAATTGATGTTTGTAAAAATCTCACATTTTTGGGGCGAGTCTTTTGCAAGCTAATATTATTATATCTATGGTAAAAATAGTTTGATAACTGGTTAGGGTCGGATATTAGGCTTGTAGTAATCAGTCTCTTCATCTGAAGACCCCTGAGACATTGGTAGTGAAATATAACAAATTGAGTTGACGATTGATGATAAAACCGTTTTTATATACTTAGGCGCAGTCAAAAATGGTTGATAAAGTTATTATGACGTTAGAAGGAGAGGTGCTATCACTTTAAGGTGAAAGTCAAAACCCAAAGAAAATTCTGATAGCTATTTAAAAATACATGATCTTTTATTGGCTAACCATCGCGTAGGCGACGTCCCAGTCCCAGCCTTACTTGCGATCTTAGAAAACAACAACTCAATAAAATTCAATCGTTACTACCAGGTAGTCAATAGTACATATAATGTTTACGAGACTTGTATTTAATTACAAGTTTCCTTCAATTGGCTTCTGCAATATGTGTAGAATGATAAATAGGTGATACCGCGCATGTTTGCCTCTAATCTTACATTCTTCAGTATAACAAGTTTGTACGAATACCTGTGTCTGATTAGAGCAAAAAACAATTTAGCTTTTTACCTCCTTTTAGAGAACGTATGACAAGGTGTATCTAAGAATAAATATGGCATACATGGTCAGAATAATGTTTACGTGACTCTAGCTTGACTCATATCTCAGAAGCGGATGCATCGATTTGACAAGAACGAGATTGTTAATACTAGAAGCTAGTGAAGTAGTGACTACTACTATTTAGTTACTATTACTCATACAGGCGATGACCAGTGGTGACGACTGCGACTTATGAGTTGTAGTGCGTGAGTTCGAACTAAAGCTAAACGGTCTCATAACGGTGACGGAAAACATCGTGAGGAAACCGGCATGTCCTAGAACCAAAATTTCGAAGACATGTGATATCCACCAACCCGCACTGCGCCTACGTGGTGGATTAAGGTCTACTCCCACTCACAGAAAGGGGAGGCCTAATGTCCGAGCAGTGGGAACGTTATAGGATGATTATATACGCTTAAATAGGGGAGGCGGTCGGTGTAGAAATCCCCGTTTTTTCTTCCACCCAATGCCAATTTCTATTTCTTTAATGTTTCAACTATTGCCTTCTTCTTCATCAATTATTCTATGGGAGCATGTTCCTTCTTCGGTCTTTCTCGAACTCTTTTTATGGTTTCTTCATATCTTCTCTCTGAGGCCCATTTCAAATCTTCTTACATGTCGTTATCTTAATGGAAGTATTTGGCTCGACCGACGGACGATTTGCCTCGCTAATTGTCGTTGAGTTAACGCGGGACAGACAGACCGGCACGTCATATCATCATGTGGTGTGTGACGTTTGTTTAAAGAGAATAGTTATCAATTGACGTGGAAAATTATTCCATCAATGAATTTGCTTTTGTATTTTGTTTGTTTTGCGGTTTATTGAGTTCTAATGTTGATGATTTATTTGTAATTTGCTTTGAGGGAATAAATAATTCTATTATTGAAATGTAGGTTACCTACGTCACGCAGAATGTTGAATGAACTCTGTAAGTACCTACAGTAATGATGAATCAACTGGTACCAAAAGTACTAACTTTTGGTAGTGATCATTTGAATCCACCACAGCTTATAATTATTATAACCTACGTATCTGGGTCATTGTCAAGCTTAGAGTTTTTTTTTGCGAAAAAATGAAACACGTGATTTATAAAAATCAAAGGTATATTATGACTCTTACTTTACATTACAACAAAAGTGAGTATCAGTCTGAGATCGATAATTCGAAAAAGGCGATTTATAAGGAAATAACAATATTTCGGTTCCACCGAAAAGACTAATATGTCCACCGAGTGGACCAAAATATTAATTATTGACAAAAAACAAAACAAAAAGTGATTAACATCTTGAACAAAAATAACGTTAATGCTATCTTCACATAATCACAAACAAATCAGTCACATAAAAGCATTCAAAAAGTAAATAAAAAATGTTTTGTGTCTGTCTACCGAAAAGACAATTCATTTCGGTGGTCAAAATATGTCTTCGTCGTCAGAAGACCAGAAGCGTTCAATCCGTTCAGCCAGAGAAAGGGGGATTGGTGGCTTCTCTGGTTTTGACGTTGACGTATCTGAGCTGCAGCAGTGATGGACTGGGCTCGCCAATTTTCAATGGTTGCTGCATCGAGCCACTTGCAATTGGACTGGACCATCGGCTTTCCACTGGACTGTGCATAGGAGTCAAGGTTGGACTCAGTGAATTCATCCTCTCGGCGGGAGCTGGTGTGTCATTTCGAGTAGGACTTTGCAGAGGAGTCGTCAGGACTGGACTTGATAGAGTTGGGACATTATTTTGGATTGGTCTGGGACATAGTGCTATGTCAAGTTTTTGCTACCTACGTGTTATCGTCTCTTTTTTGCCAGATGTATTGACTTGATTCATCGTTAAGCAAATATTGCTGTATGTTATCTCTCAATTCCTTGTCCTTCTTAGAACCTTCATTCCTTTTCTTTTTTTGTGCTTCATTTGCATCCTTTCGTTTCTTGTTCCGTAATCTGTGTAATCGCATTCTGTACTTAGCAAGTTTACATTCTAAACTCATCAACTTCTCTTTCAGTAAAACATTTTCTACTTTCAACCTTCTTCTGTTTCTCACTGCAATACGTGCACCCATTTCAGCTCTTGATGATACTGAAGTTACAGGACTCGAGGGCGGCGTTTCGCGTGCAATGTACTTTTCAGCTTCTTCTCTGCGTCTTCTTGCATCCTCTCTCCATTTCCTCCTCAAAAAAATTTTTTGCACTTCTGGTAAATCTTCTAGGTACAGTTTTTTTCCTTTCGGCTTTCTTCAGATTGTAATATTCTCTGTCCTTTCTTCGCTTTTCTTCCAAGGCTTCTGGATCCTGTTTAAGTTTTTCACGTGCCTTTCTCATACTCAGTGTTTTTTGCTCACCGGCATCGTTTTTTTTCTGGTTATCGGTAAGTTTACTTCTTGTTTTCGCCATCGCCCGAAAAATCACAACAAGCAATGCACACAAACGAAAAGAAAGTAAAGCTGTGAAAAGGAAGAGTAGGAGATTTTGTTAGTAAAAAAATAGGGGAAACGACGGTATTATGAAAAAATATTATTTCCGTTAGAAATGCATTACAGGTACCAATCATTGTTAACTTAGAGTATGAAGCTATGGATAACTACATTAACTACAAGTCGACATGGTGTAGAAAGGTGTGAGGGAAGTGGTGGTTTAAAACATATTTACTCATAAAAATAAAGCGAAAATGAAACAAAAATAGGTCAATATAGTCTTTAACTGATAAAAACACCAGTAATCAGAAGCAGTTTTATAAGTTATAATAACTAAATAACCCACATTCAAGAAAACAATCCACCCGGTGGACATCTGTCGTTTCGGTGGACAAAAGTTCCACCAAAAAGATTTCCACCGAATGGACTTTTTTCGCAAAATCATTCATACCTTGCGCCGTTTATAGGTTATGTCAAAAGTCAAGGTATATTCATAAAGTTTAATTGTTTAACTAGTTATTAAGAATGTTTGATGAATTTATAGTGATTTACATACAAAAATACAGCAGTAACCGGAAAGACAACTCAACTTTGACACCACTAAATATTTTGCTTAGTACATCAACAACGTTTTCTGCGTACGAGTCGCGGCTAAATGGCCTCTGACAGGGATAGTACGATATTGGCTGCGTTCAATTTTACGTTCCGTTCCATCATTTGACATTTACTTAATTTTGGTCAATATGGAAAGTAATGCCCACCGAAAAGACAAAAAATGTTGTGACAAGATTAAATGATGCAAAAAGTGTGTTTTATTTCTATCAATTTTTTTAATACTTTTAACGTTAAAGGTAAAACATACGTAGATTAGGAAAATATATCATTTTTTTTAAATAATAAAAAACACGTATTTATTTTGGGCTACATTCTATTGACAGGTAGAATCCGAACAGTCCACCGAAGTGGACAATTCGGTTAAATGGTGGTGGTTTATAGTAAAAAATAAATAAATTTATAGTAAATTTTTTACACTTGGTCTAGTACGTTTCGTTTACTTTATTATTATGATGTAAAATGAAGACGCAATTATTATAAAGTCTTAAATTATTCCTACGAACAGTTTTTTTTAGGGTTATGACAATGACCCATCTTCTAAATTCAAAGAGATAGAACCACCCATGGCAGTTCTACCTTTACTAGGAAGTACAACAGTTATTAATCTCTAAGATCATTTCTCCGCTGAACATTATCTAATATTAAATGTATGTGTTCGTATTGTTCATAATTGATGTTGCATCCATTGTGTCTATTGAAGCCTGCACAATGATGGCTGATGAGCTACGTCATTAGCCAACGTTTGACGCAACGTTGGTGATTAATTGTGAACCAATGTTGGTGAGACCTGATATGATTTTGAATAGCTTCTTTGGTGTGAAAATGGGATTTTGACAGCTGTTCTACTACTAATACCTAATACAAACTCTAGATTCTGATGCTAGGACATTCATACCATGGATTTAATACATGATTCTGAAACCCCCTGTGGAAATTTTTCGTCGGTTATAAAAAAATAAATTAGCTGTTTCATAGATTTCAAACGCGTGGGTATCGCACTTTCCTATGAAACAGCAGTTTTTTTTTGATAACTGACGAAAAATTTCTACGTTAAGAGCGTTTACGCCGAACGTCATTTCATACAAACTTTCAAGCCCTTGTTTTCCGAAATGAACGAACCGATTTTAATGAAACTTCGTACGCATAAGCAGGATACAAAGATCTAAAAAGTTAGTAGAGAACATTTTCGAAAAATTGTGTTACAGCCAAATTAGACCGATTTTAAACTTTTCATAGAAACAGAGATTTCCAGTTATCTTTTTTTAAATAAGTAAGACATTTCGAAAATTTTCTCTACTAACTTTTTAGAACTTTATATCCTGCTTATGCGTATGAAGTTTCATTAAAATCGGTTCATTCATTTCGGAAAACAAGGGCTTGAAAATTTGTATGAAATGCCGTTCGGCGTAAACGTTCTTAAAGGGTCTTGACACTTTAACGTAGAAATTTTTCAATCATGTGCTGAATTTTTGGTACAGTTTGCGAGTCGATTTCCCTGCCAACCTTTATTAACAGACAACATTTGGGCAAGTCCCAAGTCTGCGATGGTTATTAAGAAACACTCATCATATTAATTTGGCTTAATTAACCTTGGGCCTACGATGTCTCAATTTCACACCCAATCGGGAGGGCTCGGCAGTTAGAGACCCTGCAAATTGTGGAGCTTTTATAGTTAATAACGGTGGTTGCTTTGGTAATTTAAGTTTATATTACATAACCAGTAGTTATTAAATGTATTGTGCTTTTATACCATAAATTGCAGTTATAGATTGCGTTAGTAGGACCCCTTTTACAATGATCCTTGAAGAGAGTTTTTCATAGACAATCATTTTGATAACTCGTAGCCATTTGCTAGTGTCGCAACTCATCACACAATGTTTATTGTCTTTTGTTTTGATGTAGACCAGTAAATTGTGACCTGCCCTGACATCAAGCAATGGACAACATTGTCAAACTTTTAAAGTTTTGAATACGAGGCGTTTGGCTGCTTTGTATGTGTGGATTTTGTCTATTGTTTTGTAATGTAGTTTGTGCACAATAACAAATGTTTATTTCTTTCTTATTGTGTGTCTATTCAATCCGACTAATATTATTCAGACTGAAACAAGTATGAAACTAAAAGGTGTGTTGTTTATTTTTGAAATACAGTTACCTACAACATTAACATAAGTTTAGCTAGTCATGTTCGCTACATTGGCAGATTAGTCGCGGCACGCCTCACTGTCGGAAACGGTTTTATAGTTGAACGTTGAACCATTTCACCGAGCCGTGGCCCCCTTGGCTAAATACCTACATAGTTCGAAAATACAGTGTTGCTATACAGAAACTAGAATACATTAATTCACGGAAGAAGGAAACTAAATGAAAATGTACCGTTTTTGACGTTTATTTGACATTTGAGTTTGCAAGCAGCACCGTTGAGAAATGTCATGGTATAATGGGCTAGCTAATGTTAACGAATTATGGGACAATATTAGAAGAAATTAGGTAGAGTTATTGATTGGGGTAAAGACTTTGAAGAATTATTGATTGATATCATAGGGAAGATAAGGGAGCATATAGTTTATCGGATGATTTGTTTAACCCTAGAGATTTACCGAATTGAATCAGACCACTATCTCATTTTAGTTTGTGAAGAGGCATTTTATTTTTATGGAGCGATCTCCTGAATATATTATTTGAGCTCCTATAATTATTTTATTATGAGTTCCTTTCAGTTCTTCTAGCTTCAACTTTCTGACTAACTGACAGACTATTTAATTTTGACAATTCAAAAGTGCCTGTACAAGGTTTAATTGAAATAAATGCTTTGAGTTTGAGTTCAGCAAAGCAGGTACTTTCAGCACGTCGTCATCGTCTATTTTAGTATCCAGGCTAGGATGCTATCTATCCTATCTAACAGTGTTAGCAGTTAGCACATCTTACGTTAAGTTTACACTGTAGTCAGAGCTATAACTGTCAAACTTTATCGTGGTTTCTGTTTCCGTTCATCGGTATCGGTTGTATAATCTATACGAGCTGCCACTGCGCAGGTGCGGACATTTGCACGCACATTGCACTTGCAGGGTTAAATCCGTCCGCGAGATAAGGGTTACCACTACCGTTGTTATAATATTTTTTGTAAAACTTTAAGATTTCTCTAGCTTTCTTTTCTGTTATTTATCGCACTTTCCTAAGAACACGATATATATTTTGCGGCCTTTGGATATATATTTTGCGGCCTTTATCGCACGTTATATGTATACCTACCTAAGAGATATTAGTATCTGAAGTTTCTTGCCTGTTCTTGTCTATACGAAAGTAGTTTTTGGCAGGGGTAACTAGAATCAATTAAATTTTCATGTAAATATTGCCGTTCAAACGTGATTTGACTTAAACGCTGTATCAGCTCAATTCAAAATGCACAGACTATAGACAGTATATTTACTACTATCTACTATCCTATGTCCTTTCCCGAGAATCATATATACAAAATTTCATCTAAATCGGTTCAGCGGCTTAAGCGTGAAGAGGTAACAGACAGACAGACACACTTTCGCATTTATAATATTAGTATGGATAGCCCGATCGATTTTTAATCCAGTAGGTAATAAAAAATCTAGTGGATTATTGGTCTAGTAGTTGCATGCGCTACTGTTGAACATCAGGTCCTGGGTTCGATTCCCGGGCTAAGTGTTATTGGGTTTTTCTATCTGGAATTTCTCAGTAGCAGCCCGGAGTCTGGATCTGTGTCCGGTTGATGGCAATAGGCTCGCCCCCTATTACATGGGCCTTAAACATAACTGGCGAAATGTGGGTGTAATATGGGTGTGCCTAACCTTCACGGAATATGGGCGTGATGATAATTTTATGTTAATAAAAAATATAAAATGTTTTGGGACCGTCATAATTATCGACAGTCGAATGTACAGACCAGCACATCAGACTACTACAATCTGTCTGTGTAATTCTTTAATAGATTTTCAACTTTATCGCTAACGCATTAGGTTCAAAGTTAATTGGGAAAAATTGACAGTTTCGGGAAGCTTGATTTGCTGGCGTCTGTAATTACCTTGAATTTCAAATATCTCAACAGCGACCATTCCTAAATGCAACACTATTAGTCTCTAATCTCCCCATTATCTTGTTACTCTTTTAAAATAGCTAGGGTATATAATAACCACTAATCTACACACCTACAATCTTACCTCCACACACGTCCTCGTCTCCCCAACTGTTGATAAGCGCCAGTGACTCGTCTATTCCGGGCGCCGGAAAGGGGACTATTTCCACTGAGTTATTTCCACACCTTACCTTAGTACACTCAATCGCCCATCAGGTACCACTTACACTACGAAACTCGCCCTTACGTTTACGACATAAAGGCGCTGTCAATGTCCAATTGTTACCGTAGGTGCGGTTGGCTGTACCTAGGGTAGGAGACGTAAAAATATCAACTTTGATGTCGCGGAGAGTCGGTAATCGATTTGTGGAGATAATATTTAAATGTGATAATCTATGTGAGGGGATGGTAGGTATAAATTTATGATGGTGGCATAAATAGAGTTCTGGAGTTCATTTGTTGAAATGTGACAAAATTAAATAGAAGAATATTTCAAACCAGTTATTAAGAAACATTGTGTCTTGCAATAAAATAGTAGATTGTTTTATTGCAAGACAGATTGTAGTCCGAGTGGGAATTGATGTCTTTCACCCGCGTTAAACACTCTACTTTTCATTTCGAATATAAGGAAAGTAAAAAATAGTAGTTTTTCTAAAATATTTATTGATGACAAGAACATGAATACTACTTATTTAATAGTCTCTTTTTTTGAAATATGGAACACACCGCGTCACAGCCACATAAGTAGGTAGATTCTGTTCACCGCCGCGGCGGGCCGTCCCACTTACTAAGTTTTTTTTAAAATTAACACTGGCTGTTTATAAACTCAGAAGACTGCTGCAATTTTCTTAATTATTAAAAAAAAAAAACGTATCTGACTACCTAAGCAAATTTAGTTCTATTTTTAAAATTAATTCCCGCCCTAGAGAGGGAAGCAATTACTATGAGTCGTTCCCGCCCTAAGGTTCAGCAGCGTCTTCCACCCGCTATTCGGATCAAACAAACACTACTTTCCGAGCATGAGAAATGAAAAAACATTTTGCTGAAATAATCTTGCGCAATTTTGTTTCACGGGAAAAAATATAGTCTTTATTGTAAGTGAACACTTTTGTGTTTACTTACAATAAATACTATATTTTTTACAACCGACAATAAAGATAACCAACAAACAACAACAACAATACAGATATTTTTTCCTGTTGATGACGTTCGATCATTGCAGGCAACATACAATTTACTACACAACTGTTATGACTCTACGAGAGACTGACCTACCCAATTCATTTCCTTTAATTCAGTTGCTCAGTCTATTATATTTACATTTGTTGCAAATGCATTCAGGTTCTTGTTCAGTTTGTAATATTCTTAGACTAGTGAACGCGTATAAATTGCACAATATTGCTGAATGCTGTTTTTATGACCAGAATCTCCTTGGACATTACTTTGATCATAAATTTAATTTTACTGGAGTCTGATCACCTGTTATTTTAATCTTATTCACTCACTTTATATCTTAGTCATTGCTAATAATGGAAATAAAATAATCTTTGCTACTATATACATATTAATAAATAATCTTCTTTATCTTAAGTTATTATGCGCAAAAGTAAACAGCCAATCATCGCTGTTGTTGCACTTTAATTTTTGACACTGAGGTTCGATTTACAGTCAATAAAACAAACCATACAATTTCGGCCATGTGGGCCAATCTTAGTGGAGACTAGCCATTCGGCGCGGGAGATATTATAAGTGCACAAGTGTGTGCGCAGACACAGGTGCACTCTCTCTACCACCATACTCTCTTCCACCATATGTAAATGGTTGAAACTACCTGATGGTTCAGGTATGTAAGCAATAAAAAAATCTTACGGGTTTTCATTTTTTTAAGATGGAGTCCGACCTCTAATCATTCTAATACAAAATTGGGGACATATTTGAAGAGGCAATAATAATATTCGTAATAATGTTTTGGGTGGCTACTATCTGATAACCAGTCTTACCAAGAGGTATCGTGTTACCCAGTAACTGGGTTGTGGAGGTCAGATAGGCAGTGGCTCCATGTATAATACTGGTATTCAACTGCATCCGTTTGAAAACCGACCCCAACATATTTGGGAAAAGGCGGCAGATTGTTTTTAGTGGCTACCCAAATCTTACGTTACCAAATAACAAGTTACTCAAACCACCATGACATCACACAGACACACACACACGTCACACATGAGTCAGTGTATAGAAATACAATTTGGCGAGGTACCCGACCGGGATTGAACCCCGGTCTATTTACGTGCTGGCTCCGTGCCAAGAGTCGTCTGATTGTTTGACCCGTTTCCTGAGCTATGATGGTGTGATTGCTTTGTCCTGGTCTTTAGGATATGAGGTGAATGCTTATGGGTGTAGTACTAATACTAGGTACTATGGGGTATTGTGTTGCCGTGTTTGGAGTGTAGTGTAGATGCTGAAGAGATAAGAAAGTCTAGCTCTAGAAGTTATGGAAGTGGAACGTTATGTTTAAAAGAAACCTGATAGATGAAGGATCCTAAATTCTGTTGCCGAAATAATAGGAGTCTTTGGTCATCTGGACCCACTCGAACTGGACCCGCGGGTCCAGTTGACCACATCATTTATTTAGAGCGGACACTGAATGGTCTGCCTAACAGCCTAAGAGATAGTTTTACCGGACGATATAGTGGTTCAGCAGAACATATATATATATGCGTTATACTAATTACCATTAACAAAAAATCGTCGGTCGTAGCTAAGATTTAAGCCCGTATTACAGAACCTCGCTCAATACTCAAGCATTTTAACGAATTTAGAGAGGTATAAAGTGCTGGACCTAGTAAATATAACGTACCTTTAAAACATAACTAATCTATTTCCACCTCCTCTTCTCCAGGATCCTGGTGGGAGCTCCAGAAGCCGAGCGGTCCCCGCCGTACGAGTACAACGTGTCTCGACCTGGCGCCGTCTATCGCTGCGAGCCTGGGTTCAGGAACTATGCTTCTGAAAGCAGAACCTTGGACAGGTGCAGTCCTATGCAGTTCGACAAGAACCTACGTAAGTACCCCTAATGTTTCTTTTGTTTGAGTAATCTACTGCTAGCTTCCATCATCAGCCTAGAATGTTCCCACTGCTGGGACACAGGCCTTCAGCTCTCTTCGAGGGGAGTGGGCCGTAAACAACCATGTGGGCCCAGTGCGGGTTGGTAGATGTCACATGTCTTCGAATTTTTGGTTTTAGGACATGCCGGTTTTGAGAGCAGTGCATTGTGATGAATAAATTACATTACTTCGAATTTTTGGTTTTCTCACGATGTTTTCCTTCACCGTTTTGACAGCAGTGGCGATGAAATTATTAACACAAAGTAAGCGCCTGACTGGGTTTGAACCCACGATGGGAGGTTACAAATAAATAACTATTGTACAACTGCATAGTAGGTAATAAAAGGAAGTTCAGTCTTACCAATAGTAGCTAGCTATATAGTCTACTAATTGCAAATATGAACTTTAGTTTATCAACTGTCGGAATGCACTTGGATGTTAACCTCGTGCGCGGTGACCTTACTAATTAAAGGTGCGAAATAGAACGTCAAGAAACAAAGAATATAGACTAAATTCTCATTAAAAAAAGAAATAGACGTGCAGACTTTTACTACATTACGCGTAGACTGAAGCGGGGAAGTTGCGAAAGATATCTATATAACAGTAGCAATAGATTTCATTTTGACAGTTCAACAACATCCATTGCGTTAATTACGCTGTTGAGCAGAAAAATTTTTTGAACATATAAAGCAATGGATTAGCAATATCCATCAAAGTTTTCCGGATTGAGATTTGATTAATAGTGTGTTATACAATTAGGGTGCAGTTCTATCACCACGCTAAAAATAATCGAAAAAATAGACATAATTATCTCTTTCTAATTGACATTTCTTGTCTTAGTTTTGACATCGAGCCGTTGGAATGTTGTTTTGTCTTTCGTTTGTACGGTATTCATATATTGCTTGGCTGGTGCAAAAGTTAACCCACAAAGTATGACCCACATTAGCCCACATGCTTTCAACAGACAAATCTCTCTTGAAAAATGAATTCCTATACCCAGCCACCCGTATTGCCATAAATTTCACTATAAACATAAAACTAAAGAGTTTACCTACCTAGTTCTAAAAGGAACATTATCCCGATCACAATCATGATCATCATGCTCTCATTTGCGATAAAGGCATGATGATCTTATTTGGTATCGGTGCAGCATGTGCTAGCTGGCGCTGTCTCGCCTATTGGTCGTAGCGTTATGCTGAGCGATGGCCGTTTTGCGTGGATGTTACGCATATCCATACTAATATTATAAATTCGAAAGTAACTCTGTCTATTTGTTAGCTTTTCACGCCTAAGCCACTGAACGGATTTCGATAAAATTTGGCAGAGAGATAGATTGCATCCCGGAGAAGGACATAGGATAGTTTTTATCGACATACCTCGCGGGCGAAGCCGTGGGCGGCAGCTAGTCTTATATATATCTTTCTTTCTTTTTAAGTCTTCTTCCACCCCTATCAGCTACACCTCAGTGTTCACCCCCTTTCTATCTATATCGTCTTTCACACAATTCATCCATATTTTACCCTGGACAGAACAATGTACATTATTTATCCTCATAACAGTAGATCTTCGCAATGCATCACAAGATGAAATCAATAAGACTGTGCTTGTCTCAGCTACCTGTATGACATTATTCATGCACTTCTTATCGGAGCTTTATTAATAACGTAATTTATAGTTCAATGGAGGTCTTGTACGTAAATATTCGCTGCATGATCGGCGATAAAGTCTGTTGAATATTTTTGCGTTGATATGGATATGAAGTTATTTTCGACTTGGGTAGTGTTAAAATTGATTCAGTGACAATTAATAAGATACTACGAGGGACCCGGCCCTGCTTCGCACAGGTACAATGGCGACATGTAAAAAAAAAAACATATTAACATTTTTAAAGTAACACTTCCGAAATAAATGCTCTAAATGTACGGCATCAAAACCATTATATAGTTCAGAAGATCTAAAAATCATCTGTTACTAATTGTAGAGTCAAAAAAACAGCCATTTTCCGTAGTTTTTTTTGCTGCTGAAGCTCAAAATACCTTTTAAGTTATAACCCGTCTTGCATAAGCAACAGCCGGCGTCTCCAACCAAAATCACGAGCAGATGAGGGTACACGTCCCTGTGACGTGTGTCGCGGTTCGCATGCGCGGGACAGCTACCGCGCACGCGCGCCTGATTTATACGGCTATATACGATCTCTTGTGAAGCTCCACGAAATGTAAGAACAGAAGGCTTAGGCCCGATTTTTGAATATAGTAGTCTATGCGTCATGTTCGTGAATGGGCGTCGTCAGTTGGAGCTGGTCATCTCTTAGCCGCCTCGGCTTATTTTTAATTATTTTATTTTTGGATTGTTGTTTTCTTACTATTTGCTGTACTCTGGACGCTTTTAACGCGTACGTCTTTTTTACATCGTTCTCACATTTGGTTAAATTCAACATTAATGATGTAGGTAACTAATATTTTTGTAAAAATATAATTTAAAAGAGTGTCCATGGAGTTTCTTGCCCGTTCTTCTCCATAGGTCGTAGGTACCTTTGGAATGGGCAACTAGCTTCATATTTTCTGGCTGACCGCCTTCTTGAAAATTCAAAAGTGCCTGTAAATGGTTTAATTGAAATAAATGCTTTGAGTTTGGACAGTTTTTTTCTTTTAAGTTCAGGACCTTAAAAAGAAAGAACATTATTTGTTCCTGTACAAATAAAAGGCACATCAAAAAATGAATTGTAATGTAACAATGTAATGTACAGACGCCAGCACATCAAGCTACCCGAAACTGTCAAATTTTCCCAATCAACGTTGAACCTTATGTTTTAGCGATAAAGTTGAAAATCTGTTAAAGTTTGACAGATTGTAGTAGCTTGATGTGCTGGCGTCTGAACTTAGTACTAGTGACCATTTGATGAGCTGCTATTTTCAGTAAACTAACCACAATAGCTAATTTCAGCTTTATTGATCAGAGATTTGGTCAGGCTAAGAAGAACCCATCACTTTTATTCAGGTCATAGCACACATAATATCAACTTGGAAAGGGATCGTCACCGTATCAACTCGTGCCATTCAGTATTCTTTGTATGAAACTCCCTACTGCAACGCACACTAATCGGAATCGTAACGTAATCGCCTCGCCTCGGGACAAGCTCACGAACCGCGGTGCGGTGCGTGGTCAACTTGCAGTTTCCGCGCTTACGACTCGTCGTCCCCGCGCTTACATCCCTTCGTACCCGAGCTTACGTCTCTTCGTCCACCCTTGCCCCTCTCACCCCTCCCGTGGCCTGCCTACAGCACCATCAACCAGCGGTCGGCGAGCCGTAAGCGCGGCGTAGCCTAGCCGTAGCCGAGTCGACGTATCGGAGCTGCTGATCCACTTTCGGTGACGATCCTTTTCCGAGTTGATATGTGTGCTATACCCTTTAGTATGATAGTCAAATCAATGCAGGCACAAACTGCAAGCGTTTCAGCATGCTTTTCTCTTTCTTCATTCAAAAGTTCTTTAGCGTTTCGTTTAAAGTTAACATTCTGTAGTTATTTGTATCATATCTCTACCGACTCTCGCGCAGCCACTGCGCTTTGTTCGTTCGCTAGATGGACGTAATGTGTCTTGTCAGGACGAGTAATGCCCTTGCTTCATATTAGACATAAATGCTTTGTTAGATGGCCAGTTTCAACTGTGCTAAAGAGGTTTTATAGCACTGGTAGTTTGTTATTGCCATATTGTACTGAACACCAAGTGATTCCATCTCAGAAATATAACCCTGTGTTGCCTTCGCTAATGTATCAAAAAGAGGGGTTTTAAAATATTTTATGCCTTTTCCTGGTCTGGACAATCAAGCTTTATCATTACTGAATATATGAAATACGTAAAGCCAAGGAGCTGGTTAATATAAATCACTTAGAGTGAGTTGCATCAGCTAACTATAACCATAACCAATCTCATGACAGCCGTCAAATCTCCGGTTAAGCAAAATTCGGGTTGCATCGTATTGAGAATTGTTAAAATGACGTCATAAATAACTATAACAAGCCATTTTTAACTATAATCAAAGCTTTGACAGACGTCAAATCTCCGGTTAAGCGAAATTCGGGTTGCATCGTTTTAAGTTTTGTCATAATTGTTAAAATGACGTCACACATAACTATAACATTAATCGACCAAATTCGGCCGGTTAAGGGCTATAGTTACGGTTAGTGTCATTGTAATGTCATCTGCTTTGCAGTTGTAACCTATAATAAAAATATTGTGTTGTTGAATAAAGTACCTATTAAAACAAATTAGGTATGTCTTTACTCCGCGAAATATTGTGGGAATAAAGCTCTAATAGCGATGATAGTGACAGTGAATCCGATTTGCCAGTTAGGAAGAGAAAAAAATCACCATCGCATTGATCGATTTCATAATGTGTGATGAGAATTAATTTTTGGACATATTCCGGATTTTTAGTTCCCAAGGGTTCTTGTTTTCAGCAAGGGTCCTCCCTTGCTGAAAACAAGAACCCCTGAGAACATTTTACTGAAGAATATCGATTTCTAATTTCAGTTTTTACATTTTTAGTTCTAGCTTCACTGTTGCTCTTCACTGTGTTGCTTTAATTGCCAAAGAAACTTTAGCGTATGCTTCTGCGTATTCTTCTGAATTTTTGGTTCTAGGACATGCCGGTTTCCTCACGATGTTTTCCTTCACCGTTTTGAGAGCAGTGGTGATGAAATAATTTACACAAAGTAAAGTGCCTGTCTGGGTTCAAACCTACGACCTACAAGCTGTAAGTCGCATCTGTTACGATGGACACACCACTGCTCAGCGAGTAGGGGTGTTTTCAAACGTTCAAAGAAAACACAAATTGTACATAACAAAGCATTTTTATTACTGTAAGTACTTATATTAATTTCAACGTCACACGACTTAGAAGTAGGTAATATTTCATCTAAAAAATATGCAGGTCGCTCCACCGATGAAAATACATAAATACCGCATGCTCAACATTACATGTGCACAACAGCCAACTATACCAACGTCTGCCCACCAAACAGTTGCAACCTTGCAACAGCATCCAGCAAGAGCAGCTCGGTGTTATAAGCGTTTTCTAACTAATATTATTATTGTTCTTTTTGGTGTGCTGGAATCCACTGCAAAATAATGTTCTTTCCCGCATTCATCAGGCACAGTATGCGTTTGCTGTGAAAATCGCCATATGATGTAAATATTCCTGTATCCAAATCTCCATAATGTATAACAGTTTCAATACTTTCTTGCATTGTCTATACGCACTTTCGTTAAACTGCACAGATGATTTGATTTGCGTTCGTGAATCCATGCGTTCTCAAGTTACCGCACATCTGCAGCAGTCTCGGGCAATGTTTTCGCACATTGCGTTGCAATCTTACTGAACAATTAACTCAACATCCTTCTGGAGTAAATGCTGTAATGCATCTTCCAATAATACAATCCTTCAATTACATACAGGAAAACAGAAATATCAATTTCATGCAATTCGAAAGAAACGGAAAAATAAAATGAATGTTATTATCACTTGACGTCTTGTCTTTCTGACAGTGTCAGATAGTGATGCGGCTCGATTTTATTTAACTCGTTACTCAAATAAAAAAAAATAAAGAATCGAGTCCATTTTCTCTCGATGTGCCACTCGGTTTAGTTGCGATTAGATAAATATCATCAACACTGCCACACTAGTTAACTATCATTCTTGGATAATAAACCAGGTAATAAATATATTTCGTGTAATAAACCGTCATAATACTGTAATGTACAGAGTCACAGAGTTTTAATAAGAGAAAATACATGTTCTGTGGGTTAGTGCTGTCAGATAATAAAGTGTAATTTTTCATTAAATCTTCACTGATTTTATCAGATCAATCTGATAATCAGTGGAATGTAAGACAAAAAGCTCTTTACAAAGTCGAACAAAGCCAATCTTAGCCGAATTATTATTATTATCAGCCATTTCTGTCCCACTGCAGGGCAAAGGCCTCCCTTCCTTCAGTCACTGACTTAAACACCTTGGTACATTACCAATATAGAACGGTTACTGTATTTTTGATCTTGCTATGATTCTGTTCTTGAGTTTTTAATTTACATAAAAGAGACAATCGAGTGCCTGACCGTTAATGACTGAGTAACATCACTAGTGTCAAACAAAGAAAGCGTGATGACAACAAGCTTGAAGTGTTGCCCTTGTCAAAAAATTACCCACGTACATTTTGGGGAAATATGACGTCTTATCACTTGTCACCCTTTTAACTTTAACTGTAAAACATGTAAAATATATGACGGTGCAACAGCGGATAGTAGATTCTATGGTCATGGTTATGGTTACGATTAAATTTAACTTTGACGCAAACTATAACGGAGCTTTTGATACAACCCACCCTTAACTGTCAAGTATAACTTAAAAGGACTTGACGTTAAGTGAAATTAACTTCAGAAATATTTACAAAGCGAATTTATTTCATTCAAAACATTAATTAGCATTGCGAATGATTTATCTTTTTTGAAACTGCACAAACGTCATATTAAGGCTGAATCATTCAAATATATATTATTAAATATATAAAGGTGTATTTTAACTCTTAATGCTTATTGCATTAAATAAGAAAATCACAAAGCAAATCTCAGAGTAAATAAATCGGCAAGTATCCGGACTATCACAATGGGTTTAACTTTACGACGCACAGGATGCGCGCGCGCAGTTAACGCGTGCGCGTGATTCGATTCTTAACCCACATCGATATTTTTAATGTCCATGAGAAAGTGGATGGATTTCGCCGTAATGCTATGTGGGTAGTTATATTTAGAACGATCAAAGATTTTGAAAGAGGTTTCCTGTTCCGGGTAGAGAGTAAATGAGAAACTGTGACTGAATTTGGTTTCCTCTTTCCTGTCTGTAAATGGTTGTTTGTAATAGTTTTATTATATTGGTAACTAGCTTCCGCCCGCGACTTCGTCCGCGTGAAATTTCACCCTCTTTTCCCCATTCACCCTGTTAGGGGTGGCATTTCGAAAAACCCTTTCTTAGTGGATACCTACTCTTCACAAAGAACACACCCTCCAAATTTCATGTCTCTAGGACCAGCGGTTTAGGCTGTGCGTTGATTATATCAGTCAGTCAGGACTTTAAATTTTATATTTTTTAAACAATTCTAGTTCACTACACCGTAGGTATAGACGCCAGCACATCAAGCTACTAGGTACAATCTGTCAAATTTATTTAATAGATTTTCAACTTTATCGCTAAAGCATTAGGTTCAAGGTTGATTGGGAAAATTTGACAGTTTCGGGTAGCTTGAAATTTTTAGTCGGATAATATAAAAAAAAAATCCACAAATGTTGACCACGTATTGCACTTTTCTATAAAACAGCTGCTTTTTAGAGTTCCGTTCAAGTCCGTAAAAGGAAAAAACGGAACCCTTATAGGATCACTTTGTTGTCCGTCTGTCTGTCTGTCAAGACCCTTTATCTCTGGAACACGTGGAGATATCGAGTTAAAATTAAAACTATATACTCAGGTTTACAGTCCCTTGAAGCTGTGAAAAAATCAAACTTCTAAGTTAACATAAAAAAAAGATAAGTACGGCCGTTTATGCCGCAAAAACCGTATATTTCGACACTCTCAAGGGAATCAAAATTTATAGGGTACTTCCCGTTGACCTAGAATCATGAAATTTGGCAAGAAGCAATGTCATATAGCACAAGGTAAAGGGAAAAATCCGAAAACCGTAAATTTGTGGTTACATACCTACAAATTTGTACGGAACCCTCGGTGCGCGAATCCGACTCGCACTTGACCGGTTTTTTTTATAACCGACGAAAAATTTCTACGCGAGGGGGTGTAGTGTCCGGGTCCGCGGGATTATCCGAAAGTACCGCTGGCCCGGAACATAAAGGGCTAAGGAAGGAACACGGGTGGGTTTTAGTCAGTAAGAGTCTGACACTTCCCTTCCGCTCCACACGAGTGGGAGGGGTCATTTAATGATTTCCCATCCTCAAAATAAAAAAGGGGGGTGTAGTGTAGAGTCATGGGCTGAATTCATGGTTACAGTTCGCGAGTCAATAGCCTTGCCAGCCTGTATGTAGAATGAGTAGTCTCCAACTGATTTAGCACACAGAGAGCAAAATCTATCATCAAAAGGTCAAACAAAGCTGCAGGCGAGGCAATACAGCACAAACATTACTGCACGCCTCAAGCGCTAACACTCACGTTATCCAATTTGATTGCCTCATAAAGAAATCGCCAGTGAATCATGCATTCAAACATTCATTCTGAATGAATCATTCACTCTTTGACCGACCTTTCGCTACGCTAATTCCGTAGTAACCTTTTAATTTAACCCTTCGGTTACTGGAGCATGTTTAGCAGTTTAGCTGTGGTTAACGATCGATTGCGAAGCTGTGACGTAGGCGGCGCAAGCGCATGTAGGCGGTTCTAAACTCGAATTTTGAAGGTGGAATTTGTCCTTAATTTAATTATGGTGATTTGGTGTTTATTAATCATGCAGGTGGTTGGGTGTCTAAGGTTTATCTTTTTTGTGTTTGATAACTCATTGTGTGGCAAATCGAGAAGGGTCTGGGATATATCGATTCTCAACTGTCTAAAATATTTCTTGAACTTACTATGGATTGGCATTTCGAATTGAATAAATTCAGTTTTGATAAACATTAACTATATCATAAATGTAATTATTTGTAACTTATAACACACAACGCTTTCATTATCAAAGTCAACTAAACTACTTACTTTTATAAGAATTTATTGCTCAATAAGCTAAGATCTCGGGTACCCGGAAGCTGACAATTTCACAGAGATAACAGAGTTCACATCTGATAACCGGCGCATACCCCGCGAATACCAGGGAGGCAGTTATATCGATAATATATCGATAATAATAATGTGCCGATACTGATATCGGTAGTGGGTGCTTCGATGGAATGGAATGCAAAGAGTTTTGAGTTCCCCTAGCTTTATGATACTTTTAAAAGCTTGCTGCAGTTTTAACTGCACAAACACTAAATTAAAACTTCACAAAATACTTACATGAAATAATTGCCATAAATAAATATTTACATAGGCAGATAAATTACACACCTAAGATAATAAGATAATAATTATAAGAGTCTTAGGAAGTACGTGCTTATTGATTTTTATTTAGGTACCAAATAGGTACCTACCTTCGTTTTTAAGGTAGAAAAAAAGGGAGTGAAAATAAACAACCATTAATTTCAATTACAAACAATTTATCGATACCTAACCGTTCTGTCGCAACTCGTAAGCTAATTATGTTAAAAACTTATAAAACTTAAATACAGTAATTAAACTTTAAGACTTGATTGAGTAATTTTCATTAATTAAATAAGAGAATGGTGAGTTTATCGAATTTCACGCTTGAACTTATGGTACTTTCAAAGTAGGAGTTAATTTGAAGTGATTTATCATTGAAGAGTTTTCTCACGAATCTCAGAAGTTGGAAATCTTATAGAATTACATTATCAGGTGTTGAATTGATTTTAGTACATTAAGCTGAGATGTAAATAAAATAAATGTCCGAAACCTCTTGATTGATAGCTAGTTTACGATGCGATAGGAAATAAAAATAAACTTAACCAACAAATTATTAGGTAATAAGGCTGCAGAAATGCATAGGAATGACATTAAACAAACAGCGGTAGTAGTCGCTGGACTATAGATAAGTGTCTATTAACAGACTATGAATAAAAACGTAGGTACGCTTTTTGAATTAATAAAAACCAACATCTGATAATGTTTACAAGTAAAGTCGACATGTGTCGAATTTAACGAGCTGTGGGTTCCAATTGCCACTCAGATAACAGCTGTAGGTTGTAATTTTTGTATAGTCAACTTTTGTATAAACAACAAATTTCCATTTTTACAAAAATTCTCAGTAAATTGAAACTTTACTAAGGCTGAACCTATCTAACTGTCACATTGAAAGCAAAATAATTATACCTTGTCATTAAATGACGTGCTGATTTATTCTTATAATTATGAATAATTCCCTAACTTTTTTTAACTAAGTTTTTTTTATCGATACTTTACGGCACATCCCTAGCCCATATCTTATCGTTAACAGTGTTGTATTTCACAAGCGCCTTTGTAATCGACGGTGACTTCTGTAAACAATTTGCCGGCACTTTTTTCTCTTATCAGCTACTTTTTCTTGTTATCAATTGTTCTGATAACACAGCCTGTTGGTAGATTGTTAATGTTTAATTAATGTTTTGAAGATCGTTAGTGGTTTCCCTAAACGATAGATACGCTAAATGAGTCTCTAATAGTCTGTATGAATGATAATATTTTAGTGCGTTAAGTTTTAAGTACCTCTCCAGCGGTACGATATACCTTCATGAGTTTATTCCCTTGTAGTTGTTGTAGTGTAGCTCTTAATGACATGGGTGTAGAACATGGTGTCCTAAAAACAACGACTGATAACTGTATGATCTAAGACCGCCCTTATTTTAGTCAGGTTGCAGTCTACATTATCAGTCTAGACCTTAGTGTCTAGACTGATAATGTAGACTGCAATCACGTCTTTGATAACAGTAATAATGGACCGACGAGGTGCAAGGGCAGATAGTTTTGGTTACGCAATAAGGCGTGCTTTTTTCTGAAAATCATTTATTTTGGCGGTCATAATCTTCAATTTAATTTATTTCTTTCTCTTATCTTTCTCGAATTGTTCTGATAAATCTGGATTTATGATCACAAATTGCCCCTTCAAATCATGCATCCAAATTTCTATGATCTTTCGCCCTCCTTCTAACTAGAATCTTATAACATTCTGCAAGTCCTGATGACACGGAAGTAACCCTATCCTATCCTCCAACCGTTTAGTCACATGTAAACAGTACAAGCCATCCGTATGTCTTCCACGACACGACTCGAGATCACGGCGAGCGTTCGTGCGAGATCGGCATCTGTCGCGCGCCAAATACAGCCAGAACTGCGCACGCGCATACCAACAACTGGAAGGTTTTAGATGAATGGATGCTGTAGACGTTAGATTATGGAGACTCTAAGGTGTATAGGCATATGCTAGTCATTGATAGATGACATTAGATTAGGGATACCTACTAATGTTTAGGGGTTTTAAAAGGTATAAAGTTGGTTTCGTATAGGTGAACCCGATTCGAGTTCTTTAGGCAAAGCTAGTGCGCTCGCGACTTCTTCCGCGTGAAATTTCCTGTTATAACATAAATTACTTTCTATGGCATTTGGCAATACTGTAACTACCCATTAGTAAAATAATTCTGGAATCGGGTCAGTAGTTCCGAAGATTATCCCCTACATACTCGTACAAACTCAAAAAATTTCCAGTGGATAAAACGAGAAACATTTGGATAACACTTTGTAACCGAACTTTCCCAGGACGCCGAAATAAAACGCACCACTTTATAGCTTGTTAAACACCCGAAACAAGTCGCGTTGTGATAGTAGACTGTCATCGGTGTATTAATCCCACATGTGAGCATAGTGTGGGCGACGGAACCACGGCCGCGCGTGGGCTACCCGTCAACCGACGCGTTGATTTGTCAATAATAATCAACTTATTGATACAATGTAATTTCACTGAGTTTATTATGTCGTGATGGTTAGTTTCGTAATGGAATTATAGGGAGTAGGTACTCTAAGTGATGAAAGAGGAACGATGGGTTATAGGTAAAGGGATATAGTATTGCACTAAAAGAGCGGGTAGGGGCTGATTAGAGTGGCAATTTGATCGTTGATATTAGTTCTTAGGTACATAAAAAAGGATATAATAACCATGCTAATGCTAAAGAAAGAAGTGCAGGGCATAACAAGGCTAAGGTACGCCAGTCTCGATCCAGTAATGGGTGATAAAAAGGCTGTCAAAGCGAGGTGTGCGAAAGGTTTCTTAAATAGGTACCTACTTATTTATAAGGTTTTAAAAAATTAACCCGATAAACTTTAAGAGGTGTTTTAGAAATTTAGACTATCGAATTGAACAACTTTTACTATGGGACATACTCTGAAATCACGAAAACAAAATCAGCTAAACAGCAGATTTTTTTTTTCGTGTTTTCACATTTGGCCCCATAGCGAAAGTTGTTCCTGGGGCCCAATTCTGTAACTTTAATTTAAGCAACACGCCATTGACACTATCGATACACTACAAATATTATTTTAATAAAAACCATTTATTTTCAGGTAAGAAAGACCCATAGATACTGTATACACTGGCACTGTTGCAAATTTGGCATTCTGCAAAAACTTCATGGCGTTTCAGTGGTGTCTCAGTAGTGTGTCGATAGTATGTCGATAGTGTGGTAGTACAATAATGGTCTAAAGCACCTCTTAAAGTTTGTCGGGTTAATTTTTTAACAATTTACATTGTATAATGTTAATCTGGCTGACTGCAGGGCTGTTTGAACAACAAGTAAACAATAAAGTAGTAATGAGCAGAGCTAAAATTAAGAAAACTGCTGCAGTATCACAGCTAATACAGATATTTTAGTACAAACTACAAACCCAAACAAGTAATAAATCGACTCCGAGTACTAATGAATAAAAGATAAATGATTGAATAATATGCCGTTGATTCTCGGATATTATCCACCACTTCCTAAACGGCCACTATTTCCAAATTAGCTCGGACAAGTTGTGTGCTAAGCTATGCTTATTCGCCCACGCTAAAACATAAAGGTGTTACTATATTGCCAGCTGATAATTGTCGCTTTACTCATCTCGCCAGGCCTTAACGTCGTCATCACTCATCATAGGCACTGCAACAGCGAGGTTCTCGTGGTTCCATCATAATAATAGGAAGAAAAAAGTGTGACAATGAGATATTTTGTAAAGTAATGCCGCTAATGGTCACTCATGAGTCCATGATAGTTAAATAAACGATTGTACTGTGAAATCACCGGTGTGCGACTGGTGTCAGATGACATTAGTAAGATTACTTTATTAGTCACAGATTACCTTACCTATGAGCTGTTTAGTTTCCAATAACTGATTCATTTTGATGAGTCGTTTATGGAACCTGATTTTCCTCTTTTTCATTTAATTCCAAATCAACGTGGTTTCGTTTATCGTTGTATCTGAGGTTGGATTTCAACAATGAAATTGAACGCCGTCAGCACTTAAAGACCGCGTTCAAGAGCTGTCAGTGTCATCATTGCAGCATTAGTCAGAAGGTGAATTCCCGTAAATAAAAACGTTCAAAAAATCATCTCAGCGATAATCAATATCAAAAACTTGTAAAAAATTAAGGGAAATTAGAGGTATTTTCGACAGATTGAGACTGGAGATGACTGTGAACGTTCTTAAAATTACGAGAATTAGCCCTCATTTAGACTTGAAAGACACCGCATCATATTTTGTAAAAATTCTCTATCTGTCATGCAATCTTCTCCAGCTTAGCTTCACTATCGCTTGCAGTAGACAACTACCCGCATTCTTATATTTGTCTAACAGCGAATAAAAGCGTGGGTTTATTTCGTAAATGAGCCACATCCGGCACAACTAGCTGTGTTTTCTAACGCGTACGAATCTGGTCAAGACTTGTGAATTTAGTGGAATTGGGAAGCTGTGGCTGTTGGCACGCGTACCCGTTTAGATGATTACTGAGATAACGAGATGTAAAAGGTGATTGTGGTTAACACGTTGTAATGTGTCGGGGTGTGATGGCGTGTTTATTATGGTTATGGTTAATGGAATTGTTCGTCCATAAACATTTTCATTTTTAGCAGTTATTTAGGAACACCTTTTTAACACGACATAATTATATGGACTTTGACGACACACGTTGAAAAAATGTTTCAGTTTTTATAGCAAAACCCCTTATTTTTAAAGCTGCAACCAAATCTTTTTCACAAATGAACGCATTTATGGACTTAATACATGTTTTTTTCATGCTCATGAATAAAATATCAATGAAAAAAAAAAAGGGGACAGAAACGACAGACAGCTAAATATTTTAGGAGCATGCACAATCTTTGTGCAAAAAACTAGCACTATTGGTAAAGGAAACCATTTTTCAATTTAATCCAATCCTAACAGTCCCTAAGATAAACGATGTTGATTTCCGTATACTTATACCTATTAAGGAATTGCTCGAGATGAAAGAACTTGATGGACTTCAAAGGGGCGGGGCGAGTGCTTCCGTCAGCGCTCGCGCAATCCGACACTGTTTCCGCTTGTTGTGTATCCGCGAAAGGATTTTGTAGAGTAGTGTCATTTTATGGCCATTTTCTTTTAGGAATTTTAGTCGAATTTAAGGCGTGTGAAAGTTTTAGTAGTAAGATTTGAGAACTTTTAAGGTTTCGAAACAATCAATCTCCATGTTTTGTTAACGCGTGCGTGAATCTTGTTCGATGAGAGCCGATGGACTCATGATGATTCCTGAGAAGACGTTGACACAGCCAGGGGCATATTTACTATGGCTGACAATGCGACATATTTGTCAAAAACCAACCAAACAGGTTTTTTCACATCGCTATAATGTGACAACATTATAACGACGCAAAAAAACGTATAAAATTGTTGCATTGTCGCCTGTCGGTTTTATTAAATAGACCCCTGCTGCATGTATCCAGTTTTTTTAATGGATTTTGATGTGGTTTCATTCTTCAACAGATTCAGGAATCTAATCCTGATTAGAAATTTCGTTCTAGCCAAGATCTCCCTTGTTCTCGTCCTCATAGTGGCACCGAAGTGCTTTTCGTCTGTACAGCTGGAATATAACAAATCAAACCGTTTCTATTCTGTGTTTGTGCCTAGCTCAGAAACTGCTACAACAGTTTTTTAGAATGATCGTCAAGTTAGATAAAAATGGCTATAACGAAATAATACGTCAAAACATTCATTCTTCAAGTGTTAAAATGACATCAGTGGAAACCGGTTTCTTAAACAAATAGAGGCTCGTTTGGCATAACTAGTTTTTAATGTATCTACAGTTACTAGCGTATGTTGTATGTGTATGTATGTATGTCCTCGTGGGAATTGAAGGTGATTCTGAATGTCAATCGAAAATATTTGACATTTCAAGCGTCATTTTGAAGGTAGTGGCGCTTTTGTACCTGAGGAGTTTAAAGTAAGGGTAGAGTTTTTGTTGGATACTTGTGTCATCATATTATGGCTACTTGCCTAGCCTTTTCCCAATGTTGGGGTCGGCTTCCAGTCTAACCGGTTGCAGCTGAATACCAGTATTTTACATGGAGTATATACGATACCCCTTGGTAAGATTGATTGTCAGACTTTCGGGCTTCTGACTACCCGTAACGATTGTCAAAGATCCACGAGTGACAGCCGGGACCAACGGTTTAACGTGCTTTTCGAGGCACATAAGGGTCTTCGAGGTATGTAAAGATGGTCACCCATCCACAGACCAACTGCGGCAAGCCTGATCAATCGACCTGTGCAGCTGTTATTATTTAGCCACGGATTTAGATAGGTATTTAAATTGTGTCTATCAAGGTCTACACAGGTTTTTGATATGGTTTTTTTTTGTGTTTGGGTCTAGTTAGTTTGGTAGGTTAGAGACAAAAACTGTTGATGCAATACCTAAAACCTTTGATGTTTTTCATGGTCATGCAGTTTGTGATGTCATGGAACGTGTTATTCAAATGCCTAAATCCTTTTTATTTATAGTATCTAAAGAATTTAAACATGGACGATAGTTAGACTTATTGTATGACGAAGTTTAATTCATTGTCCTTGTTCAAATTCTTTACTATAAATGCTATAGGTACACATGGCTACACATCAAGCTATACATTTCCAGTTTTAGCTGACCTCGCATTGTATAGGTTTTTCGTACAATCAGAAGTCAGATTATACTAGAAATGTATCTAAGCTTGATGTGTACCGTGCTTACCTTATCTACCTGTACATATATTTTTCGTCTTCATTGGAAGTGATATAATGGTTTCTTCCAAGTTATTAGTCAAGACAGTTAGACAGCTACTTTCATTTTAAAAGGACCCTAAAAAGACTACGTTAGACCACAGTGCCCCAATTTCTGACATGTTGACGTTAACTTTGATGGACCACACCACATCACAGCGGCAGCGGGCGCAATGGTGTTCAGTTGCCAACCACAATTGGAGCATGAAATATTTTGTAGACCAAATTGATGTGATGTGTGCATGATACATAATATATGTTCTGCTTTTAGACAATGTATACAGAGGTATTGGTGGGTTTGGAAGTAGGTGGTTTTCTTCCGAACTATTGATCCGATTCTGAAAATTCTTTCACTGATTGAAAGCCACACTAATGCTGAATGCCATAGGATATGTGAAAACGAACCATTTCACGCGAACGGAGTCACATTTCGCCACTGTAATAGAGAAATTCCAGATGTAAAACCTTATAACCTTTGTCCGACCTGGGAATCGGTAGCAGTAGGTACCTGTAGCGGTATCTACAACGCCACATACTAACAACGCGCCATACTGACGTCACGTAAAATCCTGCATGAATCATCGGGTAGTTGCCCACCAGACACAACACCCGTCTGGTCGGAGGATCCTCCCTTTTCTATAGAGTATGAGTGAATTTTACACCCTGTTCCTCATACTTCTATATACCTACCTAATAGCTTTTCTCAATTCGTGTTCGTGTGTGTTCTGTAACTGTAAAACAAGGTAGCACCTACAATCCCTGTCTCGTAACCAGATTATCAATGTTGCTATGGGAATCAAAAGATTAAAACCAGAAGCTGATTTCTTAAATTGGTCAACTTCAATTTGGATTATAGCAATCATAGATAAGCAACATATAGCTTTGGTAGTTTGAACCCACGCGAGTTCTTGCGCTCATTACTTACGGATATTTCTATAAACTACGGATTGGTATGAATATACCGGTCAAATTAAATTAGCTAGAGAAACTCTACAGGCAATCCATAACTAAACAACAAACAATTACAATCTGCGACTACAGTGGCTCACACACTTGTTAAAATTCTAGAAAAATCAACTACTTTTGCATTTTTTTTTATAATTTGTAAATATGTGAGCACCATGTATCTATCACTTATTTGATTTACCTGTCATTGCTTAATTTTTAATTCTTTTTACCTTTTGTGGTAGACTAATTTTATTATGGGTGCATCGTGTTCACATATAAATTTTATATTATGTATACAAGACCTTGTAAAACATTTTAAAAGAGTAACGGTGGAGTTTCTTGCCTATTCTTCTCCATACGAAAACTACCTTTTGGAATGGGCGACTAGAATAATTTCTATTTAGTTTTTTTTTGACGTTCAAAAGTGCCTTTAATGTGCCTATTTGAAATAAATGATTTGACTTTGACTTAAACACGATAAAATTAACAAAAATATCTCATGTTTTTTTTGGGGAGTCAACGACCGTTTCTAGTGTTGTTACTTAAAGTATGAGTTGAGAAAATTTGTTTTATTTTGTTTTTTTAAGTGTTTAGATATCGATTCCCATCACGTATGTGAAGTTTACACAAAAAAAATAACAGATTTTTTAAACTGGTATTTCAAGTGACGACTCTAACTGCGGTCAATGACCCCCACAAAAAACATCGTCAAATTATATATTTTATCGTGTTTATTATATCGATAATTCGATATCCATCACGTGAGGAGTTTCTCTAGCTAATTTAATTTGACCCTGTAAGTATTGTTTAAAATATCTGCTAGATAAACAATTTGATATTTCTTGATAGGTATCAATCACTAAATAAATAAACAGTTAAGTGGTAATTCCTCTTTCAAAACCCATTATAGGAAATCGTGGAACTTCATAATCGAAGATTAACTGCTAGACAATCAATTTCTCTTTTGTAATCCCACTAAAGAATTGAACAAGTAATTTCTCTTTAAACACCAACATCAAAAACATCGCTTCCTCCTCTATTCAAACAATATTGATATCGATAAGTTTACCGAGCGCCGATCGTAAACACCAGACATTCATCTACTGTGTATTTGCTGTACTTGAACAAAAGGGCATCGCATCGAGTGGCATTGTGCCGAGTACTCGATGCATCGATTGCATTCGATTGTGAGTGCATTAGTATCGAGAACATCGGGCAACATTAACGCATTGCGCGTTGATAAAGTATAAATCAATCGGTGGTGTAGGGTGACCATGAAAACACAGGACTGTTAAAATAATGTTGTCAAGTTTATTTATGTTAATCCTTAAACCAAAAATGAAGTAGTTTGGAGAGGAAATAATGTTAAACTTGGTTGGAAGTATTTTGCATTTTTATTAGAAGGTCTTTTCGTCCAATTTGCCAAAAAGCAACTGAGAGAAGTAGACGGTTAAACTTTGAACTATTGACTCATCACTGCAGATACAGAATTACGTATCACATTTAAATCACACCTATTACATTACATTTAAATTCAAATGCAAACCCATCTGAATATACTAACTTTCCTACCAGCATCTCTGATCATTATTTAATGCAAATTGATCATGCTGATCGTACAAAGCACCTAATATCCCGCTACTTAGCAGTCACTCTAGCTGCGCCCGCGCCGATGCGCCGGGGTCGTCTGATGCTCCTCCAGAAGCGCCATTTATTTTGAATGCATGCGCAAAGGCAGTGCATCGACCGCGTGCACGTGGTACAAGTCTGTTTCTACTTATTATTTTATTATGAATTTGTTTAATGGTTTCGCGTATGACATATTTGCAGTTTTCATGATTTGTATTAGCTGGGGCATTAATCAGTTTTTTTTATAAATTCGCGATTACGATTGCGTAGATTGTTTTCGCTTTTACATTATTTGGTTTAGTCTGGTTTAGTGGTCGCTAGCGCGATTGGTATTCATTGGTCTAGGGGTTCGATTCCCTGGTCGGGCTAAATGTTATTGAGTTTTTCATCAGTTTCTCAGTAGCAGCTCGAATCCGAGTCTGTATTAATTCTCGGTTAATGGCCTTTGCCCTTAATCACTTGAATCTTAAACATAACTGACCAAACGTGAGTGTGATATACTCTACCTAACACTTACGCAATACAGGCGTGATGGTTTGTTATTAATATTAAGTAATCAGACGTTCTCCGTGTACGTTAGGTATAAAGTTCAATGTTATAAATAGTGATGGACAGGTATCCTCGGCCCGCATGCGCAACAATGATCCATTTCCCTCACTTGACCTTTTCAATTTGCGCTCAATGACAGGCAGCTGTATTGTATGGTAAACAAAAGATTTTTCATTACTGACTAATCAAAACGTGACAAAGTTTCCTGTATACTCTGATCACTAATAATGTGTTTACATTATTGTCACCTGTAAGCCAGAACCTATAGAGTTTCTCTGGTTATAAAAATTATGTACAAATTCTAGAAGCAGAAAAAATCCGAGAAAGTGAAGCTCAGCAAGTCCGAGGAAAATTATTCTTAACTGTCATGAAACCTGCAAGGAATGAATATAAACGAATAAGTTTAAAAACTAAATCCCGACTACTGAAAAGGATGAAACAAGAAAGAAGGTACTTTCTTGTGGTCCGTGGTCGCATGCCGCTGTACCAACATACTTTTGAAGCTATGGGCTATGCGACCACGGGAAGGTACTTTCCTGTTTCATCCTTTTCAGGAGTCGGGTTTTAGTTTTTTTAAACTTATTTTTTATTTAATTATTTTGAGGCTTATGTCAGTAATATTTATATTTTTGAATTGTGCTAATTAAGCCCTTTCATTTGATACCCAACAAGGCACCATCCCAAACTATTTTTAAATTTATTACTTTATGTCCTCTAGAGGGCGCCACATTAAATGTAGTCTGACGTCACATAGCCTATAACCAGCGGACGGTCAAGATACTTCTAACAAACCCTCATTTGTCAAATTATTATAAGTACCTACTTTTGAAGTTATGAGGGAACCGATGAACATACATAGCAGGACTACGAAAGTCGGGTAAAAAGTACATAGCCAGGACTACGAAATTACAGTGGCATCCACTTTCTTAATTGATATGCGTTAAAACAGCAACATCAACGAAAGTAGCCATCACTTTATAAAGTACGTAATGAGTGACCATCAATCTGGTCCCAATTGAGGACGGTCCGAATTGGATGAATTGCGGTGGACCACTGTCCACTTGTCACTAATTGGACCCTAAACAATGTAAACGCTCTCCGGTTATTGGTTGATAGATTGGTACTTTGGTACTTTTAGTGTACTTGTGCCAGTATCGTTTTGTTTACTATTGATTTATTTATTGCGAGGGTCGAGCCGGATGGGTCTGTCAAAATAATATTTGGGAACAATTTTTGTTTGATTGAATAGTTTGAGTTTAATGCTTACAATTTTATGTTTGTAATGATTCGTCAACTAAGTGAATATTCTTTATTATTTTCTTCTGGTGCCGTACGTTCACTGAGCCCAAGCCAAAGCCCTCGTAGTTTTCAGGGTATATTTACAGGAATCAACCTGTAAATAGATATATAAATTGTATAATCGTGTTTGTTCAATTCCATTCCTACAGGATTGTTTAAACTTAGCTTTTAACATATCCTCCAAGTCTACAAGCTTTATAAGATCTAAATATTCCAAGTGGAATCTTGTGAGTGTACAGTTAGGTACTATTTAAACGACTCTTATGGAAACAGTTGCATTCTTCTTACAGTCAACAAAAACACGTTTCTTACCCAAAACTTGCACAACAATCAAACTGCTTATCCCCAGATTAGCATAGGAACTTTAATACACAAAAACCAGTACCATTCACACTCGTCAGTGCGATGACTTACAACTGAAGACCAGTCACCATTCCCACCTGCGTTCGATTACTGGACAAATATTTGTCAAATGATTGGAACACACTGAATTTACTTGAGCGTGCGTTTGCGCCCTCTTGACATCGTCTTTCTGGGCGCATTGGGTATATTATGTGGTGTTGACTTATTGGCACAACGGCCATTACGACTGGTAATGTGATTTCGATGTGATTGTGTTTTATTATTGTGAGGAAGCTCCGTTGATAAAATGGAATGTGTGTTGAGCGTATAGATTTTTGTGTAGGCTTACGCATCTATCGTCTATTAGCTCATTGTTATGGGAATTTGGTGATAACCGCTCGCTATGTCGTTCATGTTTTAAATTTATTTATTTATTTAGGTTAGCCTAGGCCTACATTTGTTTACACGTTACATTTCATTTAAAAGTACACGATATACATTTATAAGTGCAACAATCACTTACAGGCTAACACCACATGCACTATTTTATTTATAATAAGTATAAATTTTTATATTTGTAATTAATAATACATTTTAAATGAACATAAAACAAAGCAAAGTAAAAATAAAATAAGCCTTAATTGCTGTTACTTTTGAACTTATTTGACAAAATAATTATTTAAAAGTTAGATAAAAAAACGAATTAACTTAACTAAGTCATATACTCGGTATTTTGTTGGTGTTCCCTAATAACAGCTTGTCTTTTGACATACACAGTAGTTAAGTGCACTTAAATCATACCAAAACATGGCTTACCATTACCCAATAGATAATTATCTGTACAGTAATTACTTTACACATTTACACCTATTGTAATAAGCAGCTGCCTCTATCCCACCATGTAATTAATATAGAATATGAATCAGTACTATTCTGTGTATTATTATCTCTTCCTTGGTTTAAATGGCGGACGTTACAATGTGTAATTAGAAGGCTCACCCCTCTTCGAATGTGAATTAATTATGGACATGATATTTGATTTATTTTATTGGGTTTTGGTGAAAGGGAGACTCTACACACATACACATACACACAGCGCAGCACAGTTTGGCAGTTTTATGATGTGTTTTTTTTTACTGGCATTATCTGGAACATATTGTTTTGGAGAGATTTTTGACACAGTATGACATTTACGTCTTCCATAATATTATCAGCACATTTGTTGTGTCTAACTGATTTTGACTCATTTTGTGCAATGCGGAATCACGTAAAATATTGCATTACGCAATACAAAACGCAGAAATGCATTGATGAATCATGAAATAAGTTAGGTATGATGAGGAGTTTTTGCTCGTTTTGCTCCATAGCTACTTATATGCTTTTGACCGCGTTGGTATTGCACTTTTCTATAAAATAGCTGATTTCTTTTTTTATAACCGACGAAAAACTCTACTTCTACTCTACTGACGGTAGTATCATGTGCTATATTCGTAGCTATATTAATTTAGTTAGGTAGAGTATGTTTAGTTAGTTTGCGCGTCCATATTCCTGCCACCCTGTGCAAACTGTGAGTGGTCTACTAAAATAAATGCTTTGAGTTTGAGGTTTATAACATCATCGATATATTAACTTGTACTTTTAAAATGACAAAATTGTATGATGTTTTCAATCAAGGCGGTGCTCTATTAAGCCCAGATACAAAACGTAAAAGCGATACGAATGACATTTATTACACATCTATACCTGTCTTTATCGCGAGGTGCTCTACCGTATAGTCACGACACGCAAGCTTTTATAAAAGTGCATTTTTACTGCCTTTTGTTTTATTGTAGTCTGATCACCATGTTTTATTTGAAGTTTATTGATTTACCGGGAGAGCATATTTTTTTTATTACATTTCTTCTTTACTGGAACATTTTTATTCGATTTTAAACTGCTGATGCAAAATCAGTCAAAAATTATAGTTTTAATGCTGTAAAATGTTTTCGATTAGTAAACCTATGGCAAAAATGATTCCTTCTAGATACTAACAATTATTATGATTTTCATGAACGAGTGCTGCATTTTACGTTTAAATGATCTGCATATAATCCGAACTAATATTATTATAAATGCGAAAGTGAGCTTGTTTGTTTGTTTGTTACGTTTCCACGCTAAAACGGCTGAACGAATTAGGATGAAATTTAGCACATGGATAGACCATGACCTGGGTTAGGACATAGGCTATACATAGATACTTTTTATCCTGGATAGTAGACGAAGTCGCAGGCAACAGCTAGTTTCTTTATAATTGATGATATTAAGGAAGAAATTACGTTCAATAAAATAAATGCAGTCATTTGTTAAAGTAGGGTGTCCATTATTGATGTTCCTACACTTCGGACATTTGTTCATTGGACCGAATCATTGCCGAGTTGCTTTGTTTCCTACTATTTCATGCTCCGGTGGAATTATGAGTTGGGGGACTACCTTTATTGTTATTGCAACGTAATTTTAAGGTTATAAAAATGTTTTTTGATACACCCGTGTGTCATTGTAATTTATTCAGGAGAATAGTTCCCCTTTTCACGGTCGTGGACACGAAGAGGGTTTGCAGCTTTTTAAAATATGTTCGTTCGGTTTTAGAGAAATGGTAGGAGAATAATTTATTATTTTCGTATGACATGTCTGGAAGACATTGTTTAGGGTGCATAGAGCGTGTTAAGGGCCTATTATATTCTAAAACACTGCAACATTTCCTTTCCTGTTGAATGGGAATTCCCAACTTTTCAAAAAAATTGTTCCGGTCGATGTGATTAGTTAACACTAGTGTGTATGTACGGTAAATACTCTCTCTAAAAATTATTATAATTCTTATCACTTCTCTACCAAACCATTCACTACAAAATAGCATCAAGTTTTTTTTAATAATTGCCACACATCACAAAATCAATTGACTGTACCTACACTGTACAAACAAGGCATGACAGGCACTAACCGCAATGACCTCAAAATAACCACAAAAAACACCTCACAATATTATTATGACGTCAATCACTTTACAAAAATTTCCCGTCGATAAAAAATATCAGCGCTTCCGTTAAGCATCGTTTTCGTGTAATCAGATAAAATGTTCAAGTATGGCCAACTACCAATCACATTAGAGTCCATATCTGTCATACAGTTAATTACGAGAGCCATAACAGTTAAGAAATTGACGTTGTAATGTTTAACGTCTTCATCCCAGGTTCATACAAACAAAAAATGACGTTATTAATCTTTACTCTGTCATTTTTAACTTGCGTATAATTTCTCCGAGAGAAGCCTTAATTTTGGCTTTGGCATATCATCACAACGTATATGGAGAGCCATTAAGAGTATCGGCAGCGATAAAAATCAAGATTTTAAGCCTTTGGGTGGTGTTTAAGTTATAAAAACAAATACGGGGCGGGGGTAGCGGGGCTTGTGTGTTTTTTTACCGTTATTTATATCTTCATTTTTATGGCGAATGATAAGTGTGTTTCTTACTGGTGGTAGGTGGTCTTTGCCATTTTTCTTGTTATCGTTTTTTTCGACTTTTTAAAGCAGCTTGTTTGCAAAAGTAAACTTTTGATGTCCAAATCATTCTTCATTTCTTCACCTGCTTTTTTTAATCTGCAATGCAAACAGATTCAATAAATTGCAATCAAGTCATTGAAATGGTAAACATCTCAAAATAGTAACTGCACCAGCATGCAGTTCTAATAAACAATTTGACAAATTAACCAGCTGTGTCTAATTACCCATCATTATTGATTAAACATGGAAATATTCCTCACAAAAACATAAATCTGACAGATTTAAATTAAAAATTCTTGACCGCTGACTCATTCAATAAATTACGTGTTCTAAAACAAATGTCCGTCGAATTAGTAAGTGTTGGGGCTATTACAGAGCCCATTAGACCGGTCCGAGTGTAAGTACGTACACTAATAAAATATAAAAAGGTTCGATATGCAGTAGCTACTAACTAGACAGACGTGTCATTGTTGTACACTTGTCCACGAATAGTTTAATCCATCAGGAAAGAAAAATGAGGAAAGATAAAAAATGAGAATGTATTTTGAAAGATGTGGCTAAAGAATGTGAATTTATTGTGTTGACAGGTAAACACTTTGATTGACCAGGATAGTAATGTTACCAAAGAAAAGTTTAAAGGCTTTTTACGAAATAAGTAATTAGAGATTGCTTAAAATTATGTGGAGGAACTTCCAAATTCACGTTTTAATGTTTCACTTAAAAATAAGACCTCGAGGGCCGATTAAAAAGTATTTTATGGCCACCTCGAACAAAATTATTTAATTACACACATCACAAACCTAACATTATAACCCAAAACACGTATAATCTTCAATCAATTAGCTTAATCGCTCAAAATTTCGACTTAATCTTCCCGTCAGTATAATTTTCGAGATTTCTTTTCTTAAATCTTGCTGGCCGTGACTGTACCACTGCAATCAGTTTAAAAGCCTAACCCCAGCATGATTAGGCGCCGCCGGGGGGCGCAGTGTAGGCGCGGCAAGAGGGAGGGGGTCATTAACTCATTAACGATGGTCGTCATTACACGGCTATGTCACAGGTAATGATGATTTTGTGCTAATGTCCTAATGTTCTAAGTTGCGTGGTCACTCTAGTATAAACGAGGAAAATAAAAAAAAAAAACAATTTTACTTAATCAATAATCATGTTTCAATTTCAATAAAACTTTGATCAACTTACTTTTTTTTTATAGCCTTAAAAAATAATTTATTTTTATTTCATAATCATTTATTTGCAATAGGTATTGGTACAGTGTGTGTGGTGTGGTGTGCTTTACTGTTTTAGTCATTATATCCATCTAAAAACGGACATAATTGACATAACAAAAAAGTAATTATTAATTTCACTTTCATCAAAAACATAGATGCAAGATACAACACAACTTCACACCCATTCCCAAAGATCATTTGTCAGCAGTAAACTTGTCAGCAAGCACCAGGCACGCAATAAAGGAGGAAGGAGGTCACAAGCCCATCATTACTCGAACCTCCTTCGCTCGTAAGTAATTAAAAATGATGATAGCTTTCTGTTAAATATTAATTACTAGTGTCAAAATTAACTTTGGATACAGTTTTGGATGGGTTACCAACGGGATACGTCGGGAACGCCCTTTTACTGTTTTTAATAAAATACGACGAATTGGAAAAGGGATTTTGTATGTCGATTTGGAATTAATATGAAGCTATAAGTCAGTTGTGGTTCAGCCGGCTTAATAAACTTTAAAACGTAAAAGCAGGTATAGGAAATAATGTAAAAATAAATAATGCAAAAATGGCAGAATGCAAAAAATAAATATGTCCGTAGAAAATTGTAGGTAATTAAATTCGATTTCATTTTTAAATTCTATTATTTAGAAAATTTAGCATGACGTAAGTTGCTGGATTATATTCGAACGCAATGTGAATTGTTACTGAATAAAATTGAATTGTATAAAATGTTATAAATTATAATATAAATTATTTCTATTTTTCTATACAGAAATGGTAAGTGCCATTATGAGTAAGTAACACATTCTTAAAAAAAACACGTTTACAATAAAAACTATTTATGTACTTATCATCATCCTACATAAAGTTTAGTCAATCAAAATTATTATGTCAAGTCAGCCGGAAACATCACTAGTCTTCATTTAATTTTTCGTAAATAAATGGAAACTCACTTTTAAACTAAAAATCCATTAATCAAGCATACCATTTTCGCCGTTACAAAATTGAATAAAAGATGGATGCCCTGCGAGCCGAATTAAGTTATTACCTGATATTTCTTATTCCGTTGCAGTGAATACTTCAATGCAATGGCCGCCATATTTGGCAGTTAATGGCAGTTGAATCGAAAACGCGGGAAAGTCGTTATGTTGTAAAATATTTTTTTGGAAAAAGAATTCCGTAACTGATTTTTAAAAATATTCCCAATTATTTAAGGCTCCCCGTAGACGGGCGCGACGCGACTCAGTTCTAGTGGAACAATTTCTATGAAAACTTCATGGAAATTGTTCTACCGGAGTTGCAGCTTGCTGTCTGCTTCTTTTTTCCTTTGTCTTTTATTTTGTCAATTATTATGCCATAAAAGTGACCCAGTAAACTTCTGAAATATTATATTATTATTATTATATGAACAACACAATTATTTTATGTAATCTTCAAGAGAACTTCTCTTGAAGATTACTTTCGCAATCCCAGAAATAAGTGTCAACTTAATCTTCTTGCAATAAATAATTGAAGTAGGTACCAATTTCTATAAAATCATCATCATAATTTCTTAAAGCGATAAATTACAAAAATCACAAATAAATTGCTGATATTAAATGTTAATACTGTATTACGTGTTCTCATAAAGATTTCTGTAATAAATTATGAAAAGGTTGAGTAAGAGGTGCGATGGCCGATGTTCATGATTTCTTTCCAATGATTTATGTCTTAAAATATTAAACGTGAGATGAGAGATGCTTATTTAATTGTATGTCAATATATCTGTAGGTATTATCCAAGTTTTTCTGCTTCAGGGGATACCATTTTTAAAATCAATTCGTATTTCGCACTCTGTGCAAATCTTTTTTGGTAATCGTAAAATTTCCATCTGCTTGGTTGACTCTTTCATCGAAGTCCACAGCAGTCGACAGGACTTAACACATGTATATTTTTCGTTGTTGTTTTATTCTGGCATAAATGCTTCACTAAAAACATGTTCATTCTTATGGACTGCCCCAGTTTTAGGTTTCACCTTTAATACTCCTTTCTCATTAGCTCAGTTTTGGGTTTCGTTTTTAATACTCCTTTATAAATAGCTCAGTTTTAGGGTTCACCTTTAGTAGTCCTTTCTCATTAGCTCAGTTTTATATTCTCCTTTCTAACTGTAGGCTTAAGCCAAATCTATAACAACTATTATAAGTTTAATAACAATGTATTTGTCCACAGGAAACAACGAGGATCGTCAAGGTCGTCCCATCGACCAGAAGTCGAACCAATGGTTCGGAGCGACCCTCACCAGTACAGGCAGAAATGGTGCTATCATGGTGAGTCTTACTTTTCGATACATTGAGGGGAGTACGGTTTGTAATACCTGGTACATCAAATTTTGAAAGTGTTCCACATTCTGGGAAACGATGATGTTTCATACAAGTTTTGGTAAGAGCATTTTATGAGACTACTTCAATTTTTAATGCAATAACACTTTCAAGGGCGCTAAATGGCTATGGACATAGACGTCATAACAATAAAACTTCTAGTGTCTCTCGTTTATTGCGCCGGAACCTGTTATCATAGTTAATCTATTTTGTGGAGAAAATCCTTTCTAAATCTTCCTTTATTAGGAAAGTAAATATCTGATCTAAGAAAATGGCTGCCTCTTTAGGAACTAAAATTCTTAAATCAGACTTCCTGAATTCCAAAACAATACAGCGCAAAATTAGTTTCGTCAAAAAACTCAATACAACCATATTCATTTCTCAGATAACGCATTTTGTGATCTACCTGCTCAAAAATTACTTCAAAAACCAAAAATCTCGTTGCCACATAGCAAAATCCATTTCGCCACATATCTCTTCGCTGCCATGTTCCTCAGTTAACTCCATGACCTCATACGCGACTGACCTATAAAGCTGATGGCCTGATGGGATGTCTTGACAGGCGCACCCTTCCTGCTCCGCCCTGTCCTCAAGGTGTTCTGCCTTAATGTTGATCGCTCTATCTTTTGTTATCGAGTCTATGGTCGGGTATATACGTGACGTCACTGGCCTAGATGTGATTGAGTTATTGGTCATTGGGTTTGGATTTAATGTCGTGGTGTGGTTAGTAGTGATTCATCGTTGCAGATTGTAAATATAAATAAGATTATGCCACATTAATAATCACAGGAGGTGGCGAAACAGGCCATTTAGACTGAATTTTCTTTTCAATTGCTCCTTTGAAGTTGTCCAAGACAAACTTTGTTATGAGTAACAAAGATGTAAAACTTACGTATAGGTAAACAAACTAGCTGTTGCCCGCGACTGCGATTTTGTATTTCATAAGTTTTACAAGTATCCAGGATGAAAAGTACTCCTACTCGTACCTATGTTTTTTTCCAAGTTCCAGGCTACCTATCTGTAAAATTTCATAACGATCGGCTGATTCATGTGTAGAAAGGTAACAGAAAAGAAGTTTCATTCAGATTTATTTAGTATGGTATGGATAAGCTTATTTTGCCATGCAACGTCTGCAGTAGACCAGCAGTCGAAAAACAAAACAATAACTGCACATATAGCCATACAGGCCATAAATCTGGAATAGCTCCTAAAACCTTTATTACTGTTAAAACAATAGGTGCCAAGGAAACTCCATTAATCCCGGCGCCCTATGGTTGACATTTGGCAAGTGGGTCAGTCCAAGGCCCCGTGGCCCCCATGGCTATAGGGTTGAACGCCATTAGGCTACGGGGTCGTCTTTATGGCTTGTGGACTTGTGGGCATTGTGGCTATCTGTGGCGAAATTGGGTTTCAGGGTTATGTGAGTTAGGTTAGGGGAGATTTCTTGACCTCATTCGTGGATTTATTTTACTTTATCTTAGACATGATTGTAAAATGGGTACCTCGAAAAGGAGAGCAGAATTTGTACTCAAAAGTACCCGAGATAAGATAATTAGGTATGTGGCCAAAAATGTAGTCACGTGTTTATGAAAATTGAACTCGGTCATGTATGCGCTGTTTTAGAATAGTTACGGGTTTTGGAACTCAATCTTAAGGTAGCAACTGAGCAAACTGCATCACTTAATATGTCCGCCATATTAATTCAAATGGACTGCAACCGTTTACCGCACACATGTTGCCAATAAATTGTATTACTCACGAGTCACAAGTCACGCACTTCGCACGAACACCGCGGCTCGGTTTCAGAACTTTTTTTTTTCAATTCCATATTTGAAATCAGTCAGGAGACGCCTTCGACGAAGACCAGAGACCACATACTTTTTGTTCTCTACTTAAGGAGTTGGAATTTTTATTTCGGAATGCCGAATTAGTGCAAAAAGCTGGCTCTCTCAGCGAGACTGCAATTTGTTTAGGCATTTTGTTCCATTTGCTGTGGGGGACAGAAACGCGCTGGGAATTTATAATTGTTCGACGGCATAGGCTGTATCTATAGGTGCCTTTGTCATTATTGATAGTGCTGTTACTTCTGATGGCATTGTATATATTTTTTTATAAATTACTCCAATATGCTTGATTATTATTGATCGTAAATGCGAACATAAACTGGCAACTAGGCTCTTTTAAAAATACGACTATAATATAAGAAAAGAACATAAATATTTTAAATACTAGAATTTACTTCTTGTAATTAAAAACAGAAATGGCAAAATTCTTTCAACTTTACGATGATTAAGTCATTTCCAAGTAAACTTCTTTTTTAATGGCTGGATAATATTAGCTTCCCAGCAATGGGCTATTGGTAGTTCAATACTGATTGACAGCTAAAAATTATACACTGTAACATGTTTTTTATTTACAATTGAAAGAGTTATTTTAATGGAATTACTGTTAAGCCCTATCTTCTATCTATATCTATATATATATATATAAAATGGTAAACTGACTGACTGACTGATTGTTATTATATCAACGCACTGTCTAAACCGCTGCTCCTAGAGACATGAAATTTGGAGGGTGTGTTCTTTGTGAAGAGTATCCACTAAGAAAGGGTTTTTCGAAATTCCACCCCTAAGAGGGTGAAATTTCACGCGGACGAAGTCGCGGGCAGAAGCTAGTAATTAATAAGACAATTGGAATACATTTATTTAAAAAGATAAAAATTCTTTCAACTGCCTTTTTATATCTTCTCTCTCTAAGTATAAAATAAATACTATTGATTTGTAATTGCAGTGTCCCAGCACTATTTTTTGCTGTTATTATTGAAAACAAAACTCGTCGAGTACTCACTTAGTAGTCGTTTATCGAGACATAATTGTTTTCTTATTAGTACCGATTGAATAATAAGTTGGTTCGTTTTTATCGGCGATTCATTTTCTCACGATAAAGCGAACGCTACTTGATTGTTTAATTTGTAATGTTTTGCAGTGAGGTTTTGTCTTTGACTAATCCCAGTGGGTGTTTTGTTTTTACTGATTTTGACAACAAGTTTTTTTTATCATTTAATTATACTTAGTATAAGTTACTCATAATTTAAATGAATATAAACTAAAGATTGATTTGATTTTTTGTATGTTTGTTTGTTACTCTTTCATGCTAAAACGGCCGAACGGATATAGATGCAATTTGGCACATGGGTAAACCAAGACTTGGATTAGGACATAGGATACTTTTTACCCCAGCATTCCTACGGGATCGAGACTTATGTGGCTGAAACCGCGGGCGCAGCTAGTTATACAATAAAAAATGGATCTCTTACAAATCATACTTTTCTTTTACTATCCAGGAACCAATACGTTATTATAATTGCAAATAGATATCCTGAGATAAATCGCGGGAAATTGCGGTGTCGCGTCACACGGGCGCACGGCGCGACATGCGCTTGCGCTGCCGGCCGTTAAGGTTAAACAGTTAAACATAGATTATATAATATAATTATTATGACAGATAGGTATGTTCGGTATATCATTGGAAATTGATTGTCTTTCTCTTTGGCTTTTATTGGTTTCATGGACTTTGAACAACAATAAAATGTGTTTCTGTCCTGCCTGGGCTGGCTGTCCTGGTGTTTTGTGACGATTGAAGCTTGAATTGAAGCTTTTTAGGTAACACAACAGACTGAAAGCTTTGATGAAGTATTCGTTGTTATCTACCAAAACATGCTCTTAATTAAACACTAACAACAATAGCTGAACTACATTACTAGATTTTAAGACAGTATTTTCTGACTTTGTTCATGAGCAATTGAGTAAAAACGGCTCTGAAATTTACTGAACTGAGTTTACTTTTGCCAATTTAGCTAACCATTATTTTCTTAGCTTAGCTCTAAACTCAAATTCACCATCACTCCAAGGTCCAATCATACCGCAGCGCAGACCCCTACGGCCTTATTACAAAACAAGTTTTAAATCCAGGTTTAAACTATCGAGCTATTTTTAAATTTCGGACTATATTCCGGCGAAGTTAAAGCTCTTATTACAAAAACTGACGTTAAACCCAAGCCTAAGTTGTCAATTTGTATTAAGAACTTTACATTAATTGTCGGAATAAAGTTCAAATACAGCTGGTTCGAAGGTTTAGGCTATGTCTAAAGTTAGAATTCCTTTTATAAGACGGCTAAAGATTTTTGGATTCACTCACTAATATCACATCTGTGATATGTGAACGTGGTCTATGACCATCGTCTCCGTTTCTATAAGGCACTTAACTTTATACATGCGACATATTGCTGCCACTAAATACACCGTATTGTCTATGCCAATGGCTTGTTTATGAATATTTATCTTTTTGCATATGTCTTCGTTTATATTTAAATTTTGAGGCATCGCGAATCTTTTATCTTTACTCTTTTGTTTTTTCTATTTGAGGGCTTGTTCAATATGTACCGAGATTTTTATTATACATTTATACAGTCACGGTTACAATTGGTAATGGAGACAGCAGACTAAATTAGTGCTCAGGCACATCTTCACATCTTCTTTGGCATAAATTCTTCTAGTTAAAATTTGAGCAGTTAAAAAAAGATAATACTCATTTTAATATTCACAGAAATTGTCGTGAAGTGGTCTTTAATTTTAAGAAATTGTTATTTTTTTTTTAAATATTATATCAATAAAAAAGATTCTAATTTTAAATTTCGCAACACCCTTTAAGCAAAGTTTTTGAGCTAACAAATTGTCCGGTGATTTGTCAGCGTCGAATGCCTGGGTTCTTGCGCGCGCGCACCTAATATGGCGGGCCGTCGCTTGACAGCTACACCCGTCCGATTTGGACTCACATCGCCATATAGAGAACGTTTCTTTTATTGTCTCCATTTGCCGAGAATTTTTATGTGAAATTTCGGCATGTTTTCTTTATTTTCATGGATATTTTTTCGCTGCCGGATTTCTCTTTAATGTTGGAAATTATGTTTGTATGTGAGGGCTGTTACTTTCGGCCACCTGTGGCAGTTCGACATATACGGCAATTTCAAGAATATTTACTTTGACGGGACCGCGGTATCGTTTAAAATTGTCTCTCATAATTAAAATGATTTTTTCATACAAATAAAAATTCACATTAATCTTGGAATGTCCACATAATACATCCTCTTTGATAGGAAAACCTCAACAAGTTTTCTATTGATCTTTAACTTATCAAACGTTTGTCTATTGATCACAAATCCACATAGAACTGTGCCAAAAAAGGAATCGTATTGGACCAAGATAAGGATGTTGCGGAAACACAACCAAGTTATTCTAAAAAGATCTTTTTACTTAAAGTGTAGAAAATCTATGTTTAGTTTTCTTGACTTTAAAGACAAAAGGTACCCACAGAGATAAAGGTGGAGTATACTAAAGATTATTTATGTATTGTATTAACAGTGACTTAGTCAAGCCATTGACTTTTCCGCATTCTGCTAATATTGCCTGTTTGATATTTGCTTCGAGTTGAAACCGCGGGTGGTATCAATGTAGTCTGCGAAAGTAGGGTTGATTAAAATGACTTCTAAAGTTAAAATGGTTAAGAATAAAATTGGGTTCAGAAAAGTAGCGCATTCAATTTCACCCTCATCATGTTTTTAATCAGTGATAGGATTAATTTTAACGCCTTGTGTGAATTCAAGTGGTAGTCGGCAGATTTGAAATCATAAAGCGTAAGTATACTTATCAGATTTTGCCGAATGGTCCACAGGTCGAGACCGTTTTGTAAATAAGTATCATTTTGGCAGTTTGAGATCTTTGCCAGTTTAGTCAAAGCAATTTGCGTATCTGTCGCCATCTTGCTGATACGTACCTGTATCACTCTTTTGCGTTTAAGTCGAAATTAAAATACTCTCCACCTAGCTTTGTAAGTTTATGTAAAGAAATAATTCTAAGACCAATACCCAAATGTTTTCGATACTCCACAAAAGAAGATAATTAAATTACTCACAAGCATGGCGTGGAGTTAACATGGGTTCATTAATATCACGGTACTTAAATTCCCATTAACTGGGACCCCAGTATCGGTCACGAGCGCAAGTTTTTTTTTTATTATAGATGTCAAGTGTGAGAATTATTTCGAATCAATGATGGTTCAGCTTTTTATTTTTTTCTTTAGTGTTGTTTGATATTCGATGTATTATATTTTGAGGTATAGTTATCTTTTCCTAAAGTTAGATTGACCAGTGTTTTATTTTAGACAACAACTTTGCTTTAATTTTGCTTTCTATATATTTTCTAGAATCGGTCAGAGTCAGACACTTGTTTTATGCACATGCTCACCAAGATTATATTATACTATTTTACGCACTGCACTTGTAAATTAGGGTTTGAATTCCACAAATTTCTTGCGGATCCCTAACAAACCTATTACCACGTAGATTTTTTTTGATGCTACTTCATTAGAAGCTATTCTCTTGTATTCGTTATTATTTCAACATTGTAATGTTTTTTGTTAATTCTCCGTGGTTGGTTAGATGTGATGTATTGTGTTTTGTGCCGCGGAGAAATTAAATTCTTGCTTGTGAGAAAGAATGTAAAATATACCACGAAATTTTTATTTAAGAGACTGGAAGTGTTATTGTTGATTGAAAATTCAATCAGTATTTAAATGGACACGTATCTATTATTGATTTATATCTTGAGTACCTAGGTTAGGTAATGCGAAAAATGTCATTGATATATTAAAATCCATCAGCGATGTGAACTTATCAAAAAATTGGTTCTCGATTTAGAATTCTGTATTTCTGATTATTACAATTGCAAATTGGCTAAATATAGGTCGCTCACAGTAATAAATAGAAAATAACGGTAACATGTAATTGTAAATACCTACCTAGTTAAAGTGGGAGATTCAATTTACTAATTAACGGATTTCAATATATGCAACAGTTAGAATCTTAAGTAAAGGGACACACTGGATGCAATGCTCTATCACTTAAAATATTACTATCTCATAAAGACACAAATTAATATGATTTAGATGGAAGAGAAGGGTTGTCTAAATGGTAAACTACAGGATGATTTATTTAGGACAGTCTTTACAATCATATTCGGTACCTAGCCTATAATTTTTTTGTTCTGACATTACTGATTACTGTATAGTATTACTGATTCTAATTATTATAATTCTGTAAATACATATTTGTTACGGCCGCGAATCATATTTTAATCAACGTACAACTTAATACTGACCAGCAAATTGCAAAAAACGTAAGAACATTTGAATATCGCAGGCTACCTTAGCGCTTCCCCCTTAAGCATAACTAACCCTGGTGCGTCCCAACTCTTGGCAGATAAAGCAACCGGTCGCGGCGGATTACCGCGACTGGAGTGATGTTAAGATGAACCGATAGCAACCGATCGCTATCTGATCACTAACGTGCCGACTTCGTGGTTAATTGCCATATCCTTTACTATCAACACTGTACAGAGAATTCAATCCTATCCGCAAACAGATAGAGTTGAAAATTGATGAGGAATGTCGTGATTTTTGAAGATAATTTTGATGCTTATAGTATCTGCAATTTGGACTCTGTCCTAATAGAGGTAAGGTTGAAAATGAGTTTCAAAATGTAAGTTGAGGATTTATCATGGTACCTTACTGAGCATTAGATGTATGTACGGATTAAGTGATAAAAATAGTCATCTACACTTCGTTTAAGATAAAGGGGATATTATTTTTATTAGACAAGTAATAAAACTATGTTTTACAACTATTTGTCAAGATAATATAAATCTTCTTCATAAATCTACCGTTGTTTGACAATATATTAATAACTGCGACATAATAAATTATTATTATTTATTGAACTCAAGAAAATTACAGTTAATTTCTGATCTATTGTGCACTTCTAATAACTGTTTCCTTATTGGTAGTTTCCTTGAAGTTCGTTTATTGTGCAGATCGATTTGTTTCCTATGCGCAAGCGCATCTATGTTATAAAATAGAGATTCGAAGAAGTATCGATAGTTTTGTTGTTACTATTACTTACATATTTTTTTGTACTTACTTACATCAAAGTAGTATCGATACTTTATCCAATTTTCTGTTTCTCGAGTTAATAAATTGGGAATTCAGGAGTGACCTTTTTTTAGATCTGAAAATTTACATTATTTTTTACTCTTTGCATTGGTATATAAATTCTTTTGTTTCGAGTTATAGTGCCTCGTAGAGTGTCGATACTTTTCATTCAACACCACATCCCTAGTTATAAATAGAAAGATGCGTATTTCCTGCGTCCTACCATGAATGCTAAGATTTACTTTGAAATGTTTAATAGCAGCATTTGTTATTGGCACTTATCTTCTTATATGGTGCTGGTTTCCTGAAGATCTGTTCGTCACTGAGTTAGGAGTTAGACCTGGGTCTGTTTCTCCTATGTCTTTGTGAGATTTATAAGTCGATGTAATGTTTATGTTCTTAGTTAATAGGTAATCAGTGCGATAAATAGGCTTTGATCTAGTCTTAGATTGTAATAGATGGTTCAGGGTGGTAGTTGGAATGCCACAACGTTAGTCTGTTTAAGGGGTTTACAGGACCTAAACGCAAAAAACGCAAGTTTTAGAAACAATAAAGTTTATGATCGACTACAGTAAACAAAATCAGAAAAATATATAATATTCTTCAGGATATTACTTATATGCTAGGTAGATAGTGTGTTGAAAACATAATGCAACTAATTAGATACGATAGAAAAAAATCATGAACCTCTAAAACTTTCTTTTTACAATAAAAACCATACTAATACACATACAATCATTCTGATTTTTTGTTAGATTTATTCTACAAGCAACATACTAAAACTGTTTTAATTTTTTAGTCCAAACAATAGATTTTTTGTAATTAAATAATTGCTTCACATTTTGCAATAAAAAACCAGCGTTGTGTCACATCTTGCTTTTTTTTTTCTCAGTCCGACAGTGACCGCGCTTTAGGTCATGTAAGCCCTGGTTTATTTCAAATTCTACTGCGGATTTAAAGCTGTCAATTACAGAATTTGTGGAAAACAGCATTGAAACTTGTAAAAGCATATTGGTTTTCTTCATCCCATTTCTGTGCCCTTTACTCAAACACCAGCCGATTTATTTTGTAAAAATTTCAACGTGAAAACTTGTGTGAAGTAAGCTGTCATTCCACTAATGCCAGGGATTAACACTATTGACAGCACAGCTGGGCCTTTCACGACAAATCATCGCATCGGATTGAAACTATTCTTCAGATTCCTAAAACCTCTGATTAGTAGTTTTCTTCTCAAAATGTCAATCATATAATTTGACAAGAGGCTGGACCGGTAGTGCTATTCTGTAAAAAGAGCTTGAAGTGAACAGTGCATCACTAGTTTCAGATGGGATGGCCACCTACTGGGGCCATCACTAATTAAAACACAAAGTCCCCGCGGCCGCGCCACATCCGTCTGTCTTGATTTTGATTTATAATTCATTAAGATTTTTTGTAAATTGACTGAAATATGACGATGATTGTTGAAGATATCAAAAAACATCATGCCGTCTAAATAATATCTGTCTTTAAAAAAATAAAAATCAATGTTTGATATGTTTGTCCGCGTTCCGACACTATTGGTCAGATTTTGATGAAACTTTGGTACCCTACCAATTCTGGGGACGCCCGTGAGGGTTCCTAATTATTGAAACATGGGAAAAAGTAACAAAAACTACTGACGCGGTACGAAGTTCGCCAGGTCAGCTAGTTTAAAATAAAATAGAACTCTTATTTATTTATTTAATACTTCAAGCACATAAATGTACAGAAGTGGACTTAATGCAATAGGCATTTTCTACCAGTCAACCTTCATCTTTGGATATTCATAAATGAAATCGTATTTGAAATATATTTAAGCAATTTAATTAATTTTTTAAGCCGCGGGCAAAAGCTAGTTCGTCGAGAACATTGGTCCTTCGAGCCGGATGTATTATAGATAAGTATAATATGTAGAAAGTTAAAATAAGTGGACTGTTTAAATATGATGATCACGTATATTACTAACATTAAACGGTTAAATACCACCGACACGAAACGAACAAGAAGCTGGGATGACAGTTCATTTCAAGCTCACTTTACCCAAGTTTTCATAGTGTTTTACAATATAGATTGATTTCAAAAGTTACCGAGCATTAAAATCCTTTATATTAATTGATATAGCACCCAAGCTACACACAGGTTTAAAATAATGATACCTAGATATCGTCTAACAAACAAAGCCGTTGGCAGAGCTATTGAGAGTTACGAAGTGTCGATAGAGCATCCTGTGCTATCCCTATAAATACACTATTGTCCCCCGGCGATACAATGGACGGGATAAGCTCATCCACTCTGCACTAGGCGTTATTGTTTAAGAGGAATCAAGGATGTAGGCTGTTTTTATGTTTATGTAGGTGATGCGAGGAATATAACGTCTAAGCTAAAATTGTTCGCCTTTAAATTGTATTTGCGTACACAACTACACATTAAAGTTTTTGTAATAGACGAAAACACACAATAAATGGTTTGCCGTCCCTCAGTCACTGGTAAGATGTGGACATGGAAAATTGCGAAATGGTATAATTATTGTAAGTATTTGGTTTAAGCACGCAATTTTGGATTAGAGACGGATTCGTTACAGGACGGCATCAACGCGCAACTGTAACCATGAATTTAGCACATGATTCGATGCCGCCCTGTATAGTAAAAGGCTTGAATTCTCCATTTTGTCAGGTTCTCTATAGATAGTGGTCTATGACATGATATTAGGGTACCTAAGTATTTAATATTCAATAGTCGACTACCCTTCCTTAGACCTTCATCACTCCCAAAAGTGCCTTCATATCGTTTGCACGACCATTCCATACTTTTCCGTTTCTACCAACACATTCTATTCTATAACGACTGCCAATTTGTCCATTCGACTGCTGAATGCTCCTATACCTCGGTTGATATCTGCAGTATTATGTCGGAATAGGACTAACAAATTGTTATGGTTGCCACCACTTCGTTTTATTGCCCTTTGTCTAAGTTTTTTAGGTCTAGACATGGTCTAGGTATACAAATGGCTATCTGAGCTGGAGTAGAAGTTATGACTGTAATGCTTAATGTCAATTGCCAAATAGATTGTGCTGGAAATTGAATGAAAGTGATTGGAATATTAAGTCTGGGTGTCTTGTGTAGATGTTTCTTTGAAATTCTTTTGGAGAAGGAACTAAAGGCAGAATAGTTAGCTACTTGTTTGACGAAAACTATCCTTATTTATATTTAACTAGATTCCGCCCGCGGGTTCACCCGCTAGCTATGTCGATAAAAACTATCCTCTGTCCTTCCCCGGGATACAATCTATCTCTCTGCCTTTTATCGAAATCCGTTCAGTGGTTTAGGCGTGAAAAGGTAACATACAGACAGACAGAGTTACTTTCGAATTTATAATATTAGTACGGATTTGAGCTTACGTTGTCCCGTTGCAAGACATAAGCTTTCTCCATTCAACTCCGCTCTGTCTTCAAAATTATCCTTCTTCGATGTAAAGTCACATCCTACAGGCAATCGCGAAAGTTCAGTTGTAGGCAGATAAATATAGCTAAAGCTCAAAAGCTTTTCATAAATGTGAAGGGGTAAAGGTTCCAACATACAGGCGCGACACGCGATATACCTAATCGCGCGCGACACAAAGGCACCGCTCGTTGCGCGACTTGCGGTGCCTTTATGTCGCGCGCGATTTTATCGCGTGTCGCGCGTGTGTGAAGGACCCTTTTATTGTCTCATCACAACACAAGTTTCAATCATACTTCATACTATCGTATCCGACTTCATATCCTACTAATCTAATCCTTCCTACTAATAATATTATAAACGCGATGGATCGATGTTTGTTACTCTTTCACGCAAATACTACTGAACGGATTTTGATGAAACTTTACAGTAATATAGCTTATACATACATCAGAATAACACATAGTGTACTTTTATCTCTATTTTCTCACGAGACTTATGCGGGTGAAACCGCAGGGCGCAGCTAGTATAATAATATTATAAATGCGAAAGTTTGTGAGGATGGATGTATGTTTGTTACTCTTTCACGCAAAAACTACTGAACGGATTTCGATGAAACTTTATAATAATATAGCTTATACATCAGAATAACACATAGGATACTTTTTAACTTTCTATCTCTATTTTCTCACGGGATCGAGACTTATGCGGGTGAAACCGCGGGGCGCTGCTAGTATTTAATTAAGGCTGAGCTTCTGGTTTTTACTGTCATTTTCAACATTAAAAACGCAGATTCTCAGTGTAATAATAGGACAAAAAAAAATTGTTTCTCATAATTCTTATAGCAAACAAAGCGCATACCTCACAGTATCTATTGCCCATTGAACCGCGATGCGCATTGTATGCAGCGCGCGCGCAAGTCGTCACGGTTTGGCGCGCAAGGTTCAGGGGGCGTGGTCGCCAAGCCTTATTGTTTGGCGCTAAAGCTATAATCTTGTGTTTAACAAATGGGCATGACCTTGAGGATTTGCGGAATGACCTTTATTTTAACAAATTCTTCCTGGGTAGGGTAATAACTACATATAATATGGTTCATAGGTATGCTACATGATTGTGTCTTACGGGTCATGCATAATAATAATGCTTAAATTCATTATTTAAATAAAAAAAAATATAGTGGCACTCTAGGAGTGCCGGCAGAAGTGCAAACTTGAAAAAACAGTAATTTTATAAATATGTTTGAAGTTCATTCTTCCCAAAGAAAATGTACCGCGCGTTGATGTCTTTATAATGGCCAAAACTTAAAACAGAGTGTCTGTGTGTACTTTACGGTAACAGTGTCGGGAGTTCAATGGTTTTTTTCTCATCTCAAAAAATGCTAAAGAAGTTTTCACTTCAAAAACAATGATATCGCCGCGCCGTGGAAGTAGACCACGGCGAAGAGGTGGTGTGTCGTTTGCAGGGCCAACACCAACATTACCAGAGATCGCACAAGGTTTGGAAGGAAAAAAGGGAGGCCTTTGCCCAGCAGTGGGACACAATATAGGCTAACAAAAGAAAAAAAAAAAGAATAAATAACGGTAATAATAATAACAATAACGGTACTTTGACAACTAAAAGTCCCAGTTCCTTTTCTTATTAACATAATATCTTATGTTTTAAACAACAATTACTCTATGGCACGTGGAAACGCAAACAAAACTTTATGAGCGTGTGCGCTTGCGCATTGTGTGCCGCGCACGCGCCGTTACGGTATTGCGCGCAAATTTCAGGGAGGGGGGGGGGGGCGTGGCCTGCGAAGCGCTGTTGTAGCCGCGAAGGTGGTAAACTGAACTATAATTAATAAATTATTATGCGGAGTTAATTAGCGGGTTTCAAATTAACTGAACTACAGTGTAGCTGTTATAAAAATATTAAGTATCAAAAGTTGTATTTTTATTAGAGATAGGCAAATAAATGTAGATAAAATGACTTTATGACTTTTTTTTACTTTACTTTTTTATAAATATACTGGGTATATCAAGTAGTTTTATGCCCCTAATTACCTACCTAATTAAGTAGAATATTTTAACCAAAATTCCGCTACAAAATACAACTCTGTATATTATAGACATGCTAACTTTTCTAGTTACCACTTGATGAAATTGAGTTGTATGCACCTACAACAAAGAAGCTCGGGTCTGAATTGTGCGCATTCTTACTTTCTCTAATTAGTTCGATTACATGCAGCTCCCGATTTTAATTAGTTACAAGTTTATCTCCTGCTGACTAGATACTTATTGTTTTAGACCTGTCTGTGTATAATCGACAGAGGAAGGAATAAAGAGTCAGGGATATTAGTTCAAGACCAACCCGCACTGGGCCCGCGTGATGCATTACGGCCCACTCCCTCTCACCGGGAGGAGGTCTGTGTCCCAGCAGTGGGAACAATATAGTTTTTATAGCCATTTTATACATCATTTATCATTATCATTTATAATCTTATGGGCACGCTCGTTCGCATCACTTTCTATAAGGCGTGATTGAAGTCAAGACAATGCCCAAAAAAAATGACATTATCACCATCCTCATGTCTTGTCTACTTCTTCCATACATTTCTATCATTCTTCTTTAATACAGCTTTTTCTTCTTCGTATCTTTTTATTTTCAACAAAATACAGTACAGTACAATCTAAGAATGCTGTTAATTCCATTATGATCAGGGTTTCCATTTCGATGCCGCGCCGGATATAGGGGGCTCTGCAATAACTTACACCCGATATTATCAGCCGAGCCGTGAAGATTGCTATCAGCTGCTACATGGAGTTTAGTCTTAACTTACAGCTGGTCTGCGACACCTTGGACACTAGTGTCGGACATTTGGGGACCTATTTAAATCTATTTACACTAACGAGATCCTGTTTGAGGATGGTTGAAATGACGCATGCTTTATCAATTTGTTGGTTATCAGCATCGCCTTTAATTTGTATTACACTTTGTAAAAAACCATAAAGATGATTTTGTCTCTTTCATTATCATTTAAAATGACTCTGAGTACGTCTTCCAATACTTTTTTTACTATATGTACATGTTCAGCATCTATAAACAATTCGTTGAATTATTGAATCTATCAAACATTGTCAATTACCCTGCATCTTCTAGTAAGTCAACATGATTGTTCAATATTTTCTCAGATACAATACGAGAGTGCTCGTGGTGACCTCTGGCGGCTAATTTCCTTCCTCCGAAGATAAGACGGTTCATAGTGGCGCTGATTTATTATTTGCTATCTCTGCCCTTTAGAGAAACGATTAAGGTCAAGTTGTAAAGGAAGGAAATGGTATATGAGCACGTAGGTACCTATAGTCTGCTTAGAGAGTATTGTCAGGTCGTTTGTAAGTATATCTGCTTCAATACTTGTTAAATTTTATTCATTATTTAATATACATGTAGCCTTCATACATAGTCTACTAAGAAACCCACTCTCAAGATCTTCTAATGTTAGAGAAAGAACTTTAGAACTACGATTCATTTCACGATTTTCAATCTGTATTGGCATTTCGGTGCTCCTAAAGGAGTACCTAAATGAAAACCAAGGTTGTATTTCCTTTAATACTCACTCGGAGTTTCTCACCCGTTCTTCTGCATAGGAACCTACTACGGTTTGGAATGAGCAACTGACTTCATCTTTCTGTCTAACCGACCCCTTGACAATTCAAAAGTTTGTTTGTTTATTAGAAATAAATGCTTTAAGTTTAAGTTTGAACACAAAAAACGAACAATATCAAACATAGCAAATATCCATTCAAATAAAACCACTACATCACCACAATCTCTGACCCACATACCTGCAAATCCCATCCGATGCTCTAACGGCTCATTCCATACAGTTAAGATCCAAAAAAATGTTGGCAGATCCTTGTATAGACGTTCTTAGTACGCGTCCAATCGTCCATTGAGTAACGGTGTTGCCAGTAAGTGTACAATTAGAGGGACCCATGCTTGTAGTAAAAACGTTGAAGACCTAAGTATAGATGATACTAGAAATGACTGGATTGAGGATGTAGAATTGGAAATGGAAGGGGCAAGAAGCTTTTTGGTTGGTGACTGTAGATAGGTTATGACTATAATAAATATGGAAGAAAATAAAATACAGATTTCAGTTTCCATTGATGTACACGAACTGATGAATAAAATAGAAGCTCAGTGTGGCTATCTTTACGTATGTCAATTTTATTGTTTGAATATTAAGACAATACGAATACAGCATCGATTTGATTTTAGCTGATGAATGGAAACAGCAAAATATTGACATTGTTAACAAAGTCTGTTTGTTGCGAAAGCTCAAAAAGCAATAAATAATGTTGAACATACATATAAATATAACAATTCTTTTGTAAGTAGCTTCAAAATCTTAACCATTAGCCTTAAACGAGTCCATATTTACAACCATTTTGAAATAGGTTACCGTTCATTACAAACCATCTTGAAATATGTTCACTCACTCATTCATATTCCAAATAATGCACTCGACCCACTAAATATGGACGACATGATGATTCATCTCCTTTTAAATTAAGAATAGCTGCAAAATGCGTGCGCGCACGAATATGTCACATAATATTGTAACGGTTTTTATGAGAACTGTGGATGTAATATTATATTGAAATGGTTTACAGCGTCATTGGCCCATTACCCTTTTAAGATGTGATTGGTTTTTCGATTGTAGATTGCACAATATTATTAGCAACCATTGGGAGGAGATATTGATAGACTTATGAGCTTGGTAGTGATATTTATTTTTTAGGAATATTGCTTCATTGTTTTCTCACCTTCTCCTAAGTATTTATGATTCAATTATTTCAAATCCTTGAAATTATTCCCTTCCCTGTTAATTATTATGTATCTCTATCTAAATTACACTCCAAATCATTACTTCTTCTACATCAATATGTTTTCTGGACTCCAATGAATTATCAGTCAAAGATTTTAAACCCATTACTTTATTCCCTTCTCTTAACATTCTTAGCTTTCTCTGTCAAAGTTAAATTTAGCTTTTCTAGTATGTACCATTTTTATCTTCGCCAACGGACAGTGGGTCAACAACATTTTCTTACTATCATCTAAAAACGTTGACCGTTTGAATGCAGTTGATTTTCGAGAATCTTGCGCCGCTCTGTTTAGGGAGAGTGCGAAAAAAAGTTGCAATGACAAGTGCGCGGGCGCAACGGTTCGACACTTTATATGGGATAGCCGGATCCTTGTGGACTTGCTTCGCATGATTGAGGTTGGTTACCTTACCCGTAAGGTACCTGGTTAAACTATTTTAATGGACGGCCTCCTTGTGTACCTATCTATACCTACTTACATATGGATGCCGATTGGCTCATTGTTAAGTACTTGCATACCTACTCCCAAATGCAATGACCCGAAGGTTCGTTGATTACATAAGCGGTTGTATTTACGACACCCTGTTCAAAGTGAATCAGTATTGCATTTATTTAGTGATGAACGTCTTGTTTGCATTTCGCCATTTTTTTTTGTAACTCCTTCAATGGCTTCAGCTGGTTATCCATTTGACACATGTTTTGAATTTCGCCTCCTATTGACGCCTTAACTATTACGCTGCAGTACCTTAAGTAGGTAGGTCCATTTAACAATAAGCATTAACCCCATTTCTCTACAAGCAACTCTACTCACCGCTGACCGAAGCGTGATAATTCAGATAACTACCATCCATTACGATTCTAAAGATAATCCCGAAACAATTGTTGTCGAAAGCGGCAAACACTTAAAACCGATTATGTGCGCCCGCGCCGCCGAACCTACCACCTAAGGCCGGGTGTACACGATGTATAAGTGGAATGCGCTGTTCACACGTAAGCATCTCGCGATTTATGTTGTTTACATTGAAGCTAAGTTACGAACAAAGGGAGCCCATAAGTGTGAATTCGGCTTTTTTGAAAAAGAAGAAAATATATGTTGGTTTTTTTGTGGTCAAAAATTTGTTGAAGGAGTGGACGGTAAATTGCAGGCTAATGAATGTGCAACGGAAGCCCTTTGTCTTCGAAATTTATTGGTATTTTATTTGTGTCCCAAATAAAATACCAATAAAGCACAGCTTCCATTCTCAACCCCACTTCTTTACCTACCTACACAAGGTGGTTCTTGCTGAGCTATAACTCTTGTTGCTCTGGTTGCTCAGCAAGAACCAGGAAAAGCTGTAATATACTAAGAAACTGAAATAAACACAATGAGTGATTAAAAGAAAAATATCCTAGGTATAATATAGTACCTACCCTCAAAAAGTTAGTTGACATTTTTCCACTTCAGCAGTTCAGCTGTGACACATGAGTAGACAAACGGAAAGCTTTATCTCTGTACCGTTTGTCTACTCATGTGGCTGTGATGCCACATTATGATTTAATATAAAAAAAAATCTTGGTTATTTGACTATTATTGACTTGATTATTTTTTAATTAGAAGTCTTGATTATTTTTAGTAGTTGATTTGTCAATAAAAACGTTTTAAATAGTGTACAGTTAAACATTTGGAACCAGAATTTTAAATCATAAGGTGATGAGTCACAGCTGAAATGGAAAAATGTCAACTAAATTTTGGAGGCCCCTGTACATTTACAAAGCAAAATTTGTTTAACCTAACGGTTCAGGGAGGTTTAATTTAGTTTATCTATATATTGAGAATTGATCTAAGAAAGGCTGGTGATTTTCCAACAACAACATTAGCTTACAAGCTGCTTCCCTTCAGTCACTATTCAATTTGTACTAACTTCTAAAGTCCTCAAGATAAAGTCCTCAAGATAATTTACATTTCCGCTATTGTGTTAGAAATCAAGACGCTGCGAATAAGTGCTTCTGACTCATTTGAACATGCACCCGTTTACATTACAATAATACGACTTCCCTTGAAGAAACACCTGGTTCTGCAATAATCATAACATTCATAATAAGTATTGTTGGCACATGCTAAGATGAACACGTTTTGAGTGCAAATCATCTTTGTCAGCAAGCATTCATTCAATACTTAGTTTAGTACTGACAATGACAAATATCATAGCGTTACACCTGTTAGGATTGTTATTGTACAGTTGTGCTACTTAAGTATGTTTGCTTTCGATGCTTTTTATTATAGCTTAAGTTGAATTTAACATCATCAATAGACAGGTAAGGCGTAGTCGAATCTTTATCCAAAATATTGCAACACTAGTTTCTGCCCGCAACTTCATCTGCGTGTAATTTGTTGTTCCCCACCTACCTCGTCGCATCGTATCGCTTGCCTGCGCTAGTACTTCGTTTTCACTAAGCGTTCTTACTGACTTTTTTTGCTCGGCTCCTAACGTGAAGTTTGTATAGCCTTTCTCACGAATTTTGGGCTATCAAATGCAAAACGATTTTTTCAAACCCGACTGGTCGTTCCGGAGATTACCCCGTACATACAAACTTACAAACAAAGAAATATTTACATCAGTATAGATATACATATAAGTGAATATGATATCACGAAAGGTGTAGCTGTAGATGGTCTTGAAATCTAAATGATGACTATTATAGAGAATGCTAATGATGGCACTGTATTTATTTATTTAGTAGTTATCAAACAAGGTGGAACTGATGTTAAAACTAACAATGTAGTAGCTGAGGAAGCACAAATCACGTCAAGTGCAAATTCAGACGCGAACTTTCTAAGTCCCGAACAAACTCTAGCGACTAGTCCGGAAGAAGACATTTTACATACAAAATTTCACATTTTCTCAGTAGATTTAACACTCGATGCTAAGTATTGTTGTCGCGAGTCTAGTTGACACAGTTCCGTAATATCTACATACGTACAATGGATGGGTGTCTGTCGTTGTAAATCAAATAACAATGACATGTTCTTTGGCGCGAAACTAAATAATGTTGTTTGACGTTTACACAGTGCCTTTATTATGATGAAACTCGCATGAAATGGATGGGGATTTAAGAAGTTATGGCTTGTTGGTGTTGGATGAGTATGCCCGATATGTGCATTTTATTTAGTACGAGTACATTCTACCAGTACCATTTACATTTCATTATAGGATGGAATCAAGCCTTGGTGAAGTATATTAGAGTGCTATTATGAGTCAAAATAAGTAGTTAGTTAAACTAGCGCTACTGCCAGCCTGCATCACCCCCGCTGGTCAAACTTCGTACAAAGCCTTCCCTCCACGACTTCTAAGCACAACACAGACTGGAGCATTCTCCAGTCTGTTCTAATGTGGACAATTGCTTTTATTTTGACTGGTCGAGTTTGTCCTAGAAACTCTTTTGTTAACAGTTCCCGAATTTGCCTCTAACATTATGTAAGCGGCAAATTGATTATTATCATTAAGTATATAAAATTAGTCCATGGTGCATGGATCTTAGATGAACGTGTGCAAAGTAAACACGAGTCACATACATATATACTTGAAACAGACAACAATTCTCACAAAGTGGACCACCATAAGTACAAGGTACTTGTTTCTTTGCTCCTAGGAAACTACACATGGTGGTGATTTAAGTTAGACGTAGCGACAAGACTTGCGGCTTTTTACTGCCTATTAACGTCAGCAGAGACATATTTCTTCGGAATTATGAGCGTAATACGGTAATAACTGGGACTACTACATTGTCCGTGGTGATTGCTGTTACTAAAATGTCTCAATCAGAAGTTATTTTAGAAATTCTGCACATGGCAGGACACACTTAGTCCTAAAATAGTGAATCGAATACAAAATATGTTTAAAGATTAAGTGTAAAATCATTTTATCCAGCAAAAAAGCAAACATCATATTGAACGAGGTAAACGATGTTTCGGCAGACAAGCAAGAAATTTAAATAAATAAATATTATAAATGCTGTTCCTTGGTTAGGACATCACTTAAGAACGGCTGGACCGATATGGAAATATTTTTTATATGTTCGTACCTTGTAGTCCATAAGTTTTCGGAAAATGTTTAAATCCGGCCAAAATTTAATGTGCTTTTTTCTATGGGATTTTAGGAATGGGTGACGTGTGTCTGGTCAGCTAGTTTTCAACAAATATGAACGACAGTGTTACCCTACTCTACCAAAGTATTATAACCTTCATCATTACTGACTACCATTTGTACAATACCAAAGTTGGATAGAAAACCTACCGTTGCTTCGTCACTAGCATTAGGGTCAATAAGCCCTTTACTGTTGTTTCAAGTATCGATAAAATAACTGTCTGTTATATGTGCATTATCAACTATATTTAACTTTCACTATCAGAAATTTAGAAGTAGGTATCTAACAAAGTATTTTCTCTACACTTTAACTTTTATGGCAATAGCTGTGTGTGACAGTGTGTGAAGTGGCTCGCACCTGCGAAGGGCTTAGATAGTTTTAAATATCTATTGAGATTGGAGTGTCGTATTTTGCCAACTGGGGGGCAAAAAGACAGCAGTGAATGGAACAAGGCTGTCAATTGATGATGAGAAGATGATGATTTTGACATTTGGATATCCTATCAACTAAATTATCGTTGTTCAACATTAGTAGTTTGGAGAAGATAAAGCAATAGACATTTTATTTAGAACATAATGTAGGTAAGAACAACCACAATGACTCGAATGCAGCGGAAAATCAATCAAGAAACGTTCTAAACACTATAAACTACCATTAAAAACCTATTTAAATCACTGATCGAAACAACGAAACCGACCTATATGCATGTGGAACATCAAAAGAGTTCCCGTCAATAAAGTTTGACCGAAAGAAATGATTGCTCAAGCTTTCCAGCAATTGGCACGGCTAGTGGCCCAGATTCGTTACAAGAATAACCACGTAACAACTAGAATGTAGGTTAAACAGGCCTTTGGTTAAAAGGAACGGGCTGCGGTTCGATAGGGTGACAAAAGGTCGCTGAGAATTAGCTGGAAAGTAGGCGGTAGCGGTAGTTAGGTCTTTTGTGCACTTAGAACTTTATTGGAATGGAGTAGTTTGTTGTACTGGGATGTAGGACTTATGGACATAGAGCATGTAACACTTTACTTATGGACTTGTACAATATATTCTGTGCTGGTATAAGTGCGCAGTGCTGCACACCCCTACCCTATTTCAAGTTAAACAAATATCAACTTTATTTAAATGATGATTATATTGATTTCAGAGTGACTAGCACTATTGACAAAGTTATAAAAATGTTTGAAGTTGTAGCGTAAACTGAACTTTATTGTGTAGGATTTAAGTTATTTTTCCATTAATTCCTATTTGTTTACATTTTTTGGCAAATAAATCGCGAATGCACGGTAGGTACTTAGCTTACTTTTTTTTACATTAGGGTTGTTGTACAGTTGCCAGCACATCAAGCTACCCGAAACTGTCAAATTTCCGAATCAATTTTGAACCTTAAGCTTTAGCGATAAAGTTGAAAATCTATTAAAGAAAGAAAGAAGATTGTAATAGCTTGATGTGCTGGCGTCTGTACTGGGTTTGTTGTTGTGTTGGGCTTATTTGGGAATAGGTGTTTGTGGTCAATGTGCGGTTTATCTGCAATGTAACAGGAATTATACGAGCCAAATTAAATTAGATAGAATAATAAACATTTTTTAGAATACGAATAGATAGAATTTTATAATTCTCCTATTTATTTACTTTAAATAAAATGTAAAAGAATTATAAAATGCTATCGATTCGTATTCTAAAAAATCTCAACCAATTATGCAAAGGTGGGTCAGCTAATTGCTATAAATTGACTACAGTAGGTAGACTGTACGTGGCTTTCAAAATTATAGAAGGCAGTGGAGTTCGTCTTGTGGCACATGAAGCGATGATTAAAAAAAGTTTCTAATTTATATATGAAATGCAAATGACGTTTTTAGTTAGCAGTTTTATTGGGATTCGCAGCTTTAATACACCATGCTGAGACTGGTATTTAATACGGGCTCTGCCCATTACCTTCTTCCAAAAACAATTAGAATTTTATTTTAAACCTGTTCGGTTGTTCAAAAGGTGAGCAAACGGACAAACAATCATTTCCTCTTCATTAAGTACGAGAGTATATTAAAATGACGCCAACGCGTTCAAATACTCGGTCAACTAAAGTGTTCAACATATGAATATTCAGAAACGGTCAGTGACTAAGCTCCGTCGCCTCAAAACCACGGATCTTAACAATTTTTCTCTTTGTTGTTGAACTGAGTAAACAGCTGATTCACTAACATGACTCAATGAACCGTTCACCTTCTTTTTTTACCCAATAAAACTAATAACTAAGTGTATGAACGTCGGACTAATTTTATGACATATAAAATTACCAAGTAGGTATATCTCGATTTTATGGAGATTTATTTGGAACAGTATTGAAATTTGATGATAATCAGTAGTTATAAATGACTTAACTTCCTTTTTTATTTGAATAAAAGAACGGAAAGTAAGAGTAATGCATTAAAAAATCATTTTATAAGTCTACTAAAGTGGAATTTTTTGTGTTGGTCACAGTAAAATCGATATTGCAATACAATTTTTTATTCAATTACTTTCTATTATCATATAAAACTTCTTTTAACCTAACGAATAGGCTGTTCAATAATTTCCATTGTCAAAATCAGAATTCTATTAAAAAACACTATTTTTAAATAGTGATTTCTATGTAACCAGCATAATAACTTAATCTGTCCGTTTGAGGTGTGAATATCTCACGGCGGCTATACTTTATCAAAGGTTTTACGATCTTGGGATGCTTCTCGCATTGGTCACCACTTCGTTAGTGAGTTATATTCGAAGATTTAATCGTGGAACGTTTATCACGAAGATGATATTAAATTAAAAGGGAACGCATCAATAACTGTCAAATTCAAATGACATAAGCTGTCATGTTTCTGGCGGGAAGATCGGTTTTCATGTGAATTTTACTTAGTGCACACTAAATTGTGACTACGTAGGTAATATTTTTTACTTTATGATCTTTCTGAGATATTTATGTTGGCCTACACGGGGTTGCCGATTTGCCGTGATTCATTTGACTAAAATACTAAATTTCAGAGAAATTAATCATGGTAATGTAGAATGAATGGCACTAAGTTGCGACAATTTATTTACGCAACACGAACATCACCTTACACCTGGTATTTTAATATCATCATCAATCATTATTTTCAGCTCGTATTTACCCTATAAGCCTTTTGGTATTTAAGCCTCCAATTTGACATTATCCATGAATTAAACACGACCTAAACTGTATCAGTTTACGCAAGAGGGGCCATTAAATACCGAATGTTAGTCGAAACTTTACGATGGCGATCAATGGGCCATAAATGCGTGTATAGTGGGCTGCTCTGACCCCAATGAGACCTATTTTGACGTCATAAGAGTGCATTGAAAGATTTTGATGGGTACATGACGTTGAAGTATAGCTATTGTTTTGAGCTTTGTTGATCGAAGATTCGGTAGATGACGCACGATAACCAGTGGACAGGACACGATATACCTAGAAAGAATGACAAAACACCTAGTAGGTATGATATCATGGTTTGGGGAGCACCATGGAATTATTGCATAGGCATATTTTAATGTGAGAGTTTTATAAAGAGTTTCGATTCGAAATTTTTCATCAATAATTTTCCATCCACATAAAGATTTAGGCACACAATGCGGAGTCTCCCTTTCTGTTTTATACCTTTTTACCAAAACTACTGATCAATCCTCTTCATACTATAGAAGCCAATAGAAGTAGCGTAGTCATTCGGTCCCACCTCCAGTCCGTAGCTAAGGTATGTCCAATGTGGTGACACTACCACAAAAAGTACCATATTAATGTTACGGCTAAGCAGTAAAAATACTTGCTGTGAATTAATATCACGCCTCGCGGCAGTTTCCGCCAGATGGCGGTGTATGTTTTCTATAATGTTAGTTTGTTCTTATTAAAACAGGCGGCGCGCGCGCATGCAACTGTTTTCTTTCCATTTTGAAGCTGAATAGGGCTGCCAAAGTTAATAGAAATGTTGTGCGTGTTGTTTTTCGGAGTTGTGGATTAACAGAATTGATTGGGGGTTGAAAATGATAGATATTTTTGTTGATTACAATGTTTTTTTTGCAGCATTGTACCTACTCTATAGTAGGTACTATGAGAGAGTGACGAATAAAGTTAAGTTAGAAAATCATCAAAGCTCATCGCACTTTTCCTGTGATAGTAATGATCATAAATTGTCTTATTTTGAAGATACAATGCAATGCGTTGTATCTGCTAAAAGCTACTACATTGAATTCTCCATTTTTATATTAATCCTGAAACTAACAAGTGGCAGCCCTGTACTCCTGTAAAGGATTACACTACTGACGCGTGTTATTACAGTATTACAGTTAAAATTAACTGCCGTAAAGTTTTCAAGTTCATAACACACAGTAACCGAGGATTATTTTCAGATGATTTGTTTTGGTTTTTTTAACATTAACTAAACGATAGTCGTTCCGTGAAAGGTCATTGATATTTTAATGTAAACTTTATGATTTATTGTTTGATTTCTTGGGGTAAACATGAAGACTAATTTTTATTTATATTTAATTAAAATTAACTCCTCGAATTTTATTGACTGTTTCTGAAATCCTATTATAGTAAGTCCGTACATTTCGCCTAGTCTGATATGTTCAAATTCAGTGTAATAGGGGCAATGATTGACTCTGGGTTGCTACTGAGAAATTCTCCATAGAGAACCTAAACACTTTGCCTGCCCTAAACACCAAACCCAAAACGTTCAGCATTTGCACTCCCGACCAAAACAAAGAGTACAAAGAGGTAGTCCATTCAATGTTTACTGTATTCTAACGTTCTTAATTCTTTGTCCACAGGCGTGTGCCCCTCGCTACGTATCCTACGTGTCAGCCAAGCTGGACCAGAGAGACCCAGTGGGTACGTGCTTCGTCGCCAACTCACCAGACCTGAGTGACGTCAAGGAGTTCTCCCCGTGCAGAACATGTAGGTATCTCGAGGACATCGTCGCACACGCATGTTCATATGCATGCGTGCATGAACAGACTCGCGGAATAGATAAAGCTCTTTTTATCTATTCTGGCAGACTCATGGGTTATTGGTGGAGGTGAAGATATCCTAGAACGTGACTTCTTGCAGCATATGTTACATTCCATACTTCACATGAATTACTGAACACTGTTGAAACCACATTACCGAATCGAAATCAGTATGAATACATCGATTTCATTTCAAAGAAAATTCACCTAGGTTGTACAAAAATCAGGTTCAATTTTACATCAACTTTTTAGAATAAAAAGTTCACACCCTCATAAAATGGCAACACAGTCCGTAGTAAAAGGGCGCCAATGGAGCCATCATGGCCGCAACAATGGCGGTCATGAAAGCGCGCGAAAACCGACTCACTTCCGCCGGTAATGGCGGCAGGCAAGGGAATTAGCGTGACGAGCCTGAGGCACTGAACATGATTTACGATACCACTTTCGTGTAAAACGATAAATTTAAGGGTCACGTTACATTACAAAAATATCATTGTGTGATTTGATGGTTTTTTGAAATGTGAAACTTTAATTTTTATTTGCGATCGCCCACACAAACTTTGAGGGGACCACACATTTGTATGTAGCAATATTCAATCATTTTTAGTGTCGTAACGATCTAGTTTTCATTTTTATTATGGTCGTTTTTTTATATCCGGTAAAAACATTTTTTATTTTATACAGACACTTTCAACACACTGCACATTTTTCACACAAACAAAAATATTACGCATATAATATTTTATTATAACAGGTTTAAACAACAAAATAACTATCTATGCTTTCTTTAGGGTTCCGTTCAGTGGACGAGGGTGAGTATCTTCTGAGGTAAAGTTCGATGTGTAACGCACTTGTCGACCAGTAGAAACTCATACACTTCATCATTAATGTATGATATGAACATGTTGACCCATCTCATACATTCGTCAGTTGTCTTGGAAATGTGAAGCCAAGGCCACTTTTACCTAGCCAGTTTGGCGAATAAAAAAAACAAAAAAAAAACAGAAATTATAATTTGAAATGACATTGGCAACCCCATTGAAAAATACAGGGTGGAATAAGCTTGAATAAATAAAAGCCATTTTTGTATTAATAAAATAATATCTATTAATCGCCATTCTTAGACTGAAACCTCATTGCTGTTTTTGATACAAAACTGAATTTAATGAATCCGTTTTAGATAATTATATTAATTTTTAGATAATTTGATTTAATAGATCTCCTCTTATAACCATTATACACTTAATAACATAAATGTTTATGTTTGCATGTATCTTTAATGTATGTGTACCTATGTGTCGTATTGTGTTCTTTTAATTTTTTTTTTGTAAAAACACTCCACAATGTGTATGGAAAAATCACTACAACAATGCAAAAAAGGATTAAGTAGCTTTTCGTGCTAAGATTATAATATATAATCTACCTATTTTAAACCAGTAGCAAGTTTTGAAAAAATAACTACCTTTTCAATAAGCAATACACACGACAAAATTATACAAAAAAAAAAAATATTAACTGGATACAGTAAAATATTTCAAGTTTTAGGAATTCAAGATAGTTACATCGTTTTCTTTTATTAATTATAAAAGAACACATTTAACATCGATAATATTATTTTAATAACGCAACGATAACACTGTATTTTATAGAAAAACATCTGTATAATAAATAAAAATATTCACTTATACAGTCAAGCACCCTGTATGTTACACTGTATATTAAGGCATCGTATAAGTGTATAATTCATTGCGGGTCCATATTGATTGTTAATTGATTTGTTTTTAATTTGCAGCGAGTTACGGACAGCGCAAGACAGGCATGTGCCAAGCCGGTTTCTCAGCAGCTATATCAAAGGTAAGCAAGTAGTATAAATGTATAAATAAATAAGTATTTAAGGACTCCATAAGTAATAAAGTTGTTTTGTTTTTCTGTATTTCGTGAAAAGCAGTTAAATAAGAATTGGTTTGAGTCAAATAACGCAGCACTTTAATCAATCTCTCACTTTTCTTTTACAAAGTTATCAAGCATATTTTCAAAATCTGTTATTTATTTATTTATTAAGGTACACCAACAGCTTCTATGTTTATTATATTATCTTAAGTATTAATGATCACAATAGTCTCGGTCTTAACCACCTTAACAGTCGCCAATTATAGGTTTACCAGCTATCTCAGAAATAAGTGAAAAGAAAAAAAAAAACGTTTAATTTTCTTAAAGCTACAAACTACTCCAGCCTAAAAAGTTACGAAATCTAAAAGAAGTCAACTTTAAAGTAGAATAAAGAAAATTGCTTTTCATTCTGAGGCTAAATTATAAATAAAAGAAAGGGGTTTCTTCACGGCATTTAATAACGGTGTAGCCATTTATCAATTGTCTCCGTGTTGCAATACACAAAAATATGATGACAGTTTATTATCTTTTTTGTCACACCAATTACGTTCCATTTCGAGTGAAATCCGCTTTTATCGGAACCGATTCCTGGCAACATTAAAAAGTGAGGTTATTAATTTAATTTTCATAAGTGCTCGTATTAAAATGCAATTATTGTTGTCGTATGTCATTTTGTGACAAATTAGCTACGGTGTTTTGGGTAATGGGTAGTAATTTTTTTTTTATTGCCTTCCGAGAAGGTTATGACTTATGACAATCATGATTATTCGTTGCACAACGGATGTAACTTTTTCGCACTAGGTCGATTTAAAAAAAATGCAGAGGCAAATCTGCCAATAGTTCTGGAAATACTATTGTGGAGAATTTGTTACTAATTCGATTCGATTCCATAAGTGTTGAGAGCCGTTGTATTTCGAATCCTTTATTTGTATACATACCTACTGAATTCTGAGGACAAAAAATATAGGTAGGTATATGCAAACCTCACTCTGAAAATAATTCATTCCGAACATGAACCCTTCAAGTAACTCTTCATCCTTATACAAAACACGATCATTTTTTGTCAAAAAAAACCCAATTCTTACTACTTTCATGTAAAACATCGTGATTTTACGATCGTGGGAATAGAATTATTTTTGCCCATAGTGGAATTATCTTCGTGATCGCGGCGACAGACGCGCACACGTGACGCGCATGCGCGCCCGCAACCGCGCAGACTCCTTATGAATTATTTAACCTTTATTGTTGCCAGTGCAAAAAATAAAACAAGAAATGGTAAGATTTCTATTTCGAGAATAGTGAGCGAATTTTATTGCAGTTTTATTATGTCTCTGTATTTGGGATACAATTGAGATTTACCGCTAAATTCTGACAGGACAATCCCTTGGCGTCCTAGTATGGTAGCGGTTACCAAGCAGGACTTTATTTGTTAGTGTACCGGTGTAGTGCTTATAAAATTGCATGAGTATCGTATAAGCTACTTACATACGCAGCTACCCATAAAAGTTCTGAGCTGAACATGGGCATCCCGAACAGACCTTCCAAAGAAGCTAGGAAGAGATTTTGACTTAATCACTACACAGCACACTTAATTATTTATTAAAACTTTATGCACAAGTAAAGAAAATACCTTACAAAGGCTGACTTAATTCCTTAGGCATTTTCTACCAGTCAAACTTAGGATGATGCAGAGAAAACATGGCAGATGCAACACAAGGGATAGATAACACGAAACTAATTATAAATTACAAGAATAAATACATAGATATATATACATGTAAACAGAATAAACTTTGATAAGAGAAAGAATGATTGGTAGAGGAGAAAACGAATTCAGCACATCAGCGCTGGGATGTTTCTGCCAACTTCTTACGTATATGTTCACTTATCATGCCACTATTTAGCTACATGGATGTGATATGTCTTAAAGCTGTCCTAAACATTAAAATAATACATGACATAGTAATAATATCCTATATTTTGCCAAACCTGAGAAATACCTGCTTGGATATGACCTAGGCAGGCATAATCATTTGTATAGGACACAAATCCTACGATGAAATCTCTGAATCAGGTAACTCATGTTTTAGTAACAAACAAATATGTTTGATAGTACCATTAATACCATTTCCAGAAAATATTGTACGATTTTCTTATAGCACGTTTTAATCAAATAAAGATAAGATAGGTAGTTCGAATTCTCTAAATTCTATTTAAAATTATTACACGTATAATCTATAAAATTTATATCACAATTTAATCAAACTGTGGGCAATCTTTAACAGTAATCGCTAGAACAAGAATTAAAATCGATTTAAATTCAAATCAGAAACACACAGACAATTAATTTCCATTATCTAAAGAAATAACAATAAAGATGACACCGCACGACTACCTTGCCATTGCCTTACACTTAAAAAAAAAAGTGATTAATGCCACCACACCCGGTTCAATGGGACTTTTTTTGAGTGTTGCCAGGTGATTAAAAACGGTTTCGGTATGGGTATCACGTGCCATGGAGTTTTTTGGGATTCATAATCTATCAAAACGAAAAAAGGTGTTAGATGCGCATTCTATTGATTGACATACATTGTATCGTGTTATGGTTTCTGTTAAAAGTTATCTAAATATTAATAAAGTGTGAATTTTATAGACTTTTATTCCACGTGAATTCGGATGTGTCACGTATTTTTCTATTGTGATCTTCTCGATTTCTGATAAAAAAGATTAAATTCAGCCAACAGCAGGTGTTAAACTACGACCTTTCTAATGCTTATGTTTTGGTACCCGATTGTAAACCATCAAGGAAAATCACAGGTATATCTCTAGACAAACGAATACGGCCCCAAACATCATTAAAATGGCACAAGACACTAAAATCTAGACCATTTCTGTCACGAAGACACAGATAGCCATACTACTCTTTTATCATCTGCATCCAACTCGCAAAGATGGTATCTTTTCTAAGAAGACGGAACCCGATACCAAGACGTTAGGTACCGTGGATGTTGGCAATCTTCACGTGGACGCAAAACGTGATGATTTTGCTAAACAGTCTTTTAACAATAGTACAGAATAGTTGGTGAAACCAGTTGTTGTAAGAAATAAGAATGAATTTTTCGAATGAATGAATGATCGAGCAATTTTTAATGATGTACAATGATTTTTCAGTAATACTAAATGCCCTATTACTAAAGCAACACAATTAGTTTTGAAACTACAAGAAAGTATTTATTTTCAGAAGCTCTTCCTTACTAAATCCCCGTTATTTATCAAGACTATAATAACGTTTCTCATCACTCTTGAATTGCCCAGTCCAATCTTCTCCAACAAACTTGGAAACCCATAAAAAAAGTCCAGGAATTCTAGCAACCCTATCCCGATTTCCAGCAGCATCAATTTTATTGAAGTGTCCATCTATAGCCCAATAAATTTGTCCCCAGCTCGCAGTGAGGTGCGAACGAACACAATTCATTACTATTCATTGCTACACCGTGTTGCATCCTAATGGGCCCATGTGTTTCCAGCCATGATTCACTTGCTAGACGATCTTTAGCTTTGAGGAAGGCTGTGCAAATCGGTGGGTGAATGTGTTCGCCTTTAAATGTAATTTCTTTTTCCTTTTTAGGAAGAAATATAGTCAGGTTTATCTAAATAAAAATTCCAAAGTTGCTTGCAACGGTTTTGTTAAAAAAAACTCGCAAAAACACTTTTATGATAGATAAGTAATACATTTAAATGTATGTAGAGCTGCACAAGAAGTGGAATACCACACAAAGTTCTTTTACATAAGTACGACATTTGTTTCGTAGCAAGTTGAATATCTACGTAATATGAATGTCGCTGAAATTCGCGCAAACTTTTCCAAGAATTGCTGTCTAGCCGCACAAAAAATATCTGAACTTTTAAATCAACCATATTATTTGAAGACGTTTTTCCTCACCGAAGCTAGCACAATTTCTCAACATTACTACGTCAAACATTCCTGTAGTCTACAAACATGGTTTTGGAACGCGTCCGTAAGCGGCAACCATTTGCAGACAATGGCGGCGCGAAACGGGCGGGAAATCGATGCGTCCCAGGACTTTTGCGGAATTGAAGACTTGTGATTTGTAAACAGATTTTTTGCTATGAAAATATTTTATATTTCTCTTGGAATGGCATCGTAAAAGGTGCTGAAAAACATTGGCAACTTCTATTTCAAAAGATAGGTACTTACCTAAGCAAGTTTTAATAAAAAGAGGGGTCACTAAACAGGAAAGCATTGATGAGCAACGCAGTAAAACTTTATCCTTCTGTAATACCTTTATATTTTAATAGCATAGGTATAATCATAACACCACCACCAGTTAAAGCTAAATACCATGCATATGAATCTTTTCCCCAGTGTTACTCGTTCATATAATTTTGCCCAACAAATATTTGTTTAAATGAAGCTTGATTTCTAATGGTTTTTAAGCAAACTGTGACATCAAACAGTAGAATACCTATCATCGGAGTAATAATGCAGAACTGCGCACGCGCAGGTTACCAATATCTGGTTTTTGTTTGTAACGTCAATAAGACAAGCTTTCTGGATCAACATTTGGAAATTCTTCATTGAAAGCAAGAAAAAACACAAGCGTAGAACTTTTAATTATATATGTGTTAATTAAATAGGTACACACATAACTATGGAGGTGTTGCCAGCCATAAAATTACTGCTGTTATTATTGTTTATGATGGCAACATTTATTGAAAATGAAAGGTTTTCCTTTACCTTTTATTTTCAATAAATGTTGCCATCATAAAATTTCAGTTTCAGTTTTCAAGATTGCGATTGAACATTCATAAAATCATAAGTTCATAACCCGTCTTTACTACTACAATAGATTCTGGACAATGGAAGCTGTATAACTAAATAACGAAACACAATAAGAAACTTTATTTCTCAGAACTTAAAGATGAATATTGTATAAATTGTAATCAGTAGGTATCATAGACGCGCGCGCAGATTGTTAATGCAAAATTCATGGGATTTTAAACGCTTCTAATATTTATGCACAATTTAATTGAATATTCAATTACCTACAGCAACTGAGCCTTTTATAGTTTTCTTTTATACTTCACGCGACTTAGTATGAAAGAGGAATAGAGTAAGTGTAAGTATTAATAGTTTCTTTGGAATAAATATCATACTAAAAGCTTTGAAAAGTCTAGGTAGTTAGAATCGCAGAATTGATTTTTAAATGTAGGTACCAGCTAAAGGGAATAATAATGTCATAAGTAATGAATATATATTTTAATGGGTTTTACATGGAGATGAGTTGTAAATTAGGATTTGAATAAAATATTGTAAGCAGTGGCGGGTCCAGGATGGTCGTTTAGGAGGGGCTTGACCCCGCTGAGGGTAAGTTAATAGCAAAGTTAAACAATAAAAAAAACGCGCGGATTCAAAATTCGTCACGTAAACAAAACATAGAAATTTAAAACTTGAAAACATAAAGGATAATTGATGACACTTGCACCTTAGCTTAGGTACCTAGTGTCTTTGTGTATGTGCTAAACAGTTTAATTAGAATAATGTCAAGTTCACTTTAAGATTTGTCACGCACGGAAGACCTCAGATGCTTTTCTTTTCAAGACCCCGGCTTAAGCTCCTTAGTCCCCTGGATCCACGACTGATGATAAGTCACCTAAGTATCCTTCTTGAGAAAACTTACATAAATAAAAAAGGTCTTCAAAGTATAAAGAAGAGATTGGCAAACTACCTATATCAATCGACATTACTGACGCATCAAACCGTCAAAATCCCAAAACCTTTCGATCTGCTGTACCTACCCGTAATAAAGACAACAAAATAAGTCAGCGCCGTAACATCGTTTTGACATTCTGCCCTCCGGTGACACTCGGTGCGCATGCGCGGTTGTCCGCGCTGTATATGGTGCTCACGCGCATATTTATTCATTGGCCTGCGTACGCTGATTCAATGCTAAAACGACTAGGCTTTTATGTTGTTTTTAGGGCTGCCGCCTCCATTTTGGGTTTATGAATTACTTACATACTACTATTTTATTTTTTATCTCCATGACAGATTTGTGTACGTTTACGTCGGCTTATGTTTTATTTATATGTGTATTTACATATTTATATTCGCTTTCGCAATGTCCGATAGTTTCTGTTTTATAAAGTACCATGTAAATTAAGTCGGTATTGGTTATAGCGGAATTTCCATGTGTTTAAGGACATGTAGTTTTTTTTTGTCCGTAATAAAGTGTTGACTTTAAAATTCTTATATCGTTATTTGTGGCAGGTGTCTGATATATTGCGGAACCAGTGGTACAGATTTTCCTCAATTTGCTTCTTTTGGTGCCAGGTAACGAAATGATGAAATAGATTTTCTGTAAAAAACTTGGAATAAAAATTAAGATCACTCGTGGCAAAACGGATAAAAGGCATATACCTACCTATAAAAGGAATTAGGGAGGAGTTACTTTAATGGTTAATTTGAATTTTTGGGCTCAGCATTTCTTGGCTTCTCATGATATATGAAGCTCTCTTCCTGAAATATATCAAAAGCTCACTGTGTATTCAGACCTAAACAGTTGGTCCTCTAACGTTTGCTCGGCCTATTGCCAGTGGTCTTGTTCTCATTAGTAAACAAACGACAATCGCCCTCATTGCTGATAATGTATGTAGCTCTAGTGTTACTACCATCTGACCTCAGGACACCGCTAGAGACTTTAACTACATAGTTCGAAGCTTGTGGTTATTTTGTCTTTATCGTCTTGTTATTGTTCACAAAGTGATTACTTGATTAGGTATACGTCAAGCCGTTTCTGGGCGATTGAGTAACAAATATCTTTGAAGCTTTCAAGAGTCTATATGTAGCGATTAAGAAGATTTTTCTTACCTTTTATAGGTTTTACCTTTACCTTTTCCAAATCATTACAAAATAGACTAATTCTCAATCTGTTCTTTCAATTGATATTTCAACACAAGAGCACATGTCATGATCATTAAAAAGACTGTTATCTCAACGACAATTTGCAAAAGACACGGACTTAGTGCCTTACTACTAGATAGAAGATAACTTGAAATGCGCATGTTTACACGTTTTTTGTGAGGTTTCTTGTAACTTCAAGTGTGTTGCTTGTAACTCGAGTCAGCGGGGCTTATCTCACACGTTCACACGCACCGATTTGTCGTGTCTGCTTTTTGTCTTTTGAGAGTGTGGCGTGAAGAGATGAGCGTTAGCGGGGAAAGAGGATCATCAAAGGGATAGGTTAGAGATGACTAATCCATCTCTAACCTATCCTAGTAGGACGTGTTAAAAAATCGAAAAATAATAGTGGATACAAAATCTGCTATAGAATATTGTGAAAACTTTACAAACGATACGCTGGATAGTAGAAGCACAGGACCGGTCTGCTGTAGCAGAGAACGTCTTTCAGCTGAAATGATTAAGATGACGATTAAGATTAAAAGATACCCTATATAACATTAGAATAAACTAAAGCCGCTTGTCGCTTGCGCTACATTCGCATCCAAATATTTATTTACTTGGGAATTCTTTAACAAATCACGACACAGAAGTTAAAATACTTTCCTTTTTCGTGCTGTCTAAAATATTTATTTAAGAACATAACACTTTCACTATTTTTAGCATCTTCTAAAATGGAGATGTTTCGTTAAAGAATATGGTTCCGTGTTCACTAAAATTAACTGTTATTTTCTATCTTCCAAAACTTACTTTTTTCGCACTACGCAGTTAAAAAATTACAAATGTCAAAAAAAATATATCTAAAAACAGCTTCCCGCGTCTCTTTACAAATTGATCCCAACTCATCGGTCACTTAATTCGTTAGTTAAACACAGACTCAATGATATCACACACTTATAAACCAATGCACTTTATCTATCCTGGCTGCAATTAGGCCAGTCCAGTCCAGGGCAGGGCAGGGATCTCGGTCCGTGCATTACCATAAGTGGGGACATAAAAATTCTAATCGTAAAACACTTTGATGCTCGTTCTAATACTAGAGTGTAGTCTTACAATGTATTAGATGGTTTTATTGTTATTGAAGTATTTTAAAAGCACTTTAAATCATAGGTATGAAGTGAGAGAGAATTTTGTACCCTAGTTATCAACATTTTTGAAAATGAAGATTTGTTACACAAATTATTAATTTGAATTGGAATGATAATCAAGACCCAAGTTCTAATTATTTTTCAGTTGTATCACCATTCTCCTACCCTTATCCCAATTTATTTTGGGGTCGCCGCAAAATTTCTTTTTCTTCCATACTTAGTAGTTCCATTAGTCGTCATCTCGGTATTCACCCCCTTTCTGACCATATCATCATTCACACAATGCATCCATCATTTCTTTGGTCTTCCCCTACTCTGATAGCCATCGACATTCATACTCTAAACTATTATTAATTTAAGTTGTATTTATTTTCTATATACAATATCTAACAATTTTATTTTTCCATTTTACAGGATGGACAACGACTATTCATGGGTGCTCCAGGCAGCTTCTTTTGGCAAGGTAACGTTACTTAACTAAACAAAGACTTACTAACTAATATAGACTGCATACAGTTTTTATAGGCCCGATAGAAAACAGTAGCTGCGTAATGAGCTGCGCATGGGTGTTTATTAGTCCAATCGAGGAAGAAATCATCATAGACTGGTTTGAAATTAACGATCACCTTTGGATTGACAACTATAACAATATAGAAAGTAGCTGGGGATTTATACAATGCAGACGACACAGTAAAACAGGATAGTATTTTGTTTCTGATTAACGATTCAGGAATAAAATCACGTGATATTATAATAATGTTTCCTAAAAATACACTATTGATAAAAATAGAAGTCAATAAATGGAAACAGTTTATTTAACAAATGATAAATAAAATGTACTCAATGAACTGATCAATGAAAACGAAAATAAAAAACCAACCAACAGGACTGATTCACATAACACAATATACTCCAAATACACATGAAGTTGGAGAGGCATTCCGAATGATAACTGACACTAAAATTATTCACAGGGCGAACGTTATCCATAGATCCGAAAGAATCGTTCTTCTACTATATGCCGAAAATACCGGAAGAAGGTAACATATCCTGACGTACCGCCAGATTGACATCTTAACTCTTAACAGCAATAACATAGAGAGGCCTCAATTCGCATAATCCTTTATCAACGCCTTGAACATGGACAGTTGTTTTAAATTACATTTTTGGTGTTCGAGTATAATAATTATTTGCAATTTTAACGCATTAACATCTGATATCATTAAAATAAGTCGCTAACTTCTGCTTGCTTTCTAAATTACGTAATCTAACTGATGACATATCGATTTTATTTTGTTTTTTTTTGTTCGTAATAATGTTCCGAGAGATATTCGTCGAATTCGTTTTGTTCAAATAGAGATAATCAACGATATTTAAGAATGAATAAAATCATATTTTATACTTGAACATAAAAAATGGATTTAGAATAGAAACTGCTCGCAACTATTGATGGCAGAAATTGACGATATAATATTTGCCATAAATAGCAAAGAAATCATTAGCTTTCCTCAAGTCATGGTGTTCTAAGGTTTACCCTATGGGTTCTACCGGATACCTTCCACATTCTCCAATCTTTGAAACCATTAATTTCTTTAATTTCTATAAAACATTTTAGCGGTAGTTAAATAACGAACGTTTTGCACGAGAGATTAGATCATAGTAAATAGTTAGTTTATCCATTTCATATCTTTGTGCTAACAATTTGCCTATTTGGATGATATCATAGTCCACGATCACGATTGCAACAATTTGTGTATTACCTCACGATGTCCAAAGAATGAAGGACATTTGAACACATCCAGGCCTAATCATCACAACCACGCATGTGGATGAACAAATAAACGTTTTAATCTTCGATATTTTCACATTTTAGCGAAATGTTAATTAGTAACACTACATTTTAAAAGACTTTTGTAATAGAATATATCATTATGGTGTAAATAGGAATGATAACTCCCATGAAGTAGTTTTTAAATCCTGCGGGTTAAATAGGTGTTTAATAATACTCAAATGATTTTGTAACCGCAAAAAAGTGTCCATGCTTTTAAACTAAACTATAAAATGTCATTGGCTTTAGTTCTGACTGAACACAGCTATTTTTTTTATTAAGATATTATTCATATTGCAATTGCATATTTTTCATTCATGTATGCAAGGTAAATACAATTTTATGTCGTTCTGTTAAGTATTATTCGACTTTGGCAGAAGGACTGTTAGTTGTATTTAGTGCTTGTGTTTCGCCAGAGCCGTTACCAAAATTAATTCTACCAATAATTACCTTATTGCGGTCGCTGTAACAAGGATTTGGTGATATATTTAACATTTATTAAAATATCCCTGAATCTCACGCTTGATATGGTGTGATGAGACCTTTGGTCATATGTATGCTAATAATAACCTAATCAAAGCGTTATACAGACGCCTGTAATACATATATGACACGATATGAACGGTGTCACAACCTCATCACATGAAACTGCCTCTCCTGGCTGCTGGACCGCTTGAACATCATCTAATGACAGATCATGGAACATTATACGCGAATGATTGACATTTTGTGCTGTTTCGATGTTTTAAACATAAGTTTCCTTTGGATGATTTTCCAATCTTCATTCATATTCCAAACTTTTTCTCAAACCTTCGTTATTTGAAATACATTTTTGATCATGCTTTTTATTGGGAATCATGGACATATGGAATGATTAAGCTATTTTTCACATCACCCAAGAAATCATCCAAAAGAAACTGAAAACAGCTCATTCGTCAGGTATACATGACTGAATGACCATCTTAATTTTAGGTCAGCTGATGACTCTAACGACAAGTAGTCGCCCAGCCTTGATAGCGACTCCTGAAGCTAGTCCTAGGTACGACGACTCCTACATGGGTTACTCCATCGCTGTTGGTGACTTTGCTGGTCAAGGTATTCAGAGCGTTGCTGTTGGAGTGCCAAGGGGAGCTGGACTAAAGGGATTGGTAAGTTTGGCAGTTTTTTACGATAACATTCTTCGTATTAAAGAAATCTTTAGCAATAGAAGCGGTCTGTTTGATGTAACCAAAGACAATATTACGAATTGTAGAAAGATTTCTACAACGTGATGTCAAAAATAAACAAAAGAACGCTCACTTTGTATAGATTCTTGGTCTAATCTATCACTTGCGATAAGTGACTTTGACCTTAAACTGCCAATTAAATAAATGACACAGATCGAATGACCTAATCCATGATTTTAGGTGAACTCCATTAATTTGAACTATCCTAACAATTTCAGGTTGTCCTGTACACTTGGGAGCTCCAAAACATTAAGAACATCAGTGGCTCTCAGATCGGTGCCTACTTCGGGTACAGTATTGCGTCCGGTGACATTGATGGCGATGGCTTTGATGACGTCATTGTTGGTGCTCCGATGTTCACCAGGGCCAAGAGTGATGGGTTTGAACATGGAAGGATCTATGTTATCTATCAGGACAAAGATAGGGTAAGATTTTTTTTTATTTTTATAAGTTTTAGTAACAAATAAACCCGTTGTAATACTGTTACTTTAAAAGCTACTACAGTAAACAACGCCCTGTCATCATGACTACAATAAATATTATATCATTGTTCTTGAATAATACTTATGGATGTTTTCTTGTCTTTCCAGTCATTCACAAAGAGCCATGCTAGGACCGGTGAGATTTCTCGAGGCAGATTCGGTTTGGCAGTCACTTCGCTTGGAGACATCAACTACGACGGTTTCGGAGGTAACTACATAAGATGATATTTTTAAAGTCCTAAACCGGAGAAAGACCAGTTTTATTTTTATAAATTTATTTTCAAATAGAGAAGATTTATACGGAAGTATCTATTTCATGAAACCATTACTGTAATTATATTCTGTAAAGTTCACTTCAAAATTCACTCATGTGATTGCACACATTTCGAAAGCGTAATCACTTGTCTTTAATCAAATCCTGCAGATCACGATTAGACATCGTTTGTATTTTAAAGTTATTCTCAGCAAATAAAATTACTAATCAAAATCCTCCTTGCCTCTTTCCAGACATAGCCGTCGGCGCTCCCTACGGCGGCGAGAAAGGGCGTGGCGTGGTCTACATCTACCACGGCAGTGAGACTGGCATCCATGAGAAGTACTCCCAAGCCATCACTGCTGAGGAGATCTCTCCCACCTTGTCTACCTTCGGCTTCTCTCTGTCGGGAGGAGTGGACCTGGATAATAATAACTACACGGATTTAGCTGTTGGTGCTTATAAGTCTGATAGTGTTGTGTTCTTGAAGTAAGTGTTTCCTCTATATTTGTGAATGATTTCGTCTTAATGTAAAGTATTATCCCTATAAGATCTGTAGTAGAAAATCTTGGCAATTTGTTCTAAAGAGAGAGAGTTATGGTACAAATCCCCTCATAACTTTTGCATATAGGACGCGTCAGTCATTTATGCGTCCCATATACTAAGGAGTGAGCATATTGCCGGGCACAAATCCAGACTTCAGGTTGCTACAGAGAATTTTCAAGAGATTGAGAGAGAGATTGATTTTTTCAGAAGATCAATCCTAGGACTAACACTCGACAGGAGTCAATTGTGACCACTAGTCAAAATGTATCTACCTACATAATTATGTTAGACTATATCGTTGGTCTATTGTTCGCAAACGCTATTGCTGGGCATGAGTCCCTGGGTTTAATTCCCAGGCCGGGCAAAGTGTTATTTGGTTTTTGTATCAGTAGTAGCTCGGATTCTGGATTTTTGTAACTGGCAATGTTAGTTTACTGTAGGTACACTTCTGTTCTGACCTTTGAGGAAAACAAATATATTATATTTAACCGACTTTTTAGCAAATGGAAAACTAAAATGTCACATGCTTTTTTTCCAGATCTCGCCCCGTAGTAAAAGTATCAGCCGACGTCAAGTTCTTGGGAGACAGCAAGTTAATCTCGTTGACAGACAAGAAGTGTCATCTGGAGAATGGCACCACGGTTACGTGCGCGCAACTCATGTTCTGTTTGACATACGGAGGCGTTAATGTGGATCAGCAGATAAGTAAGTATCTTGATTGTATTGTTAATATCAGTATCATTGGTTATATCTTCCTTTATGTTTCCCAGGATTTCTTTGACTAAACTTATTTCAACTGTCAATACTTTTAAATATCATAATTGAAATTATTTTATATAGGTGTCAAGCCATTGGGTTAATTTAATTTTGTTATTTTTACCTGTCTTAATAAATAAATATTTGTATTTTTAATACATAAAAGTTTATTGAAAAAATTCGTAAAAATAAATTTTTATATAGGCAAATCATCCGTCAATTGTTTCCATTAGACCAGTTTAAGATATCTAACCTACTTTATTAACGTCCTTGTTTCCATTCTCATCAATATTATCATCGTCAAGCACATCATGTACAATTTGAACAAAATTGAGAGTCACAATAATTTGTTATTTGTTTCCAAGCGGAGGGATATATCTGCTATTTCGGTGAGTCGTCGAAGTAGCGCTAATTGGTACCATACAAAACCAAAACCACCCCATTAACTCCATAAATATCTACATTAATCTTTATTTTGCACTTAAAATTATTAGTAGAATTATGGATTGTAAATATTTGTCGTCAGTGTTAGTTGTATATGTGACAGCACTCAATGTTAATGTGTTACACGTTACACTACAATATTTTGAAATGTTGAAGCCATTATTGTTGAATTGCGGAAAAGGGATGGTGCTCTTTGTCCTGTCTCTCTCTTGCACTGAAACAATAATGACACTAACACGTCCTGACTGTCATTGACTTTCATCCAATAAAACATTAATAATTTTTTACCAATTTCCAGAATTTGAGGTGACATTGGACCTAGATTCTCGTCAGAAGACCACGAAGAGGTTGTTCCTCTCAGAGAGGAGAGAGACGATTTATAAAACGCAAATACTCCTAAAACAAGGACAGCAGGAATGCAAGGATATTGTCGTGTATTTGGACGTGAGTGGGTTATCTGATATTTTTTAACGATTTAAAAAAAACGTCCAATTGCGTACCGGGACAACTCAAACCATTCAGGGGTTAAAAAATCCCGACTGCGGGTCTAGATTTACTTATTTGCTCGAATATGACTAACTATTCAATGCGTGATTTTTGAATATATGTATTGTTCAAATGAATAGTGAAACACACTATTCATTATTTTATTATTAAAAGTTTAAAACACCTCTCCCTTCTAATTGCAGGATGAGATCCGTGACAAGCTGACTCCCATAGAGGTGAAGATGTCCTACGACCTGGTGACACAACCGTCTGGTAACCTGGTGCCTCCAGTCCTGGACCAGACCAGGAGCATCGTGCACGCAGACTCGCTGAACATCCAGAAGAACTGTGGACCTGATAATATCTGTATACCGGACCTGAAGATGTCTGCTACAACGTGAGTTTTTTTTTGCTATTAATAAATTCTGGTGAAGGTTTTAAGGTTTATGGTCAGCGCAGACCTGCCGAAGCGCGGTTTTAGTTGGAAAACCAAATTTCAACATCATCATCATCATCATCATCATCAGCCTATAGCAGTCCACTGCTGGACATAGGCCGCCCCTAATGAGCACCATAGCGCCAATTTCAACATTGCGACTCTTAAAATCAAGTCGAAAATAAATAACTTTACCGTCCACGTAGATGCTCTCTTGGAATTTTATTTATTTTCAACTATAGGTAATATACAACTTTTTTTTTACAAACCAACCCGACTTTGTCATCCCAAGCAGGGTTGATATTGTCAGTGAAAACCGTGCTGTGCTGCGCCTCGCCAGATCTACGACAGCCTATTAACATTGCTAGTAATGAGCTTGCTGATTTCGAGTGTGTTCAGTACCTTAAAGAGCATGGTATTTTTAAGCATGCTCAATGTGTGTGTATTGTAATAGGTTAATGCATGTGTGTAGATAATTGTCTGTCTTTTGCTTCTTTTTCTTTCTTTCTATGTATTTTCATGTATTGACGTAATAACATTCTAATCTATTTCTATTAATATGTTTATAGTATTACTTGTATGCCTATACCAATCAGTAGATTCTGAGTCCCCAAAAAATCTACATAAGTAACTTTGACCTGATCTGATTATTAAATGCCAAGAAACTACAGGTCTGCGAATTAAAGTTGTCTTAAAACTTTTATAATTGCATTTTGTTATTTTTAAATTCCGTACGCACCACATCAGGTTTTTTGGTTTGTTTAGACAGAAGATATTTTTTTAAACACTCTTACTTGTAAATTAAGCATTTCATCAGCATTAAAAAGATTCCACACCTCTGTATTGTTTTGTGTAGCTTCTGTCTGCGACTTCGTTTGTGTGGAAGTGGTAAAACAAGAATAAACTATTGTATCTCTTTCATTTCGCTTTTCTTTCTTCTTTTCTTCTAAATGTCATGATTCTCATTTTTGTGGCCGCGTGAGAAACATCATGTGGAAAACATCATTGCGTTGAGTGATATCTGCGATAACCGCATCAAATTATATCAGGACATAAAGCAAATTATAGGTACCTATAATGTAGATAGATCTCTTTCTGTTTTCTTTCTTTCTCTGTTGTAGTATATTTTTAAATTTATTGCTTATTTTAACTATTTATTAATAACCTATAGTTATGATTGTTGGCGTGACCTTGTAACATAAATACCTAATATTTTAAGTATAACAATACTAAACTTAACTTAATTTTACTACCAGCTAACACTATATAGGTCTCAGACCAAATAAAAAACCAAGACAGGTCTGTCAACAGTAAAGTGAAGCCGGTTTCGTAAACATGTGTGCACATAGTGAGGTGTAATAGTTTGATTGTAAATGGTTGTAAATGTGTGCGTGTGAGCGTGTATGCACAGAGCGGAGGTGTAGTTTTTGCATGCTTCACTGTATTGTTCGCAGCGCTATGTCTTGACTTTTTATTTGGCCTGAGATAAAGGTGATAAAAATAATAAATAGTAAATGACTATTACATTATAACGTAAACAAATTGTTCTACTAATTAGACCATGTTTTGTATAGGGCTGCCATACAAAAGAGAGGTCAGGCTGTATTTCAGAAACAACTCAACCGATTGAGTTAAAGCATGCCTCAATTTTTAAGCTAGGCTATCGGATATACATTTTTAAAAGTAATTAAAATCCGTTCAACTTTGTTCACTATATGCAGGTAACCAATGGACTATTGATTCGTGTTTCTAGGTTCTAAAACCTAGAAAACACGAATCAATAGTCCCCAAACCAAATAAAATCGTTAAAGTCAAAAAGCATATGCACGATATTTTCTTTTGTATCTTAATCAAAATAGGTTTTTAGTTTGCTTTTGTGAGTGTTTGCGTTTTATGTGTTGCTCGTTCTAATCCTTTCAAGTACTGTGTTGTCTTAACCTTTCTTCGTGAGGTGGTGGATGCCGTAAATGTAAATAACCTTTTTTTATACTTAACTCTAATTAAAATATTAACAAAAATTAAAACAATCGACAAAAAAAACCCTTTCGCAGACCTGTACTCTTTTCCACAGCCCCACAATCAACTACGTGTTAGGATCTACTGATGACGTCAACATTGACGTCAAAGTGGAGAACTCCGGAGAAGACGCCTTCGAAGCTGCTTACTACCTGGTCATACCTACAGGAGTCACCTACTCTAAGATGGAACGCTTGGATATGGACACCGCTGATACTTTGATATATTGCTCGATTACCAACAGGTTTGCTGATGGTAATAGTACCCTGAAATGTGATTTAGGAAATCCTATGGCTGGTGGACAAAAGGTAAGATTTCATTCAGATGGTTTCTATATTTTAATTTACTGAAGAATTATGTGTGTAACTTTGAATGCCAAGAAAAGGACGGTGAAAATTTCTATATTCCAATGAAATTTTGGAAAATGTATGAATGATATTTTGTACTTATTAAATTGATTCGGATTTGTCATGTTATAAAAAGTAATATGACACGAAATCAAAGTAACTCAAACTCAAAGCATTTATTTCAATTAAACCATATACAGACATTTTTGAACTGTCAAATAGTCGGTCAGTTAGTCAGAAAGTTGAAGCTAGTTGCCCATTCCAAAACATAGACCTCTATGGAGAAGAACGGGCAAGAATTCATTCAAATGACTGTTGAATGAGCATTGATTAGCAAAAATTATTTCAAATCTAAAACAATACATTTTTTACTCTTCCAGCTAAACTTCCGCCTATTCTTGGAAGTGGACTCTCGCGTCACATCCCTCAGCTTCGACATGGAAGCCAACTCCACCAACGTAGAACAAGGCACCATGTATGACAACAGCATGCATATGAGCATAGGCGTCGTTATCAAAGCTCAGCTGTCTATCATTGGGTAAGTTTACGAGACATATTTTTGCAGTGGATATGAACAGGGGGTTCTACCAAGTTGAAATGGAAATATTTTCAGAATAATTGTTCATTTATTGATTGGAAAGGGTTTATATGTGTCTAAGTAATATTAGGATTTAGGAAGCTTTGTCTTGTTTAAGAAAGGACCATGCGTCATTTTGGGCCCACTTTTTCAACTTTGTTCAACAGTGATAAATTATATGTCATATGAAAGCTCATAAAGTGTACGTTATTTCATTCTATGGCAGCTAAGCTCAAATCCAGCGCGAAAACGGCTTTTTTATGCGTTTTTTAAAAATGTTCAACATTGTGCAACAGTAATGAAACTTATGTCATATGAAAGCTCTTAAAGTGTACTTTATTTCATTTTATGGCAGCTAAGTTCAAATCCAGCGCGAAAACAGTCTTATATGCGTTTTTTAAATGCGTCATTTTGGGTTCATTTTTTCAACATTGTTCTACAGTGATGAGTTATATGTCATATGAAAGCTCTTGGCGTGTACTTTATTTCATTCTATGGCAGCTAAGTTCAAATTCAGCGCGAAAACGGTCTCATATGCGTTTTTTAAATGCGTCATTTTGGGTTAATTTTTTCAACATTGTTCAACAGTGATGAGTTATATGTCATATGAAAGCTCTTGGCGTGTACTTTATTTCATTCTATGGCAGCTAAGTTCAAATCCAGCGCGAAAACGGTTTTATATGCGTTTTTTAAATGCGTCATTTTGGGTTCATTTTTTCAACATTGTTCAACAGTGATGAGTTATATGTCATATGAAAGCTCTTGGCGTGTACTTTATTTCATTCTATGGCAGCTAAGTTCAAATCCAGCGCGAAAACGGTTTTTTATGCGTTTTTTAAAAATGTTCAACATTGTGCAACAGTTATGAAACCTATGTCATATGAAAGCTCTTAAAGTGTACTTTATTTCATTATATGGCAGCTAAGTTCAAATCCAGCGCGAAAACGGTTTTAAATGCGTTTTTTAAATGCGTCATTTTGGGCTCACTTTTTCAACATTGTTCAACAGTGACGAGTTATATGTCATATGAAAGCTCCTAAAGTGTACTTTATTTCATTATATGGCAGCTAAGTTAAAATCCAGCGCAAAAACTTTTTTTTCATGCGTTTTTTTAAATCTGTTTTGTTTTGATATTAAATTATAATTAGCTGTCAGTCAGTAGCTAGGATTATAAATAGCTCTTGTTTGACTAAAAATACACTAAAAAGATCATCATAGGCCGTATATTGCCGTATTTATTAGGGCTGATTTGAACTTAGCTGCCATAGAATGAAATAAAGTACACTTCTAGAGCTTTCATAATTATGACATATAATTCATCACGGTTGAACAACGTTGAACATTTTTTTAAAACGCAAAAAAAAACATTTTTGCGCTGGATTTGAACTTAGCTGCCATAGAATGAAATAAAGTACACGCCAAGAGCTGTCATATGACATAGGTTTCATCACTGTTGCACAATGTTGAACATTTTTTAAAAACGCATAAAAAAACCATTTTCGTGCTGGATTTGAACTTAGCTGCCATAGAATAAAATAAAGTACACTTTAAAAGCTGTCATATGACATAGGTTTCATCACTGTTGCACAATGTTGAACATTAAAAAAAAACGCATAAAAAAACCGTTTTCGCGCTGGATTTGAACTTAGCTGCCATAGAATGAAATAAAGTACACGCAAAGAGCTGTCATATGACATAGGTTTGATCACTGTTGCACAATGTTGAACATTTTTAAAAAACGCATATAAAAACCATTTTCGCGCCGGATTTGAACTTAGCTGCCATAGAATAAAATAAAGTACACGCCAAGAGCTGTCATATGACATAGGTTTTATCACTGTTGCACAATGTTGAACATTTTTAAAAAACGCATAAAAAAACCATTTTCGCGCTGGATTTGAACTTAGCTGCCATAGAATGAAATAAAGTACACGCCAAGAGCTGTCAGATGACATAGGTTTCATCACTGTTGCACAACTTTGAAAAGTGGGCCCAGTGTTCATTCAAAAGTGCCCATGGTCCTTTGGAACATGAAAATGTGAGATTTAGATTTTAGTCAAACTTATATGGATGATGTTATAATAATAGCATAACACTGTCTTTTTGTAAAGGTTCCGGCATTATTGAATAAAGTTAAAAATACTCATTACTATTTAATTAATTACAGAACATCAGACCCGCCGGAGCTCCATTACAACGCGTCGCTCTACGAAACAGAAGACATAAAGGATGACACTAAACTTGGGCCACAAGTGATCCACAAGTACAACATCAAGAACGATGGACCTTTTACTCTTGAAGAGACGGAGATATATTTCATGTGGCCCTACCAGACTCTGGAAGGTAAAAATTATGAACGACCCATCTGGAAATAATAAAATTAGTGAAGTAGCTAAGTAATTATGCCTTACTAGCTGCGCCCCGCGGTTTCACCCGCGTAAATGTCGATCCCGTGGGAACATCGGGATAAAAGTAGCTTATATGTTAATCCAGGGTGTCAGCCACCTCCATACAAAATTTTATCAAAATTGGTCCAGCCTTTTGAGCGTGAAGAAGTAACAAACATATAAACACACACACACAGTCCTCACACACTCACAAACTTTCTCTCAAAATCTTTAGGAGTCTTGATATTTCATGTTAGTCTAGTAGTGCTAAGTGTGGGCCGGTAGCAGCCCGGTTCAGGATTTATGCCTGACTAAAATAGGCCTAATTACAATACAGGCGTCATGAGAATTCGTGCATGTTTAATAATTTTATTTAATATTCCAGGCGAGAACCTGATGTACATGCTGGTGCAACCACAATGGCTGGGCAACGTCAAATGCGACATGGCGAGACATATCAATATTGAGAACCTGTTCGTCCAGAATCCTTATGCTTTCTTACTGGGAAAGGAGAGAGAAGGTTTGTTATTAACTATAATAAGCCTAAGTATTTCGATTTTAAAGTCGAAGTCATTGTGCAATGTGTATCGAATTTATTTTACGTTTTTGTTCTTGGTTCTCACCCAGCCGATAATAAAATGTTTGTTTGTTTCCAGCTATGATGAGCAGCGAGTTCTACAGTGCATCACAAACGTCAGGAGGCGGTGGATATTATGGACAAGGTAATTATAATTAAGTAAAGATTTAAAAAAATATAAATTCTCTTATAACGTATCTTATGGACAAGTCATTTAGGTATATGTTGTTGTATGTGTATGTACTTGTAAAATTGTTAAAAATATATTATGACGACGATAGCATATAAGCACAATCTGTTACTAACAACTAATAACTTATAGACTTTCAGGTCTGAAATAAAGATGTTTTATTTTATTTATTTATTTTTATATCTATAAAACCACCTCTTTATTTTTACAGTTTTCTGGGAAGAGTCGTCCAGCAGTGGCCAAGTTAACTCCCAGGCTGGCGGCAACGCTGCCGGTGCGACAATCCAAAGAGGTTCCGGCTATGGAACTGGACAAAGCAGCGGCTCCGGCTATGGAACCGGGCAAAGCAGCGGCTCCGGCTATGGTACCGGACAAGGTTCCAGCAGTCACTCTAGTGGAAGCTCAAGTCATTTTAGTAGCAGCTCCAGTTCTAGCGGTAGTGGTAGTGGTCAAGCCAGTGGCAGCCAGAGTGGCAATAGACAGATCAGTGGTAGCCAAGGATCTATCAGTGGAAACCAAGGTCAAATTGGTGGTCAAAATCAAGGCCAGTTTGGCGGAACTTACTATTTCAATAAGACTTGGACCAATTCTAATGGCGAAGCTTTGACTGTTGAAGAAAAGGAAGAAATTCAGAGGAAACTCGCTGCTGCTATGGCTTCTGGAACTATTGACCAGGTTGCCTTTGGACAAGGCGCTCAGGTAGTGAGGGTGAAGAACAAGACCATTGTGTATGATGCTAATCATAATATTATTTCGGAAGTAGAGACGAGTACTGAGTATGGAAACCTTGGCCACGAAGGAGAGCCTGGAAGCTCTTTTAATTTGTAAGTTTTAATTTATTATTTTTATATTATCAAAATTAAACTCCCATTCGCTGAAGTTTAATTTTGATAATATATATAATAATAGTATTAAAAAAAAAGAAGATATTTCCAGTGTTACTTTCTTTTCAATAAATATTGTTTTATCTTTCCAGATTTCCTAACCAAGGCGGTGTCAACCTAGCATCTTCACAAGGTCATTCTCAGGGCAGTTACTCCCAAGGTTCGGGCGGTTACAACCAAGGCTCGGGCATGTACAACCAAGGAGCTGGAACTTACAGTCAAGGATCAAGAAGCTATAACCAAGGATCGGGAAGCTACAACCAAGGATCAGGAAACTTTAACCAAGGGTCAGCGAGCTACAACCAAGGTTCTGGAGCTTATGGTCAAGGATCAAGGGGTTCCGGACAAGATTCAGGCCAAAGTGGTTTCGTTCACGGCTCTTGGGCGACCACAGAAACAGTCAATCCTGATATTTCGAAAGCTGGTTCTTCTACCTTCAGAGGATCCTCAAGCGTTACTGTAGTGGGTGATGAGGAAGAAGATAAACTTGAAGGTTTCGGAACGTATGCCGCGTATAACCCTAATAACGAATTCAGATATGGTATTGCTGATGTGAGTGGCAGTTCTGGTGGAAGTCAAGGAAGCTCAGGCGCTGGTGGTGCTGTACATGGTGGAAATTACGCAGCTGGAGGTGGAAGTCATCAGGCTGGAGGTGGAAGCTACCAAGCCGGTGGTGGAAGCTATCAAGCGGGCGGTGGCAGCTATCAGAGAGGTGGAGGTGGATACTCTTACTCTTCATCATCAGGTAAAAACTTTTTTTTTCATTAGTATTGTGTACCTCTTTATCTGTAAAAAAGAAGCACTGTTCTAGCCCTTGATGGGGTTTAAAAACTTGATTTTATGACTGGTCTGGTTGTTATTTTCCAGGTGGTCACACGTCATACAATACTCACACAGGCGGTGGCTACAGCTCTTCTACTGAACGTCGTGAGAACACCAGGAGACGACGACATGATGAAGTAAGTCTTTGAAACATTCAAACATTCTTTAACAAAACGGCATTTAATTTTAACACAAAACTAGAGACAGGAAATGCTTCTTATTCTGCTGTACAGTCACGAGCAACATGCCTTTGATTTTACAAGATTCAAAAGTGATTAAGTATCGATAGGAACATGATGTTAGGATTTTAGGAATATAGTCTTCAAAACCATAATGTAATGAAATAGGTATTTTCTCAAAGTCGCAATCGTTATTTCTGGAGCAACTCCCACTGTAAGATGCTTGCTTACAGTGGGAGTGGAACTGAATAAAGCTGTGCACTTTACCATAGGAAGCTGTGATGATGATAAAATTATTATGTTAACCAATTATTCTCAATCCAGGTGGACCCACAGCTGAAGAAGATTCTGGAGAAATGCGAAGAGAAGTACAAGTGTGAGGTGGTGAGGTGTACCACCGGCCGCATGATGAAGGGACAGGAGGCCTGGTTCGCGTTCAGATCCAGGATCAACGCGACTGTGCTTACTGAGGTAAGGTTTAAATGAAAGCTTAGTCTTAGAAGAGTTAGGTAATATAGGACAAGTCACATGTACGTGCAAACCACGTCAATATTGTGTCTTGTTAACGGCAAGGAATCGAAATGTCAACCGTGCGGAAACATGCATTTTGACAGTTCAAACCGTGCTATTGTGTCATAGAGAATACGTTATTATCTGTGATTAATTATGGAATTCACGTGGTTTTGAAGTAAGGAATCGTTAATGTGATATATTGAAAAAATGTTTTTTTTTTTTTATTTCGTGTAACTTGTTAAGTATGCGGAATAGAGATTTAACATTTTGGTATATATTTTTTAACTCTTTGGTCTAGTATCATGTAAAAGGTATACACGATTCAATGAAATTTTCTAGATTCAAAAAAATTTAGAAGTTATATGATAAAAAATTTAAATGTTATATCTATTTTTTTACTTTTTTCGACATCACGGCGTAATGCTTAAGAGCTATTCAATGGAATTTAGGTACTTTAAAATATAGAGAATTATCATATCAAAGTTTACTCAAAGTAGTTTTAAATTTAATTCATTTAATTTGTTAAAAAAGGAGTAAATTTGTCACATTTTATTCCGAGCGCACGCACACTATATCACTTTTCTTTTGCGTTTCAAAAGTAATTGCATCACTTTCGCTCGCTTAGTACTAGGTTTTCGAGGATTTTAGATTTTCGAGGTAGCTCCTTAAGTCGTCATAGTGAATTAGGGTCCTGTTCGTTTTGAAAAGGGCCCAAACGCGCATTTCACATTGTGGCTGTTTTAAAAATGCCAGAACACGTTTACCCTGTTTTTTCGCTCAATGAGTGTTTTCGGTCTTGGAGCCTAACACATACACCAAAGTATCATTCTTAATAGCATCAAATTATTCAATAATTCCTTACCCATAGATCTCCAAAGACCGCGCAGTGATCCTGTCGACCCTGGGCGCGGCCCGCGTGGCCCGCCTGCCCATGGTGGGGCGGCCGGCGGACCCGGCGTGGCGCACGGCGGAGGCGCACACCACGGTGACGCCGGTGCTGGCGGCGCTGGGCGGGGGCGGCATCCCGCTGTGGGTGGTGGTGCTGGCCGCCGTTGTCGGGGCGCTGCTGCTACTGCTGCTGATCTTCGCGCTCTATAAAGTGAGTTCATTAAACATACATGTATCGTAGGTGAACTTCATTATATCTGTGGAACGTTCACTGCTAAATATATGACCTCTTTCAGGCATCGCCACAAGACGAGTGGGGTAGGTAAAGGTGGTGCATTTTACCAATTAAGTTTCAGATCTATGTTATAACATGAATAGAAGGGGAGCCCTTTTCGTCTACATAAAAAAAAAAAATACAAATTCAGACCCCAGGCTGCTACATACAATTTACTGAAAACCCAATGACACTGCACGCCCCGGGGATAAAACGCTCAGCAGGTCACCCTTGCGACCATGTCGGGGTCGAAGCAGTAATAAAATAGTGTAACTTACCTATGCCGTCAAAGATACTCTTTTTTTTAACAATCATTTATTCAATTTCCAGTGCGGATTCTTCAAACGCAACCGCCCCTCAGACCACGCTGAACGACAACCTCTGAACGGACGCGACGAACATCTTTGATATCCGACCACTGAGATAGGCGCGACGTCCGACACGGGCGGCACGTCAGACGCCGGCCGGACATCTGACGCTGGCCGGACATCGGACGCCGGCCGGTCATCCGATTCGGACGGCAGTTCGTCGACCGACGCCGCCAGTGACGTCACTAGTCGCGACTCCACTAGCTTCGACCGGTACTGACATCACAAAGTCATCGTTTATAAGTTTTAAATGACGTCATTGTATCGCCTCGCACTGATTGCTGTCATTTAAATGATGGCAGGAATGAATGCGATGTTTTATTAATTTATTTGTAAAATTAATAAAAATATTGTTAGGCTGTAACTTTTATGTTTAAATAATTATAAATATAAAAGTTACAGTCTATTATAAAAGTAGGTCCGATTTGGTTGTATAAAAATAGAAGCCATACTTTAGGAAGCAATAGTTTTACCTCATGATGACATAACGAATTTTCTTCCCCCCAACTTTTCATGTCTTTTTTACAAAGAAGATGAAAGGTTCGACATTTTTTTAATATTGTACATCTATTCTATTGTAATAAAACTAGTCACGATTAAACAATTAATTTTCGGGCGCCATATTAGAAATTAATAAAAGAGAAAAAAAAAATTAAGCCGAGGTTTGAAGTGAGTCATGGTGGATAAATTATAATTAAAATGAAATAATTATTATAATTTATCCAAAATGAATTGTATTAAAATGTAAAATGAATGAAAGATTAAATCTTGTCGTGTGATAAATGTAAAAATGTGTGTTTGTATGAGAGTTGTTGAAAATGTGATCTAAGTTAATAATTAGGTTTTTACTAAATGCGGTAGATAACATAATTTGTTGGAGGTGTATCGAATAGTTGATTCAATTATATCGTAAGTAACTAAATTGTGTTAGAAAAATTGTAGTCACGTGTGAAATGATTTATTTTTTAATTAGAAAAATAAAAAATATCTCATATTCGATACACCTTCGATATATATTTCGAATACAGAGTTAATGGTTTATAATGTAACTAATAAGGTCGCTTTACATAAATAAAATTTATAATAATTTTGGGAGGCATCATCTCAATAAATTATATCAATAACGGTTCTCTACCCAGCTGAGGTAGATCTCTCAAAGTGCTAAACTGGGTATTAAAGAACCTGTAAATTATAATAAAAAAAATAGCAATAAAAACTTTGTTGTAAATTAAGTACCAAAAACATAAAAATTGCGCAAAATAAATTGCTTAGTCGCTTTTGCAGCTAAAAATTAAGAAAAAAAATGGGTACATATTTTTGAATAGTTGTGTAATGTAGTATTCACATAATGTGCCTTAGCGATACATATCGAAATACATAGCTTATATTATGCTTAATATACCTACCTACTTATTTTAAAATAATAAATTCCTAAAAAAATGTATTATGTGCCTTCTGAAACTGCCAGTTACTAATTAAATATATTAATGTAAATATTTTAGATTATATTATTTTTACAAAGAGCCATTTTTTCACAGAACAATATTGTATTAGAGTGTGTAGTATTTTTGGCAAAATGTGTATTTGAATAGAAATTAATTGTACTTAATAACTTTTTAGAAATGTAAAAATAAAAAGTAAGATAAAATAAAAAACTTAACGGTTGTATAAACCTAGTTTTTTAAAATAAACGTGTAATAGGTATTGCAAAAATCGTCTTTAAAAAATTATAATTATTTCAAAAATTGTTTAAAGTAGGTACCTAGTTTATCACTCGATGCCAATATGTTTTTGTTTCACTTTCTGTGAAAAAATGCCAAGTCCACTAATAACGCATAAGCATTGTTACATTTTGTAATTATTTTTAATTATTTATTTTTACATTTTAACTATTAAGTATACAGCTTCTTCTTATAGTTAACTCTTAACTAAAATCGTTTAGATGCCATACAAAATGTGTAATAGTTTATATTATTTTGGTTGTTTTATCTCGGTAATAATTTCTTTGCATTTACCAAAAAACGAACTCGTAATAAATTTTTTGTTTTTAATTTTAGACAATTTGTTTTAATTTTTGACCTTCATCCGAAAGAAACCTAAATTTTGAAAAATAAAATATGTTAAGTGGTCACATATTTTTGTCCTTGACTGTACACTACCTTGAGGTAAGTCATGAATGACGTATTCATTTGTTGAACATTTACCTACAATTACCCACTTACCTACAATAATAATAGACGTAACAAAGAAAAACAAATAATTTTACAGAAAAATGATAGAGATTGTTTGATAGTAGTTAGTAACGAGACACGAATTTCTTATAGATACGTGTACAATAGGCTATTTGACAATGTAAAAAATAAGGTCATAATTATTGACACTCGTATAGATTATCGCTTTTAAAATCGATTTGCATTAATTTTACTACAAAACAATGTATTATTTATTAAAAAAATCCCGAAAAAACTTCATCTTTTTAAATCTGGCGCCACGTAATCGAAAACGGTCTGGATTGGCTGAACTTATGATGACGTCATGATATAGTCAATTTCTCTCTATCGTTGACAGAACAGATGACTTTTGTCTAGTATCTCGACCGTTTCAACGTTTGTTTACGTGTATTGTGACGTCACGACGCCATATTGTTAAAGATAGCGTTTTGGCGGCTTATTTAAACAGTACATTTTTATTTACTATTTTCTAAAAGAAATACATTATGCAATTTGAAGTAATAGGTTTTTGTGGGCTCGTTAGACACCATTAAATAATCTGAGATGTTTATCAGAAACCAGTCAAATAGCCTATTCTATCTCCTATTCTAGCTGTTTCATACATTTTGGTGAAGTAGGTATTGAACTTTTGTACGAAACAGCTGTTTTTTTTTCGTTGAGTTGGTCCCATAGTGAAAGTTGTTCATATTCATGGGTAGCACTCCGTAAAAATTTGGAACCGGTAAAAAAATTATTCTGTATCCATATTAATATTATAAATGCGAATGTGTGTCTGTCACCTCTTTACGCTTAAACCGCTTTAGATGAAATTTGGTAAAGAGATACTTTGAGTCCCGGGAAAGGACATAATATAGTTATTATCCCGACATTCCCATGGGATCGACACTTATGCGGGTAAAACCACGGGGCGTTGCTAGTATTATAATAATATAAGAAGGAATTGTACATTATCGTATCTATAAAAATCTCGTGTCACAGTGTTTGTTATCGAACTCCTCCGAAACAGCTTGACCAATTTTTATGAAATCTTTTGTGTATATTTGGTAGGTCTGATAATAATAGGTCGTAGGCTATTTTTATAGCCTGGTGATAAGGATGACCCTCCAGAATTTTTTTGGAATCTAAACTTACGCGGGTGAAACTGCGGGGCGCAGCTAGTAGTTCTATAAAGCGCTAACCAAAGAGCACAAAATAATTATAAGTAATTGTATTCAGTACCGGACATAAGCGCCCTCTGGCGGAGCAACGAGATAAACCGACCAAGCTCGCGCTCGTAGATTAAATTAACTAGTACAGACAGCAGACAAAGCTGTAGATAATTACTTTAAATATTATTTGTTGACGCAAATCTAAGGTGAACTAGCTTCATGATAAAACAATACACATTAATATCTTACACATTTTCATAAGTAGGCATTACCTACCCTACCTAGTAGAGTACCTTCCTACCGAACCACACATACCTACCCTACAGACGTGTTTATTGTCGGAAGGTATGTAGGTACTTAGTATACTTACAGTCGGACTTACCAAAAAAAGAAAAAACTTTTATTCAGTAGGTAGGTACTGGATACAATCCTACATGGTTTCTATATGAGATAAAGAAACTTCATAATACCCGTTTACCAGTAAACACGTTACACGCAATACATAAAATATCCCTATTCAATTTCTATGCCAACCCTACAAAGATCTGTGGTCCGTAAATCTTGGCCCGCTGTGTTTCTCAAACGCCTGTCTGTCTGATCGGGCGCGGGCGCGACTGCGAAACGGAAATGAAATAAAGATACTCGTTCAAACACTACATTTGTTTACCGATCTCATCTAGGTTCTAGATAGAGATAGAACGGTTTGAATCTAGATAGACTGGTTTCAATTTATTTGAGATCTTTTGTAGAAGTAAGGTAAGGAGTTAAGTCGAAAGCGCCAGGGTAGCCCGCGAAATTCAATTTTTTTTAGGTTTTTTGCAATTTGCTGGTCAGTATTAAGTTGTACGTTGATTAAAATATGATTCGCGGTCGTAACAAATATGTATTTACAGAATTTTATTCATTAACCGGTTGAATGCCGGAATTACAGAAACAATTAAAAACCCATTGTGTCTCGCGTGTATATACGTTCCGGCATACTAAGGGTTAAAGACATCAACACAACTCTCTAAGACCATGTAATCCCCAAGAATGACTATTTCATGAAATCTTGACATTTGGGGATTTTACAACTTAATACTGACCAGCAAATTGCAAAAAACGTAAGAAAATTTGAATTTCGCGGGCCACCTTAGAGCTTCCCCCTTAAAGGGGATGCGCTTAGGTAGCCCGTGAAATTCAAATTTACTAACGTTTTTTGCAATTTGTTGGTAAAAAAATATGATTTGCAACCGAAACCAATATAATTTTACTAAATTATAAAAATTAGAATCGGCAATCGGGGTTCGGGGTTTTTGCTTTCGTTTAAAGGAAATCAAGAGAATAATTTAAGTTTTAAAAAGTTTAAGGTCGATGAAGCACAATTCGAAGGAGCTCTCTCGACACCTTCAGCATTTTTAAATAATATGATGGAATTAATGGCTATAAGAGTAGGGGAAGACCAAAGACACGATTGATGGACTGTGTGAATGATGATATTGGTCAAAATAATTGAAAACTAATGTCCAACCCAATTATTCTCTCCACTCGATTTAAGTATCTCTAACCATCGATTAGTAAGGGGGTGACTACAGAGATGACGAATGGAAGTATGGAAGCAAAGGACATGTTGTGCAGACCCCAAATACATTGGTATAAGGACAGGAGAATTATGATGATGATAATGGAATTCATGGAAAATTAATCATGAAAGAAAGCGAAATATGAATGATTGGAACTCAACTCAAACTCAAAGACGTTAATTTCCAAGGAACGAGATCTTAGTTTCACATGAGCTATCACGAACCCGGTCGGTGTTCAACAAAATCAGCACACTTTTAATTGCACGTAAGTGTTATCTTGCATTTTAATTATGTCAGCTTCTTAATTATAATACTTAGGTACAAACACAAGTTGTGAGTCAACTTATTTTAATGACCATTTTGGCCTTCGCAAGACAAAATCTTCTTGCTAATCAGGTTAAATTCCAAAATAATTAATCACAGTTTAAAGTTCATTGTAATATTATCGTATTTATAATTACTCATTTACTAGGAATTCGAATTACAAAGATTTTGGTCATATCTGTCTGTATGTCCATGCGAATCCAAAATGCAACTTTGGAAATAAACTCATATAGTCGTATTTTACATTAATTACGTCTTCATCTGCCTTACGGTTTCCTAACTGCGTTGGATCAACTTCCATCGTCTCATCAGATACAGTTAAATATCAATATTTTATATGGAGCCCCACACACAACCCAATTACTGACCATTAACGAAATTTTAAGTTCCAAGTTTGCAAGGATCCGCCGTCTGATTTTCGGGCTTCTAATCATCCGTAAAAACTGTCAGACGGGACCAACGCCGACGGTTGAGCGTGCTCTTAAATAATAAATCAGGGTTAATAACATGAATAACATTACACAGCATTAAGCCAATTACGTTAGTTAGGTATGGGTTTCAATGCAATAGGAAGCGAGCCTATTGCCATCATCCAAACTTAGGTGTGCCACGGAGCAAATCTAAAAGGTTAAAAAACAATAACACTTTATTCGGCCTGAAGATCCAACCCAGGTTCACATTCTCAGCTGTCATGCATACCTATGCGTTAACCAATATTATAAACCTATAAACGAGTGAGATCATTGGAAAACATAGTAAATTGATAAAGTAGTATAATCACAGTACAGGTCAAGCTAACAGATAATACGTTGTTTAAATAGTAGTGCACGAAGCATTTAATTAGAGTCATACACAATCACGACGATCCACCGTACATTTGAATAGTTAAAGTTGGACCCAACGTGCATTAAGTGAACCAATAAATAAAACAGACAAAGAAGTGCAACAAAATCAATATGAAGCAATATCTAGTAGTAGTAGTGTCATTGGCATTAATAGTGAACTCGAATTGTGGTGTAATAGACGGACTGATCGGGTCAGTTAAAGATACAGCAGGCTCTATAACCCACGGCGTTGGTGGTGCATTTCATTACGGGAAAACCTTCGTCTTTGGAGGCACTGAACAAAATGCAGCAGGACAAGTGGTTATCAAACCAGGCATAGTTGGAAAAATATCCCACAAAATACATGGCGTATCAGAAACGGTAAGAGAAGAGGTGCGAACTGTAATACATTTGTTTGACGGCGACCAAGTCCAAGAGAAAGGAATCATTGGAAGATTATTCGACAGAGTGAAAAGTCGCGTTTTCAAAATTAAAAGTTTCCTCCTCGGCCACGGGCAAGCTCAAATCGATAACATGCCATACGCTCCGATAAAAAAACTTGACAATGATACAGTGGTTTTGCAGCACCACTTAAACAAATACTTCTTCAATAATGATGCACCAGCAACGTCGGGTATTAAACAGACGCTTAACAGTTTAAAAGAAGCGGTAAACAGTATCCGTCTCAATATAACTAAGAAAAGACAGGAGGCAGGAAATGTTAATAGTGATGGTACTGGACTAATCGACATTCGCACTTCCGGCAACAATAATGGAGGCTTACAAAATGACTTCAAAAATGGAGTAGATGCAGCATACGATAAAGTTTATGACGCAGTTGATGAAGGGCGACAGACAGCACAATCCTCTTTCTACGGGGCCAAACAAAACACAAACGACTTTCTCGAAAATCAAAGAAGAAATGTTCAGAATCATTATAACCAATTTGGTGACAATGTTAATAAGTTTAGAAGTGATGTTGGTAGTTCTATCAATGACAATATAGAAAGTCAAAGAAGATTTGTCCAGGATCATTATAATCAAATGGCTAACAATGGTGATAGATTAAGAACTGATATAGGTAGTTCTATTAATGATAATATCGAAAATCAGAGAGGCAATTTCCAGGGTAATTTCAATAAAATGGCTACCAACGCAGATAGACTACGAAGTGACGTAAGTAGTACAATTAATGATAATATTGAAAATCAAAGAAGAAATGTACAGGGTCATTACAATGAAATGGGTACCAATGCTGATAAATTTAGAAGTGATGTAGGTAGTTCTATTAATGATAATATCGAAAATCAGAGAGGCAATTTTCAGGGTAATTTCAATAAAATGGCTACCAATGCAGATAGACTACGAAGTGACGTAGGTAGCACTATCAATGATAATATCGAAGATCAAAGAAGAAATGTACAGGGTCATTACAATCAACTGGCCACCAATGCTGATGACCTTAGAAATGACGTAGGTAGTACCATCAATGACAATATCGAAAGTCAAAGAAGATTTGTCCAGGATCATTATAATCAAATGGCTAACAATGGTGATAGATTAAGAACTGATATAGGTAGTTCTATTAATGATAATATCGAAAATCAGAGAGGCAATTTTCAGGGTAATTTCGATAAAATGGCTACCAATGCAGATAGACTACGAAGTGACGTAGGTAGTACAATTAATGATAATATTGAAAATCAAAGAAGAAATATACAGGGTCATTACAATGAAATGGGTACCAATGCTGATAAATTTAGAAGTGATGTAGGTAGTTCTATTAATGATAACATCGAAAATCAGAGAAGAAATTTCCAGGGTCATTACAATGATATGGGTACCAATGCTGATAGATTACGAAGTGACGTAGGTAGCACTATCAATGATAATATCGAAGATCAAAGAAGAAATGTACAGGGTCATTACAATCAACTGGCCACCAATGCTGATGAACTTAGAAGTGACGTAGGTAGTACTATCAATGATAATATCGAAGATCAAAGAAGAAATGTACAGGGTCATTATAATCAAATGGCTGACAATGGTGACAGATTAAGAAGTGGAGTAGGTAGTTCTATCAATGATAATATCGAAGATCAAAGAAGAAATGTACAGGGTCATTTCAATAAAATGGCTACCAATGCAGATAGACTGCGAAGTGACGTAGGTAGTACAATTAATGATAATAGTGAAAATTAAAAAAGGAATGTACAGAATCAATATAATGAAATGGCTAACAATGCTGACAGTAAGGTTGACTTAGAATCCCAAAGGAATTTGGGTAGGGGTTATTAATTTGGGAAGGATATTATTATTTTGAATAGTTATATGAATATGTTATTATGTTAAAGTTAATAGAGGTTACGAGGTTTACGAAGTTTATTTATTAAGGTTAAATTAGTGTTGTGTTTTATTATACGATTGATTTATTAAGATTAAATTAGTATTGTGTTTTATTATGCATTGTAGCCTGGTTGGTTGTTGTGCTGGTTGACTCGGCAAACGTAGTGTGGGGCGCCCTCCGGTCAGGTGGGATGACGATCTGCGAAAGACTGCAAGCAGATGCTGGATGCGTCAAGCTGAAGACGGGGCGCTATGGCGCTCATTAGGGGAGGCCTATGTCCAGCAGTGGACTGCTATAGGCTGATGATGATGATGATGATGCAATGTAATTATTGTTGTTCAAATATTTATCCATGTACAGTCAACAAAAGAGTTATACTTAACTCTTTTGTTGACTGTACATGCTAGTCAATGTAGGTTGACAGCCATAGTTAGTATTCTCTCTATATAAAACAGCAACAAAACAAAGTACCAGTAAACTTAACGCCAGTAAACTTAACCCAAAGTAATCTACAAGATTAACCTCTCAAACCGCATGCAACATAAAGAATAAAACGGACCCCAAACACATAAAGTTGGGTCTCAGGGACCCCCGATTACATCGCACCCTCACCACAAACAGTGTTAATTAATCCTGCAATGAATAGCGTGGGTCTTAGGGTTCTACCACTCATTATTTAAGCCCTTGGGATATGATCTCGGCTAGTTTTGCTGATTTAATTTTGAGTAATTCAATTGAGACCATGATGACTTGATTGCGAGATGACCTTGAGGCGTACCGCGAGGGCTGGTTCGAGGTTGCGCGGGAAAAGACTGCCTGGAAGGATTTGGGGGAGGCCTTTGCCCAGCAGTGGGACAGCATAGGCTAGCAAAAAAAAAATTGAGACATAAAAATTAAGTACGTATTATAAGTAGAATTGTGTCTCTACCTACATATTGAGTTAATATTCCAAAGAAGCAGCGAGCAAACAATTGCCAGTATATCAAGCAGGGGTAAGAGCAGTACCTACATATTGTTTCCTAAATGTCCTTTTTTAGAGCCTCCTGGGTTCAATACCCAGGTTGGACAAGCTACCTACACTGAAAGAAATATGCAGTAGGTATGTACCTAAACAAAAATGAAAACACATTGATCTGAACTGCTTTACACAAATACACAGTTCCTTAAGATCCTAACGTTCAAAACAGTATTTTTATTAATTAATCCGAAAACGGTTAAAGCTTGAGGCAAAATGTTACCGTCATGACAGTAAACTTTAACGTTAAAAGGTCACAAAATTAACCGTTTTAATCATTTGGTGATATCGTTCAAACCACTGAAATTTACTTACATTACAGTAGGTAATGGTGATTTTCCTTTTTTTTTTTGTTTTTTTCAGTAATAGCTATGTTCAATCATTAAAAGTTACTGTTTTGTATTTTACTTTATTACAAACATTTCTTCTTACTGTATAAAGTCAGTAAGTCGCGCTATAATGAATTTTCAGTAGCCGCAAATCAAGACTAAGTACTATGATTTGTGCCAGTTAGTGGTCCGTTTAGTGCTCGCCGTTATCACTTGGGAGCTAAAAACAGAATACTGTCTGAATATGGATGCACTGACACTGCCGACCCCTACTAGGATCACAGTCACAATTTGTTTGACGATGCTACGTAATTAATCTCAATAAACCACCTAAAACATCGAGAAATCTCAATTTTACACAATCCAAGGGCCTGACAATAGGCAATATAACTCACAACTCCCCACCGGGACATCCCGGGATGGTACCGACAGCAAAACAAAAGGCACCAGCGCCCACATAAAGTTGTCGCGATCGGCGCCACTTCGCACACGAAGACCTTATAAATCATATTCGTATTGGTATTCAGCATGAATGTGGAATTGTAGTCGCATGTGTTGCTCGTATGGAAATTGTGGTGTATTGATTTGAAGTTCTTTTGTGGTACGCACTAGTAAAGCTGTCGTTTTAGCTGTGTTACGTCAGAATGAATATTAGTTACACAGGACCACATAAGTGGTCGGGACGTAAATAAACATCAAAAGTAATTTATTCAAATGAGGCTGACAGGAGCTAGCACTACTAACGGTTACCAGAGAAACGGTTCGAGAGTGCGAACATCGGCCATGTTAAAAATATCAACTCATACCGTAATGAGAAAGTTTATAGTGGTTATGACAGAGATTAAAACATAAGACGAACAAGCAGGGGATCGAGGAGGGGGGGTTGGAGGGGGGGTTCACGGGAACTCACTAAAATAAAATTATAAATGCGAAAGTAACTCTGTGTCTGTCATATAGGTGACTATGACCTGTGTTAAAAGAACCTAGGATACTTTTTATCCCCGTAGTACGCTCCCGTCAACTCTCGTGGGATGATTGCCAACCTCCACGCGGGCGAAGCCGCGAGCAAAAAGCAGTAAGTACGTATTACATAAAACAGTCCCCTAAAATGCCTGCCTTTCACCACTTTCGTGTATTTTAGCAGGGAAGAAGTTAAGTACGTATTACATAATGATAAAACAGTCCACTAAAACGCCTGCTTTTCACCACTTTCGAGTATTTTAGCAGGGAAGAAGTGGCGCAATGAACTCACCAGCAACACAAGCCTATTGTTCTCATCCTGGTAGACGTAGGTAAATAGTTATGTTGTGGTGAAAAGATTAGCCCGCCAGCTAGTTTGATGGCGGGCCGACTCCCCTGAGTACACTAAACATTCCTGTTATACGGATATTCGTAAAGGTTCTTTTGATGACCTACACATAATTAGATTGTAGATAACACGAAAATGTAGAGGTAGAACATGGTCAGAATTTGAGTATTATCGTAAGGCTCCTTAAAATCATGGAACACCGTTTAATAGTACCTACCTATTTATCATCATAACTATCAAGGCCCGCTTGCACCACAAATCACTAAATACGAACAGCGCTAGTCGAATTTAAATCATCGTTCTCTTTCTGTTAATTGTTTGAAAATAATAGATGATGTTTTAAATAAATGTTTAGGCTTTTGCTAAATGCAAGTGATTTGTCGTGCCAGTGTGTCCTAATCATTATTGGCAGGAGAATGACGATTAGGGCCCACTTGTACCAAATGTCACTTGTCCCAATTAATTTGGGGCGCAACTTGTATTTTCTTCCGCACCCCGTAGTAGGCCCTAACATGAATAGGAAATCATACATCAGTGACTAGTCAAGTTATTAAACTGTGTTTAAAATGGCGAGAAAATCGGCGTGTCCTAGAAACAAAAACTCGAAGACGTGATATCCACCAACCAACCCGCACTGGGCCCGTGTGGTGAGTTATGGAGAGAGGAGGCCTGTGTCGCAGCAGTGGGCACATTATAGGCTGGTAACTAAGCTGAGCTAAAAGAGCTTACTAAACATTTTTTCTACTATTAGCACTATGTATCCCCTACCTAAGCAAGACCGCAACACTCGCACACTTGAGTAAAGTTTAATACGTGTCTACACTGACTGATCGGTCGCCGCTGAGTTAAGTCAGTGGTTTATGTGCACGCGCCAACTTGAGACCGACTTGAGCGAAGTTTGGCGCAAATGCAATGTAGACTGTGATTTGAAACTAATGTTACTGAAGTGTGGAGTACTTTTGTGACCTGTGAGTGGCTAGAGTGTCGCTGCGTATGGCCTCCGGTAAAAGAGGAGAGCACATTAAAAAAACTTATTTGCTAGTCTGTGGTAAATAAATGAACAGAGAATCTATAGCGTTAGTAACATAATATTAAAACAACTTTAGTATCTAGTAAAAAGTACCTACCAATCACCCTCCGCACAAACTTCGTACAAAACTCTGTGTGAATCTTTGGAATTGGCCTATGAAGCTGTAGATGTAATGCCACTAAAGTTGACACTATAAAGTGATGACTTATCTAGTTTGCTAGGTCCTATAAGTACTGAACCTGTCTTAGACAATTAAGTGTCAATCGCTTTCAAAGTGTTTCGTATATTTCTACGACGACTTTCAACGATTTATTCCGGTCTGATCTCCTGCTAGTTCGTCTTCTGTTTTAATCTCTGTCTTATCCACTTTATCTAGGTTTACTCTTTTTGACAGGTAAGTACAGTCACGAGCACTAATATGTCAACACTTGGCAACTTTAAATTGCAATTTTTCACGAAATAACGAATGCAACGTTAAAGCACGACACTTTACATAAACCTATGGGTTCGAAAATACTATGTTCCTAATAATATAAAATTTCATTCAAAAATAAAGGAGAAAATCGCCTTTGAATAAAGCCAAGTGTATACATACTTATGCTCGTGACTGTACAGTCAAGAGAAAATAAACAGGGTTGACAAAAGCTTTTCGATAGGTTAGTTATAGGTACTTTGCGCACACAAGGGCTTATGTCAATCCAATTAATTTTTGACTTTTTCTCATCGTTATCACTGATAGAACATCACTTTGACTAGGCTCTCAGCATAGCTATGCACAACCACTCGATATGCTTCCATAACGTATCGAATATCAAACAATGTTATCCTAGGAGAGAATCAATGTATATCTGAAACGCTGTTCACAAGTGAAAAACCCGAAAAAAAAATCAGTTTCAATAAAATAGACGACCGCTATTCCTCCGACACCAGCGAGGTAATTGCGTAACACACCAGCAGTAGCAATGGGTTTCATTTTGACAGTTCAACCACATTCATTGCGTTATTTACGTTGTTGAGCAGACAATTTTTTCGAACATAGGAAGCAATGGATTAGCAATATCCTTCAAAATGATTTAGATTGAGATTGATAGTGTGTTACGCAATAAGGGTGCTGTTTGCTGTCGAGTGCAAGGCCAGACTGACGGATGTTTCTGAATGTGAATAGCTATGCTGGTCTAGATATCTCTGTTTCTACTCGAAGACAACAGCATGTGGCCACTTCTCTTAATTAATAACTAGCTAATATCCACCGGCAGGCGGCCCATGTGTGCACAATATACAATATTGACACGAACCCGCTGATCCGTTTTGGACGATACTCGAATAATTATTAGGTAGAGCTTTGTGAATGTAGATAATATCGTTACTGTTGTGTTTTCTTTCTTATTTTTTGGGGTGCATTAAATCAGGCTTCACGAGTTCTTTGCAGGTCATCATCATCTGCCTAGCCGTTTCCCAACTACGTTGGTGTCGGTTTCCAGCCTAACAGGATGCAGCTGAATACCAGTATTTTACATGCAGCCACTGCCTATCTGACCTCCACAACCCAGTTACTGGGTAATACAATACCCCTTGGTAAGACTGTTTGTCAGACTGTCGGGCTTCTGACCACCCGTAACGACTGTCAAAGATCTACGAATGATTGCCGGGACCAACAGCTTAACGTGCTTTCCGAGGCACGGAGGGGTCTTGGTATGTAAAGAGGTGGTGTTCATTGCAGGTGTTGATTCGAATTTGTTCAAATTAAGCTGAGAATCAGCACTTTCAAACGTCAAAATTACATAAGACAGTCTCCCAAAACGCCCGCCCTTCACCACTTCCTAATGCTTTCGCTGGGAAGAAGTGGTGCAACAAACTCCCCAGCAACACAACTCTCTGTTCAGTTAGAAAAACTTAACTATAAAGGAAGTAGAAGTTCTCTTAAAGGCTAGTGAAACTAATTATTAAGAAAATTAGGTAATTCCAATGGGAACTGCCTAATTACTGCTACATACTAGAGTTCTGACTATGACTCTGACATTTAAATGTTGTAACAGTATATGTCAACTTATTCGGAACATGTACACACAAATGTGCTTTTATATTTAGATCCAAGCTAAAAACAAATCGACTAGATTTTGCGACAAGCCGATAGAAAAAAATATTTCAAAATGAAAAACTCACATACGAACATTCATCTCCTATACCTTATTTATCTAATCCGTGCCTATTCCCATAATCCCGATGAATTTCCGCACAAGTGTGTGAGCACACACACAGGTACACTCTCTTTTCCCTCACTCTCATAGTCAAATGGGACGGCAATCCGACACGACCGGAGAGAGATCAGGCGCCGAGAAGAATTACACCTCCAACTTCCAAACTTAGGGCTGTTACTAATGGAAAAACCCAATAACACTTTGCCCGACCCGGGAATCGAACACAGGACTCCACGCTCAGCAGTCACACTTGTGAACACGAGACCAAGTGGGCAGTCAACTACGATGATCACGAGTATATTATACTATGTTGATTAGGTAGTCAGCCCTATACCCAGCAAAAGCTGATCGACTTCTGAACAAATCCCAACATTACTTCATTATAAAGACACCCACCTTATTGCCACCACAGCAGCTGGTCCGGCGGCGGGTGGGCGCGCCACATGTGGATAAACAACACTATTGACACAATAAGTGCGAGTGATCCAGTCGCACCGGGCATGTGCGAGACCTGAATATTACATGCCGCGAGAGGGTTGAAAACGTGTCCATTTACTTACGACACGAGAATTTCTCGTACCTTTCTTGAATGGTAAGCTGAAGTGGCAATGGGCCGGTCATATTAGCCGTAGAGCCGATGACCGTTGGGGTAGACGTGTTCTTGGGTGGAGATCGCGAATCGGCAAACGTAAGGACGCCCTCAGGCTAGATAGAGCGACGATCTTCGCAGGATGGCTGGTAGCAGCTGGATGAGAGTTGCCGAGAATTGTGCTAAATGGCGTGCAATTGGTGAGGCCTATGTCCAGTAGTGGACTGTTAAACAGTATGATCTAGAAATGCAATTTTACTGAACTCCTTATTGAGTTACAGGCAGTAAGTAACCTGCCTCTGCTTGAAACAATGGTGCAATAGCGACATGGCTAAACATCGAGACTTCTGTGCTAAAGCTAAGTTATACATTAATGTATTTATTAACATACAAACCTTCGGGAACAAATGCTCTAAATGAAGGTGAAAACCTCACCTTCACCTTAATTTAGAGCATTTATTCGGGGTTTTAGGCGGTCACGCAAACGGATCATTGAAAATGGACTTTGTTTAAGTAGACATGACTATTTCTTAGAGATAGATTAGATAGGATGCGGAGAATCCGTTACTCTAGACGTCAGTTCTTAGTATAGCAACAAACAAACAAACACAAAACTTACAAACAAAAAACTCTTTTTAAACTTATTTTCGTTATTTCCTTCATTTCAACGTAAACCTTCGTCAACAGGAAAATAAGGTACGCAAGCGAAAAGCGAGCGAGATGCGCATTTGCAATGAAATATGTCAGACGTGGCTCCACAAGAATAAAATAATCCGTATTTTTAGCACTCGTGTCGTAATAAAATATTATTTATTTATTATTATTTTAGCCTATGTTGTCCCACTGCAGGGAAAGGCCTAAGCAGCCAAGCTTAAGTGGGACTGGGCCACGTTTGCCGCATGTCGAACGAGTCATGGGCCAAAACTACCACCACGTGGGTCCCAGATTACGTCCGGCGACATCGAGGCAGACCCAGGAAAAGATGGTGGAATGCCCTTGACGCCTACAGACAGGATTCAGGAGACAGAGAGGAGTTATAAAATAAGCAATTATAAAACTAATAAAATAAAACAATGGAAACAAATCCAAAACACGTATAACACAAGAGGAATCCCAAACGAGCTCTTAATAATACCTCCATGAGCTCCATGATATCGCATCTGAGTTCACTCAGTGTGTTGCTTACTTATTTCTGATTTTCAAACCACTACAAACACTTTCAACCCTACTTCCTACACTATAGGAGCTATTTTTGAGTGTCATATGGACTCTAGTAGGGCAGTTAGAGTCCGAATTGAATTTCGGAATGTGTTATGATAACATAACGATGTGAAAACGAGTTTCTTGCGTGAAAATAGTTATAGGAATTTTCCGGAGCGAATTTTTATTAGTTTTTCTGGGTTGTTTTGTTAAATAGGTAGCTATGTTTTGAGAGGGTGTTAAATTTACGACGTACGAAAGCTTTTTAATTGATGGAAAATGTTAGTTGTTAAAATACGGGATTGTTTGTTGGTTTACCTACATTTAACGCTTTCGTATTTAGTCAAAGAAAATGATTGATGAATCTTTAATTTCCAGACAATATTTTCTCTCAAAAATAAGAGCTTAGTAATAGTAGACTTACAAACTAATAACAGTAACAAATGTCACATGGAAGGGCCCAGTTCCTAGCCTTGACCGGCAGTCAGTGAAGTTTAAGATTTCTTTTATGATCTTGAGAAAGTGACAGAGGTAGATAGTATGAGCACAGTTTGATTTGAATCGCTTGTGTTCGAGAATCGAGTAAGTATTCCCCAACTATATATGTATGTACCTACCCACTTGAGTATGTGTCAGTGTTTCGGTCGGTGAATGTTGCACGGAAATGTAAATAACTTGTTATAATACTTACTCAGTTTCATTGCTGAGAATTGCTCTTGCTCATGCTTACGCTCGCCTCAGTTAGCTGGCTGGTGTCCCCTGTATCCTTTGGCCCGGTGGTTGTGGTTGCGCTATCCGCGGCACTGCTGCGTCCCATTAGCAGATGTGAGACCTGTAAAATGCAAGACATCATCATCTGCCTAGCCTTTTCCCAACTATGTTGGGGTCGGCTTCCAGTATAACCGGATGCAGCTGAATACCAGTGTTTTACATGGAGCGACTGCCTATCTGACCTCCACAACCCAGTCACTGTGTATTACGATACCCCTTGGTAAGACTGGTTGTCAGACTTTCGGGCTTCTGACTACCCTACTACTACTATTAAAATGCAAGACAAACAAATTAATATAAACGTCAACATCGCTGAACCATGTTTGCTTGTCAACTTACCCAATGTTGCCTGGCCTATTTGCACACGAATGAGACGTACGATGTCGGGATGATGGCGCCATTTCACCCATCCTTCACCAAGAGCTGGCAGTGGGCGAACCTCTGTGCAGTTTGTGATTTGAAATCCGTGAGGTTGTAGAAGGGAGACGGAAAATTAAAAGTGGGTAGTTTTCACATTTCACATTAAACAAGAATCCATTTTTTGTTGATTAAGTACATCAATTACATATTTCTATTGTCGACTAGTGCTTACCTTTCATCCTATTATGTTTCGTTTATTTCTGCATAATATTTTTTTACTTCCTTTTCCACTATCGCCAATAATATTTTAGCTGACTTATTTAAAGACGTTATATCCTTCGTATTTGGTTAATCCCATTAATGCAAACAACAGTTAAGACAAGTTCAAAACACACACAATCATAAAAGGATAACGTTATGAATCATACTTATGCGGGTGAAACGGCGGAGCTAGTTTACAATAAAAATAGAATTGATTCTAGTCGCCCTTTCCAAAAGGTACTCGTAGTTTCGTATGGAGAAGAATAGACAACAAACTCCACCGTTACCTACTCTTTTAAAACGTTTTACAATATTTTTATGGGAAGACGAAGACCTTGAATAAAATTACTATACCCACAACAGGTAAAAATAATTAAAAATTAAGTAATGACAGATAAGATTCAGTTCATGCATGGTCATACACGCCGGTTGAAAGTACCTAGACTACACACCTGACCCTTCTTTCCTTTCTTTTTTCTGAATCATTAGATATCTTTAAAAGTGTTAATAATACCTTAAACGTAAACCTCTAACCTAAGGGGAACCTCACTAACAACGAGCTACTACACAAATTAATTCCCAGCATGAGCATGCACACTGCAAGACGTATGACGTGTCACCGGTGAGTTGCCGCAGTTGCCAGCTAAGCTGCAAGTGGCAATATGAAGCATCGGACAAACTTAGACAGACTTTAATTATAGCTTCCAAACTTCATTACCTAGAGGTGAATGTACTAGAGTAGATGGTTATTAACGATGTGCAGGTAGACACATCCACGAGGGGCTCGTGGTTAAATAATAACAACGACACGGGACGATCGCTTGTCGCGGTCGGTTTGGGGATGGGTTGCCTCTGAACACACGTTAAGCCGTTGGTCCCGGCTGTTATTCGTTGATCTTTGTCAGTCGTTAAGGATAGTCAGAAGCCCAAAACTCTGACAACCAGTCTTACCAAAAAGTATCGTATTAAGGCTCCTACAAATAGGCCGCGACATGCGATATAATCGCTCACGACACAAAGGCACCGCTCGTTGCGCGACTTGCGGTGCCTTTGTGTCGCGCGCGATTTTATCGCGTGTCCCGCCTGTTTAAAGGAGCCTTTACCAAGTAACTGGCTTGTGGAAGTCGGCTAGGCAGTCGCTCGATGTAAAATACAGGTATTGAGCTGCATCCGGTTAGGCTGAAAGTCGACCCCACCATAGTTGGGAAAAGCCTAGGCAAATCGATGTAAATACTTACATATCTACAAGGTGTAATTTAAATAACGTACCGAAAATTTGAAAAGGGGTACTCATCATTTAAGAACTTTCACTTTGGGACGAATCCCGAAATCCAACATAATGAAGGGAACAGCTGATTTGTATCGCGATTCCAGCGTTCGTCTCATAATCATCATCGTCATATCAGCCGAACGACGTCCACTGCTGGACATAAATTGCCACTTATGGCACAGAAACGTGGTCGCTCACAATGGGCCTTATAAGAAGGCTAAAAGTCACCCAAAGGGCAATGGAGATCTTTACCATGACCTTTAAATATGACCACACCATTCTGATTTCTGATACATTTAAGCAATAATAATCATAATATGAATGTGTGTGTGTTCGTGTATTTAACAAAAGGAGGGGAAGAATCATAGGGCATCAAAAAATTCATCCGCATCGCTGTCAACAGGAAAAGTGCCCAAAAGGCTGGCAGCATTGCCATTCTTCATTTTAATTTGACGAATGACTTAATTAAAAGCGGAACCACAATAAACTTATCCCTAAATTCAATCTTTAAACAATGAATAGGTAGGTACCTACTACCTGCAAGGCTATAATTTAAGACCTTAGATATAAAAGTTACTATGATTTATAGCCAGATAGAATCAGCAATTTGTTTCAAGTTAAAAAACACGCTAAACGTCGACGCTGATGTTGTGAATAACGAAGAGTTGAAAATAAAGCAAAACTGCTGCGTCCAAGGAAATATGCATTTAAGGACCAAGGTTCTGTACGTAGTTAGCTTGATTTACAATGTTACGATAATGATACAACAAGCTACGTCTTTGTGATTGACCAACCCCTTGACAATTCAAAAGTGTCTGTCTTGCTTTGAGTAATTAATGACGTGGTATTGCAAGGATGCTAAAAAATCGTGTGATCTTTTATTTTATGATTAACAATGGCGCCTATTCTGTTGTTCACAAACTAAACTAAATTTGAATCGGCGCCAATGTTTCTCATTCATTATTAACTGGGTTGGGTAGTGTTTTTCATTTAGATATAGGTGCGATATTTTTAATATTAACCCAAAATCTATATTTTGTGCCTGAATAATGGCAACAGGCCGACAATCGTTACATGGGACTTAAGAGCGTTTACGTCGTACGGCATTTCATACAAACTTTCAAGACCTTGTTTTTCGAAATTAATGAACCGATTTTAATGAAACTTCATTCGCATAAGCAGGATACAAAGGTCTAAAAAGTTAATTAATAACATTTTCGAAAAATTGTGTTGCCGCCAAATTAGACCGATTTCATTGAAATCGGTTCATTTATATCGAAAAACAAGGGCTTGAAAGTTTGTATGAAATACCGTACGGCGTAGTTATAACAAAACTGATAAAATATTGGTGAACTGTCTGCCTTCCCCTTCCGAGAAAACGCGTGATTTTATAAGTATTCGTTGTTTTTTCAGGTTTTCATCCACGGAACCCTACAACGAACTGTACCTAAGTGAAACAACAACACAGCTGACCGGAAGCAATTTCCCGTGTTTAACGAGTTCCGTACATTTTCCAGTGGATTTTTTAAACGAATAATTTAACCCTGCTTTATAATATAGTTATTGTGTAGTAGCACGCAGTTTATTGTTGTTGCCGACGTTCGAGAACCGGTCTGATGCTGATATGATAACGTTTTTCATAGATAATATTGTACACCGGGTGAAAACCAAAACCAAGTTCATATACACAGGGTTATTGGTAAAACATTAACAACCTCATAAGGGGTCATTGTACTCATCATTATGAAGAACTTTTACTATGGGACCAAACCTGAAATCGCGAAAAAAATCAGCTGTTCCCTACATTTATGTTCGTATAACCCGTCAAAATGTAGGGAACAGCTGATTTTTTTTCGCGATTTCAGGTTTGGTCCCATAGTAAAAGTTGTTCATAATGATGAGTACAATGACCTCTTAAGAGGTTGTTAATGTTTTACCAATAACCCTGTATACTCACGCCTTCTTTCCATGGAGGAAAGCAGAAACTACATAACAGAACGCCTCCTCATCCATCCCATCTAATCATCATCATCTCTTTGCCTCGTTTATGTTCATACACTAGTCATACAGACATACACGCACGCCGGGTGCGAGTTCATTTTGAAGATAAACATGAACGCCATTTGTTTTTGGGGAATACCTACTTTACTGATCCTCTAAAAACTTAATGACCTTCTGATGATGGACACTTTTTAGTCAGGGGAAGTGTAAAAGTAAAACAAGTTTCACGCAAGCGAAGTCGCGAGCAGAAGCTAATTGTTTTATATTTCCACATGAAACTAGTAGATGACTTAGGCCGCTTTCACATTAGAGCGTTAGCAGCGCGACAGTAGCGCGGCAGAAGCAGAAACCTTCACGCACGCTTCTGTTTTTAATAAGCAATTCTGACTGGGCGACAGTCGCGCGTCAGTCGCGGTGCTAAAGTCGCCTAAATGTGAAAGCGCACTTAGTTATTTGTCGGAACTCTTTGTATAGTCAAAATATGGTCAAAATGAACACGATTCACATCTAAATTGTGATCTAGCGGTCACGTGCCGGCCCCAATTCAGGCAATAATAGGAACTGTAAGGGTTCATCCTTATAAATCCTGTTGTATTTACAAAGGATTGTCGCGGATTCACGATAAAAATGTTTATTTTACGAGATTCCCGTACTATTGACATCGGCGGCGAGGGGCTTCGGAAAATGGGAAACAAGAAAATTCGACAGAAATAATGTTTTGAATTTTTTATCTTTTTCTGAGTGGTAGCTTTAGTAGGTTGTAGGTATGTTCTCTCGCGGGAGTATATTGTGTTATAAAATATGGAATAATCTGGGTTTGATATTTAATTCATATTGCTTAGAGAATGGCCTATAGGGCTATAGCTATTTAATCTAGTCTCCATTCAGGATTTAAACATAAGAAAAAGCAAGTTAAATTGGTACCTACCTAATTAAAAATAGTTTATAATTATGTTATTGACCAGAAAAGAATATGACTCATTATGTACCTACTTACTTATATTATAATTAAAATGTCTTCATAAAATTATTAAGTAGGCACGTATCTACCTACTATCAGAATATTTAGTTTGTTGGAAACCGACAAAGAAGGCTAATAATATACGATTTGACCAAAAACAAATCTTCTCTAGCTAGAATTCTGTAAATATCATTTCCTAAAAATGTCCTCATTTAAATTCTTCCTAGACGCACAGAGCTCTCAATTCTCTCAGACATCTTTAACCATCAGAATACGTATCTTTATAAGTATCAGAAATGAGATCACATCTTTACGAGTGGACGCGGGTGAAGCGAAACCGTGCGATATAAGAACAATAAAATAAATTGGACGCAGCAGCGTTGACTCCGACCGTCCGTATTATAGTGTTATGTTCACTTGCCATTTAGCCCCCGACCTCCCCTCGGCGGCCATTTTATCTCGTCCATAAAAAGCTAAATTAGCGCTCTTTGATAAGGATAAGAAATGAAGAAGCGCTGGAAAATTGTATCATGTCTTTGCAGTTGTAATTTTATTTTAGAAATGATGTTAATTTTATTTTATTTTAGTGAGAAAAGACTTTAAGTTTAAGTAATTGACTATGCTTGCCTACTCTCGCCTAAAAAGCATTTCCTAGCTAGCTGATGTGTCTTTTAAAATCTATAGCCTTTCAGTAACAAGAAAACTTCTCCTTGTTTGATTATTATTATTACGGACGCTAACGTTCTGTCTCGTCTCACATGCATAATTTCAACATGAATGATGTAACCAATATTTGGTAACCGTATTATTTTGATCCAAAAGAGTGTTCGTGGAGTTTCTTGCCCGTTCTTCTCCATAGGTAGGTACCTACTACGCTTTGGAATGTGCAACTAGCTTCACCTTTCTGACTGACCGACCCCTTGAAACGCCCCCCTGGATTCAAAAGTGCCTGTAATTGGTCTAATTGATATCCTAATTGCTTTGAGTTTGAGTTTGAATGTGATAAATTGAGAATCTGTTATACTTAATAACATATAATACCAGCCTGTTATTGCCCCTATTCTTTTAAGAGTTATTATATAAAACGGGTAAGAATTATTTTAATAACTCTTCAAAAGATCCGAGCAAAAAAACATGGTGCAACAGAATTAAAAACGAGCGAATATTTTCCATCCTCCCATATTTTTCTACTCACGTCCGTCACCTCCCAAAAAAAACATACGTACGAACTCACACCTAGTTAAGGCTCAAAGAGAGAGACTTTTATTTTCACTGTAATTGGCGCACAAAGCTAAACCAATCGACTTCGCAAGCGACGCGACGAATTTATTTTTATGTATTTTTGATAGAGTATGCACACTTCCAATTTGCCCCTGTGCACCCCAATGTTGTTTATTTATTTTACTTTTTTATTATTTCGTTTTTAGTCCCGAAATAATTATGAAATGATCTGTATTTTATTCTACCTCGATTTATATTTATTTAATTTATTTTTGAAACGTTCGGTTATATCTACTTATCATAAAGTGGAGAATTATTAAGAAGTCCTTAAAACAAAGTTATCTTTTTCTCATCGACATTTTTTTTAAACTTGAAGAATCCTGTTGATGAATTTGGAACCAAAACTTTGGGTGTAGAAAAGTATTGGACAGGCTTTAACTTTCAGGCACGCTTGCTGAAAAGTTGTAGGTAAGCTTTTTTTCTTCAGAAGAGACCAACTTGCTAAGCCCCGACTGCCTCGTTGGTCAGTGATCGCAAGCTACTGCTGAGCTTGAGTACCTGGGGTTCGATTCCCGGGTCGGTCAAAGTGTTATTGGGTTTTTCAACCTGGAATTTCTCAGTAGCAGCCCGGAGTCTGGATTTGTGTCCGGTTGATGGCAATAGGCTCGCCCCCTATTACATGGGACTGAAACATAACACCTCTGGCTAACCCTTCAGGGAATATTGGCGTGATGATGTTATAACCTACTAGCAGCGCCCCGCGGTTTCACCCGCATAAGTTTCGATCCCGTGGGAATATCGGAATAAAAACTATCCTATGTCCTTTCCCGGGACTCAAACAATCTTTATACCAAATTTCATCCAAATCGGTTTAGCGGTTTAAGGGTGAAGAGGTAACAGACAGACAGACACACTTTCGCATTTATAAGTAAGGATTAAATCTACCTATACAAAAGTATTGCAGAACCCATTCATCGAACACAAAAACATATTCAATAACAGCTGTTATTCTTTCTCTCCAAATAAATCCATTCGTTCCCAATTTACCAGTAAACAACTTACAAAAGAACGTGTGTACTTGAAGCTCTTAGTCGAAATACTTCTGATGCACGATTTGGTAGGAAACCATCATTTTATTTGCATTTGGCTCAAAGAGGCGCGCTTCGAACGAGTGTTCTTCAAACCACATGTAGGTAAGGCTGTGTTTAGAATGAATGCAGTGTTATTTTATTATTTACTAGCTGCGCCCCGCGGATTCACCCGCGTAAATGTCGATCCCGGGGGAATATCGGAATAAAAGTAGCCTATATATTAATCCAGGTTGTCAGCTACCTCCATACAAAATGTTATCAAAATTGGTCCAGCCGTTTGAGCGTGAAGAAGTAACAAACATATAAACACACACACACACACTAACAAACTTTCGCCTTTTTAATATTAGTGTGATTTCGTTCATTATTCTCTCTCTCTTTTTGGGTTCTTGAGTGGAGACCGCGAAATAGGCTGACGTAAGGTAGGACGCCCTCAGGCTAGAAGGAGCGACGATCTTCGCAGGATGGCTGGTAGCAGCTGGATGAGAGTTGCTGAGAATCGAGCGAAATGGCGTGCAATTGGAGAGGCCTATATCCAGCAGTGGACTGATATAGGCTGGTGATGACGACGACATCAGTATTTATTTATAAACATACATATCAATAAGCCTGTTTTCATCGAAGGAGTAGGAAGAGGTGGAGGTGACGGAGAGGTGGGTGGTGGTGGTGGGGGGACTTAATAATAGAGAACAAGTACGTTTTCCCAAGTACCTAAGTAAAAACAGTTGTAAGTAAAAACAGTAAACATGACAATATTCTTAGTGAAAACCTGAAAACTCAATTACATACAAAACATTTCCTCTACCTGGGGATCGAACCAAGAACCACGAAACCCGCGGCAGACTAAGACGAAGATGGAGAGACGAACTTGACTCTACCGAAAGGACTGGCCCGCGATGGGAGTAGATGTGAGTGAAAAAGGGTAAGGGGGGGCTTTGCTTAGCTGTGGGATATTACCTAGTAGGTAATGTTGTGGAGGTCAGATAGGCAGTCGCTCAGTGTAAAATACTGGTATTCTACCGAAAAATTGAATTTGTGACTTGTTTTGACGGATCAACAAATTACGGACGGGCCCGAATCTTTGTTAACGGACTTAGAAAGTAGGCCCCTAGAATTGAAGTATATGTTTGAAATCTACCAAGTACGAACAGTGTGAGCACCTCTTTAATATTTCTCCGCTTTCTTCGAGAACGTCGATAAAAGCGCGGTTACGCTATTATAAATCCATTTCTTGAATATTCGTAAAACTATTCCTTAGGATTGCCGGTTTGAAGTACCTAAGTTCATAAGAACATTTTATGCTGCACGTCTTTTATAGATTTTTGATTGAAGATTCGAATTAAATATTGATCTTAATTGATTGAAGTTAAACAAACATTACCACCAGAACCAGTATTTACTCATTAATTTCTACCTTCTTTCACCCACGGTGAAGACAAAGCTTGCTATTTTTCCCAGCAGCTCCACTCATTATGAATATGATACATGTTAATTAGTTCCCGTTATTACCCGCCCAGCACCACAACGTTATATAAACGTTATTAGTAGCCTCATTACGTGCCCGGAGCACGCGGTTTGTTCAACAAGTTCGTTTACGTACTTATTTTCATTTTATGTGCAACTATTCTATGTTGGAGGTTCCCTTTTTAATTAATTACCAATGATGCAGGTATTTTTAACGTGATTATAAATTGCTGAAAATTCACTTTGGCACTTTGACTTCATATTCATATTTGTACATGCATTCCATAACGTTAATAAAATCAAGGTTGTTATGTACAACCCTTCTAAAAATCATAATCATATATAATAAGCTTATATCCATCATGTCTTCGAATTTTTGGTTCTAGGACATGCCGGTTTCCTCAAGATGTTTTCCTTCACCGTTTTGGCTATCAAAACGGTGAAACTGTACCTACTTAAGTGGTGACCAAATAAACTACACCATTTAAAACGCCTGGCTGGGTTTGAACCCACAATCGTCATTCGTTGCCGTCCACTTTACAATCTTGCTGCCCATATCCTAATAATTTAAAAACGAATTTTATCTAGATTAGGGAGTGGACCACCACGCGGGCCCAGTGCGGGTTGGCGGACGTCACATATTATGTCTTCGAATTTTTGGTTCTAGGACATGCCGCACCGTTCACCATTTTCAGAGCAGTGGTGATGAAATAAAGTACACAAAGAAAAAAGCCTGCTTTGGTTCGAACCCATTGGTACGTCGTGGTCGTCCGTTGAGCTCCCTAAAATAGGGTTGAGCTACACGACTGATGCACGCTGATGCATGGCGTCTGTTGGGACAAGCCAACTCAAAGTTGCAATGGCTCTTTCTTCAAAAGGCCCAGGTTCCAGACATTGCCCTGCATTGTTAGACTCATCGAATCCTAATAATGGCGCCGATTCTGTAATTCACAAACTAAACTAAATTTAAGTTCAGGCATCTTTTTCTTTCTATTTCATTAGGTCAAGGACAGAAGATAAATATTTTAGTTAAATAGTCAGCGCCTGGCGTAAATTGACGTATTTTTAGTGCCTAGCCAATTTTTTAATCTCGTCTAAAGTTGTCTATGGAGTATCTTAATTTGACAGGACTAAAATAATATTTATCTTCTGTCCTTTTCTTAATAAAATAGAAAGAAAAAGATGCATGAACTTAAATTTAGTTTAGTTTGTGAACAACAGAATCGGCGCCAATATAATATTTTAACTTTAAAAGAGACCATGACCTCTGAGTTTTTTTCGGCATTTTTTTCAGGGATCAGTCAACTAGGAAATGCTGGCCCCATCATCATCTTCGGCATTATTATCTAGTTTTAAAATATTGACGTGTAAGAGTGTCTTAAAATATCTACTCACAGAAATAAACATTTCATTTCATTTTTCAATTTACAATCCTGCTACCCACATCTCAATAAATTAAACACTAATTTTACCTTTGTCTGTTTTATTTAATTGCCGACTCTCTGTTATTGACAAACGGCTGATATCCATTCGTGACTAACCCTGAGACAATAAATTAGTTAATCCAAAGCAATTAATGTTGTCCTTTCAAAATAGTATAATTTGGGTCATCTATCTGCCGAATTTAGGGACTGCTGTAAATCAGAGTAACTATATAACACGGTTATAGGGTGTTGCTTAATTGAACAGAGGTTGATTACATCGGGTGGTTGCAGACTTGATTTGGTTCTAGTTTTATTGAGTTTGATTTTGAATATTATTAGGACATAGGTTAGGTAACCTATACCTAATAGCGTTATTTAGATTAATTAAATATGAAAGTGACTAACAAAAGGTATTTAAAAAGGCAGATTCGAGTGGGAACGCCAGAACAACACTAGGGTGTTCTCACATTAAGTATGTAATTATACATTCAAAAGTGATGATGTACCTAACTAATATTTTTGTAAAATATAATTTAAAAAGAGTGTCCATGGAGTTTCTTGCCCGTTCTGCTCCATAGGTACCTACAATTTGGAATGGGCAACTAGCTTCATATTTTCTGACTGACCGACTTCATGACAATTCAAAAGTGCCTGTTAATGGTTTATTTGAAATAAATGCTTTCAGTTTGAGTTTGAAAGTATTGAAATAGTAGTACCTACCTACATAAATAAAAATATAAAAAAAACTTCGTAACAGTATAAAAAATTAAATCAAAATTTTTCATTTAAATACGGTACACGTACACGTAGATAGGAATTTACAAAATAAGAAGAAGAAATATTTATTTTCAGCATAATCTTAAACACAACCCTCTCAGGGGCAACTCTTTCGAACTTCTAACAGCTCACGAAGGCTTTGATATTTTTTGATTAATGCATAAGGACCAACACATTCTGGAAGCAAGAAAAATCTTTCACCACCGCCTTACCACAACACCCGAACTTAGAACCTTACAACTATGGAAATAAGGTTTAGTTTTCCTTGTTTATTTTTTGTTCCCAGGGCCGCACTCAAAAGTTGTAGGTAATGAAAAATGTTAGTTGGTAAAGTTAGAGTGTAGTCGGTACTTACGGTGGGTATCGCGTGTCGAATGACAAATTGCCTGCTATGACCCCCTCTGATCCTTACCCAACTTTCCCTAAGTACCCGCAAACTTTGCGAAGAATAAATATTATTTTGTTCACAAGCTATAATCTGAGGTATTCGTAAATATAAGTGCTTTGGATAATATGGCAAGTTCACATAGAATGTTAATCTTTTTGGAGATTGTTCGCGTAATTACACGGAACTCTTTGGTAGGGTTAGCACGGATCATACATTTTATATGATCACGGTTTAAGGAGGATTAAGTTTATAAGGTGCGTGGTTAATTATGCAGGATCTCTGTTGATTAATTACTTTATTTACATAATGCTCACCCAACCTATCCCAATTCCCAAGAAACGGATATAGGTTTCATTTGTAATCAGTTATAAAGGGTCAAATTAAATTAGATAGCGGCACTTCATAGACTATAAAATTTATCGTCTATGAAGTACCGCTAGCTAATTCACTAGAACTAAAATCAGTTTTATAAAATATGACTGATGTGTAGGTACCTAATAGTGTTTGCAACACTATTAGGTACACATCAGTCATATTTTAAAAACTAGATGAGGTCGGCGCTTTCCTATCTGACTACTCTGAGAAGAAAGATCGGCTCCAGCACCCATCGAAAACTATGAAAACGACACTCATGACGAAAAATTTCAAATTTTTCGCAGCCGCCATTTTGGATTTTCATTTTGACTTTATTATCGGCTCCAGCACCATCGAAAACCATAAAACGACACCCATGTCGAAAAATTTGAAATTTTGGCTATCTTGGATTTTCGTTTTTACCTCACTATCAGCGACCTCATTATCCATCCTTTTTTTTTCTTCGCACGGCCAAATTACGAATTCATACTCGGTTGGTTATTTGAGTTGGCATGCTTATGCAAGGTCGAAGCAAGGTCGTACACCATGGTATTACGCGTGAGACGTAACGTATTTTTAATTTCGTCGTATTAACTTGAACGAGTAAAAGCCAATGACAATGTGCGACTATTCGCACATTGTCATTGGCTTTTGACGAGAGCCGAGTAGGCCGTCTGGCGACTGCCTACTGCCGCGCGTGTTTGTATGAAGATTAAATTTTTTATTAGGTAGGTTTGATAATTTAGTGAATTTCTTAATTGTGGGGCATACACACTAAAATGTAATTGACAGGCATAATATGGTGATTTATCGAGGTAGGCACTGCTTATAATTATGCCTTTATGCAATGCACGCCACTGCAACCCACGGTGGGTTGTGGAGGTCAGATAGGTAGTCGCTCCATGTAAAATACTGGTATTCAACTGCATCCGGTTAGACTGGCAGCCGATTTCAACATAGTTGGAAAAAGGCTAGGCAGATGATGATGACTTTGAAACACAAGTTTGTAAAGTTGTGCTAGCTTATTCAATTTGACCTTGTATTTATACCATACCATATTATGGAGTTTCTTTTTACTAAGCCTTTACTGTGCCACTGCTGGGCAAGTCCTTCCAGGAAACCATTTCCACCCCACCTCAAACCAAGTCCTGGATTGGAGACCGCGTATCGGTAAGCGTGCTGTGGAACGCCCCTTAGGTAGATGGACCGACGACCTCGACCACGACCAGAAAAAGTTGGCTGGGACAGACTGGATGCGGAAGACGCAGGACAGGGTGTTGTGGCGCAGCATGGGAGAGGCCTATGTCCAGCAGTTAACTGCGATAGGCTGACCTCAAATTAGCCTTCACTGTACGCGTCCAGGTCCTCTTTCCTCACTCATTCTGGGTCGGCCGGGCCGCCCGTCCATTTTAAGGCACAATCCATTGAAGAGTTAGGCAAAAAAAAATGGAAGCTTCTCAATTTTGTAAGCTTTATCGACCAGGAGATAACCCTACATATTATCCTGTTTATTTCGCACAGGAGTAATGTCAAAAATCTTGTCTGTTAAGATGACTGCGCGATCGTCAAGTAACGCAAGTCCTTGTCTATTAAGTAAGGTGACTTGCTGTTATTTGGCAACTCACGGCGCTCAATGCGTCCATTAGGCGGAACAAGGGCTGCCCTAATTAACGGGGCATCTTATTGGGAAAACATCTTACGAGGGTGAACATTGATTGATAGGGTTATGTCATGTGAGCGATTTGACTTGTAAGTTTTCCAAGGAATTTGAGCTCGATTCTTGTGATGATACATAACATAGCATGACGCCTATTTTCATTGAAGGGTTGGGCAGAGTTGAACCTTAATACACCCACATTTCGACAGTTATGATTAAGTCCCATGTTAGGTAAGCGGGACACGTGGCTAAATAATAACAGCCGCACAGGTTAAGCTACGCTTGCCGCGGTTGATCTGTGGGTGACCATCTTTACATACCGTGACCCCTCCGTGCCTCGGAAAGCACGTTAAGCCGTTGGTCCCGGGTGGCATTCGTGGATCTTTGACAGTCGTTACGGGTAGTCAGAAGCCCGAAAGTCTGACAACCAGTCTTACCAAGGGGTATCGTATTATAACCCAGGAATTGGGTTGTGGAGGTCAGATAGGCAGTCGCTCCATGTGCAATACTTGTATTCAGGTGCATCTGGTTAGACTGGAAGCCGACACCAACATAGTTGAGAAAAGGCTAGACAGATGCTGTTATAGCAGGCGAGCCTATTGCCATCATCACCATCTTCCACAGCCGAACTTCACATACTGCAGGCCTCTCCTTACTTGTGGCATTCCCCACGCTCCTGTACCAGCCTCATCCACGTTCTACCTGCGATTGTAACAATGTCGTCCGTGCACCTCGCCGCCGGACGACCGACACTTCGTCATCCATTCCATGAATGCCACTAGATCACTGCCTTACTCAACCTGTCAACCCTACGCCTTGTTGAGTTCCGTAACTCGTTTTCCGATAACGAAAACCTTTGTATTGCTATGAACCGCGTACAAATCCAGACTCCGGGCTGTTCTTGATGGAAAAAACCAATAACACTTTGCCACACCTGGGACTCGAACCCAGGATCTCATGCTCAACAGTACCGCTTGCGAACACTAAATCAATGAGGCATTATTATAATGACACAACTTTAATTTGATGATAATTTATGTGGAACTAGCTGACCCAGCAAACTTCGTACGGTCAGCAACAAAAGTCGATTAACACTTTAGTTATTTTAATCACAGTTATTGAGCAAAATATTTGTTCAAAATTGTAGCAGACGTACAATACAATTTTGAACAAAATAATTATTTTGCTCAATAACTGAGATTAAAAAAACTGCTACTTTTGTTGCTGACTTAACCGCCTCAGAATGAATAAGAACAAATGTATGAGAAAATGAATTATCTTCATTATTTTATTCGTGGATTTTTCCCATGTTTTAATAGTTATTCTACTAATCGGGGCAGAGACCAATCCAACAAATCAAAGATCCTATAAATTGGTCCAGCTGTTCTTTAGTTATAAATGGTGTAACTAATCCGACTTTGTTTTATGTATATAGGGTTATTTGTAAAACACCAGCAACCTCTTAAGGGGTCATTGTACTCATCATTATGAACAACTTTTACTATGGGACCAAACCTGAAATCGCGAAAAAAAAATCAGCTGTTCCCTACATTTTGACGAGATAAACGAACATAAATGTAGGGAACAGCTGATTTTTTTTTCGCGATTTCAGGTTTGGTCCCATAGTAAAAGTTGTTCATAATGATGAGTACAATGACCTCTTAAGAGGTTGCTGGTGTTTTACAAATAACCCTGTATAGATTTTAAGTAAGTAAATCAAACACATTTATAGAAAAATATTAAACTTTATTCAAATTACAAAACTGATATGTTAATTTTATATCTTAGTACATAACAATACTGAAAACAATTAAGCATACAATATACCTACATTCTAATAACTAGTTACATTTATTAAATAAAAATATTAATCAGTAGGTCTATAACTTTTCAGAACACAAAAACATGGTTAATTTTGTATTTTCTATAGCATCTTAGGAAATAAGAAATCACGCACAATAACTCTTAATAAATGCTTATTTTAGTAATATTCAGCATTTTTTTTTTCAACTAGCAGTCCACGACTTTTTCCGCATGGATATTATGGAAACAAACTGGCCAAGTGCGAGTCGGACTCGCACACGAAGGGTTCCGGCAAAAACACGTTTGTTGTATGGGAGCCCCCCTTAAACATTTATTTTATTCTGTGTTGTTAAAGCGGCAACAGAAATACATCATCTGTGAAAATTTCAACTGTCTAGCTATCACGGTTCATGAGATACAGCCTGGTGACAGACAGACGGACAGTGTCTTAGTAATAGGGTCCCGTTTTTACCCTTTGGGTACGGAACCCTAAAAACAAAATAGCGTTGACGGTTCCTAAATTATAGTCATTTGCATAGAAAAAACAATTGACGATACTCCGATCGCTGGATGTAACAGACAGCAAAATAGAGTATTCTTGAATTTCCTTATAAACGTCATTAGGGTTTTGCTTCAAGCGGAGACGTTCGTTGAACGTATACGCTGCGCTAACGCGCCTATGGCCTTTCGCTTCAATTCTTCACTGAAAAACATCGACTCGCGTTTCAAGTGCATAAAATTCTTGTTTGGATACCGTTCTTCAGTAAAATGCGCAAGAAGACTTTAATTATAGGTACTATTCGCATAAACGGTGAAGGAAAACATCGTGAGGAAACCGGCATGTCCTAGAACCAAAAATTTGAAGACATGTGACATCTACCAACCCGCACTGGGCCCGCGTGGTAGATTACGGCCCCCTCCCTCTCACAGAGAGGAGGCCTGTGTCCCAGCAGTGGGAACATTATAGGCTGATTATTCGCATAATCGAGTTTCTAATTGGAAGTAGTATTGGAAGTAGTCTGCCAATAGGAAACCACCCCAAATTCAACCGAAATGAGTTGGATTTTCAACGACATTTTGACAGCTCTGCCACAGAAGTAACAATGGAAAATAGTTTTGCCAAATTAGACCAAGTTTAGGCAAAATTACAGATCTGTCTCCAAAATGCATGGAGATTTTTATATTCGAATAAGACATTATGTATTAACAATTACATCAATTAAAAATTACAATAACGAGAGAGCAACAAACTATTTTGAATAATAAACAAGTATTAATAATACAAATATTTTTAATAATAAACAACTATTTAATTAAAAATAATAAATGCCACGAGTTAGCAATCCGAGGTACGTGAACAAAGCGTTTAAAACTGTGATAAAATTAATCAAAACTTAATAATGGCGCCGATTCCCTTGTTCACAAACTAAACTAAATTTAAGTTCAGTGCATCTTCTTCTTTCTATTTCATTATGAAAAGGACAGAAGATAAATATTAGTTTAGTCCTGTCAAATTAAGATAGGTACTCCATAGACAAGTTTAGACGAGATAAAAAAATTGGCTACTAAAAATACGTCAATTTACGTCAGGCGCTGACTAATTTACTGATCACAAAAAGGAAAATGAACCGAACTGAACTAAATTGAAATTAAATTGTTAAAAACAGCTGTGCTGCTGGGGAGTTTGTTGCGCCACTTCTTCTTCCCAGTTACAGCACTAGGAAGTGGTGAAGGGCGGGCGTTGTGAGGGACTGTCTTATGTAATTTTGACGTTCGAAAATTGCTGATTCTCAGTCTAGTTTGAAATGTCTGTTCATTTTGAACGAGGACAGACATAAAACGTAGCTCAAAACAAAATGTCTGATATCTCACCTAACCTAGGAAACAAATTAATGCATTTAGTTTGAGGCCTTCAATGTGACCAACCATACTCAAAAAAAGTATTACAAAAAAATCATGATCGATGTAGTTTTCTTTACACATTTGGGTAGAAGTCATCTTCTTAAAACCGTTAATTCAAAGCTCATCTCTTCTCCTCGTCTTCTTGATGGCCAGGTCATCATGCTGGAACCAGGTGGCGTACACCCTGAGGGGTTCTGGTGAGGAGTGACGGTGGAAGGATACTGGACGGTCCCGGGCTAACACTTCACGGGCATAGTCTTGTGGACGAGCCTAGGAAAAAAATGGTTAGGTATTTTAGAATGATGTTCAAGCATGAGAAGTTATTGAACAGAGATGTTATACTGGCAGTCTTTCAAGTTAATTACTTCAAAGACAGACGGTATAATATCGCTTCTTTTTTGGGGACGAAAGTATTTTTAACCGACTTCCAAAAAGGAGGAGGTTATATGTTCGATTACTCGAAGACGGCTGGACCGATTCCAAAAATTCTTTTTTTTGTTTGATAGGGAAGTCGGAAGTCGGTGTCAATAAACGAAAATGCGGAACCAAAGACATCGATTTCCGAAATTAAAGTTATTTTTCAATTTGTACTGTTTTTTTTGAAGTCTGTTTTTTTTTTGTAAAAAGTTTTTATTAAATAAACATTGCATTTTTATCTCACGGAGCAACGCGCGCTTTGCTTGTGGTTACCAAGTGTACTACTACTACTACTTACTGTGAAGGTGTGTGTAAGCGCAGGAGCTGTCGGTACCGTCCGAGACAATGGCGAATCTGTGTGTGTGTGTTATGTGCTGACGCTACTCGTCTTTACGGGCACATTCACAGTGTGTTTGTACATTTGGTTACCACACGTAAAGCACAAGTCGCTTCGTGAAATAACAATACTGTATGACAGCATATATATTTTTTTTATATTTCGGAGGTGGTTGCTTAGAAAAAAGTTGTTTACATTCATGAGTTTTCCTTTCAGTCTATGAAAGCATGTTATGGAATTGAAACTCAGTCAGCCTGTACATTGTTCTCAGTTCAAATCTATTTTCTGATAGGCGTTAATGCTGTGTACTGCTCGATACCTGAACAACGTCAACAAAGATTTGATATTTTTCACATAAAATTAAACCTATGGATCACTGTCATTTATTTCTTTTAATTCCTATAAAGTGAAAAATAAAGTAGTGACCTGGTGGAACAACGGCGAGTGCGTCAGGGACAAGTTAAGGCGATGGTGTGCGCAGGCGCCGAGCGTCATGTCGTCGGGCGCGGCGCGCGCGCTGGCGGGCGCGCCGCACGAGCACGCGGACAGCGCGCGCGCAGCTGCTGTGCTGAATACTGTACCGCCGCCGCCTGTTATGTAGTCGTAGCCTGATGGAAACATAGCATAAATCATGCTTAAAATCTAAGGTCTGCAGCTCACAAATAAAGAAGTCAACATGAATAATGAAGGTTTCATAAACCTCGGAAAAAGAATTACTTTTTAATCAGCATTTTATATTATAAAATTCTGAAAATAATGTGAGAATTCGCACGTCTCCTCTACAAAATAACTCATACATCGCTCGAAGTCCAAGACATTTATCAGAGTTGCGAGTAATTGTCCCGAATTAGGGTAGTCGACCTTGTAATTGCTTTATCACTTTTGACAACAATTCCTAGTAGTAAGTTGTAACTATCTAACTGTCACAAAGACAAGTACACCTTGTCGTTTTATGACGTGCACGTGACATTCAACTTTAGGGTGGTAAATCCATTACGAGGTCGACTAAACAAAAAAAAACACATAGAAAAGGGAGCTTCCTAACACTGAACACTAACCTTTAGCAGCAGTTTCTCTCTTCCCGTACCCGTAACCATACTTTTCTCCAAGTACAGTGATGTCCGTGCCACCGCGGTAGCAACTTAGCACTTCACATAGCCTTTGCACCCTATAACAAAAATTGTTTACAGACAATGGCTACAGATTCCAGCACATCAACTTTGAACCTTATGCTTTAGCGTTAAAGTTGAAAATTTACTAAAGAAATTTGACAGATAGCTTGATGTGCTGGTGTCTGTACCTACTACATGAGCTTGGGTTGGTTAGCTACAACCCAAGCTCATCTGTATCAATTGATTTGCAACACTAAGAAGAGATCAAGACAAGAAAAAGAAAAGGAAATTCTGTCGATTCCATTAAAAACCAAGCTATAAAAGGGAGAATTATAAAAATTGGACAACTCTGTAAAGAGTTATGCGAATGGGCTTTAATTTTGACAGTTCCACAACATTCATTGCGTTATTTACTTAGTTGAGCTGACAAATTTTTCGAACATATGAAGCAATGGATTAGTAACATCCTTCAAAATGTCATATTGCGATTGAAAGTGCATTACTATTACAGGGTACTGATGGGTATATTGAGGGAATTTCAAAAACACAATAATCTACAACTCACCCCAGTATTGTATCATCATCAGCCAAAAATATCCATTTGATGTGAGGCATATTGTTCACTCTCTTCAACACCATTTTCAAAATGGCGATGGTTTTGACGCAGTGGCCCGTCTTGCTGTTTGGTATCCCTGTGTTTACTGCTGGGACGGTCGGGTCTAAAAGAAATTCATGGCGAATGTTTAATGCCGATAAAGCCTCGTATTAATGGTAAAGAAAAGAAAGAAAAATATTTTATTTAGGACACGTACAAGAAATACAAACACGAAGAAAACCGGTCAAGTGCGAGTCGGACCCGCGCACCAAGGGTCCCGTACAAATTTGTAGGTATGTAAATAGTTTATCACGGGATTTTTTTTTATGTGTCTACAAATTTAGATGATCATGCTTGTTGCCCAATTTCATGATTCTAGGTCAACGTGAAGTACTATACATTTTGATTCCCTTGGGAGTGTCGAAATATACGCTTTTTGCGGCGTAAACGACCGTGGCTTTATTTTATGTTAACTTAAAAATAAAATACTGGTATTCAGCTGCATCCGGTTAGACTGGAAGCCGACCCCAACATAGTCAAGAAAAGCATAGCATATTCAGCCAATAATGCTCCCGCTGCTGGGACACAGGTCTCCTCTCTGAGAGAGGGAGTGAGCAGTAATCCACCACACCGGCCCAGTGCAGGATGGTGGATGTAATATGTTTCTGTATGTCTTCAAACTATGGGTGGGTGGTGATATTTAACTTACCATCTTTATCGCTAAAGAACTGGAGATTGGAGACATGTCTGCCCCAGGTCTTCTTGACCACCCTGGCTCTTGTGCTGTGGAAGCCGCTCCAGGTCTTCACGGCGAAGAATATCGAGTCCTCAGCTATGGCACTGCCCTGCCGATAACGTGGTATTTGAGAATAACTGCTGTTGCCCGTAAATGTTGGCTTGAATCATGGCATTTCATGTCCTTCTTTTGGAGTAAGTAATTAACAGCTGTTGTCATTGTCACAATCACCGAATATAGCTTGGCAAACAGTTGGGTGATCGATTAGTTAAACTACGGATATCATAGTGGTTGGTGTACCTATTCGTAACCAAGACATATTTTATAAATTATTCATATTCTTGTTTAGTTTGTAGTGCTATTTGTAGTCTACCATTCCGTGTCATAAGGCACTCTAACGGAACCTCGATCCCTGCATTAAGGCATTCTTGTAGAACAACCAAATCACGGAAATGTAAAAGCAAAAAGCCATAAAAATCTCCCACTAGAAAAAAAAATCTATATTCGATCCATTTAAAATAGCAGGCAAAGTCAGGGAAATGCATTGCTTATCAAATTGATTACCAACTAAAATTTTCCGTTTACAACTGTCTTTGACAGGTAATGGCTATAACACAACAAATTGTCGTAATGTGGTAATTTTCTAAACAATTAATAACCCTGACTTTACCTTAGGATTAATATACTCACACATATATCGAACTGTCGGGGATAAGTGGCGCAGTTATCGCCGGACACTATGCAGAAGCTCAGATCAGGTGTGAGCAGCGGTCCAGGGTCAGTTCCGCCGCCGTAGACCAGCTGCGCCAGTTCAAACGCAGGGTCTATTGAGAAATCTGCCTCTAAGCGGCGCTGACCGCTCTCGATTTGTCTTAGGAGTCTAAAAAGGGTATGGGGGTGAATAATATCACCGATCGTCGATGCTAATCGACGATCGGTGATATTGAACACCCGTAAATGCTGGATCGCGTTTCGGTAATTCTCGGCGTTTGAACGCTGTTAAAAATTGCGTATACTCGTATTCTATCTATCGCTATTCAGACAGTCGCTGGATAAAGCTTCTGTAAAAGTGAATAAATCGCTGATTAGCATTGCTAAAAGTATCCAGGGTTAAGAGCGCAGTAACTGTATCAAGCTTTCGAAACACATTTCAACTGCAGATTGCCGACGCTAAGCGCAGCTGTTGCTGCTACTGCTTTATTCAAATTTGTCACTATGATAGCAGCAACTATTAAAATGATTTCGTGCAGAGACGATCCGTCAATTATCGCTTATCGCAATTAGAACAGACGAGAAGATGTCCAAAACTAGCTAGAAAGAATCCATCTTAAAAATCTCACAAGTGAAACTAAATAAAACCTTTTAATAATTTTTTGCCACTTACATTTCAATGAGTTCTGTTCTCATGGCGAACCCGCTTGCAAAGTTGGGGTACATGAAGCCACCTTCCTCCTCCAGGTCCTCGTAGAAAGTGAAGTGGTGGATGATGGTGGGCTCCTCATCGCTGAGTGGGTAGCCTATCCACATTACGTCCTGTTAGGAGAAGTGTTTCTAAAGAATTTATCTTCGTATAGCTCGTTCATGAAACTATTATAATAATAAAATCCATACTAATATTATAAATGCGAATGTGTGTCTGTCTGTTACCTCTTTACGTTTAAACCGCTGAACCGATTTAGAAAAAATTTGGTATAGAGATAGTTTGAGTCCCGGGAAAGGACATAGGATAGTTTTTATCTCGATATTCCCACGGGATCTACACTTATGCGGGTGAAACCGCGGGGCGCTGCTAGTATTACAATAAAAAAAATAAAAACTACTAAAATTTTGTTAAACATACATTAAACGAAAAAAAATGACTAAATATTCGATCGGTGCACATTTTACTGTCCTACAATTACATACACTTGGTTGTTAGGCCAGATTTGGGTACCCGTATAGCGGTATCCAAATTTGGCCAATTGCAGGCTAACAACCAAGTGCAAATGAATGATGCTGAGTTAAGTCAGAATCAGAACTTGTTTATTTTGGCAGTCTTCGAGCAAATTCGCCTAGTTCGAAGACAAAGTCGCCCAATGACAAAGACACCCGAATTAGTCAATAGTCCAAATTCAGATACAAAAAATGGCAAAAAAAAAAAAGTACTTAATAAAAGTGATAATACACAGTTCCCTAAACCCCTATTTAGAGCTCCATCTCCTCCTTACCTTCTGTCTATCAGCAGCTGCGAGCGCTTCAATCAGCTTGTCACACTTGACAGCGGTATGCGTCTCCACGAATAGCACCCATCTGACGTCAGTCCGTCTATACCGTGACGTCAGAGGTGATAGCAGAGGCAGGATCGTCCACGCACCAGCCACGGGAAAGTCCTCGTGTGTTATGTGAGTTTTTGGGTGGCGCTGTATGGAAAGGTAGGTTGATTAAAGTTAGTGTTGGATTTTTAAACTAGGCTCTTTGTGGATAGGGCAAGGATGACTTTGTAGAACGCACAGGTCGACGGCATGGTTGGCGCAGTGGTTGAGCGATTGACTGCTGCGCTGCGTGTCGCGGGTTCGATTCCCGCACAGAACAAAAATTTGTATGACCTACAAGAAGTTGTTCCGGGTCTGGCTGTTTGTGTATGTGAGTTTAAATGTTTGTAAACGCACCCACAGTACAGGAGAAATTCCCAGTGCGGGGCAACGTTTAAAAAAAAAAAAAAGGGTAGAACGCAGACCTAATAGATTCGAAATAAGCGTATGTTAGTAAATCCCATTCTTCCAGAATGTTTGATGAATTATTGAGGATAGGTACACATAATTTTGAAGCCGGTGCAGCATCTTATATCTTGGCGTCGCGTCGCTTGTCTCGTCAGACAGTTTTGGTGTTCCTTCGATGTCACATATTCATGCTGACCCTTATATGCCTTCCACAAATAATCACAGACAATTGACATGAATTGATTTATCGACAGATATTAATGGATGAATCATGAGATCAGATATTATTGCCGAGCTGTCCATATAGTAATATATTTATGCTCCTGAATATACGCTGCGTGAACGCTGCGTTTAGACATCAACACAACAATCGACGCCAACGCTGCACGACGATTAATTGAAGAACATTAAAGCCTTGTCCCAACTGTGTTTGTAGCGGTACAAAATCTAGGTAGACGACAAATATCAGAAAAGGAACAAAAATATTTGAGATAGTTGCTTACTTACACGAGGCTTTATTTACTGAGCTTACTAGTAAAGTAGATTGTAGTTTTGTCGCAGACAATGTTAGACTAAAGATAGTTGCCACATTACAAAAGGTAAATACTTATACATACTTTTTCCAGCTGCAGAACTTGGTTCTCGATGTCCTGTTTCAGTCGCTTGGCCACACTGGCGTGATACGGCTCAGGTTGGCTCACTATTGTAAATACTATATTTCTCGAATCTGCAACAAAAAATATACATTTTCATTTATTGCATTCAACATTGTCTAAAAACATGATAAGAGAGGAGCTCCGTATGTACAAAAATATGAACCCCGTTAGTTAGGACACAGCAAAGGAATGAAAATTTAAATTATTATTCAGCATAATAGGTAGATGTATAATAATATATTTATTTATTAAATGGAAAACTTCTAATACTAAATAAACTAACAAACTATTAAAACAGAAATATAATATCCTACAATTACTAAAACTTTTAACAAACTAAAATATTGCGTCGAAATATTCCTCCCCATCGCTGTCGATTGGTAATGTCTCCCGTCTCCAGCCAGCCCTTGGGTCACGGGAAGTGTCAAACAGCCGTTTAGATATTTCATTGAATATAATAATTATGTACATTAAGCCTTTTCATCAATTTGCCTAAAGGGGCCGCATGTTATGTATTTGAAAATATAGTCGTTAACAACCTCAAACTTCACAAAGCAAATTTTAAATAATACCTAATTAGTTTAGGCTGATTTCAATTGTAGTTCAATAAAATAAACACTATTATTATCTTACACACATCATACCTAATCATTTTATCATTAAAACAACAGCCTGTACACATCCCCCTCCCCTCAACCTCATCAAATTACATCCCGCATCGAACCACCGGATCACGGCTGACGGCATTAGGTACCGCCGAATGGCGTCAATGCCATCAAATTATGACAAATGGCGTCGAGGTATTGACTAACAAGCCGTCGACGCTCATCAATCATGTACAAGGCATTGGGTTTCATTTACAGGTAACTGGTAGAGATATATGCTTGTATACATCGATTAATATGTGTAAGGTGATACGGACAATGTCGCTATATATAGAGTTATTGGTAACACATTAACAACCTCTTGAGGGGTCATTGTATTCATAATTATTTTTATTTTTTAATTTATAAAATAGGAACAACAAACAGCTACATTATGGAATATTATAAACAGAATAAAACATAAATTACATAAGTAATAATGTAACCCACAGCGCTGTTCACAGATTACCATTAATAAATAGAACCTTAGTCACTAGGAGGTGAACTGTTCATGCATGACAGTTACGCTAATTTATAAAAACAATAAAAAGAAGAAAAAGAAACAAAACAGTGAACAAGTTTCATAATCTAGTTTAGTTTTCTGTTTTCTAGTGGTTTATAATCTTATCGGGCGCAGATAGACGTAAGAGGCTTTACGTTTGACGCCTGTAGACCCAAAACCGAAATCGAAGTCGATTTCAGGTTTGGTCCCATAGTAAAAGTTGTTCATAATGACAATGACCTCTTAAAAGGTTGTTAATGTGTTACCAATAACCCTACTATACGTCTACAAATATAGTACACGGCGTCAAACGTAAAGCCTCTTACGTCTATCTGCGTCCGATAAGATTACTCAGTCTTAATTTAGGTGCGTAATCAGCCTATAATGTTCCCAGTTCTGGGACACGGACACGGGCCTCCTCTCTTCGAGAGGGAGTGGCTTGTAATCTACCACACGGGCCCCAGGTTGGTAAATGTTACATGCCTTACAATTTTTGGTTCTAGGACATGTCGGTTTCCTCACGATGTTTTCCTTCACCGTTTTGAGAGCAGTGGTGACGAAATCATTTACACAAAGTAAAGGGCCTGTTTGAATTCGAAACCACGACCTCTGGGCCACCACTGGTCTAACATCTTATAGGTGTCTACTTAGTATAAGTGAATGGTGTAAATTATAAGGGTCATAGCGTGATGTTAAATAGCCTTCCTCAAGAATTGGGCTATCAAATGTATTTTTTATTAACATTTTTTAAATCCGACCGTTTGGTTAATGCGTACAAACAAACAAGCTCTTCAGCTTTATTATTAGTATATAGATTTAATTGAACGAAGGCCTCTGTTTTAAATCTTGACTTAGCTATTCAGAGAATTCTCCATGAAACAATGTTAAAGTATCACCAATCAGTAACACAATTAAAGTAAATGAGAATGCACTTTTCAAAACTGGGCTATGAATAATTCAAACCAGTGATAAGACGGGTAAGTCACTGCCATTGGAAACTTCCAACGTCACAGATTAACGTCTGCAGCCGCTCTTACATCATCTGCTAAACTTCTGGTAAACTAGTAATGGACACGAGAAGTGACTTGCTGTAAACTTGAGTTTCATTATGCCTTTTAAGAGCGTACACGGGCTGCATTTTTTCCATACAAACGTATTCCCCTATTCTCTTCCTGGACAATGCCTCTAGAGTAATCATTTTTATTTATAAAAATCTAGGTCTATTGAAGGCATGCCCCGGCCGATACCAAAAATATTTTAATCGGCTTAGGTTTTGAGGAGAAAACAGGGGAATACGAAACGTCGATCGGTCATGGTTTTTTCTAGGTAAAATCGTTCTGAGCTGCAGTTGTCCCTATCGCACTCTACGGGTCTCCCCCCGTCCTCCTAGAGGGAGAGAGACGGCAATAGTTTCTTCAAATACCTATTTCTCAATTCTCGCGCAGCCCGTCTACGCTCTTAAAGTTTTAACCTAGTAAAGTTATTAGATCAAATAAAATGTTTATGTGTGCCTTATGCCTTTGCAATTTCTTGGATGTGATTTTAGGGGAGTTTAAAAAAAAATGGTTGCCTGTAAAGTCGGTTTTACGGGCGAAGATTTTACGTGACAACGTCTTTTTCTCGGTAGAATAGTTGAGTGGGAGAGAGACGCAAGGCATTCGGCGGGCCTCTCTCTCGTTCGGTGACTCATCGTAACGTTACCGAGCGTTACACTTTTTCATAAGTGACTCCCAGCCGCAACCTAATTTAAGACGTTGTCACGTCAAAAAAAGACGTTAGTCCTACCTCCTACGTCTGATCTCTCACCGGTCGTGTCGGATTGCCGTCCCAGCGGACCATGGGAGTGAAGGAAGAGAGGAAGAAATAAAAAAAAATCACATGAGGCGACGCTAAGCGAAGTTCTCCCTTCTCTACGTTTTTTTGGTGTACCAAATAGTACCCAATAAATTACCACAACTTAAATAGTTATATTACTGTTTGTAACGGTGCTCTCTTTTCCAAATTCCCACATTTCCTATGCCTTAATTCATATATTTACCCATTACCAACTTAACACCAAAAATCCATCGCAAAAACGCGGCCAAAGCACACAAACGTAAAGTGCGATCTTCAATATTTAATTTCGTCTTAAAATTCGCATCAACCCCCACAGAAAGTCGGGTTCTTAGTCAAATCGGAGTCAAAATCGATCAATTTGGATGGAAGCATCATGAATAATGCAAATTCTGCGATCACCTGAGGTGCGACACATTAAAATCGCATTCTGGCTTTATGATGTCCCCAGGCGAGCACAAGACGTATTACCGCTGATACGATAACGTAGGGTTAGGTAAAAATACGCTTAAAATGTGGGGTTAACGATTTAGAAACGGGTAATGCGGAAAATGTAAATCGTTCAATATTTTTCTTGGAGTGGATATTATGAGGCATTTTAAATAAGTACTACAGCGCCAGCGGTGCCATTCTGTAAAAATATCACCGTGAAAACTTAGGTGAAGTGAGCGTGGAGTGAGCTGTCAATAGAGTCAATTCCTAGCAAAAACAAACTCACTTCGCCTAAGTTTTCACGGTGAGATTTTTACAGAATCGACCGGCTGTTTCTCCAAATAATGTCCCGGTAAGTAGGTATTTATTATTTTGGAAAGCTGAGGGTTTGTGGAAGTTTTTAAAACTACTTTGGAGTCATTGCGACCCTTCTTTGTTTCTTTTTTTTAAAGACTAAAAAACCTAGAGCGAATATTGTCGAGCAAAAATTGACCTACCTTTTGCGATAAATTTTTGTCACTTCAGGTAATGTTTAGATAGATATTACCTATATTTTACCGATCGTAGAACATCATTTTTATGATTTAAGTATACTTAATCAAAAAAATATATTTAAGTACAAAAAATGCGACACAGAAAGAGAAAAATAAAAGTCAGAAGTCAAGTGAGATTTTCTCTAAAAATATTAAAAATCGTCTAGCTCCTAAACTATAAATAATCCCAATTATGTCGGTGTTTCGAAAAGCCCGAGAGAGGCTTAGAAAAAAATCCTTTGGACCTCATTTCATTTCACTGCCCATCCTGTATAAATGAACACCTTCTACATAGTTTCTCTAAACGCCTTTGTCTGTCTATCCGTTAGTGTGCTCTATAAGAAATTATCCGATTTACGTGTTTTTTTTTAAGCCAAAGATAACATGTTCTCCAGTAGGTTTCTCGAAAGCTGAACCGGCCACAGGCCACAGCTAATAAAAAATAAAAGTAATTTCAAGTTGCCTCAGTTTAGATCCAGAAGAATTATAATAAGCCCAACGGGGTAATTGCGTGACACACTAGCAGTAGCAATGGTTTTCATTTTAATTCAACAACATTCATTGCGTTATTATTTACGTTGATGAGCAGACAAATTTTTCGAACATATGAAGCAATGGATTAGCAATATCCATCAAAACGATTGAGATTGATAGTGTGTTACACAGTTAGGGTGCGTCTACATTGAATGCGCGAGTCAAATATGATAATATACATAGGGTTATTGGTAAAACATTAACAACCTCTTAAGAGGTTATTGTAGGTTCTCATCATTATGAACAACTTTTACTATGGGACCAAACCTGAAATCGCGAAAAAAACAATCAGCTGTTCCCTACATTTTGACAAGTTATACGAACATAAATGTAGAGAGGGAACAGCTGATTTTATTTTCGCGATTTCAGGTATCCGGTTAGACTGGAGGCCGACCCCAACTTAGTCGGGAAAAGGCTAGGCAGATGATGATTGGTTGCTACCAATGGTAGCATTTTTGAACGATTCGTTTTTGTTTATAGGAGTCGAGCACTATTTTTTTTTTTTAAACGTTGCCCCACACTAGGAATTTCTCCTGTATTGTGGGTGCGTTTACAAACATTTAAACTCACATACACAAACCGCCAGACCCGGAACAACCATATCATTCCCATAATTCCCATCGGAATTATGACATCCATCCATTCGGATTTCCCATATCATTTTGAGTTACCTACTACTTAGGTACTACTTAGGTAACCGTGTTCCGAGCTGCGTGTAAGTTCAAACCATTTGAAAAGATTTTCCTCCACAAATTCTCCTTTTCAGGGACTATATTTAAGACTTTTAAAGGGAGCAGTTGCTTGTTTAAAGAAACTACTCCAGTCCGTATTTCGTGGCGATAGCGGAGCGTTGATGGCGTATGAATAATTTGTGCAACTGGAGTGGAGCGGCGACAAATAAGCCTGCTGCACTACCTTTTTATTTACTACTTATAATTCTAGCAGCGGAGAAAATAGAGAAAATTAAGTAATTGGTGCTCAAGTTAATGGAAGTTTAAATGTTTTCAAGAATTCATCTGGAAGAAACTGCCACAGAGGTGCTTAAAATATGAGGAGGTTTATTTCTCATTAAAATTTTTTTTTTTGTTTTCACCTTTTTTTCTTTATATCCGTGTAATTTTTCCACTTTGTGTGGTTTTGTGTGTTGTAGGTAGGTACTGGTGCTGGTGTGGTGCTGGTGTGTGATGATGTTGATGTGTGTGTGAGTCTATTATCATTTTCTTCCCATCACTCAAATACTGGAGTTAAGCGGTGAACTCATTGCAACCAGACTGGTTTAGTACAGACGCAAGTCACACATCACACACAACAAGTTACCCGAAACTGTCAAATTTTCCCAATCAACCTTGAACCTTAAGCTGTAGCGATAAAGTTGAAAATCTATTAAAGAAATTTGACAGATTGTAGAAGCTTGATGTGCTGGCGACTGTACATACAAAGATCATATCACTTGCAACGACCGACTTACGAGAGTCAATCAACCAATTAACTCAGCCTATTGCAGTCCACTGCTGGACATAGGCCTCTCCCAGGCTTCGCCACAACACCCTGTCATCCGTCTTCAGCATTCAGTCTGTCACAGCCACCTTTTTGAGTTCGTCGGTCCATCTAGCTGGAGGGTGTCTCACTTGCCGAAATCTTTTACGAGAGTAATCAAATTTTCGCTAATGGACACATGATATATTAATTACCTAACCCTAACAGCACCTTTAATCAAATAAACCCTACGTAATCAGATACCGATATGGTACACACACACACAAAAACCCTCCATTACTCGCCCTATGTTATACTGGTGGAGCAGTGGTGGCCAAGTGGTAACGGCCGCGACTTACGAGTTCTAGGTCGTAGGTTCGAACCCTGACAGGCGCTTTGCTTTGTGTAAATTATTTCATCACCACTGCTCTCAAAACGGTGAAGGAAAACATCGTGAGGAAACCGGCATGTCCTGGAACCAAAAATTCGAAGACATGTGACATCTGCCAATCCGCACTGGGCCCGCGTGGTGGATTACGGCCCACTCCCTCTCATCGAGAGGAGGCCTGTGTCCCAGCAGTGGGAACATTATAGGCTGATTATGGATTATACTGGTGTCGCGAAGCTCATCAATAATTCGACATCTCATCAACATCAATCATCTTTTGCAACGAGAACATCTTATGACATAGTCTTCGAGTTAGCCATAGTCAGGAATCTGCAAGTAGATTTAATTAGATTCCACGAAAACCCGTGGTCATGTCAAGTCCTCTAAATCGGTGTGGCTCGGAATGGCTTAATGCCAGAGCTCTCCAGCAAGCCCCATTGAGCCCCTGATCCCTTCAGTCACCCGTCGAATTTGCCACAAAAGTACATAACTAATTCTCAATTAGTCTGTTTCGAAATTGGACTCTCAACTTGTGCTATTAATGTACTGTTTGTTTACCGTATTTCACATTTTGTACAGGTAAGAGACAACGAAGTGCAACTGCAAACTGGCACCATAAATTCATAACATGATTCCTAGACCCCAGTGCAGAAATTTACCATCGGTTATAAAAAAAAAAACAGCTATTTCATACAAAAGTGCAATTCCTACACGGTCAAAATGTAGGGAACAGCTAAGCAGGAATGTTTTTAATATAATTAATATTGGTTGTATAATGTCCATGGAAACACAAGGGAGAACGCAAACCTATAAAAATATGCTGATACTCGTAATATAAATATATGGTTTGTATAAAAAGTGTTGACAATGTCGCCTTTAGAAGCGGCCGCCGAAACGTTTCTTTGCTCTGCTCCGTGGATCATATCTACGCTAAAGTACGTAGTTCATCTACGCCAAAGTACCTATTTTATCTACGCCAAAGTACATAGTTCATCTACGCCAAAGTACGTAGTTTATCTACACCAAAGTACGTAGTTTATCTAAACCAAAGTACGTAGTTTATCTAAACCAAAGTACGTAGTTTATCTACACAAAAGTACGTACTTTATCTAAATCAAAGTACGTAGTTTATCTAAATCAAAGTACGTAGTTTATCTACGCCAAAGTACGTAGTTTATCTACACCAAAGTACGTAGTTTAGCTACATCAAAGTACGTAGTTTATCTACACCAAAGTATGTAGTTTATTGAAACCAAATTACGTAGTTTATCTACGCCAAAGTACGTAGTTTATCTAAACCAAAGTACGTAGTTTATCAATAAAACATCACATAACCTCACGCCTGTACTCCCCAAATAATTGAGCAGAGGTGCACCTATAGTACACTCACAACTCACAAGTCACATTTCGCCAGTTGATTAAGTCCTCTGTAATAGGGGGCGAGCCTATTGCCATCAACCGGGCACAGATCCAGACTCCGGGCTGCTACTGAGAAATCCCAGATGGAAAAACCCATTAAGGGGACTACAGAACATAAACGCAAAAAACGCAAGTTTTATAATGCCTAAAAGTGTATGATCGACTACAGTAAACAAAATCAGAAAAATATATGATATTCTTCAGGATACATGCTAGTTAGATAGTGTGTTGAAAACATAATACAACTAATTTGATACGATAGAAAAAAATCATGAAGATACCTCAAAACTTTCTTTTCACAATAAAAACCATACTAATATTACATACAATCATTCTGATTTTTTGTCAGATTATTCTACAACAAGCAACATACAGCACTGGTGTTTTATTTTTTTAGTCCAAACAATAGATTTTTTGTAAATAGAGAATTGCTTCATAGTTTGCAATAAATTACCAGCGTGGTGTCATCGCGCTTCTCTTTGTTTTCTATGCAGTCCGACAGTGACCCCGCTTTAGGTCATGACCTGGGAATCGAGTTATTAGAGAGTACCTTAATCACAATCATGAAAAACCGCACTATCTGCCTCAATATTGGTCTCGTCATTACTTTTTCGCGCTAGAGGTGCAAATAGACTGGGTCTATCAATAATTCGCGAACCGTCACGGCAAATGGACGGGTTTCCATCGAAACCTACTGGGATTGCGACGCCGACTCTTGTTTAGAGAATTCTCTACAGTTCAATATAAATGTACATTTTCTATTATGGCTAGTGTTACATATTCCTGAATTTGTTTACTTAGTTCCCAAAAAGTTCAACCAGTAAGACATTTTTGTGTTTATATGATCTATGCATTTTTCGTATCCAAAACTTCTCATATAGTACGTATTATATAATATGTTACGACTAATGACCGAAGTGCGGCTAAACCTAGTTTTAACCAAACCTAACCTCGGGGTGACCTTCGCTCGCTCTTGCATCCTATGTCGACGATGCCCCGCTTCGCGGGGCTCCTCTTTCTGTGTAAGGGGTTTAAAGGAACCTAACCAAACCGAACCTCGGGGTGCCCTTCGCTCGCTCTTGCATCCTATGTCGCCTCCCGAAATACACACGAACCGCATGTGGCCGGCTAAAGCTAGGTGTAGCCGCACTTCGACCGGCTAAAACTAGGTGTAGCCGCACTTCGGCTATTAGCCGTGACATATACAACAGAGAATAAGTTCTAACAATTCTAGCATATGGGCAGAAAATATAGGAATTCAACACGAAGTAAATACTCCGCAGATTTAACTGTTTTCCGATAACATTGAAAATAATTATTTCGTAAATAAAGTCTTTTCAAAGATAATTGGAACAACGTTGAAATCTTAAAGCTTCGGTTACTCGTTGTCAAATTATTCCTAGTTATGACTATTCCGAGATTTTCGCTTTAACAATCCTTTTTGTTTCCTTGCAAATTTTTATGACCATTTTAATCTACGGAAAGTTAAAGTTTTTCAACTGATTCTGGCAACTTATAACGTTGTGCACAATGGTTATATAAAAGGTAAGTAAATGTTTGCGTCTAAACGATAATTAGATTGTATTAATTGATCGAGTACTATATTTTTTCTAATATATTTTAGAGGTGTTTTGTATCGACCGTTTTTGTCGTTTAGTGTTTATCAGCGAGAACTTGTAAATGGCCTTCAATTTCATATTTTTTAAGAACACTAATAAGTTATCTGCAAGTTACCCGAACATCCATACTAATATTATAAATTCGAAAGTAACTCTGTCTGTATGTTACCTTTTCACGCCTAAACCACTGAACGGATTTCGATAAAATTTGGCAGAGAGATAGATTGCATCCCGGGGAAGGACATAGGATAGTTTTTATCGACATATCTCGCGGGCGAAGCCGCGGGCGGAAGTTAGTAATAAATAAAATAAATACCTATTTTGTTATCACCCACTACAGCCAAGTCATAATATTACTTAGTTTCATCTCTAGCATTCACGCTAATCGACACATGATATCTTTTAATTAACCCTTTAATCACCTCAACCCTATGTAATCAGATACGGATAATATGAAATACACACAAAAACACTCCACTACTCGCCGTATACGAGGCGCATCAATAATTCGGCATCACATCGCTCGGATTCCACCATCGATTGAGGCCGAACTCGAATTTCTAAGGCCTCAGGCCCCAGGCCCGAGGCCCGGTTTCAATTTTACCGCTCAATTTATTATAGACTACGTCACTACGTATGGGCTTGGTTAATCTCCTAGCGAGGTACCGACGTCATTTATCTTTCTTATTTGTCGCAAGAGTCGTTGTTTACGTCTTTACACAGTGCACAGTGCTGTCTATAGAGGATAATCCTTTACAATGTGTGCTTTTATAATGTCAAATATGACGATAATGTCGTGGACGTCTACGTCCATAAAATGTATGGAAATAAGTACACGTTATGATGTTATCGTGGACGGAAAGAGGATTAAAGATTTTTTTAAGGAGTCTCGCACACCTACTGTCCGCCATTTTTATTTTTTCAATTAACATTAACAGAATAATGGGTAAAATCTATGCAACTAGATTTACGCAAGTTCATAAAATATGGATCTCGGAAACGTGACGTTTACGGGGTTTGGTCTTATTATGTTTTCCGTCTGTATTGTATAATGTTATTTTTTTTGACGTGACAACGTCTTAAATTAGGTTGCGGCTGGGAGTCACTTATGAAAAAGTGTAACGCTCGGTAACGTTACGATGAGTCACCGAACGAGAGAGAGGCCCGCCGAATGCCTTGCGTCTCTCTCCCACTCAACTATTCTACCGAGAAAAAGACGTTGTCACGTAAAATCTTCGCCCGTAAAACCGACTTTACAGGCAACCATTTTTTTTTTTCAAAATGTCGGCCACGCATGAAACCTATACAGAGTTATTGGTAAAACAATAACAACGTCTTAAGAGGTAATTGTACTCATCATTATGAGCAACTTTTACTATGGGACCAAACCAAACCTGAAATCGCGAAAAAAAAAACTGCTGTTCCCTACATTTTGACGAGTTATATGAACATAAATGTAGGGAACAGCTGATTTTTTTTCGCGATTTCAATAAAATATATATTTAATTGGATGTTCAAGAATCGTTCAGTATTATCGCATGGTATGTGTATACAGGATGTTCTAGTGTACTTGATTTCGTTTTATTCGTCTTAAAAGACAGAGGTTTACGATTTTTCTCGTGTCGCATTGCGTTTATATGAACAGTAAAATTTTCCTGGCATTTTATTAAAAAATATAAGAGGAGAAATACACACGTCACTAAATGTATTCGTTATATTATAATACATAAACTTATATTCAGTTCACAAACTTAATCCTGTCGTAACATAAAATATGTCACTTATAACACAGATATTTATATTTATAAACACAAGTTTTTATGATGTGGCAGTAAATAATATGAGATGGTACAACTAAAGTATGTGCAATATCTATTCAAACCCTTGTTTCCACTTTGACGAATTACGAATATCAACTGTACGATAGTGTAAATTAAGCCGATTTTAAAATGATAAGTACTGTTGAACAAGTAATAAAAATGATTGAAGCTTTAACGCAAACTGAACTTTATGTATGAGCATTAAAGTTGTTTAAAAAAAAACACCTATTTATTTACATATTTGGAAACTAAATCGCGAAAGCAGTGTAGATTATAGGCAGCAATACAAACATTTTGAAAGATGAGTAATTGAGTATCCTCTACCAGTCATTGATGAATGATTTATAGATTATCTCAAGCGAAGGTTTTCAGTGTGCTCGACCTTAAAAATGGATTTTATCATTTTAAAATCAGCGAGGAGTCCATCTAGTAGAGTAATTTTAAACACGTGATTTGGCAAGAGTCGTTTGATGCGTTTTTCCTTTCTTTTAATTTCTTATAAACAGACATGTTTAAAAATAAATTATGTCAATAATAATAATTTTTGTTGCACTAAGAGCACATGATGCACGAACTTACTCCCGCTACGCCAAAACCTTGCCAAGTTACGTGCGTACGTGATTATACACCTTGTTTGTCACCCATCGCGGACAATTTGAATTATTTCTATTCTAATATGGGTACCTAAGTCACAGAAAAACCTGTTTTAGTAAATAAATATTAGTTTTGTCTTTTATTATAAGCACTGCAGGGCAAAGGCCTCCCTGCCCTCTTTCCCCTTTTCCCGCTCTACTGCGATTGTAGGCCAATCCTTTAAGAGTCACAGAAGATTTAACACAAATAAATGACCAAATACAAAGATGCCAAACATTCTTCAAGATTGAGAGAAGGGTTAAAAGGATTGATGTTGACGGGGCCACAAAATATACAGCCTCCATCGGTATCACTAAAGCTGAGATATCGCGAGAAATAATCATTCTTTTCATTTTTTCAACACAACTTTGTGACAGGCCATAGGAGTTAAATCTTTGGTTGCTGCTTATAAACAGACATACCTACATATACCTTTTTTTTTGTGTGGGAAATTATCAAATAACTTCTCCCGCTCTGGGCGGAGCGGGAGGGCGTGTCAGACTTTTACTGACTAAAACCCACCCGTGTTCCTTCAGTTGCCTGTGCCAGGGGCCACGGTATCTCTTTCGAACAACCCGCGACCCTGGCAGGCGTCGGCCCTAGCGGACCCCGTCAGTTACTGCTGACATCTCTTTGAGGCGCGCGTGGAACACAAGACATACCTATACCTAAATCCACATCAGAATATCGACCACTAGTTTTATTCACTGATAAGTTTCAACTATCTGGCTTATTGAAAGACTGTCAAAATAGCAAAGCATAGCATAATCAGCATACCTATATAATGTTCCCACTGCTGGGACACAGGTCTCCACTCAGTGGGAGGGAGTGAGCAGTAATCCACCACGCGGGCCCAGTGCGGGTTGGCAGATGTCACATATCGTGGAATTTTTGGTTCTAGGACGTGCCGGTTTCCTCACAAATAAATTCACAAAAACAAAGATTATTCAAGATTCAGAGAATTATGGATCGATCTTCACGGGAGCACAACAGCCTCCATCAGTATCACTAAAGCTGAGATATCGCGAGAAGAAAATATCCCATGATAAACAAAGTAGGTACTTCAGATGCGAAATCTTTGAAAAACACCCAAACTTAAAATTCTGATAAAATTCAAATGGTCCTTCCATTTGAATTTTATCAGAATTTAACTTCGTTTCGGTTCGCGTGAGATTCGATCTATTTACTTTGCTATTAACTAAATTTGCCTGTAAAGTAAATAGCATAGCATAATCAGCCTATAACCTGTGCTATAACGTTAGATAACCTGCGCTATAACGTTCGATAACCTGTGCTATCACGTTCGATAACCTGTGCTATAACGTTCGATAACCTGTGCTATAACGTTCAAATCTGTGCTATAACGTTCGATAACCTGTGGTATAACGTTGGATAACCTGTGCTATAACGTTCGATAACCTGTGCTATAACGTTCAATAACCTGTGCTATAACATTCATAACCTGTGCTATAACGTTCGATAACCTGTGCTATAACATTTCATAACCTGTGCTATAACGTTCGATAACCTGTGCTATAACTTTCGATAACCTGTACTATAACGTTGGATAACCTGTGCTATAACGTTTGATAACCTGTGCTATAACGTTCGATAACCTGTGCTATAACATTTCATAACCTGTGCGATAACGTTCGATAACCTGTGCTATAATTTTCGCACTGCTGGGGCACAGGTCACCTCTTTGTGAAAGGGAATGGGCTATATATAATCCACCACGCGGGCCCATTGCCGGTTAGTATTACAATAAATACAACGCAAGGAACATGTAGATATCCTCACAAATAAGATTATCAAAAAGACAAAGATTTTCAAGATTGAGAGACAGTGTCGGCGACGAGGCCCTATCTAGGCACCTGGGCGCAAGTAGTGCCGGGACCGCTACGCAAAAGTAATGTGAGAAATTGTGTTATTAACTTAGAAACTTTTAAAGTGATTTATTTTGTGTTTTCTATGTTTCTAGTTAGTTATTTAAGTTAGATTTGTTATTAGTTTTTGTACTATAAACCAATGAGACTGTTTTTGAAAGGATTCTTATAAGAATAATTTAGTTCAAGTAAAATTACGTAACTTGAAAATTCACTTTTTTGTTTATGGATAGATTTTTATAATTTTTGTTTCAAAGGATAGGTTTAGGCATAAAACTATGTATACCGTTTGAATTATGAAAATCGGACAGATAGTTTAGAAATTATAAGGGATTTTGTATAGTGAAAATATGTAAACTCGCAATTTTTACAGTTAATGTTCTAGGATATTTTTATTGTTTATAGTTAAGTTGTAAATTAGTGTTTAATTAGCATAAGGACTATGTAAGGAAGGATAAACAACAACAAACTGTAATAATATGTCATGAAAGGTTTATAAAATAAAGGCTTAAAGATTTCGGCTTAGTGAAAAATACAAGCAAAAGAGATCCAAAATACGCGGTTCTCTTTAAGGTAACTTAGGCCGGCCTCACCGGGTATAAATTAAGCGACATTTGGTTGCAAAATTCAGTCACAGCTCAGCCGTCGAAGCAGGGGGTGGTAACTCCTATACATTTTAATTTCTCAGTATTCAGCGCCATCTATCTACCAGGACACCAGTTAAAAATGATCAGTGTTGTCAGCGTAAATCCATTAGGAAATTGGTAGTATATTTTAGTAGAACTGTAACCATATAATTTTTATTTTTGATGAATTGTGAGTTAGTTATTATTTTTTGTATTTTTTTTTATGTTTGTAAAAGTTCCCGGATCATAATAATTTATTCATATTTTGTTCATATTGATCAAAAATAAACTTTTAGTAGAATTTATAACACAAGATAGGGACACACGATATTGACATTTCATTGCAAAAAAAAATGTCGGCGGTTGCGCACAGGCAATTTTGTAATTATTTCGTTTGCTTTCCGATTTAAATGTAATTTACGTCGAGTTTGTTACTCCGTATTTGCTAAAAATCTTGGAAGATACCCATTCCTATTTCCTATTGTGTCTCTTCTTTCTAAATCACGTTGAGTTGAGCCCCCTGTGTTTTACCGTGATCGAACAGAATGCGGACCATATTATTTGTTTTCTGTTTAAATACAATGTCTCAAAACAAGTGTTGCTGCCCGGCTGCCTAGTCATCAAAGATGACGGTAAATATATATGTTCTTTTTATACCCTTATATGTATATAATGTATTTGCACTATAAACAAGAGTCAGTGGGTCGTCTTAGGGGCGGAGTATCCATCACCTGGACCCTGCAGGGTAATTGCGTAACACAATGAAACCCATTGCTACTGATAGTAGCAATGGGTTTCGTTTTGACAGTTCAACAACATTCATTGTGGATTTACGTTGTTGAGCATACACATCTTTCGAACATTTGGAGTAATGGATTAGCAATATGATTCAAATTGAGAGCAATAGTGTGTTACGCAATTAGGGTGCTGTTTCTCATGCTGGCTTCGCACAGTTGCAATCTACCAGACCCGCGACGTTCCCGGTCGATTGTCCCATCTTTCATATATGTTACAGTCATAGTAATTAAATAGCTATTATATATAATGACTGGTCATTATATTTAAAGTACTTAACCTAACCAAACCGAACCTCGGGGTGCCCTTCGCTCGCTCTTGCATCCTATGTCGACGTAGCCCCGCTTGGCGGGGCTCCTATTTCTGTGTAAAGGGTTTAAAGTAACCTAACCAAACCGAACCTCGGGGTGCCCTTTGCCCGCTCTAGCATCCTATGTCGACGTAGCCCCGCTTCGCTAATGTAATTAATTCTGTGTCAATTATCACTTATCTAAATTAATTAGGTATTTATAAATAATGGCTAGATAATATATATAATATCCGAATTTATTACTTTGGCTGTAACATATACACCATATCCTGATAATTATGAACATGAAACAGGTCCAGTCGTTCTCAAGTGATAATCTTACATACATGTGGCAATTGATTTAAATAATAAATGGGATAATAATATAAATATTTATGTTTGTATTTCAGGTATTCCTTTACATTGTTTTCCAGATCCAAAAATCAATCTTGAAAGATACTTGACATGGGTTTGAACTATTGGTGGTCTACATCTGCAGGATAAGAAGTATGTTTACAACAATCTACGAGTATGTCGTAAACATTTCAAATTAGTTTACCTCTACCCAAACCACCAGCTTTGTAAATTAGCAATTCCAGAACTACAACTATCAGGTAAATTTTTATTTAATTCCCGTCACAGATATTTTAATTAATAATGAATTATTATATGAATTTTGCGGAGATTTTTTTTTTAACAGATTGCAAGAAAAATGGCCCATATCTGTAAAAAAAAAATCTCCGAAAATTTGATTAAGTACTCTGCCCCTAAGAATACTAAAGCTGGAAGATCGACCGAGACTTAAATTCCGTACCCAAAGGGTAAAAACGGAACCCTATTTCTAAGACTTCGCTGTCTGTCCGTCCGTCCGTCCGTCTGTCTGTCACCAGGCTGTATCTCTAGAACCGCGGTAGCTAGACAGTTGAAATTTTCACAAATTATATATTTCTGTTGCCGCTATAACAACAAATACTAAAAACAAAAAAAAGTAATTTAAAAAAATTAAACCGACTTCAAAAAGAAATTAACTCAAAATTATGAAATAACTTTAATTTCGGAAGTCGGTGTCTTGGGATCTGTATTTTAGTTTTATGCCACCGACTTCCGAAATTAAAGTTATTTCATAATTTTGAGTTAATTTCTTTTTGAAGTCGGTTTAATTTTTTTAAATTACTTTTTATTTCGTAATTTTTAGTTTTTGCACTAGTATTTGACCAAGGTTTTGAGATGTTTTCCCTTTGACACTACACCCGTAGATCTTATCAATAAGCCAGGCCGTCACACTTACACGTATTAGTCCATATCTTAAAAGTTACTGAATCGATCTTGATGAAACTTGCACTGTTCCCTAAGTTGAAGAAAATGTAAGCCAATAAAAAAAAATGGTCACGATCCGATTAATAGTTCCGGAGATATGCGTGGACAAACATACATACATACATACATACATACATACATACATACATACGTCTATGAAATTTTGTATATTTGTTTGGAAGCCCTAATAGATCATCATATGTGAATATAATGCAATTCCAATAATATTACATACATACGTATCGAATTGATAACCTCCTTTTTTTGAAGTCGGTAAAAAAAAATTAAACCGACTTCAAAAAGAAATTAACTCAAAATTATGAAATAAGTTTTATTTCGGAAGTCGGTGTCTTGGGATCTGTATTTAAGCTTTAGATTTTTGGTACCGACTTCCGAAATAAAACTTATTTCATAATTTTGAGTTAATTTCTTTTTGAAGTTGGTTTAATTTTTTTAAATTACTTTTAATTTCGTAATTTTTATTAGTTGTTGCACTAGAATTTGACCAAGGTTTTGAGATGTTTTCCCTTTGACACTACACCCGTAGCTCGTATTAATAAGCCAGGCCGTCACACTTTCACGTCTTAGTCCATATCTTGAAAATTACTGAATCGATTTTGATGAAACTTGCACTGTTCCCTAAGTTGAAGTAAATGTAAGCCAATAAAAAAAGAATGGTCACGATCCGATTAATAGTTACGGAGATATGCGTGGACAAACATACATACATACGTCTATAAAATTTTGTATATTTGTTTGGAAGCTCTAATAGATTGTCATATGTGAATATAATGCAATTCCAATAATATTACATACATACGTGTCGAATTGATAACCTCCTTTTTTTTGAAGTCGGTAATAAAATAAATATTTAAGGGGGGCTCCCATACAACAACCGGGATTTTTTTGCCCTTTTTTGCTCTAATGGCAACAGGTAGGCACTTGAAATATTCACAAAATACTCAGTTGTATTTTTACTTTAATAATAAAATTAAAATAAAATAAATATTTAAGGGGGGCTCCCATACAACAAACGTGTTTTTTCGGCGGTTTTGCCTTGTGGTAAGGAACCCTTCGTGTGCGAGTCCGACTCGCACTTGGCCAGTTTTTTACAAGATATACCTCTGCCAGGTGCTCTGAGGAATTTTTTAGCAGTGTATAGTAACAGATATAATTATTTTAATGGCCATATCCCCTGAACCATAAAGCCTATACCGAAATGGTTTAGGTACTTGACTAAATGTGAACAATCTTGTTACGTCTTTTTATCTAAATACAGTTTATTTATTTGGGACACTAATAGTTATTACAATGTTGTCACTGAACTCCTAAACGGCTGCATCGATTGTAATGAAACTTTTAGTGGGTCCCTGGATGGTTTAGATTCACAATTGGATCACACTGCCATCGTTTATTATAACATAGTTTAGGTATATATAAATGATGATTACAGGTCACAGAATAGAAAATACATTGAGAAGACACCACATTTATGTTTTTAGGGTTCCGTACCCAAAGGGTAAAAACGGAACCTTGTTACTAAGACTTAGCTGTCTGCCCGTCCGTCCGTCCGTCTGTCTGTCACCAGGCTGTATCTCAAGAACCATTGCAAAAATACAAAACAAATTCAGCCTTGCAACATGAGAAGGATGACCCCTAAAAGAATTTAAAAGACAATTTCTTCAAAGACGCTTTCCAGATTGTTGCTAGAACCTTAAAAGATGAGAACGCAAATTTGTTTTTGCTTATGCAAGTAAAGCAAGCTGGGAAAAGACATGTTGTGAGAGGAAGAAGATTTACAATGGAAGAAAAAGTTTTGTCTTTAGCTCTATATAAGCCTTCTCCTAAAGCCTATAGGATTATGAGTAACTTTTTTATTTTACCCAGCAGAAGAACTTTGCAGAATATGTTATACAAAGTGAAACTGGGTCCTGGTTTCAATCAAAGGATTTTTAATTATTTGAAAGAGATTGTCGCAAAAATGCCGCAGATACAGAGACACTGTTCATTGGTGTTTGATGAAATGCCCCATCATGTTCTTACAACAAAACGAGAGAATCTATTGCAGGCTTTGTGGATGATGGTGACCAAAAAGAAGATAAGTTTTGTGACCATGTTTTGGTGTTCATGATAAGAGATATATTCAAGGCATACAAGCAACCGGTTTATTACAGTTATTCAGCCGGTACAACCAAAACATTGGCTTTAAAAAAAACAAATTATCAATGTTATCAAAAAACTACAAGAAGCTGGTCTAAAAGTTGTAGCCACTATTTGTGACCAAGGTACAGTCAACAGCAAAAGTAGATGATCAAAATCAGAAATTCAATAGGAGTCAAAACTGATCACGAATATACGGCAGCTGTACTAGTAGTAAATGTTTGGTATAATTTACAATCCCATACTTTTGAATCACTTCGACGCCACACAGTTCTGACGCGAACTCCGTTAATTAGTATTGAACTTGTGATTTTGATCATCTACTTTTGCTGTTGACTGTACAACAAACGTTGCTGCAATTAACAGTCTAGTTACAGACGCCAAATTCACCTATTTAAGAAGAGATACAGAGTATAGAGAAGGATTCTTCGAAGTGAATGTATAATTTGCTTTGCAAAAACTTAAATTATTTGATGGACGGCAAAGCTCAAACAGCAAAATGGAGCCATATCCAAAAATTATTTGAGAGGCCGTCTAACTACAAAGGCTCTAAAATACTACCAAAATTAACATCTCATACCAAAAATGTGGGTTAAGCACCGTGCACAAATATTCAGCCATTCTGTTGGGGCAGCCTTAGGACTTATGGCAGGTATGTATTGTATCAATATTCTTACCATAATTTAATTGTGAAAGTAAATTTCTTATTAAATGACATTTTAGAGATAGTCTAGTATAAAAATGGACGCCCACTCACTTTCTTTTTAATGTATTATAATAACGATTTTGAACAACCAACCAATAATGGTAATGATTAAAAATGGAATAATTTCTTAATTTTCAGAGATGAAGAATGCACTCAAACTGCAGTTATAGTGTTATTCTTCAACAAATTATTCGATAGTGGAAGTTACGAAGTTGTGCCGGGAAAACCCCATAAATCCGCTGTCAAAGCTAATTCAGCACGTCATGAGCTCTGGAGTGCCAGTCTGCCTGTCTTAAAATCAATGAAATTTGATAGTCTAAGAAATGTGCTATCATTGACAGGCTGGGTAAAAACGATTGAAGAAAATATTAGAAAATTGGTCAAATTCCTTCACGAAAAAGGTATGAAAGCCATATTGTTATGTTTGTGGTTTTGCTGGATCTCATTCTTATCATCTTTTGTATGACTTCTTAAGAATTAGTTTTGCAATAAAAAACAAAAATAATGCACCGTTCAAAGGTTATTTAGTTAAATATAAAAACACACCAAAAGGTCCTAATACTTTGAATAAGAGCTAGCTCTAAAGACTTACTGCTTCAAACGGTATGTTGTAGCTTGTAACTGCCTTCAAATATATGTGAAGTTTCATTAGTATCCTGTTAGTAATTATCAAATGATGATGATATTCAGTTCTCCACGTTCACGGCCACAATGCGCGCGGAGTTATTTGGCCACCGATAAACCTGTATGTGTATATACAACATTAGTTTTTGTTTATACTAAATCCGAAAAGGGGTCATTGTACTCATCAGTTTGAACAACTTTTTCTATGGGACAAACCATGAAATCGCGAAAAAAAAAAAACAGCTGTTCCATACATTTGTGTTCACTTAAATCGACAAAATGTATGGAACAGCTGTTTTTTTTAAATATATTCTTGATAATATATCCTTTAGTTTTAATATACACATACAGGTTTATCGGTGGCCAAATAATTCCGCGCGCATTGTGGCCGTGAACGTGGAGAACTGAATTTCATCATCATTTGATAATTACTAACAGGATACTAATGAAACTTCACATACATTTGAAGGCAGTTATAAGCTACAACATACCGTTTGAAGCAGTAAGTCTTTAGAGCTCTTATTCAAAGTATTAGGACCTATTGGAGTGTTTTTATATTTAACTAAATAACCTTTGGACGGTGCATTATTTTTTTGTTTGTGTTTGTTGTGCATTGTTTTTTATTGCAAAACTAATTCTTAAGAAGTCTTATACAAAAGATGATAAGAATCCGCTTAACCATTTCAATGATCCAGCAAAACCCAAACATTACTCCAGCAGGATCTCGAATAACTTTGCAGCTGAAGAAAGAACAAATACAAAATAAGTTGCTGCATTTACCTCGTTTAGACAACTAATTATACAGGGCGTCCCACGGCTATGCCACATGGAGGGAAAGTACCTTGAATATTGTAGATAGAACATTTTACTGAAAGAAGACATTATTTTAATTTAAAATATATTTAAATGGCATTCATAAATTTTTAAATAATTACATGGTTGAACCGGGAATCGAACCCGCTACACGAGAAAAAAATTACCCTGCACGCGCAGCATGACCACCGTAGAAACGGGTTTTGTCGACGGAAGAATAGACAAAATGACAGATTGTAGAAATATTTGTACGCATTCTACACGTCTAAGCATGGCAATGTGCCATTTTGTCTATTCTTCCGTCGACAAAACGTCGTCATGCTACGCGTGGTTTAGCTTTATCATACCGATCGAAAGGCTTCATCATAAGGATTATTTTTTGCTAAATAACTTAGTGTCAGAAATAAAAGGAAGACCATGAATTTTAACATTTGATGTGAAATTTTGTTCAGAAAAATGAAAAGCTGACATTGCCGTAAGGACATACAACTGACAATATCATAAGTACCTATTACTAATAAATGTACCCACTTGTTTACAAGAACCAGTATGAAACTGTCCACGAGCTACAAACAGAACTTAGACGTATTATTCTAAATATCCACCACAACAAGATCAAAAAATCGACAGGGAGCGAAATAATCAAAAGAGTGCGACTTTGTATTCAACAGTATGGGACTCATTTTGAGCATTTTTTGATAAATTGATTATTTTTGTATTAAAAATGTTAAAATTCATGGTCTTCCTTTTATTTCTGACACTAAGTTATTTAGCAACAAATAATCCTTATGATGGCCTTTCGATCGGTATGATAATTTTTTTTTATCTCGTGTAGCGGGTTTGATTCCTGGTTCAACCATGTAATTATTTAAAAATCTATGAATGCAGTTTAAATTGTTTTTTAAATTAAAATAATGTCTCCATCTACAATATTCAAGGTACTTTCCCTCCATGTGGCATAGCCGTGGGACGCCCTGTATAGCTAATATTTATTTCAATATTCCCATTAAAAAAGAAAATGTCTGGCTGCGGTAACATTACCCCAGCAGGAAATGTTTTTGTGAAATAACTAAACACTATGTGAAACAAAAAAATGCGCGCAACAATTAAGTTAGGATTTAATTTTGATATTTTTACAAACTTTTATTTAGTTTTTAATAATTAATTAGGTATAAGTTGTTATTTGCTTACTTTATTATTTTAATTTACAGAAATAAATATATTTTGAGGTATGTAATGTTTTGTTTTACCCAATAAATATGAACATCTAAAATTGGTATAATTGTTTTATTATCCTCGAAACAACAAGTTTAGTGTAATAAATATTTAGCTTTACCGAGTAGAATAATGTAGAATGGTTGGAAATTTTGCTGTAGTTAAACTAAACCTAAAAATATATCAAAACCAAATTTTAATTTTTTGGGTTTAGATTTCCTACAACAAAATTTTTAACCATTCTACATTATTCTACTCGGTACAATATCGCACACCCAGAACAACACTGCACTAAGTCTAAATAGCTCATTTTTCAGAATCGACGAAAAACCGTTATCTCATATTGATTATGACAGTTATTGCGAATGTCCTGCACATTGCATGTAAAGAATCAAATGCAGGACATTCGCAATAACTGTCACAATCAATATGAGATAGCGGTTTTTCGTCGATTCTGAAAAATGAGCTATTTAGACTAGTGCAGTGTTGTTCTGTGTGTGCGATATAGCTTTATAGCTGTGTGTATACGTACAATACGTAGGTGTAGTATGTGTTTGTGTGAGTATGTGTGTTTGTGTGTGTAATAGTGTGTGTCCTGGTAACTAGATGGCGCTGCCTAAGAAATTCTTAAGTTGCCAGTCTATCTCTAGTATTGTAATAGTAGTCTATGCGTCGAAGAGGCAACAACAACAAGAACAAGCCGAAATCTACAAGCAAGAATCAAGAAAATCCTGCATTTTTATTTCACCGCCTCTTCGCTGCCCATCCCTCCGAGGTCCGCCTAGTGGGTTGTACCCACCACTACGTACGCTTTCAGGGGAGCGTGGTGACGTGTGTCACCAGCAGAGTAAGTAGGGAACATACGTCAAAACGTGGGAGACTGTCCCAGGGTACGGCCGTTAGATACTGGACGTGTCAACGGTCACCACCCCTCAACAATTGGTCCTTCGAGAGCCGGATCCCTGCAAGAAGAAGCCAGAAGATTAAGAAGACTGCAAGATGCCAGTAACCAGGTCGCAGAAGGATGCCCCCTTACGCCCCCTGTCCCGTCCTACCAATGTGGACGCGACAGTAGAAGCGTCAGGGTCAGAAGGGGTCACGTCTGCGTCAGCGTCAGCATCATCAGAAACTACAGGATCATCAGGCACCAACACTTCTTCGGGTACAACGACTACGGAAGGAACCACGGTTGAGACTGTGACCACGGCGTCATCCAAGAGTGAACAGAAGAAGGAAGATGCCACACGAAAGGAGACGACTAAGAAGACCCCAGAAGATGTCCCGGAAGAGGGTGTCCATGGTTCAACCGCGACCCTAAAGCCGTAGGGGGTCAGTCGTCGTGCCAGGTCTACCAGGACCACGAGCTCCTTGGCCAGAAGACGCGAGCTGGAAGCCAGAGAAGAATTAGCACGCCTGGAACTGAAACAAGCACAGGCTGCGGCGAAGCTAGCCCGAGTCAGACTGGAGATGACACAATGTGAAGATGAGGACTCCGTGGATGATGAAGACCAGGAAGACAGAACAGCCCAGGTGCGGAACTGGATCGAGTCATCAGTATTAGAAGATGGCAACAAGAAACAACCAGAGCAGCGAGGTCAACACACTGCAGAAGAGCCACAGAAGGTGAAGCCTGAAGAGAAATCTTCAACGAAAGGAGCTACGCTCGAGATTCAAGCGTTGGCGACTGCCTTGAAAGAAGCCTTTTCCACAAGAGGAGGACCAGCAGCACAGCCAAGCTACATCCACGAGCTACCCTACTTCGACGGCAACAGCGGCGAGTGGTTGGCCTTCAAGGTTGTTTATGAAGATACAGCACCAATGTTCAACGAAGTCCAGAATATGGCGCGCTTAAGAAGAGCGCTGAAGGGCAATGCAAGAGAAGCTATCAAGAGCCTGTTGTACTCCGAAGCCTCTCCGTCAGAAGTAATGCAAGCCCTCAGAAGAAGATATGGAAGACCTGATGCGCTGGTTTTGGCAGAATTGGATAAGGTCAAGGCGCTACCGAAGATTTCAGAAAATCCAAGGGACATTTGCGTCTTCGCGAGCCAAATCAACAACAGCGTAGCAGCAATAAAAGGACTGAAGAAACCACAGTACCTGCATTCACCTGAAATGGTGAAACAAATCGTGGACAAGATGCCGACGATTCTCAAGTTCCGATGGTATGACTTCACTGCAGCATCAGAAGAAGGCGACTTCTCCGACCTGACGCTAGTATCCAAGTTCCTGAACATAGAAGCGGACAAATGTGGAGCCTTCGCGACTTCAGAAGAAAGAAGCGGGTTCAAGAAGACCAATCGACAAGCAGCACATTCAACGAAAGAAAAGAACTTCAAAGAAAAGGATTCAAGACAACAAGAGAAGACTTGCCCTATATGTGAGGGTGAACATTTTCTCGTCGAATGTCAGAAGTTCCAGAAGATGTCTGTGCAAGATCGGTGGGCAACAGTTAAGAAGAGTCGCGTCTGCTTCAAATGTCTTCAAGGGAAACACAGGAAGGAGAGCTGCAGAAAACCACCGTGCAAAGAATGCAAGAGGTGGCATCATCATCTGCTGCACGTCGAGTCAGAAGAAAGGACCTCGGAGGAAAAGAAGAGCGAGACACCACAAGAGGCGGTGAGCGTCACGACATCAGTGAACGCAGTCAACAACACGAAAGCATACCTGAAGATAGTTCCAGTAGAAGTCTTCGGGACAAAAGGATCAAAGAAAATATTAGCCCTTATGGATGAAGGGTCAACCGTGTCACTTCTGGATGAAAAGGTGGCACAAGAAGTCGGCGCACAAGGAAGCAAGGAAGAGCTGGTAATCGAAACAGTGGGAGGAAGGTTGATAAGGAATAAGGATTCTCAGATGCTGGACCTTATGGTGAAAGGGGTTCATCAGGAGAACAAGAAGACACTGAAGAGAGTCCGCACAATCAATGATTTGAAGCTTACTCCACAGTTCCTAGACAAGAAGAAGATTCAAGATTATCAGCACTTAAAGAAGATCGCCGACTCTCTATATTACGAAAGGGAGTCACCACAATTGCTCATTGGTCAAGACAATTGGGAGCTAATTGTGACTCAAGAAGTAAGAAGAGGGAAACCAGGGGAACCAGTTGCTTCAAGAACAGGACTTGGATGGGTGCTCCACGGGTCAGACAACGGAGGTGCAAGACCAGTACACTTTCTGAACACATGTCTACATGTCAGCACGCCAGAAGAAGAGATGCATCAAGCCATCAAGGATCACTTCGCGATCGAGGCACTTGGTGTGCAACCAAGAAGACCCACTACAGATTCAGAAGGAAGAGCACTCGCCATCCTAGAGAAAACCTGCAGAAGACTTGAAGATGGTCGATTCGAAGCTGGACTTCTATGGAAGAATGAAGAAGAACGAATGCCAGAAAGCTACACGTCTGCCAAGAACCGATTAATCAACATCGAAAAGAAGATAGACAAGGATCCTCATTTGAAGACAGAATATGGCAAGCAGATCCAGCATCTAATCGACAACAAATATGCAGAAGAAGCACCTGACGAACCAGAAGATTCTAAGAAGTTATGGTTCCTCCCTCATTTCTCCGTAGTTCATCCATTAAAGAAGAAGATAAGGATCGTCTTCGACGCAGCAGCCAAGTCGAATGGGAAAAGCCTCAACGACGCTCTACTGCCTGGACCAGATCTACTGCAATCACTCTTCGGTGTACTAGTGAGGTTTCGACAAGGACCTTTAGCAGTAGCAGCCGACATCAAGGAAATGTTTCTACAAGTTCGCATCAGACCAGAAGATAGAGACAGCCTAAGGTTCTTGTGGCGCGGAGATCATCGCGACGTGCCGCCTAAGAAGTACAGAATGACATCAGTTATTTTCGGCGCAACATCATCTCCAAGCATGGCCATCTACGTAAAAAACCGAAACGCAGCGGACTACAAGGAACAGTATCCAGAGGCGACGAGGGCAGTCGAGCTGAACCACTACATGGACGACTACTTGCACAGCTTCCATTCAGAAGAAGACTTCAGAAGGATAACAGCGCAGGTGGACTTCATACACAAGAAGGCGGGTTTCGAACTCAGGGCATGGGCATCAAACAGACCTGAGCTGCTGCAAGACATAAAGACTGAAACAATCGAAAAAACGGAAGTAAACCTTGGTGAAAAAGAAGAAAAGACACTAGGACTACGCTGGTTCACAGAAAGGGACTCCATCGGCTTCAGGGCAAACCTCCGGAACACTCCAGAGGAAATAGCGAAAGGATTCAAGGTGCCTACGAAGAGAGAAGTCACCAGCGCCGTTATGTCGACCTTCGACCCATTGGGGTTAGCGTCACCAGTCCTCATCCAAGGCAAGAAGCTGCTTCAGAACATATGGCGGAGCGGCGTCGGTTGGGACGAAGAAATAGAAAAAAGGGAATACGAAGCATGGAAAATATATCTTGAGAACATGAAGCTGTTACAAGATCTTCAGATTCCAAGATGCCTGGCGCCACATCGCACCGAGGGGGAGCTGCACACGTTCACAGATGCGAGCGAAACGGCGTATGCAGCTACAGTCTACTGGAGAACAGAAGATGCGAACGGAACATACCACGTCAGCTTAGTGGCAGCGAAAGTACGAGTCACTCCGTTGAAGCCGGTATCGATCCCAAGACTGGAGCTACAGGCGGCCCTCCTTGGAAGCAGACTAGCCCATTCAGTAGAAGAAGAAATGGATCTGAAGGCAGTAAGGAAAACATTCTGGACAGACTCCAGTATTGTGCTCTCCTGGATCAAGACGGACCCGAGAACCTTCAAAACGTTCGTGGCTCATCGTTTGGCCGAAATAGAAGATCTCACCAAGCCTCAAGATTGGAGATGGGTGCCTACGACACAGAACCCTGCAGATGACTCGACGCGCGACGTGCCGGAGAACTTTAATTGCGATCACCGATGGTACAACGGCCCAGAATTCTTAAGAAAAGAAGAAACTCACTGGCCTGAAGCAAGAACATTTAAAAAGGAAACCACCGGCGAACTCAAACTCAAACTCAAAGCATTTATTTCAATTAAACCATTTTACAGGCACTTTTGAATTGTCAAGAAGTAGGTCAGTCAGAAAAATGTGAAGCTAGTTGCCCATTCCAAAGCGTAGGTACCTATGGAGAAGAACGGACAAGAAACTCCATGGACACTCTTTTTAAATCATATTTTACAAAAATATTAGTTACATCATTACTTTTGAATTTATAATTAAATAATGTGAGAACGATGTAAAAATAAACAAGACGTATGCGTTAAAAGCGTCCAGAGTACAACAAATAGTACTAAAACAATCCAAAAATAAAATAATTAAAAATAAGCCGAGGCAGCTAAGTGATGACCAGCCCCAACTGACGGCGCCCGTTCACGAACATGACGCATAGATCAGCACCATTCAGCTCAACCATTTTGAAGGGAGCTAAATGATCCAACATACACGCCACCGTCAGCAAGACATTTGTGTGAGCATGACATACTATCAGCCGCCAGGGCACATTCAAGTCAATGAAAGACATATTACCCGGTAAATGGTAAAATAAGGTATAGTACTTACATAGAACTCACATCTGTGCTATGCAATTATACAATACAAATGAAATTGAGTTTATACAATGCAAAGATAGTCTTACAATCTTCAGCAGCTCCAACAGTATTTTCAGGTGTCAATCAATTAGTTGTGGTTGTGGAGCAGGACCAGCATTGAGCCAGGCATTTTTATCAGCTATGTAATCCCCTAACTTATAATATGCCTGACTGCATAGTGTGCGTTTTATACAAGACTTGAATTTTGTCTCATTCAGTTGAAGAATGTGGGGAGGTATTTTATTATAACATTTTAAACAGTACCCCATAAAAGATGAGTCTACTTTAGCCAGTCTGAAACCTGGTTGAACTAATAGGTCCCTATTTCTAGTACTATAATTATGTCTTTCACCTCTTTTACTAAAAAGATGTAAGTTTTTTCTTACATACATGATGTTTTCGTAGATATATTGACAAGGTACCGTCATGATGTTAATTTCCTTAAACAGTTCCCTCAGAGAATCGCGCCTGCGGAGGTTATATATGGCTCTGATGGCTCTTTTCTGCAGAATAAAAATAGAATCGATGTCTGCAGCCCGTCCCCAAAGTAAAATACCGTAAGACATGACACTATGAAAGTAACTAAAATAGACTAGTCTCGCGGTATCGACATCAGTAAATTGACGGATTTTTCTGACAGCATAAGCTGCTGAACTTAGCCGTCCTGCAAGAGATGTTAAATGAGGACCCCATTGAAGCCTTGAGTCGAGCGTGATTCCTAAGAAAACAGTTTTATCGACGAATTCTAGTTTCTCTTGATTCAATATTATCTCACAATCACTACCTTTGACATTTGGTAAAGAAAATCTTATGCACTTAGTTTTTTTTCCATTTAATACTAAATTATTAGCAGTGAACCAATTTTGGACCTGCAGAAGGGCGTTATTTACGTCGTCAAAATTTTTAGCACGTCTATTTACCTTAAAAATTAAGGAAGTGTCATCAGCAAATAACACCATTTGTGGTTGATTTTTTAATAAATGGAGTAGATCATTAACATACACTAAAAAGAGGAAAGGACCCAATATCGAGCCTTGTGGCACACCCATTTTTACTTTTAAACCATATGAATTGACACCATTTATTTGGACTTGCTGTTGTCTATCATTTAAATAAGAACTAACTAAACTGAGCGCAAGTTTTGCAAGTCCGTAATGCTCAAGTTTCAAAAGCAAGGTTTCGTGATCGACGCAATCAAATGCCTTAGAGAGGTCACAAAAGATTCCAATGGCGTCTTGGGCCTCTTCCCACGCGTTAAAAATGTGTTTTAATAAGGTTACACCAGCGTCAGTCGTACAACGTCCTTTGGTGAAACCAAATTGCTGATCGTGAAGGATTTTATTCATGTTAAAATGATTGAGCATCTGATTAAGCATTATCTTTTCGAACACCTTACTGAAAACCGGCAACACGGATACGGGTCTATAATTATTGGTGTCTTTACTGTCCCCAGATTTGAAAAGTGGTATTACCTTACTGTATTTCATTAAATCGGGGAAGATTCCTTGATCAACACACAAATTAAATACTAAGGCTAAGTAAGGTGCAATAGTCTCAATTATGGAGGCACAGACTTTAATGGACATTCCCCAAAGATCTTCGGTCAATTTGATCTTAATTTGCTTAAAAGCTTTTATTATTGAAGCGGGGTTTATATGTTTAAATTGAAATTCAACCGGGCAGGCTGGAACGTTCGCTTTTAATAAATCAATTGATACGTCCGATGAGGAATTTAAGGCTTCCGTCGTTTTTGATGGTATATTAGTAAAGAAATTTACAAATTCCTGAGCTACTTCTAAGTTAGAGCTTATGGCACCACGTGAAGTCTCCAATGTGTAATCAGTGTTTCGTTTTTTATTCCTACTAGTTTCGTTATTTATAATTTTCCAAACTGTTTTTATCTTATTTTCTGCTGATTTGATTTTATTGCTAATGTACAGGGCTTTGGCTATTTTGCAAGTATTTCTAAAAATTTTGGAATATGTAGCAACATACTTGCTGAAAGTTTCAGTATTGATGTAAGGCTTAAGGCCATACAGCTCGAAAAGTCTTTCCCTACTTATCCTAATACCTCTAGTTGCCCAGTCACTAAAAACAAAATTAGGGCAAATGTTTTTTGTTTTCTTTTCAAAAGTTGTATTAAATTGAGTGTGCACTACTGAAAAGAAATCCTCGTACAATTTATTAGCATCATCCCTATCATGGCCCAGATCATTTAACTTATTATTTAGGGTACTATTGAATCTATTTAGTTTACCAGTCGTTACGAAGAAAAGATAACGGACGTCGCAGCAACAGCAATTACAACTCACCCATCACCAGATCCTGAGAGGTTTTCGTCTTGGACGAGACTTTGGCGAGCCACCGCAAGGGTACTGCAGTTCATACAACTCTGCAGAACAAAAGAGAAGGTCAACGTCAGTAAAGAAGATCCCACCTGGAGAAAGACGAAAGGAAAGAAGACGAAGACAGTCGAGAAGCAACATTCGTCTCCGAAGAGGCCAGAAAGAAACTACATACCACTAACCACGGAACTGCTGGAGCGAGCTGAAGCCCTGCTACTAAAAGGAAGTCAACAAAGAAGTTTCAGAGAAGACATCAAGCGACTAGAGCAAGGGAAACAGCTAGAAGGCAACAGCAAGTTGAAGAAGCTCGACATAGTGTTGGAAGAAGGTCTCCTGCGTTTGAAAGGAAGAATCGACGCGATACAGGGCGTAACCAGAGACTACAAGCGACCCATCGTGCTCGACAGCAAGGAAAGGATAACACGACTCATCATTGAAGAATTCCACTGCCGTTTCAATCACGGAAACCACGCAACAGTGATGAACGAAGTGCGACAACGCTACTGGGTGCTAGGGTTGAGGTCAGCAATCAAGGCGGTTCAGCATCAATGTCAGTGGTGCAAAACGAAGAAGGCAAAACCACAAGAACTACCGACGGGCAACTTACCTAAGGAGAGACTGATGCACAGCAACCCTCCCTTTACGTGCACAGGAGTAGATTACTTCGGCCCAATGACGATCACCGTGGGAAGACGTCAAGAGAAGAGATGGGGTGCTCTATTCACATGCTTAACCACACGAGCTGTGCACATTGAGCTCACTCCTTCACTCTCCACCGACAGTATGATCATGGCGCTGCGACGATTCGCCGCGAGAAGAGGAATGCCGAAGATCATCTACTCCGACAACGGAACCAACTTCGTCGGCGCAAATAAAGAACTGAAAGAAGCGTTAGATGACATGAAGAAAGAAGACCTCATCTCAGAAGCAGAGAAGATCGGCGTGCAGTGGACATTCATCCCTCCTGGTGCGCCTAACATGGGCGGCGCATGGGAGCGTTTGGTGCGATCAATAAAAACCGCACTGAACGCCACACTCAACGAAAGACATCCACGAGAGGAGGTACTCCACACCCTCCTACTTGAGGCCGAGCACATAGTCAACTCTCGGCCTCTCACCCATCTCTCCGAGAGCCTTGAGGAGGAAGCACTCACTCCTAACCACTTCCTCCTCGGGCGATCCTGCGGCGCAGCGAGAATCGGCAGCTTCAAAGACGACGAGCTCGTGGGCAGGCACACCTGGAAGACGACGCAGCGACTTGCCGACCACTTTTGGCAACGCTGGCTGCGAGAATACCTGCCCACTCTACTGCCGAGGAAGACGACGGGAAGAAGCAGCGCCACAGACCTACGCATCGGAGACATCGTTCTGATCGTCGACCACAGCCTGCCAAGATGCACCTGGCCACGCGGCAGAATCCAGCAGGTGTATCCGGGACCAGACGGGCGGACCAGAATCGTCGACGTCGAGACGCGAGGAGGAGTGCTGCGAAGACCCAGTTCGAGAGTGGTGCTGTTGGTGCCGGGAGTTTCGCCGAGCCAGGAGGATGGTGCTGCGCACGAGGGGGAGAATGTCGGCGACGAGGCCCTATCTAGGCACCTGGGCGCAAGTAGTGCCGGGACCGCTACGCAAAAGTAATGTGAGAAATTGTGTTATTAACTTAGAAACTTTTAAAGTGATTTATTTTGTGTTTTCTATGTTTCTAGTTAGTTATTTAAGTTAGATTTGTTATTAGTTTTTGTACTATAAACCAATGAGACTGTTTTTGAAAGGATTCTTATAAGAATAATTTAGTTCAAGTAAAATTACGTAACTTGAAAATTCACTTTTTTGTTTATGGATAGATTTTTATAATTTTTGTTTCAAAGGATAGGTTTAGGCATAAAACTATGTATACCGTTTGAATTATGAAAATCGGACAGATAGTTTAGAAATTATAAGGGATTTTGTATAGTGAAAATATGTAAACTCGCAATTTTTACAGTTAATGTTCTAGGATATTTTTATTGTTTATAGTTAAGTTGTAAATTAGTGTTTAATTAGCATAAGGACTATGTAAGGAAGGATAAACAACAACAAACTGTAATAATATGTCATGAAAGGTTTATAAAATAAAGGCTTAAAGATTTCGGCTTAGTGAAAAATACAAGCAAAAGAGATCCAAAATACGCGGTTCTCTTTAAGGTAACTTAGGCCGGCCTCACCGGGTATAAATTAAGCGACATTTGGTTGCAAAATTCAGTCACAGCTCAGCCGTCGAAGAGGCAACAACAACAAGAACAAGCCGAAATCTACAAGCAAGAATCAAGAAAATCCTGCATTTTTATTTCACCGCCTCTTCGCTGCCCATCCCTCCGAGGTCCGCCTAGTGGGTTGTACCCACCACTACGTACGCTTTCAGGGGAGCGTGGTGACGTGTGTCACCAGCAGAGTAAGTAGGGAACATACGTCAAAACGTGGGAGACTGTCCCAGGGTACGGCCGTTAGATACTGGACGTGTCAACGGTCACCACCCCTCAACAGACAGGGTTACAAGGATCGGTGTTGACGGGGCCACTTAGTTTACAGCCTCCATCAGTATCACTAAAGCTGAGATATCGCGAGAAGAAAACATCCTTTGATAAACAAAGTATTTCAAATGCGAGATCTTTGGAAAACTCGCTCAAAGTTCAAAAGGACCTTTTATCAGATTTACGGTTCGCGTGAGAGTCGATCTAAGGAAGCAGATGTTACAAGGAGATTTGCAAAATAAAATACGGCTGGACAATGCTCTGTGTGACAGGCCTAAGAAGTTAAATGTATGGTGGCTGCTTATAAACAGACAGGCAGATAGCTACATTGCGTAGAACGGAAGGTCGGAATATCTACAAAGTGTTACTATTATACAGTCTCAGCGAGATTGTCCGAAAGGGTTACCGCTGCCCCGGAACATAAAGGGCTAAGGAAGGAACACGGGTGGGTTTTAGTCAGTCTTGACACGCCCTTCCGCTCCACCCAGAGCGGGAGGGGTCATTTGATGATTTCCCATCCGTAAAAATCCTCAAAAAAAAAAAAGCTTTACTACAGTGTGCGATCAGGGGCCCAAGTCAGCTATTTTTATAAATTCGTCATTCCAACACGATCCCATTGTCATTTTGCTAAAAGTTCGTAATCTGATAAATTCATAATGGTCGATCATTGATCGGTCAATGGCATATTATACGATACTCGTAACGAATTAAAAGCAATGACTGCACAATGACGTTCTAATGGTAAGTAGGTCACTAATCAAAGGAACTGTCAAAATTTTAGCAGATTACCGCCTATGTCAGTAATTCATTTGTCATTATGTACGAGATTACCATTCTATGCCATTTCTTTCAATGGAGTGTCAGTGGTTGACCATTGGAAAATCATAATGACGCCTATATTAGTAGATTACCAAACTTGTCAAAATCAACAATTATGAAATCAATGATCGACCATTCTGACACTATTGTAATAGCAGTCTTGAGGCCCAGATGTATGAACGTAAACGAAGCATGCAAGCATTTATGTATGTAAGGTCTATTCTATGTTTCTAATTGATGTTATTTCAAGTTAAACAAATATGAACTTTATTTTAGTGGTAATTAAGTTGATTTCAGAGTGACTAGCACCATTGAAAAAAATATAAAAATATTTGAAGTTGTATCGTTAGTCATTTAAATAATGAAGCAGAAACCTACCAGGTAGTTTTATTCAGTGTCAGATACAAAAAGAGCCAACATTTTATTACAAAGAAAAACTCAAAAACTCAAACTCAAAGCATACCATGTACAGGCACTTTTGAATTGTCAAAATTAAATAGTCAGTTAGTCAGACAGTTGAAGCTAGTTGCCCATTCCAAAACGTAGATCTCTATGGAGAAGAACGGCCAAGAAACTCCATGGACACTCTTTTAAATTAAGATATTTCAAAATCCTGGGTACATTATTCTTGTTACTTCTAAGTGAGAACAATGTAAAAAAAAACACAAATGAAGAAACAATAAAAAAAATAACAAACAAGTACCGCAACCCCTTCCATACCAATTTAATTGATACCAGTATTACAACAATAATCCATTAGAGTAATCAAATTGAACACGTTACGGCTACAATTAATATCCAGCTCATTGGTTGTTATCCAATTAACCCTTTAACCGCCATGTCATAATTCGCGTGGAGTGCATCTAGCGCCAGCAACCTTTAGGTACAATTTTGCATAGTGTTGTAAAATATAGTTATCGATAAACAAACTAATGAAATAAATAAAACTTACTTATTTTTAACCGACTTCAAAAAAAGGAGGAGGTTTCTCAATTCGACCGTATATTTTTTTTTTTTTTTTTTTTTTATGTGTGTTCGCGGATAACTTCGTCGTTTATGAACCAATTTTGATTATTCTTTTTTTGTTGGAAAGGAGATATGCCAAGGGTGGTACCATGATAAGGAAACCAGGATCTGATGATGGCATCCCAGTGAAACCGAGGGGAACATTCGAAAATCGTAGGAGCGACTAGTGCGTTTGTTAATTTTTTCGTTAAGTATTTTAAAGCACTACAATTTAATGAAGGCCTGGAGTCGATCTGATGATGGAGCCGAAAGACAGTCGAGGGGACTCCTCAACGATTTACAGCAGTTACCTTGTGTTTGGGCTTGATTAATTTGTATTGATGTGAACTTTACACCTACATGGGTTGTGACTGTCATTAGGGGTCTGATGATGAAGACGAAGGACAGTTAAGGGAACTCCTCAACAGTTTACAGTAGCTAACTTGTGTTTGGAATTAATTAATTTATATTTATGAGAACTGTAACTTTTGTTGGGCTTACTTCATACGGTTCAATACGCCAAAATGTTCAGGTCGTACAAAATAATACCTAATTAAGATTTTAGTTTTACATAGGACGACCACTACCTACTAGTCATGCTGATGCGTCAATTTGAAACCGAATTTAAGTTGCGTAATCGCGTCATTTCTAGCAATGCTCTTTCGTCGTGTGGCCTACTCAATAATTAAAGTACGTAACTTGAGCATTTGCCCTCGGAAATCATCATTTGGTAAAGTGGAGCTGATGATGAAGACCACAGATGGCCATCGGAACTACTCAATGACAAATATTTCACGGGTTGCGATTCGATTACTTTAATATGGTTGCTAAGCAATTTATGCTCGTTACAATGCGTATGGTGAAATGGAGCTGATGGTGACTTCTCAATCAGCTCCAGTTCTCCTGGTTCTTACTAGGAGAACTCCTCAACAATTAACGTCCCTGCATCGGGAAAAGCAATATTTTGTAAAAGGTGATGATCCGTTGATATTAGGCTATTGTAACTTAAATAAATTACAAACTGACCCACTAAAAAGTGAAAAATAAAAACTTTTTTACAAAAAAAACAACCGACTTCCAAAAAACACTATAAAGTTAAAAATAACTTTAATTTTGGAAGTCGGTGGCAAAAAACTAAAATACAAATCCAAAGACACCGACTTCCGAAATTAAAGTTATTTTTAACTTTATAGTGTTTTTTGGAAGTCGGTTGTTTTTTTTGTAAAAAAGTTTTTTAATCAAAGGTTTATTTCTTTTCTTTTTTCAAACATACGTTATCTAGTCTATTATCCTGCGGAAAAAAATGACAGCATGACATTTAAAAATGACATAAATGTAAAAATTTGATCTGTTTATTACGATTAATGTATAAAGTGTTAAAATATTGGGACATAATATTAACAACAAATAAAATAACTAAATCAACTTTATTTTTTCTTTAAAACAAAATAAATAGGTAAATATACATATTATTATTATCTAGCTGTCTTTTTGACTGTAGGATAAATAAACAGACTAGAAAAACAAATAAGTGATTTACCGATTCATTATCACTATCCGTTGAACTGCCACTACTACTAATATAATTAATTGATTGCTGCAATATATTTAATAGTTCTTCGTCGTCGTATAACATTATCGACAACTTCTCGACACTAGTTTAGAAATAATAATAAAGAGAGCACGTGTTATCACGGCGATGGCGCTAGCGCAACTGACGTTTATTCAAAATATGACTATAGTTGACCTTGAGCCGCACGTAAAATTACGGCGACGGCGTTCGCGGATCGTCGGCACTAGTGACGTACTGGCATAAGTCGGTAATTTATATTTCTTTGTTGATTTCTACACTTTTTTATTACGATTTTGTACTTAAGCTTATTTGGTTTTTAATAAATAATTAAATCGTTAATAAACTATGAAATTTGAATGAATGTTTAGTTGATAGTTTGATAAAAAACAGGATGTTTGTTATTAATTTAGCATCAGGAGTTTCATATGTGGTACAACACTAGTCTACGTGAAATCACGGGTTCGGCGAAGTAGGTTGATATTTAGACGTGTCACGAATTGAGAACTATTAATTATTTCATTTAATTAGCTAAAATATGTATCTAGTACTGTTTAAAATAAAGTATTAACACGAAATATACTAAGATTTAGTAAGCAAATTCAATATCTTTTGAACAATTTTTAAATGACAGGAGTTTTACGTAATATTCCGACGTGGCGACTGAGGTATTATTCTTACAACACGTAATATTACGGCGATGGCGGTTAAAGGGTTAAGGACGCATGTGATTGGGCAAAATCAAATGGTTTTGAATGGCGGCCCGTCCGGCAAATGTGGATAATTGATTGAATTGTCAGCAACGCCAGATTGTCTATTCATTGTGTATAGAAATTATGAACGTTAGCCCATAGGGGACGAATTGAACGGGAATGTATTGTGGTCACTAATTTACGAACTATTGTTCAATGTGTAATTTGAAATGATTTCAGTATACAGGGCCGACATAGCCCGCAGAATTGCCAAACTTAAGTGGCAGTGGGCAGGGCACATTGCTCGCAGAACAGATGGCCGATGGGGCCGAAAGGTTCTGGAGTGGCGACCACGTACCGGAAGACGTAGAGTTGGAAGGCCTCCCACAAGGTGGACCGACGACCTTGTGAAGGCCGCAGGAACCCGTTGGATGCGAGAAGCACAGAACCGGTCGAAGTGGAAGTGCTTGGGGGAGGCCTATGTCCAGCAGTGGACGTCTTTTGGCTGAAATGATGATGATGATGATGATACAGGGTTATTGGTAAAACATTAACAACCTCTTAAGAGGTCATTGTAATCATCATTATGAACAACTTTTACTATGGGACCAAACCTGAAATCTGACGCTGTACCGCTTGTACTAATACCTATAAACTATGGTAGCATGCGACCACGGGAAGGTACTTTCTTGTTTCATCCTTTTCAGTAGTCGGGTTTTAGTTTTTAAACTTTTTATTAAATGGAAGTACTTGGATTCAAAACAATAGTCATTGCTAAGTAACAAAAACACTTAGCTAAGTATAATATGGCACCTATGGGTAACTAGTAACTACCTAAAGAGGTTAAAATTATTAGTTTCTAGTCAGCACTGAACAATTTGAGGTCGTTATGAAAAACACCCTATAATTTCCAACCCTTGCTTCGAACTTTCCCTTGAGCTATTATGATAAGTTAACCAAACGTTTGAACTAGAAACTTCTAGCCGCCCGCGCCGTATTAACAGTTTTTAATGTACTTCGTTTTTTATGTAACTATGTATTTAATTTATTAAAGGTGACTGGAGGTAAGATAAAATAACGGGGAAAGATAAAAAAATACAATGCTTAAACTTTTTATAAATTTTCCATCTCTGTATCTCTGGCATTAAAGGCACCTACAAACAGGCGCAACACGCGATACAATCGCACGCGACCCAAAGGCACCGCTCTTTGCGCGACTTGCGGTGCCTTTGTGTTGCGCGCGATTTTATCGGGTGTCGCGACTCGCGCCTGTTTGAAGGAGCCTTTACTCTGAAATATAAGTTTTTTTTTTTTTTTTATGCTGAATGGGCCCTTCTCTTTACCTCGATGACGCCTGATGGAAACCGATGGATGAAGTTTATGATGGAACGAGCGTGCCCAGAAGATGTCTAGGGCACTGGAACTCCCACGCATCGTCGAAACAGCAGGCTGCTTGACGGCGGACTCCGGTGGGAGGATTGGTCGCAAAACAGGCGGGCGTTAGCCCTACCACCGCAAGCGAAGAATTGGCCAGTTGGGTGTGACTGTCCAGGATGCGCCGAGCGCTCGGTTCAATTGAGTAACTGCCGGAACAAACTGCGCTATAACACGAGGAGGCTTCTTCATGCATCCCAAAAAACTATTATAGCTGTAGTCTTTCACAGTTCTCTGAAGCAGCAACCCAGTAATCGAACCTTATAATAACCAGAATAAAGGTCATTGTGATTTTCACAGACTATAGTCAATAGCCGCAATCCAACAGCAACCTTATTACAAGGAGTATAAAGACTACTGTGATTTTGGCAGCGATGCAAAATCAGAGATATTATTAACTGTGAATGGACTGTACCCAGTACAAAGATCTTTTGGCGCGTGGCCAAAATCGAGACTAACGCCGCCATCTTGTATTTTCAATCATAATCATCATTTCAGCCAAAATACGTCCACTGCTGGACATAGGCCACCCCCAAGCACCTCCACTTCGACCGGTTTTGTGCTTCTCGCATCCAACGGATTCCTGCGGCTTTCACAAGGTTGCCTTCCAGCGCTACGTCTCGTCTTCCGGTACGCGGTCGCCACTCCAGAACCTTTCGGCCCCATCGGCCATCTGTTCTGCGAGCAATGTGAATCTTTGGGGTCGGCTTCCAGTCTGAACGGATGCTAATGAATACCAGTATTTTACATGGAGCGACTGCCTATCTGACCTCTACAACGTAGTACACCTTGAGACTTTCGGGCTTCTGACAACCTATAACGACTGCCCTCCACGAATGACAGCCGGGACGCTGGTCCCGGCTCGTCTCCGTGAAGTCGGCGGTATCCATGCCTTGGGCTTTGTGTTTTCCGAGGCACGGAGAGGTCTTGGTATGTAAAGATGGTCACCCATCCACGGACCAACCGCGGCAACCGTAGCTTAACCTGATCGATCGACCCGTACGACTGTTACCAGAAGCCCCTCCTTAGCCTTTAATTAAACAATCTATATTATTATCTTATACAGGGTTAACAAAGTCGGATTAGTTACTTACACCATTTATAACTCAAGAACGGCTGGACCGATTTTTATGATCTCTGGTTTGTTAAATTTGTCTCCGCCCCGAATAGCAGAATAACTATTAAAATATGGAAAGTCTTCATAAAAAATGGTTGCCTGTAAAGTCGGTTTTACGGGCGAAGATTTTACGTGACAACGTCTTTTTCTCGGTAGAATAGTTGAGTGGGAGAGAGACGCAAGGCATTCGGCGGGCCTCTCTCTCGTTCGGTGACTCATCGTAACGTTACCGAGCGTTACACTTTTTCATAAGTGACTCCCAGCCGCAACCTAATTTAAGACGTTGTCACGTCAAAAAAAAATCTTATCCATTTAGGCGTTACAAAGTTGCCGCCGCAAGAGACGCCCCGGGCGTCGGGAGTCGGTAGCCGATTCCCGGCCACCGTAGGCGCGGGCTTGCGGGCGGCGAGCAATAGGCAGCTCGCCGTCCGGTAAGGACTAGGCCCGGGTCGACGGCGCGCATCAAGGAGATGTCAGCACCAACTGACGGGGTCCGCTAGGGCCGATGCCCGCCAGGGTCGCGGGTTGTTCGAAAGAGATACCGTGGCACAGGCAACTGAAGGAACACGGGTGGGTTTTAGTTAGTAAGAGTCTGACACTCCCTTCCGCTCCGCCCAGAATTTCCCACCAAAAAAAAAAGTCGTTACAAAGTTCGCCGGGTTAGATTGTGGTAAACGGAAAATCCATCTCTTTTCATGTAATAATCATCCACAACACTATCCTTACACTACAAGATAGAAAAGCGATTAAACCTCCTTGCAGATTTAATATCATGGACTATAACGTCCCAAGTACAACGGGGCTGTAGGTACAAACTCTTTACTTGAAAACTTTACTTCAATCTCGGTAGGAAAGCCGGTATTTTAAGTGGTCCGACTTTAAACACAGGAAATAAGTAGTCAGTGTAGATAAAATTCATGAAGTTTCAGTTGTCGCAAGTTTTCATGCGATACTAGCAGCGCCCCGCGGTTTCACCCGCATAAGTGTCGAACCCGTGGGAATATCGGGATAAAAACTATCCTATGTCCCGGGACTCAAACTATCTCTATACCAAATTTCATCTAAATAGCTTCAGCGGTTTAAGCGTGAAGAGGTAACAGACAGACAGACAAACACAATTTCGCATTTATAATATTGCTTGCAGCGCCCCGCGGTTTCACCCGCATAAGTTGTACATTTGTACGCCCTCTGGCATAACATAGCGCACTATTCTATATTTATATAACATATTTATTGTACCTATGTTCAAAAAATTAATAAATGACTGATGACTTAAGTGTCAATCCCGTGGGAATACGGGATAAAAACTATCCTATGTCCTTCCCCGGGATGCAATCTATCTCTCTGCCAAATTTTATCGAAATCCGTTCAGCGGTTTAAGCGTGACGAGGTAACAGACAGACAGACACACTTTCGATTTTTTTTTTAATATTAGTATGGATTAGAGACCCACTTCTGGATAGACAGGCACATTCTACCAGATTTAAAAGCAGTGTATCAGTGTATGTAAGAATCGTAGCAGGAGGGGGGTTCTATAGTTTCTACCTACCCCTAAGGGAAGAAAGTGTGAGTTTATGAATATTTATGTAAGATCTATTCAAAATTGATGTTGGCAAACTTGATGAGGAAAGTGGGTGTGATGACTGGTACCTAGGACCTATCGAATAATTTTTTAGCTTTTAGTACATTATCTATTATATCATTATTTTCATTAAAACCGTTTAACTCCTTAAAAAAAATTTTTACTTATTTTATTTAACTTTTTGCTTTCCTGCATTTTCATTCCAAAAGAGAATATTAAACATGATTAAAAAAAAAACTGGCCAAGTGCGAGTCGGACTCGCACACGAAGGGTTCCGTACCACAAGGCAAAAACGCCGAAAAAAACACGTTTGTTGTATGGGAGCCCCCCTTAAATATTTATTTTATTCTGTTTTTAGTATTTGTTGTTATAGCAGCAACAGAAATACATCATCTGTAAAAATTTCAATTGTCTAACTATCACGGTTCATGAGATGCAGCCTAGTGATAGACAGACGGACGGACAGCGAAGTCTTAGTAATAGGGTCCCGTTTTTACCCTTTCGGTACGGAAAAACCCTAAAAACGATAAATATCTATAAATTTTCTGCTTACATCAAGCACATTATCCACAAAATCCTTCAAAGTAACGCCATCATGACGCACAAGCCTCGACGATAAAGAGTTACCGCTGTCGTCGTACTAACATAAGTTACCAAAACTCACAACTTACTTGTCTAAGTACACAGCCACTAAATTATTCAAGATACCCTCACTTCGGCTTAAAACTTTGTCACTGTCCTCGCGTCGTGGGAACGAAGACTTGTAAGCAGTCGCAAGTCTTGGACATCAACATTTATGATAAAGAACTCGTTTACATAGTCTGCTGGTGATTTTTCCTGATCCTTTTTTTTGCGTACAAGTTTTGAGGAGAGTAGCTTGTTTATTAGTTTTTTTAAATAAAATTCTTACATAGCGTAGCGTAGTCACATACTAAAAGTAAACGAAGCAAAAAAAAAGTAATTAAATCGACTTCAAAAATAAATTACTAAACTCAAAAGTCGATTTCATTTTTTAAATTAGGTACTTTTTTATTTTGCAATTTTTAGTTTAAAGTAAAAACTGGAATATTTTTTTTTGTAATAAGTAGGTAATAGTTTTGTTGTAAATATTGCACTAGAAATTGACCAAGGTTTTGAGATGTTTTCCTTTTGACACTACGTGTTACGCAATTACCCAGCAGGAGTAGGTACAGAACCTATTTACCGAGTAGATAGGGGTATTTACTCGTTGTTGTGGCTTCGTACATAATTGTACATTGGTTAGCTCCTTAGTGGGAACTAAGCAATTAGTTCCTTAGTCTCCACTAAGGAACTAAGGAACTTGGTTAGCCAATATCAAGTAAGTATGTACCTACACATCCTTGAATCTATCAAACAAACATACAACTTTAGCAAACAACTACAAACTAATGACATAGTAACATACAGACCGAAACTGGTTAAAATTCACCTCGACCGTATCGACATGTCGCTGCCGACAAGGGATTCTAACTCGATTCAATAATTGAAGGATTTGATTATGTATTCAGTGTTGTATTATTTTCATTTGACATGTACAGACGGGGGCCCGTGGCTAAATAATAACAGCCGCACAGGTCGATCGATCGGGTTAAGCTACGCTTGCCTCGGTTGGTCTGTGGATGGGTGACCATCTTTAAATACCGTGACCCCTCCGTGCCTCGGAAAGCACGTTAAGCCGTTGGTCCCGGCTGTCAATCGAGGATCTTTGACAGTCGTTACGGGTAGTCAGAAGCCCGAAAGTCGGACAGCCAGTCTTACCAAGGGGTATCGTCGGATATCTATGGGTATCGTATTACCCAGTATACTGGTATTCAGCTGAATCCGGTAAGACTGGAAGCCGACCCCAACATAGTTGGGAAAAGGCTAGGCAGATGATTTACAGACGCCAGCACATCAAATAAAGCTACTACAATCTTAAGGCCAGTCATGTATTGTATAGATGGCAAACCAAAACGTGCCCAGCACGCCACGGTTCGACTACATGACAGACTTTGACGCCGAGGGCACGTTTTTGATTTTTTGACGTGTGGCGGTCAAAAGGTTAATTAGATTTTCAACTTTATCGCTACAGCATAAGGTTCAAAGTTCATTGGGAAAATTTGACAGTTTCGGATAGCTTGATGTGCTGGCGACGGCGCTATTACTTCGTTTTCACTTAGCGTTCTTTCTGACTTTTTTTCGTTTTGCTCGGCTTCAAAGGGTCCTAGCGTAATATTAAATAGCCTATAGCCATCCTCAAAAATTGGGCTATCAAGTGTAAACAGGATTTTTTCAAATCCAACCGGTAGTTCCAGAGATTAGCACGTTCAAACAAACAAATAAATTCTTAGCTTTATTATCCCCAAATAAATTAGGATAAGGGAGAATGATGATGACGATGATGTACAGACGCCAGCACATCAAGCTACCACAATCTGTCAAATTTCTTTAATAGATTTTCAACTTTATCGCTACAGCATAAGGTTCAAGGTTGATTGGGAAAATTTGACAGTTTCGGGTAGCTTGATGTGCTGGCGTCTGTCAATTCAAAAGGCTTCGATCTCTCTTTCTCTGTAGTCGGTCCTCATGTCTGAGGATCGTGGTCAGCTTCGGAGTTGCATATGGAGCGGATGATCCGACTCCACCGGTTTCTGTCCAGCGCATCCCTTACCACCGTGCAGAATACCATGTAAAAGCTTCGATAGGTAGTTTTTTTGAAGTGAAAACTTCTTAAGGCGCGTCGGGCATTTTTTGAGACGGGAAAAAACCATTGAACTCGCACTGTTACTGTAAGCGACACTGCGCGTGTTTTGTTCATAAGACGAATAAAAATACCCGCTTCGGGTGTGTTCGGCTGTCCCCGGGATGCACTCGGTTTTCATGTATCTATACTAATATTATAAATTCGAAAGTAACTCTGTCTGTCTGTATGTTACCTACCTTTTTACGCCTAAATCACGGAACGGATTTTGATAAAATTTGGCAGAGAGATAGATTGCATCCCGGGGAAAGGACATATAGGACAGTTTTTATCCCGATATTCCCACAGGACCGACACTTATGCGGGGGAAACCGCGGGGCGCTGCTAGTATCCGATATGTCAGGGAGTGATGGCAAAGTATTCTGTTTGTGTTTTGTTTTCACTTCTGTCGGCACTTCCGGAGTGCCACTGTTTTTTTTTTCTTCAAAAAGGAGTTCGTCTGTATGTATTATTTATGTATGTTCATCGATGTTTTCATCAATTGTGGACCGATTTTGAAAATTACTTTTTATCAGGCGGGCTACATAGATTTGTATTGGAATCTCCGAGTAAAGTATTGCCAAACTTAAACCTGGAAAAATGTATGGTTAAACGGAAGTTAATACTGGTGTAACTTTATAATACCAGACCAGCTGATTACTGTCCCACTATTGGGCAAAGGCGTCTTCTCATACAGAGAAGGCAGACGGGTTGGTGATTTCAGACTATATTGATTTTTTTTTTTGCTGGGAAATCATCAAATGAATACCGCTCTGGGCGGAGCGGAAGGGAGTGTCAGACTCTTACTGACTAAAACCCACCCGTGTTCCTTCAGTTGCCTGTGCCAGGGGCCACGGTATCTCTTTCCAACAACCCGCGACCCTGGCGGGAGACTATATTGACTTCACTTTGGGTTTATTATTAAGGGGTAAGGGCCCCCACAAATGTCGATTATTTCCCTTACCTCATCGTTTTCTTCGCCACTACCCACTACTTAAAAACTGGCCAAGTGCGAGTCGGACTCGCAGACGAAGGGTTCCGTATAGGTACCACAAGGCATAAACGCCGAAAAAAACACGTTTGTTGTGTTCAGCCCCCCTTAAATATTTATTTTGTTTTGTTTTTAGTACTAAAGGTGTTGTTATAGCGGCAACAGAAATACATCATCTGTGAAAATTTCAACTGTCTAGCTATCACGGTTCATGAGATACAGCCTGGTGACAGACAGACGGATAGTGGAGTTTTAGTAATAGGGTCCCGTTTTTATCCTTTGGGTACGGAACCCTAAAAAATACAACCATAAATAATTGACCAAGCAGTTTCAAAGAAAAAGTAATTAAGCAAGTAAGAAAAGAAAATACTCAATTACAAGTCCAATTAAAAATCGAAACAACACAAATTACTGCCACTTAAATTCAAAACCGTTTTTAATAAATAAATCTTTGATCGAGAACCTACATCAAGAATCTAGTCCATCAAAGGTGGAAAATGTTCAATGAAACGTGAAAATCACGAATCTCGTGATAAATTCGATATCAAAGTGTGATTTATCCGCGTGCTGCTTCAGAATTAATCGGAGTGCGACTAATCGTTTGGAAATAAAGTCAGAACGGTTGGTTGGCTTCGCCTTCAGATGTAAAGCCTGCCATGTCTTTCGACCTGACTCAAAGTCTGGGACGTGTAGCTATGTGGTTTAAGTAATGCACTCAAACGGCCTTACTACAAAACAACGTTTATCTCTAAACCCAGGTTTAAACCATCAAGCCATTTTTTAATTTTGAAGTTTATTTCGACAACGTTCAAGTTCTAATTACAAAAAGTGACGTTAAACTGAGTCTTAATGGTCAACTTTGTATTAGATTTTGTAAAGAACTTTTTGTGAGAATGAAGTTTAAAATTCAGTCATTTTCTCGAAGTTTTAGGCATGGACTAAAGACATCAGAACCATAGAGAAATTAAATCATTTGGAATCAGACTGAAAGCATTTTCAATGAAACCATTTACAGGCACTTTTGACTTGTCAAGGATTCGGTCAGTCAGAATTATGAAGCTAGTTAAATTGCCTATTCTAAAGCGTAATAGGTTCCTATGGAAAATAACAGATAAGAGACTCCATGGACATTCTTTTAAGAGTAAACTAGTCGCGAGCTCGAACTCACTGGTGGTCATGGCCAAAAAACCACGCTGTCTCACCTGGCTTCGTGTCCGACAGAGCTAGTATCAGTGATGAGCAGTTAGCTAGTCTACACGCACAACGTCTAGTTCTCACGCACAGAAACGCCGCCGCCGCCGCCGGACTTAATGTCCGTCTTTGTCAGGTACACTATTATATACATTTGTGTGCTTGACTTGAAGTATTGAATAAATCTATACTTCTATACTAATAATATTATAAATAGGTAAAATTTTGGAGGAACTACTGATCCGATTCCGAAAAATTCTTTTAATGTGATAGTCTTCTTTGTAAAGGCACTTTATGGGCACTTTTTGTAGGCACATGTTCAAATGTAATTATTCCAGTTAAACTTTTGCTGGCTGAAACCATGAAATGAGTGGGTATAACTGCTACTCGCGACGACGCGACGCGTTCAAAATTTCAACTTTCAACCTCTGAGCGGGTCATACGGGGATTACCTACAATAAACTTAAAATGGCCAAAATAAGTGCATTTTTACCGAGGAAAGGGGGCCGTAAGAAAACCATCAAAATATTCGATTGAAATCAGTCCGAGTACCTACGAGTAATTTTAGTTTAAACACGCTGTCTGTTTTGAACTAAAATCTTTTTGAACAGCAGGATACTATGAACGAAGTCATTTATTTTTTAAATCTGATTGTTATCCCGGTTTTAGTTCACAGCAAACTTTTTTAGCGGATATATTATATTATGGTATCTATTGTTATCGAATGGGACGATAAAATTAATTATTATAAATTAAAATTAGTAACTATTTTTGCACTTAGTAATTGCCTCTTATGATTTTAAATTGTAGGTATTTGATCCCTCAGTTGTGCTGTATTAAAAGAACTGTATTGTAAGAAAAATAAAACTTACCAAAACTTTGAATACATTCTATGTAAGCGAGAATTAGCACCAACGTTAGAACTGAAACAATAAATTAAAAATATTATTTTTTATAAAAAAAAACAATTTTTCCTGATACCATTATTTTACACGAATTTAATTGATTTGCAAATTAATGTCAAACACTCAACATAAAACATTTTTCCTAAACAACGCGAACGTACCTCTCGCGTACATATTGGCGGGAAACTTTGGAGCGAAGGGCGTGCACCACCCCCGCTACTCAAATCGGTACTGACGACGACCGAAAGCCCAAAACGGAGGAACTTTCAACTTAGTTTTTTTTATGAGGATAATAAATAGCACAGTCAACACTTCGTCAAGCCAACAAGGAAACTCTATTACGTGAATGGAATATTAAACATGTATTATTGGCAATTTGATAAAAGCTTTGTGTAGAAAACACTTCAGTTTATGAAATTATAATATTAGAATTGAATCCTATATTATACTTATTAAAATAATACAAACTACGCATGAAATTCTAAACGGTAGATCGTCGAATAATTTTTCGTCCAATTAGATTTGATAATATGTCAAAGTAATATTATGTAGGTATGTACTTTAATTGCTAACCTTTATAAGAATTTTTAAATATTCTGTAACTTTTTTCAATTTCGGGTAAATGTTCGTCCTAAGGATTTATGTTCAATATCTAAATAGAAGATGCTATTTAAGACCTAATTAAATCTTAACCGCTTCATTGCACTTGCTGTCACGGCTTAGACGCAAACTTGAGGTTTCGGATGCAATTTGCTCCTCGGAAAATCTTATTTAGTTTTTCCCTCTAGGAAATAGCAGTACTGTGTTAGGTCAATTTTATTTTACATTTTGGTTACATTTTTTTATTCGTGTTATCTTATACAGGGTGTGTCTTATACGGCTATGTGTTCACATAGCCGTCAACTGCGCATTCTGTACATCAATCTAAGTAACATTGCATAAAAATAATTACTGGGAAACGATTTTTATTTTTGGTGTAAATATTTGCTGTTTGCGCTAGTGCGCAATGTAACGCACGCATAACATGCTTATGGGGGGTTACAGGGCGGTACAGGGGCCGTAGGGGTATTCAAAGTTGTGTTATAACATTAAAAACTTGTTTTCGTAATGTAAATCTAATAACTCCATAACCAGGTTCCCAGGTATTGCCCAGGGTCAGCGGGATTGTCCGAAAGGGTTATCGCTGCTGGCCCGAAACATAAAGGGCTAAGGAAGGAACACGGGTGGGTTTTGGTCAGTAAGAGTCTGACACTCCCTTCCGCTCCACCCAGAGCGGGAGGGGTCATTTGATTTCCCATACGCAAAAAAAAAAGTTATGGTCCAGTACCAAAAAAATATTACAATGACGGGAGTACAAGTGACTCTCTGCTTTTACAGGCGTTATATTTGTACAAGTGTTTCTGATACAACTAAACCTATTTAGGTCCGATTTCAAACAACAAAATCGTCGTTAAAACCAGCAGCAATGTAAAACAACGAAAAAAAACACAATACGTCTGCATCAAAACACTTCAATTTATTCAACGCGAAGTACAAAATCAATCACCGTGATTGCCCCTATACACAATTTCTCCCTTGTTCCCATTCAAACTGCGGTTTTTCATTCCGAACTCCATTGAACGAGACAGACAATTGCAGAGGACGCCGAGGTAGCCACTCTACTCTATGGCTGTATAGTAATTAGTACGATGGTAGTCAAGAGGATATTATATTCGTTGTATTGGATATATTCAATCGCAGCATATGTATTCCTATGTCATTGTAACTTGCAACACTGATTGGCATAACAACGGTTTTATGTTGAAAGAAAGCCATTCAAAATGAGTATACAAGGCGCTTTTTATTATCTGGCGATACATCACAGACCTGCGGGAGTGCGTGGTATATAATTGCGTAACACATTAGCAACGATTGCAATGCCTTTCATTTCGACAATTCGACAACATTCATTGCGTTATTTACGCTGTCGAGCGGACCTATTTTTATTTGTTTTTAAAAAAATTATTTAATGATATTAAAATACAGATCTAAACTCGCCAAACTTTTACGTTTGATGGCGAGAAGCGCTCTTTTACATAACACCACCTTATTTATCAAGCATATGAAGCAATGGGTTAGGAATTTATTTCAAGAAAATCCTTCGGATTATATAATAAAGTGAATTACGCATGCGATTATTAAGTATCGGTATCTATTATGTAATAGCAATAAAACAAATGATTTTAAGTAAACAGCAGCACGCGTAACATGAACAACTTAGAATCGGGTTTTGTCGATGGAAATATAGACAAAATGACAGATTATAGACAGATTCCTATAGAAATCTGTCATTTTGTCCGTTTGATGTCAATTTGTCTATTTTATTTGTCAATTTGTCTATTGTATCTGTCATTTTGTCTATTTCATCTGTCATTTTGTCTATTCTTCCGTCGACAAAACCGTTTCTATGGATGGTGGTCATGCTACGCGGGCTGATCACGGGGTAAATGCCGTAGGATCCCATGATCCGCTCGTAGTTTCTCGAAATCATGAATTTATAAAATCTTTTTTTTTTCATTGCTACCCGCCGTCAACGTCACGACCACGACTGTGAAGTAAAAGGCCCAGTAGATATTATTGCCATAATAGATTTAATACCTATTGAAGTATACTGAGATACAGTAAAATAGTTATGATTGGATACTTTTAGAGCGTTCTAAAATACAGCAAACATTACAATAAAGCAACAAAATTATATGACGTCTGGAAGAGCACTGAACGGCGCTATATTTGTATCTTTACAGTTTTCTTCATCTTTGCTGAATACGTAAGCATTCTCGGTAGAATCGACTGAAGAGATTCACGACCTTATCAAGCTACTACAATCTGACAAAGTTCTTTCATAGATTTTCAACTTAATCGCTAAAGCATAAGGTTCAATGTTGATTTGGAAAATTTGACAGTTTCGGGTAGCTTGATGTGCTGGCGTCTGGAACATGAATTGTTGGTGTTTTGTAGAGTTACATAATGTCAACGAATATTCAGCAAATTCCCCAAAATAGTAACGTTTAGACACTTAGATACTAGCTTTGAAATAATATAAAATGATCAATAGAATTAGAATAAAACATATTATTAAAATCTCGGTTATTATTGTAAATGTAGATAATGCTTGGTCAATCTTGAGCATTAGGTGGTATAACACTGAGCTCACTTCACGCTCACTTCACTTAAGTTTTCATAGTAAGATGGATACAGAAAAGCAATGCCGTCAGCATTGCTATTTAGATTCTCCGAATCCTTAAGGATTAACACCATTGAAAAGCTTACTTCACCAAAGTTTTCATAGTGAGATTTTTAGTGAAAAGAATGGCAGTTTAGCCACTTTTACACTATTCGGCCACTATCCACGTTTGGAAAAGGTCATTCGATAACCACACAGAACAGCTAGCTTATGAAGAAAATACAGAAGCAAATAAAAGACGAGCAGTAAAAAATATGTATAGTACAGCACGAAAACATTTTGCAATAAAATAATATGAACGAAACCAAAATGGTTTGCGGTACCGGAGGAAATCTCAGTTGAAACGTTTCAAGATACCTACACGTCTGCACAGTAAAATAAAATAAACTTAGTTTAGAAAACGTTATATTTTATTTTATGAGATGGCTCATAACTTCCGAGGTTTTAAGTTTTGAGTCCGATCTTGCCTGTTCGTGGATGTTATAAATCTGGATAAGAAACAAATGGTTATTTATTTTATGGCCCCGCTTGGCCTTTTAAGAGGTTTTCGTTTTGAAGAAGTTGTTGATCTTTGGTATATTTTACTTTTCGGACAGTAGGTATATTTAATTTAAACGGCAAATGTCGCATGAACCAACGATTGTTCATAAGAAAAACAAACTCCAAACGACATAAATATAATCGTGAAAACAGTTACGTGCATGCAAACGGCTTCTAGTAGGAGATCGTTTGACGGGTTAAAGATATTAAGACCTGAAATTAATTGGTTTTATATAAACAAGAATGGCAGTTTTCCTTAGGAACCTTCAACCTGTTAGATAGACATGACATTTCCCCATTGTAATAAAATACAATCGCTTTTCTCAACAATGAGCTGAGGTCATGCAGTCATGATAGAACTACCTACTTTTTAAGACTTACTTGAAATAATTGATTTGACTTTTGACTTTACTAGGAACATAAAAAGCACTAGATATGCAGAACACTTTTCAAAAGAAAGTTTCTATCCTATCCTGTCTTTGCAACATCCAGAAGGCTGTCTGAGGGACATAATCGTTGACGGGTCCATCAGCACGATTACACGGACCTCAAGAGGGACCAAAGTTCCTTCCCACGTCCAGTCAACCACGTCCCACGTGAAAATGATATAATTTAACACCCCTCCTTGAAAAGTCGGAGTGAAAGTGGCAAAGAACTTTTTGGTCGTTGTTTTTAGTGTGTTAGTATTTTACAAAGGTCTTAGCGAACCGTACGTTTATTTTTAATGCTGGCAACTGGCTTAAAGCGCTCGCTATTGTATCCGCAAAATTGGCCTGTCATTAAATTATTGGCATAACTGTGATTGGCCGGCTGTGTTATGGAAACCACAGCGACGCGCGTTCCCATGAATTCGGAGGCAATGGGTAATTTTCCCGAATCGATTTTTAACAGTAGTCAGTCGCTGTCGTAGCCTCGCAGGAGCAATCATGGCTACGCGTGTTCCACAAAGATTAAAACAAAATGATTCAGAACATAACTTCACGCCTGTATTCTTCGGTGGGCTAAGGAGGTCTCCGTAGTAACGCGGGCTTGACACAGGTGACTATGGGCGAAAATCGACTGCCTAAATGGCAATTTAGCTAAGCAGCAGGTGACTAAAATCGCAATTTCCAAAGTAGAATAGGTTTCGACTTTTGTTGTGCGCGACAGGTCGCATGCGGCGGGTGACTAAAATCGACCGTGTAAATACTCAGTCGCAGGCGATCGCCCGCCTCATGAAGGTCGACATTTTGATGCAAAATGAACTAGTCACCTGCGATTTTTATGGAACTGTGTAAATGGGTTGGCGATTCAGCTTGTAAGGCGATTTGGTAAGCGACCAGCCGCACGACGAAAATCGACCCAGTGTAAATGCCCCATTTATTTTTTGCGGATGAGAAATCATTAAATGACCCCTCCCGCTCTGGCTGGAGCGGAAGGGAGTGTCAGACTCTTACTGACTGAAACCCACCCGTGTTCCTTCCTTACCCCTTTATGTTCCGGGGCAGCGGTAACCCTTTCGGACAATCCCGCTGACCCCCACCTGCCGCTGATCCCCCATTACGGGCGATTCCTACTCCGTATCACCTACGGACATAAAAATAGTTTGATGCCCGACCAAAAATTACTGATCTGTTTTAGCCCGTCCAATTAAACGGGTGTAAGATTGAAATTTCAAAGTACTTTCGGACGGACCCGTATCTTCGTAGATGAACTTAAAAACAGTAAAAGAGTAGACAGCAGGCCCCCTTTTCATTACAATCGCATTTTGGGTGTGAAGACTCCTACAAAGAGGCGCAACACGCGATATAATCGCACGTTCGTCCGCTCGTTACGCGACTTGCGGTGCCTTTGCGTCGCGCGCGATTTTATTGCGTGTCGCGCCTGTTTGAAGGAGCCTTGAATGTAGAAGGGGGCGAGCCTATCGCCATCAACCGGGCTCAAACCGTATGATTCAGAAGTTTTTGCATACTTATTGGCAGGGTTTATAAAAGTTAAGGAATTTATTGCAAACAGGACCGAGGTTCGCGCAGACCGGCATCGGCAGACTCGTATCAATGTGCCCGAGTTAATAGCTTACGTGCATATTGCATCGGTTCCATTTCGTGATTGGCTTTTTAAGTGTCCCAGCCCAGTCCTCTGAACTGTACGTGGGTACATACCTAGTATGTACTTTTTTTTAACTATCGTGTTTATGGAACGAGGGATTAGAATGGTTTTAGGTTTGCGCAGCGCTTGTAGTACAGTGATGTAGCTAGTCTTTTTAAAAGGAGCCCTTTTTACACGACTGGGGCGAAGCTCAAAAGGAGGGTATTGTTTTTTTTTACAAATAAATAGCATCCTGAGTCGGGTGGTACTAAGAGATTACAAGAGCTAGTGAAGCGAGATAGAAAATTAGGAGTATTCAGCACCTTAGTTACGTACGCGTAACACATTATCGATCACAATCTGAATCATTTTGAAGGATATCGCTAATCCATTGCTTCATATATTCGAAAATGTTGCCTGCTCAACTACGTAAATAACGCAATGAATGTTGTTGAACTGTCAAAACAAAATGATAGTCACTGCTACTGTTAGTGTGTTACGCAATTACCCCGCTGACTTGGTTATGTTAGATTATGAATGCAAGAGCTTAAGACTCGGAGTAGTGATTAACTACTCCGAGTTCTACACTATATTTGAGTATAAATATGAACCATACTGGTTTGAGAATTGGCCTGTGCCTGTAGCTTGAAACCCATATAAACATATTTCCCATTCGAAAAAAAAAACCATAAACAAATTAAGTACGTTAATTTCACGTTTTACGCGCGTTTTTACGTTTTTTTTTTTCGTAATTTTTCCCCTACCCCTAAAAGCTGAGAAGCTACATTATCCCTGTGTCTCATAGGCTATGTTTTGTGTTAAAACAAGAAACTTCACACGAACTAAGTCGCGGGCAGAAGCTAGTATTTCATAAATAAATATTTTTCGTAATTACACTAGGTACTCCATTATTTAGCAGTTCATAGAATATACATATTCGTTGATGCAGCATGCCTTCTTCCTCACAGCTCAATTAACCATCATCTTTAAATTCAGTCCCTTTCTAGATATCTTAATAATATCATCCATACTAATATTATAAATCACCTCAACCTCATCTAGTTTAAAAAAAAATATGATTGACGTGTAAAAGTGTTTGTACAAACCTACTTACAGAAATAAAATCATTTATTCATTTATAAATTCGAAAGTAACCAACTCTGTCTGTCTGTCTGTATGTTACCTTTTCACGCCTAACCCACTGAATGGATTTCGATGAAATTTGGCAGAGAGATAGATTGCATCCCGGGGAAGGACATAGGATAGTTATTTTCCCGATATTCCCAAGAGATCTACACTTATGCGGGTGAAATCGCTGGGCGCTGCTAGTCTTTCATAGAATCCAATCCATCCATTACTTCTTTGGTCTTTCCCTACTCATAAGTTGTAAGTACTAAGCGCTGTTCACAAGTGGGAAATTATAAAAAATAAACCCCAAAAACAGTCGTACCAGTGTATTTTAAAGATTTAACTGTCATCCTGTGAAAATATTATTCTGTCTGGTTGTACGGAAATTGACTGTACCAAAAGAAGGATAATGTTTATTTATTAATTATCATTTTTTTATTAAATATGAAGTTTTAACCTACCCACATAGTACTTCAAAAGAAAATTAATAAAAAAAATCAAACAGTTGTAGGTATGCATGAAAATTAAGCATACCATCTATAGTAAAAAAAGCTGAAACTCTGATTTTCATAACTTATAACCTTTAGATCCAGTGTTGAGATTATAAAAAGTTGAGGATAACTTTTATTATTACAATTTTCCTCATCAAGCTTACACATTATGTCGTCAAACACTATTTTATATAAATTATGGACTAAATTCAATAATGATTAACTATCTAAAGTTTTAAACAGCGCTCAAAACATTGTAAAGTTTATTCTGAATTTCATAATTTCCACTTTCCAATGCTATGCAAGGACAAAGATAATTAATTTACTGGTATTGAATACATACCCAAATCCATTGCAGTAGATAATTCGAAGATTCACAATAGCCTTTTACTGAAATTACACTTTGTTTTGATATGATTGTTGTTGTTCCAACTTTCCGGTCATGCTATTCCAATTAAATTTCGTTCCAGTTCCAATTCGAAATTCGAGACAGACTGGATGAAATGAAATAAGAAGAAGCCATTTCTCGGGAGTTAAAAAGAGAAAGCAGATACAAAATGCATACTAATTGTAACACCAGCGAGCGACTGGTACGGTACCTAATGTCAGTGTCAAGTTTGACAAGAAAGTCTTCTAGTCGTGGAGTTGAATGGTGTACATTATGCAATCGCCTATCTACTCTGCTTCTCTATTAATCGATTATCAGTATTTATATTTTCAACATTCATGACACGTAATATGCACGTGGAACATGCATAGTTCTGTTTATCGACAAGCACTAAAATGTAACAAACTTTTAATGGAGTAATGGATTTGCATTATTTTTTATATCAAGCAAATATTTTTTTCTAATACTTAAATGAAGCAGTGAAGTTTGTAGTTTCGTCAAAATTTATAGATTAATTTTTTTTATGTATTAATCAAAATCTCCCTTACCACTGCCATTACAGGTGTATACCTAATGCCATAGCGTGGTCTTGAAAGAAATTGTAATTTTGTGTGATAAGCACAGTGCAGATGAATGCCCATCATCTTGACTCTCAACTCAACATACGATTCGAAAGACGACACAAAATAGATATTCCATCACAGCAGATAAGAAGTAACTCAATATTTTGTTGTTGCCAATAGCTTCTACTTCAAAAAACAAAATGCATTAGCAGTTATAGCAGCGGGGTTTTTTGTTAACTTTTAATAGACATAGTTGTTAATGATTAAACATAATTTATATTTCGATATAATTATAGTGTCTAAGTGATTATTATATTCCCGGGTAACTTTCACTCGATTAAGAAAATTTGTCGACCAAAATAATTGAATACTAGTTGACCTTTCGCAACACTACACAACAAACGTCAACGTCACGCTCGTACTTCACGCATTGACATTTTCCTATCGCAATGACTTATCTAACAGTTGAGTTCATTGACATTGACGTTTCTCGTCATTGTAGTGTTTGCTGTTTCAGCTGTTTGTTGTACCTAGTCTTATCAAAGTACTCTGTGTGTTGTACTCAGAGTACACTTTTTGTAGATCCTTCGTTGGTTGTTTGTTTGCTAGGGTCTTGAACTTTCGAAGTTATTGTTAACAAGTAGCTGATCATTTGATTTGTGAATTCGGTTATCAGAAACTGCTAAAGTAAATAACAATTAAATTCTAATAGATAAAATAACTCTATTGTAAAACTCTTTGATTGTGTAAATCTTATAGCTATCACCGCTTGTAAACAGTTGACTTTTGTACTCACTCAAATTAAATTGGCGCAGTTCAAAGGTTCGCGATAATAAGAAGTGAAGTGCTCTAAGAAGTTTGTTAAATAAAAGACTAGGTACGTAAATAAAAGTAAAATGGAGAAGCAACAAATGATTGACGAACAATTAAAGCAGTATTTACCGGATTTGCCAAAAGGACCATTAGATAATTACAGGAAGAAGGCATCGTTTGATTGGCGGCGAATGAAACTGGTTTACGATACATTGAACACGATAAAATTGAAAGTAAGTATGATATAGCAGTTTGCATATTTTAACATAAATTATCATTATAATCAGATTTTTTGTGTCAGAAAACAGGGTCTGTAATATTAAAAAAACTTCTCTAAGACGGGTCGTCTTAAGGCAATTTTTTGTTAGTGAGTGTGTGTTTGTTAGTGAGTTAGTGAAGTATAATAAGAAATAATTAAATAATGTTTAATTGTCCAGTTATAAAGCTACAAAAATCTATATAAACCCTGTCTCTCAAACTAGTAGGCCTGTATCACGCTTAATCACCGCTAATTAGACACAATTGATTTTCTATTGTAATGGGCCAATGTCGTACCACGCCGGGCTCGAGTGGTTAAGAGAATATTATTATAAGCAAGTAAGGAAAAATCATTAAAGACAGAAGGGGAGCCTTTGTCCTACAGTGGGACTCTGTGGGTCACAAAAGGCTCATAACTACAAGAAATTAATAATACGGAAGATGCAAACCCTAAGATGACCCACTGACCAACCTCTGGATAAAAACTTTAAGCTAGCAAGCAATTTTCTTCTTCTAAAGGCTAGTAAATTATTTGTTTCAGTATGACATATGGAGCTTTATGGAGAGTCATCCTCTGTTCAAACACACGGAAGCCACTCGAGTCCTGGATGATGAGAGACAGATCACCACAAAGAGGATGTACACTATCTATAATGAGCAGTTCTTACGCTTCGAAAAGGTAAACGGCAGCACTATATCATCCTCTTTCCTTTATCAAAATCTAAAGTAAAAAAAACAAACAAACAAAAAAAAAAATTCTTTTCTCTTCTTCCATTTATGGTTATAGTCGTCATCTCAGAATTCACCCTCATTCTCGCCATTATTATTTTTTCCACTGCCCGCAAAAGCCTCTTCCGTGTCTTTCTAGGAACTCTTTTCCTGCCTAAAACGAAAATCTGTCAGCAATCTCCAAAAAATATTTGTTAATACCTATTTTAAGTGAGTCAAAAACTCATTTATTCGAAATAGGTTGAGAATAGGCACTTTTCGAACATCAAAATTATATAAGACAGTCCCCCAAAACGCCTGCCCTTCACTAGTTCTTAGTGCTTTCGCTGGGAATAAGAAGTGGCGCAGCAAACTCCCCAGCAGTGCAGAAGCAGCAGCAGTGAAATGTTGATAGATGGAAAGGTAGAGTAAAGTCAAAGAAAATATGAATGGATTGTGTGAGGAATGATATGACAGAAATACATGGCGGTTGACGGAGGAGAATGGAAAGAGAAAATGTGTTGCGCCAAACCCTAGTAACATGGTATAGTTCGCGTCAAACTTTATGGCGGCTCTGAAGTGTGCTACTCGCTGCGCAGTATCTCGCCCCTCGCCCCTCGCCGCGCAGTACCTCGCCCCTCGCCCCCGCTGACATATAAATTGGTTACTGCGAAGCGACTCGCCTCATGTTCCGAGCCCCCGTAAAGTTTGAATCGAGCTGTAAAATGGCAAGAAGGTGATGATTTTAATTTAAAAAAAGTGAGCCATTCATTCTATGGCCTAAGTTGTATAATTAATTGTCTGGGCCAAAAGTTGTGTAATTAGTCTTCTTCTTTATCTTAATTAATCTTACTAATAGTAAAACCCAAAGCACTTTTCCCTTAGTAAATATTAGAGAAGATATTAAGTACTTTGAACTTGAACTTTAAAGAATGTCACATGACATAATGAATTAAAATCCTGATTAAAGTTCACTATTTAATAAAAAATTACATACTACTTCTACCGTATGCTTCACAATCGCAACAAGTCCATTGAAAGTTAGAATTAAATAAGTGAGTGTTATTTACATATTAACATGTTGACTACCAGACCACAGACACAATAGAAAATCTATTGTTCGCGGTCACCGGTGACCGCGCTGGCAGTCAATGCATTACCTAATAATTTTCTTGACCTGGGCCTTATGAAGTACGAGTAACCTAAGCATAATGCTATTCGCTGTATCATTAAATGTGGTAAAAACGGGCATTATGAATGAAATCAAATAGGCTCACGTTGTGTATTTCTGACATAACATATTTTTTTTACTGATACACCAGAAGTCTATATAGGGTGACTGGTAATTAGTGACCGATACTTAAACACGTGATTTTACTCATCATTATGAACAACTTTTACTATGGGACCAAACCTGAAATCGCGAAAAAAAAATCTGCTGTTCCCTACATTTATGTTCGCTTAACTCTTAACCCGTCAAAATGTAGGGAACAGCTGATTTTTTTTTCGCGATTTCAGGATTGGTCCCGTAGTAAAAGTTGTTCATAATGATGAGTAAAATCACGTGTTTAAGTATCGGTCACTAATTACCAGTCACCCTATATGCAGACGGCAGGCAAATACTTATTCAATTTGTATTTCGATCGACTTTGCAACTCCATTACGGCTTATCATTACGCCCAGCGTCATTTGAATTGAAACCAAAGGCGCGATGGGGCTATACTATACCTATAACTCCTAATCCTCCCACATCTCCGATACATTTGTCTTTTATGTAAAAAGACTTCACTCCGCTAAGCCCCCGAAGTATCGCGCGGCCCTAGTGAAAACCTAGCTTGAACGACTGTTACTGGTTTTAAATAACTGCTCGAGTTTCGTCTTAATTAATGTGCTTGAAAGCAGTTTCGATATGCAAAGGATAATCTTCCCACACTTCCTAGTTTTCAATCAATCGACTCAGCCTATCGCAGTTTACTGCTAGATTCTAGGCGTCTCCCAGGCTGCGCCACAATACCCTGTCCTCCGCCTTCTGCATCCAGCCTGTCCCGGCCACCGTCTCAAGGTCGTCGGTCCATCTAGCGTCCCATACTATGCTTGCCGATACCTACTGAAATACTCAAAAGAACAAAACTTTCAGATAGCCGAAGACCCGAAGTCATTCCAAGCTGAGAGCGAAGCCATGTTTATGTTCGACAGCTCTTTAGCCGTCAAAGTTTCCCTAACCTTCCGGATGTTCAGCAACGCAATCCAAGGGAACGGGAAGGGTCACCACTTCCACCTCATCGAAGATGTGGAGAAGGCCAAGATCGGGGGGTGTTTTGCTTTGACTGAAGTGGCCCATGGGTCCAATGCTAAGGGCATGAGGACTACGGCTACATATGTGCCGGAGAAAAGGCAGTTTGTTATGCACAGTGCTGATTTTGAGGCGGCGAAATGCTGGGTCGGTTCGTTGGGTAAGTTTCAAGGAGTTTATTTTTCATTTGAAGTAATTATAAGATATATCTTGTGTGTCCTATTGCTGACTCTGACACGACCAGCCAGAATCGATTATAATATAATCAGCCTCTAATGTTCTCATTGCTGAGACTCAGGCCTTCTCTCTGTGAGAACAAGGGAGCTGTCCACCAGACGGCCACTTTTTATTCCGTTTGGGAATGTGTCGTATGGATTGAAAACTTGTCCTATAATGTGCTTCGTGTCCAATTTCAGGCAAATGCGCGACGCACGCAATAGTGTACGCGATGCTGATATCGAAAGGCAAAAACCATGGTCTCCATACCTTCGTGGTACCGATCCGAGACCCCAAGACCTTGAAACCGTACCCCGGAGTCATTGTAGGCGACCTTGGCGAGAAGATTGGCCTCAATGGTGTTGATAATGGGTATGTTAACAAGTTCTAATATGAGTTTTTGAAGTGAAAACTTCTTTAGACGCGTTGGGCATTTTTTAAGATGGGAAAAAACCATAGAACTCGCGACACTGTTACCGTAACCGACACCTCTGTTTTAAGTTTTGGCCATTATAAAGACATCAACGCGCGGTATATTTTCTTTGGGAAGAATGCCCTTCAAATCACACTAATATTATAAAGATGGCAATAGGCTCGCCCCGTATCACATGAGGATTGAACATAGCTGGCGAAATGTGGGTGTACTACGTACACCTCTGTCTAAATCATCAGGGAAACGGGCGTGATGTTATGTGTATTTTTGACGTGAATACGTCTTTAAAATTGCTTCCATAGTGGGAGGCAACTCAAAAAAACCAATGATAACAAAATCGGGGGATATAGTTTGGTGTTGCAGCTTCATATCTATCATCTCCATCCTAAATTCAATTACACCATTGGATAGCTAAGGGATCAAAGAATTCATTACGCCAAGTGAGGAATGTGGCGCATCGCGCGTGGTGGAGTGGGAAGCGCCGCCATTTTGAGTTCATTTTGCTGTGTATCGAGATTTCCACTTGGTATAACTTTCTGTGTCTTTGGTTGGCAAACAATCGGGCTAGCCACTTGATGGTAAGTGATCACCGATAATTTCCCTTTCCAAAATGTAGTTTCCTATTGAAAGGAAGGCGGAAATAATTCCACCGTGTCATTATGAATACTTAGGGCGAATTCCACCAAACTTTTATACCCAGAATAAGCCTTCCATACATTTTGAATTATTGTCCATTTTTCCATACTAGAACTGACAGACGTCAATTTTATTTCACGGATAAAAGATATGTGACTTTGGTAAAATTTGCCCTAAGGTTGATTTTTCAATCTTCAGATAATAAATCTGAGGAATAAATATGACATTGTGTTAGTTTTCGTATAGAAAATGTCTCAAACCGCCATTTTTATTCTTCGGATATAGATTATTCTACTAATGAGACTTATTTTTCAATCGCCAGATAACAGACAAAAGTTATCAGACACTGACTTTGAGATAATTACTTTTTCTATTGTTATAAATCATATTTTGATTTTCCCACAGTTGAGAGGTTTAAGGATGAATTAGTGAGTGAGAAAAACATTATTTACATAATTAAGTCATTTTAATACTAAGTTTGTTGATGTTTTTTTTTTGCCATGTCTCCTAACTAATATTATAATTATTAGAGGTCTCCCACATGGACCGATGACCTTGTGAAAGCCGCAGGAACCCGTTGGATGCGAGAAGCACAGAATCGGTCGAAGTGGAGGTGCTTGGGGGAGGCCTTTGTCCAGCAGTGGACGTCTTTCGGCTAAAATGATGATGATGATAATTGTTATCTTACAGTTTCGTAATGTTCAACAACTACCACCTGCCGAAAGAGGCGGCACTCGACAAGTTGGGAGGAGTTGATGATAACGGAGACTATAAGACACCCTTCAAAGATCCGAGCAAGAGGTTCGGAGCTGCCCTGGGGATCTTATCAGGTATAAACATGTAATATTCAGATTCCCATAAGCATAATCAGCCTCTCCACTGTTGGGATACAGGCCTCTTCCCTTTGAGGGGGAGCAGGCCGTAATCCACCACGCGGGCACAGTGCGGGTTGGTAGATGTCACATGTCTTCGAATCCTATTACATACAGAAATAGAACATGAAAAAGAATTTATTTAAGTTTTTTTTAATTTAAGTATAATTATATTAATTATGTATTAAAACATTAATAAAATTCCATGTTTGTCAAATCGCAAAAACCTGCAAAACAGGGGCTGGCCGAGTCTGACTGACCGACTTCTTGACAATTCAAAAGTGCCTGTAAATGGTTTAATTGCAATAAATCCTTTGAGTTTGAGAATAGAATAGAACAGAATACTCTTTGTCATAAATGGTAGAAATTGATGTCCCATCCAGGTGGCCGGGTCCACATTACGGCTATTTCCGCGTACTACCTGCAGAAGGCTATCGTCATAGCCATCAGATACTCCGCGGTGAGGAAGCAGTTCGGGCCCGAGAATGCTGAGGAGGAGACACCGGTCTTGGAGTATCAGCAGCAGGTTAGACTCTTTTCTGATTAAGAGCCTATACTACCTCAGCTAAAATTCACTCTTTATCTCGCTCGCACGATACTGCTCGCGGACTGTGTGAAAGCGAGACAGAGTGCGGTGCTGGGCGGGAGGCAGCGCCAATAGTTTAGGTATTTGCTTTTTACGGTGAAAATAAAGGTAATTCAAAAAAACTAACTAACATAAGACCTGCTTTATAGTTAGTTCAGTTAGTATGCAAAGTTTCATGATCTAATTTGAAGTATTTTTTGAATACCAGCGGTTTATTGTTCGGTTTGGAGGTAACTTTGGAATTTTTTTCTATCGAGAAAATTTTATGGAATCGTGTTTTCGTCTAACATAAGACCTTAAATTAATCCTCAACTTTAGCATATATTTATTTCAAAATTAATGCTGCAGTATTTTCGACATAACGGAGGATCATGCTAAGCCATTTGAGGTAGTATAGGCTCTTAAGGCTCAATTCGTCTTAGATTATCTGACCAAGACAATGTCTGGACTTCAAAAGAGACTGTGACCGCTGAGTTTGTTTCGGTTTTCTTCTCAGGGTAGCCGGATAGAAAACTCTAAAATCATCTGGTATAAAAAAAATTAAAGTGTAAAAGTGTTTATGTACAAACCTACATAAAGAAATAAATATCATTTATCATGGTAAATATTCTTAGAAATCGCGAGATTTCTTCGGAAGTCGGACTTCTCAATGTTTGTATCAATTTGTCCGCATCGCTGTCAACAGGAAACGTGCCCAAAAGGCTGGCAGCATTGCCACATTGCATGGCGATGCTGATTCTTTGGCCAAAAAATAGGCCAGCCCTCTGGACACGTGAAGAGTCGACCAACCGCTTGGCGATGTCTCGAAATACTAAGTGGGCACTCGGGCCCCATAGCCCTATTGTATATTATACTAGCAGCGCCCCGCGTTTTCACCCACATAAGTGTCGATCCCGTTTGAATATCGGGATAAAATCTATCCTATGTCCTTCCCCGGGATGCAATCTATCTCTCTGCCAATTTTTTTCGAAATCTGTTCAGTGGTTTAGACGTGAAAAGGTAACATACAGACAGACAGACAGAGAATTCGAATTTATAATATTAGTATGGATAATGTCTTATTCGCAGCAAATCCGCCTGCTTCCTTACTTGGCAGCCACATACGCCATGAAGATATTCTCTGTTTGGCTCAGCTTCACACATATCAACATGGCTATCAACAGCTTTATGGGTGAGTCTATTTACTTACTGTAGTATTACTCTATGATGAGATGATGGGCTTGTGGCTAAGTAATAACAGCCGCACGGGTCGATCGATCAGGTCAAGCTACGCTTGCCGCGGTTGGTCCGTGGATGGGTGACCATCTTTACATACCGAGCTTCTCCGCGCCTCGGAAAGCGCGTTAAGCCGTTGGTCCCGGCTGTCATTCGTGGATCTTTGACAGTCGTTACGGGTCGTCAGAAGCTCGAAAGTCTGACAAACAATCTTACCAAGGCATATCGTATACCCAGTAACTGGGTTGTGGAGGACAGATAGGCAGTCGCTCCATGTAAAATACTGGTATTTAGCTGCATCCGGTTAGACTGGAAGCCGACCCCAACATAGTTGGGAAAAGGCTAGGCAGATGATGAATATTATTCTATAAGAATTCGCGTAATACCACTTTTGGACTTTTAAATCCATTTTTTGATGTTTAGTGTCATTAATAGTAATTTTACAATGCTGCATTTTTCTTTTGTTTTATTTGTGCGATATTAGGAGAAGATAACAACGCGGCGGCCCGAGGTATTGAGTTGCATGCGCTGTCATCGGCCGTAAAGCCACTGTTTGGCTGGACGTCGCGGGACGGCATACAGAACTGCAGGGAGTCCTGCGGGGGACACGGCTATCTCAAAGGTAACCTTATTTATAATTAATAACTGTTTGAACGCTACTGACGAAAGGATAGTACCAATGTGACTTTCATTTCATATGTACCTACTTTCTGAGTTTATCTTGGACATTACGCCCTCCTGACCACCAATCCTGAATGTGATCTGTTTGCCGATGAATGGAGTAGAATTATGCGTGTATGTCTGATGTTTTGTGAGAAGAAGTATGCTAGGGTGTCCTCTATTATATGTTTGTATCCATATTATAAATTCGAAAGTAAGTCTGTTTGTCTGTCTGTAACAAGTTCACTTTTTATAATCGCCGCCATCTTGAATGACATGGACTGCATTTTCGGTTATTAAAAAAATATATTTATTTTATTTCAGACCTATAACGTCCATTTGGTTAGTATACAAACGACTAGTTTTAGTACATAAAGTGTATTCGGACTTGTTTGAAACTAATATTATTTCAAGTTAAACAAATATCAACTTTATTCTAATGGCAATTAAGTTGATTTCAGAGTGACTAGCACTATTGAAGAAGTTATGAAAATGCTTGAAGTTATTTTTCCATAAACTCATACTTGTTTATTTTTTTCGAAAATAATTACATCTACCAGAGAATCATCACAAACTATAGCACCCCCAAAAACATTTTAGAGTTACCTTTAAAACGCGGCAGATGAAATTCCAATGATCTCATTATCATACACTATTAACTATTTACAGCGGCGGCAATCGGCGATCTTCGCAACGACAACGACGCAAACTGTACCTACGAAGGAGAGAACAGTCTTCTGCTGCAGCAGACCAGCAATTGGCTCCTCAACGTTTGGGCGAGGCGGTCTACCATCACCGCCAACGACTCACCCCTGGGGTCACTGCAGTTCCTGGACAATGTGGACCAGCTTCTAAAGCAGAAGTGCCCGTGGAACAGTGTGGCTGAATTTGTGGATCCTACTAGTAAGTTATTTAGTTATCTCTCTAACGGGCCATCTATAAGTTACGTCAAATTAATTTCGTCATTTTTTGGAGCCCCCCCCGTACTTGTCAAACGTGTCAACTTTGACCCCTCCCCGTTTACGTGTGATGTCTGAATTTATGGATGGTACTTAATGCATAAGTAAGAACTTTACAGAGGTGGAATTAATGCCTTTGGTATTTTTTATGTAGAAACAAAATACAGAAAGTCCTACAAAAGGTAAGTTAGAGTTGTTCTTAATGAAAATAATTGACCAACGAGTTGTTTCTCTAGTTTGCCCAAGTGCGACTGTTGAGTATGGAGTCCTAGATTTTATCAGGGGGCCTAAAAAGGCCACTGGCAGAATAATAAAAGGATAACATTATGAATCATAATGGACAGTTAACTGTTAAGTTAATCGTATCAAATCCCATTGGTAAAGAATTTTTCAGTTATTTTTTATGTCTGCGCTAAAATACCAATCAATCCAATCCAAGTCCAATCCCAATCTCTTTGATTATACCTACGTAGTGCAGCGAAAAAAAGAAAAACACGGACTGTCTTCGCCATATTATAATTCATAATGTTATCCTTTTATGCATCTGCCAAAGTGGCCTTTTTAGGCCCCTTGGTCAGGTGTCATTGGGGTATTCTGTAGCAGCCCGGCTGTGTGACTAGATAGACCAAACCCTCAATCTTATTTTGCCCACAGCCTACTTTGAGATTATATTTTTTTTCTAGAGCTCCCTTATTTTTTATGACAGATGGTAAGCCATCTGTCGCGAATCTGAAACAGCTATTGCCACGATTATATTTAGACGTGTAATATTATGTAGTCGTAAGATAGGATATATCATTTTCTCTAGGTTTTCTGCTGCCCCCCTGAAAGTCTCAAACGCCCACGAGGGGGTGTTACTGCCGACGTTGAGAACCTTTGAGATAGACCAACGAGATAGTCTAAATCTCAACTAATCCATGAATGGGCCAAACATCACCAGGAATCACCAACAGGAACTTTTTGCTATCGATACACTAAGAAAACAATGTCAACTTTATGGTCTTAATGGTCACATAACTTATCATAATCAGCCAATAATGTTCCCACTGCTGGAACACAGGTCTCCTCTCGGTGAGAGGGTAATGGTCACAGCTAATATAAATGACTTGTCTTGACTTTCAGATCTCATCCTCACATACAAATGGCTGACGGCATTCATGCTGAAGATGACAGCTGAAAAGGTGGCCAAACTTAAGAGCGAGGGCAAAGACAACTTCTCCGCGAAGAACGACTCGCAGGCCTTCAATGCGGTCACACTGTCAGTTGTCTATGGAGAGGTATGTTTCATAATTATGGAGGGTAGATGTAAGGAGACCTGTCTCATAAGGGGCAAAAATTGAAAAAGTGTCCAGCTATATGCAGTAAATAACAGTTCAAAAACCCTCCACAATGGCGCTAGCGTAGGCAAAAGGTATGGTATGAATATAGCAGTTGTTGACCAATTGAAGTATGCCGAGTTAGAAAATTTAATATTTTTAGTGACTAGAGTAGTTAGTGACATCCCAGTATACCAAACCTCAACTATTTACGTAGTCCAAAATAATTTTGTAAACATAACCTAAAATTACTGCTGTGAGTTTACCCTGTTGCTACTGTGGCGTCACCCTAATTTAACGCAGTTTGACGGACACTTTTTCACAACAGAGACAGTTCTCCTTATCTCTACCCTCGATGTTCATAATGTACAGTTGGCAACTGTACGTCTATGGCAACGATGACGTTATTCCCACTCAAACAAATAACAACTTTAAGATTCTCGTATCTAATCTAATCTAATCTAACTAGCCTGTACTGTCCCACTGCAGGGCAAAGGCCTCCCTCTCCCTTTTCCACACAATTCTGTCTTTTGCTAGTGCCGGCCAGTCCTTACGGTAGGAGTCAAGCTCATCCCGCCATCTTCGTCTTGGCCTGCCGCGATGGCGTCGTGCGTTTAGTGGGACCCAATCGGTGGTTCTCTTAGCCCAATTGTCATCTGACATGCGGCAAACATGTCCGGCCCAGTCCCACTTAAGCTTAGCGGCTTTTTGGGTAACGTCGGTTATCTTAGTTTTGGCGCGCAGTATTATGTTCCTTATACGGTCCTTGTCCGTGTTCCTTATACGATTCTCGTATACTTGCATCTAATTGTGCAGCCTCTGTTGGAGATCCATACCGTTCTTTTACACTTTACTGAAAACTGTTACAGAACTACGTACTGAATCACTTCTATAAGTCGGCATTAGAGTACGAAGACGTCTCGTGTCGACTGGTGCTGCTCAAACTCGTGTCGCTGTACGGCGCCTTCCTGTTGGAGAAACATATGGCCACACTTTATATTGTAAGTATTAAATATACGTAATAAAAAATGGTTTTTTATTTCAAAAGTTGCCTGTGTCGTGAGTACAAGGATCTTCCATAACAGTAAGATCTAAACAATGAAATAATAACATAAGACAAAATAAGAATTAAAAAAAAAGATAACAAAAACTGTCGTGTGGTGTGAATAAGGAAAGGAACTAATTTTATTGTTTGTATTATTTGGTGCATACTAGTGAGTTCTTTCCTGTGCTGCCCGCTTTGAGAAAGAGCTTTTTTTTGTAAATTAGTTTTAACAACCACTTTTACACGTCAACTAAACATTTAAAAAACTAGATGAAGTCGGATCAATCTGTCAAATACCGTATTTCAATCTCTTTTAAGACGAAATGGTAAGTGATTGAGAAAGAATATTAAATAGCATTACTAGTTTCTTCACATTTATATCAAATTGTAGTGAAATATGGCTTAGGAGTTTGACTTTATCTCAATTTTATTCTGAAACATCTATTGTGCCATTGAGATAAAATTGAATTTACTTACTTACGGCTGTTTTTTCAATATTCAGATAATTTTTATCAGAGGATCAAATATTGCGGTTTGACAGCTTTTGTATAGAAAATATGTCAAACTGTCATAAATTATTCTTAAGATAAAAGTTAACCAACTATTGAAAAATTATCCCTTAGTTGATCTAATAATTAAAGTCTGTTAATCCGTATTATTTGGATGCTGACTGCTCTGCATCAAACAAAAAAATATTTTAACATCACCTGCTCGATAATGTCAAGTGGTATGTCATGCAAACCTAATTTAAAGTAAGTCATTATAGCCATCGGTATTGCCTAAGCCCTGATTACTGAATTTCATTATCACCCGCTGGTCAATAATGTGATTTGAATAGCTGCGCTGCACTCCGGAGTAGAGCGCTTATGATTGTGACATAAGACACTGCATCATCCACTCGCTGTCTTCTATTCTTTCTTTCCCACCCCCAGGGCGGCTACCTCACCGGTCCGCAAGGCGCGCACCTGCGTGCTGGCATCCTGCGCACGTGCGCGCTGGTGACGCCCGAGGCCGTGGCGCTGGTGGACTCGCTGGCCCCGCCTGACTTCTGTCTCAAGTCTGTGCTGGGCATGGCCGATGGCGAAGTAAGTTGTCTTGTCTATCCAAATTCTCATTTTGATCATAACCATCGGCCTAGCCTTATCCCAACTATGTTGAAGTCAGTTTCCTATCGAAAGGTCATAGCACACGTATCAAACCGGAAAGGGATCGGCACAGTATCAACTCGAGCCATTCAGTATTCTTTGTATGAAATTCCCTACTGCAACGCACACTAATCGGAATCGTAACGTAATCACCTCGCCTCGGGACAAGCTCACGAACCGCGGTGCGGTGCGTTAGGGCTCGTCGTCCCCGCGCTTAAGTCTCTCCGTACCCAGCTTACGTCTCTCCGTCCCCGCGCTTACGTCTTTCCGTACCCGAGCTTACGTCTCTCCGTCCCCGCGCTTACGTCTCTCCATACCCGCGCTTACGTCTCTCCGTCCCCGCGCTTACGTCTCTTCGTCCACTCTTGCCCCTCTCCCCCCTCCGGCCTGCCTGCTGCACAATCAACAAGCGGTCGGCGAGCCGTAAGCGCGGCGTCGCCTAGCCGTAGCCGAGTCGACGTGTCGAAGCTTCTGATCCACTTTGGTTACGTGCTTACATTAGGTTGACGCCTGTTTGACGGCGAGGCGAAAGGCAATACGGTGCCGATCCCTTTCCGATTTGATACGTGTGCTATGATCTTTAAGCTGTACAAGGAAATTTTGGCGCGTGGTCAAAATCGGAACTAACGCCATCGTTTTAGTTTTCATTACATTTTCACAAAACTTCTTCTCATATCGAGAAGGCATGAGCATCGATCAACACGCACCTTTTATATTATTTACTATAAGTTCAGGTTTCCTCATGATGTTTTTCCTTCAGCGATGTCAGTAATATCCAAGGGAAACTCAGAAAGTACAGCCAGTTTAAAAAAGTAATTTGTAGTCTCTTTTTTTTTTTCTACGAGTTGTATGGGAAAAGTTTTTTGCGATTTCTGAATTTTCTAGTACTCAAACCTCAGTTAGTCCATCACAGGTTTTTGATCCTTATTGGAACAAACAACAACATCCTTTGAAACAGGATCGATTGGCGTAAAAAAGGTTTTTATAAAATTATGCATTTTTTTTTAAATCTGCGAATGCAAATAATAAATTCTAAAAATTTAAGAAAAGTCTCTTATGACCGTTTTCCTGTAGCTACAACTTACTGCCCCATCTCAAACATCCGAAAAAAAATTAAACAAGTATCTAATCCATGTTGTTATTACAGGCGTACAAACACATCCAATCAAGCGTGATGACATACCCGGGGTCAATGACCCGGCCCGAGTGGTGGCGCGATGTGGTGTACTGGCAATCGTACGCACCCTCCAAGCTGTAACCTACCTTAACGAACAAGCAATATGGCCGAGAATCAACTGTGCACAATATTTTAGTCACAATTTGTTATTATTAAGAATACTCTGGTATTTGCAGTCTTTCTAATAGAGTAAATTGTTCACTTTTTGAACGCTACGGCATTTAAAACGCACCGACGCGGTACGCTAAAATATTTTTGAAGTGAAAACTTCTTTAGGCGCGTTGGACATTTTTTTAGATGGGAAAAAACCATTGAACTCGCGCCACTGTTACCGTAAGCGACACCGCGCGTGTTTTGTTTATGAGACGATCAAAAAAATACCCGCTTCGGATGTGTTCGGCTGTCCTCGGGATGTACTCGGTTTAAATGTATATCCGAGATGTTAGTGAGTGATGGCAAAGTATTCTGTTTGTTTTGTTTTTACTTCTGTCGGCACTCCCGGACTGCCACTGTTTTTTTTATTTAAGATATCAGAAGAAGAGTTTATTTCTGTATTTTTGTAAACGTAAAGGCGGATACAGACATTGCGAGGCATACGTAGCGCACGGCGCTCATTGCATGCTTCAAAATGTGTTACTCGAGGAAAATTAATATCGAGGCCGCGAGGCGTGTGGTGCGAGGCGTGCGCGGCGCATGCCTCGCAATGTCTCTATCCGCCTTCACGTTTACGTCGTTTTTATGTCTATTGACATCTTTAGCATTCAGCACCTTAATTGCGTAACACATTATCAATCACAATCTGAATCATTTTGAAGGATATTGCTAATCCATTGCTTCATAAGTTCGAAAAATGTGTCTGCTCAACAACGTAAATAACGCAATGAATGTGGTTGAACTGTTTTACCTCTGACAGACAACCCAACAGCAATATTACCTTAAAGATGTCTGTGATTTTGACAGAATGTGCAGCAATCCACCAGATACCTTATAGCAACGACAATAAAGGCGGAAACACATTATTAAAACGCGACGCCATCCCACGCTTACTTATTGGCAAAATGACGAAAATAGCTCAACGAGATTTAAAATGTGGCCAATGAGTAAGCGTGGCATCCCACGCTTACTCATTGGCCACATTTTAAATCCTTAAAGATCACTGCTGCTGCCTTAAAGATCACTGTAATTTAAAAAAATCAGAGGTAAAAAACTAAAAAAGGACTGGATCGCCTATCCAGTCCTTTCTTAGTTTTTTCAGTCAGTGTCTCTTAAAAGGTTGTTACAATTAAGTGGCCCCTGATGAACGTCTATACATTTTTTCCCTGACATTCCGATTAGAAGACAGGCCAAAGTGAGCCATGTTACTGTAATAAATTATAAATAAGTCATTTATAATATTTGTAAGTACGCATAATATATAATTTTTTTATAATTTAGTAATACAAAAGACGTTTAAAACGTTTTGTTAATGGTGGATATATTTTTATACAGGGTTTTGTAAAATAAATATTTTATACATAAATGTTGGTTAGTTTTATTAATTTTTAATCTCTGCCAAAAATACATAGCTAAAGGTTTATTCAAAGATATCACGGTCGTGCCGGGACGTGGACGGGCCGTGGACGTGGACGGGCCGGCGACGGAGCAGTGCCTGCTTTGTGTGTAAAGCTAGTGAAACTTCAGACGTGTTAGGTGTCATATAAACAAAAATGATTTGATTTTTTGGGATTCAATGACCGCTAGATGTTTTGTTACTTCAAGTATGAGTTGAGAACATCTGTTTTCTATAATTCTGTCGTATTGAGATATCGATATACATCACGACTGTCAAGTTTACATAGTAAAAAGCAGATTTTTTTTACTGATATTTCAAGTGACTACACTATAAGGTGACCCAAAAAAAAAATCGAAAAATTAATTTATTTTTTGTTTAATCGTGTTAAGACATTTATGCCCATCACGCCCGCGGAGTTTCGCTAGCAAATTTATGTTGACCCTGTATACTATAATTATGTATCTATGGTAGTAGTAGTAGTACACTTGAGCTACGAAAACCACCCTTACCGCTACGAAATAAAGGCGCTGTCAATCTCTAAATGTTACCATAACCACAAGCGGTAGACTGTATATACAGACAGCAGACAACAGACAGCACATCAAGCTACCCGAAACTGTCAAATTTTCCCAATCAACTTTGAACCTTATACTTTAGCGATAAAGTTGAAAATCCAATAAAGAAATGTGACAGATTGTAATAGCTTGATGTGCTGGCGTCTGTACAATTCACCCAACGTCCGAGAACAGTTAAATAGATTGAATTTGTTATTGGGAAACAAATTAGGGTTCTGTGATTGGGTTTTGCATACATAATGAGTATGTCAATCAGACTGCACGAAGTGACTGAATCCAATAAGGTTTTCGGCACAAGAAGCTTTTTCATTCTTTACTCGATTGTTAGACTGGCCATATGCATACGTTGTTTCATTTAATTGCATTCCATTTTAAAATGTTGAAAATACTAATGATAACGACTCTAATTGGCGGGTAAGTATTTTTTGTTGTGATAACAATAATCGATATTTATACATAGGTACTTACATGATACAATTTTAACTAGTGCGCAAACTGTAATCATGAATTCAGCGTAAAATGATTCTAAACCCCCAGCTTAACTTTTACAAAAGAATTATCACTAAATTGTTCAATCAATAATTTGTGTTACGTTCCGTTACGATAAAAAAACATGGCCAAAGTCGGACTCGCACACGAAGGGTTTCGTACCACAAGGCAAAAACGACGAAAAAAACACGTTTGTTGTATGGGAGCCCCCCTTTAATATTTCTTTAATTCTGTTTTTAGTATTTTTTGTTATAGCGGCAACAGAAATATACCTATCATCTGTGAAAATTTCAACTGTCTAACTATCACGGTTCATGAGATACAGCCTGGTGACAGACGGACAGTGGAGTCTTAGAAATAGGGTCCCGCTTTTACCCTTTGGGTACCTACGGAACCCTAAAAACTGAAGTACCCACCAACACCACCCCCAATAAAAACAGCACCATCACCAACTGACAACTTTGATTTCAGAGTGAAACTCGAATCGTTTCCCATCCTAAAAGACCTCCACGACCGCAATGACCTGGATTACCTCCTAATCGACCTTCTAAATGTCCTGACAAAAGATTACGAGGTCACCTGCATGGCGATCATTTGCGATGAAGTTTACCTGAACGTGTTTGCTGGGCCCTTGTTTAAAAGAACCGCCTTTGTGCCCTTCGTTATGGTAGGTACCTATATGAGAAGAGTATTTTTCAAGAGCACCCCGCTAAAAAGTTGGCGGTATGACACCCCAGAGCCTCGGAAGGCAGGTAAACATATTAGTACTGCACCAAGAAAGAAAAAAAAATGTTTATAGCACTGTGTGTCCTAATTTCTGTGACATTTTTAAACTGAAAAGCGTTTAGTTAAGTGCGGGTTTAGGTCACACGAACGAACTATAAAATAGTATCTACTTTATACACGGCGCGGCGCGCGTATTATAGTTCGCGCGGAACTAGTTGGCCGCTGAGGTGGGGACAGGGGCGAGACGGCGGGTTGCAACTCACGTAGTGCTAGTGAGTAATGCGCCCCGCCCCTCCGTCCCACCGCTCACATACCAAAGGCGTGGCCAATTAGTTCCGCGCGGATTAAAATACACGGCGTTAAGTGACACCTATCGTAATGTACAGACGCCAACACGTCAAGCTACTACTGGCTACTACAATCTGTTAAATTTCTTTAATAGAATTTCAACTTTATCGCTAAATCATAAGGTTGATTGGGAAAATTTTACAGTTTCTGGTAGCTTGATGTGCTTGGCGTCTGAACTATTTATTGTCACAGAAAAACGTGCATAAAAAAGACAAGTTCGCTCTAATACTTATGTATTAAAGCAAAGCATGGAAAAGAGTACCTAGGCGGCAGCTTGACAACTTGCACCTGTGACAAGAAGGCGTCCACTCGGCGTATCGATTTTCCGTCGGACTTAGTTCTTCTTTGTTCTTAGACTGTAGTTGAAGATTATGAAGACTTGTTGTCTCCAAATTTCGACACACTGGAGTCATTGAAGGCGGCACGGATAGAAGGATGCAACGTCTACGTCATACTACTTGCTAACGGCCTGCAAGCTGCACGACTGCTGAGGTTTGGGGACAGGTAAGCGATAGCCATTTGTATAGTTGATCTTGACTTTTAATCGACTTTGGCGTGTCACTGACTCTGGCAGGGCCACCATCAGGGACTTTAATTTTGATAACACAAAAAATTTGTTGCTAAGTAGAAATTTGTCGCCAAATATCACGAAAAACTACGATCTAACTATACTTTATACTAATTGAACTCGTTATCTCCTAAACTAAGACCCGATTAAATCTGTGACTTGGCGACTGATTCCGACTACCTAAATTGGCGACAAAATATGGGAGAAAACAGATCTTCGCTAGGTGCCCTAGTTTTTGAGATATGAATGTGGCCCTGCTGGGGAGACTCTCCAGATCGGCCACCTATAAACCCTTATATCTTTTGAACCAGTGACCGACAAATTCTGATATTTGGCGACTTTCGACTAATTTTTGTGTTATCAAAATTAAAATCCCTGATGGTGGCCCTGCCAGAGTCAGTGACACGACTTTGGCTGCTGACCGTACGAACCGATACTACCGACGTCGATGTGCTCACTTCATAAAGAAGTATTTTATAGGTCGCTGTTGGATATTATAAATAACATATTTATTCCATCTTGCAGACATCGCGTTCTTGACACAAGAGCCAAATACATAATGTTGCACGATTTCCGTCTATTTCATAGTGAATTGTACTACATTTGGCGAAGAATAGTCAACATTATCTTTATAAAACACCACAAAAAAGTGATAGGGGTCGCCAAAAGCAAGGCTTGGTTCGAACTATCTACCGTACCGTTCCCCAACCCTATCAAAGGCATTTTCGTACCAAGAAGGGTGGATATTTGGAAAAACGAGAATTTTCACTACAAAAGGCCTCTGTTTGCGGACAAAACCAGTAACTTGAATGGAGAAGTACTGAATGTCGTTTATTTGGACCACGTTCCGTCAGTGGTGGTAGTGAAGAACAATGCTAGTAATAAAATAGGCGGCGTTGAAGTTGAAGTGAGTATTGTTTTTACCGGCAGATGTGGACATAGATCCCGTGTACAGACGCAGCACATAAAGCTACCCGAAACTGTAAAATTTTCCCCTTATGCTTTGGCGATAAAGTTGAAAATCTCTTAAGGAATTTTGACAGATTGTAGTAGATTGATGTGCTGGCGTCAGACAGCGTACCTCAGGACTTTAAAAATATTGCGAAACTGTCCCGCCTGTCTTTGTTTTTTCCAAAAAACATAAAATCTAATTTTAGGTATTATATTTTAGATCCTGCATACACTAGCCGAGAAAATGAACTTCAAACCGAGACCTTACCAAGCTGCTAACGCCGATACCCAAAAATGGGGTCACAAACAGTCAAACGGCACTTTTTCCGGTCTTTTAGGCGAGATGGTGAATGGAAAGGCTGATGTTGCTTTGGGCAACCTGCAGTATACGCCGTACCACCTCGAACTGACGGACTTGAGTATACCTTACACGTCTCAATGTTGGACCTTCTTGACTCCTGAAGCTCTTACTGATAACTCTTGGAAGACTTTAATTTTACCGTTCAAGTAAGAGTGGAAATACTGTTACGTCGACGTCGGTCGGTGACATCGGTTGCGTACCGATTTATATGGACTCGCGTTCGCTGACCGTCCGCGTCGTCGGTTCTACGCTATACGCGTCCATTTAATCGTCAGCGTCTTCTTACACGTGACCGACGTCAGCGTAAGAGGAATTCAGGCCTAAATCTAAGCACTAACCTGAAAGTAATAAGTACTGTCAACTGTCTTATAAGTTCCTATTTAGTAACCCCTACTCTGTTGAGCAGTGATGGCTCAGTGGTAATGGCCCCCCGCCTTACGAGTAGTAGGTCCCAGGTTTGAAAGGCAGACAAGACGGCATCATCATCATCATCATCATTTCAGCCGAAAGACGTCCACTGCTGGACATAGGCCTCCCCCAAGCACTTCTACTTCGACCGGTTCTGTGCTTCTCGCATCCAACGGGTTCCTGCGGCCTTCATAAGGTCGTCGGTCCACCTAGTGGGAGACGGCATAACTGCCCTCAAAACGATGATGGTAATCGTAAGGACATGTTCACGGCATGTAGTTCCTGCCAAAAATCGAAGGCATGTGACATTCACAAACCCGTATCTACTGAGTGCGCGTTTAGGTTTCATATACTTGGATGTCTTTTGAGATAAGATACAACCTTTTAGCAGGTACCTACGGACGCCAGCACATCAAGCTACCTGAAACTGTCAAATTTTCCCAATCAACGTTGAACCTTATATTTTAGCGATAAAGTTGAAAATCTATTAAAGAAATTTGACAGATTGTACCTAGTTTGTAGTAGCTTGATGTGCTGGCGTCTGTACATTAGTCAAGTAAGTTGTCTATTAACAAAATGAATAATATAACATAACATCACGTGTGTATTCCCCGAAGGTACTCTCATTTAGATATTCACTAGGGTACATTGATTTCAGATTGTACATGTGGATTGCGGTGCTCCTAGTGTTACTGATAACTGGAACCATTTTCTATGGACTGGCGAAAAATCACATGAACCTTCAGGAATACAAGAAAGATCTAAGATCTAGCAAATTGAACAATGACGATATCGGTTCGTTTTTAAAGTATTTTTTGCTGAACTATCGGACTATACAAAAGGCGGTTTGGGGATAAAAAAGGCACTGCCTACTTTCCCAGAGTAATAAAGAGGATGCTGACTACCTGTTCCGTCTATTGTGACCAACTTAAACTAATATTATTATTATTTGCTTACAGATGAGAAGCCCGGCCTGTACCTGTTTGGAGAAATAGTTAATAGCATCCTGTACACTTACGGAATGCTGCTCGTCGTGTCTTTACCCAGGTTGCCCGTGGGTTGGTCGATTCGACTCCTGACGGGCTGGTACTGGCTCTACTGCATCCTCCTTGTAGTGTCTTACAGAGCCAGCATGACCGCAATACTCGCGAACCCAGCACCAAGAGTGACCATCAACACGCTCCGAGAGCTTGTCGACAGCAAAGTGACTTGTGGCGGATGGGGAACACAAACTAAAATGTTTTTCGAAGAATCTCTAGACGAGTACAGCCAGAAAATAGGCGACAAATTCGAAACCATCGATGATCCTCTGCAAGCTGCTGATAAAGTAGCCCAAGGCGTGTATGCATACTATGACAACTCTGATTTCTTAAAATATATCAGTGTCATCAGGAAAAATAGTTTTAGAGATTTAAAGCAGAATAACACAACTAACGCGACTGGAGTGACGGCTAGAAAAGATAAACTAAGAAATTTGCACATCATGACAGATTGTGTGGTAAACATACCAATATCCATTGGATTTCATAAGAACTCTCCTCTGAAGCCATTAGCTGATATTTACATAGGGAGGGTGGTTGAAGTCGGACTTGTTGAAAAATGGCTCAATGATGCAATGTACTCTATACGGACTTTAGAAACAAACGAGGATGAAGTCAAAGCACTTATGAATCTGAAAAAACTCTATGGTGCTTTTATTGCATTAGCTATAGGATACTCAGTTAGTGCCATTTGCCTGATAGGAGAACTAATCCACTGGCATATCATTGTTAAAAGGGACCCCAACTTTGACAAATATGCTCTGGATTTGTATTACAAAAATATAAATAAAAAACACTAATATTTGCGGACGTAGTTGTCGCAGAGGGAGGCCTAGAAAACGCTGGCAGCGTAATGACATAGTCGGAGAAGGCAACACACCGGGAAGACTGGAAAGCTGTGGAGAGACATGTACAGACGCCAGCACATCAAGCTACTACAATCTATCAAATTTCTTGAATAGATTTTCAACTTTATCACTAAAGCATAAGGTTCAAAGTTGATTGGGAAAATTTGATAGTTTCGGGTAACTTGATGTGCTGGCAGTAGTTAAAATAAAAATAGTAAAAATATGTGCATAAATGTATTTAAAAGTTATTTACATTCAAAAACATGATTGTCACACTTAGTAGAATAAATATTTGTTCAGTCATGTTTAGTCTTTTACATTTACTGGTATCTTAAAAATAACATATCAACCATAATTATTGAGCTAGAATTTAAGTAAAATCAGAAAAAATATATTCTTAACCTTTTAACCGCTTCTACCGCTCGTGTCGTATTTCTGCGACAGAGAACATGCATGATTTTTTCGTTTTATTCAACTATTGCTTCTCCTAATTTATTGTAGGTATTATTTTCTAGATTTACGCACTAGGGGCACGGCAATTGATATTTAGCCAAGGGTTTAAAAGGTTAAACTGCTTAACTAACACAAGAATAAGCTATGTAATAAAGGATTAATTTCATAATCTAAATTCCTATTAAAATGTTATATTATGTTCTACAGAAAGAAAAATTAGTTATTTTTGTTCGGGATTAAAGGCAGGTGGTTGTGCACCTTCAGGGGCATTCTCTGTGATCCAAGGATGTTGCAATACATGTGTCAATGGCAGTCTTTGCTCCGGGTTGATGACTAGCAATTTACCCATCAAATCCTTTGCTTTATCTGATATAAAATCGGGGTACTTAATTATAACATATCTTATCTTCCTGTATGTTTGGTGGGACTCTTTAGCATCAAAAGGTGGTAAGCCCACAAGTAGCTCATAGCATAGCACCCCGAGGCTCCATATATCAACAGCGTAGCTGTGCGGCTTGCCTTCAATCATTTCAGGAGACAAGTAATCAAGTGTACCACATAATGTCATTCTCCTTGATGATGGTGAGTGCACAGACCAACCAAAATCAGCTATCTTCAGCTCCCAGTTGTGACCAATGAGCAAGTTTTCTGGTTTAATATCACGGTGAATGACCTTCTTCGTGTGGCAGTATACCAAGGCTTTAGTTAAGTCTCTGATATATATTGCAACAGTTTTCTCATCAAAACGTTCACGTTCTTTCAACAATTTATACAAGGAACCTTGCTTTGCATATTCCAAAATTAAATAAATTCGTTTCTCGTCGTGGAAGTATCCGTACATACGCAATATATTTGGGTGACGCAGTCTGCATTGGATTTCGACCTCACGTCGCACCTGATGTTCAATTTCAGAATCTAAAATTTGGCTTTTAAAAAGGACTTTTAACGCGACGACGTAGTGCGACTCCTTTTCACGAGCTAAGTACACATTCCCAAATTTACCTTTTCCCAGAGGACGCCCTAAGTCAAAATCTGATAGCGACCATGACTTTTTCTTTTCTTCGTTTTTTGCTGGTCCTACTATGTTTTGGCTCGCAGAATGTTCTTTAGTTTCGTTAACTTTACCGCAAAACGGTCGGCTGACAGGAGCAGCTGGCACTTTGAAACTGTCCATTGGCATTTTTTGACCGTTGTTACAACCGCAACCGGACCGACCAGCAGTTGGCGGACGGTTTTCCTTACAACAACACTTATCACTCATCTTTGGTTTTTCCGATAAATAAAATATAGTTAATTTCCAACTTTTCAGTCACTTCAATTCAAAGTTTTGAATAACGTATTTTTTGATCATCAACCAACTGTCAATGTGTCAATCAATCAATCACAGAGACTGGAGAAGAACCATAGAGTAAAGTAATTTATAGAGGAACTCTACCCTCCATGCTTAGAGTAAAGCACGAAATACACCGTTTAAAACGGTGGTTTCAAACCTGTTTAAAACAGTGTAGACAGGTGGTTTGAAACCAAATCCGTATGACCTTTAAAAGTCCTTGGTAGAAAGGCCTGCGTACAAAAATCTACCAAATTCCATAAATTATATTATTCAATCATACTTGGTTTTTGCCGTTTTTGATAATTACGTACCTATGTGAAGAATGGGGAGAACGGGCAAAGTCATGAAAAATAGGTGGTAATACCCCAGCTCCAAGAGATGGTGCGAGCTATGCTATTACTCAATAATGCTACACTATAGCTTCGGGGGCAATGGAAGGTGCGAGGAAATCAGAGGATATTGACTTGAGTCTTAGTAAGTCTAAATAATTACTATTTTCTCTACTTTTTATTCAAACTCAAACTCAAATCATTTATTTCAGTTAAACCTTGTACAGGCACTTTTGAATTGTCAAAATTAAATAGTCTGTCAGTTAGTCAGAAAGTTGAAGCTAGTTGCCCATTCCAAAGCGTAGATCTCTATGGAGAAGAACGGGCAAGAAACTACATGGACACTCTTTTAAATCAAGATATTACAAAATCCTGGGTACATTATTCTTGTTGCTTCTATATGTGAGAACAATGTAAAAAAGACAGAAATGAATAAACAATTCAAGACTTTGTAGCGCGGCAACCCTATGACCATAAGGGTAAGGATGATGTTGGCCGCACTGTTAGTAACATCCAATCTGATGATCGCGGGAGCATTAGAAAGGTTGGCGCCACTGTAGGTGATGACCAATCACGCGCCACTATTTTACCCGCGCGCCCCGCTTCTAGCGCCAGGGTTGAGCACGCGCCTCTCGCGGGGAAGTCCTCTCTCGATCCCTGTGTGTGTGTAACGCGACGTATCTCAAGCCGCACTCGTAAAGTGCCGGCCATTTTAGATCTCTAAGAAGTTTAGTTATAATTCTTTTTCTATGTTTCCCAAACGTGTTTCCATTTTGGTGTAATTAAAGTAAATTGAAAGTACCAAGTGCTATCATTCAGAGGCCCGAACCCTATGCCCGTCGGCTACATGTGGCGTCCCAACAGTAGGGGCCTTTGAAGACACGTGCTCGCGAAAATTTTTTTTATGAAACAGCTCCGCGGTTAGTGTATCGGTTACACGTACCTACCTGCACGCGGGAGCTTCGGAACTTGAAGCGTGTGGCGTTTCCGGCGAATGAAAATTCACGCCACGTGGTTCCGTACCCTTTGCCAGTAGGGCAACGATGGAAACAAGAAATAAGAAATCCAAGAACCAGGGAGTAGAAGCAGAAGAAGAATCAGAGGAGATTTCCACGTCCATCACCATGGACCAGGGTCAATTTGCAACCCTGATGCACTCGCTGCAGCAGAGTCAGGCAGAGATTTTCGCGAGGCTCATTCATGATGTCAGAACTTCGACACCGGCGCATGAAATGTCCATGACAACGCCCGCCGCGAACTTCTCAAAGTGCACAGCTCGATTTAACGGATCGTCCGTTGATGTCGACGGATTTATCGACGCGATAGAAGTGTACAAGAACTGCCTACAGATATCAGATGATAACGCTGTTAAAGGACTCTCTATGTTGCTAGTAGACTCAGCAGCATTATGGTGGCAGGGCATAAAAACCAGCACAACGTCATGGCCGGATGCCATGCAAAAACTAAAATGTGCTTTCGGAGAGCATCGTCCGCCATTTCGAATATATTTGGAATTGTTTTCATTGCGACAAAGTACGGACACAACAGATTTGTTTATTGCGAAGACGAGAGCGCTTTTATCGAGATTGCCACAGGAAGACCTACGTGAAAAAGTTCAACTGGATATGGTATACGGGCTTCTCGATCGTAGAATAAGAAAGCGGCTCGATCGTAACTCCATAACTTCTTTTGACCAGTTACTGCACCGTGCCAGAGCGATCGAGGAATCGTTAGTAGATAGCGCATGTGACAAGACACTGGCACTGACGCATCCGAGCGCCAGTCACCAATCTACCGTCGCAGGCGCTCCTTCAACTTCGGCATCAAGTGATAACAAGGACACTCGCAGCAAAAGACTGTCGTGCAATTACTGCAAGAAATGGGGACACGATAAATCGCAGTGTAAAAAGTTAGTAAACAACAATGTTAAAAGTGAATCTAACGTAAAAAGTGATAACGGGAAAAGTGATGACAGCGTAAACAAAAACAAAGCTATTCAATGTTATGGGTGCGGTACCCCTAACGTAATAAAATCGAAGTGCGAAAAGTGTAAATCTAGTTCGCAAAACGCATTCTGCTCGGTTACGACAACTAGTGATAGCGTAAATTCAAAAGTGCGCGGTTCCCGTCATCGCCTTATCACGCGCGATGTAGGCGCGTCGTGCGAGCCGAGATCGACAGCAGCACGCACCCCGCCACCCGCGCCCTCCCCGCACAGTACGTGCGGCGCGGGGGGCGACATCGCCGCTCGTTGCCTAGCGACCGTCCGCGAGCGTTTTGACAACGTTCCGCGCGGCCGAAGGTCGCCGGGCCCGTTTCGCATCGTTCCTGCTGATACCACAGGTAACCCAGCGTCTTACAACGCTGGGCGTCACTTAAAACTTTACTGTGATCGTGTTACTGAACCGCGAAATAATAATGAGTATTCTAGTGTCGGTAAAAATGTGTGTTGTGATAATAATAATAGAGACACTAAGTTTTGTTTATGTTCAACTAAAACCTGTTCGCAACATGGATATTTAATTCAACCAGATGATAATGATAAAGTTGCCATATCATGTTGCATAAATAAGAATAGAAATATTCAGGGTGATTGTTTATGTTCATGTTTTTCTGTTGATAGTGTTCATAAATGTTTACGATTAAGCTCAGTAAATGTTATTAAAAATAACAATTGTAATCAACACCTCGCGTCTGCACAGGGTCGAACTAAGGGAGGTCCAATCAAGGGGGAGCCTAATAATAATAGACCTTTGATGCAAATAGGTATTTTAGGGGAAAACGGGACGGCGTTACTGGACACTGGTGCTAGGGGCTGTATTGCCGGCCACACACTTTTTCGCGTGTTCAAGGAAAAAGGCCATCCTTTACAACAGTGCACTAGAAACATCCGCCTGGCGGATGGTTGCACGCGCCTGATGGAGGTGCTTGTTGCAGAGGTACAGGTGAAACTTTTTCATAAAATTGTGCCTACCGAGTTCATAATTTTCCCCGAAGCTCAAGATAACGAAACACTTTTAGGTATCGATTTTATTAACAGTGCCGGTCTCGTTATCAATTTCAAGCAGCGCCTTTGGCATTTTTCAGATAGTAGTGATCAAAAGTATAAATTGATTTCTGAAACGTTTTCGTCTCGTCGAAAGGCATACGCCGCGATGAATGTTTTACGCGATGACGAGGGTGCAGGTTTAGAGGATCAGGAGCGTGAGGAGCTTGCCAAATTGCTCACAGATTTTCAACAGGCGTTTAATACAATTGGGGAGCCGACTCCATATGGGGAGCACCATATAGACACGGGAAATAATTCGCCGATAGCGACGCCCCCATATCGCCTGACACCTGCAAAGAAGGAGATTATGCAGCAAGAGCTTACCAAAATGTTGAAGGAAGATATTATTGAAGATTGCGAATCTGCATGGGCTGCTCCAGCCCTGCTAGTACCTAAACGTGATGGCAGTTTTCGTTTCTGCGTCGACTATCGAAAGTTAAATTCGATTACGAAGACTGACGCCTATCCAATGCCTCGCATTGATGAACTGCTCCAATCTACTAAACGTGGACCTTGTCACATGAGTACTATAGATTTGCGATCTGGATACTGGCAAGTGTCAGTTAAGGAAGAGGATAGAGATAAGACGGCTTTCGTGACCCCTTTCGGAACCTTCCGTTTTAAAAGGATGCCGTTTGGTCTGAAGAACGGGCCAGCTACTTTTCAGCGTTTGATAGACAGAATGCGATCCGGTTCAGCACTAAAGGAAGTTACAATCCTAGGGTATTTAGACGATTTGTTAATTATAACGCAGGGGGATTTTTCGAGTCACCTGGAAGACCTGCGAATCGTTTTTGAACAGCTGATGAAGTTCAAATTGCGTGCTAACCGAGAAAAGTGTGTATTCGCAAGAGAATCGGTTAAATATTTAGGTCATGTGATCTCACAGGAAGGAGTCTCAGCTGATGAAAGGAAAATTCAAGCCATCTTAGACATGAAGGAGCCGTCTTCACTGGGACACCTCAGAACATTCATACAAACATGTTCCTGGTTTAGGAAATTTATTCCCAAGTTTTCGGAGGTAGCAGAGCCACTAACAAGATTGACGAGGAAGAATCAACCTTGGATATGGGGACCACAACAGGCTGAAGCTTTCAGTAACTTGAAAAGGCTTTTGACGTCAGCACCGATCCTCATACAGGCAGACTACTCTAAGCCATTCATCCTGCGCACGGATGCGAGCAACTATGCGATAGGTGCAGTGTTGCTTCAAGGTGAGAAGAATGAAGAACGACCCATCGAATTTGCCAGCCGTTTGTTGTCAGCAGCGGAACGAAATTATTCGACCACGGAGCGGGAGGCTCTGGCGGTCGTCTGGGCCGTCGACCGTATGCGGGGTTACATTGATGGTCATCCAGTAATTATAGCCAGTGATCATCAGCCCTTGAAATGGCTGCTCTCATTAAAGTCGCCTACTGGTCGTCTAGTGCGTTGGGCACTAAAACTTCAGGCGTATGACATCCGGTTTGAGTACACTCCCGGAAAGGTAAATGTGGTGGCTGACGCACTCAGCCGCCCTGTCTGTACAGAAGAGTCTCGTGAATCCTGTGGAATATGTACTGTTATTATTGATTTGCCTACGCGAGATCTTACGGAGCTACGTGCAGCACAAGAATCTGACCCCGATTTGAATAAAATTATAAAGGAATTAGAAGATACAGAAGAAGTTGCCTCTCGTCGTTGGGCTGAACGTGGTTATCTCATGGAATGTGGTATCCTTTACCGCTATAACCCAGATACAGACAACGAGTCACCGCAATTGGTGATACCTGTAAGCAAACGTGAGAAGATTCTAAGGGAATGTCATGATGCTCCAATTGCAGGTCATCCTGGAATAGAGAGAACTTACCAGAAAATAGCTCAAAATTATTTTTTCCCTGGAATGAGAAGAATAATAACAGATTACGTAAAATCATGTTCGTCATGTCAACGCTATAAAGCGACAAATGAAAAGCCACCTGGTCTGATTCAAACACCGATTTTAAACCAGCGCAATGAAGTCTTGGCTATCGACCTATTTGGACCACTGCCAGAGGGCGAAAACGGGGAGAAGTGGATCCTGTTAGTGGAAGATACCGCGACAAGATGGGTTGAATTGTATGCCCTCAAAGAAGCAACGTCTGTCGCCTGCGCGAAAGTACTCATAGAAGAGTATTTCCTTCGGTTTGGCTTACCACGTCGCATTATTTCGGACAATGGTGTCCAATTTGTCTCAGCGGTCATGCAGAAGTGCATGTTCATTCTTGGTATTACGCAAGATTTAATACCCTACTACCACCCAGAAGCCAATCCAGCGGAAAGAAAAAAACCGGGATATGAAGACCCAATTGGCTCTGTTGGTTGGTACGGATCACCCCTCATGGCCTAAGCAGCTACCGATAGTACGGTTCAGTATGAACAGCGCGGTCTGTGAAACGACAGGTGTTTCTCCTGCATATTTGACGTTTGCACGTGAGCTGAGGTCACCGTTAGAGGTGTACAATGATCCAAAGGCGGTCTTGCGGAAGGATAATTTTGTACCACAGATCACTCCTTACCTGACAAAATTTTTAAACTCTTTAAGTGAAGTTCGTGACAGAGTAGAAAAACTGCAAGATAGAAGGAAGACATATGCTGATCGTTCGAGAAGAGTAGGAGAAGATTTTAAAGTAAATGACAAGGTTTTATTGACTACCCATCAGCTGAGCGACGCCAGCAAGTCAAAGACCGCTAAGTTTTTCCCTAAGAGGGATGGGCCATATGTTGTGAAGAAGAAATTGAGCCCCACAACATACTTAATCGCATCTGATGTAAATCCTGGTGAGGTATTGGGCAAATTCCACGTTAATCAGCTCACTCCTTTTCGAGGACGAGTAGATGAATGCACTCAGCCACTGGAGCCTAAGAAAAAGCGTGGCCGACCTCGTTTGCAACCCATTCCTGATGATGTTAATGTAGGGCTAGACCACGACCGAGTACGTAATCGTGATCTAGAGGGGGAGGATGTAGCGCGGCAACCCTATGACCATAAGGGTAAGGATGATGTTGGCCGCACTGTTAGTAACATCCAATCTGATGATCGCGGGAGCATTAGAAAGGTTGGCGCCACTGTAGGTGATGACCAATCACGCGCCACTATTTTACCCGCGCGCCCCGCTTCTAGCGCCAGGGTTGAGCACGCGCCTCTCGCGGGGAAGTCCTCTCTCGATCCCTGTGTAACGCGACGTATCTCAAGCCGCACTCGTAAAGTGCCGGCCATTTTAGATCTCTAAGAAGTTTAGTTATAATTCTTTTTCTATGTTTCCCAAACGTGTTTCCATTTTGGTGTAATTAAAGTAAATTGAAAGTACCAAGTGCTATCATTCAGAGGCCCGAACCCTATGCCCGTCGGCTACAACTTAAGATTAAAAATAAGCCTTGGCAGTTAAGAACCGACCGCGCCCGTTCACGAACATGACGCGTGGATCAGCACCATCCAGCTCAACCATTTTGTAGGGAACCGAAAAGAGCGCATTCCACCAAACTTTTATACATAGAATATGACTCTTAACTGAGAATATATTTTGAATTTTTGACAGTTTTTCCATATTAGAACTATCAGCGTAAATTTTATTCCACGGATAAAAGATATTTTGACTTTGGTAAAATCAGTCAAATAGCAAAGCAAATGTGGACATAATGCTCTAAGCCATTCTGACAATGTCTAAAGTGAGTTGGAAAAGCAAAGTGGGCAACTGGGAGACAGAGTGAAAAAGGTAGTCGCATGGACGGGGGCATCATAACGCTTTTGCTTTCCTTACGTGACGATTTCTACCAATCAAGGCGGGTTAAGGAACTTGTTCCAAAAAAAATAAAACCCTTTACCACAAAGACAGAATGTTCGGAGAAACAGCTCATCATTTTATATCATTGTGGCGGATGAAAGTCATCAGCGCCACAAGCAGTTCTGGACAAAGACTACAATATGATGCTGGTTCTGGAGATGATTATGTTAGTAGGGAGGGATTTAAGCTTTTATTTCTATGCTTGTAGTCTTTGTGCTTGACTCTGATAGTTTCATAGTTCTCCATCTCCATCCTCTGAATTGTCAAATTGTCAATGTCATGCATGTTATGACATGATGTCACATGTCAGTGTCAGACAGACAGTCTTCCTTCGGTCTGCTGTCACTGTCATCGTCGTCAGCACACTCAGCACTGCTGTCGATTAATTTTCGCCTTTTTGAGAAAAACTGCACAATGCTGCAAAGAAGAAATATCGAAAACTGAAAAATCCGTTCGATATTTCAACTTTTGTTACAGTAATTTAATTGATTCAAAAGCAAGTATTTGTTATAGTTTTTTTTTGTTGAGCTCATCAGCTGCAACAAGCGTGTACACTAACTCGAATTAATAGATAAATATAAATGTGAATTGATTTATTATTAACGCCGTATCATATCGTACGTAGATCCAGGTAATCATGCGTACGTGTTGGCCAATCAAAAAGTGCTCTGTGGCCAATGGCCAGATAGCTCAACCAAATTTTGTATAGGTTATGTTTAGTTTTGAGAATGATTACTTGAACTAAAAATTCCTATCGAAAATTTCATAGCCTCGCTTGCTTGTGTCAAATTCAAATTGTTTGTACTAATAACAGTACACTACTGGTCATTCTGATTAGGTATTTTGCAACTTATGTAATTTTTTTCTTTAACTTTCTCCACTAAATCAATTTACTTGGAAACCGTTTTATTAACTGCATTCATGTGGATTCCTCTCATATTTGTATAGAATAGGTCTCAGCAACTATTATTAAGTAGACATTCAATAAAATAAAATTCTATTTCTACATCTATATCTGTAATTTTTGTGGTGTACATAATAAAGAGTATCCTAAAGAAATCAATCAAGTGATGTTTAGGATGCTCATAGATAAAATACTTATTTTCCAGACAATGTCTGATGATGCTGAGTTGCAGACGGAGGAGACGGAGGTGCTGAAATCAATTTATGAAGGAGATGATAATTTCAAACAAGTAGATGCTAAAACTTATCAATACAAGGTAAGTTTTCTTACATTATCATCTAAATATTCTTTCTAAATCTTAGTTTGCTTAAATTGCCAGCCTTACCAAGGAGTATTGTGTTACCCAGTGACTGATTTGTGTAGGTCAGATAGGCAGTTGCTCCATGTAAATACTGGTATTCAACTGCATCCGGTTAGACTGGAAGCTAATCCCAACTTAGTTGAAAATGCAGATCATGATGCTTACATTCCATTGCCTCTACTCAATACTAATGTAGTATTGTGTAGTGTGGTGACCACATACCTACTGGAAGACGTAGCGTTGGAAGGCTGGGACCAACAACTTTGTGAAGACCGTAGGAACCCGTATGATGTGAGAAGCACAGAACCGGTCAAAGTGGAGGTGCTTGGGGTATGCCTATGTCCAGCAGTGGACGTCTTTCAGCTGAAATGATGATGATGATTATGTACTCAAGTTAATTTCTGGTTGACCATAAAGTTCAAATGTTCAATGAAATTGTTGGGATAGCCGGTAGAACCTGGATAAGGCTGGCAATGGAGCATCAAGATTGGCACAAGATAAGGGAGGATTATTTTATCAGCTGCCGACAAGCTAATACAGCACTTGCTTTAGATTTAAGTTATCAGACCATGTTCTATGTTATAGTGTTTGGTTTCCGCACTTAGTCCTTCAAGTGGACTATTTTGCATGGGCCATGGCCAGCCTTCAGTGGTTATTCCAACCAGCCCACCTCCTGTTATCAGACCATTGCAATACATGAAATGGTTGGCAGTTTAAAGCATTATTTTTAACTTTTCAGTACATAGAAGGTGAGAAGTCATTTATTCTGGAGATATCATGGGGACCTACATACCCAACAGACAAACCAAGCTTTAATTTGGATATATTCTACAATCAGTCTTTGTAAGTACTAAAGCTAAACCAATAAGATATTATACCTAAATGTGAAAGTGTATTTGTGTGTAGGTTTGTCATTCTTTAACACAGCAGCAAAAGGTTGGGTTCTACTGGGTTGAAAAGCAAAGAAATCTTTTTATAAGTTACCAACACCAGTGCGTGTGGCCAGGGATGACCTATCTGCTATCGTACTGAAACATGGCCACTCACAATGGGCCTTATTAGAAGGCTTAAAGTTACACAAACAGCAACGGAGACAGCTATGCTTAGTATCCCTATGTGACCAAATCAGAAATGAAGAGATCCGTGGGAATACCAAGGAAACCAACATTAGGCAACCGGCAGTGGCCGGGGCACATTGCTCACAGAGCAGATGGCCGACAGGGCCAATGATTCTGGAGTGGCATCCGGGTAACGGATGGTGTAGTCATTGGTAGGCCACAATTTGAACTTATGAAGGCTCAGGACTCTACTGGTTGCCAGAAGCACAGAACTGGTCAATGTGGCAACGCTTGTGAGTAGCCAATGTTCAGTAGTGGATATCTTTCGGCTGAAATGATAAATATTTTTGAAAAAACTAATTGCTACAAAGTCTGGAAACGATTCTAGTGACAATTTTTTTTTATTTTTGTGTTTGTTTGAATGTATGTTCTACAAATAATACTTATACTTCTCTTTGGCTGAAATTATTATGATGAACATTAACTTTTTTTTACAGATTACTGCCTGTAAAAGAAAAAATCTTGAGTATAGTGGATGCTGAAGCAGAGCAATGGGCTGGGTGTGCAATGACATACACACTGTTCGAGTGTTTGAAGGAGAAAGTAGCAGAACTACTGGCCGAACAAACTGAAGAGGCAGTGGTGACTAGAATAGAGAAGATAGTTATAGATGATCAGGTGAGCTAATAAGAGCACAGAACTACTGTGTAAAGGGTTCCCGAAACGATCACTTGCAATAAATCAAATTAATAGTGTAGGCAGTACTTTCCTATAATTTAGATACATGCGATGCGAGATCTATAATTATGACAAAGATTGTCTTGGTAAGCTTTTATGTAAATAAACAAATAAATGATATATTATTTAACTAATTCTAGACTGAAACGAAGAAACCCGTTGAGAAAAAGGAGCAGTTAACGAAAGCGCAGAAGAGAAGAGCGTGGGACAAGGCGGAGATCGGGCGAGCGGGCGAAAAACCGCGTGGGTTTGACTGGGTGGACATCGTCAAGCACTTATCGCAAGCACCGCATCACCAGCCCGCCTCATGACCCTCGCAAAACTAATATATATAGATCTGAAGAAGGCGTCATGTAGACGGTCAATAAATATCGCGATATCGACCTCTACGAGGTGTATTTGAAATAACCCTGAAAACGCCAAAAAAACTGATGTTATGTAGGGAACAGCGGGATAATTGCGTAACAGACTTACCTTTCGTTTTGACAGTTCAACAACATTCACTGCGTTTTTACCTTATTGAGCAGACGAACATTTTGAATCTATGAAGCAATGGATTAAGAATTTCCTTCGGATTGTGATTGAAAGTTTGTCACGCAATTGGAGTGCAGTTGATTTATTTTCGCGTTTTTAGATTTGGTTTCCTAGTAGGTTGTTCTTATTATGAGTTCAAATACTCCTTTCCGGGTTTGATTTATTTCATTGAAGTGCACCTTGTATAGATATTCATGAAAGTGCGCTTACACGGGCAACTATTTGCAATATTGTTATTGCGGTGAATTTTGACGTCACGGTAAAATCGGGCTACCAAGCAAAGAGAGATAGCGATATTTTATTTTGTTCCGGGAACTTACAGCTAACTTAACAACAATTATATTTAATGGGTAGTTGAGACTTTGAGACCGCGAAATTCAAATTTTCTTACGGTTTCTGCAATTTGCAGGTCAGTGTCAGGTTGTATCTTGATCAAAATATGATTCGCGACAATAACAGGTATATATTTAGATAATTAGAATCATTAAAGTCAAAGTCAAATCATTTATTTCAAATAGGCACATTAAAGGCACTTTTGAACGTCAAAAAAAAACTAAATAGAAATGATTCTAGTCGCCCATTAATACATCTTTATAAGTTAGATTACATCTTTATAAGTTAGATTTCTACCATTAACACTTTTCCATAAGATATTGGTGGTTGGTGGTAGAAATCAAACTTAGAAAGTTATATTAATGATTTGAATTATTATAATTCTCTAAATATGTACCTGTTATTGTCGCGAATCATATTTTGATCAAGATGCAATCTGACACTGACCTGCAAATTGCAAAAAACGTAAGAAAATTTGAATTTCGCGGTCTAACACTATCCATTCACATGGAGCTACTACTTTGTTAAGTTGCTCCATATCGCATCACTTTTCTCCACTATCTCGGCAACTGTTGCCCGCAATAATTACTGGAAAAGTTGCTCGTGTATCAAGCTACACTTTGATATCGGTCATACGGTTAATAACTATCACGGTATTTTGTGGACCCGTCAATATTCATCATCATCATCATCATTTCAGCTGAAAGACGTCCACTGCTGGACATGGCTTCCCCCAAGCACCGCCACTTCGACCGGTTCTGTGCTTCTCGCACATAAGCGCAGGCGCACATTTGTCGAGGCGCAGCTCAGTGCGGTTGTTACTGCCAAACAAATATCAATGTTGCGTCTTTTAAAATAACCTGAGACGCGCACCTCCGACCGCTTTCATGCGCTCTAGGCCTCGCGGCAGTTTAGTTATTTTTAACTTCATTTCAGGAAGCGCAAGGTTGACATTTATTTGGCCGTGAAACCCACGCTTCGCCAGGTCTGCGGCTGCCCCGGTTTGATGCACTCATTGTTCTCAGCCTTTTCCTGCGGTAATTGTCTTTGAGCGGTGCTCGATCTGATCAAGGGGTCGTACGGTCAACAGCAAAAGTAGATGATCAAAATCTGAAATTCAATACTAATGAACGGAGTTCGCGTCAGAACTGTGTGGCGTCGAAGTGATTTAAAAGTATGTGATTGTAAATTATACCAAACATTTACTACCACTACAGCTGCCATATATTCGTGATCAGTTTTGACTCCTATTGAATTTCTGATTTTGATCATCTACTTTTGCTGTTGACTGTACGTTAAACTTACATTTTCCAAAATGGATTTAATATGATGTATTTTAGCTAAATGGATAATGATGTATCCTTAAACTGTTATTTGTTATAAACAGCTAGTTTCTGTAAAGTTTTTTTGTTGCATTTTATTGAGTTGCCCAAAATATTTTTTTAATGCTCTTTTGATATGATTAAGAAACTAGAGGAATTTGTTACAACAATAGGGATGATGACATTTTATTTTATTTTTAACTCTAAAAAAGTAATGTTTGCAAATAGTGCAAATAATATTATAAAAAGTGTAAAAGCTTAATAAATTGGCAAAGTTGTAAACATTTTAAAATAACTGCTAGACGAAGACGGCACCGCCACAGAAGTGACGTCACGATTATGTAACTTCATATTAGACCCACCACAGATAACGTAAGAGCAACTACTTCGCGTGCCAAAAATTGCACCAGCTTACGTACAAAAGTCGTAAGCCGCCACTTTCGCGCTCAGTCCTGTGTACTGCTGGCTGGGGGAGCGTGAGCGCTGGCGCTAGTCCCCGGGGGTGGGGGGAGGGGGGGACGCACGCGGCGGCGTCTTTGAATCGATTTGGTTTTCCCATCACTAAATAGTGCTTGTGAGCTTGTGACTCATAGTAGGTAGTCAAAAAATGGCACGCTTGGTTTTCATACAGACCGTGATACTTGCGTTATCTAGGTCTATCTATATCTATGAGCGCCACACATTGTCAGTACCGCGCGACAAGGACGGGAATAATCCTCTCCAAAAACTTTTAAAGCGTGTCGTTTCTCCATATTTACATCGATTTTACAGATTTTTCCGATTACCTATCTCATTTTACTATGACTTCTTTGAAATTACATTAACTGTTCGAACATCTGAGTATATACGCTACTTATAACAAATAAAACATTATTTTAATTTTTTGTCTGTCTGTTTGTTCCGGCTAATCTCCGAAACGGTTGGACCGATTTTGTCGGGACTTTCACTGGCAGATAGCTGATGTTATGGAGTAACATGTATACCTACTTTTTGTCTCGGTAGCTTGTTCCCATATGGGATAATATCCGACATCCACTCGGGCAGAAGCTACTTTCTAATATTAGTCATCATCCCTATTAGTATAACCTGTAAGTGCTTGGCCAGACTGGCAGCGCGGGCGCGGGGCGGGCGCGGCGCGGCCTACTCAAACATAAGAACTTCATTTGAGTGTCCATAGTGGGCACGCGGGCGCGGTGAGCGGCGCGGGCTGCTCGGTGCGAGGAGCACGCGGGCAACTCACGCCATAGCTCGTTCATACAAGTGGCCGCAGTGGGTGCGCGAGCGGCCCGCGCGTGGACCGGGGTTCTCTAGTTGAGAACTAGTTGAGCTTTTTTCTAGTAAAAATAATAAGTTTTCTTCATCCTTATTATATTTTGACAAACACGATACGACAACACGCAGAACGCCGCCGTGCTCCACTGCGGACAGGCAGATCGCGCGCGTTCCCGCCCCCTCGCCCGCGCTGCCAGTCTGGCCAAACACTTACGCTTTAAAATTGGTCGAATAAAATTAATGCAAGCACACCTCATAACTAAAACTCGAGAGTGTGTGATTATTATTATTTCTTATGAATTGTAATATATTTACATGATTATACAAATATAATGTCTTACATTGAAATGTTTTATTATTTAGATGACAAATCGCTCTCTCTATGCTTTGACGACGAGTAGGTAGATTTTATTTTATGGGGTTTCCTCAGGTACTAAAAAATTAAAATAAAAACACACAAGGATAGTTTCTTTGATTTAAATAAAATATATTTGTGAAATCTTGATTTAGGAGACGCTGAATATATATTTAAGAAATTTTGTGAATAGTTTCATTAGTTAAAAAAAACTCAACATAAAACAACATCGTCGTCGAAAAGGATCATTTTAAAGACTTGAAGCATCCCTCTGGTCTCTTTTCTGCACAAACAGCATCTTGGCAGAAACAGTCATGTCTAGGGTGTATAGAAATCTGCGGGTCTGGAAATAAAAAATGGAGGGTTAATCCAAGAGCTTGTTACGCGGGGCAACGCATTTTCATACAAAAAAGTGCGGTGTGGCCCGCCCGTAGTGTGCGCGTTGGTTCAAGGAAAATGTATGAAAGTGATGAAGGAGGATTTGTGCAATGCGTTGCGTGGCGGCGCGGCCCCTATTCTGCGCTCTTATATTATAATTCAAAAACATAGAACTTACCTTCAGTCAAGTCATCGTTGTAGTAAATCAAAATGGCGGGTATGTGAATGTTTTCAGCCAGTGCCACGTCGCTAAATCTATCCCGTTCGTCGGGTATACCGTTTTCTTCCAGAGTCTTTTTGAGGTCAAGTCCCTTGCCCATGTAACGCCATGTGTAGGACATTAGATGACTGTTGTGCGGTAGATATCTCATCATAATCTCGTAAATGGTTTCTTCAGAACATACCTCTAAAGTCACTGTGGAGCCTAATAGAATTCTATAGGTCAAGTTCATGTATTAGATAGAAGAAGAGAAGAGAAGCGGGGTTGCGTAACACACTTGCAGAGCAATGGCTTTCAACAAAAATAGGCTATTTGACTGGTTTCTGATAAACATCTCAGATTATTTAATGGTGTCTAACGAGCCCACAAAAACCTATTAGGTACTTCAAATTGCATAATGTATTTCTTTTAAAAAATAGTAAATAAAAATGTACTGTTTAAATAAGCCGCCAAAACGCTATATTTAACAATATGGCGTCGTGACGTCACGATTCACGTAAACAAACGTTGAAACGGTCGAGATAAAGTCATCTGTTCTGTCAACGATAGACAGAAATTTACTAAATCATGACGTCATCTTAAGTTCAGCCAATCCAGACCGTTTTCGATTACGTGGCGCCAGATGTTTTTTCGGGATTTTTTTTATAAATAATACATTGTTTTGTAGTAAAATTAATGCAAATCGATTTTAAAAGTGATAATCTATACGAGTGTCAATAATTATGACCTTATTTTTTACATTGTCAAATAGCCTATTTGTCTTTTTAATTTGTTTGCAGACAAATTTTTCGAACATACCAAGGAATGGATTAACGATATCCTTCAGAATTATTCAGATTGAGATGAGTGTGTTACCGGTGTTACGCAATTACGGTGTAGGTCCTACTGTAAAACCGACGGAGACATTATGCCTAAACTGTATTCTTCTACATTGTTCAACATTATATTATTATGACGTCATCACTCATTATAACTGCACCACTCCAGCTCAGTAACCGCCCGTCACCGCCTCGAAGAATTTCACCCGCTTGTAGCCAAAGCGCCGCCAGCAAGACGACCGCTCGCTGCTGGCACACCGTCGCTGAGGTGACAGCTTGTTGTTCACGCGCCAAACGGCTAGTTTTCAGCTTACAGACTGGTTTGCGAAAATTTGTGAGTGTGAGAATTAGCACAGTATAAAGATTATACTGTGGAATTAGCGGGCGACGATGAGACAGTCGTGCGAGCGGCGCGGGCGCCGAGGACGCATACACGGCATAAATGTATACCGCTTGCAGGGGTTTCTTCGGCGCGACGAGTGTACTTACTTTAGTGTTGTTGCGGTGCTGGTATAATATAATGAGAGGTGACCCTTACTTCGCCGAAAAACGCGCCTTCTTGCCTTGTGGCATGGATGTGCATCTGGATTGAGGGCCTATTTTTTGAACCCTTACGGAACGAAATAAGATTTATAGGGAAATTAGTTAAAAATAGTAAAAACTTAAAGCAATGGTCCATGAATTTCTTAAACGCGAATTAAAGCTGTTATGATTAAATAACTCGGGCCCTCAATCCAGACGCGTGCATAAATTGGCATAGCCTAAATCTCAATAAGTCTATCTCTGGGTTAATAATTTTTATTTAAAAAATTAGTTAAGAATTTCTTAAATATAGGTATTATGAAATTCCCAAATCTGTAGAATATGACATTACAGATTTATGGCGGTATATCTAGGGCCCTCACTTCATTAATGTCTGTACTGAGGAATCTGCAAAACATTAATTTATCTGAAGAAATACATAAACACGACTTTAACATATTTTACTTAGATACCTATGTGAATTTGTTAAAGAGAAATAATAATAATAATAATTTTATTTCGGACAACTATAAAGACAGAAAAGTTAATTGTTAAGAAGTAAATGAATATCGAATTTAACTAAAACGTCTGAACTGAGAGCCCAATATTTTCGGCTTTATTGACTAGGCTCAACTACATAGATTAACGCAAATTAGAATAAGATTTTTAACTATTTCCTCTCTTTTTTTTTTATAACATTGACATTTGCCAGAATTAAATTATTATGACATTTTTTAATTTGTATATTTTTTAATTTAATTTGTATTTGTAATAATTATTAATTCTCGTAATTCTTATTTAAAATTATAATAACTTTAAATTTGTGTAAATTTAATAATAATATGTTTTGCGTGCCCATGTGACGGTAGAGCATGGAGGACTCTTTATATTAAAACATCTATGTACTAAATACCCATGTTTGCAAACCAATAAATGATTTGATTTGATTTGATTTATTTCTTAACTAAATTGTAACATATCGTCCGTTCTTCTAAATGTGATACTTTATGAGAAAATTGATTTTCAACTTTTTCTAGGAGAAAATTTTGTAGGGTAGATACGATTTGTTACTTTTCTGGACTGCTCAGTATGTACCCTCGTACTTAAAAGCTATTTTTAAGCAAATAAGTAGGTAAATATTTGTTGCTTGAACAGTCGGAAGCGATTGTGTTTTGTGTGGTGCAATAATTAAATAGTTCAGTAAATATTACACACCCTTTGTACAGTTCCTAAAATTATGTTTGTAATTTATATGGTGTACATAATAAAGAGTATTCTATTCTATTAATAATATAAGTTTTTCCGTTTTGTGATACCGAAGTAAGTACCTAAAACACTTTAATATTGCCTATTTCATTTGTGTATTTTTATCGTTATCGAGAATGGCTGATTACTGGGTTTAAACTTAAGCGTATATTATTTTATATTTTTAAATTTAAATAATTATTGGCCTTTAAAAAAAAAATCGAAGAAACCAAATGTCTGTGCAATATAATTTTATCAACGGGATAAACAACAAATAGCCGTTAGAGTTATTTAATGTATATTCGATTGGTGTACGCTTTACAAAATGTACAGGTACCTACTTACTATGAACATTATGGTCACCCTACAAATTTTTCTCTTAATCAATTTTTGTATCACATTTAAAAGAACGGACGATAGTTACAATTCAGTTAAGAAATAGTTAAAAATCTTATTCTAATTTGCGTTAATCTATGAGGTTGAGCCTAGTCAATACCTAAAGCATATTGGGCTCTCAGTTCAGACGTTTTAGTCAAATTCGACTTTCATTTACTTCTTAACAATTAACTTTTCTGTCATTATTTCTTTTTAACTAATTCGCATAGGTATCTAAGTAAAATATGTTAAAGTCGTATTTATGTATTTCTTCAGATAAATTAATGTTTTGCAGATTCCTCAGTACAGACATTAATGAAGTGAGGGCCCTAGATATACCGCCATAAATCTGTAATGTCCTATTCTACAGATTTGGGAATTTCTTAATATATTTAAGAAATTCTTAACTAAATTTTTAAATAAAAATTATTAACCCAGAGATAGTACTTATTTAGATTTAGGCTATGCCACTTTATGCACGCGTCTGGATTGAGGGCCCGAGTTATTTAGATAATCATAACAGTTTTAATTCACGTTTAAGAAATTCATGGACTATTGCTTTAAGTTTTTACTATTTTTAACTAATTTCCCTATAAGTCTTATTTCGTTTCGTAAGGGTTCAAAAAACAGGCCCTCAATCCAGATGCACATGTGGCATGGCACTTAAATTCCTGAAATCAGTGTAGTGTAATAGGCGCTTGATTAAACAGTCTTTTCTACTTGCCAGTCAAAGTATTAGTTATCCTGATAGGCCTAGTTTTAGCTGAAGCTTTGCCCACCACATATTTATCGCCACTCCACCATGGTTCATCTAGTTTGCGCCACTTAGGGGAGGGGACTATAGGGCGCCGAAAGCTATGGCCATGCATGCGGTACGTGACGTTTGTACCAGTCACAGCATGGGTCTGCCGCACCCATTCCCCATCTTTGAACCAATAGCTCAAGTCTTTGCCGGCGTTCGCTACCACCGTCATAGCTAGCTGTAAAAGAAAATTGCCATACCTTTAAAAACTTACTTCAATTCAGAACTTTTGATTATAGGTAGGGAATATTCAACTTTTGGAGAAAGCTATGCTTGGAGTTTCCCTGCGTGATCGAATTAGGAATGAGTAGATCCGCAGGAGAACCATGTTAACCGCGACATAGCCCGAAGAATTGCCAAACTTAAGTGGCAGTGGGCAGGGCACATTGCTCGCAGAACAGAAGGCCGATGGGGCCGATAGGTTCTGGAGTAGCGACCGCGTACCGGAAGACGTAGCGTTGGAAGGCCTCCCACAAAGCTGGTCCGACGACCTTGTGAAGGCCGCAGGAACCCGTTGGATGCCAGAAGCACAGAAACGGTCGAAGTGGAGGTGCTTGGGGGAGGCCTATGTCCAGCACTGGACGTCTTTCGGCTGAAATGATGATTCAACTTTTGGAACAAAAAATTAACAAGCTTTATATATCTATGTCCCTTCACCCAATCAGCTGTGCTATATTATACGTATGTAAAACAAGGGTTCAGGACTGAATAACTGTTGCGTAATTTCTCATACAATAATCCCGCTAAAACACATGTGTATAGGTATCTGAACTGTTAATTGGTAGAGTAAGCGTACTCCGGTCCAGTATACGTCGTGTGTATCTAAATCTTTATTAGTATAAGGCTGTTAGCCAACAAACCCTTTTGCCGTCGCAATAGAAATAGCCTTGTTTAAAACATTGGCAATACTCCACGCAGTTGTTACAGAACCAGTTCTTATTGGCACATGAACAGGTCTTGACGCACCTACAGATTCGGAACTGATCTGCAAGCCAGCTCGTCACGTCGTAGACGAACCCGTTGACCGACACCCAGCAGTCTGAAGAATGGTTGTGTATGGCCACCTCTGCTGGAGTGTACCATTGCTGTTTCGTATATGTCATTGTCATGGGTTTCAGTCTATCAAAAAGTACTCTGTGGTCTATATGAAATAGTATCAAAAGATTATGATTAAGTATTTTGTTTACAAATGGATTATTGATTACTCACATGTCATTTTTTTTCGTTTACGAGACGTTTAATGTCGTTTTCTTTGTTGAGTTTTGTTTAATTGTTAATGAATTGAAACCTTTTTGGTAGCCCAGCAGAGGAGAAAAGTGGCTCCAAGTGGGTCTTAGAACACGTCAACACAATCTAGGGATCAATATTTTAGTTAATCATTGTAATGAATGAAAAGAAACTAAGTACTTAAAAATCGTATAACATAGGTACCTACATACCTATATCAAGTTGCGGTAGATATAATTTATATGTACCTACCTACTTTAATTTAAAACTTGCTTACATTTTGTTGCATAAATAATCACTGAATGTTTAAAATAATCAAACATTTATATGCAAAGAGATGTACTTAAGCATAACGCAAGTTAAAAAAAGTGGCACTCTGGGAGTGCCGACAGAAGTGAAAACCAAACACAAACAGAATACTTTGCCATCACTCACTGACATATCGCACACCTAGATCTAAAGAGAGCTAATTCTAAAATCTCAATTTTTGAGATATGCATACCATCGAATTCCCTAACTCACTACCTAGCGACCAACAAAACAGATTCAAAAATAGTTCCATTACTCAAAAAGTATTGATCAATACAGCAAACTCCTGCAGTGCATATGGACATAGTAATCAGTTTTTCAACTTTCCTAAAAAAAGTGTTTTTTTGACCGCCTAATACATCCGAAGCGGTGTCGGTTAGGCCTCTGCCTCGAATCTTGCGGGCAGCGGGGCGGCGGCGGCGGCGGCGGCGGCGGCGCGGGAGCGGGCGCGGGCAACCCAGACCCTTTCTCGAAGCCAGCGGGCAGATCGCGCGGCACTATAGCGGCGTAGTGTTGTGTTCGTGATTGTGTCGTCGAGATAATTTGTTTTTATTCGCGAACGATATGTCTGAACAACGGCGACAACATCTTTTTGATTCAAATTTATCCCTAACACTCGATTTATTGTGGGCAAAAGAAGAAGTAAATCCCTAATGCGGGCGGTCACCGCTTGACTGGAGTGCACCGCTCGTTGTCCGCTCCCGCGCCGCTGCCGCGCCGCTGTTTTCGAGTGTCGGTCCATTTGATTTTACGCATTAGGCCTCTGCTTGGAATCTTGCGGGCAGCGGGGCGGCGGCGGCGGCGGCGCGGGAGCGGCAGGATCTAATGCGTAAAATCAAATGGACCGGCCCTCAAAAACAGCGGCAAGGGAGCGGGCAACGAGCGGTGCACTCCAGTCAAGCGGTGACCGCCCGCGCCGCTGCCACCGCGCGCCGCCGCCCCGCTGCCCGCAAGATTCGAGGCAGAGGCCTTACGGTAACAGTGGTGTATAGTTTTTCCCCATCTCAAAAAATGCCCAACGCGCCTAAAAAAGTTTTCACTTCAAAAAATATGGATGTCATGTGATCAATATTGAACGTTATATCTCGGAAACGTGACGCTTTACGGGGTTCGGTCCTATTATGTTTTCTATTTTTAACGGACTCATGCGTGGCCGCCATTTTGAAAAAAAAAACCAACATGGCGGGGACAGGTAGGTATGCCAGGCTCCATATAAAAATAATAAATTTTCGTATAAGTACCTACTTTAATAAGGTATATTCCACTACCAGAGTCACAAATATTTTGCTTTTAGGTACTTAGTGTTCAAAATTGACTGTGATAACGTCCCTTTTGTGGGATTACCACAGAAAAAGTCAGGACCTATCGAATCTGGTGAATTTGGGGGTGATTTTCTATTGTTTCGTTACCTATCGGTCACGCGCGGAGCTTTACCGGTTAAAGTCATAATTTCTAGGAATGTACTCGTATTGTTTCAGAATCATGGATTTAATCAAATAAAAAACTTAAGAGGAGCAAGAGGTTATAAGGCCAGGTAGCATAATCAGCCTATAATGTTCCCACTGCTGGGACACAGCCACACTGGCGTCCTCTCCAGGGCCGTCTTTACCCGAGGGTGCAAGGGGTGCGTGGCACCCGGGCGTAGGGTCTTAGGAGGCGCAAGCCGGGGGGAAGCGCCAGGGTAGCCCGTGAAATTCAAAATGACTATTTCATGAAATATCAATAAATGGGGTTACAACCCCAACCCTCTAAGTCAATTGCAAGGCAAAATATAGGTACAATCTGCAAATTGCAAAAAAACGTCAGAAATAACACGTAAAATTTTATTTCCCCGGCTACTTTGGTGCTTCTCCCTAAAAATGGAACTCAAAAATCTAGTTTTTTTCTTAGCAAAAAACAAACAGCCTACTGTTTCTCAATTCTTTATTGTTGTACCCAAGACTGTTTTTCGCGCACCCCGGCGCCCAATATGGTTAAGACGGCCCTGGTCCTCTCTTCGAGAAGGAGCGGGCTAAAATCCATCACGGTTTCACCCGCATAAGTGTCGATCCCGTGGGAATATCGGGATAAAAATATCCTATGTCCTTCCCCGGGATGCAATCTATCTCTCTTCTCTACCTTTATCGAAATCCGTTCAGTGGTTTATGCGTGAAATAAGGTGACATACAGACAGACAGAGTTACTTTCGAATTCAGTGAAGTGTGGTGGATGTCACGTGTTCGAATTTTGGGTTCGAGAACATGCTTACGCACGATGTTTTCATCATTCACCGTTTTGAGAGCAGTGGTACTGAAATTAAATACACAAAGTGCCTGTCTGGGTTCGAACTCACGGCCTAGGAGGCTAGGATTAGTAAGTCGGGGTCGATACTACTGGGCCACTAGTGCTCTGACAGGTGTCGTCCTGTATCCTCTTCCAAGAATAATGACGCAATACTTATATTAAGGTGAAAGCGCCAGGGTAGCCCGCGAAATCCTACACTACTACAGAACACTACAGTACCGTATGAACCATAGAAATGTAAAAAACAGGTCTGAACTTACTGACCAACAACAAAATCGCGTTGAAGCACCGCATAACGGAAATCTCAAAACTATAAGAGTTACGACTGGAAACTCTCCGTCATCCAACTGCCGTGCTATCCGGCCTGCGCTTCTACTGCAAGATAGGCCATAGTGCCTGAGGCAGTCCACAGCTTCACCGCACTGACAGCGATGCCGAGCCTCGCAAGGAGCGCCCAAACGCAGACAGGTAGCGAGCCGGAAGGTGGTGTCACCCAGTGTGACGCAACTCTCTAATAAAAAAAGGAACTATCGCAACTGTCTAATAAAAAAATAAACTATGAAACGTGCGCTAATCACAGATAAAATATGACAAATTTAGCGCACGTTTCATACAAGCGACGTGTTTCAACTTTTTCTATGGGAGTTCCGTCTCTTATATATGTTTATACATGTTTACTTACTCTATGGTGTCACCCAGCACAGTGCCTATGTTAAGTGACGGGAGTGCTTGAAGCCAGAGCTCCGACTCCCACTCATCCACAGCCAGCAGGCGGGCACGCTCAGCAGAATTGGTGGACGTATTGATAAGATTATTCCGTACCAACCTGCAGAGCGGCTCATCCCACTGTCTCTGGGAAGATGGGATTACGGGCCGATCTTATCCTGGCAAGCCGCTTTCCAGGCGTTCACCGGCGTCGGTTAAGCACGGCACTTCAGAGTCAACTAGGCAAGGGGCTAAAATTTTCCCGGTCAACTTTTCTGTGCTGTAGACAGAAGACAGGAACGCCGCGCCGGTAAGCTAATACTGGTAATATTGCGGACGTAGTAGTGGTAGGTAGGTAGTGTGGCTAGAAGCCATGCTCGGTCGTCCAAGGCTACATGAATGGATGTTAGTGTGCTGCGAATAATTTGGTAAATTTTGTCCAAGAGGTGTGGCTGCTTCCATAAAGGGGAAGAGCGTAGGAAATACATACATTTTGGGCCAAAACAACAGTATCTAAGTAAGTAATCAGGGTGAATGCCGAATGTAAATTAATTTTGGAGAGTGTCCGAAATCTCGTTGAAATTTTTAATTTTTTCGTCGATGAAAGGAGTAAAACTATCTTCCAAAATTGGGGAACCTAGGAGGTGCAGTGAAGTTTTGTCTAAAATTTTGATTTGCCTATTGCATTAAATTTATCTAGAGTCAATTGTCTGTCGGTAAAGTCAGAAAGGTAAAGTTCACATTTTGAGGGGTTAAGGACCAAGCCAAGATTGAAATTCCTGTTTGAGGAGTTGTAGATCTTTCAAAACAGTGTCTACGTCACCTCCAAGCGTACCATCGTCTAAATACCACATGTTAAATTTTGAATTTAGTTTCTGTATAATTGGATGAATAGCCAAACTGAAAATGACTGGCCCGAGAGGGTCACCTTGTTGGCATCCAACTGCAGATTCCAAAACATTGTCCTTGTGTAATAATTTGGAAGGGTAAAATATTATATTTTTAAACGTAGGTGTTTATGGTAAAAAAAATAATTCGGAAAAAAATTAAACGTCCGTTTTCCTATGGGATTTATGTATTTATTGGGACAAGAAAACTAAATAGAAAAAAGTAAAAAAAAAATGCCTTTAAATATTAGTAAATTTTGACATAAATAGCGTACCTGTCTGTACCTATACAGGGTTATTTGTAAAACACCAGCAACCTCTTAAGAGGTCATTGTACTCATCATTATGATCAACTTTTACTATGGGACCAAACCAGAAATCGCGAAAAAAAAATCAGCTGTTCCCTACATTTATGTTCGTATAACTCGTCAAAATGTAGGGAACAGCTGATTTTTTTTTTGCGATTTCAGGTTTGGTCCCATAGTAAAAGTTGTTCATAATGATGAGTACAATGACCTCTTAAGAGGTTGCTGGTGTTTTATAAATAACCCTGTATATCGGCATTCATTTAGAACTACTTTACAAAGGAAACTTTGCAATTATGCGGTGGCATTGCCATACAATTTGTGTCCCCCACGCGATATTGCTATTTCTAGTTCACAATACACCCGCTTATTTGCGTACTTATGCGCCGAGACCACCACGCATGCGCGGATCCGATAATTCTATCCACTTGTTGCCCTAAATTATAGCGACAGCAACCCCATGCAAAGAACTTTAATAAAAATAAACTGCCGCGCTTTTTGAACATGGAACAGTGATGAGCGAGACCTTTATGACGCGCGCCCGTGTGACGTATTGTTTTTTTTTTTTTTAATTTATTCAGCTTTTAGCAAAGGACATTAGACTAAAGTTCAGAATTAGTTTCTTAATGGTGTTTATGTGAGAGCAATCTTAAAAATATGTTGTCTTTATTTTCGGTGAAGTGTGAGTGTATAACAGTCAAACTTGTGGTTTTTAGGAACGAACGTTAAAAGTAAGTAAGTCTTGTTACGTGTTAGGTGCCTCTAATGTAGATAGATCAGATACCTACCTATTAGATGTGAACTTTTTGGACCGTTTCTCTTTAAATAGAAATTGATTAATTTGAATAGGTAGGTATAGACGTCAGAGCTATCTGATCCGATGTCCACTTTTTGCAAAAATCACTTTTAACGATGATTTTGATGTAGGGTACCTATATCACTTAGTTCAATTAACATTAACAATTATAGCCGTGTTCGCCTTAATCTCGAAATTATTATAGAACAATAATTGTTGGAAAAATGAATAATTATTATTCATTTTCAATGTTTATGTTTGCTCTCCTGAAAAGTTGCAAAAATGGATATCGGACCGGGCTAATTGCGTGACACAATATTATCAATCGGAATCGGTTTCATTTTGGCAGGTCAACAACATTCATTGCGTTATTTAAGTACTTACGTGTTGAGCAGACACATTTTTCGAACTTATGAAGCAATGGATTAGCAATTTGCTTCAAGATTATTCAGATTTCGATTGATAGTGTGCTATGGTGCTACGCAAAGGTGCTGATGGCTCTGATGTCGAAATTATTATTAAGACATAAGACGCTTAGGTAAAGGGAAGCAAACAGTTCGGTATCCCCACCGAACGAGGGACAAAGACATCAAAAACAAGCCATTGTGTTATCTGAATCGGAACATAGATAAGATGCTCATCGAATTGCTCTATTGTCTATGCTTGCCATAGATACCTACCGCATCCGGTAATCTAAATTGTAAATGGGAGGACAAAAAACCAGAACCTCATGTTCGAAAGGTTTTTAGGGTTCCGTAGGAAAATGGAAAAAACGGACCCCTTATTATGATTTATTCCGCGTCGTGTCCGTGTGTCCGTTTATGGGTTTTTAAGAAATAAGTACCTAACTTATGTTTGCGGCTGGTAAAATCAACACAATGCAAACGTAAATATTTATCCCGACCACGGAACCCTTCATTGTGCTTGGTCTGACACACACTTGGCCTTTTTTGGTCTTTTGTTTTTGGTAGTGATCGTTGGGCAACCGTAACTGCCGCGCATGTAAATGTGACTCTCCTGTTATCAGCCCAGAGTCTGGCTTTGTGCCCTATACGGACAGTAGGAGGTAATGGCGAAACTGTAAGGCCGTGTCCTAACCAAAAGCGATTGTCGCGCGCGTGTCTCTGCTACATGAATGAATAAGGGTCAGTTCACACCGAGACGCGACGCGACGCGCAGTTTTCAAGATAGAAATACAGACCTTATCTACTACACAAAAAGGTACACGATTCAGTGAGCTACGCCGCGCGCCGCGCTGCGTAGCTCGACGTAGTAGGTAGACACTGAATTGTGTACCTTTTACTGTAGTAGATAAGATCTGTAATTGTATTTCTATCTTGAAAACTGCGCGTCACGTCGCGTCTCGGTGTGAACTGACCCTAAGTACGATATAGTTGCGCTAAAATCAAGTCGCGTTTGTGCGTCAAAATTCATTACAAACGATCACGTCGCGTCGTCGATCGCGTAATTCGCGTATTCGCGCGACAACGATAGCTTTTGGTGATGCGGGGTACCTACTTATGTGTTTTGTGTTTTATTGCGGAACACAAAAATGTGACTAAAATTATAACAATGTCTTATATTTTACCAAGATCCCAAATTTTATAATATTTAGTAACCTTAATTATTATCTAATTGCAGGTAATTTTACAAAATGGCGACGCTACCGATTTTCGTATCTCTTAGCAGGTAAGTTATGTTGTAGGTACTTATTTCTAATTTTCTACTTAAATATGTCGATTTTGCATTTAAATAAAATCAAAAGTCATGAAATTAGGCTGAGGATCAGCACTTTTTGAACGTCAAAACTACATAAGACAGTCCCCCAAAACTACATAAGACAGTCCCCCCAAAACTACATAGGCCCCCTAACTACTTAAGACAGTCCCCCCAAACTACATAAGACAGTCCCCCCCTAACTACTTAAAACAGTCCCCCCAAAACTACATAAGACGGTCCCCCCCTAACTACTTAAGACAGTCCCCCAAAACTACTTAAGACAGTCCCCTCAAACTACACAAGACAGTCCCCCCAAACTACATAAGACAGTTCCCCCAAACTACATAAGACAGTCCCCCCAAACTACTAAAGACACTCCCCCCAAACTACTTAAGACAGTCCCCCCAAACTACATAAGACAATCCCCCCAAACTACATAAGACAGTCCCCCCAAACTACATAAGACAGTCCCCCCAAACTAATAAAGACACTCCCCCCAAACTACTTAAGACAGTCCCCCCAAACTACATAAGACAATCCCCCCAAACTACATAAGACAGTCCCCCAAAACGCCCGCTGTTCAGTCAGTCCTCGATCTATGCCCTTGAGGGCATAGGAAAAGAATTATAAATATACAATACGACGGAATATAAAGGACATGCCGGTTCCTCAGGATGTTTTTCTTCACCGTTTTGAGAGCAGTGGTGATGAAATAATTTACTTACACAAGTAAAGCGCCTGTCTGGGTTCGAACCTACGACCTACAACTCATTAGTCGCGGCCGTTACCACTGGGTCACCACTGCTCTAGCTATAAATAAACTAAATTGATTGCAATGCATTACATACATTGAATTAAATTATTATGTTAATACTGGAGTTGAGACACATTACATGGTCCGGGCGGCTTAAATCACAAAATGTGTTTGACGAATTTTGCCGATTGAATTTGAACTTTTATGTTGTGTCGTAATGTTGTACTTGAAAATGAAATGCCTGATGCTGTGTGCGTAAAGTTTCGACTGCCGGCCGTGGCATCCGGCTGCCAAAGCGTGCTTCCGGTGTCCGTATTAGGAAGTAAATTCCAAGATGTGCAAACACCTGAGGCTATTACAAATTAAATGATCAATATGGACCCCTGTCGGGCACAGCAAAAATTAGGAGAGAGGATGAGGGCTAAGTAGCAATTCAATATTACGAGTATTATTAATTGCTTAGTAATGTACCAAAATATAATTTTCAAACAATATAAATGTATGTGTTTTTTATGTTTTTCTGAGAAGAAAGGCCGAAACAAACTCAGAGGTCACAGTTATAGAGGTATGAGGAACAGGGTGTAAAGTTCACTCATACTCTATAGAAAAGGGAGGATCCTCCGACCAGACGGGTGTTGTGTCTGGCGGGCAACTGCCCAATGATTCATGTCGGGCCGTTGTATCTATTCTAGTTGCGCGGTAAACTCTGCTTGCGCGATGCAGAATTTTGCGTGACGTCAGTATGACGCGTTGTTCCCATGTGGCGTTGTAGATACCGCTAGTACATCATTCCTCCCCGGAGACCGGAGGTCGATAGTGGGCTGAGTCTTGTATCTTGCGATGCTTGGCAGGTCAGCTGAGGTTCCAAGTGAGTCGGAACCGGTTGCTGCATAGTTCACGGTGAGTCTGAACTGTCTGCGAAGATGTCCCCAGTGAGTCGGAGTGGCACTTCATTATGCTCCAGTGCAGCAGTGATGTGACAATCTGTTTTCTGTTTTGTTTTTGTCTTTGTAAGTGTACTTATTACTAACATAGTTTGTAAGTATATTGTTACGAACACTATGAGTCTTGTTGCTCGAAATATGTACCTAAATGATTATTATTATTTATTTTTATGTTTTTACATAAGTATTTTGGGACCATGGGGGACCCCATGGTCCCCCCAAAATACTTAGCTTTTGCTAGCGTTCCGAATAGTCAAACGAATGACCGGATGCGATATATATATGTAAATGACAGAAGACAGACTACCTGCAGTATTGTCTCTCCTTTCTCTCTAAATCCATCTATCTTATCGATAAGACCGTCCATTGCGTTATCGTCACTGTCAAAGCGGATCTTGCGTGACAGTAGCCGCGCATGCACATGTCTTCTAGCTGACTAATAGTTATCAGACTATCCTTATACCTATTAGTCGACGATAATGAAAACGTGTGAGGTATTTATTACACGTGAGAGTTTCTTCCGCGTTTGAACTGAATTTGGCTATCACTAAATATTGTTATGAGTAGACGCGACAATAATAATAGGTACCTACCTACCTTACTGTGTTATCAGTTTGCTAAGACAGCATCACAGCACTAATGCGCTAAAGTGTTTACTGCATGGAGCCATGCAGTAAACACTTTAGCGCATTAGTGCTGTCATAATGATAAAATACATAAAAGTTAGAAAGATTTGCCGCTAAAGTCTTCGAAGCTTTTTGACAGTCAAAACATGACACTATAGAGCGTAACAGAGATCTTGACTGAAAAAAAAAATACCATAATGTTTAAAATAAGAATTATGTTTGGTTTTGTGTGTTTAGATTATGTAGGTAGTTATAGTTTATTGGATTAGTTTTTATTTTAGTAACTTTTGCATCAAAAAAAAATCAGCTGTTCCCTACATTTATGTTCGTATTTATAACTCGTCAAAATGGTGTGCGTCAGAATGGCTGGTTGCCTGTGGCTTTGGTCTATGAGAGTTGATTAGAAAATTGCTACATAATTGCTTATATTTGCTACATTTAATAAATAATTGCTACATACTATATATATTTAGAAATAACATATTTTTTTTGTACAGCCATCCTGACGTTTGGTTGGCTGGTCGCCTCCTAGTTTAAAGCCAAGCATGCAGAATTTCCCGAAATGTATTGCGTCAATAATTGCTACATATTTGCTTCATTTATCTAATTTAGTTGTATCTTCAAACATATGTTAAATAAAAGATGTAGCAATTATTTTAATTATCCCAAGGAAAAGTGCCCATACCATTTTTTTATTATATTTTCAAACTCAAATGGGTCCCGCCTGCTTCCAACTTTTATTTAATTTAAAATGGCCTTGTTTTTAGCTTTTCAGTTTTTTTTAAACAAATTTTTTTTACCGCAGTCGGGTTTTTTAGTATTTTTAATTACTTGATTTTTATTTCCAGCTTTTTAGTTTACAAATTTGAAAGATTTCGCAGACGATTTACTTATGTATTAAATAGTAGCTGACCCGTAAAGTCACTCAACAGGGAACAAGAAATAATTATTTTATTTAACGTGTTTTTTACGATTTGTCACTTCGAATTACTTTTAACCATATAAGTTGTATATATTTTTGTAATCACCTTTTAAAACCCTTAATTTTGATATTTCACTCGATGGTATTAAAAGAAAAAAAAAAAATTTCGAACTCCACAATATGGCACCCTAAATCCGCCATTTTACTTTGTTTTTGATTTTAATGTAGCCAGTGACACTCGCGCTACCAAGACAAATCTAAAGACGTATAATTTATTCAAATCCGTTCATTCGTTTAGAAGTTACGAGGGAACAAAGAATCGGACATACATACATACATACAGGTCAAACACATAACCCTCCTTTTGGGCTTCGCCGCAGTCGGGTAAAAAGGTTAATACAAACTAAGTCAATGCACTTGATGCTGACCTTACACCCACGAGCTCATAAAGTCATCATAACATATTTATATCAATGGTACCCAATCATTCCGTAATTTCGGCGAATTCTGACCCTTGATATAATAATCGGCTGCAGAAAATTGGATATGGTAGCAATCGTCATCTGCTTAGCCTTCTCCCAACTATGTTGGGGTCAGCTTCCAGTCTAACCGGATGCAGCTGAATACCCAGTGTTTTACATGGAGCGACTGCCTATCTGATCTCCGCAACCCAGTTACTGGGTAATACAATACCCCTTGGTAAGACTGGTTGTCCGACTTTCGGGCTTCTGACGACCCGTAACGACTGTCAAAGATCTACGCGAATGGATATGGTAGCAAATGTATGCCTAATATTACAGTACCTACATACCTATATTTTATAGGCAGATCGCTTTACTTACCCTAGGGGCATTTGCTCCCAAAAATTTAAAGGAGATTATCAATCCGTCCGACACTCATTGCAAATGTGGTGCTCCTGCGCGGCAATGCATAACACATTTTCAATAGGAATCTGCTTCATTTTGACTGTTCAACAACATTCATTGCGTTATTTATACGTATTGAACAGACCAATTTTTCGAACTTATGAAGCAATGGATTAGCAATTTGCTTCAAAATGATTCAGATTCCGAATTGTTACGCAATTAGGGTGCGGGTCATACGGAGTACATAATAGCTGTGTTCATAAACACAGATAATAAAATGTATTATAAGTTGATTTTTGAGTGACCAAAAACTTATAAATATCGAAAATATCCTAATAAGTTTTTGGTTGCAATGGAATTTAACTTTGCTAATACGACATTCAGTTTGTTGCTCCATAAATTGAAAATGATCTCAATTTCTTGACTCTAAAGTCTTAGTTGCTAGTGTCCCATGTGTCTGTACCTAGACCTGCTCTTTTGACAAACTGATACTGCAAATAGGCGAGTTAAAACCAGCGAACGCTCGCACTAATTTAGGTATACTTAGTAAAAATGACAAAGCGCCCCCGCCCCTCCCCCACCGCTCACATACCTAAGGTGCGGCCAACTAGTTCCACGCGGACTATAGTTATAATCACCTTAAGATGTTTTTCATTCGACAAATTATTGAGGATCTTTTTATATAACCTCAATTTTGGTCGATGATTTTTTAATTACAATACAACAATTCTATTGAAACAATAATTGTTTTTAAAAAGTGATGAGATATAAAGTTGAAACTTGAAACCTTCTAAATACAGATGAATTCTCTTTAGTGAGTGATTTAGTGAGAATTTAACTTCGTTTACACTTTCCTCTGATAGTTTTGGAATAGGCTAATACTTCTACTGGAGCCGAACAATTAAGAAAGTACACCTGTCAATACGAAAAGAAGAAGAAGCGCATTTTCGCCAAGATGTCGTGTCGCAAATAGCGTGTTGTCTTAAATACTCAGTTGTAGCATCTAGGTTACAATCAGCATTCCGCCAACGTCCAATAATTGACGTATTTCTAACGCTAATTACAAATTACAGCGGTGTTGTTTCTTTGGCATCAAATGCGGATACAAAGATTAACTAATGCGTCTGTAGAAAGTGATTTACTTGAAAAAGAAAGATCGGAATCAAAAGGAGTAGGTAAGTAGCAGGTGGCGATGGCGTTCTGTAGTTTCTGCTTACCCCAATGGGACGAAAGCAATGATTTCAAAAGTAAGGATACGCCCATCTGAACATTTTACAAAGTCGTTCTTCATACAAGCAAAAGTAACGCCATCTGTCATAAATCATACGAACTACGTGAGTGCAGCGTTGCATAGGTCGACGACGTAACCTTGTACGTGCGTTTTTTTATCACATTATGTCGTCAGTCAGTATAAGTCAGTTGCATGCCGATATCCTTTAAACTCAGAATACCAGATTCTGAAAATATAAGATTCTCAATATATCACATTTCAGACAGTCGAAATCAAAATTTAGTAATATTACAAAAAAAAACCTAGCTAGTTTTTGCAGCAAATAGACTGCATATTGCACATTTTGCAATAAAATACTGTTTGGTTTTCTTATATTATTACCTATTTTGATTCATTGACATTGTTGTCATGAAGTTAAAAAGCCTTCTCCTTAGTTTGGAAATCTGTAATTTAAATATTATTTGTATCGTATTCGCTATCGCGTAATGTATAAAAATCGTTTATACCTATGTCTTCTCCTAATTTGGTACCAAAATTCAAAATTACTTACACTACGTTCATATGACAAAAATAAAACAGAAATAAAAAAATTACGTCCGTACAAGGTTACTTTGTTCACATCGAGGAGCCATTGTCAGCCATTGGCCACACAATGGCCGCCATTGTAAAATAATTGTCGCTGTAGATAAAAATGTGTTTATTTAATCATTTAATTGCAACAAAAATAATGTAAGGTTACATTCCGATGATACGATATCCCATGTTTCTTTTTAATTTTTGTATCGTAATTTTTGCAGCCTTTTACCACGCAACTAGGCATTTTTATGACAGGCATATATATGTTCTCTCCCTCGCGCGCACCACTGTCAACTGAGTCGCGTTGGCCCTAAAACCGTCATTTTAGGGCCAGCGCGTTGGTGCCATTTAGTCGCGCGGTTAGCCCGGTCCTTACGCTAGTAATATATATGTCAATGGACGAAAGCGTGAGTTTATGCATATATGTACACTGTACAGTCAACAAAAGAGATAAGTATGCAGGATCGTCGGATATAGTTGAAGTTTAGTAAGAAACCGATGGATGTTGTCGACTGAAATTTAATTTGATGAATGAGCTTTTTGTTTTCTATTAATAAAATTAAATTTTATTCGAGAACATCCATCGGTTTCTTAATAAACGTCAACTATATCCTACCGATCCTGCATACTTATCTCTTTTGTTGACTGTACATACGGACGCCAGCACATCAAGCTACCTGAAACTGTCAAATTTTCCCAATCAACCTTCAACCTTATGCTTTAGCGATAAAGTTGAAAATCTATCAGATTGTAGTAGTTTGATGTGCTGGCATTTGTATAAAGTTCAGAATTTATTAATTTCGATGCTTTTGATGGATTTTTCTGGATTTCTCGAAACTACCGAAATAAGTAGGTAGGTAAAGAATGAAAAGAGCAGGTTTTGGTTAAGAAAGCAAACTCGCGAATAGGGTGCCATGCCCTATTATTGTTTGCTAAGCTAAAGTTCCATGGCAAAATAACGGACCGTCTGTGTTTTTAATCAAAATCAAAAGTCATCTATTCAAACTAGGCTCAGAATCAGCATTTTTTTCACGACGGAATGAAACAAGACAGCTCCAACACGCCCGCGCGCCCCTCACCACTCCCTAGTGCTGTAGCTGGAATGACGAAGTGTCACAAGTTGTGACACTTCTCACAACACAACAAACTTCCAGCAGCATTATCTCGCAACTTTCCTAAGACAGTCCTAGGTATATTAGCGTTCTGACAGATAGACAAAATCTTTGCTTAGGGGGGAAGCGCTAAGGTAGCCCCATAATCAGCCTATAATGTTCCCACTGCTGGGACACAGGCCTCCTCTCGGTGAGAGGGAGTGGGCTGTAATCCACCACGCGGGCCCAGTGCGGGTTGGTAGATGTCACATGTCTTCGAATTTTTTGGTTCTAGGACATGCCGGTTTCCTCACGATGTTTTCCTTCACCGTTTTGAGAGCAGTGGTGATGAAATAATTTACACAAAGTAAAGCGCCTGTCTGGGTTCGAACCTACGACCTACAACTCGTAAGTCGCGGCCGTTACCACTTGGCCACCACTGCACTCAAGGTAGCCCGCGAAATTCAAATTTTCTTACGTTTTTTGCAATTTGGCGCTTTCGCCTTAATACATTTGCGTAAGACTCAAAAATGATTAGCAAAAAAACCACATCCGATAACAAATTAATATTTTCGACATTCGATGAAATCAAATCTTCCCACCGTCCAAAACTGACGCCTCCGCAATTATTCGAAATGCTTTAGGACAGGCTGCCCTCATATGGCGTGCTGGATTACTGCATAAATTAATTGTTTATTGCTAACTTTTACGTAGTATGTATACCCACCTAATCCCTTTGTCTCTAAAGTTGACTAATGGAGGGGTATGATAAACACGGGATCAAACCGGAATAACTCAAAATTTTGTACCTTAAGAGGAAATGCGGTCGGAGAAGGATGCATGTCCTATCCTACGGGCACGTCTTCCCTACCATTACCGCGCCCCCCGGTCTATTCCTTGATATGCAATGGTCGCTGTAGCACCATGAACATGAGGCTACAAACCAGTACGAATCTTGGGGTTCATTCGATTAATCGAGTCTGGTTTAACCACACTGGTCGCCGGTCGGTGCAATTCATTAAGAGGAATTGCGGTCGGAGAGACTTGAAAAATTCTAAGTAAAAAGTCATAATTCGAGGTTTAGCTCTCGCCTATTTCCTTCTCCAATATTGAACGAATTTAAAAGATATTTCATAAACTGAATAAGAAGGATGTAAACTGTGTTCCTATGTTATTCTTTTTTTATTAATAGTTGTCAAATTTGTACACTAGGCCTCTGTCGACAGCGGTTAAAATCGGAACTTTTTGAGGGTTCTAGTGCTTACAAAAATAATGCATCATTAAAAAGGAAAACATAGGGACATAGAAGTAGTTAATATTTATTATTCTGTAAAAAAATCTTTGTTTTATAGTCACTAAACAGAAAGACAACAGGCGAGAGGGTTTCTATGGAGAATATGACCACCCGCATTTCCTCTTTATAGGTAAGTAACACTAGACATTTTCACAGAATGTGTACCTACTACTACTATGGCCGCTATTACCGGTATACACAGCAAATAATACAAGAAAAGTGTTTTTTTCTCGATCTTAGTAATGGCAATAATGACAATGACTTAAGCCTCAGACACATAACCGTGTCGACGTCGAGTTGTGTCGTGCCTCGGGATACATCAATCAAAACAATTTGTTCAGGACTACGTCAAATCACGAGTTTTGATTGGCTAACACTCCGTCAGAAGGCGTCACGACACGACATAACACAGTAATATAAATCCGGTTTTATTGTACGGTGGTTCGGACTCGCGTCCGACCCGTACTTGGCTGCTACTAAATTTGAAAGGTCGAAGATGTTTGCCTATAAGTACCAACAAGAAGTGACACCCTGGTGCATGCCGCCATAAACTCTCAAGTTATACTGTACCTACGTCTTACGTGACGGCCATCTTCAAACTATAATTTCATGGTCTGCCAATTTTTATGAATGCAGCTGTTATAAATCATGGTGTGGGATGTTCTGAAAACGTTAAAAAAAATGTTTAACATTGAGTGATGAAGTGTTGATATATTGTGCCAATCACACGGACGCTTGCATTTCATAAAATTCTTGCAATAGCTTCTCTGTGCTCGTCTGTGTTAACTTTTTTCAGAAAACTGGTTCGGATTTCGGTCTAACGAGCCTGAGAGCCTTGTCTCGTAAGTCCGTCAACGAATATACGGGCCCGTCCTAAAATAGAGGACCCGTTTTGACGGGTTCTCTATTTACAAGAGCAGGAATAGCAGTAGTTCGCAGAGCGATGGCAATCTCCAGCGAAAGAGCCAAAATGGTCTCCGACACACGACACCCTTTGCACGACAACATCCTTGTGCCACAAAGGCTGAAAAGCCGCAACAGTTTTTTAAAGTGTGTCCTTCCACTCACTGGTGAACCATAACAAGAGAGACTGAGGCTGTGGCAAGACAGTGCTTCCTTACCTTACCCGGACCGTTCGTCCCACCCGCTGAAGACCTCCCGCCTGGACATGAGCTACCTTGGGTAACGTGGAAGTCTTTAAACAGACTCCGGACCCAGGTTGGCCGAAGCAAGGACAACCTGTTCAGGTGGAGATTCATAGACGACTCCGCCTTGGAGTGTAAATGTGGTGCTGTTCCACAAACGATGGGACACTTAATGTCGTGTCCTGCGTGTCCTGTCAGCTGCACGTTGCAGGAGCTGATGGACGCTGGTGGAGGCGCCAAACAGTGGCCGAATTCTGGGCCGAGTATATTTAGATTGCTATCGACACGCTAAGAAGAGTCAAAAAAAAAAATTTGAACGTGCAAAAACACATCAGTCGTAAGTTCGTAACGACAACTGTCAAATCGTGTTGTCATTCATTATTAGTTCGGAACTAATCTTGTGTCCGTAAGTGACACGGAGTAGTAAATACCCGTAACTTCGACCAAAACTACGGACAACGTGCTTATTATAGGGAGAGTAGACTCTGTAATTCGGAATTGGGAAGATATCATAATCACTTGCAGTGCAGCTTACGACGTGCAATGGACCCAGACAAATATAAATTTCTTATATTATGAGTAGGCTACACTTCAGTGGTACAGTCGCCAGCACATCAAGCTACCCGAAACAGTTAAATTTTCCCAATTAACTTTGAACCTTAAGCTTTAGCGATTAAGTTGAAAATCTATTAAAGATTGTAGTAGGTAGTAGCTTGATGTGATGGCGTCTGTGCAAAAAACCTATTGAAACTCCGTACTAAAGCGCGGTCACTGTCGGACTGCATAGAAAAGAAAGAGAAGTGCGATGACACAACGCTGGTAATTTATTGCAAAATAAGAAGCAATAAAAATGTAAAAAAAAATTGTAAGGTCCTGTAGTCTGTAAAATAAATGTCGCAGCGAGCGCTGCCAAAAGGCGAAAGCAAAGAGTAAAATAATATAGAGGCGAAAGTTTGTGAGTGCGTGGGGGTGTGTGTGTGGGGGGGTGTGTTTATATGTTTGTTACTTCTTCACGCTCAAACGGCTGGACCAATTTTGATAAAATATTTTATAGCTGACACCCTGGATTAACATAATTATAGGCAATTTTTTATCCCGATATTCCCACGGGATCGAAACTTATGCGGGTAAAACCGCGGGGCGAAGCTAGTAGTATTATAATAATAATACGGGAGGCTAGTATTCTGATAGGGCCCGCTGTGATGTCACGGGCAGTTACAGAAATAATACAATAGATATACCTAATTATGTAAAATATTAGCAAATAACATAATAATGGATTGTGTGGGGAATGATATGAAAGAGAAGGGAGTTAATGATAGCGTGACGGTTGACAGGGGAGAATGGAAGAAGAAAACGTGTTGCGCCGACCCCAAGTAACATGGGATAAGGGCAGGAAGATGATGATTAGCAAATAACATAAAATATTAATTTTTAATCCGCGCCAGATTAATGAGGTTACCATTACTTGTATATGCCATTATGTAGATATCGTTAGCATCATTGTTCGTGCAGGCTATTCTGCTTACATACATACTTGCTGAACGCATTCCAACGACAATGTTTAGCGCGGTTGACCGTGACGTCAACCTGCGTACCGTATATTATCTACTAAATAGTTCCCTAGGAACCTACGGTCAGTAACCAAGGATATTATGATGGACACGGAACGTCCGCAGTTCCGCACTGCTGTAATGATGACCGAAAAAATTGTAGGAAATCTGCTGCTGTAAGACCCTACTATGTACAGTCAACAAAAGAGATAGGGATGCAAGATCGTCGGATATAGTTGAAGTTTAGTAAGAAACCGATGGATGTTCTCGATTAAAATTTAATTTTATTAAAAGAAAACAAACAGCTCATTTTCAATATGTAGATACTTACCGACATATAAAAGTAAAGCACCTTTTGAAGTCAGCCCCTGGCTGTCAACAGGGGTGACCCTCTTGGGCTAGTCATTTTTAGTTTGTCATTAAATCTAATTATTCGACAGCTAAATTCTAAATTCAACGTATGGTGTACTTACCTATTTAGATGACGGAAACCTAGGAGATGATGTAGCGGTCTTAAAAGATTAAACATTTTTTAGATCTATCGGCGTAGACCTTATCCTTTCAAAATGTGAAATTTTTCATCTCCAAACCACTGGTGAAGGAAGATGCGACAGACGATGTAACGCACGTGATGGTGAGGGAAGATGCGGCCGACGATGTAACGCACGTGATGGTGAGGGAAGATGCGGCCGACGATGTAACGCACGTGATGGTGAGGGAAGATGCGGCCGACGATGTAACGCACGTGGTGGTGAGGGATGATGCGGCCGACGATGTAACGCACGTGATGGTGAGGGAAGATGCGGCCGACGATGTAACGCACGTGATGGTGAGGGAAGATGCGGCCGACGATGTAACGCACGTGGTGGTGAGGGATGATGCGGCCGACGATGTAACGCACGTGATGGTGAGGGAAGATGCGGCCGACGATGTAACGCACGTGATGGTGAGGGAAGATGCGGCCGACGATGTAACGCACGTGATGGTGAGGGAAGATGCGGCCGACGATGTAACGCACGTGATGGTGAGGGAAGATGCGGCCGACGATGTAACGCACGTGATGGTGAGGGAAGATGCGGCCGACGATGTAACGCACGTGATGGTGAGGGAAGATGCGGCCGACGATGTAACGCACGTGATGGTGAGGGAAGATGCGGCCGACGATGTAACGCACGTGATGGTGAGGGAAGATGCGGCCGACGATGTAACGCACGTGGTGGTGAGGGATGATGCGGCCGACGATGTAACGCACGTGATGGTGAGGGAAGATGCGGCCGACGATGTAACGCACGTGGTGGTGAGGGATGATGCGGCCGACGATGTAACGCACGTGATGGTGAGGGAAGATGCGGCCGACGATGTAACGCACGTGATGGTGAGGGAAGATGCGGCCGACGATGTAACGCACGTGATGGTGAGGGAAGATGCGGCCGACGATGTAACGCACGTGATGGTGAGGGAAGATGCGGCCGACGATGTAACGCACGTGATGGTGAGGGAAGATGCGGCCGACGATGTAACGCACGTGATGGTGAGGGAAGATGCGGCCGACGATGTAACGCACGTGATGGTGAGGGAAGATGCGGCCGACGATGTAACGCACGTGATGGTGAGGGATGATGCGGCCGACGATGTAACGCACGTGGTGGTGAGGGATGATGCGGCCGACGATGTAACGCACGTGATGGTTATCTGGTATAATCCAAACCCAAGTTAAGAAGGTTCAAAAATACAAAGAAGTGCTTCGAGAAAAGGTAGGTAGTGCCCTTGCGCTTCGCTTGGCTCGTCTTGGAGATGTTGCACCGATCTCAAATAAATTGCGATAAGGGCAAGATAATGATGATGTAGATAGCACATCACCGTACCACCGCACCGCACCGTTTCGTTCGTTATATGGTAGATGCGACAGACGATGTAACGCACGTGATGGTGAGGGAAGATGCGACCGACGATGTAACGCACGTGGTGGTGAGGGATGATGCGACCGACGATGTAACGCACGTGGTGGTGAGGGATGATGCGGCCGACGATGTAACGCAGGTGATGGTGAGGGATGATGCGGCCGACGATGTAACGCACGTGGTGGTGAGGGATGATGCGACCGACGATGTAACGCACGTGGTGGTGAGGGATGATGCGGCCGACGATGTAACGCACGTGATGGTGAGGGATGATGCGGCCGACGATGTAACGCACGTGGTGGTGAGGGATGATGCGACCGACGATGTAACGCACGTGGTGGTGAGGGATGATGCGGCCGACGATGTAACGCACGTGATGGTGAGGGAAGATGCGGCCGACGATGTAACGCACGTGATGGTGAGGGAAGATGCGGCCGACGATGTAACGCACGTGATGGTGAGGGAAGATGCGGCCGACGATGTAACGCACGTGATGGTGAGGGAAGATGCGGCCGACGATGTAACGCACGTGATGGTGAGGGAAGATGCGGCCGACGATGTAACGCACGTGGTGGTGAGGGATGATGCGGCCGACGATGTAACGCACGTGATGGTTATCTGGTATAATCCAAACCCAAGTTAAGAAGGTTCAAAAATACAAAGAAGTGCTTCGAGAAAAGGTAGGTAGTGCCCTTGCGCTTCGCTTGGCTCGTCTTGGAGATGTTGCACCGATCTCAAATAAATTGCGATAAGGGCAAGATAATGATGATGTAGATAGCACATCACCGTACCACCGCACCGCACCGTTTCGTTCGTTATATGGAACAGGCTGAATGGAAATTAAATGAGGGATTTTCCTTTTCTTTTTTTTTAACTCTACCCTAGTCGCTGGATAGATGGCGCTGACCTTGGTAAGTTACTGCAAGGAACGGAACTTCACATCATTTTTTGATTATTTCACTTGGATGTAATTTTGAGATCGTAAACGAAAGCAAACGAAAGTGTCAGTCAACGAGCGTATGTGACGTGACGCAATGTTTTTTTTCCAAGCGTTTTGCCTTTGTCACCTAGTAACGTAGTCAGTACAACGCCATCTACAGAGTTCTTGGAAACTATTTTTTTTTAATACTCAAAAAGAAAACCTCTCATTACACAAGTGCAATTACAACGCATACTCCGAAATGTAACCGATGAATCACACGTAGGCGCATCTTCGACAGTGAAAACATCGCCGTATACCGTATGTATACATCCCTACATTGTATATCTCTTAAGAACTTGACTTTGTTTAGAAGATGTATTTCCAAATACTAACGTACAACATCCACTTAGTATTTGTGTTTACGCATACTTTAAATCAATTTATGTATAAAGGCAGTCGTTAGTGGCCACTGCAGCACTGTCACAGCTTGATACTGTGCTTGTCACGTTAGTCGGTGGTCGTGGTCAACATCGATAGCAATTGCAGTGTGTTTATTAATTAAACGCGTTTACGACTAATCATCGGAATTTAATAAGTAACGAGGAAACACGAACAAAGTTCTCGGCGATGAATAGAATGATGTGGTATGTCTTGTTTTAATCATAATGAAAACAACGGAGAATAAGATGACGTATTCTTGGGGTCTCCAAACTGTTTTAGTTCGTGGCCTGCTTTAGACTTTAGACCAATAAATTTGAATTGTATTTATGGGTTATTATTCTGTAAAGTCTTTATTACGAGCACATCTTTCTTTATTACCATACAACTTTGTACAGACGCCAGCACATCAAGCTACCCGAAATTGACAAATTTTCCCAATCGACTTTGAACCTTATGCTTTAGCGATAAAGTTGAAAATCTATTAAATAAATTTGACAGATTGTAGTAGCTTGATGTGCTGGCGTCTGTACCATCATTTGACTAATAACTTAATAAGAAAGCAATTGTTTCAGGCTAACAACTGCCCTTGGAATCATACAGTTGTCTCAAGTTGCCCGCACATACATTCCAATAAGATATGTCGATGTCGGCGAAAACTATGCGAAATATCATGACTACTTCTTCGACAGAATCGTGGCACTGAATTTAATGGGAAACGAAACCGGTATGGGTACGATCAACGCCATAGGAGTACATATATCTTCAGATCGAATACTGACTTCATTCAATCCCTTTAGGAGAATTATAAGGAATAAAACTATGTTCTTCGACTTATATGCAATAAGTCTTGCGGCACGCGAGCTATATAATAAAAGAAATTGGATATGGCATTATTATCTGGTTTATAGCCACCTCGCCTGCGGCCGTCAAATTCAGGATTTACCTGATGAAGTAATTACTAAAGGTGACTTGTGGCACGGGCCGGGCAACAGGAACTGCCCATTACACGATTTACTAGTGTTCAGAATAAATAATGATTTGAAAGTAAGCACTGAGGATACAAAAGATTACACTCCTTATGACTTCAGTAGAGATAAGAAAGGAATATTTTTGACAGAGCTCGCGGAACCAAACGAACGTATTGGTGACAACTTTAAATTTTGCGCGGTTTTTAATGGGTTTAATTTAATAGTAATTCATTACACGGAAGATGACTATGCACTGTTGGATTGTGACGAGTGGCTGCCACGAGACTGGGGATATTTTTTTTGCATACGAAATAAAAATAAATACAAGAAGGTGACATCAGGCGCAATGTTAGTGTCAAATGAAAAGTTATTCGGTGTGGCTAGTTTTGTATTATCTAGAGGAGAAGAAAGCATAATCGTATTCACAGACATCAGACCTTATTATGATCTCATTCAAAATACCTGCACCTATAATGATTCAGAGGAAGTGCGCCCAAAACGGTTTCTGCACTATGGCTATGATTTAAAAAGAGCGGTTAAGAGGACTACAAGAGCTAAGTGTCCTTGAGAAACGCAAGCACACATATACACAATCGACGCGAACGCCATCTAACGACAACGCCCATCACAATTATGACTTAAAGCATACATGAAATTCAGAGGTATTGTTTTTCCGAGATTACGCCCGTGTATTCCAATAGATGGCGCGGAAACAAGTAGTTATGACAACAAAATTATTACCTAACCGACTTCTAAAAAGGAGGAGGTTCTCAATTCGGATGTTTGTTTTTTGTTTATTGTTAAAAAAATAAATATTCAGTAAATAATTTGAATTATTGTAATTAATGTTTATTATTATTATTAATAAAACTGAGTGCTGTGATAGATAGTTATTATCGATATTTCAGGCGTTTAATTTAAACTACCAAAAAAAAAAGGAAAAAAATCGATTATTTTAATAAAATCGATTATTTTTATTAAAAAAATCGATTATTTTATAATCGATTTTATTACTGGGCAAAATAATCGATTAATTAATAATCGATTTTTTATGTATACTGTCACATCCCTACTCGGCCGGCAGTGCAGGGGGGGCACACTTAGAACTGTTACAATTTCCATAGACGACAGCGACATCTGGAGTTTGGACTGTTAACAAAACTTGGCAGCCATCTTGTCTTGTTTGTCAAACAAATGTCATTGTCGCCGGCCGTCCAGTGTTACCAACTTAGTGGATTTTCCACTGGTGGTTTCGTAGACAGTGTCAACTATAGACTGCTGTATATCTTCTTTTTCATTCGCACAAGAAAAAGAGAAATATATTACCGTCACTAGCAAAGAAAAGAGACAGAGTAATTATATTTCTGTCCCTTACTGCGTGTCGGCTAAGCACATCAATGTGCACAACAAGTTTGACGTTTATGCATGAAATCAAAATGAAACAATAAAAATTACACCGCGATTAAACGGAAAATAAGACCTTTTTCGTGCATAATTCAATAATAGTACATTTGCGCAACTGTGAAAATGGTAAGGTGCAGTGTAATAAGCTGTAAAAATGATAGTGTGATGAAGATTGCCAGAATTTGTTGTCCCTTTCGGTGACACGGAAACCATGAGTCTATAGATTACTCTGTCTACGGGTGGTTTCGACCCCCCTTTTAGTGGCGAACTATTACTTTTAATGGCTGGTGGTTTTTCTAGTGGTTTAGTAGAATTCAGTTTCAATTACTGAAAATGCTATCACTCAACCACTAAGCCACTAAAACGTTACGAAATATATTATTTTTACTTCATTTAATTTTCAGAAGTATTTACTTTTACTGTGTAGGTAAATTCTAATAAAAGTTCTTTAACAAATCAGTACCAAAGAATCATTTATTATAAATGTGAAACCAACGATGGTGCAGACTAAAATTCATCTGAAGAAGACTAATTTTAGAATTTCAGTTTTTATCCTAGTTATTGTTCTTATTGAATAATGTTTATGTTCCTCATCTTGACTTGTTGATTTACTAATAATATTGCATGTTGATTTACTGATATTTAATATTTTATTATAAATAATAACTAATAATAAAGAACATTTTTAACTAATATAACTACTTTAATTACTGTTTTCTTTCGCAAAAACCTAAAATTGTGTTAAGTGGAAATTTTAGCGAATTTTGGAGTAGGGCCGAATTTGTGTTAGTGATTTTCGAAGTTGAATCTGGTGGAGAGCTAGTTTATCTGTTGGCAACACTGCGGCCATCCGCCATATTGTCAATTCCGGCTTTCCCGATGTTGATGCACTTCCCGAATTTCCGAGTTTATCTCAGTTATTTAAAAAAAAAAAAAAAAAAAAAAAAAAAAAAAAAAAAAAAAAAAAATCTTTGACACGCGAACTTCGTCTCCGTGATTTTATTTCGATTAAAAGTTAAAATGTCCAAATTTAATGTTGAATCTGCGTTCAACGAACTGATGAAGAAAGTGGCAACGTTGACAGCAAAAGTTGCGGCCCAAACTGCAGTGATTGAGTTGCAAAACAATAAAATTGAAGATCAGCAGCGGACGATCGGAAATTATTTTGTCACAATCAAGGAACAGACGAGGGTACTTGCAGATTTGTCCACTAAAATGGAGAAGATCGAGGTTCACTATAGTTCAATGGATACTTCAAAAAGCGAGATGGATAAACCAGTCGGGATACCTTCTGCTCAGCATGCGAGTAAGATGAACGTTGGAAGTGTTGCTAAGGAACCGCACGGAAAGGTGACGGAACGTGCGCGCCGAGCGACCGAGCGAGCCAAGAATAAGGCTGCGCCCATACTGCAGAAAACCAGCGAGAGTATATCGGAAACCGCTGGCATAGTATTGGAGGATAACGCTGTTTCCGAAGAATGGAATGTAGTAGCTAATAATAAGAAACGACCGAAAAAGGTTGCTAATGCCATACAAAAAGGAGGAAACACTCAAATTGCTACGCTTCAAGCAATTCAGAGGAAGAAGTTTTTGCATGTGTGGTCACTACATCCAGACACTACGGAGAAGGCGATAAGTGAACATGTGGCGGGAATCTGTGGATGTGCAGATATTAAAGTGGAAAAAATAATTCCGAAAAGTGCAAGAGACTATGCGTCATTTATGGTCGGTGTTCCGGAATCACTTTTTGATAAGCTTAATAACGTGGATAGTTGGCCATTAAATGCGCAATTCAGCCAATGGGTGTGGTTTCGAAACTCCCGCAAACCAGCAAAAGACAATCAAAGTCAGCAATAAGTACATTCAAGTGTACTATCAGAATGTTCGAGGATTACGAACGAAAACAAATATGTTCTATAACAATCTATTGGCATCGACGTATGATATATTTGCAGTTACAGAGTCAGGTCTCAATAAAGGGATTCATGATGGAGAACTAGTTCCAACTGAATTCAACATAATACGATGTGATCGAGTAGATGGGCGAAAACAAGGAGGAGTATTTTTGGCGGCTTCCCCGCGTTTTGGGTTAAATCGCGTTTCTGTTGAAAATGTGGACAAGGCCTTATTTGAGATTGTGTGCGCGACGGTATACAGAAAAGATAATTTTCTGTTCTTGTGTTGTGTTGTTTACATTCCGCCAAAATGTGATGCTACTGAGTATATGCATTTATTTCATATATTAGAGAACGTTTGTGTTAAACATGACAAAGTTTTAGTGATTGGTGATTTTAATATGCCATCTACGACGGTGGAAATTCAAAGTTATTTGGAATATTTTATTGCCTACGGTGGATTTCGGCAGGTAAATAATGTTCTTAATGTTAATAATCGTGCCTTAGATTTGGTATTGTCTACGTTTGAGTTAAGTGACTTAGGGGTACAACTTTCTGAGGAGCCTTTAGTTAATATTGATACGCAACATCCGCCGCTGGTTATTAGCGCCAGGCTTTCTCATCGGGAACCAGAGAGTAGCCGGGGGCTTTCTCAGAATGAAAGTGTGTCGTCACTCAATAGACACAGGTGGAATTTCCATAAAGCTGATTTTCTAGGTTTGTATAATTCTTTTAGGTTAATAAATTGGGAGTTTTTGTTTAATATTCAGAACTCCGAGGCGGCTTTAACTTATTTTTATAAAATAGTGAATGAGATCCTTGACGAGATCGTTCCTAAGAAAAATGTTAAAAATAAGCATGGGTCTAGGTTTAGTTATCCAGAATGGTACACATCTGATTTGATAAGAGATATCAAACATAAGTGGCGTTATCATAAATTATATAAATCAACTGGCTCCCAGAGTGATTATGAAATGTTTTCTTGTTTTCGAACTCGTGTCAAATTAAAGATAGCTTCAACCTATGAAGTCTACCAGAACAGACTTCAGAAGAACTTACGAGGGGATCCGAAATCGTTCTGGAACTTTATTAGGAGTAAGCAATCTAGGCGCAATAAACCCAAAGTCACAAAGGACGGCGTATTGCTGAAGGAGGAGGAGTGTGCGAAATGTTTCGCCTCCTATTTTCACTCTGTGTACAATGAGAAGCGGCCGACGTTGGACCCGTTAGCCGCGGAGTGCGCCGGTGGCGAGGCGACGGGGGCGGCGCGCGTGCATGTTGACCGCCTCAGCGCGCGAGACATGCGCGCGGCGCTCCTGCGCCTCAAGCCCAAACGCTCAGTAGGTCCAGACGGCATACCACCTTACATTGTCAAAGATTGTCGCATGGTTTTTGAGGAGCCCTTGTTGCACGTTTTCAACTTGTGTTTGCAGGAGGGTCACTACCCAGACGAGTGGAAAATCACACGTGTTATCCCAGTCCCTAAAGGGGGGGCAGGCACCGACGTGAGTGGATACCGACCGGTGGCGGTGCTGTCGGCGTTCGCGAAGGTATTTGAATCTGTGTTGCATAATTGTATTTATACTCAAGTGAGCTCACAACTGTCAGACGCTCAATATGGCTTTCGGCCGGGTCGCAGTACGGGGGGTAACTTGTTGTCATTTGTTAACTATCTGTCGCCCGTCATTGATGCTGGAGGACAGGTGGATGTGGCGTATTTTGACTTCCGGAAAGCTTTTGACACCGTGGATAACGATGTACTTTTGTGCAAACTCTCTGCTATGGGATTCACACCGCACTTGCTTAAGTTCTTTGCTAGTTACCTTGGCGAGCGCCGACAGTACGTAGAGTTTGGGGGACATGAATCCAGACCTTATTACACGTTCTCCGGTGTAAATCAGGGAAGTAATATTGGACCTTTGGAATTCATTTTAATAATTAATGACCTACCTACAGTTGTGAAAGAGGCGAAGTGTCTACTGTTTGCAGATGACTTGAAATTATTTCTAAAAGTTGAGGACACTGCAGACTGTAATCAGCTCCAGTCTGACATTGATAACGTAGTCCAATGGAGTAAATCCAACAAGCTGCATTTTAATATTAAAAAGTGTTGTGTGATGAGCTATAGCCGGGCGCGTGCTCCATTACAGCATCAGTACGAGATGGACAGCGAAGTTATGCCGCGTGTCTCAACTGTACGAGACCTGGGCGTACAGATGGTATCTGAGCTGACGTTCCGCAAACACATAGTTGAGATGTGCGGCAGGGCTTTCAGAAATCTTGGTTTCATCTTGAGACAGTGTAAGGATTTTACCGATACTGCAGCTGTTAAAGTTTTATACAATGCACTGGTGAGGAGCCATCTAGAAACAAGTGCAATCATTTGGAATCCGCATGAAGGGAAATACAGCCTCATGTTGGAAAAAATTCAAAACAAATTTGCTAGATTTCTTTACCGTAAGCAGTATGGGGTTTATCCTTTTTATCCCCTGATGTACCCGAGTCTGTTCGTCCTGGGCATGGTCGGGTACACCAGGCTGGCAGTAAGAAGGGACGTCGCGCTGGTCAAGTACGTGGCGAGTGTACTGTTAGGGTTGCTGCACCACCCGGAGGTGCTGGCAGAGCTGCGGCTGCGCGCGCCGGACGGGTGTGTAGGTGCGCGCCGCCGCCCCGCTCTGTTAGACGTGCCAGCGGCTAGGACAAACCTACTCAAGTTTGCCCCTATGTCACGAGCCGCACGTATTATTAACATTAGTACAGTATCGGAGGATATATTTGGGCAAAACCTGCCGAGATTCATTCAAAAGGCACAATTATTAATTGAAAAAGGTCTGATATTATAATATCAGACCTTTTTCAATGATTGATTCAAGCCATGTGGGCGGGGTTCCAGCAGCGTTATATCGTTGTTGCAATTTTGCTTAAATGGCAGGTGATTTTATTTTATTTTTATAAATGAATAGACGTAGTGACTTATAACATCGCCTTGGATGATTCTGTAAAGGTGTTATAATTGTGGTTTTAAATAAATAAATAAAAAAATAAATAAATTTCTGTTTTAATAGTTACTTGTTACTGTTATTGGTTTTGTTGCTACTCATAGTAAGTAAGTATGCATATTACTATGAGTAGCGAGTCAATATACGAGAGAATATTTGAGATAGTTAACTAATAAGCATTGCATATCTATAGGTAGGTGTATATTTATATCTATAGGTAGGTGTATAGCCTTAGTTCACTCGCCAAACTCAAGGTGGCAGCACTTTCCATACATGCAAATTTTACCACAGAGTTGTTACTCTTTTCATATATAGTTACTTTACTCTTTGCGGCAGTGTCAGTCTATGGGCAGTGTCGCTACACGGGCGTTTACGCACACATACGCACGTTAGCACGTATTATGTTTGGAAATTTGAATATGCGATTTACAAAGAATCTATTGTTTAGATTAAAAAATTAAAACACTAGCATTTTAGTATGTTGCTTGTAGAATATTCTGACAAAAAATCAGAATGATTGTATGTATATTACTATGGATTTTATTGTAAAAAGTACATTTTTAGAGGTATATTCATGATTTTTTTCTATCGTATCAAATTAGTTGAATCATGTTTTCAGCACACTATCTATCTAGCATATATCCTGAAGAATATCATATATTTTTCTGATTATGTTTACTGCAGTCGATCATATACTTTTATTGTTTCTAAAACTTGCATTTAGCTCTTGTAAGCCCCTTAATTTCCACTATCAAAATTAAAATTCATGAAAAACCGGTTTCCCGCATAAACCGGTAAAAACCGGTAAAGTGCAAACCTTAACCTAAATCGATTTCGGTTTGGGGTCAATGACCGTAACCGGTTAAGAATTTCAACTGGTTTCCGAGCCCTGTCCGGACAGTGTAGACTTGGGAAAGTAGGTAACTATAACAATCACAACCACCACCCCAAGAGAATGATACTGGAACTGGCTAACAACTGCCCTTCGAATCATATGGTTCTCTCAAGTTGCCTTGGACTTTGAAATACACTCCAGTAAAATATGTCGATTTTAGCAGGAAATACCAAGACTTCTACTCAGGGACTTAAAAACACTTTCATAATGGTTACAGAATTATAAGTGTTACATATTGAATTGAACTACTAAACTATCATCATTAAACGGTGTTATAATCCTACATTAACAGAATCAAATATGTAACCCTTATAAATGTGTTTTAAATATGTTAATTAACCCAAAACACTTTTAAAAGTGTAACAGTAACCGGTGCAACCGGTAAACGGCGTTGCCAAACTAGCCGCAATCCCTACTGGATTCGTATGGCAGGCATCGCGGCTGAGGGTAGGAGGCCGCGGCGGGAGAGGAGTGCCGGTATTGCGGTGCGCCGCTCTCCCTACCTTCCGCGGTCTTGACGGGGTCGCCACCGTCTGATGGCGGTCGCGGTGGGGCCGCAGGGGAAGAGGAGTGTTGGTACGACGTTGGCCGCTCTCCCTATCCTCTGCAGCCGAAAATTGGCAGGCGGCGGGGCCGATGACCTGACCCGTCGCAGGGGGACCAAGGGTGCCCAGACAAGGGGTCGTCTGGTGCCCATGTGCAGGTTTGGTCCCTGGGGTGGTCACGGCGTGATATGTGTTCTGGTGCGTCGGTGATAGGGAGGGAGTAGGTACTCCCCCCAGAGGAGGGTCCGGTGACGGATTGTCGCGGCGGGTTCACGGATGAGTGCTAACGCGTGCCCGTGTTCCCGCCGTAAGCGGCAGAGGAGGACACCGTGGAGTTTTAGTGGGTTAGAATCCCACATAACTGCACTATCTCCCCGTGATAGTGCAGAATGCATGAGCATTTCTCCACGTAAAAAAAAAGGCTATTTTGCCATCGCCGCGTCTGTCCGCCGCGCGTTTTTGCGGTACCTTAAGGGAGGGTTCACATCTGACGGAAAATACGTCGGGCGTAACTGTGATTGTTCCCTCGACGCACTAACGCATCATCGGTTGAGTGTGAACGGTCAAGTGTCCGCGTCTGTCCGCCGCGCGTTTTTGCGGTACCTTAAGGGAGGGTTCACATCTGACGGAAAATACGTCGGGCGTAACTGTGATTGTTCCCTCGACGCACTAACGCATCATCGGTTGAGTGTGAACGGTCAAGTGTTTTTCTATAAATTTGTCTGTTCTGGCGTTACGCGACCGATAATACGCGACGTATTTTCCGTCAGATGTAAACCCTCCCTAAAATTATACCTACACATGCTTATTTCTGTTACACATTAACACATATAAAAGGTTAGGTACACTTTGATTCTGTAACGTTATTGTATCTGTTAGGTACATTTAGAAGGGTTTTTCTTTTAAAACTGTTTTAAAAAACTGATAAAAACACTTATTACGGTTACAGTTTGAGGCCCTGCTTCTATGAGTTGAACTTCGACAGAATCATGCCACTGAGTTTAACCTTCAAGCGCGTGCGGCGTCGAATCGACCGCACTCGATACATTTTAGTTCTTAATACCGTTATTTCTTGTCGCATGTATTTCCCATCACTAGTAGCCTGTCATTGTTTCACTGTGACGAAATAAACTGTTTACCTGCCCTCCCCGCATCCTCCGCCTGTTAGTCCCGGCCCGGGACTAACAGGCGCAGGCGTCGAAATAACGCAAGCACGCAAAGTTAGAGGTACCTATAAGAAAATCTATGATGCCAAATTGCTTACTAATCCAAAGAAAATTAGAATATTATTTTAATTATATAATCTTGTTTTATGTCCTAACGTATTTTTAATGTGATAAAAACAAAAAAATAAATGATTATGAAATAATTCGTGTTTTAAATCCCTGAAATATCCCATAGGTTTTATGGTTATGCGCGATCGCCGCGCGCCGCGCTGCGCGCTGGATGGCGTTACATAAGACCGCGCGCCCGCTTGAAAGGTAAACGTAAACCGTAGGTGGGTCATATTCAAAATAATTGTAAGTTACGGATAGGAAACAGATATGAATATTATTTTATTGTAACCAGAACATGTGTCCAGAACATCCATCGGTTTCTTAGTAAACTTCAACTATATCCGACGCTCCTGTATACTTAATTCCTTTGTTGACTGTACATAATTTTCACAGAACAATGCATAATAAGATTCTGAGGAATTAAAAAGGTTAATACAAACTAAGTCAATGCACTTGATGCTGACCTTACACCCACGAGCTCATAAAGTAATAACATATATTTATATCAATGGTACCCAATCATTCCGTAATTTCGGCGAATTCTGACCCTTGATATAATAATCGGCTGCAGAAAATTGGATATGGTAGCAATCGTCATCTGCTTAGCCTTCTCCCAACTATGTTGGGGTCAGCTTCCAGTCTAACCGGATGCAGCTGAATACCCAGTGTTTTACATGGAGCGACTGCCTATCTGATCTCCGCAACCCAGTTACTGGGTAATACAATACCCCTTGGTAAGACTGGTTGTCCGACTTTCGGGCTTCTGACGACCCGTAACGACTGTCAAAGATCTACGCGAATGGATATGGTAGCAAATGTATGCCTAATATTACAGTAGGTACCTACATACCTATATTTTATAGGCAGATCGCTTTACTTACCCTAGGGGCATTTGCTACCAAAAAATTCTGCAAAGACAATAACCTAGATAAAAATTAAATTTAAAATTTAAAAAAAATCTTATGGAAGTCGGGGGACCTCAGAATAGAAGGTGTTCCACAGAACGGTCCCCCGACTTCCATAAGATTTTTTTAAATTTATTTTTTTATTTCATGCTTTTTGTAGGGACTCCTTAATTTTTGTATTTCATTTCTTTTATTTTCTTCCGTTTTAAGATTCTGGTGATTTGGTGTTTAATCAGGTTTTTTATCCGTCAAAAAATATTGATTAATTTATAGTTGAAGAATAATTTTTAAGACTAAACAGATTTTTTTGTTTTATTATATTTTTCAAGTTTTTAGTTTTCATTTCGTTAGGTAGTTAATATTCCTCATTCCCTTTCAATATAGTGTAAATTATTCTACTTGTCAAGCCTTTGCATTTGATACCTATATATTGAAGGAGTTGTGAAAAAAAAAATGAAATTCGCCATTTTGTGGTGGCGGCCATCTTGGATTTGAAATTTTTGATAGTGTATAGTATTCTACTAGTCAAGCCCTTTCATTTGATATCCATATTGAGGGAATTGTGAAAAAATATGTTATCCGCCATTTTGTAGCGGCGGCCATCTTGGACTGATTTTCATCTAACATAGCTAAGAACACTCCCGACTAATACACCTTTCAAACAAAAAAAACTAAATCAAAATCGGTTCATCCGTTCGGGAGCTACGATGCCACAGACAGACACACACACACACACACACACACACGTCAAACTTATAACACCCCGTCGTTTTAGCGTCGGGGGTTAAAAATAGGAGATTATCAATCCGTCCGACACTCATTGCAAATGTGGTGCTCCTGCGGGGCAATTGCATAACACATTGTCATTAGGAATCTGCTTCATTTTGACTGTTCAACAACATTCATTGCGTTATTTATACGTATTGAACAGACCAATTGTTCGAACTTATGAAGCAATGGATTAGCAATTTGCTTCAAAATTATTCAGATTCCGAATTGTTACGCAATTAGGGTGCGGGTCATACGGAGTACATAATAGCTGTGTTCATAAACACAGATAATAAAATGTATTATAAGTTGATTTTTGAGTGACCAAAAACTTATAAATATCGAAAATATCCTAATAAGTTTTTGGTTGCAATGGAATTTAACTTTGCTAATACGACATTCAGTTTGTTGTTCCATAAATTGAAAATTATCTCAATTTCTTGACTCTAAAGTCTTAGTTGCTAGTGTCCCATGTGTCTGTACCTAGACCTGCTCTTTTGACAAACTGATACTGCAAATAGGCGAGTTAAGACCAGCGAACGCTCGCACTAATTAGATATACTTAGTAAAAATGACAAAGCGCTACCTGCCCCTCCCCCACCGCTCACATACCTAAGGTGCGGCCAACTAGTTCCGCGCGGACTATAGTTATAATCACCCCCCCTCGTCGGGATGTTTTTCATTCGACAAATTATTGAGGATCTTTTTATATAACCTCAATTTTGGTCGATGATTTTTTAATTACAATACAACAATTCTATTGAAACAATAATTGTTTTTAAAAAGTGATGAGATATAAAGTTGAAACTTGAAACCTTCTAAATACAGATGAATTCTCTTTAGAGAGTGATTTAGTGAGAATTTAACTTCGTTTACACTTTCCTCTGATAGTCTTGGAATAGGCTAATACTTCTACTGGAGCCGAACAATTAAGAAAGTACACCTCCTGTCAATACGAAAAGAAGAAGAAGCGCATTTTCGCCAAGATGTCGTGTCGCAAATAGCGTGTTGTCTTAAATACTCAGTTGTAGCATCTAGGTTACAATCAGCATTCCGCCAACGTCCAATAATTGACGTATTTCTAACGCTAATTACAAATTACAGCGGTGTTGTTTCTTTGCCATCAAATGCGGATACAAAGATTAACTAATGCGTCTGTAGAAAGTGATTTACTTGAAAAAGAAAGATCGGAATCAAAAGGAGTAGGTAAGTAGCAGGTGGCGATGGCGTTCTGTAGTTTCTGCTTACCCCAGTGGGACGAAAGCGTGAGTTTATGCATGTATGTACACTGTACAGTCAACAAGAGAGATAAGTAGGTATGCAGGATCGTCGGATATAGTTGAAGTTTAGTAAGAAACCGATGGATGTTGTCGACTGAAATTTAATTTGATAAATGAGCTTTTTGTTTTCTATTAATAAAATTAAATTTTATTCGAGAACATCCATCGGTTTCTTAATAAACGTCAACTATATCCTACCGATCCTGCATACTTATCTCTTTTGTTGACTGTACATACGGACGCCAGCACATCAAGCTACCTGAAACTGTCAAATTTTCCCAATCAACCTTCAACCTTATGCTTTAGCGATAAAGTTGAAAATCTATCAGATTGTAGTAGTTTGATGTGCTGGCGTTTGTATAAAGTTCACAATTTATTATTTTGATGCTTTTGATGGATTTTTCTGGATTTCTCGAAACTACCGAAATAAGTAGGTAGGTAAAGAATGAAAAGAGCAGGTTTTGGATAAGAAAGCAAACTCGCGAATAGGGTGCCATGCCCTATTATTGTTTGCTAAGCTAAAGTTCCATGGCAAAATAACGGACCGTCTGTGTTTTTAATCAAAATCAAAAGTCATCTATTCAAACTAGGCTCAGAATCAGCATTTTTTTCACGACGGAATGAAACAAGACAGCTCCAACACGCCCGCGCGCCCCTCACCACTCCCTAGTGCTGTAGCTGGAATGACGAAGTGTCACAAGTTGTGACACTTCTCACAACACAATAAACTTCCAGCAGCATTATCTCGCAACTTTCCTAAGACACTCCTAGGTAGGTATATTAGCGTTCTGACAGATAGACAAAATCTTTGCTTAGGGGGGAAGCGCTAAGGTAGCCCCATAATCAGCCTATAATGTTCCCACTGCTGGGACACAGGCCTCCTCTCGGTGAGAGGGAGTGGGCTGTAATCCACCACGCGGGCCCAGTGCGGGTTGGTAGATGTCACATGTCTTCGAATTTTTTGGTTCTAGGACATGCCGGTTTCCTCACGATGTTTTCCTTCACCGTTTTGAGAGCAGTGGTGATGAAATAATTTACACAAAGTAAAGCGCCTGTCTGGGTTCGAACCTACGACCTACAACTCGTAAGTCGCGGCCGTTACCACTTGGCCAAATTCAAATTTTCTTAAGTTTTTTGCAATTTGGCGCTTTCGCCTGAAACTGACGCCTCCGCAATTATTCGAAATGCTTTAGGACAGGCTGCCCTCATATGGCGTGCTGGATTACTGCATAAATTAATCGTTTATTGCTAACTTTTACGTAGTATGTATACCCACCTAATCCCTTTGTCTCTAAAGTTGACTAATGGAGGGGTATGATAAACACGGGATCAGACCGGAATAACTCAAAATTTTGTACCTTAAGAGGAAATGCGGTCGGAGAAGGATGCATGTCCTATCCTACGGGCACGTCTTCCCTACCATTACCGCGCCTCTCGGTCTATTCCTTGATATGCAATGGTCGCTGTAGCACCATGAACATGAGGCTACAAACCAGTGCGAATCTTGGGGTTCATTCGATTAATCGAGTCTGGTTTAACCACACTGGTCGCCGGTCGGTGCAATTCATTAAGAGGAATTGCGGTCGGAGAGACTTGAAAAATTCTAAGTAAAAAGTCATAATTCGAGGTTTAGCTCTCGCCTATTTCCTTCTCCAATATTGAACGAATTTAAAAGATATTTCATAAACTGAATAAGAAGGATGTAAACTGTGTTCCTATGTTATTCTTTTTTTATTAATAGTTGTCAAATTTGTACACTAGGCCTCTGTCGACAGCGGTTAAAATCGGAACTTTTTGAGGGTTCTAGTGCTTACAAAAATAATGCATCATTAAAAAGGAAAACATAGGGACATAGAAGTAGTTAATATTTATTATTCTGTAAAAAAATCTTTGTTTTATAGTCACTAAACAGAAAGAAAACAGGCGAGAGGGTTTCTATGGAGAATATGACCACCCGCATTTCCTCTTTATAGGTAAGTAACACTAGACATTTTCACAGAATGTGTACCTACTACTACTATGGCCGCTATTACCGGTATACACAGCAAATAATACAAGAAAAGTGTTTTTTTCTCGATCTTAGTAATGGCAATAATGACAATGACTTAAGCCTCAGACACATAACCGTGTCGAGTTGTGTCGTGCCTCGGGATACATCAATCAAAAGAATCTGTTCAGGACTACGTCAAATCACGAGTTTTGATTGGCTAACACTCCGTCAGAAGGCGTCACGACACGATATAACACAGTAATATAAATCCGGTTTTATTGTACGGTGGTTCGGACTCGCGTCCGACCCGTACTTGGCTGCTACTAAATTTGAAAGGTCGAAGATGTTTGCCTATAAGTACCAACAAGAAGTGACACCCTGGTGCATGCCGCCATAAACTCTCAAGTTATACTGTACCTACGTCTTACGTGACGGCCATCTTCAAACTATAATTTCATGGTCTGCCAATTTTTATGAATGCAGCTGTTATAAATCATGGTGTGGGATGTTCTGAAAACGTTAAAAAAAATGTTTAACATTGAGTGATGAAGTGTTGATATATTGTGCCAATCACACGGACGCTTGCATTTCATAAAATTCTTGCAATAGCTTCTCTGTGCTCGTCTGTGTTAACTTTTTTCAGAAAACTGGTTCGGATTTCGGTCTAACGAGCCTGAGAGCCTTGTCTCGTAAGTCCGTCAACGAATATACGGGCCCGTCCTAAAATAGAGGACCCGTTTTGACGGGTTCTCTATTTACAAGAGCAGGAATAGCAGTAGTTCGCAGAGCGATGGCAATCTCCAGCGAAAGAGCCAAAATGGTCTCCGACACACGACACCCTTTGCACGACAACATCCTTGTGCCACAAAGGCTGAAAAGCCGCAACTGTTTTTTAAAGTGTGTCCTTCCACTCACTGGTGAACCATCACAAGAGAGACTGAGGCTGTGGCAAGACAGTGCTTCCTTACCCAGACCGTTCGTCCCACCCGCTGAAGACCTCCCACCTGGACATGAGCTACCTTGGGTAACGTGGAAGTCTTTAAACAGACTCCGGACCCAGGTTGGCCGAAGCAAGGAAAACCTTTTCAGGTGGAGATTCATAGACGACTCCGCCTTGGAGTGTAAATGTGGTGCTGTTCCACAAACGATGGGACACTTAATGTCGTGTCCTGCGTGTCCTGTCAGCTGCACGTTGCAGGAGCTGATGGACGCTGGTGGAGGCGCCAAACAGTGGCCGAATTCTGGGCCGAGTATATTTAGATTGCTATCGACACGCAAAGAAGTGTCAAAAAAAAAAATTTCGGACGTGCAAAAACACATCAGTCGTAAGTTCGTAACGACAACTGTCAAATCGTGTTGTCATTCATTATTAGTTCGGAACTAATCTTGTGTCCGTAAGTGACACGGAATAGTAAATACCCGTAACTTCGACCAAAACTACGGACAACGTGCTTATTATAGGGAGAGTAGACTCTGTGATTCGGAATTGGGAAGATATCATAATCACTTGCAGTGCAGCTTACGACGTGCAATGGACCCAGACAAATATAAATTTCTTATATTATGAGTAGGCTACACTTCAGTGGTACAGTCGCCAGCACATCAAGCTACCCGAAACTGTTAAATTTTCCCAATTAACTTTGAACCTTAAGCTTTAGCGATTAAGTTGAAAATCTATTAAAGATTGTAGTAGGTAGTAGCTTGATGTGATGGCGTCTGTGCAAAAAACCTATTGAAACTCCGTACTAAAGCGCGGTCACTGTCGGACTGCATAGAAAAGAAAGAGAAGTGCGATGACACAACGCTGGTAATTTATTGCAAAATAAGAAGCAATAAAAATGTAAAAAAAAATTGTAAGGTCCTGTAGTCTGTAAAATAAATGTCGCAGCGAGCGCTGCCAAAAGGCGAAAGCAAAGAGTAAAATAATATAGAGGCGAAAGTTTGTGAGTGCGTGGGGGTGTGTGTGGGGGGGTGTGTTTATATGTTTGTTACTTCTTCACGCTCAAACGGCTGGACCAATTTTGATAAAATATTTTATAGCTGACACCCTGGATTAACATAATTATAGGCAATTTTTTATCCCGATATTCCCACGGGATCGAAACTTATGCGGGTAAAACCGCGGGGCGAAGCTAGTAGTATTATAATAATAATACGGGGAGCTAGTATTCTGATAGGGCCCGCTGTGATGTCACGGGCAGTTACAGAAATAATAAAATAGATATACCTAATTATGTAAAATATTAGCAAATAACATAATAATGGATTGTGTGGGGAATGATATGAAAGAGAAGGGAGTGAATGATAGCGTGACGGTTGACAGGGGAGAATGGAAGAAGAAAACGTGTTGCGCCGACCCCAAGTAACATGGGATAAGGGCAGGAAGATGATGATTAGCAAATAACATAAAATATTAATTTTTAATCCGCGCCAGAGTAATGAGGTTACCATTACTTGTATATGCCATTATGTAGATATCGTTAGCATCATTGTTCGTGCAGGCTATTCTGCTTACATACATACTTGCTGAACGCATTCCAACGACAATGTTTAGCGCGGTTGACCGTGACGTCAACCTGCGTACCGTATATTATCTACTAAATAGTTCCCTAGGAACCTACGGTCAGTAACCAAGGATATTATGATGGACACGGAACGTCCGCAGTTCCGCACTGCTGTAATGATGACCGAAAAAATTGTAGGAAATCTGCTGCTGTAAGACCCTACTATGTACAGTCAACAAAAGAGATAGGGATGCAGGATCGTCGGATATAGTTGAAGTTTAGTAAGAAACCGATGGATGTTCTCGATTAAAATTTAATTTTATTAAAAGAAAACAAACAGCTCATTTTCAATATGTAAATACTTACCGACATATAAAGGTAAAGCACCTTATGAAGTCAGCCCCTGGATGTCAACAGGGGTGACCCTCTTGGGCTAGTCATTTTTAGTTTGTCATTAAATCTAATTATTCGACAGCTAAATTCTAAATTCAACGTACGGTGTACTTACCTATTTAGATGACGGAAACCTAGGAGATGATGTAGCGGTCTTAAAAGATTAAACATTTTTTAGATCTATCGGCGTAGACCTTATCCTTTCAAAATGTGAAATTTTTCATCTCCAAACCACTGGTGAAGGAAGATGCGACCGACGATGTAACGCACGTGATGGTGAGGGATGATGCGGCCGACGATGTAACGCACGTGATGGTGAGGGATGATGCGGCCGACGATGTAACGCACGTGATGGTGAGGGATGATGCGGCCGACGATGTAACGCACGTGATGGTGAGGGATGATGCGACCGACGATGTAACGCACGTGATGGTGAGGGATGATGCGGCCGACGATGTAACGCACGTGATGGTGAGGGATGATGCGGCCGACGATGTAACGCACGTGATGGTGAGGGATGATGCGACCGACGATGTAACGCACGTGATGGTGAGGGAAGATGCGGCCGACGATGTAACGCACGTGATGGTGAGGGAAGATGCGGCCGACGATGTAACGCACGTGGTGGTGAGGGAAGATGCGGCCGACGATGTAACGCACGTGATGGTGAGGGAAGATGCGGCCGACGATGTAACGCACGTGATGGTGAGGGAAGATGCGGCCGACGATGTAACGCACGTGATGGTGAGGGAAGATGCGGTCGACGATGTAACGCACGTGATGGTGAGGGAAGATGCGGCCGACGATGTAATGCACGTGGTGGTGAGGGATGATGCGGCCGACGATGTAACGCACGTGATGGTTATCTGGTATAATCCAAACCCAAGTTAAGAAGGTTCAAAAATACAACGAAGTGCTTCGAGAAAAGGTAGGTAGTGCCCTTGCGCTTCGCTTGGCTCGTCTTGGCGGGGGCACTCCCGTGCTCCCAGATGTTGCACCGATCTCAAATAAATTGCGATAAGGGCAAGATAATGATGATGTAGATAGCACATCACCGTACCACCGCACCGCACCGTTTCGTTCGTTATATGGAACAGGCTGAATGGAAATTAAATGAGGGATTTTCCTTTTCTTTTTTTTTAACTCTACCCTAGTCGCTGGATAGATGGCGCTGACCTTGGTAAGTTACTGCAAGGAACGGAACTTCACATCATTTTTTGATTATTTCACTTGGATGTAATTTTGAGATCGTAAACGAAAGCAAACGAAAGTGTCAGTCAACGAGCGTATGTGACGTGACGCAATGTTTTTTTTCCAAGCGTTTTGCCTTTGTCACCTAGTAACGTAGTCAGTACAACGCCATCTACAGAGTTCTTGGAAACTATATTTTTTTTAATACTCAAAAAGAAAACCTCTCATTGTGCAATTACAACGCACACTCCGAAATGTAACCGATGAATCACAGGTATGCGCATCTTCGACAGTGAAAACATCGCCGTATACCGTATGTATACATCCCTACATTGTATATCTCTTAAGAACTTGACTTTGTTTAGAAGATGTATTTCCAAATACTAACGTACAACATCCACTTAGTATTTGTGTTTACGCATACTTTAAATCAATTTATGTATAAAGGCAGTCGTTAGTGGCCACTGCAGCACTGTCACAGCTTGATACTGTGCTTGTCACGTTAGTCGGTGGTCGTGGTCAACATCGATAGCAATTGCAGTGTGTTTATTAACTAAACGCGTTTACGACTAATCATCGGAATTTAATAAGTAACGAGGAAACACGAACAAAGGTCTCGGCGATGAATAGAATGATGTGGTATGTCTTGTTTTAATCATAATGAAAACAACGGAGAATAAGATGACGTATTCTTGGGGTCTCCAAACTGTTTTAGTTCGTGGCCTGCTTTAGACTTTAGACCAATAAATTTGAATTGTATTTATGGGTTATTATTCTGTAAAGTCTTTATTACGAGCACATCTTTCTTTATTACCATACAACTTTGTACAGACGCCAGCACATCAAGCTACCCGAAACTGTCAAATTTTCCCAATCGACTTTGAACCTTATACTTTAGCGATAAAGTTGAAAATCTATTAAATAAATTTGACAGATTGTAGTAGCTTGATGTGCTGGCGTCTGTACCATCATTTGACTAATAACTTAATAAGAAAGCAATTGTTTCAGGCTAACAACTGCCCTTGGAATCATACAGTTGTCTCAAGTTGCCCGCACGATGTGGATATACGCTCCATTATATTATGTCAATGACTACTTCTTCGACAGAATCGTTCCACTGAGTATAAATGAAAACAGAAACGATAGGGCTACGAACTACGCCATAGGAGTACATATATCTTCTGATCGAATACTGACTTCATTCAATCCCTTTAGGAGAATTATAAGGAATAGATCTATGCTCTACCGCTTATATGCACCAAGTCTTGTGGCACGCGAGTTTAATGAAAGAGAATGGCGTTGGTATTATTATATGGCTATAAGCCGCCTCGCCTGCGGCCGTCAAATTCAGGATTTACCTGATGAAGTAATTACTAAAGGTGACTTGTGGCACGGGCCGGGCAACAGGAACTGCCCATTACACGATTTACTAGTGTTCAGAATAAATAATGATTTGAAAGTAAGCACTGAGGATACAAAAGATTACACTCCTTATGACTTCAGTAGAGATAAGCATGGAATATTTTTGACAGAGCTCGCGGAACAATACGACCGTATTGGTGACAACTTTAAATTTTGTGCGGTTGTTGATGGGTATAAATTAAAAGTTACTTATTACACGGAAGATGACGATGCACTGTTGGATTGTGACGAGTGGCTGCCACGAGACTGGGGATATTTTTTTTGCATACGAAATAAAAATAAATACAAGAAGGTGACATCAGGCGCAATGTTAGTGTCAAATGAAAAGTTATTCGGTGTGGCTAGTTTTGTATTATCTAGAGGAGAAGAAAGCATAATCGTATTCACAGACATCAGACCTTATTATGATCTCATTCAAAATACCTGCACCTATAATGATTCAGACGAAGTGCGCCCAAAACGGTTTCTGCACTACGGCTATGATTTAAAAAGAGCGGTTAAGAGGACTACAAGAGCTAAGTGTCCTTGAGAAACGCAAGCACACATATACACAATCGACGCGAACGCCATCTAACGACAACGCCCATCACAATTATGACTTAAAGCATACATGAAATTTAGAAGTAATGGTTTTGCGAGATTACGCCCGGAACAAGTAGTTATGACAACAAAATTATTACCTAACCGACTTCTAAAAAGGACGAGGTTCTCAATTCGGATGTTTGTTTTTTGTTTATTGTTAAAAAAATAAATATTCAGTAAATAATAAAATGCTCACTTTTTAATTTCGTTCGGAATTTTTTGAACGGAATTTTTCACTTTATTTCCCATATTTCCAAATGATAATTGATAACAAATTATTACGCTATTTTGACTTAAAAGTATTTTATATTTACACGAAAAAAATATTTACGGAAAGAAGATAATGCAAATAATAATAAACAATGAATTTACAAATAAAACTTTACAAAAACATAACAATCTTGGTGGACATAATGCGGCGAAAAGAGCGACACGTCCGTTTAGCATCAGGCCTCGGCCGGCAGTGTCGCTACACGGGCGTTTACGCACACATACGCACGATTATGTTTGGAAATTTGAATATGCGATTTACAAAGAATCTATTGGTTAGATTAAAAAATTAAAACACTAGCATTTTAGTATGTTGCTTGTAGAATATTCTGACAAAAAATCAGAATGATTGTATGTATATTACTATGGATTTTATTGTAAAAAGAAATTTTTTAGAGGTATATTCATGATTTTTTTCTATCGTATCAAATTAGTTGAATCATGTTTTCAGCACACTATCTATCTAGCATATATCCTGAAGAATATCATATATTTTTCTGATTATGTTTACTGTAGTCGATCATATACTTTTATTGTTTCTAAAAGTTGCATTTAGCTCTTGTAAGCCCCTTAATTTCCACTATCAAAATTTATGAAAAACCGGTTTCCCGCATAAACCGGTAAAAACCGGTAAAGTGCAAACCTTAACCTAAATCGATTTCGGTTTGGGGTCAATGACCGTAACCGGTTAAGAATTTCAACTGGTTTCCGAGCCCTGTCCGGACAGTGTAGACTTGGGAAAGTAGGTAACTATAACAATCACAACCACCACCCCAAGAGGATGATACTGGAACTGGCTAACAACTGCCCTTCGAATCATATGGTTCTCTCAAGTTGCCTTGGACTTTGAAATACACTCCAGTAAAATATGTCGATTTTAGCAGGAAATACCAAGACTTCTACTCAGGGACTTAAAAACACCTTCATAATGGTTACAGAATTATAAGTGTTACATATTGAATTGAACTACTAAACTATCATCATTAGACGGTGTTATAATCCTACATTAACAGAATCAAATATGTAACCCTTATAAATGTGTTTTAAATATGTTAATTAACCCAAAACACTTTTAAAAGTGTAACAGTAACCGGTGAAACCGGTAAACGGCGTTGCCAAACTAGCCGCAATCCCTACTGGATTCGTATGGCAGGCATCGCGGCTGAGGGTAGGAGGCCGCGGCGGGAGAGGAGTGTATTGCGGTGCGCCGCTCTCCCTACCTTCCGCGGCCTTGCCGGGGTCGCCACCGTCTGATGGCGGACGCGGTGGGGCCGCAGGGGAAGAGGAGTGTTGGTACGACGTTGGCCGCTCTCCCTATCCTCTGTAGCCGAAAATTGGCAGGCGGCGGGGCCGATGACCTGACCCGTCGCAGGGGGACCAAGGGTGCCCAGACATGGGGTCGTCTGGTGCCCATGTGCAGGTTTGGTCCCTGGGGTGGTCACGGCGTGATATGTGTTCTGGTGCGTCGGTGATAGGGAGGGAGTAGGTACTCCCCCCAGAGGAGGGTCCGGTGACGGATAGTCGCGGCGGGTTCACGGATGAGTGCTAACGCGTGCCCGTGTTCCCGCCGTAAGCGGCAGAGGAGGACACCGTGGAGTTTTAGTGGGTTAGAATCCCACATAACTGCACTATCTCCCCGTGATAGTGCAGAATGCATGAGCATTTCTCCACGTAAAAAAAAAGGCTATTTTGCCATCGCCGCGTCTGTCCGCCGCGCGTTTTTGCGGTACCTTAAGGGAGGGTTCACATCTGACGGAAAATACGTCGGGCGTAACTGCGATTGTTCCCTCGACGCACTAACGCATCATCGGTTGAGTGTGAACGGTCAAGTGTTTTTCTATACATTTGTCTGTTCTGGCGTTACGCGACCGATAATACGCGACGTATTTTCCGTCAGATGTAAACCCTCCCTAAAATTATACCTACACATGCTTATTTCTGTTACACATTAACACATATAAAAGGTTAGGTACACTTTGATTCTGTAACGTTATTGTATCTGTTAGGTACATTTAGAAGGGTTTTTCTTTTAAAACTGTTTTAAAAAACTGATAAAAACACTTATTACGGTTACAGTTTGAGGCCCTGCTTCTATGAGTTGAACTTCGACAGAATCATGCCACTGAGTTTAACCTTCAAGCAGGCGTGCGGCGTCGAATCGACCGCACTCGATACATGTATTTCCCATCACTAGTAGCCTGTCATTGTTTCACGAATTGACGAAATAAACTGTTTACCTGCCCTCCCCGCATCCTCCGGAGTGCAGAGGTCGCATTTGTTTTAGTCACGGGCCGGCCGGCGATTTGGCATCATAGATTTTCTTATAGGTACCTCTAACTTTGCGCCTGTTAGTCCCGGCCCGGGACTAACAGGCGCAGGCGTCGAAATAACGCAAGCACGCAAAGTTAGAGGTACCTATAAGAAAATCTATGATGCCAAATTGCTTACTAATCCAAAGAAAATTAGAATATTATTTTAATTATATAATTTTGTTTTATGTCCTAACGTATTTTTAATGTGATCAAAACAAAAAAATAAATGATTATGAAATAATTCGTGTTTTAAATCCCTGAAATATCCCATAGCGCGATCGCCGCGCGCCGCGCTGCGCGCTGGATGGCGTTACATAAGACCGCGCGCCCGCTTGAAGGGTAAACGTAAACCGTAGGTGGGTCATATTCAAAATAATTGTAAGTTACGGATAGGAAACAGATATGAATATTATTTTATTGTAACAGAAAGGAATTATTAGGGCAAGTTTAAATAGCACACGTTTATAACAGGCTACGAGTGCGAAGCCGGTGTGGGTCGCTAGGTGGGTAGGTACCTAATGAAATAACATTTTGGTGATCGTATTTTAGTTAGTATAATTGCCATAAATTCATCATCATCATTGCCATAAATGCCTTATCTCCGAAACTACTGAGACTAAAATTTTGAAAAAAAATCTAGACAATAGTTCTATACTTATTACTTATAGATTACATGAAAACCTATAGATAAGGATTCTAGGGTCTGAAAATAACATGGTAAATCTCCCATTCTCCCAAGTTTGTTCTTGGGATAAGTTGATCCCAGCTACGGAACCCTACATTGTGCATGGTCCTACAGGACGCCCTTAGCCGGTTTTTGAAAATTGCAAATCTTTAGTAGGTTGTATGAGGATCAAAATGTGATACGCGGCGATGGTAGTGTAGATATTAATAATAATACGAAAGGATTCTAATGATTAGAATTATGTAAAGCCCTATTTGTTACGGTCATGAATCTTATTTTAATCACCATACAACTTTACACTGACCTGTAAATTGCAAAAAACCTGAGTCAATTTGAATTTCGCGGGTAACCTTGGCGCATCCCCCTTAACTGATACTGAGACGGCCGACGAGAGGCTGGGTACGCCTCGGCGAGGCTGCGCGGTTAGTATAAAAGGCTCAAGCAGTGAGGACTGAGGATACGCAGTAAAACATGCACACACAGACTTTACATGGCACAGCAATGCAATACATGGCACATTATACGCAAACTTTACATACCTACTTCAAATAACTTTAAGTAAGTAAAAAAAATGTTTTGGCTAACCTGCGGTGCAGTAAGTATTAATATTTATTTTCATTAATTCATACATGAGACAATGTGAATAACGCCTAATCATTCATATCTGTTACCTACGTAACGGAAAAAAGTGACAGATAAAATAACGTATATCGATGCCTCCCACGCATAAGGTCGTAAGGCTAAAAAAACATTAATATCAGGAGAGCATTTTTTTTACGTTAACGTATAAAAAAAAATGCTCTCCTGATATTAATGTTATTTTAGCCTTACGACCATATGCGTGGGAGGCATATGAATTAATTGCACGTGTCTATCCTACAAATCTATTTATTTCCACACCAATTTACATGATATACGAATATTTTATAGTTATAACAAATATCACAATACAGCCCTTTCCTAGTATATGAGTAATAAAACAGTAAGTACTTACCGCTACTAATACCTAAACGACTCACATTGAATATTTACTTTTAAAAGTCTAATTTTCTTCGACAACGAAACGAGCTGAAAAACTACATAGGTATATTGAACAAAATGGCAAAGCGTTTATTCTTACGCGTCGTGTAGTAACAGCTAGTGAACTAATTTTGCCAGTATTTCAAATTTCTTTATTGCCATGGAAATAATGTTAAAATAGCATAACAGAGAAGAATATTTATTTATTTATAACATAACAGATAATAACATATACCTAATATGTGTAAAATCAGGACACTCATTAATAAATTAAATTTGGAGTACACTAAATAGTATTTTATATTTTGTTTAGTGAAGTGTTGAAAGTTTAAACAATATTCTCTGAATCATTGACATATATATTATATATATATTTTTTTAATTTTGTGTAATGGTTAATAATTAAATTATTTTTTTTAGTTTACCGTTAAAGACGTGGACATTTAATACTTGTATGAAACGGATCCTACGGAATGTCTGGTTTAATTTTTTAAAATTAATTGTTTAGGTGTACGTAATGTTTCGTTGTTTTTTATTAAGCTTAAATAAATATTTTATCTGTTTGTTTATGAAATTCTAGTCAGTTGTATCTCCTTATGAAAATAATTGGGTTGGACATTAAGACAGTAGTAAATATACAATTATTTTGAATATGACCCAGGTACACCCAGTAAACTAGGAGTACCTACATAAACATAAATATCCTGACTGAATACTGACGTCGTTCAATCCTTTTAGAAAAATTATAAACGCGCGAATTTACGACGCGAGCGACCGTGGGGTAACTAGGTACCTATAGTTTGGCACTGGCACGGTAGGTACCAAAAACCATGGACGTCAGAGACGCTCAATTTTTGCTGTCGGGAAATATTTGGATGACCTATTTTTTATAGATTTCAAACGTTTGAGTCGCGCGACCGCGTCGCTCGTGCGATTGTCAGTTAGGACACCTATTCGTGTTCAATGTGTTTGATCGCGTGTTCGTACGAGTAAAATTCGCGCGAACCTACGATGATCGCGCATTCGCGTTCTATTCGGACGATGCCTAACCCGAGGGCCACGAAATGCGACGCTTCAAGCGAATTCGCCTTGCGCTGCAAGCGTCAGCGTCGAGCGCCAAAAACAAATGTAAGTATCTGGGGGCACGGGAGTGCCCCCGCCAAGACGAGCCAAGCGAAGAGCAAAGGGCACTACCTACCTTTTCTCGAAGCACTTCGTCGTATTTTTGAACCTTCTTAACTTGGGTTTGGATTATACCAGATAAACAAAATTTTCGGGATATGATGTCAGTGGTTGACTTATTAAACCTATAAAGTTTCAATTGCATAGCTCCTATACTTTAGATTTTGTTTCAATATTAAATTTTTGAATACCGATATTTCGGTATTTTTACGATATTATGGCAAAAAAGACCAATTTAGTTTTAACGTTGTTAGGGTCCAAATATTAGAAATAAGAGACTAGTGCAAAGTAAATCAACGACATTTATTATTAAAAATCTTTCATTGCAATCTTATATAATAATTAGAATTTAAAAAGTATGAAACACAAAAAAAAACTATTTCTTAATATACTTTGCTGTGTAATAAAATTAAAAAAAATCAACACAAGTTAAAATAAGTAATTGAGTAACATAAAATATAGGTAAATATTACAATAAACAAAAAGAACTGGATATTAAATTGGTGGGCCTACACAGTCATCTTATGGCTTCAAGACGAAGGCTACGGCAATTCACGAGATCGCGATTGTTGAAATATGGAACGTAAGTAGCAGAGGGCATCCAAGGTATTGTCTTTGAGAGACGATCTTATTTTGTTGCACGTATATACCGCAGACGAGAACGCTCTTTCAGACTCTACACTCGTGGGGTCGTCAGTAAATGTATGTACGCCATGTCTAAATAGAACCCGCGGTTGCCACCATTTTCAAACAATGCCATTTCAATTTGAATTAACTTATGCTTATCGTTTTCACCATAGCCAGCAACTCTGTTAGCTTCATCTTCTGTTTCATTTCTATTACGCATATTTGTATTTTTCTCCTTCAATGACTTTTCAATTTCTTTATTTAGTTCTTTCGCAAAATCAACGCTTTCGAAATCTCCACACACGCTCCGGCACTGTGTGTGTACGTGTGAAGCGCGGTCTGTAGGTAACAACTTGTAAGGCAGACGTAGTTCGTATTTTCAAACTTAACTAAAAATTATTCGAATATTCGAATTTAACATCAGTCAATATTCGAATAGCAAAAATGATCGAATATTCGCATTATTCGAATTTAAAGCCCTAGCTTCGATAGAAGCGGTCGCTCCGCGCGTCTGCGTCTAAAACAAATTGTTTTGTTTTTGTCGCGTTTATAGTAACTAATCCAATATAAATACTGAAGAATTTATCACTGCAATCCAAAATCGACCTGCGTTATGGATGAGTTCACATCCGCAACATAAGTTTAGAAATGTTGTAAAAAAAATTTGGGAAGAAATTAAAATTCTGTTTTATTAATAATATTTAGGTAATTTTGACAGCGACATTTTCATGTGTAATATCGACGCGTGCTCACTGTGTACTCACAGAGCATGTAACCTTTTTCTGTACTGAACTGATTCATTCCCCCACCGACAGCGACGTACACACTACAGGCGAATATTTGAAGTTTGTGGCCTTGCTTTTGACGCTTAGAAATAACGCTTGTAGCGAATTGACGCCTCAAGCGTGGCGTTATTTTCTTGGCCGAGGCATAAGCGATGAAACTTAGTTCAGTGAATTATATGCAACAACTCTTATTGGACGCACAAGATACGAAACAGGAGTTGGAATTATTCATGGATTGCAAGCAACCTCGAGGAGGTGAGGAGCTCTCTCGACTGTCTCGTCTCCATCATCATATTATTAACTCCAGATTACTGTCATCAAAACTGAACAGAAATATTCTACGGTATTTGTCAGAATTTATTTCATAAAAAGAATTGTGATACCTATCATCATAATCAGCCTATAATGTTCCCACTGCTGGGACACAGGCCTCCTCTCAATGAGAGGGATTGGGCCGTAATCCACCACGCGGGCCCAGTGCCAGTCACATGTCTTCGAATTTTTGGTTCTAGGACATGCCGATTTCCTCACGATGTTTTCCTTCACCGTTTTGAGAGCAGTGGTGATGAAATAATTTACACATAGTAAAGCGCCTGTCTGGGTTCGAACCTACGACCTACAACTCGTAAGTCGTGTCCGTGACCACTGGGCCACCACTGCTCTCTCTGTGATACCTATGGTAGCCCTGAAAATTTCCTCTTGTTACATGTGGTTATAATAAGAAGGCTAAAAGTCACCCAAAGGGCAATGGACAGGGCTATGCTTGGAGTTTCGCTGCGTGATCGAATCAGGGGGTCTACTCCGAAGCGGTTAACCACTGTATCGGCCGAATGTTCGGTCATTTTCTGATTCGAATATTGGTGTCCTACTACGAATTAAAAAAAAAAAGGTATAAAAAGGGTTAAGGGTTCTAAAAAGGTTCGTATTGGCACAGTTTGGTCGGGACCAATAGTCAATATAGGAAATTAATGGTAGTAGAAAATGACCGAACATTCGGCCGATACAGTGGTTAACCACTTCGGAGTAGACCCTCAGAAATGAGGAGATAACCGACATAGCCCGAAGAATTGCCAAACTTAAGTGGCAGTGGGCAGGGCACATTGCTCGCAGAACAGATGGCCGATGGGCCCGAAAGGTTCTGAAGTGGCGACCGCGTACCGGAAGACGTAGCGTTGGAAGGCCTCGCACAAGGTGGTCAGACGACCTTGTGAAGGCCGCAGGTACCCGTTGGTTGCGAGAAGCACAGAACCGGTCAAAGTGGAGGTTCTTTGGGGAGGCCTATGTCCAGCAGTGGACGTTTTTCGGCTGAAATGATGATGATGACATTTGGTATAAGTGTGCCTGCTGGATATTTCTACTTCTTTATTTCTTTTACAGTGTGCATTTGTATGGTAATTTGTTTCACACGCCCATTGTCCAAACAATTTTATACTTAAAACGTAGTTTTAATTTTTAGTAAAGAATTGCATAAACATTTAGCTCTACTCTTCAATAAACTTGTGGTTTTTACAATTCAAAGTAGGAATTTCGCATAAGAAAATGTTTCGTAGCAGCCCGGAGACTGGATTCGTATCTGTTACTGGCAAAAGACTCGCCAGCCTTACCAAGGGGTATCGTGTTTTAGTGTTACCCAATCACTAGGTTGTGGAGGCAGTCGTTCCATGTAAAATACTGGTATTCAGCTGCATCCGGTTAGAATGGAAGCCGACCCAAACTAAGGCTGGGCAGTTTGACTGGCCATAGGCTCGCCGGTCAGAACTGGCGAATTATGGGCGTAACTACCTTGCACTTCTGTTTACTCCTTCGGGACTTACAGATGAAATGCTATTGTAGTTTTAAGCACTGATCTTCGCCAATTCTCACGAGTTTCTCTACTCACATCGCCTGTCTTAGTTACTTGTAGATGTAGCGAATTTCCCCGTTAACAATGGTGCTGTATCTATGTTGTATTGTTTATAGTCATCCATGGGATTGTATCGGCAAGTCTTTTGTTTGCAATTATGTAGAGAATCTATGTACAATGACGTGTAAGAAAGTTTTTTTTTATTGTAGTTTAGTAGTCTCTGGTACATTTTATCGGGCAATCATTGGGCAATGGATAATTGTTCGATGCAATAATGTTCAAGGATCTTTTGTAGTGTCGTCACCGCTGGGACCATCAAGCGAGAGTGTCGGTGCTGAGGCTTGTCAGGGTAAGTCTCTTTCTTGTTTTTCTGCCAAGCAGGTGACTAAGGTTATTACTGAAATGTGTAGAGGCAAGTCACCTGGACATGACAGTCTCAGTATTGAGCACCTTAAACATGCAGGCGTGCATTTGCCTAGGTTACTGGCTTTGCTTTTCACGCTCTGTGTCAGTCACTCGTACTTGCCAACAAACATGATGAAAACAGTGGTGGTCCCCATTGTAAAGAACAGAACTGGTGACATCTCTGATCCATCCAATTATAGATCTATATCGCTTGCCACTGTAATAGCGAAAGTATTGGACAGTTTGCTTGATAAAGAATTAGGTAATATTTTACAGTTACATGACGCACAGTTTGGGTTTAGGCCCAAGCTTTCCACTGAAAGCGCAATTCTTGGTCTCAAGCAAACTGTCCGATATTACACGGATAGAAATACCCCTATTTATGCCTGCTTCCTTGACCTTGCCAAGGCGTTTGACCTTGTGGCCTATGATGTCTTGTGGGAGAGGTTGAGGGAAGCGGGAATATCAATCGAACTCCTGGAGATCTTTAAATATTGGTACACTAATCAGCTTAATTGTGTTCGATGGGGAGGGTCTCTGTCCGAAATGTACAGGTTGGAGTGCGGGGTGAGACAGGGTGGTTTGACCTCGCCAAAGCTCTTCAACCTGTACATAAACGGGCTCATCCCTGGGCTCAGCAGTATGCGTGTCGGATGCTGGATAGACAACGTTTGTGTAAACAACTTAAGTTATGCAGACGACATGGTACTGCTGGGCCCAACGGCCGGCTCGATCAGGGAGCTGTTACACGTGTGTGAGCGATATGTCACGAGTCATGGGCTTGTCTACAATGTAAACAAAAGTGTATACATGGTTTTTGAGGCCTCCGGTAGACGTGTACATAGCGACCCAGTAGTAAAGCTGAACGGGCTGCCACTCAAAAGAGTTGACAAATTTAAATGCCTGGGACACTTTCTAACCGGAGACCTCAAATACGATGTAGATATAGATCGAGAGCGCAGGGCGCTAGTGGTCAGGGCCAACATGTTGATACACAGGTTCCCTCGTTGTAGTATTGAGGTAAAGATTACGCTGTTTAAAGCGTATTGCCAATCGTTCTACACGAGCGGCCTGTGGTTAAGGCATACTAAGAGATCGCTAAATGCCCTGCGTGTTCAATATAATAACTGCTTCAGGATGCTGTTGGGACTGCCGCGCTGTTGTAGTGCGTCCGGTATGTTCGCGTTTGCGCATACCGATGATTTTTACGCCATAATGCGCAAGAAGACAAATTCCATCTTGTCAAGAGCGCGGTCTAGTTCTAACGGCATCCTAAGTATGTTGATGGATAAGTACGACGCACCCTGGTTGTCGCACGCTGTGGAGGTGCTGGTCAGAAGACCCCACCGCTAGTTTAATGTTGCCTTTTTGTTTTTGTTTCTGTGTTGGTTTACTAACAATAGTTTTTAAGAATAATGTTACTAACAATTGGGCCTAGTTGCCATTAATAAACAAAATATTTATTATTATTATTTAATAATAATGTAATGTATACTACTAAAATTGAAGAGTTTATTAAAACACTCAACTCTGGAACTACCAGTCGGATTTGAAAATTAATTTTTGCATTTGATAGCTCTATACTTGATCAATATTTAACATGCCGCTACTGCCCTTAGAAGCCGAGTAAACAGAAATAAAGTCAGGAAGTATTTACGAGCAGGCGATGCGATCGCGTCGGGGAAAAATAAATTTCACGCGGATGAAGTGGCAGGCAGAAGCTAGTACCTAATACGGAGCGGCGAAACAAGTGCTTAAAAAAACTTCCTTCCTCTATCGATTGCATTTACTTCTCATGGATTCGGCACCGCCGAGACCGGCCCGGCCCAGGAAGAGGTGGCGCGACAACTCATTGCTTGGCCAGCCTGGCAGCGCGGGGCGGGGAGCGGCGCGGGTGCGGGAACGCGCGCGGTCTGCCTGTCCGCAGTCGACCGCGGCTTCGTTTTGAGTGTTGTCGTGTCCAGTGTTTGGATGAAGAAGACTTATTTTTACTAGAAAAAGGTCGAACTAGTTTGAGAACCCCGGTCCCCGCGCGCGCCTCCCGCGCACTCACTGCGGCCACCTGTATGAACGGGCTATGGCGTGAGTTGCCTGCACGCTCCACGCGCCGCTCACCGCGCCCGCGTGCCCACTATGGACGCTTAAATGAAGTTCGTATGTTTGAGTACGCTGCGCCGCAACCGCCGCGCGCCCGCGTTTGCAGTCTGGCCAAGCACTTAGCTGCGTACCGCAAGGGTTAGATAGAAGTGGCCTCGGAAAAGTATGCTTGGAAGGATTTGGGGGAAGCCTTTGCTCAGTGTAGGTCTAACTTCAAAAAAAAAAGTTTCGCTTTGAGTTACATCTCGAAACCTAACCCATTACATACCTTTCAAACAAGACTACAAAGCACGTTAGCGCTCCGTTCCCAAGAATGACAGCTGGTACAGTCAGCATCAAAAGTTGATGACCACATTTAGATTTTCATAATCCCTGTACACCGTATTTATACCTAAATCGCTCAACATGACAAGCGCCAGAAAAGAATGATTAACATAAATAAGTAGGTGACCATCACTTTTCAAAAGTCGCTAAACCAAGTTATAGTAAAAAAACCGGGCAAGAGCGAGTCGGACTCGCGCACTGAGGGTTCCGTACCATCATTATGTTTTTAAATTTTCACCGACGAGCTACTTACTAGATCTCGTTCTAACCAATTTTCGGTGGAAGTTTACATGATAATGTACATCATATATTTTTTTTAGTTTTATCATTCTCTTATTTTAGAAGTTACAGGGGTGGGGGGACACTCATTTTACCACTTTGGAAGTGTCTCTCGCGCAAACTATTCAGTTTAGAAAAAAATTATATTAGAAACCTCAATATCATTTTTGAAGACCTATCCATAGATACCCCACACGAATGGGTTTGATGAAAAAAAAAAATTTGAGTTTCAGTTCTCTAAGTATGGGGAAAAAAAAATAGAAAAAAACAATAAATTATGGGGGTAATTTATTGTTTTTTTCTATTTTTTTTTTGTGAAAATCTTAATGCGGTTCACAGAATACATCTACTTACCAAGCTTCAACAGTGTAGCTCTTATAGTTTCGGAAAAAAGTGGCTGTGACATACGGACGGACAGACAGACAGACATGACGAATCCATAAGGGTTCCGTTTTTGCCATTTTGTCGGACACTAATTATTTATCACATTGCACGGTCATTATTATATTGCTACATGATGATTGGGCAATTTGATAATAAAGCTAAATTTGACACGGTGTGAGGGCGGGGGGGAGGCACTCATGGCATTTGACTTTCCTTAAGTTCATAGATATTCATAGTACTTATATTAAAAACATCTTCTCATTGTTACATGCTGTATATTCTCAAAATACATAAAATAAAATAACTTACAGCAACTCCCATTTCTCTATCTATTTCGACAATAGAAAGTCCTTCTTCTCGCAATATGACTATTCTGTGACGTTCATGTGCAGTAATAATAATATGAACATTAAATGGCATTATAATGTTTATTTGTTACTAAAGCGCAATTGATAACTAATTCAATATTTATAGATGATAAATAATTGCAACCGCAATGGTCTACATCCGATACAAAGTGATAATTAAGTAGAAATATTCTTTTTACATTCAAGGGTAAACAGTTTTTCAAATACGACTGTTTCCCAAAGAATTGAATTAAAACGGAATTTGTGTGAATTTTGAAAATGAGTCTTATATGTACAGATTAGGTTCTAATTCAATCGTAACTATAAAAATCATAAACTAAGTCGACGGTATGAATTTGAACAGAATCTGCGTGATTTTTGAAAATGAGTCTTATTGTTTTACAAATAAGGTTACAATTCAATCGAACTAAAAAAATCATTAATTACGTCGATGGTATACCTAAATTCAAACAGAATCTGCGTTATTTTTGATAGTGAGTCTTATAGTTATGCAAATATGGTTACTATTCAATCGTAATACAGAAAGCTTAGATGACGCCGACGGAATAATTTTTAAGCGGAATATGCTTATCTTTATAATCGTGCTTGCGAGCTTATTTTGAAAAAAAGTAATTTAAAAAAATTAAACCGACTTCAAAAAGAAATTATGAAATAACTTTAATTTCGGAAGTCGGTGTCTTGGGATCTGTATTTTTACCGACTTCAAAAAAAAGGAGGTTATCAATTCGATAGGTACGTATGTATGTAATATTATTGGAATTGCATTATATTCACATATGACAATCTATTAGGGCTTCCAAACAAATATACAAAATTTTATAGACGTATGTATGTATGTATGTATGTATGTATGTATGTTTGTCCACGCATATCTCCGTAACTATTAATCGGATCGTGACCATTCTTTTTTTATTGGCTTACATTTACTTCAACTTAGGGAACAGTGCAAGTTTCATCAAAATCGATTCAGTAATTTTTAAGATATGGACTAAGACGTGAAAGTGTGACGGCCTGGCTTATTGATACGAGGGACGGGTGTATTGTCAAAGCGAAAACATCTCAAAACCTTGGTCAAATTCTAGTGCAACAACTAAAAATTACCAAATAAAAAGTAATTTAAAAAAATTAAACCGACTTCAAAAAGAAATGAACTCAAAATTATGAAATAACTTTAATTTCGGAAGTCGGTGGCAAAAAACTAAAACTAAAATACAGATCCCAAGACACCGACTTCCGAAATTAAAGTTATTTCATAATTTTGAGTTCATTTCTTTTTGAAGTCGGTTTAATTTTTTTAAATTACTTTTTATAGTTTTATGCCACCGACTTCCGAAATTAAAGTTATTTCATAATTTTGAGTTAATTTCTTTTTGAAGTCGGTTTAATTTTTTTAAATTACTTTTTATTTCGTAATTTTTAGTTTTTGCACTAGTATTTGACCAAGGTTTTGAGATGTTTTCCCTTTGACACTACACCCGTAGCTCTTATCAATAAGCCAGGCCGTCGCACTTACACGTATTAGTCCATATCTTGAAAATTACTGAATCGATCTTGATGAAACTTGCACTGTTCCCTAAGTTGAAGAAAATGTAAGCCAATAAAAAAAAAAATGGTCACGATCCGATTAATAGTTCCGGAGATATGCGTGGACAAACATACATACATACATACGTCTATGAAATTTTGTATATTTGTTTGGAAGCCCTAATAGATCATCATATATGTGAATATAATGCAATTCCAATAATATTACATACATACGTATCGAATTGATAACCTCCTTTTTTTTGAAGTCGGTAAAAATAGGCTTAAAAAAGTGCTTGCCGCTTGAACACCCACTTCTAATATTTCTCATTGAAACTATGATAAAAAAAAGTTAAATTCGAAATTTACATTCATTTAAATTTTTTTTTTACATGATTTAGTTTGGATAGGACAAGATTGGATTTATAACTCTGAAGATAGTAACGAGCACTTTTTAGGGTTCCGTACCCAAAGGGTAAAAACGGAACCCTATTACTAAGACTTCGCTGTCCGTCCGTCCGTCTGTCTGTCACCAGGCTGTATCTCAAGAACCGCGATTGCTAGACAGTTGAAATTTTCACAAATTATTTATTTCTGTTGCCGCTATAACAACAAATAAGTACTAAAAACAAAATAAAATAAATATTTAAGGGGGGCTCCCATACAACAAACGTGTTTTTTTCTGCGTTTTTGCCTTGTGGTACGGAACCCTTCGTGTGCGAGTCCGACTCGCACTTGGCCAGTTTTTTAGTTTGCAGTTCAGATACATACTTTTGATAGGTTAGTATAAGTTTACACGCTACGTATTCGAAACAAAGTAATGTTCAGTAACTTTTGTTATTTATGATGATAAGTTATTTTTGGACGTTGCCGTGACTACACCAGATAACCAAAACAAGTATGTTCAGTGACTTTTGTAAAACTGAATGTTTTCGGATATTATAACGATCAGCAATTTTTGACAAAAAGGTGTTCAGTGACTTTTGACGAGTAGTGTTCAGTTAATTTTGAACTTTAATGAAGTTCATTCAATACTGGCGGGCTATCTTGTTGAGCGATAGGTATATGGGTGATATAATGTACAGTGATTTTGAAAATCTGAATGTGGGCATCGACTTTTGATGCTGACTGTACATTCTGATTGATCGTCGGAATACAAAAGAAGCAAAGATACTAAACGACATTGAACATCATCTCCTGACAAGTTCGCGGGCATACCTAGGAGTTAAACAACTGTCTATAAATGGCGGTCGTCCACAGGTGCCAATCTGGTTGTAAGTTAAACGGTTGAGGTTTTTTTAAAGAAAAATTGCCGGTGCTATTTATAATTATTGTAGTAGCTCTTGTTAGCCTTTCGTTTGCAGATACAAACTTCAACCACTCTCCTAGGGAACTGTAGCTTTAGAAACGGTCTTCAGACTCTCAACTTCTGAGTAAGTTCTGACTTCTACAGACACACATGGCTTTCTATATTTTGATTTCTTCAGTGGTTCATAATTTTATTCACAAAACATAAACTTTGACAATAATTTAAGTTAACAGAGAGGTATGCAAACATAAATAGATTTTATGAGGTTGGATACATCATACAGAAGGTAGGTAGTGGGATCAAAAGACCTAGAAGAATTAAGTACCCTGCCCCCCAAACTTGGAAAGTCTGAAATCAAAAAAAATCTTGCAAGGCAAAAAAATTTATGTCTTCTACCGAATGAAAACGGGTGCCACGTAGTGGTAGGTAATTTGATTTTAGGAAAAGGAAAGAAGTCGTCTGGAGCCTTAACTGGTGAATAAGGTGGTTGCTCGATGGTATTTATTGAGTTTTGGTCAAAAATTCGTTCACAATGTTTTTGATAAAGTCGATTCACCGCCTTCTGTAACATTTTCAGTGACTTCGAACACGAAATTCCATTGGCGATGCAAAATTTAAGACAAACTCTTTGTTCGATGTTTTTGTCCATTATGAAATTCGCAATACACACTAGTGTCTAACATTCTAACTAAAAACAGCACTGTATTTAATCTTAATGACAGATGCAACTCAAATTCCGCGCCAAAATGGAAAACAGTTGCGGCAATATAACAAAAAAAAAAAAAAAAATGGAACCATAAACAAATCATCCATTCCCAATACTTTTTTGACTGAATGTATTCGTAAGTCTCGGCCGTTACCAGACACCAGTAGTAGAACGCTACTGCTCGGCTTCCGTGGTTGCAGGGTCTTTATTCTTCATACGGCAAAAGGCTCCGTTACAATTGTTATCACATTACTGTAAGAACAAGCATAGGCACATGTGCAGGCACAGCAGGTAGAATTAACAATAGGTACATACATACATCGCATGGGAACCCAAGACTAGTCATTGTTTTAATTTGATACGTACCTAGCTGAGTAGCGGTATTCTTTAGATGTGCGGGGATAATTGAAACGGCTATAACCACGTGTGAATGTGGATGATTAGAAGATTAAGAAAAGCAATGCATGGTGTCAAATATGATAGCGCTAGAAAAGGGGCAAATTCGCATGGTTGCTATAATCTAAATAATACTGGCTGACTTTTTTTTCCGTCTGGACAAAAACAGGGTATAAAAGGTGAACGGACTGAAGAGCAAGGTTTTCAAGGTTCCAAGATCCAACTTCATTGGTTGGCTTCCTGACGTGAACTAGGTAATTTGTAAGTTGGTCAGTAGTTGGCTTCTCTTGAAGAAAAAGGGACTTTCCTATTGTCAGATATAGTTAGCGTTACAATCAGTGAGCCACGGTAGTATAAAAACATAAGCATTGTTTTCTAGTTCATTCATTCGTTCACTAAGTTCGATCCAACATTTAAGCGGGTTCAAAAGTTAATGAACTTTAAGTTTTATCAATGTAACTTATTTTTACGTCTTAGATTTTTATTCAAGACAAGATTTTTGAAGTGCTTTAATTGCACTCTCTCTGAACCGTGAAGAAAATAACCGTCCGTTGGTGACGCTGAATCGCGTATACTCGGCGCTGAAACGAGTATACTCAGCTCTTATCAGAAATATTTATATTGTTTGAGTATTCCGGGGTGAAACAAATATTCTCCGAAACATTCAAAACAGGCTACTACAAATAACTTTGACCATGGCTTAAGAGGCTATCACAAAATTGCTACTATCTAAGAGATGTTATTTTATTTATCTAATTCATTTCATTTGCTTATTTACAATAGTTTAATCCACGAGCTGGAAAAGGTGCCGTCGCGCATTTTATGAAAAACTTGCTTCGGAATTTTGACTTTATGCACTACTCTCAAAACGGTGAAGGAAAACATAGTGAGGAAATCAGCATTTGTCCTAGAACCAACAGTTCGAAGACATGTGACATCTACCAACCAGCACTGGGCCCGCGTGGTGGATTTCGGCCGAGTCCCTCTCACCGAGAGAAGGCCTGTGTCCCAGCAGTGGGAACATTATAGACTCATTTATACTATGGATTAGATAATTAAATAAAAAGTCGACATAACCTAAAGTAATAACTATTCTCCATTATTCAATAAGTCAAAGTTTTCGAAGTCTTTTAGTGTCTCGAAATGAAAACGCCAAAGTCACCGCAAAAATCACGGTCAAAATGTAACACCGAAACATCACCCATTCAGTAGGCGAAGTATTCACAAACAATTCCTTGCTTCTAAATTACCATGAAAATGACTATGACTAAGTACTCGTATTCAATGTTCATCTAGAATGGTAACCGCATTCCTGAGAGCTGACAGGTCACCTACATGACAATTGTGTTGCAATTCTTCAAGGCCATACATCAGCTGGAGCAACAAACTCTTCAATACTTCATAGTGAGATTTGACAGGCGTACCATTGTCCTCCCATACCTATTAACTCTGTAATTTTAAAACATTGCAAAGGCCAATTATTTTTAAGGCGAGGTTGTAGTACTATTTAACTTCTTTAAATCTCTGCTGATTATTAACTGACAACTGCATTCGAGGAATAATTTTGAAATTTTGACAGTTGTTTCATACAGAAACTGTCAAACGACAATTTTATTCTTCGAATAAAAGTTATTGGGCGATGGAAAAATCAGCCCTAAATCTAACAAAATATAAATTTTGCGCAAAAAGAAAATATTTTAGGAAAATTGAAAATATTGTCAAGCGCTGTGTGAAGATAGAAACGTGAATAAAAATTTAACAAATATACCTACACAAAATCTAGCAGTTCAAGAGCTCGCAACGGCCGGCCAGTGCCTGCCAGAGAGAGATGCTCCGATACGTATTATGCGGGGAGTGAGGAAACGTTATCATACCTACACACCGCACAAGAGGGCCTTATAGGAGTAACCGTGGAGTATCTTGCCAGCTCTTCTCCCATAGGAAATGGCAACCGTGTGCACCTAAAGTCTATTCAAACTTATTTCAAATGAATACTATTTCATGTTAAACAAATATCAACTTTCTTTTAATGGTAAGTAGTTGATGTCAGAGTGACTAGCACTATCGAAAAAGTTATAAAAATGTTTGAAGTTGCAGCGTATTTATTACGGAGGATTTAAAGTTATTTTTCCATAAACTCATATTTGTTTACATTTTTGGCAAATGAATCGCGAATGCAGATTAGCTTCTGACGTCTTCGTCTAGTCTCTAGTGTTTGCAAGCGCTACTGCTGTGAATGACGTCCTGGGTTCGATTCCCGTGTCGGGCAAAATGTTGTCCCTGATCATCATCCTCACGAGCAATGATTATTTCTGATCATCTTAAAAAAAAACTTCAATTATTTAGAAAACAGGCGCTAGGTTCAAAACATCTATACAAATAAATAATAAAGTGTCCGTTTGTAATGTCAAAATAACAGCTTTTTACTAAATGCGTATGAAAGTATATAGGGTTATTGGTAAAACACCAGCAACCTCTTAAGAGGTTATTGTACTCATCATTATGAACAACTTTTACTATGGGACCAAACCTGAAATCGCGAAAAAAAATCAGCTGTTCCCTACATTTTGACGAGTAAATACGAACATAAATGTAGGCAACAGCTAATTTTTTTTCGCGATTTCAGGCGCGAAAAAAACCATGAAAGCCAATTTGTTTTGCTACATGCACGCGAACGAATAACGTTATTTTTTATTTAACTACTAAACGTTACTACCTACTAACCTTAGTTTTTATTTAACGAATGACGTTATTTTTTATTTAACGATTAGACGTTGTGTTTTATTTAACGATATTCTCAATCAAGAGCTAAAACAGAAAGAATGCAAATGAGCAGTAAACGCGATCCGTCAATAAGTTTGGAATGAAACAGCCCATTGTTGTTGGTTTACGAGCGTCGCGTGGAATGCTAACAGGAACCGAGCTGGTGCTGAACGATAACAAACAAGCTTCCTAGTTCCTGGACATTGGGTTCAATCTGTCGTTTATGATTGGTTATTTAAGGAGAACTTGGTGGTATTTTAAACGTCGCCATTGTCATTATCCTCCATCCTGTCAGTATGTTTTCTTTCTAGTGTTGGAGGGACATCTAAGCGCTTGCGCTATTGATCCAACAAGTTGGGAAAGAGGCTCCCCTTTTGTTTTTTTTTTTGCGCTTCAAATGACCCCTCCCGCTCTGAGGGGAGCGGAAGGGAGTGTCAGACTCTTACTGACTAAAACCCACCCGTGTTCCTTCCTTAGCCCTTTATGTTCCGGGCCAGTGGTAACCCTTTCGGACAATCCCGCTGACCATACATACTTGGCTTCTTTAAGAAATGGCATCCATTAAGCCGGGCCGGCCGGCAGCTGGGACAGACTGGATGCTGGATCGCTTCATATTATTATGTAGGTCGTCTTGGCACTCGACTATACAAAAATGTAAAAACGTTCAGATTTTCTAACCGAAAAACGCCAAATACGTAAAGAGGGATCTAAGCCCTCCAAAATTCGCCCTGGCGAGTCATATTATAGTAAGTATATGTATAGTCATAATTATATTATTTGGGCACACGCTAGGAAATAATAATATCAAAGGGTCGCCGTTATTGAAATCGATATAAAGGAGGACTGATAAGCTTATCTTTCAAGCGACATTTGCCCTAACCCTTGACCCACCAGGACATCAGACCTAACAGAATATTGTTTTACGATTTGTTAAAAAGGAACCACAAATCTTGTCTATTCTTCTCCATCCGTATATGGCAAAACTTTCGAATGTACTTTTCTTTAGGACTTTGAAAAGTACCTAGAGTTTAGGAATACCTGAATGATTTAGTTTTATGTTTGCGCGATAGCATTAGAAGCAGTTCATCCGCTATGCCTTCTCAACCTTGAACTCAAATGTTTATAATAAAAATATATTTATAATAATATCAAGGAAACATTTGACCGTGACATCATGAAGGGTTCTTAGCAAACTTAACTTTACTACCCATCGCATACAATATCGACCTTAAAATTGAAGACATAAAGGTTATAGCAGGTTTGTCAAAAGGTGGTAAAGTTGAACATCCTGTGGCTTGCGCGTGCGCGGATGCGGTGCAGGCAGGCGGTAATAAAGCCATACTATACATAGGAGTCGATAGCCTCAAAATACATTACGTGTGCTATGTGAATGCAAGTTATACTAAGTTATTGAGCTTATGTTATTTGCGGGAAAGGTGTTTGCATAATTTTTGGATTTAAACTAACGTAATCTTTTACCGTTATTGTTACATGTGCCTTCATTTATCCCAACTTTTCGAACCATTATTATTCTATTCTTGAGGCGTTTAAGCGTTTGCATAGGGTATCCAAAGTCTATTCAAACTTTTGAAATTAATATTATTTCAAGTTAAAAAAATATCAACTTTATTTTAATGATTAATAAGTTGATTTCAGAGTGACTAGCACTATTGAAAAAGTTATATGTTTCAAGTTGTATTGTAAACTGAACTTTATGGGGTAGGATTTAAAGTTATTTTTCCATTAGCTCATATTTGTTTACATTTTTGGCAATTAAATCGCGAATGCAGATTAGATCAATCATTGTAAAGTCAGGCTTTCATTAGTGGAAACACTTGCACTACGAAAATCGCCTTTATTACTGCTACGATATATGTTTCCCCTTATTTATAAACGTTGCTTAAAATTATCCTAATAATTAGCGTCGTACACCATACATTTTTGACGTTAAACGCCTCGCTGTCATTACGTAATCACCACGGATATATAGTTGACTATACTTACCATCTTCGCGTATCGCCAATAACGTCTTTAAAAGAGGAAATGGCTCCACAGGTAAGGAGACAGGCTAATGACCTAATGGTAGACCGAGCTTAAATAATTAGCACTTCACTAGTTTGAACCTCATGCTGTTACCAGGATATTTAGCTCAGATGTAGGATTTGACATTGGTAGTCACGTTACTGAGCCAATCAAGGTCTTTGAAAGTCCATCAGTCCAGACATGCTTAAAATTGAAATCCAAAAACAAATTACTTGTCAGTGTCAACATTTACCTAACCAGACTTGTCAGTGTCAACATTTACCTAACCAGACTTGGAAAGCATTCTGTAATTTCAGTCAAAATGTCCATAATTTTAATATTCCGACTGATTGGAACGAACGTTAGGTCAGATAGGCAGTCGCTCCATGTAAAATACTGATATTCACCTGCATCCGGTTAGACTGGAAATCGACCCCAACATAGTTGGGAAAACTCTATGATGATTATTGGAACGAAAGTTCTTCAGTAAACAATTGCGCCCAAAACTACACTCAAGTTAAACTAAACGACTAAACGTCCCAGCAACCTTTCACACTTTAAATGTAAAAAAGACTGCAGATCTGTGGGGTAATTCTGTAGAAGTAGCCAAGTCTATTATTGACATTGTAGCGCCTACTCTAGCTATTATCTTTAATAGTTGTATTGACAATGGGGAGTTTCCTGACCTTATGAAAAATAGTAAAATAATACCTTTGTTTAAATCAGGTAGTACATCAGACCCCACAAATTATAGACCTATTTCTGTACTACCTACCTTTAGTAAAATTTTTGAGAAATTAATTTTAGACCAAATGCAAAGATTTTTTAATAAACATAAATTATTACATAGCAAACAGTTTGGTTTTACAAGGGGTCGTTCAACTACTGATGCCGGCGTTGAACTATTAGGACATATTTATAATGCATGGGAAGATAAATGCGATGCCTTGGGCATCTTTTGTGATTTGTCCAAGGCATTCGATTGCGTTCTTCACGAAACGTTAATCAGGAAACTCCGCCACTACGGGATCCGAAACACTGCTCTGGATCTTCTTATTTCATACTTGAGTAAAAGGATTCAGAGCGTTGACGTTAATGGAAAAAGATCACCCGGATCTATAGTAACAATGGGAGTCCCACAGGGCTCAATTCTTGGTCCTTTCTTGTTTCTCATTTATATTAATGACTTGCCGTACCTCATAAAGGATCATCATGATATAGTGTTGTTTGCAGATGACACTTCTCTTTTGTTTAAACTTAAACGTCAGCAGTTGGTTACTGACGATGTAAATAGCGCGATCTCGAAAGTAGTCCACTGGTTCAATGTTAATAATTTGCTTCTAAACGAGAAGAAAACCAAATGCATTAAGTTTACGCTACCCCACGTAAGGCAGGTGAAAACTAATGTGTTGATAAAGGGCGAGGAATTGAATCCTGAAGACAACACAGTATTCCTGGGCATAACTTTGGATGCTAAGCTTCAGTGGGGTCCACATATAGATAAATTGTCAAAAAAGCTAAGTTCTGCAGCATACGCTGTTAGAAAAATTCGTAATTTAACTGATATAGAGACTGCTCGTTTAGTGTACTTTAGCTATTTTCATAGTGTAATGTCGTACGGTATTCTATTGTGGGGAAATGCCGCCGATATTCAGACTATCTTTGTTTTGCAGAAGCGAGCTGTTCGATCAATTTATAAATTAAGTCCGAGACACTCTCTCAGAGACAAATTTAAAGAGATTAATGTAATGACTGTGCCTTCTCAGTACATTTATGAAAATCTTTTATATGCCCATAAAAATATAAAATTGTTTAAAAAATACAGTGATATCCATAATATAAATACTAGAAACAAACACAAATATGTTGTACCTACAACCAGGCTCAAGAAAATAGGTGGCTCGTTCAGATGCCAATGTATACGCTTTTACAATAAACTACCAAGCCACGTTCAAGATCTAAGCCTTAATAAATTCAAATCTTTCATTAAACGTAAGTTGTGCCAGAAAGCCTTTTATACCGTTAAAGATTATATTGAGGACAAAAAGGCTTGGGATTGAGCTGCTTCCAATTTCTGCATTTTGAATGATTTTTTTTCTTTTTTATATATACACATTGACATTGATGATTTTTTTTTAAACAATGACATTTGCTTACTTTGTAAAGTATTATATTATTTTTTCATTGTGAATGTGAAGACGATGTGGGTCATTTTACATATATATATATATATATTTTTTTTTATTCTCTCTGTTCTGTTTTTTTTTCATGGTCTGGCAGTTTGAGTTATTTATGTGGCCTACCCAAATGTCCTTTCTTTGGTATTGTTCGTCGAATCGTTGAGCTCCTTAAGTCTTGAGTTGAGCTGCACGATTTTTGACAAATGCGTGCACTGACTGGACAGGTCCTCTCAATCTGTGTGGTTCTTTCCTCAAAAGACCACCTCAGACATCGATCTACATGGTCTTCATATAACCTGACCAAGATTATGTCTGGACTTTAAAAGAGACTGTGACCTCTGAGTTTGTTTCGGCCTTTCTTCTCAGAGTAGTCAGATAGGAAACGCCGACTTCATCTAGTTTTAAAAAAACATGATTGACGTGTAAAAGTGTTTGTACAAACCTACTTACTTACAAAATAAAAATCATTTCATTTCATTTCATCATTGTAACGAGGGTTCCCACCTGTTGTCTCTACTAATAAAGAGAACCTGTATAATTAGTCTTCAAACTGATCCATTGTTTGTTTGTCACTCGGCCAGAACTGACGCGAACGCCGACGGACCAACACGCGTACCGATCAGTCGCTCTGCAACAGAGTAGAATCAATGAATCGATCTAAACGCGAAATAAAACGGAATTAGAAAATTTGTAACACGAAGACGGAAAACAACAAAAAGTGAACTCTAATTTTTGAAAAATTAGAACGCGAATTTCGAACTTTAAAAAAAAAGTGCATTCGGTATATTGTTTTTATTTCTTTTCCAAGCTTGGTTTTTTTAATAGTTTTTTGTGACAAATTTGGAAAATTTGAAGTGAAGTGCCTTTTACGCAATGACCCCTGTCGGGCTTCTGTTCAAAGTAAACAGGTACGTCTCGTTTACATGTTTCACGTTGGAGAGTGTTAAATATTGAAACATGGGATGTGTTAATGTGTGTCGTGGTGTTTCTTTAACATTGTTATTCCACTGATGTTTCTATTGTAATGCTTTCGAGCGAGACTGGGACTTGGAATCTTTGGTTTAAGATTATATTGTTGATCAGTTCACTTGGTGAATGCATAATATTTTTCTTTTAAAGTGTTGTATGTTAACTATTTATTTTGTTTTATGACGTCTTGGACAAAAGACCAATTAATATTTATTTTTCTTTGGTCAATATTTATTATTCTAAGGGCGAATTCCACCAAAATTTTATACATACCTAGAATAAATCTTATCCTGAGAATACATTTTGAATTTTTGAAATCCATACTAATACAGAACTTTACTGTCAGACGCCAATTTTTATTCCACGGATAAAAGATTTCTGACATTGGTGAAATCAGCCCTAAGAGTGACATTAAACTTTGCATGTTGTTTGTGTCTTAGATAAGACAACTTAAGAAACATAGATTAGAAGGACTTCGATTTCTGCTACTTTGTTAATGGTTAATGGAAAAAAAAAGAAATATTTTCCAATCGTAACAAAAATACGTATTTACCCTTTAAGGAATATAACATCTCACATAAGTTGCAATTATCTCCGGATTCTGTACCTGTTCTGTTAGCAACAGGTTAATAAATATTAATTACATGAATATCTACTTGGACAACATCATCATTAATTACTAATTACATTATTAATTGCTTTGGTTGTTCTGGCATCAGTCTGCATTATGTATGAGTAGATTTTAACTTGATTTCTTTTTTGTAAAAACTTCAACAGGTAGATACTTTTTGAAACCGTGGAGCTCTAAGCTACTAGCAAGGTTCTCAACCGTATTTGGCCCACCGCCCACTTCGAAGATATTTTTTTTTACTTACATTCTGTCGCGAATCTGAAACAGCTATTGCCACGATTATATTTAAATGTGTAATATTATATGTCGTAAGATAGGTAATTTTCTCTGGGTCTTCTGCTGCCCCCCTGAAAGTCACAAACGTCCACGAGGAAGCGTTATCACCCACGTTGAGAACCTATGTAGGTACTAGAGGATTTGCATGCTCTTTTATTCTACAGAATAATTACTATTTCTCTAAAAAAATATTTTTTTACATCTAGACGCGTGCTGTCAGCGCGCGTGCGTGTGGCGCGGCGTGTGTTAGGGGCACAATAGCAGGTGTGACAGGCGCACGGGTGCATCGATCAGGTTAAGCTACGCTTGCCGCGGTTGGTCCGTGGATGGGTGACCATCTTTACATATAAAGACCCCTTCGTGGCTCGGAAAGCATGTTAAGCCATTGGTCCCGGCTGTCATTCGTGGATCTTCGACAGTCGTTACGGGTCGTCAGAAGCCCGAAAGTCTGACAACCAGTCTTACCAAGGGGTTTCGCCAGTAACTGTGTTGGGGAGGTCAGATAGGCAGTCGCTCCATGTAAAATACTGGTACTCAGCTGTATCCGGTTAGACCGGAAGCCGACCCTAACATCGTTGGGAAAAGGCTAGGCAGATGATGATGGTGACGCGTGCTGTCAGCTATCCGATCTGACTTTCTTCTCTTTTTTATATCGGTTATATATTTATAGCGACTTACGAGTTGTAGGTCGTAGGTTCGAACCAAGACAGGTCCTTTACTTTGTGTAAATAATTTCATCACCACTGCTCTCAAAACGGTGAAGGAAAACTTCGTGAGGAAACCGGCTTGTAAAACCGAAAATTCGAAGACATGTGACATTCACCAACCTGCACTGGGTCTGTGTGGTGGATTACGGTCCCAGCCTGTGAACCTGTGTTTCGGTCTCTGAGGATACTGACTCTTCCATGTCTGTACATATTGGAGGTGGCAATTTTTGTAAAAACCAATTTAAATTTATTTCCGTCACTGGCCAATATAAGACCACGTAATGGCCCCTTGAGATCCCAATACAAGAACTTGCTACATTCGGGTCATTACAAAACAGCACTGTTAAGGAAAAGTATTATGACAATGGGACCTGTCATTTCTAATAAAATACCTCATGGATAAAAGGATTATTCTGTAAACATTTTTAAATCTAAGGTAACTGCACTACTTCTAGACAAATGTGAAAGACTTTCTAAATGATACGAATTTATCCAGATTATGATTGAATTTCAAAATTGACCCTGTAAGACTTATCTACCCGACTATAATATTATTATTTGACTTCATTATAATTTTTGTTTTGTTTTGTTGACATTATTTTGTTTCTATGTATTAATATTTTAAATTATGTAATAATTTGCACGCCGACTGTAGCCGATCTCTTTAATTTATGTACAACAACTTATACCTGTACCTACATTCATAGCAAATAAGTTCTGATTCTGATTCAGCAGATTTACACTACTATGGTTTTTTTGAGGAAAGAGCCACACAGATTGGAGCTAAAATTAGGGGTTGAAATTACTAAAACGTCGTGGGGATCAGCGGCCTTCAAGTCTGAACAATTGAAGATCTAGTATTCCCAAGTTGTAGCTTGTTCAATCAGTTTATAGTTAAGCAATGATGGATGAGAGCAATTCGTCATGACGCTCACGTTCGTGCGTGCAACACCGACTTTAATTGTTATCCAACCAGAGGTTTTGTTTTTTTATCATGTGTTGAACTTTTTTGCACATGTTACCTACCTACATACATATTATGTTACCGTCGTAAGTATGGATGTCTGTGTTTACTGGGATAAAGAAAAGAGCTTTCGAGTCGGTTTCAAAGTGACCGGAGAGGCAATATCCAGTAAATGAATAAAAACTGCACAATATGCAAATGCATATCATTTTCTCAGTTAGATAAGGAATTTATCTGGGGCTGCTGATAAGTCCATTAGTTATTTTGTTTTTAATTTTTGGTTGTATGTTGTCCTTGATGTAGATTGGACACTACTTAACTTAAAACACAAATAAGTAAAGATTAGAATACTGAATAATTCTTGAAATGAGTCCGTCTATATTCCGCATTAAAGTCACGGCCTCACGGGGTGCTTTACCGCTACAGCTGGAATACTGCTCACCCCACAAAAAAGAACGCAACCACATGAATACGCATAGAACTGAGTTTTATGTTTTTTGCTCCTTCATGTATGAGCGTGAAGTTATTTTAAACTGACTTCTTTACAATTTCCATGTATTTGTATACTTGATTGGAGGGAAGCTTAATTAGGGTTGTCAAAGTCGTTGTTCGTACATGTTCAAGAAAAAAAAATTTAGGAAGGTTTTGTCTTAAATGTTTCTCTCTCACACTCGAATCCAAGCGAATAAAGAAAGAAATAAAAAAACACGTTTGTTGTATGGGATAAATTTTAATATCTAATATTTAATATCTAATTATGTTTTTTAGTATTTGTTGTTATAGCGGCAAACAGAATTACATCATCTGTGAAAATTTCAAATGACTAGCTATCAAGGTTCATGAGATACAGCCTGGTGACAGACAGACAGACAGAGGGACGACGAGTGGAGTCTTAGTAATAGGGTATTCGTGCAAACCCCATAAGTAAACAATTTTGTCAATCCATGTCTTCCCGTGTGCCACATTTTTCTGCTGTATTATAGGTTGATATATAATCAAGCCCACTGCTGGGACACAGGCCTCCTCTCTTCGAGAGAGAGTGGGCTGTAATGTACCACGCAGGCCCAGTGCGGGTTGGTAGATGTCATATGTCTTCGAGTTTTGGATTCTAGGACATGCCGGTTTCCCCACGATGTTTTCCTTCACCGTTTTCAGAGTTATAAATTTATTTAAAACAAAGTAAAGCGCATGCTTGGGTTTGAATCCACGACCTACAATTCGTATATTGGGGCCGTTACCACTGGGTCACCACTGCTCTCGTTAAAGCGTGATTGAGTAACAAATATCCAAAGTTTTTCATTTATCATATTACTAGCTAACCCGATAGACGTTGTTTTTTATTTATTCTTAAGACGCCATCTATTATCATAATAACGTTATTGTTGTTTTCCACGGGAACAGCACTTTACTTCGGGATGAAAGGTACCCTATGTCCGTTTCTGTATGTACACCTGACAACGTAAAGCAATATTTCAGGATGCAAACAGGCATGAAAGCAAACAAAATTGCTTTCGTATTTATAATAATTTGTATATATACGTATATATAAGTTAGGATTAGTAGAATTGAAACTTGGCAGCCCTACCACAAGTAAGGCTAGACTACATATTTATGCCTTCAAAGGCCTGTAGAGGAAGATCTAATTACTTACTTGTCAGCTAACGGTTATTCGATGTTACCTAACTTGATATCTTGCATGTCCGAGGGCGCCATGTTGACCAAGTATCGACAGTTTGTGACTTCTTACCGACTTAACAAACTGTGTGAGTTCAAGAACACCATTATAAAATTGATGTTTTAACCTATTTTTATTTTTAGTCTCTGAAGACACTTGCTCGGGACATTTCATCCCTTTTTTTTGTTGTGGAGAGTCTTCTTCATGGATATCCTCCGTTTGGGGAAATCGGAGGTCGGAGGGTAATGTCGGACTCCTACCGACTAAATTTCATGGTTCCTACCACTACCATGAGTCCAGGGCCCCGGGATACACACGACTACACGTACAGTCATCGCACTCCCAACTCTATAGATACTCGATATATTTATTGCATTTGACAATGTGATACGTGGTTTTACAAAAACGTCATGGTCACTGCGTGGACCCTGTCGGGCACAGCAAAATTGATAGAGGAAGAGGGTATCAGCCCGCCATGCATAGTGGGGCCCACCAAACATTTCGGTCCCTAGTGACTGCCTCAATGAACTCAGCCTATCGCAGTCCACTATTGGACATAGGCCTCTCCCAGGCCCGCCACAACACCCTGTCCTCCGTCTTCCGCATCCAGTCTGCCCCAGCTACCTTCTGTGACTGCGTGACTGCCCGATTCGACATGTCTTAATGGATGCCATTTCTTAAAGAAGCCAAGTACTGTGCCTAAGACTTACCTATTAGGAAGTTGGTACACCGGATGGAATACTGTTATTTTTGCAAAAAAATATACCTGTATTGATCGATGAAGCCATGCATCCGTTCAACGGTGTTATAATGAAGTTTTTGACCTCATTTCCTGGTATTGACTATACTGTCGCTGATAGAGTAAGAATATGCAGTAAAACATTGGTAATGTGGACTTACGGATACACCTTAATTGGCCTGAAGCTGTCCATCTTCAAGGCAAAGGCCCCTTCTCATTCAAAGCCTGCCTCAACATACCTACTTATGCTTTAAAGAGAATCAGCAATATGTAGCATAATATTGCATTATTTTCAATAGGTAGTGGTTTTGGTTGTTCAACCAATACATCAAATCCTAATCCTGGCGACAAACTGTCACGCAGTTTGGCAGATATATGAAATATAAGTCACTGACCTGTATTATATAAGTACGCTTGTTTATTAGAGGTCAGTGGTACAAGTGTTTGGTCCAAAATAAATGTTTTTTTTTTCTAAGTGAAAACTTATTTAGGCGTGTTGGGCATTTTTTGAGATGGGAAAAAGACCATTGAACTCGCGCCACTGTTACCGTAAGCGACACCACGCGTGTTTTGTTTATAAGACGATTAAAAAAATACCCGCTTCGGATGTGTTCGGCTGTCCTCGGGATGTAGGTACTCGGTTTTAATGTATATCCGATATGTCAGTGAGTGATGGCAAAGTATTCTGTTTGTGTTTTGTTTTCACTTCTGTTGGCACTCCCGGAGTGCCACTGTTTTTTTCTACACAAATATAACATAACATAGCATCAATTTTTAATTATTTTTCGGTCGGGGGACCTCCATCAGGAACGAAGTTCTTTACGCGACACTCGATCGCACACACACACTCGTAATAGAACGAGACAGAGAGAGAGAAAGTCGCATCGAGGGGCGTAAAGGTTTTTCCTTACGTGACGATTTCTAAGTATCAATCAAATACTACCGCAAAAAGTGTTAAAAAAAATTGCAGCATTCGCAGCAATACTTGGCCAGAGTAACCAAAGTGGGCCATTCTGAAAGGCAATCTATACAGCCAAATATTATTGTAGTGACAATAAAGCCTCTTTAGAAGCGCCTTTACGAGCGTACACTTGAACAGTTCCCAGTGCTAAAATTTTAGCACATGTAAGTACAATCACGAAGTGTTTTTTTCTAAACACACCTAGGCCTCTGCTGATACACCGTGACCAAAACGCAAGTCATGCGTTGAATATATAGTTAGATATAAGTGTAGGTATAAATTACACACGCCTGTATTACAAGGCGAACATGGCTTTTTGAAGCGTTCTTACAATTTTCTGATAAAGTTGACTACCTATGAATAATTGTATACACAATATCATAAAATCTTCCTCTTGAAACACAAGATTGCTTTGAATCAGCTTTGCTTTGCTCAGGAGAAAAGTAAAATGGCAAACTACAAATTGCCGAATGTTCATGTTGGAGTAATTTTTCACTTTGAGCAAAAGGAGAAGAAGACTGAAGATTCTAAAGTTTTGAATGGTATGCTAAGATAATTTTGCTGAATAATTATCATAACATACCATTCAAAACTTTGATGATCAAAGTCATCATGAGTGAAGATTTCGTAAAGTTTGTAGAAGGGGACGTCAAATGGCTCTATCGGTCTTGCACTTTGACCAACACTAGAAACTCACCATATTAGGCTAGAAGGAAGACGCGGTTCCAGAACGGGCCTAGTAATTTATGTGGTCGGGAGTTCGGGACATTACGTTATTAAGTTCTATACCGGGAATGATAAAGGTATGCATTGTGCAAATGCTTTTTCTGGCAGATGGCCCTTTAAACCCATAATTATAAACTGATATTAAGCTGAAAAAACTGTCATACAACTGCCATTATTATCTGTAAGTCGAAATCTCTGCATTTTCATCAGAACACAAATGCAGAAAAAATCATGGTTGTCTTTAGATCATTTTGAATTATGTTTGAATGACCAAATTCATTACGACACCGTTAAGCATAATCAGCCTATAACATTCCCACTGCTGGGACACAGGCCTCTCCGTGAGAGGGAGTGGGTGGGATACAAAACGCGGGTCCAGTGCGGGTTGATAGATCGTCACACTGTTGCATAGACATAAATCTACTGCATTTAATAAAAATAACATTTATTTTTATTTTTTATTTATTTAACCATTTATGTACACACATATAAACAGACAAGTAAAACAGAACAGAAAAATAGGTACAAAGGTGATGCTTATTTCATAAGAAATCTCTTCCAGCATACCTGCGATAGGACAATTAATAGAGAGATGTAGACAGCGTGTGAAAGATTAAAGGAGACAAAATAATACAAGAAATCTAAAAACAATTCTCTTAATAAAACTAAACAAGTATTATGAGAATATACTTACATACATACAAACAAACATAAGTAACATAAGTACATATTTCTAAAATAAATATCACTAGAATTTTAATAAATATAACGTAATCAAATAATAAATACAAACACAACTATGATAAGGTGGAAAGATAGTGTTCTTTTACTCTTCTTTTGAAAACTGCAACAGTTTGGCAGTCCCTAATTTTTCATTGTTCAATTCTTAGTGTTTAATTTAATCAAATTACCAAGAGTAAACCCACAATACATTATTATTCGACGCTCAGATTAATTCACAAAAACATGAAAAACCCGTCTTTAATCATAAATCAACTGCCACTTTTTCACACTTTACAACAAAATTTATGAATGAAAAGTTTACATGCGCGTGAGTCGATACTATCATAATTCGTTAAATTAACTTTGTACGTAACCGCATACCTTCGAATAGTTATTTAACACTAATACATATTCACACATTCGCTCATTAACTAAGTTAATAGGCTGTGAACATTGTTTTATGATTTATTGGTCGATGTTGATGATATGTTGGTGTTATGGGATTGACAAGTACAAAGTTTTATTTTCTTTTGGTTATCTGGAAAGTAGATCAAAGTGTCGTCGCGGCACGAGATTTCATCAGCAAATATAAGAGTGATTTTCACGATAGCTAGATAAAGCAACTGTATGATTTGATAATAATTTGCGGTTAGGTGTCGATATTTTTCATACTATAACATCGAGAACATGACACTTTGTGATAACCTGTTGGATTTAATTAAAAGAAGACAAGATTGATTTTATATAAAAGGGATTTAATAGACACAAAATACTTCAACATAGTACAAGGGGCACGATATGACAGATTGACAGCACATAAAACAGAGACAACAATAATAGACAACTATAAAGGACAGAGACAAAGATTGCGTTCCGTTTACATTTCTAACACTGGCCCTTAAACAACGCAATCATTAAACTAAATTAATTAAACTAACCCATAAAATGAAAGCTATAGTTATACAAATTTAAAATTAAATAGGTCAACAACCCAAGTACATAACTTATAACCTGTATATAATACTGTCAATATTTCATAATACACAGCATCTTTAGAAACAAAGAACTTATGAAAGAATTATGTTAATTACCACAACTTAACTATTAATTAGCTAGAAGTTACACTTTATTGCAGTATACATACACAGCACCTTAATTACTCAATGGTTATTTTTAACAATATTTAAATTATCTCTTTTAGACCAAGTTGACCAACAAAATTTACAGTTTTCTGTTTATTTAAAGGTTTCGTCAAAACATCCGCCGTCATTTGATCGGTAGACAAATATTGTAACTCTATAATACCTTTGTTTACAATTTCTCGAATGAAATGATGTCGTACATCAATATGTTTTGTTCTCGCGTGATACATCGGATTGACACAAAGTTTTTGTGCCGATTGACTATCGTTATACATAGCAATTTTACAATCTATTCCTAAACATTCATACAAGAAAGTTCTGATAAACAAAGCCTCTTTACACGCATCAGATAGTGCCATGTACTCCGCCTCCGTGCTGGAAAGAGCAACTGTCTTTTGTTTTCTACTTTCCCATGATACTGTGGACTTACCTATTTTAAAGACAAACCCAGTGAATGATCTTCGATCAATTTCATTGGCGGCCCAATCTGCATCAACGTAGGCGCTAACAGCCATGCTACTCTTTTCATAAGTAAGACAATGATTAACTGTACCTTTTAGATATCGAAGCACCCGTTTTGCTGCCTTCCAGTGCAATTCAGTGTGACAATCATTGAACTGACTGAGTATGCTGACTGCATGAGCAATGTCTGGCCGTGTGCAGACTGCAATGTACATCAAACATCCAACTAATTCTCTATAAGGAAAATTATTTTCTTCACAATCTGCTTTTACAAGCTTCAGCCCAGATTCCATTGGAGTGCACGCTGGCCTACAATCAGACATCTGGAAACGCTCTAATACTCTGTGGATATAACTGGACTGATCCAAAGTTAACTTGCCATCCTTTCTGCATAGTTTCATGCCAAGGACGTGATAAGCTGGCCCTAGATCCCTCATCTCGAACTGAGTCATTAGGTTCTCTTTAATCTTCAATTTTTCCTGTTTGTTGCTTGAAAACAAGATTATGTCATCGACATAAAGTGCTATTATGATCATATTTCCATCATGATTCTTCATAAAAACACATGGTTCTGAAGAAAACTTTCTAAAGTTTAGTTTTTCAATTAAAACTGTATTTATCTTCTCATACCAACTCTTAGAAGCTTGTTTGAGCCCATAAATAGCTTTATTTAGGCGATAAACTTTCCCTGGGTTCTTTTTGTCCTTAAAGCCCTCCGGCTGTTCCATATAGACGGTCTCCTTGAGGTCTCCATTCAAAAATGCAGTTTTCACATCAAGGTGATCTATCTCCATATTCATCTCAGCAGCCAGAGCAAGCAGCATTCTAATTGTTGAGTACCTCACCACTGGTGAAAAAGTTTCATAGTAATTTACACCATACTTTTGTGTATAGCCTTTTGCTACTAATCGAGCTTTAAATTTCAATACTTCTCCATTTAACCCTTTCTTCTTTTTATAAACCCACTTGCACTTCACAGGTCTCTGCCCTTCTGGCAAGTCAGTCATGGTCCAGCATTTGTTATCCAAAAATGATTTGTACTCATCTGACATAGCATCTCTCCATTTCTTGGATTCTGTTCCTTGCAGAGCTTCCAACACCGTTTCTGGTTCGTCATCAAAGGATCTGGTTCTGAACAAATGTTTGGACTGCGATGCCAAGTTCACAGCTTCGCTGTACTCTGCTGAAGTATCCAACGACGTGTCACCTGGAATGTAAGTTTCATCGCGCGAATCATCTGATTCATAGCTACTCACTGATACAATACTGATCCGAGGTCTTAAACTAGATTCATCAGATCCCGCATTACTGGGTATCCCTGTTGCATCATTTGAATCTAATAAGGACTGATCTGGACTTGACTGCTCTGGTGATTGATCTGTCGCAGTTTCATTGCGAATGTCACCATTAATTTCATGGGGGGTTGAAGAAGAGTTTTGAGTGTGAGAATATGTTAACACTAGCTCAGTGAAATCATCATTTTTACCTCTTGATGAATAAAATTCTTTTTCTAAGAATGTTACATTTCTTGCCTTTATGCATTCTGAGGGATGTGAAGGGTTTATTAATCTGTCATATCGTGCCCCTTGTACTATGTTGAAGTATTTTGTGTCTATTAAATCCCTTTTATATAAAATCAATCTTGTCTTCTTTTCATTAAACCCAACAGGTTATGGGCCCAGATTGCTACCCAACAAATAACTAAAGTATTATTTTTAATATTTCAGACAGATTGTCATAGTTTATCCCCAGTTTATTAAATTACCTCCAAGCATCATGGCCGACATAAAGACGACCATTGAAAAATTAAGTGGTGTCGACAATTACGGCACTTGGAAGTTTGTAACAAAGATGTTACTAATTCATGAAGAACTCTGGGATGCTGTGGAACAAAAGAAGGAAAAAGATGACAAAATACAGAAAAAGGCATTAGCACGTATCTGTCTCCTAGTCCAGCCATGTGTCTATCCACACATTAGAAGCGCTGAGACGGCTCACGAAGCATGGTGCAACCTTGAAAATGTGTATGAAGGTAAGGGTCTGAGCAGACGCTTGTCATTATTGCGCACATTGTTCGGAATAAAGCTTGATTCTTTCGAAAACATGGAGACATATCTCACAAGGGTGGCTGAGATAGGCCAACAGCTTAACGATATAGGTGCCGGCGTAGAAGATAACTTTTTAGCTATCGTGATGCTAAGTGGACTCACATCAGACTACGACCCACTCATCATGACACTGGAAAATTCGACGGTAAAACTCACAACGGAGTTTGTGAGATCAAGATTAACTCAGGAACATCAGCGGAGACAGGAGCGGAATGATGCAGGCACAGCATTGAGTGTGAAGAAGCAGTCGAAAGTGTTCCGTTGCTTCAGATGCAAGAAGCCGGGGCACAGTATCAAGGATTGTCCTCGCAAAGCCAAGGATGATGGCCATTCAAAGGGCAAGGGCTCAGATAAGGCCTTGTTATCTGCTTTATCAGTTGAGCTGCCCAGTAATGTTTGGTATGTGGACTCGGGCGCTACAAGTCACATGTGCAACAACAAAAACATTTTACATAATTTTGTGTGTGATACCCCGGTTGCGGTGAGTGTTGCCAATGGCGAGAAGCTGATGTCATCTGGCAGAGGAAATGTGAAAATTCCTTTACAGAACACTTTAAGAACTGTAAGTGAAGTGTTATATGTACCTAAGCTAGCAACAAATTTGCTTTCAGTTAGTGCAATGACTCGTAAAGGTTTTAATGTAACATTTCAGGGAAATTTATGTAAAATTTATGATGGCAAGGAGGTTGTTGCCTCGGCTAGGTGCCAGAATGGTATTTATATACTTAATACCAAAGGTGAAGCTTCTTTTGTGACTGAAGAGAGGCCATGTACTGTGTCTGTGTGTCAGGGAGAAGGTTTTGTTTCATCCACAGAGCGTGTTGCAGAGGTGGCCGTGCCAGCATCTCAGGCTGCGCCCAGGGAGTCGCAGGAGGTTTGGCATAGAAGGCTTGGACATCTCAATGTGCGTAGTATGCAGCTTTTAAAAGGTATGTCTACAGGCATGGATTTTGATAACTCAACTTTCAAACCATGTGTTGCTTGTATTCAAGGTAAACAAACAAAGTTACCTTTTCCTAAAAAGGCAAAGAGTAGGGCAAAAGCCTCATTGGGGCTTGTGCACAGTGATCTCTGTGGGCCATTTTCAAAGAATTCCTTTAGTGGATCGAGATACTTTCTTACGTTTATTGATGATTTTACCAGGAAAACTTATGTATATTTTCTAAAGTCAAAAAACCAAGTTTTTGATAAATTTAAGGAGTTTAAGGCTATGGTTGAAAATCAGACTGGTAACAAAATAAAAGTATTTCGCACTGACAATGGTGGTGAGTATGTAAATAAATGTTTACAGGACTTCCTGAAGAGCTGTGGGATCCGTCACCAGACCACTGTACCCCACTCGCCACAGCAAAACGGAGTTGCTGAACGAGCCAACCGCACCATAGTGGAGAAGGCCAGGTGCATGCTTCTCGATGCAGGCCTTGATCAGCGGTTCTGGGCGGAGGCGGTAAACACGGCTGTGTATCTAAAGAACAGGATACCGACCAAAGCGGTTTTGGGTACTACTCCTGAGGAAAAGTGGTCAAATAAAAAGGTCAATATTACTCACCTTAGAACTTTTGGCTGCTTAGCTTATGCATTGACAGAAAAACGTAAGAAATTTGATTCAAAATGTAAGAAATACATCTTTGTGGGCTACTGTGAAGAGACAAAAGGCTATAGATTAATAAACCCTTCACATCCCTCAGAATGCATAAAGGCAAGAAATGTAACATTCTTAGAAAAAGAATTTTATTCATCAAGAGGTAAAAATGATGATTTCACTGAGCTAGTGTTAACATATTCTCACACTCAAAACTCTTCTTCAACCCCCCATGAAATTAATGGTGACATTCGCAATGAAACTGCGACAGATCAATCACCAGAGCAGTCAAGTCCAGATCAGTCCTTATTAGATTCAAATGATGAAACAGGGATACCCAGTAATGCGGGATCTGATGAATCTAGTTTAAGACCCCGGATCAGTATTGTATCAGTGAGTAGCTATGAATCAGATGATTCGCGCGATGAAACTTACATTCCAGGTGACACGTCGTTAGATACTTCAGAAGACTACAGCGAAGCTGTGAACTTGGCATCGCAGTCCAAACATTTGTTCAGAACCAGATCCTTTGATGACGAACCAGAAACGGTGTTGGAAGCTCTGCAAGGAACAGAATCCAAGAAATGGAGAGATGCTATGTCAGATGAGTACAAATCATTTTTGGATAACAAATGCTGGACCATGACTGACTTGCCAGAAGGGCAGAGACCTGTGAAGTGCAAGTGGGTTTATAAAAAGAAGAAAGGGTTAAATGGAGAAGTATTGAAATTTAAAGCTCGATTAGTAGCAAAAGGCTATACACAAAAGTATGGTGTAAATTACTATGAAACTTTTTCACCAGTGGTGAGGTACTCAACAATTAGAATGCTGCTTGCTCTGGCTGCTGAGATGAATATGGAGATAGATCACCTTGATGTGAAAACTGCATTTTTGAATGGAGACCTCAAGGAGACCGTCTATATGGAACAGCCGGAGGGCTTTAAGGACAAAAAGAACCCAGGGAAAGTTTATCGCCTAAATAAAGCTATTTATGGGCTCAAACAAGCTTCTAAGAGTTGGTATGAGAAGATAAATACAGTTTTAATTGAAAAACTAAACTTTAGAAAGTTTTCTTCAGAACCATGTGTTTTTATGAAGAATCATGATGGAAATATGATCATAATAGCACTTTATGTCGATGACATAATCTTGTTTTCAAGCAACAAACAGGAAAAATTGAAGATTAAAGAGAACCTAATGACTCAGTTCGAGATGAGGGATCTAGGGCCAGCTTATCACGTCCTTGGCATGAAACTATGCAGAAAGGATGGCAAGTTAACTTTGGATCAGTCCAGTTATATCCACAGAGTATTAGAGCGTTTCCAGATGTCTGATTGTAGGCCAGCGTGCACTCCAATGGAATCTGGGCTGAAGCTTGTAAAAGCAGATTGTGAAGAAAATAATTTTCCTTATAGAGAATTAGTTGGATGTTTGATGTACATTGCAGTCTGCACACGGCCAGACATTGCTCATGCAGTCAGCATACTCAGTCAGTTCAATGATTGTCACACTGAATTGCACTGGAAGGCAGCAAAACGGGTGCTTCGATATCTAAAAGGTACAGTTAATCATTGTCTTACTTATGAAAAGAGTAGCATGGCTGTTAGCGCCTACGTTGATGCAGATTGGGCCGCCAATGAAATTGATCGAAGATCATTCACTGGGTTTGTCTTTAAAATAGGTAAGTCCACAGTATCATGGGAAAGTAGAAAACAAAAGACAGTTGCTCTTTCCAGCACGGAGGCGGAGTACATGGCACTATCTGATGCGTGTAAAGAGGCTTTGTTTATCAGAACTTTCTTGTATGAATGTTTAGGAATAGATTGTAAAATTGCTATGTATAACGATAGTCAATCGGCACAAAAACTTTGTGTCAATCCGATGTATCACGCGAGAACAAAACATATTGATGTACGACATCATTTCATTCGAGAAATTGTAAACAAAGGTATTATAGAGTTACAATATTTGTCTACCGATCAAATGACGGCGGATGTTTTGACGAAACCTTTAAATAAACAGAAAACTGTAAATTTTGTTGGTCAACTTGGTCTAAAAGAGATAATTTAAATATTGTTAAAAATAACCATTGAGTAATTAAGGTGCTGTGTATGTATACTGCAATAAAGTGTAACTTCTAGCTAATTAATAGTTAAGTTGTGGTAATTAACATAATTCTTTCATAAGTTCTTTGTTTCTAAAGATGCTGTGTATTATGAAATATTGACAGTATTATATACAGGTTATAAGTTATGTACTTGGGTTGTTGACCTATTTAATTTTAAATTTGTATAACTATAGCTTTCATTTTATGGGTTAGTTTAATTAATTTAGTTTAATGATTGCGTTGTTTAAGGGCCAGTGTTAGAAATGTAAACGGAACGCAATCTTTGTCTCTGTCCTTTATAGTTGTCTATTATTGTTGTCTCTGTTTTATATAAAATCAATCTTGTCTTCTTTTCATTAAACCCAACAGGTTATGGGCAAGAAGCCGGGGCACAGTATCAAGGATTGTCCTCGCAAAGCCAAGGATGATGGCCATTCAAAGGGCAAGGGCTCAGATAAGGCCTTGTTATCTGCTTTATCAGTTGAGCTGTCCAGTAATGTTGTTGCACATGTGACTTGTAGCGCCCGAGTCCACATACCAAACATTACTGGACAGCTCAACTGATAAAGCAGATAACAAGGCCTTATCTGAGCCCTTGCCCTTTGAATGGCCATCATCCTTGGCTTTGCGAGGACAATCCTTGATACTGTGCCCCGGCTTCTTGCATCTGAAGCAACGGAACACTTTCGACTGCTTCTTCACACTCAATGCTGTGCCTGCATCATTCCGCTCCTGTCTCCGCTGATGTTCCTGAGTTAATCTTGATCTCACAAACTCCGTTGTGAGTTTTACCGTCGAATTTTCCAGTGTCATGATGAGTGGGTCGTAGTCTGATGTGAGTCCACTTAGCATCACGATAGCTAAAAAGTTATCTTCTACGCCGGCACCTATATCGTTAAGCTGTTGGCCTATCTCAGCCACCCTTGTGAGATATGTCTCCATGTTTTCGAAAAAATCAAGCTTTATTCCGAACAATGTGCGCAATAATGACAAGCGTCTGCTCAGTCCCTTACCTTCATACACATTTTCAAGGTTGCACCATGCTTCGTGAGCCGTCTCAGCGCTTCTAATGTGTGGATAGACACATGGCTGGACTAGGAGACAGATACGTGCTAATGCCTTTTTCTGTATTTTGTCATCTTTTTCCTTCTTTTGTTCCACAGCATCCCAGAGTTCTTCATGAATTAATAACATCTTTGTTACAAACTTCCAAGTGCCGTAATTGTCGACACCACTTAATTTTTCAATGGTCGTCTTTATGTCGGCCATGATGCTTGGAGGTAATTTAATAAACTGGGGAAAAACTATGACAATCTGTCTGAAATATTAAAAATAATACTTTAGTTATTTGTTGGGTAGCAATCTGGGCCCATAACCTGTTGGGTTTAATGAAAAGAAGACAAGATTGATTTTATATAAAAGGGATTTAATAGACACAAAATACTTCAACATAGTACAAGGGGCACGATATGACAGATTGACAGCACATAAAACAGAGACAACAATAATAGACAACTATAAAGGACAGAGACAAAGATTGCGTTCCGTTTACATTTCTAACAATGGACGCCTTTTAAAGTGATTGATTGAAGGTGTTTCACGGGTGCAATTATATATAGATATACCTACAATGTTTTAGTTATCTTAGGTGAGTTTGAAAGTTAGACATGTATTACTTATACCGTGTTTGTTTATATTTTTAATTATGCATATGTTTAGACATTAGAAAATGTATCCGCGTATATCCGAGCTGAAACCTTTTTTTTCTTATTCCCTGACTCGTGTTGTATTCCAATGCACATGTCATACAAACATTTTTTTTTTCGTTAGGTGGACTTAAATGAAGAAACTTGCTAATTTCGAACCGGTTTTTTATAAGTTCCGATCCAATATTGCTAGAATATACGTCTTGGTCCCCATAAAAACACGCTCTTCCTCAGGAAACAAAAACACTGCTAAGGCTTCAGAAATTGCCTAGAGAGGTCGGATGAAGAAGAAAATTTTAGCGAAAATATAAATGACTCGGATTCAAATATTGAGATGGATGATGATGATGATATTATCTAAAAAAAACTGTTTTCCAATAATTCTATGTATATACAATCAATTAATATTTTTTTTATGTTGCTTAGTAACGGTAGAAAATAAAACCTTAGTATATATTAAAAAAAAAAAAAAACAATTAAAGATTTTTTATATACAAGTGCTTAGCTGACACTCTTCTATATGTCCAAAAAAAAGTTTCAGTTTAATATATTAACTATGCTACGAGATAGAAAAATAAATATGACGTATTGAGTAAAGTGACGACATATTTCACAGTGTGCATCGTGAAGAAACAGGCATTTCCAGAACCAAAAATTCGAAGACATGTGACATCTACCAACCCGCACTGGGCCCGCGTGGTGGATTACGGCCCACTCCCTCTCACCAAGAGGAGGCCCAAGTCCCAGCAGTGGGAACATTACAGGATGATTATGTTAATGTAGTTTGTATGATCTTTCTTTTGCCTAAAAGTGGTCTTTGACGTCGACGCTCACCCTTTATGAGCACAACTGACCTGGCCCTACCTCTAGCGCTAGCATTCTACTATACAGCAAGATTGTTAAAGTCCTTTTCATCATCTGTAGACTTAAACACTACTACTCCATCTGCCTACCTCCATAACTCTAAAGCCGTGGCAAACAGTCGGTAACGCGATATCTCGATGGACAGCCGCAGCGCAGTTTCCCATCTATATCAGTTACAGCTCCCATGCCAACAGACCTGTGTGTTTACAGACTCGTTTTGTTGCTTTGTCGGTTAAATGCAGTGGATTTAATGACTAGGATTTTATCGATACCTATTGCAAATGCATCATCTGCCTAGCCTTTTCCCAACTATGTTGGGGTCGGCTTCCAGTCTAACCGGATGCAGCTGAATACCAGTATTTCACATGGAGCGACTGCCTATCTGACCTCCACAACCCATTTACTGGGTAATACGATACCCCTTGGTAAGACTGATTGTCAGACTTTCGGGCTTCGGGACAGACGGGCGTGCTTTCCGAGGCACGGAGGGGTCACGGTATGAAAAGATGGTCACCCATCCACAGACCAGCCGCGGCAAGCGTAACTTAACCTGATCGATCGACCTGTGCGGCTGTTATTATTTAGCCACGGGCCCCTCTCGATATTGCAAATGATGGCAACAAAGGTCACTAAAGGAATATGGAGCGAATTCAAAATTATCTTGGTAAAATTTCAGTCAGTCAAACAATATGTCTAGTTTTTCCCAAATATTTTGGGGTCGACAGTCTAACCGGATGCAGATGAATAGGAATGCCAGTATTTTACACGGAGCGACTGCCTATCTGACTTCCACAACCCAGTTACTGGGTAGTGGGTAACACGATGCTCCTTGGTAAGACTGGTTGTCAGACTTTTGGGCTTCTGAGTACTTGGTAAGATTCCAGAATCAATGTATATAATAACATAATAGACAAAGTAGCTACTTTTCTACCCTTTGTCGTCCACCATTTGAATTTTGGTGACAATGGTTTCGTTAACCAATTTTATTGGAAAAACCACGGGAAAAGCGTTTTTTGCGCTCTCAGGGGAAATATGAACACACTAGAGGTTACTTGCAACTTTGTTCCCATGGTAATTTCAGCCCAATTTCAGGGAATGCATTTAAAAATATATATATTAATGGTTGCTATGCCAATGTATTCGTAAGCTTACATTTTTTGCGTAGAATTGTACCTATGAATTTTCGCTTTTAAACATATTTGAACACATATGGCAGTAACTACCAATAATCTGATTCTTCAAAACAAGTCACTTGGAGCATCACTAGCAAACATTTTGGTTTACATAATCTAAGTATCTTGCCATTGCAATCGATTTCAATCTGCGAATTAAAACCCCTATTTATACTCGATTTGATCAAACCAACTATCGATTCAAAATATCTATTGACTAACTTCTCCGTTAGAATCGCCTTTGAATATTAAACAGCTTACATTTTGAAACTGCTCTTAACAGATTTTGTTAGAAAATACGCAAAATTTACTAGTCGTAGTTTATATTCTAGTATAGCAGTAAATATTGTTGCTAAATTGATAATCTGTATGACGATAGATGTAGGTGAGATTCAAGGCAAAATTATTTTATTAAATACTTTCGGACAGCTAACAGCGGACCCACACATACATAATCAGCCTATAATGTTCCCACTGCTGGGACACGGGCCTCCTCGCTGTGAGAGGGAGTGGGCAGTAATCCACCACACGGGCCCAGTGCGGGTTGGTAGATGTCACATGTCTTCGAATTTTTGGTTCTAGGACATGCCGGTTTCCTCACGATGTTTTCCTTCACCGTTTTGAGAGCAGTGGTGATGATATAATTTACACAAAGTAAAGCGCCTGTTTGGGTTCGAACCTACGGCCTACAACTCGTAAGTCGCGGCCGTCACCACTTGGCCACCACTGCTCAAATAATTACAGGGCGGCATTATTATTTATTTAACAGCCAGTAAACGTATCTAATTAAACGATCGTTAAATCTGGAAGTTAAAGCTCAACCTTTAATGTATCCGCTATTTATCTCAACGCGTTAATTGCATAAAGCTTGACTGAGGGAACTTAACGGTGCTTCGAGAACAATAAGATTATTTCTTGTGAACTTATGAGGAGTTTGCACTATTTTATTGCCTTTAGAAGATTACTAGTACCCATTGCTAGGATACTTACCTACTTATCTACTTTATAAAAATCTTTTAAAGGTAAATTCAAGCACTGACAGACTACGCACTGCTCAAACGCATCATGTTAAAACTCATCTCATATGTGGGTTATTAAAGAGATTAAAGTTAGAATTGAAGTTCGTGATTTATGAAGTTAGACTTCTGTTCTAAAGTTAGTTGTATCAATGTCTTTTTGGAAACTCGTTCCCATAGTTTCCCGGGAAGTTTTCGATGGGATAAACCTGGGAGATGGGAAGGGAAAATGTTGCTAACGCTAACGGGTTCATACAAACAAACAAATTAAAAATAAGTAGTTCTTTATTTTGTCCGTACGCTGCCATGAATGCCACATCTAGTAATACATCCAATTTTACTTTAGATCCGTGTTTAATCGGTTGGTGATTAGTTGATATTTACTTTTTTTTTATCACTACCTCCCTATTCATTATTGTAAATCTACTTTTAACGATGTTATTGTACGCTCGTAAACAATTTGTGTAAATTTAGTTTCTCAGTAAGTGAATTATTGTTAATTCTTAATGAGAAATAATAAAGTTCTTATACCATAAACCATCTGTCAAAAATGATTACAGATTGTCAAACTCATTAATGTCAAGTGATTTGATTGGCTTTTCTTATTACAATCAGCTGTGAGATTGACCATCTGTTCACATACTGTATCCGTTCCCTATCAAAATATTTTAAAAACAAATTAGAACAATGAGTTCCGATTCTTTGTATTTGTTTTCGCATGACAATGCGTTATCCCACGCGTACGACAAAGCAAATCTTAGTACCTACAGTGAGTGAGAATCGATAAACAATCGCCTAATCTCGTCTCGAGGCACAGCACTATCTGAATCCCACTCGCATCGTCTCAGAGATGTAAGTATGTCAAATGTATGCGCCTGAATTATGTATTTGACTACTGCAGTTGCGACATAAACATACATACCTACATAATGTTTCAATGTATACTGTAGTTATTTGAATCGAGAAAATCTATTTGGCGGTAACGGATTTAAATTGAATACTGTGTTGAAGGAAGTTGATTTCCACTATAAGTAAAAGACTGTCAATTTGTATGGAACGTCATTTTCGTCTTTTTATTTTGTATTGATGGATAGACTACGAAGTAACCGTTTGTCTTGGTATGGACAAGTGACGAGGAGGGATGAAGCGCATATGACTTATCTAGACTCTAGATTAGTCATATGGAATAGAATGGAAATTAAAGGGCTTCCAGGACCTAAACACAAAAAACGCAAGTTTTAGAAACAATAAAAGTATAATATGATCGACTACAGTCAACAAAATCAGAAAAATATACGATATTCTTCAGGATATATGCTAGGTAGATAGTGTGTTGAAAACATAATACAATTTCAGACCATACAAGCGATGACTATGCCAGCTTGAACCGAAATGTAATGGAGGAAGTTCATCACGTTTTCAAGCCATTGTTTACCATAGTTGCCATTATATCAGGAGCACAGCAAATCAGTAGCACCTGAGGTTACGAATGCGTACAGAGAAATTACACTCATGAAGCAAACGAGAAGTTTTAACTTGGTCTCTATAACGTGTATTATAAACCCCTTGGTGTTACATAATAATATATGCAATATATCGCATGCAACCAGAAACCTGTGTTATGGCTGTCTAAAACAACACTATATTATATAATCCTACAGCGACGCAATAATTACGCATATTACGGCAAGTCGGAACTACCAGTAACGGTCGGCAACTTAGTACAGGTACAGTGAAGGCGTACATAACGCCCGGTAAACGTACAACACTGATGCATAGTGTTTACATATTGTTTAGGAATGGGGGATAGAAAGCCGTTAGTACCACTTATTACATTGTTGCCGGTGCTTTGATGTATCTAGTATTTACATCCGTCACCTCACACATCAGGTCCAGTTGAAAACCAGCGTCAGGCACTAGTTGTCTGGCATTTTTTGCAGAACTGGGCCATTTTGGCGCAGCCGTGAGACACACATTCCTGCTAATTTCTTACATCGGACTTTGCACTTTTTATTTTTATCTTTTTGTTTTGTTTTTATCTGATGTACGACTATTATCTGACTATCTGGTGTACTGTGTGTCTTTAAGTGTGTGCTAAATAAATGTATTTTCTTTCTTTCTAGGTAGGTACTCTGTCAAGTGCGCCTAGACTAGACGCAGGATGAGTTATGCAGGCCAATATATGCCGACAGTTAAGGTTCACACTTCGCATAACAGTTGAATTTTCGCTTAATTGAAGAGTTGAGAGCAACGGTGGCCCAGTAGTAACGACTCGGACTTGCGAGTCGCGTCGTGGGTTCGACCCCAGTCAAGCGCGTTTATTTAATAATCACCACTGCTCTCAAAACGGTGAAGGAAAACAACGTGAGGAAACCGGCATGTCCTAGAACCAAAAATTCGAAGACTTGTGACATCTACCAACCCGCAGTGGGCCCGCTTGGTGGATTACGGCCCACTCCCTCTCAAAAGGGAAGAGGTTGTGTCCCAACAGTGGGAACATTATAGGCTGATTATGAAGAGTTGACCTGCATGAAGGGGCCGTTTAAACGTACCACAGGCACAGCACATCGCAACGACAAAATATGGACAAGCAAGTGTGAATACCTACTCATCTTTTTTTAAATAAGACATTTTGAAAATGTTCTTAAGTAACTTTTTTCAGAAAACTTTTTCGGATTTCGGTCTAACGAGCCTGTGAGCCTTGTCTCGTAAGTCCGTCAACGAATATACGGGCCTGTCCTAAAATAGAGGACCCGTCAAAACAAGTGTCAAAAAAAATTTCGGACGTGCAAAAACACATCAGTCGTAACGACAACTGTCAAAAATCGTGTTGTCATTCATTATTAGTTCGGAACTAATATTGTGTCCGTAAGTGACACGGAGTAGTAAATACCCGTAACTTCGACCAAAACTACGGACTACGTGCTTATTATAGGGAGAGTAGACTCTCTAATTCGGAATTGGGAAGATATCATAATCACTTGCAGTTCAGCTTACGACGTGCAATGGACCCAGACAAATACAGTGTGAGTCTTCATAATGTGCACATAACGAAATGAGGGAAACATAGCTTAATTTTATCGACGGAAAAAATATTTGAAAAAATAAAAAAATATTTAAAAGGAACCTGCTAAAGTATGGTGATTACATGGCCTTTCTTTAACAGTTGATAGGAAATGTTGTGATTGAGTTATAAACATGGTATTTTACGTTTAGAAATCTGATACGATGGAGAATAATTTAAAGTAATAAAAGAGTAGGTAATCGGGGCTTTTGTTGAGTAATTTTACAATTATTGTAAAAATTGATGAAAAAATATCAGATTTTTGTAAGAAAAAAACCATAATTCTCAATTGAGGGCGATTGTTTACACAGTGCGCAGGGGTCACAGCAGCGAACAAGAATTTTAATAAAAATTCATCCAGCGTGGCCCACTTCTGGGCTCCCTCTTCTTGGCCCGCATCCGGGGTCTATCCTCCTTCGGCGATGTCCGGGTGCACTGGGACATCACCTCAACTCCAGGGACCGTGCAGCGTAGACGATAGATACGATAAGATACGATACGCGATACGATACGGCGATACGTTTTGGTAGGCATAAAAACTTAGTTTAACATAAGTACCTACTTACTTAGAACTTATTATTTCTATAATTAAGGAACGGGTGTGTGTGTAGTGTGGGTGTATGTATGTGTGTTAAGTTGTGTTTCGTATATGTCACAGTTTTGAATAAATAATAAAGGAGCAAATTAAATATTATGTTTTTAGATGCGTTAGTAAGATTTCCTTGCAAAGAGTTGTTCAGTCTCGTCGTACGTCAACTTTTGAAGAAAACTATCAACTACACTTTTACATTTTTTAGGTAAAGAATATACAATACATTGCAGGTTCGTTCATAGTGTTAGGTATAAAGGTGGCTGCTAAGACACGGGTAGCTTCGCCTCGCCAGAGCAGTTTCGGAGGTGACAGGTGGGCAGACAGGATCTTTACGTCGTTTATTTACAAGTATGGAGGTAAAATAAATGTTGCACCGATCTCAAATAAATTGCGATAAGGGCAAGATAATGATGATGTAGATGGGTGAATTTCAACAAATGCCATTTTTTTATCATATCGGTGAACTTTTTCATTTATATTGTTTTTGTATATTTTTCAGGTTATATGTAATCTTTAGGATATCAAATATCCCCAAATTTAATATCATCAACGTATCATTTAAGACTAAGGAGAAACTTCAGTTTGAATTCTGGTTTCCACCGATATGACAAACCGGCACCGATTTTTTTTTCTGTACAATGATGTGATAAGTTTATCCACCGAAATTATGTACATATCCAGCTATATGATAATCAATCCACCTTTGAACATCAAAAAGGAAATAGTAGGTACCTATACAGGGTGTAATTTTAATCACCATTATCCTCTTAAGGAGTCATTGTGCTCATCATTATCAACAACTTTTATTATGGAGCTAGACGTACATTACCGAATACAGACCTCCCCTAATGATACATATATAACATCTACTACCTACCCAGTGGTATCGTGGTAATGATTTTGACAGTCTATGTAGGTAAGTATGTATGTATACATATATATGCATGTATGTATATAATGTATGTGTTTGTATGTTCCATTGTTTCTTTGTATACTTAACGAAATGACACGGGATCTACCGATATGATAAAGCAATCCACCGATGTGACAAAACTGTGCGTTGATCATGAATCAAAACACCGATATTAGATATAAGACACCGATTGATTTTTTCTTATAATTTCGGTGTAAATTATCACATCGGTGGTAATAAAGACCACCGATTACACCGATATGAGAACACCGACGTGAGAAATAAAACACTTTTTAGAAAATTAGAAAAAATGCATAATATCTAGGATAAATTCAATAACAGTCAATGAAGCTAATTCACTTACTACCTCTGTTAGAACCAAACAACAATAATAAAACTACTCATTACACTAGAAAAATGCAACCACCGATAATATAAAATAATTGTCCGGGACCAACTGAAATGGCGTACTTACATTATTGGCGGGAATATGCAGCGATTTGACACACATCCGTCTTGACTGCGCACTAGCACACGCTAACGAGGGAAATAAAATTGGGGTGGGGACGCTGTCGGACTCGTCGATGTAAAGTTAGGTTTAAATTACTTTTGTCCACCGATATGAGAACATTTTTCAGGACAAGTACGTTTGTGCCTCTCAGTAATAATAATCGTTAATTATGTAATAAAATATGCTATATATTAATAACAAAACTAATATTCTATGAAAAAGAATAAGTTATATACTAAACTTACTTATTTTTATTAGTGTATAAGCTTTTTGTTTGTAAAAAAAGTAGAGGGACAGCACCGATTTGAAAAAAATACGAGGTTTATGTATTTATTTCTACCTTTGTAATAGTCCTAGGCAAATTATATTTTTGTCACAATCCAATAACTACCTATTGAATACAAAAAAAAATAATTCAGAACAATATTCCTTTTTTCAAATACGAATTTCACCGAAGACAAAAAAATAAGTCATTTGGGAAATTCACCCAGGTAGCACATCACCGGACCACCGCACCGCACCGTTCCGTTCGTTATATGGAACAGGATGAATGGAATTAAATTGTGCAATTACAACGCACACTCCGAAATGTAACCGATGAATCACAAGTAGGCGTATATTCGACAGTGAAACATCGCCGTATACCGTATGTATACATCCGTACATTGTATATAACTTAAGAATTTGACTTTGTTTAGAAGTATTTCCAAATACAACATCCTTTTAGTATTTGTGTTTAGGCATACTTTAAATCAATTTATGTATAACGGCAGTCGTTAGTGGCTACTGCAGCACTGTCACAGCTTGATACTGTGCTTGTCACGTTAGTCGGTGGTCGTGGTCAACATCGATAGCAATTGCAGTGTGTTTATTAACTAAACGCGTTTACGACTAATCATCGGAATTTAATAAGTAACGAGGAAACACGAACAAAGTTCTCGGCGATGAATAGAATGATGTGGTATGTCTTGTTTTAATCATAATGAAAACAACGGAGAATAAGATGACGTATTCTTGGGGTCTCCAAACTGTTTTAGTTCGTGGCCTGCTTTAGACTTTAGACCAATAAATTTGAATTGTATTTATGGATTATTATTCTGTAAAGTCTTTATTACGAGCACATCTTTCTTTATTACCATACAAATTTGTACAGACGCCAGCACATCAAGCTACCCGAAACTGTCAAATTTTCCCAAATTCAAATTAATTAATTTGCTAGAATGTAGGTATAAATCAAGAACTTAAGACTATCGTGGCCCAATTACATTCTACCATTGCATATGGTGTGCAAATGTGTCTTAATAACATTTAAATATATTATAAGTTTAACAATCAAGTTTATTGAACATCTATTAATTAATGTCAAAATAGGGAAAACAAAAAAACAGAAAAAATGTTAAAATGTCAATCCACGTATATAATGCAAAGTCCATACTCTTGTTCATACGTACTTTCATTTTCACACTTCACGATGAGAGTTGTGTCATCAGCAAACAAGATTGTGTCATGTCGGGTGCTGTTTGGGAGATCATTTATATACATGATGAATAAGAATGGTCCTATCACGGTGCCCTGTGGCAATCCAAAATTATTTCGCTGATAGTCGCTTCTTTACACTTCTTTTTTGTTATTATGGATTTTCGAGATTTCCACGCATTGCTTTCTGTCACTTAAATAGTTCGCTTTGCCTCTTATCCCATATTTTTCTAACTTGTGTAAGAGCAAATTGTGGTCTACAATCGAACGCTTTGCTCATGTCCAGAAATATCGCCGCAACTGGTAATCCATCATCTATAGCCTGAGTGACAATTTTGATCAAGTTGAAACATGCTAACGAAGTGGTACTATCCTTCCTAAATCCAAATTGCTCATTTTTAAGTAAATCATGGTTTGCTGCAAAATCTTGAAGCCGCCTAAGCATTACTTTCTCGAATATTTTTGACATGATTGGTATCAACGTTACTGGCCTATAATTATTCATATCTGATCTTTCTCCTTTTTTTAAAAGGGGTTTAACTATTGATTTTTTTAATATATTTGGTAACGCACCTTCCTCAAAGGACAGGTTTATTAAATAACTCAGTGGTTGACTTATATATGGTGCACTTATTTTTATTACTTTTGTTGTGATGTCATTTATTCCAGCTACGTTCGTGTTATTTAGAGTTTTAATCATTCGAAATATTTCCATAGCGTCAGTAGGTTTAAGGAATATTGTTTGTGCGTTATTAGTATCAATAGTTTTGTTTATCTCGTTCCAATCGTACTTAAAATTGTTATTGTTTGTCAGTTGTAGGTATATAAAATTAATTAAATTTGTCACTCATTTCTTTAGGGTCGTCGTATGTCTGATTATTTTCAATTATTTAGTCAATGTAAGTTTTTGTGTTAATGTCATTAATATGCTCGTTAATAACTTCCCAAGTGGCTTTACATTTGTTTTTATTGTTATAAATAATATATCTCTTACTCTGAAGTTGTCGAGAGTTGTGTATGCATTTTTTAAGTATGTAACTGTAAGATTTGTATTTTTTATTCAGTTTTTTTCTGTTAGTTTTATTGTGTGGTTGGTTAACACGGTCACTGCGGATCACACAAAATCGGCTCGACACGGAGCTTAGCGCTGGTGCGCACGGTCAAAACTATATCTTTCTCGCTGGTGCGGAACGATTATCATCGGTATTTGTAGGAGTTCGACAGAAACAAATATAGATTTCGGCTCGTGGTTACAAATGTAGGTATTTGTCTAAAACATCGTGGCGGGCCCTTTTCGACCACCATCGCACTGACGGTGAAAAATACACGGTCCTTGCGGCGGCGGGCCTATTGTGGTATATGACCGTTGCCGACCTGATGCCGCAATGAGCGCGCGCGCAAGCGTCGAGCAGCCAGTCAGTGTTGTGCTCTCTACAAGATAGTACCTACGTGGCGTGTCGTTTTTTATCGACACGAAAAAGGACGAGGAAATTGTGTAAGGTGCTATGAAAAGCTACGACAGACAATAGAGTGCAAAAAAGTAAAAAAGAGTTAAAAAAATTTAAACATTTTGCAACAAATGCAATTAATCTCTTTGCGAAGAAAGACATGTACAGACGCCAGCAGGTCAACCTACCCGAAACTGTCAGATTTTCCCAATCAACCTTGAACCTTATGCTTTAGCAATAAAGTCGAAAATCTATTAAAGAAATCTGACAGATTGTAGTAACTTGATGTGCTGGCGTCCGTACTTACCAAATTAGTTTACACTTTTTTATTTCTTATCATTCTTTTTTATTTTCGATAACCCTATATTTTTGTCTGTCCCATCACTATAAAAAAGTACTTTCTAGTGCGGTATCGGTCGTTATCGGCCTGACACTTTCCTTGGTTGATTTCTCATTTCCTGTTTGGCAGATCCAGGGGCGCAACGAACGTAAAGAAACTGGGTTCAGCATCATTTTGAGAGTATAAAAAAAAAACAGTGTACACCATGTATTCGCAAAGTTATAGCGCTTTAATCTATCCTAGTGGTGGCAGTTCAAAAAGGACTGATACGCAATGTCAAAAAGGTCGATGGATGTGCATTTCGACCGCCACCGCACCAGATGAAAGTTTATGATTTTTATGCCGCAGCTAACGTGTTAAGATAGAGATACCTCTTCCTTGTACAGGATATTCTAATACCTCTCGTTAACCATTTACAGTTCCCTTTTTTATTTGACTTCTTAACAGTATTTATAGGGAAGCACAGATCAAAAAATAATTTAAATAGATTATGAAATTCAGTAAACGATTCTTGTATATTATTTTTTTCGTAAACATTTGAGAAACTAAGAGACGAAATACAACTACAGAACTTGTCCATGTGCTCTTTACTTAGTCTCTGACACATTCATACCAGCTACATACTTCATATGATTTATTTATTTTCAGTGATAGCGCTTGTCCTGTTTCGTGGTCAGACAAGGCAAGATGATGTACCTCCGCTTTTATCTGCTTGATGTTGCTTGCTATCTGGTCTAGACACGCTAACTGTCTCGTTGGTGTTTTTATGTGCAATTCGATATTAAAATTTTTCAACAAACACTTTAGTTCTTCGCTGTACTTATTGGGCCATAATATGATGTCCAAATTCCAGTCCCCACAAAGAATAATTTTTGTGCGTCTTTTAGTCAGTTTTGCTAATAACTGCTCAAGTTTATCGAGAAAACAGTGTGGATTGCTGCTTGGAGTTCGATATAAACAAATAATAACAATTTCATTAATTTCCACATAATTTAATAAAATAATTTAGTAAATTTAATTTGATATAAACAAATAATAACAATTTCATTAATTTCCACATAATTTAATAAAATAATTTAGTAAATTTAATTTTGAATGTTGCGGACATTCAAAATTAAATTTACATGTCAAGTCACTCATATTAGTCAAGTTTTTATATTTTAGATTATTATTTATCAATATACATACCCCTCCTCGTTTAGTGTCACGTGAATAGGATGAGACTAATTTGTAACCTGGAATTTTCAGGAGCGGTTCTATACCCTTTTGCATGAACGTTTCAGTCAGACATACAACATCTACTTTTAATCCATTTTCAGACATGTCCCGAATTGCAAATGTCATTTCTTCCGTTTTATTTATCGCCCCGGCAATGTTCTGGTGGAATAAGTATTCTAAAGTTGTATTCTGGTTTAGGAACGATAACATTTATTCGTTTGTGAATGCAATGGTGAGTCAGATTGCCTACTTAAACCCGGTGCCGTTTTTAGGTTTCCGTACCCAAAGGGTAAAAACGGAACCCAGTTACTAAGACTTCGCTGTCTGTCCGTCCGTCCGTCTGTCTGTCACCAGGCTGTATCTCAAGAACCGCGGTAGCTAGACAGTTGAAATTTTCACAAATTATGTAGGTATTTCTGTTGCCGCTATATCAACAAATACTAAAAACAAAATAAAAGAAATATTTAAGGGGGGCTCCCATACAACAAACGCGATTTTTTTGTCCTTTTTTGCTCGATATCAATAATGGCAACAGGTAGGCACTTGAAATATTCACAACATACTCAGTTGTATTTTTACTTTAATAATAATTAATAAAATTAAAATAAAATAAATATTTAAGGGGGGGCTCCCGTACAACAAAGGTGTTTTCTTCGGCGTTTTTGCCTTGTGGTACGGAACCCTTCGTGTGCGAGTCGGTCAGTCCGACTCGCACTTGCCAGTTTTTTTAAATAATAAGGTATGGTTCCCTTCTTGTGAGTTTCGGTGGCTATCATGTCCCGATTACTAATTACATTATTCGAATTGGGTTCCTTACAATTATCTTTTAGATTTTTAATACGGTTAAAGTAAAATGGAATTGTGCCCTTCTTACGAACAGTCACTGTTGTGCATTTTGTTTTAGCCTTCGCTGTATTAATTATTAACATAATAGTTTTAACACATAAAAATGTCCTGTCATAATAATTCGAGTCAATGGCGCCGATTCTGTTGTTCACAAACTAAACTAAATTTAAGTTCATGCATCTTTTTCTTTCTATTTCATTAAGAAAAGGACAGAAGATAAATATTAGTTTAGTCTTGTCAAATTAAGATACTCCATAGACAATTTAGACGAGATTAAAAAGTTGGCTACTAAAAATACGTCAATTTACGTCAGGCGCTGACTAATTTGACAGGACTAAACTAATATTTATCTTCTGTCCTTTTCTTAATGAAATAGAAAGAAAAAGATGCCTGAACTTAAATTTAGTTTAGTTTGTGAACAACAGAATCGGCGCCAATGTTAAAGTTATTTTTTTACATACCTCTGACAAATAGTAGTCCTTCTTGTACTGGTAATTACCATTTATATTTACAAATGAACAATTTTAAAGTTGCTGCATAACATTTTTAAGTTGTTATTTAACAAACTACAATTCAAATATATTTTGCAAAACATTAAATACAAGCACGTTAAGTTTTTGAAAGGATTTTAGCAACGATCCTAATTCTAATAAGTAGTATTTTATTGGGGTTGGTATCATTTTCCCCTACACTTATAACTAGATCAACTTTTAACCTTATGCTTTAGTGATAAAGTTGAAAATCTATTAAATAAATTTGACAGATTGTAGTAGCTTGATGTGCTGGCGTCTGTACCATCATTTGACTAATAACTTAATAAGAAAGCAATTGTTTCAGGCTAACAACTGCCCTTGGAATCATACAGTTGTCTCAAGTTGCCCGCACATCGGTTTGGATACAACCTCCATTAGTATATGCCGATGGTGTCTTTACTGATCCTGACTTCTTCTTCGACAGAATCGTCCCACTGAGTATAAATGTAGACCGTATGCCTAAGACCTACGCCATAGGAGTACATATATCTACTGATCGAATACTGACTTCATTCAATCCCTTTAGGAGAATTATAAGGAATAAAACTATGCTCTTCGACTTATATGCATCAAGTCTTGTGGGACGCGAAAGCCATGAGGGCAATTGGACATATTGGGGGATGATAAGCCACCTCGCCTGCGGCCGTCAAATTCAGGATTTACCTGATGAAGTAATTACTAAAGGTGACTTGTGGCACGGGCCCGGCAACAGGCACTGCCCATTACACGATTTACTAGTGTTCAGAATAAATAATGATTTGGAAGAAAGCACTGAGGATACTAAAGAGTACACCACTGATTATGCATTCAGTAGAGATAAGAAAGGAATATTTTTGACAGAGCTCGCGGAACAATACGACCGTATTGGTGACAACTTTAAATTTTGTGCGGTTGTTGATGGGTTTAAATTAAAAGTTACTTATTACACGGAAGATGACTATGCACTGTTGGATTGTGACGAGTGGCTGCCACGAGACTGGGGATATTTTTTTTGCATACGAAATAAAGATAAATACAGGAAGGTGTCATCAGGCGCAATGTTAGTGGCCAATGAAAAGTTATTCGGTGTGGCTAGTTTTGTATTATCTAGAGGAGAAGAAAGCATAATCGTATTCACAGACATCAGACCTTATTACGATCTCATTCAAAATACCTGCACCTATAATGATTCAGAGGAAGTGCGCCCAAACACGTTTCCGGGCAATGTACAGTGGGAACCTATCACAACCACCACCCCAAGATCATGATACTGGAACTGGCTAACAACTGCCCTTCGAATCATATGGTTCTCTCAAGTTGCCTTGGACTTTGAAATACGCTCCAGTACAGTATGTCGATTTTAGCAGGATAGACCAAAACTTCTACTCAGGGACTTAAAAACACCTTCATAATGGTTACAGAATTATAAGTGTTACATATTGAATTGAACTACTAAACTATCATCATTAAAAGGTGTAGAGATCCTACTTGTTTTAGTTTCTAATTTCAGACCATACGTAAGCGATGACTATGCCACCTTGAACCGAAATGTGGTGGAGGAAGTCCATCACGTTTTCAAGCCATTGTCTACTATAGTTGCCATTATATCAGGAGCACAGCAAATCAGTAGCACCTGCTTTTTGAAGGTTACGAATGCGTACAGAGAAATTACACACATGAAGCAAACGAGAAGTTTTAACTAGGTCTAACGTGTATTATAAACCCCTTGGTGTTACATAATTTAATAATAAATGCAATATTCATCGACCGTAGGTTCAATTGAGGTAAGGGACAAAATACGATTTTTCAGGAGTCAAAGTTTTTTTTCGGACTAAATCGCCTATAACTTTTTTTGTTATTAACCTTTTTCGGATCTGATTTCACACATAATCTTGTATTTTAGTGCTCTATCTACATGTGTAACATTTATTTAAATAAGTAAGCTATTTAAGAAAATAGACGTCCCTTACACCAACTTATTTTGTTAGTAATGTCCCTTACTGACTAAGTATCTTGTAGTCCTGTCCCTTACATTAAATTGATCTCTACGTTGGATCCAATCTATAATGAAAAAATAGTGTAAAGGTCTTGTTGAAAAAATGTATGAAACATAATACAGTGTAAAGAGATTTTTGACAGAAAATGAAGTTCACACTTTTGACGTACGGATATCTAAAAAATCATTTATGAGACATGAAAATGTATTAGAACCGTGTATGTGTTTTTTTGTGTCTCGCTTACATGCAATATTTGTACATTGTAATAGCCAATTTCTATTAGTTGGAATAAAACAATTTTTATTTCATTTAATGATATGTTTATTGTATTCAAATTACTAAAAAAAATGGTAATAATTTTACCTATACTCTGAATTCTTATTCAAATAAAAGAGTAGCTGCAAATAATCATAATAGAGCGAAAGACGAATTTCGAAAAACATTTTCACTACTTCATACGCTCGAATGCTTGTGATTTCGATTTATTTTTGTTTTTATTATTATATGAAATGACGATGATGACACCAAATAAAAAAAATAATTCTCGTGTTAAACAAATACTTGTCAAAACTGACTCATCAAGAAACTGAGGATCTTCTTTTAGACCATCTACCTTAAAATTTAATGCTTATCATTTCAAAAAATTTTCATACAAGTTGCACTTACACATACTCCACCCTCACACACGCACACTCACTCACCGCTCACGCACACGCACACACGCGCATTCATACACACACACCTACCCCCCCCTCATACAAACACACTTACTCCACACTCACACAAAATTATATGAGAATAATATATTTATTTTATTTCAAGTTTTATTTTGTTTTGTTTTTTATATTTTTTTATTTCTCTTGTTATTTAAATATGTAAAGAAATACTTTGTTAAGTGCCATTGAGTTACAAATATTGGCTGGTGACTTCGCTGCGGAGGGACACTGATCTCTAAGATACAGGGTCACCCCTAGTTTGGAGATCAGGGTTTCAATGTATTGTGCTTAGCATAGCCACTCAGTTGTATAACAATTATAATAATAAATTAATTAATAATTATTTTTTTTATTACCATACTAAAGCAGTAATTAAATAAAATTAACAAATTCGGTGCCAACATCATCATGTTGGCACCGAATTTGTTAATTTTATTTAATTACTGCTTAAATATAAAAAAAAAAATAGAGCCTTTAGGCCTTTGTTAATAAAATAAAACAATTTTACTTCTACCGCATTCAATATGAGATCAATGTTTAATTATTAAAATCATTTAAAAAAATATTAATATAATTTGAGATCTTGATTTTATTGAGATCAATAAACGTTTCAGAATTAGAGGTTTTTTTCATCACATGGACGAAGAAGATAATGTTCTTCTTCGTCCGTTTGATTCAAATTGTCAATCACTTTAGCGCAATATGGTAGCTTCAAATAATCTTGATGAAACCTACGAAACCTATCCTTCTGCAGCGAGGTGTGAGACAGGGAGACGTTATCTCTCCGAAACTGTTCACCGCTGCACTAGAGGTTGTCTTCAACGTTCTGGACTGGAAAGGGGCTCGCATTAACATCAATGGGGAGTACATAACTCACCTTCGGTTTGCCGACGATATCGTAGTCATGGCTGAGACTATGGAGGACCTCAGTACAATGCTCGATGATCTCAGTAGAGCCTCCGAAAGAGTGGGTCTTAAAATGAACATGGACAAAACGAAGGTCATATGCCCATGTAACACCAACTCTTATAAAGATCGGAGACGCTACACTCAAAGTCGTGGTCGAGTATGTTTACCTAGGACAAACTGTCCAGTTAGGTAGGTTCAACTTCGAGAAAGAGGTCAATCGTCGAATCCGACTCGGCTGGGCAGCGTTCGGGAAGCTACGCAATATCTTCTCGTCCCACATAGGTACCGCAGTGTCTCAAGACAAGTCTTTGACCAGTGCGTGTTGCCAGTGATGACTGATGACAAATGGCACTGAAACGTGGTTGCTCGCAATGGGCCTTATTAGAAGGCTAAGAGTCACCCAAAGGGAAATGGAGAGGGCTGTGCTTGGAGTTTCCCTGCGTGATCGAAAGTGGCAGTTGGCAGGGCACATTGTTCGCAGAACAGATGGCCGATGGGGCCGAAAGGTTCTGGAGTGGCAACCGCGTACTGGAAGACGTAGCGTTGAAGACCTCCCCCAAGGTGAACTGACGACCTTGTGAAGGCCGCAGGAACCCGTTGCATGCGAGAAGCACAGAACCGGTCGAAGTGGAGGTGCTTGGGGGAGGCCTATGTCCAGCAGTGGACGTCTTTCGGCTGAAATGATGATTAGAAAATAATTAGGTAACATTGAATAGTCTTATATTACTATCATACAAGAATCGATATTTATTAATTTTTATTTTTTTTTAAACTTCTACTTACTGTGTTATCTTATTCACCAATTGTAGTAATTTCTGTCTGCGTCGAAGCAACTGGTTTAATTGGTTTTGTTTTTCCAATTTTACCACATTCTTTTTGTCAAAAACCGTGCACAATCCCGACCAAACGACATCACCTCAGTCATACCTGTGTGACAGTTACTTCCTAAAACTCGCTGTTAAAAGAAGAAGTCTGCTGTCACCTCTTCAAAGTAGACTAAAAAGTTAAATTGCCTTTAAGCTAAGTTTTTGTAAGAAAAACCACCAATAGGCAGATTTAATGCCTAATGATTTCAGAACACGCTAAAAAGCTAAAATGGCGGTCCACATGCAAATGTTAAATTAATTAACAAACAACTTTGTATGCTCACAATCTAAATAAGGCGAATATTTCACTCACACGCCTGCTAAATGGTTTAATTATGTAAATAACATTACGTGGCACAATGATCGCCTCTGTCGCTGCCCGTGACGTCATAATAAGAGGCGTGTTAGTGCATCGAACTAAACGCACGCCATTTACATGTTTTTCCTTGTGCAAAGTTGTTGATTTATATCGATTTCTCTTTCTAACTTCGATAGTGCTATTGAGAAGAAAATTATTCATTAACTGGCTGTGCCCCGAGGCTCAAAGTGTGGGTCAAGTTATGAGGTTTCAGCGATATTACCTTAAATAGGTACTCTTTACGGAGTTGGTTCGCTTTCAGCTGTTTTCTAAGTTCGATATGTCCTCCATGAAATTGTACCGAGTAGATCAGTGTATCTTGAATTATTATTATTTTTTATTTTTTTAAACATTGTCCCACACTAGCAATTTCTCCTGTATTGTGGGTGCGTTTGTATATCTCGAGTATATCTATAACTAACAGCGCCCCGAGGTTTCACCCGAATAAGTGTCGATCCCGTGGGAATAACGGGATAAAAACTATCATTATATCAAATTTTATGTAACAGACAGACAGACACACTTTCGCAATTATATCTAATATTAGTACCTATGGATTTATGGACTTTATTAACCTAAAGCTGAAATATGTAAGCGGTTGCCGTGTCACAATTGTTACCCGTGTTACATCATACTCAACCTTCTTTAATGCTAAGAGTTGCTGGTAATCTTCCCAAACTGCTTCAATCCATATGTTACCTTTCACGCCTAAACCACTGAACAGATTTTGATAAAATTTGGCAGAGTGACAGTTTGCATCCCGGGGAAGGACATAGGATAGTTTTTATCCCGATATTCCTACGGGATCGACACTTACGCGGGTGAAACCGCGGGGCGCAGCTATTGTGTGATGAATTCTAGATAGCACTGCACACTGGCCGAATCTGGAAAAGAGGCAGTGATGACTGATGAAAGCTCACGAAAGCGCAGTCCGTATGGATAAGACAGAGATTAAAACAAAAGACACAAAAAAAAAGAAAACACAAGACAAAACAGAAGACGAACTAGCAGGGGATCGAGGAAGGGGGGGGGGGGTGGAGAGGGTTCAGGGGATCAGACCGGAATAACTCCGTGTGACGACCGACATACTAATCTAATAAAATTCGTGTCAAACACGCTTACGAGCTCTTGCTTTAACAACACAAGATAATCCACTACACGATAATTACTAGAACAATTTACTCCAATTTCCGCCCCTGATACTCTAACAAACATCTTCGCTGAACGACCACGCCACCAATAAATCGACGCAACTACACGAGCCATTGCATCGATTATACCGATTATTAAGCAAAACACTCGGACGGAAACATCGAGATCATCACCCGACAAAAACTGCCATATCTCATGCGCGTGCGCATATAAAGAGACGCGCTACATAATTTTCTTCGCATTACCGACTAATTACAAACGTCAAACGAAAAAATAAACGTTTTTATCGTGAAGAACTACTGTACATCGCGTTTGGCTTAACAAATATACTAAAATCTACTTTAACACTACTTGATAAAGTTGATTTTCAAATAGGGTTTAGTATAGATCCAGCATCTTAAGCGTTAAGCTAATTAGACACGATCAGTTGATAAAACTATGGTAAGCATTTAATAGTGAGATGATTTATGGCTTTCTATAACAAGTTGTTTGTTTAGGAATAAAAGAACATCACGATAGGAATCATAAAACCTTCAACATGAATGATTCACGTCATCTTCTCACGTCAGATCAGAAGTGTTGCAGAGATGCAAGCAAAGCGATACAAAACTGTTGAATTTTTAGAATTTTAGTTTGTTGCAATTGCAACGAACTCTATATACTGAAACTGGGGTTCCACAGCCACAGTCCAGGGTGGTAAGGACATCGACACGCAAACTGTAACCACAGTATAAAATGATGTATAGACTGTGCTGAAACCATGAATTCAGCACATGGTTCTAGAACCCTAGCGCAGATTTTTTTTGTAGGTTATGAAAAAAAAAATCTGCTGTTAAATGTGTTGCTCCTACGCGGTCAAATTGTATCGAACAGCAATTTTTGAAGTGAAAACTTCTTTAGGCGCGTTGGGCATTTTTCCAGATGGGAAAAATCCATTGAACTCGCGTCACTGTTAAGGTAAACGACACGCGCGCGTGTTGTATTTATATGACAATTAAAAAAATACCCGCTTAGATGTGTTCTGCTGTCCTCGGGATGTAGGTACTCGATTTTGATGTATACCTGATATGTCAGTGAGTGATGGCAAAGTATTCTGTTTGTATTTTATTTTGTTTGTCGGCACTCCCGGAGTGCCACTGTTTTTTTTTTTAAATAACTGGTCAAAAATTTCAACCAAGGTGGTTTGGAATCAGGTAGGTTACAGGTTGCGGGTCGATGTCCCTTCTGCCACTTCTCAAGATGACATTAATAGTTTTATCTTCATTTGAGCCTTTAGTATCCTTCATTCCTTCGTTCAGCTTGTTCATTCTCGCGTTCTTCTGGCCTATCGCCAGGCTCCGCTTAGATTACTGTGAATGTTACATTTATGTAACAGAGGCAGGAATTCCGATGCAAGTAGGTACCCACCTGTGTATCTTCTTGTACCTAAATCTCTGTTTGAAGCTGGAGGAAGCTTAAGCAGTGAGGGATCATCATTTGATAGCGAATGACATTAAAGTATAGATTGATATGATTGATTTCTTATGAGATAGTTCCTGTGTTTGCATTATGCGTTCTTCATATAAAAGAATTTCTTCATTAAAATCATGGATAATGAAACTTCAGTAAATACATTTTGGCATAAGCATAAATTTAGTATGTCTGTTGACGTTTAAATTGTTAGTAATTTGCATTCATAGAATACAAAATTTCTCACTACAGCGCGTATCGGTACCATTCCAAAGTTCGCCTGCATCCAGATAAATGAAACAATAGCTATCCGAACATGACACTATTATTGTAACAACAAACTGTGCAATCCATCATGGAATCACTATGCAATGTATTTTATCGCCAGACAGTATCCGTCTGCTGTTCCGGTGATTATTCTCTGTGGCCGGCACTATTAGCAAGTAGTATAGTCGTGGACACAAGTGTTGGATTGCAAGATATATATGTCTTTCAGGGTACACTGTGCAATTCGATTTCTAGCTTCAGCAAGATCAGAATTGCCAATTTGGTGGTAGAATGTTTAAAATTGGCAAATGAAATGAATTTAGCATAAGCTTTTGACATGGTAAAGCTGTGTGGTAGTAGCGTAACACACTGACGCTGACCCGCAAACTGCGGGGCAGTAGCAATGGCTTACACTTTGACAATTTAACAATATGCATTGCGTTATTTACGTTATGAGCAGACAAATTTTTCAAACATCTATTATGGAGCAATGGATTAGCCACATCCTCTATTTTTTTCAGATTATGATTGATAGTGTATCACGCAGTTAGGGTGCTGATATCTTTCTTCTTTACTATAATTTAAATTGTATACTGCGGTGCTATTCTGTAACCATCTCACCGTGAAAACTTAGGTGAAGTGAGCGTGGAGTGAGCTGTCAATAGTGTCAATTCCTATGATAAACAAACTCACTTCACCTAAGTTTTCACGGTGAGATTTTTACAGAATCGACCGGCTGGAAACTAATTTTATCAGCAAGGTCTGTCAAATTCCTAACACTTTCGACGCCCGCTGTACTACGCTGTACGTTAGTATATAATTGCTATGCCGACTGCAATCTCATACGATAGAGTGATTTAATAATTGTTTATTACACTATATTTTTAACACTTTAACTATCCACATTATTTTATTACGTGTTAACGCTAACTGCTACGGTTTATGACAAAAGTGTTAAGTACTTGAGAAGACGTTTAAGAGGTTTCGTAATGTGTTTGCAGCCAATTTTAACAAGGCTTATTGGCCATTCTGTGGACCTGTTTTTGGCTATATTTCTTAGTCAAGTTTTCAGTGTTTTTGAGAGAATTAGCCATATAGAAGAGCAGTAGTGGCCCAGAATTATAGTTCGTGGGTTCGAACCCAGGCAGGCGTTTTACTTTGTGTAGATAATTTCTTCACCATTGTCCTCAAAAAGTTGAAGGAAAACATCGTGAGGAAACCGGCATGGCCTAGAACAAAAATTTTGAAGACATGTGGCATCTAGTAACACGCAATGGGCCCGCGTGGTGGATTACGGCCCATTCCCTATATCATAGAGGAGGCCTGTGTCCCAGCAGTGGGAACATTATAGGCTAATAAATTATGCTTGCCACTATAAGTTATGCCTTGTGAGCAGAATTTTAAAGCATCAGTATCGGTTCTTTTTTGTAGACCTCTATGGACTCCAAGGAGGTCTTCAAAAAAAAAACTGATATTCAATTAGCCGGCATTTAATGACGAGAAAGCTTTCAAGCTCTCTAGCATTTTAGTTTTTGAAAAGAATAACAATGTTGAGAATACCTACAATTTGAATGACTGTGCTAGATAAGCAGAGACCTCTGGTGACAAATTTTGGAAAACGATATTACTTTAATCCAAACAACCACTCTAGAATAAATTAAGCACGTAAATTGATGTTATGTGTTTCTATAATTGTCTAAGTATTTACAGGAAAAAATTTAACCAATTCGCAAAGTGTAACCTTGAATTCAGCACATGGTATATAGATACCTACATGAAGTTATGTCAGTAGCCTGATTTTCTTTTCTTTGTTTCAGCGAGGGACTGTTTACTTGTCCGGTCAACGCGTCTCCCGTTGATTACGCGAAGGTAAGTTTCCAACTTACTAAAACTTTAACGAGGTAATTCCTGATGATGACCTACATAGTTGTGAGAATCTGCATGGGGAGTTTCGGGTAGGTACCTACGTCTCAAGTTCTCGCGCACTGAAATACTTAATACCTAATATCTTTGAAAAGGGGATATTTTATTATTTACCGTATGAATTAAGTAATTTTAAACGAGTAAATACTGGTAATAATAATATACCTACTTTATCTACACTACGCCCTGCCCAATAAGCGCAGTGCCTCCATCAATCGCTATTTATCGATATCGGATGCGCACGCGCCGGCGCGCGACGCTGCACGCGGGTGGTCGGCCTCTACGCGGTTCAACCAGCTGTGGATAGATGGCGCTGTTTACAACTTGCGGTCAAACACCGCTTGTTACAAACGAATCTTTAAAACTTATTTTATTGACTCGTAAAACTACGAGCTTTCTTAGAATGTGTTTTATAAACAATTTTAATTGTTACATAATTATGGAGCTTGAACAAGCTTTGGTTTGTCTTAACTCGACGATGTGGTACACAAATTTGAAGATTTGTTACTCTCATTAAACCAACAAGATCTTTCAGTAAGTATACACAAAATCACGACTGTAATCTTCAAAGGTTTAGGCAAGCAAATACATATGTTCAATTTTCTTTCAGTAAGTTGTTGCAAATAATAGGTTAACTCAACAACCGTAAATATAAATTCAAGTGAAAACATTCCACTGCATCGATTCGAAAGAATTTATTACTTGAAATTCCTCATCATTACCAACCTCATACCGTCGTCGTGAGGATATTCAATGTTCACAAGAAAGAAAATGAGCAATAAAATTGCAGTTATCTCAAATAGATCGGTGCTGCAGGCGCGCAAGCTCACACGCGCGGTCAATTTCAAACTCAATTGCTTGAATTACCTACCTACTTTAGAAGATGATAATATGAATGTTTTGTTTCATGAAGAGGAAGTAGTTGATGATAATGTTTTGATAAAAATGAATTGAGACTTTGTAAAATAAACTAGAATGCAAAAGTCTCAACAATAACAACTTTAGCATTTGTACCTACTTTTTGTTTGATTTATATTTGGTGAATTATCTGAAATAAATTAATCTGTCCAAAAAGGCTGGCGACGGCCACGATGACAAGGCCTTTGAGGCTTTGACGCTAGGAGAAGATAAGAAGTTTACCTACAAGATAAAAGCAGTTTGATCAAAATATTATTCTACAAAGTTCAATGAATAACAATTTCTTCAGGAACATTAATAGATTCTCGTAAACATTGAACACGTGTGTGTGTGATGTGTGTCTCCCACAGACTGCCATAACAAACGATCCTGGGGGGATACTTGCGAGTGTCGAAAAACCTATAAAACCCAAGGTTTAAAAAGAGTCAGGGAGGTTTTTGGCCCTGAAAAGTTAGGAATAGAAGGTATAGGTACTAGAATAGAAATAACCTTTATTGTATTGTACCTACACGATATTAAGAGGAAGTCTGAAGAGAATACGCTACTACCTATGCTATCTTTGCCATGAAGCAAGAACCATTTGATAAAGATAAAGAATCTCATATCGAAAGAAAAACCGCTTTGAAGCTAAATAATATAAAATATAGCGAATGTAAATACCTACATACTAGGCATAATTCCTTAATTAAGTATTTTCTTTCATTATGGGCTGATTTTTCCAACGCCGTCAATTTTATCGGACGAATAATTTTGAATTTTTGTCAGTTCTTCCATACAAAAACTGTCAGACGTCAATTTTATTTCACGAATAAAAATTATCCTTCAATTGAAAAATCAGCCCTTGGTTATTGATGTAAATATACCTATGGAAAATACATAACATACTTGCACATGAATTCACGTGTCAATTATCAGATTAGTTAGATTCACATAGGTACGCAGTCAAAAAACGTGGTAAAAGAAACAGTGGCACTCCGGGAGTGCCGACAGAAGTGAAAACAAAACACAAAAAGAATACTTTGCCATCACTCACGGACATATGAGGACAGCCGAACACATCTGAAGCTGGTATTTTTTTAATCGTCTCATAAACAAAACACGTGCAGTGTCGCGTACGGTAACAGTGGCGCGAGTTCAATGGTTTTTTCCCATCTCAAAAAATGCACAACGCGCCTAAAAAAAGTTTTCACTTCAAAAATTACACAATGCAAAACAATGATGTAAATACCCAAGGATTTATCAAATTCGGCACAGCATCCAAATTACAAGCATCGAACATATCGCGGCAAATCAACCGTAATGGATCGTTTAACCATCGATTAAACACCAATTGTGCCTACAAAAAAAATCAAAACAAGATGATTTGGCACGCAAAATGCGCGGACGCACTATCTATCACCATTTCCCAAACGAATTTCAACCATAAATTATGATACATAAAGTCTAAATTACAAAAAGACAGTCTTCACGGATTGGTGTCACTCACCTCTTGTGACGACCTTGCAATGCTAACCAGTCACGCGACAATGTTTTTGTCTCTCTCCCCCGAATTATGTCCGGTCGTAAAGTGGTGTTGCTATCTCCTTCTAACAGTGCAAAGCTGTACGGTTGTTTCACTATGCGTTTGGAGCTAAGGAGCGTTGCGGACGTCTTGTGATTAGTTCGTGCTTTTGAAAGTAGATGGCGCGGCAAAGACATTGACTAGAAATGTACAAATTGAAGAGACCAAAGTGTTAGATTTGCGTGATTTATTAATTGTTAATCGTTTATTATGGTACTCTACATCAATAGTAATATATGTTTATCAAAATTAAAGAAAAAGTTAAACGTAATTGTTCCCCTAAATTTTTTCAACTTATTGTATTGAGTTAATAACAGGTTGATCAATGTAAATGAGAATACAAATAAGAAAACTTAAAGAAGGCACAAAGATAACCAGTATATCAATGGGTCCAGAGTCTGGACCCACTGATATACTGGTTTTTTGTATATCAATGTCTGGACCCAATTCTGAAATCCACGCAGACGAAGTCGCGGGCAGAAGCTAGTGACCATATAAATTAAAATAATCTTTGTGCCTTCTTTCAGTTTTCTTATTTGTGTCCAGAGACCCAGAGCATAAATTGATAACAGTCGTTAAGCCATTCTCCAAGCTCATTTACCGGGAAAAAGTATACTATGTGTTAATCTAGGTTATAAACTATCTGTGTACGTGATTGAGTAGAAAACATCCAAACACCCAACCAACATCGCAATCGCGAATAAAAATTCAGCCGTCCCATACGTTTAGGTCGAGTAGGTATTGAAGTTTTCTATGGGACAGTTGATACATTTTTCGCGATTACGATATTGGTCCCATGGAGAAAGTTGTTTAGTTTGATGGTCTGTACCACATCCTTAAATTTGGCTGGTCTTTATAAACTAACCCTGTTTATTTAAATAAACGAACTTCTACATTTATAATATTATTATTAGCTTCTGCTCGCGGCTTCGTTCGCGTGGATGCCCGAGACTAAAAGTTTGGCCTATGTCCTTCCCCAGGATGTCATCGATCTCCTTGCCGAAATTCGTTCAGTGTTTTAGGCGTGAAAAGGTAACATGCAGACGACTTACTTTCTTTATAATATTAGTATGAATTATGTAATTATATTATATTAGAGCAGCGGTGGCCCAGTGGTAACGGCCGCGACTTACGAGTTGTTGTAGGTCGTAGGTTCGGACCCAGACAGGCGCTTTACTTTGTGTAAATTATTTCATCACCACTGCTCTCAAAAACGGTGAAGGAAAACATCGTGAGGAAACTGGCATGTCCTAGAACCAAAAATTTCGAAGACATTTAGACTTGTGACATACACCAACCCGCACTGGGCCCACGTGTAATTACGGCCCACTCCCTCTCATCGAGAGGAGGCCTGTGTCCCAGCAGTGGGAACAGTATAGGCTTATTATGCTATGCTATATTATATTGTATTATATAGTTTCTAAAAGTACCAAAACAAATCAAACTGACAACTTGATATCTGCTTAAAAAGTTCTAATATGCGACGACACTAAAACGTCCGTCTTGCCACTGTGTGTCGGACCGGGCCATCTTACGGGTGCGCGGGCGCAGGGCGTGAGAACCGGCGCGAGTGAGTGCGGAACAAACACCGCGAATGCCGCGATCTATGATCCATTGGATAATACATTGCTGACTTGCTGCTGAAATTGCACGGGTATCTTTATCTTACTTTTTTATAGTGGATTATTCTCCTGCAGATGTAGATTGTTATTGAACTTACAGTCAGACGGTGTTATTACTCTGTTGTACTTATGTTTAATTAATATCAAATCTTTCACAGATGTACCTACTTAGTTCTAAGGTTTTTTTTATAGTTTTTTAGTACCTACAAGGTCATGCTGTATAATTAACATAACTTTTGCGAAGTCTGGGGATTTTTTTGGCTTTTCAGTACGTATGGTTTAGATAGATACTGGAGGCTTTGTGGCTAAGTAATAACCGCCGCACGGGTCGATCGATCTTGCCGCGGTTGGTCCCTGTGTGGGTGACAAACTTTACGTACCAAAACCCCTCCGTGCCTCGGAGCGTTGGTCCCGGCTGTCATTCGTGGATCTTCGACAGTCGTTACGGGTCATCAGAAGCCCAAAAGTTTGAAAACCAGTCTTACCAAGGGGTATCGTATTATCCAGTACCCCAACATAGTTGGGAAAAGGCAGGCAGATGATTATAGGTAATGTATAAATGATTTATTTCTGTAAGTAGGTTTGTACAAACACTTTTACACGTCAATCATATATTTTTAAACTAGATGAGGCGTTTCCTATCTGACTATTCTGAGAAGAAAGGCCGAAACAAACTCAGAGGTCACAGTCTCTTTCTCTAATGTCCAGACAAAATCTTGGTCAGATCGTGTGAAGACCATGTAGATGGGTGTCTGAAATAGTCTTTTGAGGAAAGAACCACACAGATTGAGCGGACCTGTCAAAAATTCTGTCAAAACAAAACCTGTCAAAAGTCAAAAAGCGTGCAGCTCAACTGAGAACTTGAGGAGCTCAACGATTCGAAGAACAATACCAAAGAAAGGTCATATAGTTTAGGCACAGCATATTTTTTTTTTTTATAAAACGTTGCCCACCCTAGGAATTTCTCCTGTATTGTGGGTGCGTTTACAAACATTTAAATTCACATACATAAACAGCCAGACCCGGAACAACTACTTGTAGGTCATACAAATATTTGTTCCGTGCGGGAATCGAACCCGCGACACGCAGCGCAGCAGTCAATCGCTTAACCACTGCGCCAACCGTGCCGTCTGCGAATAAGTATAGGCTGTGGTTTAGGTATGTGTGAATATAAGTAGGTAGTTGTAGTCTTCTGTATTCTGCATTTTATCGATGAACAATCCACACCCAAGTTTACAAGTAACTCAGTCAAGTCTGTTAGAAAATTCTGTCAAGTTTAAATATTATACAATCAAAGATGCTAGACAAATTCTTCTCATAACAGTGCGTCAAACATGTGTGAAAAATATGCTCGTCAATACTCATAGCAATGCTTTAAGTTTGTCACTGTCAAGCGCAGTGGTAATTATTGTTTTATGACATAACAAAGACCAATAAATGTCACAGTCACAGACAGACTCATAGATATGTCACGCTGGGAGTGGCAATAACTAAGGAATTTGTAAGGGAACGTTTGAGAACATGCTGTACGTATTGATTCACGATGTAAGAATATATAAAACTAGCTTCTGCCCGCGACTTCGTCCGCGTCAAATTTCACCCTCTTAGGGGTGGAATTTCGAAAAACCCTTTCTTAGTGGATACCTACTCTTCACAAAGAACACACCCTCCAAATTTCATGTCTCTAGGAGCAGCGGTTTAGACTGTGCGTTGATATATCAACAATCAGTCAGTCAGTTTACCATTTTATATATATAGATAGAGTCTAGAGAGTAACACTAAGGGCTATCAATAATTTACTTCACACGTTAAGGGAGAGGGAAAGAGGGTCATCATTTGACAAGAGGGTTAGAATCATAAGTTTCGTGACGTCAAATGAGTCAACTCAGCCTATCGTAGTCCACTGCTGGACATAGGGCTCTCCCATGTTGCGCCACAACACCCTGTCCCCCGCCTTCAATTCGTGAGTGAATCACCCACGAGGTCCTTACTATCAATGTCAACATTCTCTATGAGCGTTCATTGTAGCGGTCAAATGGATACCCTCGGCACTTCGGCAGTATTTTTAGGGTTCCCTAGTCAACAAAGAACCCTTATAGATTAGCCATGTCTGTTGGTCTGTCTATGGCTTAGCTCACAGACTCTTAGTACTGGTCTAGGACTCATTATAGTAAAGGCAGGCACATGATGATTGAACAACAAGACAGAGTCTGTGAGTTCAGCTAAGTACAGTCATTAAGTACTTATCTATTTTCTATAGTATTAAACAGTTAATTAATCAATCTAACTAACAACATACTCATGGGTGATTATAAACTCTAAAATACAAAAAATCACGTATTTTCTTCAAATATGAAGCCTCAAGTACTATTTACTCACGGCATAATATTCAATAACCCAGTAGATGGTATCAGCTGTCATTACAAACAAATAGGCGTATTCTTTTGTTATTTTATGCCTGCCGACTTGTTGTGCTGATCGACAAACTTTCAAACATGATACGATGATTAGGCATTTTACTTGTTATCTTAAGTTTTACGTGTATATAAATATTTTTTCTGTTTATAAGTAGGCTTTACGCGTTATTTATAAAACGGGTTTAGATTACCTACGTGGTTTATAAAAAACATTCAATTTAATTCGTTGCCAGATAGGACGATACGGATATATGCTTGCATCCCTGTTCCTGATGCAGACTACTTTTTTATATTTTTAAATGTTAAAAAAAAGTTTTTTTTTTTCAAAAAAAAATTTAAAAATGTAAACAATATGTAGGTATGCTAATGAAATAAAGGAAATAACAAAAGCCACTAATTCAGAGCATTTAAAACGTATGCTACTAAAATAAAATTATTAGGTAGGTAGGTACCTAGGTACCTAACAAGTTGTAAATAAAATTAAAAAATAATTCTATTATATTGACACCGGCTGTCTTGGTCTGTCTCTATTGGTAGTCTTAGAGTCTTGCATCCCTAGCTAGTTAAAAAAAAAGAAAAAATATATTGAATAGACCCCAAATGACGTTTCCTTTGTCACACAACGACACCGAATATTCTAATTCCCATGGACATCAGAAAAAAACCCTATCAGATCAGATCTCACGGTTATTAAAATTAAAATCAAAATAATAGATAAACTTCACAAAAGAAATTTGACCCACAAAGGGATGGCCATTGCGTACAATAGGACCAAATAGTTCTCTATTCACCCCTTTTTGAGTTTGAAGAGGCGTAATGATGTAGTTCCAAAGAGAATATAACCACTTCTCTTAGTTCAGTATAAACATGATTTCTAATCTATCAGCGATGCGTGAAAAGGAGTTGTTTTTTGTTATCTTCTTGCCTTATGTAAGTAGATGGGGTGCATGATACTTTAAGTAATGTTTAGTGGCTGTAATGGGGTGGATTTTGAACTTTTTGAAGTATAATAAGCAGATATCCCACTGCAGGGCACAATGCCTCAGAGAATGAGCATTGATTAGGGGGCCTAAAAAGGCAACTTTGGCAGAATCATACAAGGATAACATTATGAATTATATAAGGCAAAGACAGTCCGTGTTTTTCTTTTTTCGCTGCACTACGTAGCGTAGGTATAATCGAAGAGATTGGATTGATTGGTATTTTAGCACAGACAAAATAAAATAACTGAGAAATCCTTCACCAATAGGATTTGATACGATTAACTTACCAGTTAACTGTCCTATAAGATTCATAGGTAATGTTATCCTTTTATCATTCATTTATTTTTTGTTTTTATGCGTCATGTTTGCCGCAAATAAACGTATTTTCTTTCTTTCTTTCATTCTGCCAAAGTAGCCTTTTTAGGCCCTTTCTAGTGTTGTGTTATCGATTTTAGACTATTTACCTTTTACTTTCAAGTCCAGCACCCAATTGCATAACACACTATCAATCACAATCTAAATCATTCTGAAGGATATTGCTAATCCATTGCTTCATATGTTCGAACAATTTATCTGTTCAACCACGTAAATAACGCAATGGATGTTGTGGAAGTGTCAAAATAAAAGCCATTGCTACGTTTTTTTTACTACCAGGATTCCTCACAACAGTTTACTACACTGAGACAACATACGGCCTATTACTGGCCAGTTTTATTATTATTATTTGTCTCTATTAAAACATAATATTGTCTATTCTCTGTATTCAACAGAAGATCGATCCTCGAATGCATACGATGCGTATCTCATAAGTCATAGAGACATGCATTCTCAAGCGATCACATATTATAATATGCGTTCTATAGCTCTTTGTATAGCAGCATTTAAATTAAAGATTAATCTGTGTTAGAAAATAATGCTCGCAGGATCACTGACCTCGTTTTGAAAAGACCCAATTTGGACATATTCAAAATGAATAAGGGTTAGGTTACATTAGGGCGTTTTGTTCCGGATTGCATCATTTTTGTAATCGAGGTTCTAAATTGGGTAATAGGCATATTGGACTTCTTTTAAGGATGTGTGATGTTATTGCAAAGTATTTCGCAATACATACTTAAGATTTGCTCCTTGTCAATGACCTACGATCGAATGTCAATGAACTACGAATAACCACAATTGACTTGTCGTCAGCGGTTTGCGCAAATATTGTAATAATTAGGTATTTTTATTAATATTTTTAAGACTATAATTCAAACTCAAACTCAAACTCAAAGCATTTATTTCAATTAAACCATTTTACAGGCACTTTTGAATTGTCAAGAAGTAGGTCAGTCAGAAAAATGTGAAGCTAGTTGCCCATTCCAAAGCGTAGGTACCTATGGAGAAGAACGGACAAGAAACTCCATGGACACTCTTTTTAAATCATATTTTACAAAAATATTAGTTACATCATTACTTTTGAATTTATAATTAAATAATGTGAGAACGATGTAAAAATAAACAAGACGTATGCGTTAAAAGCGTCCAGAGTACAACAAATAGTACTAAAACAATCCAAAAATAAAAATAAAATAATTAAAAATAAGCCGAGGCAGCTAAGTGATGACCAGCCCCAACTGACGGCGCCCGTTCACGAACATGACGCATAGATCAGCACCATTCAGCTCAACCATTTTGAAGGGAGCTAAATGATCCAACATACACGCCACCGTCAGCGAGACATTTGTGTGAGCATGACATACTATCAGCCGCCAGGGCACATTCAAGTCAATGAAAGACATATTACCCGGTAAATGGTAAAATAAGGTATAGTACTTACATAGAACTCACATCTGTGCTATGCAATTATACAATACAAATGAAATTGAGTTTATACAATGCAAAGATAGTCTTACAATCTTCAGCAGCTCCAACAGTATTTTCAGGTGTCAATCAATTAGTTGTGGTTGTGGAGCAGGACCAGCATTGAGCCAGGCATTTTTATCAGCTATGTAATCCCCTAACTTATAATATGCCTGACTGCATAGTGTGCGTTTTATACAAGACTTGAATTTTGTCTCATTCAGTTGAAGAATGTGGGGAGGTATTTTATTATAACATTTTAAACAGTACCCCATAAAAGATGAGTCTACTTTAGCCAGTCTGAAACCTGGTTGAACTAATAGGTCCCTATTTCTAGTACTATAATTATGTCTTTCACCTCTTTTACTAAAAAGATGTAAGTTTTTTCTTACATACATGATGTTTTCGTAGATATATTGACAAGGTACCGTCATGATGTTAATTTCCTTAAACAGTTCCCTCAGAGAATCGCGCCTGCGGAGGTTATATATGGCTCTGATGGCTCTTTTCTGCAGAATAAAAATAGAATCGATGTCTGCAGCCCGTCCCCAAAGTAAAATACCGTAAGACATGACACTATGAAAGTAACTAAAATAGACTAGTCTCGCGGTATCGACATCAGTAAATTGACGGATTTTTCTGACAGCATAAGCTGCTGAACTTAGCCGTCCTGCAAGAGATGTTAAATGAGGACCCCATTGTAGCCTTGAGTCGAGCGTGATTCCTAAGAAAACAGTTTTATCGACGAATTCTAGTTTCTCTTGATTTAATATTATCTCACAATCACTACCTTTGACATTTGGTAAAGAAAATCTTATGCACTTAGTTTTTTTTCCATTTAATACTAAATTATTAGCAGTGAACCAATTTTGGACCTGCAGAAGGGCGTTATTTACGTCGTCAAAATTTGTAGCACGTCTATTTACCTTAAAAATTAAGGAAGTGTCATCAGCAAATAACACCATTTGTGGTTGATTTTTTAATAAATGGAGTAGATCATTAACATACACTAAAAAGAGGAAAGGACCCAATATCGAGCCTTGTGGCACACCCATTTTTACTTTTAAACCATATGAATTGACACCATTTATTTGGACTTGCTGTTGTCTATCATTTAAATAAGAACTAACTAAACTGAGCGCAAGTTTTCCAAGTCCGTAATGCTCAAGTTTCAAAAGCAAGGTTTCGTGATCGACGCAATCAAATGCCTTAGAGAGGTCACAAAAGATTCCAATGGCGTCTTGGGCCTCTTCCCACGCGTTAAAAATGTGTTTTAATAAGGTTACACCAGCGTCAGTCGTACAACGTCCTTTGGTGAAACCAAATTGCTGATCGTGAAGGATTTTATTAATGTTAAAATGATTGAGCATCTGATTAAGCATTATCTTTTCGAACACCTTACTGAAAACCGGCAACACGGATACGGGTCTATAATTATTGGTGTCTTTACTGTCCCCAGATTTGAAAAGTGGTATTACCTTACTGCTATAATAATATACATGTCTAGGTACTTACTACTAGTGCGGTATCTGCACCGAAAACCTCATTTAAACTGCAACAACGACTACCCCATTTTATGTCCAGGCAAATCACTGTCCATACCAAGGTTGCCTGGAAGAGATTGCAGAAAGCGGTAAGGCGTACAGGCGGTAAGGTGTTCGATAATTAAAAAAAAATTGTTATATACTTGTATAGTATATAAATAAATAATAAATAAATAAACTATACTGGATGCTTTGAATTGAATAGCTGGATCAATAACACAGTAGGTTTTTATGTTGTACCTAAGTATGTTTTTTGTAAGTAGGTACACAATTTGATGACAGCAAAAAAATAACTTTAAATAAATTATTCAAACGTGTACCCATTGAATTGTATTCAATGCTTCTTCTATCATAGATCCAATTACCTATTCAACAAAATGTTTTATTACCAATATTACGTAGACGTACGTTACACCTCAATGTAACACAACCTTTAGCTCCCTTTTCTTACAGAAGAGGTTAAACGATATAAAACGGGTCCCAGGACATTATGATGTAAAGTAGGTGCTAACAATGGAGATAAGATGTCTTGTACGTGAGGGAACGTGTGGTCACCCGACTGTAAAGGAGGGGAGTTAGGAGAATTGTTTCTCTCTCTAGAGCCAATGAGTCATACTCATATTAGACGATATACTCAGTCCAATTATGTATATAGATGTATTAATAGAACTCGAGTTAAGCAGCACTAGAAAAGGTTAAGAGGGGTAGTAAAATGATTGGTCGATGGCCAGTCAGCAAAGTTGGTACTAATGTGACTTTTTAAATTCATAAATGATTATATTTTTGAAGTATAGGTTTGTACAAACACTTTTACACGTCAATCATGTTTTTTTAAAACTAGACTACTTAGGTAGATACTATCTGTGTTTGGCTAAGTAATAACAGGCGCACGGGTCCATCGTTCAGGTTAAGCTACGCTTGCCGCAGTCGGTCTGACGATGGGTGAGTATCTTTACATACCGAGATTTCTCCGTGTCTCAGAAAGCATGTAAAGCCGTTGATCCCGGCTGTCATTCGTGGATCTTTGACAGTCTTTATCACGGTACAGGTCTTTATAATATTAGTGTGATTTAAGTATGGTATGGATAGATATTAAAGTTAGGATGTAAGTCTGAAATCACCAATACGTCTTAAGCAAGCGTAGTGGTCAATGCTCGTGCTTTCTGTCTGAGAAGAAGCTTTTGCCCAGCAATGAGACAATAATGGGCTCTTTATTAAAGTATAAGTCTTGAGTTGAGCTGCACGATTTCTGACAAATGCGTGCACTGACTGGACAGGTCCTCTCAATCTGTGTGGTTCTTTCCTCAAAAGACCATCTCAGACATCGATCTAAGTACCTACATGGTCTTCATAAATATAACCTGACCAAGATTATGTCTGGATTTTAAAAGAGACTTGACCTCTGAGTTTGTTTCGGCCTTTCTTCTCAGAGTAGTCAGATAGGAAACGCCGACCTCATCTAGTTTAAAAAAAAACGTGATTGACGTATAAAAATGTTTGTACAAAACCTACTTACAAAAATAAAATCATTTATCATTTGAAGTTGGTAGGGAGTCTAGGGAGGCTGGCTGCTCCGACTGTCTTCAAACTAAGGACTTCTATAAAAGTAGCCACTAGCCAGGGAAACAAATGTTGACGTTTTGTTTAGATTTTTCCGCTTGTTTTCATCTGTAAATCTGTGATACAGAATATAATTCTTCGGTAATAATCAGTTTGACTTATTGGCCAAAATTCAATTTCCTCCTTGAAAGTAGATCATTTCATCATTTCCTATAAGTATCATGTAGGAATACACCAAGAAATTCTCATTGACAAAATTAGAAAGTAGGAACAAATAAAGATACTAAGAACCAACACGATTAACTAACACCAGTTAAATGTCGGTATCGCTGTGACTGTGATGCAACAGTAACCTCACTTTGAACTCAGTTCACAGAAGTTAACAATAAACTTTATCTAAATACAGCATTAACGGTCATTTGACGTTATCTCGACTTTCTCACGTTAGGAATTTTATTTGTCATGCGCGTACGCATGGGGTGAAAGTCATTGTACTGACCGACGCGTAGATTAGAAGTTATGTTTAGGAGCTTATGAGAGATGTGCTCTAAATTCATATTGTGGAGCTGCTGCTTATTATTTTGATTTATGTTTTTTATTAAATTAATGTTTTGAAATTCTTGTATTATGGTTTTAACTGGGCATGCATGAAGATTGTCGTACAATTAAAAGTTTTAGGAAAAACATCCCATCTTAATCGCTAAATAGGTAGGTACATCGAATAGAAGTAATTTGTTTTATTACATTTTCTTAGATTAATTGAGATTTAGAGATTATTGATGATTTCATTCACTGAATTAATCTAGATATTTTTTAAAGGTTTCTATTTTAAATGAACGTTTCAAAGAATGTTCTCTGTTTATTTTACACAATCTATCCACAATGTACCAACAGTGTATGAACAGTGCATTCCATAGGCAGCATACACCATAGACTCATAGAGCGACGTATTGACTGTAAATCATGGCAGTCATAGGTCACACATCTATGACCGTCTCGTGTCTTTGGGATACAGTAGATGTGATGGGTTATTCTGTAAAAGTTTAGCAGCAAGGTAGATCGAAGAAAAAAATATTTTAGGTAAACAGGGGTTTCATAGTATATTATGGGTGTTGCTTTAACACAATAGAGTTCTTTGCAAAAATAAACACCATACCTACATGAAGAAAATAAACTGCAAAACCCCCAGTAGGTTGTTAGGTAATGTGGTTACTTTCGTGTGTTCATTGACAGAATATCTCTTGAATGTAGTAGGTAAACGGATTATAAGTGTTCAGATAGCCCGATTTCTAAATTTCGTTTTATATCTGAAGCGACAGACTTCAGATCGATTCAAAACTTACAGATGTTATACTAATCTATGTTAAGTACTAGCTTCCGCCCGCGGCTTCGCCCGCAAGGTATGTCGATAAAAACTATCCTATGTCCTTCCCCGGGATGCAATCTATCTCTCTGCCAAATTATATCGAAATCCGTTCAGTGGTTTAGGCGTGAAAAGGTAACATAGAGATAGACAGAGTTACTTTCGAATTTATAATATTAGTATGGATGTATAGGTACTCAATCTCGGTTCCAAATAGATCGTGCTTGTGCATCATTCTATATTACTAGAATAAGGGTCTTAATTTCGAAGAATAGCCCTAATCTCTTTACATTTGACACTGCACTCATTTTTAACGGCCCCAAGTCTATAACACATGATGGATTATGATCACTGACGATAAACGTACGTACCGGACAGTACCGGTCACCTTCACACTTGACAATGTGATGTATCCCTTTAAATATTTTATAGCACTGTTCTATAATTTGATTGATATTGTATCGTTTTGGAGATGGGCTTGTTTATTAACCGATGTATGGAATAGACAAAATAGAGAATCGTTGTATAGATACTTAGGTTAGGAGAAAAGAAAAGAAATGCGTTTTGTCCCATTACAGGATTTTGAAGATGGCCTCAGGAAAATGCTATCTTTTAGTCATAAAAAACTCAAGAGACATTAAAAGTAAGTTGGTACCATGTCTTGAACTGTTCAGTGTTGAAAATTGAAATATCAATGTAAAAACTTTCCACACCTGGAATTTTCCAATGTTAAATATTGGTAAACTTTGCTAAAAAACTGGAAAAATTAACAAAGGTGGTCAAATACATAGTTTTCCCATATGCAGACGGGTCATTAAGATTTCTGTCGTAAATAAATTTTGTTTCTAAACCATCTTGAAATTAATTTCTCAAAATTACAATTCGAATGAAGTGTCTACGTACAGGAAACAATGACAGCTCATCAGCCCAGTACATCCTACCTACATTCGTACCTCAGTAGAATCTCCCAGCTTGCGTGAGATGACGGGCAGGTGATGGATTCGTATGTCGTTTTATTTTCACATCAACAGGATCAACCAGATGGGTCCAATAAAATCAAGAAGTTGACGGACGAGTCACGGATATTGTCGAAATTTTTGTACACCTGGAGGTGGGTAGTACTTTTTAGTCTTATAATTATAGCATAGCAACTGGAACTGGCGTAGCAGGCAGCGCGTATAGTTTCTGCATACCCCCATGAGAAGAGGGGGTGAGTTTATGTAGGTATATATGTATGTGTAGCAACTGGAACTGCATTCAGGTTAAGTTCAGGCTTACCGGCTATTCATCTTCCATAAAGGTAAAGTGATTGGTACTTGGCAAAGTTATGGATCAACATTTTTTCCAGCAAGAAAATAAATATGAGATAGTGAACGTCGTAAGGGGGTTTGAAGCTTTGTCTATTAATTTTCTATCCTACCAATATCAAACGTTATCATAAATAATCCCCTTCATCTCCAAAGGCAACACCTGGACCCCTACCCATAAACAGTCCATACATAACAAACGTAACAAAAACATTAACAAATGAGAGGAACTCAAAATTCAACTGAATTATTCATTACGGGCTGCCGGACAGAATCCAGCATACGTCAGCTAAGTAACCAATGAAAAACGTTAGAGGTCGAATAGGGTCACATATATCTATGGATCTAGATTGAGGATCGTAATGTTGATGTAAGAGGTGTATGGAAATTTGGAAGGTAAATCAATGTCATTTGTGGTGCGAATGAGTGAGTTTGACCTCAGCTCAAGGCAGCTAAATAGATCACAAAGCTCCCATGAACACAAATATAAATTACTTTCTTCAAAGTCAAAGCATTTCAAATAGGCACTTAGAAGGCACTTTTGTACATCAATATTTACAATAAAATAGAGTTGATTTTAGCCGCCCCTACCAAAAAGTAGTTTTCGCTTGGAGACGAATGGGCAAGGAACTGCACCGTTACTCTTTTAAAATGTTTTACAATATCTTGTTTTCTTCAGTGAGTGATTCAGATTCCTTTAGAAACATAAGTTAACGAGGGTTGTAGAGGGCAATGATGGACATCATTGCCCTCTACAACCCTAAGGTCTGATTAGAAAAAGATTATTTGCATACAGAACATAATGAAGTAGCTATGCTGGTACCATCGGTATAGAGATCTCTTGTTACAACTAAAGGCTGCTCAAAGAGGGCCTAACAATGAGGGGCACCCTAATTGCGCAACACACTAAGTATCAATCACAATCTGAATCACTTTGCATATTGCTAATCCATTGCTTCAATGTTCGAAAAATTTGTCTGCTCAACAACGTAAACAGTGCAATAAATATTATTGAACTGTCAAAATGAAAGCCATTCCTACTGTTAGTGTATTACGCAATAACCCCGCGGGTAACACCTACTCGTAGATGAAGAGGTAGGTAGACTGTCGAGTTAGCAACATTATTCCTTCACAAATCATTGTTGTTTTTGTGAGCCTCGATCACTTTCATTCATTATTTTAGCTAACTCTTATAAAAGCTCGGAAGCTTTTGCAGATGACAACCAGCTGTTACACTCTGCCAGTGATGTCATTAACATAATCAGATGCGCTTTTAAAGTATTTATTAAAAAGTCGAAAACTGAGCAAAAATGGCTTTTAAAAAAAATCGATGCAGCGTAACATGGATAACTATCTCACCTGATAAAATCGAACCTTTTAAAATTTTAACAGCACAATTTTCTCCTCATCATTTCAGTTAATTACGCCAATTATCGGGCTTCGAACATTTAAGCAACCCTAATGTGAGTAAAAAGATTTGCCTGAAAGCAAAGGTGCAGAGCGTTGCGGCGAGATTTTTAAAGGTTCAAATGTTTATGGTCGTTGTGCGCAAGCATGCTGGTTGGCGAGGACAGCTGCGCAGGCGCACCTTGCGCAGATGTGGCAGCACGTGTGGACCGAGCCGATACTTTGTTTTATTTTTGCCCTCAGCGCTTGTCCCAAGATTGGTGCTTCCATGATTTTATAGGAAATAATTACTATTGTTATTTTGAGGGAATTATTGTGTGAAATTGTGAAGGTGTGTCGTGAAGTCATGTTTGGTATTATTATGAATGTCCTTAAACCGACTTACATTGGCGCTGTAACCACTAAAACACAGTTTTCAGAGATGACTGTAGATTGATGGGTAAAACTCATCCACATTACCAGTTATGATTATTATTTTCGTAGCAACAAAATCAAAAACACTATAGGTTTGAATTGAGAACAGGTTCACCCTGTAAAACATGATAAGGTCATATAAGGATACCTACGAGTATGTACTATTGCGGACACTCCCGTCTGACCACCACAAAGTTCATTTTTACTTGCACTCAAAAAATAGAAGCGCTTTCTGTAGTCCGACTTTTAATTAGCTACAGTAAAATGACACTTCTTACTGTAATTTCGTTAAAAAATGTTGCCACACTATCTCTAATACACACATCAACACGGTCTAGGGATATTTTTAAAAAAGCGAATTACTATCAATGTGTTAATTATTTATATGACATGTATATATTTAAAAGATACGTTATTTAATATTCTACCATTTTTTAATAATGGTTAAGGTACTTAGATTAAAATTTCAGGATTTTATGGAAAAAAAATGAAGCATAGACGGAAATCGTATATGAATGAACTTTTAATTTGTGAGTAAAAACTGAAAAACATAGAAAAATCATTTAATTTGTGTTTATAAACTTGAAGTTAGTAGTCTGAGAAAGCGCCCATGATGTTCATAACACATCGGCAACGATTCGGCATGCTCAGAACAAGGTTGTCAATGTCTTGCTGCGGAATATTGTCCCATGTCCTTCTGAGGTGCGCAAAAAGTTGATCTTCTGTAGCCAGATTTTCAGGAACTTCCTTCAGAGCTCTTCTTTGCAGCATATCCCACGCATGCTCAATGGGATTTAGATCTGGCGATTGAGCAGGCCAGTCTAAGGCCCTAACATTATGTGTATGTAACCAAGCTGCTACCGTTCTCGCCGTGTGTGCCCGGGCATTGTCGTGCATGAGCAGGAAATCTTGCCCCATTTGTGTTCTGTGGGGCAAGATTACGGGCCCCAGCACCTGTTGGACGTATCGTTCTGCCGTCATATTGCCCCGCACCCAAACGAGATCCGTCCGTCCTCCAAGACGAATTCCTGCCCAAACCATAATTGTTCCTCCTTGGTATGGGTGAACTTCCTGAGGGTTCTGGAGACGGCTCCATCGTCCAGGAACTCGCCAAACACGCGTCCTTCGTGAATCTGGATGGAAGCCGAACCTGGATTCATCCGTGAACAGCACATTGGACCATTGCTCACGGCCCCAGTCCACGTGGTTCCGAACCCATTCTAATCGTCGTCCACGATTGCCTCTCCGTAAAGGTGGGACCCGGAGTGGTCTACGAGAGCGTAGATTGCTTTCATGCAGTCGCCTTCTTACAGTTTGGTCACTCACAAGCACTTGGTGTTCCACTCGCAGCCTTTGGACCAATTGAGTCGCCGTTGCATTTGGTTGTGCTCGCGCAGTAATTTGCAAAAATCGGTCTTGTCTGGGGGTAGTGATGCGACTTGGCCCCCGGTGCCTCTCCGCTACTTCACCTGTGGCACGATAGCGTGTCCACAATCTTGAAATTACATTTTGATGGGTCCCTATGGCCTCAGCAACATTACGCTGAACAGATCCAGCTTCCAGCATTCCCACAGCTCGTAACATCTCCGCCCTCGTCAAATGTCGGCGTTGCATGGCTACAATACCTCAATTTTAACTTTATCTTTCGTTTAAAAATGAAAAAAAACTGTAAGTAAACGTAATTCGTATTGTTTTCTAAATTTCGCACAAATGAAAATTCCCTCTCCTATACATCAAGACATTTTTTGCCACCGAAACAAAAGAATTTTCAAAAATTTAAATTTGGAATTAGTCTGATAAGATAAGATAAGATAAGATAACATTTATTTGCTTAAACATGTGTCATACATACAAGAAAATTCATGCATGCAAGATGATAACAACATTATTAGGTACATGTTTGCCACACGATGTGACGTGCAAATGTCAAGAAATATTAATATAATTACAACATTCTCTTAAAATAATAAAATAACAATAAATTAAGTAATTAAAGAGAAATAATAATATTGTAATAAATTTTAAACATCAAAAAAAACATTACAACAATAGAAAAATAATAATAAAAAAAACGAAAAATAATAATAATAGTTATCATTGTAAATTAACAAATACAAAAAAATTATCATCAAATCAATTAAGCTACCTATGCCAATACTTTTTCCTCTAGGAACTCTTTAATATTATAGTATGCTTTATTTACTAAATATGTCTTCAGTTTTTTTTTCAACTGTACATTATTAAGCTCCTTCCAACTTTTAGGCAATTTATTGTAAATAATTGGAGCCATATGAAAAACACTTTTACGCATAAGTGCAGTCCTACAGGGAGGTACACATAGTTGGGTTTGGTCACGCCTGTTCCTGGGAAATTGATCTGCTTTGCGCGGAAATAATTTAGGATTATTCCTGACAAACATAACGATTTCAACAATATATATGGATGGCAATGTTAAAATTGTATGCATTATAAAATATGGTTTGCAGCTGTCCGTGGTTTTCAAATGAAACATTGCTCTAAGGCATCTCTTCTGAGCTTTAAATGCTACTTCTCTATTAGTCGAGTTACCCCAAAAGATAACACCATATCTGAGAACGGATTCAGCCAGACCGTAGTAAGCTGTTAATAACGCCTCCCTATTGACCTTTCGTGACAGCGAATACAATGCATAGGCGCTACTACTAATTCTCTTACTCAGAGAATCTATGTGATCCTTCCAATTTAAATGTCGATCAATAATTAGTCCCAGAAACTTAGTTGTATTAACCGTGTCAATTGTTATATTATTATATGTTATGTCAAGATTGGATAATGTCAATAAACGCTGGCTAAAATGCATAATTACTGTCTTACTTAAATTAATTTTTAAATTATTATTGTCTAACCATTGTATAGTATCGATCAATGTATTATTAATGTCATATTTATATAGGTCTTTATTATTACAGGGTATAGATATAGTACTGTCGTCCGCGAAAAGTGTTACAGGATGATCAATTGATTTTGGAAAGTCATTTATGTAAAGTGTAAAAAGTGGAGGTCCTAAAACACTTCCTTGCGGAACTCCGTAGGTAACGGTTCGTTCCTCCGATAGAATGTTTTCTTCATGTTTGGTTTTTGTGTTCAATCTACTTATTTCAGTTATTTGTTTTCTGTTGTGCAAATATGATTTTATAAGTTCAAAAACATTCCCTCTAATACCGTATGCATCAAGTTTTTTTAATAAAATATCATGTTGGACATAATCAAATGCCTGAGTCATGTCACAAAATATAGCACAGACTGGAGTACTTTTATCCATATTTGACATAATCGAATGCAAAAAGTCATAAACTGCCATATTTATTGTTTTCTTTTTTCTAAATCCTTTTTGTTCGTTACAGAGTATATTGTTCACTTCTAAATAAAAACTAAGTTGATTATAAATATAGTATTCAATTACTTTAGAGAACATCGGAATTAATGCAATCGGCCTGTAACATTCCATTAGTTCCCTGTCTTGTTTTTTAAACAATGGCTTTATTACCGATTTTTTTAATGCGTCTGGAAAAATCCCTTCACTTATACACAGATTTATAATATGACTGAGCGGGTGACTTATTTCATCAGCTACTGTTTTTAGTATTTTTGTACTGATCCCGTCATAACCCACGCTATTTGTATTGTTTAGCGCTAGAATGATTTTTAATATGTCATTCGGAATACTTGGAGCGATAAACATAGAATCCTTTCTGTTCAAAATATTTTTTGTTAGATAAATTACAAACAAATCGGTGTATAAAAGATTCCAATGCGGCCAGTACTTTTCGAGTTATTTAATTGAGTATGAAATATCCCTAGACCGTGTTGATGTGTGTAGTTTGATTTAAACGCAATGAAACATCGTTTTAATTTAAATATTCGGATCGGATAAAAAATTATGTTGTAGTTTCAAATCACTGTATAGGTAGGTAGGTAGGTACATAATTTCTATATGTCTATTTTGAACTATGAACATATTTACCTACTACTTGCTAACTAAATCTAACGTAACGAAACGATACTTTTGCAATGCAAATCAACTTATTTCCATTATGTATATCTGCAACAAGAAAGTCTTCAAGCGTAAGTAACTTCAACATGAACAATACATACTTAGCTTCTAACTTTAAAGTTGTAACATCCTTTTCAACATTTAAAAGAAAACTTTTTGCAAGTACTCAAGTCCGAACATAATCCTGAGAACAAAACCAATTGCCATAAAAGTGAGCGGTCCATAAAATCTAGCTTCAAAACGACACTTATCTTTTCCCAGACAGATGCGGTGCGTTGACCCGTTCAATCCTGTCCAGTCTAGGTCGAGGCAAGGTCGTGCCTAACAGGTATTGGACAGTAGACACGTCACTACCTGTCCAAAGACCGTTGTTCGGTTTGGGTGTGTTTATCGGTTTATCCTAATTTGATTTGGAAGTGGAGCGGATATGTTAATTTGAGCTTATCGAAAGAGCATTTAGCTGAGAGGGTCTTATACTTTAAAGAGGGACCTACATCGATTAAGAATTAAGTTAAACAAGCCATCTAATAGGACTTTTCAGGTAAGTACCTACTGAAAGATTAATAGAAGAAAGAAATATATTTATTTTTGCAACAAATATCGACGAAGTACCAACTAACGGTACACAGCACACTAAGAAATAACAAGAGAGGTTTAAAATAAATGCAGTAACAAGCAAAAAATTATAATGCAATAATGCAAGAAAAGAACTGGCGAAAAGCTAAAGGTAAAGATACTCTTTTTAGTGAAAAAGCTTTAGTAACATTATCAAATCAAGTCTTAAGTTTTTAACAACTTTGTGTTATTCCTGGGTTTAGTGGCTTATGCATGTTTTAAATAACCCTGATGTTAATCATATATCAATAAGACCGTTAAGCCAGTTATAAAGCCTTTTAATCCGGACCCCGACATGTCATAACATGTTCAAGGTATATTTGGAGCCATCCGATGGCCTCGGCGACCCGATATCGGAATTATTGCGTCGTATTCTACAAAGGGTATTTTATATTCATGAAGAGATAATCGTTTCTCTTCCCAATACAACATTAATAACAATTTGTGATTCTTTAAGCTTTGTTTGATTCTTTTTATAGAATTCAGTTGGTGCTTTGTCTTAATTTTTAACTCGACTACTAAATTAAGGACTAAGACATTTTTTTTAAGATTAGCACTTTTGAAACTAGATGCTAAAAGATTTGTTCTTCTTTAGTATATCTCGTAATAAACGCCATAATTATTGCAGGCTCTCATGGGCAGGACATTTAAAAACTTAGGTACCTATCGATTATTTCTAGATCATAGGTACATAAATGAAACATGTTTCCTCTCAAAAAGAGAAAGTGCAAACAACATACAAAAATCTTGTATTTCATCTTTATAAAGACCAAGTTAGTATCATCTCAGAATCTCATCGTCATCCCAACGTTCATTCAACACTTTAACCCAAGATTACATCAAACCAAAAAATCATTCAACATCAAAGTGTTCTAACCGATTCAGTCCCAAGTTCCACAAATACAATCAGCAAGGCCGTACATTCGCCTTTAACGACTAGCCACCTAGATCCCTAACTAATGACACAGTACCCTTTCTTTCATACTAAAAGTTGGACCAACAAGAGGCAGGGAAGACCATCTTTGGTTGGTCAGTGAAGACATAAAAAGAGGTTGTATGCAGCGGTTCGCAGTTCTTGCAAAAACTGACTCGATTGGAGGATCGTGTTACTATAATAAATAGTATGCTTCTAGTGATCTTGTCGAGCAAAAAATAGTATCTCTACAATGAATGTGATTTTAGCCTTATTTGTAGCAGGCTTCTTGTATGAGAGTAAAAAGTTAAATAATAATAGTTGGTTGGTAATACATATTCTTTTCTTGTATTTAAGATATATGGTAGAGTGTATGATAGTTTAAATGGTAGAGGTTTCAGAGTCAAACGCAAAAGTTCAAAGGAAACAACAAACAAAAAATTCAGACCATTTTAGCGGTTACATTACTGCAACCTGTTTTTAGCGATTTCAGACATCTTGCTAGGTATGCAGAATTTTACTTTTCGGGAAAGAATTTATTCGGTGAACGTGCGATTGGAGCACGTCTTCTTGTGTCTAACGATTTGCCATTAGGTCAGGACGAGATTTTTTTACCTTCTTTAGTGATAACGGCCCCGTATTGCATATTGAAACTTACCTGTTTTTCTTATCTGAGCTTCCGGAGACGTGTGGTCGTTAACAAGCTCAATGGCACACAAGTATTGACATGTTACAACCCTTGTTTGGCCAGCACTGTACCTGTTGTAACCTGTTCCTATTAGTTGCGCACTGAAGCATTAAAATACAACAGAGCAACATTGACTTTATCTAAGGCGTCATCTTTCGGCTTCTTACCATAGAATACAAGCTTGACTTAGTTTGGGAGTTTTTAGATCATCTATTATGTGCTGCTAAACCATCCAACATCTTAACAAATTTTAATTCATACATTAAGTTTTTGTTGTAAGTATGTAGACTTTGAGTGCGTAAAATACATTTATTTATTTATTTTATTATTGATAGGTATATGACGTGAAGATCGTCGTGAATGTTTGAGAGTTCTGAACTATCTACTTGAATGCTTACCTACATTTTAAAACTAATGACTAACTAACTTAATTAATAAAGCATGAATCTCCAAATAAATCCAGATTTGGATAGACAAGAGATATGTTTATTCGTTTAGGAGCATAGCTGCATAGCTCTCTAAAATTTGAGATTATGTCTGTCTACGATAAAAACCTCTACTCAAGTAGGATATTTAGCATCCAAATTTCTAAACCAGCCAGGTGCTTAGCAAAAAAAAAAAAGAAACATTAACAGTTCCTGCTTCAAAACCACTGTTCCATAAATATTGTCGTCATCTCTAATAAGTACAATACATAACAGTTACAGCAAAAAATACATAATTAGTTACGTCACTACTCGTCACATCACAGATTCTATTATTCTATTCCCAAATATTCTATTCTTCAAAATTAGTGGCCTTTTTACCAGGAGTACCCTTCAGTGTGAACCGATATATTTCTTTATTGAGTATAATGTCATTTACAGGTAGGCAATTAAGCCGTAAAGATGTTATTGGGATACTGTTTTGTATGTTTAGAGAGAGCCCCTTGAAGAATGGAGGATGGGTGGGCAGAAACTGTTGATGGCAATAAAGAGCTTAGAGAAAACAAACAGGAGTCGAAAGTGTGCAGGTTGTAAAGATGATGAGGATCGGTAAAAATAGTAGAAAAACTTTAGAGGGATGAAGTGTGTGGTAGTCGAGCTGCACGTGTTATAATATTATTATTAATGGCGACATACTTACACTGTCTTTTCCAATCCTATATATTTGATCTCACTCTTGAGGTAGTCACCTCTACGAGACATAACCCCTTACTAATAAACGTATTATATCAGATGAGTAGTTAAACATCCATTTCTCTCTTTCAGTCGTCAGTAATTTGACTTGCGAATGAAGAAGACAAAGCGTTGTGTAACTATACAGACGCTATACAGGGTCAAAGTTTTGACAAGTTTCAGCCCGCCAAATCATAAGAATGAAAATACGATTGACGTTGCCAATTCGGACAAAGAGGCATGCATATCGGGTGATTTACGTCAAGATATTTAGTTTGTATGAAAAAAAAAAAGAATTCATTAATGTGTCCTTAATGAAAAATGCTTATTTCCATGGTCTGAACATCTGGTCGAAATTTATGTATATCGTCCAGAACACGGTTAGTGTTACAACTTTCAACAAATTCTTTAACAGAATTTCAAAGACGTTCTCAACTTTAACTTCTACCAATGTTACTCTTTTCTGCTTCAACGGTTACCCAAAAATTGCGTATCAAACACAATAGAACTACTAAAATAATAGCTTTGTCTACACAATACAAGAAAGATGTGACGAACTCGAAGGAGTATGTTCGAAAGCCTTTCGTTCCGCAGTTTTGGAGATATAAACTGATAAATGGTTGTATTTTGTAGTTGATGGCCATGATGTGGTATTGTTTGGGGTGAAATAGTTAATTTGGTGGAGAATTGTTTACAGGTAGGTGAGGTAGGTTTGTGCGTGTAAAATTAAATAATATTTTAGGTATCTTGGGGTAAGTTCGTCACTGGGATAAGACCGTATGAATCAAATTCTGTGCCACTTTATTACAAAAAAAATAAATTGCATAGAATTCAATGTTATCCGCATTATAAAATATTGCCAAATAAGCCGGGAATTTGATAGGTACGTATACGTATGGTCTTATCCCAGAGCCGAACTTACCCCAACCCACTAGATTCCTTGATTAAATTCTTCTCTGGACTTCGCTTTTGATACCTATTGATAATTATGTCAAAAAGAAAAAAACTCACTCTAGAGATGTGTGCCAATCTTTACAAATCGCTCGTCGATGTTTTGGAAAAATACGAGGCGACTAGTGGATAGGAGGGCCTACAGGCGTGGATTGCTTAGGGCATCAAGTAGTCTTTCCGGCACTGCCTATAGGTACTTATCTTCTTCTTTTTCGTCGTTCTCTTGATGCCGAGGAGGTACGACGCGTTTCCAAGTTATGCGGTCTTCTGCAGTGATGACCGCTCGGTAGATGCTGTCTCCTACAGTCTTCTTGATCGCGTCTGACCAACTCGCCGTTGCTCTGCCTTTAGCGTGTTATCCTTCCACCCGGCCCAGTATCATAGGCCTTTCCAGGCCATGCTTAGGTGAACGCATACTACCTGTGTCCGAATAATCCGAGGGTACTTATTAGGTATAGAGCTTACGATTCATACATACAGTTAAATGGGTCTTATATTGTTGAATGTTATAAAAAAAAAATAGAAACCCTATGATTACACGGGGCTGCATGTTTTATTAAAATTAGTCACCATACTCACCATAAAAACAAAAACCTGTCGCATCCTTTTATTATCTGAACACCTTTCTGCCGACAGTATTCATTACTGAGAACCTGAGGACCTCCCATCCCATTATATCGGCGCAAACAAACAAACATACTATCTATTGGATTTAGTGGAAATATCTCAATCGTGCCGCATGCCTCCCTGCTGATATGGCGGTCTTAAAGACACGACATAATACCACCACCCTTGATTTTGAAGGGAAAATACTGGTAAATAATTTTGAACTTTATTTCCATTGCTGGAGAGGCTAAAATTGGTTGGCTGATTTATTATGGCATGTTTAGGGAATTTCGACGTTGTGGTTTTTGTAACAAGGTTGAGTCTCAATTGCGTTAAAATGAGGTGTAATAATAAGGTGTCAGCAAAGATTTACAGGTTAATGGTAGAACACCGTAGTTGAAGATTACAAATTAAAGAATACATTTAATATGGACTTTATGTCCTGAGACATAAGGGTGATAAATATTAAGGTGGCTGCACCAGTTATCAGTCAGTCGGCATCGGTAATGCGAGTAAAGAATCAATCGAATGTTGACAACACGTAAATTATGGTGTTTGTCGGTAATTTTGACTTTACCGGCAATATTTTTGCTTTTTAAAACGAATTGGCCACACATGGATTCGGGATTACTGAGAAATGTGTGACACAGAGTGTGAACATTAAGGTTGATTTATTGCAATGATGATAATTTTTTTTTTAATGTATTTATTTATAATAAATATTTTTTCGTGTTTAAATTATGCTAATAATATTATAACAAATAAATACTTATAATAAAAATGAAAATATTTTAATGAAAGGCATCAAGGCCACATAGGCACCATATTGTGTTAGTATTAGATCTTACTTAAAAACTATATTAGTAACATGCAGGAACACTAAAAAAGAAAAAAGACAATCAATTGTGATTGTCTTTTTTCTTTTTGGCACAACAAGGCTTGTTAAACCTTCCTGTGATTGCACAGGAAAGTTTAACAAGCCTTGTTGCCAACATGTAGCTTGGTAAACCTCGCCATTGTAGGGCCCTTCCAGCCTCCCTGCAAACACCTTCAGAATGCTGTTGCTGCTTTCCCTCACTCGGGATATTACTGAGACAACTTTCTTCCGAATTATCGCAAAGTAGTCGTCAGTGTGCGCATCAGCGGACATACCTGACGCACTACAGCTAGGTGGAAGCCTCAATTGCCAAGCTATAATTTCTTAGATTTAATCGAATCGATTTTACGAAATTCACTTTTAGAGTGTCTATTGAAACCTGTACGCGGTATACAACTTATCACCAACATTAAAAAGCCAAAAACCAGCATTTATTGTACTGACAACTTATAATATACCTAGTACCTACATTGTACCTAGGTGCTATAGTTTCCAACCCATCCGTTATCTTTCCCAACGCCTAACAAAACATCAGCACATTCCAACGTAACATGCAACCAGTACGTAAGTACATACATACATATGTATGAAATAAAACCGACCCATTTGTTCATCCATCAACATTTTTATAGGCACCAATAAAACATAGTATTTACGATGTTAAACGTCGATGTTTGCACATACATTTGGATGTTCCCGTAATGAGTCATAAAGATGCCGCGTTAAAATATAGTGCCGGATATTGTCGCTTTTACCCTACAAAGGGGCCGGTGCCGGTGAGGTCTACATTGATATTTGAAAGTGCGTAGGAGTGTCGTGAACTCGTGATTAACGGCTAAATTACTAAATAGCCGGTGTTACTCGGTTTGATTTGAAAAATATCAAAACCAAATGCTTTCGTTGAAGAGTAAATAAGTACACAAACTGAAATAGCTGCAGGAAACTATTAGCAAAATAGTCTAGCTATTGTAGTCGTAGTACAGGGAAGGAAAACAGAGAAAAAGAACATAATACACATTTTCATGCAGGCTATTCCCGAAAATAGACAGACTCTACAGACAGAAGTCCAGCCGTAGGTAACTCTACCTGTAAAATTATACAAAAAATCGCAGTAAGATTGCTGATTTTTAAGACTGCTGGGTCATTTATCATAGTAGAGCTACTCAATGGTCTTTTTATTGCTGATCTTAATTAATATGATAAATACAAAACTGATTTTGTTTGTTTGTATCGCATATGAAGCCTGAGGCAACAACTAGAAAACAAGAGTTCCCATATAAAGTTCAAAGGAATGACTTTTGGTAACAGTAAAATACCAAACATTCTTCAGAATTCTACAAATAGTAGTATCCAACGTTTCCAAGATCAATCGAATTTCTTTAGTTTCAGTTGACATCGTGTCCTTAATGCAAGCTATACTTTCCATTATGTTCTCATTTTTATTATTTCTATTTCTACTGTGTAGTTTTAAAAGTAAGTGGGCAAAATTGCAAGATTTTTCGCCTTTTTTTATTTTACCTTTTATTATTAATCTTAAGTTTAGGAAGTATTATGATGCCGTAATTCCTTCATTCTAGCCTTTAGTTTTATTATTATTGTGTGTGATCCTGATCACCTATTTCTGAGACTGCTGGTAAACCTATAATGGCGACTGTGTAAATCCGAGGCTATTGTGACCTAATAGTACTTAAGAGATTAGGGAATGCACCTGACACACAGCGGCACATTCACTCAGGTGCCATATAAGCGGGTGCCCAATGTGTAATACGTCAAAAAATGTACCCATTCTTAAAAATACGTTAAGATCTACTTCAAGTTCAAAATGTTGCTTGTTCAACAATATTAGCAAAACCGGTATGGAACTTGTGTATGGGAGTGGCAACCAGCGGAACAGCTGATTTTGAGACCAGTTCGCGGTAACGGACAGACGGAATCATTTTGTTATTGAACCGGTTTTCATTGACCTTTTGAATACGTTATGGGGTTATGGTGATGGGGGAAATGGTATTGGGTGGCATTAAACCAAAGAGAGTCTAATCTTGACATGATATAGACTGATCTTACTTGTGAATTCATCTAAAACGCTGAAGAGTGTTGAACTTTTACTGGCACGAATGTATGATCTGAGGGCCCAGACTTTAGTGTCAGCTATGTTCTATGTTATGGGTTTGGTTTCCGCACTTAGTCCTTCAAATGAACCCACAATGGGCCATGGCGGCCGTCGGTGATTATTCCAACCAGCCCACCTCCCTCCAAAAGCTGATTAATTCTCCTGGGTCTGTTGAGAACATCTGTGTACGATTTGGGTGTCCTGAGGGTTTCTGACCTAATCTGGGTGACGCCTGTCACTCAATGCGCAAAGGATTCATCAGCCTTCATGCAAGCCCTGCACAGGGGACTGTCCGTTATGCCTATTGTGTGGAAGAATTATTAATGACGGCTATAACGATGATGGAAAAGTCAATGTACGAAATTGACCTACTGAAAAGCTTCTGTTGAAAGTCGTAGAAGAAATACGAAACGCTATGAAAGCGATTGCCACTTGTTTAAGCCCACAGATGCATTAAAATGAACGAAGGAATAGAAGTCAATAAGAATTGGAGCACCCCAATGAGAGAGAGGGGCATGTCATCAATGCGATTTTGACATAATTTTGCGCTGTTAATAACAATGGCAAGACAAGTGCCGTCAACCCCCATCATTACTTTAGAGATAGCATTCATGGTCATGATCATGAATTCATGATTTTACAACCGTTGCTTTGTTACCAGTCTTACCACGGGGTATCGTATTACTCAATAACTGGGTTGTGGAGGTCAGATATGCAGTCGTTCCATGTAAAATACTGGTATTGAGCTGCATCCGGTTAGACTGAAAGCCGACCCCAATATAGTTGGGAAAAGGCTAGGCAGATGACAACCGTTGATTTGTTATTCTCGTCTACCTATGTAGAAGTAGTTCATGTATCGGTAGCTTTCCAATTTTAGGTTCGCTTTGTCAGAAATGGCTCATCTATTCTGAATTTCAATCTCACTATAGATAAAGCTCATTAGGTTTATCATCGTTAATGTGAGATACAATACGAATTCTTGCAATCAGTGGATTGTTTATTTTATAAAACATAATTATCAGCATGTGCACTAATGATGGAAGTCAAAGTTTAAACATTAAGCAATTTTTATTTCTATCCGTCCGTTAAATGAGTCATTGTTGACTAGGTAAAAAATATCTGTAAGTAAATAAAAAACTGCCCGAGCGCGAGTCCGACTCGCACACGAAGGGAAACAAGTGCGAGTCAGACTCGCACACGAAGGGTTCCGTATACAAGGCAAAAATACCGAAAAAAAAAAACACGTTTGTACTTATGGTAAAAATACCTATTATTAAAAAAAAATATATATTTTGTTTTTAGTATTTGTTGATAGCGGCAACAGAAATACATCATCTGTGAAAATTTCAACTGTCTAGCTAATCACGGTTCATGAGTTACAGCCTGGTGACAGACAGACGGACAGTGGAGTCTTAGTAATAGGGTCCCGTTTTTACCCTTTGGGTACGGAACCCTAAAAATATACGTTCTGATAAAATTTTGTGATTATGACATGTGTATGACACAATAAAATGATCATACGATTTCTTATCGCTTGTGTAAATGTAAATATGACATTGTTTACAAGACCGCTTATCTGGACAAAAAATATACCTAATACAGGATTTTTTTTATAATTCTTTTACAATATTTTTATTTTTATGTAAGCTGACAACATCGTAGTCAGAGGATTGCCTCGGACTACAATGTCGTCAGATAGCTGATATACTCTAGACTACTACTGCTAGGTAGCCTTACCTTTTGGAAGTTCACTGACGGGATACTTTAGGTCCTTCTTTACGTACATTTGTATTAGATGCGCAAACCGTCTTCACAAATAACTTCACCGTAAATACAAACAAAAACCTTTGGCTAAAACCCCTCAGAATGTGGAAGCAATCAATGCTACAAAATCCGTTTCCATCAGGAACTTGCTTATTTTCTTAGTTTACTTTTATAGTCCGGTCTCCGGGGGGGAGTAGTATAGTGGTATGAGGAACAGGGTGTAAATTTCACTCATACTCTATAGAAAAGGGAGGATCCTTCGACCAGACGGGTGTTGTGTCTGGCGGGCAACTGCCCGATGATTCATGTCGGGCCGTTGTATCTATACTAATTGCGCGGTAAACTGCTTGCATCGGTTTCTGGTCTACTAAAATCAATATTCATTTATTGTCCAACATCACTCAACATTATATTATGCTCAAAACCCATTTCAACAACCTTGGAATATAACTCCTTTTCCGCTTATTCCACCTTTTATCCGTTGATTCGAATCTAAAAGGAGCCGACAGATGCCATTAATTCCAATAACTTATGATGTAGAGACACACGATACAAATATTTCTAATGTAAACAAGGTCTGCGTGCCTCAGAAAAAAATATAACGATATTCTGATCCGGTATTTGATTGTGATCTTCTTGTGGGTAAAGGTCGGAAACTGTTTATGTGAATGAAGAGTTTTTGTGCGGACTGCGAAGATATGAAGAGAAGTAAAAACACTGAAAGGTTTTGCTATATATTTCTGTAAGGATGGGTTTGCTTGACCTTTTAGTGTAGTGTTGGTTTGGTAGTGAGTCGAATTCACGAATTCAACCTCCAATAAAACAAAATGTATGTCCTAATTTAGAAGCTTCAATTTATGATTGTGTGAAATTGGAACATCTCTAAAATTATCACTCTCAATCAAAGATCGGTTCAATATCAATAGTTCCTTATTTATTTCGTGATGAGACATTAAAATCTTTATGGTATGCCATGACATCAATTTTAACTTTGACCACAATACTGTGACCGTTCCAATGTGTAGCTATTAGTAAAAAGACGAGTGTATATTGGACAATAGATGCATCGAGGCGCGAGGCTGTTTTATGTGAGGAATGCGCCCGCGCAGTGCCGTACGTCATATGACACAGTCGAATGCGCAAGTTCACGGTAAAGACTTGGGATTTGAAGCTCTGTATTTTTATTTTGTATCTGCATAATCAAGTATATTCAATCTTGAGGCAGATTTACTGTTGGTACGTTAGTACTATTAGTTGTTCTGTGTTATTGGTAGATGACCGGTGTTTATTCATGTGTCAGCGAGAAATTGTCATTTCATAAACAAATTCTTCCTCGTCTTTTGACGAGAATCACAAATTATCTGCAGTAGGTATTCAGGTTTTAAACCTATCCCCTATCGGTTGAGGTATGGATGGGAATTGGATATAATTATGACCAAATGGGTATTATTGGATTAGATCTAAAATGTGGATGGAGTAAATGAGGTTCGTCACAATTTAACTTAATTTCGCCATTATGTTCATAAAGCTATTCCTGAACTTTATTTCAATTTATTTATTTAATACTTCAAGCACATAAATATACAGAGGCGGACTTAATGCCATAGGCATTTTCTACCAGTCAACCTTCAATTATTCAATCGTCTTTAAAAGGATCTAACTCAATAGCATTTTTGGGAGGGCCGTCCTCCGTGACATAATACAGTAACTGACATATTCTAATTGACGGAGGTCGTACGGTGCCACGGAACAACAAATATTCCTGACTTATTCCCTTTTTTGGACCACCCCGGGTTACACAAATAGAACTTAATTGGGCCAGAGATTAGTCTGAGATAAAATGCTGTATTATTTAGTTGTTGACAATAGATGAAGTTATGGTTATTTTGTTAAAAAGCTTGATGTGTTTTGAATTTTAAAAGAGTCGTTACCTAAGTGCATACATTCCTCCATTCTTGCCCTACTGTAAAGATCAGAAAGTACGAACATATTTCTAACTCTGAGATGATTGAGTTTTGTCTTCAGAAAATTCTATTGTTCTCTTTACCCGACCCGGAAAAAGAACCTATTATCAAAACCGTTAGCAGTTCAAGTCTCTCTCATTCTGGCTCAATTATTGTGATATCCTTATAAACCATTATTCCTGCTTTTAATTGACAATAAAATTCAAAACCCCACATAGGTGTCCACTTTCAATATAATAACCAGCAAATCAAAGATGGCGGTGCACAGCTGATAGTTGACAGTTCACATTGTGCTGCGCACGCATCTGTCACCGCCATTGTTGCAGCCTGCGCGGGAGTCCCTTTGTTGAAGTCCTGGCGATATTTCCAACTTCTAACGAATTGTTGGCAGGATTACGTGACGCATTTCGGAGCTTTTATGGTATTTCTGTGTAGCAGATATATCTGTCGAGGATCTTTTTGATATATCCATCCATACATATTTATAAAACGTATGCTTATGCCAAAATTATGTTAAAATTGGAGAACACATTAAATATCGAACAACCAACCTCTTTTACCCACATCAAGTTTACAGCACTAACCCAAAAAATCTCATACAACTTGACGTCGGCGTCGTCGTTAACGATACAATCCAAAATAGTCGCGCCAAAAATATCCCTTTTATTAGCCTTCCACGCTTGGTGTTCGAGATTGGTCCAAGTTTCAGACAGTATGACGACGCACACCCTTTAAATTGTCAACAGTTTATAATTATATTAATTTCCTTCGTTTAGGTGTTAATTGCCTGAGTTAGGAGTTGTCTTCCTCCATAACATGCATTTCTCTACAGGATTTTTGTCTTGGGCTATTATCGTACCAAGTTTATTACAGCTCTTTTATTTTTTGCTTCGTCTTATATTCTATCTCTATAATTTGTCATGTTGGTAAGTTGCTGCGGGAGTTTGTTGCGCCACTTCTTCCCAGCTAAAGCACTAGAAAGTGGCGGGCGTTTCGACTGTCTTATGTAATACTGAGGTTCAAAAAGTACTGATTCTCAGCCTAGTTTGAATTTGTAACATTTGAAAACATTGTAGGTTTTCGCATTCCTATAGTCAAATAGAGAGTCAAAAACAAATTACATATAGCTTGTAAGCTTTTATCACCCCTTCTGAGGATGACTGAGACGCGTAAAATTAATTACCCAAGGACCACAGCTGATGAAGTTAATTCATATACTGTACTTACACACAGTTTATTGAACTACATAATACTCTTATGCCACTTCCATATAAACTGGTACTATTAACGACCGTTCATTCATATATCGACCGGATATTGACTCTTGGTCTCTAACCGCATCTTCCGGTTACTTTAACTGTAAGTAATTTAATTAGCCGGTTGCCGGTTGTAATTGTAACATTTAAGATTAATTTAATTACTATTATGAATTGTCGCTATGGCGCTCATTAGGGGAGGCCTATGTCCAGCAGTGGACTGCTATAGGCTGATGATGATGATGATGATGATGAATTGTCGGCAGAGAAAGTTCACAAACCAGCTGGACCATTTGATTATGTATTTATATCCGTTTTGGGCTTTGAGCTTATGTAAAAACATTGAGTAATTTTGGGGGAGTGCTGGCGGTACTCGACGCTAGGTACTCATACTTATATATTTTCTGAAAGCTCCCTAGGTAGTAGGTAACTGAATGGGCGGGAACTGCGTGGCAATTTGCAAAAGATTTGTTCCAATCGACAGAGTAATTTGAAGCCAATTTTGTAAATCCTACTATTGATGGATCCCTTAAGTTTAATGGCAACGTTTTACCTATTCCAGCAGTTACTTTTGGAGTACCTACCTATAAGCATGAGCATAATCAGCCTATAATACCGAGGGGCCCGTGGCTAAATAATAACAGCCGCACAGGTCGATCGATCAGGTTAAGTTACGCTTGCCGCGGTTGGTACAGACCAACCATCATCCACAGGGATGGGTGACCATCTTTACATACCGTGACCCCTCCGTGCCTCGGAAAGCACGTTAAGCCGTTGGTCCCGGCTGGCATTCGTGGATCTTTGACAGTCGTTACGGGTAGTCAGAAGCCCGAAAGTCTGACAACCAGTCTTACCAAGTGGTATCGTATTACCCAGTAACTGTGGGTTGTGGAGGTCAGATAGGCAGTCGCTCCATGTAAAATACTGGTATTCAGATGCATCCGGTTAGACTGGAAGCCGACCCCAACATAGTTGGCAAAAGGCTAGGCAGATGATGAATCAGCCTATAATGTTTCCACTGCTGGGACACAGGCCTTCAGGTGAAAGGGAGTGGGCCGTAATCCACAACGCGGACTCAGTAACTACCCATATTGTTATTTATACAGCATTAATTTGTAAGAAAAATGTCGGTACATTCTGTACAATATTATTTCCACATGAATTCTTAAATTAGCTCAGTCTGCGGTCTTGCAATTTAAGGCATTTCCTGTTATTGTATATAGGCAGCTCATCAGGTAGCCCGAGGCTATGTACCATGTATGACTCGATCAAATTGACCTTCATTAACATTCTGTTTAACAACAAAACTATTTATAAACGAGTTTAGTAAAATTTAGTAGAGCATTTTACTAGAGAATATATAATTTTGTATATATAATTATATTGGTTAAAGGCCTACTGAATTCAATAGCGACCTGCCTGATGTAGGTTTATTCAAACCTGTGTTTCAGGCCAACACTTAACAACGCTGAGTGGTTTAGTGGACTATAATTATTTAACTGAACATATCTACTATACATTTTACTCCTAACTGACTGCCACGTTGGTCCAAGTGGTGCTGAGCATGAAGTCCCGGGTTTGGTTCCCAGGTCGAGAAAAGTATTACCTATTGGTCTTTACTAACAGGAATTTCTTAGTAGCAGCTCGGAGTTTGGATTTGTGGCCGGTTGACAGCAATCCCCTTTTAACATAACTGGTGAAATGTGGACGTATGTAGGTACATACGTCCACATTTCGCATAGTAGGTACTATAGGTACACCTCTGCCATACCCATCGTGGATTACAGGCATGATGTTATGTTTATTGAATCAATCTGAAAGAATAGGTCACGGATATACAGGATGTTTGGAAGCTGAGTGCAAAGCTTTAGGGGAGTGATAGTTGATACCATTTACAGCATTTTGAGCCATACATGTCTTAGACGAAATATCGTTTTATAAAATTGCAAACGTTTAGTCAAAAATATCTTAAGTAGGTACTTACCAATTTTAACTGCAAAAAAAAAAAACATACTTCGTCTAAGATATGTATGGCTCAGGATGCTCTAAATGGTGTCAACTATCAGGTTTTGTATCCAGCTTCCAAACACCCTATATTAGTAGCACCCTGAGTACACGTATACCACTTATTTTTTATAGTATCTAAATCAACGTTATTTCAGCCTTATTGCATATAGCATAAAGTCTATCTAAAAAGCAAATTAATTTTACACTGCGGTAGCCGTGTTTGACGTATTGAAAGTACCAAATTATACGGCTGTCGCCGTACTGTCATTCCATTAACTTTTTAAATACGGTTACAGCCGTTACCTCGTCGGAACGTGTTAATGACTACCTATCGATTGAAAAATAACTCTCAAGTTTTTCCATAATCTTTGTACCACGAAGATTACAAATAGGATTGTCCAGAAAAAAAAAAAGACAATCTCAAAGTAATTTTTAATGCGTTATAAACTCAGCCAGTGTCAACTGTTTAAAAATAAAAAAAGTAAATGTTGGCGCCATAACTTGTCGATGGCATAGTGAGGCGCATTACCTCGATTACGATTATGTCTCGCCTGTCCGACGAATTAGTCGACTTATGTTCCGAAATACACTGTCACCGCATGTAATTAGTTCAGTTAAGCCAATAAATGTGACTAAAAATAAAAGGGTATGTGTTGTTTTCTTTGTTGGTGAGGCCGAGTTGTTGAGTTTTGAATTTATTGGTTCGTTAGTATACGAAGGTAGTTTATATACAAGTCCTCATACCTAAATAGTAAGAACACCTGCTACGAATGTGCTAACATCGCCTAGTTACGTCGCATTGAAACTAGATTCTTAAGCTACACAGGGCACTATTAGATTTTATGCCAATCGTAAATTGACATTTGTGTTTGTGACTCAATCGGCCTTATCAGATAATTTCGTTTTAGTTCAGTTTTATTGCTTCACAACAAAAAAGACTCTATACTTAAGTATCTATTTAGCTTCTTGCCGTAAGTCAGACAAGGACTTATCGTTATGATGATGTAATAAAATTTCGGATCATGACGGTGTTGTAATCATAAAACCATCGACACAAAGACGCTAAAAGACCCAATTTAAATAACCGATAACCCAACAATACTTTTAGAAATGTGAAAGTTAAAATCCGGTAGCGCATCCATCTGTACATACATGCATTTAGCTTATCACAAATTAAGGCTCAAAACTTATGAGCTGTCAGTGGTAAGTACCATCGAATGACAGGTCTAATAAATGTGTCACTGCCTTTATTATTTTTTGTCTTACGTCAATGTCGCCTCACTATTCCATGATTTAAAAGTTCCATGCCCTTTCTTTGTTTGAATTTCGAATTAGTGCGTAATGGGATGAAGCGGTTAAGCCGTTAGTAATTTTAGTTGTAATGATTGATGAAGCGATGTAAGTAGACGAGATATTTAATTATTATTGTTTATTTATGGGATTCGGGGGATGGGTGACTAAAGTAAGTATAAAAATTCCAACTCCTGTACACGGGTCTTCTTCGATTAGCACACTTAATTCATTGGCTCCCTTTGACATCAAAAGTTTCATCAATTCTTTCAAGTACCTATACATATTTATAGCGAACATTTATCAGCTGCCTAACCTGCTTCGTCAGCTAAGAGAAAGTGTGCCTTACTTACACATTGCACTTGTCGATAAAACGCATGCAATCTTCCACTATATCTATTGTCACTTTCTTGTCGATTTCATCAACTTTTATCTTTTGTTGCAAGCCCAGTTTAAACTCCAATTTTACTGTCACTTTATAATTGTGCATCCCGGATCTTTTCCAAAACTTAATCTGTGCTACATATTTTTCCTTCACATAATGTCTTTGGTCATATTAATAGTACGTTCTTTTCTATCGATTTTATCAATCTTCGCAGGACCAGTATCAAGTGCTCTTTAATTTTGATCCTCCCGAACTCGTCCCGGATCTTTTCTAAAATTTAATTTTATGCACGTATCGACCCAAATCATTTCTTCAACATCACATTAATGTCCCGTAAAATTCTTGTCCGTCAATGAGTGGGAGTGACAGTCAAATATCAATTCAATATTGTTAGCGTCTTGCACAAGACTACAGCCGTGCCGGATGCAAACCTGTTCTAGAATTGTACTTAAAAGGACTAGGCTCGGTCAGGTGACGAAAACAGTGGCTAACTGGCTAGTGGCTACCTTGTTTTGAAGTGTAGTTAATTTAAGAGCTGTCTCTGTATGAGAACGAGGCTGTTGGTTTATATTCTGGGGTAGTTCTTAAGGTCAGTCTAATGATTGGGTATACGATACAATAAAATGTATTGGAATTGCACAATTTGTTTAAAGTTGTGGCGATGACGAAGGATGTTGTAATTAATTGAAATATTTTGAAATTAATGGTGAGGGTATTCTGTTATTGTGTCAATTTATAGGGGTTATTCATCTCTGGTCATCTTATGTAAGGTTACCAGGATTATCTTGCAAAATTATCATGAACAATCAAAATACGTACAACGTACATAATATAATGGTTAAAACGTCAGTCAGCGTGACCAGTTGCTATGTAAGTCAGTGCCCTTAGAGAGTACTCTATGGGCGCTAGCTGAGCAGTAGCTCATCATGCAATATTTGCAATAATCATGAACATAAATGTATTCTGATTTTATGCCGTGTGCCAGCAATTACGTTATACATTATGGAATCAAACAAATTCAAACTAAAAAGTTCTTAATCAAGTCAGTCACGTATCAGCATTTGGCGCGTGAGCACGTCCGATAGTTTGACGAGACAATCAAAAATAAAATGGCGCCAATGAGGTCATATTGTGATTGTTAATAATCAGTTCTCGGTACGCTCGTGTGGTGGGCACACGACTTTTCCTATTATGTAATATTTTATTGATATGTTCAGGTGTTAAGAACGGATGCGCGATATGAAAGGACACACAGGTTGATTGAAGCTTTTGAGTTTAGCATTCATGGCTTTACGCTGCATTCATATGCTCAAAGGGAACTCCAGCCGATTGATGAATGGATAATCGTCGATAGCCTGAATAGTCCAGGTTTAGAATGATTAGCAATATCACAACAGAACCGGATTGACAATCTGACGTTGTTTCTTTTTCAAATTGGCAACTTCGACTTGACTCCGCTTTTGGGTGAACACCATCTTCTGCGGAAGGATGCAATCAGATCTTAATAAAAGGCGACAAAATGTTTCGTAAAGTTGGAGTCTCCATAAATAAAGTACACGCCTCAAAAAGCAATTCGTGGACCTGATATGTTTTAATTTCGTCGTCATATTACCTAATATTTCCTCTTCGATCCATATGCCCTAACTAATTAAAAACACACTGCTTCAAAGACAACACAATTTGGGTCATAAAAATTTAACACCGCCACGTGTGCCAACACCAAAAAAAATCTGGAACACAATAGGCCAAAAAAAATCTATTTATCCACATGTGCCTAAGATGTCCCGGTTTTCTTCAACGCCATATGGGACCGGTCATTTTGCTGAACTGTTTTTATTAGTGCCTCGGTTCGTGCCACATATGGGCTTTGACTGAAGGGCAGTTAGATGTTACAATGGGTTTAAAGTTTAAAGGGACCGCTTGCAGGGACGTGTGGTGGGTTTTTGTGTGGTTCTAATTGATTTCGGCAATGTGGTTTCGGTTGGCAGTTGGTCCGTTACTTTGTCTATAGTATTGGGTTATTAATTTTATGAATAGACACTTGGCTTGCATCCGTCGATTTTTGTGTTTGGGTATTTAAATTTTGTTTTTCGCAAATGATTGGGTCCAAAAGATTATCTAAAAATTACATTTACCGCCGTGTAGTAGATTCTCACGTAAACTTTCTAATTAAAATTATCGTGTAAATTCTTTCCTATTTGCTTTTCCCATAGAAATATTATTTTATTAGGTGCTTCCAAAAATTTATTGCCTATCGTATAAAACATTCCCCCATCGAATTCCCCATTATCGTCTACGAGGGGTGCAGATGCACGTGGGGCTTAGGAAACAAAGGCCATACAAACGCACAGAATTAATTGAAATTCCTTTCATACATGCTTGTTGTCACGGTTATGATGGCTTGTAGGTGAGCGTTGTTAATTACTGGCAATGGTATTTTAGGAATAAATATGAAAGGATCATTGAATACTGGGACTTTTTTGTCTCAAATTGTCGGTTTGTTAGTGCACAAAATTATTCAAACTATCTAGTATTCCTTCGTTTTAGTAGGGCATTATGTACCATAATCTATTCAAGTTGTTCAGTTGGTCGTCAATCAATACCTAATATAAGTTTGAGATAAAGTTAAGGAATTTATATTTTATAGTCAAAGGAGTTATGGCATGAAAACAATAAACTCAACCCTTTCCTGGAATGCCTATAATTAGCACATTTCCTTATACATTTCTTGTGAATTGGTAATTAGTTAATTATCTGAGTTGAACTCGCGTTCAGATGGTTTAAATATAGCATATAGCGTAAAGAGGCAGTTTTATTACCTAGTATATTAGATCCAATTATAAATACTTTATACTTTATTGTGCACTGTCACTCTAGGGTCTTATTTGTATTGATTACCCGAATACCAAATAGGTGGAGCGACGATCTTCGCAGCGTGACTGGTAGCAGCTGGATGAGAGTCACTGAGAACCGAGCTGAATGGCCTGCTTGAAAAGGACTATGTCCAGCAGTAGACTTATGATGATGATTGAAGATGGATCCAAATACGCAATAGGTATACACACCTATGGTCACGTGCTGCCGTGCGTAGCGAGGCTCAGGGAAACTGTAAAGGGGCCTCCTTTACAGTCTCCCCAGGGATGTGCCTTACCTACAGACGTTGCACGGGACCACCCCTATGTGCTGATGGTGATCACCGGGGTGGTTTTAGTGAGGTAAACATCCCACACTCCCCGACCTCCCATCCCGAAGGTCGGGTGCCTTTTGAAGGATTCACGCCGACAGCTAAAAAAAAAAATTTGTTGTGAAAGTTTAGAAGGAACGACCGACTCCTTGACCATTTCAAACTGCCTGTAAATGGTTAAATTGATATACCTACATGCTTTGAGCTTGACGAATATTATCTTGACAGTCGTATATCCTGTAAAATATTCATAATCTAATCATCGCAAGTGGTGCCAGAAACCACTGAAATCCGACACAGAGTTGGGAAAAGGATAAGTAAGACATGGATTTTATAAAATTTAGGTTAGGATGCTAATACCACTTTACATCTCTATTTAAATCCTTTCCCTTGCCATTACCAAAACTCCCAAAAGTAGGATGTCCTATACTTTCCTGGGATAATATTCCCACGACTTCACACCATTACCCCACACACGTGGTATTCCCAAACCAGCACCCTAATAATTGATATTTTTTGTAGCTTCCTTAATGAGTGATTATTCTGCGGGCCAAATCGATTACTCCCTATTGTCCTTAATTGAAAACTGGCCGTTCTAGCCGGAAATGAGTCCTCGCCCTTACATGGAATGAGGTTAGTAGAGATAAGGGTATTATGGTCATAATCGGTTTCTGGGTATTATTGTTGGTATTATGATATTTTTGGTCACGCATGTGATCATTGGGGTTCAATTTGAAAGGCGTTTAAGTATATCTATCAAAATTAAGCTGATGAGAGAAATAATTTATAATTAGTTGCAGGAGCGCAGAGAACGAGTTTTTTCAAAACGAAATGGTGATTTATATATTTAATCGTTTCAGAAAAAAAAAATGGTTTGCACTATTTGTGCTGATTAGGTTATGAGCCAAAATATTAGACGACTGCTGAGGCGTTTCCTAAAAAAATTTTTTTTTTGTAATAAATAACCATTTCACAAGCCCCTTTGCAAAATGCTCTATGTCCTAGCTCTACTTATCAGCTAATTTAACACTAATAACTACTTTGATTGAACTCTTACAAACAAGTAGAGCGTTTAAAGTTAATTCTCTACTTCGCATTGGTCAGCAATACTTACTGAATATGCAGAGTGTGACAAGCAAATCATACACTACAGTAATTGATAACGATTATCCGACCATACACACTTTCGTATTGACACCGTTGAGGTATACAAGTACCTGGAGTTCATTCTAAAGCCAATAATTTTTAAAAGCGTAACCGTAAAGTTTCTTGCAGGCTCTTCTTTACAGGAAACGACCAGTTGGAACCGTGCACCAATAGCTTCTGACGTTACCTTAGTACCCTTGTAGATTTATGTGAAATAAAATATTGTATTTTTTATTTTTCTTTTATTCTGCGGTCAACAGATTAGGCAAAAGTCCGTTGATCTACCAACCTGCACTGGGTCCGCGTGGTGGATTACGGCCCACTCCCTCTAACCGAGAGGAGCCCTGTACTAGAATTGGCAACATTATAGGCTGATTATCCTGTTGATCCTGGATCTAACTGCCCAGGGTGTTCTTAGAAATCTTTTATTAATTTATTTAATCCACAAAAGCACTTAAATTTACATGTATTTACCCTTTGCCAGTATCCTTAACCAATATTTTCACTACCAAAGATTATTTTAAACCACCGTTACAAAAAATTCTGTTTGTTAAAAACGGGACACCAAATCAATCATTCATCTATTGGCTAAATCACTTCCAAATATTCAAAATAAACTTTAACCAGAGTTTAGAGCAAACTAATTAACTTGACACGCCTTTGCCAAAGTATTTTACGGTGTTAGAATGTAATTTACGAGGTACGGGAATATCTAGTCAGATTGACAGAGAACTAATTTTGAACACGCGTTTACTAGTTTTTAATAATAAAGGAACCCTCGCCTAACAATGTGTGGTGTAGCTGTGAGTTTTGGAGGAAGCAGGATATTTTCTGAGTGGGTAGAAACTATTAAAAAATATTTAATAGTAATAGTAATTCATGGTTCGTGGTGGCGCGGGAAAAGAGTTCCTGGAAGGATTTGGGGAAGGCCTTTGCCCAGCAGTGGGACAGTAGGCTAACAAAAAAAAGTAATTAATTCCCAAAACTTCAGCACGTTACATCAATAAGGTCTCCACCATTGAACTAGGACACCTGTACGACAGGGGTCCAGGATTCCCCAGTTACATGGATCAGCTTAAGAAGGCTTAGACTAGTTACAATTAAGTGATAGAGTTGTAATTTGACAAACATACTTTTTATCCGTGGGTACAATGTTGTCTAGCATTATTATTATTTTAAGTTTCTTTCATCATCATCAGCCTACAGCAGTCCACTGCTGGACATAGGCCTCTCCTATTGCACGCCATTCGATTTTCGGCAACTCTCAGCCAGCTGCCACCAGCCCAGCCACGGTCCGAAGGGGGGGTCACAGGGGACATGACCCCCCCAAAGTCAAATTGAAAAATCTCAAAAATTTGCCCAATAATAAAAGGAAATTTCTAGCTATAATAACAGCGATAAATTTATAAAATTGTGTCTTGTGCAATAATGTTTATTTTATTCCAGATACCTATTTTTTATTAGTGTAGTGCCCTGCGAAGATCGGCGCTCCACCTAGCCTGAGGGCGTCCTCCTACCTTACGGTTGCCGCCTCGCGGTCTCCACTCAAGAACACGTCTACCCCAACGGTCATCGGTTCTACGGCTAATATGGCCGGCCCATTGCCACTTCAGCTTGCTTATTCAGTGAGCTTTGTCGAGTTTCATTAACAACGTAGATTTTTTTATCGAAGTTCAGTTGAAAGATTTAAGAAACACATACAATTTTAGATAAAGAATAACGTCATTGCGGATAAACATTTTCATACGCCGTTGTAGAAACAATTGGTTTTCCCATATCTACGGGATAAACCAATATTTGCAATAATTGCTGTTGACCCTTAAAAGTGGTTCGATAACGGACAAAAACATGAAAAGCCGAGTACTTAATACAAAGTTTAATTTATAATAATTACCTAAAGTAAAAATACAACATAATTTTATACACTACAAATCCATTTAGTTTATTGTTTACTTTTACTTAGGAATGAATGAACTTACCAAATATTTAACGTATTTAGGATATGCGAAAAAAAACGAAAAATACACTGCTTATGACAAAATACTGAAAGTACAGTCACCATACTTTTCACGAAAGCGCGGATACATCACTTTGACATTTTACACGTCTTTGTTTTAACTCGAGATTAAGTTTTTATTTATAGTTACGTTTTTACTGGCCAAATTGACTTAAATCGTCAATAAACGTCTATAGTACAAAACATGTGTGCATATTAATTATTGCCTGTTAACTTTAATCCCTGGCGAGATAAGAATATAGTAGAAAATGTTTTTTCAAGCCATATGTTTAGTTGAAAAAATTGCAGCATTCGTTTGTTCTGCTACCTACATTAATTATTTTGAAGTTTTCACTTGTTTTTTCAAGGGGCAATCAAATATCAAAACAATTGAAGCCGTATATAGCAATGTGTTCTTTAGCTGTTATGAAAACATTGTTTAGTGTTAACGTTTATTTTGAATACCCAAAATTACGTGTGGCATTAAAATTAGGTGTTGTAAATTAGGGTTAGGAGGTTCTAGTTTAAACCCTTTATATTCTCTATCTTTAGCGTCATTTTTGGTAAAAAAACTGTGGTATGGAAAAATCAAATTGGCAATTTTCCATGTCTCTATTGTAGCCGTTAGAAGAAAAAAAACTGTTTATTACCTTGGTACCGTTAATTTAGGACGTGCTTCTACTTCTGAATTAATACACCCATGCTTTCTAAGGTTCCCAAGCCAGAGTCAGGAAGAGTAATAAATAATCCTTTTAAAAGCCTGCAGACGTCTATAATGTGATAAAAAGGAAATAAATGTCATTTGATTTTGTTTTGATTTGCGCAATTGATTAGTTGTATTTCAAGACACGTACCGCCGTATCCGGTACTCAGAACTATTGTCTATAACGCAAACTCTTTTGCCTATTGGCTATTTCCAACTGTCAATGCCTATTATACACATTCTATGACTCATTTTGGCCACAAGTGTATGGTATGCTTTTTAAATTCTAAAGTAATTGTTGTTGTCACCTTGGGTATCAATTGTGGACACGATATTTGAACAGAGACGTAGGCAGTCATTTTCAGGCAACATAATCCAACTATTTATCAATATTTGTAATGTGTTCTATTTGGAAACCCTTAACGAACAATACATTTCGATAAGCTGCCTTAATGATGCTTACATTTTTATCTCAAACAAAACAGACCCAAACTACAATCAACAAAGTACTCTAACTGCCCTTATATTGAACCGTGCCAACATCAAGTATCTAAGTACCCTCAAAGTAAGAACTACCAACCCTATCTGAGAACAATAGGGTAGTAGGGCTGGGGTGGTCCAGGGGCTGATGGAGCCCCCGTATTTATAACGAGGGGCAGTAAGTAACTCAAGTTTGAGAAGTTTTTGTCAAGTAAAGGGCTAGACTGCTTGTAGTAGTTAGCATATAATCGCCCGCCCGCGCTATTACTTCGTTTTTGCCTATAGTTCTTTCTGATTTTTTTAAAATTTTCTTGGCTTCTAAGGGTCATAGCGTGATGTTAAATAGCATATAACCCTCCTCAAGAATATGACTATTATAAAGCTTTCTTTCTTTTTTCTATTCTTGGTTACATGAAAAATTTATTGCATACTCCGAACAATACGCATAAGTCGCATTTAAAACCAGTCTACACATACATATTTGCGCTCGCGCATATCTTGGAGTTTTTGAAAAGAGAGGAGGGTGCCACCCTCGTTACGTGCAGTTATTTTCTGCGTTTATAGGGCGTTGCTAATTCAAATGAATGTGTGAGGTAGGTATATGGGTTTGAAGTCTGCGTTGAAATGTGCTTTTGAATGGGAGAACTAATGGGCTTTTGAGAAATGGTTTTATCACAAAAGCTCTTTTTTATCACTGGCCTTTCTTTTTCTTGTATATACAAGGATGGTAAGTTGTTTCAAGTAAGTTATAAAAGTGAAAGGGTAATAAAAATTGATATTCCAACCAACAAAAAAACCTACTTTGTTGTGCCTCTCCTATAAAACAAGTTGGTGACTAATCGGATTTATAACGAACTAAATCAACACAACAAACTGTAAATTAACTGCCAATTCATTACAATTCAAAGATGACCGTTCGAAACTTTTTGCTCTACGAGGTAGCCGAAGCGATCCGATAAACAAAAGAAAATCCGACCCAAAACCCATAGGTGGCCGGACTCCGAACTGCATCGACGCGCACATCGCCACCCTACACGCGCTCCCCTCCAGTCGGTCAAGTCGCAACTTGCACAGGCTGTACGTTTTGTTGCCCTCTTCGATTCTTCATTCGTCCGCGGACCGTGTTAGCGAGCGCGCGTGTCGCTCGTCAGAAAGAGTTCAGTGAACGAGTGTTGTGCTTATGAACAGTCAAGATGGTGCGTAGCTTATCGCAGTGGACGAAGACCCTCAGCTTTCCAGCGAGGCTGTCTCCCAACCGAACTTCTAAGGAGAGCGTCGGGAATGGCCCTTCCTCCCCAGGAGTGTCGCCAACTCCCAGCGCCTCATCGCTCCCCCACAGCTCGGATAAAACTATCACACCAATTCCTATCACGGAGATCAGTCAAATCGTAAGTCGCCCTTTTTGATAAGGACAGGTCCCTCCGCTGAATTATTTCTTAGAGAGGGGACATTTGTGTAGTTGCAGCTGCAGTTCAAGTATGCGTTTTGAATGCCAAGTAGTTCATTATGTACGAAAACTTACGGTTAGCTATTTCGCAGAAAAGTGGCTCTAAGTCTACTTTACGAATACCTACATAATTAAATAAGAGATGTTAGGTAGAATTTTACGTCAAAAATTACAACACATCTTTATTCATGCTGTATAAATTTGCAATACATAATAGGAATGTCCTTGTAAGCTCTATCAATTTGGCCATCGTACACGGTTCAGTTGTTTAATTGGGATGTTAAAACGAGAGAACGTCCTTGAAAAAACCGCCAACGTAGTTACCCTACTTTAAAACAATAAGATTACAACCCAGATTTTATTACGTGATGACAATATTATGGTTAATGCTGATGACACAACGATGTAACAATACTTATGAAATACCACATTAGTTGGGGAAAATTACTCTTGCAGACTTACACCTTTGTTTACAAATAGCAGAGCGAATGCCTAACAGTCTCTTACCGTAATAAGGCTAGCAACCGTTACCTAGCTTTCCCATAACCGACGGTAGACGTGTATGAAATTTGAACCATACTTTATGGGACAGAACACCATATTAGACGGTCATTAAGTACAACAGTATTGAAAGGAAGTATATCAAAAACCATATTCATTTCCGACGAGGCACGTGGTTTGATCGTGTACATTGCTGTTTATTTTGTGTGGCACGTACGAGGGATAGTGTGGGAACGTTCGTTGGATGCCAAAGACGGCGATGGTGTATGAAAATTAATGTTTGTTGGTGCGCGGGGGCCGGAGCGCCCGCGCAGTGCACCGTTATGTCCCCCTTGCACTCACCTTGGCAAGGCCGCGACGAGATGCGAGTTTTTTGCGAAGCATGAAAGCATGACTTTCACCTTTTAAGACGCCTTTCTAAATGCTGAAGTCTGTTTTTGATTCAGGTCTTAGGTTTTAAGTACTTGCTAGTGTTGTGTTTGGGTAGTGAAGCGTACCTAAGCCTTGTATGAGCAACTTTGAATGAGACCGTTTCTTTGAAGTATCACTGGTACCGTTCAGTAGTCTGTCGACCCGAAAAAATATACATAGTATTATGCCGGTCAAATTCCGTCAAGCAAACGCTAAAGCTATCGTGGCGTTTTTTGTAATGATCTACCTAGGTACGTGCAATGTTGCATGCTACTCACTACTTCACCACTAGATACAATCACTTTTGTCTAAAATCATGATACCGATAATTTTCTATTTATGTAGGTTACTGGTCCAAATGAGATGCTAAGGCAGATCACAGCCCTTATCAAAGTGTACCCATGTACTGAGATAACCTAGAAAATACTAAATGCCATTCTGGTCTCCCTTATGAACATTCATTCATAATAATTATTTGCATTCATGAAAAACAATTGTGAAATTAAAATTATTCATAATGTCTTGTTAGGAAATATTATGAAAGTGCATTTTCTGACAAGTTTTCTTTTGTCCAATTTTTCGGTGAACAAATGCGGAACCTACTTATCGAAGATAAGTTATCTTGCCTTTATAAAATATTATGCAAAAACCAGCGGCAAATATATACAGAAATACACGTATTTTAACGGTATGCAAAGAGCGTTCAATTTTACTTAATTTGCTTTGCAGATGTTGCAATATTTACTGTCGGGTCGTGTTAAGAATTCCATTTGAGGATCAATGTGTTAAGCAGTGAACTTAGGAATGCATTTCATAATAGTAATCGGATGTTCATTTGTTCACTTTATCCACCTTTACCCATAATCCAATATCTTTGTTTCCATATCCTGCAACAGTCCTAAATCAATCGGGGGTTGTCCTTGGGTGCACTTGCATATTGCGAACAGGGATAATCGTCGGTTGGTGCCTCATTTCGTTGAAAACGTCTAACGGGCCTCTGCGAGTTGGCTTCGGACCCTCGTACGCCTTCCAAAGGTCTGGGACCCCAGGGTCCCAAGATATGTCAAAATCGGGTGTTAAATATATACTTAGTAAGTAGCTGCCATTCATAAAAACTAGTCGTTGGTATAAATACTACAAAATGAACTTCAAACACGAGTAAATGTATATAGGGACTAAAACCAAATAAAACATTACTCAATAGTTAGTCTTGTTTTTAAAACTAATAATTTACAAGGATTATCAAGAAATTCCTAGAGGGACGGAAGAAATTACCTATTAACTAAAGTAGTTCCTTCTAGTCGAGGCCAATAAAAATGATAAATAGACACTATCTTCATTAATCAGACACAGTAAAACTGATTTACAATTCATTGCGAAACGTAATACTCGTTGTAAATCTCGCCATGTTAGGCCAACGTAAAATTTTAACGTTTTTAGTGATTTTTGACTATTTTATTGTAGCATCACTACCATTTTAACGTGACGTTTGAAAAACGTGATTTTTATGTTTCAATTTAAATTAAACCAGTTAATCTACATGTTTTTGTTGTGTCACCTTTTTAGTGGTAATTCAAGAAAAGTAGAGAAACAATGTTAGAGTTCGCCTAGTTTACTTTTTAGAGCTTTAGTACTGTTTTTCAGCGCAGTAGGTTTTTTTTCTTCTTAGTCACGATAAAATTGGCCTGTGCCCTAAGATTGTGACTCACATTTTTTCCATCCGCAAAAACTTATGGCTTATTGCCACATCTTGAAAATTCATGGTATTTAACACCATTACTTTTTACCGAGGACCATAAACGAATTACTGCGTCATTAACGATGATCGACGGACGACAATTCGCAATAAAAATCTTTTCGCCCATGCTTAGTGTTTCCATATACAAAATGTCAAACTGCTATGACCCATGTCTTAAAAAATACGCTCAATAAAAAACCATCGTAAAATAAATTGATGGCTTTCTTTTGGCGCCATTTTCGATTTGTGGCGCGCTTTTTGACGTGTTCCAAAATTAAAAAGTCATTTTGACAGTTGAAGTTATAAACTTTTTAGTGAAATAAGAACTTGTATGACTACATTATTTTGTTTATGGTATTTGTGGGAGACGGGTTACAAAAGAGACCATTCGTAAAGTTGTTGCTAGCTGCAACAACTTTTGCAATTCAACAAGCAAGTGGCGCCAAAGTAATTTGCTTTTATAATGTGTGAAGATACTTATTTTATTACCGGTAAATAACGTAAGAATCGAAGTGTGGATTGCGTATGATTACGTACAATGTCGGCCCTCGTTTGGCGAGGCAGGATTTTGCACATTCCTTGCCTACTCGGTTGTTATGTTTTTAACACTTTTAAAGTGTTATAAAACAATTAAGTTTGGTTATTAAACATTGTGTTAAGTAGGCATATTTTTTATTATCATAATAATTTGCAACTGCTTTTGTCTCGTTCTTGTCTTATTTAGTTCCACTTTTAGGCTCACTTGTCATGCTTGGACCCACTTTTAGTCTGTCGCTGACAAAAACTACCTTTCTCTAGATTTCTCAAATTCTTGTCAAATGTTTGTTTGTATTGTTGAGATACATGGTTAATGTTTCAATTTGTCAGTCTCGTTCTTATTACCACTTTTTTCTATAAAGCTATAATAAAAAAGCCACTCAAATTATTATTTCTAGTAACGTAACCCTAAGACTAAAAGCTTGTTGACTTTAGTTCAATAGGCCACAGGTTAAATCGACCCTATTGAACTTTTGTGGTGAAGCCAAAGACTATTTAGTTATTTTCCTTAGTTGGATAGGTTGATCACGATATTGCATTATTATCAAGTTTCTTCTAGACATTCTAATATTTTTCGGAGTAGGTATTTTATGTTACTTATTAGTGCCCGAAAACCGATAGTAGGTGTTAGGTTGTTCTTTTCTATACTTCTATAGTTCTAATACTTTGTCTAACACTCCAGTAAATTAACGGCTTCCATATTTCGTCTAAGTTTAACAGCAGTTCTATTTATCGCTGGGGCTATATAAGTGCGATAGTTTTTTAATAGAGAACTAGATATTGCTTTATTCCTACGTCATTGCATTTTTCATTGAAGTTTGTTTATTTCTTTAAAACATCGTTTTCGTTGTAATCCAACCTATGTTCAGTAGGTATAAACATTTCATATGAGGCGTGACATTTCGTAATGGAATGATGATCTTTCCAAGCGCATAGTAATTCACACGCGCATGCGCTAATGGATGTCACAGCTTTCTCATGTTATGTTATTTTTTTATGGATTAGTATGATTCAGTACTATTGGAGAACATATTCACTTTCTGTGATTATAATTATTAAAGAAAATGAGCATGCAATTAGAAAATTAATTCGTAATTTATAGGTTTTACAATAAAAATCAACAATAAAGTCAAACACGAATAACACGATATTATTTCATCAAAACAATAAATCATTAGTTAAGTAACTTTCTTCAAAATAATTAATAGTTAGTACAACACCGACAAAATAATTGCGTGATAAAACTGAAATAATTTTCTAAAGTGCAAGTCGGCCATTTTTATTAGGTATTTTATTGTGTCGGTGGCGGAACGAACATCTGCGTGTCAAATTCCTGTGTGCCATGTGCACTGTGGAGGCTTGGGAAACGAACCGTGCATGAGGCGGGGAAAAAAACGTTGTTGCTTATCCAATGTTCCTGGCTGGTTAGAAACTTGGATTATTAGAAATTTTATTTGAATCGAAGAACGTGGAAGAAATAAAGCTCTAGTGAGTGGTAGTTGATTCGAGAAGCATAAATGATAAATATACTATTTTTTTTGCCAAACCACAAAATAATAGAAAAAATGCTCTAATCTATTTTATCTAATAAATACATACAATATTTTTAAAAGTACCCTTCATTAAAAATACAGACGAGGAAAGATCAATTGATGTTGGGGTCTTAGACTATTATTTTAGGGTAAGGTATTCAGGGATGAAACAGGTGCACGCACTTATATTAGCAAAATAATATTATACCTACTTACATACATACAAAAAAATATATAAATTCTAAATTATGTAATCTACCTACCTATTGTTAATTTATTGATTTTATGTAAAAGTGCTTGACAGGGTGGAATGCAATATTTACAGATTTCAAGTCACTTCTTCCATCAAATTCCAAAACATCACTTGAACTAATAATACTTAGTATTTTTAATCAACCCTGCACAAAAGTGTGCTCAACATTGAATAGTAACCATAGATAAAGGAAGAGGGTAGTTTTTGTAGCGTCAGCTGTTACTGAACCCGATACCAGGGGTGTTTCGTACAAAGGACGCAAATAATAGAGATTTCAACGGATCTCTATTTTTTCCATCATTTCATTTTTTTTTCATGTAAGTACTCGTATTAGTATACCAAAGGCTTTTTTAAAATGCAATGTTGTGGATAATTGTATCTCGCGGTTACCTTTCCATTATTTTAAGGATAGTAATTTTACTATTTAGGGATGTAATTTGACCTATGAATGAATATGCATAATTATTCCAATTGGTGTTGGAGTGAAAAGAATTTACAACTTTAATTATTTTGAAATAAATGGAAGACATATATTCTTTTAAAACTTATTATATGCAACAATAGGTAGTAAGTGAGTAGAAGTTGTTGAAAAATTGTAATACAAGTTCCCCGAAACTATCTTATTCGTAAAAACCTTCATGCTCGCCATTCAATCTCAATTTCATTCACAGTAATTGATACACAAGACCACCCTTATCTTAATAAAGATAAGCAGAAAATCAGCAGAATCTTCGCCAGCCAGTATCGGATATCAACTAAACGGATATGATATCCGATATCTGGGATATCGCCAGTAATCGGTATCGTTACACAAACACATCGATATGAATCGAGTACGGGATGCGGATGCGAAAAAAAGTGGACTGATATAATGACATTTCCGGTTATGGAAAGCAAATTGATTAAAACTATTGAAAGGATGTGAGGGGAAAGGATATTTTTTTTGCGGATATTGATTGTAAAATTGGTCTAAGGATTGATGTAGCTTACACGTGCCTCATGTATTATTTAAATCCTTTGTGACGTAAGAAGTTATTTTAATTTTAAATCCATTTTGTAAAAAAAAGATCCTCATGAAGCAGCAAAATATCAATTTCTATAATTAAATGTCATACTAATTGACATTAAAGCTGATCAAAATAAGTAGCAATAAAATCCATACGCTTTTACAATCATAAAACGCGTCCGCCTCCTTCAATAGTCAGACAAAAAGTAATAATTCGATACAAGGAGTGTTCGAATTCGAAATTCAAAAATTCCGGGGCAGCACCTGCTGGCGCAGATGTTCGGATACATTAATGAAACTTCAAATTGTATGAAAATTTCGGGATTTCGAATGCGTGCACGCTCTCGAACAGCTGTTGAAAGTTGCCACCAAAAAATTCTTTTACCTGTGCTAAGAGGAATTACGAGTATAATGGAGGCCGATCAGCTGATACCGACATATGGCAAGATTTTTTTGAATATCCGAATTATTTATGGACAGTCGAGTTATTTATAGCCGACACACGACAATCGTTAATTTTAGACTTAATCGCTTTTGTTTTTCTATTTATTCCTTTCGATTCCAGTAGGCGCATCACAAAAACGCTCCTAATTTAAACTTTTTTTTTCTCTCTTTGAATATCGTCCAAAACTTTTTATAAACATTCCAATATTAACAAAAAGGAGGTCACTACTTAAAGGTTTATTTATAAAATGTTCTAAACAAAGGGCCCTTCGTGTGAGGACGTCTGTTTTCTGTCTAGAGCCCTAATGTTTATTGCTACATGTCCATTGGGAGTAGTTTTGGTTCCCCACACAGTCTTTGAGCCATCAGCCTTTGATAGTGTAGGGATCGACTGTTTTATTTAGTTAAGTCCTCTCACTATTCTAAGTCGATTAGTTTGGATGTTAAAGAAATAAAGCTGAATGTTGTCGGACAAATTATAGTGATTGTACATGACAGTGTCGTGTTTTTCGTTTTTAGATAAATATACGACTGGGAAATAATTATATGGCTGGAATTAGAACTGTCTTGTTGCTGAACTTGTAACAGATGTAATTGAGCATAATGATAAATAATTGTATATAATTCTAAAATCTTTTCAATTGAGAATGGCATTGCAATAGTAATCATGTGAAGAAAGATTAGATAATTAACTGTAATACACTGAAGCTGCTTTCAAGTTATCTCCTATTCAAACAAGCTGGCTATTGTAGTCTTATTAGAATACACTCATGAGAAAAACCCTTATTAATAACATCACTTACATTAATAAGCTCAAGCTTGAAAGTGCCAATCATTCAATTATTCAAAAGTAACGGGCAATCATTCGAATCGAACATTACCAACCTTACGACAATTAAATCAACAATAAATGATTACCATCGATTCTGGAACGTTTTTTCAAAACTGAACGCATCAATTACTGGCTGTCAGAGTTGCCATATTATACGATTGTAATAATTATACAGATCTGATGGATGGATTTGAAAAGAACCTTTTTTGATAAAGGGGTTTTAGTTGAAATTGGTCTTTGTGGGATCTAATAGCAATTTCTGTGTTTTTTGGGCAGTTAAACAATGTTAATGGTTGCTTAAACTCTTAAGATATTCGATGCTATTGCAGTCCCAAAAATTACAGTGGGAGTATTTTGAAATATAAATTATACGTTTCTTGAGAATCTACAATACGTACCAGTTAAGATTGAACATGCATACAGCCATGGCTTTTAAATATTTTTTGAGGATTCAAAAACAGATCAGGATTATACAAATTAGGTAGGTATACAATGCTTCAATTTCGATCGTCCTAATAAGAAGCCTGACTAATACAACTACACAATATTGTTCTTCCTGGCTGGTCTTACTCATACTTGTCCCTCCATACCTAACCGAACCGACCCCTTTAGCTAATTAAAACAAATTAGCCTATCAAACGTTATCAACAATCTTAATTATTTTGACATCACGGAAGCTTTCATTCTCACCATTATCTGATGGACAATCCTATTACGGTTGCATGTTGAGAATACTTATCAGCGTGTTTTAACTAAATGGGATTGTTCAGTGAGCTTTTATAAAAATTGTATTTGATGATCGCAGTAAATTTTGATTAGTTTTTATGGTAGTTTCTTTCCTTGAATGGAGTTACAGTTTATTACTGTTATGTGTATGGAATATTGTTCTTTGAAATTCTACAGACGCCAGCACATCAAGCTACCCGAAATTGTCAAATTTTCCAAATCAACATTGAGCCTTATGGTTCAGCGATAAAGTTGAAAATCTATTAAAGAAATTTGACAGATTGTAGTAGCTTGATGTGCTGGCGTCTGTACATTCATTTGAGGTGGTTCTTAAAATGTTAATATTGTTTCATGGGCCTCATTTCTTTTTAGTAGGTAATTCTTAACACCTACACTGACATTTGCATCTATCGGAATTAGAATCAAGCCTTCTTAATTAGTAAAATCGACACTCAATTGGCCGGATGCGCGGCCATATTTAAACTGTGATCGCGATCCTAATAATCCAACCGCGCTTGATTTCCGGCGGCCTTCAAGTTTTTGCGCAACTTACTTTAAGACTTGCTTCCTATTCATAGAGTTTACATTTGAATGTGCTTTTTGAAGAAGTTGACAGGCCAAATAAGTATGTATTTATTCGTGGGAGAATTTTTGAACCGTAACTTTTACAGAACGTTTTAACAAGTCGGACTGAATTGAATACTTGACAAATTCAATGGAATCTTTAAAGATTTTATGTCCTAATTTAGTTTGTTAATGTTATGGTAATTGGGCTGTTAGAGGCAATTTTCTTCTGAAATTATTTCACGGTTAAGTGAGCAAGAATGTGTTATTAACGACACATGATAATCTAAACTTCAAACTTGAACTGTCTTTTTGGGAGCTTTGGGCAAATACTCGTTTGTCCTTTTAAAGTGGACTTATCTTTTACTATGTCGGTAGTGTCATTAACTTTACCGTCATAGTTATAATAAATCCTATTTATGTAGTTAGAAAACAAATAAAAAATACATTATGATAAAACTCTGTCTAGACTAAAATTTAAATATACGAACAATTTATTAGTCCAATAAATCCCCAAAAAGTAACCGAAAATCATAAAAGAACACGGTTAAGTATTTAGTAAAAATCAGAATATTTCGCATTAGTCACGACAAAAATCAGGTTGTACGAGATTGCACGGCCGATGCGATGTTTAGTCATCGTTTTGTAATGCGCACACGCACCGCGACTCTTAATTTATTAGACCTATATGGTTGTTCGGACTTGAATCCGAAATTCTCGGCGCGAAACCGATCGTATTATCGATTCTCAGGACGAGAAGCGGTTTCAATGTCTTGGCGAATGCAAATCAGCTGTGTTATTGAACTTTGTGGAAGAATATCTGGGATTGACAGTCTGGCTCTTGATTCGTTTACATTTTAAGACTGTTTGAGGCGAATAGTTGCATAAATTATGTTGAGTCTGACCTCGAAAGGATTGTGCTGCAACTGCGACATCTTAATAATACACCTTAATTCACTTGTCAAACATTATTCTTGAAAGTTTGAAGTTACTCGCCCTTCATAGAAATAAATATTTACTACACAATTTCGAAACATCTCTATTTGGATTCGGCACAAATATAATCCGTGAAAAATCGCTAACTCCTCACGATAATAGAACCGTATCGAAAAGACTGACTGGTTCCAAAAAATAGCGATCCGATTTTGCGTCTACTGCTGTAATTACATCCGCCATATTTTTTTCGCAACAAAAAGCTGTCGACTTCGCACCGCAACACCATTGTGTTGAAGTTGGATACGACAGCGTAATATTAAAATTAAATTATACCGTGCATATTTAAGATCGTCCGAATTTTTCGCAAATGGCAACCCCGGATAATCGTGTCGATTAAATACTTTTTATTGTTCCAACGTTCCCACGGACGGTGCACGCGAACGCGACCAAAGCTTTTTTATTTTTTCAACGCATCCGTGCCTCGGGCGTGATTCTGAAGGAGCCAAACTGCTTTCATTTGAATCTTGTTTGATTGTCGGTTGCTGAGGCAGCAGTACACTATCATTAGAGTATATTAACTGTGGTTTTGGTGCGTAAGCGCATTTTGACGTGTGTAAGTAGCGTGATTTATTATTATGTAACCACCTTTTGTGTGCATCTTGAAATTGAGGATTTAAGTATGATCTATTTGGGACTTTTCCCGCCTGACTTTTTCGTTTTAAAGCTGTCATGACGTCGTCAGTTTTTTATTGCACCTATACGTTATAATCTACAGTCAACTTACTTTTTTGTCGCCGAGAAATCACAGTACTGCATGATTACTAACACCGTAGCTGTATTTTGCAAGCCTACTTTTCAAACCGGTTTTGACGATGATTCGCGACTTGCTGGTGCCGATTTATACGTTATTTTCCTTCAATATTTAACAAACACTAGAATGATAATTAAAATTACATCTACTGGCTTTTAACCGACTTCCTAATACAGATAGATGACTTTCAAATGCAAAGGAAATAAAACAGAAGTCCAAAGACTCGGAAAAATCTGCATTTTTTTCCTCAGTGTCAATGACACAGTTGGTAGACAAGAAAAAAACGGCACTGTTAATATTAAATCTGTTGATTAGTGTCCATATATAGATAGGCAGGTGTTTAAAAAAATGGCGTAGGCGCATAGGTGTGGTAACCTACCATAAACAAATTATCTTTTGCAGTTGCCATTGCCACTCCGACAAAAGACTTTGTGCAGTGAGGTCTATTTAGTGAAGTTTTTAATTTTTTTAATTTGTCACTGCGATGAGTTACGTGGAATTCCTATACGATTTGCTAGAGGTAAGTTTTTTCAAGTCTCTAACGTTAGCTTTTGCATTTATAAGTTTACTTAGCTAAGCAACTATTGATGGTATCAACAGTAAGATAAGAATAAGTAGGTATGTAATTTTTTTTTACCAAATTATGTTTTATTGTGTGTGGTGTGACGTATTTTAGAGTCCAAGTCCTCTAGAAGCCTTTATCATTCTTAACTATATCTTTTACTTTACCATAACCATTTTACCCAAATTAACACAATCAAAACGTTTTTAAGTTGCTTATCAAATGACATTCAAAATTATGGCAACGCATTCCCGTGGCTAAATAATAATAGCCGCAAAGGTCGATCGATCAAGTTAAGCTACGCTTGCTGCGGTTAGTCTGTGGATGGATGACCATCTTTACATACGGAGACCCCTCCGTACTTCGGAAAGCACGTTAAGCCATTGGTCCCGGCTGTCATTCGTGGATCTTTGACAGTCGATACGGGTAGTCAGAAGCCCGAAAGTCTGACAACCAGTCTTACCAAGGGGTATCGTATTACCCAGTAACTGGGTTTGTGTAGCTCAGATTGGCAGTCGTTCCATGTAAAGTACTGGTATTCAGCTGCATCCGGTTAGACTGGAAGCCGACCCCAACATAGTTGGAAAAGGCTAGGTAGATTATGCATGTCAACATCCCAAGAAGCTTGGAAGCTTTAAGACCAACATTGGTCCATAAATATCCTCATTGTACATCACAAGCAAGAACTAAACAGGTGTCCACTGGACGTCCAATTACATCTTCTGCTCAAGACGAGCTCTTCTAAGAAAACATTACATTCGCTGTCGTAAGTACTTGTGTTCCAAGTGAAATGCGCTTATAAAGACATCATGTGGGATTAATATATCACACATCGGAGAGCGTGGTTGATGAAAGAAAATTGGAGTGATTTGTGAATACTGAAAAAAAAAGGCTTTAGTAGGTAATACGCCTTGTGTCTTGCAGATGACTAAAATCGGTATCTTTTGTGTAAAATGTTAGATACCTTTTTCAGAGCATTTACTTAATTGACCAATAAAAAAATCCATTAGTTAATAGGATTTTAACAGCTAACCGCTAGAAAAATGGGACGCCTTGCATGGTTATGCTTAGTATGATCATCCATTTTAAATTCCTGCTCATTAACTAATGCATTCAATTTAAAAGGCTCAATAAATTATCTTTCGTCTTCAGGCTTGAAATGGATCATTAGCTAATTAGAAAACTATCAATGAATTTTATGACTGCCAACATGGCCCATTGTGTAGACAAGTTATTAAATAACTCTATAAGGTCATGGATTCCTAGACCTTGCCCTCGTTTCTCAGTAGTCCTCAGACTTGTCGAGACATGTTCATAACGGGTTGCCAGACCAGAATGGTTAATGGCTTGATACTTCCTAAAGAAGACTAATTTAATTCATCTTTGCTTCGTTTAGTTTTGGTTATATTTTATGGTTTCTCAATTGGCAACACTTTGTTATTTGATACGGGTTTTAAACAAAGTATAGGCATGATCCTTTATGGTGGATCTCCTATTCCCGGTATGAGAACTTAAAATAACTGTGCCTGGGGTTTTTTAATCATATTTTACTAATTAGAAAACAAAACGGTTAAGCGCTTTCTTTTTAAATTCTGGAATGTAAAAAAAGTACTTAGCTCTCGCTCATAAATCCTGCAGTGCAAAAACCGCACCCTACGCTCTAAATTACTGCACTACTTCTATGCTTATTTCATAAGGAATGAGGCAGTAGACGTGAGTGCCTAATTTAGGCACTCAAGTCTACTGCCTCATTCCTTCCAGTGTTGCCAGTAAAAAAAACACATGCCTTCCGAACAGTTAAGTACAACTTTTTACACATTACCATAGATGCTCAGATAAGTCCGGTGTTCCTTGCGAGATGAAATGAAACGTGCTTGCGCAACCGAATTAAATAGAAATACTTGCCTTCTAGGTAATCTAGAAATCTGTTTAGGAATGTAGTCATTAGGCTGTTAGGCTATGGGGTCGACTACAACTGGTGTTTGCGTAATTTGAATTTATTTTGTTGATGAGAAATATTATGCGTTCCTCCTGCTTCTGTCTAGCCGGGAATTTTATCTGTGGTCATATGATTTGGTTGATATCTGTGTGATTTACCTACAGCAGATTTTCTGATCTGAGACATTAAAAACAGTCTCCTAAACTTAATATTTTTCATTTAACGAAAATTCCTATAGATTACACTAGGAAAGTAATCGTAGCGTGATGTATATATGTATATTGACTTCTACCGCCATCTAGTTACATAGCCGGAAACCATCACACTATTCATAGTTTCAAAAGTAATTAATAACAAAAGATGGTTATCTTTTGTTATTAATTCTTTTTTGTAACGGTAATTATTTAAATATTTAGATTGAAATCACTTCTTTTCGTTTTAGATTGTCACCTAAGATACTATTATTAAGTTGTCACTATAATTAATTCCTTGTCTAGTGCTTTTTAGACGCATTTGCATATTCATCTCTAAGCTAAGATACAGATCTTTTCTCACAGCATCTAAGTAATTCCTGGGTTTTATATAATGTTATTGTTTTGCTAGGATCGTTCATAAAGATCTAACACTACCATTGAACAGACTTGAATTACATAATTTAAGGGCGTAATTTGGTGATTTACTAATTATTTCCCAATTATGTTTACTTACACAAGGAATTAGCCAATGCTGATAACTTATTTTTACAGGAATAACGTAAAACATGATTTCGAATACCTATTCATAATTTATATCAATGAAAAATAATAATGCATGTTTTAGATTTCTTGAAAATAGAGTACAGTAGACTGCACGTTAGTGGTAACACTTTGACCAAGAGCTGCTTATAGTGGTATTGTAACATACGGCCTACTGTACTTTCTTTCCTACTAAGAGCTAAGTTACTAAACCAGTATAAACAAGCCCGTAAAGTTCTTTATCTAATCGTCGGTCATAACGACCCAGTCAACAATAACATTACATAATGTAGCATTCCGAAGATGAAAGATAGCACTGTGAGAAAATTGTGTATCTTTCTCAAATGACTAACAGCTTTGTAAGTTGGTATTTACTATTCCTTAACTCTGCTTTTATAGTGCATCTTATTGGCAGTTTCTTTTTCTCCTCCTGCAGAATTTAGTATGTTACGTCTTCCTTTTGACTTTTCTTGACTTAGTAACTTAGATTGATTAGGTGCCTAATCAGCAAAAATATTTATCTTGCTTAGACAGTGCAGTGATTATTTTATACGCAAGCCTTAATATCTGACTCTTTTTAGTATACAATAGATAACGATAAATGAAATGGGGACATGGGGACCGATTAACGTCGTTATAAACGAACTGTGTACCTACCTACGTCAGCTAATTTCCTAGTAACCTTATAGCACTCATGAGTGTATAGTGAAATAGTAGTTATGTGCATTACAAATCACACCCACAAAGCTTTAACTCATGAAACGAAATAGCCTATATCACTATTCAACTTTTGCACAATAATTCAAATGCAAACAAAGATGTTCGTGTATTAATAAGTTGCACAACACAAACACTCAATAATAATAAGCCCATTAGGTGTCTGTGTCAACATGGCTCACATACTTGTAAACTGTTTACAAAATGCTTACACGTGCACGTGGGCTTGACGCTTTGATTACAAGGCAGAATTCCTATCTATGAGCCTGTGTACCTATTAAACTATCAACTTTATACATTCCTTAGATGTCTCTGTTTAGGTTAGAAACAGAGTACATACTTGTTAACAAACACAAACACTACCAAGGCTCCCAATTTCCATATTTTTCATAGAAATTGTTCTATTAGAGTCGCGTCGCGCCTGTCCACAGGAGCCTTAACTTACCGTGGTATACTCCCCAAAAATCAATGCATATAAGTGTCGAATTTTCTGTTAAAGGCATCTTGCTAGAGTACACATATTACTGCTCAAGTAAACGTTAATAAAACCGATAAATTCATCATAAATCAATAAACCCAAGGCGCCGACATGATAATCTTTTGCGGTAACTTGCGCGAGCGCATCCCACGATAACGCAACGTCACTTCCGCTTGTTGGAGGCTGCGATATCCGGTCAATAAACTCGTCATCTTGATTTATATACCGTTGATAGTAATCTTTACATAGAACTTTAGTTTTATTTGTATGAGCTTATTTCAATTGCTCATTATGTCAATTAAAATGATGATTAAATAATGAATAGTCGTCCAGACAAGTCTATCTTGAACTCGTCCCTACGAAATGTCTGTTTGCAAATAGTGACTCAACAAAGCGAACTTATCAATGAAGTCAGAAAAAATATGAATCATTAGGAAATCATACCAAACTAACTTATCATCAAGAACAATATAGGCACATAGCAGTAGCGAAGGGCAATTTTTGTAAGAGGTAAGCCGGAGTAGATCTTTAATATGATCATATTATTTGTCCTATAGAATACTGACTGTGCCATTTTTCAAAGGGAAGCCGGTAGGAATCGAGTTGTATGGAACCTTCGCCACTGGCACATAGATAGGTAGGTACTATGTAGTTGTAACTTTTCCAAAGCTGACAAAGGAAGACAGGAAATTCAAGAAAGTTGAACAAGTACTTATTCACAAGATTAGTCATTATTGTCAGTAACTTGGTTGTGGAGGTCAGGTAGGCAGTCGTTTCAAGTAAAATACTAGTATTCAGCTGCATCCGGCTAGACTGGAAGAAGACCCCACTATAGTTGGGAAAAGGCTAAGGAGATCAGCTATATTTCTAATTTCACAACTATGAGTGATAGAGGCATTAGATGCATTACCATAAGGACCCTATTGGTATAAACCAATTTTAAACGACATAAGCTCGCACGCACATAAATGATTTTTCCCGTGCCACGCATGAAATCCTACCAATGAGCAAAATGCCTATAAAATTGCGAGACCTAGTAACCCGCATCGTGGCAACATTATGGCAAATATCTGCCATTCTGTCTGAGTCACGCCATTATTCACTTTACTACTAAATGGTTCATTGATAAGTCGAAGGTGCAGGAGTTATGCGTTGGCGCAGCTCGTAAAGTAAGAAAAATATGAACATTGAATATTGGACCAGTGTTTTTCAAGAGATTTTGTATTTACTTATTTGTATAGTTAGTCATTTAATTTAGAATCTATTGTAAGTCGGGTTAGTTACATCCATTTATAACTCAAGAACGGCCGGACCGATTTTTATGATCTTTGATTTGTTGGATTTGTCTCCGCCCCGAATAGCATAACAACATGGATAAAACCACAAAAAAAAAATCTGAGACTGTACGAAGTTTGCCGGGTCAGCTAGTAATTGTATAAAGACACATTGTGAACGATATAAGATTTTTTTGTTAAAATTGACGCAGAATTGCAAACATGGAAAATAGACATTCTAAAGTTAGGAACTGGTAATATAATGGAATTTCCATACATTAACTTCTAGATTACCTACGCCTTTGCTTATGGAACGATGAATAATCAATTATGGGCATCATTAGGTTCTTCAAATCCTCGAACCATTGATAAATCAATCAGTGCTCAGCAAATATTTGCCACAGCCCATGCATACAATTCTTTACATAAAGCCGACTTTTCATTAGAGCTACGAATTAGTTCCATAACAAGACTGCCCATTTATCATTTTTTATGGCCAAATACTCTTTTCTTAATGAATTAAAAACATGGATCATTCACACCTTATGCCTCGCCTCTTGTTTATTCCTTAACATAAAAGAACCCGTTAACTATTTCAAATGAGTTATCCGTACCGTAACTGAAGCATTAAGTCTTTTAACGCGTTCTATTACTAGATTGTTATACGGCAATGCGTCATCGCCGCCATCTTTGTATTCAGATCACTCTCTAACATATGGAATTAGAAAGAGAGGAGCATGGAGAGTGTAAGGAGTTTTATGTCTATTTACGTGTGCCTACTTATAGTTCGGTAATTAAAGCTTGTTTTAAGGTATATAACATGTCTATTAAGGTTTCCTGAAATCTCTGAATACGATGATTTCGATGAGATGGCTGGAAAAGGGCAGACTTAATTGCATTTTGCTATAAAAGCCTTATCCATTATTCGCTATCATGTACAATTTTGTCGTGATTTCATGTTGAATCTCTTTAAATGGAGACGATTGTTCGAAGCTGATATGGCGATAAAATCAATTATAGGTTGCTAAAGATTATAAATTACCTAGACGGGATATAAAGTAATTAAGCTTAACATGGTATAAATGATTCCCAATATGACCAGGTCCTTATACTTCATAAAAGTATTGAAAGATCACAAAACATACAACCACAGACAATGAGACATGTCAGTAGTACACATCATAAAGGGTTATCATGAGACAGGTAGAGCTATATGTTACTTCTCTTGTTAACTTGTACCAACGATTGACCTAATATTTAGAAAAAAAATATTGTTATCAACTTTATCATCAACGTTTATCTAGTCCTAACTAATCCTACCGCGGCCCCAATTAGGTCAAGGCAAATTCTCATAATTTTCACATGATGGCCAAATCTACAGACATTTTTATCGCGTCCTACATACACATTCGTAAGATCAACGGCCTGTAGCATCTAGCAGCCAATAAAAGGATTGAAATCGCAATGTCGTGGCCGATCCAAAATGGCTGTTTCCGGTAATCGATTAATCTGCGCTTGCGAACGCATTACCCTTTTACTCGGAGCATTATCCAATTGAGCTAAGCGGTTAGTGACTTCAATTGGAGCTGCACTTGTTAGGACAGAGTTATGTGGATTGTGGAGTGATTGTTTTCACAGCTAGGTCGAGTGTAACACAGATTGCAGTAGATTGGGATCTGTTAAATTGTTTCGCCATAACAATAGATGGAGTGAATGGGTCAATAAAATGGATAGAGCAATAAGGTCTTGAGAACTTTAAGGTGGCAAGAGGCCGTAAATTAATCCAAGGTAGGAGGGGATGGTAATTCGACTGCTGTAAACCTACGTCTGCTTTTCTGAGTCATCATAAACAAAAATCCAACACAAGCGCAATTTCTGCCCCTAACACAGTTCCTCGACAGTGCCGTAACTAGGGCGGCGCCAGCGGTGCCCAGGCACAGGGCGCAGACCCTGGAGGGGCGCAGAAATGACCAGATCAGGGCCACGTTCACCAGTTCTTTAATTTTTTGACAGTAAAACACATTACCAAGTAGCCTTGAATGTTTACTATCTGTATTGATCAGTATTTGGGGTCATTTGCATATTGTCTAATTGTGAATTTTGACAAATATTTTCGAATAAAAGTTTTTTCACCTAATTTATAAACGCAATTTATTTGAACTTCTCAAAACTTTACCAAGTAGGTAATAAGTAAAATAAGTTTACAAAAACTTAGTTTTTGGATGATAGATTTATTTTTATAGACAATCAATTTTATTGTCAGAACCGGTTATGATTAGAAATTATTTGAAGGGCGCGGTTATAGCAGCTCGCACCGGGCGCATAAAAGGCTAATTACGGCACTGTTCCTCGAATCTTCATTTAATGAAGTGCTTTTATTTTAAGGTCTCTCCTACATAATACACAAATACAAAACTAAATCAAAGGACCCACATTGTCTACAAAACACAAAGTTGTTAATTACACAACAACAATTGAGTCCAGTTTACGATTGTTAGTTGTTACGAAAGCTATCGTTTGATGCGCGCGCGCTGATGGCTGACACTAGCGACCTCTGCCGCTTCCGGTGCGTCTGCTTCAGTGATTTATTGGCATTTATTAGTGGAATGGTACTGTTACTGATAACGACTGATTGAAGTGATTTGATTTTCTGGTATTTATGATAAATTGATGTTACAAATACCAAAGTATTCTAGAGCGAATAAATAAAAATCTAGTAGGTACTTAAGTCTTTTTGACCTAAAATAAACTTGAACTAACTGGTCTCAAACATTTGCTCTTAAAAGACTCCAACGTTTTCTATTTCCCAATCTGTAGCCAGAACTATTTCAACTACATACTAATCATAGATGAAACCTTATCTAGGTCTTAATCTTTTATCAATTTTATCCTAGGTCCGTCCGTCAGTCAGATGTGTCTTTTCTCAGTTTCTCCTCAATACCTATGTATATTTCTAACGGTGATCTCTCACGACTAACCACGAGGCAGTACGTGTCAAAATGACGGTTTGGAAGCGTATGCGCATAACTGCGGTTTCTTCTGGAATTTGTGGCGTGACAGAACGACAGTGGAGACCATAGGCATTTGGGAAATGCGATTTGTCTAAATTACCTAGAATTTATCTTTAGTTTACATTTTCAGGACGCAGTTTTGGAGTATTTTATTAGCGTTAGTTGACGTTGATATAGTAGAATTACATTGTATTCGATGTATTTCGAACAAGATCACACAACACAGCTCCTTTAGCTTCCTATTATAACTCGGGATGACAAGGAAACTGATACTATATATTTTTCTTTCTTTCAATTAAAAAGAAAACTCAACGATACATTTTTACATTCTAATTCCGTGTTCCCCAGAACTCCTATTTCAAATTAATTTTAACATCTAAACAAAACAAACTATGAATTAATGTATCCCAAATGGCGGGGTACGTTTTAGAGAATTGAATTCGTCAGCAACCCGACACGTTCGGGCGATGACAGACAACCTAATTGATATCGCGTTGCTTCTAACGAAGTGGTCTATTTTGAAAATCAGAACTACTACTTAGAAGTATAAGATTGTATTGTAATACGCTGTTAGTTGCTACTGAGGCTAATCGGTTTAATGAGATTTAACACGGCTTCGTCGAGTAAAAACAAGAACTTGTCAGTTTTTGGACTTGTTCACAGTTTTACGTCTAGTGGTTCAGATTTGGTCTAGTGGACAAGATAAAAGAAATTATGAATGATAAGAAGATTACCAAAAGGTGTCAATAATCTGCTTTCTAAAAATGTATAGATCATGGTACATTTCTCGTAATTGATTTCAAATATTTTTTAATCAATGCACCTACATATCCTAACACCCGAAGCTGTGACGTTGCGTAAACAATAACAATCAATGCATTAGCGTTGTATGATGGATCGATGTGACGTCAGTCCATTGAAGAAATGTGAACGTCTGATTCGCAGGTCAACAGTCACATTTAGCATTGAAATTATGCCTAAAAATTACTTATCAATTACTTATATTTGCTTACCATGATGAGAGAATTGCTTATTTCATAACTAAAAAGAATTAAAACAATTAAGGTTGACCAGCCATTCTGATATCAGAATGGCTGGTCAATCTCTGTAGAGTAGTAACCATGAGGAATTACTGAAATTTTCATGGGCGAAAGATTGCTTATCAATTGCTTATTTCACAATTTATAAGCCTAGACCCTGTTTATCCTCTCTTTATGCTAGCCACGAGTTAAAAAGCCTCTGCGCCTGTTAAAATATGTGAGCAAACTGACGTATGTTCGTACTTGTTGCTTTATTTTCTGTATTAACCAAACGGTGCCTAGTTCTAGATTGTTTGTAACCATATCATCTTCCTGCCCTTGTCAAATGTTACTTGGGGTCGGCGCAACACGCTTTTTTCTTCCATTCTCAGTCGTCCCCTGTCAGTCGTCACGCTATCGCTATAATTTACTCTTTTTTCCTTCATAATATCATTCCTCACACAATCCATCCATCGCTTCCTTGGTCTTCCTCTCCCTCTTCATCCATCAAAATGTATATTCATATTCTCACCAGACTCAGTAATTGAAAAAATATGAGCTATATATAGATATACAGGGTGGAATTTTTCCATGTCACTTGGAGGGAAAGTAAGTACCTACTGGAGATAGCAAATTTTACTCAAAGGAAACATTCCTTTATTTTTAAAAAGAAACAAATCTGCATTCACCGATTTAAAAAAATTCGCTTGCCACACTCGGGAATCGGACCGACTAAAGTTCTAAAAAATGACATCCTTTACTCACATACATCCTTTTGACTGTATACAGGGTGTCCCGTAACTCAACGTCAAGCCGGAATCGGGTGATAGGACAAATCATAATAGTTGTCAGAAAAACATAAAAAACAAGTGCGAGGTGCGAGTCGGACTCGCACACGAAGGGTTCCGTACCACAAGGCAAAAACGCCGAAAAGAACACGTTTGTTGTATGGGAGCCCCCCTTAAATATTTATTTTATTTTTAATATTTGTTGTTATAGCGGCAACAGAAATACATAATTTGTGAAAATTTCAACTGTCTAGCTACTGCGGTTCTTGAGATACAGCCTGGTGACAGACAGACGGACGGACGGACGGACAGCGAAGTCTAACTTCCGTTTTTACCCTTTGGGTACGGAACCCTAAAAATCTTAGTCATGAAGTTTTAAATTACAGTAATTTCTTTTTTTTTTTTCGAAAAGTGTACACCCTGTGATGGTTTTTCAGCTCCTTTAGCTACAAATCTTTACTTTTTTTATATTTTCTTTTTTTTTGTGTAATCTTGAGTAGTGCTTGTGTAATCTGTTGTTTTAAAATTACTGTAATTTAAAAAATACATGACTAAGATTTTTTTAAATATTTTTCTGGTAACTATTATGATTTGTCCTATCACCCGATTCCGGCTGCACGTTGAGTTACGGGACAACCTGTATATAGATGAAAATTAAAGACAAGGGTTTTTTTTGAAAAACGTATAATAATTATTGTTATATAATTTATGTAGTTGTACAAATAAATAACATGACCTCTATTTCCTAACATAAACAATACAATGTGGAATCGCCTTTCGGTTGGTACTTCGTATGATTATCGCACTTAGATCTTCATAGCATTGCCATACGTTTTCGATGAAATGAATCTACCCTACATAATTTTTTATAACTTACTTGCGTATACTTACTTGCGTGGGTTTCCACGCAAGTAAGTGGCAAATATTACGACGATCTAAGTGCGAGAATCATACGAAGTACCAACCGAAAAGTGATTCCACATTGTATTATTTATGTTAGGAAATAGAAGTCATGTTATTTATTTGTACAACTACTTACTTACTACAAATAAGAATAATTATTATACGTTTTTCAATAAATAAAAAACCCGTGTCTTTAATTTTGATCTATATGTATATTAGCTGACCGAACAGACGTTGTCCCGTCAACTATGAACATTAAATTCGAATTTTATAACTACCTACGACCTACCTACTACCTACTTACTACCTACCTACTAATAAAATAAAATATTTAAGGTCATCCTTATCATTTAGGGGTATGAAAAATAGATGTTGGCCGATTCTCAGACCTACCCCATACAAATATCGGTTCAGCCGTTTCGGAGGAGTTTGGTAACAAACACCACGGCACGAGATTTTTTTATATTATAGAGATATATGTATAATATAGGGTGACTAGTAATTAGGGACCGATACTTATACATGCGATTTTACTCATGATAACAAACTTGAACTTTCCCAAAGAAACATTTTTTTTAAATACTCATTCACTTTCATCACAATAACACAGCAGCCGTATGACAATGTTTAGATCGTTGCTAAATTAAAAGTATGAAAAAAAAAAAAGGATTCTTTGGCAAAGTTGTTTGTTTATTTGAGTATAATCACGTGTATAAGTAGATATCGGTCACTAATTACCAGTCACCCTATATAGCTCACATTTTTCTAATTACCGAGTCTGGTGAAAATAATAAAATATATGATGAATATAAATGTTAATGGATGAAGAGGGAGAGGAAGACAAAGGAAACGATGGATGCATTGTGTGAGGAATGATATTATGAAGGAAAAAAGAGTAAATGATAGCGATAGCGTGACGACTGACAGGGGAGAATGGAAGTAAAAAGCGTGTTTCGCCGACCCCAAGTAACATTTGACAAGGGCAGGAAGATGATATGATTACAAACAATCTAGAACTAGGCACCGTTTGGTTATTACAGAAAATAAAGCAACAAGTACGAACATACGTCAGTTTGCTCACATATTTTAACAGGCGCAGAGGCTTTTTAACTCGTGGCTAGCATAAAGAGAGGATAAACAGGGTCTAGGCTTATAAATTGTGAAATAAGCAATTGATAAGCAATCTTTCGCCCATGAAAATTTCAGTAATTTCTCATGGTTACTACTCTACAGAGATTGACCAGCCATTCTGATATCAGAATGGCTGGTCAACCTTAATTGTTTTAATTCTTTTTAGTTATGAAATAAGCAATTCTCTCATCATGGTAAGCAAATATAAGTAATTGATAAGTAATTTTTAGGCATAATTTCAAAGCTAAATGCGACTGTTGACCTGCGAATCAGACGTTCACGAAGAAATCCGTTTGTTTATCAATGAAGTTTAATATTACTCCCACACTGGTACAAAAACTGATCTACGAATGAGATATCTAGTAGAGAAGAACGGCCAAAGTCGGGTGAAAAGTCGTAGGTTTTATGTGGGTAGTTGAAAAATGATGCAAAAGAGAGTTCATCATTGTTATGATATCAGAAACAACTTGGACGTAATTGGCTTTCTAAATGTTAGGACGAAGGCTTATGCTGTCGAAGTCTAGTGAAACTGGACACGCCATGGAATTTGCCTTAGTTTTTGTGGAAGCAGACAAAAGGGAAACCACTTATAATAACTCTCAATAACAAAAGTTTAAGACGACGTTGAAGAATCCGCTAGCAGCTTAGCAGAAAGATTGAGAATAAAATAGGATGATACTGCTAATTGCTTAAAGATTTATTACGACACTTACGAGATATAAAATGGTAGATAATATAATTTAAATATACACTCAAAGGTGTTTCCATAAAAATGCGCACATCATAGCAGTACGTAACCAAGTTATTTTATTCATGATCATGTGAACGCACGCATTTTTCAGATAACAATCTTCTGAGTAGGAAAGTAATAATAGTAACAATTACATTGCATTGTTTCTAATAGAACTGTCCGTTAGCTCCACAGTCTTCTTCCGACGTAAAGTCACGCACTGATTTATAGATAAGAATGGGAATTATTCTTATTAATTATTTTTTACTAATGAGTGGAATGCCAATGTTTACTGGGTCTTCTTTTACGTTTTTGCTATTGTTGAATCAGTTAAATGCTACCACGCATTTATTTCTTTTTTCTTTTGTAAATGTTTTTTTATTAAATAAATTATATTGTTATTATTTATTCAAATCTTCCACCAGCTCTTTTCTGGAGTTGACTCTGCCAAATGAAGTAACGCCATTTTCGTAGATTAAGTAGAAAATTAAGAAACGCAACTCGCAACTAAAATCCTCCACATTTTGACGACTCTTCTACCCAAACAATGACAGAAATCACACATTGTTCATTACATAACTTTTAATTAGACAACATTACATATTCCACGGTACCGTCCCGCTGCCGGGCGTCGAACCCGCTTCCGTTGCGCGCGCGTACCGGTGATAACCATCGAGACTTATTATTTAAATTTTGTAATACCATGCTCTTATGAATATTGAGTTGTTGTTATGCGGTGTTTGTTTTGTAGAAGTTGCGGCAATTTTAACTTGTTCCGGTCTCATTTACACGTAATTCTAGGAGGTAGTTGGTTTGGTAATATGGTACTTATTTTTCTGCTTTTTTACATATTATCTTAACAATATGCTTTGTTTTGTAACGCACAATATAGGAATGACACAAAAAACTGCAACGATGACCCGGAATAATAAGCCCAGCACAGCACCATCAAAGACATTCAATTCATAGCCAATAACGATTTTCTTTCCTTCATGTACAACTTATGTAGGTACTAAAAAGTTTTAGTTTACATTATGACGTCAACTGATATTGTAGTTACCAATACACTATGACTTCACGTGAGTTTCCCATTAACTTATAATGCCAATAGAATACACAGCCAAATGAGCGAACCCGCGGGCATACTTAGCTAGTAGCAAATAATCTGATACAAAAGTGAACAGACACGAAGGTTAAGATACTGCACTTTGCAGAAATAATTATTTATTTATTTATCCACATCCAACCAAACAAATAAATCAAATAAACTAAGTAATTTAACTTAGATTGCTGAAAAGTTAATAACTATTGCTAGACACGCAAGGCTGGGAAAATATTGCGCTTACTTTACAAGCACAAGTTATTAGAGGCATTTTCAGATTAAGTGGCTTGTGCCTTGAATAGGAGTTCCTATTATCTTTATTATTATGTGACGAAAGGCAAAGTTATTATATCTAGGAAAAAAACATTTTCGTCCACGTGGAGTCATGTGACTATAGCCGAAAATCTGATTCTCGGAGAATGAAGGCATTTTTGGTAGACCCTGTTATGTATGAGCAAATTTTATAGTTTCATGTTTAAGCGATGTAGATAAAAATATGCTGATAAAAAGGCTCTTCAACCTTACAACTAGTTCAGTTTATGTACTACGGAAACACTTGAACATAATCCATGGATATATTTTTGGTGTAATGTTTAAATTCCCACGTCAGCGCGTGTCGATAGCTTAACAAATACAAAATTGTATCAACAAAATAGATAAACAAATACAAACAAAATTCAACTTTATTTCGAAAGTGATAAAGGTAAAAAGACAGTTCAAGAAAGATGGGGTTCAAGTTTGTACTCGCATCACCGTCACATGTCAATCAACTGACGGTGTGACTTGATGAAAACAGAAGTGTAGAAACGTCAAAGAAGTTGTACAAAGAAGTTTACCCAGAATAACATTGAAGTAAGAAAAAAATAACGGTTTCCGAACCACTCCAACCGCCATTTTCTGAATTAGAACACAAACTGACAGCTAAGTTCGCGCCTTAATTTATATGGTGCGTTCCGTTTTAAACGATGATGTGTGCGTTCGGTTGAGAACTTTTTCTGTTTAAAGATACAAAATATATTTTGGGAAAGACATATTTTATGCAGAAGAGTTTAAATTTAAAAATTTGAGGTAAACTATTTATCATTGTCAATAGCGTCTAATTCAAGCTTGGTTTTATTTTGAATAACATCAATTTTACCGTAAGCACATAGACTATACATACATCAGGATTTTTTGCATTTGATACTGAAGAGTCTGTTGACTCTATAAACATTTATTCGCTTAACTGATTTCCAGCAAAAAAACAAGTTCCAGGTCCGTTTACTCCGGCCCCTCCTTTGGCACATTTATAAACCTTGGAATATCAAATAAAACGCAGGGAACTGTGTTAATAATCACCCCGAATGGTGCTCGTAACAAATTAGAGACGTCAACTCGTCGCCCGCGGCCGGACTTGGTCGTCAAGTGGATTGTGACGTGCATACAATTGTTTTGACTAAAATAACTTTTGCGTTAACTCCGAGCTTTCGCTAAAGAAGTTTTTTAACTGCTTTTGGAGTAATAAATTATTTGATTTGCTGTCAGGTGTCAAAGTAGGATGAGATTTCAGTATTTTTCGAACGTAAAAGATTTAAAAAGGCAGTCTTTTGCCAGATTCAGATGATTGGGTGTATTTTTGATCAGAAGCAATTCTGATAAGTAATGCATTTCAGGGTACAAAAACAAAGCTATCTAAATATTTGCAAATCAGATGGAATGGAAATCAATTGCAACTGATAGAAATCTAATACCTAGTCCAATACTTAGTATATTTCCCCAAGGTCTTCCATATCGATAGAAGGCAAGTGTCTACCCGCGTGGGAGATGTGATGCAACCCCGTATACGGTGGGCGTATGACGCTTTACCTTGTAATTAGATAACGTTTTTATGCCATATAAGATTTGAAACCTTGTTTTTTACCTTCCTTAAAGTTGAGTGTCTTCGTGAGAATTGTGGGACGTGACGATTTTTTTAAGTAATTTTGTAAGAAAGATTTGTTTAGTTTTTCTTGAAATAGAATGGCTGGGAGACTGATGCTTTGCATAACATTTGCGACTTAATGTTCGTCCTGGCTAGTTCTGAGATACAAGATATCGAAAATTCTTAGGCTTCATTTTATTTGTTATTACCTACTTTATTTTATGATAATGCCCTTGCCTGTCAGTGTAAATTTCATTAATGATGAAACCTATTAAATTGTTTTAATTCAAACATTGCTCGTAGGTGGAAAAGGTCTTGCCGCCTAATATGGTTCTTGTTATCTCTGCTTATTTCGTAACCTTTTTGTCGGCAATCATTTGCATGAGTTATGTCAAATAACTGATTAATCACATTCTTAATTATTTCCAATGTAAATAATATGGAAACGTCGTTAAAATAGCCTGAATAAGGAAATACAAGTGTGGCATTTGAAAGCCTAACAAAACAAAACTGTTTGACAGTTAGATTTAAAGTGGCAACATAAATATTAGTCAAATGAAAGAAATATTTTCAAGTAATGCTATACAATTTATGTTATTATATTCTCTAGCTGTCTAATGTCACCTCTGCCTGTGATATTTTACAAATGGCAGCGTAACATCCTCATTTTCTATCTATCCTTTTGCTGCGCGGGAGTTGCGCGCCAAAACGTCACAACCGCCGCGTCACTTCAGCAACCTGCTACGTTTCGTTCCTACTATATTTACGATACAACGAGTTCTATAATTGAGCGATGCGGGAGAGCTCAACACATCGCGGTCCATCTTTTTAGAATACGACACAAATAACATTCTATATTTGTAAATTTATACACCACCAGCTTTGAGAGCACCTAGAACTTCGCGAAACGCAACAGGATTCTCACCCTTATTCGTTGGCGATAAAACTCACAGTTAAGTGGCGGTAATAGATAGGATAAGGTACTTCGTTTTACTTGCATAGAATATGCTAAGGTGGTACGGTTACGCAGCAGCCATGCCGATGACCACATGCATCAATGTTTGTAAATAGAAACACAGCGTACTATGGAACGGAACTTTGATCTTTCAGTTTAGAAATGGGAACAGTCCATCGCCTGTTTTCTTCAGATGAAAATTGGAATGAATGGAGAACTCCCAATGTATTTTAAAGCTTAGCAGAAACCCGTGTTCACGATTCGGGTGGCGTATTTAAAGATCTGTGCGACTACTAGTGACATCTCCTGAGTAAATATCCTAACTTGGCTTTGTTTACTAACAACATTTAGCATTCGAAGCGCATTCGGGATAATTTAACAACAGCGTGGGTCAACAAACAAGTATTTCAGTCCTCGCTGTCTGTTTCATAGAAACATTAGCTTCAACATGTGAATGTAACCTGCTCAAAGGCATCTAACGCGTGTATTTGCCCATTCCATTACCAGGCTGGTTTGGGAAGTGAAAAATCACGCTTATCGCGGCACAAACAGGGAACGGTGGTCCGTGGCTCGAGCCATCTGTTCGTTGCACCCATAAAGATAACGAAAATGTACAAACGGGAACGCATTCACTACGTATCAGTCGTTTGCGGTGAACGCACCCCGCGCCTTTACTTTGAATAAATTACGCGCGAAAAACAGTCGGCCATTTTGCATATTTCCGTACGATGTGTTCCATATTCGAGAGTACGGTGTGTATACAGCGCCCGTTTGATATTCTCTTTGAAATGTGGTTTATTTTTAATCGCGTTGTCCTATTTAATCCGTTATGTGAGTGTGGAAGCGCTTCAATCAGTCTCAACGGTAGCCGTTGCTTTCGACGTCGTGTTTTCTGTTAAAACTGAAAATAATCTAGCAAAATGCTCAAATACATAATTTCAAAGATAAAAAAGGTCGATATATTTTTAAGAGCACGTACTTGGCTTGTTGGAATATGATTTTAAATATCGTTCTCTTTGTTTCAGATTTATCCGGATCCCGAGTCGGAGAAGGCTATTATGGGATCGGTGGTGTACTGTATCCACCACAAAGAAGGATGCCAATGGTCGGACGAGCTACGCAAATTGAAGGTGAGTGAGAAAGCTAAATATTTGCTAAGATAAAGTTAAGTAGGTAAATAGATCGATCGATCTATCATTTTGTGTGCGCCTGTCATGTCACGACACATTTATTTATCTGGCCGACAATAGTATTTAATTTATGACAGGGCAAGTGCGAGTCGGTTTTCAAAATTAATTGCTGTTAAGTTCATTTAGCGTGAACACGCTAATTTGTCAAATGTTCGCTTGAATTAAAAATAAATTAAAGTCTCCTGATGAATTTAAATAACAGCATTTGTTACAAGTGCCTAGACTACAGATTTAAAACTAGTTAGCACTATAAGACCAATTAACAAGTCGTATATTAATCAAATGAATTAACCGGTTGCTTAAATATTTTTTTTTCTTTTTTACTGCATTACAAATTCATGAATATTTTTGATTGCACACGTTTCTTTAAAACTTAGATCTCGTTCGAATCACCCATAAAACTTAACGACCGATACGATAACAAACCGACCTATTTATTGTTAACACGCGATTCAACATTTTAAGATCACTTTCTTATGTGCAGGCGCATCTGAACACGTGCAAGCACGATGCAGTGCTTTGCGCGGCGCAGTGCGGTGCGATGATCCCGCGCGTGTTGATGCAAGATCACTTGCGCTACACCTGTCCCCGCCGCCGCGCCAACTGCGAGCATTGTCATAAGGAGTTCTCGGGAAGCGCCTTAGAGGTAAGGGTTGAGAATCCTTTTGATGTTTTCCCGCTGTTTATGTAGATGAAACAACCGTTAGTATCAGATTTCGTCCTTGGTAGTGTGAACAAGGGTTAACAATTCAAATCTGATGCACAATTACAATTCCTAAATAAGACAACAATAATTACTCCCGCATAACAAAAAGCTGAGAGGTCTATGATGGCTTTTCGAAACAAAAACAGTATAAAAATAGTAATGCTTGCCAGCATTGGCTAGAAAATTTCGGGGAAAAGCTACTGTTTTCAGTTCTGATTTGTAACAGTATGTAAATTGTAATTTTCAGGAACATCAAGGCAACTGTGGCCACGAGCCAGTTTACTGCGAGAACAAGTGTGGAGCTAAAGTGCAGCGAAGACATACGCAGCAGCACATTCAACAGCATTGCAGTAAACGACTAGTGCCTTGCAAGCATTGCGGACAGAGTTATACCCAGGTAAGCATCTATAAATGTTAGTTCATAAGGCTACTGTTAATGAACGAGTGACCCTTTGAGGATTTTTGGGTGAAAATAATCTAGGAGAAAGTAAACTTTCTACCCTCCAAAATATATGAATTTACTTAAACCTTACCTTGACTGACCTAACTAAAAGTGAAATCCAATTTGATTGGCTTGCTTACCAACTTGAACCTCGTATAAATCGCCTTTCAAAACCTCACCAGTCTGAACAAACACCTCCACCCTTCCACAGGACACAGTATCAGCACACGGAGCATCATGCGCCCGCGCACCAGTGGCGTGTCCACAACGTTGCGGCGCGAGTGGCGTACCACGTGCAGACCTGGCGGCTCACCTACGGGATCATGCCGCGGCCGCCGCTGCTGCAGCGTTACCCTGCTCCTTTAGAGATGCTGGGTGTAGATTTAAGGTATGTTCCAATGGTTATTACTAAATAAACGTGTAAAGCTTGCAAAGCTACAGGTAATGTAATACAATTAGCTATCTACAATGTAAATGATAAAAACGATGAAGATACAAGCATAGTGGAGATAGCAAATAAGTTTAAAAATAAGCATTTGATGATTTGAGATCTAGTCTGAGTACTTACTTTTGTAAGGAGTTTGAATAACACTGCAAAGATAAGTATCCAAGCGACCCCGGGCACGTGTCACCGTAATATCAAGACCCTCTTTTAAAAGATTCACTATTAATTTAATTGTAGATTAAAGGTCTTACAGTTTTAACCAATCTTTCTAACTTTACAGGGAACAAGACAAGCTCTAGAAAAGCACACAGAAGAAAGTTGTCAGCAACACTTAGCCCTCGTCTCAGCTCTCGCCAGCCGCCAAGCGCGACAACTAGACTCGTTGCGCTCTGCAGTTGCGCGACTATCGGTCAACTGTTCTGGTGCTCTTGTGTGGCGTATCAGCGACTGGGCTGCCAAGATGGCGGAGGCGAAGTGCAAAGATGGCGTTGAGCTTGTGTCTCCCGCGTTTTATACCAGCCAATATGGATATAAGTTGCAGGTAAGCTTTGAAAAGTTATTTTTTGCTACTTAGTTCTAAAATGACTGGAAACTTCCACGACCACAAGAATGATGACATTCTTTTTGTCATAGAAGTTTCCAGTCTTACGGAGACCATGATCTTCGCTCAACCCTTTCTGAAATACTGTGGTGATCCCATTCTGTCTCCCGAGGAGTATGAGTCATATTTTCCAAAAATTGCTAATTGCAGAGTTGAGTCCGAAAAAAATACATCTGTTCCACATTCACGTTTCACTAATATCTAACTACCCACTTTTGGCATGCATGCCAAATTCCTGGTTCGTCCACGTGTTAGTAAAAAGCTCCTTAGTCAATAATAAAAATGAATTCCCAATTATTGCAACGAATATGCAGTGATATATCTGCAAATATAGTATGCCGTGCATGTTTATTTTCTTCAATTGTTGAATTTTTACGTCTTAACACAGAAATCGTGTTGCCATTCAAACCTCTTGTCGTAACGCCACATGTATCACATTTGTTGGTAAACAAAGCCATGTCGCTGTATTTGTATGAGTCAACGCGAGTATGATGACTAAACTCGCGTCCCCACGGAGACTAAATTAGACACTTGCTCATTCAGTGTGTAATGTAATATTATTTTGAGTGTAATAAATCATAGTTGTTCGTTTTGGTAGACTGTGACATTTGTTAATTAAATTCTATATTATTCTTTTTCTTGCCTTTTAAACCTTTGAATGACTAGTTTGTAGTTATTTTGGTTTAGACGATTTGCATAATAGGTTTTGGATCTCCATGGCAGGATCCTTTCAATTTTGCCTCCCGATTTCTAAATTAAAAACCCATGTTATTTTAGTGGCTTATCAAACTAAATTCCAATCTCCTTTCTTTCCAGGCGTCACTATTCCTCAACGGCAACGGAGCTGGCGAAGCAACCCACATGTCAGTCTACATCAAGATCTTACCCGGTGAATACGACGCCCTTCTCCGCTGGCCTTTCGCCCACACGGTGTCTTTCACCCTCTTCGACCAGAGCTCAAGCCCAGACAGAGCCTGCAACATCGTCGAGAGCTTCGTTCCCGACCCCACATGGAAGAACTTCCAAAGACCATCGAAGGAACCTGATGCGTTAGGCTTTGGGTTCCCAAGGTTTGTCTCCCATGAAATGCTGAAGAAGAGGAACTTTATCAAGGATGACGTCATGTTCTTAAGGGTTAAGGTAGACCCTAGTAAAATTGTAGCTGTTTAGTAGGTATTATAGTTTAGAGGATAGTTATTTGTGTATGGTAAGGCCAGATTGTGGGTGCTCCACAATTTAATCACGACAGTTTTTTCAAAATTCGGCCAAATTAAAATCAAATTGAGGGTACATACAAAGGCCGAGATAAAATATTAATGGGTTCAATAATTATAGTCGGGTAAATAGCTTCATTTAAGGTTTTATCTAGTTTTAGAAGCCTTAAACCATGTTTCTAATGTTCAAATTTTGAGTAGAATTACAGTGAAGTGGTTAAGAGTACTAAAGAATTAAGTTGGGGTTAGATGAATGTTAGGCTTAGATTTAAATTTTTAGTTCTAACTTCAGGCTGAATCCAAGTTAACTTAAGTTAGTTATTATGTGTATTCTATAGTCATTATTTAGTATTAAGTAACTTGAAGTCATAGTTTTAACTGTAAATATTATTTTTATACTTAGCTCAGTATTTTGTACATATTTGTAAATATTAGTTTTAGTATGCGCATACGCAATTGTTATCCTTTCACTAAAGATCTCTTGAGTTTCATTGCCGGCAGAAGAACGTAACAAGCTCAGCATGGTTTCAAAGTATTTTATACCTTATTTCTTTAGTCATAGTGTACATATTTCTTTACTTTAACGAGACTTGCTTTTCTGTGCCATATTTAGTAGGATTGTTTACCTATTAGCACCATTTGCAGATGTTTTTCGTAGGATGCCCTACTAAATGTAGTATGGCCTAAAAATAAGATAGCCTGAAACTAACACGAAGATATTATATTTTATCAGTTGTGAGATGAAAACTTCGTTTGCAAATGCAAATTAATGCCGTATTCTTGCTTTTAGGGTTGTTCAAATGCCTTACTAATACGACTAATGGTTTTTTAACATTTTTCGCCGAACAATCCTCCATTCCCCAACCCTTCCCGCTATTTTCAACCCTAATAATATCATTACTAAACCACCTTTTCGGCTCATTTAGGCAGTGCATTAGTTTTCAGGCCATCCTAATAAAATCGAACCAGTCTATATATACACATTTTTATAGTAGCCTGCAAAAATTGTGTGTAGCTCTCTCCAAATGTTCAGAACGCATTTTTGTTAGCCTTAAGCGAATTTTATCGAAGGCTCTTTGAAAAATGCTTTGGACTTACATCTTCAATCTTTATCCCTAAGGGACCGACAGAAACCTTTGACACATGCCCAGCTTCGTTATATCGGCAGATCTTTGTATATATTTTCTGTTTTACGAAAACAATAATTTACGGATTTTTTTGTTAATGACATTTCTGTACATACTGTCTATAGGGGCCATTCAAGTATTTCGTAAGCACTGGGGGGGGGGGTGTCTTTGCTTATTTTTGATGACATAGGGGATAGGGGTCTGGATGCTGATCACGTCAGCAGTATTTATTTTTTTACTTTTTGTGATTTTCTACAAAATTTAGTCGATTTTGGTTTGAACACATATGGCAACCCTACTTGTCTATGCTTGAAGACATGAATCCTAGAAACCAGAACACATTGAAAAATGCATGTACCAATGTTTACGTAAGAATGGGAGGGGTAAGAGCTTTGCTTACTTTTGCTAACGAGGGAGAGGGGGGGGGAGTTAATAATTGCAAAAGTCTACTGACGTAATACTTGTACGGCCCCTCTTTGTACATACAAATCAATGTTTTATTAAAATTATTGATATTTAACCTAAAATTCTTATGTATTCGTTAAGCTGGAGTTAAACCAAAGTGTTATGATTGCTTTGCGTTTTAAAAAATATGGTGTATTGTACATTTCCATTTTGCAAAGTAAATCAACTTAAAACACGGCTAAAGCTGTATGTAAGTAATATATATTTATCTCTATAGATATACATTTAAGTTTTTGTTTTCGGACTTTCGTGTGCTCCTTGTATTAGCTGTCTAACGCAAATTATTTTTAACTTGATCTTAAAGATTTCTCAAATTATGTAAGTATATTAATGGACGGTGTAGCAATATCCGAAATAAGTTGAACTAAACAGTTGTAATTTTTACATTCTTTATTTTTTCCTTTGTCAGTAGTTAAATTCAGTAAATATCTATAAAAGATTTTAAATATTTAACTAACCAGCCTAGTTTTCTTGGTTAATTTGGATCTCTTCTAAAACGCTTTTTTATTGAATAATTTATTCTCAACTGTAATTTACATTCCAGTAAAAAACATTATTATAAGTCTGGAAGCCATTCTGTAATTATTTATTTTATTACAATTAGGCTTTGGGATTAATTGAGAGAATGATGCCAAAAAAAAAATTACCGACTTTTTTTTCTACCGTTACTATGTTTTGTGTTCTTCGTTTTTAATTGTCTAGTTTTTGTTCTTTAAAATCTGGAAGTATGTACCTGTTCCATATTATAAAATTGATAGACTATAGATTGCCATCTGATAAAATATGCAAGATTTTTTTTAGTGCAGATGCAGGTATCTATAAAAAAATATTTTTCTCTCAGTTTGCCCTAGCTTTTTGTACCTTTTTTTGTAATCCGTAGTTTACGGCTAGGCTACTTGCTATTATAACCTTAGTACCTAATATAAGACTAATTAAAATTAAAGGATAAGCAGATTGTATTAAGCATAGGTCTAAGATACTTATAAGCATTTGGCAAACACGGACACAATAGAATGTAAGAAAATGAAAATAATTTGAAAAAATGGCCCCACTAGATTTTTAAGAGAAAGGCCCATCTTAGATGTTAAGAGGAAATATACTATTTTTCCGATTTGAATATGATTTTTATTGACATGGATTTGATCCCTTTTATCAATGAGTTATGAAAGTATGTACCTATGTACTTGGCATTCTGGATCTTGCTCTGAATGAGCATCATCATCGTGGAAAAAGCAATTAAATATTTGTAACCACACATACGACCGATGGCCGGTGGAGCAGACGAGTCCTTGAGTGGAGATCACGTATCGGCAAGCCTCCGCAGCTAGATGGACCGACGACCTTAAAAAAGTGGCTGGGACTGACTGGATGCGGAAGGCGGAGGACAGGGTGTTCTGGAGTCTGGGAAAGGCCTATGTCCAGCAGTGGACTGCGATAGGCTAAGTTGATTGATTCGATCGAGCTTTTAACACCCGTACAGGGACAAAAATATACAAAAAGTAAATGAAGTACAAGTAGGTAGGTACTTACATCTAAAACAAGTATTTTAGTGAAATTAGACATTGTTAGTGATTTATGCCAGATTACCTTTTTATCTGACTGAATGACAGCAAAGACAGGGTTATGTTTTATCCGACTGAATGACAGCAAAGACAGGGTTATGTTTTTGAATCCAAAACCTCATGGTTACCACCTGTCTAGAGAAGCTGAGGAACTTGAATATAAAATGTGGAGTCCCCTTAAGTGATTCAAAAGTATTCTACGTAGCAAGTATTCTAAGTAGTAGTACTTCGACGCCACACAGTTCTGACGCAAACTCCGTTCATTAGTATTGAATTTCTGATTTTGATCATCTACTTTTGCTGTTGACTGTACCTACGGTCTCATCCCGGCACCGAACTTACCTCAACATACTAGACCTTTAGGCTATATCGAAAAAAAAAGATAAATGATAAGAAACACGGCAAAGTTCAATATGGACTACAAATACTAACAAAAGACTATCAAATCACTTCTACCACACACCTTTGGCCCAAACCTATCAATAAATCAACTGTACGCTAAAAACCTATTTAGATATCATTCTAGCTCAACAAATCATAGTGGTTATAATTGAAAGTCCGACTATCGGTGTTATAAATTATAGATGGAGCAAACTGCGGCGACTGTCACTTGTTTATGTAATAATCGTAAATCTTTAACGTTATTGCGATTGTGAGAATATTTTGGGAATGTCATAAGGCCGATATTTATTTGTTCTATTTACAAATCATAACAATTTTTGCGGGGTAGTTGCGTAAAATACTATTCAACAACATTCATTGCGTAATTTACTTCGTTAAGCGGACAATTTTTTTTCGAACATATAGTGCCCAATTCTTGAGGAAGGCTTTAGGCTAAGTATATTTAAGCATCACGCTAAGCGAAAATGGCGATGCGATGCGACGGGGTGGGCCGGGGAACAAGAAATTTCACGCGAAGTTGCGGGCAGAAGCTAGTATTAGTATACCTAAGTATAGAAGAGTGGATAGATGTATGTTAGTCCTTATCTGTACAAAAGAATGATGGTAAAAACAACAAGTTTTAAATGATTACTTAATAAGTAAGCGTAAGGAAGAGTAAGGAATGTGTTGGTGTAAATATACAAATGCAAAATTAATTAGTAATTTGTTTACTTAATCAGTACAAAACGCTTACAAAAATAACTAACTACTTAAAAATTTAATGAAGTGACTTACAGTAGTTATTGCACATAGAGCTAGGTATTTTGTGAGCTTCCGGATTGGCTGAATGTTGAAGTGTTGAGGGCAGATGGCTGTTGTATCTTCTTTTGGGCTTTCTGTAAAGTAAAGAATACCTTAATGGTTAGGTACTCATCATCATCATTTCAGCCAAAAGACGTCCACTGCTGGACATAGGCCTCCCCCAAGCACTTTCACTTCGACCGGTTCTGTGCTTCTCGCATCCAACAGACTAACTAGTTAGTTTTATAATAATAAAACTAACTAGTCACAATCAAATCGAGAATTAAAAGAAAATAATAATTTTCTTTTAATTCTCGATTTGATTGTTACGTTTTCTTTCATTTTAATTTTGATTCTCAGATTTTGTTTAGTTTTTTTGTAATTTGAAGCAAACATATTTTTCTTTTATTACCGAACATGTTTTTAAAATAAATGTTTAAATGTTAAACCCTCCGTATTGGTGCCCAAGACACAGGCTTGCCTAGTTTGGGGTCAATGTAAAATCTCTGTAATCTTTTGAGCAATAAAGTTTTATTATTATTATTAAAAGTAAGTATTTTATTGAAATTAGGTTGAGAATCAGCACTTTTTCAATGTGAAAATTACATAAGACCATCTCCTGAAACCCCTTCACCACTTCCTAGTGCTATAGCTGGGTTTAATAGGATGCCAAGGACTTCATCTATCCTTGTTCCGAGTTTGATTCTCATTGACATAATCTACATTTATCCTATTGGTAAATCAGAAGGTCCTTAATAATTATGTTCAGTTTCACTTATATTATTTGAATACAAATCCTCCTGTTGGATGATGAGGAGAATGAATGAAGGCGTTAACAAATTCACCTGTCAGAGGGGGTGAGGTACTAGCCAGCAGTGGCGTGCCTAGGGGTCAAAATTAGGGCAAGCCCACAGATTTTCAAGGTTAAAAAAAAACGCCCAACTGAGGGATTGGCTGATTTTCTTGTTGTTAATGGTTGTTAGTAGTACTAACATCATTATTATAATTTTGGTAAGAAAAACTTATTTCAAGCATCAGTACGTAATTGTCATAAGCGCCATCTATACTAATGAATGCGTAAAATAAATGAACCACAACGCTTAGCCGGACCTTTTTTCATTTTGCTTGTCACTTGCAAAATTTGTTCAATCAAAATGCACTAGATGGCCTCCAAATATTATCGATTTATTGTTATTTTCTCGTACGCATTATTTTATGAATTAGGTACTTACATTTATAAAGTCAATTGATAATTATAACATGAGCCACTACATAGGTTTGTCATATCATATTCATACCTAATAAACGATCGAATGAGTAGGTACCTATTTTATTTATTCTGTCTTCTTGACTGACAAAAATACTTGTTTTTATTTCCGAGAAGTACCGACAGTCCGACAGTAATTTAAGATTGGCTACGGCGAAGTAAAGAGTTATTTATTGGCAGAAAATTGCAGAAAACTCAATGTATTTACGTACCTTTTCGATGACAGATTCCGAACACATAATGATAAAAGAACACTATATTCATTAACCATTTACAAAATCATAGGGAATGACATCACCAATCACCACAATCAATATTTTTTTCAAATAATAAAACTAATTCTCAAAGTAAGTATTCAAAACTTCAAAACAATAACAATTTGTTTGAGTCGCGTCGTGTCATCGACTCATCGCGCCCGCCACACGTGCTTTCGCAACTAACTTTACGCGGGTCAACGCAACGCGCGGTTAGTGCATTTGCGCGAACTTCATGCCTCTCAAAAGCCTGGCTTTTCATTTCATAGAACTCTGTGTATAAGTACTTACCAATATATCAACAAATGTAAACGTTTCTATAGCAATTTGTATGAGAAAACTGCGAGACAGAGAAAGGAAAGGCAAGCCAGGTAAAAAGCCAGACTAAGTGTGAGCGAGATGGCGCATTTGAACGCATTGTATAGCGTTTAGAGCCGAATTCCGAATTTGGCGCGAACCTATCCCAAAGTTAGCGCTAGTTCGGATTTCGAAATTGTATTATATGTCATGAATGTTTGAGTTCGAGTTAATTGACTGGAATTTTTTGAATATATTTTTTATTGATTTTGTTGTTGTGAATTATGATTTTATTAGGGCAAGCCGGGCTTTTCTGCTTCTATGAAGGTACCGCCACTGCTAGCCAGTGAGTAGCACACTTCAAAGCCACCATAAAGTTTGAATCAGGCTGTAATGAATATTGTTAACTTCAATCAGTCTTTTTCCAACTGTTGGGGTCAGCCTCCCATCTAACCAGATGCAGCTGAATACCAAAATTTTACAAGGAGTGACTGCCTATCTGACCTGCATAACCCAGTTATTGGGTAACACGGTACGACTGGTTGGCCAGAAAAAATGCACATAGAAATGAATCAATTTTGTTTTATTAGACTTAAATATATTTCCTTGTTTTGCTGAAAATAAGACAATATTATAGCAATACTTACCATTTGTATCTGCAGCAAATAATCCATAGCAGACGGCAACAGAGGCTTTGCAGAATTAATCTCCATCATAGTCAAGTGGTCCAGCCTACCGTAACCACCTCCTGACTTCATCAGCGCATCCATGGAGGTCCGTAACTTGGACATGCGGATGTCCCAAATGTCTTTGATTATGGTCTTTATTTCTGAAGAGTTAGGGACGTCTTCCGATGCTGCACCGAGGATAAGTTTTGCTTCAACCATGTAGTGTTCATTTGGCATTTTTGTGAAGAACCTGAAATAATGCAGAAGTAATTTCAAAATGAGAGAAAAGTTTAATTACAACCAGTATACTGATAGAGGCTTAAAAAAGGGTAATGTTGCTTGATAATGATAATACAGTAACTACATGACTTATTCACTAGAATATACAAGAAACTTGAGTAAGTATGAAGACTGCTGTGCTTCAAAAACTTTGTATTTTTATACATCAGCAGGTTAGTAGCATTAAAAAGGCCAAGTTAATTATTGTGGGCTTACAGTACCTACAAATAACTTTCAGAAATATTTTTGAAAAACAAAATTGGAATAGAACAAACTTCAAATTAAAACTAACCTAGATCTTTTCTCCTCTTCCTTGATATTTTCCAAAGTATCTAATTCCATCCAGTCTGGAGGCACTATACGGCACTTTTGCTTCTGTTTCAACATCATAGCGAGCCATAATGGTACATTTAGTGGCAAACCGGCACGGAATGGACCAAATTCACCGCAGATCAGATAGATTTTGTCGTACGTGAAATTTGGTATTACACTAATGATTCTGTTCTCGCCAATAAATTCTACTTCGTATGGGTCCATTTTAGCAAGTAATCACTGTTCCTAATTGGAAGAAACTAACACGTTTTTACACAAAACAGTAAACAGCTTTTTGGCAGTGAGTTTTGTTTTCAGTTTTTGATTGAAGTAAAAAAGTGCGGGAAACACGTCCATGCCATGATAATAACCACAGACGACAAAGGAGAAAAACCTGTCAACTTTTACCACAGGTGTCGCAATTTTTCATGTATCGTTTGACTCACGAAAATGAAAGGCATTGCAATTGTTAGTGTGTTACGCAATTACTTCGCTGTCTATTCACCTAGTTTTACGGTAGGTAGGTTATTTTGATGTTGAATTTTATAAAAACTAATTAATTCACGTAGTAGCGACATCTACTCAATCAACTTGCTAGCTTCTACATCGCGTACATACAGATTTACAGAACAGTTTACTGTAACCATTAATAGATGTCGCTACACGTAGCGGTCTAGGTTAGCATATTTTGAAAAACTTTGAAATTGAACTCAAAACTCGCAACTAAATTATTATCATCGGAGCATTATTATAAATTATCTCAGATCCAGCAATCTAAAGCTAAAGCTCAAACATTCTAGTGAAACAATATATTAATAGCGTAGCGATCGATGCAAATCGTTTTGGCAAAGTGCAAACTCCTAATTACTAGCCGTAAATTAGGGTGGCCGGTTGACAATGTCTCAGACGGTTGATATTTATGGGAGGCCTCGTTGGCGGGGCCCGGACTTTTGCCACCCCCATGTCTGTCATAGACTAACGTTTTATGTGACTTCGGAACTGAATTGACGGTCCTATTTCAAAATAAAATATTCGAGTTTTGTAATTTGAACTATGCGATGCGTGTTAATAAGGGTGATTTATGGGAACTGTGTCCACGCTTCTTCAAAATGTGGGGTGCAAAGTTCTCTTTGTAAAATTTATTGAGGTTTACTTTAATAAAAACGGTAAGTAGGTACCTAAATAATTGTTAGTATGTTATTATCGTGTGACCATTCGTATCACTTACTCATACAATTTAATAAGTAGGTAGGTACTTCGTAGGTAAGTTCAATAAAGCAGTTAACAGCGGGTAAGTACCTAACTGCCAGAGAGCATGCCTAACTGCTTTAGTAATTTAGTATCCAAATCGCTAGAAAAATTCAAAGATTTTCAGCGTCCTGCATTGACATATATATTACTAGCGGTAAAAACGAAAGCAAATACCCTCAGATGTCAATTATAGCTGAATAAGTTATACCTACACTCCTACCTCTGAGTACGTATTTCATACAAGCTTTGATCAACAGGAGAACCGTATGACATAAAATAGAAACTGCTATATTACATCATGGTTCAAGATATAGTCACTTATCGAGTTTATTTGTCATTGACTGACACAAAACCACAACAGCCGGTCGATTCTGTAAAAATCTCACCGTGAAAACTTAGGTGATGTGAGTTTGTTTTTGCTAGGAATTACACTATTGACAGCTCACTCCACGCTCACTTCACCTAAGTTTTCACGGTGAGATGGTTACAGAATCGCACTGCTGTTTAGAACAAAGTCTTATAAACAACAACAGACCACAGTACATTCATGACCTCTCAAGTACACACTCCTATCAACATGAGACGATATTTACATTTAAACTTCGTTTCAGAGAAAGAAACTAATGAATAATGCATCAGTCGCTGCTTTTCTAGACTTGGAACATGCTTGGAACGAAGATGCAAAGGTATTTGTTAATATACTTTCATATGTATGCACCTACAGATACCTACACTTTTGATTGTATTCTCACTATTATTCTAGCATATAACAAACAAAACTTTACTAAGGTCTAGCTCGGCTATTCTTATAAGTAGGTATGTACCAAAATGTATCTCTGCACCACCCATAGAATTGCGTAACACACTTTTTTTTTTTTGTATAAAATCGTCGCCCCACACTAGGATTTTCTCCTGTATTGTAGCGTTTACAAACATTTAAATTCACGTACAAAAACAGCCAGACCCTACAGACCCTATAGAACAATCTGAATCATTTTGAAGGATGTTCTTAGTCAGACTTTTAATAACAATCTGAATTATTTTGAAGGATGTTCTTATTCCAATGCTTTAAATGTTCGAAAAAATTGTCTGCTCAACAACGTAAATAACGCAGTGAATGTTGTTGTACTGTCAACACGAAAGCCATTGCTACTGTTAATGTGTTACGCCATTACCTCGCTGTTTGTACAAAGACTAGATATAATACATATGTCATAATTTATTAGTATGGTTTCGAAGATTTTTGAATCTTCATAATGGTCAGTACTACCAAATCTGGCTTTCTGCAGTTGTTTTTCACCACCAAAATAAATGTTACTTCGCTTGGTGTAGTTTTTTATGGGATTTGTCGATAATAAATTCAAATGACGATTATTTCTATGTTTTAATTCGATTTTCGCGTAATAAAAATAGAATAAAGCATGTTAATCTTCACAAAACATAAAATTCGTTAGACAGATCTAGAAAAATAGCTTTTCCAAGCAAAATAAATAACGAAATTCGTCTGCACGAATGGAAAACACACTCAGACATCTTTCTTCTTAAATCTGCATACAAATTCGTGAGATCGCGCGCAAATTCGCCCAGTCATTTAAAAGCGATTCTGTTTCAAGCGAGGCGCTGTTTTTTTGGCCATAAATATGTCGCGAGTGACACCTAGCGATGTACTGCCATCTAGCGGCGGCAATCAGTATGCTAGTCACGTGCTCTCCAACACAGATGGCGCTGCATGTCACTCATGTTGGTGAATGTGTTTTAGAAGTTACTTTGAAATATTTTGTTTGACTTATCAACTCGTAAATTTTTAAATAAAGTAGTTAGTATTTTAGGAAATAAAGACAGTATTTTGAGAATTCTCTGTTTTAAAAAACCTGTTTTATAGTCAGACTAGCTGCGCCCCGCGGTGTCACCCGCATAAGTTTCGATCCCGTCGTAATATCGGGATAAAAAGTAGCCTATATGTTAATCCAGGATGTCAGCTACCTGCACACACAATTTTATCAAAATTGGTCCAGCCGTTTGAGCGTGAAGAAGTAACAAACATAAAAACACACACTCACAAACTTTCGCCTCTGATAATAACTTTGGATGGACTCTGATCCTGCATAGAAATTATTTTTTCTAGCAGCTACTAGTTCTAAATACTATTTTAAATTTTATTTTATTGCACACCTATCTGGGGTAGGTAGGTACCTACTTATATTTTTTTCCATAATTAGTAGGTAAGTACTTAACTTTATTGGGTCGGTCCATCTAGATAAACTAAGTAGTAGTTATACAATTTAGCAGAATTTACAAAAAAAGTCCTATTTGATAAAGGTAATGCTCAATATAACCTTAAGGATCACACCACCACACCACCACCACACCACCACCACACCACCACCACTACACCACTATTTCATAATTCTCAAAATAATCACAAAGTAAATTTCAGCGGCACTTGATTGATTCAACTTGGTTACCTCAATCTCTATGTTAGGGTCGGCTTCCAGTCTAACCGGATGCAGCTGAATAACAGAATTTACCTATATGGAGCGACTGCCTATCTGACCTCCACAACCCAGTTACTGGGTACATGATACCCCTTGGTTACCTATGAGTTGTAAATTCTTCAGGCCAACGAGGTGCAGGGTAGGTAAGTATTTTTATGAACTTCGCTCACGTGTAAAATAAACATGTCAGGAGTTGACATGTAGGTACCTATCAACCTATCAAGTATCCCGGGACACAACGCAACTTAATACACAAAGGTTTTAACTAAATGTAGATCTGGGGGCCTAAAAAGGCCACTTTGGTAGAATCATAAAAGGATGGTGCATTAACTATACTATTCGTAAACTTTAATCACTACTACATTTAATTATGAATCATATTAAGGCGAAGACAGTCCGTAAGTATTTTTCTTTTTTTCGCTGCACTACGTATGTATAACCAAAGAGATTGGGATTGGATTTGGATTGGATTGATTGGTATTTTAGCACAGACAAAAAAAATAACTGAAAATTCCTTCGCCGATGGGATTTGATACGATTAATTTGACAGTTAAATGTCCATTAAGATTCATAAAGTTATCTTTTTATGATTCTGCCAAAGTGGCCTTTTAGGCTCCCAGATACATGATTGTTTCTGATCACCACTTAGTTAAGAGAATTTTTGTTTTTTTTCATCTTTTTAGATGAAAAAAAAAAACAGAAATTCACTTACCTCCTTACCTAAAAAGTTCAGAGTAAAAACTCTGAACTCTTTTAACGTGGACGTCTTTGTAAGTAGTTACATCGTTCTCACATTGAATGAAATTACCAAGATATTAATGTCCATGGAGTTTATTGTCCGTGCTTCTCCATAGGAACCTACTATGCTTGGGGATGGGCCACTAGCTTCATCTATCTGACTGACCGACTCAAACAATTCAAAAGTGCCTTGGTTCAATTGAAATATTTTTATAAGATAGGTAGGTAGGTAAGTCAGATAGGTACTTACATGGAGTCCAAATCCCAAATCAAAAACTAAATTCATTAAAAGGTCTTTAATAAAATCAAAATCAAAAGTCATTATTCAAATTAGGCTGAGAACGCACTTTTCGAACGTTAAAATTAGGTACATAAGACAGTCGCCCAGAACGCGCCCTTCACCACTTCCTACTTTCGCTATGGAGAAGAAGTGGCGCAACAAACTTCCCAGCAGATTGAGACTGACATTAGAATGTGAATGTTCTTAAAAATACTGGAATTACCCCCTTTTTTTTTTGTTTTTCGGATGGGAAATTATCAAATGACCCCTCCCGCTCTGGGTGGAGCGGAAGGGAGTGTCAGACTCTTACTGACTAAAACCCACCCGTGTTCCTTCCTTAGCCCTTTATGTTCCGGGCCAGCGGTAACCCTTTCGGACAATCCCGCTGACCCGGCAGTTGTTGCGGCAGTTGTTGGAATTGCCCCTCAGATATCAACCAAAACTGACTACCTAAGTAGCTATTGCATTCATAGAAGCACAAAATCACACAAAATTAAACTGCTTTCTCCCCAAAAAAGTCCCACCTTCCCTAGCGTCTCATTAACCACTTAAAGATAACTTATACTTACAAGTTACATAACACCACAGTTTCACAGTCAGTTATTAAGTGAATTATTATAATTACATTTAGCCTCTGCCAGTTGAGAACAACTTAGTTCACTTATCTCATTCTTGCGGCGGCAAAAGTTTTCGCAGCGAATTTCTGTTTTTGTTTTTAATAAAAATATTTACGGCCCCTGCATCGCTTTGCAACTGTGAGGATTTCGTTTCATTTTAGTTTTTGGTGCAGTTCATTTGAGGTCTGTTTGTATGGTCTTTGAACGCAATAAAGAGTAATTAGTATGACCATATTGGAAGTCGCTTGCTTTCCTTGCGATTTTTTTTTCTATTGAGTGCTGAACATAAGAGTCGATAAATGCGTTAATTGACACCAACAAGAAAAATCTTTACATACCGTGACCCTGCGTGCCTCGGATAGCACGTTAAGCCGTTGCGGCTGTCATTCGTGGATCTGTGACATTCGTTACGGGTAGTCAGAAGCCCGAAAGTCTGACAACCAGTCTTACCAAGGGGTATCGTATTACCCAGTAACTGGGTTGTGGAGGTCAGATAGGCAGTCGCTCCATGTAAAATACTGGTATTCAGCTGCATCTGGTTAGACTGGAAGCCGACCCCAATGACTTTCAATGCAGGAGGCATTGAAGTTCACCTAGTAATAAAAAAAAATTGTTGATCCATAAATTTTGACCGCCTAGGTATTGCACTTTTCTATGAAACAGCACATTTTTTTTAACGTACCTTAAGGACAGAAAATACATTTATATATCCCTTGGGTCTAGCTATTACCCTTCGCTGTGCAAGTTAATTAGGTAGGTACCGAGAAGTTTAGAGACTGTAAAACTTTGAGATAACCTACTTACCTAATAAATAATTAGGAAAGGAGATCACAGATTTACAGCACACAGAAAAGTGGGGTTGTCACTCTATATCATAGAGTCACTCTATATCGAGACTATTCTGGTAAGATTTTATATTTACCTAAGTCATTGTAGTCCGGCTATAATGACTTAAGTAAATATAAAATAATACTAGTTTCTAAAAATTCTCCAACAAAATACAGCCGAACGTTTACCACCTCACCTCCACAAGATGCTGTAACCGGACCGAAGTTATCAAGCTGCGCCGAAATCTCCCAGCATTAAGCCAGAGGGGGCAATTAGCGAAAAGATAATAAGTTACAACTTAAAACTAACATCAGAATAACGTTATGGTAAAGCCGATTTGTATGATTCATTCGTTTTCTTAAAAATTATCCTGTTTGTACTATGAGTTATTCTACTTGCAGTTGCACCTTCTTTGAAAAAGAAGCCAGTTGTTTATGATTGGTAAAACGGTGCACCTTTTTATAATAAGATGGAAGTTGAGCAAAAATGCTGATTGGATAGTCTTTTTCTTGGGAGAGAGAAGGTATAATGACGTATAGTACAGACGCCAGCATATCAAGCTACTACAGTCTGTCAAACTAGATACGAGTGCCACTACCACGATAGTTTTTTGTGCATAAGCCAAAGTGGACAACCCTAGCGCGACCGCCGAGCGTAGCGTAGGTATGAAAAGTGAAGTATATACATGTGATTGACTTATTTACACTCTGTATTTTGTGTAAAAGCGTTTATAAAAGGAAAAAAAAGAACAATTCCAATATTAAATTAAATTAAGCCGTGCTAGCTAAGAGATGACCAGTCCCTAATGACGGCACCCGTTCACGAACATGACGCATGGATTAGCACCATTCTGCTCAACCATTTTGAAGGGAGCTAAATGAAATGATCCAACACATGCGCCATCATCAGCGAGACATTAGAGTAAGCATGACATACTCTCAGCCGCCAGGGCACATGCAAGTAAATGAAAGAAGTACCTACCCAGTAAATGGTAGCTTTATAGTATGTACATAGTGCTCACACGTGCTATGCATTTATACAATACTAAGAGATTAAATTTATATAAAGCAAAGATAGTTTTTGAAATCTTCAGCGGCTCTAACAGTATTTTTAAATGCTAATCAATTTGGTTATGCGCCCTTGTGGAGCAGATCCATCGTCATCTGCTAGTCGGCTTCCAGTCTAACGGGATGCAGCTGCAATACCAGTATTTTACATGGAGAGATACAAACCAGTTACTGGGTAATACGATACCCCCAGCTGGTAGTTTTTCTTAAGACTAGAGTAGGCATTATTCCTGTGCGAGTCCTCAATTATATATACAGGGTGTCCCAAAAGGTTACGTAGGTGGGAAGGGGGGTGATAGGGTGGTCACAAGGGTCAACAGAAAAAAAAAAAAAAAAAAAAAAAACAGTTTTTATAAAAATGCCATTTATTTTTTAAATACCCAGAGGGGATTTATTTTTTTATTTTTCTGGTGACCCTTGTGACCACCCCTATCACCCCCCAGCTACGTAACCTTTTGGGACACCCTGTCTAAGTCGCATCCGGTCATTCGTTTGACTATTCGGAACGCTAGTGCCATCTGGTGGCGCTCGACAGAGTCTAGCCTGAGTTCGTGGGGAGTCGACGACAGCTCGACAGAACGATGTGGAGCTTGGACATTGGACATCGTACGTAACATGTGCTCAGAAACTGTCCCGCGTTCCGTACTGGTGTGTCGTGTACCTACAGTGTATAATTTGATAGTGTGATTAAATTGTTCGTGAAATTATAATCTGATTTGAACTGCAAACCGTTTTTCTATTCCGCAATAACCAACACTACCCACACAGTAGCCCACACTAGTTAAAATATGGCTGAAAAAACGAGACACACTATACCTTCTCCGTCATATATATATTTTTGTATTACCAATATTAAGTACTTTAACCAATTTACCATTTAACAAAGTTTCTCAAGATGATCACCTAAACTCCTCGCCCCACCAACCTGTAACCCTTTAATATCAACTGTCAAAAATTAAACCGTTAAACTTATCCCCCGATGAGTAATGCCGTGAAGGTTGGTCGGTCCGCGATATGAGCCGTTACGGGACTCATGGCGTATGCAGCGGAGTGTGGCTAATGGCTCAAGTTTTTGTTACTTACTTATATAATTGTGTTATTAATGTAATGAACGAGAGTTTATTGTCTTTAGGACTAAGTTTGAAGGTTTGTTTTTAATGTTCTTGGCGGATTTTTATGTGTGTTTATTGACTTTGTGGCGTAGAAAGCGACTAATGAACTAATATATTGCTTAGGGTATTAAAAACTGTTTTCAGGTAATAGTTTTCAGTCGTTTCGTCGGTTTTGCTATAAAATCATACAAGCGTTTTTTCCAGTCGTGTGGTTGCTGTAATGAATTATTCTGAAACACATAACAATTTATACTAAACGGGAAGTAATTTAAAAAAAGTCACAGTAGTTACCTATCAGAAAAGTTATGAATAGCTTTTCTTTTTTTTTTCCTGTGGCTTATTCATATTTCGTAGCAGTAGGTCTACGGCGTAGCAAATATCACTTGTAGCATTTCGTAATGCATAAGTACCTTCCGGTTTCAATCTTTAAATATATCAACTATAAAAGTACTTGCACTATTACAGGCAAAGTTAGGTGTTAACATGCAATCAAATAGATACTTTAAACGAATAGTTTACAATATCTTAGGCTTATAAAATTGAAAGAAATAAAGATTTTTTTATTTAGGTATTCATACAAAAATTACACGGCTTGAGTAAGGTATCAATATTCTTATTTATCAAACCGAAAAATAAATCTATTACCGTATTATAAAACCACCCACAGCTCATAGCAAAATTACCCCACCACCATTACCCATCAAATGTCCCATAAACACCGATAAAACCCATAAATACACATTAAAAACATTAGAATACTACTTTGCCGGATATCATGGTGTTCCTCTAAAGGGGAATATGGCAGCTCTTTTATAAGCCTATGGGGAATTAATGGCTTTATTTCTTTTTCTCTCAAGGGTGTTGTTGGTGAGTCAGGGATTGTGTAAGGCAGATGGGTAGAAGAGACTGGTCTAATGGTCTCATGGCTGTAAGGACGGAGAGAGTGGCGATGATTAAAATAAATTTAAAAAGAAATATTTTTCTTAAAACAATAATCTACAGTCCGGTTACAGTTTTTTTACATGTGACTTATTATTAAAGATTAAGATTATGATTTTGACATACTAGTCAATAGCAACAATCCAACAGCAACTTTATTGTAACGAGAATAAGGATTACTTTGATTTTGACTGTGATGCAAATTCAGAGGTAAAATAACTGTAAAAGGATTGTAGAAGCTTTTCTATTAGAATAAGACAAAGCTTAGAAAAAAAAATACAGCTTTTAATTACCTATAAAAAAATGTACAGCACTTCAAAAAGTTTTATTTATAATTTTTCTTTTATATTCTATTATTTATGTCTATAAGAATAAGAGCTCTTGCAGATGGGTGACTCTTGGCCGACGACAAATGGCGACGGCATATTATTATTCCCTAAAAGTCCTAAATCATTTTGAAAGTCAGCATTGACCACTGTGCAGGTACTACATGTAGGTACCTATCCACCCATGTGCATATCGATTCGCTACCCTCCAAAGAAACGGAAAAACAAAGCATTTTAATATGAGCACAATATCATGAGATCCTTATTTATAATAGCAATAACATGTTCAATGATGACTGAGTCGAGTTCTAGCCAGTGTTGCCAGACCTCTGTGTGGATGGTGTGAAGGAAATGTGGAGTAAAAATGGAACCATAGTATTTAAGAAAATAAAAAACTACAGACAATTATATTTTATCAGTTTTATGGTAAGTATTTTTACCAAATCTATTCAAAAAGAGCTAATATATTCTTCGTAAACAAGGACTAAAATAGCGCTTTAATCCCTAGGGACTAAAAGTGATTTGAATTTGGAATGTGGATATTGTTAGTAAAAGTTTCAATCACCAAAGAGATCAATCACGAACATTGTATGAACAAGTTGTATGATAAAGTAAAACGCGCTAGCCAAATTAGAAAGAAAAGTTTAAGATAAGATAATGTTTATTTTGTAAAACATGAGTACAGTATCTGAAAAAAAAATAAAAAACGTGCGAAAAGCATTCTGCCTTCGTTCGTAATTTTTTACTCAAATTAGGATTTTACTTAGTTTTATAAAAAGGAATATGTCTTCCTCAATGTAAATATGTAAATAAACGTACTATTGATAATCATAAGTTGCACTTACTTATTTTTTCATAGAGGGTGATAAAAAGTAAAGTGTCCACCTCGGGAGCAACACTATTTTAAGCTCAAATGACGTACTTTAAATCCCTCGCCTTTAAAATAGTTGTTTGCTCCCTTGGCAAACAATTTACTATTTCGTTTTACTTAATAGTAATTTGGAGAAGTAGAGAGAGACCTATAAAGTAAAAATGAATTCTTTTCAGTATCTCAAAACGAGCCAAGTCTCGGAGCCTGCTTTTTCCAGTCCAAGACAAATTCAAACTATAAAATCAAAGTAAAATAGAGAGACAAAAATTCAGCAGATCTGGCTTCCAATCCTAAATTTTGAAAGTAGGTAAATCACACTAATAAAATAAAGGCGAAAGTATATGTGTGTGTGTGTTTATATGTTTGTTACTTCTTCACGCTCAAGCGGCGGGACCAATTTTGATAAAATTTTGTATGGAGAGGTAGCTGACATCCTGGATTAACATATAGGCTACTTTTTATCCCGATATTCCCACGGGATCGACATTTACGCGGGTGAAACCGCGTGGCGCAGCTAGTAAATAATAAAATCTATGCTCGTTAAAGAATCAAACTAGTCAGTAATTTTAGTTACTTATTTGATTTTACAGGCCGATTTTTTTTTAACATAATCTTTCTTTATTTTCACAGAAATAAATAGTTACGTCTGCGTACACATTTTAATAATGTCTTAATACCAAACTACAAAACTCAACACCATATTCTTTCCCACCACAGCTCAACTTACACTAGCGCAGTGGCCAGCGATTTATCGCCGGTCGCCGGTTCGGTTCCCGGTCACGTCCGCGTGTCCGTCACGAATGATACGATGATTTGACCCGGTGACGTGCCGGACAACTCGGCAGGGTAGCGTATGATAGGCGTCCGGGTATTGGGAATGTTCGTTGGAGATTTTAGGAATGAAGGTAGGCTTGTGTGACAGCGTTAGAACTTTAGATATTTATGTGCTACTGCTTTCACCAGCATAAGTTTCGATCCCGTTCGAATATCGGGTTGAAAGTGGCTTATATGTTAATCCAGGGTGTCAGCTACCTCCATACAAAATTTTATCAAAATTGGTACAGCCGTTTGAGCGTTAAGAAGTAACAAACATATAAACACACCCCACACACTCACAAACTTTCGCCTTTATAATATTATTAGTGTGATTATAGTGAGATGGTGTGATGGCGGTGGTGTACCTACCCATTGCAGGCCTGACCCTTCAGGGGAGCAATCAAATGAGCGTGATGTTATGTCTGTGTTTGTGTTAATTACAGTTGGGTGTAACAGCGACATTAAATAGTCTACACTTTTAAAGTACGTTGAGAGTAAATAGGTACAGCTGCCAGCACATCAAGCTACTACAATATGTCAAATTTCTTTAATAGATTTTCAACATTATCGCTAAAGCATAAGGTCAAAGTTGATTGGGAAAATTTGACAGTGTCGGGTAGCTTGATGTGCTGGCGTCTGTACATTATGTCGGAGCAGTCAGCTCCTTATCATAGAATAAATTAACGTTTATCTTGTCCTAGCTTCTGACCCCGGCTTCGCCCGCGTGGTTGTTTTATATATCACTAGCAGCGCCCCGCGGTTTCACCCGCGTAAGTTTCGATCCCGCGGGAATATCGGGACAAAAACTATTATATGTCTTTCCCCGGGACTCAAACTATCTCTATACCAAATTTCATCTAAATCGGTTCAGCGGTTTAAGCGTGAACAAACAGACAGGCAGATAGACACACTTTCGCATTTATAATATTAGTAGCAGCGCCCCGCGGTTTTATGCGCATACGTTTCGATCCCGTGGAAATAGCGGGATAAAAAGTAGCCTATATGTTAATCTAGGGTGTCAGTTACCTCCATACAAAATTTTATCAAAATTGGTCCAGCCGTTTGAGCGTGAAGAAGTAACAAACATATAAACACACACAAACTTTCGCCTTTATAATATTAGTATGATGGGTTTTTCTTTTGCGTGTAATTCTTTTTCTAAAATTGTAACCTAAGTTACTCTTTATAATATCGGCTATCTGCGAGTAATGAATCCCATCAAAATTGGTCCAGCCAGAAGAAACAAGACAAAAAAAAAAAAAAAATTATTAGTATTGTATATATTTTCATTACGATCAAAATCTGTTATTTTGACATTACAGACTTCAATTTTATTAATTTGTACAGTAGGTAAGTACTTAGGTAGGTAGGTATATATAGTTCTACGAAATAGAAGACAGCCTGAAGTTATCAACACACCTCTCTTCTTCACAGTCGGTTAACTCCCTACCACCACATCTTCCTCCACACCAACACATGAATCGTTCAACCATCTCCGTAGCTGACGAGTTTCAGTTTTTATTGCCCTGCCTACCTACGTCGGGGGCTGGCGTGAGGGTACGCGTCATATATTGTCTGTTAGTACGTCTGTGCATTATACTGGGGCGTGAGATGCATCCGCTAGTGATTTATCTCGTAATATCATTTTATGGATTGAAGGGAGATGGATATTGTTTTGGATGATAATGGAGATAATTTTGATGGAAGGGATTTGGGAATATAATGGTTAAGAAATCCGAGGAAAATGATGGCCGATGTTGGTAGGTTCGAATATAAAATGAATGCCCCACTAATTTTCAGTTCTTGTACTAAATCTTATACCGTACTAATGATATATCATTTATTCATATTGGAGGGGGTACCAGCTTCCATATGTTTCGTGGCATCATCCTTTACAGAAATCAAACCATTTATCATTGATATCTCATTCCGAGATATTATGTAGCAAAAAAAAAAAAACAATTAGGTAACTCATGGAAATCCTGATTGTAAAACTAATATTTCAACTACTCTAGAATTGCTTGTTCTGGCTGGATTAACAGACACTTCACCTTCAAAGTCAAAGATTTACTTCAATTAAGTTAACCGTTTACAAGCACTTGAAAATTGTCAAAGGAGTCGGAAATTCATAAAGGTGAAACTAGTTGCCCATTGTATAGCCTCGTACGTTCCTGTGGAGTAGAATGGGAAGAAACTCCATGGATACTTTTTAGGGTTCCGTACCCAAAGGGTAAAAACGGGACCCTATTACTAAGACTTCGCTGTCTGTCCGTCCGTCTGTCTGTCACCAGGCTGTATCTCAAGAACCGCGATAGCTAGACAGTTGAAACTTTCACTAATTATGTATTTCTGTTGCCGCTTTAACAACAAATACTAAAAACAAAATAAAATAAATAGGTATTCTAAGGAGGCTCCCATACAACAAACGCGATTTTTTTGCCCTTTTTTGCTCGATATCAATAATGGCAACAGGTAGGCACTTGAAATATTCACAAAATACTCAGTTGTATTTTTACTAAAATAAATATTTAAGGGGGGCTCACATACAACAAACGTGTTTTTTTCGGCGTTTTTGCCTTGTGGTACGGAACCCTTCGTGTGCGAGTACGACTCGCACTTGGCCAGTTTTTTTAAATTAAATTGTTGAAACCTACGAAGCTCCGAAATTCTCCTCGATGCCCATGACATCGCAGAAAAAAAATATGTCAAGACAATCGTGTGTAGGTACCGTTTACTTTTCCACCACCACAAAATCAACGCCAAAATAATTAAGAAAACATCCAGCAATTACTATAAAACCTTAAACACACCAAAAATCGTTTAACAAACATTTAAATGTACATCAAAACGGTTCCGTTGTTTATTGCAAATTAAATGCAATTTAACCCTCAAAAAGCATTCGACATTCCACAACAAATTCTGTACCAAATTGGTGGAGGATCTAGCCACGATGTTTATAAAGGGGAGAAGGGGGCTAAAGTAACCCATTTGAATGCATACTTGTCCGTCACTCAAGGCGATATCGGGCCGGAGCGAGCGCTGAGCGTGTTACAAACCGACAAATTTACTCCCAACCCCCGCACCCCCCGATTTATTCAGTGGAACAGAACTCGGGGGATATAACTGCCGAGTTATCGGAGTTCTATGTAAACTGGTCGCTTGCTCGTACAAGCTAACTTGTCACATACGCGATTAAGCCCGATTGTGATGTAGGCTCGCAGGATAACTGTTGATTTGATTTTATGTCACACCAAAACGTCTGTCTGTACGTTTATTGCTTATAAAGTCTCGTTAGCTTACGTTCTGTATCGACAAATAAAATTGCGTGTTAAACTGTTATGATCCCGACTGGATTGTGTTGGGAATGACAATTATTTTTTTTCTTTTTTATGTGTAGGTATCTCTTTTGTATTGGTTTTTCTGTACTGTCTTCGTGTGGAGTGATTCTCTGGCGGACGTTTTATAAGTATAGATTCTGTTTGTTACTTCTTTGATAAAGATTTTGCTGAGATAAATTGAAAAAATAAAATAGATTTATTTTCAAAAACTGTTCTAGCAGCTCAAAATATGGTTCAGAGCAACTTACACCAAAAAAATACTGAAAGAAGTTAATTAAATTAATATACGAATAAAAATAACTTAAAACCATGTTTGCAAAACAAAATAGCAAGTCGACAAATTATTTTGACATTACAAGTAGGTAAGGAATGAAAGTGACAACTCAAACTATTATTGAAGAAACATCTTCATTACGTCACATTCCTCAACAAAAACATGCCAAGAGAAAGTTTGATTCGATTTCACAAATCACCGAACCGACCCATCTGTTTATTGGCACTGATACCCACGCTATTGTACCTTTTTTCCAAATAGAAATGAACAAAAACAATTCGTACTCCCGATATCATCAACACCGCACGGAACACATTCTATTCGACAAACTTCGACCAAAACTTCCGCACCCCAAACGCACAATAAATAAAGAGGGGGGAGGCACAACAAAAACTCTCGCAGCCATCACCTCGCCACGTCACCCTGCTCAGATTTCATTACCATAAAGAACTGGAAGCCTTAAAACCCCCCGGCTGTGTAAAAGGTGACGAATACCGACCAGTTACACAAGACCCCTCGTTTTCCCCAACTTCTCCCCGACTCCCCAACTATTTCTACGGCGAGAAGGGGGTTGGGTAGGTCTTGCTTGATCAGCCGGTGGAAATCCCTAAGCGGGCCAGTCCCGGCGTCGAAATGTGCCGTAAATCGTCATAAAACTGTCTGAATCCATGATGTGACGCTGCCCGGGGGTAATTAAACTGGAATTTATAGTTTTGCGCGAGTTACCCCAGCTTCCCCCTTTGGTTTGCCAACGTCTCATCTTGACGATCGAAACCCGCGTTTTTGTTGGTGGTCGTGTCATATTTTTAGGAAAATTCTTGTAATAATGTTAGTTAACTCGTTCTGATAAAGATTTTCATTATAACAATGTTATACTTACTCGTATGCCTCGTTATTATTTTGAGTATGAAATGACTACAGTGGAACAGTACCTTAATTACGTCAACTTTTTCAACTTCCTCAGGATTTGGGCGCTAACCGACAGATCATAATAATTATATGAACTTATCATAATATGATAATTTCTTCTAAATTATTATTAGTTTATTAGCGTTTTTTTAACCACGAATATACACGATTTCCCGAAAAACTAGGTTGATCCAACTTAATTTACATCATCAAACTAAACTCTAATTTCTCAAGCGCTCACCTCACATCACCCCAAAAGCGTCCTGCTTTAAATCGCAATTCTTTTCAAAGAAATATGTCCGTATGTCCTCGGCTAAATCTCAGGAACCCAGATTTAGTGGCATGCAAATCCGAGGGATGCCGCGTGGAACATAATTAGCGTCGGGCTGTTATGCCCACAGCCCACAGTTCCACACCCCAGTTGTGGGAGGTATGGCAGGATAGATTACGAAGACATTACACGACTTAGTGATGGCAGATGAGGTACTAAGTTAAACTTTATTGTGAAGATCTTGCGTAATTTCTTAGAGGTTTTTTTTTGTCTTTTCATTATTTAAAATTTTCTTTCAAACATTGTAGGTATTGAAACTAATTTCAGGGGATGGAAAGCAGGATGTAAGTAGGTACTTACGGTGTAGTGTAAAGTTGTAAAATTAAATACAGGGATATTCATAGTGAAATTATTCATTTTGGTTTGAATGCTAACCATAATTTTAACTTCACATGCAGTGTTTCGTTTTGGCAATATGTGTGTAATGACTTTCTAGTCAAACGATTTTTGTATAAAGCTTTTTATCAAACCCTGACAACTTTTATCAGCAGCTTAATAAAATGATACCAAATAAGTGTCATAATGACCAAAACCTACCCACAATAATTATGCAACAGGCGTATATAATGCTTGGTAATGACTGCCGCAGGAGCAGCACAATATATCTAACGAAATACATCTCAGTTCCACCCAAAAAGACGAACTCCGCTGCAATCACCGCCCGCCACTAAAACTTGATGACAGTATTCACAATAACCCTTGTTTTAAGCAGAATAGCGCTTTAAACGTAATATTAAAGGTATTAAGTGCATACGCGTAGCATATTCGCAGTACGGAGCAATTAGATGTATAAATAAATTCGTTTAACAACCGACAGATGGCGCTAACGCGTACGCCATCTTGGGCGATATTCATAGGTGATCTAATTAGGCCACTGTTTAGTATTGTTTATTTTTGTTTGGTATTAACATTTAGCTTTGCTGTGTTTAAAGGGTTGTTATCTTAATAAATGTGGGTAGTTAAGTGCTTAATTATGGGGTGCATAAGGGAGTCTAAAGAATTGCGAATCGAATGACATTTAAATTAAATTGATCCATAATAATGTCACATCCGGCTGCAGTTAACTGTCATTTCATAAATCTATGATTAAAAAAAACGTAGTTACATAAATCTTATAAAATCACTTTGCAACTTTTTCTAAATTACTAAAAATAACATAAACAATAAGACAAATAGATAAATCAATCCAAGCACCTGAACCTCCACCTAATCTTTATTCAACTTTATGTGCCCCTTAATCGTATCTAACGAAAAATTACCCCAAGCGACTAATAACGTTAGTCAGCAAAATAATCAAGTAAATAGAAAAAGACAAAAGCAATGGCGAATAGGAATCTGCAATAACAATAGCTGCTGTAACTAAACTCCTACACATTAGGCCCCTAATTTCCAATTAGCAAGCAGGTAGCGTAAAAAGACGCCATTAGTAGACGCTTCCCGATTTTCTGTTGGGGTTGCTAGCTTTTGGAAGAGAAATATCGGATGAATGCATTTGGGAAAACGAATTGAATAAATAGGTACAATCTTCATCTATTGCTTTGTAGTTATTTTCAATGAGTTTTTTCTTTCGTTAGTAAAGAAACCCTAAATTTAGACACTTACACATAATACCTGCAATATATTACTGAGTATTTTTAAAAGTTAAATGTATGAACAATTTATAACTGCAAGAACGTTAACAGTCAACCCTTTCACAAAAAAATACAACAAAGAAACACCGAAAATCCGGGAAAATCATTGACATGGCAGCACTGATTCCCGCCAAAAGGTCGCCGGGCGCCATCTTGCGGGTCACGTGGTCCGTTCGGATACACGCGTGCGAATTATTGTCCAACGTTGCATATGTGATGTTGTTTATTGAATTAATTTTGGTCATTCTGATTTTCGGAACGGTTTTCCCGTTTCAGAGATGCCATTTTGTTTTGTCTTCGTTTGGGGAGTTAAGTATTGGCATCTTAGTTGTTAATTTTAGTGACTGTAGGAGGAATATTGTGGGGTTTACCTACATAATACCTTGGCATTTAGTGGAGCAATCAGCACGTTAATCGAATGCGTTGATAAATACCCTATGCCAACTTTGACAGGTTTTAAGGTAATATTTTGATGAATCTAGGCCTAAGTTTAAAAACAGTCAACCTTTTTTCTATATGAACCTGAAACAAAATACCTTCATTTCATATCTTTTATTACAAAATAAAGACCGCAGATTTACCGCGTACCCGTTACGAACTAACCAGACACCCATACTTTAACGATATTGCAATCGCAAAAACTCGCGGGGACATCACATTTACAGTAATTAGAAAAGTTTGATACATTTTGAGAAAGGAGAATTAGTATTTTGTGGCTTTACTCGTTTTGTACAAGCTATAAAAGCCGTTAACTGGAAGTAACAACCGCTCCGAGGTGGGTTCCACCGTGATGTTAACTTTTAGTTAGGAATATTAAAAAGTGACACGTCATGTCTCTGAGCTGCTGGCGTTAATAATAAGCCTCTCTATTGCAGGGTGCTTATTTCTCAGTATATAACATATAACCTACTAGAATTGGAGTGCATCATCAGCAGTAGCAGCCAGTGACCTGACCTTAAATTTTAGCTGAAATGAAATCTACGAATTGCATCTTCATTGAAAATCGTATCTTAACGGTCCAATCAATATCTCGCCAACCCATTGCTTGCCAACGGCAATAATTTAACTAGATAATCATCAAAATAATCAAGCACAACTAATCAACTCCTGGAACCAGTGATTCACCTCTCAAAAACGCTTTCATTTTCATTCAAAATTTACAAACACACCCCCATAAACGGACGTTAACCAAAAGCGGTGCAACTCTCCCTCAAAGCCTAAACAGTGAAAAGTTACGTCCATAGTTTGAAAAGCAACGCTAGTGACGGTGTCGGACCAAATCAGAATGTTTTATTCTTAACGGCTACACGAGTTAATTGCTTAAACCCTCGTCCATCCCTAGTTTTAAACGACAATTTATTTCGGTTATCGTCGACGTTATTGTACAGGATGTTGGTTATGATGGGGTTGGTTACGTGGATGTGGGCATTATCTTGATTTTCGTGCTTGAGAGGATGCGTTGAAGTTTCCGAGAAAAAAGCTCAGACTTTTATTAAAACAGCGGACCTTTTTCTTTGTACCAAATAGGTGAGCCTTCCAATTGCACTAAAATTAAATGTCAACGAACATACTATCCATTGTTCAGATATATCTATCACATCTGTTAGGCAAAACCTCCAGAACACCTAATTTCAAAATGCTATTTAAAAATGTCAGCGTTCTTTTCATTCACATGTTAACCAAGTAAGCCTAAGTTTAAGTTACCTTAAATTACTTTTATCTTTTTCTCTTCATTGTACGAATGCTACACAAATTACATTCTTATCAATCAAACCCCCGAAACTGAAACAAAGCGCTATCTCCTCCATCATATTTCCCTACATCACCCTGTATACGTAAACATGAGGGGTATAAAATTAAATTTATATGACAAACTATTGTTTAAAATTCAAATTGTACGTGTGAAATCTTGCCCGCCCTTAATTGTATTGACCAAAAGTCCCTCTCACGAATTACTGAGGGCAGAAAGGGTAGTCCACTTCGTTCGTGTGAGGAAACAATAATATGACGATCGTGGAACAATAATGGCGTATGTCAAAAACACTATTTAAAGTATATAGAAAAGAATAAGAAGTCCTTTTTTTTTTTTTTTTTTTTTTTGGGTGGGAAATCATCAAATGACCCCTCCCGCTCTGGGCGGAGCGGAAGGGAGTGTCAGACTCTTACTGACTAAAACCCACCCGTGTTCCTTCAGTTGCCTGTGCCAGGGGCCACGGTATCTCTTTCGAACAACCCGCGACCCTGGCGGGCATCGGCCCTAGCGGACCCCGTCAGTTGGTGCTGACATCTCCTTGAGGCGCGCGTGGAACACAACGCGCCGTCGACCCGGGCCTGGTCCTTACCGGGCGGCGAGCTGCCCATTGCTCGCCGCCCGCAAGCCCGCGCCTACGGTGGCCGGGAATCGGCTATCGACTCCCGACGCCCGGGGCGTCTCCTGCGGCGGCTGGGGGCGTGAGGGCGCAAGGATTGCCTCTCCCTCACGCGCTCCGCCTCCTCCTTCGCGAGCATCACTGCTTCGCAGAAGGAGGCGATAGCCTCCCATGCACTCTCGCTCCGAACCATGGCCCGGACTAGGGCCGGACGCGAGAGATCGCCGCCGCCGATCGCCGCCGTGAGGACACGGCGGTGCTCTGCCCAAGCTGGGCAGATCTCCACCGTATGCTCCACCGTGTCCTCCGGGCGATCCACACAATGGTGACACCCGGGCGTTTCCTCCCGCCTTATTCGGAACAGGAACCTCCCGAAGCAGCCGTGTCCGGTGAGGACCTGCGTTAGGCGGAAGGTGAGGACGCCGTGGCGCAGAATAAGAAGTCCTTAATGGTTTTTGACTTTGGACGAAATATTTCAAAATGAAAATCAAAAGTTATTTATTCAAACCAGGCTCAGAATCAGTACTTTTTGAACATCAAATCACGATAATCCCCCAAAATTTATAAACAGAAATCGGACTGCAATGTGACTTACTGGTATCTACTAATTGATCAGCTCAAATAATGTAGGTATGGCTCAGAGCAAAAAAAAAAAAACAAATTAAAATCAACATTGGCTTTGTCCGACTTGGGAATCCAACACTTTCAACAACGCGTAAAAACATCTGAATATGCAAGAAACATACCCCAAATATTTAAAACATAAACATTTCCTTAGTTTCCCTATTTGACTTACGCCCATATGGTTCTGAACAACATCCTGATGTAGAAATACTCTTCTACCCTCCTAATGGCTTTAATAAAGGTACGAATTTACGTCCCGCCATATTTATGATTTTGTTTCGATATATTTAATTAAAATTTTAGTGGCAGCCGTTTGAAATAACTGTTTCTTTGTAATTTTTGTTAATGTTATTGTTTAAATACGTTTTTGAATTGGCGTTTGGGTCGTTTTTATTATTGTCATTTTCAGTTAAAGTCATTTTGATTTTGGGTTATTGTAGATTTTGTTAGGATTAAAATTAGGCGCGGTTTTTGTTACGTTTTTAATGACGATTTTATATACATACTAGCAGCGACACGCGGTTTCACCCGCATACGTTTTAGTTTTAAGAATTCAAGTTATTTTTCCATTAATTCATGTGTTTACATTTTTGGCAATTAAATCGGCTAACGCAGATTATGTATTTTATACTTTGATCGTGATGTTTTTGTGCATTAATTTCGAAATATATTTATTTTAATTATGCAGGTAAATAAACTGCTTAGTAACAAGTAGAAAATTAAAAGCAATTAGTAAACTATGAATGTAGAAATAGGTATAATTAATAAGCAAGACTTTATTCTTAACCTAGAAGCGTTCATCGTTTGACCATTCCTAGACACACCTTAAATTTTCAAAAATAACCTGTTCGCAACCCCCCCAATTTCACCACCAAAATAATATTCACAAACGAAAATTCAAAACATGTCTTCCCTATCAATAATAGGCCACGTATTGCCAATAAATTGCACCGATGCTCCCGAAACAAGCGGCCATCGTAAAATCGATGCACTAGGTTCTTGAGTTACTGCGGGACGTACACACGAACATAAATATAACAGTAACTCATCGTGGCCGTTCGCTCCACCTGTTACAGTTAATAGATGTGCAGCGAACGGTCATCATGGGCACAACAGTTTCAATGGAGTTTATGGCTTATTTGAATGTGCAGGAAGATAGTATTAATTATTGGAGGTCGCTGCTTCAACGGAGGGTCACAAGTTCAATATCTCTTATCAGAAGTAAAATAGGTCATTTACTTTAGAATAGAATAAAATCAATCGATTCCAATCCGAATCGAAATCGAATCGGATTGGAATCGATTCATCTTAGAATCGCAAAAAGCCACAGGAAATCAGAAAATCTCTCTACTATAAGTAATAACATACAAATTAAACCCCAAATCCGTAACGTTCTTGCTAACAATTTGCCAATAAAAAGACCTAAATACGAGAGCAGTGGTGGCTCAGTGGTAACGGCTGCGACTTACGAGTAGGTTCGAACCCAGACAGGCGGTTTACTTTGTGTTAACTATTTCATCACCACTGCTTTCAAAATGGTGAAGGAAAAATATCGTTTGGATCCGGCATGTCCTAGAACCAAAAATTCGAAGACATGTGACATCTACCAACCCGCACTGGACCCTCGTGGTGGATTATGGCCCACTCCCTCTCACAGAAAGGAGGCCTGTGTCCCAGCAGTGGGAACATTATATAGGCTGATTAGGTTTTGCTTCTGATACTGAACTGACCCTCTGATGAAGCAACATCAGCGGGTCAGTTCAGTGTCTGTTTTCAGTTAAGGAAAATGCCATGTTCTTGGGTGGAAATGGTTTTGGATTCGTGAAAAGACCATTGGAAATCGTATAAATAACTTGCAAATCTGTAACCATTCGTGCTAACAATTTGCCAATAAAAACGCCTAAATATAGGAAGGGATTAGCGAGACTAATTTTTCGGTAGAAGAACTTCGGAATTCAGGTGCATACATAAGACAATCCTTACTTACTCCAATAGGTACAATACTATCCAGTAATGGTTCCCATCCGGTTGTTTACCGACTGTCCAACGGACGTGTCGTTACGGTAGATATTGTGCTACCCTAGTTTAGCAAATGAATACTCTGTAATTACCTATTGCGTAGGTATTCGTTTTGGGGTAAATAGGATCTTTTGTAGTCATCCGTGTTGTACCTATGATTTTTTCTTTAATAAGTAACTGTGCCAACTGAGTTACAAAGAATTTATGTAGTTTAAAATCTTGGAAGTACCTATCTATTCAGCATCGTGTCATATTAGGATAAGTACGAGTAAATGTTTATTCAACGACTTGGTAGCTCATCCACCGCTATATATACATAGCAACATAAACCATAAAAATGGTACGAAAAAAATGATTAAATACGCCAAATCATCCATAATCACGAGAATCACAATCAAAATTAAACCCTTCCATCAAAAAACAAATCGAAACAAATTAACGGATCCTTTAAAATCATCGCGCATTGAAAAGCGAATATTCAGACAATAAACAATGACACGTTGTCCCTCTACAACAGCAGATCAAACACATTTTCAATTCTCATCAAAAAAGTAAAGCGTTACGACATTCCTAATAAAAACCGCTCGCAATATTCGTTGTACTCACAGCAATATCGTAATGAACAGCCTGTATACACGGCGGCCATTTAATCTCGCACCTGTATCAGCCTGTATACTGGTGGTGTGTGTTATACTTGACCAGCGATTGGGTAAGTTTTTTTAGGGAAAGGAAGACTATTTTTATCAGGTCCAGAGCCTATCACAGTTCACTGCTAGACATATAGGCGTCTTCCAAGCCGAGCTTGATCAGTTACACTTAAAATTAAATAAGCAGTGGTAGCCTTCACAACACAAAAGGGAGTAGCAAACGACATACAACTTCCAAAAAACGATAGGAAAGACTTTCAGGAGATTACAGGACGGCAGCCGGTCGTAATTATTAAGAAAGATGTTTTATTTATTTGAGTACTTTAGCATGTAATGAAAGAGAACCTGATGATGACGTAGATGATTAGTTAAAGATTTCGCTCTGGTTCATAGGAACAATAGCGATAATTTTCTAGAAAAGAAGTCTGGTTCTTCTCTCTATTATTTTAACATAGCATCAGCAAACAGACCATTCTTTATCAACAGTTCATGTAAAAAAAAAAATACATCATCATCTGCCTAGCCTTCTCTCAACTATGTTGGGGTCGGCTTCTAGTCTAACTGGATGCAGCTGAATACATGGAGCGATTGCCTATCTGACCTCCACAACCCAGTTACTAGGTAATACGACACCTCTTGGTAAGACTGGTTGTCAGACTTTCGAGCTTCTCACTACCCGGTCAAAGATCGACAAATGACAGCCAGGACAAACGAAAAAAAAAATATGCAAAAAAATGGTGTCTTCACAATCATGACACCAATCCCACCCGCTGCAACCCATCCCTTGCGCCGGGTCCCGCTGACGGGTCGGTCGCTAAACGGTCGGCAGTTTGGTTGTCCTAAGCAAATAACCCGTGCCATCTGCGTAAGGGTGTTTCACATTAAAACATTGTTTAGCAATCCGACATGCGTCATTAGTGCGATCCGCTGACCCAGCTAATAACTGACACTGTGTTTTTTTACTTGATTACGTCACCTGTATTCTGTGAAAAGTCAAATAAAGAAATACTGCTTGGAATTCACAGCTTAACTATTTCAACTTTGTCTCTGGGATGGCAATGCATCTATGATTGTCTCTGAGATGACAATGCATCTCCAATACCTCTGAGATGGCAACGCAGCTGAGATGGCTATTGACGATAATTATCGACGATTATTTTTGGCTCCTAATGAGGATATTGTTGAGCTGAATAATTAGAAGTGGCAAAAAGCAGTCTTGAACTAAAGTAGGGTGTGGAGAAGTGATGTACCTACATAATATGTTCTTATTTAACCCGCTGCGAGACATACGCAGATAGAAAGAACTATGATGATGGAGTACTGTAACTCATTTGCAGGTGTCGGATGTCTGAATGACAATAAGTCCGAATATTTAATAACCAAAGCTGATCCCGATCCATTATAACTGTTCAGATCGGAAAACTTTGACCTCGTAAAAACCGAATCGATTTATTTAATACACTTCAAAACTCCAATACGAACGCATCCATTTTACATTTCTACCTTCTATATTCAAAAGTTGGCGTTATCTGTGCAATGTAACTTTCCCGCCAATCGCAATCGAACGTCAATGTCTGCGGTGAAGAAATTAAAAGTTTGTCAGTTGGCCTCGAGCGGTCGACGGCGCCGGTCGTTCTGCCAATAGTTTGATTACTGGAATGTCGGGAATCTGGATGGCTTTTATATACAGCTATGTTTATTTCTATTTAGTATTTCATAAAACAAAAGTTTGATTAGTAGTAGCCCACATTTTATTGATTGAGTTGTCAACATTGAGGTATGGTTATCAATCAAAGCACAACAACACACACAACAACAGCTTACTTATAAATATAATTTAGAATCTGTCATGAAATTATTTAAAATCACAAAATATGAATAAAATCATATCAATGACTATTAAATAGCTGTTTAAGTTGATCGATTGTATTATTTATAATACAGAATCCCACAGTCCGTCCAAAGCCTCAATTTTTTATTTTGCTATCTCACTTTCGTGCCAAGGCGATGACTCGCACAACTTATAATTTGATGAGGTCCCGCGGATCTTTTCGCAACTTTTCACGCAGCATGAATATTAAGGCTTCCCCTTTTTGGCGCCCACCGCGGGACCAGCTTATTATTTCTTTCGTTAATGTCGACAGATTATTTTTTTGAATTTTGTTTATATTTCGTTTTGTAATGGGCCAGTAAAATATGCTCCTTTATAATGTAATAAGTTGAGATTCTGTCTTAGACTTGAAACAACTGCGTAGGTAATACTGAGCTATGTTATATTGGAAGAAAACCGTGAAACGTTTTTTGGAAACAAAAACCGTTATTGATCTAATGTTTTTATTGTTACAGTATTCAAGGAGGAACAATCATTCAATAATTAGTGGCTTGGCTATAAAAACTACCTACGACCAGCTTTTTATGTGACATGGCAACAAAATCATCTTTGTAAAGAAACAGCAAAATTACACGAATCTCGTAATTTTTCTCCTACTCTCACATAAGTTTGACGCCATGTTGCCCCTCGGAGAAATCACGGCGCACCGATATGAGAGCCTAATTGAACATATCTGAAGACGCGGGATTAATTGAACCACGATGAGGTTTAAAATTGTACTTAGTTTGTTTGAACTTTTTTTTTTTTTTCGTAGTGAGATTCAATTAAACTTATATTAATGGGAGGAACAATACATAATATAAGAAATAAATAAGTATTTTCAAAAATTATAGAACATTGGTTTCTGTTTGCAAGGACCAATTTCGATAAAGAAAAGCGAAGTGAGCTTTACTAGAAAAAAGGTGGGCTCCATAATTATTTTTCCTTCATTTCCCAGCTAACATGGTTATTAGTTGAATATTTTGTGTATTCTACCCGCAAAATACTAAGTTTTGTATATTTTAGTTGGTTGAGAAAAATTGGTTCACGAGGTTGGGCTATGAAGCCAACGTTGGTTATTTTCGGTAAAAAAAATTATAATCCTCTAAATACCGACTAATTCGGGAGATATGAATGAGTGCTGTAATAATTTTGTAGGAGTAGCTAGTAGTTTTTTATATATTTTTTAATCAAGGTTTCATCTTCTAAATTGGGAACCTTAGCGTACTGTCGTAACTCCTGTTTTCTCTAGACTACTTGCATTACATAAATAATCCTGCATGAATCGTAATCACTTTATCTAATTCCTGTTCTAAACTGCACAATCTCTTTCTTCGTGGCCTCACAAATAAAAGGGCTTGCGAGTCTCCATCAAACGGTAGGCGAGCCCCAGAGAAATCAGCGGAGTCCATATGTGCCGCTGTTAATTAGGCTGGCTTCGTAAATATTGCTTGTATCGCCGCGAATAATTAAAATATTGAGGAAAAACGTCTTGCTTGCTTCCTCGTGTTTTGGTTCCAATTATTTCCGATGAAATTGTGGTTTGATTCAACTTACTGTTACAATCAATATCTTGTAACGAAAGAAAATTTAATCTCTTGGCTTATCTTAGGTTTTTTTTTTATGATTGGTAGTTTAGCTTCAGGGAAGACGGTGGCACAGTGGTCACGTGCTGCCGTGCATAGCGAGGCTCAGGGGAGGCCCCTTTACAGTCTCCCCAGGGATGTGCCTTTCCGGAATTGGTCTTTTAAGAGGAACCGGGACCAGCCCTATGTGCTGATGGTGATCACCGGGATTGTTTTAGAGAGGTAAAAATCCCACACTCCCCGACCTCCTTCCCCGGAGGTCGGGAGCCTTTTGAAGGTTTCCCCCCGAAAACAAAAAAAAAAAAAGGTCCAAGCTAGAGAGGTTTGCCAGCGAGTCATGGAGCGCAGTATCCTGGGGGTTCGAATTTCTGACCGTATAAAGAACACAATACTGCGCGCCAAAACCAAGATAACAGACGTTATCCAAAAAGCCGCTAAACTTAAGTGGGACTGGGTTGGACATGTTTGCCGCATGTCAGATGACAATTGGGCTAAGAGAACCACTGATTGGGTCCCACTAAACGCACAAAAAAAAAATGCTCTAAGATACGCTAGACCGCGTAGGTATGAAACAGCAGATTTTTTTTGATAAACGACGTATACTTTCAACGCAGGGGGTTCAGAGTCATAATTATGCTATATTCCATGGTAACAGGTGGTTCTGCATCCATGTTATTGTCACCCTGCATGTAAGCATGAGATTTGTCAGAAAATTAGCAGATCACAAACTTGGACAGACTTTCAGAACCCGCGGATCACAACACCAGTTTACCTAATGGGATTTTCCAGTTAGTTTCTTGGAAATAAGGTCCTTATACCAAGAAATGTTCATGTTCTCACTTAAGGGAACAGTAGGCAGTTCAAACAGGTATGTTATCATCAGTTCACCAGTCCAGTTTACCTATTCTTTAGACTGGAAATTCTACCGGCAACGAAAAAGCAACCAGTACGGTATATTTTGCAACTGGCAACATAGAAGCAACGTGCTCTATGGTACGCTAACTGGCTATTAAATACTTACAGAAAAACCTGCCGAGAATCGTATTCGAAACTTGAAATCTGTTTAAAAAAGGAACGTTCTGTCAAAGCTAGAAACGGTTAGCAATAAAGGCGCGCTCTGATTGGTCGGCGAGGTGGTAGACGGAGGGTGCATTTGCACAAAGGTACAGAAATATGTGACCGGTGCTAAACATTAACGATTATAGTCGCCAAGTCACGTCTAATTGCGAAAGTGGATGGGATCATGCAGAAGTGTGTGTAAAAGTCTTGTTCTGATTTTAAGCTGGCACGGTAAAAAATGCACTTTCACCAGCTACACATGTTTTGACTGCCCTGTTAGGCCGCCAACGCAACTGCAAAGCGTGGGTTCGATTCCTAGGTCCGGCAACGTGCTAATTGGGTTTTTCCGTTATGGAATTCTTAGTAACTGCTCGGGGTTGGAATTTGGCCATATGATACCCCCCGTGGCTCTGGAAGGACGTTCCGTGTCGGATTGCCGTTTGGGCATCTGTGAGTTTCTGCTGAGATTGGCCGTTATTGCCGAACCAAAAAAAAAAACAGTGAAACTCCGGGAGTGCCGACAGAAATGAAAACTTGAACAATTACGTGCGTATTTTTTTAATCGTCTTATAAATAAAACATGCGCGGTGTCGGTTACGGTAACAGTGTCGCGAGTTCAATGGTTTTTTCCCATCTCAAAAATGCCCAACGCGCCTAAAGAAGTTTTCAGCTCAAAAAAGAAATAAGTTGAGGACAATTTTTGAGTTATTCCGGTCTGATCCCCTGAACCCCGCCCCTCCTGGATCCCTATAGGTGTTTAGCCACTGAAACTTGTTGTAAAAGCATCCATGCAGCAACCTAGAATAACTTAGAAGATTTTAGAACTCTTCCGCTAAAACTGCATCATTTTCGCTTCCCCTGCATAGAAAACTGCACACTCTAACATAACACCGTCCATGCTAATTGTAAGCGCGCGTTATCGCGAGACAAACGTGCTGGCTCCGCAACGCATAATCGTTACCACTTTTTCGTTTCGGGAAATTAGCGCCTTTTTGCATTGTCTCGTCCCCGATAGAGACTGTTGTGTATCGCCATTGCCATTGCTTTGTTCTTTGTTCCTTTTACTATTGCCGTACGTAATTGGGACTGAGTATAATTGACTTGACTTTTTGCGATGGTGTTGTTTTGAAGAGGATGCTGTTATTGTAGTGATTTAAGGTGCCACTAGTCGATATTTTTTCCATACAAATTTCGGGAGAGTATTAATCGACCGTTTGACATTGTGCATCTTAAGTTAAACATGATATCGTTTTGTCTTATTATTAATGTTATCTGTACGGCAACAGAATAGTAAAATAAAAAGCCATTAAAAAGTTATGAGCCTACAAAGATTCGTTTTTCTTGCTCAGTTATCGAAGAGTTCAATATATTTTATTTGTAATTGATTTATGCATAAAACTCGATTTTCCGAAGCATTTTTCGATTTTTTTTACGCAATGGTTGAAGAAATAAAAAGCGTAGCAGCATAATATTTTATGGTAAGCGATGATGGTGCACGCTTTTATAAAAGAATCTAGTCCATTTACTCGAGAATTGAAGAGTCCCAGGTTATAAGTAGCCATAAAAAAACATAAACTCTGACAAGCAGTTTAACACAACGAAATCTTAGAAAAAGACAACTCATCAGCACTTCCCAAGTCAAAAGACAATATGACAGCGGGATATGGGAGCGGGAACCATTCTTTCACCCCACCATCTTTCCGCAGAAAATGGCGTATACAGTAGGAGGGGCGATCAGTCTCTATAAACATAGAAGACTAACCTATTAACTCAATACTCGAAGAATCCCAAGTCAAAGCTATTGGAAAATACAGACTCCAGCTAGCAGTTCAATCTTTAGCAGTTGTGCAACTAAAATTGCTCAATTCTTGACAATTTCTATACAAACTTGGTGTTGCTGTAAACTGCTCCAGGGCGGCTGAGACGTCACCAATTGCCAAGAATTGCGAAATTAATTGCCCATGTAAGAAAAATCCAACTTATCAACACTTAATACAGTAATATATTTAGTCAATAGGTACTCGGAGAATCTCAGGTCAATGCTATCGGAAAACACAGACTTTCTTAAGCTAGTTCTACTTCTTAGCAGTGCACAGTGGTGCATTATCATGGGCAACTAAAATTGCTCAACTCTATACAGTCTTGGTGTTGCCGTAAATTGCTCCATGTTGCTGAGACGTCCTATTCAACACAGTTGCACAATTAATTGCGCGCCTTAAGAAAAAGACAACACATCAGCAATTCCCAAGTCAAATGGCTCTACGACAGCCGAATTCCCTCGCCAATCATTCTTTCTCCCCGCCATCTTTCCGCAGACAAATGGCGTATACAGTAGGAGAGGCGATCAGTCTGTGTAATTAACATTCCACCTCACCTCGACCTCGGCTCGGCGTCAAGACGCGCGAATTAAACCGATATCACTTCGCCACTTATTGACGGGAGGATCGCGGTGGAGTAGTGGAGTTGGGTAGGTTATTTTATGTTTTAGGACGTTTTAAAAATACTAGGTTTAGTATGGAAAAACGAATGTTATGTTTTTGCTAGGGGTTATTTTCGTTTAAAAGGTTTGGTGACGGCCTGAGAGTTTTTCTTGTTGTTCAGTTGTTCTTCTTGTGTTGGCACGAGCTAATACTAATTAACCTGTTCATAATGTAGTAAGATCAGCCAATGACTATCAATCAGATACCTACAGTTCTTATCTATGAAACTCAGAAAGTACTCGTAGTATATAGGTAAAAGCCCAAGCAAGGATCTTGTCAAGAACATGACTAACAAAAATGTTGGTTTAAAAAAACTCTTGAATTTGGTTATTATATTTTGAAAAGTTTTTCTTGCATTTTCTATAATGATCCTTCTAACTCTAGATAGTAACCTAATACAATTTCCTCATCTGCTCCAGTACTGCACTACGAGGCTATGCTTGGCGCGTTCGCGAGACGAGCGTTCGACAGGCTCCGTTACCGAATCGACACAGGCATCCTACACATTACACTGTGTTCGACTGTTGAATGCGAGAGCTGAGAATATTTTTTTTTTCTTATCTAGAAAATAAATTAATTAAAGCTATGAAATTAAAATACCTACCTAAATAAGAAACCTGCTGTTCGGTAATCGGATTCTGATACAAAGCATTTTTTTTTTAAACAAAAACAAAAATTTGTTCCAAATAATAGTCACAGTACAAGTAACTTTTGTAGAATGGAATTTCCCTGTGACTACCTAAGTGAGATTGATGGTCAGATTTTACAAAATGGGTAATTGACACAGTGGTGTGGTTGTGGAGGTCAGATAGGCAGTCACTCCATGTAAAATACTGGTATTCAGCTGCATCCGGTTAGACTGGAAGCCAACCCCAACATAGTTGGGAAAAGGCTAGGCAGATGATGATGGGTAGGTACCTACCACATCACTCTCGTATGGTTAGTTTATTGAGTGACAATAAAAAACCTACTTATACAGTGAGAAGTCTTTAACTTGTAATGATATTTTTTTACCGTACCGTATTTGCGTAACACACAATCAATCAATCAATAGTCAATTATTCAAATTAGGCCAAGAATCAGCACTTTTCGAACGTCAGAATCACAACTTGAACTTTTTAAAGAATATTGCTAATCCATTGCCGCATAATGTTTGAAAAAATTGTCTGCTTAACAACGTAAATAACGTAATGAAACTGATAGTATGTTAGCGCTCTGTATGTGATAGTGTGAAATACCCCGGTGTTTGTGCTTTCGCAAATAATAGTATGTCTACTGAAGAGACAAATTCTGTTGAAATCGCTTTTAGTTACGTGGGTTCTCTTCGTTGTCTCTCTATTATTTCTTAAACTTTTTTATTTTATTTCAAATACCGCATCCTTTCTCCGCGAACAGCCTGTAACCCTGTCTATATTAATGTGGCCAATTTGTAGGAGGGCGCGATCACCTCATTTGTCGGGAGTGGCGGGCTACGCAAAACAAGTAGCTTCACTGTGTTGCCAGATCTAAGACAATCGTTTTCCAAGAAAACTTGTAATTTTGTTTATGGAAATTCTTCGTTAATTTTTTCATAGTTACTGCCATATTTTTTTCTTTAGGCGCTTTGGGCATTTTTGAGATGGGAAAAAACCATTGAACTCGCACCACTGTTACCGTAAGCGACACCGCGCGTGTTTTGATTATAAGACGATTCAAAAACTACCCGCTTCGGATGTGTTCGGCTGTCCTCGGGATGTACTCGGTTTTAATGTATATCCGATATGCCAGTGAGTAATGGCAAAGTATTCTGTTTGTGTTTTGTTTTCATTTCTGTCGGCACTCCCGGAGTGCCACTGTTTTTTTGCCTCAGAACAATATTGCTGTGAACCTGTTAACAGAGATGCATTTTAGTTCTTCCAGATTGTTTCTTAATTAGCAATGTTTTGTTTTAGTTGGTATATTATTGGGAATTATTCCGTTCTGATCCCCTAAACCCCCCCTCCACCCCCCTCCTCGATCCCCTGCTTGTTCGTCTTCTGTTTTAATCTCTGTCATATACACTATAAACTTTCTCATTCCGGTTTGATTGGCGTGTGCTAGCTAACATAATGGCAAATAATGTAGGTAAGTATCGTTCTGTGTTTCGTCATGTTAATTACTTACTATTGTATAGCATCAAGTTCTTCTAACTGAACAGACAGCTGTGCTGCTGGGGAGATTTTTCGCCACTTCTTCTCCCCAGCGAAAGCACGAAGTGGTGAAGGGCGGACGTTTTGGGGGACTGTCTTTTGTCATTTTTAAGTTCAAAAGTGCTGATTATCAGCCTAGTTTGAATAAATGACCTTTAAATGATTCCTGTAGTACCTTCAGCAGACATCTTACACAAATATCATTTGCCTTTCTAACGAGTTACCAATAGTTAGGTAAAAGTATTCAAGAGAGCTGTGGTGGCCAAGTGGTAACGGCCGCGACTGAGAGCAGTGGTGGCCAAGTGGTAACGGCCGCGACTTACGAGTTGTAGGTAGTAGGTTCGAACCCAAACAGGCGCTTTACTTTGTGTAAATTATTTCATCACCACTGCTCTCAAAACGGTGAAGGAAAACATCGTGAGGAAACCGGCATGTCCTAGAACCAAAAATTCGAAGACGTGTGACGTCTGCCAATCCGCACTGGGCCCGCGTGGTGGATTACGGCCCACTCCCTCTCACCGAGAGGAGGCCTGTGTCCCAGCAGTGGGAAAATTATAGGCTGATTATGGTATGGTATGGTATTCAAGAAATAAAAGATGAAAACTGTTGAAAAGTAAGCCCTTACACATTAACGACCTAAAACTAGTAAGCTACTCTAAAACAAACAAAAAAGCCTCTAAAACAAAGGTCTCTCCGTAAGCTTACAACCCAGCATTATTTGGTACACGAACACTTGTTAATCGGTAACTAATTACTGTTTAATTAAAGAACGAAACGTTAACGCAGTCCGTTTGTAAGACTACCCTCGTTTTAACACGAGCGTACTGTGAACTTTACAGATCGGTAGATTATTAGCAAACGGAATTTTACAATGAATATTTAGCTTCTTGGGAACACTGAAAAACGTAACTGTTGACAAGAGAAAGAAATGTATTTTTCTTGTTGAAAGAAAGAAAGAAAAATTGGCCAAGTGCGAGTCGGACTCGCACACGAAGGGTTCCGTACCACAAGGCAAAAACGCCGAAAAAAACACGTTTGTTGTATGGGAGCCCCCCTTAAATATTTAGTTTATTCTGTTTTTAGTATTTGCTGTTATAGCGGCAACAGAAATATATCATGTGTGAAAATTTCAACTGTCTAGCTATCACGGTTCATGAGATACAGCCTGGTGAGTGGTGACAGACGGACAGAGGAGTCTTAGTAATAGGGTCCCGTTTTTACCCTTTGGGTACGGAACCCTCAAAAATATTTATTGTGACTCGAACAGAAAGATCACAAACTAATCTAAACACAGTTATATAAAAAATAAAACAATTAGAAAAATTATTACAGAAAGTCCTATAAGAAGCCAAAAGGCTCCTATCTGAAGCATGAAGAATTTTATGTTTTAAATGTCGCAGATCAGATCAATGTGTTTTCATTTGTATTTACTGCTTATTTCTTTCAGTGTACAATGTCCGCGTTGCTGACCCTGCCATCCTGTATACGCTAGATGGGGTCGAATGTACATGTCGAATGTAATGTCACGCAATATCCAAGGATTCTGTTAATAAAAAATACAGATCTCATAAGAAATGTGTCTGTTAAGGTACAACTAGAAAAAATAAAAAGTCAAACTTTACACAATTGACATTAGCATTAGCTTATCTGCTTTCCATGGTAACACAGGATACCTGACACAACACAAACACAAAATCCAAAACGCTCCTGAACTCTCAAACTTAATCAAAACGAGAGTCAACATCAGTATTATCTTAATCTGAACAAATTTTAGCGACACAAAGCGCGATCCGATAGTGATACAACTTCGTTAAAGCAACAGAACTCATTTATTCACCTCAATACAACGTGTTCCTGATAAAATCTAAATAACTTCGACGATCTCATATTATTAAAAGGCCCAAAATGTCGATAGGTGAAGGAGGTAGACAATTTGGAAAGGGTTCGTGGTTGGGACTGAATGAGTTTTGGGCTTTCTTGCCCTGTCAAAAATGAGATGTCTCGAAAAAATGCTACATTTATTTTGCTGTCAGGTACTATTTGCAACATTATGTATTTGTCAAAGACTAACATAATCTATATAATTATATAAAAGAAAGTCGTGTTAGTTACTATTTATAACTCAAGAACGGCTGAATCGATTTGGCTGAAAATTGGTGGGGAGGTAGCTTAGAACCAGGAGACGGACATAGGATACTTTTTTTTTTTTTTTTTTTTTAAGAGGACTAGGGTAGCGGTAGGGTAGGGTAAGGGGTAGGACACCACGCGAACGAAGTAGCGCCGGGCAGCTAGAAATAATTTATATGGCAAAACAACGTTTTCCGGGTCAGCTAGTGTATTTATATTATATAAGTGTAGTAAGTAGGTATTACATAATTAATTACCTAAACATTACGCCAACAACGAACAATATGAAAGATTTTATCGAATATTTGTTACATTTTCACGACAGGTGCTGTATAGTAGATTTTGTAAGTTTTTTTATAGTTTTATTTTTATAGATTGTCGCCTGTCACATGTCGCGGGGCGCCTGGCGCTGTCGGTTTTATTAGATAGGCCCCAGTTCGAAAAGTCTTCAACGACTTAAAGAAAGAATTGGTGTCAAAGAGAACTGGATATAATGAATTAATTGTGGCGGGTGAATTAACACCACACTTTCGTTTAGAACTACCTGAATATATTCTGGTAGCTGAATATAATCTACATTGTATAACAAATAAATAAACCTTCATACGTAGAATAAAGATTTTCTAGCTAGGTTTTCTTTAAACTTTCGTTCCTTGATTTCGGAGTCAAAAAAATGTCTAAAAAACAATGTGATCTATATTCTGCCACTTCCAGTTTTCTCAACATCTTCAAGGTCCTTATTTTAGAAGGTATCGAATAGTCCCAGTTAATCCAGCGCGATATGAGCGACCAACAAAGAGATCGCCGATATAGTCCGCGACTGACAAGAATAGACCTGGGAATGTCTAGAGAGTAAGTCAAAATCAACCTAGGCTACTACCTTCTCAGAGTAGTCTTACTCTGAGAAGGTAGTAGCCTAGGTTGATTTAAATATTGTATCTGCTTAGATACTGGCAATATATGTTAACTTAATTCACGGACTGTCGTATTTAACAAAATACTTTCGTAGGGAGATGGCCTGAAACACAGGTTTAAATAAACCTAGATCAGGCAACGCACTAGATTACCTTCAGAGTTTTATTTTTGACAGTAATCACATATTTCTCATACCATAGTCTATCCAGATTTTTATAATCCTATTATAGGCCTAGAGAGCCTTAAGAGGAGATGCTTTCTGACCCGTCATACATTACCATCCCGTCATATATTGTGTTCCTACTATGTATACTGATTTTACTATTATAACCTTCAGAGTCATGTGCTTCAGGTAACCTAAATAATCCTAAACACCTAACTCGATTATGGTGTGACGTTGTTTGAAACTTTATCGCCCGTTATGTCCCGTGAAAGGTATGTATAGGTATTGAAAATCCATACTTCTAAAAAAATATAAATATGCGAAAGTGTGTCTGTCTGTCTGTCTGTCTGTCTGCGGTTCACGCTTAAACCGCTGAACCGATTTAGATGAAATTTGGTATAGAGATAGTTTGAGTCCCGGGAAAGGACATAGGGTAGTTTTTATCCCGATGTTCCCACAGGATCGAAACTTACGCGCGTTAAGCCGCGGGGCTCTGCTAGTTTCTAATAATTTGGTTTTGTTAAATGTCTTCAATACCTATATTTTATAATCAATTTTTAATAATATCTAGAACCTGCCTTCTCTAAAGCTCTGTCAATCGAAGATCTTTATCATTCAGAGCCGTTAACGTCGAGTTTTGGAACAAATTCCATTCGAATAGAAACTTGTCGGCACAATGAGAAACACCTTGCTAATATCCAAGAGGGGACCATCCCCCCCTAACCCCTTGATCGAGTTCGATCGATTAACCCTTTAGTTACTCTCGTAGGGAATTAAAAACGGTGAGTTTGTTTTCGTCTTAGAGGGAAGGTGTCTTGGAGGCCCGGTTGTTACGGAGATGGTAAAGTAAACTAAATGAGTTATTTTTTAAGCAAAGAAATGGTAGGTAGCAGCGATAATATCACACTAATATTATAAAGGCGAAAGTTTGTGAGTGGGGGTGTGTGTGTGTGTTTATGTTTGTTAATTCTTTACGCTCAAACGGCTAGACCAATTTTGATAAAATTTTGTATGGAGGTAGCTGACACACTGGGTTAACATGTATGCTACTTTTTATCCCAATATTCCCACGGGATCGAAAATTACGCGCGTTAAGCCGCGGGGCGCAGCTAGTTTTATAATAAACTAGCACTATCCGGCAAACGTTGTTTTGCCATATAAATTATTTCTAGCTGCCCGGCGCTATCGTTCGCGTGGTGTCCTACCCTACCCCTACCCTACTCCTACCCTACTCCTACACTACTCCTACCCTACTCCTACCCTACTCCTACACTACTCCTACCCTACTCCTACCCTACTTCTAACCTACTCCTACCCTACTCCTACACTACTCCTACCCAACTCCTACCCTACTCCTGCACTACTCCTACCCAACTCCTACCTATAAACCTCACGGAGCCCGAGACCTTTCCAACGAATGCAAAACCGTGGAAATCGGTTCGTGCGTTCTGGAGTTATAGCGTCAGGAAGGAAAACCCGACTTATTTTTATACAGTAGATATGTAATAGATAGAAATGTGGTCAAAAGGAATAATTTTTTGGAGATCTGCCATGGGCTTGTTTATTTAGAACACTACAAAAGAGGAAGAAGAATAATAATTATGTTCAATTTCATTAATTTTACTTGATGGAGTTGTCTTGTTGTCTGCGACAGCGAATGGTGTTAGCGTTGCCAAGTTCTGGGCCAAATAGGAAATTAACATCGACACGCTATGAAGAAGATTAAGAGATGTAACTCGAAACCTACTGAGAAATGTCTGCGCCACCTTCATTAAGGGGCTTACATGACCTAAAGCGCGGTCACTGTCGGACTGCATAGAAAAGAAAAAGAAGCGCGATGACAGCCCTGGTAATTTATTGCAAAATATGAAGCAATTATTTAATTACAAAAAATCTATTGCTTGGACAAAAAATTTAAAACACTAGTGTTTTAGTATGTTGCTTGTATGATTGTATGTATATTAGTATGGTTTTTTATTGTAAAAATAAAGTTTTTAGAGGTGTCTTCATGATTTTTTTCTATCGTATCAAATTAGTTGTTATGTTTTCAACACACTATCTACCTAGCATATATCCTGAAGAATATCATATATTTTTTCTGATTTTATTTACTGTAGTCAATCATATACTTTTATTGTTTCTAAAATTTGCGTTTTTTGTGTTTAGGTCCTGTAATCCCCTTAAGTAACCTTAATAAGTTTATTAAATAATCACCTCACACATCAGGTCCACTCGAAACCAGCGACAGGCACTAGTTGTCTGGCATTTTTTCTGAACTGGGCCTTTTTGGTGCAGCCGTGAAGCTCACTTTCCTGTAAATTTCTTACATCGGACTTTACACTTTCTATTTGATTTTTATTTGTTGCTATCAGGGGGTCTAAAAAGGCCACTTTGGCAGAGTCATAAAAGGATAACATTATGAATCATAATGGACAGTTAAGATAACCGTATCAAATCCCATTGGTGAAGGATTTTTCAGTTTTTTATTTTGTGTGTGCTAAAATACCAATCAATCCAATCCAAATCCAATCCCAATCTCTTTGATTATGCCTACGTAGTGCAGCGAAAAAAATAAAAACACGGACTGTCATCGTCATATTATGATTCATAATGATTGTTATCCTTTTATGATTCTGCCAAAGTGGCCTTTTTAGGCCCCCTGGTGTATGTATCTGGTGTGTTGTGCGTCTTTTAGTCTGTGCTAATTATATGTATTTTCTTTCAATAAGTCATTGAAAATACAGTTCCTGGACGTTTTCCCCTGTTATCAGAGCCAGGAACTTTCAGTTTCCAAACCCCGATAACATCAACTTGTAACATTACACACATAGGCCATCCCAATCCGCTTACAATGACATCCCAACACCAGTGTCACAGCGGAACTCGGTCTGCTAGTCAAACATGAAACAATGCAGCCGTTTGCGTAGGAGCACAACTTTATACGTAACACAAGAGTTATAGTTCAACTTGTAGCCTTCATATTGTTTACCTTGTCGTGCGAACGTTTACCAATGCTAAGTGATTAAGAATACTCGTTGAGAATAGGAGTGCGGTGGAGTCGGTGTTGTATTTGGTAAGGAGTCTATGAAATATTGCGACTCATAGTATCTGATATTTCTCTACTGAGTACTATAAGCATGTGCTATGTGTTATTAGCTCGTACATACAGTCACACTATGACGAAAAGATAATTCAATCAGAAAGGTCAGAATGGTCAGGTAGTGGTGAAAATTGTCTCTGCTTCTAGCAGAAACAATTTCCGTGAAGCTAACGGATAGTTGAAGAGTTGAAACCCATTTAAATAATGCCTGCAATTCTTAATTTTATTATCACAAGTTATTATCACTAACAACAATAATGCACATGACATACTCAACAGTATTAAAAACTGATTGACATTCAATTTAATTAAATCGTTTTTTTTTAGTTTTAAGATTTATTAAGTACATTTAATTACTTTTTAAACTCGATAAAAACCTAACGTTTCTCTACGGTGAAATCCAGACACCGAAATGACATGGGAGACAGTTAAAATAACAATGTACTTACAAATAACCCTTTCAAAGATCAAAAACTAGACGACAAACCTTAACCTTTGTTTCAACAGCGGCTCCACCCCACCCCATATCCCCCACTTACGCCGAACTACACAAGATACAGTTCTCTACTCAAATTCCAAGTGTTCTCTAACTTAAACTGAAATAACTTATGAGAATCGGCCGATCGCCTTTGTCGTAAGCTAGAAGGCAATTATCATTAATTATTATTAAATGTGACATTTTAGTGATAAACGGTTGGCCGATAACTTGGGCAAATAACTCAAGTTGGGGTGGATGGGTCGAAAGTACCCGCGGTGTTCACTGTTTGATTTGCTATTAGATTTGAGGGTTCAGTTTCGTTTGTTTGATTTCTAGTGGTTTGGTAACGATTTTTGGTGTTTAGACAGATAATTTTGTAGGAGGATAAAAGGTCGGGTAGTTTTTCAACTAATTGGTAGTGATGTAAGCACTAAGTAGCTATTAGCTGAAAATTTACCCGAAGATTTTTTAGTTTTTTTGTCTAGGTTGCACTGGATTTTACTGAAATGAATTGTTTATTTATCCTTTATATAGGATATCGAAATCACTTTTACATGTCATATTACAACAAAACAATACGCCAGTGGGATTCGATATTTCCTATCTGACGGGGTAGTCAAAAGAAATGACGAAACAAAGTTATGAGACGATAGTAAGTGTGACCCTTACACTTACTATCGTCTCATAACTTTTATTCCTACTAATAGTTTTATTGGCAGTTGCTATGTCGACGTTAACAGGATTCGATGTGGTTCTCTGGATTATAAGACACTACCTTGTCTACCCTGGATGATGAAAAAAACGTTATGGGGATTATGATTTATGTCAAGACCAGATAGCCGGCAACGTTATCTGGATTGCTAGTTAAATGTAATTTTTCGACGACGCGACTCAGTCATATATCTCTGTGATAACCCATCTAGGATATTGATGATATATTGGCGTCTGTTAAGCGTGATGAAAGAAGATGTAACTCCAAAAAGTAAAGTGGAGCTACCTCGGCGGACCGCAAGCAGGTTGTGGAGCTATGTCGCAAACTATGCTCCACCTCCTATGCCTGCCCTCTGTGTTCCAAAACTTGCAGTCAAAGTGACCTCTGCGCTACCACCGACGACGCCGTGGAAGTGGTGAAGTTTTGTGACAACAAGATCTGAGAAATGTCGTGCCAGCGACACGAAGAAGAAGAAGCTTGATGATTATTAAAATTTTCATTAAACTGTCATTTCAGAGATTTTCGGCCATACGCCAGACTTGTGCTCCGGCGGTTAAATCTTTTTTTTTATTGCTAAATGGGCCCGCTCTTGACCTCCATCACGCCTGATGGAAAGCGATGGATGAGATCTATGATGGAACGAGCGTGCCCAGAAGATGCCTAAGGCACTGAAACTTCCACGCATCGACGAAACAAAGCAACCTGCTTGACGCTGGATTCCGGTGGGAGGGTGTCGCAAACCAGGCGGGCGTTAGCCCTACCATCGCAAGGGAAGAATTGGCCAGTCAAATAAGCTGTTGGGTTTGACTGTCCAGGATGCGCCGAGCGCTCGGTTTAGTTGAGTAACTGGCGGAACAAACTGTGCTACACGAGGACGCTTCTTCATGCATCCCCCAAAATGAACCTTTCTGGTTATTTTACCCTAGGCCTGATGGTACGCCAGAATCTTTACCCTACCAGAAGCAATAACACAATGATGGCACGACTCTTCATACCCATCGTAGATGGCATTTCGGTAAAGTATAGCCACTTAACTCCGTCAAATAAATTTATTTTCACATAAATTCCTCTGTTATTAATCTTATCCGTGCTGTGCGCACATTTGTTACTTTTATTGTTACTTCATATGGAATACTGTGATAGTTATCCTAATATTCTGTATGGTGGAATGGAACCGGTATATACAGCTATTCAAATATTGAAATCAAGACTTAAATAACATTTATTTAGTACAGTGGTTGCGATTGCTTACACGTGTACATATTATTTACACAAAAAGTTTCATGGCGCTTTCAAAGCTTACTACTTACTCTCTGCCAAACTTCAAAATATATAATATTAGTTAGATATGCCAAAAAGAGAAAATTTCTTTTGCATTTTTTATACTAGGTACCTACTCTGCCGGACTTTTGGCTAAGTAATACCAGCCACACATAAAGTCAAATAATATCAGATTAGGTTTCCGCGGTTGGTCCGTGGATGGGTGACTATTTTTACATACCAAAAGCACGTTAAGCCGTTGGTCCCGGCTGTCATTCGTGGATCTTTGACAGCCGTTACGGGTCGTCAGAAGCCCGAAAGTCTGACAACCAGTCTTACCAATGCCCTGGGGTTGTGGAGGTCAGATAGGCAGTCGCTATATGTAAAATACAGGTATTCAGCTGCATCCGATTAGACTGGAAGCCAACCCAACATAGTTGGGAAAAGGCTAGGCAAATGAAGTACCTACTCTGCCGTAGTGAAGACGCGTTAATCATTAGAAGTCATCTTCTTAAACAAATCAACAAATATTCAAAACTGCATGACTAAACTGTGGGAAAAATGTCATTGTTTTTTTTTTTTTTTAATTTGGAATGGGTTTGCTCTTGACTCTAGTCTAGGTCAGAGGTGACAGAGACAAAGTCGACGATGGAGTGAGCTTACCCAGAAGAAGCCTGTTCACTCTTACTTTGAAGATTCAGGTTGTATGCGCTCGGAAACACAGACGCAGGAAGAGAGTTCCACTTTTCCACGATTCCGCTATCGATTAAGGTTTGTGGTGCCGTTCAGGACTCTGCTTTACCACTGACGGTACCCGTGGCCCCTTTAAACTATGATGCATAACTTTCATCAGAACTACCATATTCAGCACTATAACCGCACAATAAATCGACGCACCTTGACTACTTATCGATCTCAGCTTTACCCGGGTAATCATAATAAATAATGGCAAATACTCGGCAAATTCGTACATTAACCAGTTCGCGTCGCTTGCCCTGAGTTATAACGTCTACCCGACATTTAGGCCAACCAGCGGCATTAGCATTAATTTAAAATATTATTTATAGTTTGAAGCGTTATACTGATGGGGATGCTCGAAAGGATGGAGGTGACAAGAGTAATTTTTTCATACCCACATTAAGAAAAAACTCCACTTGAATTTTAAAATTGTTTTATTCAAAAGAATCTGCTAGTTTGGCTTGCAATTAAAAACAAAACGATTAATAACTCAACTTGATATTGCTGTGTATTGCAAGTCTGCTATCTTGATGGTATTCAACAAAATAAGCTTTGTAAAATAATCCGTCAATGATTTTTAATCTTTGTCAACAATAAGACTTTGGATCAATATCAGTTCTGCCAATATAATTATAAAACTCGAAAGTAAAAATGTCTCAAGTGAATTTCACTGGCTACTGATCCTAATTTGCCTAGCCTTTTCCCAACTATTTTGGGGTCGGCTTCCAGTCTAACCGGTCGCAGATAAATACCAGTATTAAACATGGAACGATTGCCTATCTGACCTCAACAACCCAGTTACTGGGTAACACGATACCCCTGAGTAAGACTGGTTGACTTAACTTGTTTTGGAACAACATTAATTGCTATCGCCATGCTAAAAAGGAGATAGCAATACTGCTGCAGAAATAAGGATGGAGGCAGCACGTTTCCAGAGAAAATCAGTCAGTTTAGAAGAAATATTAGTAGGTATTTTACCATCTCCAAAAACACAAGATTCTTGAAATCTTTCCTCCACCGCACCGTTGTGCTCACAAATTTTCGTAGCTCAACATTGGTGCTGTGTTGATGATCTCGTTAAGGGTAAGATGACACCAAATGACCGTAATTATACCGAGTTAAGGGGCAGTAATCGCGTCGGGGCCGTGTTTTTGGCGAATTCGCAGAGCGTCGTGTTTCATTGTTTATGAAAGTTTTTTATTTTTATTGTTATTGCTGGTGCTAGTGCCTTTAATTGGTATCAATTTAATGGTGTTTGAAAAGTTTTGGATGTAGGATGGCAGCTGCGTGTTACGATTAATTAATTAATTCTGTTAATTTTTAGGCTAGGTCTTACATCTCGTTTCATCTTACATACTCCGCATCAAGCTCAGCTCAAACGGCTCGACCAATTTTGATAAAATATTGTATGGAGGAAGCTGACACCCTGGATTAACATATAGGTTACTTTTTATCCCGATATTCTTACGGGATCGACATTTACGCGGGTGAAACCGCGGGGCGCAGCTACTTTTTAATAAAACTACAGAATTGTTTGCAACACGTTTATTTCAAAAGTACAATACCTACAGTACGCGTCTGATTAAATAGCGCTAGCAGTCTTTTTTTGTTATCTAGTCTACAATTATAACAGTCAAAATTATTCATAAATGATATAGTCTTGAGTTAAAATCTACAGACTTCAGTCAGTTTAAAAAAAAAATCTGATTCTACCTAGTTAAATAACTCACTTCAAACACACAAAACATATTTTTGAGCCCAGTATTACTCACAAAACATGTATGTTGGTATTAATTTTCATACATTGTGGTACCCTTCTCTGTTGGACTCGTATGGACACGAGCGCCATGTTTGAGTCCCCGACCGGACATATTTAAGCTATTTTATTTATTTTGAGATACAAAAGGCCTTATCGGCGGATATATAGCTTAACAGCGTGTTCGGATTCGGGTACTTTATTATGGATAATTATCATATAGGAAATAATAATTATGAAAGAGTTATCTGTATTATTGTTGTTTTTGTCTAAACGAATATAAACTTATAAAGATATGGAAAGCTTGAAGATTTACGATTGTCAAGCAAACAAACGTTCAAAAATCATCTCGAAAATATTAGTTTCCTAAATCGATTTTAATAGCATTGCCAATTTAATTATTCGTAGTACTTACGTAATTATAATTAACAGACTCAAAATTAATATTGGCTGGTTGTTAGTCGGAATGTTGAGAGTTACACCTACGAAGAGTTTCTGTTCCAATGTAGTTTCATAATCAACCACTAATAAGCGAATTGCGAATTGCCACAGTTTGTTTCTGTATTATCCAAAGGTTGACTGGTAGAAAATGCCCAAGTATGACATTAAATCCGCCTCTGTATATTTGTGTGCATAAAGTATTGAATAAATAAATTACTCGACTAAACACGTGAGAAAGCACTATTAAGAACGTTTACGACATACGGCATTTCATACAAACTTTCAAGCCCTTGTTTTTCTAAATGAATGAACCGATTTTAATTAAACTTCATACGCAGCAGGATACAATTAAAGGTCTAAAAAGTTACTTAAGAACATTTCGAAATATTTTATTTAAAAAAAGATAACTGGAAATCTCTGTTTCTATGCAAAATTTAAAATAGGTCTAATTTGGCTGTAACACTATTTTTCGAAAATGTAAATGAAAATATTATATATATAAGGATTATATAAGGATAACAACTGAATATTTCAACACAAAATGCCCGCAAAAAAACTGAAAATATAATAATATTCCCAGCATCCTAATCTGAACATCAGGACCCCCGTGACATCCTCTCAATAAACAAGGCTTCTCATAGTTGCCCGCGTTATCTGACTTTGATGGGACGGTCGGCGGGTAGTTTTAAAACGTGCGCAAACACCGGTAGTTGTAAATAATTATGGGCTTTTGTAGTTTTTGCCCAGCGATTATGCGTAATGACCGGGCCTGGATACATTTTGAGATAGTTACCAGTTTTATTTACGTTGTAAAGTTTTGTTTTGTGCTGTGTATTTTGTTTGGTAAATTGTAATCGGTTTTGTATGTAATGTTTGTTTAGTTCATTTAATTAATGAAGGTGGAGTAATTGGGTTGGTTTGTTTTTGGTCTGAAATGAAATGTAAATGTACCTAAGTAGTAATGTTTTAAAGATAAATTATGAAATGGATAAGGTAAATGAAAAAATGAGAGCTCCAAATAGATATACCTGTGATTGTCAAGGATAATAAGTACGAGTAGGTAGGCGACTTTTACACTGGTGGCAAAATCGTTCTGCTTATGAGTGAAACGAAAAGACAACAGCTTTGCTTTGTTAGAAGCTCTTTTTAGGGTTTCGTACCCAAAGGGTTAAAGCGGGACCCTATTACTAAGACTCCACTGTCCTTATGTCCGTCTGTCACCAGGCTGTATCTCATGAACTGTGATAGCTAGACATTTGAAATTTTCACAGATGATGTTATTTGTTGCCGCTATAACAACAAATACTAAAAACAGAATAAAGTAAATATTTAAGGGGGCTCCCATACAACCAACTTTGTTTTTTTCGGCGTTTTTGCCTTATGGTACGAAACCCTTCGTGTGCAAGTCCGACTCGCACTTGGCCTTTTTGACATTGATAAAGATTGCTGCTCCATGTTTCAAATAAATACCTAAATAATATTTGATTATAAAACATCATAATAAAGTTAGTAAATTAGATGTTTCAAATCAATATTGTGATTAATAAACACGAGTTGCGGGTAGAATCTAACAATGTTGTGTCTACGCCAATGCTACGCCGTAGCACACATTCGTAGCCGTAGCAGGCCGGCGCGGCGCTACGATCGGGATCGCATTAATATTCCCATTTTTTATTAACTAGGTAACTTTTTAAATGGTATTTCTATTTCTATCAATGTTTAACCTACATCTGTTTTGTATACAAAACTAATATTTACATATTTGAAATGAAATAAAGTAGGTATAACATCATGTCTTTCATTTTTGTTGGGTTTTATACTTTTCTAATCATTTCCGATTTTCCGATATAGTTTGGTTTAAAGTTGATGTGAAAGAAACACTAAAATATTGTCACTAATGCTGAGATTTTTATAAGATTTATTTTCTTGTTTGCCTACACACGCATTCAGTAAATTTTTATACATCAACTTTCAATAAAAATAATACGAAATTGCGCAAAAAAATCAAATCAAATCCATCCAAAAAACCCATACGCTGTGCATCAGGCCTTGTCCCTAAGGACAGGTTCATACTTCCGATACCAAAGGCTATAACATAAACATGGGGTACACTATTAAAACTTGGACTCGTTTTGTAAGCCAAAATATTATACGGAGTACCTTCCTTCTATCTCGATGCGTTAGGGCTGCCAGAGCATTTACATTTTTATTTCAACGTAAAGGAGATATGTTTGTAAAATGTTATCTGGTTCAGAACAAGATAGTTTCTTGTCAGTTTATTGCTATTGTGCTCAGGTTTGGATTGGAAAATGGACTACGATTGTCTGGATTGTGTTTTTGTTTTAGTTTTGGGTTTAATTGGGGGGGATTTGTTGTGTAGTTATTTGTTTTACACTTTGAGGGACACTAAACGCCCATAGGCGTAATAGAAATAAAACGTCTGTAGTGTCTCATAATAATATACATAAATATGTTTGAAAACTTAGGTGAAGTGAGCGTGGAGTGAGCTGTCAATAGTGTCTATTCCCAGCAAAAACAAACTCACTTCACCTAAGTTTTCACAGTGAGATTTTTACAGAATCGACCGGCTGTTCATCTGTACAGGGGTAGAAGGTTTCTAGTTTCTTTCTCTTTTTAATGACTAACATTAGTTATATGCAAAATTTTTGTTACTGACAACCTTGCCTTGCTTATGGACTTTTTTGTCTAAGATAAATTATTTTTTATTTTATTATAATCAGCGTATAATGTTCCCACTGCTGGGACACTGGCCTCCTCTCTGTAAGAGGGAGAGTCTCGTTCAGTCCCTTTTAACCTATTGCTCTAAGACGCTATAAACTAAGATGAAGAAAATATTGAGAGCTTCTACCTCACCATGTTATAATGGTCTGATAGCCTTCATCACGCAATGTGCAAGAATGGACATGATTGTGAGCAATGCTTAAACCTTTACTGAAAGATTGAGGGTTTTTATAATGCAGTTGGAATAAATTCAGGTTAATATTAATTTGTAGCAGGTCTTATTTCTGTTGTCGTAGCTTACCGTAATACTTTCTGCATTTCTGGTTGTTGTTTGGCTAACGTCCACCTTTGTTTGACCATTGCATATTTGATGGTTTCTCGCATTTTTGAAGGGGTACAATTTAAATGCTCATCAAAATAATTTTTGAACCTACTAAAATGGGTAAAATGCTCACCAAATCTTGTGTCCCTGAAAAAATAACATTAATACCCAAATTAAAAAATATTCGCGATGCAAGAGCAAGCGAAGGGCACCCCGAGGTTAGGTTTGGTTAGGTTACTTTAAACCCTTTACACTGAAATAGGATCGTCGACATAGGATGTGGCATAACATAAAAAGGAAAATAGGTTCATTTCTACAATACTTTATGAAACACAATTTGGTGAGCATTTATCCATTCTGGTCGGTATTTCAAATTTTTTGGTAGTAAAATAGGTACTTTTCTGGTAGGCGTTTAAAAACAAGCCTTTTTGAAGGTCATGCATTGCACGATTCACGAACATTTCTTGTCTTATCTTTTACCGCTATAGGAAAGCACCAGTGTATCTAACTTTTTTTTCATCAATTCCCTCGGATTTCCCGGCAGCCCTACGCGGCCGGCCACAGTCCGGCAGTCCGGCGGCTGTCTCATAAACATGCCCCCTGTATCAGCGCGTAATCTGCCGGATTTGTCGATCAGGCCGGCTATCCACTGCCCAGATTTGTACGGGGCTTTGCCGCCGATACGGCACATACATTTTGCTTTTCTTCTTCAATGTTTATGTGGCTGGTCAGGTGGAAGGCTCTAGTTTGTTTACGGGAACATCATTTGTTTTTGTTTTTATTGGCGGGTGCTGATTGAAGGGGGTTGGGGGGGTTTGTAATTATGGGTGTAGGTACTGTATTTCGTGTGGTTTACTTTTTGTTGTTGTTCATGCATTTTATATAAGACATGAGTAGCTATGAGCTAGCATATTAGATATAGCTATACCTGATTATCAGACTAGAAGGATATAAAATAACTAAATGAATTTCTTTTGTTTATCGTATTTCCTATAAACTCGGTCATAAGTTTGATCTTGAATTAATTATTATAAGCTCTCGGGTTGTGTTTGAAATTACAATAAGATAAACTTGGATGAGTTGAGTGGGAAACATTGGCTGTAAAACATTTTTCTTCTTTAGATGAGCTACATACAAGAATCAACAGATTTTTATTTTCTATGTTTGTGACATAATATTTAGTTTGTGTCTTTCTGTGCGAGACCTAATAAATCATTTTTCTTTCTTTCCATAATGTGCAGACGCCAGCACATCAACCTACTACAATCTGTCAAATTTGTTTAATAGATTTTCAACTTTATAGCTAAAGCATAAAGTTCAAAGTTGATTGGGAAAATTTGACAGTTTCCGGTAGGTTGATGTGCTGGCGTCTGTACATAACAGTGTATTTGCGAATTATCTACTGATAATCCCATCTATACTAATATTATAAATGCGAAAGTTTGTCTGTCTGTTACCTCTTCACGCTTAAACCGCAGAACCGATTTAGATGAAATTTGGTATAGAGATAGTTGGAGTCCCAGGAATGGACATGGGATACTTTTTATCCCGACATTCCCACGGAATCGACACTTATGCGGGTGAAACCGCGGGACACTGCTATAAATACTGGTATATAATTATGTCTGTTCATGTCAATAGCAAATTGGATGAGTTTTGAAACTATTATCTTTGGACCACCAGTCGTTAGACTTTTCCACTTCAAAAACAACATCTGATCCAGATATCAACCTACAAAAATATTTCCGTTTCTAAAAATAGCTGCTCGTCTTAACAAGTGTCGTGAATATTGATAAGTATTGACTCCGGTGCGATGGCGCGGAGGTAATCAGATCGACGCCGTACTTTTGACGGACTATTTATATCTGGATCTGAATCATCATCTGCCTGCCTTTTCCCAACTATGTTGGGGTCGGCTTCCAGTCTAATCGGATGCAGTTGAATACCAGTATTTTACATGGAGCGACTGCCTATCTGATCTCCACAACCCAGTTAATGGGTAATACGATACCCCCGGGTAAGACTGGTTTCAGACTTTCGGGCTTCTGACTACCCGTAACGACTGTCAAAGATCCACGAATGACAGCCGGGATCAACGGCTTAACGTGCTTTCCGAGGCACGGAGGGGTCTCGGTATGTAAAGATGGTCACCCATCCACAGACCAACCGCGGCAAGCGTAGCTTAACCTGATCGATCGACCTGTGCGGCTGTTATTATTTAGCCACACCCCTCATATCTGGATCTGAGAATAACTCGGGGTTTGTGAAAAAAAAAAGTTATAAAAGAGTTTGGTATTTTTGGCGTGGGGGTACTAGTGTACTTGTCAATTTTATTAAAGTACTAGCTGACACGACAGACGTTGTCCTGTTTTTGATTCGAAAGACACGTGGCGCCATCTATTATCATAATAACGTTATTGTGGTTTTCCTCGGGAACAGCACTTTTTTTGGGATGAATTACCTTTCATCCCAAAATAAAGTCCCTATCTCCGTTTCTGTACACCTGACAACGTAATGCAAAATTTCAGGATGATCGGTTCAGTGGTTTAGGCGTGAAAAGGTAACAAACAAACAATCTTACTTTCGCAAATATAATAGTTAAAGGATACTGGATCTATTTGAAAATCGGTGTCAGTGTTTGCATTATGTTAATAAAAAAATAAAAATAAATAAATAAATGTTAAACGAACTGAAATTCTCGGAAAAACGACATGAATTGTAGTTTTTCCGAGAATTTCAGTTCTACAGGGATAATGGAGTACCTACCTGTCTTTTAAATCCTTGAAGTAAAATTATAGCACAATTGAATATTATTTCTCTCTGAGATTATATGCGATTGCTTTCCGATAAAATATTAATAAGAACTATTTTTTTCAAAAAATGGCCATTCACGGATAACTTTCTTTTAAACGTGTCGGATTCTTCGGACTGAATGTCTCATGCCTTTGCCCAGCTGCGGAACATTAATACAGCTCGGTATAATATTACTAACACACATAATGTATTTTATTTTTCGTAAGCTTTAAACTTCACCTTTTTTCGTCAGTAATTTTTTTTGTTAGTTTTTTTTTTAATTTTCTCTTTTTACAACTTGACAAATATCGTTTATCTGCCATAAAGTATTACGTTTACACCTTGAATACTTTCACCTTTTAAATCTAAAACAAAACAACATTGACAACATCATCTACCTACTTTTAGAACCGATGAAACAACTGCAATTCCTACACCCATTCTCACACATCTCACTGACAATTGTAAATTAATACGTCCCAACGACCAGGCCTCGTAAATCGGCCGTCTCAATTTACCGGCCCTGCGTATTGGCAAGACGGAGGCCTGGCGAGGCCAGTGGAGGCCTTTATTGATAGGCCGTTGTCGCCTTGAGATATTGCACGGCAATTTGTAGACGCTTGCAGGGTACAGAATTAGCGGTAATCAATTAATTGGACGGTTTTATGGGAAAAATTTGTTAATGGGGCTGTTGGTTTAAGTAATTGGTTTTTGAGTTGAAGTCGGGTTTTGAAGTGGTTCAATAAAATGATTGTAAATCTCTTGGTTGTTTATAGTTGTTAACACAGGAAAAAAGTAGAACTGACGACGATTCTTTTTCTGTTTTTTTTTCCAATTTAACATAAAGGTTAGTATGTAAGTACATAGTGGGGAATCATTAAACTGTGGCTGCTTCAGCTGACTGTGTTGAACCTGCAGAAAGGCTTCCAGCGGGCCACCGATTGCCATGGCACATCTGGAAATATCTTAACCTACTAAGAAGTCAGGTGGGCCGCTGCAAGCACAACTTGGTCAGGGGTACTCCGATGAGCTGCAGTGCGACTGTGGAGCCGTATTGCAAACTGTGTCCCACCTCTTGTCGTGCTCTTTGTGCACCTGTGACTGTGGAAGGCCTTTGCGAGGTCAACGATAACGCTGTCGAAGTGGCCGAATTCTGGTCTAAACCTAATTAAAATAATCAAACGGAATCATCATCGATAAGACGAAGAAGTACATGGTCACGCTGTGGGGGTATTGTTTTGTGGCGTGTATTTTACGTACTAGCAGCGCTCCGCGGTCTCACCCGCATAAGTGTCGATCCCGTGGGAATATCGGAATAAAAACCTATGTCCTTTCCCGGGACTCAAACTATCTCTATACCAAATTTCATCTAAATCGGTTTAGCAGTTTAAGCGTGAAGAGGTAACATACAGACAGACACACTTTCTTTATAATATTAGTATGGATTTATAATTACGGATACATTTTGTTGCTAGTAACACTAACATAAAACTGGGTTAGTCAATTAAATATTTAAAATAAGATATTCTCCTTGAATGTCTAGACGTTTTAAAGCGTGGCCTATAAAGTCCAAAGTGTTATCCAGAAATTTTAAAGGCGTGATCAAAGAGTACAGTAAAGTAAAGTGGTTAAATAGGCCAATCCTTATTTTTTCATTAAAAACGAACGAATGTTACCCCATAGGTAGATTCTATAATACTACTAACATGGACATTATTTTATACAAGAAACCTAAATCAAAGCATCAAATTCAATTTTATAATAAAAATGTAAAAAATATTATAATAAACATTTAATTATAATATTTACGATAATAGGGTGGGTGACCATCTTTCAGCAAAATAATACTGCACTTATTAATACCTACCTCGGTGAAACAACTTTTCCTTGATACTTCAAAGAAAAATTGTTTGCGCTTTCGTTTAAATTAATTGTCAAATAAACACGAATTCCATTCACACAAAAATTCCTCGCAATTTTTCACAAACCCGAACCAAACTGTATAATCCAAAACACAGCACCAATCATGCAATAACATTGTCAAATCCAGCCCCGGACAGGCGGCGGATTACTGCGTATTTACTGCAAATTAACCGCACAATTGATGGCCAATTGATCGTCTAATGTTCCCACATAGCCATTATATTAAATCAAACAGCTCTCGATGGTCTACCAAGTACCTGGACAAAGACCTATTGATTTAAGAGCTGTGTAGAGGCTGTTTACATAGATTGATGTCATCGGGAGATCTGTGCGTCTTAGGGCAGAGCGTTCGAATGGTCTAATCTCTCTTGGAAGGTGGACCATTGACCAGTGACAATTGAGCTGGGGTCTTGAATGCTGAGAATTTGGGCAGCGAGGAGCATTAAGTATAAGACAGTGTTTAGATTATAATAGCAATAGCAATGTAAATCTCACTTGACCATGGCTTCTTAAAACTTGCTTGTCCTGCAGTTGCTTTACCAGCCGTGTTATGCGTTGGAATAGTTAAAACGAAACCTTATTTTGAAATAGTCTGAAAACTGTGTCGGTATCTTCTTCCCAGACACAAACTCTAGCTAAACTTTAAAGCTATTTTACGAACAGATGCAATCTGAGAAGCGAAGCTCCCAAAACCAACTACAGAACAGAAACCAAAACTCATCCCTAAAAACAAAATCCCTTGGCATACAAAACGCCTAGTTGCACAAAGACAATAATTCGATAGTAAGCCCGCGCCGCGCCTCAGATCTCACCTGACTAACTGCCTCTAACCACCTCTAACCGCCGCGCGCCGGCACGGACCGGTTTAATCCGCCCGGAACCGGCGCAATCCGGTTCACAAACTTTGTTCTGTCATGCTTGCTTTGCGGTACACGCGCCGTGCCACTTGTCGTGTTGTCTGTAAACGATTTGTTAATGGATTCCGGTTATTGTGTTGCCCTTTTGTGTGTAATTGGCTGGAGTGATGAGTGTATTGGCGGTTTCGGAAATAAGAATATGTTTTTTCAGGATTCGTGTAACTGGATCATGATCATCAATAACAGCAATATAACAGTTTTTGTTAAATACCTACTTGTTGAAAGCTTCAGCCCCTTCATAAAATATTGTATTTTTTTGCAGCCACACATTTATCTCCTGTAATCTAACGGGAATCCTTCCAATATAAATTAATAATGTTAATAAACTCCCTAAGTCTTCCTTCTAAGACCCATCAAATAAAATATCGCCATAACACCCTTTTAGCTAAATGCCAGTCCACACCAAATGTCCCGAACGTCCCTGAATACTCCCAAATGTCAGAGAATGTCCCCAAATGTACCTGAATGTCCCGTAAAGATTGTTGCCGCGGGCTTAATGCTCCGTGCTGGCCGCGGCCCATTGCATCGCCGATATCTTTGTTGCCTTGCAAAGTTGGATGTAGGAGGAGATAGACAGACATTGGAAAGCATAAAGTAGCCTTAGGAACTGCGCAACTGCGTGTAGAACTGGGCTTGTTGCAATTTATTAAAAATATTTTGGAATGGTTCTTTGAACTGGACTAAATCGGGCGTGAGTTGACTGCTTTGCCATTGCATGTACAATATTTTTATGAGTAAAGTTTCACAAAATAACTTCTTATGTAAAAGAAAATACAATTTAAATTGAAGGATAATCTATTACTTAATCTTTAATTTGAAACGTTTTTCTCAGAACAATCTTCACATCAAATAACTTTGCACAAAGTTTAAATCGAGCCTAACCAGTATAAACCGGTTCAAACCGACGTAAACCAGTTTAAGGCGGTCTGAGCTAACTCACGGCGCTAAGTTTGTTTTGTCACTTGCTCCGTTTAATAGCAAGTTGGGCTCACACTCAAGGTACACAGTCTAATTGAATTGATTGTCTGGATTTGAGTGGGAATACCTGTAAGATATACGGGGAACTCCTTCAATGTGTAAACACATTTTTTACAGTTTTTTATTTTATTTTAAAATTAATCTTCATAGTAAATGGATTAGTGATTTTATAATATTTCTGTGTATGATTATACTTATAAATCGGTCCTTTGATATAAACGATAGGAACTTAATGTTTAGAACTTGAAAAATAAAACTGCCGTCAATGCCACCACGTACATATTTAGGTCATCACAAGAGAAAAAAATAGAAAGGCACGCTATGAAAAATTCAATTGTTTTACGATAAAAAAGAGTTTGTTGACAGGAGTGAACACAGTACCACTTGTTATTTTATCATTACTCCATTTCTTCCTATTCCACAACATCTGTCTCCATCAAAAAATCCACAAGTGAACTGAATTTGAATCGAAGCGCCACCGTCCAATAGTGAAATACAAGAAGTGATCATTAATCACTGCATTGTTGAACTGGGGTGACAACGAGTCAGCTTGTATTGTGGATTTGTTGACAGGGATCACGTCTGGACGTCAGCGGCCGTATTCTGGCCGTTTGATGTGGGTTCGTGTTTCTTTCGAATGTTGTGTGCGGTGGTGGGCTGATTTTGTGATATGTTGTCTTGTGCGAATAGTTTAAACTATTCTAAAATACATTCAAGTAGTAATTGTGTAAATTGTGTTGTTTCAAAATTGCAAACCTTTGTATTTATAAGTATTGTTTTTATTGCCATTTTCATGTAAATTTTCAGATTTACGTAACTATTTTTAAGTAACCAAGGATTTTATATGTTTTTAGAAAAAAAAAACTAATATAAATGAAAATAAATTTCATTTTAATTTCCTGTAAAAAGATATATTTCAACTTGACTTTTATAATGATTATTGCAAAAACGAAAAATAATATACAAGGTTAAATTTAAGTCGTTCTGGACCTCTTAAGGCGTCATTGTACTCATCATTATGAACAACTTTTACTATGGGACCAAACCTGAAACCGCGAAAAAAATATCAGCTGTTCCCTACATTTATGTTCGCATATCTCGTCAAAATGTAGGGACCAGCGGTTTTTTTTTTCGCGATTTAAACGTATTTAAACGTAAGGCGTAAACGTGTATATTGAAATTATCGTCTCCAGAATAAGTCTCCAAGCTCCTCACTCACAGTAGTGAACAATCGCGAATGAATGGAGTGGAGACAAAAGGCCGGCTCCTTTGTGCTAATGAAGAATGGTCACCCTTACCCCGTGTCGTGTTAGTGTGTTAGGCGTTAGATTAATATCGTGGCTAGTGCTCATTGGATGTAACAAAAATTAACGTTTAGTGATAAATCGTTCGGCTAATTGTTTAGGGATTGAGGTGCTAAAGATTTCGATGGATAGATTTTATATACCTAATTTTTATTTTTAAATTTGCAAAGAATAAAGTAATTAAATTAGCAAACATCATTTTTAACTAAGTACTAAGTACTTAATATAATTTCGCAAATTATATAACTGTCGTGTAGGAGATGTGCTGTGGGTTTTCACAGGAAATCAATGCTTTTTCCCAGAGAACTTAATCAGCAGAACTTTAGTATAGGAACTCGATTAACTTACATAGATGGAGTGGCCCGTGGCTAAATAATAACAGCCGCACAGGTACGCTTGCCGCGGTTGGTCTGGTGGACGGGTGGCCATCTTTACATACCGAGACCCCTCCGTGCATCGGAAAGCACGTTAAGCCGTTGGTCCCGGCTGTCATTCGTGGATCTTTGACAGTCGTTACGGGGACTCAGAAGCCCGAAAATCTGACAACCAGTCTTACCAAGGGGTATCATATTACCCAGTAATTGGGTTGTGGAGGTCAGATAGGCAGTCGGTCCATGTAAAATACTGGTATTCAGCTGCATCCGGTTAGACTGGAAGCCGACCCCAACATTGTTGGGAAAAGGCTGGGCAGATGAGGCAGATGATGAGATAGAATTCCTAAAAAGCTAGTTCAATTCTGAATCATTAAAATCCTTAAATGACGAAAACAACTTTTGAATACCAGACATTATCATTTTAACTTCCTCACAAAATACCATCCACCAATATTAGGATACTAAAATTACAACGAAAACAGACCAAAACATTTTCTTTGCGTGATTTCCAAAAGTCACAGGGACTTATCCCGTCAGGACATATCAGCGACGTTTTACGACGTCAAAAGTCTCGTCAGGATTACTAGTGACGTCGCGGCCGGCCCCTGTCCCGGACTGACAAGCCAGATGGACACCCTTATCTCTCACTAAAAGCATGTCTATTTTTAGTGTATATGTGTGTTTCTAATGTGTGTGCGAAGTTTCGTTGTGTGGTCAAAAATAAGTCGTTTTTATTTTAGAAAAAAATGTATTTAGCTCTTTTTTGCTTTCAAAGTAGACACAATGACTTTAATTAGTGACAAAGGACTTCTTTCTTTATACAACTCAAATCGGATATATTTAAATCGGGATTTATTCAAATGGGCATTCAACAATTATTACCCACAAAAAAGACGTAATTTTTACTTATATAAACGTATAATAAGTTCTGAGATGAAATGTTTATTTATGTAAGGGCTAATTATTAAATAGACAGGTAATTTTTATTCGTGGAATAAAATTGACGTCTGACAGATTATGTATGGAAAAACTGTCAAAAATTCAAAATTATTCCTCGGATAAAATTATCTGTCGATTGAAAAATCAGCCCTAAGTACATCTTATAAGCCTGACTGAAAATATTGTCGTGACTCACACGATAATATTTTCAAAAATAGATGGCGATTTCCTATCTGGCTGTTCCCTGAGAAGAAATGCCAAAACAAACTCAGAAATCATGGACATGCTATTAATATAATTTTAGGACTTTAAGAGATAAAGTCCTAAAATTATATTAATAGCATTTAATATAGTTTTAATATAATTTTAATAATTAATTTTAATTGAGAAGCACAGAACCGGTCGAAGTGGAAGTGCTTGGGGGAGGCCTATGTCCAGCAGTGGACGTCTTTTGGCTGAAATGATGATGATGATAATTTTATAATATTATTAAAATTATTATTTATATTAAAATATATAAATATATTTTTTATAATTTTTAATATATTTTTTTTGATTAATATAAATTTAGAACTTTATGAGATAAAGTCCTAAAATTATATTAATAGCATTTTATATGAGTCTAACAATGCAGGGTCATGTCTGGAAGGCCCCTTTGAGTTGACCAGTCCCAACAGGTGGGATGCATGCATCGGTCATCGTATAGCTCAACCATAATTATTGTAGGGAGCTCAACGATCCGTCACATGACGCTACCAGATCTGCAGAACATTTGCTTAGGCCATATACAAAATATTCAAAACCACCAGACAATTATAAAGCCATGTTTATCTTAAATATGACATACTGCAAGTAGATATGGAAACAATACGACAGAAAACAAGATGGCCGCTATTAAAAGAAGTTTCTCTGTGTGTACAGTCACGAGCACCAATATGTTAACACTTGGCAACTTTAAATTGCGATATTTTCACGAAATAATGAATGCAACGTTGAAATACGACACTTTACATATACCTATGGGTTTGAAAATACTATGTTCCTACTAATATAAAATTTAATTCAAAAATAAAGGAGAAAATCGACTTTGAATAAAGCCAAGTGTATACATACTTTTGCTCGTGACTGTACTTCCGACCACCACAACCTCGCTAACTAACCTAATTGATTTCAAAGAAAACACTAAGCCACTTAACTTCAATGGCTACCCGGCTAAAGAAACAAAAACCCACTCAAAGTGACAGATTGACACTAGGGTGTGTCACTTTGACTAATAGTGCCGACTGACCCACGACACTCGTAATTACAGACTCATTAATACTTAGGACACTATCAGTCACGCACTAGGGGTGGGTTTAAAAACAATGAAGTGGACACGGTTAGTGCTTAGGTTAAAACATGTATGTCCACTTGAAAATAGGGTCACCCTTTCTTGACGGATGCAATTCATTGTTAATAGTAATTAATAAGGCGGTTTGGCTTCTAAAGTGACAATAGAAACTTTGCCAGTAGCATGTTGTGCATAAGCTCTTTGGTGTAGAAGGGATTTGCATTTCTTACGAGCTGTGGTGGCCCAGTAGCAACCTAGCAACGACCCCGACTTATGAGTAATGGTCTTGGGTTCGAACCCAGGCAGGCGCTTTACTTTGTGTAAATAATTTCATCACCACTGCTTTTAAAACGGTGGAGGAAAACGTCGTGAGGAAACCGACATGTCCTAAAACTAACAGTTCGGTGACTTGTGACCTCTACCAGGCCTGTGTCTCAGCCGTGGGTAAATTATAGACTGATTATGCATTTCTTACTGATTTCAGGTTGATTAGATAGGTAACATTTCAGTATTCGCCTGTTTACGAAGAGTGGGTAATGACAAAGACAATATAATTCCAGTACTTCGATCACCATCATCTTCTGCTGCATTCGGTAAGACTGGAAGCCGACCCCAACATAGTTGGGAAAAGGCTAGGCAGATGATGATGATAATGACTCCGATCACCATAAGAATTCTTTGGCAAATTCCACACATTCACCCATTATTATGTTTTGGCCTAAAATGACTGTTAAGAAAACTATTTTCCCAATTAAGTACGTAGGAACTGGGAAAATAGTTTCATACCGCTGAGATCCTTAACTTTACAACCTTTTGATTGCCTGATTGTCTGCATCATTCACTGCTGCCTGCCTTACTAGCTTAAAGTTTAGATATTCTTGTAATGAAAGTTACAAAAAAATATATAACCCCTTTTTTTGTTCGGTGACCGCTACTGATGGCCAAAACATACTTAAACAAAGGCCACCCTGATGATGATCTACCCTCCCACATAATCGAACAGCCCACATAAATCAAAGAACTCGAGCACTGCACACAGTTGAGGTATAATTACAACGCACCATAAACATGCCAGGCTAACTCTGTCCCACGTGGCTGCACGGCGATACCCGCGCGGTAATAAGCGCGATAATATGGCGGTAATATACGGGGGAGGTGCTGAAATGTTACCTAGTGTAGGGGGTTGTGTCGTACTTTGGAATGGTGGGTGTGGAGCTTTTGGGTTTTGAAACAAAAGTGTAGTCGAAATATTACAAATTTTTTTTACTTAGCATACACTTTTCTGCCGACCTAAGGCCTCTCCTAAATCCTTCCAGATTTAGCGGTATCTACAACGCCACATGCGAACAACGCGTCATACTGACGTCACGCAAATCCTGCATCGCGCAAGCAGAGTTTACCGCGCAACTAGCATAGATACAACGGCTCGACATGAATCATCGGGCAGTTGCCCGCCAGACACAACACCCGTCTGGTCGGAGGATCCTCCCTTTTCTATGGAGGTTGAATGAACTTTACACCCTGTTCCTCATACCTCTATACAGACATCCTTTTCTAAAGCCACCTCGATCCAACCCTGGCGGTACGCGTCTAGGTCGTCTCGCTACCTCTTCCTGGGTCGGCCTCGGCGGCATCGTCAGTCCTCAGGCACCCACCGTGTGGATACTGTTGCCCAGCGGTCACTGTGCATGCGGCCGACGCGCCGACGACGTGACCTACCCAATCCCATTTCAGCAAAATTTCAATTTCATAATATAACTAGCTGACCCGGCGAACTTCGTACCGACATCGAAGTCAATGAATCCGTTCTCGAGATATCATCAAAAAAGCCGTCCCATACAGAATGTATGAGAAAATGAAATATCTTTTTTTTTTTTTTTTTTTACCATGTTTTAATAGTTATTCTGCTAATCGTGGTGGGGACAAATCCAACAAATCAAAGATCATAAAAATTGGTTCAGCCGTTCTTGAGTTATAAATGGTGTAACCAACCCGACTTTCTTTATCCATACTAATATTATAAATTCTAAAGTAACTCTGTCTGTCTGTCTGTTACCTTTTCACACCTAAACCACTGAACGGATTTAGATAAAATTGGGCAGAGAGATAGATTGCTTCCCGGGGAAGGACATAGGGTAATTTTTATCCTGATATACCCACGGGATCGACACTTATGCGGGTGAAACCGCGGGGCGCAGTTAGTTTATACATATATGTTTATGATAAAGTGTTTTTTTTCTGAAGTGTCACAAATGTTAGCAAAGAATAATGGTAAACATAAAGTGAGCGAAGGCGTTAAGAAGCAGCATTTGCCTTGCTATACAATAACAGGCGTTACTTTCACATGAAGCCAGTTAGAACCGGCAAGGTAATTGCGTAACACACTATCGGTAGCAATGGGTTTCATTTTGACAGTTCAACTGCATTCATTGCGTTATTTACGTTGTTGAGCAGACACATTTTTCGAAGATAAGGAGCAATGGATTAGCAATATTCTTCAGAATGATTCAAATTGAGATTAGTAGTGTGTTACGTAATTAGGGTACTGGCTGCATTATAGACAGCTTAGTTGCATCTACTACTAAGTATTGACCTCCTCCGTTTAAGGCCGATTCCTATAATTTACGCACCGATAATGGTTATAATCAAAGACCCTTGTATCTTTGCCAATAATGAAGCAAAGACCTTTGCATAGTAGACCCTTCCATATGAAAGTAGCTATCACAGGCAAAATTAGCTTACGAATCTTTTTATATGCCCAGTTTTGCAATAAAAAATGTAAGCAATACGATTTGTTTTTGTTCTAAAGGGACTGTGCATTACAGCCGCATCTCCCTATGGTGTGTTAATCGAACTGAGTTCTACCTCGCGATCTGTTGCCTGAGGTCTGATGGGATTCTGATTAACATACAAAATAATTGCGTATACAACTGCAGCATTTCGAAACAGGAAAGCAGACCCTTGAAATGATATCATGCTACAGTTACGATGATGTATTATGCATATAGGTAAGTTGAACCCCCAAACTTCTAAACCAAACCCCATTATGCAGTAAATTCAAAACTCGTCCCAATTATCTATCGGGGGGACGTAAATCAAAGTCCGAATGCACATAATCTTATCAATTTATGGTCCCAGTGTATCGAAACTTGGCCCCTTGCATGTGCAGGCGACAAACTGCTCAAGTTTGATAATAAATTAAAACCGCTGGATATTTAGTGTTGCGTTAGAGTTCTAGTGATGGGGCATGTGGTGCGCTGTATTGTGGTCGTTACTAGAATATGGCATTGTTTTAATAAAAATGTGTCTATATTTGAAGAAATTTGAAGTGAATGAAGTTTCGCACATAACATCACGCCTTTAACTCCCCTGGTTAGGCAGAGGTGTACCTTAGCAGTAAATTAAAAAGAAAAAAAAAATAAAGCTCTGCGAGTTGGCTTCGGCCCCTCGTACGCCTTCCAATGGACCGGGACCGCATGGTCCCGAAAATGTAAAATCAAAAAAATTATAATATTAAAAATATATACCTATGTTACTACTTCCCGTTTCCACCCCATACTTCCCGTGGGTGTCGTAAAAGGCGACTAAGGGTCGTACCGGAGAATGGGCAGCAGCGTTCTCTGTGCATTCCACCACCATACCATACTGCGATCGCCAACCCGCCTGCCAAGCGTGGCGATTATGGCAAACCCCCTCCCAAAATGACAAGCACAAAAAACACTTGGCCCCTAGTGCCCGGCGGCCTTTTTTAAGCACAGAACCGGTCATGATGAATTCGCCAGAAATAGGTAGGTGAACCTATCAAATTCACGAATCGAGGTACGTTAATTTAGATGCTTACTAATTTTTTGTTAATTACAATGGTAAAAAGTTTCAAGCAGACGATGTAGCAGAGAACAGCTGGTAGGTAATATGCTAGCTCATTTTCAACAAGAACCGTATTACGACCATCACTATCTGTAATAGATTCAGCTTGTATGTAAATGGATCGCAACAGTTCGACAATATCGTGCTATTAATTAATTAAATATGTTGTAACTATAACATGTGAGTACAATATTGTTATGTGAAATTATAATTAAAGAATTATTTAAGGCAAGGCCAGGAAATTACTTGTTCAACCACAATTTCACTGTCTTAAAAAAGTGATAACCAATCTGTTTGTCAAGGAATTATTAAAACCATTTTTTCTCAATACAAAAATAATAAGAAAGAAAGATTTATTTGCACTAAATATTATGCTTAAAGGATTTAAAACATAAAGCACATGCACACAATAAGAACTAGTACTTAAATAACGGTTTTATTATTATCCATGAAAATAATCACCTTCCACGATTGCTGACTTCTGGTACACTTTGTATAGAAATCGTAGGCAATTAATTAAAAGTCTGAACCCATACGTTCTTACAGATCAAGTCGGTTAGTCTCATCGTCGTCTTAATAAGTGACTGTGTTCACATGCCGCTAGTGTCAGCATTTATTGATGAGATAGACTTATCGTAGAACCTACTGGAAGTGTCCTCCAAAAATATTTCTATTATTTTATTGCAAGCTGCACTCACCACCACCACGCCACTGCATCGGAAGACGTAGCGTTGATAGGCCTGGAATGAAGGTAGACTGATGACCTGGTGAAGGCCGCAGAACCGGGTGATGGGAGAAGCACAGAACCGGTCGAAGTGGCGGTGCTTGGGGGAGGCCTATGTCCAGCAGTGGACGTCTTTCGGCTGAAACGATGATGATGATGATATTGCACTCTCTCTTTGCCTAGCCTTATCCCATGTCATTTGGGGTCGGCTCTCTTCGTCATTATTCGCGAGATGTTTCGGTTTTGGGTCGTCGAGACAATAACTTGGGCTGGCTTCAGGTCGTTGTTGACTACAGACACACAACTGAAAAGGCGTGTACGGGTCTTTCTTTCTTTGGACCTGAATGATGATGAAACTGCACTCTAAATTATATTTTTCTGAGGTTTTAAGTAGGCATCAAAACCAATGAATACAAGCATAAATTGTTTACAATCATCCTTTTAAGCAATTGGAGACTGGTAAGAAATTCATCAAAAAAGTTGACCTGACAAATAGTGGAGTCTGGACAAAGTTTAAGATCTCATCTTTTAGTTGCTAACATGTTGCTAAGTAGTTTTTCGGCTTGATGCCAATGTCTGTCTACTTCGTCGCACGTCTGGTAAGTAGCACAAAAGACAAAAAAAAAAAACAAAGGGTACTTTTAAGATGCTGTTTACTCGATCAGTCATACGAGATCAAGGTTTTAAGCTGATCATTTTATGACGAGTGCATCATTATTTTGGTGATACGAGTAGCAAAGTAGTGTTCCAGTTTAACCTTTTGACCGTCACAGCATAGAAAAAAAAAACAAAACTCTGGCCATAGTCATTTATAGACGAAAAACCAAAATGTGCCCAGCACGCCACGGTTCGACTACATGACAGACTTTGACGCTGAGGGCACGTTTTTGATTTTTTGACGTGTGGCGGTCAAACGGTTAAAGGTCTATACACACATCAGGGACACCCATGCCCGGGACGTGATAGGGCCATGGCACACACAGGGCAGGCTCTGAAGCTCCGTCGCCGGCCCGGACTCGGACGTCCGTGGTGGGAACGAGTTCATATAAAATGTCACACCGAAACTTTTTTTGAGCTCAGTCCGTCCACGTCCCTGATATGTATGGAATAGACCTGAAAGGGTTTGGTTGCCGGTGAAAATACCATTTCCTTTTGTAATAAAATTATATTATCTAAGCTGATAATGCAACGGCAAACCTGGTTGTGTCGCAGATATCGAAAAATTTGACTCCCACAAAACGAGAACTGTCATATCTAGCCTGTTTTTTTCTAGGTCATGAGAAATGAGCGCAGACGCCAAGAGGTTCAGGTGACCGTTAGCGAAGTGTATCTAACACTTCACACACGATCAAAAGTGAATTTTTGATGGAAGACCTAACAGAATTAATTTATTTAATGCGGCCATATCCAGTGCATCTATATGAAGGTCATGAGAAATGTAGGGCGGACGCTCAGAGGTCCAGGTGATGCGGCCGTTAGCCAAGTGTAACAGAATTAATTTGTGGGCGGCGGGGACACGGCCGGCTCGATGACGACACGAACCGTTTGTTATTGGGAATTCTATTCATAAATGGGTGTGAGGTTCAACATCTTAGCGGAAATTGTATTTAGTTTGGTAATAAGAACATTAGTTTTACCACCACCATCCAATCACCATGGCAATTTTGAACCATGAGTTTCCGAGGTTTCCAGTGGTGACAGCGGCGAATTACGAGTTGTAGATCGTAGGTTCGAACCCAGACATGGGCTTTACTTTGTGAAAATTAATTCATCACCACGGCTCTCAAAAACGGTGAAAGAAAACATCGTGAGGAAACATGTTCTAGAACCAAAAATTCGAGGACATGTGATATCTGCCAACCCGCACTGGACCCGCATGGAAGATTATAGCCCACTCCTTCTCGAAGAGAGGAGGCCTGTGTCCCAGCAGTGGGAACAATATAGGCTGATTGTGACATTAATAGCAAGCCATGAGTTTCCGTAATGGTCATCACCATTCTCCTGTCCTTATCCCAATTCATTTGGGATCGGCGCAACATGTCTTTTTCTTCCATACTTCTCTATTAGTCGACATCTCGGTAGTCACCCCCTTTCTAACCATATCATCATTCACACAGTCTATCCATCGTTTCTTTGGTCTTCCCCTACACTTATAGCCATGTTATAGTTTCCGTAATAGTATTGACGTAAATAAAATAAACTTAACATACATAACATCACGCCAGAAAATCCCTAAGGGTAGGCGTAATTATAACACTAAAATAAAAACGTTTACGCCGTACGGCATTTCATTTCAAGCCCTTATTTTTCGAAATGAATGAACCGATTTTAATGAAACTTCATTCGCATACGCAGGATACAAAAGTCTAAAAAGTTAGTCGAGAACATTTTGGTAATGTCTTATTTAAAAAAAGATAACTGGAAATCTCTGTTTCTATGGAAAATTTAAAATCGGTCTAATTTGGCTGTAACACTATTAGTTCAGCCCTTTCATTTGAATGAACAACTTCCAAATTCTGAACAACAAGACATAAAGCTTCAACCCGATCAACGAGTCCGGGCCCTATTCTCATAATCTTCGTCTAGCCCGATAGACTTATTAGCAGTGCCGCACTCGACATAAATCAGGCAGGCGCAGGTGCTTCTAATGCGCTGGCGCACGATATATAGTCGCTTGCGTAGTAATTGACGGTGCTATTGCAGATTTTGATTTATGTATATCGTTTTTGTAATGAAGTGATGATGGTTTGTGAAATTTTAAGGTTTTTGAGTCAGTTACGACCGGCTAACAAATCTACCGAAACAATAAAAACAAAATGGTGAAAAAATATGGTTTCTTTATTGGATTGCTTTGCCTGCCATTGAGGAGATGAAGCATTAAAAAAAAAAAACAATTTGCGTTCTTCTTAATGCCCAACTTTTTTTTTTAATCAAATTATTCAAGAGCAGTGGTGGCCCAGTGGTAACGGCCGCTACTTACGAGTTGAAGGTCGTAAGTTCGAACTCGGAGACGCTTTACTTTATATAAATTACTTCATCACCACTGCTCTCAACACGGTGAAGGAAAACATCATGAGGAAACCGGCATAGCCTAGTTCCAAAAAAAAATCGAAGCCATGTGACAGCTACCAGCCCGCACTGGGCCCGCGTGGTGAACGGTGCACCGAGAGGAGGCCTGTGTCCCAGCAGTGGGAACATTATATGCTGATTATGCTAAAATTAAAAAGAACGCAAAGGACATTCGTTAATTATTAAAATCTTAAACTACCCTCATTTTATTCCAGTGTCAATCAACAATTAAAATGTCGCCCATAAAACAGCTATTAAATATTACAACTCTTGTGAAAAACTGTCCAACATTTCACAACTTTCTGCCAATATTGCAAAAATAAAATTTCACCTCCACTTCATTGCCTGCCTGCCACACGGGTTTACGCAGTGACGGCAACATTTTAGATTGAAGCGAATTGAAGTGTCAACTGTCGTGTGACTGAGTAGTGTTATTGAAAATACACTGGCCAGTCAGAGGGTTGGCGAGAGTGGACACAGAACTTTTTAAAGAAAGAAAGAAAATACATTTAATTAGCACAGACTAAAAGACACAATAGTCAGATAATAATCGTACATCAGATAAAAACAAAAAAGAGATAAAAATAAAAAGTGCAAAGTCCGATGTAAGAAATTAGCAGGAAAGTGTGCCTCACGGCTGCGCCAAAAAGGCCCAGATCTCAGGCAAATAAACCAAAAATTCATATTTATTGGATAGTATTTACATAATCTATGCTAATATTTAAAATAATAATAATATGCACATTTATATGAAAAAATAAGCAAAATGATCATAGGGCATCAAAAAATTCGTCCGCATCGCTGTCAACAGGAACAGTGCCCAAAAGGCTGGCAGCATTGCCACGTTGTAACCAAAAATTGTGGTTGGGTTATTGCAGATTATAAGAAATAATAATTGACGTGTCTTTAACGAGTCTTTAGCGAAACATGACACATAACTATCGAACTATTCTGTCAATTTCTTACTGTGAAAACTTAGGTGAGCTGTCAATTGAGTCAATTCCTGGTGAAATGACACGTCACATCACCTAAGTTGAGATTTTCACAGAATAAACCAGCTGATGTGATAAGTACCATGTAATAAGTACCTACTTATACCGACGAAACTTGTGAATCGTGCATACGGTACGAATAACTATTGTCACATCGAGTCAGTGAGGTACATAGGTCCGGGGATCGCGGAAGGCAAGTTCCCATGATCGGGTCCAAGTGTCGGAAGGGAACACCGGGGTGGTTTTTAGTCAGTAAGAGCCTGACAGACCACTCCCCCCCCAGGGCGGAGGACATCCATGAGGATTTCCCACACCGGAAAAAAAAAGTGAGGTACTTAGGTTAAGTAAGACGCCTGCCAGATAATCAGGCTGCCGAAGCCAGCAAAGTTACTTAATCCAAAGGCATAATAGAAATAAAGTCGTACGGAAACTCAAAAAGCCCATACAAAATAATCCCCCAATATAAAGCCGCCTCCACACCACACCGCCGGTCAGCGTGGCTATCAAAAAATCGTAATTGATTTTTTCACGGGCGATGCGTCAAGCGCGAACGCAAATGGCTTACGTCGGCCGTATTGAATTAGTGCGTCGACGACGACAATGTCGCGCGGACAGTGACTGAATGGAGCTGACGACTGTAGTTTTTTTTTTAGATAAACGTTCAGGTAGTCTCTCTCTACGGTTCGTAGGATTTTTTAAGGATTGAGAAGTTGTATATTTAATTAAGCTTTGTTTCAGATATTATTGTGCCTCAATGGTCAGACCATGGTTCTATTGGAGAGTAACAGGTGGTATTAAAGGGAAAACGCCAGAGTAATCCAGGGTGTCAGCTAACTCCATACCAAATTTTGTCAAAATTGCCCAGCCGTTTGAGCGTGAAGAAGTAACAAACATATCGTCAGTTGCAGGTTCAATTGGGGTAACTGACAAAACACGTAAAATGAGTTGAGTATACAGTTTTTCTTAGTTTTTTCTACTCTTTCGAATGGTATACTTGAAAAAATTCTAGCGTTAAAAAAATGTTGGTTACACCACACATTTTAGCTGCGAATTTTTCAGATTTCCTTCTAAATAATGCTGCAAGTGATTACGTTACCCATTTGTACAAGTCAAATTGGTGTATTTCTAGCCCCGAAAAATGTAAAATTAGAGTAAGTGTCTTGACACACAGGCATTGCTCTTACACAAATCATTGTTCAAATAAAAAAAAGGTAACATCGCATACACCAAAATGTCATCAACATTATTTGACTAATAGTTATGTTACGTCAATTGACTCAAACTAGGTTTAAGCTTGGTGTCAGTTACACCAATTTGCGCATGAGAATGAAATAACAGTTTGCCTCTTACATTATTTCACCGAATTGCAGCGGGTTACGCGTGGCATGATAATTGCGCGCACGCTCAAACTATTGCTATCGCGCTTTCACCTACAGTGCTTAGTGAAGGTGTGTAGAAGACAGAATGATTGTTTACAAATCTACACGCAGTCCTTTTGAAGTAAGTGGCCCAATCAGTCGGCGCTGATCTGTCTTTTGGTGTAGACGTTTATGCGTATATTTTTCGAGAGTTTTGTTTTAAGACGTAAATGTTGTGCAAAAATGGAAGACAATTTAAAACAATTGATGCAACGCAAACAGGAAGAAAAACAAAAACAATATCTAGGCGAGCGAAAATTTAAAGACTTATTTAAAACAGAGTATAGTTATATCACAGTTCATATTCCAAAGAAAGATAAGTGCAAAGTATGTACCAAAATTGAAAATAATAATAAAGAAGCCAACGCCGTGATAGATACTGAACTTATTAAGGCTCACATAAAAGTAATTTATTTAATATTTACATAATTTATGCTAATACCTATTTAAAATAATAATAATATGTACATTTATATGAAAAAAAAATTAGCAAAATGATCATAGGGCATCAAAAAATTCGTCCGCATCGCTGTCAACAGGAACAGTGCCCAAAAGGCTGGCAGCATTGCCACGTTGTATGGCAATGCTAATTCTTTGGCCAAGAAATAGGCCAGCCCTCTGGTCACGTGAAGAGTCGACTAACCGCTTGGCGATATCTCGAAAAACCAAGTGGGCACTCGGACCCCATGGCCCTAGTGTTTCAACCCCAAACGGCTCGAACATATAACTCCCAATCAGGTTGGAATATTTTCGCCGTTTGAGGTTTTCTGCACCTGCAGCAGCCGCCCCAGCACAGCCCACCGTGCTAGGAAGATGGGATGGCGCAAGGGTGTCGACACATGTTGCATCCCACACCAAAGGTCTGCCTAACTTCCAGGGCATTATGGTCATTCCGTCTGGTCTCTTCCCATCGTCGCGTGCCAGGCCGTTGGGTTCTAAAACAGCTGGCACCCCGGCGGTGACAAGAGCACGGCGGATGATGTCATTAATGCTGGCGTGCCGTGCTATCCGGCCTGCGCTCCTACTACAAGATAGGCCATGGTGCCCGAGGCAGTCGACAGCTTCACCGCACTGACAGCGATGCGGAGCCCCGCAAGGAGCGCCCAAACGCAGACAGGTAGCGAGCCGGAAGGTGGTGTCACCCAGCATAGTGCCTATGTTGGGTGACGGGAGTGCTTGAAGCCAGAGACCCGACTCCCACTCACCCACAGCCAGCAGGCGGGCACGCTCAGCAGAATTGGTGGACGTATTAATAAGATTATTCCGTACCAACCTGCAGAGCGGCTCATCCCACTGTCTCTGGGAAGATGGGTTTACGGGCCGATCTGTATCCGGGCAAGCCGCTTTCCAGGCGTTCACCGCGTCGGTCAAGCACGGCACTTCAGAGTCGACTAGGCAAGGGGCTAAAATTTTCCCGGTCAACTTTTCAGTGCTGTGGACAGAAGACAGGAACGCCGGTAAGCTAATACTGGTAATTTTGCGGACGCCGAGGCCACCAAAACGGATGGGTAGTGTGGCTTGAAGCCACGCTCGGTCGTCCAAGGCCACATTTAGAATGGACGTTAGCGTGCTGCGAATAATTTTGTCAATTTTGTCCAAGAGGTGTGGTTGCTTCCATAAAGTGGAAGAGCGTAGAAAATACATAAAATTTGGGCCAAAACAACAATATCTAATCAGGGTGAATGCCGAATGTAAATTAATTTTGGAGAGTCTGTCCGAAATCTCGTTGAAATTTTGAATTTTTTCGTCGATGAAAGGAGTAAAACTATCTTCGAAAATCGGGGAACCTAGGAGGTGCAGTGAACTTTTGTCTAAAATTTTGATTTGTGGGGCTATTGCATTAAATTTATCTAGAGTCAATTGTCTGTCGGTAATGTCAGAAAGGTAAAGTTCACATTTTGAGGGGTTAAGGTCCAAGCCAATAGATTGACATTCCTGTTTGAGGAGTTGAAGATCTTTCAAAACAGTGTCTACGTCACCTCCTAGCGTTCCATCGTCTAAATACCACACGTTAAATTTTGAATTTAGTTTCTGAATAATTGGATGAATAGCCAAACTGAAAATGACTGGCCCGAGAGGGTCACCTTGTTGGCAACCAACTGCAGATTTCAAAACATTGTCCTTGTATAATAATTTGGAAGGGTACCTGTAACATTGCCACATAAAACCATAAATTTCGGGTAGGCTAGGTAGGTACATTAAACAACATTTAAAATTAAGTACAGTAAAATTAGCGTAATCGACATCAGGTGTTTATTTATTTATTATTATATGCATCTTAACTAAAGTAACATCAAACAACAAAGTAATACACCATCTCTTACATCAAAATGAATTGCCTTAACTTATTATTTTAGTAGCCATACACCATTTCGACCTGAAATATTTTAAGAAATCTTGAGGTCAAACTGGTGTAACTGTCATAAGTTTGAAAAAAAAATGGTGTAACTGAAATTTATTTCCGAAAATGGAGAGTATATGAGCTAATTTCATGTTTAGGCTGAAAACTTAGTGAATTCTAAGCTATTCTGTCAAAACAGATCAAAAAAAGGCCACACACAAAAAAAGTTATGTTAAATTTAAAACGAAAAAAACCTTTAAATGCTTCTACTGAAAAGTCGTGTTTTGTCAATTACCCCAATTGAACCTGCAACTGACGATTATAAACACACACACACTCACAAACTTTCGCCTTAATAATATTAGTGTGATACACGGCTTTTTGACCGGATTCGGAAAATTCAACAAAACTTATCGTCGAGAAGCCGTATTTTTGGCTTTAAGCCATTTAACTACGAATCCTTTAATAAACGAAATACTGCCAAGTGTGAAAATACGCACAACAAAAAAAAACTACAACAACGACTCCACACATTCATGTCCCGCAACAAAATTCACTCATAAAATTAATTAAAAAACACTTCGCGCCGGCGATTTCGCACAAATTGATCGAGAGCGGCCGAGCCTGTGACGTCACTAATGGAGCACTGTTGCCATTTTTATAACCGCGTTAGTGGACACCCATCTTTATGTCATCAAAGACATTAAGTTCTTAGTGCGTAATGAGGTGACAACAGAAATTAGGGAGCGTCTCGCAAAATTACGGCTCAATATATAAATATTTTTTTATTCTAGCTTAGTCTATTGTAACATGATGCTCCAATAATATTTTATGTTGTTTTTTTGTTTTTGTCAGTGTGGATCTTTTGTTGTCTGTCAAATAAGCCTCAAGACAGTTTAACTCAGTTCAAAGTAGCTAAATCAATTGCATCATACTGTATATTTCGTTTGACAGCTTACGTAATTTTATGTAATAAGGTGTTTTAAAATTAACCCAACAAGCTTTAAGAGGAGCTTTAGACCATCGAACTGAACAACTTTCACTATGGGACCAACTCTGAAATCACGAAAAAAAAATATCTGCTGTTTAATAAAATTTATAAAACAGCTGATTTTCTAGGGTTCCGTACCCAAAGGGTAAAAACGGGACCCTATTGCTAAGGCTCCACTGACCGTCTGTCCGTCTGTCACCAGGCTATATGTTATGAACCGTGATAGCTAGACAGTTGAAATTTTCACAGATGACGTATTTCTGTTGCCGCTATAACAACAAATACTAAAAACAAAATAAAATAAATATTTAAGGGGGGCTCCCATACAACAAACGTGTTTTTTTCGGCGTTTTTGCCTTGTGTTACGGAACCCTTCGTGTGCAAGTCTGACTAGCACTTGGCCTATTTTTTTTTTCAATACTCTTGCCTACTAAATTCACAATCTTGTTTCCATCCAAACTTAACATTGAACTAAACTTGTATCTGAACAACCCAACCCCACTAAACTCAAAATCCCCACGAACCAATAGCTTTCGTGCGCCACTCGGCAACAAACAAGCGCCATACTTGTCGTATAACATGGCGGGTTTAGGAGTCCGGCGCAGCCGCAACACTGCGTAACACCTAATTAAAGTGCAGCAAGTTGTTGATAGCCGCAGTGAATGAAGGTGGACTCTTAATTAATACATTTTGAACGTGGATTAACACAAGCTGCAGTGTTTGGACGTGGTTTGCGTAACGTGAAGGTTACACTGTCTCAAAGCCTTGAAGGTCTACAACTGAACTTGAACTGACCTAGCATTATTCCCCCAGAAACCAGCCTTTTTTTTTCAAAACTCAAACTCAAAGCATTTGTTTCAATTAAACCAATTACAGGCGCTTTTAAATTGTCAAGGGGTCGGTCAGTCAGAAAGATGAAGCTAGTTGTCCATTCCAAAGCGTAGGTACCTATGGAGAAGAACGGGCAAGAAACTCCATGGACACTTTTAAATCAAAATAACTAATATGGTTACAAAGTCTTGTTTACATCATTCATGTTTTCGTAGCGAAATGCTCATGGATACTATCCGTCTGGGAAGAACGGAGGTTTATGTTGAAGGCCGACCGACTAAAACTCCACGGTTCCTTCCAGTACCATGAGTCGGGAGCCCGCGGAGATACTTGCACATAGCCAGCACACAGTTACTTATACCTATAAGGTTTTTGTTTTTAGTTCACATGAGCTTTAAAGTTATTCCTAGAAGGGAATACCTACTTGAGTGCGAAAGCCGTATCATTGAATTTTGTTTCTTCGAAAACCTTTCAACAACATCTCTTTAATGCGACGCCTTGTTAAATCGACACCTTGTTACTGCGATATTTCGTTACATCGAAAAACTGTACTGCGAACGATTTTACTGCGTAAATATCATACTGCGAAGCCTTGTTCAATCGATGTCACGTTACTGTGATATTACTTAGGAAAACTTACTTCGGACGACCTTACGGCGATAGAAGGAATGGTGTACCTCTTTTTTTTTGCAATCTTGCCTTCATAGTTAGACGGACTGGAGAGACAAGAACTATATTAATATTTTAAATATCCCTTGATAGCCCAAAGGTACTTGTGTTTAAGTCATTTTTGGCACTTCAGTTTTGTGTGCCATGCCAGCTCATACAACTTCAAATACTGGCGTACATACCACGTACCTACGTATGACAATTTTCTTTGGCAACAGCATTTCACGTTGAAGCGTGAATTACAGTGCGGTATTACACCTATCAGTTTCATTCAAACGTGTTTTGCGAATCTACTAGAATGATCGCAGTGACAGGTGTCAGAAACGCATTCTCTCGACTGTAGCTGTGTGTACTTTCATTTGTACGCAAAAATAAAGGTGTTTTTTCAACCGTTCCTCGGCCGGTTTCTTCCAAGACCTGCATACTGGTCAGTCAATAACGAGGGCAGGAAGACCCCTCAATTCCCCTTTGACACAAAAACGGCACAAACAGATAGCTAATCATGCTAACTCAATTAACAGCATCTGCCTTCAGTCCGATCCGCTGCGCTCGCGTTATTGTGCTCAGCGCTCATAAATTGACAAACTGTCTAACTCTCATGAACAAGCCGGAATAAGTTTCTGCTTCCGGTCAGTGCGCGAAACATGGCGGACATACGGGGAGGAAGTTGGGACGGGTCTGCTGGTCTTAAGACCCTATACTACCTCAAATGGCTTAGCATGATCCTCCGTTATGTCGAAAATACCGGGGCATTAATTTTGAAATAAATATATGCTAAAGTTGAGGATTAATAAGCACCGCACTCTGTCTCGCTCTCACACAGTCCGCGAGCAGTATCGTGCGAGCGAGATAAAGAGTGAAGTTTAGCTCAGGTAGTATAGGCTCTTAAGTCGGCTTAATGATTTGGTTGGGTATTAGAAAATGTCAGTGCATTTTTCACCCAAAATCAAAGTTATGGTGCCAATGAATAAGAATTCTTATTCTGTTGTTTATGTATGGGTTAGTAAGTTTTTTGAGACTTTTTTTTCAAGATTATCATAAGAAGATTAAGCGTGTTTTATATTAGGATATACCTCAAGGACGTTAGTAATATGAATGCAAATCTAATATTAGTGTCAAATATACATGTCCATCAGAGATACGTTCCATTTGAAGGTATATTAAACTATAATTATAACAGTTTTGAAACGCAGCTCGTCTCGCAACCCAGAACAGGCATACATTACTTACGTGTCGTAGGTACGTGACGTCACGGCTAAACATGAAGACATTTTCATCACCAAACTCTCCACAACTTCCATCATCAGCTCCACGGGACCGCTCTCACGTCGACCCCCGTGTGTCCCCATCCAGGGGTCCACAGGCACCGCTCGTGATTTAGCGACTAACTTGGCCCGTGTCCTGCGAGGACCTACGGAACCAAGCCACGGTTGTTTGCTTAATGAACCATGAATTTCTATTTGTTGTCCGTTCAGGTAATTAAGTAATAGCTCGGTAACGACTCTGTTTATGTCATGCATATTTGTCTGTTTGTCTTTTGTTTATTTTGCTAAGTGATAAACATTAGGGACACCAAGCGGGGTGTATTTCCCAGCCTGAGCATAAAGCAGACAATACGGTCATCATATTTGAAGAAGAAATAGCATCAGTAGTGCCATGTGGAACTAAAAAAAATCTTGACAATTGACTTAAATTCTGTACAAACTTATGTTTCAAATTAATATTATTTCAAGTTAAAGAAATATCAACTTTATTTAAATGGTAATTTAGTTTATTTCAGTGACTGGCACTATTTAAAAAGTATAAAAATGTTAGAAGTTGTAGCGTAAACTAAACTTTATAGTGTAGGGTTTAAAGTAATTTTTCCATAAACTCATATTTTTTAAATTTTTGGCAAAACAAATAAAAATAATCATTATGCAAATTGACAGTGATGCAAAATCAGAGATTTATTAACTGTGAATGGACTGTAGAAATGCATAAGAAATGTGTAAACAAAACCAATACAATCATTTCAAAACGTTTATTTAAATCAATAAAATATAAAATGTTTATTTGTTTATGATAGCATTTTCTTACACAATAAATATTCAAAAATTTCTGATATATTAAACAATGGCATTGACTGAATTTGTTATTATGAAATTACATTCTTCAAACAAATAAATTACTAACCTTTGACAATTATTAATAGTAGTAAAGTGTTACAGAGCCTACATTAGAAGAATAATAAAAACAACAACAATACTATGCTTCAATAAAATTACTTTCTTAAACTATGGAATTTTTGACTTACATACTAGTCTATCCTCATAAATTAATTATTACAATAATTAATAATATAATTTTTCTTAACGATATTACGAGCTGACAGGCGCGACGCGACCCCCTCTAGACGATTTCTATGAAAACTTCATGGGAATCGTTCTACCAGAATCGCGTCGAGTCGCGCATGCGTGCCTTAACTAGTTTTTTTTAATCACAACTCAATGTTTACTTTGGTAACTATATAACTTCTATGTCACAAAAATCAAAACTGAAAACTGAACAACACTCAAGTTATAAAAACGTTATTTTATTTTTCATGTATTATTTATGAATACTAATATGATGACAAATAATAATATTTAATATGAATTACCTTTATACTTACTTGAATAACTACATGTCTAGATCACAGTATCATAATCATACCACCCACTCGATGCCCGTAGAATCCCAATCTTCCAGACCTAAGAACACAGAAGTACACGAAAGTACCCTCCAATGGAAATACCAACACTAAATCACTATAGTTTAATGTCCAACCTCACTATCTTTAAACGCATGGCTTTTCCAGAACTCTGCTAACTCCTTAAACTTATTACAACACTTGCGCTGTCTCCTAGGATTGCAGTTCACTGCTGGGCTGCGAAGAATGGAGCTGAACTTCCTCACAAGGGTCGTCACTGATTCCCTCGTGACGTCATCCACATCATCCATTGTCATATTTGAGAAGTGGCTCAGCTTCTCAAAGGCTTCATCGATGTACCTGTCCACGTCATCTTCGTCACTTTTTTCCTTTTCTGTAGGAGTATCATCAAAAGACAGGTCGGCGGTAGATATGCTGCAGTTAACTTTCTCAGGAAAAGCATTCTTCTTCCGGACAGTACTGGTAGCAGAAGAAAGCTTTTCCACAGACTTGAATATGTCATCAATCTTATCACATATTTCTTCTACGGAAGCTGCTGAGAGAATCTGTCCATTGATGAAGTAAAACTGCTTTGGTTGGTTCTTTTCTTCAAGGTCTTGCAAGAAGTCATTGTAGTCTAAGACTCCTGCATTTGACAGCCTTCTTCCAACTGTCCTGCGCACTTTCTTAAACAGAAACGAGGAATCGAAGGTAGTCTTCATCAAGTCCAAGGTGCTGAAGACAGGTTGTAGTTTCCCTGGAGGGTGGTCTTCCTCAGTTTCTAGGTCAACGGGTTCTCCCCACTTTTCTTCGAGCTGTATCCATTCCTCGTTGCCTGATAATATCGCCTCGGGGTCAAGGAATGTACTGCACATTTTGGAGACGTGTTTCCGCTGCAAACGATCGGTGCGAACTGAGGCCTAGATACGTTTGTTGTGGTTTTAAGGTGCGCCTGCGCATTGTTTTAGCTCATTAGATAAACGTTGTCGTTTGTTGATAAACTCATTAGAGTATTTTTTAAGGTTCCCGGAATAGTTTTATTTCTTAAGAAAGTATTAGTCGATTATCGCGTGGTAATTATCACTTAGCAAGAGATTAAATACACTTCTATGTCTTTTAACTAATAGATCATTAGGTAAATGTCTGTAGTTATTTATATTAGCAGTTGTTTTGAGATCAAATAATTTTAAATACCTACTTACCAACCATTATTTTGAACATTAGAATTAATGAGTAAACATATCGATCAGTTTTCGAAAATTCTAAGGTTTTCTTCGAATTTCTTGAAATTTTATGATAGGATGAATAAGATGGGTGTACTAAGGTACAGACGCCAGCACATCAAGCTATTACAATCTGTCAAATTTCTTTAATAGATTTTCAACTTTATCGCTAAAGCATAAAGTTCAAAGTTGATTGGGAAAATTTGACAGTTTCGGTTAGCTTCATGTGCTGGGGTCTGTACCTACAGCTCTGCCTTACCTATTGGTAATTACAGGCGTGATGTTAAGTTAAAATGAATAAGATTTGTATAAATTAATTTAATATCATCCGTTATAATTTGGTTACTTACGGAAGTCGTCATTGGTGCCGAGTCCCTTGTTCACAAACTAAACTAAATTTAAGTTCAGTGCATCTTTTTCTTTCTATTTCATTAATAAAAGGACAGAAGAAAAAAATAGTTTAGTCCTGTCAATCATCAGCGCCTGACACTACTCCAAGAATTAGGAAAAAATGTGTCTAAGTTACAAAAACACATTTAAATATTCCTAAACATCCAGAACGTCAAAAAGTACTTAAAGTTCATTTTAAAATCACTCGATACGCATTTTAAAAAAAAGATATAGTAATTAATAAAGTGGTTTATTTTGACTAAATTAGACTACCCGTAACGACTGTCAAAGATCCACGAATGACAGCCGGGACCAACGGCTTAACGTGCTATCCGACGCACGGAGGGGTCTCGGTATGTAAAGATGGTCACCAATCCACAGTCAGACCAACAGCGGCAAACGTAGCTTAACCTGATCGATCGACCTGTGCGGCAAGGGGTATCGTTTTACCCAGTAACTGGGTTGTGGAGGTCAGATAGGCAGTCGCTCCATGTAAAATACTGGTATTCAGCTGCATCCGGTTAGACTGGAAGCCGACCCCAACATATTTGGGAAAAGGCTAGGCAGATAACTTTGACTAAAACAGACATGAAAAATATTTCTTTTTGAAAAGGGCGAGTTTATTCGTAATAAGTTATGAGAGTTTTATAATTAGCTCAAATAAACGTACAAATGCGTACACAGCCATTCGTACCATCAGATACATCTTTCCTCATATACAGAGGGGATATGCAAAAAGGACGCTCGCGTACACATACGTTGCAATAAACTAGGCACCTTTTGTGCACAACGAGCCGCTGTCGCTTAATTATCGTTTTGGAATGAGCGTTACACCCGATTTATAATACTGGGTACGCTTCAGCGCAAACGTGTTTATGTTTGGATTGGTTTTATTAAATAAAATAATTTATTTAAACAAGAGGGGCTTGCTTGTGGCTAAGTAATAACAGTCGCACGGGTCGATCGATCAGGTTAGGCTACGTTTGCCGCGGTTGGTCCGTGGATGGGTGACCATCTTCATATACAAAGACCCCTCCGTGCCTCGGAATGGTCCCGGCCGTCATTCGTGGATCTATGACAGTCGTTACGGGTCGTCAGAAGCCCGAAAGTCTGACAACCAGTCTTGCCAAGGAGTATCGTATTACCCAGTAACTGGGTTGTGGAGGTCAGATCTAATAGGCAGTCGCTCCATGTAATATACTGGTATTCAGCTGCATCCGGTTAGACTGGAAACCGACCCCAACATAGTTGGGAAAAGGCTAGACAGATGATGATGGAAGATTTAAGCAAGACTACCTCGTTGAACTATAGTGGTGCTAGTGGTGCTGCTGAGCATGAGGTCCTGGATTCGATTACCAGGTTGGGCAAAGTGTTATTGGGTTTTTCCATAACTAATCCCTCAGGTGCTTGGGGGATCCCAAGCACCTCCACTTCGACCGGAACCCCGAAATACCGAAACCTTCGGACCTTCCAGGCGAATAATTTTATTAATTCACTAGCAGCGCCCCGCGGTTTCACCTGCGTAAGTTTAGATTTATTCCGGTCTGATCCCTGAACCCCCCTCCACCGCCCCCCTTCTCGATCCCCTGCAAGTTATGTGTAAATCCAGGAAATTGCGCATGATTGAGTAACAAACATATAAACATCTTCACAAACTTTCACATCCATCCATATTAATATTATAAATTCGAAAGTAACTCACGTCACAGTCTGTCTGTCTGTATGTTAGTTACCTTTTCTCGCCTAAACCACTCAACGGATTTCGATAAAATTTGGCAGAGAGATAGACTGGATCCTGGGGAAGGACATAGGATAGTTTTTATCGCCATACCTCGGGAGCGAAGCCACGTGCGGAAGCTAGTTTATAATATTAGTAGGATTTTATTTAAATTACACCAACACTTTTGTGTCCAACTGTTCGTACAAATACGGCATATCCCAGCGCCCTAATGAGAAGGCCTGATACTCGTATTACCTACAAATACATCGTAACGCTGTTTTGCTTCAAATTGTGACCCGAGCTGTTATTATTTTAACTTTTTTAGGCGAAATAACTGATTTTTTGCGTTGTATCTTCTTCATTTCATTAATTACTAGCAGCGCCCTGCGGTTTTACCCGCATAAGTGTCGATCCCGAGGGAATATCAGGATAAAAACTATCCTATGTCCTTCCCCGGGATGCATCTCTCTGCCAAATTTTATCGAAATCTATTTAGTGGTTTAGGCGTGAAAAGGTAACATACAGACAAACGGACAGAGTTACTTCCGAATTTATAATATTAGTATGGATTATGGAAATGTTTTGCTTGGGGGTTTTTATTTTTGAATTGGAGTTAAATCATTCTCGTTGATTTTTTTATTTATTTTTTTGACTTTGACTTTGATTTCTGAACATTGGGCTTAACTTATTTTATATGCAAGTGTTTCTGTGACAAACAAAACTATTTTTTTATAGTAGTTAAACCTACTCTCTATCACATATAATTTTTATTATGTACAAGACCTTGTAAAACATTTTAAAAGAGTAACGGTGGAGTTTCTTGCCCATTCTTCTCCATACGAAATCTACCTTTTCGAATGGGCGACTAGAATCATTTCTATTTAGTTTTTTTTTTGACGTTCAAAAGTGCCTTTAATGTGCCTATTTGAAATAAATGATTTGACTTTGACTTTGACTTTACTAAAAAAGTTTCCTTTTTCTTTAATTTTTTCCTCTTGCTCGATAGATGGCGTTGGAGTCGAATTAGATCACGCTACTACACTGCACGTCAAAGCGTGTATTTTGCATAGTCTAGTAACATATATATATATATTTTTTTAATCTACCTTTTTGTTCGATATAATAATCTGCTGCAATTTTGCAGTAATTCATTATTGTAGGACATGCGGGGTAGTTGCGTAACAAACTAACAGTAGGAATGGCTTTCATTTTCACAGTTAAACAACATCCATTGCGTTATTTACGTTGTTGAGCAGACAAATTTTTCGAACATAAGAAGCAATGGATTGGCAATATGCTTCAAAATTATTCAGATTGTCATTGATAGTGTGTTACGCAATTAGAGTGCTGATTTCCCTTAGTACTGGTACAGACGCCAGTACATCAAGCTACCCGAAACTGTCAAATTTTCCCAATCAACTTTGAATCTTAATGCTTTAGCGATAAAGTTGAAAATCTATTAAAGAATTTTGACAGATTGTAGTAGCTTGTTGTGCTGGCGTCTGTACTTAGTGTACTTAAGCTGATCACATATTTTTTTACCTTTCCTCTTTAAAACATTTTCTGAAACTAAAAAAAAAGGAATTCCTTTTCAAAAAACATTTACCTCCGTACAACCGCTCACAAAAACATAAAGGGTAAGTAACGCCCATATTATAAACAGCCAAATCCACTATTTCCCACCTTAATCTTATTATTTATCGCGTTCCGGGAAAGCGTCCGGGGCAATTAAACGCATCCAGTGCTCGGCCATGTATCACGGACAGTAATCCAGGGGACAGAATCATAATAACAAAAAACAATAAAAATAACGAATTACCCCGTGAACTGGGCTTGAATCGGCCCCGAGGATGCGGCGAGCGGGAGGACATGGAGTCGCTGTTGGTGAGGGAAGCGTTTGAAGGGGCCAGGGGATGATGTTGTGACGGTCGAATCAATACAACTCGTAGGAAAGGAAACTGAAAGATCGAATCTACGTCTACAATCCAGTACCTTAAGTTATGGGTAACTGTGTCTAGTCAATCGGTTTCGGCCATTTTTATTTAACACTAGCAGCGCCCCGCGGTTTCACCCGCATAAGTGTCGATCCCGTTCGGAAGACACGTGGCGCCATCTATTATCATAATAACGTTTGTTGATTTCCTCGGGAACAGCAATTTTTTTGGGATGAAAGGTGGGTATGTCCGTTTCTGTACACCTGACAACGTATATGCAAAATTTCAGGATGATCGGTTTAGTGGTTTAGGCGTGGAAAGGTAACAAACAAACTTACTTTCGCATTTATAATATTAATATTAAAAAATATAATAGTTAGGATTAGATAAAACCCATCTTTTCTGTATAAAACATAATTTTTAAAGCTGAATCGAGTGCAATTTCTTTTTTCCTACAAAGTTCACTTTGTATCAGAAACTGGTCAGTCATCTGCAGGTGCAACGTTTAAGTCCGTCAGTGTTGTTTACATCACAGATGAAAGAACCTGCTTGCTAAAACCATGCACGTTCTCCCAAAATGTTTAGTCCCTTGTCGTCTCCACAATATCGCCGGCCCCTGTTCCAAATCCACATTCTGTTTGTGCTCATTCTTAATATGGGGCAAAACTGTTGGAAGAACAACAGTTTTTGTTGTATATTTTATGTTCTGTGACGCTATAACTCAGTCGGGTGACACACCACCCTGAGCCCGTAATATACAGCCCTATACAAGTACTACTCCAACATTATTTATAATACAGCAGTTATTTTTATTTATATTCTTATTTTATTGGTTTATTGCTCCACGGCTTGTTGGTTCCGTATCTTCGATAAGTAGATATCTTCTATACTCTATGCTTATTACTGTATCTTTGCCAATTGGGAGTTTTATGTCCTGATAATAATTTGTTGAAACAATAATTCGTTTTCGTTTATGTTGTGAGCGCAGAAGTTCGGAAATGATAATTCTTTGTCAATGTTATATTGTTGAATTTATTGTGGTTGACTATTTTCTAAGTTATCGTCACGGTCTTCTTAGCTTGCGAAGTGGGCAGGACTCCAAGCAGTAAATGATAACTGTAATAAATAGAAACAAAAGTATTAGGAATATTTAAGGCAATAGCAACAAAACCAAACATACCGAGGTTTCTAAAAGTCGTTTCACATTGATCGGTTGTCTATATTGTCATGATTGAAACATGCAGTGAAAGTGACGACATCGCTGTAGTGGCGAAGTTTTGGGCTATCAAGATCTAAAATATAGTCGAGCCAGCGACATGAAGAAGAAGATAGTCTTGTAAAAATAGGATTCCTTCTTGTTATTTTGGTCAACGGTTGACAGCATCTAACATGAGGTTTGATAGCAGATTATCTGTAACTTTACCAGCTCTTTGGATACCAGGGTACGTCTTATAACGTTTTTTCTGCATAGCTTTTGAAGCATAATCAGCTTATAATGTTCCCACTGATGGGACACAGGCCTTCTCACTGTGAGCGGGAGTGGGCCGTGATCCACCACACGGGACCATTGCGGGTTGGTAGATGTCACTAGCCTTCGAAGTTTTGGTTCTGAGACATGTCGGTTTCCTCACGATGTTCCTTCATCGTTTTGAGAGCAGTGGTGATGAAATAATTTACACAAATTATAGCTCCTGGGGGTTCGAACCTGTGACCTACAAACTCGTAAGTCGCGGCCGTTACCACTGCTTTTCGTAGCTTTTGAAGACTTTCTCAAAATGTCTTGATTCTAACTTTTATGCTGGAGGGTACTATTGCATTTTTATTGATCGTTGATGACCACATGATGAGAGATTTAAGTTCAGATCGTACTACCACATAATAATTAATAATGTTTTAAGTATATATCCTGAAAAGTCGAACTGATGGCAGTATAATGAAATTAATGTAAAATTACGATTGATGATATATATTATTTAATGGTGTATCAGTACATTATCGTAAATTAATTAGACGGAAAATAATGCGCTTCCATTACACGGCTGATGTCAACGTGGCGAACTGTACAGGCTGTTTGAAAACGAGTTTTTTTTTTGTTACAAAAATATTATATTGACAAAAACTTAAAGTAGGTACTTACTATGTTTTGAGAATAAGATAAAGTTAGTTAGTTGTTGTTTTCTTTTATGTGTAATATAATACTTTATCAAATCACTATAGAATCTGAGAAAAGTCTATTTAAGTTTACGAGGCTTTAAAACTTTATTTGTCTACAAAAAGTTTTAGCAGACTTTATTCAAGGCCAGATAATTTTAAAACTAGCAAGAACATTTTTGGCTTCGCAGTACCTCGCAACTCATTTCATGATATCGTCATTCCAAAATTACTTCAATTCCATTTTGATCTATTACAAAATTAACCCTACCAATTTCCTAACACCCTATGCGTGTATTTCAAAAATATCGGCAGTCGTTCAGCGATCGCATTGATTGCTATTATTTCGAGTCATTAAATCAAAGCAACGACAATCGCGCGCTCATTATGGCGGGGCCACGCCATTTTCCAACGGGGATACACCCGCGGGACCGTATCGCGTAACTGGTAGGAGCAATCGGTTGCAGACGGCCTACCACCACCTCACCTCGTATAGCAGGATATTTATAAACTTCAGTGTGAGAAAGAGATGGAGCTATAGTTCCTGTATAGCCATCTGTCCTGTTTTTACTTCTTCTTCCGACTTGCTATTGGTCGGTTTATTTCAAGGTGTTGGAGGAGGAGTTAATACATTAATTCCTATTCTAGAAGATAGATCTGCAGCTTATGTTTACAACATAATTATATTTGTTTAGGTCATTTATTTGCAAAACTGCTACACTTAGCTAATTGAACTAACATTTAGTAACGTGTCGATTTTTCTGGAGATCAGCAGCATAACGTAGCTAGCTATTCAAAACTGAGGGTGGTCGCACATCTGACGGAATATGTTGAGTGTGTAAGGTTGAATGTTTTATTATCTACTTGTCCATTCTGGCGTTACGCGACCGACGATACGCGACACACTTTCGATCATATACACGACCACTTAAACACGGGGTGATTTTTGGAAAACACTACAATTTTCAACCGCTCCCTACAACCCAGCAAGCGGTTGCTGTTCACACAATAAACCCACAGTTAGCTATGAATTTAATCATCCAGGCCGACTAGCCGTTGTTAAATTTTGATTTATGCCACTCTCTGCGGTAGTTTTTGAACTGATTGCGTTTAGTTTTATGGGTTAGTGCGCCATTTTAGCGGCAATTTATTTCGATAATTATTTTAGTTTATAACTTTTTATGTGCTGTCGTTTTGAGGGAAATACTGTCAGTTTTGGCCCCGGGGCATGTTTTCTGGGTTACATAAAGGATCTCTTTTAACTCTTTTATGGATGTAACGTCTATGAAGAGATTAGTCAAAGCTTGATGGCGTGCTTCGGTAGAAAGGAATCATCATTTCCCCTCGTTTTGCTGATTTACACTGACATTGAAATGACAGTCTTCTGTCATTCTTTGACGTTTTAGCCCTAAAAGGATAGTAAATAAAATAATCTCTGGTCATTCAAAAGTGTCCTGTTATTTGAAGGGACCATACGATTGCGATTCTGCGACAAGTGGCAGGTCCTCAGACCTGGAACTCAGACCAGGTTACTTTGTGTAAATTATTTCATCACCAGTGCTCTCAAAACGGTGAAGGAAAACATCGTGTTTAGGAAAAGCTTGAAACCAAAAATTCTATGACATGTGACCTCTACCAACCCGTACTGGGCCCGCGTGGTGGATTACGGCCAACTCCCTCTCACAGAGAGGTGGCTTGCCTGCGTCCCAGCAGTGGGAACGAGTGATTATGCTGTACGCTTGCCAGGTAAACTGCGAAAATTCTGGTCAGGGTCACCACCAAAACGGGTTGAACCCATCACCATTAATTAGTTATCGATACTTATTCATTTATTTTAAGTTGACACTTCTCGGCCTAATTCTGCCACTTAACACTTGTGTGAAAGAACTTGCCAGCTGACGGCTGCTCCTGCAACTCCTCATGCTGTTATAAACAGACTAGTCGGACAGCAAGGTTGGTAACAAACCGACTGGCCGCCCCGCTGCACGCTGTTTCAGTTGCATCTGTGATTTTAAAATCTGCTTAGAAAATTACACAAATTCATTACCAAATTACCTTCAAAACTATCACTAAACTCATTACGAATATACAATCAACACCATATATCTAAATAACGTCATTACAACCCAATCACCAAAACAAGGTGCTCGCATTAAAATGACATAACGTCATCAGCACTCGGGAGCCGAACATTTCCGAGAATTCCCGAATTTTGCCGAAATTAGCATTAATACGATCGTAAAGCCGTCAGCGTGGCTATAGGCTGTGTGATTCGCGTCGCGTTTGGAACAATGTTGCCATGTTTTATGTTATAATGTTGGTAATGATAAGGTTTTAGTGTGGCAATAATTTTTGGTTATTAGTTCATTAGGTGTTGCTGTTACCATGCTTATTCGTCATGCCGGTTGGGCATATATGGCTTTGTAATTTGGGTTGGAAATTAGTACAACAAGAATGATTTGTATTTAACGTCATATTTACACAAGTAACCTTGCTCAGACCAAGATGGCTATGGCTTTCACTAGTAGAAAAAGTAAATGTTAGAATTTTTCAATATTTGCAATGATCTAAGCTATAGGTACTTAGAGGATTTTATTAAGCGTAAAAAAAGAATGGGGGTAACTTATTTATTAAATCCGCGTTGTTTTAGGAATTTTCACATTACAATTTTTAATTAATAAACAATACCTATCTACATTTGATTCCGCCATTATTTTCACCAATTTATCATCTAATCTGTACAGCAGCTAATCGGAAGGCCACAGCGCAACCATTGTAAAATACGAGGGTAAAATTAGAATCTCACCCAATAGCTGTTATTTATTATGAGCGCACTCAATAATATCGTGCGCAGAGGCGATAATGACTGCACTAAATATGATTTAGTGATAATAATCATCGAAAGGATGCGCTCGCGTGCCGAATAATGCCGTGATTAATACGCGCACTGTAATTAGTCGGATGTTTTGTTGGGTAGCTTGTTTTTTGTTGTTAGAAAAAAGAGCAGAAAAATTTATCGTATTTCACTATCATAGAATTAATGTAAATATAATCATGTCTACTTGGAATAGGTAGATAATAATATAATCCTTTATTATTTTAGGCCAAGTCGGAAGATAATAAACAAAGGACAAAAATAGCAAAAAAAGAAGGTAGGTAGGTATATTTTATGATGAAACGTATAGTGCGCACTACATGTTTTATCATATAATATAGCGATTTGTGTTGGACAACGTGCAGATGCACAGGAATGTTCGGATTAGATAGCTAAATCATTGTACTGGTCAAATATTGGATACGGCCATTGTCTTTACTTCTTCTTCATAACGTGTTAATGGCAATTTAAATGGACTCGGCCCAGAATTTGGCTACATGTTTGGCGCCATCACTAGCGTCCATCAGTTTCTGTAATGTTCAGACGACAGGACACGCAGGACACGATATTAAGTGTCCCATCGTTTGTGGAACAGCATCGCATTGGCACTCCAAAGTAGAGACGTCTTACAATCTCCATCTGAACAGGTTTTCCTTGCTACGGCCAACCTGGGTCCGGATTATCTTCACTGAATGTCCTGTGTTTTCAAGCTCCTCAGAAAAAAATAATTCTCAAACCTTTTGTAAGGTAACGATTACCGAACCAAGAGCACAAACGAATAGATAAAGTCAAGCTATGAACACCCTAAAAACCCCCTTTACACCTTCAGCATACTGCAGCGACAGCGAAATGGAAGCGAACCAAAACTAGCCAGCATAGCAGGCAGGAAGCAACTTTAGCTTCAGGTTATAATTACTTGACCTGATACATCTAAAAGTGATACACCTAAAAGTGGCGCAGTGTACCGACCCAGCCAGATGGACCGATGACTTTAAAAGGTGGCTGTGATAGACCGGATGCGAAAGGCAGAGGACAGAGTGTTGTGCGCAGCCTGGGAGAGGCCTATGTCCAGCAGTGGACTGCGAGAGGCTGAGTTCATTGATTGATTGACACCAAAAAGGCCTGTCGTCCACGACGCTACTCAATAGTAACCAGTGATTTTTTTCTCGATACAAAAAAATTGCAAAGGTATATTTTTTTTTTTTACTTTTTTCGATATCATGGCGCGGTAACGCTTATGTGGTATTCAATGGAATTTGCTTTAAACCGAAAATTATCATATCAAAGTTTATTTAAAATTTAATTAATTGATTTTGTTAAAAAAATAGTAAATTCGTTTTGGCACATACGTCGTTTTATTCCGAGCGCACGCACATTATAGCCATGTCTCTCTTCTTTTGCGTTTCAAAAGTAATTGCATGCACTTTGATCAGTCGCTACGATTTATTTTCTAGGTAGCGCCCTAAAGGTACCTCCGTTGTTGATCCGAATAGCCCTCGAAGTTTATAGGCGACCTAGTGCGTTATCATCATAATCCGTCTGAACCAATAAAGATTTTAATTAAGTTCAACGGAACTAATATTAGATTATGCTGAATACTATCAGCACTAATCAGGACTGCTGTTATTGTTAATGATGATAACGTTTTGTTTCAAGGCGTAGTACCTAAAGATTATATTATTGTTAGGTTAGGTAGGTACTTACAGGATAATCAAGACGTAACGGTTGGTACAGACTAGCACATCAAGCTACTGCAATCTGTCAAATTTCTTTAATAGATTTTCAACTTTACCGTTAAAGCATAAGGTTGAAAGTTGATTGGGGAAATTTGGCAGTTTCGGGTAGCTTGATATGCTGGTGTCTGTACTACAACTGATGGCCGTTGAAGCTGACGTGTTATTGAATGGGGGGACCGCGAATCCGCAAATGCAGTGTATGTAAGTATTGTCTGTTCCAAAAGTATCTAATGTAAATGTAAATACAAATGGATCAGAAGACGTACCTGTGGTTGCCAATTTGATGTGCTACTTACACATTCAGTGCTTTGATTTTATTATTAGAATACTTAAACCCGAAATTCAAACTTTAAATCACCATCAATAAGTTTTTCATTTGACGATTGAGGTTAATTTTATAACCTCAACTTTTGTCTATGATGTTTCAATAACAATTTAATATTCAAAATTGGGGGCCAAACTTAGGTACGACTTAGTGGGTCCCGTTTAATGGCAAACGACATCGCGGCAGGCCCAGAAGGATGGATGTGCTGGACTCCTTTGATAAATAATGGTTCTTGGCAGCTCTGGATAGAGAGAGGTGGAAAGAGGGTAGGGAGGCCTTTGCCCAGCAGTGGGACATTAACGGCTAAAATAAATTAATAAACTAATTTAATATTCAAACAATAATTGCTGGAAAAAGGGAGATATTGTAGCGGTATCTACAACGCCACATGCGAACAACGCGTCATTATGACGTCACGCAAAATCCTGCATCTCGCAAGCAGAATTTACCGTGCAACTAGCACAGATACAACGGCCCGACATGAAACATCGGGCAGTTGTCCGCCAGACACAACACGACGGGTGTTGAACTTTACACCCTGTTCCTCATACCTCTTGTGTCTCGTTCTTCTTCTTTCTCTTGTTCTTGATTGTGTTATTAATTTCCCTATGTGAGTGATTGCGTAAGAATTTAACTTGATTTGTTCGTTTACAATTTCATCGTATACTTTTGGAACAGACTTTAAGATACCCTCGGGCTAGATGAAGTGATGATCATAACAAGGTGTAACAAGTATTGGATCGGTATGGGCTGGTGATAATTTTCGATTACAAAGACAATTATCACCAGTCTATACCGGTCCAATACTATTACTTACTTACAAGGATAATTATACCACAGTATTAGTTATACACATGGTGTTCTGTAAACATTAGCTGGAGGCTATTGGTGTGGAATGGGATTAGTATTATACCTCCGACAAGTTTCGGCCCCATATTCCTATTACACACGACAGTCAGGACTAAACACAGACAAAACTAAACTTAAAAGAACTAACAATAGCCTGATATCAGTCACAATTTCTTCAAAACTGCATCCAATACTCACACAAAACGCAAACCAGCATCGTATTCAAGGAAATAACAGTAAATCGTATGCGGGTTGTACGCATACAGCCGGCACCGAAGTAATAGGTGCCGCTCAGATATTGCCAATGCACGGCCGCGCAGATTTAAGATGGCCGACGTCGACTTGCCTTGTTTTAATTGGTCAGTTTGTTTTGGAATGTTTCGAGCTGTTGATACGTGTGAACGGGAATATAAAAAAAGGTTTATTTATTGTATTATTTATGAACACACAGTAAAATGGATACAGATACGACATATTAGTATTGAGTACAAATGTAATGCTTATTTCTTAAGAAATTTCTTCTAGCAGACCTGCGAAAGGAGAAATAAAAAAGAAATGTAGACTATAGTGTACAGAACAAGAAGAGAAGAATTTGATTTTGTGACGTCTTAAACTAAAATATTAAATACACCTACTTACCTACATAATGCAAAAAATAACATATATATGTACTAACATAAATACATAATGTTAAAGTAAATAAACATAGGAAGTCGGGTAGTGACCGCCGAAGGGGACAGACGTGTCGTGTCCAGCCTTTGTTTATACTTGACGCAACGTGCGTAGCACATGGCTCTAACTAAACAGGCATAACGGTGTTTCGCGTGTTGTTTTGTGATTGCAAATTAAAACGCCTTAAAACGGTGGTAAAGTGGCATACGTGTGTTCCTGATATACAAGTTCGAGACCTAGGCCGTCCAGCCGAGGACCTTGGTGACGTCGAGAGACCTTAGCGGGCCAATTTGGTGAGATCTTTCCGTATATTTATTTTCAGGGATCTCCATTAGAAGCTGTATCCGGCCGCGCTTTGTTTTCTTAATTTGGACTGTTGAAGCCACGCGCGAATTTAACATCATTATAAGCTAAAAATAGGCTTTAGGGAAATGTATTCATATTACATCTAGGAGCGAGGGATATACTAGTACACTCCATTATTCTAGCCTAAAATACGGTATCGCTCTAGAATTCGTATTCCACGCTTTTCTTCATTTAACATTGTACTAAATTACCAAAACTGCCTTGAACAAGCTAAATATTTCCTAGCCTGTAAGTCAAGTTTTGTACACGTGCGCGACTCGAAGAGGGCTAAGTAACAAAAAATAGCAAAGCTCATAAATCTGAGGCGCCCCCTGTCAGCTTTATTGTTTCTCAAAAAGCCACACGGCACATGTTCGCTGAGAAAGTCTTGCAATACCATATAAACAAAAGGCTTTTGTCTTTAAAAACGGGCATAATTGTGCGTATGACAAAAGACGGCAATTGCCTATTTAGGGCTATAGCCCATCAAATAAATAATGTAATGGGTTTAACTTTCGATCACGTGTCTGTCCGCAAGGACCTCGCCTCTTATATACTGGAACATCGAAATGACGACAGAATTCGCCTAGCACTTTTAAATAATATACAAGATTTTTTCCCTAACAGCAATCTCTCCCAGGAACAAAGGATAACAAAATACATAACCATGCAGTTTAACAAGACCTTATGGGGAGGAGAGGACATCTTAATCGCCGCGTCCGAGTTCTATCTTGTAAATCTGCACGTGCACACGGATACAAGACACACACTAGTGTATTCACCTACCGGCGAACCAGTACCCGGCAACATACACATCCGCTACAAGGACCAGCACTATGATAGCTGGGTCATGACTGAAGACGAGCAGTACAACAGCAACCCGATAGATCTTATGCAAAAATCAAATAACGTCAAAATAACACAGCATAATAAGCCTATATCTAACCAGCACAACGCACGGCATAAGCAAGGTCAACCCATAATACCCCAGTCTCAAACGAACAGCCCTCAATTAGCTAGCGTTGGAACACAGTATGAACAACAAACATCAATGTATACACAGGTATCAGATGTAGTCGCAGATGCTACTGGGTTCACAATACTTAGAAACCAGCCGACTACCGCAATAAAATATACTTGCTCAGAATTGCGTATTGCAACCTGGAATGTCCGTGGGGCCTCAAAACCGACCAAAAAAGATAAAATTGACGCTGAACTCTCAATTAGGGGCATTCATGCAGCCTGCATACAAGAAACAGGTATGAACTCTGGAACATACAACTCTACACACTACGAATGGCACCTCTATGGAACCTCAGGTAAAACACACCGGGGACTTGCAATTCTAATCAGAAAAGATGCCCAAATTGAACTAGTCAACAGAAAAAAGGATACAGACGCGATGTCAGCTACTCTTAAAGTTAACAGGGGAAACGACAAGCCTGCTCAACTGTATATAATCAACTCTCACATCAACAGTTGTACATCTATAGCAAACAGATCCTTCACAGGCTTATTAAACTTGATCAGATAAAAACCAAGGAAATGTACCTTAATAATTCTTGGCGACTTCAACGCTCATATTGGTCGACATGATACAAAAAGTTTCCAACGCAAAGGACTGATCCACCAAAACCTACACCATGACTTTTCTAACTACAACGGGGAAATGTTAATGGATATAGCCAACAGGGAAAAACTGCAAATAGAAACTACAAAAGCGAGATCATCATGCAGGATAACATGGTCAAAGGGCACTCAGAAATCCCAATTGGATCACATTATAACGCCACATGCAACAGAGAAACTCTTCGAACTAATTAAAGGCGAATGGGCCGCCAGGGGCACTTCCGACCATAAAATAATCTGGGGTCGGCTAAGAACAAACCGAACTTCAAACAAAAAAGAAAACACCAAACACATTAATGCACAAGGACAACAGCAAGCCGCGAAGGAAACCACAATTGCGGCCAAGGACTTCAACTATAAACAGTGCTATTATCAATCCCTCAATAGTAAATTCACGAAAACAAAATACCAAGATTGTATAACAAAAAAACTAAAAGATATAGGAATCAACTCAACGGACAAAAACATCGAAATACCCTGGAATACCATAACGGAAGTATTAAAAGCGGCTGCCCAGGAAACTCTGATTCTTCAGCCAGTTCTCTCCAGGGAGCATCGACTAGCTCTTGCTAAACTACAAAAAGCCAAATTCCTACAAAGAAGGCAACCTGATAACCCAAATAGGCACAACCTAGTAAAAGAATGTCAGGCAACACTTCAAAAGGTCAAATATCAGGAAGAGCAAAAAGCATGCAGGGCCTGTCTAAGTGGACTGGGGAAAAACCACCCTGCAAAACGCATGCAGATGCTATACTTTTTTTTTTACAGTAGAAACAAACTTCAAGCAAAACGTCAAAAAAGATCCACTTATATACCGATGACCAAATGGGAGCAAATACTAAAAAAATCCGAGGGCCATCTTATACCAACAGTTAATATAAAAAATCCGATAACCGAAGTACAGTGTGACGGTCCCATTGCGGACGACATAATCGGAATCATTAATAAAATGCGGAACGGGACAGCCCCCGGAACTGACCAAGTGGTAATCGAGCTGTACAAAGCAATGCCAGAAATATTACAAGAAGCCGTCACCAAACACATGAACAAAGCTTGGACACAGAACGAAGCACCCGACGCGTGGCTGGAGACCGTACAAATACCAATTCCAAAAAATAATAACCCTAAAAATGCGAATGAATATCGCCGCATATCGGTTTGCAACACGGGTTACAGGATTTACGCCTCCTACGTACTTAAAAAACTAGACGAGACAATATCGGAACTGGGAAGCTATCAAGCGGCCTTTTTAAACAATAGATCAACAGACGACCATATGTTTACACTTAAAAGGGTCTTAGACGAAGAATGGTGGGCAGGTAAAAGAACTTATGTGCTTGCCCTCGACATAGAAAAGGCCTTTGACAATGTCGACCTTAATGCACTGAGGGATATCCTATTACAACGAACCAACAAATCGCTAACCAACAGGATAATCAAGGTATGCTTGAATGAACGAACATGCATCAAATGGTGTGGACAGCAAAGCAGTTGGATTATCAAAGGCAAGGGACTCAAACAAGGTTGCCCTCTATCCCCTCGCCTGTTTACACTGGTCATCGACGAAGTCCTTAGAACCCTCGAAGAGGAAACCCAATTAATAAAACTCGACCAGGATCGCGAAATCTCACTCCCCCTAGTACTATCATTTGCGGACGACCTTATCTTCATTTCAGATGACCTAGAAAGGTTAGAAGGTATCCTATACCGTATTAAACCCCTACTAGACAGTGTAGGCCTCCAAATAAATGAAACAAAAACAAAAATACTAATTAGGGACCCCATAACTACACAGATAACGACACACGTGACCCTTAATGGAATAAGTATACCGACATGTGACGAAATTAAATATCTAGGTACATACATAACATCTACATTAAGCAGAAAAAGCACTATAAAAAAACGTTGCGAACAGGCCATGAAAAACGCCAAATCAGTACTACCATTCATAAATAACTCAAATATGGACTGGAAATTAGCCAGACTCATGTACCGAATGGTGATCGTACCGTGTATGATACATGGTCTGAAAGTATCGGCACTTACCAAAGCTAACAGGTCAAGACTCAGAAGATATGAGCGAGTTATCATGAGAGACTTGATTAACCACTCTAGGAAGAAACAAAGACGAAAGAAAATGCATGAAATCTTAGACGGAAAAACAGTAACCAAACGCATCAAGAACCACCGGATGTGCTACCTCGCACATGTCTACAGGCGCCGCAAACCACATCTACTGCACGCAGCAATGCAGTACAAGGCCAAATCCAAGAAGGTTGGCCGACCTATTTACACATGGGACGACAATTTAAAACAGGACATGAAGTACTTCGACAAGGGAACCAATTTTTGGATGAATACAGCGGAAGATAGAAGTAAAATCAAGATCGCTGCTAGCGAGATTTACAAAAAACTGGAAACGGATAGTAGCGAAACTTCCGACGAAGACAGCAACATTTAACACAACACAGCTGAGCAATGACATACAAAGGAACCGAGAAAGCAGAAGAAGCTCGCCAAAAGACGCACCGAGGAAGCTCGACCTGAACCAACCAAGCGGCAAGGTCGATAAAAGATGCCCATCCATAGATAATAATTACCCATCTCTCCACTAGTCCAATGCTTACTCTAGGATGCATATCCGGTAGGCTCTTAAATCCTTACCTATCCTACGGGCACGTCTTCCCTACCATTAACGCGCCCCCCGGTCTATTCCTTGATATGCAATGGTCGCTGTAGCACCATGAACATGAGGCTACAGGAGCTAGTGCGAATCTTGGGGTTCATTCGATTAATCGAGTCTGGTTTAACCACGCTGGGATCGGTGCAATTCATTCATTCATTCAATGTTAAAGTAAATAAACATAAATATATACAACCTCACAGGTTATTTTTATTAGGGTCTAAATTCATCAGTAAGTAATTAATTGGTGAATAATATATAATATCTGTATTCTATAACTATTTACAGCAATTTAAAGGTATGAGTTATACTTATAAAAGATAACAGTAGTTACCTACTTCATCAGGATTAGACTACTTCTGTGAATCACATGGATTTGCTGCTATCAGAGACATTTATACCTGTTTGTGGAAACTAACTGAACATTGATCCAATTTCATCATACTTATCAGTGTTTTGTTTTAACAACAGATTTCAATCTTTAGCTTTTTGCGTGTAAACATATCAATCAACTCAGCGCAACGTCGACTGATTGCTTGACCACTTGATATCAGTTTATCGTTCTTTAACCACATCATCATAAGTAAAGAAAAATAAAGAAAATACATTTTTTTGCGTTTAAATTACTCCATTCGGCTTATTCTATTCAGCTGCGACCAGCCACCCTGCAAAGATCGTCGCTGCACCTAGCTTGGACAACGTTTTACTTGACTCCAAACGGTTCTACGACTTATATGCCTGTCCCATTACCAGTTAGTTCAGTTTGCTTATTCTGTGAGCTATTTCAATTATTTAAGACGACAGTACTGCCTCAATTAGCCTCTCATAAAAAAATCTAAACAGGTATCATCCTCTCCATAAAATCCCGTCCGGTCCGGCAGCAAACCGCACGTGCGGAGTTACGGCGCGCCGCGGCGTGCGGACACGGCGTGGTTCGTATTGCGACGCACTTTATTGCACTCCGATACATTTTGACAATCGTGTAGACAACTTACGCCGTGCCACTATCCGGATTTGTTTTTGGAACAACCTGTATAGTGGATTTTGTGTTTTGTGACGTCAGTTTTCTGACGTTCTGTAAGTGACCAACTGCGTAAGGTGGAATTTAAACGTGTTGTAAGATAGTGATTGGTATCTGGACAGTTTGTTGCACCATTTCTTCATCACAGCGAAAGCACTAGGAAGTGGTCAAGGCCGGGCGTTTTGGAGGACTGTCTTATGTAATTTTGACGTTCGAAAAGTGCTGATTCACAGCCTAATTTGAATAAATGACTTTTGATTTTGGTTTTGAGATACACTTCTGCCTAACTCTTCTTGAAAAACAAGCGTGATGGTATGTATCAATGAAATCAGTGACAATAGGAACAGACCAAAGATATAGATACACCTAGATAACGCAACAGTAACTATACTTCGCGTGCCCAGCTTACGTACAAAAATCGTTACAAAAAGCGCTAAGTCCTCTGTGTACTGCTGGCGCTAGGACCCGGGGGTAGGGCGAGACATCTTTGAATCAATTTGATTTTCCCATCACTAAATAGTGCTTGTGACGTCTAAGTAGGTAGTCAAAAAATGGCACGCTTGGTTTTCATACAGATCGTGATACTTGCGTTATCTAGGTCTATCTATATCTGTGGAACAGAAGGACAGTGCTGTCATCATCTCCTGTCCTTAACCCAATTTAATTTGGGTCAGCGCATCTTGTCTTCTTCCAAACTTCTCTATTAGTCGTCGACTCAGTAGTTACCCTGTAGCGGTATCTACAACGCCACATGCGAACAACACGTCATACTGACGTCACGCAAAATCCTGCATCGCGCAAGCTGAGTTTCCCGTACAACTAGCATAGATACAACGGCCCGTCATGAATCATCGGGCAGTTGCGCGCCAGACACAACACCCATCTGGTCGGAGGATCCTCCCTTTTCTATAGAGTATGAGTGAACTTTACACCCTGTTCCTCATACCTCTATAACCCTCTTTCTAGCCATATCATCTTTCACAGTCTAATATTATTCGTCATAATATTATTGCGATCGCTAATTCTCTGAATAACATAAAAGAGGCGGATATCAAGTTATAACAAAAACCGAAAGCATAAAATCTAATTGAAAGTTAAAGTAAATTAATAAATTGAATATTGTTTATTAAATTAAAATTTAAAAGGCGCCACGAGAAATTAATAAATGAGCTGTCAATTTGACAATTCAACCCTGCGCCCGCGGCAGTAATTCCGCATTACGATGACCAATACCAATTCACACTTCACATATTCGCACTAATTTAATTCGGAAAATCTCAACAGATCGTAGTCCCAAACCATATCAATAACATTATCAAAAAGCGATCTGTTACATTCATTAGTAGCCGAGTGGCGGAACAAAATGGCGTATTTAAAACTGCATCCCGGCCAAACGGCACGAAACGATAATTATTGGTAATTAGACCCCGCGCGGTTAGTGGCCGCTATTGGTTTATATTTAGTGCTATTTTCAACGATCTACCTTGCATCAGGGTGGGTCAGCTAAGTGGCTTGGGTAATGGTCACGATCCTCCCGGGCCGAGGGATGGGTGGAAAGAAGTGAATGGGCTAGGTTACATTGTGAATTACCATAGCACTGGCGCCGCCGCCGTCTGGGAGGTTAGAAAAACTATCAGTAAATTTCGTAGTTATGCAGTATCGTGTTAGATTTATTAATCACAGAATAATAATATTAATTAAGTATATTATATTACCCGAAAATTATGTCAGGTCATTTTGATATTTCTATCATCATAAAGATTGTTTTCGTAGTAGCGTAGAATGAGGTTATTGGCAATAAAACCAATAGATAGGTATCAGCCATTTCAGTCATCCGATTCTGATTTCTCATAAGCCATTACGCATCAAGGCTATTCAAAATCAGCAGAACATTTTTGAATAAATTTAACCTGCAAAATATCACTTCAGCATGACAATATTAACACAATAGTGATACATAACAATTCAAACATTAACACAAGTTTATTGTAGTGATTTCCGTACAGCCGGCCTCGCCATTTTACATCGCAACCAAACGCGATATACGACGGAATTAAAAATACATAAACATGTTCGCATTTTACGATAATTACGGTGCACTATGCATTGGTAGGGTTATAATGGTGGAAATAAATACGTTCAATTGTTTTAATCGGTACGGCCACTGTTTGTTGAACGATTGTAATTTTGCCGAATTAAGTTGCATTGGGTAGATATACTCGTTTTGGTTGTGGCGGGAATTCTTTTGTTATAGGCTGTTTTATTTTAAAACATGAGACAAGATTTTTGTCATAGAAAACTTTACAAAAAACTACAGACTATGATCAAAGGCATTACCACCTCCAGTAACAATATTCTATTAGTTACTGGCATTTTAACTGAGTTTCTTTCAAAAAGATTATAGAAACGACTGCTTATTGTAGTGTAGGATGATCTGACAAAGAAGTTGGCGAAGAAAAGGGCCAAAGTGGCCTTTTTAGACCAAAAAGGCCACTTTGGCCGAATCATAAAAGGAAATCATTATGAATCATATTATGGCGAAGACAGTCCGTGTTTTTCTTTTTTTCGGTGCACTACGTAGTTATAATCAAAGAGATTGAGATGGGATTTGGATTGGATTAATTGGTATTTTAGCACAGACAAAAAAAAAAACTGAGAAGTCCTTCACCAATGGGATTTGATACGATTAACTTAACAGTTAACTGTACATTACGATACATAATGTTATCCTTTTATGATTCTGCCACAGTGACCTATTTAGGCCCCCAGCTCTAAACAGAAATAAGTGGAGGGAAATAGAGGACACCTATGTTGCAAGACAGCCTGGTCGGTAGCGAATAATTATACCTACTTACACATCGGACTAATTTACCTAGTGACGTCCGATCCTTAGGTAATTCTGAAATGAATGCTGAATGATTTTCAAGCGATTTTCCAGTTCTCGCAGACGTTCGGTCAGCTCCTTCATTCCTTCGTCTCGTTTTCATCTATGTTTTCCCATCTCGTTAAAACTTTTCTGAACTTTTAAAACGAAAACGTGATCAGCGCGAGGCACAAAAAAGTACAATGATTGACAGATGTCAAGAGAGCGCGCCAACAACTGAACCACAGATAACATTTGTTTTTTTTTGTGATGAAGGCTTTCATCTTTAAATAATGTGATTAGCGAGTTGTGCACGAGTGCATGCTACAAAGTAAACAATGAGGACGAGATTACGAAGCATAATAGCTCATTTGCTAATATAGGGTTAACAAGCTGAAATCATAAGGGGCATCATAGCCAGGGCGGGAGGGGTCATTTGATGATTTCCCATCAGAAAAAAAAAAGGGGGCATCATAGCACAATCAGCCTTTAATGTTCCCACTGCTGGGACTGAGGCCTGCTCTTTGTGAGAGGAAGAGAATCATAAGAGGATTAAATGTTATTAGTTTATAAAAACTAGTTTAAGTACAAACGCCAGCACACCAAGCTACCCGAAACTCAAATTTTCCCAATCAACTTTGAACCTTTTACTTTAGCGATAAAGTTGAAAATCTCTTAAAGAAATTTGACAGATTGTAGTAGCTTGATGTGCTGGCGTCTGTACATAAGGTCGGAGAAAATAAAGGCTATTTTTATTTTTTACTTATTTATTGTATTGATAATCCCCTTGAGCGAAAGTGTATAGGTATTAAAATAAAAATGTAGTTGTCCACTTAGCTCTCGTAAAACATTGTGTATCAAGCATCAGCATATTTTCTAATATCAGATTCCTTCCAGCTGCTATTGTAGTGAAAAGTTGTGACAGTTAGCAAGGTAGTTAGCAGGACTGGCTGCCTCGGGCACGCCGGACGTACTTAGACATCGCAGTGGTGGAGGCTCTTGAAATACACCCGTCGTTTTGTAACGGTTTACCATTAGGATCTATTATTCAGGATCTATACTTCGACTTTTAATCGTGTTTCGTTACTGGACAGTTTGACTTTGAAGTTAAATAATGTTACCATACTAAAACTATACCTAGTAAATTAAGTTTCATCTTGTGTCGGTGTACCTACTTTTTAATGTCAAATAAATAATTTTAATCCTAAATTATTTCCAATATATTGACTTTTTATAACGTTATGATGTTTTACATAACGTGTTCTCAATTAACTCTTTGATTGTCGTAATTAGAGACACAATAGAAAGACAATTGCTTATGTCGGACTGTGTAACATAAGACATTCGAGAGGTTAAAAGTCTAAGTAAAGTATTTTTTGCTTGTTAGGATTCTACACGGCATTTTATAATACTTAGGGCGAATTCCACCAAACTTCTATACCTAGAACAACTTTTAACCTGAGAATGAATTTTTGACAATTTTTCCATAATAGAATTGTCAGACGTCAATTTTATTCCACGGATAAAAGATATCTGACTTTGGTAAAATCAGCTCTTAGTGCTTTAAACTTGGTAACCTATTCAGGCATTGCTTTTCATATAATAATAATCTACAGACTATAACCAATACAGGAATCGGACATGATACGCATACGCATTTAATCATAAAGAAAATAAATATCAACCAGTTTGGCATCCAGGACAAAACATACATAAATACTTAATATATGATGACGTCACGATGATGCAAAGCAACACATCCCAACACGCACTAAATCCTACATCGTATAACCCTACAGTGACGCGTACGCAATAAAATGTCCAACCCTACTGCCGTCCAATACTGGGACAATAAACAAGAAATAACTATAGTAATTCAAACGGGGGATGTTTTGGTGTTGCCAGCTTGGTCATATTTTTCCAACAGTTTATATATTTATTTCTGTACTGACACTTATACACAAATAACTTAAGTTTGAGGAGCTTTCAATAGAAAACTCAACAATTAGTCAGGTAAATGGTTTTATCAATTTTCTGAATTTTCTGCGCTTCTCGCATCTAAATACCTGTATCGAATGTATCTAATATGAAAATTATTATATTCATTTTAAATGTCAATTGAAATGATACACAAAATAATATAGAAAACATTTACCATTTACCCATTTGCTTGAATAATGAATAGCATTTTTTTGTTAAACAAAATATTGGGTATCAAATTTTTCGCAGGCGCTTAATATTACCAACCAAACACGCTAGAACCAAAACTTCGAAGACATGTGACATCTATCAAATTACACTGAGCTCGCGTGGTGGATTACGGCCCATTACGCTCTCACAGAGAGGAGGCCTGTATCCCAGCAGTGGGAACGTTATAGGCTGATTATGCTTAATATTGACCACATATATCTATTGACAGCAAAAAACAATTGAGGCAAAATACTTATAACGAAAAAGTATCTAAATCACAAAATAAGGAACATGTGAACGTGTAACTGGCAACACTGCCGCTGGCTGGGTCGCTCCGATACCGGTCAATGTCCATCAGTCGCCACTCGTAAACTAGGGTTAAGTCTGTGGATTTGTCCCCATCAGGATCCATATATTTGTGTATTGATATGGCATGCTATTGGATTAGGATTTATAACTCGATCTCTTGTATCGCGTTGGCGTTTGAGGGTAAGTTTATTTCACAGACTTCAAAAAAGGAGGAGGTTCTATGTTCAACTGTATGTATGTATTTTTATTTATTTTTTTCATCTATGTATGTTAACTTGTTGTAATGATTCTTGTTTGTTTGGAAGAGAGTTTAAACTGGGTGAAGATCTGATGAATACCTTTGGAGATAGATAATGGAACTCCTCAATAATTAATAGTGCTCATAGTATGATTTGATTATTGTACTGAAGATCAAACAAAATTTGGGTGAAGTGAGCTGTCAAACCCTGGACCCAATAACCCCAACTAACGCCCTGTTTCGTTTGATCCACGATTTTTTACCCACCCTGTATATGTTAAGATAGTTCGATAACTTATGTATGGGTAACCTAACCAAAAGCGTGTAACGAAACCATAGCGCGATTCAGCGGGACGGCACAACGCCATCTATCGAAGAAGGGGTCAAACTTTTGTCGCTGCTCTTGTGAGAAAACTTGAGAAATTGGTCCTTGTTACTTTGCTAATAAATTAAATAGGTAATGTGTTTATTTCACTGCAAGTGTATTTGATATTAGTTTATTTAAAACATGTGTAACTATAATCGTTTAAATTATGATGGAGTAGGTCAGATTACAGTCGTATTGAATTAGTTTTCAAACGAGAAAACTAACTTAAAATAACTTTAAGTTAGTTTTCTCGTTAAAATCTTTTGTACGAACTGAAGTTCGTACAAAAGATTCTTAAAAAAAATTTTGATTGTGATGTGAAAATATTTATTGTTAAGAAGAACAAAACAATATTATTACTTACTGTTTTCTTTTTAATGAACATGATTTATCTAAAAAAAAAACTCTGAATAGGTACCTGTCATTTTCCAAATCCCCATGTCTCGGTCAATCCGTAGCGCCGTAGCACCCCATTCGTAGCCGCGTAGGCGCGTAGCAGCGTAGGCGTAGCGTAGCTCATTACAAATAAGTATGCAAAATCGTAAAGTTTAATTTGCTCACTTGATAATAACAAGAAAACACGACAAATTAACATTACTAAGAGACAAAGAATGCTGGAGTTTGATACTACGTTCAAATCAAGCAAGCATACACATTAAATATAATAGCTTAGGTCTGCGCCTTCGGATGACGACGATATTTTAATGTGGATAATACGATACAACTTTGTTTGGGCGGAATTTAAAATGGGGGATTTTAAACTGGAAATATATATTTTTTATCTTACTTTTTATTGATAGTATAGACTGCGTTGGTAGGCCATATATTAGGTACAGCTTCACAAAACGGTTACGTTAAAATCGATTAACTTATTAAAATAAACGTATAGTTTTAGAACTCATTAATATAGAAGTAACTATCGAATTTTAAAGTCTTCAATGTCAAGGTAGCATAGCTGAGGTGTGAGTAATTGAGAATAGACATAGTAGTCACCATTCAAACCGTACAAAAATCAGTTTTTTCCCACTTATAAACCAGCCGACCTATTCTGTAAGAATCTCACTGTGAAACTTAAGTGAAGTGAGCTGTCATTCCATAATACTAGGGATTGACAATATCAACATTTCACTTTAACACAGTGAGATCTTCAGTCGACTCAGACGAGTATTAATGAGTAGTTTCTCATAACATATCCCTTAACAGGCCTTGGTATAAGGAATTAAAGCCGAATATTTTTCTTAAATATGTATTTCCCAATTTTTTCCCCAAAGATGACACTTTCGATGCCACTTTTAAAAACTTTAAAGTTAATTTTAAAATCTACCCACATCCACCTTAATCCAACACAGTCCGCCGCAGCGCAGCGTACCAACAAATTCTTGGCTCATTTGTTTTTTATTCATCCACAGCCCAGTGTAATCGAAAGTATAAATTCGCTTTAACTGCTAGCAGGCCTGCCGACCGATAGCACACCCCTTGTTAACTGCGTAATAAGAAAAATAAACTTATATTTGTGGCGCCTTATGGAATATCAAAGTTTAAACTGAGATAGTGGGGATGCTGTGGCAACTTGCAGCATTTTCTCACTCAAGCATTTCCTTGTGTGAGAAAAGGGAAAAGTTAAGTGAGTGTTGCTGAGGTTTGGAATTGGATGGGTGACCGCCCATTGCAACTTATAGGGGTCTTGCTGTTATGGTCAATTGAGAACACACTTGTGGCATGGACTCGTAAAGAATGGTAGACTTTTTTCAGATATTTAAAGTTTGGGAAAGAAATGTGTGGGTCAAGCAACATTTGCTCAGGTTTGGACGGTGATGGGTGACCACTGTTTAGCTTTTATAGGTAGAGTTAATTTGTTTTGTTAATTGAGTAATAAGAAACTTATATTTGTGGCACCTTATGGAATATCGAAGTGCGAATACAGTAATTTAGGCAAAGTACGAGTGGCTGTTGTTGAGGTTTGCATTTAGATGGGTGACCCTTGCGACTTAGGAAATGTGCATGTCAAGTACCTGTTGGTGAAGCTTGGGTTTGAATGGTTTACTGCAACTTTGGTGTACGATGGTCTTTTGACAAAACTTTCGTAACGTGCAAGTCACAGCAGCGTCGCATGTAAGGACAGTCGAGCCTGTCCGCTATCATCATCAGCACGCTGTTGGGGCTGCCGCGCACCCTGCGCACCAGGGACGCACTCCGCTCACGCATCGTTCCATAGAAGCAGTCGACGCTAGCAAACATGCCCGAGGCACTACAGTGTCGCGGCAGCCCCATCAGCGCTCTAAAGGCGTTGTTATATTTGACGCGGAGGGCTTCGATTAATACCCCTGTTGAGCCTTATGCTTCTATTATTATTAATACACCTACTACATACATAGGTTTAATACACATTAATGTAGGGGCGGTGTAGAACAGCCCTGCCCCTGACCACTGTCTTACTGTGTAGACACAGACTCCCCGTTTATTTGTGCCGTTTGAGCCGAAGAAATGACGACGAGTTCAGTAGCACGAATGTTTTTTTCTTGCGCCCTAGAAAACTACAAACTTTTCATATCCACTAAACTATTCTTAAGTCCAGCTTAAAAATTCCTCAACTAATATTTCTCCTAGTTTCCCTGATTATATAGCAAGGACCTCGGAATTGTACGGTAATAGGGTATACTTTACTTCACGAACTAAAAACAACAGTCATTGGGTATTTCCACCTTACGCTAAGAAAAGCCTCTTAAAGGAGGAAGAAAGTTAAAAAATAATTAATGCTTTCGTAAATATTCATACCTTGGACGGAGTTTAGAGTTAACCCTCCGTGTTGGAAATGTAGTGGGGAATGGTTTGAGCGGGAACGCTTCGCGGTTTTTTTGGTAGAAATTTTTGTTGAAAATCTTAGGATACGTTCGTAGGAGTCATCAGGCAACTTAAGCTCTAGAATGATTTACCTATACGTCTCGCCGAAATTCCAAAAAAAAAAAAAAATTGTTTTTTTTTCTATGCTTTTTAATTTACTGTGAAAATCGAGTAGGTACGCTATAAGCGGACTTTTCATTGTACGAAAAGCAGTACGAGATCAGCTAAAACTGGAAATGCTATAAATAGCTTGATACGTCGTCGTATATACAGGATTTAAAAAGTATGTTTAGAACTGAGTTAGACTTGAAAATACTAAGTTTTCGTTAGACCCGGGGAAACATTACTTACTCAATATATTTATTGCTTCCTCGTGTGAGCTTAGGTGGTAGGTTTTACAGAATATGATCATTCTGGACACTGTCTGGCACAGCAAAACAACGACTACTTCAAGCAACAACTCAACAACTTCAAGGTCAATCAAAAAATACGCTTTCAAGTACTAAGATACATACTTTTTCTGACTTTACTGATAAAATAAGTAAATAAGAACGTTAAAGATAGCAGCGCATTCTACAAACAACCCTTATTTTTATACCCGCAGCAGTTGGTTTCGCAATATGAGTCCGTAAGTTTACAAAAGTGAAGGGTTCGTCGAAACGACTCCGATTTAATTTAAGTCCAGCACCGTTATCGTCGGTACCCCATTGTTTTTCTTTCTTGAAATTTTACGGTCAATTTGACGTGATTCCTTTTTTTTACGATTAATTTGAATTTAATTAGTTCTGAGCATTGTTGTCGAGTTATAGCGGTTGTGAGTAAGCGTTTATTGCTGGGTTATAGTTGTGTGTATTATAATTATATTTTGTAAATTGCTTTTTATTTACTTTGTGATAAATATATTTGACTTATGCCTTCGACTATAAGTGAAATGGTGGTTGATTCGTTGAAAAGCCGCAAGCCGTCACTATGAAGGTACCTACATTCTGTCGTAATTGTCATGACTTTTAGGAGCAATAAGTTTAAATCGTTATCAGATGCTATAATATATATAATCTGATCACTCTGACAGTTATAAAACTGACTTAAAACCGCAATTAAAAATCGAGAAAAAAAAAAGAAATTCAATTCTAAGTTCAATTTTAAACTAGCTCTAGTTAAGACGCAAGACGACAAAGACGCAATTACAGTAACCCCCGCTCAAAAAGGCACAAATCAAGAGAACAATTACAGCCGATAACGCACCTCCCACTTGCGTCCCATCCATCTCCCACCACACACGAAGTAAGATCGACAAATCCTGACGCACTGCAACTCCGCACAAAAAAAGATCTCCTCACATATACATCTTTAGATATTGGAGCCTGTTGACATATTTACGAGCTCCTCGACTATTAAGTGGTGATTTAGTGAGGGCATATCGGGATGGATACGTTTTTATCGCGAGCAATATATCCACTTGGCTTCTAGCTCTATTATGTGAACCATTGTGAGAGAGCTTGAAGATTTTCACCCGCAGTTTTCCCTGTAGGGAGTTTTTTAATGTTGTTTGATATTTTTGGTTTTGATCGACCTTGTACACTTGTACAGCGCATGCATTTTGGTACGGTGCGTACCTATTCCCAGATTAGCTTCGCTCACGCGACTGTGTATCCCTTTTGCATTAAGGGGACTACATGACCTAAAAGCGTGGTCACTGTCGGACTGCATAGAAAAGAAAGAGAAGCGCGATGACACAGCGCTGGTAATTAATTGCAAAATAATTATGAAGCAATTATCTATTTACAAAAAAATCTATTGTTTCGACAAAAAAATTAAAACACTAGTACTTTAGTATGTTGCTTGTAGAATAATCTGACAAAAAATCAGAATGATTGTTTAAATACCTATTAGTATGGCTTTTATTGTGAAAAGAAAGTTTTAGAGGTATCTTCATGATTTTTTCTATCGTATCAAATTAGTTGTATTATGTTTTCAACACACTATCTAACTAGCATATATCCTGAAGAATATCATATATTTTTCTGAATTGGTTTACTGTACGCAACGCAAACTGTAACGCAAGTTTTATAATGCCTAAAAGTTTAAGATGGACTTAAACTTTTAGGCATTATAAAACTTGCGTTTTTTGCGTTTAGGTCCTGTAGTCCCCTTTAACATTAACGGCAACTTGAAATCAAGTATGTTAATACGAAAATAATATTTATGAAAAAAAGTTAGCTACCAACATTATTTCTTGCAGTCATCACCTCGACACCTTTTTCCACCTTCTGAAATACCATATGCCTCGCCTAAAGTATTATGCGATTCCCAATCTCGATATTAAAATTAACATCACCGTAAAAAAAATATCTATAAGATATCACTTCTTTCGAAGAAATATAAAGACTTACTAGAGCGTCCCGTTCTACACCTCTCAGAATTTAGTGATTTACTGATTTGCTATTATTACGAAGGTCATAAATAATAAAGGAAGATCAGTATAAGAGATCGATGTATCTACCCATCCACTTGATATCCTTAATAAACATTAGAATGACCTTTAATATAAATGGTCTCAATATTTCTTACTAAATCTAAAATTATTATTCCAACTCGAAAATAGTTGTTCCTTCCTCGGCTCTTAACCCTCAAAAGCATCCGTAGGCTGAAGGGTACAAGTCGACAGTAACAAGTTAATTCTTCAAGCTTAATCCAAGATATTTGCTGATGAGGTAATCATGGGTATTGCTGTAATACTAGGACACCGCAAATGGTTACATGATTGTGAGTTAGGGAAACTGGATGTGTTACAGTACTTATAGTGGTTGAAGTTATATCAGTTTAACTCCGGAAAATGGGAATTTCACCACTAAGTCTCCTCAAACACCTACTAATAGTTGGGTTTCTAATTTTGCATTATAATTGTGGTTCCTTACTTAATTGACTGCTATTAATGCCATAATATGCTTGTGGAGCAGTGGTGGCCCAGCAGAAATGACCGACGAGCCTTACGGGCTGTAGATCGGAGGTTCGAATTCGAGCAGGCATTTTAATTTGTATAAATTATTTCATGCATGCAACCAAAAACCAAAAAGAACATGTCCAAGAACCAAAAATTCGAAGACATGTGACATCTACCTACCAAACCGCAATGGGCCGCGTGGATTACGGCCGCTCCCTGTCCCACGGAGGAAGCCTGTATCCCAGCAGTGGGCTGATTATGTTATGCTTGTGGAAAAATATCGTTCTATTCCGTTTTTCATTACTTCTAGCCTTTGTTAACATTCTTTTCGAGAATTTTGTATGGGTATTGTCAAAGTTTTATTTCTATTGTAATTTGTTTAGTAAATTCTCTTTTCTTTTTTATTCTATTTCCTTATTTTCTAGTTAAGTAGTTTTTCCTACTCCACCATCATCATCACCACCTCCTCTCTCAGCCTTATCATTGCCATCACCAAATCCAGCATCAGTTACATCCATGTTATCATTATGTATAACATCGGCCGTCTGTAGGCCGTCGCCGCGTGTTCCAGTTAATGCCTTAATCTTAAGGTGGACGCCGATCGTGAGAGCAGTGTGGACGTACCCTTGTTTACTTGAGACTAGTTTCGGCTATAGCATACAGATAGAAATTTGTAACTCAGAGGTCTTAACTAGAAAGGGTGTAGGTACCATTTTGTTATATACTAATGATGGTAAAAATAATGTCACGATTTTTTAATCCAATCTTATTAAGTTTTATGCGAAGTTTTTGAAGTGAAAACTTCTTTAGGCGCATTGGGCATTTTTTTAGATGCGAAAAACCATTGAACTCGCGCCACTGTTACCGTAAGCGACACCGCGCGTGTTTTGTTTAGAATACGATTTAAAAAATACCCGCTTCGGATGTGTTCGGCTGTCCTCGGGATGTACTCGGTTTTAATGTATATCCGATATTTCAGTGAGTGATGGCAAAGCATTCTGTTTGTGTTTTGTTTTCACTTCTGTCTCTGTTTTTCTTTGGTCCTTAAAACATTGGAGAAATTAAGTTTTCGGGTTATCATAATAATAATAATCAGCCTGTGTGCCCCACTGCAGGGCAAAGGGCTCTCTTTCCTTTTCCCACTCAATTCGACCCTGAGTCAATATGGACCAATCCCTCATAAAGGCGTCAAGTTTATCCCGCCATCTACGTATGGGTCTTCCGCGATGTCGTTATACCATTATCATTGTATATATCGTTATTCATATCATTTGGTATTTCCATTGTACGTTCTTCAACTTTTAAACCGAACTAACTTCTTCATTATTATTTTTTATGTTGTAAATACTTGTTGTTGTTCAGATAATCATCTTTTTCTTTCTTGTAAAAAACAGTTTTTTGTGACTTCAAAAAAGAAGACCTGAAAATAAAATAAATTTGAGTTAAAACATAGTCAGTTCACACTGCGAAACAGCTATTTTAGATTAGCTCATTGACTTTATCTTATTTTCGCTATCCACACCTTAAAGCCTCCGTCACATCCTCTCTCTCCCAACAGCAACACTGTCACCTCGGAGGTGTCTCCCCAGCCATAACTCTTCACGGAGGAACGTCCCCGTCGCCGTGTTGAGGAATTATTATTATGCGAATAAATACTCCGAATGTCACTAGTAAATGTCTCCCCTCTGTCGGGTAATCCGAGGGGCGATGGGAGCTAGTGTTGCCAGTTGTACGGTGGTAAAGTGGAATTTATAAAAAGTGCAAAATTTATAAAAAGTTGAAATTAATTTCTTGACATTTCCTGCTTTCAATATAGCAGGCTTTAGAGAAAGATTGTAAAATAATTTTGGCTGCGATTTCCCGATTTAAATAGTGCAAGCTATAAAGAAGAAAAAATCATTGGCGGAGTCGGCTCACAGAACTTACTTTCTTTTCTTTTATAATCTGTCAAACCTGTACAGTTTGTTCCACAGTTACGATAGTAAGTTTACCTCTCCAGCAGCAACATAACAGCCAAGAAGCTTATAGATAAAAGTGGAGGCAACACTATAAATACTTAAGTAAAGACTACTGTGGTCGGACCTCTCTTTCTGAATACATACATATGACAAAGAAAACACATATCACTGTCTCGTTAAAGAGAGTGTCCGACCACAGTCGTCTTCACTTAGGTATTTAGAGTGTTGCTCCACTTTTATCTATAAGCTTCTTGCTAACAGTAACCTTATTGTTACGAGAATAAAGATCACAATGATTTTGACAGACTTGTCAGTGGCAGTAACGCAATAGCAACCTGATTAGAATGAGAAAAAGATCACTGTGATGTAAAATCAGACGTAAAAAAACTCTGAACGGACTGTAATTTTGAGCGAGTTGTCACTAACAGAAACAAAGGAAAACAAAGTATTATGTCAATAGTAAAAAACAGAAATGTATACAAACACCCACGTAGCGTGTTTTAGGTGTATTAAAAGTATACTGCCGCTGAAAATGACAAAGAATCACCATGAGTAATAAATTAAATGATTAGGGTTTATAGCCTGATAAAGTACACGCAAAATTGTAATATAACTGTTACAATATGAATGCTAACTAGGGTAAAAACTTATATTATATTAGGGCAATAAGAAAATATTTCCACATTTTTGCTTTATCACTTTATAGAAATGAGGACCGTCCCCCCTAATCGAGACATTTGGTGTCACCGTGCGGCCCGGGCCTCTAGACAAATGCCGTTCGATCCGCCGAAATGTTCCAGTAATAGTTTTAAAGTGTGGCCAATTTCTTGACGTTGTCACCTTGAAGATTTTCCTTGATGAGGATTGTCATATTTGTCAAGTGTTATGGGTAGCTGTCATTTTAATAGGAATCGTAAGATTTGTTCGTTTCTGATAGGCGTTTTATTTTTTTTTTCGTATGGGAATTCATCATATGATCCCTCCCGCTCTGGGTGGAGCGGAAGGGAGTGTCAGACTCTTACTGACTAAAACCCACCCATGTTCCTTCCTTAGCCCTTTATGTTCCGGGCCAGCAGTAACCCTTTCGGAGAATCCCGCTGACCCGGCAGGCTTCGGCCCTATGGGGCCCCTCCTCGATGCTGACATCTCTTTGAGGCGCGCGTGGAACACGTACGCGCCGTCCGGCATTTCTGATAGGCTTCAATATAGTTTCGACATAAAATATACTATTCTTATTATCTCATGTTAACTGTTGAAATTGATTGATCAAACATAAGATTTGACGACATATTTATCCATAGGCAAAGCAAAATGTTCCCACTGCTGGGACACTGGCCTCCTCACTGTGAGAGGGAGTGGGCTGTAATCCACCACGCGGTCTTAGTGTGGGTGGTTAGATGTCAAATATTTTTCAGGTTCTAGGACATGCCAGTTTCCTCACGTTGTTTTCCTTCACCGTTCTGAGAGCAGTGGTGATGAAATAATTTGTCACAAAGTAAAGCGCGTCTGCGTTCGAACCTACGACCTACAACTGGTAAACATATTATGGAATTAAAAGCAAGAAAATTTGGAGTACGAAAACCTTATCCGTAGGCATAGGTTTAGGTATTAAAACCAGACGCGAGTTTTCCAAGTTAGGTCTAGGCAGTGAATCAGATAACCTTGACGTGATTGTCTTATCGGGATTTTTTTGTTAAGCTATGGGCTGCTACTATAAGTACCTAGGTACCTACAATATCATCTTGTCACAGCTTCGTTCCACGTTTTATGTCACTCATAAAAAGAGGGGATGAGAAAGCTTATGGCACGATAAGCGTTATAATATTTTGAAATGAAAAGAAACAGAATTAAATGATAAAATGTTATTTTTATTTTTATCTGCAAACGCCTGTTTTGGGTGAAGGCCTCTAAATCCTTACAATTAAAATACTTGACTTTTCAGTTTCATCTTTTAGAGGTAGGCATAGAAATATACATAATTTTTGGATACGGATGAAAATGGCGTACATTTTAATTAAAATTTACTATAATTTTATAGTAAGTAAATAACCCATATATTATAGTAAGTTTTAATATTATAGAAGACTAGCCTCCGCCCGTGGCTTCGCCCGCGAGGTGTGTCGATAAAAACTATCCTATGTCCTTCCCCGGGATGCAATCTATCTCTCTGCCAAATTTTATCGAAATCCGTTCTGTGGTTTGAGCGTGAAAAGGTAACATACAAACAGACAGAGTTACTTTCGAATTAATGATATTAGTATGGATGTATGATTCTGTTATATCAACTTGACCAACTATTCAAAGGATTTACACTTATTCCCGTACTCAGTCCTCCTAAAAATCGTATCTGAATCCTGAATATACATACATGGACATATTGTTATTTTTCTTTCTTGCATTGCCCATGCAATATTCTTCTAAATCTCAATCACTCTCCTCCCACAACCTGCCTGAAAGATTGACAATTTGATTCCACCATCAGGTTAGTACCTAAGTTTAATGTTATCACCTTCAACAAAGGTGTTGCTATGGTCATTGTAGTGTAATGGAGTTCTTTATCTCAGTATATCATGGTGTCGCTCAGGCGGGGGAGCGGAGCTAAGAATCATATGACGAGTTTAAAATATATTTTGTATATATATTCTGGGCTGAGATATGACAATGTTGGGTTTATAACATAGTCACTGTCTACCAGATAAGTTAATTTGGTTTCAAATTTCATGAAGTGCCAGATAAATTAACCGATGCTTATCTGGAGGTGGTGAAAGAAGCCAATTAGATATGCCTTTGTTTTTCTCGCATCAAGATAACAACTATAATAACAAGATTTTGAACGCAAGATTTTTGTAATTTTGATATACCAATGTAGCATTTTGAGACTGGCGTTGATCTATTCTGAATTTAGGCCCCATTAATTCAATTTAAGCTATAACCACGTTGGGCACATGCCAATAGAGAGCTGACGTCATAGCATGCAATAATATACGACTATTAACTAAGATGAAGTTGATGTCCTCCGGTCTATCAGTATAGTTCAGCAATTGGTAGCTTTTTTAAATCGGTTGCAACCAGCTTCGCAATTATCTGTGTGCGGTTACTTTACATCAGGCGATAAGAAAATAAAATCCTCCCGACCGATTTCGATCTCGGTGGCCAATCTCAACGGAGATTAGCCAGGTACGCAGGAGATATAGTGCACAAGTGTGTGCGCAGACAGGTGCACTCTCTGTTCCTACTCATAGTCCGACCGGGGAGAGATCAGGCGCAGGACCAACGGCTTTACGTGCTTTCCAAGCTACGGGGGTATTAGACCGCCAACTTCCAAACTCCGGACTGTTACTAAGAAATTCCTAATAGAAAACCCAATAACACTTTGTTAGACCTGGGAATCGAACCCAGGACTCCAGGCTCAGCAGTGGCGCTCGCAACCACGAGACCAACGAGGCAGTTCAAGCGATATAGATATCTCATCACACTCATGCGTTTTTTATGGGATGAACTAGTCCCCATCTGCATAGTAAATTATATTACTCTTACTATCTCTGACGCTCCCCTAACCCCTCGTTAGTTAGGCAAGCTTATTAAGGTAGATAACAATAGAAAAAGTAATTGTGTCTCACTAGCGACAGTTGAGCTCGAAAAACCAGGGCAAAGTCATCATTTTGACATAACTAGGTAATACCATATCCGACTCAGTCTATATCCACGTTTGACGAGGGACTGTGGTGTAACGTCTTGTTTAAATCAAGCGGGGAATGATGGCAATAACAGTTAGCAGCGGAGTTACGGCTGCTAAGATAATGGTGGCTCGGGAGATTCCCTCAAAGTAATTGCTAATTTCGGTCGACGCGGCGTGCGCGATAATTGTTTGTTTGTTTCTTTGTTAAAGCCTGCCTTGTTTATCATCTGGTGTATCAATATGTTGAGAAGTTTTGGGTATTTTCAGTTATCCTTTTGTGTCTAAAGTGTAGCCGGATTCGCTGGAATCTGGAATAGCTATAGGGTCTCCAAACTGCGAACATCTGCTGTTACGTCATTACGTAACAGCAGATGTTCGCCTTGTAAGGGGCAGCTGCTTCTTTGCATCAAAAATATCTGCTGCAGAGAAGCTGGCTATAGTAAAACAGCAATGATACTTGCAATTTTGCATAAATAGGAACTAACGGGATTGTCCGAAAGGGTTCGCGCTGGCCCGGAACATAAAGCTCTAAGAAAGAAACACGGGTGGGTTTTAGTCAGTAAGAGTCTGACATTCCCTTCCGTTCCACCCAGAGCGGGAACCCCATTTGATGATTTCCCATCCTGAAAAAAAAAAAGTCTAATGCTACTTAAGATACTTATGCTTAATACTTAGCACCTATAGCTACTTAACTATATTACCAAATCAGTGTGATAGGTACCAATAGTATGGCATAAATTAGAATCCATAAGATGATGCCATTTATGATATGCTTAAGTAGGTAGCTATATGTAGGTATTAAGTACCTACCGAAGAATTCCGGGTTTATGAAGTTTATTTGAACTCTAGTTCTCCTTCTTTTTGACGGTCGAGTAATCCATCTTGTACGTAAGACGTACGTGACGGTATGCGAGCATCAATCACTCCACCACCCATCCATTATCGACGAAATTAAAGCCATCTATCGTGTACTAGCTGCAACTCGCATCTTAATTACGTCTCCGCACAACAGATGGCGCTCCCATCAATATCAGTAACCGTTAACAGACCCAAAACTACTTAATATACATAAAGTACGGAGACAAGACAAACTTGTCGACTGTCGTAACTATAAATCGCACATGTTAAACTGAGACAGACATGTCGGACGTTTGCGACAACTCAGCAGCCCTTATCAAGAGGCGAGCCGTTATTTACGGCCTGGACTGAGTTATGGCCAATTTACAGGCAGTCATTAGTGCCTTAATGGCCTTAAGGTGTCCGGGTGAAAAGTACCGGCGGATAAGTTTCGGCAACGTCAGCGTTTGCGTCGCATGATGGAGGGTTTTGTCTTGCATTTGTAATGGTAATGTTGGGGGGTAAGAGGCTTCTTGGTTTTTATGGGATCGTTGTTTATGGGGGGTTCGTATTTAATGGTTTGGGTTTGATTTTCACCAATAGTTTCTAATACATAGGTCGAGTAGGATAAGTGAGTGAAACTTAGAGCAACTGCCTTACACATATTTTTTTCTCTAAGCAGCATTATGTAACACTGGTCTGTTCTGATTTGACGGTCATCTATAAGTAAATATGTGTTTATTTTGATGTGTGTATTGTGTGGTGGTGTTAAAGATAAACGACGTTATATTTAATAGGTTTATTCCAAGCGAACGTGTTTACATCACCGCGCCTATATCATCACTGGTTTTTCAACCAAAAACCAGAGTTATTCTACTGCCAGCCCCGCAGCCTGCACTACATAAGGTCTACTTTTAAGGACAACCTTTACAGTAGCTATGTGGTTCCAAGGAATAGGTAGGACATGAAAACACTTGACGTTCAGAAAGTTAACTGGAATAAGTACCATCGGAACAAGACAAGTATTTCCAAAGGTTGCATGTCTGTAAAAGTTCGATTGTAGCGATAAGTTCGCCCATTTTTTCGTCCATTTTGTTCAGCTGCCAACTTATTTAATCCTATCTTTTTTTTGACATTCCTGTAGTAGGAATGTCAAAATTCAGAGGACCAACGCAGGGTTTTGATCTTGGTCGGAAGAAATGCTGATTATCATTTTAATTTCTTTAAATAGTTTTAGTTATTTTGAGTCCAAGTCTGTCCCATAAACTTTACATAGATGAACTAATTAAAACTCCACAAATCACGACCACAAAAATGTTCACCAAAAACATATGCACAGTAGATAAAACGTCAAAATGATTTGTTAAAGCCATTCCGGCGCTAAAGGCCGGTCGACAATAGCAAAATTCATTACAACAGCGTAACTGGCAATGATAACCTCATTTTGTAACGAATGAATCAAACGCACATTAAAGCATTGTCGTGCGCGAGAATTATTGTGACGTAGCTCTCGTTACTGGCGCACTTCGATGCTGCCGGCGGTGCAGGGCTAAGGGTGCTGTGGAGCTGGTTGAGGCTAAAGATTTTTGGTGGTCTGGTATGGAAGGTTGTAAACCTGTCAATTGCTACTGTGATATATTTCATCATTTTATGGTAAGACTAGCTGGGCCCGCGGTTTCACCCGCGTAAATGTCGATCCCGTGGGAATATCGGGATAAAAGTATCCTATATGTTAATCCAGGGTGTCAGCTACCTCCGTACAAAATTTTATCAAAATTGGTCCAGCCGTTTGAGCGTGAAGAAGTAACAAACATATAAACGCACCCCCACTCACACACACACACACTCACAAACTTTCGCCTTTATAATATTAGTGTGAAGTGTGATTGTGATTCTTGATTGACAGGCAATAGAGTTAAATGTCCAATTTCTGCTGACCAAGCTAAGCTAACTACTTATATAGAATGAACTACTTATTAGCCATTTTCAGCACATTTGAAAGGGGGCTTCGAGACCCCAGTGGATGCGCACACCAATGCCTGCGCATGCCTGGCTTGTTTAAACGAACACAGAGTCATTTCCCTATAAAGTATGAACTTTTGGTAATCGTTAGTGCTTTGTGATGCACATGGTACTGTGGTATTAGTATGTTCAAGGGAACCTGGAAAGCAGGGAAGAAGTTGATAAATTCAAGTAGCTTTTAGAGCCAAGGCGTTTAGAATGACTGATGCTTTTGTTTCCTGAAAACTACCCCAAATTAATAAATTACTCATATATGCAACGAATTAACTAATAATTTCGTTAATCACACCACTCCACAGTTTTTCTAGCCGCAAATTTTGCATTATCGCGGTTGGTATGACAGTTCAGTGATATATTCACCGTATTATAAATGCTATAAATAAATAAATATCGGATATTTAGGATCCCGCCATTGTTCGTTATGAGCTATGTGCGGGCGCTTGTCTGCAGTCCTGTTAACAATCATGGGTGATTTAGGAAAATTTTCAGACTAATTTTCAATTTTCAGGCTTTATAATTGGCCTTGCGTTTTAGCCTGAGTTTCATTCTTGTTCATCATTGAGAGAAGAGAGAAAATTCATGAAATTATGTGGATTTTTCTTGTGGGCTAATCTATACTAATATTATAAAGAGGGAAAGTTTGTATGTAGAGGATAATCTCTGGAACTACCAATCGGATTTGAAAAAATATTTTTGTATTTGATAGCCCAATTCTTGAAGAAGGCTATAGGCTATTTAACATCACGCTATGACCCTTAGGAGCCGAGCAAAAAGAAAAAAAGTCAGAAAGAACACTAAGCAAAAACGAAGTAATAGCACGGGCAGGCGATGAGATGCGACGGGGTGGGTCGGGGGAACAAGAAATTTAATGCGGACGAAGTCGCAGGCAGAAGTTAGTGGTCAATATAAAGAAAAGGGTTTATATAATTATTGTGTTAACTTTTTATTTTTCTTTTCAGAACAAAGCTAAGAATATTCATGTCCTATAATATAAAGTAAATATAACGTAAATTAGTCTTGATCCAAATCTAGGTGGTGGCGCTAGAAAAGGATGCCTGGAAGGAAATCCTTCCAGACATCCTTCAATCCAGGCATCCTTGGCTCCATCCAAATGGGGGCATCCCCCAAATGAGGGAGGCCTTTGCTCAGCAGTAGGACAGTGTAGGCTAAGAAAAAAAAATTGTCTGTGTTTTGGGTTATAGGTACAGACGCCAGCACATCAAACTAATAAAATCTGTCAAATTTATTTAATAGATTTTCAACTTTATCGCTATAGCATAAGGTTCAAAGTTGATTGGGAAAATTTTACAGTTTCGGGTAGCTTGATGTGCTGGCGTCTGTATATAAAATTGTGACGGGCCAGTATTCTTACCCCCTTACTAATAAACGTTGTATAGCGTCTGTATAGTTACACAACGCTTTGTCTTCTTCTTTCGAAAGTCAAAGGTGACATCAATATGCTTCACCTACCTTTATCAATTCAAAATTAGCTTTATAACAAAAAGCTCCAATAGAAAATAACATCCACAAATAATTACATGAACCGGGCTGACGATGATGGTTTTGTGACGGTGCAGAGGAAGAAGCGCCGACAAAGGACCAACAAGAACCGCTGCGGCACAGCTCCTATCAAGCCCGACATCCCTGTTCGAGCCGCCCAGCCGAACACTCCCGTATATATTTCCCGCCTACACTATACCACTAAGGCCGAGGACATCGTGGAGTACGTGTGCCAAAGGACCAAGTACAGGCCGAGAGTGCAGTTGCTTGAATCGCGCCGCAACGTCAACTTCAAGGCGTTCGTGGTGCGAGTACCTACATGCTACCTGCATCTCGTCATGGCAGAGGACTTTTGGCCGCTAGGTGTAATGTTCCGTCGCTTCCGCGGACAAGTGCCACACGATCGCACAAAGACAGTGCTCGAGTGAAGTGAGTTTTACTAACATAGTTTTAAGTTTATACACTAACACACATTGTACTATTATAATATATATGTTAGTCTGTAAGGTATTTATCTATGGGCCATAGTAGCCTGAAAATAAAGGTTTTATTATTTATTTATTTATTTATTTATAATTCCGCCATAACCAGTTTCGGGTGGTTTTAATCGGTTTCATCTAGTTTTTGTGGTAAATGACAGGGTAGCGTCGTGCACAAGCGGCGGGCACAATCGTATTGTTTTGACGTGTGGCTGTGCAAATAAATATATACTCATTTTTGTTGATAATGAATTGTGGGGCAGCGGTCGTGGTTGTCGGCCTGCTGGAATAATTGTTGTGTTTAAAATTGAGGGATGGATGGACGTTTTTGGATGAACGATAACTCGATATGGGTTGGTAATAAGGCACTTTTATTAAGTCGATGTTGAAAAATTTGCAATAACTTTGAAAGAAACAGTGAATGTGTTTATTCTTCATAAAGTGGCCATCTAGGAATTGTAGCGAATAGGCTTTACAAGCTAGGTACTGAGATATTGGTTCAATCCCATGGTGTGATGAATTTTGTTATTTATTGGCTTAATCACGATCAGCAAAAACATTGTCTAATCTTTAGGGTCAGATTTGTTTTATAGGAGAGTGCAACGCACTGCTACTTATCCTTGTAATCCCTCTTTATAGTGTGCAACTTTCTTATACGGAATGCATGTGAGTAACAGCAGAATCTTAAGATAAAAACTGCCACTTAACACAACACTGTATTGTCACCCTAAAACTGAGTGCAACAACAAGTTTAGAGCAATGTTATTAATTAAAAAAAATAAAACAGAAAATAAGGATGGACGATAACAGTCCCTCCCACCCTATTTAATGTGCAACTGTGTTTGATTGCGGTCGTAAACGTTTGTCGTCGTACCAATAGTAATTATGATTTTTAATTATACCACGCGAGTGCACATTTTGTTTTAAATTTATTATTGTTCACGTTAATTTAATTATTATTCAATTTTAAACTGTATTTATGTTTAATTGAGCGTAATTGTTAAATAATGTGTCAAATGTAGTTTTCGTAGTTTATTTTGTTGTGATATATTCATTAATTAAAACGAGTTACGTACTTATTTTAAGTAGATAGTTTATTTTTGTTTTGGTGCGTTTGTTCGTGTTACATCTCCTTGGAAAAGAAAGTATTATTAGTTACCGTGTATCCGCGCGGCTAGTTTAAGTTTGAGCCAATTATGACAATTGATATTAGTGGATCAGAGGAGCAATTCTCGTAATTTTAAGAACGTTCACAGTCTGTCAAAAACACCTCAAAAGTTCCTACATTTTTGACAAGTTTTTGACACTGGTTGTCGCTGAGATGAGATTGCGACTAGATTTTGAACGTTTTAAAGCACGGGATAAGGTATAAGATGAGGATAAGATAAGGAAAGTTTTCTGACAACTTTATGTAGGTACCATCGCGGACACTGGCGATGGACCACTTTTCAGCCTTATTACTAAGGACACAAGGGCAACCGCTATTGACCGCGGTTGTACCTATCTATAACAATGGATTCTATTTGATATGATTCCAATAGGTTTCCAATAGATTACCTGAACTGCAAACAACTCCGTCGATAAAAAGTGGCAGTCAGACAAAACATAGGTACTATTTATTTTCTTCCCTTATAATAATCTTTATCCCTTTGTTTGTCCAAACGTCATAAACCACGCTGTCATTATTATTCCTGGATACATGTTGTACCTATGTGTGATCGATTGCATGTGTGCGGTGCGCGGGCGCCGATTGACACGACTCAGCGAGATTGAGCCGCGGGAATCATTGGTTGATGGATCTTACTTATACCGAGATTATTGTGGGTTAGGAAGCTATAGACAGAGCGAGAGCAAAAATGGTTTTATCTTGAAAATGTAGGTAATGTAGATAAGGGAAAGATAAGTAGGTACTTGTTCAACGCCACGAAAAATAATATGATAATTTGTCGAATACAATCCTATTCGACAAAATTTCTGATTTGATCCGATCTTTTTAATTTATTTTGATAATGTTTCACTGGTTCACTGCTGAACATAGTAAAAGTAATTTTATTTCCAAACTGTACACGTTACATCAATGAGGTGAACCCTGAACTAGGACATCTTGTGACAGGGGTCTACATAGATAGGTTATGGAGAACTATTCACACACTTTTTAATACGGTTACTGTCATCCAGCTACTGTCAGCCTCTCTACGAAGGTCGTCGCAAGGTCAATCCTACTATTCCTACTAATCACACTAATATTATAAAGGCGAAAGTTTGTGTGTGTTTTTATATGTTTGTTACTTCTTCACGCACAAACGAATGAACCGATTTAGATGAAATTTGGTATAGAGACAGTTTGAGTCCCGGGAAAGGACATAGGATACTTTTTATTCCGATATTCCTACAGGATCAACGCTTACGCGGGTGAAACCGCGGGGCGTAGTTAGTAATATTATAAACGCGAAAGTTTGTGAGGATGGATGGATGTTTGTTACTCTTTCACGCAAAAACTACTAAATGGATTTGGATGAAATTTGGCACACAGACAGTTTATAAATAACCAGCATAGAATCCGTGATAACCAGGATTAACACATAGGATATTTTTAGCCCAATATTCCCACGGGATCGAAACTTATGCGGGTGTAACCGCGCGGCGCTGCTTAATAAAAGGATAACTTCTAAACAACTTTACGTCAACTTTTTCTTTCAATGAAACTTAAAAATCCAAAATAGTTTAAAACATTAATTTAATTTCAACGTAAACGTATCATTCTCACAATTTCGCAAGCTAAATGTGAATGAAACAATTTACGTCGACCTTCCAAACAACATTATTGTGCGCGTGATCATCCATGCCAAGTCTATCCATTCAACGTGGAGGTGTTGAGGGATTCATTCTACCGATGACGAATTGTGCTGAGATCTTCGAGAGTAAACATTGGGACTACTGTGTGGGGCAGTGACCAAGACGTTTGGTGGTTTTGTGGGGATAAATTTTATAAATGGCATATTATTGTTAGCACGTAGGCAGATTTCAAAGGGTTATTTCGAGTGGTTTCAAGTCAATCACACTAATATTATAAAGACAAAAGTTTGTGAGTATGTGTGTGTTCATAATTATGTTTGTTACTTCTTCACGCTCAAACTGCTGGACCAATTTTGATAAAATTTTGTATGGAGGTAGCTGACATCCTGGATCAACACTTATTCGGGTAAACCGTGGGGCGCTGCTCGGAAATCACACTTATAATTACACTAATATACATAAGTGTGATTATAAGTGTCATTTCCGATGTTAAAATGTAGCCCTACCCTAACCAACTCTTTTCAAACAGGACTGTCCCGCCATCTCCCAAACCCATACCCACCAAATGCTCCCGCGCACGAATCTTGATTTAAATCCCGCAACAAAATATGTACTGTTTTACTCTTAACCAACGACGGATTTATTTGACCAAACTGCTTGATTCTCAGCATTTTGGCTGTATAACTTTTTAACACATAAATATTTAGAATAGTGCGCGGCTACCGGTTGGTGTGTATTGGTGTATCGTTATTATTGTTTTGCTATGGACAGAATTAGTTATGGTATCGCCGTGTTGAAGTTTTATGAGTTATGTTAGTTATGATGATGGGTTTATGGGTTGGGGGTTGGTGGGATATTCTTTTGTTACGTATTTCTTGATTGTGACAACACTCTCTCTGTTACAGTTTTCTCAGTCGGAGCCACGTAGTGTTTTAAAATCGAGACTGTGAAGAGCCCAGTTGCTGGAAGCTTGCAACAGAAATTGAGGCCCTATCTTGAAAATGAATTGTAGTTTGATGGGCGTTGCTTATTTCCGCGGGTAGTGGCGGTTCCATCTTCCGCGGTCGACCGCCGTTTTTTGTATCAAGAAAATTTCATTGCAATGTATATTCCTTTTGCAGGATGCTAGGCCAAATAGCTAAAAACATACACTACAATGTTAAATCGCTATTCCATAACCACACACGCGTAAATCTAGAACAAGCACATTTTTAGGGTTCCGTACTCAAAGGTTTACCCTTTGAGTACGGAACCCTAAAAATGTGCTACCCTAACTAAGCTAACGGGACCCTACTACTAAGACTCCACTGTCCGTCTGTTTTTCTGTCACCTGGCTGTATCTCATGAACCGTGATAGCTGAAATTTTCACAGATGATGTTAATTTCTGTTGCCGCTATAACAACAAATACTAAAAACAGAATAAAATAAATATTATTCTCATTTTCTAGACAAACTATAGATAGAGATAGGTATATAAATAAGCTTCTGTGGTAAAGGTAGACATTAGTTAGGAATCTCTCAAAACTGTAAATTGCTACAGGTAACTAAAAACCAGTAAAATAATCAATAAGTAGGTACCAGTAAAAGGCTCAAGTCTTGGATTCCCAAATCTGCCATTAATGCAAGTTCTGGCAACCACGAAAATAAACAAAATTCTGTGCAAGTCTTCTGGCGAGCTGGTAAGCCAGGTAACAAAGAGACGTGGAGGGTCGCATAATATCAGGCACTGGGATCGCGCCTAACTCACTCTTAAACACAGCACTATAAATACGAACACTAAATACCTGCTGGAACTTAAGGGGGAGGTGCTGCTAATTACCGGTATTTTTGGAAATTCTTTTTTTCTTCTTTTATGTTAAAAGAAAAAATCTAGTTAGATTTTCTAGCTGATCTACTGGCAGATAAGACTTATTCATTCTTTAAATTGTGAATGCATTATGAAAAAAAAATTAATCAGTTCAACTTTTTTCACAGTTCGCTAAATAAGAACCGAATTATTGAGACGATCAAGTTGTATTGGTACTTGAATGTATGTTAATTTTGCACACCCACGCATGAAGAAGATAAGCAGTAAACTCTATTCAGATGACGGTCATGACTGATCAATGCTTATGAGTTTGATGCCACACTAAAACAAGAAGCATCACAAGATGCCTCATCCGTCTATTATTCAAAGAACACTGACGGGATTATCCACCTGTTACTTACAACTTTTTGCTTTTATTTGAGTCAACAAATCACAGCAACTGATAGAAGATTCGACGTCACAGTTTTTTCATACTTTCAAAAACATTGGCCAAGTAATCAACAGATTTTTGGAACCTCCAATCACTTGATCAGGCCAGCCCCTTAACTATGCGGTGAGCTGAAGGCAAGTATATACAAAAACTGCAAGTGTGTGTCTGTTTACGAGGCTCGCACGGCTGTGGTGGCCGGCAGAATTATAAGAGGTTTAGTGTATACTACTAAACAGATATTAAACTACCTTTCTACTTAGAGATTTTGCCCGAATTTGGTTGTAGTATTGTTTTGCGCGAGATTGTTATTTTGTACGAAGCAAAATTCTTTTTGGCACGTATCGAAATGGTGATCACTGCCATGATCCACAGTTCCCCATAAAGTATTAAAGGCGTAGAGCATATCTTGGTTACTCACAACCAACATGCTATACCAAAACGACACGATAACGATACGATATTCGAGGCAAACTCTTTTTACCGACTTTAAAAAAAGGAGGAGGTACTATGTTCGGTTGTTTGTATGTTTTTTTTTTTTTTTTTTTTGTATGTTTGTTCATCGAATACGCCGCCAATTGTCGACGGATTTTCAAAATTCTTTTTTTGTTCGAAAGCAGATAGTTCTGAGGTGGTCCCATTGTCACCAAGTTAGGATCAGATGATGGGATCTTAGAGAAATCGAGGGCAACCCTCAAATTTTATAGGCTCACTTATTGTTTTTCGCATATTTTATGAAGTATCTTGTGTATTTGTGTATGGTTGTCACCATCTCAGGTAGCTGGGCTGATGATGGAAGGTACAACTCCTTAACAGTAAGAAGTTACTCGAACAGGCAAGGACTTTTTACCGACTTTACAAAAAGGAGGAGGTACTATGTTCGGGTGTTTGTATGTTTTTTTTTTTTTTTTTTTTTTTTTTTTTTTTTTTTTTTTTTTTTTTTGTATGTTTGTTCATCGAATACTCCGCCAATTGTCGACGGATTTTCAAAATTCTTTTTTTGTTCGAAAGTAGATAGTTCTGAGGTGGTCCCATTGTCACCAAGTTAGGATCTGATGATGGGATCTTAGAGAAATCGAGGGCAACCCTCAAATTTTATAGGCTCACTTATTGTTTTTCGCATATTTTATGAAGTATCTTGTGTATTTGTGTATGGTGGTCACCATCTCAGGTAGCTGGGCTGATGATGGAAGGTACAACTCCTTAACACTAAGAAGTTACTCGAACAGGCAAGGACTGTTTTAGTAAATTGTTTTGATGTTTGATAGGGCATTTGCCACATTTGGTCTCATGATCATCAAGTCATGACCTGATGCTACCTAACTCCTCGACAACTAACAGCAGATATATCGTGTTTAGGCTCATTGAAAAGGGCTCGATGTGTGGATAAACGTACTGTTACTGAGGAACACCGAAGACCTGATGCTGAAGCCAGGAGCATCAGAAAAAGTACAAACCTTGAAATTACAGCACCGTAGTCGTGTTTGGGCTCATTTTAAACAGGACTAATTTTAATTTCAATGCAATGTTGACATAAGTCTGGCCTGATGCTGCAGCCAGGATTATCAGCATCTAATCTAAAAACTAATAAAAGGAGAACTCCTCAACAATTAACGTCCCTGCATCGAGAAAAGGAATATTTTATAAAAAGGCGATGGGCAAGTTGACATTAGGCTATTGTAACTTAGATAAATTAAACCTGAAACCTGAAGATACCACAGTATTCCTAGGCATAACGTTGGATGCCAAGCTTCAATGGGGCCCCCATATAGATAAATTGTCAAAAAAGCTTAGCTCTGCAGCATACGCCGTTAGGAAAATTCGTGATTTAACTGATTTAGAGACAGCCCGTTTAGTATACTTTAGTTATTTTCATAGTGTGATGTCGTACGGTATTCTGTTGTGGGGAAATGCCGCCGATATTCAGACAATTTTTATTTTACAAAAAAGGGCAATTCGTTCCATTTATAAATTAAGTCCCAGACACTCCCTCAGAGACAAATTTAAAGAGATTAATATAATGACTGTGCCTTCTCAGTACATTTATGATAATCTTTTGTATGCACATAAAAATATTAATCTGTTTAAAAAATACAGTGATATCCATAACATAAATACTAGGAACAAACACAAATTTGTTGTTCCTACAACAAGGCTCAAAAAAATAGGTGGCTCGTTTAGATGCCAATGTATACGTTTTTATAATAAACTTCCTAGCCACATTCAAGAACTAAGCCTTAATAAATTCAAATCTTTTATAAAGCGAAAACTATGTCAGAAAGCCTATTATACTGTAAAAGACTATATTGAGGACAAAAAGGCTTGGGATTGAGCTGCTCCAATAGGTTTAGATTGTTGTTTTTATTTTTGCTATTTTACACTTTAATAATTTTCTTTTTTTTTTTTAAGTATCTCTTTACTTAAATAATGACATGTACATTTACTGTATAAAGTATTATATGATTTTAATTATTGTGAATGTGAGGACTATGTGGGTAATTTTTTTTGTTTTTTCTCTCTTCGTTTTAATCATGATCTGGCAGTTTGAGTAGTTTATGCGGCCTACCCAAATGTCCTGTCTTTGGTATTGTTCGTCGAATCGTTGAGCTCCTTAAGTTCTGAGTTGAGCTGCACGGTTACTGACAAATGCGTGCACTGACTGGACAGGTCCGCTCAATCTGTGTGGTTCTTTCCTCAAAAGACCATTTCAGACACTAATCTACATGGTCCTCAAAGATTATGTCCGGATTTTTTTTTTATATACACATTGACATTGATGAATTTTATTTAGACAATGACATGAATATTTACTTTGTAAGTAATTTTTATTATTATTTTTTTTTAATTAATTATTGTGAATGTGAGGACTATGTGGGTCATTTCTTTTTTCCTTCTTAGTTTTAATCATGATCTGGCAGTTTGAGTAGTTTATGCGGCCTACCCAAATGTCCTGTCTTTGGTATTGTTCGTCGAATCGTTGAGCTCCTCAAGTTCTGAGTTGAGCTGCACGATTTTTGACAAATGCGTGCACTGATTGGACAGGTCCGCTCAATCTGTGTGGTTCTTTCCTCAAAAGACCATTTCAGACACCAATCTACATGGTCTTCACACGATCTGACCAAGATTTTGTCTGGACTTTAAAAGAGACTGTGACTTCTGAGTTTGTTTCGGCCTTTCTTCTCAGAATAGTCAGTTAGGAAACGCCGACCTCATCTAGTTTAAAAAAAAATATGATTGACGTGTAAAAGTGTTTGTACAAACCTACTTACAGAAATAAAATCATTTATCATTTATCATTTATCATTTATAAACAGACCCACTAAAAAGCGAGAAATAAAAACTTTTTAACAAAAAAAAAACCGACTTCCAAAAAAAACACTACAAACTGAAAAATAACTTTAATTTCGGAAGTCGGTGGCAAAAACTAAAATACTGATCCCTAAGACACCGACTTCCGAAATTAAAGTTATTTTTCAGTTTGTAGTGTTTTTTTTGGAAGTCGGTTTTTTAGTAAATTGTTTTGATGTTTGATAGGGCATTTGCCACATTTGGTCTCATGATCATCAAGTCATGACCTGATGCTGCAGTCAGGATAGTCTGCAGAGTACCTAATTCCTCGACAACTAACAGCAGATATATCGTGTTTAGGCTCATTGAAAAGGGCTCGATGTGTGGATAAACGTATTGTTACTGAGGAACACCGAAGACCTGATGCTGAAGCCAGGAGCATCAGAAAAAGTACAAACCTTTAAATTACAGCCCGTAGTCGTGTTTGGGCTCATTTTAAACAGGACTAATTTTAAGTTCAATGCAATGTTGACATAAGTCTGGCCTGATGCTGCAGCCAGGATTATCAGCATCTTATCTAAAAACTAATAAAAGGAGAACTCCTCAACAATTAACGTCCCTGCATCGAGAAAAGGAATATTTTATAAAAAGGCGATGGGCAAGTTGACATTAGGCTATTGTAACTTAGATAAATTATAAATAGACCCACTAAAAAGCGAGAAATAAAAACTTTTTAACAAAAAAAAAACCGACTTCCAAAAAAAACACTACAAACTGAAAAATAACTTTAATTTCGGAAGTCGGTGGCAAAAACTAAAATACTGATCCCTAAGACACCGACTTCCGAAATTAAAGTTATTTTTCAGTTTGTAGTGTTTTTTTTGGAAGTCGGTTTTTTAGTAAATTGTTTTGATGTTTGATAGGGCATTTGCCACATTTGGTCTCATGATCATCAAGTCATGACCTGATGCTGCAGTCAGGATAGTCTGCAGAGTACCTAATTCCTCGACAACTAACAGCAGATATATCGTGTTTAGGCTCATTGAAAAGGGCTCGATGTGTGGATAAACGTATTGTTACTGAGGAACACCGAAGACCTGATGCTGAAGCCAGGAGCATCAGAAAAAGTACAAACCTTTAAATTACAGCCCGTAGTCGTGTTTGGGCTCATTTTAAACAGGACAAATTTTAAGTTCAATGCAATGTTGACATAAGTCTGGCCTGATGCTGCAGCCAGGATTATCAGCATCTAATCTAAAAACTAATAAAAGGAGAACTCCTCAACAATTAACGTCCCTGCATCGAGAAAAGGAATATTTTATAAAAAGGCGATGGGCAAGTTGACATTAGGCTATTGTAACTTAGATAAATTATAAATAGACCCACTAAAAAGCGAGAAATAAAAACTTTTTAACAAAAAAAAAACCGACTTCCAAAAAAAACACTACAAACTGAAAAAAAAAAACAATACAAACTGAAAAATAACTTTAATTTCGGAAGTCGGTGGCAAAAACTAAAATACTGATCCCTTAGACACCGACTTCCGAAATTAAAGTTATTTTTCAGTTTGTATTGTTTTTTTTTTTCAGTTTGTAGTGTTTTTTTTTGAAGTCGGTTTTTTTTTTGTTAAAAAGTTTTTAAAATAGAACAAACTTGTAGGTTCCCAATTATTCCAAATCATACCAAAAAATAATTACAGGAAACATAATTTTTATAAGGTTGCTGTAGGTACTCTGAATCAGTGACCAATTAACACGAGAAGTTGATCCTAACGATCTCCACATTTAGGTGCTAAAATACACTCCTATTTTTTTATACTCCAGTTTTTTTTTTAAATTATAATATCAGAATTATAACAGCTATTATTTGAGAATCGCTAACGCGACATCGTCCAAGAAGGAACTGGAAAAACTGTAAAAGTCCGACATCTAAAGTATACAGTCTAACTTAACATCTACAATATCAAGAGATTTGCCTTAAAGTTAAAAGTTGAGATGTCTCATTCAAGCCATAAGTCACCAGCACACTGACACCAGAACAGGGCAACGTTGTTTGACAGTAGAATTAGGTTTAGTGGACCCTTGTACGCTTAGCCTCACCTTTTACAGCCACCAAAACGCCATCTCCACGTATTCATAACCAGAAAACAACAAGCTATAACAAACAGTTCTTAAAATCACCAAAAACCTTAGTGGGACAGTTAAAAGCTAATGTTATTAGAAGCACGTTAGGGCGCGCGCACACTGGCGCGTTGTCGCGGTGATGTACGCGACCGAGCCCCAGTAAACATGCTCCACCTGGCTTTGCTAACGCTACCTACATGGTCAGTGTAGCGACAGCAAATAAGGAAGCAGGAAAGACAAACCCAAAAATTAAAAAAAAAAAACTAACTCGGTTTTTGTTCACATTGAGTCAATTAAGTAATAGTTGTGTTGTTGTGTGTTGTATAGGTATTATAATCTTGAACTTATAGTTTAAAAAAACCTGTTGTAAAACAAAATGCAACAATTAATGTTGTTGTACCGGTTACCAATTAAATTTATTTCTGCAAATTCGTATATTTTTCTTTTATCTTAATAATATTTACCTTTCCGTATCAATCATCAAACATTATTTTAACATACTTTGTATAGGCACTAACTTTGCAAAATCATACTAAATGCCTGCCACTTAATTTATTTCAAACTTTTTTGCTAACCGTACGAGGATCTGCACCTCGCCCGGTATCGGAGATATCAAAAAGCTTACGCCGAGTTAGGGCACTCGATTAAAGCCAGCCTTGTTTGCATCGCCGCTGAATGTGCTGACCCTACCACTACCACTTGAGCTGTTTTATGGTAATTAAAATTTTTGTTAACGATCCTTCTTGTTTTGCTTACTGTACTTTTTGGGCTTAGTGTCGTGAGATGTGTAGCTTTCGTGTGTGTTTTGGCTAATTTTAGAAGTGAGCTGATCATTGGACTTCTGTAAAAAAATATTATTTTTAAGTGGTTGCAGTTCCCCCCCCCCCCGACCCTTGCTCGATGTAGTGCCAGCCCGCGCCGCAGCTGAGCCTGTAGATTTAAATTCCCGACTGTGACCTCTGAGTTTGTTTCGGCTTTTCTTCTCAGAGCAGTCAGATAGGAAAAGCCGATCTCATCAAGCTTAAATAATAATAATCTGATCCAGCCTGTCCCATCTTGCGGCCCTCTGCCAGCGACGCCCTAAGCCGAGGTTCGTACCCCACAGAGGGTGTCCTTAGCGTGTAGTCGCTTAGTTTTAAAGTTTTTATGCCCTTGCTGGAGGCCTTAATTTATTGAGGCATCCACAGGAAAGCCCGGTTAAGCAGTCGACAACCCCTAAGCAACCTTAGGGGTTGTCGACTGCTTAACCGGGCTTTAACTGCGAGATGCTAATCAAAAAAAAAAAAGTGGTTGCAGTTGAAAGAAACTGAATGACTGAAAGAAAACTAAAAACCCTAGACGCATTTCAACTATGACGTCACTGACCTCAAAAAGCAGAACAAAACACGACTCAAATAATATTATAACATCAAACATCAACATTGAAATAATAAATCTGCGCGTCCATTCCCCCCTCCCCCTCTCCCCCCCCCCCCCCCCTCAGGCTCAAGGAGGCATCCATGAATGCTGTCAGGGCATGATGGACGGCCGGGCATAAAACTGACGAGACGACTACCCACGGTACGAAATGGCTCTACGGAGCCCAGTATATCACTTTTATTACATGCCATCTTCATTTTCATATTTCATATTTGCATTTCTGTAGCACCCCCCACCCTAGGTCGTCTCCCCCCCGTTTTAAGCGTTTCGCACGTTTTTCTATGTAATCGCTCGCTTTGTGTGTGTGACGTAGTGGGCAACGCGTCAAAGGAAAGTTTTTATGGCGTTATGTTGGCTAAATGTGTTGTGAGGTTTAAGGTTCCGTATATACGAATAAATACGTAATATTCTCTTTGTTCTTTCCGTTTTTGGTGATTCTTTTCAGAGATAGAAGGAAAATGGAACAATGTCAGTGGAAATTTTAAATTCAAAGGAGAATCGGCAAAAATGTCAGCGTCCAGGGCCAAACTTGATGGTACCATATTATTTTACTATCATCGGAATGCATAAATTTGAAAATATTCAAATTCAGACCACTAGAAGTGATTAGATATGCAAGGGTTCCGTTATTCCTACGAAACATCGCCATATCTTTTTTCACACAGCGATTTTAAATGCACCGCCACAGTAGTTACTGATCTATATTAAAATGCCTATCTAATGACATATATTTGGTTGTTATTGGTCGTGGTGACCATTTTGTCCGATCCTCCTTTAGAGCTTTAGTAGTAACGCTGATTGTACAGACGCCACCACATCAAGCTAGTACAATCTGTCAAATTTCTTTAATAGATTTTCAACTTTATCGCTAATGCTAGTCACAATTTTAAAGCTAAAAAAAAAACATTAATTCCTACGTGTGGCAACTTTGTTTACATGTCATTTGTTTTCATCATGGACATGTGACCTTCTCACTGGTGATCTACGTACTTAAGAAAAGTCAGGTGAATAGTACTCGCAACCCTGATAAATGAACGTAAACAAGACAAAAAGAGTATTCAAGGATCGTAGCAGGTGGTGTTTTGTAGTTTCTGCCTTTCCAAGATATGGAAAAAAGGCGTGAGTCCATGTATGTATGTGTTGTTTTCATCTACACAGATCAGCAAAAAATTTAAAAGATTCCTTCCTTTTTTTCTATAAACCATAAAGACTACCTATGTTGAAATATCTCATGTGCTAATGCAACACAGCATTTTTAATGTAACACACAGCAGTAATGCAGTTAGAGAGATAAATATCACAAGTAATGTAATCGTGTCATTTTGGTGTAAGCTTGGCAAGCCAACCGATACAGGCTGACGAGTCATTTAGCTGACCACAACTTACATTGCCAAAACCACCGAATAATTTGCTAGTAAACCTCTGGTCTAGCATTTAGTAATGATGCTACCGAGTTTGGGAGTTCTTGATTCGATTATAAAGTTGAAGACTACCATTAGCTTTCAACAAAATCTTGGCAATATCGAAAATTTATTAAATGTATCCGGTAAATGGATTTAGACTGTACTTAGACCTTTGAACCTCATGCCAGAAAAATATGACTTTACATACAACAGCATACGGTCAGAGGGGAAATTCTCGTAATTTTAAGAACGTTCATAGCCTGATCTCAGTCTCAATCTGTCAAAAATAGCTTTAATTTCCCAACATTTTTGTCAAGTTGTTGACATTGATTGTCGCCGACTAGATTCTGACAGTTTTTAATTGCAGGAATTGGCTTTCTGATCACATTTGGTGCAAACTTGGGACGCACACCGCACTTTGTATATTCGTTATTTTGATTTGGCTTTTATAATACAGGAGCTCTTAGTACAAGAGCCAGGGCTATACTAATGTTTGTGTCTTGAAGTGAAAAGAAATAAAATCATATAAATTATTTTGTCATAGTGTCACATAATTTCTTTAAGTATGTTTTCATTTTTGTTAGGACATTGTTTTTAATATTCATGTAATTTGTTATCATTTAATTATGCTTTTGTGTGTTGCGCTATGTCTTTTGTGTGCACTAAATAAATGGATTCTCTATCTATCAATCTATCTCTGATCACTTCAGTGATAACTGAAAGACATATAAAGTTTAACCACTCAACCACGACGTGGTACGCTATCAGCCCATTAGGTACAATAGAAAATCAATTGTGTCCCATTAGCGGTGATTAAGAGGTTAAGAACAAAAATAATAAAAATAAATCGTCGATTCATTTTCGGCCACACTGCGGAACCCTAAAAAGCTAAGTCAAGGAAATGTATAACAAAGTTGAGGGCATGTTGTGACGTGTTCTTTAGCGGACCCCGGCTAAGCTGCTTAGTACACGTTCTTGTGTTCACGGAATTTATTTTTAACATGATATAACTTTTATGTAAAGATATCGGTATTGAAATTGCTGAGAGTTTCATTGATTTATTTTTATTTAGATTGATTATAATTTCGTGCACTTGGTGATTTCATTAGGACTGGATTCGTTAGATTTCTGGCAAAAAAGGGAACTATTTATCTTTAGGTTGGTGTGAAAATGACAACAAAGAGTTAGCAAGAATATTGTAAGCAATATTCTGTAGTTTGTAGTGTACTACATAAGCTCATTTGGAGAAACATCGACTTAACTACTACTTTATTTATTTTTTTACGTCTTTGCTTTCCTAACGTAAACACGCTTTCTAAGTGTTTTGTCATATTTAACTATTTTTTGGAAAACATACATTTACGTCGATGTTTCTCCAAATGAGCAATACTTATATCTATGTCTCTACACGTCACAATACCAAACATGGTTTTAGCATTGAATTAGTTACTACTGACAAGGTCCAAATCCAGAAGCCTAATATTTATTAATTACTAACTATTGCCTGCGACTTCGTCTGCGTCCACGACGAAAAGTATGTCCTTAGCTAAGTTTATGTGCTAAATTTCATCCAAATTTAGCGTGAAAGCGTAACACACAAACTCACTTTCGCATTTTATAATATTAGTTAGGATTCAATCAAGTTGTAATTGAGTGACCATGCCGACTTATCAGTGGTAGATCTTACAAAGATTGTCATTGTATCTGATATATTGAAATCTCTTTAAGTCATTGAAAATATTATACCTTCTTTTCAATTTAGCTTCTAATACATTTACCTATTGTTGACTTCTTTTTAAATGTTTGGTGTAAATTGATGGCCTAAAACACAGGTTTTCCATAAACCTAGATCAGGCAGGTCTACATTACAGTTAGAATTTAATTTTCCTCGATTGTAATTAATGTAAACCCTATTTTTACTTTACTTTATACTTGAATAAAAAAAATTATTATTATTTTTTATAGATGGGATACAGCCAAAAGTGTATCAAAATTAAAAAAAAAGAAACAGAACTTCTGCATCACGACCAGAAGCATTAAAAACAATCACCAAAGTCACAACTCACAAGTCTGACAGTCAATATCGCCTCATATATTTTTACCATAGGCGTTCTCCCGTCACCACACACAAAGACGTAGCCATAACTCCTTCCAGCACACGGGGAACAATACTGGAATTAATGACCTGATCCGCCCAGTGGGCCCAGATGTTTTTCACTCATTGTTTATGGGTTGGGCGAGAAGTTGGGCTGATCAGGTTTATTGGGTAGGGAGATATGATCTTTGTATTGTTGTACAATGAGTGATATGTCAGCTTAATTGCTTTAAAATAATATCTACATTGGTAAAACTTTATTAGTGGTTGTAATCGCAATCATATCATTTGGTTTAATAGGTTTTTTTATTTTTCTTTTTGAGTTCGTTCGTGTAGATCGTTTTCTATTGTATTAAGCACCTGGTAGTTGATGATAGCCCCGTGTCTAAATAATAACAGCCGCACAGGTCGATCGATTAGGTTAAGCTACGCTTGCCGCGGTTAGTCTGTGGATGGGTGACCATCTTTACGACCCTTCCGTGCCTCGGAAAGTATTTTTAGCAGTTGGTCCCGGCTATCATTCATGGATCTTTGACAGTCGTTACGGGTAGTCACAAGCCCGAAAGTCTGACAACCAGTCTTACCAAAGGGTATTACCCAGTCACTGGGTTGTGGAGGTCAGATAGGCAGTCGCTCCATGTAAAATACTGGTATTCAGCTGCATCCAGTTAGACTGGAAGCCGACCCCAACATAGTTGGGAAAAGGCAGGCAGATACCCCTTGTTAAGACTGGTTGTCAGACTTTCGGGCTTCTGACTACCCGTAACGATTGTCAAAGATCCACGAATGACAGCCGGGACGAAGGCTTAACGTGCTCTCCGAGGCACGGAGGGGTCACGGTATGTAAAGATGGTCACCCATCCACAGACCAACCGCGGCAAGCGTAGCTTGACCTGATCGATCAACCTGTGCGGCTGTTATTATTTAGTCACGGGCGGGTAAAAATATGCATGATATATTTAAATTAATTGAAAGTAAATATTCAACAGCCTAAAAAAACACTTTCAAAGCCTGACGTATGCAATAACAGGTAATTTTAAAATGTCAAACTAAAAGGTAGCTCTTTACTTTCTATTCCCAAAAACATTAACATTTTTTTGCCTAATTAATTTAGCAAATAGAACTGGTCTTAGTATCTTAATTTCCTAACATAATGCTAGTTAGATAAATCATAAAAATGGTAGTGATTTAATTAAATATACACGACTGGTTTTTAATACTTTTTGGTCGTTCAATTATTGCAATGATCCTTGTTGTTTTGACCCCTCTGTTGTGGAATTAGGTACTTATACTAGTAAAAAAAACAAATATCAAAGAGAGAGTTAGTGTAGTGTAAAAATACCTAATAGTGACAATGACACACATAATAACACATGAAAACAGTGTTTATATCATTACATCAGACTCTAAGAAAGTGGAACGGACTTCGAGTGGACGGTTCTTCTCCATAGGAAACGACCAATTGGAACCGCGCTAGCTTCTGACGTTTCATAAGTGCCCATGTAGGTTTATGTGAAATAAAATATTTTGATTTTTTGATTTTTGAACTTGTAAAAAGTACACTATTAAAAGTTTCAAAATAATTACCACTTAAAACATTAAGTTAGATTAAAAAAAAAAAATAGTATTACAGGCTAGGTTGTAATTAATTATCTAGGTTCTTTTTGATAAAGGATATTTTTTTAAATAAAAGTTACATGCCTATGCCATTACCAAAAGGAAACAGCATACAGTATCGTCTTTGACAATATACCCTCGACTTACTTAAAATCTTTTAACTCACCCTTTCAGGACCTCGATATCTCTTACCTAAATAAATTTAGATACTTCAAAATAAAAAAAAATGTATTTTGAAGTATCTAGATTTGCGGCTAAGTAATCCCGATCCGTGCGGCATGTAAAATACTGGTACTCAGTTGCATATCCGGTTCAACATACGTAGTTGGGAAAAGGCTAGGTACATGATGACTTCAAAAATATTTAACTACTTACTACATCTTGTATGACTTAAAAAATCCTAAAACTTGCGAAAATGAATATAACAACCAGATACATGTGTGTGTGTTTATAATAAGGATGTGTGTGTGCCTGCCCCAACTCCATCCGTGTATGTACAGACAACAAAATTATAAAAGGGTAAATAAAACAGAAAGCTTACACAAGTCATAAATTTGATTTATAGAGATTAAAAAAGGCGCTTTAGAAACGGCTCGAACGAAAATTTTCGGTGGGACGAATCGGGAGACGAGTGTAGCGTCAGCAGAAAAAGTATTGTGTCAGTAATGTTGTTGTAAGTTACAAATTGAATATTATTATTTTTGTAAAGAAATGGTGACCATTAATAATAATGTTGAATAAAAAAAAACAAGTTTGTAGGTATACAACTGAAGCTTTAACCATGACAAAGTTAGCAGAAAAGCGTATGTAATGTTTTAATAAGCTTGGTTTTTTTTTTAATTCTGCCTCGAATCCGATAATGTTTTAGATAGCTTCGTTGATGTCTTTTTCATAAAGTCTAAAAACAATCCATAAGTAAGAACTTCCAATCCAAAAAATAAAATACAGTAACAGATTTCGCATTTCTGCACACCGTACTCATGTCAGCGCAGTGTCGATGTTCAGGGCCGTCAGAGGGGGCGCCGTAAGAAAATTTACAGGCACCGCCGTATTTCACCCCCGCCTTTTTTGTTAATCTACCCTCCTAATGCGTTGCTTTGTTTACCTGCTGACCGTACATAGTGTCCTTAATTAACGTGTTCAGATGGAATTATTACGCCTATTTTGTTAAGGTGCCCTTTTGTTCGAGGGGTAAGCAGAAAGCTAGGTTGTGATTATGAGATCTTGGGTGTCTAGGCGTGTTTTGTGAATAGGTGAATTAAATGGGGTAATTCTAATGCATGTGAGGGTAACAACAACAGTACTACTTAATAAATGCAGGTAATAATGAATCCGTTACGAATTAAAATGATGAGAGAAGATTTTGGGACACAGGAGTTTTTTTTAAGTTCTCCTCCAAATCCTTCCAGGCATCAAAGTCAAAGTCAAATCATTTATTTCAAATAGGCACATTGAAGGCACTTTTGAACGTCAAAAATTAAAGTAAAATTGAATAGATACTAGTCGCCCCTTCCGAAAGGTAGTGTTCGTATGGAGAAGAATGGGCAAGAAACTCCACCGTTACTCTTTTAAAATGTTTTACAAGGTTTTTTATACATAATGTTATCATCCTATTCTAGAGCTACAGGACTATAAGAAAAGAAGTAAAAGTTAAAGATATGAAGGTAGCTAGGTATAGTGAGCACATTCAACTTTCAGCAGAAGGCCAATCATTATCGTATCTACTTATAAAACGTTCATTTCAAGTCGCAATCTCATCTCAGCGACAATCAATGTCAAAAACTTGTCAAAAATGTATGAAAATTGATTATATTTTTGACAGATCGCGACTGAGTTTAGAATGCGAACATTCATAACGTTCGTATTATTTTTGATTTGATTTATTTAATTTGTGTTTTGATGTTGTATTTATATTGTATTTATTGATATGTGTTTTTGTATTTAATATTGAATGATGTAATGTAATGTAATTGAATTTAATTTTAAAGATGTTTTCTGTTATGGGTTATGTGGTACCTGAAATAAATGAAATTATTATTACTTATTATTAAATTACGGGAATTGATGCCCCTCTGATGTTCTCATATGAATAGCTTTGTCTACGATTTCCACTTTTTTTGATAACTTAATCGGTACTTACCTATAAAAGTTACGGTCACTCGCATTGTCTTGTATACTGCCTTTTGCTTTTCTCTTCGTCTACTTACGTCTATCTCGTTTTCGGTCCTGGGTTTGATTCCCGGGTCGGGCAAAGTGTTAATGAGTTTTTCCACTAGGAATTTCTCAGTAGCAGCCCGGAGTCTGTATCTGTGCCCGGTTGATGGCAATAGGCTCGCCCCCTATTACATGGGACTTAAACATTACTGGCGAAACTGGTTGTACAGTCACGAGCATAAGTATGTATACACTTGGCTTTATTCAAAGGCGATTTTCTCCTTTATTTTTGAACGAAATTTTATGTTATTACAAACATAGTATTTTCGAACCTATAGGTTTATGTAAAGTGTCGTATTTCAACTTTGCATTCGTTATTTCGTGAAAAAATCGCAATTGAAAGTTGCCAAGCGTTGACATATTAGTGCTCGTGACTGTACTATTTACACCTCTGCCTAACCCTGAAGTTATGTTACATCTTTAGATGCCATATCGATCCCGTGGGAATATCGAGATAAACACTATCCTATGTCCTTTAACGGGACTCAAACTATGTCTATACCAAATTTCATCTTAATCGGTTAAGCGGTTTCAGCATGAAGAGGTAACAGACAGACACACTTTCGCATTTATAATATACAAGCGATAGATACCCGTTCGTTTTGGTAAAGAAGAAAAATGAAAAAAAAAATCAAGAATGAAGAATGAAATGAAATCTCATTGTCCTAGTATCTTTTATGCCTCAAAAGAATAGTTAAATGATCCAATTCCGAATCTTCGTCCTATATAACGTTTGCAAATGAGCGTCGCAGTTGAAAGTTGTGCAATACAGAGATACAGCAACTTATGAGCGCCGACCGAGCTTAGTTTTCGATTTGGCAAGCGGCGGGGCAATATTGTTCGGTTCGCGAGCCATTCCTACAGTATGTTTAGCGTTTTTATTAGTTATATGATTTTCGAAATATTGGGTTGTGTGCTGTTCAGAATGTGGCTGTTGTTTTTTGTTTTTTGAGGGTGGTATTGGGTGACGGTCAGAAAAGCGCATAGGGTCATCAGTCACACTATTGGTTCATAGTTTGGTCGTCTTCAAATGTTTAGATTTTTAGTAATGGAACAAAATTTTCAATAATAAAAATTAAACATGAGGAAATATAAGGAAAAAAACTCGCCAAGTGCGAATCAGACTCGCACACGAAGGGTTCCGTACCACAAGGCAAAAACGCTGAAAAAAAACACGTTTGTTGTATAGGAGCCCCTTAAATATTTATTTTATTTTGTTTTTAGTATTTGTTGTTATAGCGGCAACAGAAATAGGTACATAATTTGTGAAAATTTCAACTGTCTAGCTATCGTGGTTCTTGAGATACAGTTTGGTGACAGACAGACGGACGGACAGACAGCGAAGTCTTAGTAATAGGGTCCCGTTTTTACCCTTTGGGTACGGAACCCTAAAAACGACATAAAATATATACACACAACGTAGTCAAAAGCCTCGTACAACAAAAAGTAAAAAAAGTTGTCAATTTTGACCATTGCTTGATGTCATTTGCAGTTTGACAGATGTTTTCTCATGAAAACACTAACATTATGTTTTAAATATTAGTAAACGCATCCTGTACAACCTGTTCCTGTTCCATGGTCCTGTTCTGACCAATTATTCAAATACCTACAATGATTTAAAAAGTGTCCCTACATCCTTTGACAGGATTATCAGCTGATCCACTTTCCATCCACCACTGGCAGCCCTCAGGTCTAGACATAATGCTATCACCTTTAATGGCCATCCACTTGCACATTTGAACCCTTCGACTGGTTATATAATTGGTCCAATGAGGGGAGAGCGGGTTATTTCATAATCTACGGCACTCCCCTCCCCTCCTCCCCCCGCTGCAGACGGATCAACGCTGCACAATCCCGGCGATAGAATTTTATGAGACCCCCGGATGCGGCGTGGTAAGCAGTAGTCATAAATAGTTGCGAGTGTTAGAGGTGACTGGATGTGGCAGGGTTTTTTTTTCAACTGGACGGAAAAGGCACAGTATAAGGAAATGGGGGAGGCCTTTGCCCTGCAGTGGGACAGAACAGTCTAAACAAAAAAAAAAGTTTTTTTTATTAAGAGATACGTCTTGTTAAACGTAACGTAGTTATCTTAAACAGATCTGCGGGGCAATTGCGTAACAGGTCAATCGGAATCGGTTTCATTTTGACAGTTCAACAACATTCATTGCGTTATTTACGTGTTGAGCAGACAAATTTTTAGCAATGGATTAGCAATTTGCTTCAAAATGATTCAGATTCCGATTGATAGTGTGTTGAACTAAAGTAGGTAATGTTAATAATTTTATAAGCCAAAGATGAAAGTTAATGATTAATTATAGGGATTTATAGCGAAGAATCTTTTAACAAATATGTATAGTCACACTTCTAGAGCATGTGAAAGGACATGCCATGGAGATACAGGTTGATAAAAAATAAAAAAGCTAAGAAATAAAATGTAACTGCTGGAAAACTAATTGAGAATTTGATATTATGCAAATGGGTAGGGATGTAACGCAAAGTTTCAGCTACAGGCAAAGGGGCCCCAACCGCATACCTACTTTTGCACCTGTTGAAAGAAAAAGTAGTATCAGAAAATTAACCAATTTAGAATTACTGTCTGTTACTGTGTGAGTAAGTCCAGTGGTAACGGCCGCGATCTACGAGTTGTAGGTCGTAGGTTCGAACCAACCCGCACCGGGCTCGCGTGGTGGATTACGGCCCACTGAGAGGAGGCCTGTGTCCCAGCAGTGAAAACATTATAGGCTGATTATGTATCAGTGATTAACATTACCAGAACATTATAGGCTGATTATGTATCAGTGCTTAACATTACCCAGACAAGCAACCAACCAGAATTCACAAAAACAAAAAGTATTTTTTTATTACATCTATTTAAAAAGAGCTAGTATATTCTTCGTAAACAGGGACTAAAATAGATTTTTAATCTCCAGGTACTACTAAAAGTGATTTGAATTTGGAATGTGGATATTGTTAGTAAAAGTTCCAATCACCAACATTGTATGAATAAGTAACAGACTGTATGAAAAAGTAAAAGGCGCGAGCCAAATAAAAAAAAAAAGTTTATGAAAAAATAAAAAACACGCGAAAAGCATTCTGCCTTCGTTCGTAATTGTTTACTCAAATCAGGATTTTACTTAGTTTTATAAAAAAAATATTATGTCCTCAAGTAGGTAATTGTATGTAAATAAATAAACGTTCCTTACTTATTATTTCATAGAGGGTGAAAAAAGCAGAGGACTATTTTAAGCTCGAGAGACGTACTTTTAATCCCTCGCTGCGCTCTGGATTCAAAGAAACACCCGCCTTCAAAATAGTTGTTTGCTCCCTCGGCAAGCAATCTACTATTTTTTAACCCAGACACATCCAGCAGGGGCCACATCTGCTGGCAGCACATTAATGCACTACGACTGTACGTAACTATTACGACGTGAGTTGTGGATTTGTTTTGCCGGTCAGATAGTTGAAAATATGAAAATGAGTTTCAAGTCTCACTAAGATGTGGAGCGACATCAAATTTTATGGACAAAACAACTTTTGTATTAATTCTGGCACAAGTTTTATGTTTTAGTGGATGTTGGTGTGTTAAATTATGGTTATGGGAAGTTATTTCTGGGTAGGTACTAGAAGGTAGTTACGGCTCGTGGTTGATTTATAATGGTAACTAATGGTAGTTTAGATGTAGCTTTAGTAACATTTAGGATTTGGTCATTCGACCTAGAAGTGACGGAGTAGAATAATTACATTTTTGTCAAGTTCTTGATAATGTGCGCTTTTATAATGTTATCGTGGACGGAAATTTAAAAACGTCTTCATTAATCCCTTAATTTGTATTGTCAATGTCAATTAATGTGTGTTGTCTTTGGTTCCTGGCCCTGACATCAAGCAATGGACAAAATAGGCAATTATTTTTTTATATTCTTGAGTACGAGGCTTTTGACTACGTTGTAGGTGTATTTTTCGAGTATTTTTAACCGGTTTAATGCTGTAATTACAGTAACAATCAAAAGGTCGTTGTGTCTCGCGTGGATCCACGTTCATCAGTATACGAAGGGTTTAAAGCTTTCTGAGTATGAATAAGTTGTGAAAAGAAGTAGGAAACAAAGTCTCTAAAAAGGCCACTTTGGCAGAATCATAAAACGATGACATTATGAATCATAATATGTCGAACACAGTCCGTGTTTTTCTTTTTTTCGCTGCACTATGTAAGGAAGGTATAATCAAAGAGATTGGGATTGGATTGGTATTTTAGCATAGATAAAAAATAACTGAAAAAAAAAAACAACCGACTTCCAAAAAACACTATAAAGTGAAAAATAACTTTAATTTCGGAAGTCGGTGTCTTTGGATTTGTATTTTTGTTTTTTGCCACCGACTTCCGAAATTAAAGTTATTTTTCACTTTATAGTGTTTTTTGGAAGTCGGTTGTTTTTTTTGTAAAAAAGTTTTTATTTTTTACTTTTTAGTGGGTCAGTTTGTAATTTATCTAAGTTACAATAGCCTAATGTCAACTGCTGATCACCTTTTACAAAATATTGCTTTTCCCGATGCAGGGACGTTAATTGTTGAGGAGTTCTCCTAGTATTCCACTCTCCTAGCTGATAATCCTGGCTGCAGCATCAGGCCAGACTTATGTCAACATTGCATTGAACTTAAAATTTAGTCCTGTTTAAAATGAGCCCAAACACGACTACGGTGCTGTAATTTCAAGGTTTGTACTTTTTCTGATGCTCCTGGCTTCAGCATCAGGTCTTCGGTGTACCTCAGTAACAGTACGTTTATTCACACATCGAGCCCTTTTCAATAAGCCTAAACACGATATATCTGCTGTTAGTTGTCGAGGAGTTAGGTACTCTGCAGACTATCCTGACTGCAGCATCAGGTCATGACTTGATGATCATGAGACCAAATGTGGCAAATGCCCTATCAAACATCAAAACAATTTACTAAAACTACAAACTGAAAAAAAAAAACACTACAAACTGAAAAATAACTTTAATTTCGGAAGTCGGTGTCTTAGGGATCAGTATTTTAGTTTTTGCCACCGACTTCCGAAATTAAAGTTATTTTTCAGTTTGTAGTGTTTTTTTTTTTCAGTTTGTAGTGTTTTTTTTTGAAGTCGGTTTTTTTTTTTGTTAAAAAGTTTTTATTTCTCGCTTTTTAGTGGGTCTATTTATAATTTATCTAAGTTACAATAGCCTAATGTCAACTTGCCCATCGCCTTTTTATAAAATATTCCTTTTCTCGATGCAGGGACGTTAATTGTTGAGGAGTTCTCCTTTTATTAGTTTTTAGATTAGATGCTGATAATCCTGGCTGCAGCATCAGGCCAGACTTATGTCAACATTGCATTGAACTTAAAATTAGTCCTGTTTAAAATGAGCCCAAACACGACTACGGTGCTGTAATTTAAAGGTTTGTACTTTTTCTGATGCTCCTGGCTTCAGCATCAGGTCTTCAGTGTTCCTCAGTATCAGTACGTTTATCCACACATCGAGCCCTTTTCAATGAGCCTAAACACGATATATCTGCTGTTAGTTGTCGAGGAGTTAGGTACTCTGCAGACTATCCTAACTGCAGCATCAGGTCATGACTTGATGATCATGAGACCAAATGTGGCAAATGCCCTATCAAACATCAAAACAATTTACTAAAACAGTCCTTGCCTGTTCGAGTAACTTCTTACTGTTAAGGAGTTGTACCTTCCATCATCAGCTCAGGTACCTGAGATGGTGACAACCATACACAAATACACAAGATACTTCATAAAATATGCGAAAAACAATAAGTGAGCCTATAAAATTTGAGGGTTGCCCTCGATTTCTCTAAGATCCCATCATCAGATCCTAACTTGGTGACAATGGGACCACCTCAGAACTATCTACTTTCGAACAAAAAAAGAATTTTGAAAATGCGTCGACAATTGGCGGCGTATTCGATGAACAAACATACAAAAAAAAAAAAAAAAAAAAAAAAAAAAAAAAAATTAAAAAAAAAAAAAAAAAAAAAACACGAACATAGTACCTCCTCCTTTTTGTAAAGTCGGTAAAAACAGTCCTTGCCTGTTCGAGTAACTTCTTACTGTTAAGGAGTTGAACCTTCCATCATCAGCCCAGCTACCTGAGATGGTGACAACCATACACAAATACACAAGATACTTCATAAAATATGCGAAAAACAATAAGTGAGCCTATAAAATTTGAGGGTTGCCCTCGATTTCTCTAAGATCCCATCATCAGATCCTAACTTGGTGACAATGGGACCACCTCAGAACTATCTACTTTCGAACAAAAAAAGAATTTTGAAAATCCGTCGATAATTGGCGGAGTATTCGATGAACAAACATACAAAAAAAAAACATACAAACACCCGAACATAGTACCTCTTCCTTTTTGTGAAGTCGGTAAAAATCCTTAAACAATGGGATTTGATACGATTAACTTAACAGTTAACTGTCCATTATGATTTTATGATTCATAATATTATCCTTTTATGATTCTGCCAAGGTGGCCTTTTTAGGGAGTTCGTTTCCTACTTCTTTTCACGACTTATTCATACTCAGAAAGCTTTAAACCCTAAGTATGCCGATGAACGCGGATCCACGCGAGACACAATGACCTTTTGATTGTTTCTGTAATTACGGCATTAAACCGGTTAAAAATACTCAAAAATATACACCAACATTCCTCGTGACAAATAATCCACTTATTAATATTATAACCCTCCCCATACCACCGACACTTATTCCATTAACCTTTCAACTCCTAACTTTTGTAACCAACTCAAAGTTGAACAGTCTTGTAGAAATATAAAAGATCGTTGAGTGAAGACTGCGGGGTGACATGATACGGACAAAAGGCACCAGATTGCACCTACCTCCCCTTGTGTTAAGGGGAGGTTACCTTGTGGATTTATTGGGTGGTTAAGTTTTTGTCAGGAGAATATGGTGGCTGTAGGTAACTTGTATTTTTCGTATGGTAGTTTATCAGGGTGGATTTGTAAGTTTTTAATCGATTATATGATACCATGGGACTTCCATACTTACAGTCAGGAAGTCCAATGACTCCTACTGATTCATGTCTAGGAATAATTAATGAATGAATACTGTATAGTTACTTGAAATTCGAAAGACGAGCACTTACACTATTGGGCGAAGGCTGATGTCCCAGGCAAAATATTTTCAACTGAATGATATCCATAATCAGCCTATAATGTTCCCACTGCTGGGACACAGGCCTCCTCTCAATGAGAGGGAGTGGGCCGTAATCCACCACGCGGGCCCAGTGCGGGTTGGTGGATGTCACATGTCTTCGAATTTTTGGTTCTAGGACATGCCGGTTTCCTCACGATGTTTTCCTTCACCGTTTTGAGAGCAGTGGTGATGAAATAATTTACACAAAGTAAAGCGCCTGTCTGGGTTCGAACCTACGACCTACAACTCGTAAGTCGTGTCCGTGACCACTGGGCCACCACTGCTCTACTGGGCCACCACTGCTCTACTGGGCCACCACTGCTCTAACTGAATGATATCAGACAATCAAAAAAGATGTTACGAGGTTTTATTAACGGGATTGCTTCGCTCTTTTCAAATGTAAATGGGGCACAGTCTTTTACAAGCTACCGGTCGATTCTGTAAAAATCTCACCGTGAAAACCGTAGACAGAGTAATCTATAGACTCATTATGGTATCCGTGTCACCGAAAGGGACAAAAAAATCCGGCAATCTTCATCACACTATCATTTTTACAGCTTATTACACTGCACCTTACCATTTTTACAGTTGCGCAAATGTACTATTATTGAATTATGCACGAAAAAGATCTTATTTTTCGTTTAATCGCGGTGTATTATTTTATTATTCCTTCATAAACGTCAAACTTGTTGTGCACTTTAATGTGCTTGGCCGACACGCAGTAAGGGACAGAAATATTCTTACTCTGTCTCTTTTCTTTGCTAGTGACGTTAGTATATTTCTCTTTTTCTTGTGCGAATGAAAAAGAAGATATGCAGCAGTCTATAGTTTACTCTGTCTACGGTGAAAATTGAGGTGATGCGAGTTTGTTTTAGCTAGAAAATGACAATATTGACAGCCCACGTCACCTAAGTTTTCATGGTGAGATTTTTACAGAATTACACCGCTGATCATTAAAGTCGCAAGTCTAAAATTAGTCTTTAGAGCACAATACCTAATTACAAAAAGATAAAAGGATTTTTTCTTCTTATTTTTTTCTTTCTAGCCCAGACGGCATCCATTCCCTTAACAGTTGCAGCGGATTTCAAGACGGACGGACGGACAGCGAGCGGGGGCAGGTAAAGGGGTCAACAGTCATCGATCGGGGTTCAACCCGCCGTAATCATACCTCACTTGTTTATTTTATATTGGAAATGTCAGCGCCGCCGTGTGTGTGATGTTCAGTCGTTTCTGTACCTACTTGCTCGAGTATTGAAGGGTTAAGATGTGTTTTGAGGAATTGGGATAGTTTTGGAGTTGTGAGTTTTATGTATTGTATGTCGTTGAGGAAGGTGATTGAATGAATAGCCTATGATAGTTTTTTAGGGTTCCGTACCCAAAGGGTAAAAACGGGACCCTATTACTAAGACTTCGCTGTCTGTCCGTCCGTCCATCCGTCTGTCTGTCACCAGGCTGTATCTCAAGAACCGCGATAACTAGACAGTTGAAATTATCACAAATTATGTATTTCTGTTGCCGCTACCTATGTAACAACAAATACTAAAAACAAAATAAAATAAATATTTAAGGGGGGCTCCCATACAACAAACATGTTTTTTTTCGGTGTTTTTGCCTTGTGGTACGGAACCCTTCGTGTGCGAGTCCGACTCGCACTTGGCCAGTTTTTTTTTTGGTGGTATTGGCTCCGCCTTATGAGTTGTAGGTCGTGAGTTTGAACCCAGGCAGGCACTATAATTTGTGTATTTAATTTCATCACCACTGCTCTCAAAACGGTGAAGGAAAACATCGTGAGGATACCAGCATGTCCTAAAGCCAAAAATCGAAGACATGTGACATCTATCAACCCGCACTGGGCCCACGTGGTGGATTACGGCCCACTCCCTTTCACCGAGAGGCCTGTGTCCCAGCAGTGGGAACATTATAGGCTGATTATGATAGGAGATCGCTCATTCTAACACTCGGATACAAATACTTACTTATTTATTTTGTTAAGATAGTATTTTTTGCCTTTTTTAACCCTTTTCGACATGATTTTTTACCTCCGAATTTATTTCCAGTTTATTTATTCGACAGATCAGATAATTTCATCCAACATCTGTAATATTTTTGATTTATCTTGTTAATAGTTCCTATCTAGACTTTAAATAATTCTGAGAGCTTATTTGAATTGTTTTAGAAATCTTAGAAATTCCATCACAATATTCTTGGAGATTTCCACTTGAAATTATCAGGTGCATGCTTGCAAGTCCCCGTTGTGTTGCGGTGGGACTGCAGCATACAACGCCGCCTCAAAGAGACTGCCGACGACTTAACACCTTACTCGACAAGCAGTGAATGTTTAATAGCGGTCACTTTGTCAAGACACGCTCTCATGGGCTTTTTGAAAACTGACTGGTGGTCTGTTTCCATTGTAGGATGCTTTTTGGTATGTTTATGGTCCTGTAGTGTATAATGTTGGTACTCAAAGAGATTTCAACTACATTAAAATTATTTAAAGCTGGTTTTTATTGTTAAAGAACACTATTTATTCTGTAGTTTCTGTTGCCAATGTTAAAATTAAATTACTTTACTTGGCACCACTTTCTACTTTCTGAACGTATTTATCAAGTATCGGTCAGTAGCCACCTACCCGTATCGTGCTTTGGAAACGTACCAGCAGGTGCATGCACGGAGTGCGTCGCGACCACATGGACTGTCTTACCCCTTTATGCAGGTCCCCTCAATACAAGCGCTGCATATTTTAACCTTACCTCGACCACAGCCCGCTTCGTAAACGCTATCTGCTTTTGACTTCGCAAACATAACTTTACCTTACCGAGAGCCGAGGTCGTTCCATTTTCAATTGTATCTTCGTCGAGGTAAGACGTGTCGTTGCTCTCGCGAGTGCAAATAGTATTTGGCAGGTGAGTAAAAGCAAAGTCATTGGTCGCGCTTGAGATATTAGCAGCTTCAGTACTCCAGATGGGTGCATTTACGTGGAGATATTTCCGATTTGATAGCCTTTGAGGCGGCGTGAATTCTGAATGAGTTTGGCTTCGGCTTGCTTTTGATTTAGGTGTCGTAGGTGCCAGAGGGAATAAAGATGGGTAAATTTTTTGGAAATGAATTTTTTGAGGATTTATTTTTCAGGTTTTATTTGCGGTAAGTCTTCCTATAAATAAATCTAAAAATATTGCTTTTTATTCCCAACAAAAATGCCTCAATTCGGACATCTTATTTAAAGGGCATTGGCCTTACCGTACAACCCAAAAATTAACAAAATTGTTGAGAGATCGTCTAAAAGTTTTGTTGGGGACGTCTCGATTCACGATAGAAGGAGGAACCTTTTGTAATTGATGACATAAATTATTAATTTCTTCTACTAATAGTATAAAGATACAAGATTAATTTTTATGTATGTTTGTTTGTTACACTTTTACGCTAAACGGATTTGGATGAATTATGGCACATGGGTAGACCATGAACTGGAGACGCATCATTTCATACTGGATCACAGACAAAGTCACGGGCAACAGCTAGTAGTATAATAAAAACCGAGAATTTGAATTCGACACTTTAAAACACTTATTACTATGTACACACGCCAGCACATCAAGCTACCCGAAACTGTCAAATTTTCCCAATCCACTTTGAACCTTAGGCTTTAGCCACAAAGTTGAAAATCTATTAAAGAAATTTGACAGATTGTAGTAGCTTGGTCTGTACGACATGCATTCTAAACTACTTATCCTCAAATATACAGGAAGACTTTTTTATCACCGACCAAATTTTTACAGGATGTTCTACCCATGAATATGAACAACTTACACTATGGGACCAACTATGAAATCACGAAAAAAAAATCAGCTCCAAAACATTAACTCCCAGATTTTTGCGAACAATCAGTCCCTCCACAGTCCACATACTCGTAAGTACCCACCATATGTTTTTCATATCATCACATCACCCGAGGTTGCTGCGAAACTAACCATTGTTCTTGCACGACAACCTGCCACCGACGAGCCGGGCGAGCTGTCTCAGATGTGACGTCACTGTATTTTTGTCAAGTAGTGTTGGTAGATGAGGACTGTATTTATTAAGAGGAGAGTTTTCATTTAGACCGGCTGCAGCCGTCAGACTGTTAAATGAAGACTGACTTATAGTACTTAATTGGGTAGGTTCAAAACCAGCCTTATTTAGGACTATTTATTTAATTTAGACTTATTTATTTAAGCAGGTAATGTCCAATGACCAAAGAATATCAACTTAAAGTGGGGTCGAGAAGGGGTGAGGCTAAAAATAGTAAAAGTTCAAAAGAAGAGGGAGAGAAGAGAAGAAAAAAAAGAAAGAAGAGAAAGAAAATAGAAAGAGCATAAAGAAGAACTGGGAGATAGTAGAAGTTCTAATGACATAGGAGTCGACAAAAGATCGTTCACAAAATCTACCTTTAACTACCTTTAATAGTTTTCAGTAAAAGAAACAACACTGAATCTTTTTTGTTAAATTCTCACAGTGGAAAACGATTTATCCCGGTCTGATCCCCTGAACCCCCCGCCACCTCCCCCCCTTGATCCCCTGCTAGTTATTCTTCTGTTTTAATCGCTGTCTTATCCACTTTATCTAGGTCTGATCCCCTTACTCTTTTTTGACAGGTAAGTACAGTCAACAAAAAATAAGAAATTAGCTGTCAATGGTGTCGATCCCTAGCTAGCCCTTTTTTTTTCAGGTGAGATTTTTACAGAAATTCACTAAAGTGATAACTGAAACAAAACACTGAATTCTATGTCCTTGTCCACCCGCTACCAAATAAGACGCAAACCCATAAAAAATAAATAAGGCACGAAAGATATTACAAGTGATAATACAGCAGTATGAGTTGGTAGGCAGACAGTGTCGTCACGCGTCGCTGATAATTCGCGCTACAGCTGAAAATGAGCTGCATATCACTGGCTATCCTGTGCTCATACAGGGTGTTACCTTTTTCATTCGGAAATAATACACTTTTCTGTCCAATTGAATAAAATTGGTGGCAGGGCAAAGGTGACTTTTACTGCATGTTTTGAGGCACAGAGAGAAGGTGGAGCATAGTTTGCGACATAGCTCCACACCCACACACTACTGTTCTGCCGTTCTGTCGAGGTAGCCCCACTTTACCAGGTTGGAATTACATTTTCTTCGGACTCCCAAGTGGACCACGGGATCGGTTTCAGGAAGCCTGTAATCGTTCGGTATGTTTCGTCTTTATAAATAGGTAGGTATGTATGTTCAACTGATTCCTACTCGACAGTAAGCATAATTTGAAAAGTATGTGATACGATGTTCTGAATTGAACTTTTATGGACTGATTTGAAAAAGATAGTAGTAGTGGTGAAGTCAGCTATGAGTGGTGATCACCACCAAAATAGTTCTGACTTTCAAAGCACCATTATAACTTTTATACACCCTGTAGATCCTCCTTGTACCACCAGACACAGTTCGCCGCGCAGGCGTAAAATAAAAATTAAAATAAACAAAAGGCAACACTCGTCCTACACCCCGGGGCCGGTCGTATTAAAGCTTTTGTCCTAAGATTAGCTGTTAAGAAAGGCCGTAATACCAGCTAGGTCTGTCGTCTGAACCTCACTGGTACTGGAATTAGTCGGTTTTGTGAAGGGGGAAGGGGGGGACTTTTGTTGCTTTTTAGATGAGAAAACTATGAGGAATGAAGTAGTGTTGTGACTTGATGTTTGTTAGTGTTTTGTTTTTAACGCGTTCTTGTTTTGTTTTGTTTTTAGAATGGAATGTTCTGCTTGGTAGTATCTTTGGATTGGCTGAGCGTCAAATAAAGTACTTTTTGTGTTGATTTTTACTCGTGATAATATAAGAATTCTTGTTAAAAGTAAAGGTATCAAACCTCAACCTCGTTGCATTTCTAAAGAAGTTAGTGATTTTTATTTCCTTTTCCTTTATTTTTGAACAAATGTCAATTCTGTCAAAAAATACTTGGAAAGTTTTTTTTATTTTTTATTTAATATTTTTAACCTTACCAAGGGGTACCTATATTGTTATCCAGAAACTGGGTTGTGGAGTTCAGATAGGCAGTTGCTCCACGTAAAATACTAGTATTCAGCTGCATCCGGTTAGACTGGAAGCCGACCCTAAAAATAGTCGGGAAAAGGCTAGACAGGTGATAATTTATTATTTTTAATTAACATACCTACTGAATTTCAATTCTTAACTATCGCCAACATACGTATCGCTCTACTTAATTAAACATAAGTGACGTCATTATCAGCTTGAGACTTCCAAATGCACGATACATATCTTGATCGTCGGACTTCCTCATTCAGCATCTGCCAGCCACCCTGCATGCAAACCATACAAACCCTACAAAGTAGAACAATTTAATTAATTTAGCAACTTACAATAGTTACAATAGACTTTTGCGGTTGACTGTACTTACATGCAAATATAGTGTCTATCTTTGCAATCAATCATGTTGCAATATCTTAGAAAACAAAAAATGCAAGCAGATCCAATGTCATTACGCCATCGCACCATCTATGATTGTATCAATATCAAATAACGTTACAAATTCACCTTGGGACATCTTTAATTCAGTACTTTCCCATATTATGTCTAGAGGCCAAAATATTACGCAAATCATTATTAAAATTGTCTCCTTGTTGGGTATTTTAGTATTGCAACAGCACCATTATAAATGTAATTCATTATGTTATCTGTGGCAACACGATCCTTCCAACTGTGACACTGGTCCAATACACACGTAAATTAATTTTGTCCGCCGTTTTATTTATTCTTCCGTGGCACCACGCTACCAGCACCTCATCAGCAACCAACACCATTTACACCGCTGCACATTCCTTTTTACTTACCTACTTAAAGATTATAATTAATTCAAAACTGCACCTAATAGTGTGCTTATAAGTGATTTCCTAACTAAATATTATTATATCGAGAAGTTCCATGAACATTAAAAATCAATTAAAACTAATCTACAAAGTAATATCACGAACAAAATGCTAATAAACTAAAAAACAATCTACACAAATCGCACAGTGGACAAGACACTAAATTTCTCTAGGCAAAAAAAAAAAATCCCGAGAAAAAAAATATCTCGACATTTATCACAACGTAGAATTCCTTTAAAAAAGTAAATTCTTTTCTTTAGCATCGATGGAAAGAACGGCGAAAGAGAATTAATGCAAAACAAAAGTCCCGCTATCTGGATGGTGGGCGTAGCGGCGGCACTAAATTACTCGATGGGCGTCAACCCACCGCCATGTATCAATCAGGCTGGCCCAGATTTATGGGACAGTACACTTCGGAATCGTTAGCCTCCGCGACGAAAATGTGTTACTGTTATCCTGTGTCTTCCGACTTTTCTCGTTTTTCGGAGGGTGGGGTGTCGTTCGTTTATCTAGACTTGCGAAAATACGAATTACGTGATTGTGTTCGCTGTAATTCATGGGGAAAGCTTTTATGAACTTGACTGAGCACCTATGTATTTTGTACAAAAAAATAAAAAAGTTATAAAGCTGAAGGTCTTTGTCTGAATCAGAAAATAAAGTAATCGATCAAAACATTGATATTTTGTTTTGGTTCAGGGCGCTTCAGTTTCTAATAGCCAAAACGTGATCGTTTCGATCAGACCGGAATAAAACCTTGAACTTTGTGATAAAAATTTCCCAATTTGTTTTTTATTTGAATGCCGAAAAAAAAAAAAAGATTAAAACTTCATTTAAGTTCACACATAGCTTCAAAAACCACGTTTGAAATTTGAGCCCCACAAAATTTTTACCCAAAAATAAAAAATAAATAAATCCTTTACTATTGCAGGCAGCAATACAATAAACACATTTATAAAATTAACGTTTTCCAGTACAGTATGTGTCCCCATCAGCATTGATGGTTCTGTCCCATCCTTTGTCGGCGTGAGGCACTGTGCTCTTGTCATGTTGACATAAATGGAAAAAATGCGAATGGCCGCCACACTGGGGCTAATTTCCTTTTCAATGTTCCCTGCCCGTGTCCGTGTGTCCATGTCAGTCCGGCTTGACGTCCCTTTCAGCTATTTCAAGCTTTGATGTTGTTTTTGACGGTAATTAATTACGTTTGTAATTTTTTACGTGTGTGAGTTTTTGTAATTAAAATGTTTATGATGTTTTAATTTTCTGCTGATGAGTTTGTTTGATTTGTGAGAGTTGAATTAGTGTTATTTTTATTAAATAGCTGTCCACTGGGTAGTTTAATTTCCTTTGAAAGTATTTCGACACAATATTATTACTTTATGAAACAAGAAATATTAGTAGTTAGTAAAAATGTGATTTTATTTTATGAAGCAACATAATTCATTCAATTGAATATAACTTTTACGTCGTATTTTACAAAGGCGTCTACCACAATCGCTCTGGGGGCTAAAAAGGCCACTTTGGCAGAATCATAAAAGTCAGGCAGTCAGGTGACTGTTAAGTTAATCGTATCATATTATATATCAATTGGTGAAGGATTTTTCAGTTATTTTTTTTTTGTCTGTGCTAAAATACCAATCAATCCAATCCCAATCTCTTTGATTATACCTACGTAGGAAAAAAAGAAAAACACGGACTGTCTTCGCCATATTATGATCCATAATGTTATCCTTTTATGATTCTGCCAAAGTGGCCGTTTTAGGCCCCCTGAAAACGACAATAACGTAACAAAACAAAAAAAAAAAAACAAGAACAAATTCTTATAAAATCTACACTTGCATCAACACATCTTGCACCATCATCATAAAGTAAGTTTCCTAAAAATATTTTCACCGTCCTCAAAAAGCTTTTACGATCCAAGTCACACGTACCCGTACGTACCTCCTTCCGCGTACGAAATACGAGCGACACGCGTAACTGTAACGATACGATTGCGTAAACACACAACAACTCACACCTGTGCGGTATTTACGAGTTGTGCTCGACTGTACGCCAATTTATTCGCACTGTTGTTACTTTTGTGCTTTATAGTACTGTTCGAGTCTATTGAATGATTGGGCGTTAATTTTGAGGAAATTGGTGCGAGTGATGACTTTATTGTTTTTTGTGTTGTTTTTCTTGAGAGGGGTCCGTGGGTAAATAATAACAGCCACACAGGGCGATAGATCAGGTTAAGCTACGTTTGCCGCGGTTGGTCTGTGGATGGGTGACCATCTTCACATACCGTGACCCCTCCGTGTCTCGGAAAGCACGTTAATCCGTTGGTCCCGGCTATCATTTTATCTTTGACAGTCGTTGTGGAGGTCAGATAGGCAGTCACTCCATGTAAAATACCGGTATTCAGCTGCACCCGGTTAGACTGGAAGCCGTCCCCAATATAGTTGGGAAAAGGCTAGGCAGATGATGATGATGTGTTGTTTTTTTTGAATTAATGCTCATTTCATCACGGATTTTTTTCACTTTGAGATTTTTTAAACAAAAATGTATGAATGTAGCTGTAAGAGTAGGGGAAGACCAAAGAAACGATGGATAGACTGTGTGAATGATGATATGGTTAGAAAGGGGGTGACTGTCCAGATGACGACTAGGTACATGTTGCGCCGCTCCCAAATAAATTGGGATAAGGACCGGAGAATGATGATGACTTTTGATCAAAAGTTAAATTGTTGAAAGAATTTTTAACAAAAATGTCCATCAACCTATCTACTAAGCAAGCTGATTCTTAAGTATATTTTATAACGTGTACCAGTGTATGTACTTATGCCCCTTTATTCATAAACATTGCTTAAAGTTAAGATACGTTTAAACGTGAAAAATGTATGGTTAAACAGTCGCAAATCATTAGGTACTTAACTTACTTTTAAGCAAAGTTTTTAAACACCATAACGTACCTATAGCAGATTTTAGGACAAGTAAGTACAGACGCCAACACATCAAGCTACTACAATCTGTCAAATTTCTTTAATAGATTTTCAACTTTATCGCTAAAGTATAAGGTTCAAAGTTGATTAGGAACATTTGACAGTTTCGGTTAGATTGATGTGCTGGCGTCTGTACCTAAATTTAAAACATTTTGTATCCTCGAAATAGTAAGAAGTAAACTAATCTTTACTACTGTCAACGCCGCCATTTTGTTTCCCTGCCATTTGAGTTCCAAAAAAATAAAAACATATAATAATATTAATAAAAATGCAAATTTGAAGTTTAATTCAACGGTCGGATTAGCCTCCTTGAGGGTACAGTGACGTAGATAACCGACAGAGCTGAGGTACAGTCGCGTAGATAAGCGGCTTTCATTACTGGCGTGTCGCGCCGACAATGGATTGCGACAACAAATCTCGGCGCTGAGTTATTTGTTGCTTCTGAGGTTATGTCGGTGACTGTACCTGTTATTGATGCTTTTGTTCTTGATTGTAGTGCAGTCTTGGAGGTGATGGGAGGTTAGGAGACACCTGAATTATCTTTCGCTTAAATTTTGGAAGTCGACAAAAATAGTGTAAGTAACAGAATGTCAAACAGACCGACGGACTACATACTTGAAGGAAAGTGGTTGTAATGTCTTTAGAAACTCCAAAACCAAGTTAGCTTTGCATAAGTATAGCATATAATGTTCCCACTGCTGGGACACAGGTCTCCTCCCTGTGAGAGGGAGTGGGCTGTCATCTACCACGCGGGCCCTGTGCGGGTTGGTAGATGTCACATGTCTTCGAGTTTTTGGCTTAGCTAACTTTGTAAAGCACATTTTATCTAAAGTTAGAGAAATTAAATACTAAGCAAATTGTCTCTCAACGTTCGGTATAATCAAATCACAACTGTCTTTTGTAGATAGTTTTATGAAGTGGCTATAACGCGGCAAATTGATGTAGTGTGTTAATTTGATAAACTATTTCCTTTATTGTACTTACCTGGATTTACCTACAGCTGAAATAAATATTGGTGACTAAATTAATGGAGAGAAAGTTTTCATTCAGCTGGAGCTACAGTATTATATTATATAACTGGTTGCCGCTTACTGCAGATGCCATTTACAGGCAGATAAACTGAAAAAAGGGTCAAGTGCAAAAAAATAATTTATTAGATACTAGCTTCCGCCCGGGCTTCGCCCGCGAGGTATGTTAATGAAAACTATCCTATGTCCTTCCCCGGGATGCAATCTATCTCTCTGCCAAATTTTATCGAAATCCGTTCAGTGGTTTAGGCGTGAAAAGGTAACATACAGGCAGACAGACATACAGAGTTACTTTCGAATTTATAATATTAGTCTGGATTAGTTGTTATAGCGGCAATAGAAATACACAATCTGTGGAATTTTGAACTGTGGTAGACAGTTCAAAATTCCTATTGAACTTATTATCTACTTGAACTTATTACGGTTCATGAGATACAGCCCGCTGACAGACAGACAGACAGACAGGCGGACAGACTGACAGTGGAGGCTTAGTAATGGGTTCCGTTGGAATCTTTTGGGTACGGAACCCTAAAAAGTGAAATGCTCATTAGCATTTATGCAGTTCAGTATAATAAGAGATAGACAATTATTATGACTGAAAACTAAATACCTAGCTGTTTATATTCTATTGTAGGTAAGCCATTATATTTTCAGCACAAAATAATTTATTATACTGTTAGGACAGAAGTGAAATCACAATTAAATAGAAGAATTATTTGATATCCTTTATGCTAATCACATGAATTATAAAAACAATTATCAACCATAGCAAAATTACAATCAGAGGAACAAAATCATCACAAATCAAGTTAAAGAAATCAACAAGAGATTATTGGGAAACCAGATCACACCGAACGACTGACGGATAGCGCTTCTGCACGCAACGCTGTCAAATACCATAGACCGCCAAACAAAGACCAGAGAGCCTGGCCTGCCGCCTACGGCAGCCTCCTTTCAGTGACCGCGTCCACCGGGCTCCTGGGCCGGGTAGTAGCATCTAACACGGCCATCCTGATCATGCGTCGTCCTCGACAGCATCAGATAGGTCCGGGAAGGTTTGCATGGCTTCGTCAGCTGGACGGGAAGGCGCAGCGACTGGCTCTGCACCATGATGAGCAGAAGTGGTGTCTTCTGTGAAACCAATAAGAAAGACTACAGTCCCTCGGACAGCACACATATCTGCCTATTCTTTTGCTTGCAGTCAATTCGTCTTACGTGGCCTTTTTCTTTCAATCATCAGACACATAAATTGACTAGCTAAACAGTCTATGGGATACCAAGACGTCATCTTAGTACTCCTTAAAGTTTCATTCATCACATAGAAACATCATAAAGCATGTCATCGACATTCATACATCATGCAAGACAGATGACAATGATGATGAAGATGGTGATGATGTTCATTCATGGTCATGTAGGGCGTTTAGCGCCAAAAGGATCGTCTCGCAGTCCGTCCTCTACATGACCCGTTGTGTAGGGTGATTACCAAATCACCGAAAGGAACGTCTCGCAGTCCGTCCTCTACACGGCCTATCGTGTAGGGTGATTACCAAATCACCGAAAGGAACGTCTCGCAGTCCGTCCTCTACACAACTCATCGTGTAGGGTGATTACCAAATCACCGAAAGGAACGTCTCGCAGTCCGTCCTCTACACGGCCTATCGTGTAGGGTGATTACCAAATCACCGTAAGGAACGTCTCGCAGACCGTTCTCTACACGGCCTATCGTGTAGGGTGATTACCAAATCACCGTAAAGAACGTCTCGCAGTCCGTTCTCTACACGGCCTATCGTGTAGGGTGATTACCAAATCACCGTTAGGAACGTCTCGCAGTCCGTCCTCTACACGGCCTATCGTGTAGGGTGATTACCAAATCACCGGAAGGAACGTCTCGCAGTCCGTCCCCTACACGACAGCTGACAATGATGATGAAGATGATGATGATGTTCATTCATGGTCATGTAAGGCGTTTAGCGCCAAAAGGATCGTCTCGCAGTCCGTCCTCTACATGACCCGTTGTGTAGGGTGATTACCAAATCACCGAAAGGAACGTCTCGCAGTCCGTCCTCTACACAACTCATCGTGTAGGGTGATTACCAAATCACCGAAAGGAACGTCTCGCAGTCCGTCCTCTACACGGCCTATTGTTTAGGGTGAAACCGATCAGGTACCTCGCACTTTACCTGACGTAGACGTCTCGCAGTCCGTCTACTGTCTAACCCCAAGATCTGCAGAACCCTCTATGGCAATGCAGACCTCTCACGACACGCAAGCACACTCACGCTCAAAGAATGCAGCGCAAGTCTCAGAAACTACTCGTCTTTCCAGAGTACCATGTACTGAGCAGCAGCTTGCGTCGTCTTGCCACAGGAGCCGGCCAACAAGCGCAGCTCACACCGCCCACTCGGCGGCGCGCGCGTGACCCTGTAAGGCCTGGTCAACAAGCGCAGCTCACACCGCCCACTCGGCAGTGCGCGTGTGACCCTGTAAAGCCCTCGCATCCCGTGGTTCATCTTTCCAGTTGCCTGCGAAAACCAAATCATCAATCGTCGTGTCGTGACTGCTTGTGTTTTAGTAGATCAGTTGCGCGTACTCGGCGTAACTCTCTTTGTGCTTCACAATTCGACTGTACACCTTCCAAGGCGACATCACGGACCAGTGACCTGATGACGGGGGTCACCGCGTCGGTGCCCACCAACAGATTCAACGGCGACGCTTGAGTCGTCTTCTGTTTGGTCACGTTAGGGTCAGCTAGAGTCTCCACAGCGTCTCGGACCAGGCTGCCCCTTTGTGATTGGTCTCGATGTGAAGAACGTGCAGAACGGTGCGGTCGTACCTCTCGACCTGGAAATTGTGAAGGCTCGGCCTAACCTGACCTTTACTTATTATTCGACCAAGATATTCAACCTCGGTGGTGAGAAAGACACACTTGCGTACGTTTATCGAAAACCCTGCCTTGGTCAAGGTCGTAAGTACTACCTGTCGCAACAGGTCGTCACCTTCGTCCACTGTGGCGCTCATCAACAATACGTAGTCTGCTACTACAACGAAATCAGCCTCTAGTGCAACATTAGAAACTCAACCGTAAGTGGTGCTTAAGACGTGGACACAATTTCGTGGTTACTAATACCCTTCTACACACAGTAGGTTTTACTGCGCAAACCAAATGTTTTACTACGTCGTACAATATGAGGGAAACATTAAGCGCGCCGCTGTCTAAAGGGTCGCAGGGTCCTGACAAAAATTTACTTTGCGTTTGTTCTGCTGACCCTGTGGTCCTGACGATCTTTCTTTGGCGAAACATACGTCCTTCGTATGCCCTATCTTTTTACAGAACGTGCAGGTTGAACGTTGGGTCGTACTTTGAACACTGGCTCGGACGGTTTAGATATTTTAGCACTTGTGCATCGCTATTCCGCGGACCACTATTTGCGTCATTAATTCCTCACTAAGGCCTTTGACAATGTGCAAGCGGAGTAGGGTTATACGTCTCGCGTACTCAGCGTACGACGTGAATCTGTTAGACGTCATATTCATCGTTTCAAAAAGTATCGTCGCGTAATCTAACTTTCGGGGGCAAAGTGGTTTGAATTCGCGTTTAAAGCTACTCCACGATCTATCTGAGGTTACCCATTCGTTTAACCAAGTTCTCGCGTCGCCTCTCAAACATCCGGCTACGCGTGACAGGCATTCTCTGTCGCCCCAGCGATTGGCTATTTGTGCACGATCCACCTTATCACAGCAAGAGTCCACGTCATGGATAGACGGGGCAAAGTTTGATACAAAATAATGAGAAGGTCCCGGATTTATGGACTGGATCGCATCTACTACAGCTTGAGCCACGGACGGCGCCGTTGGGTTCGGTTGCGGAACTTGTTCTCGATCATTTCCAGACGGGATAAGATTATTGTCTAGCGTTCGGGATTCTGCAGGGATAGACCGCGGCGTCTGACCAATATATGACGCACGGCGTCCCGTTTGATCGTACTCTAGAGGGAGTCCGTTCGCGACGACTACGTGGCTTATTCCGAGGTTTTCGTGTGCCATATCTCGCGATAGATCGCGCCTACATTGCCGTCGGTGCGATCTGTTACGTGAACTATGCGTGTTAGGCATGTTCACCCGTGAAAACAAGTTCCACACACACAAAACAACAAACAAATAAAAAAACTCACACACGTAGGTAACGACAAAGTTCCTCTGTTATGAAATTCAAACTGGTCAAGTCAAGGGGCCTAAATTGGGGTTGGATTGTTATCCCACTTCTGATGTTAGGACAGAAGTGAAATCACAATTAAATAGAAGAATTATTTGATATCCTTTATGCTAATCACATGAATTATAAAAACAATTATCAACCATAGCAAAATTACAATCAGAGGAACAAAATCATCACAAATCAAGTTAAAGAAATCAACAAGAGATTATTGGGAAACCAGATCACACCGAACGACTGACGGATGACGGATAGCGCTTCTGCACGCAACGCTGTCAAATACCATAGACCGCCAAACAAAGACCAGAGAGCCTGGCCTGCCGCCTACGGCAGCCTCCTTTCAGTGACCGCGTCCACCGGGCTCCTGGGCCGGGTAGTAGCATCTAACAATACCTAAACCCCGGTACAGTTTTAGATCGGTGAAGCAGTCGGAAATATCTAAAATCAATTTAATTTCAATCAAACACGACAACGTAATGTAAACAGATCTGTCTTTTATAACCACTACTTTATGATGACACCAAAGTAAACTGCTCTTGCGCATCAGAGGTAACACGTAACTGTGTGCGTCTCGGGAAATTAGTGAAGTGGAAACAGATTCTTTAAGCTTTTTAAAAAGGGAAAAGGCTAGGCAGATGATGATGATGAGAGAACGATGTAAAAAAAAGTACAGCAAATAGTAACAAAACAACAATCCAAAAATAATTAAAAAATAAGCGGAGGCAGCTAAGTGATGACCAGCCCCAACTGACGATTATTCTAGCTTAGACGTTTTTCGTTAGGAAGTTTCGTTTCTTTAGCCAGGCTACAAGACAAGCTACTACTTCTTATTAACAATGTAGTTCACTTTTTAGGGTCCCGTACCCAAAGGGTAAAAACGGAACCCTATTACTAAGACTTCGCTGTCTGTCCGTCCGTCCGTCCGTCGGTCCGTCCATCTGTCTGTCACCAGGCTGTATCTCAAGAACCGCGATAGCTAGAGAGTTGAAACTTTCACAAATTATGTATTTCTGTTGCCGCTATAACATCAAATACTAAAAACAAAATAAAATAAATATTTAAGGGGGGTTCCCATACAACAAACGCGATTTTTTTGCCCTTTTTTGCTCGATATCAATAATGGCAAGAGGTAGGCACTTGAAATTTCACAAAATACTCAGTTGTATTTTTACTTTAACAATAAATAATAAAATTAAAATAAAATAAATATTTAAGGGGGGCTCCCATACAACAAACGTGTTTTTTTCGGCGTTTTTGCCTTGTGGTAGGGAACCTTTCGTGTGCGAGTCCGACTCGCACTTGGCCAGTTTTTACATTTCATCTACTCATGAAAATAATGAAGCACTCACGAGCTCGCTCACTTCTTTATTAAATGATGACATACCGCGTAGTTGTAGCTTATTAAATTATAGAATACTAGCAGCGCCCCGCGGTTTCACCCGCGTAAATGTCGATCTCGTGGGAATATCTTGATAAAATCTATACTATGTCCTTGCCCCGGATGCAATCTATCTCTCTGCCAAATTTTATTGAAATCCGTTCAGTGGTTTAGGAGTGAAAAGGTAACATACAGACAGACAGAGTTTATGGATTATTTATTACTCATATAACATTGTTATGTTATTATGAGTATGCACTGGTAATGCATAAAGAAACCATGAACATAAAATCAAAGTCAAATGTCATTTATTTAAATTACGTTGAGAATCAGCACTTTCCAACGTCAAAATTACTAAAACAGTCCCTCAAAAGTCCCTTCACCACTTCCTGGTGCTTTCGCTGGGAAAAAGAAGTACCGCAACAAACTCCCCAGCAGCACAGCTGTAGAAAATACACAGTCTGATCCCAATCTCGTCCGTTTCCGACATCTATTTTGTTCTTTCAGGAAAATTCGGACAAGATCCCATGTCCATACAGTGATTTACTGCAATAAAATAGAGCCAAAGAATAAAAATATAAACTTCCAAAAATCCCGTACGCATTCCTCTCAGCAGTTACGTCCTACCGTCGTTCTTCACGTATGTTTTGACACTCTGACGATATATTACTCGAAACAGTAAACGTTCTTGATGTACGACGGAACACTGCGCCACAGAATAGATAGGTGCAGAAGGTTGCCTTTATACAACTAGCGCAAACACACATAGACACGCTTCACGTAGGTACAGCGTATGAAAGGGCACTCGCGAAGTTGCGATTGGCACCAGCCCAAGTACGCACGGGCGATTTTTTTCGCGCACTCGATTTTCACCAAAAAACTCGCTTGGATTCGCATCGCGCAACATCGCGTAATAAAATCGCCCGTGCGAACCGTGGTTTAAAGTCTATGCTTGTTTCCAACTGATGTTATTTCTACTCGCGAATATAAACTTTAAGCTGGTGTAAATTAAGTTGAACTCAGAATGACAATTAAAAAAGTCTTAAAAATGTTTGAAATCAAAGTGCAAACTAAACTTTATGTGTGGGTATATTTTCAAAAATACATATTGTTTACATGACTGGACACAAAATAGCGAACGCAATGTACACCGAGATCGCAGTACGTAAACGTGCGCGCGTGCGTCTATGTGCGTGCGCCTGTTTTCGCTCGTTGTACGAAGCTGACCTTCTGTACCTATTTACTCTGTGACCGCACAATAGGCCGCAAAGGCGATTCTGTAGAAATAACCAATAAAAGACAATTGCGTCAATTTCAACAAACTCTCAATCCGTCATTATTGCTTATTTTAGTGCACGTTCGATATACTATCTGTATTTTGTGATATAAATAAAATTAATTAAAAGTTAATTTGTTTTAGTGTTTATTCATGATGCTTTATTTTTGGCATTTTCAATCTCAAATAGCAGCCAGGGGGTTAATTGCAGACTTTCGCTGTAATAGTAAAAAATGCTCAAGGAGTTATTTCCCATAAGAAAACTGTACTTTTCTTTTCTGCTCTACTTTAATGTTTGGGTATAAAATGTTCGACACTTGAAGCAAAAAGGACATCATCCTTTTTGCTTTAGTTCACCTGAGTATACAATTGTTTAGGTAGAATCTCGCAATACTTATTATAGGTATACAAAGGTAGTGATGAGATTGGGTGATTACCTTGTTCAAGTCAATTAAAACAGCAGTCATTTGTCAGTCTTGCCACACGCTAATAAATCTGTAACAACATTAAACCTGTGCGAAAAGTGCTATTGAATCGACTGTACAATCACAATAGGTCATATTTTACCTCTTACATCAGGGATGGCAAACATAACATTAAATAAGCGACGTCACAAAAAATGTCTTGAAAATTTCATGTCAACGTCATCAATTTAACTGTTCTATATTGAGTTCAATTAGATAATATCATCCAAGATTTTTATCAGTTACTTACTTTTTTTTTGCTTCGATGTCATATTCAAAGTCAAATAATTTATTTCATATAAGATATAGAATGGAATAATTTAACGGTTTACGGTTAAATTAACCACAATTAATTAAAATCAAATATTTATTGCAATAAAGAACATAATTTTCTAACTGCATCAGTAAAAAAACTGTGCTGCAGTCATTAGCGCCCACCTCCATAAAGTCGAGCCATGAGCGTTCCAATTATTATCAATTGTAGCTAATTTGATTTAATTTTAATACTAAATGAGTTTTAATTTCTTTGACAAAACACGTTTAAATGTATTTGGATGATTACGATCATCATTTTATTTATTTATGAAAATCTTACCTATAACTACCATTACAGATCAGAGATCCAATACGATAGAGTGGCCTTACGTTATCATCTGCTAGCCTTTTCCCAACTATGTTGGGGTCGGCTTCCAGTCTAACCGAATGCAGCTGAGTACCAGCATTTTACATAAAGCGACTGCCTATCTGACCTCCACCAGTGCCGGATTAGCCCCTAAGCAATTTAAGCAATTGCTTAGGGCATCACGTCTCGGGGGGCACCATGAGGCAGAAACAGTATTTGCTAGCACATGAAAGGCAAGGCTGTATATCAGCAAGATATTACAAGACCCAAAAGTCACTCTAGCTAGAGATGTGCGCCAATATTTACAAATCGCTCGTCGATGTTTTGGAAAAATACGAGGTGACTAGTGGATAGGAGGGCCTACGGGCGTGGATTGCTTAGGGCAGCAAGTAGTCTTAATCCGGCCCTGTCCACAACCCAGTCACTCCAACATAGCCGACTCCAACATAGTTGGGAAAAGGCTAGGCAGATTGTTATAGACATTACAAATAATTATATTCTGTTGGATGCCAATGGTTCACCTTCCCTGGGCTTACATAACTTTAGTACTTATTGTTTTTTGTTTTATTGTTTCACTTAGAATTTTAATTCACTTGATTGATGGGTACAATATTTTTATCTGTCTGTCTGTCTTAGTAATGACAGGTTAGAAATCAATTTTCGTGTTCTCTTTTCGTAAGTCGGGTAGATAGAGATTAAGTTGGTATTGTGGTTTTAGAAGTGTATCAAGGTTTTCCTTTTGTGGAGTAATGTGAGATGAGGCGTGTGATTTATTTTTTTATTACTGTGGTGTATTAAACAATTAGAACTGAAGGCCAATTCTCGTACAGACGCCAGCACATCAAGCTACTACAATCTGTCAAATTTCTTTAATAGATTTTCAACTTTATCACTAACCTATAAGGTTCAAAGTTGATTAGAAAAAAATTACAGTTTCGCCAGTTTGATGTGCTGGCCTACGCTAGCGCCATTTTGGAGGGTTTTTGATCTGTTATTTACTGCTTATAGCTGGATACTTTGAACTTTGCCCCCATATGAGACGGTTCTCCTAAGCTCTACCCTCCATAAACCTAATGCACTTTTTTTCAACTAAAACATATAAATGAGTTCTTTAAAATATAACATTCACTGTGACAAGTTCACTTACAAGCACCATCTTTCCCATACTAATATCTATCCAATAATTTGACATAAATATGTTAAAGACTTGGCACAGCGCGGTGAACGTGAGACGAATGGCTCTTGACTTTCATGAAGACCGCAGCTGTTGGCCGTCGCACTACCCGCTAATACAATTAATTGTTACGCCTACTGAATTTTGAGGACCAGCACATTCATGTGGGGTTGTAAGGAATATCGATATAAGGAATGGATTGTGAAGAATGAATCACATACTACACTATGATGTACTCGTAGAGACCGTTTTAATTAATTTACAGTTAGCCTGCATCATCCCACAGCTAGGCAAAGATCTCTCCCGATGGCTTCCAGCTTTTTTATCCAGGGCTAAAGTGGACCACTGGTTGTTTGTTTTCTCCAGTTCATCCCGCCGTCTTCTATAGGGTCTGCCGCGACGCCTTCGGGCTGTTTCAGGGCTCCGTAGTGGGGTTATTTTGGTCCACAGCTCATTGGGCATACGGCAGAAGTGGCCAGCACAGTCCCACTTCAGCTTAGCGGCTCTTTGAGCAATGCCAGGAACAAAGAGATTTAAGATTACCTAGAGGGGCCATGCAAAGAAATGTCTTAGAAAAACTGTGATCCCATGTCTCAGTGACGCCATCTGGCGTAGTATAGCCAAATTAGAGCGGCAATTTATTCAATTAGATTCAGCTATCGCTCGGTAGATGGCCAGTGTGGCCAGTGTTGCCAGATACGATTTTCAATCGGTGGATTGAAAATCGGATCAGTGGTGCCTGAAGAACCTAATATAAATCGAATCAGATAAATATCGAAAACTAAACAAATTAGGCAAAAATTGTCTCAGAAAAAATATTCTACAATTTTATTCGCTACTATTCATTGTCCGTATCTCCGTCTATGACAAGGTATCGGTTTCAGTGTGTTTTTAAGTAGTTATTTACATTTTAAAATAAAATACACGGTCGCGTTCCGGAACGGTATAGAGAATAAGCTCTCTCTTTCCCTCGCCAGGCCGTTGCGATGAAGGCACGTGGAACGCGCGCCCCTCGCACCAGTGCCCAGCTCCGCTAGGAGTAATAGTGTTCTGTGGTGCCTAGTCCGCTGCCCACACGCATACTGCGTAGACGCGTATTTATTATCCTACCGCGCGCTTGCGCGGTAGGTTAATAAATGGGGGAGGCACGTGCCTCCCTCGTGCCGCCATTGTAACGCGAAAGAATAATTATTAAGGGTCTTCGTTCCAAATGTTTAAAACAAAAAATTAAAGTGTCCTAAACTAACTTTGTGCCTATAATACAAATATACTCTATGTCTAAAAGGTGGTTTCCCTAAGATAACCTTTAGATTCATACATTTAAATGAATATTATCGAAAACAAAATCGATATATAATATCAAATCTCTGTAAGGCAGTATACTCCGACTTTTAATTAGTTTTTAATTCTACTAATAATTATTACCCTGTTTTAAAAAATCAATTTAACATGGATCGATTTTGAACTGAATGTTACTTGAATGAATCGAATATTTTGTCACACCACTATTTAAATTTCGTTAAAAAGTGGTAACACTTAAGCTGACATTTTACCCAACTATAGTAAAGCTACTCAACAATAGATGGCGTTTAATACAAAATAAGCAAATTTTCTAGTTCTATCTACGAAAATTATTTTATTCTAATTACTGAGTAAATATAGATAATACATACGAAAATAAACTGAAGGTAGGTCCAGTTGTTCTACCATAACGAGATTTGCAGTATCGTAATGCGCAACCCGGCCATATTTCCATACAAAATATTTTTCTTTTGTTGGACACGAATGCGTCAATGCGACTTCACGCGCAGGCGTACCATACTAGACTGAGAGACTCGTTACCGGTATGTAACAAGTATGGGATCACGGTTTTGTTCGCTATGTCCCGTCTAGGTTAATAACTTTAATGTCTTTGGCCAGGAATTAATTTAAGGGAAACTAAATAAGTTCATTAGGTTTTTTTTTCTTGGCACATTATTTTTTTACCTTAACCCCTCAAGCGTCAAGTGTTCACCAACTGTACATAAAAGAAAGTGCTCGATAAGTCAACAGTACACTAAGTGTACACAACTATTGTCATTGTTCTATTGTCATTTCACTGCGTCCATTCAACTACCGCGACAGGTAGGCGAGCAAACGTGTGAGAGAAAAAGTTTAGGCGCTGACACCATGAGGAGAGTCCCCCACAGACTCCAAAAAGGGCACTTATTTCGTCACTACCCAGAATATTCGAGAGAAGTTTCATTTGAATAGAGTTGTCATGTTACAATATAACTGACGGCAGTTTTGTTTTATTTATTCTGCCTCTAAAACCCCGGCTGGCCGAACGTTTTCAGATACAAGTGACAATTCACGCCAATTCGTTTGCAGAGGGCGCCTGTCACACCGCAGTGTGACGTGTTTGGTTTGTCAATTGATATAAAAAATTACAAGAAACTGTGTTGATACAAATAGGTACGGCACTAAATGAATTAGTTGTAACTTACGCAACCTCTGTAATTATAAAACAGAATCGCAAAAACTTTCTCATCTAAAGGAACAAAAGATTTGCGAGAAAAACTAAAACATTTTTTGGAATTTTCACTAAGTAATATAATTTGAATATTTCACACATCAGACTAATCAAGAGCAAGACTAACATTTTAATAGCCAACAAATTAAGATTCGCGCTCGTTAAAAAAAACGTTAACGTAACTTCTGTTTTGTGCCGTCATCAAAGGGAAATACTAAAGTAATAGCTAAAAACCAGCGAAGGTTTCATATAATTATACAACACTTAATTTGATCAGCCATATTCAGACAGCAAGAATGCCTGAGCTCTAAATAAGTACCACATAAAAATTTATCACTATAATTTGTCCGATTCTTAATTCGTCGGCGATCCAACCGAATTCCTCCAGTGCTACGTTAAAATACGTTTTTGAAGAGTAGAAAGTAATTTTTTGTACTTTTTTGGATAGATATTCTTATAAGTGCTCTTCCTAATTAGTACCTACATAAAACGCTGTGAAAAGAAAGTGAAATTGTTTTTTTTTAATTACGGATATTTTTAATTAAATTCATTAGTTTTTCATGTATCTTGTAAGTTTTTATTCGAAGGAGCTTTCTTTATAACCCAGGATCGCACGAGTGCGTTTTCCCACGCCAAATTTTTTTCACGCACTGGGTTTTTAACGCTTACGCACTGCTTAGCGCCGAGAGTTGAAAACCCAACAACACACGAGTATTTTGACGCGTTGGGATGCGCTCTGTTGGATTCTCAATGCTCGGCTCAACACAGAGAATTGAAAATCCAATGCACGATAAAATGACGCCGCGATGACAGGCGCGACAAGCGATATAATCGCGCGCGACACAAAGGCACCGCTCGTTGCGCGACTTGCGGTGCCTTTGTGTCGCGCGAGATTTTATCGCGTGTCCCGCCTGTTTGAAGGAGCTTTTATAGTGACTTTTTTTACGTAGAATTTTTTTAGCAGCAAATTAAACTATGATTAAAAAAGAAAAGAAAAAATATATATAAGTGTGCCTGTGCAGTTACATGACCGTGTAACAGTCATCCACGTCCCTAACCAAAAAAAAAAAAGACGTTGACTTATTTACATTTTACATACAAACGCTATCCATTGGTCGTCAGTCAATCGACTTTCAGAATTTTATTTCGGTACACCAGACATGAATCCTCGACTTTTCGGTATAAACATTTTTTCACTCGATTTTACGAATTGAAGTCGTTGAAAAATTGACCTTTCGGCTTTAATTGGTTTATTGATAGTTTGTCTATGTTTTTTTTAAATAAATAAAAGCCGATGTTTTTTTTTCGAATTGACGTTCGCTTTTTAAAAATATGGTGACGAGAGTGGTCAAGTTAAAAACATTTTCTAGTTCCCGCTAATAAAATTGATTTGGTTTGGCAATATTTTGAATATCGTTTGCTCTAAAAATGTCAGCCTAATTGTATTCAGTTTTAAATATGTAAATTGCAGTCTGGATTTTGAAGGGATAGAAATGGTTTGCTGAGTAGAATGTTCTGTTCTTTGTTTTGTTATAGTATCTATTTGTGAAAGATAAACCGAAATTGGCAAACTCTTTATAGCTGAATACGTGATAGAAAGTTTATGCAAATTAACTAAGAGAACTCAGCCCCTAAATACTTCGGTACTAGTCGTGTAGGTACTAAAGTCTACTACTAGGATATTAGTTTAGACAAATCAATTGCCTATCAATTTCATTCTACGAACACGTACATTTTAGATTTCGATTATGATATTCATAATTTCGGCATGATTAGAGACCTGAGACCAGTGTTTTTTTCACGATAAATTAGAAGGCCAAATCCCGTAATTAAAAACGTTCAAAATCTAGTCGCAATCTCAACTCAATAGCGACAATCAATGTCAAAAACTTGTCAAAAATGTAGGGTAATTAGAGGTATTTTTGACAGATTGACACTGAGATCAGACTGTGAACGTTCTTAAGGTGAAGGGGTAGTTAAGATCGCGAAATTCAAATTCAAATTATAATTTTCTTACTTTTTTTGCAATTTGACCTGCAAATTGCAAAAAACGTAAGAAAATTTGAATTTCGCGACCTTTTAGAATCATTAATATACTTATCTTTATAAGTTAGATTTCTACCACCAACCACCAATCAATCATATTTTGATCAAGATACAATCTGTCACTGACCTGCAAATTGTAAAAAAGTAAGAAAATTTTAATTTCGCGGTCTACCACTATCCATTCACCATAAGAATTCTGTTAACGTCTTCACGGGAAACGTACTTCTTTTCTTCAACTTTTCATTTCACAAGTAAAGCATTCATCACAACCAAGTCAGTTTATCGTACATAATCAGTCACATAGCCTGGCCGTTAGAGCCGACTTCGCCCAACCCCTTATTAGACAAAAATACACATCTCAGCATGTTCGGACCTCGGGAGGTCCACGGGCTACGGCCACCGGCCACCCCAACGGGGTTTAATTATCGGCCACTAAATTAAGTTGGGTACGTTCTGCTGCCTTGCACTTCGTGTTTTGTGAGATCGCTGCGATTGCAATATGGTGGATAAGAATGTTGAGGAGTTTAACGGGGTGGAGGGTTAAGGGGGTGTTTAGAGGCTTTTTGAGGCAGGGTTTTAAATTTTTTGGTGTCTAGGAAAGGGACATTTTTGATAATGAATGGAAATGTAAAAAAAGTTACCTATGGTTTTTGAACTGTACTTTAATGAAATTATACTGGATGAATTTTTACCCATGAATTTGAACAACTTTCACTATGGGACCAACTCTGAAATCACGAACAAAAATCTGCTGTTCAAGTTTTGCAGTTTGTTTTTTTTCGTGATTTCAGTGTTTGTCCCATAGTGAAAGTTGTTCATATTCATGGGTAGAATACCCTGTAAAAATTTCGAGACTGTAAAAAAAACATTCAGTATTGTAGTTTATTTTTTAAACTTTATGCAGCATAGGTAGAACTACAAAGACTGACTTAATACCTTAGGGAGTTCTTTGACATTTGCTTATGGGTCATATTCAAAATAATTGTAAGTTACGGATAGGAAACAGATATGAATATTATTTGATTGTAACAGAAAAATAACAGAAAGGAATTATTAGGGCAAGTTTAAATAGCACACGTTTATAACAGGCTACGAGTGCGAAGTCGGTGTGGGTCGCTAGGTGGGTACATAATGAAATAACATTTTGGTGATCGTATTTTAGTTGGTATAATTGCCATAAATTCATCATCATCATTGCCATAATGCCTTATCTCCGAAACTACCGAGCCTAAAATTTTGATATTAATATTAAGGCAAAAGGATTCTAATGAATAGAATTATGTATAGCCATATTTGTTACGGTCGTGAATCATATTTTAATCAACATACAACTTTACACTGACCTGTAAATTGCAAAAAACCTGAGTCAATTTGAATTTCGCGGGCTACCTTGGCGCATCCCCCTTAACTGATACTGAGACGGCCGACGAGAGGCTGGGTACGCCTCGGCGAGGCTGCGCGGTTAGTATAAAAGGCTCAAGCAGTGAGGACTGAGGATACGCAGTAAAACATGCACACACAGACAATACATGGCACAGCAATGCAATATATGGCACAATATACGCAAACTTTACATCAAATAAATTTAAGTAAGTAAAAAAAAATGTTTTGGCTAACCTGCGGTGCACTAAGTACCTATTAATATTTTATTTTCATTAATTCATACATGAGACAATGTGAATAACGCCTAATCATTCATATCTGTTACGTAACGGAAAAAAGTGACAGATAAAATAACGTATATGAATTAATTGCACGTGTCTATCCTACAAATCTATTTATTTCCACACCAATTCACATGATTATACGAATATTTTATAGTTATAACAAATATCACAATACAGCCCTTTCCTAGTATGAGTAATAAAACAGTAAGTACTTACCGCTACTGTAAACGACTCACATTGAATATTTACTTTTAAAAGTCTAATTTTCTTCGACCACGAAACGAGCTGAAAAACTATATTGAACAAAATGGCAAAGCGTTTATTCTTACGCGTCGTGTAGTAACAGCTAGTGAACTAATTTTGCCAGTATTTCAAATTTCTTTATTGCCATGGAAATAATGTTAAAATAGCATATCAGAGAAGAATAACAGATATTATGTGCAAAATCAGGACACTCATTAATAAATTAAATTTGGAGTACACTAAATAGTATTTTATATTTTGTTTAGTAAAGTGTTGAAAGTTTAAACAATATTCTCTGATTTTTTTTTTTTTTTAACTTTTGTTGAATGGTTAATAATTAAATATTTTTTTTTAGTTTACTGTTAAGACGTGGACATAGAATACTTGTATGAAACGGATCCTACGCAATGTCTGGTTTAATTTTTTTAAATAAATTGTTTAGGTTTACCAAATGTTTCGTTGTTTTTTATTAAGCTCAAATAAATATTTTATCTGTTTGTTTATGAAATTCTAGTCAGTTGCATCTCGTTATGAAAATAATTGGGTTGGACATTAAGACAGTAGTAAATATACAATTATTTTGAATATGACCCTTATAAAAACCGATGTTAACATAACATAAAATACAACAACAGATATTAACATAACATTAAATCACGTCTGTATTCCCTGAAAGGTTATAGAGGTGTACTTATAATACACCCACATTTAATCAGTTAAGTCCCATGTAATAGGGGGCGAGCCTATTGGCATTGACCGAGCACAAATTCAGACTCCGGGCTGCTACTAACAAAATCCAGATCGAATAACCCAATAACCCTCCAATTGTCCCAACCCGAGAATCGACCCAATATCTCATCAAGTAAATATATTCTAGAATTTATAGATGAGAGTTGAGAATGTTCTCGACACTCTAGCTTCCTCCCGCGGCTTCGCCCGCGAAGTATATCGATAAAAACTATCCTATGTCCTTCCCCGGGATGCAATCTTTCTCTCTGCCAAGTTTTATCGAAATCCGTTCAGTGGTTTAGGCGTGAAAAGGTAACAGACAGACAGACAGACTTTATAATATTAGTATGGATTGGTATTAACGTACTGCTTGGAAGTATGAATAAGATATAAACAAGGCAGTCCCAGTTTCAATTTAATAAGTCTGTTAATCACACTATAATTATAAAGAATATTCTAAAGGCGAAAGTTGGTAAGTGTGTGTGTGTGTGTGTTTATATGTTTGTTACTTCTTCACGCTCAAACTGCTCGACCAATTTTAATAAAATTTTATATCCGCGGGGCGCAGCTAGTCACCAATAAGGGTGATTAAAATAAACATCAATAGGTATTGTTATCTACCCATTTGGAAATAAATGATTTTGATTGCAAGGGTACTACTGCTGTCCGGCCTGCGGCGATAGAATGCTTTCTTGACCTGTCAGCTTCATAGAAACGAAAACGTGTTTTGCGAATTTGATCTTTATTAGTTCCTAAAACTGTCACACTGACAGGTGTCAGCAACGCATTCTCTCGGGCGGCCGGACTGTAGTAACTCCCATTCCATTGCTTCACAAAAACTGGGCAAGGTGACGAAAAAACGTTGTCATCTTACAACATAGTATAGGTATATATGACTCACTTTCCCACAACGTTTTATGTGTTTTGAAGTTCAATGCGCCGGCGCCGCCTCGCCTGTGCCCTTCTTGTTCTAGTTCTCACGAAACGAGTCAATATTTTGTTTATAAACAACTTGCTGCGCCCCGCGGTTCCACCCGCGTAAATGTCGATCCCGTGGGAATATCGGGATAAAAAGTAGCCTATATGTTAATCCATAGTGTCAGCTACCACCATACAACATTTATCAAAATTGGTCCAGCTGTTTGAGCGTGAAGAAGTAACAAACATACACTAACACACTCGCAAACTTTCGCCTTTATAATATTAGTGTGATGCAGTGATTACACATCCTTAATGTTGTCTTCAAAGTCAGTTGCTTGAAATTCAGAGTAGAATATGGTTTTGTGCAATACAGAATAAAATTGCACTTTTGAGTAAATTATAAGTTTGTTTTTCCGTTTTTGTTTTCTAGCCCTCATAAACAGTTCTAAATAATGGAATAAATAAGTATAGTTATTTAATAAGAGCAGTGGTGGCCAAGTGGTAACGGCCACGACTTACGACTTGTAGGTCGTAGGTTCGAACCCAGACGAACCAGAAGGTGTTTTACTTTGTGTTAATTATTTCATCTCCACTGCTCTGAAACGTGGACACTGACGGTCGGGCTGGTCCACAGATTGAAGGTCGCTCAGCGCGCTATGGAGCGAGCTATGCTCGGAGTGTCTTTGAAGGATAAAATCAGGAATGAAATTATCCGGAAAAGAACCGGAGTTACCGACATAGCTTGCAGAGTAAGCAAACTGAAGTGGCAGTGGGCTGGCCATGTCTGTCGAAGGACCGATGGCCCAAATCAGAGCAGACGAGTCCTGGAGTGGAGACCACGTATCGGCAAGCGTAGTGTGAGACGTCCCCCAGCTAGATGGACGGACGACCTAAAGAAGGTGGCTAGGGTAGACTGGATGCGGAAGGAGGAAGACAGGGTGTTGTGGCGCAGTCTGGGAGAGGCCTATGTCCAGCAGAGGCTGAGTTGATTAATTGATTGACTGCTCTTAAAACCGTGAAGGAAAACATCATGAGGAATCCGTCATGTCCTAGAACCAAAAATTCGAAGACATGTGACATCTATTGACCCACACTGGGCCCGCATGGTGGATTACGGCCTGCTCAGTGTCACCGAGAGGAGGCTTGTGTCCGAGCAATGGGAATATTAGCTATCTAAGAGTCGAAGCAAGGTGGCGTTCTGTAATTTCTGCCCATGCAACATTTTAAAAGCAATTAATATTAGCAAACTACCTACTAGATTCAATTGTAATAATTTACATATCACAAGGCTACAACATGTCGGAATTATTTTAATACCGAACCTACAAAAGCCTTTGATCTTTTAAATCCAAAACCACAATAATACCGAACTACTCAAACAATTAATAAGCACGTGACACGTCACCGGCACGCGTATAGGTACGCCATGATACGCCACTACGCCCCAGGACTCGGGACGGTACGCCCCGGGCCATCGGTAGGGACATCGGGACAAAACATCACCTCTGTGCTCGACTGTATGTCAAACGTCTTTGATTTTGGATGGCTATATGGAGGACTGCTGTTTTTAACCGACTTTAAAAAGGAGGTGGTTCTCAATTCGTCGGAACCTTTTTAAGTATTTATTTAATTTTTATTGAGCTAAGTTATTATGTGACTGGCTGCGCCCCGCGGTTTCACCCACGTAAATGTCGATACCGTGGGAATATCGAGATAAAAAGTAGCCTATATGTTAATTCCGGGAGTCAGCTACCTCCATACAACATTTAATCAAAATTGGTCGAGCCGTTTGAGCGTAAAGAAGTAATAAACATATTATTATAAACACACACACACACTCACAAACTTTCGCCTAAAGCCGATAGTGGGCGCCGGGCCTAACTTAAGAAATGGAGAGTTTCCCATACAAACTTTCATATTCTACAATATCATCTTTAATTCCTTTAGGCTTATTTTTTAGGCAAAAAGTATGTCCTTCCTCACGATGCCACCTTTCTTACCAAATTTTATCGCAATCCCTTCAATAGTTGGTCCAGTTATTACGGATGGATTACTGAAATTTATTTAATGGGTTAACTGGGCAGTGTTCTTAATTAAACAAAATACTGGTTTCGCAAAAAAGTTTATATTGTCAATAAACGATTATTAAACCATTCGAACCACATACATTAATTAAAAATCAATTAACAAACATCAAAAACAACATTGACACATTTAAAATACCTACATTATCAACTTATTATACAAAAAAAAAAAGAGAAATAAAAGAGAAAACAAACGCCCACTGTACCAAACTCAAGTCCAAATGACGATTAGAATTTATGTTAAAGACAACAGTAATGGAGGTTAGCAAAAGAACACAAGGGAACAAAATAAAACATACAAGTACAAAGTAAAATAATAATTACCCGTACCACCTGAGGCGATGCGAAGATATACCGCATCCGTATAACCTTTTGTTATAAAAGATTTACTTTTTTATTCAATTAGTCACATAATGCGAATGGAAAAACGTCTAGGTCTTTGCCGTGATACGGACAGCGGCTTTGAAATGTTAAAGCTTACGCGTAATTGGAAATTTTTGCCTTTTTACGTTTTTGTCTGGTATGTGCATGTTTTGGCGCACTGTGCTTTTTGTTTAGTTTAGTTTTGTGTTAATAACGCTCGGGTTTTGTTTCAAATGTGTGTTGTTGGGTGTTGTATGTTATTTTTTTAGTTTTGTGATGCTGGTCGTAGTGAAATGTGAATGTTTTAGAAACTGTTTAAATATTAGTCTGGGTGGTCGTTTAGTTTTGATTGAGTTCTCAAGTCCATGTTTTAGGACATTGCATTAATTGATATCATCATTGTTTTATATGTATTTTAGGGATTTCTTTAGTTGATAAAATTGACTTTAATAACATTGCCATAAAATAAAATAGTTTACGCCCAACATTTTGAGAATTATGCGACGAGCTGGCTTATAATATGTACCAATACGCCAAATTGTGTGAAAAAAACTAAACGTTTTACGGTGTCCTACGTTTAGTCAGCTCCTTAACTGTAACGTTTGCTTGTCAAGCACACAGCTAGAAGGCGTCGCGGCAGGCCCCGTAGAAGATGGCGGCACGAGCTGAAGAAAACAAACGACCAGTGGGCCACATTAGCCCTGTATCGAAAAACCTGGAAATCATGGGGAGAGACTCTCACCCAGCAGTCAGATGATGCAGGCTAACAGTAATAATGACTGACGTTCACTTGACGTAATTAAAAAGTAGATATATTATCTTTCCGCCGTCAAAAGTAAGCCCACGTTAGCACAGACGTAACAATATCGCGACGGGATTTTATCGCGCACTGAAAAAAAGAAAAAAAAAAGAAAAGGAAATACGCTTATTTGCGGCAAACATGACGCATAAAAATAAAAAAAAACACAAACAAAAAGAACAAAATAAAAATTTTGGAGAAAATATGCGTCACATCTACGCAAAACGGCAATCGCTCAGCATAATGCTAATGCTTTATACGAGACAGAGCCCCAGCGCTGGTTTTCAGTGACAGCCGGCGTTGACGTGATGACGTCAACCAGTGCAGCATATGATTAGATATAAATAAAAACAACAATCGAAATAAAAAATAAATAAAATACAACACTATACTGGATTTTCAACTGTAGGTGCTTTGCTGAGGATTGAGAATCCAACAAAACGCATCCCAGAGCGCCAAAAAACCCACTGTTGGATTTTCAACTCTCGGTGCTGAGCATTCCATTGAAACTCCAATGCGGGCAAAAAACGCCGCCAGAAAAACGCACCCGAACGAACCTGGGCTTAGCGACCGACAAACTACGGACATCATTATTTTATGTGTTAACCTTTGACACGGTGCTCTGTTCAAAATGCCCATTGTTTAAAAAAACATTTATCTTCCGATTTACGTTCCAATCGAACTCTCATAAAAACAATTTATTTTAACGCTAATTACACACTACAATATTTCCTGTAATTTGTTAATACTGCACAGTGCTCAACACAGCTCGTTGTTTAAGAAAAAGTGTATAATTAAGTTTTATTAACTAACCTTGTTTCTTGACCTGCCTGTGTAATTTGGACAGTGGACGTGTAGGTACATAAGTATCCATTTTCACTTTTAAGCCATTCGCTTGCAATCCTGCTCGCCTTGGTGCGATCCGATCCCATTCCGTTCTCTAGAAAAAAAATACTAAGAAATATAGTGTTGCCTAACTAAAATTGATGCTGCCTTGTTAACAGAAGATTATTTCAATAAATTATTTTGATAAAGATGCAATAGTTGCAATGACGAACTTGTGGTTGTTCAAGGAGTTTCATTCACTTTTTATAATGTCAGGACTATTGTGACATTGGAAATGAAATCTTTTTAAATGAAATATTAAATGCTTTGAAAGAAGATTTTGCATATTTTGATTTAGCTTGAACTTTGTGTGTTAAAGTTACCTACATTGAAAGTGTTCGAGACACACCTTCAAATAATTCGAGGTCAACTGCATAGCGATGTTATGTCAATGAATCTATTTCATAATTCAATAAATTTAATGTTTATCTCTCTACATGACTTATGATTTAAGTTAACGTAAAAAAAATGTGGAACAACATGAATTATTTCGACAAGATCGCCACATTTGGAGCATGGACAAAACGACTTCCTTCTTTAAAATAAAGTCTTAATAACACACAAAAACCAGTCGACAATGGCAAAGTAAATAACAATACTGATCACCTTATTTACAGTAAACATGTAAACCTTGGCCTATTTTTTCCACATTAACATGTGTTCGGCACACTATGCGTCTTAAATTAATTAATGGTTGAATTAAAGGCGGGCAAAATGAAAGGCCAAAAACCTCATCGCGTAAGGTTAAAGCACAAATGATTGTACTGACATCTCATTAGCTAAAGCGGGGAACGATATGCCTGAGGCACTATCCGATCGTAGCGCAAGTTGTGAGAGGGTGGCGGAGGGGAACCGGTGGTCATAGCTCATAGTTTCACTGTCCTAGGGCACATTTTGTTTTAAATTTTTAAATTTCGGTTTTTATTGGAAGGTAGGCAGTATAGTTGTAAGTAGGAAGTTTTAATAACAGCAATCGGAGCCAGATTGAGTTTTTTCTCAGCATTCAATTTATTGCTTACGTATCGTATTTTATCCCAATCTATGAGTACTTGTAGAGTTTTTGCAATTTTCTTTCACAATTCTTTATTGGATACCACTGATTCTTCTAATTCTTCTGATTATTTTAAGCAAGCAGGTACTATCTACTTTTAGCTAAAAAACGCGCTCGCTAGCGTTTATGCCATATACCACGATATAAGGCAGAGCACACCACATATCTGTATTTTTGCCGATCAAAGGAGCGTTGCGCATGACGGCCGTTTGAACCGGTAATCAAATTAGCTGTGCTTCCCATTCTCAAAGAAAAATATGTGTCTATCGGTAGCCGTGGAGTTGGCAACAAAAAAAAATAATTTGTTAGCAGTCATTAAGTTTGATAATGTGAGTTGTTGGGGAATGTGGGTGGATGTTTTTCATTTGATTGAGTTTTTTCTGCTTTATTGCTTTCATTAGTCTATTATTTTCTTTAGTTAGTTTTTTTTTTTGTAGATTTTTTTTTTTGCCTATTTGAAATCATCAAAATGATTTCGCCCTGGGTGGAGCGGAAGGGAGTGTCAGACTCTTTATGACTAAAACCCACCCGTGTTCCTTCCTTAGCCCTTTATGTTCCGGGCCAGCGGTAACCCTTTCAGAGAATCCCGCTGACCTTTGTAGAGGATTATAGGGCCTTTGGTGGGAACCAGTTGCCAGCCAGGATGAGGGTTGAGAGACTGACTGTTCAGGTCTGCTCTGCGTGGGAAAGGTATCGTCACTCGTGGAGACTTACTGAATGCATCCCTTATTCAGTTTAACAGCATTTCAGGTTTCAGAGCTTCGTCATGAGTCCTATATTTTCCAACATACTCACTTGAGAATGGGTTTTGCAGATGAAGATGACTCTCCTTTTTTTTTAAATTTTGCTTTACATTATTTTTAAAATCCCTTGATTGTATTTAGTCTAAGCTAAGCTGATCCATATAGCTGGACAATCCTCGACCCCTGCCATACAGGATGTCCTATTTCAGGGGTCGAGATCTCATTGATGTAACGTGTACTGAAGTTTTGGAAATAAATTGCTATTACTATTAATTTATGACAAGGCGGCCATAATCTCATCGTAGCCAAAACAGAGCCAAATAGGCAGACACACAGATATCTCTGTCCTTACCTGGGGGACAGAATATTGTAAATCGTACGTTTCTCCCCTATTAACACGTAGTTGCGCTAAAATATTTTTCCCGGACTGCCTATTTATACTGAACTGCCAATCTTCCTCCCTACAGTCGCACCATGATGGCATAAACGCACTCCTCCCCATCGTAAGCCCCTTTAAGCCCTAAATTTTGTTGCCGTACTGATTTAATGACATCACATGACGCCCTCTATCGAATGTCAACTGGCATCGTTTATTATCCTACTTAAAATAACATCCCATCTCCCTTCACACTCCCAGAGAAAACTCAAACTTATTTCAAAGTACCAAAGTTCAAAATTGAGTGGTAAGAGAGACGAGATATGAAAGGTACAATCGCGCACACAATGCATAGGTTAGATATTTGAGTCACGAATCCATTTTATGACTAATTCCATAACTTTGTATGTGAATTTCGGGATCAGGTAGGTACACATACAGGGTGTATGTTTACTGTGTCATATCTTCTTGGATCTGGAGCCTGAGGGGTTTGATTTAACGGTGAGATCATGGCTCCGCAAAGTTCAGGCGGATATTGCTTATGTTGTTCTAGTTTTTGGGTATATTGTGGATGCTGCGATAAAAACTAGGGCCTCTAAATAAATAAGGGAAAATAGATTAGATTGCTTGCCTCAAAAATTGGTTCTAAATTATATAAATCGATATAATTGGAGAATTGGTGGCCCAGTGACGGCCCTGATTTACTCGTCGTCGTCGTCGTCGTCGTCGGTCGTCGGTTCGAACCCAGCCTGGCGCTTTACTTTGTGTAAATAATTTCATTACCACTACTCTCAAAACGATGAAGGAAAACATCGTGTTGGAACTAGCATGTCTTAGAACCAAAAATTCGAAGACATATGTGACATCTGATCTACCAACCAGCACTGGGCCCGCGTGGTAGATTACTGCCCACTCCCTCTCACAGAGAGAAGGCCTGTGACCCAGCAGTGAGAATATTATGGGTTGATTATGCTGGGTGTATTCGTAGAGCAACAATAACTGCGATTAACAATAAATTTTCTAAAAGTATGTCCAAACCTAGCGAATGCGCCGCTCGCGAGCCATTTGCCGAACAAATTTTTCGAACATATGAAGCATTGGATTAGCAATATCCTTCAAAATCATTCAGATTGTGATTGTAAGAAAAGTAAGAGTGAACAGGCTTCTTCTGGGTAAGCTCACTCCATCGTCGACTTTGTCTCTGTCACCTCTGATCTAGGCTAGAGTCAAGAGCAACCCATTTCAAATAAAAAAAAGGTTGTTACGCAAATAGGATGCAGTATAAGCTGGTCTCTGATTCTATTGACACTTCGTACTAGGCTAGCTAAAGATGAAGGTCAAAGTGTAACCACCAACTCGACGAGCAGTCGACTGTACAGTGGCTAGTAATTTAAGTATTAATATATGTTAATGTCTCTTACAAAGTAATGAGACTTGATGGTGTAATGCGAGTGTTTATAAGGCACTTAAGTCATTAGGCCAATAAGGAATTCTTATGTGGAGATTATCTATGGTTTACCGTTACGTCACTACAATCTCTAAATTAGGGTTGCTACACGATTTCATATCAGTCTAAAGTTGCTGTTACTGTTAGCCCGCATCATCGCAGTACTGGGCAAAGGCCTCTCAACAACAACCTTATTATGACGTAGATAAAGATCATAATGATTTTGACAGACTTTTCAGTGGTTGCAACCCAACTGCAACCTTATAAGAATGAGAATAAAGATCACTGTTGACAGACAGTTAGACAGTGTTGCAAAATCAAAGGTAAAAGGACTTAGGTAGGTACTTTATTGCTAAAATAAAGTATGCTGTATCGAGGGTGCAGATGAGGCTGAGGGTGATGACCAGATGCGCGGTCGCTGCATGCTGGTGGTCAGGATACACGTTGAAGCCGAGGGTGCTGACTAACTGGGTGACTCGCCGCTAAAGCTTGCAGAAGTGATGATCATGACGTCACGCTGTAGTATTTGCACGGAGGCTGCGCTGACGTTCATGTTCGGGGTCACCAGTATAGAGGTATGAGGAACAGGGTGTAAAGTTCACTCATACTCTATAGAAAAAGGAGGATCCTCCGACCAGACGGGTGTTGTGTCTGGCGGGCAACTGCCCGATGATTCATGTCGGGCCGTTGTATCTATGCTAATTGCTCGGTAAACTTTGCAAGCGAGATGCAGGATTTTGCGTGACGTCAGTATGACGCGTTGTTCGCATGTGGCGTTGTAGATACCACTACAAGTATAAGAAGTACCTATGCAAATATAGGAATCGAAGCCGCAACCCGCAGCCCAGTATACAACTGATTAGAGAAACCGGGACAACAAAATCGTACATAGACTGTGGACAGATGGAAGCAATATCATCATCATCTGCCTTTTCCCAACTAAGTTGGGGTCGGCTTCCAGTCTAACCGGATGCAACTGAATTTTACAAGGAGCGACTGCCTATCTGACCTCCACAACTCAATAACTGGATAAAACGATATCCCTTGGTAGCCTGAAAGTCAGACACGATCCTCGAATGACAGAGATGGGACCAACGGCTTATCGTGCTTTCCGAGGCACGGAGGGGTCGTGGTATGTAAAGATAGAGCAATGTATTATGATCACAATAATGATGATACCTACATAACTCATTTTCATCGAAAATTATAATGCCCTTTAGCGTTATACGAACTCCTCCGTCCTTACAGGCCTCCATAGCGGGCTGTCACTAATAAGGCAGCCTGTCAAGAGAGTTCTGACATATGGACGAAAATGACATGAGGGGCCCGCCACGGTGTTCTACGTGCGCCTCAAAGAGATGTCAGCATCAAACGGCCCTAACGGGCCCTCCGTTAGGGCCAAAGCCTGCCGGGTCAGCGGGATTGTCCGAAAGGGTTACCACTGGCCCGGAACATAAAGGGCTAAAGAAGAAACATGGGTGGGTTTGAGTCAGTAAGAGTCTGACACTACCTTCCGCTCCACCCAGAGCTAGATGATTTTTGATGATTTCCCATCCGCAAAAAAAAAAGGCCCGCCATGGGCACGTTGTGTTAAAGAATGTATGGTGGAAAATATAAAAGTTTAAAGTTTTCTCAAGGGAAGCTTTTTTCATAACCTGACCCACCCCGAACACAACTTTCTAATTCACATCACTCATAAAATTAACAGGAACCTACCGTCAAATCGCCTGTAAAAGTATTAGATGCTTTGATTATAAAATCAAAGATTAGATGTAACTCAACCGATAGTAAAGGTTAACGAGTGCCTGCCATAATTCGTCATTACTTATGTCGAATGTCGGCGCGGGCGCAAATTGTCGGTGCTCTTTATTTTTATTATTTAACGTAATATTTTTTACTTTCACTGTACCCGTGTACCGGACACAAGCAAGTTAGGAATATATTATAAGAGTTGATGAGGAGTGTGTAAGGTATAATTTTAGTGTGTTTTGATTATCCGTTTGATGCAAAAAACATATAGATATGGATCTATTGCTGTCTCATCTTTACATCGCATGTATCGTGGAGAAGTAGCCAAACTTGTGTTATTTGTTTAATTGTTTTTAAATACCATTGCTGGTGAAATTACGAATGAATTTGAGAATATAAGTATGTTAAAACGAAGACAGTTTTAGAGCCTTTTAAAATATGCCTACTCTAAAACCCAATAAGATTTGTAGGTATCAACAACTCTATATAATTATGTTACAACTTCTAACTCAAGCGATAACATCATGCGCTTGCACACATTTTTGAACGAACCCGTTTAATATTTTAACCTAAGTCCTGACCTCTGACATTTTAAAATAAGTTTTTTTACTACTGTCTAGACTTTTAGAGAACGACTAGTTCATATAACTATCTTCATTGTCATGAAGACGTTTGTTAGTTAAAAATGGCATTTATTTTAATTACATGAAGACTAAACTTGTATGTTCTAGTATTATTAAAAAAAAAAACTTTGTAAGTTTATCTTGGACGTAACTGACGTCGGTTTAGGAAACCATCGTGAGGAAACCTGAACTTATCACACTAATATTAATAACTGCAATAAATTAATAACGGAATCATTGCGTAACATTCATTGATATTTATAATAATTTATTGCAAAAACTTGTGTTCCTGACATGTGTTCATTTGAAGTTAATTAGCCTAACATAATTTAGCGGTTAAGATCGGTAGGTAGTGGTCCAGTTGTGGAGGTCATCAATTCGAATTCGAATCAAAGCGTCGATTTCATTTACTTATAACAAGCCGTGTCATCATCTCATCTGCCTAGCCTTTTCCCAACTATGTTGGGGTCGACTTCCAGTCTAACCGAGTGCAGCTGAGTACCAGTATTTTACATCGAGCCACTGCCTATCTGACTTCCACAAACCAGTTACTGGGTAATACGAAACCCCTTGGTAAGACTGGTTGTCAGACTTTCGGGCTTTTGACGACCCGTAACGACTGTCAAAGATCCACGAATAACAGCCGGGACCAACGGCTTAGCGTGCTTTCCGAGGCACGGAGGGGTCTTGGCATGTAAAGATGGTCACCTATCCAGGGACCAAGTGCGGCAAGCCTAGCTTAACCTGATCGATCGATGCGGCTGTTATTACTTAGCCACAAGCCGTGTGCCCGTTGGTATTTCCCATCGGCTTTTAATAAACGTTTATCCCCGATTTGCCTTCAGGGGATGAATTTTCAAAAATCCCTCCTCAGAGCTCGTTTTCCTAACATCAGGAACATTTATGTAAAATTTCGTGCTTCTAGACCTCGCGGTTTGGACTGTGGCATATTGTCTGTCAGTGATTGAATTTAAGAATTTTACTAATTAACTGAGAGAGAGCATCGTCATCGAGGTTGACCACGGTGAGGTGGTGTAAGGATCTGATAAGGTTTGCAGGGACAATATGGCTAGAGATCGCACAAGATGTTTGGAAGGATGAAGTGCAACAGTAGGAAACCATATAGGCCAACGAAAAAAGAACTAAGTAGAAGATCTTCGGGGGTAAGATGGCTTAAACGAGTGTCTAGGTCTATCTAATTTAAATTAGTAGTTGTAAGTATCATTTCTGTGTTCTAGTTTGAAGAGTATCGACGTCAGTTAAATTGCAAAGTCAACTTTGCAACCTTTTGCAAAGCCGTACGTATTCTACGTGTTAGGTCCATGGGTCTTAGATGGACTTAATCTAAGATTTTATTTGTATAATTGAAATACGTACGTATAATTAGAATCAGGGTGGCTACCTGTCTTTCGCTCATTCAACAATAGATGTTCCAGTTTCTCCAAAATGACTCCACATTTACGTAAAATCATGGTCTAACATCTGTAACATGAGACAACATAATACCTTAACCTTTTGACCGCCACACGTCAAAAATACAAAAACGTGCTCTCGGCGTCAAAGTCTGTCATGTAGTCGAACCGTGGCGTGCTAGGCACATTTTGATTTATCATCTATACATGACTGTGGCGGTCAAAAGGTTAATCTTAAACAATCTTAATCTTCAGCTATAAAAAAAACTATTTCAATCGACTAATAGCAATAACAATTAGTACAGTATGGCCTATCGAACATCACTTAAAAGAAAATAAAATAAAACGGTTTCGATCGTAAAAACCAAAATGTTTTGATTTTATTTTATTGTTCGAGAGTGTGGGTGATTCTTTGTGGGTAAATTAGTTGGGCTATTGTTTTCTAATGATCTACCATAACAAAACTATAGTTCATCGAATTTATTTATCTATCTGCTTATTTTCCTCATCTCTCTTTTTTACATAATTTGGAATGAAATGCAGGCACAAACTCAGGAAAACCACTCTTTAAAAATATGCAGAACTGAAGACTTAGTTCTGAAACTAATGAATAAATTAAATAGCCGAAATTAAATACTGTCACAATGTGTAAAACGACTGCTGAAACAGTAGTTTTTCACATTGTATAATATGTGAAAAACTACTGTTTACTATATAATATCTATGATGCTTTTTTAAACATTTAAACTGACTTTAAACACAAAAGATTGCAGCATTTGCGGTATAAAGAAGTAAACCTTTTTAACGTCGTGTGATCATAAAGTTTTGTCCTATGAAACCACTATATAAACACCTTTTTACACTTATAATATCATTGACTATAAACTATACAACCAAAAACAAAACACGTTCACTGGCATTAGTACTCTCTATTTAAAACACAAAATAATTCTAACTCAAATCTTATCAGATCCGAGATCCGCTCTCAAACAATACATAACCTTGTCTCAAGTAGACCGTTAATACTTTTATTAACTTACAACATAACTATCTTAAATCGTTCAATTTCGCAATACTATGTATAAAGTTGTAGTCACATGACTTGGAGATATTTCTGTATTTCTGACTTAGGAAGAGAAAATCTATAAATAGAATGAGTGTCATAAAAGGTTGCTAAACAAGCTGGGGCTACATCACCATAGCACTGGTGGCCGTTGAAACAGAAGGGGACAGAAGAGATGATTGTTAGATTCACCACATCTCAGTTGAGCTCCCTTAGTTTTGAGTTACATGAACAAATGCGTGCACTGACTGGACAGGTCCATTCAATCTGTATGGTTCTTTCCTCAAAAGACCATTTCAGAAATCAATCTACATGATCTGACCAAGACTATGTCTGGACTTTAAAAGAGACTGTGACCTCTGAGTTTGTTTCGCAGAGTAGTCAGATAGTAAACGCCGACCTCATCTAAAATATGATTGACGTGTAAAAGTGTTTGTACAAAGTACTAACCTACTACCATTTATTATGTATAAGCTGAAGTAGCGGTAGCGTGGTCGCGTGAGGCTTACACACAGTCATCGGCTACAGGAAAACTACTTCTAAGCAAAGGAAAAATCCCTTGGGCAAGGAAGGGGAAGTGATTCGACAATCACCAGAGAATCACTTACAAAGCAAAGGGAAAATCCCTTGGACAAGGAAGGGGAAGTGATTCGACAATCACCAGAGAATCACTTACAAAGAAAATAGCAAACAAATATATCACTAGCACTCGGTTCTAGTGTGCGAGAACTCATAGACCTCATCCATTGCTTTCAACCAGGCGAGATCGAGATCAAAGGAGGGCCCATTTTGCAATAAAATCAACAAAAAAAAACTGACTTATGTGATCACAGCCGTATCCGATGTGCAACTGATAATGCATGAGTGCAATACCAGAAATTATTGCAATGTTACAATACCTATACATTACTTATTTTATTTTAACTCGGTTTTAATAACTGGTAGAGCGTAGGTGAAAGTCTAATTGGGTTACCAACTGTATCGAATGGATTGAGGAAAACCGCGTATGAGATGATACTTGTCTTTTTCCGTCATCATTATGAGTGCCTCAATTCTTTTATTTGATTGAGTCGAGGGATAATAATAACTAATCACCTTTGAAGCTACGTGATTTTACTTCTTAGTAATTCTATTTAGATTGCCGATTGGGCCGAAAGGTTCTGGAGTGGCGACCGCGTACCGTAAGCCGTAGTATTGGAAGGCCTTCCACAAGGTGGACCGATGACCTTGTGAAGGCCGCAGGTATCCGCTGGTTGCGGGAAGCACAGAAACGGTCGAAGTGGTGGTGCTTGAAGGAAGCTTACGTCTAGCAGTGGACCTCTTTCGGATGAAATGAATGAATTCTTTTTATTAACTTTGTTATTGGTTAGCATATAGAGGCCTGTGTCCCAGCAGTGGGAACATTATAGGCTGATTATGATATAGAGGTATGAGGAACAGGGTGTAAAGTTCACTCATACTCTATAGAAAAGGGAGGATCCTCCGACCAGGGTGTTGTGTCTGGCGGGCAACTGCCCAATGATTCATGTCGGGCCGTTGTATCTGTGCTAGTTGCGCGGTAAACTCTGCTTGCGAGATGTAGGATTTTGCGTGACGTCAGTATGACGCGTTGTTCTCATGTGGCGTTGTAGATAGGACTACAAGCATAATTACCTACTTTAGAATTTGTTATGGCGCTTTATAACGGTATGTTACTAGAAACTATTTTATTGTACATATTTTTCTGTACTAACTTAAGCATGTAAAGGTGTTGAATCACTCACAATAGTACTTTTGCATGGTAATTATAACGCATTTGACATGAAGATTTCTTTCTTCCATATATTGCAGATAACATAACGTTTAAATGACTAATACCAGCGACAAAATATATCAGAAAAAAAACCTCTACTCATCACAACATACCAAAAACTACATACAGCAATGTTTTGCCAACGGTCATCTAAGATACGCCTGAGGCAGAGGACAGTTATCTAACAGAAACTCGGCCAATTACGTATCAAGTCTTGATCTAATAAGTATGTGGGTATTAAGTCCACTTGTGACGTAATTCTACTTTCTGTGACATTGTTGAGATGCATCTTGTACGTCGGTCCGTATGTTACAACATGTGGCGAAACGGCTGGACGGATTATGATTACATGGATTAGAACGTGTGTTTAGTGCGAATTAATATATTTGAATAAGTTAGGTGATTGTTGTGTTGGATCAATGCCTACTTTTTTTTTTTATTCAATATTGTTCTTCATTAAAGAAGATTCGACGAAGACATGCCTCGGACGTTGTTCCCGGCTGTCATTCGTGGATCTTTGACAGTCGTTACGGGTCGTGAGTAGCCCGAAAGTCTGATCACCAGTCTTACCTTACCAAGGGGTATCGTATTACCCAGTAACTGGGTTGTGGAGGTCAGATAGGCGGTGGCTTCATGTAAAATACTGGTATTCAGCTGCATCCGGTTAGACTGGAAGCCGACTCCAACATAGTTGGGAAATGGTTAGGCAGACGATGATTAAAGAATACGAAGAGATGCGCTGTATCCAGTAAGCCTCGCTAGCAACCTTACTTTCTGACTATTTTCAGTAAATTCCGGATATCTCATGCCTTAGTGAGCATGAGATATAAGGAATTTACTGAAATCATGTTGTAGGTAATACACAATGCAAATGCATTATTGTTAATTTTGGATTTACCTGCTTTTGCCCAGGATTTCGCCCACGGGAACGTACTGTCAAATTTCTTTAATAGATTTTCAACTTTATCGCTAAAGCATAAGGTTCAAAGTTCATTGGGAAAGTTTGACAGTTTTGGGTAGCTTGATGTGCTGGCGTCTGTGCTTTATATTCCAGGTAGGACTTTTTCCAACTAGGTCAGATTTTGAGTTAGTAATGGTTTCTTGTACCCCTTATTGCGGTTACAGACGTAAATCAGCTGATATATCAACACCAATTTAGTTGGTATCGAACTCGGAGCCTCATGCACGATTAACGGTCTTACTTTCAACTGCTATACCATATCTAGTCAATATTTTACTACTCTTAACTGAAGTTAAAACAGTAATAATATGCCTGTTATATACTTACATAACCGTCTGTCTAGCCGTGTTGACTAATGTAAGGTTACGCAACTCACATAGGTAAGTTTGTATAGTTCCTGATTATAAGCAGAACTGCTTCATAGCTTCCCATTAATGTCGTTGGAGATAGTTCAGTCTAGTCAATAATCAAATATTTGCTTACAGATATGTTCCGCGACTAGTTTTCCTGTAAGGGCCGGTTGTTTCAAACGGTTGGTTAACGTAACAAACGTACGTCAAACAATAACGATTACGTTCTCATTACTTATTTGACGTACGGCAAGGCCATAATTTTGTAATTGCCGCACTATGTGGTTACCATTTTGTTAAAACTCAGATGTGTCTTCTCGACATCCGTATGTCACTAACGGGATGCAGCAGAATACCAGCGTCAAGTATTGTACCTGGCATATGCTGAGCTGGACTCCCATTTGGTGCAACCATGAGACATACACCGCCCAGTAGTGATCGACCGTTATAGATGTATATGAACTAGGTGTCTATGGGTCAATTTATCTTTTTAATCTTTGTTATTTTTTTTTCACCTTTTTTGATGTTTTTAATGCCTGTATTGTGTCTTTTGTTGCACTGATTAAATGTTTTATCTATATTTGAATTAACGCTTTTTTTGGTTTGACGATAGTTAGCTATTTTTTGACGTACACGACGCATGAAACAACCCACCCTAAGCGTCATGTGTGCCGATTAAAGGGAGATTTAAAATAAATAGAACTGCAAAACTCTTTTAAACGTTGCAAGGAATGAAGTTTGTATGTTACTCATATTCTTTCTAATAATAACATTTTTTTATAACGGCTGGTTGACACTTCCCGTGACCCAAGGGCTGGCTTTTATCTTGGCCAGAGGCTAAGCATCGCCATACAACGTGGTAATGCCGCCAGTCTCTTGGGTACATTACCAGTCGACAGCGATGCGGATGAATTTTTCGACGCTATTTTTTAGTTTCTGTATAGTTTTAGTTAAGTTAGAATTTAATTTTGTTATTTTTAGTTAATGATGAGTACATGTTAATGTTTTACTAATAACCCTGTATATTCTTTCTACCTTCTCCAATGAGCAAGGTGTGGGAGGAGTGCAAGAACTGGGGATTGAACTTACTACTTCTTGCTCACTATGTTGATAGTCTTTGTCTTATTGTGCATACACACGAGGGACACGCGTCGTTGACAGAGGCATCTGCAACCGTCGTACTGTACTCTTAATCGTTGAGATATTGCTGCTTCATAACTAAATACAATTTTTTTTTCATAAGGTGTCCTAGGCCCTTTTACAGTCACAAATCTAACAAGGACAAGGCCGAGGCCTGAAAAACTACCTGTTGGTCATATTTCGTTACGTCTGGGAATAGAGTCTGCGGCCCGTAGTGCAGAATCCAGTAGTTCTGCCACTGCACCATTCGAGCAGCCGAATAAAATGAGGTTTGTCCTCAGTTTAACTCAAAGCCCTTGACACTACGATAACAATCTCACGTTTACATACATTTTATTAATATCAAACTGGTCCGATGACATAATTTTATTATTATTTTCTTGTTTTTTTATTCAACTGAGTTTCAGGTCGAGCAACTTATTTATTTACTAGCTGAGCCCCGCGGTTTCACCCGCGTAAATGTCGATCCCGTGGAAATATCGGGATAAAAAGTAGCCTATACGTTAATCCAGGGCGTCAGCTAGGTACCTCCATACAAAATTTTATCAAAATTGGTCCAGCCGTTTGAGCGTGAAGAAGTAAAAAACATATACACACGGATACACACACACCCCCACACTTGCAAACTTTCGCCTTTATAATATTAGTGTGATTCATGTATTTCAGGCGGCACAGGCCCATAGATAAATACTTTAACCTAAACATACATACTTTTACTATAAAATAATACTTCACTAGCTTGTTCTTGTGCTGTTCTATGGTACTTGTCCGCGGAAGCGACGGAACACCACGTCCTGCGGCCAGAAGTCTTCTTCCATGACGACGGGCAGATAACAATTCGGCACGCGCACCACAAACGCCTTGAAGTTGACGTTGCGGTGCGACTCCAGTAACTGCACCCTCGGCGTGTACCTCGTCTTCTGGCGCATGTTCTCCACGATGTCCTCCGCCTTAGTGGCGCAATACTACACGGTCAAAGTGCGTGGAACAACATTTTTTTCTTTAATAACCGATCGACCGTTTTACTTCACCGCAGGGGTTTAAATCATGTACTGAATCCAAGGTCACAGTTTGCGTGTCAATGTCCCACCACCCTATACCTATATGCGAAACCTAAAGGTACGAGAAGTTATTCTTGGCCTGAAATCTTGAAGTAAATGATACAATATAAAAATAATTTACATAAGCCGCAAAGCAGTGGTGACTTACGAGTTCTTAGGTCGTGGGTTCGAACCTAGACAGGCACTTTACTTTGTGTAAATCATTTCATCACCACTGCTTTCAAAACGGTGAAGGAAAACATCATGAGGAAACCGGCATGTCCTAGAACCAAAAAATCGAAGACATGTGACGTCTACCAACCCGCACTGGGCCCACGTGGTGAATTATGGCCCACTCCCTCTCACAGAGAGGAGGCCTGTGTCCCAGCAGTGGGAACATTATAGGCTTCTACTATGCTACATAAGCCGCAGTACATTGTTGAATGTTAAACAAAACAGATGTAAACAGATCATTATCAGTGTTGATAACACCATGACCACGCATTACCATTGCGTGGTACCAAATTACCATAAAAACACCATCAAAATTCAGTTTACAAGTAGACGCACCGAATGCGGGTCAATGGCACAAACTTACGGTGCACGGACGAAAAGACTACGTGAGATTTGTGTGGTACAAGTCAAAATATGCAAGCGATGTTTAAAAGCAATTTTTGAAGAACGTGATAAACAGCGTTTTAATGTGAAGTGGTTAGCTATGATATTAGCCAGTGGGTACATAATTTCATTTTAAATACAGCATGCTTAAAGAATCTTTAATATCAGAACAGTAAACAAAAAACTCTGTGGCAGACGGTCAAGGAAAGTGATCTCATAAAGGTTTTGTTTTCCTTTTATTTATTTATTATTTATTTTATTTTTTCAAGGTCGGACCCTAGAACAGCGTTAATTAACATCATTTTTCTTTATTTCCACCAATTCATTTTGAAGTCTTGTTCTTTTTAGGGCTGATTTTTCCATCGCCAGATAACTTTAGTTTGAGGAATAAAATTGACGTTTGACAGTTTTTGTAAGACACAACTGTCAAAATTTCAAAATTATTCCTCGAATAAAGTTACCAGATTATTGAAAAATCAGCCCTTAGTATCTTTACTCTGTTTTTGGTATATAATGTGTAAAATAAATAAGGTGCATATTGTCCTCTAAATACGCACCGCTTGAGAAAACGCTGCCGCGTCCTCTCCTCCCAAACACCACAGAACTAACCATTTGATATTATATTCTAATCTTTATATAACACCTGATCTACTTACCTGCTAGTACAGTACGTACCCACAGCTTGCACAATTACCTGAATGTTTACCATGTGCCAAGAGAGTATATGCGCAAACGCAACTTGATCACAAAGTCGCATCGTCACATGGAAACAACATGGTCACTTTTACCATTACATAACATGGTCAATTGGTCACTGATTATATTAGACTTCTAATAAAATCCTTATAGAGAGGTTACGGAAAACTGCAGCGTATGGAATTGCGACAAAATTAATATCTATGCGTTTTAATTATTACTGTTATATAAACTAAATTTTCACTTCTCATCTTTAAGTTCGTCTTTACGTTGTGTGTAGGCGACATAAAATCGCTTTTTATGCTCTAGTGCATAAAGTATTTTTTCTTCTAAGACTAAGACAATCAGGCCCGACAGTCACACGCACAATAAAACGTCGCAGATTAAAAACATTATTTTATTTCATTTGCTTTAATTTATATCACTTCCGTGTTTTCTATAGAACCAGATAAATACTTGTCATTTATTATTTAAAAATGCAAAGAAACGTTTTTATGACTTGGCAGAATGAAGTACCTACCCAAGTCAAATGTCATGTTGAAAAAAAAAAAAAAAAACTTTTAACTTTTAATAATTTTTAGTGGCGGGAATTAGCTAGATTCTCTTCATAAATTTTGCAACATTTTTAACAGTGAAAATACTGTTAACTTTATGCCTGTTTCATTTCCTCGCAATCGAAGAGAAAAGCAGAGTGTATAACTCGGGCATAAGCGAGTACTTTTACCCCTAGACTTAACTTTCCACCCTCGCCTTTTTATGCACTAGGTGTACAATCTGCTATTGTCGTATGTTTTTTATAAGGGTATGATGCGAAAGTATGTCTACCTTTCTGCTTTGCTCAGTAAACGATGGACAAAACTACATGAGACATCTAAACCAATAGCATTATTATTTTCTGGATATGTTTTCAAGTGTTTTCCGCTGTACAGGTAGTAAAAGTAAAGTAAAGTAAAAGTGGACTCCTTATAGCATTGGCCCACAATCGCATTAGACCGGGAAAAGTGGAAAGAGGACATCCCGGCTTTTGCCCTGCAGTGGGACAACACAGGCTTATAAAAACTGGCCAAGTGCGTCGGAGTCGCACACGAAGGGTTCCGTACCACCAGGCAAAAACGCCGAAAAAAATACGTTTGTTGTATGGGGCGTTTTAAAAATGCCAAGGTTTGCATTTGTTTAATAAAATTGTATAATTCTTGAGATGTCATCGTTGCTATTCGATTAATTAATCATTGTGGTTAAGGAAAAGATTACTTTTTATCAAAGTTCTCTAAGTTTTCAAAGGCCTTTTTGGCAATAAAGTTTTTATTATTATTATCTTATTAACGATTTCATTGCCACTTAGATTATAATCACTGCTCAACCTACCAAAAAATGATTCCGGACGTTGTAATTTTAACATGATGAATTCATCATCATCATCAACATTCCAGCCGAAGGACGTCCACTGCTGGACATAGGCCTCCCAAGCACCTCCACTTCGACCGGTTCTGTGCTTCTCGCATCCAACGGGTTACTGCGGCCTTCACAAGGTCGTTAGACCACCTTGTGGGAGGCTTCCAACGCTACGTCTTCCGGTACGCGGTCGCCACTCCAGAACCTTTCGGCCCCATCGGCCATCTGTTCTGCGAGCAGAGAATGAGGATGAATTATTTACTTAAGTATTTTTGCGTAAGTATGAATTTTCGTTAATATGACTGCAGCAGAAGAACTTGAAATAGGTACTTACTCGATATTTTTGTTTTTCTTATTGAGGAAAATATTATGATGGTTTAGAAGATTGCCCGTATTTTAAATCACCATATTTTTATTAATGGCTAATGGTGTTACGGGTCGTCAGAAGCCCGAAAGTGTGACAACCAGTCTTACCAAGGGGTATCGTATTACTCAATAACTGGGTTGTAGAGGTCAGATAGGCAGTCGCTCCATGTAAAATACTGGTATTCAGCTGCATCCGGTTAGACTGGAAGCCGACCCCAACATAGTTGGGAAGAGGCTGATGAATGGCTTACCTACTAAATATAATATTATATATTTATCAGAATTATAAATCTGAGAAGTTACATATATTTAATTGCAGAGATGCAATTAAATGAATGTAACTTCTGGGCTTGAAATGAAATATATTGTTCAAGTTGTGATCAATTGAGAAACATTAATGTGATGTAACTCTGCATTAAATGCAATCGTTTATTAGGGTTCCGTACCCAAAGGGTAAAAACGGAACCCTTTTACTAAGACTCCACTGTCTGTCTGTCTGTCACCAGGCTGTAGGTATCTCATGAACCGTGATAACTAGACAGTTGAAATTTTCACAGATGATGTATTGCTGTTGCGGCTATAACAACAAATACTAAAAACAGAATAAAATAAATATTTAAAGTGGGCTTCCAGACAACAAACGGGTTTTTTTCGGCGTTTTTGCCTTGTGGTACGGAACTCTTGTACGAGTCCGACTCGCACTTGTCCAGTTTTTGTGTTTGAAACGCAAGACCGTAAAGTCTATGCACTGAATATAATTGGATTGTATCATATCTTTTTAGGTATATTTTGTAGGTATGTGCTCTCGAACTTCTTAGGTAACATCCTGTGTTATTTCGTCACGTGTAGAGAAACAGATTAAGTTGCTCGGTTGATTCTATGGTGAAATTTAGTGGTTGCTACTTGAATCATATTTTTTACTAGTGCTGTGCTCGCGACTTTGTTCGCGTGTATTGCATTTCAGGGGTTTTAATTTTTTTGCGCGGATCCCTAACTATTTTTCTAAAATATAAGTAGTACCTAAGTAGTAATGAAAGTAAAGTCGGAGTCGTAGTGTTTCCGAGATTAGCAGGAACAAACAGTCAGACAAACAGACAAAAAAAAATGTTGTTTTGTTGTAAATACGTAGGTACCTACTATACTTATTATTTATGTTACTTTCAAAATGCATTTAGTAAAAAGCTGTTGTTATTTTGACATTCCAAACAGACATTTCAATTTAATTTATTTGTGTGTATAGAATAAAAAACTGGCCAAGTGCGAGTCAGACTCGCACATGAAGGGTTCCGTACCACAAGGCAAAAACGCCGAAAAAAACACGTTTGTTGTATGGGAGCCCCCCTCAAATATTTATTTTATTTTGTTTTTAGTATTTGTTGTTATAGCGGCAACAGAAATACATCATCTGTGAAAATTTCAACTGTCTAGCTACCGCGGTTCTTGAGATACAGCCTGATGACAGACAGACGGTCGGACGGACGGACGGACGGACGGACGGACAGCGAAGTCTTAGTAATAGGGTTCCGTTTTTACCCTTTGGGTACGGAACCCTAAAAAGGAGTTATTCCGGTCTGATCCCCTGAAACCCCCTCCACCCCCCCCCTCCTCGATCCCCTGCTAGTTCGTCTTCTGTTTTAATCTCTGAAAACTGAAAAGGACTTTAACACAATTTGACAAAAGCACACCACCAGTCTAATATGGTTCTCACTAAGTACTGGGACTCAGATCTCTTTGAGAAAAAGAGAATGGGATGCATCCACTACACGGACCCAGTAAATACGGACATTTTTTTTACAAACATTATCTTCCACTAGACGTCTCGTGTCTAAGTAATAACAGCCGCACGGGTCGACCGATCAGGTTAAGCTACGCTTACCTCGGTTGGTCCGTGGATACGTGACCATCTTTTGCATACGGAAACGCCTCCATGACTCGGACAGCACGTTAAGCCGTTGGTCCCAGCTGTCATTCGTGGATCTTTGACACTCGTTATAGGTCGTCAGTAGCCCAAAAGTCTGACAACCAGTCTTACCTGATCAAGGGGTATCGTATTACCCAGTAACTGGGTTGTGGAGGTCAGATAGGTAGTCGCTCCATGTAAAATATTGGTATTCAGCTGCATCCGGTTGGACTGGAAGCCGACCCCAATATACATAGTTGAGAAAAGGGTACGCAGACTAACTATCCCCCACCGATTCCCTTTTTTTTTATGTGAAATCATCAAATGACCCGTGTCGCTCTGGGTGGAGCGGAAGGGAGTGTCAGACTCCTACTGACTAAAACCCACCCGAGTTCCTTCCTTAGCCCTTTATGTTCCGGGCCAGCGGTAACCCTTTCGGACAATCCCGCTGACCCGGCAGGCTTCGGCCCTAAGGGCCCCTTCTCTGCTGCTGACATCTCTTTGAGGCGCGCGTGGAACACGTACGCGCCGTCCGGCACGGGTCTGGTTCTGATCGGACGGTGAGCTACCCATTCCCTTCAATTCTGAATCGTCGATTGCCAATTGACAAACCAATTACTTCTCACATCGCATTTAACTATCGCAATATGGCAAAGGTTACTAGTCCAGATCAGCTGTTCTCTTTTAATGTCCACCTTTCACTGAAGCTTTGTAATGCTACCGGTGATATTCAAGCATAATGCATAGTTTGAATCCATTGTAATTTTACACTTTGAAATCCATACTAATATTATTAAATTCAAAAGTAACTCTGTGTGTCTGTATGTTACCTTTTCACGCCTAAACCACTGAACGGATTTCGATAAAATTTGGCTGAGAGATAGATTGCATCCCGGGGAAGGATATAGGATAGTTTTTATCCCGATATTCCTACGGGATCGATAATTATGCTGGTGAAACCGCGGGGCGCTGCTAGTATTATGAATGTGAAAGTTTGTGAAGATGTTTGTTACTCAATCACGCGTAAACCGTTGAACAGATTTAGATGAAAGGTACAGAGATAATTTGAGTCCCGGGAAAGAACATAGGATAGTTTTTATCCCGATATTCCCACGGGATCGATACTTATGCGTGTGAAACCACGGGGCGCTGCTAATGTTATAGGTACAAGGTGTAACAGAATAAACGCAAGTCCTGAAAGTAGTTTGTTCATAATTGATTACTGAATCAATTTCGGTAACTTTTAAGATAGGTATTTTTTTTTTAATTATATATTTTGCCATACTGATCACCGATTGAGCCAAAGAAAATTAAATCTTATGTCAAGGCAATAAGACTCAATTTTAAATGCATAAAGTAATGATAGGGTCAACACAATTTACATAATAAAAATAGTTAGCTTTAAAAAAAAATTGTTTTGATCATTGTATTACGCTTTTAACTCAATACTCTAATTGGGGTGTATGAGGTCTTGCGTTCATTATGTTACGCATTGTATACATATAGTATGAATAAACCTACATTGGCACTTCGGACACGTCAGAAGCTATTAAGTGCACGGTTCCAATTGGTCGTTTCCTAAGGAAAAGAGACGGCAAGAAACTCCACTGATTTGTTCGATGTAATGGAATACTTACTCCTTTACTACCAACGAACATGTTCTACAATAAGACTTGTGTAGATTGGACTATAAATGGGCCAAAAAAATCTGACGTGTGTAAGCGTTGTTAATTATGATTAAAACTGATTTAAGTCGAGGGAAATCCCCACTACGGTAGACCAATCAGATTATACACACGCAATACTAAACTACTAATTAATAGATAATTACAATTCTTAGACCACGTTCATACGGACGTAAAAATACCGCGGTGGGATCTTATCGCGATTGAGAATCCAACAGAACACACCCTAGCGCATCGGAAAACTACACTGTTGGATTTTTAACGAAAAACGCGCGAAAAAATCGCAAAAAATAATCTCAAAAATTTTTACGAATGTGGCCTTAGCCATCCCTATCTTTTTAATAATAAGCTAAGTTCAATTAAGTCTATACATTAGCCAACATTTTGGGTGAGCCGCAAAAAGATGCTATATCACTAAGCGATAAAATTATCTATTTCGTAACAACTATATTACGAATAATTTTTGTCAAATCATCAACAAGATGGTTCATTTTGTAGCATTGCACAATTCCTTTGTGTATCTATTGAGCAAGTCAAAAATTATTTTGATATACATGGCTATGCAGCTTTCTCTCTGGTTTAAATACATCTTTTTAATTATGATAAGTTATAGTTTTCCTTCATGTTATAAAAGAAGTTGCTTGCTCGATGGATGACGGATCTGCGGCTACAGGTGTTTTAATGGTATAAATCAATATTAATGAACCGGAAACGCTTACATAGCTTACTAGAAGAAGACCTAGAAAATTTCTTATTTCAAGGTAGTTTTAACTCAACATTGAATGTTTGAATGATGATGATGTTTATAGGCATTATTCACAATGACTTAATAGGCGTGAAAAAGGCTTATCACAAAACTTCCGCAAAGTTCAGGATTAGACCCAAAAACATCGAGAGGCATTCTAGAAGTCAAGGCTTGTTATAAAATCGAATCATCAATAACATCTAAAATTAATATTCTTAATTTACTTCACACACATACATACACAATGAGCCTATAAAGATTCCACTGCTGGGACACAGGCCTCCTCTCCGTGAGGGGAGTGAGCTGTAATCGACCACGCGGGCCCAGTGCGGGATGGTGAATGTCACATCGTCTTTGAATTTCTGGTTCTAAGACGTTTCCTCATGATTTTTAGAGTTCCGTACCAAAATGGTAAAACGGAACCCTTGTGGTAAGACTCAATCTGTCTGTCTCTCTGTCTGTCTGTCACAGCTGGATATCTCAAGAACTACTAATGCTATAAATTTGAAATTTGGAATAGTTTTAGATGACGTTTGCCCAACTATTTTGCAAATAAGAAAGAAATAAAAATATATGTATATTTTTTGCAACAGGAACTGAAAAGGGGTTTGAAAAATTCGAAGTGGAGCTACTAGGACAATTGGGATATCATATGAAAGAATGCAGTTTGCACATTCTCAAAAATTTTTTTTTAGGCCGCATAGTTTTCTATTTTGATGAAAAATGTAAAAAAAATACTGTTGCCCCTTATCTCCGAAGTTTGCAAAGAGAAAAATCTGAAATAATTCTATATGATAGAAGTTTATGTAAAGATTACAGGAAAAATAAAACGAAGTCTCTAAATAGCACACTTTTCCAGAAATCATCAACAAAAGTTACATTAGTTCCACTATCGGTCGACAGATGGCGCTGACATAAAACTGCAATATTCTACACCACAGTGCGCAGTGTTAAAATTCTGTGACGAATATACGCCTCGCAGATGAAAAATTAAAAACATGACGGTACGGAACCCTCGGTGCGCGAGTCCGACTCGCTTTTGACCGGTTTTTTTCCTTCACCGTTTTGGGGGCAGTAGTGATGAAATTAAATACGTACACAAAATAAAGTAATGGACTACTTATAGTTAATATTTAATAAGTCTGAAATCACCAACCCGTCTTGAGAAAGCGATCAATGCACGCCGCGTGCCTTCTCTGTATAAGAAGAGACCTTTGCCCAGCAGTGGGACTATAATAAACTGGTATTACTAATAGACAACTTCATTACCTGACACCTAGGTCCATCTGCCTAATTTAAATCTAAAGCAATCGTTTAAATACTTTTTGTCGATCTCATTACATCAATTAGAAAGCTCATCTTTCAATTATAATAGACTAGCAGCGCCCCGCGGTTTCACCCGCATAAGTGTCGATCCCGTTCGTCCGATCATGTTGCGCCATCTACTATCATAATAACGTTATTGTTGTTTTCCTCGGGAACAGCACTTTTTTTCGGGATGAAAGGTTATGTCCGTTTCTGTACACCTGACAACGTATATGCAAAATTTCAGGATGATCGGTTCAGTGGTTTAGGCGTGAAAAGGTAACAAACAACCTTACTTCCGTGTTTATAATATTAGTTAGGATAGATATTTCGGTAAATGGAACCAGTTAGTTGATTTCTACATTAAAATTTATGCTTGTATAATAACCATTAGAAATTGATAAGACATAATTATATATTTTTTTTCTGTTGATTTTATCTTAATTTATTTCCTGCATTAAGCATTTCTTTAGGCTTCCAAATTACCGTTACTTATTTAAGAGCTTCGGGTCTAAATTCTCATCTAAATAAATTATGATTGAATTAAGTATAAGTTGCTAAAATATTAATAAAATTTAAATAAGTAGTAGTAAGGGCTAGTGGCTAAGGGGGGGCTGTTCATTTATAACGTAAGACGATTTGAGGGGGGAGGGGGCCTGAACCAGTCTTATTTTTCCTTACATGGGGTGGGGGGAGGGTCTAGATGGTTCTTACGTAAGATAACATAACTTGAAAGCAAAAATTATAAGTTTAAAAAAAAATTGTAATTTTTCTTTGCAATATTGGTAGATACTGATCTACGGGGTCAGAAATGGGTTTAAAATTGTCTTGCGTAATAAATGAACTGCCCCTAAATAATGACAGCCATACGAGTCTATCGAAGGTTAAGCTACGCTTGCCGCGGCCGGTTCGTGGATAGGTGACCATTCATTACCCCTCCGTGCCTCGGAAAGCACGTTAAACCGTTAGTCCCGGCTGCCATTTGTAGATCTTTGACAGTCATAACAGATAGAAGCCCGAAAGTCTTTATTACGATAGTATTACCCAGTAAATGGGTTGTGGAGGTGAATAGGTTATCGCTCTATATAAAATACTGAAGGTCTAAAATCTAGTCGCAATCTCATTTCAGCGACAATCAATGTCAAAAACTTGTTAAAAATGTAGGGATGTATGAGGTATTTTTGACAGATTGGGACTGAGATCAGATTGTGAACGTTCTTAAAATTACGAGAATTGCCCCTCTTAAGCTGCAGACAGTTAGACTGATAGCCGACCCCAACATAGTTGGGAAATTCTAGGCAGATAATATTTATAAACATGATAAACTTAACATGGAGGACAATTTGTTTTATTCCTTACCATCATTAATTACCTATTAGATGATCATGATTATCGATTGACATCATCAGTGGTGAGACAGTTTCGATTTAGATAGTATTTCCAGGATGTTACCGCCCATCATTTAGAAAGCCAAGCCAGCGAAACAAACCATCAAAAAATTTCGGAAGTCGGTGGCAAAAAACTAAAACTAAAATACAAATCCCAAGAAACTGACTCAAAATTACGAAATAATTTTAAATTAGTCCATATCTTGAAAATAACTGAATCAATTTTTAATGAAACTTGCACTGTTCCCTAAGTTAAAGTATAAATGTAAGCCAATAAAAAAAATGGTCACGATCCGATTAATAGTTGCGGAGAAATGCGTGGACAAACATCTACAAAATTTTGTATATTTGTTTGGAAGCCCTAATAAGCCCTAATAGATTGTCATGTGTGAATATAATGCAGTTCCAATAATATTACATACATACGTGCCGAATTGATAACCTCCATAATTTTGAAGTCGGTAAAAATAGGTATCAATTAAAAAACCTCCAATTTGCCACGCAAATCTCGTTCGTACTTAAAGAAAAATATAGTTTACAACAGCTATTTACAAAATAGCGTTAGAATATATATGTCACATCCTCCTTAAAAACACGGGATGGCCTGCCCTGATTGGTCAACGCACTAAGTTATATCACTACGATCTATAAAGCATCATTTAATTGAATCGAAACGTTGCATCATTAAACAAAACTGCACTAAAGTTGTACTTAAACAGTGATGTCCGTATATCGATAGAAGTTAACCTGTCTGTTTTATGATTATATTTATGAAATGCAGCTTTAACGATTACATTGTTGATTTTATGACTGTTTAGTAACATGGTTATGTGGGGTATTAAGAATCGTCGCAAGCGCGGGTCCCTTTCTCTCGGTGTGATGACGATGCTAAATGACTTCATTAATTCTTCAACTCAGCCTGTCGCAGATACCCAGTTCACTGTTGAACTTCTAAGGCTCTTCCAGCTTTGTCGGTAACTCCAGTTCTTTTCAATGACTTAATGAACTTGGGTATTCCGTGTGAGCAATTTTTTAAACGCATCATTTCCCCTTCTCGGTAAAAGCTTGTCTCTGTCTGTAGACACTCGCAACACTTAAGGCGGTATGCGTTGTCAACCCTTAAAATGAGCTTGAGTATCTTCAAATTCAAAAGGTATTTATTTAAACCAGGCTGTAAATGAGCGCTTTTCGAACATTAAAATTACATAAGACATTCCCCAAAAACTCCCTCCCTGAAGGGAGCGGAATTTTTAATTATGAAATAAGACGTAGCGCAACAAAATCCCCAGCAGCACAGCTGTCTGTTTCCCAGACCGTATTTCGGCCACGGCGGCCAATCTCAACGAAGACTAGCCTTCGGCGCGGGAGATATTATAGTGCACAAGTGTGTGCGCAGAGACAGATGCTCTTCCCTCACTTTCATAGTCCGATGGGATGGCAATCCGATACGGCCGAAGAGAGATCAGGTGCAGGACCAATTGCCAAACGTGCTTTCCGAGGCACGAAGGTATCATCCCAACTAGCAATTACAAATACAAACAAAAGCTTGTAAGAGTTTCATAATAAGGTTTATATGTGCTCTAATTAAACCACAAGCTCTAATAGTGCTATGTTATAAGTGTATTTAAACTTTATGAGCATTCATACTTGTAAAATATTTTTAAAGAGGTATAATTATAAGAAAAAAGTTCTAAAATATTAATAAGAGCAGTGGCCTTTGATTGATACTTATAAATACAATTAGTAAGAACATTAGATCTTAGAAGTGACTATACTATAATCAACCCCAGAATCCTACGATCAGCAGTCGCGTGTTTTATAAGTAATAATAATAGCCTCCCCGACCGTTTTCGGTCACGGTGGCCAATCTCAAAGGAGATTAGCCAGGTACGCAGGAGATAATTATTATAGTGCACAAGTGTGTGCGCAAACACAGGTGCACTCTCTGTTCCTTTATTCTCATAGTCCGATGGGACGGCAATCCGACACGACCGGGGAGAGTTCAGGCGCAGGACCAACGGCTTTCCGAGGCACGGGGGTATTAAACCGCCAACTTCCAAACTTCGGACTGTTACTAAGAAATTCCTAATGGAAAACACAATAACACTTTGTCCGACCCGGGAATCGAACCCAGGACCCCACGTTCAGACCAACGGGGAAGGCGGGGTTTTATAAGTATTACGAGTTCAACAGTATAATTGAGTTTCGATATATTTCCAAAACAAAATCGATTACCAATTACACCTCTAGTAGGAACCTGCGTTATATAACAAATGGTTCACAATAACTGACCAGCGCTGAACCACATTGGGCCATAAACTTTAATAGCCATGTAAATGGTCCAACCTGGAACAGGACACTTCAAATTGTTAGTGAAAGTCTTCGATTTACTTGGCAGTTATTATAGAAACTGATAAAGAGGTAAGCTGACGGGTACGTGAGCTAATCCGACTTGTATGGGTCAGAATCTAGGTAGATTCCAGCGGTACGACGTCACTGTGATTGGATGCAGCAGGGCCTCAAGTCTGCTATTACAATAGTGTCAGAATGGTCTATCATTGATTTCATAATTGTTGATTTTGACAAGTTTGGTAATCTACTAATATAATGGCGTCATTATGACTTTCCAATGGTCTACCACTGATACTCCATTGAAAGAAATGGCATATAATGGTAATCTCGTACATAATGACATGAATGACTGACTTAGGCGATAATCTGCAAAAATTTTGACAGTTCCTTTAATCAGTGACCTACCATTAGAACGTTATTGTGCAGTCATTGCTTTTGATTCGTTACGAGTATCGTATATGTTCTGTGCCATTGACCGACCAATAATCGACCATTATGAATTTAGCAGATTACGAACTTTTAGCAGAATGACAATGGGATCGTGTTGGAATGACGAATTTATAAAAATAGCAGACTACGGCCTCTGCTCGGTAGCATATGATGCTGTTATAAGCCTATTTGGGTATAATGTAAATGCTGCTTTGTAAATTGCCATGACATTTTCATAAAACTCTGTCAAATAGATATCTCAAAAAAATACCCTTGACCTTTGCAGTTCAATAATAAAATTTTCTATAATTCTAATTCGGCTAAAACTAGTTGACCAAATGCTAGGATATGAATCGGAGCTACATCTTGCCATGCTATGAACTTTTCATAACTATATACTTACTAAATACTTTTTTTTTCGTATGGGAAATCATCAAAACATCATCCCGCTCTGGGTGGAGCGGAAGGGAGTGTCAGACTCTTATTGACTAAAACCCACCCGTGTTCCTTCCTTAGCCCTTTATGTTCCGGGCCAGCGGTAACCCTTTCGGAAAATCCCGCTGATATACTAAATACTTGGTTGAACCTTTGCATTTAAATAATAAAACTTTAAATAATCAATTTCGAGTGGTATAATTCTAAAAGAGGAGATTTCTAGGTGCAGCACCAAATAAGGTAATTTATCGATTCAGGCACATAACTTGACTTTCGCAACACTTACTAACAACTAGCCAGTGTTGACCCTCGGACGATATAAACTCTATGGACATTTGCCTAGACTACAATTGTCATAAGAAGTGGTCATAGACAGTGAAAGTTTATAGCTATGGCTAGTCTCTGGTCCGGTCTACCTTCAAAACTAAATAATGTGAGAATGTGCGTGATAATAAATTATGATTTTATTTTACGTGTCAGGTACGAAGACTACAATCTCCTTTGTGGGTGTGGCAAAACTTAAAGATGGCTAAATAGCGGGGGTCGCGCAACATCTGAGGTTCGGCTGTACTTGCCATGATCAGACTTAGGTATGTTGGGTGACTGATCTAGATGATTGAAACTCTTTAGTGTATTGGAGGCGCGTCAACCTGTCTGTCCTGATAACAGTCGATTTGGGAAGTCCAAAAGTGAAGATAGGTTTGAGTTTAGAGCACACCTAATTTTAGTCTCATCTGGTGAGTTCGAAAGTCGTCTACAACTTTGTAGGGGGAAAACTAAGCTTATAGGCGACGAGGCGTTGGTGGCTAGGCTTCACAGCTTGGCTCGTAATCGCAATGTTGCTTGCCTGTAAGGCTGTCGGTCTTCTATAGACTGTACTTCGGAGATTGTGTGCAGGAGCTCCACTATCTGATCCCACCATCGCCCTATAGAGGTATGAGGAACAGGGTGTAAAGTTCACTCAACCTCCATAGAAAAGGTAGGATCCTCCGACCAGACGGGTGTTGTGTCTGGCGGGCAACTGCCCGGTGATTCAGGTCGGGCCGTTGTATCTATGCTAGTTGCGCGGTAAACTCTGCTTGCGAGATGCAGGATTTTGCGTGACGTTAGTATGAAGCGTTGTTCGCATGTGGCATTGTAGATACCGCTACAGCCCTTTTACTACGGAACTACCGGACATACTGCGAGGTACCATCCACAGTTGGTTGATGTCCCGACCGGTCGTACCTACTCAGCGTTTCTCCTTAACATTTATTATGCGCACAGTCAAAGTGGGAAACTCTCTGTCAGCGTCTGTGTTCCATTTGACCCGTCTGCTTTCAAAGCAAGAGTGAACAGGCATCTTCTGGGCACGCTCATTTTGTTATAGAACTCATCCATCGCTTTTCATAAGGCGTGATCCAGCTCAAGAGCAGTAATAAAAAAAAACTGAAAAAAGTTCAAAAAAAGAATTGACAGATTGTAGTAGCTTGATGTGCTGGCGTCTGTACATGCTCCAACTTACTGACCAAATTGTATGACGTCCAAATTCATGACCCAAAAAAAAGATCACTGTTCCGTCTGAATTTGTTATAAAGTATCCATAAAATATAATACGAGTAAGATAATAAAAAGGTAAGCGCAAGCGCAGATGATGCCTTTACATTGCTTTAAGTTTAAACCAAGTATGTGGTTCAACTTTGACATTTTGATAAGTACTGCACTTTATATTGTATACATAATTCTAGTTAAAAGAGAGACTGTCCTGTAAAACGTTACTTTTTCTAAGCCAGGAACTGACTTACGAATTATTACGCAAAAGCCAATGGAATGAGGGGAAAAAAACATTTTGGATCGCTCGACTACTGCGTGAATGTTGCGACAAATGGTCGAAGAATGTGTTAATTTCATAAGTATTACAATACAAACATTCTAATCAGGCCCATAATTGCGAAAAATATCTAAGTCTTTTGTGGTCAAGTGAGGCAATAACCACATACTTAGACGATGAGATAAAGATTTATAGATGACCCTCAAATAAATAAATTACGTAGTTTTGTAATTTTAATATTCATGGAGACTATCCTCGAATAGAATAGAATAGAATAATTTTATTTTTGCAAATATGGGTAGATGATACATCAAATAGGTGATAATACATTACAAAGATCAGCCATATTTTGCCATTCGACATGCAAATATTTACATCAAATTATTATCATGTATTATTTCAAATTATTATCTTTCATTAGATCAATTATTATTTAATTATTTATATTAAATTATATACCATTAGATTAATCATTATTAAATTAGAGTTCCATATATGTAACGAATAGGTAGGTACTAGAAAAGTCAACTAATCTTTTTCTCAGATAGGAACTCAGTCACACTGTAGTACGTTTTGTCTATCAAAAATTTACGTAGTCTAATCTTAAACAGCAAAGCATTTAAATCTTTCCAATCTCTTGGTAATTTATTATAAATAACGGGTCGCATGCAATAAACACTCCCGCGCATCAAAGCGGTTTGACACCTCAATTGACATAACTTACTGTTTTCACGCCTATTTCTTGGAGCTACATCAGCCATAAGTTCGAAATGACTTGGATTTTGCTTTACGAACATAGCCACAACATAGCTACTTCCAAAATATAAATACAAGGGAGTGTCAGGATATTGTACTGCTTAAAATATGGCTCGCAACTGTCGGTAGTTTTAAGTTTAAACATTGCTCGTAGACATCTTTTTAGGGTTTCGTAGTTCCTACAAGGAACCCTTATAGTTTCGTCATGTCCGTCCGTCTGTCTGTCTGTCTGTCCGAGGTTTTGCTAAGAGACCGTTAGTACTAGAAAGCTGTAATTTTGTAAGAGTGTGTATATCAATTACGCCGACAAAGCGGTAAAATAAAATTTTGGAAAATATTTTTTTTTAGGGTAGCTCCCCTACATGTGAAGTGGGGATAAATATTTTTTTCGTCGTCTACCCCATCGTGTGGGGTATCATTGAATAGGTCTTCTAAAATGACTTGGGGGTTGCTAAAATTATTTTTCGATTTAATGCTCCATTTACGAAATATTAAACTTTAAAATGCAAATTTTTGTTCCAGTAGGGCGTCCCCCCCCCCCTCTAAAACCTAAACTGCTTGCTTGAAAAATCTGGAAAAATTCACGGTGATAGTGCATTTCATGAACTTTAAAGGAAAATTATAGCGGTTAAGATAACTTTATTAGTTTAGCAGTAATAGTCGTTGAACTTGGGTGTCGGATAATTTTGTACTTACCAAATACAAAATCCTTAGCATTAATCTTTTAGAGTGATTAAGATGAAGTAGTTGCTTGTTTATAACGGATAAAGACTTGCATTGAAAAACAAAATATGTTTTTTTTTTTACATTCATAATAAAGAACAGAATCGTACTACATTGTGATAACTGGCTACTACGGAACCCTAAACTGTGCGTGGCCTGACACGCACTTGGCCGGTTTTTTTGAGCTTTAAATGCTGTGCCTTTGTCAGTTGAGTTCGAAGTTGATGGCGCCTTGGTCGCTTTTTTTTCGTCGTTTTAGCCTTGTGGTACGGAACCCTTCCTGTGTGAGTCCGACTCGCACTTGACCAGGTTTTCCTATTGTTTCTGCATATTTATTCATTGGTTTTCTTTAGTTATAAATTCTTAATAAACATCAATTTCGATGTTTCACATCTGCCAGGCGTCCCGTGACAACTCTTTTAGTTGCGTAACGCATTTTAGTCCTTTTTATTACACTAGGAAATATGATTATTTCAGGCATTCAGTCTGGTCATCCTACACTGAACATAACTCGTGCATTTATGACTGACAGACAATCGAACTAAAAGTATGGTTATTACATCACCAAAAGGTTGAAATTGTTACAAATATGAATGTAACAATACTTGAATGTATCATCTACGAGTTAGTGAAAGGTTTCTTTAGATTCAATTGTTACGCTAATCTTAATCAATATGTTTGACTGAAGATTAGGGGTTATTTATTCAGGTTAAATTATAGTTTATTCATTTGAATTCATGAGTCGGCATTTTCTTCAAGGCTGAAAAGCGAACGGTCTAAGGAAAGGCTAAAGTTGTGGCAAGGCACTGCTCTACCAAATTCATTCGTTGCACCTACTGAAAATCTCGCACCTGGAAATGAGTTGCCTTGGCTTACCTGAAAGTCTTTATATAGACTTCGGTCTCAGGTAGGCAGGAGCAAAGAACACTTGCAAAGAAAGAAAATAAAATACGTTTATTTACGGCAAACATGACCCATAAAAAAAAACAATTTGGGAGAAAGTATGAAGATTGGAGATTCCGGGATGACTCCGCCCTGGACAAACAATGGGGCACGTGTTGTTGTCTGGTACAGGCGTTGACAGACGCTGCTGAAGATACCAAGCTCGTAGCCAATTTCTGGGCTGACCGTGTACATATACAACATTATTTTTAGTATAATTATGCGAAACCCGAAACACGTGTCTAGTATTTTTATGTAAAGAATCTATGTACAAAATTTCAAAACTGTATCATGAAAAATCACAACTCATCATGTTTGTCAGTACAAAAACTTGCTCACCCGCGCCGCGCCGTCTTGCGCTCATTGATAATAATAGGTACCTGGGTACCTAACCGTTCGGCGCGGAGATTGGATAACATACTTAAAGTCGCTCGGTGTCCAACTTTTAACCTTTTTTAAATATTTTTGGGACAAAATATAACATGGGGTAAAAATTTTTGGAATCGATTCAGTTACTATGAATGAACAAACTATGTTCAGGTTTCGCTTACACTAAAAATAACGTTGTATAGATTGCCATCGACACGCTTAAAAGAAGATTTGCTTTTAATTTATTGTGTTTTGAGTCAATGCAAAATATTTTATTCTGAAATTAAAACTTTGGAGCTATGTCATCGGCACTTTTTGTACGAAAAATGTTCGATAGGTATTTAGTGATGTTATTAAGATAATTAATTATTCATGCAAGTATTTATTTTTGCATCAGTTAATATATTAATTTAGTCTTATTAAGTTGCATCTGCACCAAACAGGTTTTTATACGGTCATTTTTTGTAGTTACAATATGACAATAAAATTTTATTATGTATAATGTTCGATTGGGAAATATCTACACACATGACTGAAATAAAACTAGTCAATAAATAATACGAATTCTCGTTTAATCAAAAACAGATAAAATCTGAATCTACAACAAAATCATAGGTACCTTTCAAAATTATGACTTGCCTTGAGATATTATACAGACCAAATATGTAGTATCTTCTATATAGTTCTTATGTTTTAGAAGATAAAGTTTATTTTCCTTTAACATAAAATCATTGCGTTATAAATGAATGCTCTGCAATTTATTGTGTAGGTACATAAGTTTTAATTTCTGTTGCATCATTTAGTTTATTTTTCCTGCCACTAATGACTCATTATTTTTGCAATTTAATAGGTATGAAACAGGTTGGTTGACCTGTTGAAAAGTCGTTACTTCTGGCTCTGGACACCTGCAACATCAAGGGGTCAAATTCAAAGTTTTTTATTCAGTAACTGGATTATGGAGGTCAGATGGGCAGTCGCTCCATGTAAAATACTGGTATTCAGGTGCTTTCGGTTAGACTGGAAGCCGACCCCAACATAGTTGGGAAAAGGCTAGGCAGATGATGAGCGATGTGGAGAGTACTTCGACTCCTAAGTGTCCTTTTGTTTTTGTATAGTTACTTATTTAATTTAGTACCTAGTGTTAATACTAATTAATTATGTAATAACAAATTCCTACATTTGTTAGTAAAATAAGGATTAATTCAGTGCAATTTCGTAAAAATTAAATGAACTATTACCGTATTTCTTACAGAACAGGGTTGACTTTACTACAACTCAATAAACACAACTGAAAGGTGTAACATGACTAATTTCATACTGCAATATTAAAACATACTACACAAAGTTACTGCAGGTTCTTACCACCTTATTTTTAAGAATACAAGGTTGGTATTCCCGTAAATCAATGACAAATGACTTATCGAGGATTGATGGACGCATCAATCATTAGTTGCACCTAGTCAAAGAGATAGAGATCTCTCGCTGTGTCATCGATCATCAAATAGGTATGTAGTAATAGTATTGGTTTTGCAAAACTGAATAGTTCATCATTCGCCATCTGCCAAGCCTTTTCCCAATTAGGTGTATTGTGGTTGTCTCCTAGACTAACGAGATGCTGCTGAATAATATGCAGGAGGGAAGTAATGTCATCTCAATCTGACCTCTATCAGTATAACCATAATTTACAGAGGTTTGCAAATGGATCTCGTCCTATCCATTCAGACTTTCGGGACTCTATCAACTCCGGTAGTCCGGAAGACATACCTACTTACAATCGTTTGACGATTTCATACTACAACCTACAATCTAGCAACCGAGATCGCCGCCCGATGACTTTTAAATAGCCTACCTATTTAAAAGTCATCGGGCGGCGGTCTCGGTATCTTGAACATAAGAAAAAAACCGAAAGGACATTGGTGGCCGAAATTAAGCAATTGTGAGCAAGTAACAAAGTGGTTGGATACTAGGTGCGGAAAGCAGGGGCAGGTTGTTGTGGCGCAGTTTGAGAGAGGCCTATGCCTGAAGCCTGAGTCTGCAATAGGCTGAATTTATTGAATAAGCGAGCAAGTACCTACCATCTATGCTTATTCCTTCTTTGTATGACAACAAGATTTTGTGTTATGTACAAGTCTGGTAAGCTTCATCATAATCAGCCTATAACGTTCCCACTGCTGGGACACAGGACTCCTATAAGCTAGAGGGAGTGGGCCGTAATTCAACACGCGCGCCCAGTGCGGGTTGGTGGATGTCACATGTCTTCCATGTTCTAGGACATGCCGGGTTCCTCACGATGTTTACCTTCACCGTTTTGAGAGCAGTAGTGATGAAATAATTTACACCAACTAAAGCGCCTGACTGGGTTCGAACCTACGACCTACAACTCGTAAGTCTTGTCCGTGACCACTGGGCCACCACTGGTAAGCTAACCATCTTACAAAATCACATTACATGAAGAAGCACTGTATCATGTTAAATAAGAAGCCACTTTTCCTATTCACCATCATGTCAAGTTTACATAGGACCTAGCCAGACCGGTTCGTTACCACACGTTCTAGAACTAGACTTGACTAGTACTAATACATAAGCATTGCAATATTGTAACCGATCATCAGTATATATACAAATGCATTAATTGGAGCTGTCTCGCTTTGATGCAATTTTATTGCTTTATAATGACACGGTATGATTTTGTGTTGCGAAGATTCTGTATTAATATGTAGATATTGAGACTTGATTTCAATTCTGTATCTATCAACATAATAAACATATTCTGACTCCTAAGACACAGGCACCTTTTTTTTTTTTTGTTGTCAGGGGGAAACCTAAACCACCCCGGTGATCACCATCAGCACATAGGGGTGGTCCCGGTTCCTCTTAAAAGACCAATTCCGGAACCCCCCCGTGCAACGCCTGAAAGGCACATCCCTGAGGAGACTGTAAAGGGGCCTCCCCTGAGCCTCGCTATGCACGGCAGCACGCGGAGAGACACAGGCACCTACACCTAGTTTAGGAGTCAGTATTAAAACTATTGTGACCTAGTTATTATTTACTATTATCAGCCATTTCTGTCCCACTGCAGGGCAAAGGCCTCCCTTCCCTCCTTCCACTTATGCCTATCCAGTGATGTTAAACGCCAATCCTTCTGGAAAGAGTCGAGCTCATCCCGCCACCTTATTCTGGGGCCTAGTTATAAGCCTTATAATAATATATGCTTGTCTTTGGATATTGTAATGTGATGGCTTTTGGTGAAATAAAGAATTTATTATTTATGTTACATACATAATCAATTAATCAGCTTATAATGTTCCCACTGCTGGGACACAGGCCTCCTCTCTGTGAGGGAAAGTGGGCTGTAATCCACCACGCGGGCTCAGTGCGGGTTGTCGGATGTCACATGTCTTCGAATGTTTGGTTCTAGGACATGCCGTTCTCACGATGTTTTTCTTCACAGTTTTTGAGAACAGAGGTATTAATATTTTAACGAATCTACGACCTACAACTCACAAGTCGCGGCCGTTTATACTGGGCCTCTTCTGGTTTCGAACCACCACTATACTCGGAAAATACTGGTGTAGACAACAGAAAGTTGTGACGACGACGCATTATGACGTCATTATTCAAATGTAACGTAATATTCCAATATTTATATTTGTTTTAACCCACACGAAACACACTGTTACGTGATTCTCTGTTCACCTCAAAATGGTGAAGCGAGAGCGACATAACAAGAAAACTGGGTCAAAAGCAGACAATTACGTGTTTTACTTCCTTTTTTACGTTTTGGGTAAAGTCAAAGTCATATTTCAAGGTATGTTTGGAAATAAGCTTGTCGATTATTGAAGGCCGAAATGCCTTCAGACGCAGTTCAGATGCGTTATCTACCTGCATAAAAGATCATGAAAGTTGTTTTAATAATCAATTTTCAATATCATCCAGACACCAGACTGCCACTTTTTGGCGCTACCAACGCAATGGCTAAAAAGCAGGCACAGTTTTTGAAATCGACAGGGTCTCTACCAGGTGACCCGGCCGACGCCCGTTGTAAACTATGTCAAGATACTTTTCCTTCACCTACTCACTATCTGCCACCAAACGAGCATCTTCCTACAGGGTGTAACCTTCCGTGGTCCACTTGGAAGTCCCTGAACCGTCTCGCCATCCCCAAGTGGGAGGATATATTATGTCGAACCTCGTAAAGTGGGGCTACCTCAACAGAACGGCAGTAGGGTGTGGATGTGGAGCCATGTCACAAACTATGCTCCACTTTCTACCCTGCCCTTTATGCCCAAAAAAATGGAGCCAAAGTGACCTCTGCGCTGCCACCGATCATCATCATCATCATTATCTTTTCAGTCGAAAGACGTCCACTGCTGAACATAGGCCTCCCCCAAGCACCTCCACTTCGACCGGTTCTGTGCTTCTCGCATCCAACGGGTTCCTGCGACCTTCACAAGGTCGTCGGACCACCTTGTGAGAACGGTACGTCTTCCGGTACGTGGTCGCCACTCCAGAACCTTTCGGCCCCATCGGCCATCTGTTCTGCGAACAATGTGCCCTGCCCACTGCCACTTAAGTTTGGCAATTCTTCGGGGTATGTCGGTTACCTTGGTGCCAGGGATAACGACGTGGAATTGGCGAAGTATTGGGTCAAGAAAATTTAAATAACTATCGTGCCAGCGACAAAATAAGAAGAAAAGAAGCCCCCAAGGTTCCATGATTTGCATATTGCTAAGAGGCAGTGCGTAAGCGTGATGACCAATGCTCCGTCGTTTTCTGAAGAGGTCAAATTGCTCTGCAGTGACACTATTATCTCAAAGTCAATCTAAGGTGCCATTCACAAAGACTGGTCATGACGCATTTGCTTGACTGGAGGCGTGTATCACATCACGTTTTCACTAAATTCATTAGCACCAATCTGCTGCTTACAACACAAACATAGGTAACAACCATGACGAAGTTCAGATCACCAGTTGCGCAATATAAACGGCTCCGTTTATTTAAAAATCACATACTCAAGGACAAAGGTAAATTGTGTTTAAAAGTTACAAGACTTCGGATATTCTAGTGGTAGTAGGTAGATATTATTAGTTGGAGTCGATATCATACCTAAACAGTCTAATATAAATTCGTTCTTGTAAACGAATCTTAATTGGCAAATAATACTAACCACAGGAAAGAAATCTCTCCAAAACAAGTTGTTCAATATAATAAGCATTATTTTACATCATGACGTGTGAGATGAAGAACGTACATAATTATTGTAAAGTTTATATAACAGTGATCGGTGAGTGGTCCAGATTGGGTAGGTCGCGTGGTTTCCGATGCGTGATACTTTGTCGGTGCGTGTCCATTGTTGAGACGACACGACACTGGTTTGTAAAAGATTTTATAACAAAAAATATTGAATTGACGGTTTTAGTATTGATGATACAAATAGATGTCTGTCTTCCTAAGTTTTTAAAACAATTGGACTAGAAAAGTCCTAAAGATAGTGAATAGGTGAACGTAGCAAAGATACGAGTAGCCATACGAAGAAGGAGGGGCAAACTGGATGAATATGGACTGGCTATTTTATTAATCCAAAGACATCTATCACTAGACAATAGGCTTGCGACAGACAATTCCCATAACACTCATCATCTTTTTACTAGGACCTCAATAAAATGAAATACTTTCCATTGTACAGGACGTCAGGCAATAAAATAACGACTTTCAATTATGATTGACGTTTAGCAATCTTACGTCAATCAAACGTCAATAAAAGCCGTCATTCAACGTGCACGCACGCGCATATTAGCCCGGATCTCGATTCCTTTCTCCATTGAGAGAGACAAGCATCGCATCAGTTGGACATTGTGAATGGGATGGGTGCGGAACATTTAATACTGAATTATTACGTCGGTATGTGGGTTCATGTTGAACTATCACTAGTTTTATATTATTTTCGAATAAATATTTGACCGGTTGTTTGATGTTAATCGACTATTCATTAAACACTTCGTAAAGAAGTATTTTTTTCTGGTTTTTCCCATTGGTTTTTCCTCATAAATTCTTATACAAAGTAGACGATTTATTAAAATGTAGACGAATACTTATAAGGAAAAACCAGGTTTATGTTTATTTATTTCAGTAGACCCAGGTCCATAATATATTCCGACCTTAACCTAAACATACTTAGTTTTATTCAATTTTTTTTTTTGTTTAATCTTGTACTTTTAAATTATAACTAACAGGAGACTTAGATAGATTAACCAGCGGATCTCGAACTAGGCACAGCCTGTATCTTGGTAACCCTGATTCATGAGTTTTGGTTGAGATGAAGATACTGACGCACATACGCCTTTTTAGGGTTCCGTAACTCAAAAGGAAAAACGGAACCCTTATAGGATCACTTTGTTGTCCATCTGTCTGTCTGTCAAGAAGACCCTTTATCTCGGGAACGCCTGGAGGTATCGAGTTGAAATTAAAACCATATGTACATACATGGGTCTACAGTCCCTTGAAGCTGTGAAACAATCAAACTTCTAAGTTAATGTAAAAAAAAAAATACGGCCGTTTATACCGCAAAACACGTAAGTATATTTCGACACTCTCAAGGGATTCAAAATTTATAGGGTACTTCCCGTTGACCTAGAATCATTAAATTTGACAAGAAGCAAGGGCATGTAGCACAAGTAAAGGAGAAACTCCGAAAACCGAAAATTTGTAGTTACATAAAAAAAAATCCCGTGATAAACTATTTACATACCTACAAATTCGTACGGAACCCTCGGTGCGCGAGTCCGACTCGCGCTTGACCGGTTTTTCCATGTTGGGAGCCATGGGAAAAAGGCGTATTTGCGTTATTAGTAGGTACAGGGTAGGCAGACACTACAGACGTGTTATGATTTTACCTCGTAAGCCGGTGGTTCAAGATAAATAAGGATAATAATATCACTATTGCAATCAGTGTAGTCATCACGACTTTGTAACACAAAATACCTACTAAAGATTACTTTGATTAGATCTACGTTTTTATTTTAATGATTGCCTGATTAAGACTTATCAGAGAGGTACAAAGTGTTAGTTGGCAATTCAGTAAACTTTAATAAATAATCATTATGTAGGTCTATCATAAAAATCGGCCAAGTGTGAGTCGGATCTACATACGAAGTTACACCGTAGCACCACACAATACTTATTTAACACTGACAATTTTATTTCAATACTTTACAAAAAAAACACGTTTCATAATATGGCCATTTAATTTTTAGGGTTCCGTACCCAAAGGGTAAAAACGGGACCCTATTACTAAGACTCCACTGTCCGTCTGTCCATCTGTCACCAGGCTGTATCATGAACGGTGATAGCTAGACTGTTAAAATTTTCACTGATGATGTATTTCTGTGGGTGGGCGCTATAACAACTAATACTAAAAACAGAATAAAATAAATACTTAAGGGGGGCTCCCATACAACAAACGTGTTTTCTTCGGCGTTTTTGCATTGTGGTACGGAACCCTTCGTGTGCGAGTCCGACTCGCACTTGGCCAGTATTTTTTATTTATTTTTTTGTATTTTTTTTTATCAATTTGAACTTTTATGTGTCTACCTATTACGTTTCAAAAGATACAGGTCTGTGGCAGACGGACGAACAGCGGTGCCTTAGTAATACCCTTTTGGTACGCAATCTTAGAAACGATGATCTAAGTAAATTGTCCATGTTTACGATTTTAGTTAGATCACTTAGCTGTTAGATTGGATTGCTTCTTATTTTATTACTTCGTTGTAACTAGATTTCTTGAAGATAATGTCTGTCTGCAATGTGTTAATGTAACCTATTTCTTGAAAACCAATTCACCTTTCCCTTGTCTACAGGTCTTTACACAATGGATGTTGATGGCCATACTTCAGCGCTTGCGCAAAGTGTAAGTCGCGGGGACAGGCTAATATTTTCCTTGATCTTTAGTCGACATCCAGCCTAGTCCGATATAGGCTATTTAATGATATTCTTAATGGCCTCTTTGAGTTTGTAGCCTTAGGTTTAGGTTTTGAAATTACCTGAGTCTACATGCCATTCGCAAATAAATAAGCATCTGTAAGGTGCAGTTATTAAGGGAAGACTTCATTTCTAATTTCTTTTTGGTTTTCAGAAAACTGAACTTGTAATCAGAGAGAAAGTAGGTTCGTATTGTCTTAGATTTGCATAATCAGCCTATAATGTTCCCACTGCTGGGACACAGGCGTCCTCTCTGTAATAGCGAGTGAGCCGAATTCCACCACACGGGTCCAGTGCAGGCTGGCGGATGTCACATATCTATGATTTTTTGGTTCGAGGACATGCCGGTTTCCTTACAATATTTTCCTTCACGGTTTTGAGAGCAGTTTTTGTTTTATTTTTCAATTGCACTTGTTTTAAATTAGTGTGCTTTTAAAAGATTTCATTACGGTCTATGTTCATAGACTTTATCACGATATCTTTATTAAATTCGCAAAGTAGTTAATTTTCAATTCCACCATCGCTGTAACCCACTCGCGTGTGTAAGTACCCACGGTACGTCAATCTGCGCACGCGCATTATTCAACATCTGTCAAAGGTCAGTGCCACGAACTTGAGGACATTGCGCTTGACTTTTATTGAAGGATGTTCATTAATTACAGTGATTATAATTTACTGACCTACCTTTGCTTCTTAAAAATCCTTGTTTTTGTAGATTTATTATTAACTTGCTTTTTGATCATTATTGACTTTTTGAATAATTCGTGGTTGACTTCTAGTTACTCCTTAGATGGATGTGATTAAGTTAAATTAACTTAACCTTTTAAATAGATTCGGGGATTTTATTCATCTCATCTGCCTAGCCTTTTCCCAACTACGTTGGGGTCGGCTTCCAGTCTAACCGGATGAAGCTGAATACTAGTATTTTACCTCCACAACCCACTTATTGGGTAATACGATACCCCTTGGTAAGACTGGTTGTCAGGCTTTCGGGCTTCTGACGACCGTAACAACTGTCAAGGATCTGTGAATGACAGCCGGGACGAAGAGCATAACGTGCTTTCCGAGGCACGGAGGGGTCTTGGTATGTAAAGATGGTCACCCATCCTTAGCCCAACCGCAGCAAGCCTGGCTTAACCTGATCGATCGAACCATGCGGCTGTTATTTCTTAGCCACAAGCCCATTCGGGGATATTACCTATTATGTTAATTAAATAAGCCGACAGTAATAGTCTTCATATTATTAAAAGATCAGTCTTACCAAGGGGTATCGTATTACCCAGTAAATGGGTTGTGGAGGTCAGATAGGCAGTCGCTCCATGTAAAATACTGGTATTCAGCTGCATCCGGTTAGACTGAAAGCCGACACCAACATAGTTGGAAAAAGGCTAGGCAGATGATGATTATTTAAAAATGGATGAGTTGTGTGAGGAATGATATTAAAGAGAAGAGAGTGAATGACAACGTGACGGTTGACAGGGGAGAGTGGAAGAATAAAACGTGTTGCGCCGACCCCAAGTAACATGAGACAAGCGCAGGAAGATGATGATTGGTCGATTATTCGCTTGTCGATGACAATTTTAATTAAATTGGCCCAGAATTTGGTGCCTTCAGTAGTGTATATTAGTTCCTATAACGTGCAGACAACAGGACACGCTATTACACGATATTAAGACAAATGCTCCTTCGTTTGTAGAACAGCACCATATTTACACTCTAGACTGGCGTCATCTATGAATCTCCACATGGGCAGGTTTTTCTTGCTTTGGCCAATGCGGAGTCTGTTTTTAGACTTCTGTATTGATTACCTGCCAGAGCACAGTAATACTCACTTCAAAATCACTCTTTCTTTATGTGTCAGTCGAGGGTGCGGCGAATGTACAAGTAATTAGTCATCTGCCGGGTCATCTGCCCCCAACTCATGGTACTAGAAGGAACAGTGGAGTTTTAGTCGGTAGGAGTCCGACATAACCCTCCGTTTTTTCCAGTCGGACGATCCATGAGGATATCCCCACGAAAAATAAAGAAGGTACCTAACTCTGTGTCGCTAAAATCCCAAATTGAAAATTATGGGTCAAGCATTTTTCAAGATTGCCAAAACCGCCAGAGGTATTTAAAATACGTAGCAGATGAAGAAATGTGTATCATTTCGCAATCCAGTTACAAAAAGTATAATTAATTTGATAATTACAACATTAAGACAAGTCTTAAAATTACGGGTTTGTTAATAAAATGTTACTTCTCGTCGGTTTGTATGTCATTTAGAAAGGACATTAATTCCATCACTTCACGCTTGTTATTCTAATATTGTAAGCAGAGATTCACTGCATGTAAATTAAGAAGGAATTTTAATTCTTTTTTTTTTTTAAGATTACTTAACTATACCCAGTGTTCTACCTCCTCTCTCCTACTTGATCTACGCTGAGCTTGCCCCGTAAGTTGTTTGTTCCATACGAGACGGATTTATTTCTACGTAGGTACTTGTTGTGGGTTGTTTTTCCTAGTGTTGTTATAGTTAATTTTGCGTCGTTATGCGTCCAAAATGGCGGAGTTATTTCAATTCATTTTCGAATACGAGATCTTTCTCGATGATCTCCAACGTACATTACAAGCTCATGGATTCAAACGAACAACAGTTTAGGTCACACTCAAAAGAGTTAACTTTGCAACGTAGAAAGTTTTTCAAACTGCAGACAAATATAGAAAAGTCTTGATCAAGTCCAATCCTTTCGACAAAGAGGAAAAACTACAGATACGTAACAATTTTAATGATTGTTATTACGCAATTAGTGTTCACTTAGACAAACTTAAAGAAGTAAACGAAGAATGTCCACAATTGTGACTAATATAATTATTAACTATTTAAATACATTATGGTACGCAATAAAGAATTGAGAATTGAATTTCAGTCATCATCATCATCTGCCTAGCTTTTTCCCAACTGTGTTGGGGTCGGCTTCCAGTCTAACCGGATACAGCTAAATACCAGTATTTTACATGAAGCGACTGCCTATATGACCTCCACAACTCAGTTACTGGGTAATACGATACACCTTGGTAAGACTGGTTGTCAGATTTTCGGGCTTCTGACTACCCGTAACGACTGTCAAAGACCCACGAATAACAGCTGGGACGTGCTTTCCGAGGCACGGAGGGGTCTTGGTATGTAAAGATGGTGACCCATCCATGGACCAACCGCGGCAAGCGTAGCGTAACCTGATCGTTCGACCCGTGCGGCTGTTATTACTTAGCCACAAGCCTACCTTGTACATTTTTATAAGTACTTATTATAAAATAAAGTCAGTTTTAGTGTATGGCCACATTGTGACCACGTTGTTCTTTTAAACTACGCAACGGATTTTCACGCGGTTTTCATCATCAATTAGATATTTTTTTTCTTAAGCTTTATGGTACAGAATAATTAGCCTATAATGTTTCTACTGCTGGGACACACGCCTCCTCTCTGGGACACACGCCTCCTCTCTGGGACACACGCCTCCTGTCTGTTTTTTTTTTATTCTAGGTATTTTTTGATCTATAGTACCGTTTTGAGAACAGTAGTAATGAAATTATTTACACAAAGTAAAGCGCCTGGCTGGGTTCGAACCTACGACGAACCTAAGTCGCGGCCGTTCCCACTGGGTCACCACTGCTTTACTGGGCCACCACTGCTCACTGGACCAGGAATTTATAGGTCATTCAAATTAAACTAACATTTATAATAAAGAAATTTTAGATATTTTGACAGGTCGTGAAAACCGTGTAAAGCAGGGGCCGTCGTTAGTCGATAATTCAGTTCTGAAAACAAGTTAGGTACCTATTAGATAAAAGAAAAGCTTTGCTAAGAACCTGTTTTTGAGAATTTTATACCTAACCAGCTTTTGCCAGCAGCTTTGTCCGCGTGGAGGTCGGAAATTATCCCATGGAAACGCACTACCGGGATATAAAGTATTCTATGTGATAATCCAGGTTATAAACTATCTGTGTGCCAAATTTCATCAAAATCCGTTCAGCCGTTCTCGCGTGATTGAGTAACAAATGTCCAAACATACAAACTTTCACATTTATAATATTAGCAGGATGTATCTGTCTGTAAGATAGATCATTCACGCTCATTAACTCTATACTCAAGCTGAACTTGATCAACTAATCTTCGATTGCAAAAACTTCATTTTTATTCACATGGTAACCAGTTTATTTATTTCATTTCAAACACCAACACATTTGGCAATGACTTTGATTGATGAAATCCCACACTACATACTTAATTTGGCACACTTAACTATTGAAACAGTTCTACTGCCAAGCTCATTCAATTTTGAAAAAAGTTTGAAATATATTATATGAATTATGTAAACAAAGTAAAACCCATTTTTTTTCCACAATACACATGATTAATAGTGATGTTTTGACCTCTGAAAAAAGTAGGTGAACTACGTACACTCATGTGCTCAATAAAGCGTTATGTCACAAAATTGACTGAAAAAACCGCACCATCACGGTGAACAGCCGGTTCCTAAGCGGCGACGTCAGAAAACTTGCTTTCTCTGTTCACCAATATTTCAAACACTTCATTATTTTTATGTTTTTACATATCTCGGGACCCTAATTGCGTGACACATTATTACTCTCAATTTGAATCATTTTGAAGCATATTGCTAATCCATTGCTCCAAACAGTGTCTGCTCAACAACGTAACTCACGCAATGAATGTTGTTGAACTGTCAAAATGAAACCCATTGCTACTGATAGTGTGTTACGCAATTACCCTGCTGGTCCTTTGGAATGCGTACGAGGGGCTGAAGCCAACTCGCAGAGGCCCTTTAGGAAATTTTAATGAAATGCGGCACCAATCCTTTAAGAAGGAGTCCAGACACTTCATATTTCTGTTAAAATCCTTCTAAGTAGAATAAAATATACAATACTTACCTACTGGAAACATTAAAAAGTGCAAGGGCTGGGATTCGAACTCATGACCGGTCCTTTGCTCGATGCGTTTGCCAATTCAGTAATTTTGTCACAAAATTCATTTTATTTCTTTCAAAAATCTTGAATAAACTGGACATCAGTCAACTGATGAACAGCAAGAAACCCTTAGAGGAACAAATCTTTATCGATTATTTAGTAATCTTTTGATACTTTAACCTTTTGTCACAATGGGATTGAGCAGAACCCTCCGGCCGTTTTGAACACAGATGCATTTTTTTCCGGAAGCGTTATAAATTAAAAAATCTGTACCATCACTTATAGGACAAAATAGACGTCTGTATCTAGGTATGTATATTAAAATTTATAATATATGCGGGTTTAGATATTGCTAAGCAGCGGGTGGTATCACCTTGCAAATGAGCTATTGACAGACTAATAGATATGATTTAAAAAAGCGTCCATGGAATTATTTGCCCGCTCCTCTCTATAGATATCTACTAAGCTTTGGAATGGGCAACTAGTTTTATATTTCTGACTAACTGAAACCTTGACAATTCAAAAGTGCCTGAAAATCATTTATCCATACTAATATTATAAATTCGAAAGTAACCTGTCTGTCTGTAACCTTTTCACGTCTAAACCACTGACCGGATTTCGATAAAATTTGGCAGAGAGATAGATTGCATTCCGGGGAAGGACATAGAATAGTTTTTATCGACATACCTCGCGGGAGAAGCCGCGGGCGGAAGCTAGTTTGAAATAAGTTAGATTACAAGTTGCTTACTTATACCACATACCTACTAAATCAAAATAATAAATATTAAAATACTATAAAAATATTACTGGTATTCAGCTGCATCCGCCGCGCCGACTGGAAGCCGACCCCAACATAGTTGGGAAAAGGCTATGCAGATGATGACTAAATCAAAATAATGTCGATGAGAACGAGCGATTTTCGAGAAACAACAAAGACTGATATTTTAGAATCTCTTTTCCACGCAAAAAAAGCCAAATCTCCTTAGCCACAGCAGACTTGCAGCCTTGACTTCAAAATAATAGGTATAATATACTATGAAAGTCTACTTACTACCTTTTGTCACCAGGGATCAAATTGACGCAGACAGTTCTACTTAGCAACAATCTAGGCGTTTTTTGTTTTATTTATACTGTCCCACTGGTGGGCAAAAGCCTCTCCCAAATCATTCCAGAATTTTTTTTTTCCCGCGCCACCTCGAAGCAACCCTCGCGGTACGCGTCTAGATCGTCCCGCCACCTCTTTCTGGGTCAGCCTCGTAGACCGTAGGTACGGTCTCGGTCCAGACATTCAGACATTTTTTAAACGAAAAATACTAATTAGAAAATCCAAAACTAGAGGTCACTAATGACAAGTTTAAAATCACACAAGCTCAAAATTAACTCCTTGACACCGTTATACAAGATTAACAAACCGTTTACCCGTATGTGTGTAATTACCTACGAAACTGCTACACCATTATGCAAATATCATTTTAGTTTGTACGCTCTTCATTATTTATTATGCTTAATGATTATGGCGAGTTAAGATTATGTAGTTTTAAGTGTAATTGGTTTTCACATATGCATAACTACATACATTCATGTTACATATTATTATAAAGAAATGAGCTAAATAAAATTTGATGTCTTTGATACATCGAGGGTAGCTTTTAAAACTGCACTGATTGTTATTTAAAAATACTATCTAATAGATGTAAATGGATCCTGTTAAGGCTGGGAAAAAGCATCTATTCCTTCCACTTCCTTTTATGTAGTGATTCTTCTCGTCAATTCATAAGGAAGCCATCCAAGGCCTCCCGCAATTTTCTCCTCGGTCGCGTCTAGCTGTAAAGATTACGCTTCATTAATGGAATTGTTCTGTTGGGTTTCATTGTTTGATGGCCAGTGGTGTTTATACTGCAAACGATCAGTAACTGCCCTAATGCAGATTGAAGGTCTGTTTTCATACAAGGAAGGAACGACCAATCATCACCATCCGTGCTCCCTGCATGTAGGTTAGTTATGCGATTTAGTAGAGTAGTTCAGTCAGATTGCAGAACCCTACTCGTACCTTTGTATTGCGTATTATAATATTGATTTTTAGGGTTCCGTACCCAAAGGGTAAAAACGGGACCCTATTACTAAGACTCCACTGTCCGTCTGTCTGTCTGTCACCAGGCTGTATCTCATGAACCGTGATACCTAGACAGTTGAAATTTTCACAGATGATGTATTTCTGTTGCCGATATAACTACAAATTCTAAAAATAAAATAAAATAAATATTTAAGAGGGCTCCCGTACAACAAACGTGTTTTTTCGGCGTTTTTGCCTTGTGGTACGGAACCCTTCGTGTGCGAGTCCGACTCGCACTTGGCCGGTTTTTTATTGAGTTAGTGTCTAGATTAAGATATGGCCTTCATAATTATTATTACCTATAAGCTATAAGGCCATAAAATATTTAGAATTGTGACGATTGCGTCAGTATTTCAAAAAATGCAATATTTAAATAAATAAATAATTTTATTGAAATACCAACTTTATTTACGTTACTCTTGTATCCAACAAGAAAATATCTAAACGAATGGTGTCAAATTTAAATAAATCATAATTTCCATTTTCACTGACCTCTATCATTACATTATATAATACAGGTCAGTGGCCATTTTTAATTAGTAAACGGATGAGGAAGTAAATAATTTAAAATCGTACACTAATGTGCATAAAATATGTATAATATCGTATATCGTTTTGAAGTGAGTTTCCGCAGGTATTATGATGTGGTTTAGTCACCAAAAAGTTTATAAAATCAACGATGAATATCAATATTATTGCATCATTTTATTCGAGTAATAAAAACAATGAAATTAAACAAACTTAGCTTTGTTCAAAACTTTTATGTATTAAGTTAAAGTTATCATTACAGAAAATTATTGAAACATCTCGAATATTTCTTAAGTTAAGATAATTGGAGCACTTAACCCGTTACCCATATCAGCTGTATCTCCAAAAGTCCGAAGCCTCACCCACTAAAACCAAAAATGAAAAAATAGTCCATTTGCAACCCGAATTCGTCCTCGATAGCCTCTCTAGTAAAGTAAAAGTAGCCGGTCTGATCTCCGCTATATAAACGGATCGTTCAGAGCACAAGGCATCACACATCAGCCAGCGTTCAACCAAACTAGACATGGCCAAATACATCGTAAGTTGGAGTGCAGTGAATGTGTTGTGTCGTGTGAAGGTGCACTATGCACACCATGTGAAGTGGACTTCAGTTTCGTAAAAATCGGTGCTTTCTGGATGTGCTTTCGGATGTCTCCGAGACTTGCCATGGATTTGATCTTCATTTCTAAGTGTTCCGTACCAGTTTCGGGAAACTGGGACGCTTATTTTGTGGAGAGGCGTGTGATTCCGGCTTTAGGAGTGATAGCTTCGAAGCTACACGTTATAATTGTGGGCTGAATAATTGGTGATGAACTATTTACTGAACCAATTACTTATGCATGAGTCTTGACTATGCATTTAGCCAAAATATCGCATTAAATTTTTTACTCCACAGGTTTATGAAAAATTGGGAATCGGTATCTTAACTTAATATTTGTTGACAGGTCGCCCTCGCCCTCTTGGGTTGCGCCGTCGCCGAGCCTCCCGTGGGCTACAGTTACTCTTCTCCATCATCCCACTCATCGTCTATCTCGCTGGGCAGCCTCAGCGGCGGCGGACACTACCATTCCGTGCCCGTCGGACATTCCGAAAGCGAGGGCTACTATGTAGACCCTCATCTCCTCTACAAAATCAAGAACATCCTCTTGTCCGACGAGATCAACAACCAAGGCTCGGGCTCCGGCGGTCACGGACATGGCCACGTTTCATCTCACTACGGTGCCCCTGCCCCCGTGTACGGCGTCCCCGACCAGAGGATCGTTGGCATTGAACTCGACCACGTCCAGCAGGCCCTCCAGGTCGCTCAGTACCACCAGATTCAGGAGGCGTACGCCGGCGGTCATGGCAGCTACTATTCCGGTGGACAAGGAGGCTACTCATCCGGCGGTGGCCACTCATCCGGCGGCGGTGGCGGTGGCGGCCACTACACCACCATCGGAGTCCCCTCAGGATCCTACGGAGTCCCCTCCGACACATACGGCCACCCCCACTAAACGATCAAATTGTTAGTCATTTCATCTCATTTAATGTAAATCATGTGATCGCATCCTAGATGTTATTATGTATTATATTTTGTTGTTATAAGTTTCTGTAAATAAAAGAACAATCTATTTTGTACGAACGGCTCCTTGATTTAATGTCCAACTTTCACATCCCGAGGTACCGCAACTGGTACATCTTGGTGCTACAATCGTAAAACCTTATGCGGTTCAACAAAAAATATATTAATGCGAAACAAAAACATGTTTCGACGCCTTAAAGAGCTGTAATAGGTCCCTATCGAAAGTCGTTTTCGATAAAATCGAAAGTACCGATGTCAGTGGACGACTTTATGACATGCATGTGACGTAATTGACGTGCAATTTTATAATAAAGTGGAATTAAGTCTTTTTTTCGACATATTATTAAGTTACATACTTAGCACCTCACAAAATGAATCACTCTTGATTTCGCAACCCGCTGACCGAGATATGTGAACGTAACAACCTTAAAACCAATGAAAAATTAGAAATTACGGTTCGAAATACCAGATCGCACTTTCGAGGATTAGATATAAATTTCGAAACTGGCTTTAATGCGAGCCATCTCGTGTTGCGTCACAGCGGCCATTTTCGCGGAATTAGCGAATAATTTCGCTCGAGTTGTTAATCCGAATGCACCATGCACTTTCTCCGTTCAACCTCGGGTGTTCCGAATCTCGAGTGATTACATAATTAACGCATGAGAGGCTGCGAATGACCTGGGCGTATGCATCTATAGGATCATGTTAAGGTACATCAAATTATTCGGTTACTTATCGCCATATTGTTAATTAGCAGATTCTTAGGTTGCGAGACTCAAAAATTACGTATTTTTTTTTTAGATGTTTTGTTTTTCAGCCGCTATAATTACCATATTCATCAACATCGACCTCCATTTTGTCAATTTGTTTTATTAAGTTCTTCACTCGTTTCGTCTCATATTTTCTGTGTGATTTCACCGAAAAGTGAGTAATGACTTTTTTACGAGCGATGCGAAAATTGAGCTCCTGAATAATATTTTTTGTTCTTATCACTTTCTCCCTTCTTACAACAAGTTGTTGTAATATGGTTTCTGAAGTCAAAGGCTAATGTGACAGTACTTAATTTAAGCATTATTATTTATTAAAGCATAAAAATAAAAGTCCGTTATTCCAATAAGATTTTCTTAAAGTAATTAAATATAGAGTACTTACCTAAGTTGCTAAGCTCACAAAAGCAACAGGCCATTTTATCACATAACATAATCAGCCTATAATGTGTCCTCTGCTGGGACACGCCTCCTCTTTCTGTGTGAGAGTGGGCCATACATAATCCACCATGCAGGTCCAGTGCGAGTTGGTGGATGTCGCTTTTAGTTCTAGGACAGACCGCTTTCCTCACGATGTCTTCCTTCACCCACCGTTTGAAGAGCAGTAGCGATGAAATAATTTACACAAAGTAAAGTGCCTACTTGGGTTCGAATCCACGACCTACAAATGATAAGTTGGGCCCGTTACCACTGAGCCACCACTGCTCGCATGTTATCGCATTATCATCATTGAGTTGATATATGGTCAAGAAATCGTTATATAAAAAATTTAAAGGATGGTCCATGGTCAAAACTGTCAAAGGTTTTTGATTTCAAAGCTATTAGTTAATTAAATATCCATATCATTCTCATACATAATATCTCACATTTACTTATATGTAAAGATCACCCATCAATGGACCAACCGTGGCAAGCGTAGCTTAACTTAATCGATCGACCCGTGCGGCTGTTATTACTAATCCACAAGCCCCTCAAAAAATACATACATATATATATCATTTACTAGCGATCGAACATCTCTTCACTTCCAACTGACCAGATTACACAATACTTATAATAAAATGTGTAACAAAATCTTACAGTGTAACGTATAATATATTATAACATAAATATTAACAACAGAGTAACCGAAGACTAACGCTCCGATGCTTTAGATAGTAGTAACACTGGTTTTTGAGACTATTGTATAACAACAAACATATACTGTATAAGTTTATACTTTAATATGATATACGCGATACGCGTAATGTGTGTCAATATGGTAAATATAGCTCGGACCATGGCGTGGACTCAGGGTTTTATTGTTTAAAGTTTAGTGCCGTATTGGTTTTGTAGTGCCAAAGCCTTGGGTTATATTTAAATGTAGGGCAAACATGCGATTGGTTTTTTTTTGTGACAAACTTGTCCATTTATGGAGTTACAACATTAAACTGAATGAAGTCAGCCAAGATGGCGTGGCGTTTAAGAAGTCCTTTACTGAAGTCAGTGTAGCCTGCACAGTACTTTTTAAATTAGTAAAAAGTATAATTGCATTCTTACCAAGGGGTATCGTATTACCCAGTAACTGGGTTGTGGAAGTCAGATAGGCAGTCGCTTCATGTAAAAACTTTTTAACAAAAAAAAAAAAAACTTCCAAAAAAAACACTACAAACTGAAAAATAACTTTAATTTCGGAAGTCGGTGTCTTAGGGATCAGTATTTTAGTTTTTGCCACCGACTTCCGAAATTAAAGTTATTTTTCAGTTTGTAGTGTTTTTTTTGGAAGTCGGTTTTTTTTTTTGTTAAAAAGTTTTTATTTCTCGCTTTTTAGTGGGTCTATTTATAATTTATCTAAGTTACAATAGCCTAATGTCAACTTGCCCATCGCCTTTTTATAAAATATTCCTTTTCTCGATGCAGGGACGTTAATTGTTGAGGAGTTCTCCTTTTATTAGTTTTTAGATTAGATGATGATAATCCTGGCTGCAGCATCAGGCCAGACTTATGTCAACATTGCATTGAACATAAAATTAGTCCTGTTTAAAATGAGCCCAAACACGACTACGGTGCTGTAATTTAAAGGTTTGTACTTTTTCTGATGCTCCTGGCTTCAGCATCAGGTCTTCGGTGTTCCTCAGTAACAGTACGTTTATCCACACATCGAGCCCTTTTTAATGAGCCTAAACACGATATATGTGCTGTTAGTTGTCGAGGAGTTAGGTACTCTGCAGACTGCAGCATCAGGTCATGACTTGATGATCATGAGACCAAATGTGGCAAATGCCCTATCAAACATCAAAACAATTTACTAAAACAGTCCTTGCCCGTTCGAGTAACTTCTTACTGTTAAGGAGTTGTACCTTCCATCATCAGCCCAGCTACCTGAGATGGTGACAACCATACACAAATGTACAAGATACTTCATAAAATATGCGAAAAACAATAAGTGAGCCTATAAAATTTGAGGGTTGCCCTCGATTTCTCTAAGATCCCATCATCAGATCCTAACTTGGTGACAATGGGACCACCTCAGAACTATCTACTTTCGAACAATAAAAGAATTTTGAAAATCCGTCGATAATTGGTGGCGTATTCGATGAACAAACATACAAAAAAAAAAAAAAAAAAAAAAAAAAAAAATCATACAAACACCCGAACATAGTACCTCCTCCTTTTTGTAAAGTCGGTAAAAATACTGGTATTCAGCTGTATTCGGTTAGACTGGAAGCCGACCCCACCACAGTTGGGAGAAGGCTAGGCCAATGATGACTTGCACACAGTCGCTTCTGAAGCGAAACCTCAAAAATAATCTTTAAAACATCCTCTGATGTTTGTCACTTGACTGCAGATAATCCTCGATTTCGTCCTGTACCGATACTACCGATACGACACACTTCTTATACCTTGTAGATCACGCACAATTGTCCATTTGAAGGACTAAGTGCGGAAACCAAACCCATAACATAGAACATACGTTTTTTTTTAACTTGAGTTATGCTCATGCATTCTGCACTACCACGGGAAGGTAGTGCAGTTATGTGGGACTCTAACCCACTAAAACTCCACGGGTGTCCTCCTCTGCCGCTTATGGCGGGAACACGGGCACGCGTTAGCAATCCTTCGTGAACCCGCCGCGGCTGTCCGTCACCGGACCCTCCTCTGGGGAGTACTAATCACCGGCGCACCAGAACACATAGCACGCCGTGACCACCCCAGGGATCAAACCAGCACATGGGTGCTAGACGACACCGTATCTGGGCACCCTTGGTCCCCCTGTGACGGGTTAGGTCATTGGCCCCGCCGCCTGCCAATTTTCAGCCGCAGAGGATAGGGAGAGCGGCCAACGTCATACCAACACTCCTCTCCCGTCGCGGCCTCTAACCCTCAGCCGCGATGCCTCCCATACGACATCGCGGCCCGCCTCAGAAAGAAGAAAAAAAAAACGTTAATTCGCACCAGTTTTATGTAATCGATTAGCAACAATATATAAAAGAATAAAAAACAATCATAGCTGCATTGTTCATTGACCACGCCAATTATTGAGACAATGAACCTGAGTTATATCTTGTTTTAATAAAATAAAACAAACATGTGCTATGTAAATAAAAGAAACTCGTGGAAGCAATTGGACGTAACGAATGTTTGGCTTAATCACCACGATTCGGACACAGATGAGTGAAATATTGTGGTCAACAAGGATGCTTGGTTCTGCAAACTTATGTTTATTTGTGTATGTGACGATATTTTGGTGGATGGCCCCTCGGATTTGGTTAGTAGTAACCGCTATCTTTTAACTAGGTTGAAAAATATTTTTTTTTGGGTGGGAAATTATCAAATAACATTTTCCCGCTCTGGGCGGAGGGCGTGTCAGACTTTTACTGACTTAAACTCACCCGTGTTCCTTCAGTTGCCTGTGCTAGGGGCCACGGTATCTCTTTCGAACAACCCGCGACCCTGGCAGGCATCGGCCCTAGCGGACCCCGTCAGTTAGTGCTGACATCTCCTTGAGGCGCGCATGGAACACAACGCGTCGTCGTTCCGGGCCTGGTCCTTACCGGACGGCGAGCTGCTCTTTGAGGTTGAGAATCCTCAAGAATACTCTTCGCCCTGGCAAGAACTCTAGGCTTATGTAGCCAAACCCTTGTGTAGACAAACCCTTGTCCCCAGTATAATTTTAAATGAAAGGTTGCTACATAAGCCAGCAAGAAGCTGTTTAGCTGTTGAGATTAAGTTTGACTGAGTAGGTAACCTAGGTACAATACTTTGATGTTCCCTTTGACTAAGGATACCATGTAATCACACAATCACACTAATACTATAAAGGCGAAAGTTTGTGAGTGTGTCTGTATGTTTGTTACTTCTTCACGCACAAACGGCTGGACCAATCGGCGTCTAAGACAATCATGGCTTAAATGGTTCTAAATTGTCTGTACTATCTTCGTTTTAAAGCTTTGCACCCATCATCCAATCACCCTGTATAAAGAGGTTACTAATAACGGTAACATTTACAAAAGTGCGCAATAGAAGAATACTAGAACTTCTCAAATGAAGAGGTTAATCAACCTATTTTTATCTTGTAACTAACTAATTATGTATTCACATTATGTAAATGGAGAGACGATACTTAAACGCACATAAACATTGTTAAATACATAAACAAAGATAAGTTTACACTCATATTACATTAAGTCTCGAAATAATTTACATTGAATAGGTCACCCAAAGATGGAAGGAGAAAGTTCAACTTGAACTGAGGTTCCATTGTTTTCGAAGATCATCTGGGTGAATATCCCCACAGCAAATTTTACGCGTCCACGTTGAGAATCGAGGTGTTAAATGATAGGATGTTTCTTATTTTTTTTTATAGTGAACTACGTAACTTGGTTTAATTAGGGCCACATTTTTTTTTTATAATTGTGTATTTAAATAATCAGGAAAAAAAAAATCGCCTTGTAATTCAAGTTAGGTGGCTTGTCCCAGTTCCATTTTTTGATATAATTGCATTCACCAAAGTAACAATTTGCTATACAATAAAAAATAAACAAGTTCGTTAGTGTATGCTTATGACACATTATCTAAAAACAATTAACTGTATTAGAAAATCTAATTTAAAAGCACAGGATACTCGATCAAAGTTTGTCCAAGCAAAAATCAAAATTTTGGTGGCACATATTCAACATACTATAAAATGAAGTTTCGTGCGTGTGCGATCAATCGCGTTTTATTATTTCACATCTCTCAGTCATGCACCGGCACTTGCGTGTAACAGGTGTGTGATTAGTGCTCTGATTTTCCGCCAAAAACGTAAGTATCATCTTGGGTGGCACGGGGGACAAGAATTGTTCAATTTTTGGTGGATCGATTTGCTGTTAATTTTAAAGTGTTTTAATAGTAAGGTACACATTATAGGTAGTGATTTGGGTTACGCATAAATCAGTGATATTAAATAAATTGTAACTTAAAACCCCTATTTTTAAAGATTTTTTTTATATCTGGTTTCAATGTTGGTGGCTCAATTTTGGTGGTTTTGGTGGCGTTTTCACGACACCAAAATTGAAAACTAGCCACCAAGTTTTAAGTATATACTGTAAGTATTGTTTGTACCTATAAAGCCAGTTTTTAAGTTGCAAGTCAGTTTGATTAGCAAATAAATAAATATTATGTACCTACTTGGCAGTACCTAAGTGGTCTATTATTATAAGGACCTAGCTTCATATTTTTAGAATGTCAAAACAGACCACCGAAGAGAGGCTGCTTAAAAAGAGAATGGCAGAAAGAAGAATAATAGTAAATAATAACAATACTAATAATGCAGTCATTGCATGTAAAGCGAGGGGAGATTATGGAATCCGAGGGAATTCAACTCTCCGATTCCATAAGCCTCAGATCCCTCTCCTCATCCGAAAGCTATACTGCTGTACTCTTTCGGCATACTCAAATGGACTCAGACCAAACTCGACGCCCTGGATAGAAGAGTCCGTACACTACTGACCGCAAACCGGATGCATCACCCACGATCATCGGTGATGAGACTGTATATCCCGCGGAAGTGTGGGGGTCGAGGCTTTTTAAATGCGAAGACCCTCCACAACCGCGAGGTGTGCAGTCTCAGGGAATATTTTTTTAAAGCCGAAGTGGGTATGCACCGTGATGTGGTCGCAGTGGACAAGGGACAATCACCCCGCTCTCCATGGCTAAAGAGAACTGGCGCAAACCTGTAGTACTTTCTACTGATGACCGCAAGAAGGTATGGCAAAGCAAGGAGCTTCACGGGCGCTTCTATCGGGCTCTTCATGAGCCCGGTGTAGACTTCTTAGCGTCCGTATCCTGGCTACGTTTTGGTGACCTTTTCGGGGAAACTGAAGGTTTTGTCTGTGCAATTATGGACGAAGTTATCTTAACGAATAACTACCGGAGACATATTATGAAGGACGGGACGGTTGACGTGTGTCGGGCATGCCATTGTCCGGGTGAGTTTATCAGACATATTATATCTGGTTGTTCTCGTCTGGCTAACGGCGAGTACTTGCACAGACATAACCAAGTAGCTAGGATTATTCACCAGCAACTTGCTTTGAAATATAAACTTGTGGATTCTGAGATACCGTACTACAAGTACGTGCCCGATCCAGTTCTTGAAAATGTACTGGGATCGGTCTATCATTACTGACAGGACTATTGTTGCCAATAAACCGGATATAGTAGTGATAGACGAGATAATGATTGTCGATGTTACCATTCCATGTGACGGGAACCTCGTGAAAGCTGAGAAAGAGAAGCAAATTAAATATCTCGACTTAGCACACGAGGTTGTTGACATGTGGAATGTGAGCTCGGCTATCATTGTGCCGATTGTCGTATCGGCCAATGGACTGATGGCCGAAAGCCTCGATTAACATCTATCGAGGCTCTCGTTAGGCGGTTGGGTCAAGGGCCTGATTCAGAAGGCAGTACTCCTCGATACGGCTTGTGAGGAGGTTCCTGTCTCTGGAGCCCTAACCACCGGTAGCTTGGACCCTGCTCCCGACACCGGCAGATCGCTATTTTTTTATATTTTTAAATGTTTTTTATACTTATTTTATATTTTAGAAATATTTAAAAATACAATAAAATAAGATTATGTAAATGAATAAAGGAAATAATACATTTTATTTGACATAAAAAGGTAAGTACACAAATACAGAGTGACAATTTAAGTATGCGAATATCCTGGTCCAAAATAAATGACCAATGACCCCCGTGCTAGGCAAAACCTGTGTTACAGGGGTCAAGAAGAAAAGCAAGAATAAAGAGCAATCCCGAACAGGCTGAAATAATATTTCCCGAGATATCCACCTTCTTCTAATCCAATTTTGGTGCCACTGATTTTCAATTTTGGTGGGCACTTTCGATTTTGGTGGGCGATTTTCAATTTTGGTGGCCACATTAGACTTTGAACTAAAATATCTCAAAAAGTTATCGAGATATTCTCAGACCTCTTGAAGATCCTTCCAGCTTGGACTTTCTATTATTATACCAGGTCATTATTTTTCACGAAAACTGAAGAAAAAAATTCGCCACCAAAATTGAACAAAAAATCACTTTGTTGATATTGACCCATCGTCAGATGGGTCAATATCAACAAAGTGATTTTTTACGTAAATTACAATACTGAATTTTTGTTGGTAGTATTTAAGCTTCAGTTTAAGGGGACAGAAACTGCTATGCTGTGTAGGTATCAATTAAATATGCATTTTATAATTGCTTGCTCTGAGAGAGCTCTTTAAACCTTTTGACAGCCACACGTCAAAGAATCAAAAACGTGCCCTCGGCGTCAAAGTCTGTCATGTAGCCGAACCGTGGCGTGCTGGGCACATTTTGGTTTGCCATCTATACATGACTGTGGCGGTCAAAAGGTTAATGATTAATGAGACAATAACACCAACATTTCCGTTTTTTTTTACTACATAGTAGGACAAATAAAATTACAAAAGATACAAAGGTATAGAGCAGCTCTAAAAAAACTGAATAAAATTTAGACACTTTCAATATCGGCATACATAAAGGTTACTGGCTCGATCATGAATAGAAAAATATTGCCTATAAATTAGATGTTCTAACCTCGATGCCAAAGAATCCCAGTGGAAAGAAAAATCTTAATCATGAAGCACCATTTTTTTGTTGCCGGGTTGACTTTCGATCAGTCAATCTGTCATCGGAAGTCTAGCAAAATTCTAACCAGTAAGTTGAGCACTACTTCCTAACAAAAACAATAGGTATTTTGATCTTAATCTCGGAAAAATATACACGGAACTAAGCATTTCGCCAGCGACAACAATGCTTGAATAAAATTTAAATAATTTATGCTAATTAAATGCCCGAATTCTAATAAAATGTACGCAACGAAACGCTGCAATTACATAATGCTGTTGCATTTATATATTTACATATTTAGTGAATAGAATTAATTTTTGGTTGACGCCTATTTGGTTGCAAATATTCTTGAAATTCCTTTGCAAAGTCTGCTTATTTCATCTGTCTTCTAAAACGTTCTAGAAGAAACAGAAAATATCTTTCTTTCGAAAAGAGGACGGGAAGACCATCTTACTCTCCGGGAAGAAACACGAGGCCGGTGGCAAGCAACAATGTATATGCAGCCGATTTTGCTCAATGTTGAACCTGATAAAAACCTTGCTTACCTACAAGTAGGAATATTTTCTGTGGGTGGTCTCTTAGCTGAGACCAGTCTTATCATAATAGTTACATTTCGACCTCTTTGGGCACCACTATTTAATCGACCGACGGCGACGGTACAACACTTGCCTCCTTCTCATATTGTCATTTTACTGCTAAACTGCCAACCAACTTAGAATATCTAAACACAGCCAGAAAAACAAATGCCGGTCAGGATATACAAGAGAAAGCGATCTTAAGATTAGTGACGTAACTGAACAGATTGTAACGAATTGTAAATTTTCATCACGTGGGCAGTTTGCCCAGGTATTGTGTGGAATCGCTAATCTTATAAGTGTTCACATAATGCTACGGTAGCACTTGAGTGTTATGACCGATGCACGTCCTAAATAGTGCACAGAGTCTATTAGACATGGATGACATCAATCTACTCAGCCTAGCCTGGACAAGGCCTCTTCCAAGCAAAAGAATTGAATAATTTAACATGCTTACATAAAGATAATAATTTAAAAACTTAATCCTACTTAATTCAACACTTAATCGCCAATCTAGTCGCAGTAATCAATTTATTATCATTCGAAAATTATTCAAGAAAATGTTTTTTTTAAATTATGTAATACATTTAAGCGTCTTCCTATTCATTCGTGGCCATATAGAGATATAAAATAAAAGCTGACTTTGAGCTTTTATTTCGATGCTTAGTTTGGAATTCATTTATAGTCATCGCCGTGGGTGTTGAAAAGAGGTATTTCCTTAAATACCAATACTATTCCGCAGGTCATTCACAACAGGTGGTCTGAAAAAGAATTTCAAGAATAGCAGTAGTAAATTATTACTGCTAAATTAAAGTTGATATGCAAATGACACTCTATATCTTTGTGTTTCTGTGATAGGTAACCGATCAATCTTGCGCGGGCGCAGTCAGAATGATGTCCGCAGTGCGCAAGTGACAGGCGAACGGCGGGAGATAGTGATCTATGGTAAACTGTGATTATTATCGGTAGAGTATAATAGGCAGAAGTGAAGGTTGTTATGCAAAAGTTGGTTAGTGGTTTTGTTTCAGTTTTAAATAAGTAAATTAGTTCCCAAAGGCAGGTAATGGACAATAGAATGTGAGCGGAAGATCCTGGTTTTGGTACGATGTAAGTAAGTAGAAGTAGGGTGGACTCACGGCAAGACACATCGTGCCTAAAATGGACACATTTAAAAAAAAATTAACATATATTATATGTGTTGCAAGCACTTGCATAGTTTTTAAATACAGATCAATAAATCCCAGCATAAGCCACTACACTAAATACGAATAAATTGCATACCCCATAACTGACCCACATTAACTATGAGCGTTCAGTTTAAATCTATTCAGCTAAATCAGCGGGAAAAGTAACTGAGCATAAAAAACTGACCCACCTGACGACTCTCACTTGTACCAAGACTACGAAGAAGAGAAGTTATTACGGGCATAAAATAATAAAGTAAAGAAGGCACACTAAGAACGAGATGATGAAAAACTTGCTGATTTAATAGATTTTTTAGATTGTTGCTATACTTTAACCGCCTGTGTCATTTTGGAATTTTTTTGAAAGAAAGAAAAAGTATTAATTGGGACTCGCACATGAATAATATCAAAAACTGAACTAACCACACTCTTATAAACATAAAAAATAAAAGCAATAGAAGAAGAAGATAGACTAGATAGAGATTTAGAAATAGGTATGAGGGTAATTCTTCAGGGACAAAATTTTCGATGTCTGTGGGTATATTTCTGTAACCAACTAAAAAAACGGCATGTAATATTTTTTTTTGTACAGTTTAGCTTTATCCCTTACTGGGACAAATGATTTTTTTTTAATAATTGCTGTCTAGGTACAAAATAAAAATATTTGAAGGTCGTTCTTCTGATTCATATAGCGCGTCCGTTTGCCATTTTCCGGAACAAAATGGTCGATGTCGCATTTTCCCTTTGATACATCAATATAAATTATAATTATATCGAAAGGAAATGAATTGTCCTCTTACAAAAAAAATGTGTATTAGTTATAACTACGTTAGTCTGTTTATAAATAAGTAAAAAAGAAGTGTCCGGCGTATAATACTGATTAATGTGGCGTAAGCTGCGCTTGACCGTACTTGGTCGGGTAATAATAATGAGAGTCTGGCTTCCAGCGCGGGGGGAAGCCAGTCGTGCAACGGACGACCTAGAAGGTGGACGTGCGGCTGGTTGGCTTAGATCCGGTGTTACGAAGGAAAATACCTGATTCATCTGTGTTTGGTTCAGGTGGCATCCTGATTACAATGCCTACTTTATAAAATTTATTTTATTGTTTTAAAACTTCAATCTGTGTTTCGTGTGATGCTTTTGGGTTATAGATTCGTGTAGAAAAATGAAAATAATGAAGTCTGTATGTACGATGAGTTATGCATGATTGTAGGCAAAATCCTGATTCATCTGTGCCTGATTCGTATGGTCAAAACCCCATATGAATAATAAAATAAATTAGTTTTTCCCCTCTCCAGCACGATAGGAGCGCTTTTGTTGCGTAATTCTCCTTGTCCAATTTTTGACCGTGTACAAGTCAGTAGTTTTAATCTTATTTATTATTATTTACTTAGCTATAACCTTTTGAATAATAAAAAAAATACAGGGTATAATCTTGTTCTAAATCTGATACTTTTGATATGTCTTAGTCCTATTTAAGAATTAATAATTATTGTTTAGAATTTACATTCATAACTAACGGTGTATTTATTACTTTTTATTTCTGTTTCTGATTAATATGTAACACATTCTGATTCATCTGGGCACAAAATTAATATCTTGAAAACTACTTTATAAAAACGAGTCCCTCATTCAAATATATGTTATTTAGTATACCTATTTTCATATGAACATGTGTTACAGAGCTGAAAGTGAAATTAAATTTTGGCCATATGGATCAGTCAAAGAATCAAATTTCGAAGAACTACCCATGAATGAAAAATATTATTTAAGGTGCAAAATGAAGAGCATTGAATAGCAGCTAACTGATAGAGGTCTGTAAAGATATCTAGAGGTACCTAACTGTGATCAGTATCCGTTGGTAGTAACGATAGTGAATCTATACTTAATATTATAAATGCGAAAGTGTCTCTGTCTGTTACCTCTTCACGCTTAAATCGCTCTGAACCGATTTAGATGAAATTTGGTATAGATATAGTTTGAGTCTCGGGAAAGGACATAGGATAGTTTTTATCCCGATATTCCCACGGGATCGACACTTATGCGGGTGAAACCGCGGGGCACTGCTAATAATATAGTAATTGTAATTGTAGTGACGATGCCAACAATCTCGACTATTATCAAGCCGTATTATTAAGAGACTGAGCTTTTTCCTAAGGGAATTGGTTCCCTGATACATATTATTATTAACGTCGGGCTTCTGAGATGGATTGAGTAAAAGATCACAACACTTGCGAACAGAAACTTCTCATACAGTTGACTGCTTTGGGTCACAGCGATACAGACCATTATAAGTTTTTGTTGAGTATAATGATGTGTCATTTTGCGGTCGTTAGAGTGTGTTTACGCATCGGCTTGTTAGTTTTATCAAATTGAGTAGCAATTGAAGATGCCGTGAATTCTTCACTAGGAAAGAATGTTGGTTGGCATTATGTTTAGAGTGTAGGAGAAATTTCGGAGACGTGCTTGATCGTAATTGTGGAAACGGAGTGATGAATGACTCGTCATTTTTATTGAATTTATTCTATAAAAGTACAGCTTTTCGTATTTCTGTTTGCACGCGTGAGTGAGTTCTTATGAATACGGTAACAACTTTATTACAAATATATTTTCCTTGTACAATTTTAAGATAACTAATTAATTTGAAGACCAACAGCATTAATTTGATATCCTAGATTAATCATGGAGTTTCTTGTACATACATACATAAACATCATCTAACCTGTTCAAGATAAATTATATTGATCACTTTCAATATCTCGAGATTGTAGTGAAAGTAATATTGTCTTGTTCTATGAGAATGAGCCATGATTTGTATTTATATGACCAGTCATTAAACACACCTCTTAAACGAACCCCGTTAGGTTCGTTTAGGAGGGGTCCGTGGCTAAATAGTAACAGCCGCACAGGTCGATCGATCAGGTTAAGGCGGTTGGTCTGTGGATGGGTAACTATCTTTACATACCGTGACCCCTACGTGGCTCGGAAAGCACGTTAAGCCGTTGGTCCCGGCTGTCATTCGTGGATCTTTGTCAGTCGTTACGGGTAGTCAAAAGCCCGAAAGTCTGACAACCAGTCTTACTAAGGGGTATCGTATTACTCAGTAACTGGGTTGTGAAGGTCAGATAGGCAGACGCTCCATGTAAAATACTGGTATTCAGCTGCATCCCGTTAGACTGGAAGCCGACCCCAACATAGTTGGGAAAAGGCTAGGCAGATGATGATGACCAGTCATTTGCCGGCGCAGTTTTTTAAACTACTCTCTGTACGTAATAAGTAAATACATTATTTTATCGTGTTTTTAAGTGGAGACCGCGAATCGGCAAACGTAAGGTAGGACAGGACGCCCCTCAAGCTAGGTGGAGCGACGATCTTCGCAGGTTGGCTGGTAGCAACTGGAAGAGAGTTGCCCTAAATCGAGTTTTCAAAATCAAAATGAGTTGAATCAGCTGAATGGCGTGCAATAGGGGAGGCTTATTTCCAGCAGTGAATTGCTCTAGGCTGATGATGATGAACTGAAGCAAGGGCAATATTATATTAGTGACAATGACGTTGATTAGTAAAAGAAATAATCTTGACATGTAATAAGCTCAGAATTCTAATAAGTGGAAACACAGATAAGACAATTACATATAAGAGTAAGAAACGTGTTGTTTAGGCATGCCTCAAGGTTCAATTCTGAGCCCGTTTCACTTCTTATTCTAAAGAAATGACATGATTTCTTGTAACACTATTACTGACGACACTATCCATATTAAAAAAATGAGGTCAAAAAAATGAAAGAGGCAAATGGACTGCGTAAGGATCGCAGCAGCAGATGGCGTTCTGTACGCTCAACCTACTCACATGGGAAGAAGGCATGGGTTTACGTCAAACGACCTCAAAGTTGCCAACGATATAATTATCATTTCGATAGTATTATCTAATTAATATTCTTAAAATAATAATACATATTATTATTATTATTGGCAGCTGGATCAAGGGCTTGATTCAGAAAGCGGTACTTCTGGACACGGCCCGCATTGTTAGGAGGTTCCTCTCTCTGGAGCCCTGCTCCCGATACCGGTAGGCTACTAATCTTTATATTTTTAAATGTTTTTATATTTTTTATATTCTAATATTTAAAAATATAATTTATATGTGTTATTTAATGAAATAAAGGAGATGTGTACAAGTATATAAAAAGGAGGGGAAATAATAAAAATAAAAATTGATAGGTATTGGAAAGTAATAATCCTTTATCAAAGCTGACAAAAATGTAGTCTTGTCTCTTTAAAGACTCACAAGAATCTAATTTAGACTAATACTCAGGCTCGCTAATATACTATAATATAAACCGGACACATCCACATGCTCTCACCTATGTTTTGATCTACAATCAAGAGGCTTGCATAACACACATTCACTAATCAACTTTACTTGGCTAACAAACCACAGAATTTTGATTGGTTCCACGTAATTTCTGAATGTTGAGATGAGAGAACACATTGCTAAAATTCGTTTCGTTGTTGATGATTTATTGTGTATTAAAAATGTGGTTAAAAGGAGAACACTTATAAGTGAACAGGTAGAGTGAGAGATTCTTCCGCCATTGCAGTCACTGACTGGTTTTACTGTCTGGTCTCATCTATGATATCTTTGCATTCTTGTTTGTATGAAGATTTTCTCCTTTAACATATTGTGTGTCTACGTCTAAAATGTCATAATATTTTATCCTGTGTCTAGTTGTAATAAATTATATATGATTTTATTTCTGAAAGTAGTTTTGTACTTGAAACACTTTACACGTCAATCATATTTTTAAAACTAGATGAGGTCGGCTATTCAACTGTTTCACTCAGTCAGTCATTTAGCATAATATTATATATAAATGTAGTTATAGAGTTTGCCCATATTTCGCCTCGAGCCTCTCCTCTCCAAAACCAGTTCTATTAGTCTTCTTTGAGTATTTAAGGACCGAACTATTTGTGTCACTAGCCAAATTGACAAATATGTCAATATTTATTCTTGTTATGAATTCTTAAATTTTTCTTTTCAAGGTTAGTTCTTTAAATTAATTTTAGTATCATTATTTTTATAGATGTTCTTTAATTAAATGTCTTGTCCTTTTTGCGAATTCAGCTTATATTGACGACACTGATCGCAAATATTTCGGAATGTAAATCGACGACAGTAAATAAGACAATTTTATTACCCCTTTGCGTAATGGTTTTAAGATTTCACGACATGTATCTCCAATTTGTTATGTAAAGGTAACATTGAATGAGGGGTTTTCAGGTAATATTTTGGTATGTCGGTATCGGTGGTGGGAGAAGACCAGACTCATTATTATCTTGCCGGTTGATCTATCATCTGCCTAGCCTTTTCCCAACTATGTTGGGGTCAGCTTCCAGTCTAACCGGATGCAGCTGAATACCAGTATTTTACATGGAGCTACTGCCTATCTAGCCGCCACAACCCAGTTACTGGGTAATACGATACCCCTTAGTAAGACTGGTTGTCAAACTTTCGAGCTTCTGACTACCAGTAACGACTGTCAAAGACCAACGGCTTAACGTGCTTTCCGAGGCACGTAGGGGTCACGGTATGTAAAGATGGTCACCCATCCACAGACCAACCGCCTTAACCTGATCGATCGACCTGTGCGGCTGTTATTATTAAGCCACGGGCCCCTCTCGGTTGATCTACTTAAATAGTCAGCATCAATTTTTCACTGAATCAATTTTCTCTGTGAGTTGCGCCTGCTTTTGACTTCGATTTTTGGATATTGCTTGATGGAAGGCGATGAATGTGCCACGATATAATAAATGCCCAAAAGATGCCTGCCTACTGCCAACTCTTGTTATGTAGACCATAAATTAAGCTTCCAAAAAAACTACAGAATTACTCTTTGAAGCAAACGACTTCTTATTTTCACGTGGAAATTCTCAAAGTTACCTTCCCCTCTGAAAAAGCTGGAGGGGTATGACAAGAATTTCCAGACTAAAACTACGTGGTAGCAAACACATAAGGACTTCCAGAATCCGGAAGTAAGCACCCTCACATATTCAGCGGGATAGTCCGAAAGGGTTACCGCTGGTCCGGAACATAAAGGGCTAAGGAAGGAACACGGGTGGGTTTTAGTCAATAAGAGTCTGACACTCCCTTCCGCTCCACCCAGAGTGGGAGAAAAAAAAAAAAGCACCCTCACATAAAACGAAGTAAAAGCTGAATTCTCATAAAGGAGGAAAGTGCGTGAGATACAGAATCTAGGTCATACAGTACATTCATAGCATGCTGATCATATGCTGATATTATGCAGAGCATGTACTCCACAAATATGGCTTTGTGAGTCATTTGTGGGTAGGTATGTGTTACGTATGGTCTTCCCAAATCGAGATGTTACCTATATGTAATAGGGAAATTGTATGCTGTTTTGAATAGTGGGTTCGTAATGGTAAAAGGCTTTTACTAAAATGGTAAAATATTTGTAATTCCGGTCTACGAGTTCACTTTTGTTTTGTCTACACTCTAGGATATTGATTATGTTCAGTTTTGCATATCTATGTTATGTGACTGGTTTTAGGCATTTTTAGTATCTTAGCTATAATATGGATAGTAATTAATTAATGCAAACGTGAACAATATTCATTAAGACGATTTTAAGTAAATTAATTCAGAATAAGTTTTGTCATAGTACTTTTTGGATTACATAATTACCTACACAAAAAAAAACTTTACAAACGCTGGTCATCACAACAAAAAAAACCCCATTTATAATGTAATGTGACTTCTACAAGTCGACTTAAATGTCAAAGTAATAAATGTTTTTTTTGGGTATTTCCAAAGTTGTATTTCAATTTGAATATGTCTCGTTGCTTCGCAACTTTGCACACATAAAAATACAAACAATGGTGTTTATACGACAAAACCCATGGTGCATTTTGCCCATACATCGACATTGACCCTTAGCAGTAGTTCTGATGACCTCAATACACATCACGTCCATCTGCTTCACCTGCTTCCTTATGTACGTTACACAAGTGGACACCTGATCGCGAGAGCTGTCTTATAAGTGTGTGTGCTATCTGTTTTAACAGATTGTGAAGTATTTATGAAGCTTTTAAAGTAAAAAAATTAAGAAAGAGCAGTGAGAAAAGGTGAAAAGGACTTTCTACATTCTGTTGTCGACGATTCCGGTGATATAGCAGCATTCCGGTCAACAACGGAAAGATATTTGACCAGTGGCATAATCTATTTATGTATATCTACTAATAATCTATGCTCATAATAAAGCTAAAGAGTTTGTTTGTCTGTTTGAACGCGCCAATCTCTTAAACCACCAATCGAATTTGAAAAAATATTTTATCATTTGATAGCCTAATTCTTGAGGACGGCTATAGGCTATTCAACATCACGCTAGGAGCAGGAGAACCTTAGGAGCCGAGCAAGAAGAAATAAAGTCGGAGAGAACGCTAAGCAAAAACGAAGTAATAGCGCGAGCAGGCGATGAGATGCGACGGGGTGGGTCGGGGGAACAAGAAATTTCACGCGGACGAAGTCGCGGGCAGAAGCTAGTATTTTTCCATACACCATTTTTTTTTATCACTATCATTTGAACCGAAAGAATTCAACGGCTGGACATAGGCCTCCCCCTAGCGTCACCGGTCCCATCGACCGGTTCTGTGATTTTCGCATCCAGCGGATTCCCGCGACCTTCTGCATTAGGTCATCTTGCGGGATGCGATCGTCAACCCACCTGCTAAGCGTAGCGATTAAAGTATACCCCAGCTAATGGTGACTTATCGTTTAAAAACACTTACGTAATTAAATAATAATCAAACTTCAGTTCGCACCGCTAAATGATGCGTACACGCAACCTAGTTTCCACGTTATAGCCTTCTATGCGTTTGGCAGCACTCTTATCGAATCGCGCTCACGCATGACATGACTCATGACTACTTACGTTTTGATAGAACTCTGTTTATCTTTTCACTATGTTGATGAGCATGACTTTTGAAATCAGCTTCATTATTATTATTGTGTTAGAAGATGATAATGAGGAAACTAAAAATGAAGTGTGAATAATAATTATGTAAGTATTCAACCTTGTGAAGGCCGCAGGAACCCGTTGGATGCAAGAAGCACAGAACCGGTCAAAGTGGAGGTGCTTGGGGGAGGCCTGTGTCCAGCAGTGGACGTCTTTCGGGTGAAATGATGAGGATGATGAAGTATTCAATTCGTGTTTACTCCATTTGATTTTAAATAGAGTAAATAAAAATTAAAATTACAAAATTACGAAGGCGTCCCTCTTCGTAATTTTGTCAACAGTAAATGCCAAACAGGAAGTTAAGAGAAGATTTAAAACGTAATTATAATGTTTAATTGCGTTTATTCGCAGTATATGCTCCTCGAACTTCTAACGGAAGAGATGGCCTAACTTTGCTGGGAAATCACACGGATGTTACTTTATTTTTTAATGTAAGCAATCCAGTTAATACCTCGCAGATTGTGTAAGTATGTAGGAAATGTGATTCTGCTATGCTTGCACCGCGTGCGATCTCGGAGCAATCTGCCACTAATTACGTATCATTTTCTACTTTACAACGTAAGCGGCTAATAAACTAAGGCACTTTTTGTAGTGAAAGAAAGAAAAAGTATTTATTGCAACTCGTACAGGAAGATCACAAACTAAACTAAACACAGTAAAATAAAAATCCAAGTTACATAAAAAAAAATAACAAAAGGAAAATGCAACACAAAGTCCTATACGAGGCCAAAAGGCTCCTATCTCAGCATGACTATGCTGGACTGGAATGTTTTTAGGAAAATAAAAGGTAGAATACTTTTAGTTATTCTATGAATACATCCGCGGATCGGCAAGCGTAGTGTCTGACGCCCCCCAGCTAGATGGACAGACGAGGCTGAGACAGACTGGATGCGGAAGGCAGAGGACAGGGTGTTGTGGCACATCATGGGAGAGGCATATGTCCAGCAGTAGACGGCGGTTGGCTGAGTTGATTGATTTATTCTATGGATAGGAGATAATCCTATAGATATGTTAACAAGAAAGTTTTAAAATTTTCAACGTAAAATAATACGACGAAGATCTGAAGAGGCCGACGACAGCGTATAAAGCAGGATGCAGCAGGACTTTTGGACACAATTTATATTTCAGAACACCTCCTTCCTGTCCTGTCCTTTCTATAAAGAACAAAGAAATTGATAAAGTGGAGAAAAGCGAAGCAGAAAATTTTGGAAAATGTGTGTGTTCCCACTAAAAATAATTAGTTATATTTCATACAAAAAACTACGTTATTAATTATCATCATCATCACACCTAAAATTACATGCACATACGCTCCATTACAATATAACTTCCCTGCAACGGAATTAGACGCACGTAACGTAACGAAGGCCGTATAGAAAAGAGTTCAACGCATTCTGCACCTCATAGCTACTGTTATGGTGGACTTGTATGAACTAATGTGGGTGATAAAAAGGGCTTGCAAATCGAGTCTCTTGTATGGACTGATGAGGCTGTTATAAAGGGCTTGTTGAATCATACCACTGTATATGGAAAACTAACATAATATCGGTTTAGATCATAATACGATTAGTGACTCTGTTTGGGTGTCTTGCTTATAAATGGTAGGTTCAAACTGTTAAATAATAGCACTATCAGCCTAAAATGTTCCCATCTGCTGGAACACAGGCATCCTCTCTGTGAAGGGGCCGTTATCCACCACGTGAGCTCAGAGCTGGTTAGTGTTAACTAACAATGATCAGTAATTTATAGAACTGGCGGTTACTGATTTATAGGAAACGTATTTCATTGTCTTTCATATGTGTTTATGTAGCAGTATCTACAACGCCACATGCGAACAACGCGTCATACTGACGTCACGCAAAATCCTGCATCTCGCAAGCAGAGTTTACCGCGCAAATAGCATAGATACAACGGCTCGGACTGAATCATCGGGCAGTTGCCCGCCAGACCCAACACCCGTCTGGTCGAAGGATCCTCCTTTTTCTATGGAAGTTGAGTGAACTTTACACCCTGTTCCTCATACCTCTACAGGCTCATTTTTCAAAAGTCAGATAAGTTATATCTGAGGAATTATATTGGGGTTTGGCAGTTTTTGTGTAGAAAATATGTCAAACTGTCAGATTTATTCTTAAGAAGAGTGGTCTGACTATTGAACAATCAGCCCTTTGAAAAACAATTTGCACTTAAAGTCACTAGTTTGTTTTAAAAAGGAAATGTGTACTACTAGTACTTGCATAATGGTGTTAAAAGGCGAAGAACTACAAACGTCGTAAAGCCATGCTAATACTGCTAATGTACTTTTATGGTGCTGACTGCAAATACATACTAATAATGAGTAAGGACTTACATTATATAAATCTATCTATATCTTCTTCTATACATATAATAAATCTGTAGACGAGGCGTTTCTGTACATTGAAATTATAAAAAAAAATAGGTGGGGTGTTAAAGGATAACCAACATATGCAATTTCATCAATTTTTAGAATTTTTGTCTGTTTGTCTGTTTGGATGTGATAGATTTTTTATTGGAACAGGTTCAACGTAAAAAGTACCCAACCTATATGGTTCATTTTTATACTCGAATATAGTGTAGAACTCGGAGTAGTGATTAGTCTTTGTTTCATAGCAATCGCTTCAGTCTATCAAAAGATATAATCAATTTAAAGCATTCTATTACAACTTTTAATTGCAATAAGTGGAAACACGTAACGACATCTATTGGGACGATATAGTACTAAAGAGAACATATTGTGATCTTTAAAACATTATTACGTGTATTATTAACTCTGATACTTATGTCTGTGTTATTTAAAAAAGTAATGATAATGAATATAATCTATGAATATAAAAGAAAGTCGTGTTAGTTACACTATTTATAACTCAAGAACGGCTAAACCGATTTGGCTGAAAATTGGTGGGGAGGTAGCTTAGAACCAGGAGACGGATAGGATATTTTATATGTTATCCGGTTTTTATCCGGTTTTAGACGGACATAGTATTTAATACTTTTATTTACTTATAGGAGTAGTGTGGGAGTAGGGTAGGAATAGGGTAGGAGTTGGGTAGCAGTAGTGTAGGAGTAGGTTAGGAGTAGGGTAGAAGTAGGGTAGGAGTAGGGTAGGAGTAGGGTAGGAGTAGTGTAGGAGTAGGGTAGGAGTAGTGTAGGAGTAGGGTAGAGGTAGGGTTGGAGTAGTGTAGGAGTAGGGTAGGAGTAGGGTAGGGATGGGGTAGGGTAAGGGGTAGGACACCACGCGAACTAGAAATAATTTATATGGCAAAACAACGTTTGCCGGGTCAGCTAGTCTATACTAATAATTGTAAAGAGGTAAAGTTTGTAAGTTTGTATGTAGGAGGTAATCTCTGGAACTACTAGTCGGATTTGAAAAAATCTTTTTGTATTTTATAGCCCAATTCTTGAGGAAGGCTATAGACTATTTAACATCACGCTATGACCCTTAGCAGCCGAGCAAAAAGAAGAAAAGTTAGAAAGAACGCTAAGCAAAAACGAAGTAATAGGCGATGAGATTATGCGACGGGGTGGGTCGGAGGAACAAGAAATTTCACGCGGACGAAGTCAAAATCAGAAGCTAGTAGGTAATATTAATACACACTATGGTCCAGTGATTAGGCTAATCCAAAATTTTAAATTTACATTTTCTCATTTTATTATTGAGAACAGTGGTAACAGCTCCAACTCAGGAATTTTAATGGGTTCGAACCGAGACGGGCACTTTACTTTGTGTAAATAATTTCATCACCACTGCTCTCAAAACGAAAGGAAAACATCGTGAGGATACCGGCATGTCCTAGAACCAAAAATTTTAAGACAATATGTCACATCTACCGAACCCACACTGGGCCCGCGTGGTATATTACAGCCCACTGCTTCTCAAAGACAGGAGGCCTATGCCCCAGCAATGGGAACATTATAGGATGATTATGCATTTTATTTTTAAAGTTTTTCCTCATGAGGATTTCTTACATTAAGTTACTACAATCATAGTAGACTTTTTATGACATTGAAAATTGTAAAAGAGTTAGAAACTTTAAGCAACATTTATAAAGTACTAGCTTCCGTCAGCGAGGTATGTAGATAAAATCCTATGTCCTTCCCCGGGATACAATCTATCTCTCTGCCAAATTTTATCGAAATCCGTTCAGTGGTTTAAGCATGAAAAGGTAGCTTATAGACAGACCGACAGAGTTACTTTCGAATTTATAATATTAGTATAAATAAGGGGGTTACTTAGTCCTGTGTTGGGATGACTCATGAAATTTAAGGATCATTGGAATATTTTGTCTCCGACAAAATCAAAAAACGCCAAAAAAAAAAAACAAAACCGCCAAAAACGGCCTGGAGGTAGTTTCGGTCTATGAAGACCGATATAATAATGTGAAGAATAAAGGAAGAATTATTTCAATGAACGGTGTTACAATTAACAACAGTTACAGTACCTACCTAACTGAAAAGTGGAACAAAATAATTGCAACACATTCCGTCATATCCTTATAGCGGACCTTCTTGTTCACACATGAACCATTTTATGGTGTCACATGCAATGGTTTTTATTATCATTGCACATGCGCACTGTGATGCAACGGTGACCAGCAGTGTGCGGACTATTGTTTATAATAAATGTATTATGTACTTATATTAATACATTTTTGTTCTCTCTGACCCAGTTGTGTAATATAGGGATTGAGGGCATATCATCCTGTTTAGGATAGGCTAGAGATCGACTAGAGTAAACAAAATCAGAAAATTATATTATATTCTTCAGGAAATATGCTAGGTAGATAGTGTGTTGAAAACATAATACAAATAATTTGATACGATAGAAAAACATCATGAAGATACCTCTAAAACTTTCTTTTTACAATAAAAACCATACTAATATACATACAGTCATTCAGATTTTTTGTCAGATTATTTTTTTTTTTTTTTTTTTTTTAGCATTTATTTCAAATAGGCACATTAAAGGCACTTTTGAACGTCAAAAATTACGATAAATAAAATAGAATTGATTCTAGTCGCCCATTCGAAAGGGTAGTTTTCGTATGGAGAAGAACGGGCAAGAAACTCCACCGTTACTCTTTTAAAAAGTTTTACAATATTTTGCATACATTCATTATATAATAATAATATGTGAAGACGATGCACCTACAATAAAAATTACTATACCACAATAGGTAAAAGAATTAAAAATGAAACCATGATATATAAATTAATTAATTATCTGATAGATACATGGTGCTCACACATTTACAAACATGGTAAAAGTAAATGATTTTCATTTAAAATAATAAACAAAAAAAAAAAAATTATTTAAGTTGTCAGGGTCAATGTCAGGGTGTGAGTTAAAGAAAAATTATTACAGAATGTAATGAATGTCAAAAAATAAATAAATTATACAGTTAAATTAGCAACCAGTTTGATTTTGTCTAGCCTCTAGATTGTCCTATGGAGCAGGACCAGCATGTTTCCAAGCATTCTTATCTTGGATATAATCTTCTAATTTATAGTATGCTTGTTTACAAAGTGTACGTTTAATGTGAGTTTTAAATTTTTTTTCATTTAATTGCAATATATCACAAGGTATTTTATTGTAACATTTAACACAGTACCCCATAAAAGATGTATGTACTTTGGCTAATCTGAAAAATGGTTGATATATTTTATCTTTATTTCTAGTGTTAAAATTATGTCTATCGCTTATTTTATTAAAAAGATGTAGATTTTTTCTTACATACATAATATTTTCATAGATGAATTGGCAAGGTACCGTCATAATATTAATCCCTTTAAAAAGTTCCCTGAGAGATTCGCGGCGACGTAGATTATAAATGGCTCTGACAGCTCTCTTTTGCAAAATAAAGATGGATTCAATGTCAGCAGCTCGACCCCATAGTAAAATGCCGTATGACATAATGCTGTGAAAGTAGCTAAAATAGACTAAACGCGCGGTTTCTACATCAGTTAACTGTCTTATCTTTCGAACAGCATAAGCGGCCGAGCTAAGCCGCCCCGCAAGAGATGTTATGTGAGGTCCCCATTGCAATTTCTCGTCTAGCGTGATTCCCAGAAAAACCGTTTGATCAACAAATTCCAGTTTTTCTCCATTCAGTATGATGTCACATTCGCTACTTCTAACATTAGGTAATTTGAATCTAATGCATTTGGTTTTCTTTTCATTTAGTACCAAATTATTTACCGAAAACCAATCTTGGACCTGAAGAATAGCGTTATTCACGTCGTCAAGTTTTTGTGCCCGTCTGTCTATCTTAAAGATCAATGAGGTGTCATCTGCAAATAACACCATCTTCGGTTGATTTTGAAGTAATTGGGGTAAATCATTAATGTAAACTAAAAAGAGGAATGGACCCAATATTGAACCTTGAGGAACGCCCATTGCTATTTCAGACCCCAATGAGTTTACGCCGTTTACTTGAACTTTGAGCTTTCTATCTTTTAGGTATGACCTTAGTAAATCAAGAGCTAAGTTCCTAATCCCATAGTGATCAAGTTTCAGCAGAAGTGTCTCATGGTTGACGCAATCGAACGCCTTGGAGAGGTCGCAAAAGATTCCAATGGCATCTTGTGCTTCTTCCCAGGCGTTAAAAATGTTCTTTATTAGGGTGACACCGGCGTCAGTGGTACAACGCCCTTTGGTGAAACCGTACTGTTGTTCATGAAAGATGGAATTTTTATTAAAGTGGCGTAACATTTGGTTGAGCATCAACTTTTCAAACACCTTACTGAGAACTGGCAGAATTGATACAGGCCTATAATTGTTAGGTTCTTTACTATCACCGGATTTGAACAAAGGAACTACTTTACTGTGTTTCATGAGATCCGGAAAGACTCCTTGGTCTACACTGATGTTAAATATGAAAGCTAAATAGGGCGCAATCGTTTCGATGATAGATCTACAAACTTTTACAGACATTCCCCAGAGATCTTCTGTTGATTTAATTTTAAGATCTTTAAAAGCTTTTATAACAGCCTGGGGGTTTGTATGTTGAAACTTAAACTCCGAAGGGCATGCCTTAACATTCTTTCTAAGTAAGTTAGCAGAAAGCGCGGGTGAAGAATTTAAAGCTTCAGTAGTTTTAATGGGAATATTAGCAAAAAAGTTTTCGAATTCCTGAGCAATTTCTACATCTGAATTGATGGGGCCATGTGCAGTCTCTAAATTAAATTCAGTATTACGCTGTTTTTTCCTACCTGTTTCATTATTTATTATTTGCCAGGTAGTTTTTATTTTATCATCGGCTGATTTGATTTTATTGCTAATATAAAGAGCTTTAGCTGTTTTGCATACACTTTTGAAAGTCTTAGAATATGTTGCAACATACTGATGAAAGCTTGTGTTATTCATATGTTGCTTCAGGCCATAAAGTTCAAAAAGGTTTTCCCTGCTTTTACGAATACCTGGAGTCGCCCAATCACTAAATAAAAACTTTGTGTAAATACTTTTAGTCTTTAGTGGGAAAGTGTCATTAAATTGCGTGTTTAATAGTGAAAAGAACTCAGCGTAGCACTCATTTGGGTCACATAGATTATTAAAACTCTGAACGCATAATTTACTAGCCAAAGAATTATTTAATTTCTCTAAATTTTTACGTGTAATTGGCCTAAACCTTATTAAAAAATTTTGTAAAGGCATGTGGGAGCAAAATGTTATTGTTTGTCCACTGTGATCAGATGGCAACTTATTTACAATTTCTTTGTGTAAATAATCACAGTTACAGAAAATATTATCTATACAAGTGGCAGAGGAAGCTGTCACACGGGTGGGTTCAATAAAAACATTTGACAAATCAAATGACCTAAAAAGACTTAATAATCTGATAGTATTAGAGTTATTTTCTAATAAATTAATATTAAAATCGCCACATATTATTATTGACTTACTACTAGCAGAAAGTTTCTTTAGCACATCTTCCATTACAGAATCAAACACAGCTAGATTCTGGTAACTTGGAGGTCTGTATACGCATACTACCACATGCTTATCAAGCTCAACACAGGACAATTCAATGGTGTGTTCAACTGACAGCCCAATGATGTCTTTTCGTTCCTTGGATTTAATAGAATTTTTTACTAATATTAATGATCCGCCATGTATCATACGTGTACGGCTGAAATGGCTAACTACACAATAATTTTCATAGTTAATTGACATTACTTGATGGGCTTTTAACCAATGTTCTGTTAAACAAATGACATCAAACTTGGTATTTTCTAAAAACAATTCTATTTCCAGTAATTTAGAAGAGCAACCTTGGATATTTTGGTTAAATAATTTTAAAATATGTTGCCCTCCCTTTAGTTTTTTATTATTATTCTGAGTAATATTGCCAGAAGATACCTTTTTATTATTCTCTAATAGTAATTGGTTATTTGAAGGGGTAACTTCTGTTGTCTCACTAATTAGTTTAAAGCGTTATCCGGAGTGACCTCCACAACTACGACTGACGTATCTAGTGATATGTATGAGTTCCAGCAGGAAGAGAATACCCCATCTGACTGGTAGTGGCCTCCAATGATGTCGGTATTATAGGTGGACCCTCCTTCGTACTACATGATGATTCACAATTATTCATGACTATGTTGTTAGTATCACTAAACAACACAGACTCGTCCCTAATACTACAATTTGTTATACTAGCTATAACCCCATTAATATTATATGCTATCAACATAGCAATCATATGTCTACATTCCCAAGACAGAGATAAAGTTCTCTGAGTGAACATAAAACCACTAACAAACTTATTAGTGTCAAAAAACAATAATTTGTCACTATGATAACATGTCAGCATGTGAATAGTGTTATTCAATTTATATATATATTTATTTTCATCTTCTGATAGAATATCAGAGTAAGGTAAAGCACACAACATTATCTTACCTATGTTTAATTTTAATAAGGTGTTGACACCATTCACTATGTCCTTTCTGGTAATACCAGTACTTTTACCTAGTAGCAAAACCATTGTAGAATAATTGTCTAGGTTTGCGTTTGCAATTCTTTTAATCATTTGTTTATAACTTATGTTATGATAACTATGATTGGTAAAACTATGGCTAAGGTAATTAAATAATATTTTTCCAAAGCCTGAACCTAATTCGTCACTAAAGAAAATTGATTTATTATTCTGTGTACTAAAACAGGACTCTGCTGGAAGAGACAACACCGGTGGAGACAAGTCACTCTGAGGCTGAGGAGGTGGTGGTTGGTTGGCACAGCTGCATGTTAGATTATTAGTCAGAGACTCATAACTCTCAGCATTGCACTTCACCAATTCCAGTAGTTCCCCAGCCTCAAACAATCGCTCACTTAGTTGTTGTTGTGAAGTCTCATATTTCTCAAAAATATCCTTCAACAATTGCTCCTTGTGTAGTATATCATTATATAGGAGCTTTGTATCAATGTCATACTTTTCCCTACATTGATTTAACTCAACAGTACAACTATTTAAACTTTTAGAAAGTATAACACGTTCCTTTCTAAGGGAAATATTTAATTTTAAAAGATTTTGTTTTTTAATTGCTCTCTGTGACCGTTTAATTAGTTTTTTAATTTTAATATATTTCTTTAATTTATTGTGACTCATAACAATTGGACACAATGGTACGGTATCATCACCAGTCAAATCTATTACAGCTGGCTGACACATTGATTTTGACTTACTTCCTACAAGTTGATAAAATAAGTTATCGGTGTTAGCAACCTGTTCACTGACCTTGACAGACTCTGAGAGAGATAGGGCCTTATGGGCATCACGTAATTGCTGTTTAAGTTCTGAAATATGGTTCAAAGCCAGTTCATGGGTATCACTACACTCTTGAAACGTTGTCACTTGATGTTGTAGTTGACTATGCTGGTCGGTTAAGTCCATGTGTTGTATGTGTAGCTCAGCCAGCTCATTTTTGAGAAAGGTGTTCTTCGCGTTAATATTCTCCACTTCCACTTCGCTGTCTTCCCTTTCTTGGAGCAGTTGTTTACGTTCAGCTTCAGAAGCTTCAAGCTCCTTTAATGTAGCTTTCAGTTTTGCTTCCATCTCCTTGATTGTAGCTCTGCGGGTCATCATTTTGAATAATTGTCACTCACCTGGAATGTGTGAAATTATGCAGCTAAATGACAGTGCAAGAAAAGATGTTCTAATATGTGGATAAGTAGGAGGTAGTTGAGAGAAATAGTAAAAAGTAATTTGTTGAGAAATAGCTAAGGATTACATTTAAATTAAGTAAGTAAGTTAATTAGAATTAGATTAGAAAGTTAAACTGAAGAGAAATACTATAGAAAACACTGCTTTCCTTGTAATTAACTTTAACTTTAAACTAGATATTACAATATAACTTGACTTTTGTGAAGAGTTTGAGACACATTACAGGCTATAATTAAGTATGTATACATATTTATAATAGTAAAAGCTCGTAATGAGCTTATTTTTGTACAGTAAACTATGTAGTGTTTATTGTCTGGGCGAATGTTTTCGTCATCGATTTTGCTTCCACTAATTGTCAAGCAAAAGGAGACATAAACCGTGCCAGTGTGTGATGGACGTAGCTCAGAGACCTGAGCAGTACTTCGTGATGTTCTGTGGTCTGTAAATATGAACTACAATCACATAAATAAAACAAAATACTCCCCGGGATCGATGATATTTTGAAATCCGTCACCGTTGGTGCGTTGAGTTGACAGCCGGTTTTAAATCCTTTTTGTACGAAGTTTTCGCGACAAAAAACACTTTATAATCACTGTATATAATACTTGAAAACTAGGTTCGACTATATTAGACTAATTTAACATAATTAAAACACTTTTAATAATTTATTAAAATAATTAACCTAGAGACCGTTTTTTTTGACGACCGGCTACCAGTGTTGCCAGGTAAAAAACACAACAACAATTCTACAAGCAACATACTAAAGCACTAGTGTTTTAATTTTTTTACTCCAAACAATAGATTTTTTGCAATAAATTACCAGCGTTATATCTTCGCGCTTCTCTTTCTTTTCTATGCAGTCCGACAAAGACCGCGCTTTAGGTCATGTAGTCGTCGCCTTAGGTTAAAAACACAAATTAGTTCTTTATAAATAACCTATACTCGTATGACGTATAGTATGTCACGGATACCAAGCTCCCATGGCCCATTTCTTTGCGTAACTCCAGTGAAATCTGACGCACTTATGGTGGTCCAATTAGGGCTATTAGTTCTCATTATGGTGTACCAAGAGAATGGGTTTCTGAAATGAGAAGTAATTATGTTTGTGTGTGTCTCACGCCGTATCTCAGGAAATGGACGACGTTCACAGATTATTATGTTGAACTGTGTCTATTTGTTTATAGAAAGAACAATTAAAATATTACTAGTACTACTATTACTTTAAATGAGGTTTTGGTAGGTTTGGTTATGTAGAATGCACTCAAATAAGGTAGTAGGATTTATTCCGGCGGTTTGATCCCCTGAACGTCCCCTCCACCCCCCCCCCCCCCTCCTCGATCGTATCTAAGCGAAGATGCATAATTAAAAGTAATAATTACAGCGCCTAGTTAAGATCTAGGAAAGGAATATAACACCTTACTTAGTTCTGCTACCGACAATCTTTGTGCTAATAATGGTGCAAGTACTGTGAAATTAACAATTTTATACATGCTGTTGTTTTTACTTACGGAGATGTAATTTCTTCAAGTGCATGTCAGCTTGCTTGCTATTTTTAATTGGTATGCAAAAGTAGACACGGTTAAGAGATTTCCAAAACGTCAATCAACCTGTCTAGCCTTTTCCCAACTATGTTGGGTTCGGCTTCCAGTCTAACCGAATGCAGCTGAATACCAGTATTATACAAGGAGCGACTGCCTATCTGACCTCCACAACCCACTTACTGGGTAATACGGTACCTCTGGGTAAGACTAACCTACGAACGTCGATCGGTCCGTGCGGCTGTTATTATTATCCAAGAGCCCCATGATTTCCAAAATGTATAGATGACTAGCTGCGCCCCGCGGTTTTACCCGAATAAGTGTCGATCCCGTGGGAATATCGGGATAAAAACTATCCTATGTTCTTTCCCGGGACTCAAACCATCTCAAAACCAAAGATGTTTCATTTTCGGCCATAAGATGTACAATTATCGAAAAAGAGGAAAAAGTACCACGAATTGAGGAGAAATATTCTTTCTTGCATTTAAGCCTGATTTGTTGTGCGCAAAGAGTAATAGTTTTTCAAGTTATTGCCATATTCTATGCAACATGGCGTCATCGTTTGCATTGACTGCTTTCGTTCTAAAATCATATCACATGAAATCATAATATCAGGTAAACGTTAAATATGAAAGGTATGTGTTCCTGTACTATTAATAATAATAAATATTCTCATAAACATCTTTTCCGACTAATAATAAGCAAGTGTGACGATTTCATCGTTAAATAAATATTTAATCTTTTTTTAACGAAATATTCAAAATGGCATTTTGTTTTTTGAGTGTCACGTCAGTGTCAGTGAGTCAGTCTCGTTAGTCTCGACTTTCGTTGCTTTTGGTGTTCTTTCACGTTTTCTCATTTATTTTTTATTTCCTACGACTTTGGCTTTGTATAACGGTTTTTTAATAAACATAAATTTCTAGGTTAAGTAAACGTCATTTCTACAACCTGTCATAGCTGTCATGTAACTCACGACAAACTTCAAACATTTTTAATTTTTATTGAGTGCATAAATAACATTTGATATTACTAAAAACATGTTACTTTATTCTATTCAGGGATTAATTTCCCAGCTTTTCTAAAAGGTACATGTTATGGCCTGAGTCCCATACAAAAATGAAACGTCTCCTTTCTAAAAATAAAGACGTAAATTTAAAATTATTAACTGTCTGAAGAAAATTATCGACACATTATCGACATGGAACACTTACAACCCTATTCAAATTATTGTTCAATATTATATGTCCTGAGTCCCATACAAAAAAATTAAACATCTGCTTTCATCTCAATCGGTTCAGCGGTTTAAGCTTGAAGAGGTAGTAGACAGACACATTTTCGCATTTATAATATTATAGTATGGATAAAAAATGCATCAGGCCCACCTTTCTTCAGAAACTTGTCCCTCGTTTGCTTAGTTTTGAAAGTAATAATTTTAAGTACTATTATAAAAAAACTATGCAAACAATATTGTTAGACACAAACCCGACATTACCATACCCTATGACCAAACAAACAGTGAAATCGAATTACCTAAGATCAGTCTTGAAAACAAGGCAATTGCTATTGCACGTACATAATATATTGTACCTACATGTAAATGTGTATATTATGTATGATGGTATCACACTGATTGATCGAGCGAAAGGAATATGACCAGCGGTCGAATGTAGATAAACTTGTTTAGACGCTTCCATTTTAAGCAATTGCTAGTTTTGCAATAAGATTTTGAAAATGTTAGTGTGATTTTTAAGATACCTGATTTATGTGATGCGCTTCGCTTTCTGTTTTGAAAGTTTTGCCAAATTATTGTATCGTTTACTTGATTATTAGTCCTTTAAAATCAAGATAAATATACAACTTTACTTTAACCAAATCAAAAAATAACAAAATTAAATCCTAACTTAACTAAAACTATACAGAAACTAAAAAATAGGGTCAAAAATTCATCCGTATAGCTGTCGATTACCACTTTGTATGGCGAAGCTTAGCCTCTGGCCAAGGTAAAAGCTAGCCCTTGGGTCACGGGAAGTGTCAACCAGCCGTTTCGAAATTTCTTTAAAAAGACCATGAGCACTCGGACCCCACCGGCCCGAGTGGTTATCGTTTACTGGGGTTTATTTCAATCCCAGTGTGATGAAGAAAGACTGGTACGTACTCGAAATGTCGGACATTGTTGCCATCGTGGGCAAAACCTGGATGAGGCTGGCACAGGATAACTGGAGGGGATTAGTACAAGAAGAGTGAGGCCGCCCCAGCAGTGTGTGAAGTCGGTCTATGAATGATGAGATAACGAGACCTATCTATGTATACTTGTTCGTGCGTTTGTGTACTTTATTTATTGTTTCATACACCACGTTTAGTACAAATCAGTGATAATTATCCTTATTTCTAGCGATAACACGGAAATGCTTTCCTAGCTGCCGCTTCTCCAAATTTCAATCGTTTTTAGAAGAAAGGAAGATAAGGGACTACTTCGTTGGTCTAGTGGTCGCAAGCGCTAATGTGAGCATGAGGCACTGGGTTCGATACTGGGGGTATTCCTCGAAACGCACCAAAAGTATTCCTAAAAGAAACAAAATAAAAAATATGATAATTTTATTCCTCGAATTGCATCACCGATGAAACCTAGAGAAGAAGCTTTCAAAACTGGTGCGTTTCGAGGAATACCCCTGATCCTGGGGTCGGGCAAAGTGTTATTGGGGTTTTCCATCTGGAATTTCGCAGTAGCAGCCCGGAGTATGGATTTCTTCCCAGTTGATGGCAATAGGCTCGCCTCCTGTTACATTGGACTTATACATAACTGACGAAAATTGGGAGTGTAGGTACACCTCTGGCTAACCTTTCGGTGAATACAGCGCAATGTTATGAAGATAAGGAAGTCCTTCGCCCTGGGTGGAGCGGAAGGGAGTGTCAGACACTTACTGACTAAAACCCACCCGTGTTCCTTCCTTAGCCCTTTATGTTCCGGGCCAGCTGTATGAGTGAACTTTACACCCTGTTTCTCATACCTCTATAGGTCCCCCAAAATCCATGCATACACAAACCACCGCTACCCATTCTCTTAAAAAGAAAGTGTATCAAATGTCATGGGCAAATGTTAAAAGGTTTACAGCAGGTCGATTCTGTAAAAATCTCACCGTGAAAACTTAGGTGAAGTGAGTTTGTTTTTGCTAGGAATTGACACTATTAACAGCTCACTCCACGCTCACCTAAATTTTCACGGTGAGATTTTTACAGAATAGCACCGCAGCACCCAATTAATATCTACTGGTTATAGTTTATGTCTTTATAGTAGCTGTAAGTAATCCACCATCTGATGGGCAACCGTGATAGCCCCGGGCTATGGTCGCCATACGTTGAAGACACCTGTTGGCATAGATAACATTTTCATTTGAAATGTGTTAGGTAATCAAGGTTGAAATAATTTAAATTAACAATACATCATTTATATAGAATTAATCTTGAACTTTGAAGGGAGTGTCAGACTCTTACTGACTAAAACCCACCCGTGTTCCTTCCTTAGCCCTTTATGTTCCGGGCCAGCGGTAACCGTTTCGGACAATCCCGCTGACCCGGCAGGCAGATAAGGAAGTCCTTAGGTGTAAACCTAACCTTTCGGTGAATACTGGTGTGATGTTATGAAGATAAAGAAGTTCTTAAGTGTTAGGAAACATTCACATGTGTGAAAAACAATAAACAATCAAAATTATATCTAGTTTTATAGTTTGTTTACTAAGGTAATATACATGAAGCGAATGAGAATGTAAATAGCCTAGCACTTACCAACTTTCACCTGGCTAATAAAATGGCCGTCAAAACTTACATACACACATAGATAAGGTTTTAGTGCAAAGTGCCACAAACGAAGGTGTTCTCAACCATTGACCGAACCATTTACCTTCACTTTCCTTTACACTCTTAGCTTCACCGGTCAACTACACGTAAAAGAGTATCTACTATGTAGCAAAAGATATAGGTAATCTCTCAAAAAAAACTGTCGAATTAAGATGAGCTAAGTACTTTATAACCAATTAATCGACCTTATCAGCTAGTTACAAGGCACGACTCTGATAGTCTACTTCCACATAATCAGTTAGATAATTCTGCTTAACTTATACAGTTGATAATTCCATGTAGAATTAGTGTATTTCTTTCGGATTTTCAGGCCTTATTATTATAGTGAAATCACCATTATTATTAACTAGCTGACCCGACACGTGGCGCTATCTATTATCATAATAACGTTATTCTTGTTTTCCTCGGGAACAGCACTTTTTTTCGAGATGAAAGGTAGCCTATGTCCGTTTCTGTACACCTGACAACGTATATGCAAAATTTTAGGATGATCGGTTCAGTGGTTTAAGCATGAAAAGGTAACAAGCAAACAAACTTACTTTCGCATTTATAATATTAGTTACGATATCCTCCCGACTGAATTTCGGTTTCGACGATCAATCTCAAAGGTGAGTTAGCGAAGTACGCAGGAGATAATGATAGTGCCCAGTATATTGCAAAAACAACTGCACTCCCTGGTCCTTTACTCTCATAGTCCAAAGAGGTAGCAATCCGACTTGACCGAGGAGAGATCAGGCGCAGAACCAACAGCTTCACGTGCTTACCGAGGCACGGAGGTGTCACATACTAACTTCGAAACTCCTGGCTGCTACTGAGATACCTATTCCTGATAGAAAAACCCAATATCACTTTGACTAACCTGGGAAACGAACCCAGGACCCCACAATGAGCAGTCACGCTTGCGACCAGGAAGCCAACGGGGCAGTTTAAACCAAGTAACTAAGCCATAAAAATAAACATACATATACTCGTAGGTACAAGTGCATAAGTACAAAGTGCCACAAAACATGGTGTTCTCAAGCATTGACCGGTGGCCGGTAGGTACCTTCACTTTCGTTTTATGTAAGTAAGTGAGTAAGCGGCCGCATCCGCACATTGTGCTCTGAACTTGTTCTGTGTTTCGGTTAGATGTTGCGAAATGGTTTTAAGGATGGCTAGTTATGGTATAAACTGGTGGGGCTACTTATTCAGGCTATATATTCCGCGGTAGCTTTGTGAATGAGTGTCCGGCTACGTACTATCGAACTCAGAAAGAGGAAGCTTATACAAGTTTAAAACGGTTATGCGATACGTTGAACGCTCGATCAAACATACATTCGATATTTTGAACACTCGATGTATTGAGTGTACGATATATTGAATGTTCGATTTATTAACCATTCGATATTATGAACGTTCGAGTATTTAGACTTTCGATTTGTAGTGGTCGATCAATTGATATTCGATCATTTGGCTTTCGATTTGGCATAGTACACCCGAATGTACAGAGGCGGACTGGCATTTTCTACCAGTCAGCCTTTAGGTCTTTTGCACCTTTTCTCAACTATATTGGGGTGGGCTACCAGTCTAACCGCATGCAGCTAAATACCAGTATTTTACGAGAAGCTACTGCCTATCTGACCTCCACAACCCTGTTACTGGGTAATACGAATTTTACCCATGCAAATAAATATAGTAGAGTAGTGGTGGCCCAGTGGTAACGACCGCGACTTACGAGATATAGGTCGTAGGTTCGAACCCTGACAGGCGCTTTACTTTGTGTAAATTATTTCATCACCACTGCTCTCAAAACGGTGAAGGAAAACGTCGTGAGGAAACCAGCATGTCCTAGAACCAAAAATTCGAAGACATGTGACATCTACCAACCCGCACTGGGCCCGCGTGGTGGATTACGGCCCACTTCCTCTCACAGAGAGAAGGCCTGTGTCCTGTGTCAGTGGGAATGTTATAGGCTGATTATGTATGTTATGTAAATAAATATGCAATATAAAAGTTCAAGAGTGTAAAACTATAAAACCATTTATAATAAATCGACACTGCACGGTCAATTTATAACTGTTTAGCACTTTATAAAGATCAGCTCGTCATATTTGACTTGAAGTACATTAGCTTGCTCTTTGTCTTCGGCAATTAGGTTGAGTGAAGGGGAATGAATTCTGGTTATCCATTCAGCGTGAATTTGAATTCGGTAGGAAAAGTTGAAATCGTTGTCATATTAATCTTTACTTGTTGAAGTGAAAACTTTTTGAGATAGGAAAAAACCATTGAATTCGCGCCACTGTTACCGTAAGCGACACCGCGCGTGTTTTGTTTAAAAGACGATTAAAAAAATACCCGCTTGCCGCTTCTTTTTTTTTTGGCTGTCCTCGGGATGTAGGTACTCGGTTTTAATGGTCCGATATGTCAGTGAGTGATGGCAAAGTATTCTGTTTGTGTTTTGTTTTCACGTTTGTCGGCACTCCCGGAGTGCCACTGTTTTTTTTTTCATAACATTAAACAATTACAGCTTTAATGACTGGTCATAATATATATCTTTTTATGCCTTTAATATAAGACTTTAAACCTGAATCGATTAAGGAAAACCTATATTATCCTTCCCGGTTGACTCAAGGCTAACATTGTACAATGACGATAACGTAAATTGGATTAGATCCTCGAGTTGACGGTAGAGGACGTTATTTGAATCGATGTATCGCGATGCTTTTTTTTAATAGCAAAAGACAGTCACCGGCCCATCAGGCATCCTTCCGGTCAGTCGGGCATTTGTCCGATTTTGCCTATATGGCCAATCCGGGACTGCACATAAGTAAGGTGCTGGGAATCGAACCGAAAACAACTCCTTGCGTGCCGCGCGTGTCAGCGCGTCATCGGCAAGCTGAGGCGCGGCGCGGCGACGACACGGCTCGGCCCGATGACCACTCGTTTCCACGGACTCCACCGACGGACGAAACTCCTCTCATAAGCTGACTTATTGTTTGTTCGGAAGTTGTATTTGTTAACAAGACGGTATTAAACCATTGCCTAAAATACAGTCGACTCATTTATTGCTCCCCGCGCTAACATAAGGTATTTTCGAAATCACCTCGCTTGGCATCAGGATTAAAATAAAATAAATTAAGTACAATAAGTATAGCTGTTATCAGGTTAAGTCTAGTTCTATATAGGTTTTCTCTTATCGCGTCTTCGTGTATGTAAGAAAGTAACTCTCACGAAGACGCTTTTCAAGATTCATATTCGCGTTCCGGTCTATGAATAATGAAATAATTAAATTATTATCATTCTAAACTAATATTTATCTTCTGTCCTTTTCGTAATGAAATAGAAAGAAAAAGATGCACTGAACTTAAATTTAGTTTAGTTTGTGAACAACAGAATCGGCGCCATTGTCTTTCTATGTTACTCCAGAAAACATTCCCTTATGATGTCTTCATAACCTCTACAACATCAATCAATAAATCTATTGTTATCAACGAATGATCAATCAAACAACTCAAGCTATCAATCATAAAAGAACAAAACAAATTAATGACAGTATTATTCAACAAATATTTATTAAATAATTAAAATAACAATGGCATTATGCGTGTCACTTTGATATAACACGCATCGGTTGAAGAGGTCAAAATATTATAAATAATGATGAATATTTTATTAGGCATCTATTTATGGTGATCGCCGCCGGCAGGCTATGGTCATCACTTTTATTCAATATGTCTATGATGATTTAATAATGAATAGTTATTAAGTCAAGTCAAAACAACTCTATTGAGAGTAGATTCGAATATTTTTCTATAGCTGATTAAACACCTATTTATTCATTCATCATCATCATCATTTCATCCCAAAGACGTCCACTGCTGGACACAGGCCTCCCCCAAGCACCTCCTCTTCGACCGGTTCTGTGCTTCTCGCATCCAACGGGTTCCTGCGGCCTTTACAAGATCGTCGATCCACCTTGTGGGAGGCCTTCGAACGCTACGTCTTCCGGTACGCGGCCGCCACCAGAACCTTTCGGCCCCATCGGCCATCTGGTCCGCGAGCAATATGCTCTGCCCATTGCTACTAAGTTTGGCAATTTATTAATTGAAGGCTCTAATTTGATTTCGGACTTTCATCGTGGTAACATATAGTCTGATGAAGGATTTCAGCCCTTTACTCCATTAAAAGCTGAAAAACATTGGTCGTACAGACGCCAGCACATCAAGCTACTACAATCTGTCAAATTTCTTCAATAGATTTTCAACTTTATCACTAAAGCATAAGGTTCAATGTTGATTGGGAAAATTTGACAGTTTCGGGTAGCTTGATGTGCTGTTGTCTGTACAATCGACCGCACGTCCATGGCCACCATTCGGACACTGTTTAGATGGAGCAAGTTTTATTGTTGCATTAACTTTTGGCATGCCATCTTCGGCCATTAAATCGTACTGTATAAATCAGGCTTAACAAAAGAAAAATCACTTCCAAAAGGTATCGATTACCATCAATTTCAGCACTACAACGTTCATTCACCTTCAATATTTTCTTCTTATCTTTCCACCTTAACCTCTCTCTCGATAATCACCAAATAAAACACTCTCCATGATATCCCAGAGACAGCTCTACGTAGAGTCGTACTTCAGCTAGAGTCGCGTCGATAACGTCCCCGCTCTAGCATATAAATCTATTTGAAATACTCCGACGTAGAGCGATTGAGGTAAAATGGTTACAGTGTGTAATTTGTAGGTAGAGCTCTTGTGTTATGTGGGATTATGTACATGCGAAGGCTTCACTATGTGTTCAGATATATTTTTAAAAGGCAGAATTTGACTTCACTGAAAATACTAGTCAATTGGTAAAAATAATTAAAATAATAAAACTAAAGGTCATGGTACATTATACCGGCAGCGGCACCGCAACTGCACAGCTGCAGTACAGCGTAGCGCGTTGCCTCCAATGTAGGCTACGGCTAGCCGCCAGTGCCCTAACTACGCGTCGTCCGCGAGGTGCAAGCTCGCAGTGCGCGCGCTGGCCGCGAAGTGCAAGCTTGCTGTCACTGCGAACACCATTTTTATATGGAATTTGTGATTTCAAGCACGCCGAGGACTTGCACGTTTTCATAAGCACGCGGGCTGCCAGTCGAGGTGTATGGTAGCAGCAAGCGTGCTGACTGCCCGCCGTTGGCTTTTCATATTGACATTATGAAATATATTATACGACACGCGATTTAATGCTCTAATTTGAATGACAAGTTAATTGGTAAAAGGTTGGAGCGGTGCCGGTATAGTGTACCATGACCTTTATGCTGAAGATAAAGGTGTTTGACAGTTTAAATATAATAATGCCAGCTTTTTATTGTCTTTTGGTTTGGTTTAGTTTTGGTTTGGTTTTGGTTGGTTTTTCGATGTTTTTCGTTCACTGATGTCAGTAATTTCTAAAATAAACTTAGAAAGTACACGGGAATTGAGGCCTTAACTACTAGGCCAAAAGGGTAAAAGTCAAAAGTAAAAGTAATCTGAAATATCAAGTAGGCATGGAACCTGAAGGCCAATTCCCGTAATTAAAAACGGGTCGCAACCTCATCTTAGCGACAATCAATCAATTAGAGATATTTTTGACAGATTGAGACTGAGATCAGACTGCTGAACGCCCTTAAAATTACGAGAATTGCCTGTCTGATTGTAATTGATCAATCAAAATCAAAATATTTTGTTTCACATAAACCTACATGGGCACTTATGAAACGTCAGAAGCTAGGTGCACGATTCCAATTGGTCGTTTCCTATGGAGAAGAGCCGACAAGAAACTTCACGGTTACTCTTTTTAAAAATAATTGGCTTTTTACAATGTTTTCAAATTACAGTAGGTATGGGAGGACAACGTAGGCCCGTCAACAAGTACCAGGGACTTGATAAAATAAAAAATTGTCTACAGATCTAAAGTCTACAAGGCCTACAAAGTCCTCACATGTACAAAATAAGAAGTTATCAAAAGGATAAATAAAAAATAAAAAACTGGCCAAGTGCGAGTCGGACTCGCACACGAAGGGTTCCGTACCACAAGGCAAAAACACCGATAAAAACACGTTTGTTGTAGGTATGGGAGCCCCCCACAAATATTTATTTTATTTTAATATTATTATTTATTATTAAAGTAAAAATACAACTAAGTATTTTATGAATATTTCATGTGCCTAGGTACCTGTTGCCATTATTAATATCGAGCAAAAAAGGAGCCCCCCATATATATTTATTTTATTTTGTTTTTAGTATTTGTTGAGATACAGCCTGGTGACAGACAGACGGACGGACGGACAGACAGCGAAGTCTTAGTAGGTAATAGGGTTCCGTTTTCGACGGAACCCTAAAAACCTACTAAAACCAAGTGATATGATTGCCATTACAACCACTAATCATCATGACATCTATAATATCAGAAAAGGTACAATAGTAGGTGCGTGGCCATTCTATTTGCAAAATCATCTACTACTTGAAATGTCTTATGTGCTTGTACAATCACCAGCACCCATGACCTCCAAACGAGTACATAGCAACGGTACTTGTTGGTTGACATACGGTCAGATTTCCCCGTAAAAACTTTTAATAATTCTGTACTGAGATATGAATATTTAACCTAAGTAGGTAAACATTTTGTCCAAATAATTATCATGCCACTGCCATTAAAAACATTTATCTTATTTAATAACTTAGTCTGTGCTGATTATTCAAATCTAACATAGATAATATGTCATATTTGACTAACTAATAAAAAGATTAAACTTAACAAACCTACCGTCTTTTTAACACTTACAACTGACTTAAGTAACTCTCAAATAAAACTCTACAAAATCTAATTTGTGATATCCTGAGACAGTCTATGTAGAGCCGATAGCGGCCCGCTCTACCCCGCATAAATCTGCCTAATCATTTGAAATACTCTACCGTAGAGCGGCGTTTAATACGCCACAATGTAGCGCCAGACAGACATAAGACTCTATGTCTGATGAGGGTTGAAGAATTGATTTGTTCTTGTAGAGATCTTACTTGGTACTACTAGGAAAAATACTAAAGCAAATATTCTATATTTTTACAAAAAAAATATGTTGAATTTTGCAAATCGGCTTATAAATAACGGAGTTCTGAGGTAACAAAAATAAAAAAGTAAATATTCAACCGAATTGAGAACCTTCTACTTTTATTTAAAGTCGGTTAAAAAAAAGAAAATCTGTTAGTTTCCAATTGGACAATAGGATCGCCGCTTGTTTGGGAGAATACCGTTCATTTTTACATAGTTGTACAAAATTGTGCATGTATTCAAAGGCCTGGAAAAGTCAGTAAAACGAAACAAAGAAACTAAATCAGAATTTTTAATTACTGGCTGACCCGACAGACGTCCTGTTTTTAATTCAAAAGACACGTGGCGCCATCTATCATCAGAATAACGTTATTGTTGTTTTCCTCGGGAAAAGCACTTTTTTTCGGGATGAAAGGTACCCTATGTCCGTTTCTGTACACCTGACAACGTATATGCAAAATTTCAGGATGATCGGTTCAGTGGTTTAGGCGTGAAAGGTAACAAACAAACTTACTTTCGCATCACACTAATATTATAAAGGCGAAAGTTTGTGAGTGTGTGTGTGTTTATATGTTTGTTACTTCTTCACAGTCAAACGGCTGAACCAATTTTGATAAATTTTTGTATTAAGGTAGCTGACACCCTGGATTAACATAATATAGGCTACTTGTTTAACCCGATATTCCCACGGGATCGACATTTACGCAGGTGAAACCGCGGGGCGCAGCTAGTTTATAATATTAGTTATATATTATAATTAACCTGTCCCACTGGTATGAAAAGACCTCCGATCCTTTCCTTCCATCGGCCTCAGTCCTGCACTTCTTCTTGCAAAAGAAGATATCCAGGTCATCAATTCAGAAATAAAAAGTTAATAAACTTTTCAATGTACAGAAAAAAGTTCGCAAATATAATAACAGCAGTACTCAAAACTCATCATATAATAAAAGCTTAAGGATATGCACAGCTAACTCTAATTAGCAATAATATTTAAAACAACGTTCCGAAACGCTAAGCGAAATTTATGCCAAGACAATATTAGAGCAGAGAAATGAGAGAAAATGCAATAACAATAAATAGCAATAAATAAAAGGATTCAGTTGTTGCTTGTATTGTATGATACTAATCCTGCGGGACGGGAAGGGGTGGAGGCGATGTTGTGCCGACAAATATTTTTTGGGGAAAAGTTTTGGGGGTTGCAAAAACTATAGCATAATCAGCCTATAACGTTCCCACTGCTGGGACACATGCCTCCTCTCTGTAAGAGGGAGTGGGCCATAATAGATTATACCAACCCGCACTGGGCCCGCGTGGTACAGTGCAGGTTGGTAAAAATATATGACTATAATTTTTATTTGAAGAAAGAGGTGCATGCAAGGTAGAGGACTTGAGATGAGATAATGATTATGGCACTGATAATTTATCTGCTAATATTATTAGTAAATAAATCAGTTTGTTAGTGGTGTAAAATAGGAAGGACATGGGTCAATTTAATAAGTAAGAAAACATAATTAGCCTATAAAGTTACCTCTGCTGGGACAAAGGTCTTCTCTCTACGAAAGGTAGTGGGCTGTAATCCACCGCGCGAGCCCAATGCGGGTTGGTAGATGTCACATGTCTTCAAATTTTTGGTTCTAGGATATATTCAACATAGGAGCTATTGATTAAACTTTATTCGATGATAGTACTAACTTTTGTTTAGTTATCTCAATTCTTGATATTATGTACTAAACAGAGTCCGGTCTCGATTGTCGAAAACTCGGAGTAAAACCGGCAATACAATTATTTTACTAACGCTAGTTATACCAATGCTTCTAACAACTCCAAAATCATGTGCCTACCTAAATAACCCAAAAAAATCTTCGTGACCATCTTACACCCCAAATTTTTCTCCACATAACAGCGACTCCACCGCTCTCATCTCCGCAGAACTAATCCAAGGCAGCGTCGACTGTTACGGCGATTACTTTAATTGGCTCAATCTCCATTCAAAACCACCTCGCGGCCTGAGGGGGGGCGGAGTCCGGGGGGCACGGGGAGGAGGCGGCTAGATTTATGGCAAAAGGGTAAGGCTCATGATCCCTGTTTATGAAGGAAGATGGCGAAAAATTGTGGATGCGATAGTTTTGTGGGTTTGAGTTCGGGTTGCAAGTGTTTGCTGGTGAGGGGTGGGTTGGTAGAAGCGTTGTTGGGATTTGTAGTCTATTAAGATTGGTTTAGAGTTCAAAATGTTTTATGAACACTTTCTAAGGCATGCTTTGCAGACTAGTTCTTCATCTTCTGCCTGCTATAGGGCATGTACATAGTGCCCTTCTAGTTTTATCTATTGGAAAATGGAAAGTTGATACTATAACTGCTGTAGTTCTGGCGTGTATGGCCAAAACATTCAAAATCTAGTCGCAATCTCATCTCAGCAACAACCAATGTCAAAAACTTGTCAAAAATTTAGGGAACCAGAAGTTTTTTTTTTTAGAAAGATTGAGGCCTAGATGAGCCGGGTCAGCGGGATTGTCTGAAAGGATTACCGCTGGCCCGGAACATAAAGGGCTAAGGAAGGAACATGGGTGGGTTTTAGTCAGTAAGAGTCTTTTTTTTTTTTTTTTTTTTGACACTCCCTTCAAAGTTCAAGATTAATTCTATATAAATGATGTATCAATTTGATAGTTTAAATTATTTCAACCTTGATTACCTAACACATTTCAAATGAAAATGTTATCTATGCCAACAGGTGTCTTCAACGTATGGCGACCATAGCCCGGGACTATCACGGTTGCCCATCAGATGATGGATTACTTACACCTACTTTAAAGACATAAACTATAACCAGTAGATATTAATTGGGTGCTGCGGTGCTATTCTGTAAAAATCTCACCGTGAAAATTTAGGTGAAGTGAGCGTGGAGTGAGCTGTCAATAGTGTCAATTCCTAGCAAAAACAAACTCACTTCACCTAAGTTTTCACGGTGAGATTTTTACAGAATCGACCTGCTGTAAACCTTTTAACATTTGCCCATGACATTTGATACACTTTCTTTTTAAGAGGATGGGTAGCGGTGGTTTGTGTATGCATGGATTTTGGGGGACCTTTAGAGGTATGAGAAACAGGGTGTAAAGTTCACTCCTAAAGTATGAGTGAACTTTAAGAGTGAAGAGTATGAGTCATACTCTATAGAAAAGGGAGGATCCACCAACCAGACGGGTGTTGGATCTGGCGGGCAACTGCCCAATGATTCATGTCCGGCCGTTGTATCTATGCTATAGTTGCGCGGTAAACTCTGCTTGCGCGATGCAGGATTTGCTTGACGTATTATGACGCGTTGTTCGCAATATGTGGCGTTGTAGATAGCGCTACAGATCTATTGATCAGCAGAGGATGTTATAGGCTTAATATAAAGATGTAGCAGTGGTGGCCCAGCAGCAACAGCCCTGTCTTGATTTCCAACCCAGACAGGCGTTTTATTTTGTGTAAATAATTTTTATCACCACTGCTCTCAAAACGGTGAAGGAACACATCGTGTGGAGACCCGCATAATTATCTTAGAACCAAAAATTCGAAGACATATGACATATTCTACCAACCTGCAGTGGTCCCTTTCGAAGAGTGGAGGCCTGTGTCCCAGCAGTGGGAACATTATAGGCTGATTATGGTAATGATGATGACACATAATATAGGAGCAACAAGAATAATGTACCCTGGCTTTTGTAATAATAACTTAACTTTATTTAAAAGAGTGTCCATGGAGTTTCGTTCCCGTTCATCCCCATAGAGACCTACGTTGCTACTAGGTTCATTTTCCTCAATCATTAGTCAGAAAATTGAAGCTACATAGTTGTCCGTTCCAAAATAATATAAAAATAAAACTAATTAATAATAATCGACCGTTATTGTAACCGTTATTGTTAGTAATGGTTAACGTAGGTATATTATCATATTGAATGAAAAAGGTCTTCCCTATTATTTTCCTACTTGATACCGAGACACACTTAAGTATGGGCCAGCCCATTTTAAAAGTATCAAGTTGAAACCTTTACCTTCGCTGTATATACCGCAATGCATTTTGATGTTTTGTCCATATAATAATACTCTAAAAGACTACCTTAAGTTGAGCCTAGCTAACACTTTATAAGACTACATTAAGTTTAGCCTAACTAACACTTTATAAGATTACCATAAGTTGAGCCTGGCTAACACTCTAAAAGACTACCTTAAGTTGAGCCTAGCTAACACTTTATAAGACTACGTTAAGTGGAGCCTAGCTAACACTCTAAAAGACTACCTTAAGTAGAGCCTAGCTAACACTTTATAAGACTACCATAAGTTGAGCCTGGCTAACACTCTAAAAGACTACCTTATGTTGAGCCTAGCTAACACTTTATAAGACTACATTAAGTTGAGCCTAGCTAACACTTTATAAGACTACGTTAAGTGGAGCCTAGCTAACACTCTAAAAGACTACCTTAAGTAGAGCCTAGCTAACACTTTATAAGACTACCATAAGTTGAGCCTGGCTAACACTCTAAAAGACTACCTTAAGTTGAGCCTAGCTAACACTTTATAAGACTACCATAAGTTGAGCCTAGCTAACACTTTATAAGACTACCTTAAGTTGAGCCTAGCTAACACTTTATAAGACTACCATACGTTGAGCCTAGTTAACACTTTATAAGACTACCATAAGTTGAGCCTAGCTAACACTTTATAAGACTACCATAAGTTGAGCCTAGCTAACACTCTAAAAGACTACCTTAAGTTGAGCCTAGCTAACACTTTATAAGACTACCATAAGTTGAGCCTAGCTAACACTCTAAAAGACCACCTTAAGTTGAGCCTAGCTAACACTTTATAAATACACTTTATGTTGAGCCTAACTAACACTTTATAAGACTACCTTATGTTGAGTGACATATTTTCACAAAAGAAAAGCGGAAATACGGAATACAGAACAGGACAATGTTTACATGTCCACCTTCATCCCTAATACCAGCTAACTAAAAAATACCGCATAAAAAGCGCAAAAAACTAGGGTAACCAGCCATAAATAAACGATGATACAGGTGGCACAGCATCCTTATTATTTAAGATGTGTGTACGCGTCTGTCCGTCGGGCCGGTGGCCGATATATCAACATTAGTACGTCCCCCGTCTGGTCCGTGAGAGGGACATGTCGGAGCATGTTGGCTGCTGGAAGTGGCTGGCTGAAAATTTGCTTAAAAATACATTAAAAAAAAACGTTAAACCCGATTACTTATAATAATTTTGTGGGTGAAACAGTTGAGAAAGCAGGTCTTTGATGGAACCACGAAAAAAATGGCACTGAGTTCCAAAACATTTCAGTTTTGTTTACAGGTGATAGTTAGATACTATTAAATATTAGTGCAATATTATTGGTCCTAAAAAGAAGCTTTGATATTCCGATTATAACGGGATTGAAACTAGGTAGGTACATTTTCTGCCATTTTACTTATTCCTTCCATCAGGTAGTATTTGTCTATAGCCATTGTTGAAATTACAGACACTTCATTTTTTTTTCTTTTCCAAAGTTGTCATAAATGTCGAAAATGCATCTCTTGTGTGTTGTAAACGTCTAAATGCGTTGATGACTGCTTTTCACCAAGAAGGCTGTGCACGTCAGGCTATAAAACCCTGCAACATAAAAACTTCCTCAATTCGTTTAATTCTGTCGACTGAACATTCCAGTTTTTTTCCCCTCTCCATTTTATATACTTGTACATATTATTATAATATTATATTTAGACTGTTAGCTTTTTAAATTATGTAAACACTTTAAATACATTTTGTTCTGAAAATACTTAGAAGTCTGTCACATCTAGTAGTTCCCATACATCACTATCCTTGTAGTGACCCATGGGACGTCAAAAATGAAGATTTAGTCCCCCACCGCGTCATACGTTACCAACTAATGAAAACACGGCTGTGGCCTGATGAAGCTGTCACTTCAGCAGCTCAGCTGTAAAGGTGGTAGGGGATAGAAGGGTGAGCAGTAATCCAAGGTATTGAAGGACAAAGTGCTGTTCAAAAATAACAATGACGGGAATAAAATGTTGGACAGAAAATGTAAGTAAATATATGTCACCTGAAGAGGAAGCCGGCTCATCTTGTTTGGATCTTCTTTTCTTCTTCTTGCATTTTGATAGTAGCTTCTGTCATTTAATTTTAACAAAAACTTAATTCTGTTTGTTAACGTTTTTTTTAACCCCCGACAAAAACAGACGGTGTTAAAAGTTTAACGTGTGTATCTGTGTGTCTGTCGGTGCTACCGTAGCTCCCAAACGGCTAAACCGATTTTGATTTTTTATTTAAGTTAGTCTACTCTGCCCCACTTCTAAGCTGTGACAACACAAAATCTCACGAAAAACACCCTGTATTATCGAATAAAGAATGGTTCTTTATTCGATAATACTTTATCTATTAATTGAGTTTGTAGCGGTATCTACAACGCCATAATTATGCGAACAACGCGTCATACTGACGTCACGCAAAATCCTGCATCTCGCAAGCAAAATTTACCGCGCAACTAGCATAGATACAATGGCCCGACATGAACCATCGGGCAGTCGCCCGCCAGACACAACACTCTTCTGGTCGGAGGATCTTCCCTTTTCTATAAAGTATGAGTGAACTTTACACCTTGTTCCTCATACCTCTAAAAGTTGACCATATTCATAGCGATACATAACGCAAACGTCAGACGGAAAGCAAGATGTGAGCTTAGATAGTAAAGGTTTTGGTAAGCAATAAAATTACAAGTTAACTAACAACTCGTAAAAGTCAACCGAAGGAACCGATTTCTAAACTCAACTGTCACTGCGCAGCAACACATTAATACGGTATTAAAACTAACAAGTAATATCGGCTTGACAAGCAGTATTGACGTGTTGGTAAAACTACGGATGTGATTATGATTCTGAGGAAAAGATACTGTACACTCACGAGCACTAATATGTCAACCGTTGGCAACTTTCGATTGCGATTTTTTCACGAAATAACGAATGCAACATTGAAATACGACAGTTTACATAAACCTATGGGTTCTAAAATACTATGTTCCTAATAATATAAAATTTTATTCAAAACTAAAGGAGAAAATCGCCTTTGAATAAAGCCAAGTGTATACATACTTATGCTCGTGACTGTACACCAAACCGCGCATCATTGTCAACGAAACCAATATAACATGACCTCTTATTTTATTGAAACTCCGTACTACTCTAGTCTGGTCAAGGTTAAAGTGTTCCCGCCTAATCTGCATTCGCAATTTCTTTGCCAAAAATGTACCTAAAGAAATATGAGTTTATGGAAAAATAACTTTAAATCCTACATAATTATAAAGTTCAGATTACGCTACAACTTCAAACATTTTTATAACCTTTTTAATAGTGCTAGTCACTCTGAAATCAACTTAATTACCATTAAAATAAAGTTGATATACATAATAATCAGCGACACATACATAATCAGCCTTTAATGTTCCCACTACTGGGACACGGGCCTCCTTTCGTTGAGAAGGATTGAGCCGTAATCCACCACGCGGGCCCAGGGTGGGTTGCCGGATGTCACACATATCCTAGAGTTGTTGGTGCTAGTAGGACATTCCGGCTTCCTCACGTTTTCCTTCACCGTTTTGAGAGCAGTGGTGATGGAATTAAATAGTGCCTGCCTGGGTTTGAACTCACGACTTACAATAAGCGTAACTCGAATGTCGAGGCCGATACCACTGAGCCAAACATTGTTCCATACCATGGCCAATGATTAATCAAATAAAAAAAAATAATAAAAAAAAACATCAACAACAACATGATTACTTAATCTTTTTTTTTTTTATTAATCAAGATTTTATTTATTGATTAAAATATTTATTCCTCAATGTTCATGATTGCACCTACCACTATTTGTCTCTGCATCACCCAAAGGTTGACTGGTAGAAAATTCCTATGGCATTAATTCCGCCTCTGTACCTACATTTATGTGCTTGAAGTATTAAATAAATAATCCACACCCTTATTCATTTAAGTATGATCTCCGACTATGACTAGGTATCTCTTTGGCTCATCACTTGCTGACCTTCCTAGATACTCAAATATCTTACCAACATTATCTTACCTCAGCCAGATATTTTCTTATATTTTCAAATCTTAAACTCCTGACCACCTTAGGCAAGATTATTTCCCATAAATCTGGCCATCATAGCATGGTGAATGATAAATATCTTGCTCCGATGTAGTGATCGCTCCGATATTTCAGTCTACTGTAAGATTCCTGCCCCTTGAAAATTATCGAGAGCTTAACTCTTGGAGGATGTCAGGGGTAAGATGCTCTAGTTTAGCTTTTTTGAGATTTTTTTAACTACTGTAGTATGTCCTACAATTGCCTGTTGGTAGGTATGCCTCTCGACTGTCTTAAAAAAAACTGTTAATTATATTAGAATTTTTCGTCATTTTACAATTACGTGCTAAGCGCTATTAAGGAGGCCATTTTGAAAAATTACTCTGTATATGCAATTTTTAAGTGATAATGTTTAACTTTTTTAACACGATGCATGGTGGTCGATGGCAGAATTTACTTGCAATACAGGGAAAGCTTCTTACAGGATGAATCATCAACAATCAACATAATTTTTAGTCTTCACGTAACTTGCCAGGAGTCGTTAGATGCGTTTTTCCTTTCTTTAAGTTTCTTCTAAACAGACATGTTCCAATATAAATTATGGCAATAACCTTAGAATATTGACAAGCAATCTTTTTGTTGCAGTAAGTGTACAAAGCTCCCACTACGCCAAAACCTTGCCAAGTTACGTAATTGTACTGCACTGAACCAAACTCTGTAAAACTCTCAAAAACTGACTGTACAAAAACATTGTATTTCTTTCTTCTTTCGTCACACACACCCTAAATAACATGTACATTTTTTTAAACCAATATTAAATTTAAGAAATGACTTCTGACATTACGGATGTGGCTGTGGCTTGAAAAAAATGATACTTAAAGTAATATAATGTAACAGAAGAACCGCCTACTCTAAATCAACGTTACAACAAATTACAAACAGCACCCACCATATAATATTACGAAACAGAGCACTCTCCAGTCCGTCTCAGCAGCAACTAGCCAATCTCGTTCATAGATATAATTTATTTGTGCGCATCACGAGAGGTTTCGCTCTTATGTAGGTTACACACCACTCCATATTTCCTTCTGACGTCGATATTTATATAGATATTATTGATGGTGTATCAGTTTGGTTAGGTAACAGAACATTAGGTGTGGAAGAACTAGGAATGCGTGTAACTAAAGGCTTATAACCTCCAGTTTATGGAAGACGATTCAACGTCATCATTTCATTTTTTCTTACAGACCTCATTTTCTTCTTCTTAGCGTGTCAATGGCAATCTAAATTGAGTCGGCCTAGAATTTGGATACGAGTTAAGGTACCTTAAGTAGCGGTCATCAGTTCCTTTAACCTATCCCTTCACATTTACTAATTTACATACATAACTAAATACATACCGTATGGTGGGACTCTGGTGATCTGCTATACAGGTGTTTTTAGTGCAGACACCGCTCTCACAAACTCATGTCTCGAAATTTTAAAGCTTGTTCTAATAATACTATGATAAATATGATGTCATTGTTTTTTGAACATAAAATCAATTATTTGTAACGTGCAAACAACAGGACACGCTGAACACGATATTAAGTGTCCCTTCGTTTGTGGAAGTGCACCACATTTACACTCCGATCGGAGTCATCTGTGGATCTCCCCCTGCGCATGTTTTTCATGCATGGACCAACCTGGGTCTCATTTCATCTTCTAATATAAATGGTGGTTAGACACCGGCAATAATGTTGCCGAAGAATAAATAAATGTGTGACGAAGAAAGATATGAAAAAGAAATAAATATAACTGTGTGTGACGAGAAGGCAACGACACTCATTTTATTTCTTTAGAGCATATTTCTGGAATTTAAGTTCTTTACCTGTTTTCTCATGAATTCAAAAATACCCGCAAATTATCATTATTGTTTAAATCTTGGAATTGACTAGGTACCTGCTCGTGTGTGCACCTGTCCTTGGGTTTGTATTTTAATTTGGACCAACCCAAGGGGATCCAAGTTTAGAACAGGGATGGATGTCCAGGACCATCCATCAAATGTGACCCTCATCCACTTCAAATACCCACGGGTAAAGACGACCAACTTCACCTCACTTTGACGATTGACAAAACATAAATTAATTAAATTATTAATTAAATGACAAGACCTAATAAATCTAAAACTTTGCGGTTATAAATAAAAGTTGGGCAACACGTCCGGGAATCGAATCAGGGCCTGTCCGTTCGCCTCTCACCTCGGAGGGAGAGTGAGTGATTAGGGAAGGCCCGCGGGGGCCTTTCGTCAGGGCACACAGGGATGCAGCACTGAGGTCGGGGTTTATTACCTTTTAAAGGGCTAAAGTTTATTTTAGAAAGATTTTGGGTAGGTGTTAGGAGGTGGGGGATATTTTTTAAGTTTAAATGAAAATGGACTGTCACGTAAAGTCACTCACTCAACATAGTAACATGAAAATAAATTTACTATTTTATGGGAAAAGCTTTCCTGATAGTGTTTGATAGTGTCCGATTTTATCATATAATTACTTTTCTTGCCCTCTATACCATTTAAATATTAGGTACCTATCTCTAACAAAATGAAAAGTTCCCAAATTAAATAGGTACCTACTCCTCATGATCACTTCTGCAAACACTCCTGAATTTCAGCGTATCAGCCTTAGCATACTTCAAAACCCCCATAAAATAAATAATAAAGCCACCATAACCTTAAAAGTGTCTGGCGAGCGACAATAAATCGCTGGCGTGATGTCGTTAATTATAAAAGTAAGACAAGCCTGGGTGGGTCAAAAAACTAATGGCGGCTATCCGTCACTAGGTGTCGCTAATGTCGCCCTTATTGAAATTATGTGCTGTACTTTGTGGAGGTACAAGAAAATGTTGCTACTGCAGCCTGGAAACATATTTTTCTTTTATTAAAGTTTTTCTTTATTTCTTTTTTCTTTAAACTCCTTAAATCTATCTTCTCAGGTTGCCCTAATGCGATAGTTAAGTTCCCATATTATCCTAATCTTAACTAATATTATAAATGCGAAAGAAAGTTTGTTTGTTACCTTTTCACGCTTAAACCACTGAACCGATCATCCTGAAATTTTGCATATACGTTGTCAGGTGTACAGAAACGGACATAACCTTTCATCCCGAAAAAAGTGCTGTTCTCGAGGAAAATAACAATAACGTTATTATCATAATAGATGGCGCCACGTGTCTTTCTGAAACAGCGGGGCACTGCTAGTTTATTAAAAAACCTACACAACTTGATATTTTTAAAATTGTGAATTCTTTCAACTAAGCAGTTACTTTGATAGGTAGGTAGTACTTTTCGTGTTAATTTATTTCTTTATTAAAATACCTAATGCAAAATGTCAGGTGATGGAGGGTGAGATTCGATTCACTAATGTTTATTCTAAAAGTAACTATCTGATAAAAGTGTAATAATCCTTATTCAAGTTTCAATTTTTAAGCAATCAATCACTAAAGGGAATCAGTATTTAGAAGGTTCCACTTTACATCTAGCTTGTCAATTATACCTAATTAAGGTTCTTTGTTAGTAGGTAGTTTTGTCTTTGTTAATAAACTTATCTCACTACTTTTGTCAAGAAACATTGATTGAATAACATAAATAAATTGTTATTGAATAACATAATATCATGGAAGATTATTGAGGTAAGAACTTTGGTCTTTATGCGAGTGATAAGAAAAAACAGTCTAGTCTTTATTTTACCACCAAAAAATCCCAAAGCTTATCCGAACGACCTTTCCATTAAAAACATCCAGGTATACAATAAACAAACTAAATCAAATCAGAAACACTTTTACCGTGCGCTTGCGCACTAACACGGCAGCGCCATCTATCAATCACCGCGGAACATTACACGTTTACTCGTTGCGCACACTCTTTGATAGATGGCAGCACTTGTTGATAGATTTATCGCACTGTTGACGGTTTTATATTGCGTTTGATGCCTTGTAATAACATTATACGAAGTTTTTTCCCGTGGGCCGTGAGTCATGGGGTGTTTCCTTTTTAATTTATAATGTATGGATGTATTTGTGCAGGTGAGATGGATGGGCTTTCGGAATGCTCTAGATTTGAGTTTATCGTCTGATGAGATTTAGGAAGATTTATTGAGAGAATAAATAAGATTGCTTTCTAGGTGTTCTGTTATGAGGATTTGCTAGATTCCCAGAATTCGCAGACTACACATGCAGTTTGGGGTTACACGATTTTACATGGTCCTAACGTGGTATAGGTATTTATAGCTTAAAAGTGAAGGGCCAAAAACGAAACACAATATCACGACGTATGTAATCCCTGAGGGACGCAGGGATGTACCCATAGTACCTACACACACATTTCGCCTGCTATATTTTAGGTCCCATTGCATGTAATAGGCGAACCTATTGCCATTTACCGGGAACAAATCTAAATTCTGGACTAATACTGAGAAATTTCTAATGGAACAACCAACTAACACTTTGCCCCACCTGGATATCGAACCCACGCTTACGCAGGACCTCAAGCTCAGTAGCGCTTGCGACCACTAGACCAAAAAAGAGAGTAAATTAACTACCCGCTTTTATTTCACTGTAAAATGTTACTTACCCAAGGTTTCAAAATCTACAGCAACAATAAAATTCGAGTTTTAAAGTGTTTAAACCTTCACTCTGAGAAAATGTTGCACTTTTAATAATTAGTAAAATGTTGCGTAACTTCGCTACTATTCATACTGCTCGCCGCCTATTTGTCGAGTAGTTAATATTACAATTAAACATGGAGGTACGAAAAGCGTACAAGACCAGGAGGAGGCAAGTATTACATAATATAACATATTTAAGTCCCAGAGGGGCCCGTGGCTAAATAATAACAGCCGCACAGGTCGATCGATCAGGTCGGATCGGATCGCGGTTGGTCTGTGGATGGGTGACCATCTTTACATACCGAGACCCCTCCGTGCCTCGGAAAGCACGTTAAGCCGTTGGTCCCGGCTGTCATTCGTGGATCTTTGACAGTCGTTACGGGTAGTCAGAAGCCCGAAAGTCTGACAACCAGTCTTACCAAGGGGTATCGTATTACCCAGTAACTGGGTTGTGGAGGTCAGATAGGCAGTCGCTCCATGTAAAATACTGGCATTCAGCTGCAGCCGGTTAGACTGAAAGCCGTCCCCAACATAGTTGAGAAAAGGCAGGCAGATGATGGTGAACATAATTATTTAAGTCCCACAGGGGGCGAGCCACAAGCCAGCCAGGCAGAAATCCAGACTCCGGGCTGCTACTGAGATAGGTATTCCAGCTGGAAAATCCAATAACACTTTGCCCCACCCGGGAATCGGACCCAGGACCTCATGCTCAACACAGTAGAGCTAGCATAGGCAAGTATTGAACAACCATAACTGCGGTGCTATTCTGTAAAAAATCTCACCGTGATAACTTAGGGGAAGTGAGCAAAGTGAGCTGTCATTCCACCTGATGCTAGGGATTGACAGCTCACTTTAAGCTCACTTCACATTACTGAACTTGGAGTGAGAAAAGATACTCAATCATCTTTACCTAACCTGCACTCTAAAGTGCATAACACACTATCAGTCTCAATTTGAATAATTTTGAAGGATTTTGCTAATCCATTGCTTCGTATGCTCGAAAAATGTGTCTGCTCAACAATGCAACACTATAAAGCTTCCCTTTACTGGGTACGCCTTTCATTGACTTGAATGTGCCCTGGCGGCTGAGAGTACCTATGTCATGCCCACTCAAATGTCTCGCTGATGGTGGCGCTTGTGTTGCATCATTTAGCTCCCTTTAAAATGGTTGAGCTGAATGGTGCTAATACATGCGTCATGTTCGTGAACGGGCGCCGTCAGTAGGGACTGGTCATTTCTTTGCTGCCATGGCTTATTTTAATTGAATTTAATATTTGAATTGTTTTTTTTTCTCGTCTTTTCATTACGGACGCTTTTAACGCTCTGCATCGTTCTCACATGCATAATTTTTAACATGAATGATGTTAACAAGACTTTCTAACCATAATATTATTTTGATTTAAAAGAGTGTTCATGGAGTTTCTTGCCCGTTCTTCTCCATAGGTACCTACGCTTTGGAATGGGCAACTAGCTTCATCTTTCTGACTGACCGACCCCTTGACAATTCAAAAGTGGAACGCATTGCTACTGATTGAGTGTTACGCAATTTCCCGGCAGGTGGGGACAAACCAAGGTGTAGACCTACACCTTTTTGCCTAACCCTTCTGGAAAACAGGCGTGAAGTTATGTTATGTTTGTGTTGAAACATGTCTGTATCTTGGCACAACAGAAATAATTACAAAAACAAAAACGCAAAATTACAGACGCCAGCACATCAACCTACCCAAAACTGTCAAATTTTCCCAATCAATTTTGAACCTTATGCTTTAGCGATAAAGTTGAAAATGTATAAAAGAAATTTGACAGATTGTAGTAGGTTGATGTGCTGGCGTCTGTACAACATAGGTTAGGTACTTACAACAATAATTTCAGAGTAACTTATTAAACTTACCATCAACTTAGTGGGCAATACCGATTGCCCACTTTGTTTTTTTTGCCCACAACACTTTCACACACCATAATCCACTGACATACCTACTATAGATGACCGGGACTAACTGCTCAACGTGCTTTACGGTACGGAGGGGTCCTGGGTATGTAAAGATGGTCACCCATCCACGGACCGCCCGCGGCAAGCGTAGCTTAACCTGATCGATCGAACCGTGCTGCTGTAATTACTTAGCTACGTGCCCCTCTCTTTCACAATACACTGGATTTACCATTATTTTTTTCTCTCTACAATAACAATAGCTATATACAACATTATGCATAATATAAGCGAAACCCGAAACACGTGTCTAGTATTTTTATGTAAAGAATCTATGTACAAAATTTCAAAACTGTATCATGAAAAATCACAAAGTTATAAGGTTGTTAAGTTACCAGTCTGTTTGTCCGTACAAAAACATGCTCACCCGCGCCTCGCCGTCTGGCGCTCATTGATAATAGTACCTAGGTACCTAACCGTTCGGCGCGGAGATTGGATAACCTACTTATTGTCGCTCGGTGTCCAACTTTTAACCATTTTTGGAACAAAATATAACATGGGGTAAAAATTATTGGAATCGATTCAGTTACTTATTCTGAACAAACTATATTCAGGTTTCGCTTATACTAAAAATAACGTTGTTATAGGTAACCAACACAATCCAACATCTTACCCCTTACCAGCCGACCCCACATTATCCGCATAAAACTCGCGACCGTCCGCGACCATCACGCCGTCTCGCGACCACGACCAAATTGTTCTCGCATTAGATTTATCGTTCGCCAACGAAACAGCAACAAAGGCACTCTCTCATCTCACGACAGCTTTATGATCCTAACAGTTTTTGCTAACAGCTACCTACGACGCCCCACGATATTTATAGCTTAAGTTTTATTAATTAGCCATTTGTGAGACGTTGAGGCATGGTAAGGATTTTGGGTATTGATTTGTGGCGGCAAGTCACGGTATTACTTTAATTTAGAGTTTTGGTATGGTCAGGAAAGAAACGCGAGGATCGTGTGTGTAAATCAAGGTCGGTTTTGTCGTAAAGTGTGTTTTTTTTGCTGTCGGTTGGTGTTTTTGTGATTGCCTGATGAACTTGTGACGGCAATTTGCAGGTAAGCGGCAGTTATAAACAAATGAGTTTTTTGTCAGGTACAGTATAGTGCTGTTTCGAATTATCTCTATGTTTGCTCAAGAAGCCGACAGGAAGAGGCCTTGATCCTGATTCTCAGAAGAGATACTGTTCATAAGGCCTAATACGTAACGATTCTATAGATAGACAGCAAATACTTGGCACATATAACACCAGTTTGAATGCAAGGCAACCCTCTGACATGCAGAATACTTGTTCACATGCAAACAACCCATCACACACCAAACAAAACAAAACTTCGAATTTCAAAACAAACGCCGAAAACATCCGAGTTCACCCGAAAAACGCCGAGCGTCGATCTAACCGTCCCGCTGCTGCCAAAGATTTGACGTCAATGGTAGCGAATCGTAAATTACCATTATCTACAGACGCACCGTGCTAGTATTTATTATTTATGGGTCGGTTTGACTCGCCTGCGGCCCGATCGGGGGCGTTTTTCCCCATCGCGAGCGCAGGGTTGAGTTTAGGAGGTGTGTGTAATGTTCCGTAGTTAAAATGCTGTCATTACCGCACTTTTTGTTTTGTTAAGGATTTGGTTAAGATGTTATTTATAAGGGTCATAGTAAATTATGATACCTACCTTTAAATGTTTTTTTTTTTCATAGACTCGCTGGGTCAGTTGGTCAACATTTTTTTACTGAAATATTTTTCATATTTCTAAATATTCCGTTGAAATGAGCAGTCAAAATCATTAACTTATTTTTCAATTTCTTACATAAACCTTTAAAAGATACAGGTTTTGTAAAAAACTAAGCTCCTTCCGAATTCCATGCACTAAATAAAAAATAAAAACATAATCTCAGATTATATTTCACAGAAAAATGATACCGCAAGTCTCCGAACAAACGGCGCTTACGTCGCGAATCAAATAAATTACAAAGATATATTATTATTAAAATTTGGGCACCAACTTCGTCGCATTAACTTCGGGTAGTATCGGGACTGGGGCACACTGGGCGCGGAATAGCTACAGACGAGAAAACTAACAGTCGAGTGTTTTAATGAGGTAGGTACCTACTGCAATTGTTTGATAAATATGGTAGTTACTTAGGTACCTAGGTAGTCTTTTTTGTAGAGATCTCTTTCGTCTATTAACATTTTGATATTTAGAATGGGCTTAAAGCACTAGGAAGTGGTAAAGTTTTGTGGAAATGTAATTTTGTGCTGATTCTCAGCCTAATTTTACGATACGAGCGGCTTATCCCACCTTCGGTGCAATTGTTTTGTTCGAATTTCCGAAATTTTCTTTCATACAAACCTTGTCCTGGCAATACCGAACACAACAAAAAAAAATATCCAATTTGGTGCAGTCATGCGGAAGTTATGCACTTACAGACATTTCGGCGACTTTGTTTTATACTATGTAAAGATAACGTTTGATTTTAATTTTTGAAAGAAAAGGTCTCCTGTTCAAGTCTAATTAAACAAAGTTTTAAAAACAACGCATACAACAACATCACGCCTAATCCCCGAAGGATTAGGCTGAGTTGTAACTGTAGTACCTACACCCACAAAAACCCAGTCCTCTGGTAAGTTCTAGTCTTGCTTTGGAATTTTGAAACTTCTGGCTTAAAGAATTTAAAGCTTTCTAATTACTCTAATAAAAATAGTGAGTGTTTTTAGTTTTTTTTTTTAAACCGTTGCCCCACACTAGGAATTTCATTTTTTTTTTTAGTGTCAAAGTTGCACAAGCAATGCTCCCATTGTGCCACTGTCCTCATATTATAGGCCACGGCTTGTGACATCTACAGAAATTAACGAGTTACCGTTTGAGACGTGCGATGTGAGGACCCGATAAGGACCCTTCCGTGGTTCCGGCACGGCGCCGATACGGCTCCGACACGGCAACGACCCGATACCGGCGCGGAAGCCGGTAAATCTTGCCGATCGGCTATTTAGGTATTAAGCTCATCAGTTACAGAAGATCGTTCAAGGAAATTGTTGTGTCAAGGTGTTTTTGCTAATGGGGTGAATCGGTAAACTGGTGTTTCGATTTTGGGATGATTAATTCGAAATGACCTATAACTGAACTAGTAGCTACCTACTTACCCGCATAACATAATCCTAGCCTATAATGTTCCCACTGCTGGGACACAGGCCTCGTCTCGTCGAGAGGGAGTGGGCTGTAATCCACCACACGGGCCCAGTGCGGGCAAGTAGGTACCTAGATGTCACATGTCTTCGAATTTTTGGTTCTAGGACATGCCGGTTTCGTCACGATGTTTACGCGCTTGTCTGGGTTCGAACCCACGACCTACAACTTGTAGGTAAGTCGGGACCGTCACCACTGGGCCACCACTGCTCATACCTATACCTACCCCTAGCAAGTGACTTAAGTTCGTATGAACCACAGACTACAGCTACAAACGAGACATGAATAGCCAAGAGAAAAATATATAAAACTTCTCATTCACTATCCAGCCATCATAAATTAATGAGCTTTAAGTTAAAAATATATACAGGGTGATTAGAAGATGGAGATAGTACAGACAATTTAGTTGTCTTAGTTAGACGAAGTCTTAACAATTTTTTTTTGGTATTCTAACAAATTCCCAAAATTTTAAGTAAACTGCTTATTTATGGCTAAACTGAATGGTAAATGAATTCGTTTTTATTTTATTTAATTATTTAATTAAAGTAATGTGTAAGCAATCTAGCAAAACATGTTTTAGGCCTCTGTGTCCATTATACATAAAAAAACATAAAAATTTGGTAAAATAAATTGGTAAGACTTCGTTTAAGACAACCATGGCTTAAATGGTTCTAAATTATCTGAACTATCTTCGCCCCATCTTCCAATCAATAAAATTTTATTAAGTAGATATGCAGGTAAAATAAAAGTATCTAAATATAAACTTCAAAACCAAAAAGCTTTATCTTGTACTATCCACTGTGTTATCGATAATTTTGTAAATTTTTGTTAATAAACAACCTTTAGAGCGCCATCTTGACATAAAATGGTCGAACTTAATCAAAAGGCTGGTAGGTTAGATAGCATGGTCCTTGACCATATCAGTAGCGCCCTCTATGTTTGCATGCTTGAAGCTTTTAGGTAGATCGATACCTAAACGAAGCGACATTGAAAAGTATTCTCACAACTTTTTATGTTTAAACTTTCATATTTCATTTTCTACAGAATTTTATTTATGCATTAAAACTTCGAACAACAGTCGTTAGAGTAATTTTAATAGGTTTAGGTACTTAATTCGATGTGAGACAAATGGTCAATGAACATAAAACTAGCGTCCTCTATTCAAACTTTATGGTATCATCAAAAAGACTTCAACGATTCAAAATTATGTGGCCAGTGTGATCAAGCAGCAATATCCTAAGTAAGTCGTTATTTTCTTTAGAATTTTAGATAAGTACTTTAAAGTATCAGCTTCTAATTTGTGTTTATCACAGTAACCGATAGAATTGTTTTTCAGAATTACTTGTGTTGATATTTCTTGGGTCTAAAAGATATAGGTAGGTACACTGGTGCACTAGGGACGAAGAAGAAGTATTAGAAAAACTATCATATTGTTATTATAACATTAAGAAAAAAAACATTCAAAATTAGAACACGAAATTACACAGACTAATCAACAACAACAGAGGTTGATTTATACGTTTTATTTGCTGGCCGCTAGATGGCTGTAGCTAAGTGGAGCCATTTTCGCGTACTTTAAGTACTGGGGAGCTGTGACCGCATTATTTATCGCGCCATTACGGCATGGACCCTTAAATCATCACATGACGTGGCCCGTGTACGTGAGTCTTAATGAATGGCGGGAGAGTTGCCCAAAGTTTTTTATTCTTTATGAAATTCTAAGAGCACTTAGTGGGGAATCTATTAGAGCGAATGTGCGTTTTGGGAGACTCGTTGTTATGTTTTTAATCTCTTTTTTTTTGTGTCTCTGGCTGTTCTGTGTGGTCTGTGAATATGGAAGTTTGTGTTTAAATTGAATGTGCGACACAAATCAAAATGATTTACATGCTTAGAAAGTCTGATGAAACTTTATAGTAGGTAGGTACCTATCTTTATGTTCAGAAGGCCCGTAATTAAAAACGTTCAAAGTGTAGGTAGTCGCAATCTCATCTCAGCGACAATCAATGTCAAAAACTTGTCAAAAATGTAGGGAAATTAGAGATATTTTTGACTCCTTGTAAGTAGCAACTTACCGAAATTTGATAAGAATTATAAACTACTAGCAGCGCGGCGCCCCGCGGTTTCAAACTCGCGGATAAAAACTATCCTATATCCTTTCCCGGGACTCAAACTATCTCTATACCAAATTTCATCTAAATCGGTTCAGCGGTTTAAGCGTGAAGAGGTAACAGTCAGAAAGACACACTTTTGCATTTATAATATTAGGTATGGGTTTTTGTGGTTTTTACAGGTGTACCTAATGTTAACATGTCAGGTCATAAAGATTCTAATAGTTATATCGAACTTTCTAAGTACCTACACGACCATAACCGAATGGCAGTGTCGACACGAAGAAGAAGAAAATCGTTTTGTAGCAATTTGATTCCTTGTTCAAGCTCTAAAGTGCTTTTTAAGTCCATAATAACAGTTATTTACAAGTACTTTTTAACTCGCCTCATCTTTTCTATCTGATCTAGGTACAATTTGGAACACTGAACCTTGACCTGTCCTAAGCCTGAAAACCATGTAGATTTTTGAAATACCTAAACAATCAAAGTCGTAGCAGACCACGTAGAAGATGGCGGGACGAGCTGGACAAAACGGACCACTAGTGGTCCACTTTAGCCCTGGATCGAAGAGCTGAAAGTCATGGGGAGAGGCATTTTCCCAGCAGTGGGATGATGCAGCAGGCTAACGGGAACAGTAAACAATCAAAGATAAACAACCTATACAGGAATATTTTTTTTATCACCATCCAAATTTTTACAGTATGTTCTACCCATGAATATGAACAACTTTCACTATGGACCCACTCTCAGAAATCACGAAAAAAAAATGCTGTTTCATACATTTTGGCCAAGTAGGTATTGTACGTTTGTATTAAACCGCAGATTTTTTTTTTTCGTGATTTCAGATTTGGTCCCATAGTGAAAGTTGTTCATATTCATGGGTAGAACATACTGTAAAAATTTGGATGGTGATAAAAAAATCTTCCTGTATTATCTAATTATCTACCTTCAATTTAATTAAACAAACTCCTCAAATCTATAGGTAATTATAGGTAAGTTAGAGACGATCGCCTGGTTCCATATTTCCATAGTGTCCCATAGTTTGCGATTGTCATCAAATTATAAGTTCGAAACAATGCCTATCTACCAACTGTATTGGAACTAGTGATTGTGCGCGTATCTGCTTGCCGATCTAGGAGATCTGTGGTGAATGGAATTTCATTAATTAGATTGAGAGGTAACTAGTTTTGTATGGGAAACAATTTTGAGATGGAGCTAAAGGTACAGTGAAAGCTTAGCGAAGTAGCAAGAGCACTTTGAAAGTAAGGCACGGTCGTAGAGAACTCAGAAAGTCTGTGCCTTCTTGGTAGGAAAATAGAGAAGAAAATGATTATACCTACTAGGTATGTATCAGTAGCGAAGGCTACATTTTTGTAAGAGGTAAGCCGGAGTGGATATCTTTAATATGATTATATTATTTGTCTATAGAATACTGACTGTGCCATTTTTAAAATGGAAGCCGGTAGGAAGAGTAGGTCGAGTTGTATGGAACCTTCGCCAATGGTATGTATTTAGTACAGTCATTAGGTACCTTTAAAGTTAAATGACGTTTCTTGCAATGGTTCGTAAACAGAGCTTATATTGATATTAAGTAAGTCATATTAGTATCTAAACTTAATACTTATTAGTTGTAGGTACTTATTACAATAATTTCCCGATAGATGATTGATGATGATGATGATGGACTTCTTTGCCACTTTGGAATGGCAAAAACAATTACAATATAGCAGTCGACTTACCTTCACCTAATGTCAATAGAATTTGATATCCACTTAGGTACAGTCAATAAAACAGATAAGTATGCAGGATCGTCGGATATAGTTGAAGTTTAGTAAGAAACCGATGGATGTTGTCGACTGAAATTTAATTTGATAAATGAGCTGTTTGTTTTCTATTAATTATATTAAATTTTATTCGAGAACATCCATCGGTTTCTTACTAAACTTCAACTATATCCGACGCTCCTGCATACTTATCTCTTTTGTTGACTGTACATACTTGACTATTCGCAATAACAAAGGGTTCAATGGGTGACAGAATCCAATCACATTTCAGTATCATTCGAACATTGAAATTATTTACACCAACACCAACCAACCTAAGTATCCAACAATTTCCTGATCAATAGTCAACGAAAATTCAATAAAAATCACCCACGACATGTTCGCCCTTTCCTCATAAGTTAGTTATGAGAAGGTCTAAGTGTGTATGAGGTGCATCTATGCCTTATTAAGCGGTGACAGGTGGCCCCGCTAACTTCATTATGTAACCCTTTGCAGTTCACTTTGAGTTACCTTCACCAGGAATACTTAGGATGTAAACAAACTTACCATAAAGTGGTTCCTCCAATGTAGTCGGCGAAATTCAAAAATTTTAACTTTTTTTGCAAATTAAATCGCAGCACTGTTTTATGTGTAGTATTTTGATCAAAATTCAATACGCGGCAGTATTTTGAGAAAATAATTACTAAATTATAACCATTGAAAACAGTTACAAAGCCCTCGAAATTATAATTGCTGCAAATAAAACTATTTCGTGGAAATGACGATTTGCAGCAATTATGTCTAATTTCGATCAAATTTTGAATTTTGAATATTTTGCGGGATTCATTGACGACCCACCTATAAAGTGTACAGGGTTCCTTGCACGTTCTTCTCCATAACAAACTTCAACTTTCTGACTTGCACACCGATTCCTAACAAGTCGTTCCTGTAAATAGTTTAATTGAAATTGTTATAAGTTTGTATTTAAAAGATCGGTAGACATCAATAAAACACGATTATTAACGCTTCAGTTTTTATAAATTAAATTTTTGCTAAAATTAAAATTGGAACTGAAATAAAATTCAAAGTAAATAATATGAACTCTTAGCTATTTTAAGAAACGCAAAAAATCTGTTAATCTAATCATTTTGTGTCGATTTTTAATGACAGTGTAAATGCACTTTTGTTGTTAATCGTACCTACCTAATAACATTAATTTTGCTGCGTCTTGTTCCAACATTTGATGAAACTCTCAAAAGAGAAAGAGGTATCGATTTTTGAAAACTTGCATTGCAGTTGCAAAATTATATAAATATTCTTATATATAGTCACTATGTCGTATGTACCTTGTTAGAAAAAAGAATCGATTCTTATATTTTAATATTACACGAGGACTTCTTACACAAAAATTAATTAAAACGAACCCTTCCTCTTTGAGCTTGCGACAATCTTCACTTATCATCCCTCATTATGTTTTGAACATCATTTAGAACCTCGGACAGAAAAACAACAGCCTTCAAGCTTGAATATCTTCAAAGCCATAACTTCAAAGAAAGATAAAATATAAACCCCGGGACATAATGCTGGTACAAGTATCTGTAGCGTGACAAACTCAAAAATATCCCAACATAGCGCATACATTAGAAACATTATCGCGTCTGTGGCCCACAAAAGGTTGAAAAGTCGCATTTCGCACGTATCGCTGTTATCGTCGCTCTGTTCAAACCCTTACGTTTGGAGGGAGAATTATACTTCTGTTTAAGTTAGAAGCTGCAGCGATTTCAGAACTAAACATGACAAAGACCGGCAGTCTTTTAAAGGGAAAACAAAAACGTAGACTTCTATTTCTTGTAATTTTTATAACGAAAGCAATATTCAAATAACTTACGGGTACATACTAGGCTCACACTACACCTTGAAGTTTATAAATGAGTACTGAACTGAAAACGGAACAAGCAACTTATATGACAGATATTTCAGTTCTTTCTATAAATAGAAAGATACAGGCGCCGCTTAACAGCTACAGACCGACGTTAAGTTAAGTTAATTATAAGATAAAACAGTCATGTAACATTGGTTTGTAATATTGGTTCAATAAATCATAAAATCTTTAAAATAAAAAATGTCAAGTGGTAATAGATAGTCTCCTAAATAAAAGAGAACACTGATTGTGTGTGACATCACAATATTATTTTTCACATTGGAAATCGAGACGCTAGCTTGACTGCATTATAACACCATAAACGTTTAAAAATGAATTTAAACAATAGGATATTCAATGAGCATCACTTTTACACGTCATATTTAAAATATAAAATAAGCTAGATTTAGTCATCATTTCTTACCTGACTACCTCTGAGGAGAAATGGCGAAACAGACTAAGAGACCATGGTCTCTTCTAATGCTGGGGCCACACATTGGACATAATTTGACCCAAGATGTAGCCTTGGAGCATTGGCTCCAATGTGTGTATCGGGCCTGGACACATATTGGACAGGATCTTACTGATTTGGACAAGACCAATGTGTATTAATGAAGACAAGAACCATAAACTCTTCTAACTGTTAACCTAGAACTTGTTAACCTCAATCTTTTAAAAAATAAAACAGGTAGCGCAATTATAGCACAATCAGCCTATAACTTTCCCACTGCTGGGACACAGACCTCCTCTCGGTGAGAGGGAGTGAGCCGTAATCCACCACGCGGGCCAAGTTTGGGTTGGTAGCACAATTATTACAAGTAGTTATCAATTCCTAGCCAAACCATTCAGCTATAAACGCCCTCATCACCACACTCCCCACTCTCTCATAACTTGCGACCTATCCTTAGTTCGGAGGGCGAATTATCAGAAGTCGTTCAAATGATTTATGTACACAATTATTGGGTTATTCAGGTACGATGTTTTGTGCGATTCGATCCCGTACCGATAGAAGTTTTGAGACAATAAGAGTTAATTTAATGCCTTTCTGAGAGCTGTGTGTTGCGTAGTTTGGATGTGTGGATTAAATATGGCGGGGTTGGGTTGGTACTGAATTGTTTCTCGATTTAACCCCCGAAGCGAGGGGGGAGGAGGCGAAACAAAGCTGTCATAAATTAAGGGCCCTTAATGACATACTTCTACCATTGTAACTCTTCGACTTTGCTAAACCATCCAACAATCATAGGTGTTCAGGGAATTGCATTTTTTTTAACTTTCTTGCAGTCTTGTTTGTTGAACCCTTCAACAATTTGCCACAAGTAGAAATACATCGGAAAATGACGTTTTAAGTTAGGTTGGTGCAATATGTTTAAGTTTAACCATATTGCACTAAAGGCAGTATAACCGGTCAACCTGCTGAATGCCAATGTCCTTAAACCTTTCCACACATCCCTCCATCTCATCATCTGCCTAGCCTTTTCCCAACTATGTTGGGGTTGGCTTCCAGTCTAACCGGATGCAGCTGAGTACCAGTATTCTACATGGAGCGACTGCCTATCTGACCTCCACAACCCAGTTGCTGGATAGCACGAAACCCCTTGGTAAGACTGGTTGTCAGACTTTCAGGCTACTGATGACCCATAAGGACTGTCAAAGATCCACGAATGACAGCCGGGACCAACGGCTTAACATGCTTTCCGACGCACGGTGGAGTCTTGGTATGTAAAGATGGTCACCCATCCACGGACCAACCACGGCAAGCGTAGCTTGACCTGATCGATCGACCAGTGTGGCTGTTATTACTTAGCCACAAGCCCCCCTCCCTCCATTTCTCAACGTTTTTTTTCAGAAGTTTATTATTTCAGTAGGTGTACACAAAGCCGCGCGCCGGTACTAAGCATGGTGTACACACTACACGTGTCGCCGTGATACGTGACAGGTTGCAGGCCCATTCGCCATGAATTATATAGCAACTCATCTCCATCAGACTTCGCCTTGCACGGAAAATGTTGTTGTAGAGCTTTTTTCGCGCGTAAATTAGAAATAGATGCATGAAAGTTATTGGTGTTTTTTGTACTGGCAGTTTTTGGGCTAAAACTGGGTCTGCCGTCGTAAATATAATTATCTGTCTATTTATACGAAAAAGAAATGCTGTCTGTTGACAAGCGCATCACTTGGGAACGGGTAGATTTTGGCTATTATTTATTTATTCGTGATAGTCCAAATTAGGTTTCGATAGAAAGAAAAATTGTAACAGTTTCCCGGAAAATGTTCAAATTGGGGAAAAACTGAACGTCCTGTTTTCTATTGGATTTTTGGTTTGAATTATTGAAAGGACAACGTTTGTCGGTTTAGCTAGTTATTAATAGAAACAATCAAGTTTTACACAGTCCGCTGTGCAAAGTGTCCAACTTACAAAAAGTCTTAAGTTGGGGTAGTTTATGTTAGGACACATTGACCCTAATTATAAAATGACATCAAATTTGACAACCTGGTGGGATGATGAGGATTCCTCTATTTTCAATTATTACCCCATCTCTTACGAACAGCTCCCATAATAAAAACGTCATCTAAGACTATTCCAAATTTCAAGTTGATAGCATTAGTAGTTCTTGAGATATCCAGCTGTGACAGACAGACAAACAGACAGACAGACAGACTTAGTCTCACCATAAGGGTTCCGTTTTTACCATTTTGGTACGGAACCCTAAAAACATCCAAAGAACGGAATCCGCTTTTTTGTTAGTCAAGGCATCATCTGTATGCATTTAATCAACTTCATGGTCTCCTGATGATTTCCCTAAAACAGTCAGCCTTGTCACTACCCCCCTACACAAGCAAAACTCAAATAAAACGCAAAAGAACCACAGAATATCTATCCGCAAACCGATCTCAAAACGTATGCACTAACGAGATATCAAAACCGAATCGAATGCAATAGCCACGAGGGAAATGTTCCCGACGTAACACCTCCGTACGAATCTATCACTGTCCTGATTGCTTACCGAAACTAGTCTGCATAAATCCCACAAGTATAACACGATTTTGACATATCATTGATCTATCCAGCCCAGGATCACCTCAACACCTAGCTGCCGTCTCCCCCGAGACGTCAAACCAAAACTGTATTACATCAACACCGTTTGTGATACCAACATCCCTTGACACACAATATACATTGCTGATTTTGTCTGAAAACTTGTTGAGAGCAAGCATAGAAAGCACGCAATGGATGGTGTAGTGCGCGACAGCATTGCTTTTCGAAAATTTCGGAATATAGTTGCGCCAATACACGCTGTTCCATCTACGAAAGTCAATGTTTCTTGCCGTTTGATTGTGGACTTTGCTACTGCAAAGTTAGAGTATATTTTTCGTTCGTGTGATTGCTTCTTGGGATGTTTTGAGCTTGGGAGTAAACTAGATAGTTTGAAAGACAGGTCCTATCAACCGGTGACAACTACATATTGTTTAGACGCGTGTTTTATTCGGTTGTATAGTGATCTCTGTTCAGTTTGGCTCTCTCTGAAAATGGTCTTAACAATATGGAATACATTATTCACGACACTTGAATAGCGTCTGTCGATTGGTTCGTCTTTTATAAGTTTTACCTTTAGACCTGCTTTCTTGATATGTATGAAGACTGTAGTATTTCATTCTGTTTGGTTTACAGATAATACTACAACTTTTAATACTGCAAGGACTACTTCTTACAATTATACTCTTGCGAGATTACCTGCATGGTTCTAACACGCAATCTTTTCTAGTTATTATAGGTTAATGGCATACAATTATGAGATGAACGCTAATACGAATTTAGAAAGCAGATTTCTTATAAAACTAAAGTTTACATGACGTAGGTCATGAGATAAAAATGTAAAAATCGTGAAACGATGCTATAAAACCGACTTCCAAAAAAAACACTACAAAGTGAAAAATAACTTTTATTTCGGAAGTCGGTGGCAAAAAACTAAAATACAGATCCAAAGACACCGACTTCCGAAATAAAAGTTATTTTTCACTTTGTAGTGTTTTTTTTGGAAGTCGGTTTTTTTTTTGTTAAAAAGTTTTTATTTCTTGCTTTTTAGTGTGTCTGTTTATAATGTATCTAAGTTACAATAGCCTAATGCCAACTTGCTCATCGCCTTTTACAAAATATTGCTTTTCCCGATGCAGGGACGTTAATTGTTGAGGAGTTCTCCTGGTATTCCACCATCAGCTCCATTTCACCATTCGCATTGTGACGAGCATAAATTGCTTAGCAACCATATTAAAGTAATCGAATCGCAACCCGTGAAATACTTATTATTGAGTAGTTCCGGTGGCCATCTGTGGTCTTCATCATCAGTTCCACTTCACCAAATGATGCTTTCCGAGAGCAAATGCACGAGTTACTACAAAAAATACCCAAATCGCTATAGGTGTGCCTATAATACTTGAAGAGTTCCTTCGATTTCTCCAGGATCCCATCATCAGATCCTGACCTGCTGACAATGGGACCACCTGGAAAGTATACCCTTTCAAACAAAAAAATAATTTTTAAAATCGGTCGAGCCGTCTCCGAGTAATCGGGGAACATACATAAAAAAAAAAAATAAAAAAAAAAAAAAAAAAGGTTCCGACGAATTGAGAACCTCCTCCTTTTTGAAGTCGGTTAAAAATAATGTATCATTTAAGGCGACTACATGACATAAAGCGCGGTCTTTGTCGGACTGCATAGAAAAGAAAAAGAAGCGCGATGACACAACGCTGGTAATTTATTGCAAAATATGAAGCAATTATCTATTTACAAAAAATCTGTTGTTTGGACTAAAAAATTAAAACAAGTGCTTATAATATGTTGCTTGTAGAATAATCTGACAAAAAATCAGAATGATTGTATGTATATTAGTATGGTTTTTATAGGTACCTATCTTCATGATTTTTTTCTATCTTATCAAATTATTTGTATTATGTTTTCAACACACTATCTACCTAGCATATATCCTGAAGAATATCATATATTTTTCTGATTTTGTTTACTGTAGTCGATCATGTACCTACTTTTATTGTTTCTAAAACTTGCGTTTTTTGCGTTTAGGTCCGGTAAGCCCCTTAATTCCAAAGAAGTATTTTATTGATTTCTCTAACAATACTAGACTTTATTTTTGTTTTAGAACGCTTTTGTAGGTTTAAGGTTTAGGGAACAACTTCTATCTACCCCCTTTTGACTAATATTCATAATTGTATTATCAGTAGAGTCTTCGTAAAATCTGATATTTTCCTCTTGTATAGAGCTTGGTGTAGCATATTCACTTAGGTACATCATTGTATCAGTAGCCAAATGGCAGTAACGATAACTTCTTTTAATGTATCACAAGCAGGTGATACGCCTATTTCTAATTAGCATAAAAATCAAATTTCGTTGGAATCACAACAAAAATTATGAGCCTCAATCTGTAGGTTCTTACATATTCCCCTTATTTAACATCTATCTTGTTACTTTTTATACCAAAATCAGCATTAAATTAACTAACAGAGCATCCTCAAACAACCTTGAAAGACACAAAAAACGAAATTGAAACAAAATTATGAGTTATAAATATAAAATACTTATCAGATTGGGCGTGTAAGTTTAACGTTTTAATAAATAACAAGCGTCCGCCATGTTGGATTTTTATATTTATTTGTAAAAATTAATAATAATGCTGAATAAATCAATAAAAGAATGGAAACATTTCAGGACTGGCTCCGGTTGAATGATTTGTAGTAATACGAGTGTAGTGCCGTCTGCGCGCCGTAGTAGCGACGGGAGGTTTTGATACTTTAAGATGTTTTTATTATTTTTTGCACGGTCCTCTATGAGGTAAAAAGTTTAGGATTACATTTGATCTAAAACAATAAGCTTGTAAGTAAGTAAAAAGAAATCGAACTTGCCTTTTCGTTGAACCTAATCACTGGGTATGATATAGCACTTGTAAATATAAAAAAAATAAAAAAGATTGATACACCACTTTAGAAATGACCTCATTAAACAGTATTACTCTGAATCCAAGTAGTTCAAATACTTGAACAAATACGTGACTTGTAATCGATATAATAAGAAATTAAAGAGGCAGAAAAATCTTAGGTTAAAATGTTCTTAGTTAATAGTATTTAATTATACAACATCTTTGGATTTTCAATCTACATATTTAGTGAGAGACTGGTTTAGAAATAGTAGTAGAAAATTGTTTACTACTGGATAGTAAACAATTTTCTAGTTCTATTTCTGTTTAACATGGTCAATTTGATCTTGTCTATCAGTCCACCAGATTTTCATCTCAATGGTAAGTAGTAAGATTAGTTTAACTTTGTAAAGTTCAAGTATCAAAACCGCTTTTACCTTTGGTATCACAAGCTAGCCTTATATCAGTTGATATCGAGTCGAGTCGGCTGTACATCTCAGTCCCACCTCCAATAACGTGCAGCCATCAATTCAGACGGTCGCAAAAACGTTGCCTTACCTCGGGCGAGGTATGACGGATGGATGGGTGGCCGCTGCTGCACTTTGTTGTGATCTGTAGGTACCTGGGTTTGTTGTGGCTAGTGTTTTGGATATTAGGAGGATGATATTGAAGTTTTATTCATTCGATCGGCACGATTTTGAGAATATAGGTTGTGGTGTGGTAAAAACATAGGTCAGGCAGAAGGCTGGTCGCCAAAACGTTGCCTTACCTCAGGCGAGGTAAGACGGATGGGTGGGTGGCCGCTGCTGCACTTTGTTGAGCTCTGAGAGTATCTGGTTTAGTGGGATTGTGTTGGTGGTATTTGGAGGATTGGTTTGCAATTATATCAAGGGAGGTCATGAAAACGGTGAGAAGGCGACGTTTCACTAAAAACAATTTTAGATAAAAAAAGATTCTCATAGATTATATGTGTGCTTTTGTAAAATATATATTAGAATTTTACCTTAAGAGACCTGTTTAAAGAGTGTGACAGGAAAGTAGGTACCCAGTAAAACATACTAATGACGTAAGCCAATTAATGGTACCTATACTCAACCACGGGTAAAAACCGACCTCACAAATGTATCATATGAAACATAATTTCTGAAGAAAATAGGTAGATAGCAAGTCTAAATAAAAACTTCTATTCCGAAATCGATTATATAATAAAAATCATTATTTCATTAATGACTAACAAAATATCCCAATTTGATGTTGGAGGATGGATCTCGGAATGATAGAAGAAAGAAAGAAAGAAAGTAAAACGTTTATTTGCGGCAAACATGACGCATAAAAATAAAAACAAAAACGCAAACAAAAAATAAAACAAAATAACAATTTGGGAGAAAGTATGCGTCACATCTACTCAAAACGATCATCGCTCAGCATAATGCTAAGACCCTATACGAGACAGAGCCCCAGCGTTGGTTTTCAGCGACAGCCGGCGTTGACGTGATGACGTCAGTCAGTGCAGCATGCGATTAGATATTTAAACAAAAACAACAATCAAAATAAGAAATAAAATATGGAATACAAAAAGTAGTTTTCGTGAAGAATCTTAAAATTTCCTCCTACTCCAAAATGACCTCAAAAACACGGATTTTTCTAAGAACACCGGCGAAGACTATAACAATAAATCAATCCGAACAGAATATAGATAAAATAAATCATTCAGAAACCGTCATAGCAATGTGTCTCATCAAAATTCAAATGGATATGGACCGGCCCGTCAGTGCAAGCTGACGGCTGCTAAAGGAAAACTCCAAGATGTACCTACCTATGATTTATATGAGCACTGGGAGCGCCTGGTGTCTTGTCTGACTGTAGGGGACTTTAATTTTCTCGGAGGAAAAGTACCTTAGCTACCTATGGGTATTTCTAAGATGTAAGTTACGTCAAAGTCGGCTAGGTGACAGCCCTAAAAATAGACTAGCAGATATATGCAAGATTGACATTTTTGAGTGAGGTAATTCGATTAGTTACAGGTTACAGGACAAAAAGAGAACTTAAAAATTTGAGGATAAAGTAATATGCAGAGTGTAAAAAGACCCATCACATAGCCGTCACAGCTACACATTATGTATTGTGTTGCCTTGTCAACGTCACACTAAAAAATGATTGCTGGAAAATTACTCTTATTTTTGGTGTGAAAACTCGCAGTACAGCGGTGCTATTCTGTAAAAATCTCACCGTGAAAACTTAGGTGAAGTGAGCGTGGAGTGAGCTGTCAATAGTGTCAATTCCTAGCAAAAATAAACTCAACTTCACCTAAGCTGCAAGTCGATTCTGTAAAAATCTCACCGTGAAAACTTGCATGGAGTGAGCTGTCAGTGTCACCTTACTGATGCTAGGGATTGACCAAGCAAACATTAACATTCATAATCAAGATTTTAGTAATATTTTTTATGCTGATTCTATTGATCATTTTATTATTTATTGTTCGTACACACTCGCGCCTCAGGCTATATAAGGACTAGTCTAGGGAAAAAAAACAACATTGAGGTTCTGACTAAGTTTCTGTTTTGCTATTTTAAAGCCCCACAAAATGGAAATGTTTTGACAACTAGAATTAGCATAAAAAATATTTAAAAATCTCGATGATTCTAAATGTATACTTGGTCAATCCCTAGTATCAGGTGGATGACACTTCACTTAAGTTTTCACGGTGAGATGGTTACAGAATCGCACTGCTGGTCGGGGTCGTAGGAGTTTTTAAAGTCAAGAAAACTTAAAGTAAATTGTTCAGTTATTAAAGTTCAGTGATGGGTAAAATATCACCTAGTACTCCTTTAATAAAGCATACCCTTTTCTCAACTATGTTGGGGTCGACTCCCAACCCAGTTACTGGGTAATACAATGCCCCTTGGTAAGACTGGTTGTCAGACTTTCGGGCTTCTGAAGACCCGTAACGACCGTCAAAGTACCACGTTATGACAGCCGGGACCAGAGATTTAACGTGATCCCGAAGCATGGAGTGGTCTTGGTATGTAAAAGATGGTTACCCATCCCTGGCCCACCGTGACAAGCATAGCTTGACCTGTACAATCGATCCATGCGACTGTTATTACCCACTAGTAGGTACTCCTTTCATATATGTATACGAAATCATCATCGATCAGTTGTTACGGACATCATACCATCAAAACGTTTACAAACCTATGGCAATAAATTAAAAAAAAACATAAAGGATTGAAGCTGTATAGACCAACAGACCATACATCTTCCACCGTACTCTCATCTCAGAAATTAAACTACAGTCAATACCTGATTAAACTGGCCATCTAACGTATCGAATGTATACCGATCCTAACCACAATCATACGACTGACCATCTTAAATTTATAATCGGCAGATATTATCTGGTTGCGCTGGCGCAGCACGATGCTACGAACTAATGATATTGTGCAGAGCCAACAATTAACTTCTATACCGACTGGGCAGGCCCGTGTCAATGTTGATTTGTGATTGATATTATGTGCTTCATGTATAGGTTACTTTGTACATGGAAAATTAAACCCTAGCTTGTTAAATATAGGGTGGACTTCAGCTTCGTATATGAAAGGTATCGGTCTTCTAAAGTGATGCAAGGGATTATCAATTGTTTTCTTGTGAAATTAGAGTTTGGTTTTGATTGTAGCATTTCTAAACTACAAGGTAAGTTTCAACTATTGCACAGGTGAATGATTTTGATCTTTATATGGAAGGTGTTAAAGTGGGATTTTGGTGTACCAGAGATTGTTGTAGGATTAATCGGAGCGTTTGCGCCTGAAGCTTTTTTCTGAATAGTTTACTGGTGATTTATTTTAAACTGTAAGCTCTTTGCAATAGGGGCTGGCTATTGTTTTAATTAATTGTAAGTTTTTGATGTATACTGGTGATTAGCGATAGATATATTATTTTGGAGGCGTGATGTTAATATATGAGATCAATATATTTATTTTAAAGTATATATCATCGGGTCAATTATCAAAATAGTTATCGTGTGACGAGATCTTGTTGGGAACCAAATTGTTCAGAGCAATAATTTATTTTTTAAAGAACTGTCTAGCATGGGATTTATTGCGTAGGTACTTTTAATTCATATATAGCAATACTAGCTTCCGCCCGCGGCTTCGCCCGTGAGGTATGTCGATGAAAACTATCCTATGTCCTTCCCCGGGATGCAATCTATTTCTCTGCCAAATTTTATCGAAATCCGTTCAGTGGTTTAGGCGTGAAAAGGTAACATACATACAGACAGAGTTACTTTCGAATTTATAATATTATAGTAACAGTAAGGATGTATGTTATTTCCTTATAGGTACTATCGACTGGGGTGCTCACACAGGTACCCCGTTGGTCTCGTGGTCGCAAGAGCGACTGCAGAGCGCAGGGTCCTGGGTTCAATTTCCAGGTCGAGCAAGGTTTTATAGGGTTTTTCCATTAGTTCTTAGTAACAGTCCGGAGTTGTGATACCCCCGTGTGTCACAACCCATCGCTTCTATGGAGTTTGGCTAGCTAATTTAATTCGAATCTGTATAAAACAGTCCCCGATTTCATTGCATCGGTCTTAGGAAACTTACGTTCCATCAATTCCTTTAAGATTAAGTAACGTGCATTTTTACGTTTCCTATTAACTTACGCAGATGAAATACGTAACCACATACAACTTTATCTTACAGTATACGAAAGTAATAACTTATGAAACAATAGGCCACAGACACAATATCAACGCCTCTTCATAAAATATTGTAGAAAGTGACTTCTTGGTTAGATAAGTTATGTAATATTAGTTGATTTGGTGGTTGGTTTAGACTTTCATCTGGACATAGACTGCGGTAGATATTGCAACAGCTTATGTTTGCAGCGGTTGGTCTTTGGATGGGTAACCATCTTTACATACCGAGACCACTCCGTGCCTTGCCGTTGGCGGGACCAACGGCTTAACTCTGTCATTCGTGGGTCTTTGACAGTCGTTACGGGTACTCAGAAGCCTGAAAGTCTGAAAACCCAGTCTTACTAAGGGGTTTCGTATTACCCAGTAACCGGGTTGTAGAGGTCAGATCGGATCAGAGAGATCAGAGTCGATTATACATATATAACATGATGACCTTTGAAAGAGCAGTCTCTTTCAAAGGTCATCATATCATCATCTGCCTAGCTTTTTCCCAACTGTTTGGATCGCCTTCCAGTCTAACAGGATGCAGCTGAATACCAGTATTTTACATGGACGGACTGCCTATCTGATCTCCACAACCCAGGGAACACGGTCAACGCAACCGGGACCAACGGCTTAACGTGCTTTCCGAGGCACGGAGGGGTCTTGGTATGTATTAGATGGTCACCCATCTACAAAACGCACCCGTGCGGCTGTTATCATCTAGCCACGAGCGTGGAGAGTTTGGAAAAAAGTTTGTGCTTAGCAAAGACAATCTGATATTTTGCCTTTTCTCTCGAAAGTAGACAAACCTATTTTGCGATACCTATTCTGGGCGAAGGCGAAGAGAGAGGGAGAGAGAGTCTATGAACTCTCTATAAGCTCTCCTATTGAACATTGGATGGACCTCTTAAGGCCTCTAATTCTCCTTTTTGTGGCAAATTCTAGATTCCTCTAGTTAGCTTCTTAGGCTCGGCGCAAACGGGCCACCAACCACAGCACCCGATAGCTGTCGCGCGCTACCACCACATTTGTAACAGTGTCAGAACCGAGCGACAGCCACCGGTGTTCGGAAGCCGCCACATTTTATAACCCGCTCTCGGCTGCGCAGTCTTACGATGACGACGTAGACAACGACGTCGCCGCCTATATTGGGTACATCCAATTTTAACTGGCGCGGGGAGTGGAGCAGTGCGACAGTGGCGGGTGTCGGTGTCTTGTGTGGCCCGTAGCGACCGCGAGTCGCGGACACTGCTGTAGCTAGTGGCCTCCACCGGCTACACGTGTAACGTGTGTCTATACAAAATATATGAAAAAGTATGATAAGTCGCTGTGGCTAGCCACTAGTGGCTGTGGTCGATGGCCCATTTGCGCCGAGCCTAAGTTGCCTTATATCTGCAGTCATTCTGAATTTAATCAATATTATTAGAAGTTTAAGCATAGAAAGCTCTTGCTTCGATCAGACGCATTATTTGTTTTGGAACCATCTCAAACATTAACGAAACTTATCATTTCCTAAGAAAATAAATTGGAAACTTTTGGTTCCGAAACTTAAAGACTTTAGATCTAAATTGACAGTATTTTAGATTCAAATCGTGAAGTTTCTAGGTCAATAGACTTCCTGAAAGTTTTCGTTTCAGGATATTTGTGTAAGACCGTTGGTTTTTGTGTACCTACTGTGATTGACTCGGAGTGAATAAAAGGATGAAAAAAGTTTTGATCCTTTTTATATTTGGTTGGAATAAAACATTATTTTTTAATGCACTAGCGACCCGCCCCTGTTTTGCACAGTTTTTACGACTTAACAAATCATCGACGTGTCTTCATTACTTTAATATTCTGCACATAAGTCTTTTGAAATAAATACTCTAAATTTTGATGAAAACTGCAATAACATCCATTATGTAGTTTAAAAGATCGATGCGGCCACACAGACAGACACGAAAAGTGTCCTTGTTTTACCATTATTATCATCATCTGCCTGCCTTTTCCCAACTATGTTGGGGTTGGCTTCCAGTCCAACCGGATGCAGCTGAATACCAGTATTTTACACGGAGCGACTGCATAACTGACCTCCACAACCCAGTTACTGGGTAATACGATACCCCTTGGTAAGACTGGTTGTCAGAACTACCTTTGTTTTAAACTATGCCTAAATACAGATTGAGCGTTAACAGACTGATTTTGAAGGACTTATGTATTTGCAGCACAGCAGGTTAGTCTCCAGCTGCTATCCCAGTAAATACTTCTCAAAAGTAGACACATAGGTACGTCGAACTCAAAATCTACTTGATCTGGGAGGAGCAAGAGATACATAAATCAAAGGCGACCTGTTCCCTTACGTCACAGCGTGTCTGTTACAATCGTGGGTATACCGGCTATCGGAACTTACCAATTAACGGAACATTAAATAATATTAGTTAGAATTAGATGTAAGGTTTGGTTGAGCTGATACTGATTCCTAAAAGTTACATAACGTCTGTCGTTGGTAATAACCAACGCTCGTAATATAGAGATAGGCGTTGTTTTCATGACTTGGCAAAAGAGTCTTTCATCGTTTTAAAACAACATCTAGAATCTTTGAAAGAACCTACGAATCCATACTAATATATAAATTCGAAAGTAACTCTGTCTGTCTGTCTGTATGTTACCTTTTCACGCCTAAACCACTGAACGGATTTCGATAAAATTTGGCGGAGAGATAGATTGCATCCCGGGGAAGGACATAGGATATTTTTTATCGAAATACCTTGCGGGTGAAGCCGCGGGCGGGAGATAGTAAGTAATAAGAGAACCAGTAAGAAACAAAATGCGTTCGCCAATCCTTCGTTCTTTCTTTCGGGGTCAACAAGCGTGATTATGTCGTGTTCAGGAGTTGGAGTTGTATAGAACATCCACGTTTTGCTAGTTTTGTTTCAACATGTTCCATGGGTGGAGAGCTGGGCACAAATCCAGACTCTGAGCTGCTACTGAGAAGCTCCCGGACCCAATAACATTGATCGACCCATGGATCGCACACAGGCCCTCTCAGCACCCGAAGAAGACATGTATTTTAAAAACCCAGCTATTAGTATGAACCCATGAATCACGACTCGCTCGAGGGAGTGGCCAGGATGCCCTCTACTACCATTAATTGCCGTAAACACAACTTTTTGGTTACACCATCGTTGAGATGATTTATATAGTTTTGTTACCATCACCAACAATGGAAGTGAGCTGTGATTAACGAGACCATTGTTTTTGGTCATTTAAGTCATTTTTACGTAATCTATGCTATAGTTACGTGATCCGTAAGTTCATAACATGCTGATCTGAGATAAATTTTATGGTTTCCTTTAATGAACTAATCGAAAATCATCAATGGAAATCATCATCATTCTCCAGCTCTTTTTCCAATGTATTTGGGATCTGCGCAACATATCTCTTTCTTCCATACTTCTCTATTAGTCGTCATCTCGGTAGTCACCCCCTTTCTAACCATATCATCATTCACACATTCAGACAGTCCATCCATCGTTTCCTTGTCTTCCCCTACTCTTATAGCCATCGACATTCATACTCAAAACATTTCTCACGACATTTTTTTTTCATTCCTCTGTATCAGATGCCCATACCATGACAATCGATTAAATCAAAATAATATTACAAAAACTGGCCAAGTGCGAGTCGGACTCGCACACGAAGGGTTCCGTACCACAAGGCAAAAACGCCGAAAAAAACACGTTTGTTGTATGGGAGCCACCCTTAAATATTTATTTTATTTTAATTTTATTATTAAAGTAAAAATACAAATGAGTATTTTGTCAATATTTCAAGTGCCTACTTGTTGCCATTATTGATATCAAGCAAAAAAGGGCAAAAAAATCGCGTTTGTTGTATCGGAGCCCCCCTTAAATATTTATTTTATTTTGTTTTTAGTATTTGTTGTTATAGCGGCAACAGAAATATATAATTTGTAAAAATTTCAACTGTCTAGCTACCGCGGTTCTTGAGAAACAGCCTGGTGACAGACAGACGGACGTACGGACGGACAGACGGACAGACAGCGAAGTCTTAGTAATAGGGTTCCGTTTTTACCCTTTGGGTACGGAACCCTAAAAATCATCAATAGAATATTGCAAAATAATATTTCTGTTGAATTGATATCAATATCCTTCATTAAACATGAGCACTTACAGTTTTGATTATCGAAAAAATCAAATAACGTTCCACCAGCAGATTGAAAAGTGACCAAAAAACAACATTACCAAATAAATTGTTTTCTCGCCAACTCAGTTGCCCAAATTTTTTTACGATGCGAATACCGTATCACCTTGGGGCTTATTAATTTTAATTTTAAACTGATACTAACCTACATACGTAACATTACCGCTGATTATCAACGAGGATTTGGCGACTATCCGATGATTTTCATACGAAATACAATGTTTCAGTAGTTATTTACACAATAAAAACATTTTACGAGTTTTAAATTGACGTTGAAAGGTAAAGCAGCGATCCTTTCGACTTTTGACACGCTCAGATCTGACCTGATTTTTGCACGTTTCCATTTGTTTGCGGGAATTTGTAAAAGGTGATTGTATTGCGTCAGTTATTGTGGCATTCTCTTTTTTGTTAGCATATAAAGTATTATTAATTTGTTTTTTTTAATAATCGTGATTTTCACCAAACACTATAGTTTAATTATGACACCTATTTACCGAAGAATGTTCTGAAATAATTATAGATTTACTCAGATTTTCAGATGCGAAATCAAATGTCTTATTTTAAGTATAGGGAAATATATGGTTGTTAAACCATTTCTTATTAGAAAAAGAAATCAACAATTTTCGGAGTAAAATGAAAACTCGCACAAACTCAGCTAACAGTCGCACGCGCATCAAATATCGATACAATTGCGCCACGTCGCGTTTACGATAATCGTCGGTGCGCGTGAAAGGAGAGCTGCGCACGCACATTATTTTTATAATGGCGCCCGCTAAGTGAGGGGGACATCGTTCTACGAATTTAATTATTTAACTTATTGATATTGGTTACGATAAGTGTTTCTTGAAGGTTTGTTAACTTAGTTTATTTTAATGGTGTTAGTTTATGCTTGGTTAATAATAGAGTAAATAACAGCTGATATCCCATGCTTAGATGGCGGTAGCTACCAAGGTTAACTTATTAAATAGGTATGTCCCGTCCAGATAAAGTGTTCTAAAAGAGACACACTTGTACATATAGTCGTTTTAAGAACTGTTTTTGAAGAAGATAACTACTTTCTTAGTTATAGATAATTGTATAGATGTCAAGTAAAGGGTCTTTTTACAAAAAAATAACGGGCAAATGCGAGTCGGACTCGCGCTCCGTACATAGTAGGTAAGTATGTAAATAGTTTTAATATTTTTATTGTAATGTAATTAAAAATTTATGGTTTTTGGATTTTTTCCTATACTTGTGCTTCATGACATTGCTTTTTGCTAAATTTCATGATTCTAGGCCAACGGGAAGTACCCTATAATAGGTTTTGATTTCGGAACTTATGCGCCCGTATCTTTTGATTGCGTTCACTTAGAAGTTTGATTTTTTCACTGCTTCAAGGCATTGCAGCCTTGAGTATTTAATATTAATTTCAACTTGATGACTCCACGCGTTCCTGAGAAAAAGGGTCTGGGCAGGCTGATGGACTGGCAGACGGACAACAAAGTGATCTCATAAGGGTTCCGTTCTTCCTGTGAAGGTACGGAACCCTAAAAAGTACAAAATTCATCAAGCTCTCCAATTTTGAGAATACAGCCGATAGATTCTGTAAATATCTCACCGTGAAAACTTAGGTGAAGCGAGCTGTCATTCCAAGTGATGCTAGAGATTGACAGTATTGAGAGCTCACGTAAGTTCTCACGATGAGATTGTACATTAAGAATGACTCGGCTGATCATCTTCATCGTATCGATAGCAATTTAGATACAGTCAGCCCGCCAGCAGAATTTGTAGAATCAACTTCTGAATTAATTAATAATAATTTTAATAAATGAATAATTGTTTGAATAATGATGTAAGAACTTATGTACAGAAGCCAGCACATAAAGCTACTACAATCTGTCAAATTTCTTTAATAGATTTTCAACTTTATAGCTAAAACATAAGGTTCAAAGTTGATTAGGAATATTTGACAGTGTCGGGTAGGCTTTATGTGCTGGCGTCTGTACAACTTTGTATCAACAATCAAATGGCACCGCAAAAACCGTACACTCCAAAAAAACCGTATCCAGCAATATATCGCTACTGATTACGTTTTTATTAATCGTAAATTCAGCAAGATATATTCACGACTCATCCGCGAGGGTACTAACTTTATTCCTAAATTGCAATTTATGATCGAAGCGTTAACTGCAGATCGCATCGTAAAACTCTGTCACTTTCGGGAAAATAATCAAAATACTATAAAAAGTTGTCGAAGTGAAATTATTTGTAACTGTTCCGCTACAGAGAGATAATTAGTATAAAACTGTATTTAAGTATACACGATAATAAATAAAATATTTACTTAATTGTATCGGACGTAATTATCAGCTCAAAGACAACCCGTGTGGGAAAGCAATATCACATGCATCTACTTTTTACTACTTAAAAATATAATTACATCACTAGCTTACAGCAGTCCACTGCTGGACATAAGCCTCTCCTATTGCACGCCATTCTACTCGATTTTCGGCAACTCTCATCCAGCTGCTACCCGCCATCCTGCGAAGATATTCGCTCCACTTAGCCTGAGGGCGTCCTACCTTACATTTGCGGAGTAGCGGTCTCCATTCAAGAATACGTCTACCCTAACGGTCATCGGTTCTACAGCTAATATGGCCGGCCCATTGCCACTTCAGCTTGTTTATTTTGTGAGTTGTGTTGAAAACTTTGGTTCTCTGCCGGAAAAAATAATTACAATATACTTTATCATCATTATGCTAGATGAAGACAAGTCCAAGACTATTTGGTTATGCTTATTTCTTTGAGTATGTAGTAGTAGAAACTGCTGGCTGAAACTCTCCAAGACATCCAAAATTCCTCGATTTATCTAAGATTTTAGAGAAACAATTGTATCGTTGCCATATAGTTATGACCACTGTGTCTTTAAGTAGTAGACAGTGAACACTCAACATCACAAAAGTGTTCCAAAAAAGAAACCATATATAAATGAAGGGAGAACCACACAAGGTGAGAAGACCTTGTGTCAAGCCAAGACATCACTGTCACAATTTTCTCCAAACACTTTTTATACTTCAACAAATCAACACCCTTATAATAAATCTATCCAATTTCCTAATATTTACAACACGTAATCATAAGTCCCTGATAACGCTGATCATCCCGTTCAAACAGGCACCTGTCATGGCCGCCTGTCAAACGGGACTTATCTCTTATCAACTGCTGCATTTCTTTACGGATCAGTGTGACATGTTTAACTTTGTTGAGATGAGATCGAGGTGATGTTTATGGTGAGGTAGGTACGTTAGGAACATGGTTTTGTTGATGCTATTCTCAAAGATTTTGAAGGAAAATCCTAATCCATTGCTTCATATGTTTGAAAAATTTGTCAACATGCAAAACGCAATGGATATATTTTTCGAACTGTCAAAATGAATTACATTCGCATTGCAAGTGTGTGACGCAATTACCCCCGCTGTTTCTAAAATATAGAGGAGGGAAGTCCTCCGGATTGTTCTCCTACGAAACTGTAGTTAGATGACAGCTAGATAGCCTAATATCGATATAATTTACATAACTTCTATTTTAAGATTTTACAGGGTTATTGGTAAAACATTAACAACCTCTTAAGTGGTCATTGTACTCATCATTATGAACAACTTTTACTATGGGACTAAATCTGAAATCGCGAAAAAAAAATCAGCTGTTCCTTACCTTTTGACGAGTTATACGAACATAAATGTAGGGAACAGCTGATTGTTTTTTCTCGATTTCCATGCATTTTCGCCAAGGCTTTATGGGGTGCTTAAGTGTTGCAAATGGGTCACACTATCACTCACGCCCTGGAAGAAATACATCAAATTTCTCAAATTACAGAACCCATTAACTTGAGTCGTACTTCAATTCAATTTGAAGAGCTTACTGGTCTTGAATTACAAAGTCACGATAATGTTTGATCTACCAGTCCTATCGACGGATCATTGATGACGGAAAATCACAAGAAGGACACCTGATACATATCTGTTAAACACAACGGATTAACCCACGATAACACTTCACTTTTAAATCCTGTTAGTTATGCATAATCAATAAATATAAAGGACACTGTAAACCAGGATCTTATACTGATGTTGCAGTCACGGATCTGAAACCCCAGTTATTAAAAAAATGCTTAAAAATAATAGCTATATCGCTCATTAACTTCATTGTAATTTAAACTTGTATTGCTGTTGAAGTAATTGTTGATATGAAAATGTATTATTAATTGATTATGACGAAAAGGAAGGTCATGTTTTGTCAAAATTACTGAAACAATTTAAGATGTTTCTTCTTCACTCTATTTCTTATTATTTTTCTTTTCCGGATGACAGCGATGTGGACGAGTATTTCGACGCCTGAGTGTCCTTTTGTTTTCGTATTTATTTGTCTAGTTATTAAATTTAGTAACTAGTGTATATAGATAGTTATCTTCCGGAATTGAATATTATGTGCATGTTCTCATAAATTAAATAAATAGGCCTACCCGCTCTTATCTATACAGGGTTATTGTTAAAACATTAACAACCTCTTAAGAGGTCATTGTACTCATCATTATGAACAACTTTTACTGTGGGACCAAACCTGAAATCGCGAAAAAAAATCAGCTGTTCCCTACATTTATGTTCGTATAACTCGTCAAAATGTAGGGAACAGCTGATTTTTTTTTCGAAATTTCAGGTTTGGTCCCATAGTAAAAGTTTTTCATAATGACTTCTTTAGGTTGTTAATGTTTTACCAATAACCCTGTATATTATACTTATTATCTTTAACTTCTTCAAGCACCGTTACTTTCATCATGATCAGCCTTACAAGCTTTATCTTGATCCAAATCAGCTCCGATCCGTTCAAAATATATCCACAGCTCTTCATACTAAAATTGAAGACACTTCACCCCATCAGAGAACACATCTAAAAACAAAAAGGAATCATATCTACATTGTTATCAAAGTTTACTGTTGGTTCTACCATAAAAATATAACGAACAAGCTTTGATGCGCGGCGATTCTGAATAATACACATCCTTTATTTTTTGTTAAAGGCAATGCTGAAACGACCGATGGACACTGTTTTCCATTTATTGCTAGAGTACATGGAGGTACGAATGGAAGGTTGACGACTTAATTTACAGTTTTTGATGAAAGTGAACATGAAAATTCTCCCCTTTCTCCTTTAGCCATTCTAGTGCTAATGAAGATTTTCAGTACCTATCTTTTTTCATGACCTTCATTTAAAGACAAAGGAGAATGCATTCAGGATTCGGCTGTATTATAATTCAAAGAGTAGTAGAGCGAGTGGCGACCGCGTACCGGTAGACGTAGCTTTGGAAGGCCTCCCACAAAGTATACCGATGTGCTGGTGAAGGCCGCAGGAATCCTCTGGATGCGTGAGGTGCAGAACAGGTCAAACTGGTGGTGCTTAAGGGAGGCCGTAGCAGTGAACGTCTTTCGGCTGAAATGATGATAAAGATAATTCAAAAGTAGGTATGCCAACATAACTGTAAAGTTGGTATCGGTATCCATCTATGATCCATATATTCTGGAAAACGTTCGGTTAGAAGAAACCATTTCTATTTGATTTTCGCTGAGTTGATGCGAAGGTCCACCAACAATAAAATGCCTCCTCCAAAAAACCCCGCTCTTCACTCCGATCATATCAGAACTTTCTTTCGGCCACCCTTCACGCGTTGATGACCACTTTAGACACAATAAAAGCATATATTATTATAATAAAAACATGTATTACAATAAAAATGGCGACGGACATTCGGCAGTACGACGTGCAATTCACAAAACTTGTAAAAGTTTACTACCTCGTCACTTTATCGTGTTCTGGGACCTTTGGAGGTCAATCTTTGGATCGTCGGTAGAGGAAGTGTAGTCGTAAAGATGGAATTATATTATTTTTAAATGTTCTTCGAAAAATCGTGATTCGGTAGTTTTAAGGTACGGAATTCAGAGACGGATTCGTGGAAATTTGGAGATTCTAAGTTAACTGTATTTGGATTGTTGTCATTCTGATTTTTGTAGGTTCTTTTTGGGGTTACGAAATATTATACAATGTTCTTTTTTATTTAGGTCCTACATAATATTCTTCGATCTTGCGGTTTTCAAGGAGGCCTACTTCCAACCGTGACTTTACGTAAAAAAGCCGTTCATTCATTATTATTATAGTCCTTCAGATGGTAAGGACATTGGAAGTCCTAATTATTAACAATTCTTTTACTGTTTATTTTAGATTAGCCATTATTGTCCCACTGCTGGGCAAAGGCTACTCTCCTTTCACCTATCTCTAAAATTACTTAAACCAAAATAATTATGATTTCAGTAGAAATGATGATGATGAAATCAGATTCACCAACCTCTGTGCCAATAAGCACTTTTCCGTAAGAGATTTGTTCATATGGAACAAATCTAACTTAGAAAGATGTATTAATGATTCTAAAGATTATAATTCTGTAAATCCGTACCTGATAAAGTCTCGAATCATATTTTGATCAAGATACAACCTGACACAGACCTGCAAATTTCAAAAAACGTAAGAAAGTTTGAATTTCGCGGTCTACCACTGTGCATTCACCTTAAATATGTTAGTTAACTTTTAGTCCTATAGATCGTTCCATAATTTAAAAAGGCCTTCTAATTGTTTAGTTTCAAGATGAACACTAAAAATGCAAAAACCTCCATGTTTCTTTAGAATATAGATCACATCTATAAACACGCCATTAAACACAAAAGTAGCTAAAGAAAAAAGGGTCAGCACAGGCATCGGTGGACACAACAAATCATAAGGAGCAGCCCTCAAACAAATGTGTGAAATATGAACAGAGGCTCCTTTATCACGGCCACCCAAAACATACTTGTTGTGGGCCAAGTGAAAATGTTAGTTATTAGCTGTTAGGAGTTCTTGGGAGCTTTGTGCAACTGAAAAAAAGGAAAATTTGTGCGTTGAAGGTCATATTCTTCGTTTTTTGACGTCTGAAAATGTTGCCACGGTTCTCCGTAGTCTCATAGCATTGTCGATGATTGATTTACTGAAAAAATTGTGTCAGTTTTAGGCCAGTTTACTTTTGTAAGTTTTTTTAATTTAACGTTGTCACGTACCCAAGTACCTACTGCTTAATTGCAAAACCTTAGAAGGAATTAAGTAAGTATTAGAGTAATATTAGTTATTCTGTGGTATTAGTAAGTATTTTATAAGTAATTTTGTAAATAAATCAATCAACTTATTAGAGCTCCTCTCCCTATTTTTAACTGTTGGGGTACCTACGTATTGTATAAAAACTAAATTACAAAGGTGATGAATTCAGTAAGCTATAATAGCAACACTGTCCTTCGGATTTTTAACCTAGGACTTTCCAGATTCTACCTAGCAGGAGGTCTTTTAGCCGCCAGATATCCAAAAAAAAAAACCTCCTAATCGCCGCCCACTCGTATTTCACGCCATATTCTCAAGTTCACGTAAGAGGTTATTTATAGGCGCAGGCGGCCGTGTCCAAAAAGCTTAGTTGTGTCAAAAGTTGAGCGTTAAATCATTGGCCACTATCTGGACACTGCAGGCCGGACTGTGGCCACTAGTGTTCGGTGTGTGTCCATTGTTGCACGGCGTGCGGTTTGACGTGACGGATTGATAGGGCTCGGCAAGAGTGCAACGTTGGATTTTTAGACCCAGCTAGTCCTGTATTCGTTTATTTTTCAGTAAAGTTCGCCACAGGGCATGCATGCTATTATAGGCGAATTGGAAAACAATGCGTTTTTTGGGTTAGGCACCTTACCTGATAATTATGGAGCAATGATTCCGTTTCATTAATTTCTGCAAAATAACGTACCTATTAAATGGTGCAATACACGTGTAAAAGCAACTGCTTTTACCAGTTGGTAAACTAAAGTTTTCTATAGTGTCGAATTGTCGATAGTAAATTATTTTTAGTTTTAAACAAAAATAACTGGATTTGAATAATTGCATTCCTAAAAAATCTCTTTCAACTTCCTTAAAAAAAACTCAAAAGAACACATATTAAAGGAAACGAGACTAAAATGTATGTGACACTAACACTACATGTCGCAAGTAGAAAAATGTTAACAAACCCGTATTATATCATAATCGTGTCGTGTGCCAATGGAAACAGTGCCAAGCTAAGTGATCCGACACAAAATGAAATATGATGACACTTCCACACATTACAATACGAATTTTTCGTGTAAATGAAAAAAATAAGCGAGTTTTTTGGGCCAGTACTCCAGATAGAGTGTTAGTCAGATTTTTGTTTAAGCCCTAAGACTAGGTCAAAGACCGATGAAAGGGTGGTAATGGAAACTTCTCCACCAACCCGCACTGGGCATGCGTGGTGGATTATGGCCCACTCCCTCTTACAGAAAGAGAAAGCCTGTGTGTCCCAGCACTGGGAACACGTGTATGTGCTATGTGTGTGTCACTTGTTTTCTAGATCTAGAACATGCCGGTTTCCTTACGATGTTTTCCTTCACAGTTCTGAGAGTAGTGGTGATGAAAACATGTATACAAATTAAAGTGCCTGCTTGGGTTTGAACCTACAACTCGTAAGTTGCGGCTATTACGACTGGGTCACCACTGCTCGTCAGGGACACGACCTTCAGTAATGAAGTAAGCGACCAAGAAGATAGAATCCATCATCTTCTTAGCAATTGAAACGGCACGGTTGGCGCAGTGGTTAAGCGATTGACAGCTGCGCTGCGTGTCGCGGGTTCGATTCCCGCACGGAACAAATATTTGTATAACCTACAAGTAGTTGTTCCGGGTCTGGCTGTTTGTGTATGTGAGTTTAAATGTTTGTTTGTGGGGCAACATTTTTATAAAAAAGACAACAAGTTAATGCGCAATAAGATCATTACCAATTTGACATTTCACAATTTAGTATAATCTACTACACAAAAACCTCATTCATGTAACATCAATATTTCAATTAAGCATCGCCGATAACCGGCACACAGGTTAATGAGATTACGCCATTATTATTTATTGTTAATTGTTATTATAAAGTGCTGCCTAGCAATTTACTAGCGCAGATTCCGATCGATTTGTATTAGTAACGAGTTATTTGATGGTGTGTTGTATGGAATTAGGTGCAGCTTTCTTGTGATGGGTAATGCGGAATTGTTGGTTAAGATTACGATCTGAGGGCATGGAATTAGCAGTGTCAAGTGGTATCTACAACGCCACATGAGAACAACGCGTCATACTGACGTCACGCAAAATCCTGCATCTCGCAAGCAAAGTTTACCGCGCAACTAGCATAGATACAACGGCCCGACATGAATCATCGGGCAGTTGCCCGCCAGACATGACACCCATCTGGTCGGAGGATCCTCCCTTTTCTATAGAGTATGAGTGAACTTTACACCCTGTTCCTCATTCCTCTATAAAGTTATAATTGATTAGTGTTTGGGAGTACCGGAGGCCGTAGCGGTGGAAGCCTTCCGACAGGGTGGACCGATGGCCTTGTGAAAACCGCAGGATTCCGCTGGAGGCGAGAAGCACAGAACCGGTTGAAGTGGAGGTGCTAGAGGAGGTCGTCCAGCAGTGGACGTCTTTCGGCTGAAATGATTATGATGAGTGTTTGGGAGTATTTTGCTTGATGGCAAAGAACTTACCTTGATTATACCTAGAACTTGGTCATAACTCAGTCCTACTGCTCTAAGTACGACATTCATGCTTTCGCCCAAAGTTACGGGCATTTCCTAATCTGACATAAGATTAGTTGTGGGTCCGATCAAAGAATAAATGACAACACTCACATCGTATTGAAAAATACATTAATATGTAGGACATGGATATCGTTCAAATCAATTGCAAACTATTCATTGTTGATAAATAGAAAGATGCTGCTTATCACTTTCATCATTACGTACCTACCTACTTTCTAGGATTTCGTACCCAAAGGATAAAAACGGGACCCTATTACTAAGACTCCACTGTCCGTCTGTCACCAGGCTGTATCTCATGAATCGTGATAGCTAGACAGTTGAAATTACACAGGTAATGTATTTCTGTTGCCGCTATAACAACAAATACTTAAAACAGGAATAAAACAAATATTTAAGGATCCCATTACAACAAACGTGTTTTTCTCGGCGTTTTTGCCTTGTGATACGGAACCCTTCGTGTGCGAGTCCGACTCGCACTTGGCCAGTTTTTTTCAATTATTTTCGTATAAAAGTAGCTAAATGATGCCATGATGTGATGAAATCATTCAAGTCGGATTGTCCATAGTTATTATTAGTGGCATGTCATCTGTAAATCATGTTCGTCTACGTCCGTCTTACACTTCAAAGACTTTCATTCCTGTGCTTCTGTCTCGTTTCATGTAAATAATTGGGTGAATATATCATTGTTAGAGAATTATTTACGCTGGTATAGCAGTATCCCCTTGTTAGCGAAACATTTGACAATGTGGTGATTTTGGGATTCTTTGAAGTAGGTACTCTTTTTCATCCATGAGCAGCATTAACCATTGATTGTGAGTACTTCAGCAAAATCATCCTACAATGTTCGCACTGCTGGGACACAGGCCCACAGAGCACTTTTATACAGGCCTCCTCTCTGCGAGAGGAAGTGGGCCATAATCCACCATGCGGGCCACTACGGGCTGATAGATGTCACATGTCTTCGAATTTTTGCTTCTAGGACATGCCGATTCCATAATGAACCTCACGATGTTTTCCTTTACTGTTTTGAGAGCCTATGGTGATGAAAGCAAAGGTAATGAAACAATTTACTCAAAGTAAAGTCCCTGTCGGGGTTCGAACTCACGACCTGAGCTCGTAAGTCGCGGCTGTTACCACGGGTTTACCGGGTGAGTACTTATTACTAGATAATCTAACCAGCCACATCTAGTGGACTAGTATTATGTGCTGCATGAAATTATCGTTCAAATTACTTACTCCTTTCTCTCATGAATAAAACTTGTACATTTTGAGACACAATTCCAGACTCTAGGCTACTAACAACTGCTAAAATTAAAATCAAAAGTCATTTATTTAAGCTAGGCTGAAAATTGATACTCTTTTAACGACAAAATAACATAAGACATTCTCTTAAAACGCCCGTCCTTCACCACTTCCTAGTGCTTTCGCTGGGGAGAAGAAGTGGCGCAACAAACTCCCCATCAGCACAGCTGTCTGTTCAGTTCACGGATATCTATGGTTCAGTTAGAAGAACTTGATTCTATACATCATCATCATTCATCATCATTTCAGCCGAAAGACTTCCACAGCTGGACGTAGGCCTCCCCCAAGCACCTCCACTTCGACCGGTTCTATGCTTCTCGCATTCAACGGGTTCCTGCGGCCTTCACAAGTAATTATATTATATACAATAGTAAGTAATTAATTATACAGCTAGCACACGCCAATATACTTTGGGATAGAACACAGGACTAACAGACACAGAACTACTAAAACTAGACACTTTCTAGACTAGCTCCGAAACCACACCTAAAATCAAAATATTTTATTTCACTTATACCTACATGAGCACTTATGAAACGTCAGAAGCTAGGTGCACGGTTCCAATTGGTCGTTTCCTATGGAGAAGAACCGGCAAGAAACTCCACGGCAAATAATTGGCTTTTACAATATTTTCAAATTGTAGTATTAATAGGTATGGGAGGATAGCGTAGACCTGTCAACAAGAAGTACCAGGTACTTACTTAATAAAATAAAAAAATGGTCTACAGATCTACAAGGCCTACAACGTTCTCACGAGAAGAGTCTATCAAAGAGATAAATAAAAAGAATGCCATTACAACCACCTAAGAATGAATAAGCCAAAATTCCTTCATACTAAATACATATTGTACAGGAGTGTGTTCGCCTGTCTAATTTTATCATCACAGGATAAATGACATCCATACATCAACAGACAGACGGACTCGCCCAACAATGTGACGTGTGCGTTTGTCTCTGTCTGCGTTTCTACGGAACTAATTCTAATAGCCGTGTGTGTTACCGAAATAATTTGAGAGGTATGAACGTCGTGGGTATGAATGTGATTATTAAAGTAGTGCAGTGTGATTTCAGGGTAGATAAGAGACATGCAAGCGTTACAGGCTGTTAGTCAGCATTATCCCACAGCTGGGCAACCTCTCCCAATGACTTCCAGCTCTGTCTCATTTTAGGTACCTATGTATTTAGATTTTTTAATGAAAATATGTAGATGCCAAGTAGCTTCACTAGTTGATTTAAGGGAATCATTTCACATTCAGTAAGTTTAATATTACAAAATCAGCCTATAACGTTCCCACTGCTGGGTCACAGGCCTCCTTAAAGGTCCAGGTCCAGGTTGTTTAAAATTGACTTGTGTAAAATATTATGCCAAAACTGTTTTTAATGTTCGCCGGGAATTTAAGTTGAAAGTTTTTTTTACGTTTGAAATTTTCTTTTTTACACTTTTTATTTATATTTACGTTATTTCGTTCACAAAGCATTTAAGGCCACATTTACTGCTGGTGAGTGTATGTAGGTACTTACAGGTACAATTTTAAGGCCACATTTACTGCTGACGAGCTTAGTGTATGTAGGTACTTACAGGAACTATGGTAATAAACGCGAATTTTTCTTCTTTTCTTCAAGGTGTTTTGCACCTTGCACATTACTAATGCCTGTTTACAGCTGCAACGAAGCTCAATATGCTTGTGATAGAAGGAGTTTATTAGTAGCTGGTTTACGTCCATTGTCTTGCGTGTAGGATCGAACACGAAACGTCTAAAGCAATTTTTTTTTTAATAACCGACGAAAAATTTCGACCCCTTTGTGTTCATCGGGTATAAAAAAAAAATTCTGTTCCATTTATTTTGACCGCGTAGTTATTTATATGAAACGTGGATGAGACAAACAATTCCTAAGCTAGGAGGTCTATAATCATGCAGTTACATGGTAACAGTTTGCACGCCGTGTAATAAAAACGTAGATCACATTTCTCCCTCACACATTTCGATCCAATCTAACAAGTAAAACACCTTTTCCAGCAGATCAGCGAGTAAATAAAAACAGTCAAGTTATGTGACACGTTACTGATCGCGCCTACGATCCGTCGCTCCGCGCTCGTCGTGCGACCAACGTGTGGGTTTCTTTAATTTATTCTCGTGTGTTTACCACTCGTTATTCGTAAAGTGAACTGGTTAGATATAGGAATTGTGGCTTTATTGTCGATATATGGGGTCAGACTTGTCTGTCTTTGCTTGACCGCTGTTGTTAAGTACTTTGAAACATGTTCCTTTCTTGGGAAAAAGCATGAAAACTTCTTATTTTGTAAAAAATATTGTCATGGTTTTGAACTCGTTTAAAATGCCATTAACTCCATAATGTTGTATAGGACACCAATCCGTTATCTACTAGTCGCCTATTGTGCAGAAGAAGTCTACTTAGTCTAAGGAGTCATGAATAAAGTTCCTGATATTAGCAGTATTTAATTGACACATTTATAGTTATCGCTGAAAAGTGAGAAGCGAAGATGTTTATGATTTTAACAGTTTAGTGAGACATTTATTCCTGGTTTTAAAAAGGCATTTTGAAAAACTAAATTACAATCAGGACAGGATTACCTACATACCTAAGTCACAACGATAAACTTGATCGTCTCAATATTATCTAAATCAAAAATTCCACCCAAACTAATTCCATTCAAATACTCTAAAAAATACAATGAATGTACAAAATAAAATAAAAAGCTAAATAAAAGAAAAAAATAAGGGTTACAGAATATGTGTTATAGCTGAAACATTTAGTGTTCTTTATAGGAATCTTTGTTTTCAGACTTTACAGCTGCAGCAATAACTTTATTAATAAAAACCCACCTAAGTTAACGACTTGGTTTTTGTTTTGTAATTTACTGTCATCATTTACTCTGCAATTTTCTTATAAAGCGAAGATAAAACTCACTAACTAATACTAATTAAATAAAACCATAAATTCGCGATAACTTTCCAAGTTATTACCAAACACTTACCGTGGTAAAATGAAACGTATAAAAACCTCTATTGCGTGTAAATTTAAAATGAAAAACATATGATAGGCTGCTGTGAGTGAATCGAGAGTCAAAGACGAAGGACCCGCTAACTTAGTGTGGAGGAGGAACTTTTTATTTTATGTTAAGGCTTCATTTTGTTTGGGGGATTAATGGTCAGTTTCTAACTATATTCAGTGTAAAATTGTGATGGGATATTTACAGGGTAACTGCGTAATGCACTTAAAATGACATGACAAAACAACAACAAACATGACGATGAAATTTTGACAATTCAACAGCATTCATTGCGTGATTGACCTTGTCGTGCAGACAAATTTTACATAATTATGAAGCAATAGGTTTGCAACAAGAGAAAAATAACAATATTGGAAATATTGTTATTTTTCTGAATCATTCATGTCAATTAAAGCAAGCGTCATTAATAATAATAATGTGTCACACTGTTAATATTTCATTGCTATTAGAGAGAGTTAATTAAATGTTAGTCAACGTCGCAAATACTTTGGCACAGGATATGCAGTTTAAATAACTATCAATTAATGTGTCATAACTAAAAACGATCCTAGTTCTTGTCATGATTTGTGTTGCCTTTTAAGTAGGAACAACTTGAGAAGTATCATCAAAATGGAGGTGCAGCTTCTCTAGAAGAGATGATCCTTTGGTCTGAAAGACAGTTATAATTGCTCTTGCATTTATAGATAACTACTTACCTGCAATAATAATCATGTAGTGCTAGATATACTCGTATTCCAACTCCTATCCTGACCTTTGTGCCCCTTCTATGGTGCCCCTAAACATGCAGCCAAAGTGACCTCTGTGCTGCCACCGCTATCGACGTGGAAATGGCGAAATTTTAGGCCACTGTAGTGCACGAAAGAGAAGAGTACCTACTAGATAAAAAGTACATACTGAATATATAGTCAAGAACATAATGTGCGTGTCCTGTGATCCTGTCGTCTGCTCGTTACAAGAACTGATGGACACTAGTGAGGGTGCCAAAAAAGTAGCCGAATTCTGGTCAGAGTCCATTTAGATTCCCATCGACACGCTAATAAGAAAAAAACAGTAGCACTCCGGGAGTGCCGACAGAAGTGAAAACAAAACAAACAGATTACTTTGCCATCACTCACTGACATATCGGATTTAAAACCGAGTAAATCCCGAGGACAGCCGAACATATCCGAATGTAGCGCGGTGTCGGTAAGTGTCGCGAGTTCAATGGTTTTCCCATATAAAAAATGCCCAACGTGTCTAAAGAAGTTTTCACTTCAATAACATAATGTATACGTCAGGTACACCAACTGATTAAAACACTTCCCTGCTACATAACATTAGCACTGGAAATAATAAATCAAATAAATTGTTAGAAAAGCACTCATAGGTGGTGCTATCACTCACGGGGTATATCTACCGTTGTGACGTCAACGCATCTACTGCCAAGTGTTATTGCTATTAATCCTAAGTCCTAAGCTTTCATTTTATACTAGAGCATTTTGTATTTAAAAGAGATTTTCTATTAATAGTCAGACACAACAACAGGATATGACAACAGGATTACAAATCACCTCCAGATAAAATAAAAAGTTAAAATTAGATTTGTATGAAACTATTTGCTCGATAATTTTACTGTGTTATGTTTTTCCATCAGAGATGGTGGAAAATCATTACAAAATTATCAACTTCATCATAAAAACAAATGCTTTTTCCATACAAACCAAGCATTACATAAAACCTTATAAACGCCACTAAATAGTCATCTTTATACGACAATAAAAGTCGGCCATCTTGAAATATATTTATCAATAAATATATCAAAAGTATGTAAGTATATTCATTCAAAATTTATTTTGACCGTATATCTCGTCATGGGTCACTTTGTATCACTGTATGGACATTGTATTGTTTATTTACCGAATATTTGTAGTCGTAAATTGTTTTTTGGATTAATGTAGGAGGGTTAAAAATGCTGGATTGTCGATCAAAAGGATATTTTTTAAGATTCAATTCTGTACTTTTTTTTTTTTTTTTTAGATCATTACTTTATGTACAGTATTAAAATAATAATAAGAATATGTACAAGTATATAAAAAGGAAAGGAAAGAATCAAAGGGCATCAAAAAATTCATCCGCATCGCTGTCAACAGGAAACGTGCCCAAAAGACTGGCAGCATTGCCACGTTGTATGGCAATGCTGATTCTCTGGCCAAAAAATAGGCCAGCCCTCTGGTCACGTGAAGAGTCGACCAACCGCTATTCTGTATTGAACAAATGTCATATTCATGTCAGTGTCAGCCATCAAAGTCTTGGCCATGACTAAATAAGTTATGTCCTAGAATATCTACCAACAGCTTCTCTATACAATGTATCTTAACTATGGGTGATAATTAGCCTTAGACTGTCGCCAATTACAGGTTAAGCAACATTCTTAGAGATACTTAAGTAAAAACACTGGAAGAACATAATAGTAAAACCAGTGACTCTGCAAATTAAATGAGAAAATACTACTTAATGGCTAAACACACTATGCCGAAGGTACGCGACCGAAGTTCGGCATGATTACGCCTGCAATGCTATTTGAATTACTGCCGATATTATGTTGCGTTATAACGTACAGCCGAACTTCGGTCGGACGTCAGTTCAGCGGCAATTCGGCGGCAACGTATTCTGTAGAGCACACATTATACGAGACTGAACTTCGGTTCGGTTCGACTCTTCTAAAGGCTCAACAATTGCTATTACTGTAAAATAGTAAATTTTTCGGGTTTCGCACCTCAAAAGTAATAACGGAACCCTAAGAGGATCACTTTGTTTTGCATCTGTCTGTCCGGCTGTTTAGATGACACGAATACACACAAAGTTGCGTAACTGAATTTCTGCCGCGTAATTCGGCACTTAGGTATGGTGTGTCATATCAGCCGAATACGTCGGAACGTAAAATCAGCCGCGGAACTTCGGTCGCGTACCTTCGGCATAGTGTGTTTGGACACTTAAACTTAATAAAGACCATAACACTCGAATCTGGTTGGCCAGTCATATCAAAAAAAAAAAAACAAAAATCAAATTATTTTATTTCACATAAGCCTACATGGGCACTTATGAAACGTCACGTGTCATGGGCATTGTTTTAAATGATTACTGACAAATGCGTGCACTGACTTGACTGCTCCACTCAAATCTGTGTGGTTCTCACCTCAAAAGACCATTTCAGGCACTAATCACCATTGCCTTCACGTGATCTGACCAAGATTATGTTTGGATTCTAAAAGAGACTTTGACCCTTAGGTTTGCTATACCATTTCTTCTCCGGGGTAGTTATATAGGACATGTCGAATCCAACTAGCTTATTTTTTTATAAAAGTATTTTATTACAAAATTAAATAATAATTTTTAAAATAAATAAACTTTTTAAAATTGAAAGATTGGAAATAGGAATTTACAGAATAAACAATTGCATTTCATTACATGGTTTCATGGTCAATTTGAGTCATTAGATTGATTATATTACATTTTTATTTTTGCTATTGTATATCTTGAAAGATGAAATTTGTACAATATACCTAAACTTTACAGATTCCCAGTAAGGGATTCGATAGCATGCCAGTACAAAGTACACGCCACTGTCACACAAAAGACGAGCTCAATAAAAATTACAGCGCATAACAAATACAAACGAATCACCGAAGAAAATTAATTAAAACCAGTTCCTAAACTAACCCCTAACACCCAGTTAAAACAGAACGAAATAACAATACCAGCTACCATCCATAACGTGCAATACTACCAAAAACCAGACCTTTTTAGTTCACAATAGAAATTATCAATCACCAGAATTTACGGCGCGGAACCAAAGCTCGCTTTTTCCACTATAAACCGTATAAATTTGGATGAAAGCTAAATATTTAACTGACTTGTATACGACGAGCTCCTCCTAAATGTGTCGCATAAATTCGGTCAAGTAAAAAGTCGTCAACTCTTGGGGGTAAGGTCAGCGTGGATAAGACACGACACGCGTCGGGATAAGATTTCGATAGAGACTGTCTTTGCCATTTAATTATTTAGGTATTTGAAATTATTCTTAAATCATTATCATGTTAAGTAGACTTTTATAATTAAGTTTGCTATAAAGCAGTTTAATATAGGGCCAATGGCAGAGAGCAATAATGCTATTGGAAGAAGGCAGTAAAGATTTTGTCAAAAGTCTAATCAAACATCTAGCTTACAATACTAGCGAATTATGAAATCTTAAACATCCAATTGAACAGATGTTAATTGCACCATCGACAAAGCGTTCGGAAAACCGTTCTATCGAATTTCTACCAAAACATTACAGCACAATACGCCACATCCACATAACTCTTACCCCTCCGTCGCCATTAAACGCAATAGTTACGGTTACATAATTTATTGTTTTTCATCTTTGAAATCTTAGCGGAGTCAAGTTGTATAAATCATGCGTTAATGCCAGAGTATTATACAAATTCAAATTTATAACATGATAAAATTGCCGAACGGGCTCCCCCCGTCCCCCTTCCACTGGGGGACGTAAACTACGCTGCCCTTAATTCATTAGAGATCGGGTTCGGTTTTTGAATTTTTGACTTTCGAGATTGAATAACAAATGTACTGGCAGTTTTTAGTCTGTGTGTTTTAGAGGTCTACCATAGATTTAGTATAGTATATCCCCCTTACTAATAAACGTATTATATCAGAATATTAGTTACACACCGATTTCTCTCTTTCAGTCGTCAGTAATTTGAGTTTCGAAAGAAGAAGACAAAGCGTTGTGTAACTATACAGACGCTATATAACGTTTATTAGCAGAGGGTTTTTCTATACTTCATATTATGTATTTAGTAAAGTGTATACTAAATCTAGGGGGTTTACCGTCTGATGCTTAGGTCTGTCTACTGTGTATTCAGAAAGTTGTTGCGTGTTGAATGTTACGTGCTGGTCACTAAGCTTTCTGTGCTGTTTGAGAATTCTCTATCATAATAATTATAATACTTGGCGAAATTGCGCAGAACAGATGGCCGATGGGGCCGAAAGTCCTATCAAACTATGTCTCACGCTACAGTTAAAAGATTAGAGCCCAAAGAGCCTTAAGTGTCTAACTCCAACTCCACATTGATGAAGATAACAATCTCTTCTAACACATTATCTACAAAGTCATAAATACCAAAGTGTAAATCAAAAACACAAGGTGTCGACAAAAAAATATGTTACACAACTGTCACAACCCTTTTGTGACACATGATATACTTACACCTTTCTTCCATACAAATCTTTCTTTCATTCTTTCATTCTCACCCATTCAGATCCACTCAAAAGCATTTTTTCACACAATCGAATAACTCAATTCAGAAATAGAAAATTAATAATCGCCTAAAACCGAATGCGAGCGAAAAAGGCCGATTATCATCGAAGCAATTATTATCATTGAGCATGATTTATATGGATTTTGGACTGTAAACCTCTTTCTTTCCTATTCAGGTTTAATTGAATGATCAAATCGGATGGCATTAGCGAGGCTCCTTTGTCTCTCATTTGTTTAAACAATGGGAATCAATCGGTAATCGGTTTGCGGCGTTTTTTGTAGTTCGCGTCCGATTTTTTGGGGTTTTCAAGCGATTTTCTTCAATGATTTTCTTTGTATGCCTCTGTATTGTTAAGCGAAGTAGTTAAGGCTTTTAAGACAATGGAATTTGATTCAAAGTATGCATAGTTTCCAATGATTTCAAAAGTAAGGATACGCCCGTCTGAACATTTTACATAGAAGTTCTTCGTTCGAAGTTTGAAGTTCGCGCGCACCACTGTCAACTGAGTCGCGTTGGCCCTAAAACCGTCATTTTAGGGCCAGCGCGTTGGTGCCATTTAGTCGCGCCGTTAGCCCGGTCCTTACGGTAGTAATATATATGTCAATGGTAGTTTCGTTTTTTTTATAAAATGAAACTTGTACCTGGGTAGTTCTTCGAAATTTGATTCTTTGACTGATCCATATGGCCAAAATTTAATTTCACTTTCAGCTCTGTAACACATGTTCATATGAAAATAGGTATACCAAATAACATATATTTGAATGAGGGACTCGTTTTTATAAAGTAGTTTTCAAGATATTAATTTTGTGCCCAGATGAATCAGAATGTGTTACATATTAATCAGAAACAGAAATAAAAAGTAATAAATACACCGTTAGTTATGAATGTAAATTCTAAACAATAATTATTAATTCTTAAATAGGACTAAGACATATCAAAAGTATCATATTTAGAACAAGATTATACTCCTGTCATTTTTTTATTATTCAAAAGGTTATAGCTAAGTAAATAATAATAAATAAGATTAAAACTACTGACTTGTACACGGTAAAAAATTGGACAAGGAGAATTACGCAACAAAAGCGCTCCTATCGTGCTGGAGAGGGGAAAAACTAATTTATTTTATTATTCATATGGGGTTTTGACCATACGAATCAGGCACAGATGAATCAGGATTTTGCCTACAATCATGCATAACTCATCGTACATACAGACTTCATTATTTTCATTTTTCTACACGAATCTATAACCCAAAAGCATCACACGAAACACAGATTGAAGTTTTAAAACAATAAAATAAATTTTATAAAGTAGGCATTGTAATCAGGATGCCACCTGAACCAAACACAGATGAATCAGGTATTTTCCTTCGTAACACCGGATCTAAGCCAACCAGCCGCACATCCACCTTCTAGGTCGTCCGCTGCACGACTGGCTTCCCCCCGTGCTGGAAGCCAGACTCTCATTATTATTACCCGACCAAGTACGGTCAAGCGCAGCTTACGCCACATTAATCAGTATTATACGCCGGACACTTCTTTTTTACTTATTTATAAACAGACTAACGTAGTTATAACTAATACACATTTTTTTTGTAAGAGGACAATTCATTTCCTTTCGATATAATTATAATTTATATTGATGTATCAAAGGGAAAATGCGACATCGACCATTTTGTTCCGGAAAATGGCAAACGGACGCGCTATATGAATCAGAAGAACGACCTTCAAATATTTTTATTTTGTACCTAGACAGCAATTATTAAAAAAAAAACATTTGTCCCAGTAAGGGATAAAGCTAAACTGTACAAAAAAAAATATTACATGTCGTTTTGTTAGTTGGTTACAGAAATATACCCACAGACATCGAAAATTTTGTCCCTGAAGAATTACCCACCTAGACATTTCCTTTGGGCAACAAGGTTCGTGAAGAAATAAGTTCTATAAAATGGTAGGATAGACTCATCGCGTAATTATTTAGGTCTTTAAATTCATTTGTACAATACTAGCCGTTGCCCGCGAATTCGCCTGCGATCCAGTATCGATGCGATGCGATGAAACGTAGCCTATATCCTCCTCCAAGTCATGGTCTAACCATGTACTAAATTTCATCCAAATTATGCAGCTGTTTTTGGCGTGAAAGTGTTACATACAAACAAACTTACTTTCGAATTTATGACATTAGTTAGGATACATTTTATATTATGAATTTATGACAAACACTGATCAGCCTGCCACCAACTCAGCCTATCGCAGTCCACTGCTGGACATAGGCCTCTCCCGGACTGCGCCAAAGAACCCTGGCCTCCGCCTTCCGCATCCAGTCTACCAACCAGCCACCTTCTTTAGGTCGCCCGTCCATCTGGCTGGGGGGCGTCCCACACTACGTTTGCCGATACGCGGCCACTCCAGGACTCGTCTGTTCCACCGGCCAGCTCGGATCAGCCCGATTACTGTTTATTCTTCTGTACTAAATATAAATCGATTGACGGCACGGTTGGCGCAGTGGTTAAGCTATTGACTGTTGCGCTGCGTGTTGCGGGTTCGATTCCCGCACGGAACAAATATTTGTATGACCTACAAGTAGTTGTTCCGGGTCTGGCTGTTTGTGTATGTGAGTTTCAATGTTTGTAAACGCACCCACAATACAGGAGAAATTCCTATCGTCGGGCAACGTTTAAAAAAAAAAAAAAAAAATAACAATGTTTGTCTCGTACTTATGCCATTAACTACGAACGGGCTCATGGAGTTTGCATGCTACAACCATGTCAGGTTACAGCCTCTACAGTACTTCGTCACCGCATCGTGTAATTAAAAGAGAAAAGGTAATGACACTGACCATCCCCTCGCATCATATATAATAAAAAAAACCTTTATTAATTAACACCAAAAAACTGGCCAAGTGCGAGTCGGACTCGCACACGAAGGGTTCCGTACCACAAGGCAAAAACGCCGAAAAAAACACGTTTGTTGTATGGAACCCCCCTTAATAAAATTAAAATTAAATAAATATTTATTATTTAATTTTATTATTAACTAGCTGACCCGGCAAACGTTGTTTTGCTCCTACACTACTCCTACCCTACTCCCACACTACTCCTACCCTACTCCTACACTACTCCTACCCTACTTCTACCCTACTCCTACCCTACTCCTACCCTACTCCTACACTACTCCTACCCTACTCCTACACTACTCCTACCCTACTCCTACACTACTCCTACACTACTCCTACCCTACGTCTACCCTACCCCTACCCTACCCTACTCCTACCCTACTCCTACACTACTCCTACCCTACTCCTACACTACTTCTACCCTACTCCTACACTACTCCTACACTACTCCTACCCTACTTCTACCCTACTCCTACCCTACTCCTACTATAAAAAAATAAAAAAAAAAGTATCCTATGTCCGTCTCCTGGTCCTAAGCTACCTCCCCACCAATTTTCAGCCAAATCGGTTCAGCCGTTCTCGAGTTATAAGTGGTGTAACTAACAGACTTTCTTTTATATATATACATGGGTCTGGTCATAAGTTTTGACACATATGGAAAGTTAAATAAATGACACAATGAGTTACGCATTACAACCATTTATATATCAAATGAAAGGGTATAAAATACAGATTTAAACCACATTAAAATTATTCGAAATGTCCTCCTCTTGCTTCGATACAAGCCTTCAATCTGCAAGGCCAGTCATCAATCGAAGCACGCACGATATTCATGTCAATATCGGCGACTGCTTTAATCAGGGATGCTTTAAGTGACTCCAAGTTGCGATGGGGTTTAGAGCAGACCTTCTCCTCTAAGTGCTGCCATATTTTGTAATCCAAGGGATTCAAGTCTGGACTAGATGAGGGCCAATCCTCATGCCTGATAAAGTCGATTCCACGGGTCGTGAGCCAGTTTTGGGTACTTTTCGCCTTATGAGCCGGCGCAGAATCCTGCTGGAATACCCAGTGCCTGTTTTCCAACATTGTTTGTGAAAGAGGTTCCACAATGTTTGTTAGGACTGTTTTTTGATATACGAGGGCACTGATTTTCACTCCTTTTTCACAAAAAAACAACTCCGTTGGACCCAAACAGGACACCCCAAGCCAAACCATGAATGCCGAAGGGTGATGACCACGCTGAACACGTGGCACACGTCTGCTCGCTTCTTCACTAGAGTGTGCATACACTTTATCATTTCGTTTGTTGAAACTCTCCTCAACATTAAAAATTTTTTCGTCCGAGAAAAGTATTTCGCGGTATTTTTTTCCCGCGTACTGCCTTAACAAAACCTGGCTTCTTTCGAGTCTGATTTTCTTCAGCCGTGCGTTAAGAAGATGTGCTGTTTTTTTTCTATAAGCACGCAGTCCTAGGTCTTCATTCAACACCCTTTTAACAGTAGTTCTGCTTAGTCCCATCTGCAAAGCCAACATTTTTTGCTTGCGGACAGGATTTCGTTGGATTCGCGCCTTCATTGCTTTGATGACCGCTGGAGTCCGAACAGTACGAGGTCGACCGCTCCTTTGTTTATCTTGTAATCTTGAATCTTCCCTGAATCGTTTGATAGTACGATAAATGAATCTCAGTGAAATTTTCAAATTTTTCAGCAGTTTGAAAATCTCAGTTGGCGCGTGACCGCAACGATGCAATGCAATTACTGCGACTCTGTCTTCTTTGCGCGTCCACTCCATTTTAGAAAATGAACAAAATTCCAGAAACCCTTTGTTTTTATTTTGTTTAAATATTCAAATTTCGAATGTCCATAATATTTTCCTCGGTTTGCATTCTAAATTCGAAATTTTACCTATGTGACAGAACTTATGGCCCGACTAAGTAGAAGTAAAAATACAACTGAGTATTTTGTGAATATTTCAAGTGCCTACCTGTTGCCATTATTGATATCGAGCAAAAAAGGGCAATAAAATCACGTTGGTTGTATGGGAGCCCCCCTTAAATATTTATTTTATTTTGTTTTTAGTATTTGTTGTTATAGCGGCAACAGAAATACATAATTTGTGAAAATTTCAACTGTCTAGCTACCGCGGTTCTTGAGATACAGCCTGGTGACAGACAGACAGACGGACGGACAGACAGCGAAGTCTTAATAATAGGGTCCTGTTTTTACTCTTTGGGTACGGAACCCTAAAAACCTTTAGATATTAATTAACACCAAAAAATCATCACCGTAACTCAACTCTCACCCCCCAAAAACCAACATCAAATTCTCCAAATATTTAGCAAAATCAGCACCAGAGCTTATTAATACGGCAGCCGGACCGTTCATAACTAATAATTATATTTTGTCGTCCATCCATAACGAATATGTCCCAATACGGTGATATCGGCATGGTGTTACCCCACCTTTTACCCCTTTCCCCCTCCACTACCCCCATATTTAATGCGGGTACCCGATATTCGACTCTGCTGTATTGGTGTACCTTAATAAATTTAACATTAAAATCACGGTAAAGGGTTATTAGTATTTTGTTTTGATAATTTGGAATATATCGTTTTTGTAACACCTATTTTTAAAGTAACCCTTATGGAGCTGAGTGGGTATTTTTGGGTTAATTATTTTTATTTGTTTATGAAAGCTACCTGTAATATTATGGTTTCGATTTTGGCCTTTAAACAAGCATAATCAGCCTGTAATGTTCCCACTGCTGGGACCCAGGCCTCCGTGAGAGGGAGTGGGCCATAATCCACTACGCGGGCCCTGTGCGGGTTGCTCGATGTTACATGTCTTTGAATTTTTGGTTCCAGGACATGCCGGATTCCTCACGATGCATACATGACTTTAGAAATTTAAAAACCTATCACACTAATATGTATTATAAAGACGAAGGTTTGTGAGTGTGTGGGGGTGTGTTTATATGTTTTTTACTTCTTCACGCACAAACGGCTGGACCAATTTTGATAAAATTTTGTATGGAGGTAACTGACACCCTGGATTAACATAAAGGCTACTTTTTATCCCGATATTCCCACGGGATCGACATTTACGCGTGTGAAACCGCGGGGCGCAGCTAGTTTTCTCCATAAAACATTTTGGATAGGTACACTCATAACACAATGGTATCTCTCTCAACAGTGTCTAAGCTGCAACTATAATCATTACAAAGAAATGAACTGGCACACCTAAATAATGAAAAGACGAAGATTATTCATTTCGATTTTTTTTTAATTTGTTACTTATAAACCAAAAATAAAGCATATTTTTTGTTTTATGGTAGCGTTGACTTTGATCAAACACGTGCTTTATGTTCACATCATAAAATGGTATTTAATTAACATTTTTATAAATTACTTTATTCAATCAGCCGGGTAATTGCGTAACACACTAACAGTAGCAATCAAAGGCTTTGATTAAGACAATTCAACAACATTCATTGCGTTATTTACGTTGTTGAGCAAAAAAAAAATCGAACATATGGAGCAACGGATTAGCAATATCTTTCAAAAATATTCAGAGTGAGATTGGTATTGTGTTACACAATGAGGGTGTAGATATTTTAGCCTCTACGGCACACCGAGGGCAGTCAACCCTGCTACGGCCGCTACCACCTTGCTAACTGGCTTATATTGTTACCATGGCATGAGATACCATCATCACCATCATCAGCCTACAGCAGTTCACTGCTGGACATGGGCCTCTCCTATTGCACGCCATTCAACTCGATTTTCAGCAAATCTCATCCAGCTGCAACCAGCCATCCTGAGAAGATCGTCGATCCACCTAGCCTGAAGGTTTTTTTTTTGCGGATGGGAAATCATCAAATGACCCCTCCCGCTCTGGGTGGGGCGGAAAGGAGGGTCAGACTCTTACTGACTAAAACCCACCTGTGTTCCTGTTATGTTCCTGGCCAGCGGTAACCCTTTCGGACTATTCGGACAATCCCGCTGACAGCCTGAAGGCTACGTTTGCCGATTCCCGGTCTCCACTCAAGAACACGTCTACATGAGATACAAACTCCTATAATTATTGTTCGTGCCAATACAAGAGACGTAGAACAATTCCAATTCCGACAGCTCTAGAAACTTCTGACAGACTTATCCACCCAAAAATAACCCGCCATTTCTTCGTACGTCATCAAATATCAAACTACCGACTTCCCTAAATACCGACGTCTACCAGCCTGACGGGAAACAGAAGCCTGTTATCAGGCAGCACCGTTTCAACATCGCCAGAACGGCGGATAAACACCGAACACCACTTTTGCACCGCCACAGATAAGTATAAGCACTTAGCACACAAACTATGCATAAGCACAGCTTTTTGATAACTCGCCGACGGTACTCGTGTGGGGAAAAGTGTTTGGGGGAAATCGAGCGACTTTTCGTTATTTAAGAGAAGCTGTTTTAATTTTTTTATAACGTACCAGTGCAAGCTGTTAGTTAAAAAAAAATGTTTATTGAAGAAAACCCTAAGTACATTCCAAAGCAATGTTATACAACTGAGTGGCTATGCTAAGCACAATACATTGAAACCCTGATCTCCAAACTAGTTAGTAAGGTTGTTGATATTTGGTTGGTGTATTGTGTGTCTGTACTAAATAAATGTATTTTCTTTCTTTCTTTCTTTTCTATATTTTGTAGAATCAATCGCAATAGCAACAAGAACAGATTTAAAACCGTGGTTGTTAATGATTGATTGCATTAAGACACCGACTTAGACTCACGTGTTTGTATCTAATTTAACAGGACTTGAAATCAAACCATGGCTTAAAGTTTTAACACAATGCCAAAGTAATTACAGTTCTTTTACAGCTTCGGTAATAAACAACCATTCTGACATAAAGGATTCATAATGTAACTGTAAAAGCTCCAATTTTCACTGAAATTAATAAAATAATAAAAACACTTTCTTTTTTTTTATTGAATACTTTTTGACTACCTTCTACACGGTAGCACAAGCTACCTCTTACTTACAATATAACACTATATACTATATATACGAACTACAGACCTTTTAGTTTTTCGTCGCCATTTTTCTCTTTTTATTTTCCTAAGCACTTTTATTTCTGCCAGTACGCGTGTACAGAACACCTCTCACGTCTGGCGATCACGCGCACATTTAGCGGTCTTTGATTAAGTCAATAGGTGGCGCTCGCGTCGCTGCTCACACATACATTATTTACACTGACGGTGGAGTCTGCGGGTTATGTAAGATGCTGATTATTGGTGCCGAAACGTGGCGGGATTGGAAAGAAGTGGTGGAGAGCATTGACTGGACTTAGCATCTTTAACTAAGCGTAAGATGGCAGAATAGTTCTAATACTTTTCGAGGGCTTTAATCCTTTATTTCTAGAGACACTCTTTTTCTTTCAGAGAGAGTTGCCGAAAAACTGAAAGGAAAAGAGTCATTTATTGGTGATTTACAAAACTTTCTGATAGAGTTTAAACAAATTCTTGAATCAAATTGACCACTGTTTTTTTTTTCAGTACTGTCTTGACTTGTGAACACTGTTACTTTTACCTACTAACAATTGTTGATGAGATACCTTTACATATCGTGACTCCTCCGTGCCTCGGAAAGCACGTTAAGCCGTTGGTCCCGGCTGTCATTCGTGGATCTTTGACAGTCGTTACGGGTAGTCAGAAACCCGATAGTCTGACAACCAGTCTTACCAAGGGGTATCGTATTACCCAGTACCTAACTGGGTTGTGGAGGTCAGATAGGCAGTCGCTCCATGTAAAATACTGGTATTCAGCTGCATCCGGTTAGACTGAAAGCCCAAGATAGTTGGGAAAAGGCAGGCAGATGATGGCTTCCAAAAGTGAATTGTCATTTTTCCACTTGTGTAAATAAACGAGTGTAATCGTTGATGACGCATTCGTCATCGCCGCTCGTCTCCTCGTCCTAGCATTTGCGTCCAAGATGTTAAAGCTTGTAGTTTATTATTGTACCTCTAAGATGTTATTCAATAAGTATCTTCTGTCATATGTCTTTACCAAGTACGTAACTGACACAATGTGGGGCCTAAAAACGCCACTTTGGCAGAATCATAAAAGGATAACATTATGAATCATAATGGACAGTTAACTGTTAAGTTAATCGTATCAAATCTCATTGATGAAGGAGTTTTCAGTTATTTTTTTTGTCTGTGCTAAAATACCAATCAATCCAATCCAAATCAAATCCCAATCTCAATGATACCTACGTAGTGCAGCGAAAAAAAGAAAAACACGGACTGTCTTCGCCACATTATGATTCATAATGTTATGATTCTGCCAAAGTAGCCTTTTTAGGCCCCAGTGCGTCTGGTGTGTAATTAATGAACCTAACCAAAACTTAAACCAACCGAGTTATTCCACGGCCAATTTACATCTGTCAAATTAAGCTAACTATTTTTTGTTCAACAAATTTCACACTCCAATTATAAGAGTGCGCACACACCGTTGAATAGCAACACATTTCGCGTTTCAACGGTACGGTGATAATCCTGCATGAAGGAAGCTATACATCATGGGAAAAAACGTCGGCGGCGGCGTTGCGACGCCCGTGTGTCCCTCGTTTTAGAGTTATGAATAAATTATTTGATTATAATGATTTATTTGACTGTGGTATTAGTATGTTTGAGGGATGTTTGAGGCTCAGTTTGTGGCTGATAGTTGCCATGATATGGGAGATGGGACGGACGATAGATGGGACTGGGACGGTGTTATCAGCTGTGCCGCAGCAATCTTGGAAAACGTCCCATCCCTTTCATAGTTAGTTGTGTAGAGCCTCTAGTCTACCCATAAAGTCTTACAAGACTACAATGCATAGGATTGCACGCTTGTCTTGTATTCCTCACGGGGTTAGCCAAAAGTGTGAACAGGCTCTCACTTTGAAATAATATGAAACAGTTTTTTTTTGTTTAAGAGCGTTTACGCCGTATGGCATTTCATACAAATATCAAACCCTTATACACACATCAAAAGTGTCTAGGGATCAACATATATTTTTGCAATAACTTTTCTCCTGATTGATATTAATTAAAATTTTCTTTAAGGATTCATCAAATAAAGTGTTTTCGTTTGTCACAGTAACGATAAACCAAGTTACCTTTGCATTAATAAAGAAATTTGCCATTTTCCTAATAAAGGGATTTTTGACATTTGAACCACTAATACAAAAGTTCGAAAAAAAGACTGAAATAACAGTTTTCTTTAAAATTTTATTGGGTAACTTAAACAATTAATAATCCGTGTTTCTACCGCGAACACTAACAACACAAGAACATCGGTTTGGCATACTCAAAATGAGTTCATCCAAATCACGCTGTGGAATGGCCGCCCATGTTCGTTGCAACAACAAAAAAAGGTCTTCTTGCGACTGGATACCCTCCATATTCGGCAGAGCTCTTCTCTGTAGCATATCCCATGCATGCTCAATCGGGTTCAAGTCTGGCGACTGAGTAGGCCAGGGCAGGACATTGATGTTAGCTGCGGCGAGAGTCTGTCTTACAACTCTTGCGGTGTGCGGTCGTGCATTATCATGCATTAACTGAAATAAGGGACCGATTTGCACTTGTAGAGGAACGATGACGTCTGATACAATCGTCTCAGCATAAATTTGAGCGTTGAGGTTGCCTCTGATCCAAATCAACTCAGTTCTTCCGCCGATCCAAATACCCGCCCATACCATGATGGTTCCACCACTATAAGGATGGACTTCCTGGCAGGATTTTAATCGCTGTTGGCGTCCAGGGGTTCTCCAGTGTCGTATACGTCTTGTATCCGGTCTCATACCAAAACGAGACTCATCAGAAAAGCACACGAAACGCCATTGTTCTTCTGCCCAATTTCTGTGTTCAAGAGCCCATTGATATCGAATCCTACGATTGTGCATTGCTATAGGTGGTACCCGTAGCGGTCTTCGGGAATGAAGGTTCACTTCATGCAAGTGGTTTCTGACTGTTTGGTCGCTAATTAAGTTCCCTGAAGAGTGATGAAGCCTCACGGCTAACATCATGGCGGTTATTGTTGGAGCTCTTCGAGTTAAGATTTGAATGTATCGGTCTTGTCTCCGTGTGGTGCAGCGATACCGTCCTCCATGGCGCTCAGCCACGGTACCAGTGCTTCGGTAACGTGTCCAAAGTCGACTGATAACACTCTGACTTGTATTCAGAGCTAAAGCCACAGTACGTTGCCGGGAACCAGCTTCTATCATTCCCACGGCTCTGAGCATTTCTTCCCTGCTTAAATGACGTCGCCGCTCCATAATAACGTTGGTTTTAATCAGTAGTAGGGAAACAGTAGCACTAATAATGTCTTCAATGCGTTGTATCTTTTTATAGGGAAAATATTGACAGCTGATTTTCATCTTTTACTCGAATTTGATTCACAGTTCCTGATTCAAATTATGAAATGCACCAAAAAGGATCCATATAAATTTATAAAATCATAAATTTATTACAAAGCCACATCTCAATCTCAAGAAATCCGCATAAAAATGCTTGATCCCTAGACACTTTTGATGTGTGTATTTCGAAATTAATGAACCGATTTTAATGAAACTTCATACGCATAAGCAGGATAGAAAGGTCTAAAAAGTTAGTAGAGAACATTTTCGAAATATAGTGTTACAGCCAAACTAAACCGTAAGTTTAGTCAGTAAGAGTCTGACACGCGCTTCCGCTCCACCTAGAGCGGGAGGCGTCATTTGATGATTTCCTAACCTCAAAAAAAAATAAAGCTATACCTATTCATATAGGAAACTATGTAAAAATAGCCTCTACCATCACCCATTGTTTTGGTTGCCATAATTTTGAGAGAACCTTTTATTCCCCTTCTTTAACTACATTAGCGTGTGTATGTAGTGTTGTTAATAAATCGGGCGGCGCCATTAGTCCCGGGTTCGAGTCCCGGCGGAAAGCATGCGTCTTGTTGATTTGTGATGTACGCTGATGGATGGGATGTGTGTAGTGTTACAGTTTTTTGGATGACGTTGTTTCTTGGTTCAGTTTGGTGGATGTGTTTATTTTAACGTTGTTAGGTGGCTTGATAAACAAATTATGAATCTTGAAGGTAATTTTAAAATTTTAATTCAGGAAAAAGTTATATGTCGAGTTAACAGTTGAGTGTTGGAGAAGTTAAGAAGCTTTAGGGAAACTTTTACTTGTTGTAATTTTTTTGACGCATACCTACTGCCAACATCATCTGCCTAGCCTTTTCCCAACTATGTTGGGGTCGGCTTTCAGTCTAACCGGATGAATGAAGGCCATACTGGCCTTCATTCATCCGGTTACATGGAGCGACTGCCGATCTGACCTCCACAACCCAGTTACTGGGTAATACGATACCCCTTGGTAAGACTGGTTGTCAGACCTTCAGGCTTCTGACTACCCGTAACGACTGCCAACATTATACCTAAATGCAAATTGCAGTTAAAAAAACTGGCCAAGTGCGTGTAACTTTATGCGTAGGGGAGGTACCCTAAAAAGATTTTGTAAGATTTTATTTTACCACTTTGTTAGCGAGATTCAAAGTCAAAGTCAAAGTCAAATATTTATTTGCAGATATGTATAGGTACCCATGCCAAATTACAGATTCTAGTAGTAAAAGTCTCAGAGCTAAGACGCGGACAGATAGACGGTCGGACATGGCGAAACTATGTATAAAAGTACCTTGCTGACAACGGAACCCTAAAAATATAGAGTAGCACACATACGTGGAATGTTTCCGAAAATTTCTTGACCTTTTTATTCCTTGACAGTACATTTCATGAAAAAGTGTATAAGATTGCCATTATTTTATTTTATTTTTGAGATTATTAAAGAAAATACAGGTCCGCTGTTTAATTTTTATACGGAACTCTATGCAAGCGCTTTTGTTCTATTTTTTCCAACACCACCATATTTATTAACCGCCATAATTGCTAAACCACATGTCATAAACACATGCAAATGATATGAGCGACATATCACTCTATATGACGTGTGATGTACGTACACTTGTCACATATATCCGTCATTATACTGATTTATGCGTCTTAGAACATCTGCTCGCCATATTAGAAACTGCAGTCTGAGCTTATCTTATAGGGTTCATAAATTAATCTTTAATTATGTGTGTGAGAAATAGATCGTAGAGTTTTGCAAGATGTGGCTAAAAGCCTGTTTTTAAGTGTCCGGATAAGCACTATCTAAAACCTATTTATTTTTTACTAGCTGTGCCTCGCGGTTTTACCCGCATAAGTTTCGATCTTGTAGGAATATCGGGATAAAAAGTAGCCTGTATCTTAATCTAGGGTGTCAGCTACAAAATACTACAAAATTTTATCAAAATTGGTCCAGCCGTTTGAGCGTGAAGAAGTAACAAACATATAAACACACCCCTACACACTCACAAACTTTCGCCTTTATAATATTAGTGTCGAAGAGTGGTCGAAGTGGCCTATATTCAGCAGTGGACGTTTTTCGGCTAAAGTGATGATGATGATGAATTTTTCTGGAACTAATCCAAAGGTTGTAACACAAGTAATATCATATGCTAACTTGATTAATTAGCAAACTTCTCCGAGAAACGGCCCAACGCGGGCCCAGTGGGATTTGGTAGACGTCTCAGGTCACCTAATTTTCTAGGACAATCCTGCTCATTTTCTTAGGTACGTTTTCCTAAACTATTTATGGAACAGTGGCAATGAATGGTGGAGGAATTTTAGTAGACCCTGGTTAGGTATCCTCTCGCAGTCGTTCCATCTAAAGTACATACATAGGGTCATAAAATATAATCATTCCTGCATTTCCTACGCAAGTAGATAAGATTGGAATGCTAACCCAAGATAGTTTAATAAAAACTAAGCAGATACAGAATGCAACTGCCTAAGTCCTTTATCGTCACTTTCGACATGCACAGAAAGAGACATAGCGACCCATTTAAGAAGACCACACGCCAGAACTCGCAAGCGGCACGTACAAAGACACACTAGCTATTATCCGACACACATTTCATTAGTAAAGCACACACAAATCATAACAAAAGACACCGAACTTCAAGTTATCTGCCGACGCAAACATTTCAGGGGCCACTTGAAAGTAAAACTCTTTTCAACTTACCGCTGTCACTTTACACGCGAGTCGGAGAAGGTCCATGCTTCTGTGACTCGAGAGAGAATAAACTTGCACTTGAGTGAGATTTTGGCAATGACATGGGACTAACTGATGGTGGACTTTATGTTTTCATTGAATAGTACAATCTTGAACGTTAAAGTTACAATAATTACTTGATTAGTCAGTTCAGCGTTGCTGCAAGTGCAAACCAGAAAAAAATCTGCTCAGAGTTGCCGCCGCAACTCTGCAAGTGGGAATGTTTTAACGTAGCGGGTTTGCGGAGTATGACGCTCTTCTTATTAGCTTTAGCGTTGCCTATTTACTAACCAGTATTTTATAATATAATTTATTTATTAAAAACTTTATTCAACACCACATAAAAAAAAGGCCAACCATATTTAAAACTTGAACATTTTTTGCATAATTATTTTGTTTCGATTGCCACTCATTTGCGCGTCAGAGCAACTTACCAAGTGGAACTTTTGACCGTATACCTACATAGTATTGTCAAAGCTCATTCCAACTCACCGCGGCGCCTGCGCATTCCGTGTCAACATGCGCACGCATCTCAAACAGCTATTTGTTTAGCAATTTTATTCTTCTGATAAGTTTGTTGGTAAATAGATCTGCGACATAATTTTAAGTGGTTTATGAGATTTTGTTTGAAGCTATGTTAAAATTCACAAAAAAAATACTCTATAGCAAAATGGTTTTCGGCAAAGAGGGTTGTCGCCCGCCCCCAACATAGTTGGGAAAAGGCTAGGCAGATGATGATGATGATGATGATGAGGCTTGTCGCTTAAAACTTAAAAAATGAAAATTTTGCAATAACAAAACAAAAAGAACTGGAAGTAGGTACTTATATTATTTACTAGCTGCGCCCCGCGGTTTCACCCGCGTAAATATCGATCCCGTAGGAATATCGGGATAAAAAGTAGCCTATATGTTAATCCACGGTGTCAGCTAAATCCATACAAAATTCTATCAAAATTGGTCCAGCCATTTGAGCGTGAAGAAGTAACAAACATATAAACACACCCCCACACACACACACCCCCACCCCAACACACTCACAAACTTTCGCCTTTATAATATTAGTGTGATTTATATACTAGTATCTGCCCGCGACTTCGTCCGCGTGAAATTTCTTGCTCCCCCGACCCACCGCGTCGCATCGCATCGCGTACCCGCGCTATTACTTCGTTTTCGCTTGGCGTTCTTTCTGACTTTTTTTTCTTTTTGTACGGCTCCTAAGGTTCCTAGTGTGATGATAAATAGCCTAAAGCATTCCTCAACAATTGGGCTATCAAATGCAAAAATCATTTTTCATATCCGACAGGTAGTTCCAGATATTAGCGCGTTCAAACAATTAAACTCATCAGCTTTATTATTAGGATAGATAGACTTTATTGTACAGACCAGCACATCAAGCTACCCAAAACTGTCAAATTTTCCCAATCAACCTTGAACCTTATATTGTTGTAGCGATAAAGTTGAAAATCTATTGAAGAAATTTGGCAGATTGTAGTAGCTTGATGTGCTGCCGTCTGTACACTACAAAATATGGAATGAGCGGCCCGTTCTGCCAAATCTCTCCCAGAGTCGGGAGGGTTCCGGAAACCCTCCCGACTTGGGTTTATTAAGAGAAACCGGGACCTCCCCATGTGCTGATGGTGATTACCGGGGTGGTTTTAGTGAGGTAAAAATCCCACACTCCTCGACCTCCCTCCCCGGAGGTCGGGTGCCTTTTGAAGGTTTCCCCCAGACAAAAAAAAAAAAAAGAGTACCTACCTACTTATTTACTATCAAAATTTATTCGAGAAGACCAATAATTCCCAATCCAAGCCTTGAAGGAGGTACTAGAAGTTCTAGAACATAACTGTTATGTTTAGAATTACCTTCATTTGACTAAATCAACGACCAAATTGCCGGCAGCAAAAAAATCTTCATTTACTTAAATAAAAATATTATCACGCGACCCCTGAAATCAGTAAATAACTCCAAACATGTACCTACTTGAAGTGTACTTGTACAATTTATTGCCTCTTGCTTAACCGACTTGGAAAAAAGCAATGAACAAAGAAAAAAAAAAACACAGGATCATTCTAATAGCGGGGAGAAGTGAATCAAATACTTTTCCGACGGGGAAGGAAAATAAAATAAATTTATTTGGCTCTCTGTTCTCTAAGTTTGAGAACTGTTTAATTCTTGAATATTGTATTGGATTTTTTCGAGGTTTCTGTCGGGAGTTGGATTGGGCCCAGTTGGGCGCCAATAGTTTTGTTGAAGTATTTTTGTTGTGAATAGTGATGGTTTTCTTTACAGAATTATTTACCTATATAAAATACCTTAGGTACATAGGCAGTGTGTATAGTGTGTAGTGGATTTTTCTTCGAAAGCTAAAGTAAATAAAACATACTGAAAATAAAACTAAGTTTGAAAAAATATCTTGAATTTTGAATCTTTGGTGCACTGAACTTACTATATCAGTAAATATCATGCCGAAAATAATTAATATGACAAATAAAACTAGTCAAAATATATATTTTTCATTAATTCTACAGTTCTAAATGTAATGCTACTTTATAGCCCAGTAAACTAAGATGAATATGCACTATTGCCACAATTTTAGCAGTAAACTGAGAATGTAACATTTATCCTAAAATGCTATTACACGGCTACACATCAAGCTATACATTTCCAGTTTTAGCTGACCTCATATTGTATAGGTTTTTCGTATAATCAGAAGTCAGCTTGCATATACTTGCACGTTTTTCAAACAAACCCCATACTATAGGTAACTAACTCTAATACAGGGAATTTCTGAAATGATCATGTTAAGAGTGCATACAGAAACTGTAAGCACATCTTCAAAACCATCCATGTTTTTTTCACGTTAGTTTCATCGTCCTTCGCGGTGGGGTTGAAATTATTACAAATAACTTTAACCCTGCCACCGCGAAGGACTCCCCAACCTGTTGTTGAGTGAAACTTTGTTAACCCTCACTCTCATATTCGTCAAGTGGTGCTTTTCATAAATATGCAACACCACATCTCGGTTGTGCGTGGTGTTGCCAGAGTGAAATAGTTTTGTCGGTAATAAGTGAATAAAATGCAGTGAAATAATTTAACCTATTGTGCGCTTTCATAATTACAAACGACATTATGGTGGACGTCCACGTCCACGGCCCAACCATGAAATGTATGGAAATACGTGTACGTTATCGTGTACGGAAGTTTAAAAGCGTCTTCGCATATATCCATACATTTTACTTCCCTACGCTATCGTGTCGTCGACGTCTACGATAATATCGTCAAATTAGAAATTATAAAACCACACATTAGGTACCTACTGTAATAAATTGAAAAAATATATATAAACTCGTACCTACTCAACATTTATGAGGTACAAATTCACAAAATCAATCAATCTCACAAACTTGTAGAAAAACCTAACTATATACTTTCAGTTATATTTATAGAGAAATACTTCTACCGAATAATGTTAATATACTAACAATATTTCTCAAGCACTTAGGTAGAGTAGTTCATTCCTCCTAATTGACTATTAGTTTTAACTAGAGAAATCGGTACTTTTAGCCTCCAGGCAGTGTACAGTCACGAGCACTAATATGTCAACACTTGGCAACTTTCAATTACGATTTTTTCACGAAATAACGAATGCAAAGTTGAAATACGACGCTTTACATAAACCTACAGGTTCGAAAATACTATGTTCGTAATAACATACAATTTCATTCAAAAATAAAGGAGAAAATCGCCTTTGAATAAAGCCAAGTGTAGACATACTTATGCTCGTGACTGTACAATGTGGAGATAACAATACGACAATAAATTAAAACAATGGAATCGTCTGCCTAGCCTTTTCCCTACTATGTTGGGGTCGGCTTCCAGTCTAACCGGATGCAGATGAATACCAGTATTTTACATGGAGCGACTACCTGACCTCCACAACCTAGTTAGGTACTGGGTAATACGATATCCCTTGGTAAGACTGTTTATCAGACTTTCGGCTTCTGACGAACCATAACGACTGTCAAGGACCCACAAATGACAGCTGGGACCAACGGTTTAATGTGCTTTCCGAGACACGGAGAGTTCTTGGTATGTGAAAATGGTCACCCAGCCACGGACCAACCGCGGCAAGCGTAGCTTAGCCTGATCTATTGACCCGCGCAGCTAGTATTTCTTAGCCACAAGCCCCTCAAGAAATGAAAAAACTGGAAATACTAATCCATAATAGTATTTTGGAACCATAGAATCTATGTTTGGAACTATCAAATAAATTCTAACATCGAAACATTGCGGATGAGTTTTTCGACGCTATTTTCTAGTTTTATATAGTTTTAGTTACCTAAGTTAAAATTTAATTTTGTTGTTTCTACATCGAAATGAAAAACGTACCTATTTTTTAGGGTTCCGTACCCCAAAGGGTAAAAACGGGACCCTATTATTAAGACTTCGCTGTCTGTCCGTCCGTCCGTCTGTCTGTCACCATGCTGTATCTCAAGAACCGCGATAGCTATACAGTTGATATTTTCACAAATCATGTATTTCTGTTGCCGCTATAAAAACAAATACTAAAAACAAAATAAAATAAATATTTAAGGGGGACTCCCAGTCTCCCACACAACGAACGTGTTTTTTTTTCGGTGTTTTTGCCTTGTGGTACGGAACCCTTTGTGTACGAGTCCGACTCGCACTTGGCCAGTTTTTAATTTTTATTTAACAAACTAAATAAGTAGTCAAAATCAAAAGTCATTTATTCAAATTAGGCTGAGAATTAGCACTTTTCAAACGTCAAAGTTACATAAGACAGTCCCTTCACAGATTCCTAGTGCTTTCGCTGGGGAGAAGAAGTGGCGCAACAAACTCCCTAGTAACTAATAGTTTAAGGGCCGACTATGGGTTTTGCCAATCTTTGACTACCTGTAGTGACTAAACTAATGGATATATCAAAATCAAAATCAAAATCAAAATATTTTATTTCACATAAGCCTACATGGGCACTTATGAAACGTCAGAAGCTAGGTGCACGGTTCCAATTGGTCGTTTCCTATGGAGAAGAACCGGCAAGAAACTCCACGGTTACTCTTTTTAAAAATAATTGGCTTTTACAATATTTTCAAATTACAGTAGGTATGGGAGGATAGCGTAGGCCTGTCAACAAGTATCAGGTACTTGATAAAATAAAAAATGGTCTACAGATCTAAAGTCTACAAGGCCTACAAAGTCCTCACATTTACAAAATAAGAATCTATCAAAAGGATAAATAAAAAATAAAAACCTAATAAAACCTAGTGATATGATTCCCATTACAACCACTAATAAAGAGATGGAAAAAAATTTGAATTTTCTGTATATAATGTCAAGTAATAGATTATGTCAAAAAAGTAAATAAAGTAAAGTAAATAAAAAATGAACATCGTAATTTGAGAGCAGTTAATAGACATTTAAATAGTTAAGCCGTTAATGAGTAGCCAGGGAAGCCACATGTGCAGAAGGAATTATTGCCAAACTACCTTGTCTTCAACATAGTCAATCTTATAATATGCTTTTTTGATAAGGACATTTGTATTTATAGAGGCATGAGGAAAAGGGTGTAAAGTTCACTCATACTCCATAGAAAACGAAGTATCTTCCGACCAGACGGGTGTTGTGTCTGGCGGACAACTGCCCGATGATTCATGTCGGGTTGTTATATCTATGCTAGTTGCGTTGTAAACTCTGCTTGCGCGATGCAGGATTTGCGTGACGTCAGTATGACGCGTTGTTCGCATGTGGCGTTTTGTAGATACCGCTACATATTTGATTGAACTTTCGTATGCAGACTGGGAACGGCATTAGATATACGAAGTTTAATTTATTGTTGTATAATATAAATACACGTAGGTATTAAAAATAAAATTGTGTTACCTAAATTTAGATGAACTAAAACTAGCAAGTCATTTCCTGTAAACAGCATCCGTTTTTATAACAAGTTGCCAAAACCGGTTACAGAACTTAGCGATGGAAAGTTCAAAACCCTCATCAAACGTGTCCTTATCAAAAAAGCATATTACAAGATTAAAGACTACGTTGAAGACAAGGTTGTTTGGCAATAATTCCTTTCTGCACATGTGGCTTCCCTGGTACCTCAATAACGGCATAACTATGTAAATGTCTATTAACTGCTCTCAAATTGCGATGTTTATTTTTTATTTATATTTTACATTATACTTCTTTGACATAATGTTTTATTATTTGAGATTTTCACCTCTTTATTAGTGGTTGTAATGGCAATCATATCCACTTGGTTTTAGTAGGCTTTAATATTTTATTTTTTATTTATCCTTTTGATAGATTCTTATTTTGTAAATGTGAGGACTTTGTAGGCCTTGTAGACTTGAGATCTGTAGACCATTTTTTATTTTATAAAGTACCTGGTAGTTGTTGACAGGCCTACGCTGTCCTCAAATACCTACTATAATTTGAAAACATTGTAAAAACCAATTATTTTTAAAAAGAGTAACCGTGGAGTTTCTTGCCAGTTCTTCTCCATAGGAAACGACCAATTGGAATCATGCACCAAGCTTCTGACGTTTCATAAGTGCCCATGTAGGTTTTTATGAAATAAAATATTTTGATTTTGATTGTCGTCTCCACCTTGTACAGTTTTACCGACCAAATCATCCCAGCAAGTGTTATAGTGGTCAACCACAGTCAATCCATTAAAAAAAGCCAGTTGCCGCAAAAACCAGTAGCCAAAAAAATCTTTATCAACCCTGGCAACCCAGGTCCGCCCTCCTGATTGTACCAAAATAATACATTCAATTTGCAAGGCCTGCCCATCAAATACTTTGCTCGTGATAACCTTGTGTTTGGACGCGATCTTGGGAATAATGGCGTTATTTAGAGAGTTGCAATATGCTAAGATGGTAGGCTGCGGCATTAACAAGTCAGGAGATGGTTGTGTTAAGAAGGAGTAGAGGTGGAGTGGAGCGGAGGGTGAAGGGTTTTTGGCAAGGAAAAAGTGAAAGGGTTACGATTGCCAAAAGATTTCGCTGTCACTAATATTGTTTCCAACTCTGGCTATTATGACGGAAGCAATATTATTCAAATAGACCAACGTTGTTATTTTATTTCCATTATTTTGTACTTTTACCTATTTGTTCATAAGGATTTCAGGCAAGATACAAAGCCAAATAATTGTAAACTTAAAATCTACTTTTATGAAAACTTTCCATTGATATATTGCTAATCCATTGATTTATATGTTCGAAAAATTTGTCTGCTCAACAACGTAAACAACACAATGAATGTTATTGAACTGTCAAAATGCCTTCGCTTCTAATAGTGTGTTACACGATTACCCAGCAGGTTATACAAAATAAAACATATATATTAGATCAGCTTTTTCAATTTCCAATCATAACCACACTCCTATCTACATATATCACGAAAAAATTCGCATGCAAAACTAAAGAAACTCAACTCAGAACAAAAATCTACATTTCGCCACTCCACAGTTTTCCTAGAGAAAATTTTTACGACAGCCCCGCGGCTCTCGCCGCCGTTCTAGTGGCCTCTCTCAATTCCGCACCGCCTGGGCCGGCTGTTAAAAACGCAATGAATAATTATTTCGGGGCCCTACCCGCACCTTTTCGGCAAGACTTAAACTTTCATTGCTCCAATTTGAAGAGTCAGATCAATTTGATTGACAAGCTTTTTTCTTGCCACTACAGTTAAATATTCTAGTACCTATCTATCCCATCTGACTGTATAACTACTAGTAGATATTACTATAATATACTCGAACTGGACGTAATTGTTATATAATTTTGACAACAATTTCAAAGGTTGAAACTATAAACAAAAAGACCTTGTCTTTTGGGACATGCAATTTATTGTCATTCAACCAATGATGAAGCAGTTACGTAGCCGACTGCACCTTTATACTTAATACATTATCCCAGATATTATACCTATTTCAAATTGATTTTTGAAATACTATTTGTAGTTTGTAATAAGGTATTTTAAAGGTCCTAAAGAAATATTGGTTGCAATAGAATGATTTGAATTTTGTCATGTTTCAATTTGAGTTTGTTGTAATCTGAAGGGCAATTAACGTTCACAGTGCGATCTCAGTCTCAATCTGTCAAAGATTCCTCTAATTTCCTTACATTTTGGACAAGTTTTTGACATTGATTGTCGTTGAGATGAGATGGATGAGATGGCGACTAGATATAGAACGTTTTTAATTACGAGAATTGGGCTTCAGAATTATCTCAGATTCTGATTTCAAATATAGTCAGTAACTTATTCCGTAATAAGTTCGTCCAGCGGTGCTATTATGTAAAAATCTCACCGTGAAAACTTAGGTGAAGTGAGCGTGGAGTGAGCTGTCAATAGTGTCAATTCGTAGCAAAAACAAACTCACTTCACCTAAGTTTTCACGGTGAAATTTTTACAGAATCGGCAGTTTCAAAAAAGGTCCGTTTAACTCTCGATGTCTTTTGTTTTTAAGATAACCTTCCATCACCACTACTTTTAGTTTACCCCCTTACCCGGACTCGTATCTAATCAAAAGCCGTAAATCGCGATCAACATATTTTATATTTTTAATTCTGCAACACTAATACATCAGGCTGATTTATGTCGCGAACTGGCAAAACTTGTGGATTTATAGCGCTTGAGCTGAGGAGCCACCGCGACGCTACAGCTTTCGGCATGGAAGCTATCCATACTAATATTATAAAATAATGCGAAAGTAACTCTGTCTGTCTGTCGATCTGTCTGTCGGCTACCTGTTCACGTCATAACGGCTGAATGAATGTCGATGAAATTTGGCACACATGTTGCGACCATGACCTGCGGATTCATTGCGTCTATCAGTAGGAATGGGTGTCATTTTGACAGTTCAACAGCATTCATTGCGTTATTTACGTTGATGAGCAGACAAATTTTTCGAACGTATAAAGCAATGGATTAGCAATATCCTTCAAAATGATTCAGATTGACATTGATAGTGTGTTTAGGGTGCTGGGCATAGCTAAATGAAATATTTTTTTATATTTCTATAGTGGTGGGTTCGTTAGGACATAGCATGATTTTTACCCTAGTGGTTCGTTCCTGATGCGCGTGGGATAAATTCCGACCTCCACGCGACCGAAGCCGCGAGCATCAGCTAGTGTTATATATTCTTAGGTAAGTATAACTTTGATATTGGTGCCGATTCCCTTGTTCACAAACTAAACTAAATTTAAGTTCAGTGCATCTTTTTCTTTCTATTCCATTAAGAAAAGGACAGAAGTTATATATTAGTTTAGTCCTGTCAAATTAGTCAGCGCCTGACGTAAATTGACGTATTTTTAGTAGCCAATTTTTTAATCACGTCTAAACTTGTCTATGGAGTATCTTAATTTGACAGGACTAAACTAATATTTATCTTCTGTCCTTTTCTTAACGAAATAGAAAGAAAAACATGCACTGAACTTAAATTTAGTTTAGTTTGTGAACAAGGGAATCGGCGCCATTGACAGCTGTTCTCATATTAGACATCACTAAAACGAGACCACCAGATGCATCCGTAGAAGCTTGTTTGCCTCCACGCCTATCAAACTTGGCAGTGGTACAATAAACCACACGAAAACACAGCAACAATACAAAATAAATTATCACTATATATCACTCAAAATCAACACGCTTTTTTAAATCTCGCGTTACAGTCAAACCCTCTAAAACGGGCATAAAAGGAAACGACCAATAAATCAGCAACACGTCGCGCTAGACAAATAAAACATGTATGAAACAAAAAAACGTTGTATATATGTGTACAAAATTCGCAAAAAGAATTACAAGCAATAACATGCAGTAGTGTTAATATTGGATGCGTAAGAAAGCTTGTTGTTATTGGAATATGCGTCTTATGTTGTTGTAGTAAGGTCGACGTTGATGGCAGGAGACAGCATGGTAGTGATTTAGTCCCTATCGGCCGTCAACCTGATTAATGTCGCTAGTAAATCAGCGGATTACGACAATGCGAGAAATGACGAGTCGCGACCGGATCGCAAGCGATACTGGTGTGTGGTGCAAGCAATTAGCTCAAAACTGACCCTTTTTCGCACAGTATTTCTTACTATCTGCAAGACGAAACGGTAGAAGATTAGTTTACTTCTAGAAGTATCTACTTGAGATTTCTGCTTTGTCATTTTCTTTCTTGATTTTACCAAAATTAGGTACTATTTTTATAATTTAAAATAATAAAGTTTAAGGAAATGGGTTGGGCAAAATTCTTCTTTTATTTTGTCAGCATTTTTCAGCAAAAAACTGCAGTTAAAAATGTAGATACCAAGATCTATTTAATACTACTGAGTGCTGTATATTTTAAGAGTCTGCATAATAGTTGTTTTATAAACCCGCTTCTGCCTCTCCCTTGCACGAACAAGTCACTCGCATCGAATTATTGAGTAAACACGTACGTAATCGCGCGATCGTTTCATTTAGAACGAATGCAAGGGCATCGGGAGAAATATCGCTTCGTATATTTTCTAATATAAAAGTGTCAATTTCTTTTAATAGCATTTGTATGAAAAATATAGTTTTACACACACGAAAGGTAACCTAATCTCCACAAAAGATTTGTGGGAAGTTCATTCGAGTGAGTTTATGGTCGAATAAAAGTATCGAGCAGTCGGACTGAAACTGTCTCGCTGTCTATCAAGCATTGCACTTTTTCTTTATTATTATGTTAAACTAGCTGCGCCCCGCGGTTTAACCCGCACAAGTTTCGATCCCGTAGGAATATCGGGATAAAAAGTAGCCTAGGTAAAAAAAAAATATGGAGGTAGCTGACACCATGGATTAACATAATCCAGGGTGTCAGCTGCCTCCATACAAAATTTTATAAAAATTGATACAGCCGTTTAAGCGTAAAGAAGTAACAAACATATAAACACACACACACAAACTTTTGCCTTTAAAATATTAGTATTTTGACACTACTTATTTGAATTTCTTTAAATAATTATAAACCGAAATCATTGTATAGCCAAAATTTATATACTTCCAGGTTTCATTAAATAAATCATCTACTCATCTTGCGGAAACATGGACAATGTGAGTTCATGTCTGTAACGGAATCTAGATAATGCCTTGCTAAAAACTAACCACTCAATAAACGCTATTAGCACAGTATAAAGATCTTTATACTATGCTATTAGTGACTAGTTAAATGCGCAATTACAATACCCGAATCAACGTTTTTTCTCAGATAAGCAAATAGTAGTCCACAAAGTAGTTTGTTAAATTAATTAACAAAAAGAAAACGCTAATGTCGCTTAGTGCCTTTTACGACACCCACGAGTCTTTGCGACCACATGGGACCGATGTATGTTATAACTACGAGCCATGCAAAGATAGAGCATTTAATAAAGTTTTGCCTTTTCACTCATGTTTTCAACCTTATAAACTGCGAATAGTGATACCATCTAATGACAAATGGTAAATTACAATAAAATGTCTAACGTAACATATTTCACTTTTATTTATGAATACCTACATAATCAAAACTTTACATTACACACATCTGTAAATAATTTATTATTGATGCAGGTAAGAGGAAAATAATTTATAGGATAAATCCCATTTCGTTTTTGCAAAACGGGTTTTATAAAAAAGGATATTTATGTGTTATATTATATAAGTATTAGTTGCATAAATTAGGTAATATTGTTCATTCTTCTCATTTTTAACAATCTATGATTTAATTAGGAAACATTAATATTTACCGTAATCGATAAAGTTATCCTATTGCAGCTTCTTGCACTGTTATACAATAAAATAGTTAAGCATTTTCAAAGTTGCGTAATGGCTCTCGATCATCGGCGCCCTTGCGCATCAAGTCCACCCTAGCACCGGCTTGAGTTCGTCAGCTTCGAAAATACAACATTACATTAGCCGAGCCTTCCAAAAACACTGCAGAAGACTTATACATTATGTAAGCTAAACGACACATTAAAAATATCATGATAATTAGGTAGAAACTCTATCCAGAAAATGCGTGACACTTAGCAATAATATCAAAAATAATATTTTTTATAAAAATCCCTCACAACAAAATACCACTCCAATCAATCACTCATAATTGCACACAATCCATAGAAAACTAAAATAAACTGAAAAATATACAAAAAAACAACGACCCACACGTTCACAAGTTCGCGTGTGTGCACAACTACGTCACATTGTAACTGACAAATTGATTTATGTCGTCGAGGGGAGCACGACGAACCTAGCAAGTTTGCGCTAAGTCCGACTTGGATCGCTCGATGCTACATGTTTGAAATTTCGAACTTTTATGTTTTTACATTTTGTTTGAGCTCGTTGAGGTCCTTTTTGGGACCTAATCGTGATATTTTTATAAGGATATTTTCAAAATAGTGGGTATTTCCCTCAAAATCCTTTAAAACATGCAAAAATATGGGGTCCGAGAGCCCATTTGTTTTTTCGAGACTTCGCCAAGCGGTTGGTCAACTCTTCACGTGGTCTATGTTTTGGTCAAAGAATCAGCATTGCCATACAACGTGGCAATGCTGGCAGCCTTTGGGCAATTTTCCAGTTGACAGCGATGCGCACGAATTTGTTGATGGGCCCTATGATTTTTCTTTTTTTGTCACTCCCTTTTTTACATACATGCATATTATTATTTTACGAGTGTTAGCTTTTATATTATAAAAGGATAGAATGAGTCTAAAGTTCATTGTATTGTGAGAATCTATGAGTGTGTCCTTCTTTGCATTTTCAACTCATTTCCATAGTATTCTGGGCGCTACATAAATAAATTGAGATCTAGGTCTGTATCAAAATTAAAATGGCTTAATTTAAGCCGTCCGTCTACAACTTGACTCGTAGGTAGATATTTTTAACAGTATTCAAAATACATCATAACAACAAAAAAAACCGGCCATGTGCGAGTCAGACTCATACACGAAGGGTTCCATACCACCGTACAATATTTATCACCTACATATTATATTTTTTTAAACACGGATCTTGTATGGGGACCCTTTAATGTTTAAAACGAATCTTGTATTGGGACCCCCTTTAATTTTTAAACACAGATCTTGTATGGGGACGCCCTTTAATGTTTAAACACGGATCTTTTATGGGGACGCACTTTAATTTTTAAACACGGATCTTTTATGGGGACGCACTTTAATTTTTAAACACGGATCTTGTATGGTAAAAAGTTAAAAATTAAAGGGGGTCCCCTTTAATTTTTTTTTTGTTAGTCTACTGTCTCACTGCTGGGCAAAGGCCTCCCCCAAATCCTTCCAGGAACTCTTTTCCCTTTAACTTTATTATATTTTTATTACTTTTTGTTAAAGCGGCAATAAAAATACACACTATGTGAAAATTTCAACAGTCGATATTACGGTTTATGAGATAGGTACAGCCCGCTGACAGACAGTCGGACGAATAAGGTTTCATTGGCACGCTTGGGTACGGAACCCTAAAAAGGGGTTCATCCCATCCTCGTCGCTAATGTTAAGTACGAGGACAGACGAGTGAAACAACTGCTTGCTATTAGCGCACTGACGTTTATTGGACTACGACTATCGGTGCATAGGCACACGCACACATACTCAACAGTACATAACCCTTTCTTAATATTAAAGACAAAACAGTAAAATTGTGAACCTTCAATGTTACGATTTTCCAATAAAAATATTTTTAATATTATTTTATCAATTCGTGACGGACGTGAACGTGAAGCCTTATCTACCAACACCATATACCAAATCGTTACTTAATTGGATACATTACCTATACGTTTTTTACTTCAAATCAATTGACACCTAAAGTTTTATGGTATTTTAAACCATAAAACTCTGGGACACTAAAATGGTAGATTTAGTGGTGACCGACCAATCGTGTTTGTCTTGGTTTATGGCTTTTTACCATAAGACTTACGTCACCAATCCCGAGTGTCGTGTCTCGTAAAATAGATAAATAACGATTTTGGACTTTTTATTCGTCTCGATAAGATATATTTGTTATTATGTCTTTATTGGTTTCGGTTACAGATTCAGAGTGAAGTGGAAGCGGGCCCGTTTGATGGCCGAATTTTATGTTGTTTTTAATTAAAACAAATTGTTAAATCGTTAATTTTTATCTACATTGTTAGCCTAAGATCTCTAATGTTTTCGGCGCCATTTTGATTCACAATAAAAAAATCAATAAATAATTTACTTGCCTCCATTAATTTTATAATCAAAATGTCGTGTCTGAATTTATTCATCTTTGAAACTCTTTAATGCCAACAAGGTGTAGGTAATAGTTTAAAGATTATGTCGCCACATGGCAGCTGGTTATCATAATTCATTTTCTTGTCAATGTTTTATTTTCAACATTATACATTTCAAATAAGATTGATTTTTCCTTGATTAAATTCGTTTAGGAAATATTAGTTATGCGTGACGAATGATCGTGGTTCCTGTGTACTCCTCTTTAATAGAAGCGTTGTTGCAATATACATAGTAGGGAAATGGCTCGAACTTGTGGCTAAGTAATAACAGAAGCATGGGGCGATTAATCAGGTTAAGCTACGCTTGCCGCGGTTGGTCAGCGGATGGGTGACTAGGTATCTTTACATATCAAGACCTCTCCGTGCCTCGGAAAGCATGTTAAGCCGTTGATCCCGGCTGTCATTCGTGAATCTTTGACAGTCTTTACGGGTCGTCAGAAGCCCGAAAGTCTGACAACCAGACTTACCAAGGGGTATCGTATTACCTAGTAATTGGGTTGTGGAAGTCAGATAGGCAGTCGCTCCATGTAAAATACTGGATTTCAGCAGCATCCGGTTAGAGTGGAAGCCGACCCTAACATAGTTGGGAAAAGGCTAGGCAGGTAATGAGGGAAATGGTTTCTCGCTGTGTGATTGTTATGGAAAATCATCGTATAAATTGGTTACTTTTCTCTATGGTTAACGCCTGAGGAAGTTTCTACCAACAGTGGGGCAATTGCGTAACACACTAACAGTAGCTTTCATTTTGACAGTTCAATAACATTAATTGCATTATTTTAAGTGATTGAGGAGATAAATTTCTATAACCTATGAAGCAGTGGATTAGCAGTATCCTTCAAAATTATTTAGATTGTGGTTAATAGTGACGTAATGGGTGCTGTTTAAACAATTTTCAGAGTTTTCATTGGTGTCAACTGTTACTTAGTTTTATAGAGATTTCTTGACTGCAGCTGCTGAGAAGCTAGTCATGCCATTTAGATCAGTTGCATTATGAGACCCTGCTCTTTTGCTGAATACCTAGTGTTATTTGACTATTAGGTACAGTATCCTAAAATTACAGTGACAAGACATAAATCTTTTCATTTGAGCATGCAGTGGAGTTTAGGGCATATGTAAGAGACCTAACTTCAACTTTCATGGTATTCCTGTTGTAATAGGCACGGGGAATTATCAACAAAATATCAGTTAGTAAATGGGCAAACTTAGTGTCTGACTGAGTAACAGACATTTGTCAGGGCAGTATGTAATTTTTATGACTTTAGTAAGAATTCCGCAGTTTTCCCTATACATTCTTATAAAACGTGGGTGGGACATTGCAAGCTGGAACTCCTTTTAAAATATACGAGAACATGCCAATATAATAAGCAATCTTTTACCATTTTCAATAGCAAAATGCCAGCTCATAATATCAGATACAGCCATCTAACTTAACACAACATATTATATTGAAGTACAATGTCATAAAATGGTCCAAATTACGCGGGCCCGATATCCAAAAACAATGTCCCGATCGACGTGAAACCACATCACAATTTCAACCTTATTTCGTACACAATAAAGTGATTTTTATGTATTGTAGCTAACGAATGCAACTACGCGACTGAATAAGTTTTTTTCAATTATAAAAGACTTAATTTGTTGGTGGACCAGCAAGCGATTTTAAAGCGTTGCGTTGAGGTATAAGGTTGAGATTCGCTTGTAGATAATAATGTTATATGACCAACCAAAATCAAAAAGGTTATCCACGAAAATGTTAATATAATAGTTGCTTCAGTACTACGGGTTTTGTTGGCGTGAAGGCATAAATCAATTTTATGGCCTCATCTAAATCAAGCGCGTTTTAATGGGCGTCCCCCGTCATATCATAGCGTAGTATGATAATTTACTGCTACTATGTGACGAATGTTAGAAATAAAGGGCCCTTCGACCGCCCCCCTTGGCCCCCTTGGCCCCTTGCTCCCCCTACGTCGTAGGGATTAGTTTTATGCCCTAAACCGTTGTCGTAAACATGTCAGGCGTATCTCGGGCCTTCGGGAGCTCTGCCGTATGAGATAATTTTTGAGTTTACTTTATTATTCGTTTTGGAAGGTAGTTCATCGTGGTATGATGGTGAACTAATTTTTTTTTAATATTTTCGTCTTACAATTTTATTATGGATGGACGAGGATTGACATTGACAGAAGTTTTAACTAGAAAGAATAAGCACCGACAGATAGACATATTTTTGTAAGTGGTCATTTTGATCTTCCGACCTTATCTGACCCAAGAATGGTGGTATGCAATGGGCACTTTAATTTAGAAGTTCATCTTTTCGAATAACACTTTTTTTATGACAGTACATCTAGCTTCCTCCTAGCCATTTTCTGATGAACATACTGAACAAAATTAGGTTAATATGCAAGGATTCGAACGCGCAACCTTGAGCACGAAAAGCTGGTCGTTTCGCCACCCCCACCCTATGCAAGCTCCAATTCTCTCTCCTGCAATTCAGTCAAAACTTTCGAATGTATTTTCGTTTAAATCATTCACACAATAAAGGAATACATTCTAAGTTAACACACAACTTAATGATATACTTAACTCATGTTTAATGCTCTGAGAAGATAACAGCATTCGCATTTATGAGTAAGTTATTATACGGCCGTGTAAAGTAAGTATGTATAAAGGTTAGGTATTAGGTCTGCAGGCAACGAGTTAGTATGTCAACTTTTAAGACTTATCAAGTTGTTTTTACGATATTTCAATGACAGTTCATGTTTGATACATGGTTTTAGATTTGATTTGTGTTTTCTATGTTAACTCGTCGCAGCGGCCATGCTTCTTACTTCTACTATTTTTCTTGATTACTTTTCAGAACAATTTCAAAGTATGCTTAGGAGATGAATCAGAGTATCTCAGTCAGATTATCTTATTACCTACATTGGAATATTGACACAAAAAGCTTAAGCGAAACAGTGGTTGTACAGTATGCCACACGTCAGATGAAACAAATCCAGTATAATATGTCGACTCTTATTCTATTGAAACTCCATACTACGCTAGACCAGCTTTAAGTCAGGTGTTATTACTGAACGTGCGGCCTACTGTACAACATGAACTAAAAAGCCTGTAAAACACAAAATGTCACAAATTTCCTAAAATATAATTTTTTTAGTGCAACCTCCGCCCACGTAAAAACAAACATGCCATGCACAGCTCAGATAAAGACTTGAGGCATTATCTCTGAGGCTGTAATAAAATACTTTGATTTAACGAAAATACAGTCGTTAGTCGAGCCAGATTACAATAGAACGTCAAGCGTAGGAAGGTTTAATTTGATGGAGTTCCGTAGGGTAGCGGAGAGCTGTGGTGGCCACGACACCGACTTACAAGTTGTAGGTCGTGGGTTCGCCCAAACAGGCGCTTTACTTTGTGTAAATTACTTTCATCACCACTGCTCTCAAAACGGTGAAGGAAAACATCGTGAGGAAATGGCATGGCTGCATGAGAACACATGTGACATTACTATGTCTTCGAATTTTTGGTTCCAACACTACTAAGCCCGCGTGGTGGATTACAGCCCACACCCTCTCGAAGAAAGGAGGCCTGTGTTCCAGCAGTTCGAAATTTATAGGCTAATTATGCTAAGTGCAGTGCTCGAGTATATTTTCTAGTTAAACCCCCCCCCCCCCCCCTTTTCTGAAAACGATCAATGTAAATTTTGTCAAATCTGTAATTAAATTATGATATATTTATTTTATTAAATCTTAATGCACACGTAAAAAAAAACTGTGCAAAGGCTTACTGTCTGAGGCATTTTCGACCAGTCAACCTTAGGGTGATGCAGATACAAAACATGGCAGGTGCAATAATATAAGGGATAAATAACTCCAAATATATAACTAGTGTTGCGATATCTATTACCATCATTGTGTATGTAACCAAAGTATAATATAAATGTGATTTGACGTCAGATTTATCAACCGGAGACTTGGCTTAGGCTTTTAGGAATCTGGGTAAAGGCTACCTGCTCTAAGGACCTGTCAACTAGGCATCTGCTGGTCTGTTAATTATGTCTCCTAGTACAAAATGCTTTTAAGTGTTGATAACCTCGAAGTGTGGGGTATCGCCATGACATGTGATGTTTACTAAGTAGCGGTTTACAAAAGACTTAAGGACAGTATTCACTATAAACTACAAGCTTTACTTTACGTTACTTTTGCCTGCGGCGTCCACGTCGGAAATTATCCCACGAGAATATACTACCGTGATTTAAAAATATCCTACGTCTAGCATATGCTAGCCCAGAGAGGCAATTCTTCTAAGTTTAAGAACTTTCAATCTGGTGAGTCTCAATCTGTCAAAATTACCTCTAATTTTCCTAAATTTTTACAGTTTTTGACATTGATTGTCGCTTAGATGAGATTACGACTAGATCTAGAATTGGCCGTCTGGTCATGATCTAGCTGTGTGCTAATCATCGAAATTCTTTCGGCCGGTTCGGTTCAGCCGTTAAGTTGTGAAAAGGTAACAAACAGTAAGAAAGTTACTTTCGTTCTAGAATAGTATGTATGCTATCTTTACCGATGTTTTTGTTTTCTTCATTTGTTTTCAGATCATCGTCCTTGGTGGATCGGGAAGTTGCTGCAGAAGTATTTTCAATTAAAATAAGATGTGCATCATATTTAAATAAAAAAATACATATTTGGGTTTTGGAAAACCACGATTATATTGATGTTATTGATTCAAGAAGACCCTGCCATCTATGTAGAATTTCTTTTTTCAATTATTTTCTTCCATTTAACTGACAAGCTCAGAGGTTCTATTTTTATCTCCGCCTTGACATTTCTCAGAAAACTTCTAATTCCATTTCTTACCAATAAAACCTCTCACCGGCGGAACCCCAAAAAACAATGACCTCATTCGCTTAACGTGTAGGCAAAATATAATAAGCAACATGAAATTTATGTCGGACATAAATTTCATTAATTACGTACAGCAATGATTAATGACCATAACTATGGTATATTTAACGAAAATAATCATTATTATTGAATAACAACATATCGTTCAGATGGATATATTGATAGTTTCAATTGATTAAATTGTGAGAAATGCGATGGTTTTGAGATAGTCATTAGTTTTGGGATGCAGTGGGAGTGGTTTATGGGTTTGGGTTTTGTTAAGGCGCCACTTTTTCGGTTCCGGTGAGACCGGTACTAAAAAGAGGTACTCTTACTCAAATCTGGAGAGTTAGATTATGCGCATTTGCAGGTGCAACTGTGTCTATAATTAATACCAGCTTCTGCCCGCAACTTCGTCAGCATAAAATTTTGTTGTTATCCGACGCACCCCGTCGTATCGCATCGCCTGCCCGCTAGTACTTTGTTTCCGGTTGGCGTTTTTTCTGACTTTTTTCTTTTTGCTCGGTTCCTTATAGGGTCCCAGCGTGATGTTATATAGTCTGTACCCTTCCTCAAGAATTGGGCAAATCCGACTGTTTTAATTTCGGAGATTACACCCCCAACATACAAACAAATTTTACCTCTTTATAATATCAGTATAGATTTTATAGTAATTTATAATGAAATCTATAAATTCGTAGTGAAAAAGTCTGTTTCATTGAGTTCTTTGGAGTCTAAGTTTTTTTTTTATACAAAAACATTTTGATTTTCTATTACCTACTGCAATGGTCATTTAATTACTAGTACTATAATAACTTTAATAAAGATAAGGACATCTTCTTGGTATACAAGATCACAGTAAAAAAAACTTACTTCGAGAACTTTTATTTTTAATTCATGATCAACTTATCTTTCATTTCGTCAATTATGAGAACTAAATGCTGCACTAAAAGTACCATTAAAGTGAGCTCACAAACTGGAATCTAAAGTGACACATTGACCGTTTGATGTCGGCAGCTCATAGATCAGGATCTGTCTGTCGCTCTGACTGAAATAAATAATGATGGCGTCGAACATGGGATGGTTTATGTGATATGAACCCAGGAATTCAATTACTCTACAAAAAATACTGTGGGTTTTATAAATTACAAAGAAATCAGGAGCTTTGATCATCACGCTCACTAGCGAATTTGGTGATTATACAGGGTTATTGGTAAAACATTAACAACCTCTCAAGAGGTCATTGTACTCATCATTATGAACAACTTTTACTATGGGATCAAACCTGAAATCTCAAATAAAAATCAGCTGTTCCCTACTTTATGTTCGTAGGTATAACTGAAAATGTTGGGAACAGCTGATTTTTTTTCGCGGTAATCAGGCTTTAATATTCCCACTGCTGGGACACAGGCCTCATTTCTGTGGGCGGGTGGCTGTGATCCACTAAGCGGGCCCAGTGCGGGTTGGTAGATTTCACATAGCTTCGAATCTTTAGTTCTAGAACATGCTGGTTTCCTCACGATGTTTTCCATCACCGTTTTGAGAGCAATGGTGATGAAATAATTTACACAAGGTAAAGCTTAGTTGGCCATCTTCCGTGCAAAAGGCTTAAAACTTAAACCCCTTACTAATAAACGTTGTATAGCGTCTGTATAGTTACACAACGCTGTCTTCTTCTTTCGAAAGTTACTGACGACTGAAAGATTATAAACTAATTTATGATTATGCCATGAAATTTAACATAACTGGCAAAATGTGGGTGTTCTACAGGAACACCTCTGTCCTACCCTTTGCAAAATACAGTCGTGATGTTATGCCATGTCTATTAATAACAAGATAAGATATTACATCGATGCACTTCAACTTGAAGCACCAGTGCAGGCTGAAAATTAAACAAGAAATATTCAGTTCTAGAAACTACCAAACTAAGATCACAAAGATTATGATGTTGTCCCTTCACCTGGACTTTTACGACCCTCACTAAACAGCCTACAATATTTTGAGTACGTATCTACTAAATTTTTACCGAAGGAATCACATCCAAAGGAAATTTGGTTTATTTTTAATGAGATGAACCACTAAACACTTTATGGGGCACGGAGGCCATAAAACACGCGAAACATTTAAATAATTACGTTACGACATTGTTGGGTGAAAAAAAGCTATAAAACGACTTCAATTTTTACGACTTTTTTACCGATTGAAGGGAATAATGTGTACATGCGTGGATTGTGTTTCCTTGGTTCGATGTCTTGTATGTTCGCTTGTATGTGGGATCAGATAAAATATAATAGCTGATGCCTATCACCATACACTTTTGAAAAAAAAAACGCTATGGTAAAATCATTAGACACTTTTACTTGGATAACTCTCTAGTTGTTGTTGTTTCTTATGATTTTAGGCTCACTAGTATTTTGGCTTTGCAAAAGACCCATGGGATGAAAGACATCGATTTGATATCTCCACCTACCTTTTGGCGGCTTGCATTAATTTTTCCGCAACGGTATTCCCCAGATGTGCAGATGGGTTTGGTCACTAGTCGACTAGCCTTCATCCCATAGCCTCAATTTCTCCAGGGACTTTCGGTGTTCAGACGATGGCCTTATAAAGTGCACTGCAGCTGGCTGTTCCTTATGGTGGATGAGGATCTTTGGACACTCAAGCCAGTACCCAGTGCGTCTTCTGATAGTGAAAAGAAGTGTTTGCTTCTTTCTTCTGTTGTTTTGCCAAATGATTTGGGTGCTTCACAAGCGCTTTCACCCTAGAACATGGATAATAACCCTGGTCGGAAGTGAGAAGTACTCTCTAATATAAATGTAGAGACTATTGTCTATATTCTTCTCATCCCATGACAGAGAAGAAAAAACTTCTTCATCTCACTATCACACTAATATTAGCCGAAAGTTTGTGAGTGTGTGTTCATATAAAAAAAAAAATAAAAAAAAATATGTTTGTTACTTCTTCACGCTCAAACGGCTAAACCAATTTTGATAAAATTTTGTATGGAGGTAGCTGACACCCTGGATTAACATACAGGCTACTTTTTATCCCGATATTCCCACGGGATCGACACTTACGCGGGTGAAGCCGCGCGGCGCAGCTAGTTGTAACATAAATTCAAAAATCAAAATGTAGCATAAATAAAAGCAGTAGCATAAAGCGGTCCATGAATAACTCATAGGATTGTTTCATTTCATTTTATTACGCTCTGTGCCAGTCACACAGAATTTTGTATAATACACGAATGTGCAAGCTATAAAAACGTTGTTTTTATAGGTTTAATAACTTCACTGGGTATGTTGCACTAAAATGGCTAAATTGTAAGCTTTGAGCTATCGTAGCGGACTATGAATTTATTATGAGTTGTAAAGTTGAATTATTAGGACTAAGTAGATATATTAAAATAAATGTTTAAAAGGTAAAAGCTCGAAACAAATTGAATGTATCTAACCAGCATCCTAATTGCGTAACACACTATTAATCACAATCTGAATCATTTTAAGGATATTGCTAATACATTGCTTCATATGTTCGGAAAATTTGTCTGCTCAACAACGTAAATAACGCAATGAATGTTGTTGAACTGTCAAAATTAAAACCATTGCTACCGTTAGTGTGTTACGCAATTACCCCGCCGGCCATCTTGGCCCGTATTTATATTGTGTAAGTAGGTACCTAATGGACTGACACTAAGTGAAAAAGTTTATTATTAACTAGTTGCGCCCCGCGGTTTCGACCCCGTAAGAATATCGGAATAAAAAGTCCTATCAGTTTTCAGGGTGTCAGCTACCTCCATACCAAATTTTATCAAAATTGGTACAGTCGTTTGAGCGTGAAGAAGTAACAAACATAGACACATACACACACACTCACGAACTTTCGCCTTTATAATATTCGTGTGTTAAGTAAGAGGATGACGTCTGACAACTCACTTTTTCTTACCCCTTACGAAACCAAATTATTCAGTACCACTACACAAAAGAACAGATTTACATAATCCTTCAGCGCCTCTTTAATTCCCCATCATCACAATAATCCCTCTTAATAAGTTAAAACCTCCCAAAAACCCAGTGAAAACTCTTTTCCAACGTTATTGCAGATCGCTGACGTGACAAATGCCGACGTTGACGTTGCAACGCTGACGTCCGACGGTACGACCCTCGGCGGGGGTGAAAAATGGGCCGTGTAATGCGGCCTTTATTGCTAAATTAATATCATTCAGGGGACTGATTTTTGATTGGTTATTGAAAAATTTGCAAGCATATTTTTGAGCTTTTCGACATAAATGTAGGGATTTTTTTTTAGGCCTTTTGATTGAATCACTGTGGCATTAAGGGCGTTACAGATTAGCTCTGATTGCTACTGAGCGGAATACTCTAGAATTTGAACAATGCTCTATTGAAATATTTTAGACACTGACTCTTTGAATAAGTTAATTGGCAGATTTTGGACTAATATAACTGAGGCGATATTTGGTTTGATGAAAGGCAAAGCTTCTCCAGACAATGTAATTAGTTAATTAGCAACATTATTAGGTATTAAGCTGCATCCGGTTAGACTGGAAGCCGAATCCCAAAATAGTTGAAAAAATCTAAGCCATTAAAAAAAAATGGTCACGATCCGATTAATAGTTGCGGAGAAATGCGTGAACACATACATATACAAGGTGTTAATGAATTAACCCAAAACTTCTTAAGAGTTCATTGTACTCATCATTATGAACAACTTTTACTATGGGAAAAAACCTGAAATCGCAATAAAAAAATCAGCTGTTCCCTACATTTATGTTCGCATAACTCGTCAAAATGTAGGGAACAGCTGATTTTTTTTCGCGATTTCAGGTTTGGCTCCATAGTAAAAGTTGTTTATAATGATGAGTACAATGACCTCTTAAGAGGTTTTGGGTTAATTCATTAACACCATATACATATACATACATATGTACGTCTAAAAAAATTTGTAAATTTGTTTGGAAGCCCTAATAGATTGCCATATAATGCAATTCCAATAATATTACATAGATACATTATTGGAATTGCATTATATTCACATAAGTATTACATAGATACGTGTCAAATTGATAACCTCCTTATTTTTGAAGTCGGTAAAAGGACTAGGCAGATGACGATGACTAACGAGAACTACAAACTCACATCCACAGTAGACAGTCCAGTTCGAGTCCAAATACCTCAAAACAAAAATAATTTCACAAAAATTTCATCCAAGAACACTTCAACCTCACCAAACACACTCACAAGTAACCTAACATTAGCTCAAACCTTCCTAACCCTCAAAAATCACTAAATAACAGCCGCCAGCCCCAGACACATAACTCACCCCCACCCACCCGTCATATTTCCATCATATGCGAGCAAAAATACAACTAGATTCATTATCAGCCCGATACATCACCCCCTGTAATGGCCGGGGGTGCACGTGGACCGTGGGAGGGGGCCAGGTTGATTCATAACCAATAAATCAATGGGCTAGGGCGAGGTAATAGTCCAAATATTGTGCGCATACTAGGGTAGGTCGGAAAAATGGTCATCCCTTAAAGAAGGTTGATTTGTTCGTAATTTTCTTTCTAGTTTTTTTGTTTATGTTTTGTTTACTTTGATGCGGGGGTCTGGATCAGTAGCGGTTGTGATAAAGAGGATGTGTTGGCAGTTTTCTCTAAATTTTGTGGATGGCATAGAGTTTATAAGACACGAGGGGTCAAGTTTTGTATGGTAATACTTGGGTTGAATCGATAGACAAGGTAAAAGGTAGCCTATAAATCACATATTTCATGAAGCTCGACTAGGCTACAAATGAGAGCCACTAACCTTATATGGGAGTAATAAGATCTTACAACTTACACTTATGAATGAAAATCTTAAGGGAAAACGTAATTATATTACCTATGCCTAGTAGAGCATTGATACTAGCTATTCTAAAACTATATAAATAAAACAAAGTCGGGTTAGTTACACCATTTAAAACTCAAGAATGGCTGACCAGATTTTTATGATGTTTGATTTGTTGGACTTTTCTCCGCCCCAAATAGCAGAATAACTATTAAAGCATGGGAAAGAATTAACAAAAAAAAAACTGAGGCGGTACGAAATTCGTCGGGTCAGCTAGTAATATCATAAATGTGAAAGTTTGTATGTTTGTTAATCAATCACGCGAAAACGGCTGAACGGATTTAGATACAACTTGGCATACAGATAGTGTTTATCCTGAATGAATACATAGGGTACTTGTATTCCAGTAGTTCGTTTCCGTATGACCTTCACGCGGGCGAAGCCGCAGGGACAGGCTAGTAACTAAAGAAAAAGTAACCAACCCTTCAACTACTTGTAAGCTCCATAAAATTCCACTCATTTTTTCACCAACTCTATTATTCCACCATTAGCACGACATTCTCAGCTAACCCCTAAAAACTCCAGCTATCAGGTGCCACGTCGCTCACTTTACGTATCTACTCAATCGAAAATCCTTCGTCAGTCGTCACTGTGTCCGACTGTATCTCTGACGTGCGTCACTCAACCAGCGAAACGATTGAATAAAATGTCAATTTTCCACTTACACCACTGTTTATTTGAATACTAGGCCTACATTTACATAGTTGAATGATTTCTATTTTAATGCGAATCTTCTAATTTTGTGATTTATTCATAATTTACGATGAGTTATTTTTGCTAAGTTAATTTAAAACCTGCTACTATTTAGACTTGATTTATTGATTTAATTTCCTAGATTCGATTACATATTATAGTCACGAAAATCCTCTGAAAATAAAAATTCTAATTTATATTTTATAATATTTTTAATAAAATCGTACTATTTATTTAAAACCATTTTCAATAGTAGACAGATTCTTCACAGATTATCAGAAGAGATATTTGAAGCATTTCTTTATTGGTCGATCGGCGATCCTTCGTCAGTTGTCGGCGACTGTATCTGTGACGGGTGTCAATCAACTCGCGAACGATTGAATAAAATGTCAATTTTATACTTGTTTTTGTGAAGCTTTTAGAGTGGATACGGTTTCATAGTACGGTGTTGAATTTTCGTGTTGTTATTTTACGTTATTGGAACTGCTGGGAATTGCTGTCGTTAATATTATAGATAAATTGTGTAGGTATATAATCATTATTCCGGATTTATTATTTTAAGACAAAATGTTTAATTTTCCGTAAGATAAGCTCTGTTTTTCATCGTTTTTTGCCTTCATTCAGGGTCAGTAATACATCGTAGAGAAATAAAAAAAAACAACAAAAGTCATTTTCAGGTATAAGTAGGTACCTACCTACGAAATAGTAAATATCTTAAATGATTAAAAATTCTGATTCAGCGAAATTTTTAAATTTTACTTCCACTCATATTCCATAAAAATCACAAAAACTTCCTCTCCCTACATTGAAAACTACCATATTAATGTACCCACAAGAACCCAAAAACGCGATAAAAGCATCAATAAACATAGCAAGTCACTACTGAACCATTTGAAACGAAAAAAAAACAACAGATGCTGACAAAAGGACTCTTTTGTCAGCTCGCGCGACTGACATTTGTCAATCAACCCTCGCGCCTGTCAGCTGTCAATGACAATTAATGGCCACCCATACAAAGTTTTATAGCTTTTATTACCCGAATTGTATGAAAATGATTAATGCAAGCACTAATGCAAATCCACGCGGGCGACACACGTAGGCACTTATTGTATTTTTCGTAGTTTTGTATAAAATTGATTTATTGCGAATTTCGCAGTTACGTCCTTGCGCTTGGTGGGCAGATTCGTGTGTGTACGTCATTATTACAAATTCTTGGTATGAATGAAGCCAACGTTTCTCGAAATTAAAGCGGCTTGAAGCAAATAAATAATTTGATCTGTGCATAGTTGGAATAAATGGTTCCTGAGACCAAATAATGATGAACAAAACGAAAGCAATGTTAAGTCTGAAGAATACAATACCACACGGTACGAGTTTCTACTACACACGAAACACCAGTAGGTAGATAAAAGTTAAATGTTAGATTGTTTCTGGTTCTGTGAGAAGACTGATGTGTGATAAGATTAATTTAATTTAACGGTAACAGTGGCGCGAGTTCAATGGTTTTTTCCCATCTCAAAAATGCCCAACGCGCCTCAAGAAGTTTTCACTTCAAAAATTGCTGTTCCACACCTACATTTTGACCGCGTAAGTATTGCACTTTTGAAAGAAACAGCAGTTTTTTTTTTTTGGGTGTCTAAAATCGTGTACGGAATCTATTGTAATAAGTTGTCGATGTCATGCCATCCTGTATAATAATAATAATACATAAATATATAATGGGACTCATTTAAGATAGCAAAGTACAGTGATAGATATTGCATGGACTGACCGATCGCGATCCTAACATTCTTTAATTGCCCCACCTATTGGTCCCAGTGCGGGGCAGAGGTCAGGAACATTGAGCGCCATTGTCACTCGCTCACTTCGTGTTCGCGATTTTAGACTCCAGAACTGAGTAGTTACTTTCTTAGATTTAAATAGAAAGTCAAGCCAGGTGATCATTAGTGCCATTTCATGATTCCTAGCCATTCTTTCGTCGTATCGATGTTTTCATTTCATCATCTGCCTAGCCTTTTCCCAACTATGTTGGGGTCGGTTTCCAGTCTAACCGGATGCAGCTGAATACCAGTATTTTACATGGAGCGATTGCCTATCTGACCTCCACAACCCAGTTACTGGGTAATACGATACCCCTTGGTAAGACTGGTTGTCCCACTTTCGGGTTTCTGACTACCCGAACAGCTGTCAAAAATCCACGAATGACGGCCGGGACCAACGGCTTAACGTGTTTTCCGAGGCTCGGTGGAGTCTCGGTATGCATTTTTGCCGCAGTTGGTCTGTACCAACTGCGGCAAAAATGCGATGTCCACTAAGCCATACTTAACCATTAACTGTAGATAGACTGCTGTTTAAACACTTTTTATCATGCGTTCATAATTATAGAATATTCAGTACATGATTGTAGAAATTTTTCTGTATGTTTTTTTGTACGTACAGCAAATTAACCGACTAAAAACAATTTGTGCGCCGAGGTGCCACACTGTCGATGCGGGTAAAGCACAAAATACACTCTTTTTCTACAAGATACCAATTACATTATGGCAAAAAAAATAAGTATGGCAAAAAAAAATTGTAAGTATATTTCACAACAACAAAATATTATTAAATAAGTAACATTTCAAGTTCTGAATACAGTAAAAGGATCGTGAAAGTTAATATAATCCCGAAGCAAACGTCTTGTGAAAATAATTAATATCGATTTCGAGACAGAGCGACTGTTCTGCTCAGCTCTGGCGTGGCCCAAGTTTGTAGAACTAGCGGGTATTACAAATAAAAATGAGTTAATTCTACACTTCACCACGCTACTACGGAACGCGTTATGGTGCAAAGGGCTAATTGAACCCGCTGGCTCTCGTTTACCTTTCCGTGTATCGACTACGCTAAAAAGACGACAAAGAACTTACGACGAAGATCTGATCCTTATAAGAATCAGATGGAATCGCCACATATTGAGTGTTTGTGAATTTTCTTGCCCATTCTTCTCCATAGGTATCTACTACGCTTTGGAATGGACAACTAGCTTCATCTTTGGCTTAGCCACTGTTACACTACCCTTAGGGGAGTTGCCAGCAGGTTCTTCGCCTCTAATGAGTACTACATACGTTAATACATATTTGTTGAGAAAAAAAAAATAGGGTACGTTTCCATGTTTTCCAGAAGAATGAAAGAAGATAATTAATGAATACAATGAAAGAATAGATTATCAAGAGATATATATGGTGCTCTTTACAAATATGCAAGTATCTAGCTACCTTTTACGATAGGTGACAAGAGGAAATGAAAACTAATATTGATATGAAAAATAAGAAGAATTTAGCTGTGCGAATAATAAACAATCTTTCTGTCTGGTCGACCCCTTCATAATTCAAAAGTTCCTGTAATTGGTTTATTTGAAATAAATGCTTAGAGTTTGAATTATTTTCCATCCGTTTTTCATGCTTCGTTGCTTGCCACTTTGATTAACTATGGCAACGTAATTTCCGTCAACAGTGACGGAAACACACAGGTTGGCCACACTCTTGATCACACGTATCACGCAGTAAAATCAATGTATTGCTTATATTGTAATTTGCTTTTGCGTTGCTTTTCAACAGAGAAAACATTGTTCTTCTAAAGCACACTTCTAACAACTTGTGATGGGTAAATCATAACAAAATTATAAGTTCTAAAAATAACTCACAATCCGCCCTCCTCTTCAACCTTGCGCCTCTCGTCAACGTCACAATTTCATTACCGACGAGATCCACGTCACGTCACATCACGTCACGTCAACTCGCGTCAGTTCCCGTCAGTTGTCACCCGGCCGTCACTTACCTGCCACCAGCGGTTTAGACAGTTCGTTAATTAGACGGTAACTTGATGTGTTACGTGTTTTTAGTTTGGATAATGTAGTTTTAGTTTTGTTGAGCTGTGAGGCATTTGGGAATAAAGTGGGATTGTGGGATGTGCAGGTTTTATATCAGCATGTTCTAGTTAGATAGGACATGGGTATTTTTGAAGCTGTACTTACGTGCCCATGCCCACTTTTGTAGGTTGCAAGGGGGGCAAGAAAGATTGCGCTCGGAGAGAGAAGAATGTAAAATTGGAAAATATTTATTGTCATCGTCAACTAAAGTATGTAATAGTAAGTTTTCAGGCCAGTTATTACACAAAATTTACCATATTTTTATATAATTTGCAACTGTAAAGCATAAGAAGTGTCTCCGAAGTTCCTCTCCTCTCTACGCACTCTTACCCTAGCTGCCTTCTTTGATAAATCAATCGGTGTACCTTGGAGTTGTACGCGTCCCACGCTACATGTATCTACGACTTTACACTCTCTTTTCAGTATCTATTAACGAGTTAATTTTGTAGCTAGTTACATCCTAAAAACAGAGTCTTTTGGGTTTTTACCCGACAGACCTCTTGAATGTTTTCCGATTAACGACTAGCTGTCCTTGATATAACAAAACTGTAACCCATCCTAGGGTTTATCACTGCAATCTGCACCATCACCATCACTCACGCTTTTTTTTTATTGCTGAATGAGCCTGCTGCTGACCTCGATCACGCCCGCCCAGAAGATGCCTGTTCAAATGGGTTTAGGCAGAAACTACAGGACGCCACCTGCTACGATCTTAGCCTCTTTGACGTTCATATTATTATAATATTAATATTATATTAAGATATATTATATCTGGGGGCCTAAAACGGCCACTTTGGCAGAATCATAAAAGGATAACATTATGAATCATAATGGACAGTTAACTGTTAAGTTTTGTATCAAATCCCATTGGTGAAGGATATTTCAGTTATTTTTTTTGTCTGTGCTAAAATACCAATCAATCCAATCCAAATCCAATTATAATCACTTTGATTATACTTACGTAGTGCAGCGGAAAAAAGAAAAACACGGGACTGTTTTTGCCATATTATGATTCATAATGTTATCGTTTTATGATTCTGCCAAAGTGGCCTTTTTAGGCCCCCTGGCCGTAAGGACGTAATACGCACGCTGCATTGCGATTACTATGCACCGTTAGGCTAAGCGCGCACTACGATTTTAATCGTTGCGAGTTTGTTATAAAATCGCTAACACAAAAAAATTTCAAGCGAATTTTCATGCGATTTTTTTCCGCAGTGCGCGGACTTTAGTATATTAGTCTACAGATTGGCGATTATTTATCGCAACGATTAAAATTCGTAGTGCGCGCTTAGCCTTATTCAGATGCGTAGTAATCGCAACCAGCGAGTATGTACAGACGCCAGCACATCAAGCTACCCGAAACTGTCAAATTTTCCCAATCAACTTTGAACCTTATTCTGCAGCGATAAAGTTGAAAATCTATTAAAGAAATTTGACAGATTGTAGTAGGTTGATGTGCTGGCGTGTGTACTTAATATTACAAAAAAAAAAACAAAAGACAGCGGGTTCCATGTCCATAACCTGCCACAATTCTTGCTAAATAAAACCGTGGTCTGCAAGACGAGTGTATGTGCTAACAATGTGCGTGGTCCGGTCGTCGGTCTATTGTCAACGTCGCAGGATCCTCACTCAATTGATTGTGACAATTTATTACACGCGTCGAGTTGACAAGTGCCGCTAATATTTATTTATTGGTGACTTGATGTTTTTTAGATTGGTTTCTAGATTGTAGGACTGTTGTTTTGTAGTAAACTAGCTGCTTTACCAGTAGATGAAGATTTTTCTGGAATAGGTTAGGCACCTATGTGATCGCCTACCCATCGACTTCAGATGTAAAGGTTGGCGACGCCGACGTGAAACCTGTCAGTCCTATGGATTCAGTACATGATTCTGCCTTGAAACGATTTGTCAATTATTTAAAAAATAATAATTGCTGTTGTTCTATTCATATGAAACAGCAAAGTTTTCGTCGGATTAGAATCATGTGCTGAATCCACGGTTACAGCATAAAATAATTTGTTAACGGAATCATTTTGTAATGTAACCTATATTATTTGCATGCTATATTTAATAAGCAAATCATGTTTGCTCTATAACGTATTTTTGAAAACAACTTTATAAAGGTTTTAAAAATACGTTATTTTATGCACCTATTTCAGCTTGCGCGTTTATGTCCCTGGCACACTGTATAAATTAGGTACCCAAGAAATTGGTTTCCAACCAATGGGTTTCCAACCAACTATAAGAAAGACAGACTCTTCGTTGAATCTCTTTTAACTAGGAAACCAGTCCCTTCATAGCAATGTTGCTCTGCAGTTAAAAGTAGAAAAAGGTAGTTCAAGACAAACAGTTTCAGGTGCCTCTACGATGCACTTGTACTAGCCCAAGTAATAATAACACACATCAAACGTCAAAGATTCCTTTAAATAAAATCTCAATCTACATAAAAGCATCAATGTATCTGTCAATACACATGTTTACCCGACCGCAGCTGAAGCGCTGCAAGTTATTAAAATAAAGCGCTTCTTTTTTCGCCACAAACTCCCGCAAACACGTCCTGACTATTTTAGATTTGATGATATATTGTCGACTTTCCCGCGATTGGGAGCCGGTACAGATGTGGCGTTAGGTAGACTTTCTATAGAAACTGTTGGAGTAATTAAAATGTCAATATTGTTTTGAAATATTAAACGATATTTTTAATCCAAATTGCATTGGAGTTTCCACGAGTGACAATGTATGTCCAACACCAAGACACTCTTGGTAGTAAGCCCTCTTACAATGTTGCTAAGTAGCTCATGTTTTCACCTGCGCTTTACACAGGCAATAAGGAGTTATGTCCGACTTCCTATTGGTCATCAAAAATTTTACTCCCTATAAGAACTATCGTCTCGTCTGCAATAGAAAACAAATATTTTTGAAGTGAAAACTTCTTTAGGCGCTTCCATTTTTGGAGATAGGAAAAAACCATTGAGCTCGCGCCACTGTTACCGTAAGTGACACTGCGCGTGTTTTGTTTATAAGACGATTAAAAAAATACCCGCTTCGTATGTGTTCGGCTGTCCTCGGGATGTATCCGTGACATGTCAGTGAGTGATGGAAAAGTATTCTGTTTGTGTTTTGTTTTCACTACTGTCGGCACTCCCGGAGTGCCACTGTTTTTTTTTAAATATAATATATTCCCGATTCATCATTATTAAAAATGTCATATCCATAATACACGGCGATGATTGAGAATAACGTTACGTATTGCAATATTTGGTTAGATAATTTTAACTACAACCGATTTTTTTGACCAGGTTCATGGCCCTCTCCACGATTCAGGGTTATCATCATCATCAACATCAACCAAAAGAAAGACGAAATGTTCCTTATATTGAATCACGAATAATTACATACGAGTAGCTTAAACTACCTTCCATATAGCTACCTACTATAGTAAATAAAAACAACCCGAACCCTTGGAAAAACAAATAAAATCCCATCTCCATTCCTACTCTGTGCCCAATGTTTATGAGACGTAGTAGAGGTAGTGGGGTAGAGGGTAAGGAGGGGGGAACGCACAGATGCGCCCGCGCAGTCGCCGCTGTGACGAGCCTTGACAGACATAAATCAATTGTCAAAGCATCGACGGTAATCTTCAGTAATGGCGGGTAGAGTTGTGTGGATAAGATGGTTCTTATTTTTTGAGTTAACGAGTCGATGGTATGGGTTGTTTCGTGGTCAGCAAATGGCAATTTGGGAAAGTCAATATTATTCTCCGTTGTCATTATATTCTCCGCTCTGTTAAAATTATACCACTCGATTCACTGTTAGTGTCTAGACAATGGCAGACTTTGATGTGCTAACTGCTAAACCAGTGGAATTCACCTGAGCAGTTTCTAAGACCACTTCTTAGTCACCAGCAATGCAGTTTTAGAAAAGTAGGGATTGTATGAAGTAACCCATTTTTACACATTTTAGAGGCATTCTTTGATAAACATAAAATAATACTAAGGACATAATCACCTGAAATCCCTAACTAAACTCATGGAAAGCACAGGCATGCTCACTCGTTTCATATTCATTACCTACGTTACGTTTTACTTTCAGCAAAAAAAATCATGAGCTCTTAAGATCCAACTGAAAATCACCCACAACATGACAAGAACTTCTTCCACACCACATCCTCCGTAAACCAACGCTATCAAAGGGCAACGAGCACAGCTTAATAAGTCCAAATGGCGGCGGCGACAACAGAAACGTGTTGTATCATGTCTCGGCCGTGGGAGCCATCGATTGGCTCGAGTGCTGTCATCTGTTTGATTGGTTTTGATGACGGTTGGTTTAGTTTTAACGTGACTTCATAAATAGCATATGTATGTATGAAGCATGTTGTGATCTTGAAGTGTTCTACTGCTCTTGGGATGAAAGTTTAGACTGTCAGACCTTTGGTATCGGAGCTGACTGCTTAGAATGCACCAGACGAATCATATCGGACATTTTTGAGGAGCTTTTTTTTTCTTTGACAGTCTTGTCAGAAGCCCGAAAGTCTAACAACCAGTCTTACTAAGGGGTATCGTATTACCCAGTAACTGGGTTGTGGAGGTCAGATAAAATACTGGTATTAAGCTGCATCCGGTTAGACTGGAAGTCGACCCCAACATAGTTGGGAAAAGGCTAGGCAGATGATGATGATGAGGAAGCATTTTTAAGGTAGGGTTGCATTTATGCATTTTGCGTGAGTGGCAGGACAAGTTATGTAATGTTCTAACATAACATCACGCCGTGTTGGCCCAAAGGGTTCAGCAAAGGTGTGGTAGTGTGGTGAGTGTGAGACATGTTCTAAAAGCAGGAAAAATTTCAATACTATAGTGAGTCATTGTTTCTTTTAATGCTATTTATTCACAAAGACACAACAATTACAATTTACAAGACTGTCAAACTGCCCATTGTGTCTCGGTCTTCTGTCTGCCTTTTCCCAACTATGTTGGGGTCGGCTTCCAGTCTAACCGGATGCAGCTGAATACCAGTATTTTATCTGACCTCCACAACCCAGTTACTGGGTAATACGATACCCCTTAGTAAGACTGGTTGTTAGACTTTCGGGCTTCTGACTACCAGTAACGACTGTCAAAGATCCACGAATGACAGCCGGGACCAACGGCTTAACGTGCTTTCCGAGGCACGGAGGGGTCACGGTATGTAAAGATGGTCGCCCATCCACAGACCAACCACGGCAAGCATAGCTTAACCTGATCGATCGACCTGTGCGGCTGTTATTATTTAGCCACGGGCCCCGCCGCTCTCAGACATTTACATATATTATTATGTGTCTGTAATTTATATGGCGTACACAACAAAGAGTATTCTATTGTGTTCTTAAATCATCTTATATTTTCCTGAAATGACACAAGTTTTTACTTTATAATTTCTCCGTAGCTATCAATGTCTCCCCTATATTCAAACAAACGTAAACAGTACTCCCCACTGCTAACGATAGTTAACTTCAATATTCAGTTCGCAAATTACAGGGAATTGTATGCAAAATAGATCATAACAGTACAATTACCGTCGGTAATCTGTCATTACTGGAGGCCATTATCTAAATAAATAGGCAGCCTATCTGTTTTGTGATATTATCGTCAATGGCTAATGTTGTATCAGCCACTTTGCTCCCCTTAGTTGATTCTAACTAAGTAATACATTGAAATAATATGAAGGAATACTGTTTTTTCTTGTTGGGAATTAGCTGATACTGCGAAATGTTTAGTCGGTTATTTAAAAAAAAATCGTTATTGCATATACCTACTATTTTAACCGCGTTGGTACTGCACTTTTCTATGAAACATCCGATGCTTTTTTTTTTGACAACCGACGAAAAATTTAAATCGAAATTGATTGAATCGAAATGTCTTATTCAAAAAAAGATAACTGGAAATCTCTGTTTCTATAGAAAATTTAAAATCGGTCTAATTTGGCTGTAACACCATCTTTCGAAAATGTTCTTAAGTAACTTTTTAGACCTTTGTATCCTGCTTATGCGTATGAAGTTTCATTAAAATCTGTTGATTCATTTCGAAAAACATGGGCTTGAAAGTTTTTATAAAATGCCGTACGGCGTAAACGCTCTTAAAGTGCAATGTAGGTACACTTTAGACTTTCTATCAAGTGGGCTATGGTCTGTCGGTAGCACCGCATTCCCACTGGGTGTCAGAAGAATATGTAATGCCCCATTTTGCCAATTTGTGCTTGCAGCGGCCTACTTGGGTGCGCAATGAGTCTTTTACGGACGAACCCAATTACCTATTTTCAGTTAAAGACAGAAGGCCAACTCCCGTAATTAAAAACGTTCAAAATCTATTCGCAATCTCATCTCAGCGACAGTCAATGTCAAAAACTTGTCAAAAATTTAGGGAAATATGGGGTATTTTTGACAGATTGAGACTGAGATCAGACTGTGAACGTTCTTAAAATTCAGAGAATGATCGATCTGATGGTAGCCAGATAATCATTAACTGCCAGTATCATATAATCATACAGATCGCTACTGATATAGATTATTGGGACGTTAAAACTAAAGATAGATAGGTTTTTCTACCTCCAATATGTCAAAACTGGTGATAGATACGTAATTGGGTTCAGCCGATAATCTAGCAGCAAATTAATTACATGGACTTTTTGACTTGGCTTTTTTTTTCCGTACAAACGGTAAAAACGGGACCCTATTACTAAGACTCCACTGTCCGTCTGTCACCAGGCTGTATCTCATGAACCGTGAAAGCTAGACAGTTTAAATTTTCATAGATGATGTATTTCTGTTGCCGCTATTACAACAAATACTAAAAACAGAATAAAATAAATATTTAAGGGGGGCTCCCATACAACAAACGTGTTTTTTTCGGCGTTTTTGCCTTGTGGTACGAAACCTTTTGTGTGCGAGTCCGACTCGCACTTGTTTATTTTTTATTTAGCTTATACTGTCCCACTGCTAAGCAAAGACCTCCCCCGAATCCTTCCAGACATCTCTTTCTAGAACCACCTCGATCCAACCCTTGCGGTACGCCTGTAGGTCGTCTCGCCACCTCTTCCTGAGCCGGCCTCGGCGGCATCGTCAAATTTGACTTGGTTTAAAGTTCCATAAAATTACTAAGTAAGTATACAATTCTTTCTCCAAAAAAACACACGTAAAAGGTAAATAAAGCCATCAGTTCACCATACTCCACTATAGGAGACCAGGACATGCATCACTACAAACACCAAAGGACACAGGTAACGTTAAACTTACGGCCGACTCATTAACAAAGCACTTAATCGATTGGCGTCATTTAACCTTAATTTGAACCTTATGCCGTCGTGATAAGGGTGAAGGGTTGTTTGAAAGGCGACCCCTGAAATATGAGTGGTGGCGTCATGGCTACAGTGATTGATGGGTGCTGACTGACGTGTGCACGAAGTGGGGTGTGGTGGGGGGTGGGGCGAGGGACGAGCGGAAGCGGGATGAAGTTATAAAGGTAGATTTACGTGAGTGGGTATTTTACCGTTGTCTTGTGTTTTATGGAAATTAACGATCAACTCAAACTAGATTTTCTTTTGTTTTTTGGTTGGTTTTCGCTGCATCCTTTAGAAATATAAAAATATGATACTAGGTGCTAAGTCAATTATGTTACCTTACCATGATGAATACGAAGTATTCTTAGAAACCATTGGGCAAAATCTTTGCAATTATACATACGTATGTCATATTCAAGAGCGGTCTACCGGAAAATCAAGAAAAAATAAATAGCGAGACATCACTGATAGCGCTGTTTTTTTTTAAAAACGCTCTGAAACTGAAACGGTAGATATTTTTTAACTACTGGAGTCACCTTCATAGTCTCTTCTACAATACTGCAGATGAATGCAGTTTTTGGTGTTCGTATACAAGTTACAAAAATACGATATTACCCTCTTTTAAATGCTCCCTCTTCTCTTTGTTTGCAAGGCGGCAACAGCTTATAACTTGTACCATTTTGTATTGGGGTTTGCTTTGTACACAAGCATGGCTATTATAGTTTTGACCTGGACTCTTTTAGTTTCAATTTTCAACATATTGATTAAATACAACGGGTATCAACGAATGTGTCTGGCTTTTTCGGTCTAGCTGATGGATTTGATTACAGTTTTTATATTTATTATTTTATTATTATTCTAGCTGACCCGGCAAACGTTGTTTTGCCATATAAATTATTTCTAGCTGCCCGGCGCTACTTCGTTCGCGTGGTGTCATATCCCTTACCCTACCCTACCCCTACCCTACTTATATTGTACTCCTACACTACTCCTACCCTACTCCTAACCTACTACTACACTACTCCTACACTACTCCTAAAAAAGATAAAAGGTATCCTATGTCCGTCTCCTGGTTCTAAGACACCTCCCCACCAATTTTCAGCCAAATCGGTTCAGCCGTTCTTGAGTTATAAATAATGTAACTAACACGACTTTCTTTTATATAATAGATATTAATTATTATTATTTATTAAGGGATTATTTTAGAGAGGATTATTTGAAGGCTAATTAAATAATATGTATTGTAATATAAAACATACCTACATTTATCGAAGTCAAAGGTATTTTTTAAACTGCTCACTTAGACTAGATTAGCTAGATCCCTGTTACTTAGATGCTTCTTTTAGGTCATTAATTAGCTACAAAGATATTGAAATACGCACATTGCACATAGCTCGCAGAACAGAAGGCCGGTGGGGACGAATGGTTCTGGAGTGATGACCCGGTACTGGAAGACGTAGCGTTGGAAGGCACAAGATGAACCGATGACCTGGTGGAGGCCGCAGGAATCCGCTGAATGCGGGAAGTACAGAACCGGTCGAAGTAGCGGTGCTTGGGGGAGGCCTATGTCCAGCAGTGGACGTCATTCGGCTGAAATGATGATAATGACAGATTCTTTGCACCTTAGTCTTGTGCTCCCATTTTTGATGAATCTTACTACTTTAATTATAAAATATTTGATATTGAGATATTTCCATTTTCTCACAACATTTTTCTAGAAATACATTGTCAATCATCACTACAGTTGTTTGTCATTTTCATTGTCAATCATGTTGAATCACTAATGTTTTGTACCCTGACATAAACACTGTTGAATTCAGCTCTTTAAGTTCTATTTAAATTATTTCACATAAATAAACTACACCCAAACAAAATACTATTTTACAATACACAAAATATTGCCAGCATAATGAACAGAAATCAATAATAATTCCAACATTTCCAACACAAGCCAGCGGAAACTCGAAAGTGAAATAGCGTCGAGATAACGTCAACTGTCGATCGGCTGTCAATCAGCACAGTGTGCGCAAACGCGTGCGCGCAGACAAAAAGATTTTATCAATTATTATTATTATGTGATTCATCGGAGGCAGGGTTCGGTTGAAAAAACTGTGATGGAATAATTTTGTAAGTTTTTTTTTATAAGTTTTTTATAGAGTATGGAGTGGAGTTGAGCAAGATAGGATTGGTGCTTTGTTTGTATTAGAAAAATGGTTAACAGCGTTTACGCGTACGGCATTTCATACAAACTTTCAAGCCCTCATTTTTCGAAATGAATTAACCGATTTAATGAAACTTCATACGCATAAGCAGGATACAAAGGTCTTAAAAGTTAGTAGAGAACATTTTCGAAATATCTTATTAAAAAAAAGATAACCTGGAAATCTCTGTTTCGATGGACAATTTGAAATCGGTCTAATTTGGCTGTAACACATCATGTTCTCTACTAACTTTTTAGACCTTTGTATCTTGCTTATGCGTATGAAGGTTCATTCATTTCGAAAAATAAGGGCTTGACAGTTTGTATGAAATGCCGTACGGCGTAAACACTCCTAAAGTAATCTTTTTTTTTAAACGACTTTTAACATTGCTACACTGACATGTACGAACTTCTATATATATCTGGATAAACTGTTTGTGGGATAAACAAACTGCGCGGGAATCGAACCATCAGTTAGCCATAGTAGAGAAGCCGATGGCTTAATAGGTATAATGGTTTGGTTGCCTTTCAATTTTTGCTTCCCTGCATTATATTTTAGGAGAGTATGTTGGGGTAAGTTTGGCGCGATACGAATCAAATTCCGGGCTAATTTGGTAATATTTTTGAATGCGGATAAAAGTGTGTTTTGCGCCATGTTGGTGCGCAACGGCGCAGCAGTGCAGAATTTGATTCGTATGGTTTTATCCCAGCAGCGGTCGTTACGGGTAGTCAGAAGCCCGAAAGTCTGACAACCAGTCTTACCAAGGGATATCGTATTACCCAGTAACTGATGATGATGGTTTTATTCCAGCGCCAAACTTACCCCAGCAGAGCTATAGTCATACCGAATTATCGTTGATTTTTTTCGTTAGCATAGAACACGTCAAAAAATCCAGTACATTGCATCCTGTTTCTATAGACCGCCGCGCGCACAGCAAAGTATGTCAGCTCATAGTTCTGCATACGACAGAACTAAAATATCGTTGACACAAGCGACACAAGCGAACGGTTTGGTCGATCGTCGCTTAATCATCGCCGTGACAATTCGAGCGTAACTTGACAGCTGATGTTTCCTTTCCGCGCTTTCTATTTGTGATATATGATCGATAAATATCAATAGCTTGACTAAGCAATATCAGCCGCACGGGTCGATCGATCAGGTTAAGCTACGCCTGCCGCGGTTTGTCCGTGGATGGGCGACCATCTTTACATACCCATCTGTGTCTCGGAAAACATATTAAGCCGTTGGTCCCGGCTGTCATACGTGGATCTTTGACAGTTGTTACGGGTCGTTAGAAGCTCGAAAATCTGACAACCAGTCTTACCAAGGGGTATCGTATTACCCAGTAACTGGGTTGTGAAGGTCAGATAGGCAGTCGCTCTATGTAAAATACTGGTATTCAGCTGCATCCGCGGTTAGACTGGAAGCTGGCCCTAACATAGTTGAGAAAAGACTAGGCAGATGATGATGATGTGAGTGTCTGCTGGTAATAGGCTGATACAGACTTAGCTTACATAATTTCAAGTGATTTTTTTAATAACAAAATAATAATATAACATCATCACTAATTGTATAAGTCCCATGTAATAGGGGGCGAGCATATAGCAGTTTTTGATTTATTACTTCTTTCAATTGATATCGCGGCAGGCTCAGACAGAGATAGCGGGATGAGCTGGACTCCATTAATAAAGATTGATCCTTGGCAGCTCTAGACAGGGAGAGGTGGAACGAGAATAGGAAGGCCTTTGTCCAGCAGTGGGACAAAAATGACTGGTAAAAAAATCTTTCAATAGTCTGGATTTATGCCCAGTTAATGCTTGACCCCCATTGTATATGGGCCTAGGACTTATAACGTAGCTAAGTGTGTGCACAACATTATGTATAGTTAGCTCTGCCTATCCCCTCGGGAATAACAGGCGAGATGTTATGTTATAATGTTTTGTTTTATATTTTAAGTTGCATAAGATTTTTTTTTCTTAATGGGCCCGCTCTTGTACTCGGTCACGCCTGATGGAAAGCGATGGATGAGATATATAATGGAAAGAGCGTGCCCAGAAGATGACTAAGGCACTGGAACTCCCACGCATCGTCGAAACACAGCAGGCTCCCTCCGGACTCCGGTGGGAGGGTGGTTGCAAACCAGGCGGGCGTTAGCCCTACCACCGCAAGGCAAGAATTGACCAGTCAAATAAGGTGTTGGGTGTGACTGTCCAGGATGCGCCGAGCACTCGGTTCAGTTGAGTAACTGGCGGAACAAACTGCGCTACACGAGGAGGCTTCTTCATGCATCCCAAAAAATCATCATCCCAAAATGTTATCTATCATGGCTTAATTTTGAATTCTTTTACCTATTGTGGTATAGTAATTTTATTCTAGGTGCATCGTCTTCACATATAATTAGATATATAAATTAATGTCATCATCATCATCATTCTCCTGCCCTTATCCCAATTTATTTGGGGTGGCGCAACATGTCTTTTTCTTCCATACTTTTCTATTAGACATATAAATTAATGTATACAAAATAATTTTAAAACATTTTAAAAGAGTAACGGAGTTTCTTCTCCATTCTTCTCTATACGAAACTACCTTATAGAAGGGGCGACTAGAATCAATTATAATTTATGGAAAATTATGATGTTCAAAAAATCCTTTTATGTGCCTTTTTGAAGTAAATGTTTTGACTTTGACTTTAAAATGACAAGCTCACCTGATTATAGTATTTATTTTAAGCTAGCTAACTTTAATGTAACTTTACCTCAACATCTCCTGTAAGCAAATATACAACTGAAGGAAAAAACCGAGGACAAAAGACGACGTCTTTAGTACAGAGTATTTTGTATTGGAACGGGATTAATCAAAGGTTGAAATAGGAGAAATGGCACAGAATACTAACCACCTTCAAACGTACTAAAGTAAAAAGAAAGAACCACCTAAAAGTTATTTTACAACTTAGTTAGACAACTAAAGCAGAAGCAATTTGTAGGTAAGTTAGACAAATAGTTAACTTTCAAGCCACATATTTTAATTTAATTGCAGAAGTGTACCTAGATATTCACACATTTTCTTAGACTTTTTTCGTTAGGGCCACTACAAGAAACAAATTCATATACAAATAGGCCAAAACGAATTCCAAAAGTTCATAAACAAAAGTTTTCACAAGAAAAGCAAGAATATTATTTAAAATATTGCAATTTGTACTAAAATATACAAGCTCCTCCGCTCGGTCGAAAATACCCGACCTACGAGGTACCATTTCATGCAACCCGTCAACTTCAACGTGGATTGATAGACGGGAATATATCTAGAGCGGGTCTTGCGAGCCCCCTCTACCTACCCCCCCGCGGAAGTGTGCGTCCGTCCGTCATCCGTCATCGTCAAATGTGTGCACAGTGCGCCGAACTCGCGGAGTCTGGACAAAGGGGTAATTCGCAGGTGTTCGGATTTAGTTTTTTGTTTAGATTTTTGATGTGGGAGGTGTTAGTGAAATATAAAAGTCTTTTGGTTTGTAAGGAGGTTATTGTAAGTTTTATTTTATGATAATTGAACTTTATTAAACTGACAGTTTCTTTCACTCCAAACTTCTGGTTTTCGCTCACACGCTGATATTAATAAAATTAATTTCTCAAATTGTGTAACGTAAAACGTAAACTAATGTGTAATTTATGAAAGGAAGACGCATGTTCACAAGTATTTATAATAGTTTTCCTGACGTAAAACTAGCTTTGATCAGTAGGTACTAACTGGAAATAATCTTAATTTAGCAACGTGATCGCTGAGAAGACATTTATATGTTACACGTCCCTTAATTTTTCTATCATTCTATGAGATCGTTAACTTTTCAACACTTTGCCTGCGCTTGTTATTCAAACACTTGCGAATCTGTGAACCGATATTTATATAGCCGTTATTTTTATAAACTGCCGTCTTTACTTCTGTCATAAATCCTGCCAATCACGGCAAATTTATAGCGTCTGCGGAAAAAATGAATGAAAGTAATTTGTTAGTCCACACAAAAACTTTTTTTTTCTACAATTCTATAGAATACTCCCTATATTCAAAAAAATGCTACCCAAAAATTTATTGCACTAAATCGCATAATTTGATTAACGAGCGTGTCAAATCCACGCGATTTTTTTTGTCCAGCGTCTTTTGTGGATGCACATTTGGCGCAGTGTGCAGGCGATAATGGACACATGTCCCGTCATCCATCAGTGCCGACAGATGCCGCAGAGTGGACGGCATTTGTTTCGACAAGAGTTATAGGTGGAGTGCGCTCCATTTCAATATAGTTTTAGTTCAGTAATCGATACGTTTTAGTTCTGCCGGTGAGGTGAGTTTTATATTGAAAAGGTGAAGGGATGGCGTTTTTTAGTACCTAGAAGTTTTTACGTTTTTGGTACCTATTGTTGGTGGCATTGACATACCTACTTCTTTTTATACACTAAATTCCTTAGATTCACTTTTATTTTTGACGATTTAATTGTAAATAAATTATTATATACCTAAATGTTTATAAATAATTATATTATACCTAAATGTTTAATTTTTAAACATTTTAAATAGATTTGAAAAAAAACAATTTGAATAGATTTTAAAATATAAAAAATAAATGAAGTAACTAAAACAGATACAACTTAAAACCACTAGAGCTCTGCTTCAATCCCCTAAATACACAAAAGGTCAATAATAACAATGACAAAACACTTCAATAAAACAACAGTCACACAATCACATAACATCAATTAAAATACTCATCTGGAACTACTAAATATCAGGAGCGACGTATTTATTTAACATTACAATTATTTCACGTCCGAAATAATACGTTTCAATAAATAAACGAATTTATAACGCCTACATAACGTTTGAAATATTAACAATGATATTATTTTGTCCAGAATAAACAAACGTTAGCACACTATGCGAAGTAATTAATTAATTTGAATGTTATGAATGGAATATTATTTATATTTTTGATTGGTTACACTCCCTATTTGCATCAATGTGGCGATATTACGAAATATTATTATCATAGCCAACTACATTCATATTCATTCATTCATTCAGCCGAAAGACGTCCACTGCTGGACATAGGCCTCCCCCAAGTACCGCCACTTTGACCGGTTCTGTACTTCCCGCAACCAGCGGATTTCTGCGGCCTTCATCAGGTCACAACATAGACATAGAAACCGAAAATATAATAGGTAGGTACTACCTACTGTATTCACTTATCAAGAAAATTTCCAGAACTTAACCTAAATAGCCTGAATATTTAATTAACTGTCAACTTAACCTAAATAACCTGAATATTAACTGTCAACTTAACCTAAATAACCTGAATATTAACTGTCAACTTAACCTAAATAGCCTGAATATTAACTGTCAACTTAACCTAAATAGCCTGAATATTAACTGTCAACTTAACCTAAATAGCCTGAATATTAACTGTCAACTTAACCTAAATAGCCTGAATATTAACTGTCAACTTAACATAAGTAGCCTGAATATTACTGTCAACTTAACCTAAATATTAGCTAGTCCTTGTATCTTAGCTTTTAAGTGCTGCTAAAAAAGGGTTCTTCGAAATCTCACCCCCTGCGATTCAAGGCCATGCGAATTACGTAGCGGGCAACGGATTATAATGTTTACAAGGTCATAGTTTAAATTTTAAACTTCAACAATGCTCTACACGCTTCGACGGCAATTTTATTATAATAAATAGTGAGTACCTAAACTCAAACTCAAAACATTTATTACAAAGTAGCTGCGCCTCAAGGTTTCACGGCATAAGTGTCGATCCCGTAAGAATATCGGGATGAAAGTATTATATGTCTTAATACTGGTTATAGACTATCTGTGTGCCAGATTTCATCCAAACCCGTTCAGCCGTTTGTGCGTGAAGAAGTAACAAACATACAAACACATTCACAAACGTCGCCTTTATAATATTCATCATAATGATAAGCATAATCAGCCACTAATTTTCCCACTGCTGGGACACAGGCCTCCTCTCAGTGAGAAGGTATAATTATAATATTAAGTGTAGGAATCAATTACAGGCACTTTTTTAAGAATTGCCAAGCTTAAGTGGCAGTGGGAAAGGCACATTGCTCGAAGAACAGGTAGCCGAGAGGGCCGCAAGGCTCTGGAGTGGCGACCGCGTATCGGAAGACGTAGCGTAAGAAGGCCTCCCACAAGGTAGACCAATGACCTTGCGAAGGGAGCAGGAATCCACTGGCTGCACCCCAAAGAACCGGTCGAAGTGGTTGTGATTGGGGGAGTGTCCAGCAGTCTTTCGGCGGAAACGATGAGCTAGTAGATTCTAAAATCTGCACTTAATGGAAAATTTATCACCTAATGTAACTTGGACTTACTTCTGAGTTAAAGAAGAATATTACTGCACAAGTTATAAACAACTTTAGCATTTCATTCTAAACTGAAAAGTCGGGAGCAAAACTTCTTCCCCCGAAACTCGGTCAAGGTCAAATAGCTTTTTGGGTAAATAGTGGGGTACAGTTGAGTGAAACCGGATTGTGCATGGTCCTAGGAAAGAAATTAGATGCATAATACCAATTACTGAAATAAAAAGTAGTATAGTATCTTCTACATAATAATCAGCCCACTGCTGGGACACAGGGTCCTCTCTGTGAGAGTGTGTGAGCCATAATGCACCACGTGGGCCCAGTGTGGTTTGGCGGATGTCACATGCTCTCGAATTTTGTGGTTCTAGGACATGTTTCCTCACGATGTTTTCATTCACCGTATTGAGAGCAATGGTGATGAAATTAAATACTTACACAAAATAAAGTGCCTGCCTGGGTCGAACTCGTAAGTCAGGGCCGATACCACTGGGCCAAGTGGGCCATCACTGCTCTAATTCTACATAATGCTGGATCGTAAAATAATTATTCAGAAAGTAAAATTTTATCAAAATTGGTCTAGCCGTTTGAGCGTGAAGAAGTAACAAAGATATAAACACACACACACTCACAAACTTCCGCCTTTATAATATCTATTAGTGTGATAAAAACATGTACGTTCATTGGGATATTTTTAAAAGTAACAGACTACCAATTTGTCATGGGGAAAATTAAATTATGTGCGATTCTAAAAAATAGGGATATAGATAGACCTATTGTATTGTACCTCTTGTATTTAACTCATTCTAATTTATCTAGCAATATGTTTTCCGAATCAATATTTATGAACCTTAGTAGTACCTACGTTGTATTGAAACACCTGGCGTCGCCACTTAGGTACTCTATTCGCATTGAGTTCCTTTAAGTTTTTTTGAGCGAATTATGTGGACAACATGAATAATAAGTATTTTGAAAACATAATTTTTTTTCAATACTTTAATGAAGTTGAAAAATCTGAATTCAGGGACATATTTTTTTAATCACACACCTTTGAACCTCAAGAAACACCATCTGTTTATCCTAACCGAACTTAACCTCAGCATGGCGAACGCTAACATAAATGACGTGGGCGTTTCTATACAAGGTTAATAAACAATACTCATCAAATACGTCATAATTTACAATAAATAAAAAAAAACTTGTTAACCTTCCTCTCACACAATAAAATTCTCAAAAAGTTTTAAAAACATATTAAAATATCTCGTATGACATAATTCAAATACATTTATCATGAATCTAATACCTACAAATAAACCTTTTGAAACCTAAGAATAAATCTTCAAATAGGTTCGTGAAAAACCACGAAAAAACCAACAGAACTTACCCTACCATCCACCGCGAAAGCTTAGACAAATGACGGGGTGAGGGCTCCTACATCAATCTACTTATTACTATCAAACGAAATTTAATTGAATAATAATAATCAAAAATCTCACCATCACAACAACACACCATATATTTTCTTACCGAAAGTTTTAAAAATAAATTTAATAAGAATGAACGACGAAATGAAAATGTACTGGATTACCAGCATACTTACGTAAATCCAGTAACTTGATACATTCCCACCAATCACATATTTTGTAAACCCTTCAAAACCATGGAAATCTCATAAAAAGAAACACTTGAAACTCTTTAAACCAAAAAAAAACTCTGTAAAATCAAGAAAAACCATCTGTTTTTGCTAACCGAACTTTACCGCACCACCGCGAACGCTGAGACAAATGACGGGGTGAGGACTCCTACATCAATCTACTTATTACTATAATAGAAATAACCAAATTAAATAATAATAATCAAAAACGTCAGCATCACAATTACCAAACACACCGTTTGATACTTACTAAGCATCTTTTTCTTATCGAAAATTATTATAAAGAAAATTACAAATGAAGTATGTTGTAAATCCAATAACATGATAAATTTTCCACCATTCACATTTGTAAACCTTTCAAAACTCTTCAAAAGAAACATTTGAAACTCTTTAAACCTGAAAAAAACTGTAAAGTCAAGAAAAACCATCTGTTTTTGCTAACCCCACCATCGCGAACGCTGAGACAAATGACGGGGGGTGCTCCTACATCAATCTACTTATTAGGGCCGACCTGAAGTAAATCATTTATTGTGCGATCTAAATCTCGCTATTTACTCAACGATGGGTCATGGAGAGCCATCAGTCAGGTGATACTGACTCTTTTGTGGGTCATTGTTTATCGAGTTTTTGTGCCAAAGTAAATGGGAGTGAAAAGTGAAATGAAATTGGCACTTCGGAAGGATGTATGTGGTGGGATGCTGATAAGTGTTTGGGTTTAAGAGGTTATTGAAGTTCTAGTTTATAAAGTGATTATTAGGATTTGTAAGTAAGAACTTGTAAGTGGACTTCTCCATACGGACACTACCTTTTGGAAGGGGCGACTAGAATCAATTCTATTTTATTTACTGTAATTTTTGACGTTCAAAAGTGCCTATTTTAAATAAATGATTTAACTTTGACTTTGACGCTAGTGATGGCGCCAAACACGTAGCAGAATTCTGGGCCGAGTCCATTTAGATTACCATCGACACGTTAAGAAGTCAGAACTTTATCTTACACCAAACGAGCTAATGCTGTTCTATCAATGTATCTTTGTTTAAAAAAATCGAGAAAATAATGCTCTTAATCTAGCTCTGGTTCTATGTTCGTTTGGTCTGAACCTAAGTCCTAAAGACCCATATGTAATAAAGGTCAGTGGCACCTGCCTAGGTAATGGTCCCAGCTATCTTTACATTATCAGTAATGGTCCCAGCTATTATCAGAATTTACGAGATATCAGCAACACAGCCACAGCTACAACCTCGGCGATCAACAAAAGATATTATTATTTTCAATTAGGTTGTAACGCATGAAAACCAGTCCATTTGCGTTACACACTTTCTTTCACAATCCGAAAGAGTTTGAAAGAAATTCCTAATCCATTGCTGCATAGGTTTGAAAAATTCTTCTGCTCGACAACGTAAATAACGCAATGAATGTTATCGAATTGTCAAAACGAAAAGCATTGTAAATTGTTAGTGTGTAATGCAATTAGCTCGCAAGTTTTGGTCAGGTGTGTGCAATAATAATGCACTCTGTTTAATAATAAACTATGATATATTAAAGTTTGGAAGTTATTATAATAATTTAGCTCAAAAAATTATAATATATATGTATATCTCTTCGGTGACGTACGTGTATTGAAGTGATAAACGACTAATAAGACGTCCAGCATTTGTTGATGGAGTGTGTCCGGTCCGACTCCAATGTAAAACGCTTGATTACTTTTATGTCTCAACAAATTACACGCAGGAATGTTTCATGATATTTCAACTGGCAAGGAAAGACAGACATTAAATGAGAACTGAATTGATTGGATCAACTGCTATTAAAATACTGCATCATATCCTAACTACTCATTAAAATAAAACGACTTCCACCCATCACTATTGTGATGAGTTTTTTCTATTATTCAAATGATTTGTATATCACAGATGTTCAATCATCATTCGTTTTAATAAAAATCATAACCCAAAGACAGTGTAACGATTTTATTAGTGATCCTTTTTTTCAAAAGACCCTAAAGCCGATCGACCATCGTAAATAACAGTGGAAATAATTAAACATTCTCGACAACTATCCCGCCATCACAATAAATAAGCGAATTTACTGTCCAGAAACAACTATAATTAAAAGCCAGGAAAAAAATAAACACAGTATTATTTCATTCGATGCCATAAAAAGATGATAAACAGCGTATAAATCATGCTATCCATCTCGCGACTGCGGAGCTCGTAAATCGTGGGCAATAGTACCCTGGTGTACCCCCGCACCCCACCGGCGGGCCCCCGGGTTGTATTCATTAATTTGATGATATAAAACAAAATGTCATTTTAATTAGTCACCATTATTAGACGTACAATGACAGACAGCGGTCTGAGGGGCCGGGGGACGTTTGTCTTGTTTGGGGTTGGGTCTTTGGGGCAGACGGAGATGTATGGCGAAGTAAGTGAGGCGGTGACGCTTCAGTTAAATTTTCTGTGATATGGCTAAAAAATTTCTAAAATTAAAATTCTAAAAAAGTTAGTGATGTAGTTAAACAAAGACTGACACAGTAGGTACGCAGATTTTGATTCCAACATCTTTAACGCCATAATTTTTATGCTTATAAACGCAAAGTCTATCTACCTATGATAAACTAATACTTACGTGAAAATACTGAAACTAAAGACTAAAGTCACATTCGCAATTATTTCGCTCTCTTTGTATTAACATTGTCTATTTGTCTTTTGCAGTACTCTAAATAGAGAACACTTAAAATAATTTCAGCATGTATCTAGGTATCTTATTATCAAAGATCCCAGTTTCCCAGGCCCCGTTCCCGCCCACGATATCTCCCCGTATATTTCCTTTACCTGTAGCGACGAATACTCGCCTTCAAGGGTTTGACTGACGGCCCGTCTGTCACAGTTCTCTCTAAGCCTTCTCCCTTACCAACCTATCCATTACCGCTTTCCTTCGCCACCTTCCACTCAGCCGCTGGTTGACCCGTCAATGTATACTACAAATTGTAAGTCGTCGATGTATTTGAGGTCGCAGTACGGGACGTGCGTAAACTGCGATGAATGACGTAATTTGGGTGATAAAGACGGGGTTTCTTGGAGTTAAGACGTCTCGCTGAGTGATTTCGGGGCCCGGCAGATTTAGTACCTAGTGGTAAGTCAAACGTGTTTTATGACCGGTTAATTGGTGATTTTTGGTATCGATGTAGTTAGTATCTTTGGGTTAAACTTATTTGAAAATGTCTTAATGTTAGGTGAAAGTTTGTCTTAATCATGATTCTAATTTAGAAAAGTAAAAACGATGGTGTAACAAAACGGACTAACTTATTATTGCACTGCATGTTATATAATAGGTTTTAACTGAAATACGCTGCCAGAATCTACGGTTATAAAACGTAGCGTATAATGACCCTACTGCTGGGACACAGGCCTCCTCTCATCGAGAGGGAGTGGGCTGTAATCTACCACGCGGCGCCAGTGCGTGTTGGTAGATCTCATTTCACAGTCTCCGAGGTTGGTTCTATGACATGCCAAACCGGCATGTCATGTCAACCTCGGAGACTCTCCTAGACCTAGACCTCACGATGTTTTCCTTCACAGTTTTAAGAGTATATAGTAATGATGAAATTATTTACACAAAGTAAAGCGCCTGCCTGGGTTCAAACCCACGACCTTTAACTCGTAAGTCGCGGCCATTACCACTGGGTCATGGGTATAATCTTGTGGAGCACAACTTAACGTGCTTATTTTCTGCATTTTCATTCTAAAATAAAAGAAATAACCAAACAAACGATGAGGGCGCCACTGCGCGGTCGGCGTTTGGTCGGTTACCTCGCGCTTCTCCATGAGTTTATGCTGAAACTATACAGCCGACCTATTCTGTATACCTAAGACCCAGCCGCTTGTAGTGAGCTGTCAACAGTGTCAATCCCTAGCATCAGGTGGAATCACAGCTCATTTCACCTAAGTTTTCACGGTGAGATTTGTACAGGCTAGACCGACTGGTCCCTACGTGCTACGATCCTGGCGGTGCTCCCTCCATACCATTTTTAACCGACTTCTTTGTGTAGGGTAAGTACAACTTAAAAGTGAAAAATAAAAACGTTTTTACAAAAAAAAAAACCGACTTTCAAAACAGACACTTCAAAATGAAAAATAACTTTATTTCGAAAGTCGGTGGCAAACAACGAAAATGCGAACCCAAAGACACCGGCTTCCGAAATCACATTAATCACCTTCGATCAATAATAGTACTATTATTGATCGAAGCTAACCACACTAATATTATAAAGGCGAAAGAATTGAGTGTGTGTGTGTGTTTATATGTTTGTTACTTATTCACGCTCAAACGGCTGGACCAATTTTGATAAAATTTTGTGTGGAGGTAGCTGACACCCTGAATTAACATATAGGCTACTTTTTATCCCGATATTCCCACGGGATCTAAACTTATGTGGGTGAAACCGCGGGGCGCAGCTAGTTAGTTTTTTTTCACTTTGTAGTAAGTGTAAGTTTGTAGTAAGTAGTGTGTCTTTTTTGGAAGTTGGCAGTTTTTTTTTTTTAAACAGCTTCTATTGTTCCTATTGCTGGGACACAGGCCTCCTATAGGTGAGAGTGAGTGGGCCGTAATCCACCACGCGAACCCAGTGTAGTTAGTAAGATATCTTTCGGTTCTAGGACACGCCAGTTTCCTGACAATGTTTTCCTTCATCATTTTGAGAGCAGTGGTGGTGAAATAATGTACACAAAGTACTTAAAGCACCTCTCTGGGTTCGAACCTACAACTCGTAAGTTACAGTACCTACCTATATAGGTATAGTCGCGTTTCATACCATAATTTTCTTTAAATTCCATTTTTATGGTTTAAGTCACTTGTAGCAGAAGTTAGAGATGATAATAATCAATCACTAGAACTGACCAGCACAAGCTAAGGCACATGTCATTGTCAACAAGATTGAAATGTTCTCATTCTGTCACATTTTTTGACTGACAGCCTTCCAATTTATACTTGTCTTGTCAATTAAAGTTACTGATTGTTTATTTTTAATGACGTCTCTGAGTGCGGCAGTTTGGCACTTTGCGTAAGGATGTATGTCAAAAAATAAATAAAAAAATTAAACTACTTTTTAACTTTAAGTAAAAAAAAATAGTCTCTTCATGAATTGTATTAATGACAATATTTTGAACCTTATCCCCCGTAGAGGCCCGTGGCTAAATAATAACAGCCGCACAGGTCGATCGATCAGGTTAAGCTACGCTTGCCGCGGTTGGTCTGTGGATGGGTGATCATCTTTACATACCGTGACCCCTCCGTGCCTCGGAAAGCACGTTAAGCCGTTGGTCCCGGCTGTCATTCGTTGATCTTTGACAGTCGTTACGGGTAGTCAGAAGCCCAAAGTCTGACAACCAGTCTTACCAAGGACTATCGTATTACCCAATAACTGGGTTGTGGTCAGATAGGCAGTCGCTTCATGTAAAATACTGGTATTCAACTGGATCCGGTTAGACTGGAAGCCGACCCCAACATAGTTGGGAAAAGGCTAGGCAGATGATGATGATTTTGAACCTTATGTTCATACAGATTCGTCCCATTTCTTTGTCACTAGCTTCTGCCCGTATCTAGATGTCGGAAATTAACTAACCTAAGAAATGTTGGGTTTCCCATACAAACTTTCACCCCAGACTTATAAGATTATTTTAGAAACAAAAAGTAGCCTATATCCTTCCCCAGGCTTCTATAGGTAGAACTCCTTGCTAAATTAAGTCGAAATACGTTCAGTGGTTTAGGCGTGAAAAAGTAACATACAGACAGACAGAGTTACTTTCGAATTTTTAATAAATACTAGCTGCGCCCCGCGGTTTCACCAGCTTTACTGTCGATCCCGTAGGAATATCGGGATAAAAAGTATCCTATGTGTTAATCCTGGTTATAAACTATCTGTGTGCCAATTCCCCATTTCATCCAAATCCGCTCAGCCGTTTGTGCTTGAAGACGTAACGAACATACAAACACACTAGCAAACTTTCGCCTTTATACCCGTAACATTAGTGTGATGTGTTTAGTAAGGATTTAACTTTTAATAAATGCATTTCGTCTGAATGATTTTTATTTTCGTGTCATACTTACGCCATTACTTACTAGCCTGTATTGTAGTGCAAATCTTTCGGTTGAGATGATGATGATCCAGTCTTTCAGATGCTGGATAGCTCCGGAGTGTCCAAGATCACTGCAACCTTTATTTTGGAGACAACTGAGGACGTCCTTCAATGACGCACAAAGATGTCATTGATACTTGGTGACACGTTCTGTCATTGATAGTCGGTGACACGTGTCTTTCATACTAAGGATGTGATAGATACATGTGCCGATTGTGTCAATAAAATATATATTTTTATTGATGTATACGTTTTTCATCGTATTTAGTTGAAACGTTCTGACGATTATGTCAATAGTAGTATTCCACATATAGAATGATTGATAAAGTGACAGCTAGGAATAATTTATTCAATCTTTGAGTTGTTTCTTTCACCTTGTCTGAATGACGTATTGAAATAAAATCATTTCAGGCAAAACTGTAACACTCAATGAGAAAATTGACTGATCAACATGTACAGTCAACAAAAGAGACCGGTGGATGTTGTCGAATGAAACAGCTCATTTATCAAATTAAATTTCAGTCGACAACATCCATCGCTTTCTTACTAAACTTCAACTGTATCCGACGATCCTTCATACTCTCATCATCTCATCATCATACTCTCATCATATTATCTCTTTTGTTGACTGTACATATAGAAAATGTATGCACTATTGTCAACGTATTTAAGTACAGTCGGCCTATTCTGAAAAAATCTTATCGTGAAAACTTAGGTGAAGTGGGTCATTCATTCTGATAATAGGGCTATGTTAGGAATTCAACAACATCAACCTCACTACACTTAAATTTTAACCTTGATATTTTAACAGAATAGGTCGTCTGTATTTTTATGAGACAAGTTCATAATTAAGCACTTTTTATTTCTCCAAATCTTAGAGAGGATTCTGAGTAGGTGGAGTAGAATTTTTAATCGCAATTTTGTGCTCATCAGATTGTAATTTGTCATGTTTTAGTTTAGAACATTATCTCAGATTGTGTGACAGTAGGTAACATTCTCAGTTGTACAAGATTTTTTTTTCTTGACTCTGTTTTAACACGTTTTTTAACGTGTTTTTTGTGTTTGTGAACACGGGCTTGGTGTGTTATGTGTGTGTGTGTAAGCAGATATAGCTGCTTGATTCTATATCTGTTTGAGGTAGGTCAGTAGGGTAAATTCAAATAAAATGAACATTTAAAGTATGTAACATATATATTTCTTTGAGCTTTTAATTGCATTTTGAAATACAACATAAAATATTAAATAAGATTATTAAATTTGGTAAAATCAATATTTCAACACCATTTTTTTACTTTTTTTTCTTAAGAATGAGCAAAAATCTCTCATCAGAGCTAGCGTATACATAATATTTGTCGTATGTTTCATTATTATCGTTAAAATGATAGTTTTTTTATACGATTTCAAATTTTTATCGATTTTAATCATCATTAGCTGAATATTCGCAACTTTTGAAAAAACTATGTATAATATTTAAAACATCAAAAAATAAATTCGAAAATAAAATTTTAAATTGTATATTCCATTAGAAATGTCGTATACGTCAAAGGGTAAATGGAATTTTTACGTCACGAATATTCAGTTTACAATCAAAGTTTTTTTGTTGATATCGTCTGAAACTTACATTAGACAGTTTACAATATTTTTATTAAATATAAAAGAGGTTCTTCACTCTCAAGTGCCGTATATACATCATCGTATATCTGTCGTTACAAATTGGAAGATACATCTGGTATATCTTTATGTTCTAAACGTATACGAATGTTATCATTCCTTTCAACGAAAAAAAATGTATATGTATCACTTTTAAATATAGGTTGATTGTTCAACCGATTAATGCGCTGGTATATTGGTATACAATTGTTCACAGATGTAGTTTACCTAATATTATGTACTTATCACTAAATAATAAATAGCATCCTCACGTGGAGAGCATACCTATAGCAAAATTTACACTAAGGAGATTGTTATATTGCATTCTATGTCGAATTGTATTTACAAAACGAACAGAAACGAATGAGATTGAATCTCCGAGATTATACGCATCGACGGATCTCTTAAATTCACAAAAAAAAAAAACAAGAAAAATCATCAAAATATACATAAACTAACCACGTTAACCCTAACTCTGATTTACATAAAAAATTAAGTAACACGAAAAAAATGATATTGCAACGAATTTTCTCTTTAAATACTGAAAGTCAACGCCACTACGCGACTAATGCGATAGACGAATCACATGCGAAAGGCGAATTGCAATTAACCAAAACTAATTTCCACGATTTACCTTTTCCAAAGAATTATTAGCAAAAAATATACATTTACAAAAAGAGATCGAATCGTATTTTTTATGACTTAATGTGACTTATATTTACATTTATCGAAATGGAATTATAACGTAGTGTGGAAGATAAGCCACGGGCTCTGCCGCCCTTACAACAACCGATCACCTAAAGGCAATATTTTGAAAATATTCTCTTAATACCTAAAACGAACGTAAGACGTTTGGCGTATACTTAAGTCGCTATTAATTTATTACACTAACCGATCTATGCGGTGAAATCTAACAATAATTACCTAAATAATTAAATTGGCAAAGAGTTTCGAAATACTTAGCGTCGCGGCTGCGACCTAACCCTAGCAAGGTTTAACGTAGCAAGATATGGTATCATCACAACTGGCGGCCGGGGCCCAGCCTACACGTACTTACTGGAGAGCTGCTTGGCCAGTTCCGTGTACTTGAGGAACTTGGAGTGAGGGCTCTCGTCGAACGACTGCGAGGGGCTGCGCGGGTCCTGCGGCGATGCGGCATTGGACCCGCCCTTGTGCGGGCCCGGGGACCCCGCGCCGGCCGGGGCCTTCAGCGGGACCGGCTCGGGCAGCGCGCCGTCCTTCACGAAGTGCATCTTGGACAGGTGGTGCCGGTACGCGCCCTTGGATATGAAGGGCGTGTCGCATAGCGCGCACTTCATGATGGAGTCGGTGACCACGGCGTCGTTGCACGCCCAGCTGAACGTCAGGATGCTGGGCGGGCCGGCGGGCGAGGGCGCGGGCGCGGGCGCGCGCGATGGGTTGGACTCGGTCTTGTCGCACAGCTTCTGCAGCGCGGCCAGCGGGTGGCTGCCGCCGCGCCGCGACGAGCTGGGCTCGGCCGCGCCGCCCGCCAGGCTGTCGAACATGGACGACAGCGCGCCCAGGCTGGACGGCTTGCGCTCGGCGCCCGGCGTGGTGGCGGAGCGATCGCTGGCGGGCGAGGCGGCGGGGCTGGGCCCGGCGCTCTCGCGCTTGGCCACGACGGGCTTCACGTCCTCGTCGACGGTGCTGCTCGGCCGCGGCGGCTCTTCTTCCTCGTCTACTTCAGTCTTCACTCGCACCGGCTGGCTGCTCAGATCTACGCCGTTTTCGCGCTCTTCCTCCTCGACTTCTCTCTTTATTCGCACTTCAGTCGGGCGGTCCTCGGAGGCTGGGGTTTGAGAACCGCGCGTGTCTGGAGTAGTGCGAGGAGTCATGTGATACGTGTCCATCTTTCTATCGGGAGTCAGTGATTCTACTCTACTACCGCCCCTCTCGGACATGGAGCTGGACTCGCTCCCGCTGCGCTCGCGGCGCCCATATCCTTGCTGGTGATGGTAATTCCTCAACATATTCATAGTCTGGGGATCTACCAGCGGTTTGGTATAGTCTACGCTCTCATCTATGCCTAATCTCTTTAGGATACTAGACCCGATAGGCGCGTGTGTAGCGCCGCCCGGCATGCCGGGCACGGTGTGCCGCGATCGGGTGTCGAAACTCTTCTCTATCAATTGTTCTATGGCGTTGAGAACCGAAGGCGACGAGCTTTTTTCATTGCTCGCGTTAGGGTCTTTGGAACTCGGGGAGGAATCGTTCACGGAGGATGGAGAGCGGTGGTGCGAGCCAGGAGAAGGCAGCTCCTCGTTGATGCTCTTCCGCCCATCGCGGCCGGTGGGAGTGACGTGGCCGGGCACGTCGGGCGGGATGATGTTGTTAGACAACAGCGCGCTCTTCAAGAAATTCCTTTGGCTATTTGACATCGGCGCACCAATACATTGTCGTATGTGCTCGACGAATACCGCAGTCTCAATTTTGTCACCGCATTTCTCACAGGTGATTCGGCTTCCAGTGCCGAAATCTCTAATTGGTTTACCCATAGGTACACCGTTTCCTTCTCCGTTTTTGAACTCGTGTTGTGCTCTCTCCAATTCTAGGAGTTTTCTAACTGGCAGAGATTTCTTTCGTTTCTCACGCGTCTGTCGTCTCCTGCCTCCACTTTCAGTGATTGATCGCATAATATGTTCTTTGTAGTGAGAATTTTTAACCATATGATTGCTCAACTCTTTCAAGGAACTAAATGCTTGGTCGCAGACTTTACATGTTAATACAGCGCTAACATGACTACTAGTGCCTGTAGCGGGGGGTGCCGGGTTGTTACCACCCGGGCCGCCCGAGTTGGACCCTCCCTTACTAGCGTCGTCCGAAGATTTCCACGAAATTATTTGTTCTTGCGATATGATGTTTGTGTAATGCTGAGTCCGCTGCATATGGCTGGTCATCTCAGCGAGCGAGCGGAAGCTCTCAGCACACCACATGCATTTCAATATTTGCCTGGTTTGCTCTGCGCCTTTGCCTAACCAAACATCTTGGCCACGGACGAGTTTTCTAGGAATTGGCATATTCTCTTTTATGAGCATGTTCAAATCGTTTTGGCTCGGTTTGGATGAACCGCTCGAAGAGGAAGAGTTGTGCGATGGCGTTGATGGCGAACTGGAAGGTGGTTGTAAAGAGGGTGGGATAGGTCCTCCCGAGGAGGGTGGCACAGGCACGTTGACCCCGCAGTGCTTTGCTTCCTTCATGTGTACCGTCAAATCTGCGAGTGAGTTAAAACTCTTCTTGCACCACACGCATTTAAGGACATCTTTAGTTTGGTCTGCACCCTTATTCAACCAGTGGGATTGCCAGGCAGAGTGACGAGCGGCTGCGTTCGGAGCTAGACCAGCGCCTAAAGCGGCACTTTGTACTGATCGGAACAATTCCTCGCCGCCCAACCTGCTCAACTCACTCATCTTTTCCAGCGCCTTTGTGGCATCACTCGGTGTAGGACCCCCGTGTTTTAATTTGCCGTTCCAATCAGATGGAACGCCTCCCTTAGGAGACAGACTAGCCGCAGCAACTGCAGCTGCGAAGTATGGCAGGTGGGGTGCCACAGGCGTGGACCAAGGAGATGGAGAGTGCTTAAACTCTGACGGCCTAGAACTCTTTCTAGATGGGACTGGCGATGGTGAGTCTTCTGGGCCACGTTTTCTTGTGCCAGTAGACAAGTCAAGGGGACCATTTTCGTTCTTACTGAGATTGACGACGTCATCGTGATCATCATCGTCGTGCGGTGATTCACTGCGTTTAGTGCTGAAGTCAAGGACGGCGTCACCTCGTTCGGAGTCAGTCATGTCCTCTTGACAGGACATGAGGAGACGCTGCTGCGCGGCGGCGGCGGCTGCGGCACCAAGGTAGGCAGCGACAGCGGCTGAGTGCGGCGGCAGTAGCGCGGCGGGTAAGGCAGCGGTCAGCGCAGCGGGCAGTGGCAAGCCCACGCCGCTGCGACTGGAGTACACCGAGTCATTCGAGGGACAGCGCGGCGCGCCCGACGACTCCCGCGACAGACATCTCGGGCTCTCCCTGGGGACAAAAGCGTGACCGGTTAGTTCGACCGACATAATTCACTTAGCGAAAATTGCCGCCTGAGTCTCAACCCCGTCGTTATCTTAAACCGGTTATCGATATTTGAATATTGACGGTAAACAACGAATGCAAGTTTTTTTAATGGCCATTTATAATAAATTAATAGCTCGATCGTGAATACACACTAATGGGTTTATATCGATCTAAAATAAAACTTAATTGCTCGTTGTTTGGGTGTCCTTGCGGGTCGAGCTTTTTGTTTTGTTAAATGTTTAATGATGACAATACGATCAAAAAACCAACCGTTGACAGAGTTGACGTCCTGACATTAGATTTTATGTGTTTGATACAAAAGGAAAAACATTGATGACATACGACATAAATGTAAATCTAAGGTAAATTGGGTACAAATAGGTCATGTCTGGACACATGAATAATCAATTGGATATCAAAGAAGTTATATTATTAACAGCTATAAAATTTTACAATCACATTTTCGACGCATAGAATACATTTAAATATTGAATCAATATTGTAAAGCAATCGTACAGGGAGTTCTGGTGATATCAGATGTGATAAACATGACGAGCACAATGGTTGATGACACAGCTTATCGATATTTATGAGACAATAAAATAACAAAAACTTAATAAAAACAGGTTCCACCATACTGGTAAAGTGAAAGACTATCGAATGTTCTCAAAAATCCTTGTAACTCGTAAAATAGCAGAATCAAAATATAATATTGTTGTCTTGAGAAACCCGCATACCATATTAATATACTGATCAAACTTTATAGATAAAAATGATATAAAATAAATCACGATATATTCCAAGCTTTAAAACTGTTTTAATATTTTCTACAATATCATTGACAGTACTTTTATAAACGAGCTTTCCTTTTGATTTGAATAACAGACTCCATCAAAATGTTCAAGTCAACGATGTTTTATTTTATATCTTTAACAAAATATGGATGTAACTTTATGTAACAACAATAGAACTGTTATAAATACAATAGAGAAACACTTTTATAGTGTAAGAAGATGAATACATCGGGCAAATAGAAGTTGTGAAGCTTTGATCTGAGCGCATGAAAAATTCTAAGTTGAAAGTCGAAAAATTTAAGTGCGGAAAAGTCGAAATTCAATATATGAACGTGACAAGGATAAGTAACATAATGAATTACACAAAAACAATGTAACACTTGGACAAATAGAAAACCTACCTCACGTGGTCGGGCTCGACGATCATTTTAGACGTAATGTTTTCAAAGTACTCCAAACTGGTAACGGTGAAAAACTTGCGGATCCATCAATACAACACTGATACAATTGATAACACTTTGCTACTAGACAACAATTGAGACTTCCCAAAAATAGTTGAAAATGTAAACACGTCGCGAAAGACGCGGCGCGATGCCGGCGGTCGGAAGGGAAGTGCGCGGTGCCTGCGGCGGCAGCGGCGGTCCCGCGTGGAATGAGACGCCGCGTGATTTACGACCCGCCTGCAGCGCCCCCGCCCCGCACGCCCCTCGCTAGAGAGAGACAGGTGCCACTGTAACGGACCACGCGCCGCGAAAGACAGAGACGGCTATCGGTATCCAGCTTCGAGGGGTGGCGCTGCGTAATGCAAGCGTGCGTGCGATGCGCGAGGTGGACGTGCAGTGACGGGCGATCGTTCCGATGACAGCCGACTGACACAGCGGAGCTACTCCGCATAGCTGAGTCACAGTCGTAACACCAATGAAAAATGTACAGACCATCCTTGATGGCCAATAGGCGCAATAACTTTTTAACGAGATTGTTTACGGAATTCCATTTATGTAGGTGGAGTAAGCAAAGATGAAGCGCACTCGGTGTGGTAGATTGAAGTCTCGGGGCTTAAAGAAGATTACCCGAACAGGGTTGACGGCGTTGACAAGGAAATGGCGCGTTAACAAAACGCCGAGACGAGTCCTTTTAACGACTCACGGACAGACAGGGGACGCGGACGGATTTACGCGTATCACGAACAGATTTCCTGCTTTGACAAAGGGAAAATATTTTCTCATGTTTATTTTATTTTTACGCAAGGAAACGTTAGGACACTTCCGAACGACAATACAATAAATGTCAGACGGCCAATCGATAATGACAGGACGTCGCTCGTCTAAATAAATAAATTAACAAAGTAAAGAAACTGTGTTCCGTTAATCCCCGGAAACTAATGTACTATACGTTTTACAGCCCATAATACTGTTTTTATTATCATTGAACGATCTCGAAGTAAATGTTATCAACCAAGCCGATCTAAACAACTGTTATAGTGATTTGACAGAACCTTGTTCCAAACCCCAAAAGTTTTATAAAGTTTTTAATAAGAGAATCGCACAGCTGTTTATTGCTTCCTATGAGCATTAGTCGGCTGCGGGTCAATCAATCACATGTATTTATGTGACAACTAGCTCTGTCTCTTTCCTGCGCCAAACGAAAATAACCCCGAGTGGGTTGTGACATAAACAAAAGAATTCTAGGCTATTTTTCTACTTGTAACGACAGATGATAAAAATGTTAGTGGGATATATTTTAGACTGTGGTCGTCTTGATGTATAGGAATTAGGACAGAGCAGTTTTATGCGTCAAATGTGTGCATAGTGCGGGCCGATGTATGGGGGACACCTGACATCGTTTGAATAATTTTGCAGTAACAAAGCAAATTTTATAACTGACACATGTCTCCTTGGTAATAAAATTGCAGTGAGCTTGATAGTAAACATTGTACGAATATTTACAGAGAATATGGAAATAAGTGGAGTCGAGAAAGATGATGTGTAGAAATATACCAAACCTTTATACCATACCATACCATAATCAGCCTATAATGTTCCCACTGCTGGGACACAGGCCTCCTCTCGGTGAGAGGGAGTGGGCCGTAATCCACCACGCGGGCCCAGTGCAGGTTGGTAGATGTCACATGTCTTCGAATTTTTTGGTTCTAGGACATGCCAGTTTCCTCACGATGTTTTCCTTCACCGTTTTGAGAGCAGTGGTGATGAAAATAATTTACACAAAGTAAAGCGCCTGTCTGGATTCGAACCTACGACCTACAACTCGTAAGTCGCGGCCGTTACCACTTGGCCACCACTGCTCTCAACTTTTATGAACTTGCGAAAATAATTATATCTGATTGTTGTGTTTAAGTTGAATCTTGTTAGATTTAGGGCTGATTTTTCAATCGACAGGTAATTTTTATTCGTGGAATAAACTTGACGTCTGACAAATTTTGAACTGTCAAAAATTCAAATTTATTCCTTGGATAAAATTATCTGGCGTTGGAAAAATTAGCACTTAATGTAACAAATTTAAGTGAGTTTTCTTACATAAAATTGTCAATCACGATCTTATGGGATTGAGGAACTTGGCAAATATTTCAATATTATTTTGCAACCATTTTTATTTCAACTTTTTAATGGATTCTTTTTTACTTTAATAGTGGCAGGTTGCTAGACAAATTGCTTGTTTAAAACCAATAAAAAAATGTAACAACTAGAGTAAATATTTTTTCATTATTCTATAATTGGTAAAGAAATGAACGATAAACTAAGTAATAAAAACCTATTCTAAGAAAGGTTCTAATGGCGAAGTCCAGTCACAGTTTATTGTAGATGGCGTGACCATAGCTAGGTCCCTACACTACGGCCAACAATAAATTTGACATTTCGCTCATTCATTCTATTTTGTGTTCATACATGAATTTGGATTTATTCCAATACTAGCTTCCACCCGCTGCTTCGCCCGCGAGGTATGTCGATAAAAACTATCCTAAGTCCTTCCCCGGGATGCAATCTATCTCTCTGCCAAATTTTATCGAAATCCGTTCAGTGGTTTAGGCGTGAAAAGGTAACATACAGACAGACAGACAGACAGACATGAGTTACTTTCGAATTTATAATATTAGTATGGATTTAGTTATTTTCAGTGATTTCAATACTTAGGTACCTACCTACTTTAAATCATTATTTATTCGACGTGGAAAGTGTTAGAAAGAAATAAAAACCTTAAATATTGCTTAATTAAACTCTGTTTAATTAAAATAATTCTATACGAATAGCTTTAGTCATAATCTTCTAAGTATAGGGTCTTTTGGAAAGGAACACAGAAACGAGTCATTTTCGCAAAAATAAATAATAACTGCCTCACGCCTTGCATTACTAGCCATTCTTGGGAACTAGCTATGACAGCGCCATTTTGACAGTTTCCTTTCCCATTAAATAAAACTTGTGTCTCGAAATTATATTTTCTTGAACGAATCGACTGAAACATTTAACTAATTAGTACAATAAAATCGAGACGTAGACACGATGCCAGACTTTGACACTTTCTCTAATTCGCCTAATCTTATAATTAGACAAGGTTAAGAAGATACTTTGACTACTGAATATACTTACTCTCATTTAAGAATTTAGAAACACATATTTAAAGATGTGCTTAATTATTCTGAAGTTAATCATAGAAGAGACAAAATGTAATAAATGGAAGACAAAAGAGAACAAATAATACCTATCTAGCCGAACAAGATAACTCATGGTAATACAAAAGAACAACTGGAATTTAGAGCCTTCTGCTCCGAGGTAGATACTAAAACAAACAGAATATATAAAAGGATGACATATTTATCAGAAATTACAAAAGCATACTCAATCGTTAAGCAAAAATGCGATTACTGCTAAAGAACTAATTAAAACATTAATTTGCTTAGCTAAACATGCCAAGGTTAAAGTTTAAAACAATACGAAATTAGTCGTAAATTAGAAAAAAGACATACTTCTTTACTAAAGAGTTACTTCTAAACCAGTAAAACATCTACAAATAAATACTTCCGTTATAGCAATGAAAGAAATAATAGAAACTGTTTCAGCTGTTTATTGTCACATTATTGTTAAACTCGATTTATTACACTTGACCAAGTGACTTACAACTTGCTTAGAACTGGATACGATGACAAAGCAATTCACTGCAACCTGCAACTACGTAGATATTGTTATATTCACATTCTATGAAAAGAACATTTTAGAGTGTCTTATAAAATTCCTATTGATTTCTTTTAGATTTTGTGCTCATCGTTCGGGAGTTTAAACGGGAAAGGAGGACTTTAGGAAGTGCCAAAGCAGAATTTCATAGAACAGGGACATGCTTCGACAAAGAGAAACTCACAGAGGGTTCAAACCATTCCAGAATGTATAATTATGAAAATACATTACCCCAATCTAATTCTACAACACTCAATCAATCTGACTCAGCTAATGCTTTGCCGTCATTCCCATCGGAACCCATATTTTTATCCATTTTAGCGAATACACAAACTAAATCAGTAGATCTAAAATCTAAACAATAGAACTTCAAGGCACTAGAACCTCAAAATGATTGATCACGCCACCTCAGTGCAGCTAATTGACATTGATTGAACAGACTTGCTACAGCACAAACTTTACCGTTCACTTTCCTTAAACTTTGCTTTCCTTATTTCTATCCTTATAAAGCTCAGGTTCGTTTAACTTTTGATTTTTTTATTGTATTGCGTTTATTTGCACTCGTACCTGGTCGGTCGAAAGATAAAGATTTGAAATAAAATATTTCTAATACAATTAACATGTTAATGATGTCCTCAAGTTCATATAAGTGAGGACGTAGTATCTATGACTATATGCTTTAAGCCGGTTTTCAATTCACTGACAAATGGGAGGGCTTTTAAGTGCAATGGATTTATTTATATTTGGAACTAACGAACCGGCAAAAACGATGTGTAGTAAGTAACATGACAAAATTGCGTTTTTCGAAGACAAAAAGTTTTCAACAACATCGAAAATATTGAAATTGACTGGAGCTATTCAAGCATTTGAAGTTTTACGAATAACATATTATTTAAATGATAAATTTATTTGAATTCCACATTTCCACGAAACACAATTTAAGTGATAAACGACCTATAATATTAATTTATTATTTTTATAAAATTACATTTAAATACGTCAATACATCTAATTAAATATTGGAATTAATCGAGTTGCAGCTGTCCTCATATCGATTCGATACGGCTCTCGTACAACCTGATTAACGATTCGTAACACAACAATATAAATCAGCTAATAATCGAGACGTGTGAGTAAATAATCGATATTATTCTTATTGTTAATCAAATGATGTGACGTCTTGTAGTGTCCGATTGTCATTTCATACGCCATATAGTCTATTGTTTTTCCAATACTATGCTGGGTGGTGATATTATTTTAACCGAAGTAAAAAGAGTTGAATGCAAGATTATATTTTGACAGGTAGTCCCTCATGGGTATACCAATATTTGTATGATGGACTTTGTCGGATAAGGAAATCATCAGTCTATCGGTAAATTTAAGAGTATCGCGTAGAGCGACTGGCTATCTAACCTCCAGAACCCGTTACTGGGTAACACGATAATATATCCCTTGGCAAGACTAATTGTCAGACTTTTAGGGTTCTGACAACCCGTAACGACTGTCAAAGATCTTCGAATGACAGTCGGGACCAACTACTTATCGTGCTTTCCGAGACACGGAGGGTCTTGGACGTATGTTATGGATGTCACCAATCCTCGGACGAACTTCAGCAAGCGTCGCTTAACCTTGAAAATCAACCCGTGCGGCTGTTATTATTTAGCCACGAGCCCCTTGCATAGAATATATCTTTATTTAATATTAAAAAGAAAATTGTTTATGTTACCCTTTTGTGTTTTATTTTTAGTTCATTCGTTTGTGACTCTAGAAACAATATCCATAGCAAACTCATTCGATTATACAATAACGTTCAACAACAACCTGCCAACAAAGCGTATCCGCCACAGATACATATCTCCTCATAACCTCCGCATAATGATTAATTAACACAATCAAAACATCCATCATGTATTATTCTAATAAATATCAATAATCATTAATTTTCATGTCGATCTAATGATTGAATAAAGCAGGACATGTGAGTGCTAAGTGGTATATCTGTCGTGTGTATCTGTCGTTCAAAGATTATGGTCACGTTCACTTAAAATATTCTTAGCTGGAATGTTCTAGCATGCTCCATGGTACGGAAGAATTTCCTGATCACGCAGTGACAGCAAAACAGGCACTTTTGAATTGTCAAGAAGTCGGTCAATCAGAAAATATGAAGCTAGTTGCCCATTCCAAAGCGTAGTAGGTACCTTTGGAGAAGAATGGGCATAAAACTTCATGGACACTCTTCTCTCTTCTTTAATTATATTTTTACAAAAATATTAGTTACATCATTAATGTTGAATTTATAATTATACTAGCTTCCGCCCGCGGCTTCGCCCGCGAGGTATGTCGATAAAAACTATTCTATGTCCTTCCCCGGGATGCAATCTATCTCTCTGCCAAATTTTATCGAAACCCGTTAAGTGGTTTAGGCTTGAAAAGGTAACATACAGACAGACAGACAGAGTTACTTTCAAATTTAAAAAAAAATATATAATAAATGGATGTGAGAACGATGTAAAAAAAAAAAAAAATATACGCGTTAAAAGCGTCGAACTTTTACATGGTTTGTTAACTTAACTGACTTGTCTACAAGTGAAGGGGAAGTGATTTTCAAAATATTATTATCTAGAATACTAATAGATGGCTTTCTTTGACTAGTTTCATAATGCCGGCCAAGTGAAATGTAGCATGGACACAACGTCATTGATGTTGTCATTGTCATCGTCTCGGGTTGCACTTACACATCTTTGGTGGCTTATGCCGTAGCTCCTGACCCATCAATCATTCTTACCAAGATCGATAAATCCAAAAGAATGTCAAAATGAAAATTGATGGAACGTCAATTTGAAAATTCAGATCATTTTTAGTGGTTCTGCCCACTATAACTGTCACTGACGAGTCCATTCATTTCTCTATCTTTACCAACTTCTTTGTGCGCTCCAAAAATTCTAAAATAAACTTTAGAATCCTTTCAACAAGATTTATTTTAACAGCACATTTAAATTTTCATTCCTCTATCTCGACTATATAAAATTTTCGTATTTCATATTCCAATTTTAACTTTATGCGCTTTGTAATAAGAGTTATGTTGGCTGTATTTTAAAGTTGGTTGGGTAAGTAGTGATGTCAGTGGACATTCGTTGTCAACTGATCGGTGGAAACAATGGGATCATTAAAGTGGACACCATGGAGTGATGTGCAGACCTCCGCGTTGACAATAGCGTATGGTATTATGAATGGGTCCGTTGGTTCGAGATTGTTGGTGACGGTTTAATTTCCATAAAAGCCTTGAGGTGCGGTATTGGAATGGATTGTTCTTGCAAGTTTGACCCTGTAGACTTTGGGGCTTTGAATCAAATGGATTATTATTTAAACGCATCACAACATCTACGTCTGGTCAATGTAAGAACAGTTATGAAGAGATCAACTAACATTCAAGTAAATTAATGACTCTGTTCTATCGGAAGATTGGAACAAAGATCGTCATATTTTTTGTCTACGTCCGAAACTAATGATGCGTCAACTATTTCATGATTGTTTTGGCTATCCGTACTCAAAGGGATTGTTAGTAGGAACCTAGCGAAATTGTCATTTCATATTTTCTAATTTGCAGGAAGCTGTACAATAAATTGTCTTGTGAACTCAGATCTAACTGATCAAACTGTAGTTTTTTCAATCGTCAAGACGATTTTGGTCCCTTTGACCACAATTTTACGATTCCGACAAAGGAGTATGATATGACCAACCAAGTTTATATAGCATTGGGAGCCTCATGGTTTAAGGAAGATGATAACTATAAGAAACCTTTATCTTGTAAAGAATCTAGAACTCACCTCTCTACATTAGGATCCTGGATCAGGGTAGCTGGTATACTGTGTTCGATGTCATCACGTTCGTCAGGCGCGGGGGAGGTGCGGGACGCAGGGGAAACAGAGCCGGACGCTTCGCCCTCTCCCCCTTCCTGCCTCTCCCCCCGGTCACCTCGCTCCTTCACTCCGCTTTCTGGACTGTTGGCTTCCTCTGTGGACAATAGAAAAGATGTTGTTAGTGAGGTTGAAGACAAGTAAAAGATTAGTCACAATATGGTTGTAATACAAACTCTTAAGAAGGTAGACATAATTATTCTTCTTGTAGGATTAACAGGTAACATTGACCACACTTTTATCTTCACACGTTTATTTTCTATAATGATGTGTGACAGAATTAAGTATTTTATCCTCGTACTATTTAAAAACAGTCACGTTGATAGACCTAACTTTAGTCAGGAAATCTACAATAACAAACTCATATCACAATAAGCTGTTAGAAATCAATGAATATGCATCCATATCGCCTATCAGTCGTCATGTCAGTCAAATGGAAAAATTCTGAAGCAAATAAGCATGACACAGACAAAACTGATACAGAACTAATTAATACTGAAAACAAAACACCAACTGACAAATTAATCATGATAATAAAGACATTTTAAAACCGTATTTAGGTTGATTTAAAAGGGAACAGATAACAGTACGAGTATATCGCTTTATTGCGATCGTTCATCATCTAAATGTAATAATCGGCGATAGGATAGATATTAAAAATGATAATACGAGGAAAAACACAATTGTAATGGGGCCATCGTTCGTTGCGCAAAACCATGTGATCGATAATTGATTGATTGGTTATATTACGCTAGTCACAGACGGATCAATTATTCAAAGTATATCTGCTGACATAATTTGGGACGATAGTATCGATAAAACGAATATTGATACAAAGATACGGTTTTTATCAGGCTTTGGAGGAGTCACCTAATTAGATGGAGATAGTAGAAATGACTGGTGCTTTTCTTTGGGGTTTAGCAGTTTTTTAGTGATAGTAATAATAACTCTGACAAATGCATGCACTGACTGACAGGTCCTCTCAATCTGTGTGGTTCTTTCCTCAAAAGACCACCTCAGACATCGATCTACATGGACTTCATATAACCTGACCAAGATTATGTCTGGACTTTAAAAGAGACTGTGACCTCTGAGTTTGTTTCGGCCTTTCTTCTCAGAGTAGTCAGATAGGAAACGCTGACTTAATCTAGTTTTAAAAAAACATGATTGACGTGTAAAAGTGTTTGTACAAACCTACTTACAAAAATAAAATCATTTATCATTTTATCATTTAATGGGTACGTTATACTACTAATAGTAGTATTGTATTAAATTCGATTGATGGTAACAGTGCGTTGGGTATTGCTACCCAAACAACTGATTGTGGGGTTCGAAATGACATCTCACATAGATTCAAACGAGCATGTTCTTTGTTAGCTACTACATGTTTAATTTCTTTATTGTTTGTCATATAGGAAGCAGGAACAAAAAAGTGATTAACTTCTTAATTCCGACATGCCATATCGCCCGGACCTTTCGCAATAAGAAAGGCAATAACTATTTATTGTTATTTGTTCTTCTGCATTGTAATTAGAACGTTAATGATGGCTGTTGTCATTATGAGGTATTTCCATCACATTGAACGATTTGCACATTTGCTCTGTCCGACCATGAAATCATTTTTGCAGAAATTAAAATATTTTTATGTTATGATGTTCTTGCATCTGTTATCAAGCCTTTTTTTAAAACGGTAATAGAAAAATGTACCAGAAATGTCAGCACTCATAAATTCAGAAGATGACATAATTAAACAAAATCATTCAAGAATCACATAATTAAACAAAATCATTCAAGAATTCAACAGAAGAAGTTCACAAACTGACAATGATGAACAAAGAAAGTTAAAAAAGAACATCTAATATCTAAAACAAAGCGCTCGTTTGACCGTAACAAAAATCCGCGGCCAAAAAGAGAACCCAACGATTATGAAGTTATCGTCCGTCCGAAAAACGCATTGGCAAAAAAAAATACGTATTTGAAACCGGATAGCCGAATTGGCGCCGCGGTGGCCGGCCCGCTTATTTCACTGCCCATTGATTCGTGAACCGCGTTTCTGTACGCTAATTGATTAAAACGCAACGTGTCAATCCGGTGCCTGACGCCAAAGATGCGGTTGCGGACGAAACGCCCGCGGCGGTCTGCACTGTGGCTAGTGGTGGGACGATTGGTCCCGGGGCCGGGTGTCCCGTGGTTATAGAGCACGGGACGGGACGCGAGATTTGTTTGGCTTTACTACCGTACTACCGTAACTTTAGTCAACAACATAGCTGTTATAAACCAAATAAAATATGTATATAAATATGCATATTGCAGTAATAAAACTGAGTCATTTCTAAATAAATATAACCTTTTAATCATCAAACAAGCAAATTATATTTTTGGCGCATACCGATATAGAATTAGATTTTATGATTGATAGGTGCTAATTATTATTGATACTAAGTAATATAATCTGTGATAGGGGTTTCCACATACTCTGGGTTTTTTCCTCCGAAAATAACAACCCAATAAATCAACAACCGAATCATAGTCCCGGACTCTCGTCGATCCCAGTGGGAAGCAAGTGTGGGCCATCCCTATTACCGATCCGTATGTGCCAGCCAATTGATCAAAGGAAGTGATAGGCCACTGGGTATCTGCAGGTGACTCTGATTCGCTCTATGAACGTGAATTTTAATGAAGCCTCCCCTTTAGCGCATTGTCTGTGAATTATGGGAGAGTAATAAATTGGTATGTTTGTTTGTTTGGGGATCACTTTTTGGCTTTGAGGGTGATGTGATTTTAGTTTTAATAATTTTATTATTTCGATTTTTTTAATTGTATGCTTTGGTGGTCGAGTTTTAAGTTGTGGACTGTGGTTGTGGAATGTATTTTGTAAAGTGCTATTTTTTTTTAAATTTTCTTAAATAAAATAAAGTGTTAGGTGAGTATGTTTTGGAGACAAATGTTACATGGACGTAGATGAAAGTTATATTTCAAAATCAAAATACGGACATTAATTTTGATTATATCTTCAAAAAATGCAAACGTTCGCATAAATTCCCTACTGAAGACAAATGTCTCTAATTATAGTTTTAAGGAAACAGTTATTTATAATAACCTTATTAACGGTCATCTGTCTGCTTTTGTATTGTCTCTTCAATAACTCTGAGAGTTCAACTATTGTAACTCAAGAATACTTGCCATTTTTTTCCAATTCGTCACAGAGAGGCCAGAGTCACAAAGCTTACTTACGCTTTAGAATTCTGACGAAACAATAGAACAATTTCACGAAAATCGCCGTGAAACCGATGTGATTACTGATTACCGATTACAATTGTTCACCAAATGACAACGTTAACTAAACCGTTTCTTAATAAAACGTTATGAATCTTGATTTTTATCGATAGGTACTCGACGAAATGGGTCGATGGTTTTATACTTATACAATGTAAATTAAACTTTATTTTATTGTAGTTAAGGTTTACATTTGCTTGGGGGGTATGTAGTGCAATTTTTACAGTTGATTTGTAAAAGGCAAAATGTAAAATGATCTAAAAACAACTTTCTTTAATCGGAATATGAATGCTCATGTTGTGGTAGACAATGGAATAATCTTTGAAGTTGATTTAGAATAAGTAAGCTTTCCTACCATTATGTTTTTGACCACAGATAGAGTTCATACACAGGTACACTGCCTTATAATAATCAGCCTATAATGTTCCCACTGCTGGGACACAGACCTCCTCTCTGTGAGACGGAACGGGCTCTCTTCGAATTTTTGGTTCTAGGATATGCCGGTTTCCTCACGATATTTTCCTTTACAGTTTTGAGAGCAGTGGTGATAAAATTATTTCACAAAGTAAAACGCCTGTCAGGGTTTGAACCTTCTGTATTTTGCAAATGACACGCTAACAGAAATCTATACAAGTATGACTAATAAATCTATATTGGAGTCGTTATGAGTTTGCACTTGACTGTGATCTGCTGATGATTGATGAAAGCTCATAACAATAATGTCTGTATCAAACTTAAACCACCATAATGTAAGTAAATTTCAATGGTTTGAACGATATCACCAAATGAATAAAAATTTTGTGACCTTTTAGCTACTTAAAACGTTAAAGTTTACTGTCATGACGGTAACATTTTGCCTCAAGCTTTAACTGTTTTCAGATCAGTAAAAAATACTGTTTTGAACGTTAGGCTCTTACGGCTGTTTATAGCAGTTCAGATCAATGTTTTTTTCATTTTTATTTACTGCTTATTTCTTTCAGTGTATTGGTCTAACTTGGGTACACCTCTACCTCTCTCTCTCTCTCCTTTTTAACAAGCCGTGATATGATGTCATTAGTTTCGAACCTTAGAACCATCAGTTAACATTTTCAACAACTCACACATCAAACTTTGCACGGTAAGTTTCAGTTAATCGGTTGTTATCAGTCGTTATCACGTGATCAATCAACGGCAGATGTCGGTAATCCAAACTAGTGATAACTGATAAGGAATGTTTCGCAATAACCGCGGTTACTGTTGACATACTACTTGTAGTTGGACATAGGAGTTTTATTTGCAAAACTTGTTTAACTATTGTAAGTAGGATTATTACTTTTGAGGTGTTTCGGTGTACACTTTGTGTACCTAATTTCGTATAAGTAGATACCTAGGCTCCTTTGTCGGGTTCTACTGCCTGACAATATCGTAGAAATGCTTTCTGTAAGATAATCATGTCATGTCACGACTTACGACTCGTAGATCGTAAGTACGAACCCAGTCAAGCGCTTTACTTTGTGTAAATTATTTCATCGCTACTGCTCTCAAAACGGTGAAGGAAAACATCGTGAGGAAACCGGCATGTCCTAGAACCAAAAAATTCAAAGACATGTGACATCTACCAACCCGTACTGGGCTCGCGTGGACTCCCTCTCATCGAGAGGCGCCCTGTGTCCCAGCAGTGGAAACATTATAGGCTGATTATGAGATACCTAGGTTCCTTTGTAAGTTTGGGTACTATTGCCTTACAGTAACGTAGATATACCTACTTTCTGTAACTTGTGTGTTTGTAATTAAGGTTTGATCAATGCTGATTTAATTTTAGTCTTTAATTGTGTGTAATCAACATTGGACGACAAACATAAAAAAATGTTTCCTTCTTGTTTTCTGACAGAGAACAAAACTTTTTGGCCATTACGAATACATTTTTGACGTTTAGAACCGAAAAGTACTGCGAATCTAACTAACATACTCTTACTGCCACAAATCAGAACCGCGTAACTACCATCAACAAACATCATACGTAAAGTTCAAAGCATTCAATCAGTCGGTGCGGTGTCGGCACGTAATTTCCTCGCGACCGTCCCGTTGTCCTGACGGTGTCGTGCCGTTGTCGTGCCGTTAGCGTACCTTCTGTGCCGGACAGCACAAAGAGCAAGAACTCTTTGTTGGGGGACCGATTCCGCATTGAAATTGAACGAAGTTTCGCGATATTGATAGGTCAATTTTAATTTTCAATAAGTTATAGTTGCTATGAATGGAATGTTCGTGTTGGCTATTAAATTGATAGCGTTGATTATTTTGTTTTGCTGCGGAAATGTACTTGACGTAAAATATTTTTTGTGATGAATTTGTTTTATTCGATATTTTATGGGATATATTTGACATTTGCAAACGTAACTTGTATAAAAATACTCATTTATTTTTCCTTTTTAGCAATTTAGCCGATGTCGACTATTCTGCCAGTTTACTCACTTTTAATTGGGATGTCATGATTAATGTCAACAAATGACTTTTAATTTTCATTTAAGTACTTACTTGATAGTTTTAAGTATATTTTCCGAGCATCAACTGATATGAATAAATAAACTGACACATTAAAATTTAACTCTCGCACAGTTCACCTTAACACAATCCTTTAATCTCTACATCACCGTTTCTTCCCACAGCTCGCACAATCACATATCACTAATTACAAACACTGTAAAAAATAAACGGCAAACTAAAAACATCACCGATCTGTCACCGTTTCGTGCATGTTCCGATAAATCCCTTGCGCACACGCACGCACTATAAATCGTGCTTACCACCGATGGGTGATCGCGATGTTTCGAATTTGTCCTTCGACTTTTGTATTAAGTGCTCCAATTATAATCGACCGGTTCGCTGATCGAGTTATGTTTTTATTTTTAATTTTTTTGCCTGATTTAGTGGTGGTTTAGTATTAATTTTAGGGATTATTTTGTTGCATGGTGATTTTGTTAAGTATGTTGATTTATACTAGCATCGTTTTATGTATTATGCGAATTTGTTTCGCGTGTATGATGCGAAAAAGAACTCAACATGACTTATCTAATAAAATTTCCATAGTTTGCACAGACAAATAGAGGCTCCGGCAGACAGGTGCGCCGCGACAGCGCAACGCGAATCTAGTAGAACAATTATCATGAAGTTTTCATAGAAATCGCTGTCGCGTCGCGCCTGTCTGCGGGAGCCTTAAAGTACTGTACTGGCGCTGTCGTGTCGGTCAACTTAATTGTAATGACATGACAAAAGGAATTACGTCCGCAATAAATCAAAAATCATCACCTACTTAATTGTTTTTTATCAATGTGCGAAATAATCATTTACCTACTATTTTTAGTATATCTGATTAATCATGAAAATCCATTTTCAAAAGAAAATTACGCAACGCGAAAAGCTACGATATACCTATAGATTATTATGCGTTCTTAACAATTCAACATTCGCATTGAAAAACCCCTTTATTGGAAGGACACACTTCATGATTAGTTTCTACCCTTCCTATTTGCCAAACACAACAACTAAACCTACCATTTTATAATTCACCCCGTGCATATCGCGCACAATATTGATTCTACACAATAAGCAAGCGGTATCTGGCGGTAATTGACCGGCCGTCCCGGTTGCGCTCGTAAAATGTCAGATACCGCGTTGTCCGCGCCGCGTATGTTCCCGATAGTCGCCACCGGGGTGAGTAGACTGATAACTGAGAATAATGTGGCGGTGGTGATAGCGTGGTGATTATGTGATTCGTGGGGAAAAGATTGGGGTTAAATAGGAGGTGGTTTGTGCAAAAATAGTCGTTTTTTAGGGTTCCGTACCTCAAAAGGAAAAAACAGAATAGGCAGGGGTATAGTACACCCACATTTTGCCAATTATGTTTATAAGGCAACTATACTGATATTATTTAATTTGTACGACGGATCACTTTGTTGTCTGTCTGTCCAGACCCTTTATCTCGGGAACGCGTGGAAGTATCGAGTTGAAATTAAAATCATACTCAGGTCTGCGGTCCTTTTAAGCTGTGAAAAAATCAAACTTCTAAGTTAACGTAAAAAAAAAAGATACGGCCGTTTATGCCGCAAAAAAGTATATTTCGACACTCTAAAGTCTCAAGGGAATCATAATGTATAGGGTACTTCCCGTTAACCTAGAATCATGAAATTTGGCAAGAAGTAAGGTCATGTAGCACAAGTAAAGGAAAAAATTCGAAAACCGTAAATTTGTAGATAAATTAAAAAAAAAACCTGATAAACTATTTACATATCTACAAATTTGTACGGAATCCTCGGTGTCCGACTCGCTCTTGACCGGTTTTTTTACACAATTGCACTGTTATGCCTTGTGTCGGTATCGGCCCGAGTGTTAACTCATGCTGTGTTGCGAACCAATGGCCAGTCAATAAGATTGTGGCATTAGTAGGACTGATGTTATTACTGAAGTAAGTTGACTGATGCAGTACTTCTATTATCAGCCTGCTAACATGTATACAGGGTGGTCAAAAAGTCGTGGATCAAACGAAATAGGGCGATAAAGGAGGCCATTTGCAACAAAAAATCTTTCTACAGCATGGCCATAATTCAATTGCTCTAAAACTTATGAATATTCTTGTATACCCAATTCTTTTACAATAAGACTAATTTAAAAAAAATGTGTTATAAAACAATAAAACAAACGGTGTTGTATTATTACTAGATAGTATATCAGCACTAGAAAAGTTCTATTGCGGCTCTAGGTACTAAATTTCAAGAGCAATTAATTTTTTTCCAAAAATTTTGAAGCGTTACCAAAAGTAATTTTTCACTTTAAAAGCGTTGGAAATGACCTCCTTTTATTTCGTTTGATCCACGACTTTTTGACCACCCTGTATATAAAGTAAATAAATAAATGGGTACGATCTAGCTGTCAAACCAAACTTAGGATCATCGCATTAGTGTGTAATTAATGCTGAAAATGAAACCTAGTGAAGGCCGCAGGAACCCGCTGGATGCGAGAAGCACAGAATCGGTCGAAGTGGAGGTGCTTATGTCCAGCAGAGGACGTCTTTCGGCTGAAATGATGATGATGATGATGAATGCTGAAAATTGTGGCGGAAAGGCTGCTGCTCTGAATTCTCTCGACAATTGGACAAACAATAAACTCTCGCCTTTTTCCCATGGGATTGAAGAAACTACAGAACACCACCTGTTACGATCCCTACACACGTATAATTGGACGTAGTTTAGCCGAAAGGACTCAACCCACAAAAAGTAATTTTTGAGTTATCAAGGTTTTAAGTTTACGTGTGTATTGCTGCAATGATGTTGTATCAGGAATTAATTGAAATATTGTCACCTATGGGCTAATATACTAATATTTTCTTAAGTCAAGTTGTATTACACAGACTAACGCAGTTTTTTGTTTGTAATTTTTTTTGTTGAGTCCTTTCTGCTAAACTACGAGTACGTCCAATTATTATTGCACATCCTATACCAAAATAGAATATTATTTTTTATTTACAGCATCTTAAATAGCCATATAATCATCAGCAAAAGAACAATGATATCTTCATCAACGTCACTACCAAAATATCAACCCTCAAATGCGCGGTGCGTCATCGCTGATGCGTTTAGACGTCGACGTCGACGCAACAAGTTACAAACACGACGAGGCTCGAGTGTAACTTGTCATGACGTCGCAGCGAGTCTCTTGTTCACGTCAGGTTTGTGGACTCTACGAGTGGACTTCGGTTTTCATGCAAAACGTTTGTGGGAGAAACTGTTACTGGGTTCTTCAGCGCAACCACTGAGCAAAGTTAAGGTAGATATTGTTTTATCTTTGCAGGTTCTCTTGTAGATATTATAAGAAATATATGACAAAGAATTTTGAAGTTCTAAAAAGCATTATATTCTAAGATTTTCGGTTTAGATAAGTAAGTACCTATTACGGCATTATTAAATTCGTAAGTACCTAACTACCTATTATTATTTTTCTTATTCGAATAATATTTAACTATCGATTTTTTATTATCTGACATGAAGGATGGTGATATAATTAATTAGTGATAGATGCGTCTATCAATCTCTGTATCTACATATCTATTAAACTTAGCTAGTTCAAAACATAGACTATTTCAGCCCGAGAAAATTTTACGAAAATTATATCCTTTTATTTTTTTATTTAAAAAAAAAGCATTCAAAGTCAAAGTCAAAGTCAAATCATTTATTTCAAATAGGCACATTAAAGGCACTTTTGAACGTCAAAATTTCAATTTGAATCACCCTACAATCGAAACATATTTTCATACATAAACGGTACATTAATAAACATGTATGATAACACTGCGGTATCTAAACATTGAGCATATAAAGCTTGCGCAACAAGTAACGATTTGTCGCTGTCACTCCGGCGCGGGAGGGTTGACTCCGAGTATATCAACTATTTGAGCTCCTGTTAATGTTCGTACTTACGTCTTGTTGGCATTCATAGCGGTTACGGGTTGGATGTCACTATTTCGTGGTGTGTAAAAGCAGTAAAGGTGTCTATGGTATTTTTAATAAGAGAAATGATGGCTGAAAGTCATTAAAATATATAAAAACGTATTCGTTTTTCGACAAATCGAAAAAAAAATAAAAAATCTCAGACTTATTTCACTTTTCAATAGTTTAATAGTCTTACCAAGAAGTATCGTGTTACCCAGTATCTAGGTTGTAGAGGTCAGATAGGCAGTCAATCCATAAAAATACGTTACATTTACTTAAAATTACTGGTATTCAGCTGCATCTGGTAGGTAAGACTGGAAGCCGACTCCAACAAAATTGGTAAAAGACTTGGTACAAGAGAACAGTGTTAACATGCTAGAGAACTGTTACAACAAATCATGACGCGTCGTTCATTTCTAATTTTTTCTAGCCCATTTAGGCTTTGACCATCTCATTGCACCCTTCGCTACTGTGTCACACACCGATCGTCACATTTCACAAACACTTATTTCCATCCAACATAAACCTCTAAAAACCTACCAACAACTAAACCCGCAACACATACATCAACAAAACTTTTGCCTTTCACATCAAGATAATTATATAGCTCGTTAATATCATAAATATCCATCAAAGTCGCAGCGAAGTTAAATTAATACGCTCATGAATCCAGTGTCGTCGCGTATCAATCAAGAGATGGCGTTGATTGATCGGGACGGCGACCGGCGAAACAAATTCTAGTATCAATCATGTTATCGACGAATATCAATGGAGTAGGTTATTCATTTATAAAATTATTGCTTGCGTGTTTGGGTCTGGATAGCAAAGTTGTACGAAATTCTTGTTTATTTGTCGAAGTTTTTAGTTATGGAAGTTATGTCATGATGATTTAGAAACGGTTTTAGAATATCATTAAGAAAATTGGCAGAAGAATAATCCTACTTTAACGTTGAAAAGTGTTGTTTTGTTATTGGTTTGTGTTAAGAGTCTGTCCACTGCATGTATAACACCGGAATCCGTCGTCGTTAGTCGAAAGTCTACGATGTCGGGACCAGGGCGATGCGCCTTAAGTGGAGTGTGGAAGGAAATCTAGCTAGACGAGGAGATGGCCGATGGAGTAAAGCTGTGACCGAATGGTGGCCCAGGTTAGGTCAAAGAAACCAGGGTGTCCAAAAGCGCGCTGGGTTGACGATATCGTCGAAGTCGCGGGAAACGCCTGGATGAGGGACGCACGGGAAGTATGGCATATGAAAGGGGGGCGTAAAGCCAGCAGTAGGTATAGCAGTGGGTGACTCAGGGTTGAAATGATGATGATGATGAGTGTTGTTTCCAAGCTTTAAGTAGGTAAAACAAGTTAGTTTATATCTAAATACTTTAAATCTTTTTTTTCTATTAATTTGACTCTCGTTAGTCGAAGTTTATGATAATATTGCAATAAAATCTAACATAATAAATATATTGATTGATTTAGTTTATTTCATGATTGACAACCAAGTTTTATATCATTTCACAAACAATTTAATAAGACTACTAGAAATAAAATGAACGACGTTCATCGTCAATTTTATTTTTTTATTGCCCAATACTTATTTAGTTTCAATCGATAAATCATTGATAGTTAATGACTTGAAATATAAATCAGATCTAATGGCTAATCAAAGACTTGTTTTCAACAAAAAACAAATAGAATGCGTGAAATATTTTTTGTCTTAAATTGTACAATATACTTTTTATAGTAATAACTTGTGGGTGGAACAAAGTTGCCGACATTGTACCTCTCGGTTTATGTTCGGACTTATTTGGAAATGTCAATTCTATTATTTGAATCTTGTTAGTTTTTGCAAGATGACAAATACAGTCATCGAGGCAAAACCGTGCCACGTAAATATGTTTAGGTAAAATTATTCTTATAATAAACAAAATCTGCATTCGCCTGCAGTATAAGCAAATTAATCAGATGCCAAAATTAATGTACTGGCAAAATAAACAATTGATTTGTTTGTTTAAATTAATCTTGACGCATCAGATAAATGTGAAGGTTATCGTATTTTATAGCATTTAAATATCATGATTATCAGTTGAGATGTCTTGCGTTGATAATATTGTTGAAAAGTCACGTCAAAATAATGAAGAAAAACCGGTCAAGTGCGAGTCAGACTCGCGCACCGAGGGTTCCGTAGAAATATGTAGGTATGTAAATAGTTTATCAACTGGATGTTTGTGTGGAACAGCTTGTCTGTCGAGCATTCAAATGCAAGTTAGAATATACTACTTAAACCAATTTAGTTTTTAGAAGTTAGGCATGTATTAATGTGTATTAATGATAAGGAATGAAACAGCAATAAAGGCTATTTTATTTTATTTTTATTTATTTATTAAATAGTTTATCACGGGTTTTTTTTACTGTAACTACAAATATACGGTTTTCGGATTTTTTCCTGAACTTGTGCTACATGACCTTGCTTCTTGCTAAATTTCATGATTCTAGGTCAACGGGAAGTACCCTATAGGTACATTTTGATTCCCTTGAGAGTGTCGAAATATACGTTTTTAACGGCATAAACGGCCCTATCTTTTTTTTACCTTAACTCAGAAGTTTGATTTTTTCACAGCTTCAAGGGACCGCAGACCTGGAAATATGGTTTTAATTTCAACTCGATACCTCCACGCGTTCCCGAGATAAAAGGTCTTGACAGGAGGGACAACAAAGTGATCGTAAAAGGGTTCCGTTTTTTCCTGTTGAGGTACGGAACCCTAAAAAACTGTGATACACTTTTAATAACCATAGAAATGACGTAATAAAGTTTACAGATTACCATTTGCTTCTAAAAATAAAAAAATATGGCACGTTAAAAAAGTCTAGATAGAAACGGGTTGGGTTGCTTTGTGGACTAGACACTTATATTAGATATATGTTTTATTTAATTTATTTCATTTCCCACCATCGCCCTTTTACCACCGGCCAACCAGACGTACTGCAGCGTACCATCCGCACTTGGTTGATATTCCCACGAGTCGTACTCAGCGCTTCTCCTCCACGTTTATTATGCGCACAGCCAAAGTGTGGAACTCTCTGTGTTCTCTCTCACATTTAACCCGTCTGCCTTCAAAGCAAGAGTGAACAGGCATCTTCTGGGCACGCTCGTTACATCATAGACCTCATCCATCGCTTTGAATCAGGCATGATCGTGGTCAAGAGCTGGGCCAATTAGCAAACATTTTTTTTTATATCTTTGTGGTGATCGCAGTATAATATCAACATTCGTGTGAATCTTTGATGTCAGCTAAGTTAATGGGTATAAATTATATTGCTTAGATATTTTTATATTATTATTTTCGACTGATACGTGTTTTTTTACGGCTCATTTTTAAACAGAAAATAATGATACTAGTACAGCGGCCAGCATTCAAGATATTATTATGAGTTAGAGTTCCCCTCTTCATTCATCCTATCATTTTTCAATAAAACATTACAAAAATGATACCAAATCCACGCAACAGATGAATGTTAATCTCCACTCGAGATCGTCGATAACCCTAAAAAATCGCCTCTGCCAACAAACATTGGGACAAATCTATCGGTCTAACCGACCTCGACGCTGGGATTAGACGGGTTCGCGTGAAAAATCCCGGACGGGCAGTGTCCGGGCCGGTGCGATCCGTATTTGTCAACGCTGTGATGTCCGGACATCATTTTCATTAGCGAGAAGAGCCTGGCCCATTTGTACCAATGTTTGGTAACAGACGGGGTACGGATGACCGGATGAATGCTTTTATTTCTTAAGTTTTTTTGGATGTAAAATTTTAGGATTGAAAATGATCACTTAGGTTCCGATAAGCTTTTTTATGGACAATTTTGTTTCGACAATGACACCTTGTTTTCGAAGGTGACCATAAATTTGTATGATTGTAATTTTATACTGTCATAAATGTATTATCAAATTAGAAAATAAAGTAAAACCAGTTGCTAACATCTCATATGTTCTTCACAAAATCTTTGCATAATTTGAAGCGATTAATATTATCTAAACACATTAATTACCTCCATTTATTGTATAAATAAACTATCAATTTATTGTTTTAAATAACTCCAGTTTTGTCATAAATTATTATTAAAATTATGGCAGTTTAAACTTTATATTAAAACATTCATATGATAAATTATTTAAATTCTTATATGATTAGGAGAAACATGTTTTCAAAAACTTTCTGTATTGTTTTTTCGTATTCATTTATGAATATTGCCAAATAAAAAAATGTCATTTGGGCAGTAAAATTATATGAATTTTCCATGCATTTATAATTACAGATAGATTTGACAGATAATTAAAAAAGAGCCATATAATTAATGACAGAAATGTGTAAGTAAAAGTGTGACAGTTTTTTAAATAATTTATGATAAATACTGCTACTTAATGATTGAATTTGATTAACACGTAATTTAATTTTAGTTATAATGTTATGCTACTGACTAATGACGTAAAACCTGGTCGAATCGATCGATGGAACTTGGACTTACACCCAGTGCAGTTATGAGGGAACAGAGTTCTTACAGAAAGAAAAGTAAGTACAAAGACTTAATTTATCAAGGCATGAACAGGATGGGTAAGCATCCGATAATCTCATAGGCTGACTTGCGACCTGCCATACAGAAAAAAAAAATATTACTTACAAATACACAAAATTAAATTAAATACAATGAAATTATGAGGAAATGCGGTCGGAGAGACTTTTGAAAGCTCCTAAGTAAAAAGTCGTAATTCGAGGTTTGGCTCTCGCCTATTTTCTCCTCCAATATTGGACCAATTTAAAAGACCCTTGTGTCCCTATGTTTTTTTTTTCATTAATAGTTATCAAATTTGTACACAGGCCTCTGTTGACAGCGGTTTAAATCGGTATTTTTTGAGGGTTCATTAAAAGAAAATAAAAAAAAACACATTTTCTTTCCTCATTAGACAAACAAACTTTCCTCACAATACATTTAAATTATTAATTGAACGTCACCACATCAATTTCTAATAAGTAAAATGATAATTTTAAGAAGGCTTTTCTTATTAAAGTGTAAATGTTTAAGAATTCCACTCATCATGCGTCACTAATGAGTTGAAGCGGTGGTCTGAATATTTTAAATAATGATTGGAAATAAATTAATAAAGTTAAGTTAGTAATTAATTCCGTGCCGATATTGGACACACACGGTGACTTGACTTAATGAAAATCGTTGAAAGAAAGGTTTTTATGGATTTAAGTTAAGAGTTTATGAAGCCTTCTGGAAATTCCTATTATTATTTGAATGCATGATTTACTTCATTACATTTAGGCAATAGATTAAACGTCATTACCCCACTACGGCGAAGCAAAAAGGAGGGTTATGAATTTGACCGGTATGTATATATGTATGTTCATCTGTTCCCTCATAAACTACTTGTCATAATTGAATAAATGAGGTATCTTTGGAAAGCGCGTTCCTTGAGGCGGCGACCAGCACGCCGGTTGAACGCGTCCCAGAGGGTCATGGCCGTCCGGCTAGTCCGAGGATACCGCACGGTGTCCGGTAAGGCGGCGAGCCTCCTTGCCGGATTGCCGCACGGTAAGGACCAGGCCCGGACCGACGACGGCACGTTGTGTTCCACGCGTACTTCAAAGAGATGTCAGCACTAACTGACGGGGTCCGCTAGGGCCAATGCCTGCCAGGGTCGTGGGTTGTTCGAAAGAGATACCGTGGCCCCTGGCACAGGAAACTGAAGGAACATGGGTGGGTTTTAGTCAGTAAAAGTCTGACACGCCCTGAGCTCCGCCCAGAGCAAGAGAAGTTATTTGATAATTTCATTAATTTCACAACCAAAAAAAAAGGTATCGTTGGAAGCATCTTGATCGTCCGCTGGTTATAAACTATTTGACGTCACAATAAATTAGTATTGAATATGGCGCCCTCTGGAGTCATGACCTAAAATATTTTTTTTTTAAATCAGGCCGTGTTGGGTATCAAATGAAAGGGCTTAATTAGCACATTTCAAAAATATTAATATTACTGAAATAAGCCCCAAAATAATTAAATAAAAAATAAGTTTAAACTAAAACCCGACTACCTACTGAAAAGGATGAAAAAAAGAAAGTACCTTCCCGTGGTCGCATGCCCCTTACCTACTAACATACAAAGCTATGGAGCTTTTCACTAGTCGGGTTTAAGTTTTTAATAAACTTATTTTTTTTTTTACTATGATATTCCTTCCCATATTATCTTCCTATTTCTTTTATTTTTATAAGTGGCAAGTGGTTTGTAGCCAAGTAATAACAATCGCACGGGTCCATCGATTAGGTTAAGCTACGCTTGCCGCGGTCGGTCCGTGGATGGGTGACCATCTTTACATATCAAGACCCCTCCGTGCCTCGGAAGGCACGTTAACCAATGTCCCGGCTGTCAATGTTGTCATTCGTGGATCTTTGGCAATCGTTACGGGTCGTCAGAAGCCCGAAAGTCTGACAAATCAATCTTACCAAGGGGCGTATAATTACCAGTTACTTAGTTTTGGAGGTCAGATAGGCAGGCAGCTGCATCCAGTGAGACTGGAAGCCGACCCCAACATAGTTGGGAAAAGGCTGGACAGATGATGAAATGGAAATAAAATAACGCAAATAACGTATATAACACTGTTATGTACTGCCATATTTCACAAAACTTTCACAGAAGTCATATTTAAATGATAAACTACTTACATTTCCATATCATTAGAATTAAAAATAACAGTCATATAATATTATATATCTGCATGTACAGTCAACAAAAAAGATAAGTATGCAGGATCGTCGGTTATGGTTGAAGTTTAGTAAGAAACCGATGGATGTACTCGAATAAAGTTTAATTTTAATAGAAAACAAACAGCTCATTTATCAAATTAAATATCAGTCGACAACATACATCGGCTTCTTACTAAACTTCAACTATATCCGACGATCCTGCATACTTATCTCTTTAGTTGACTGTACCTAATTCCACTACTTATCATAAATCGATAAATGCCTTCAAAAAATTTGGCACACAAATAAACAAAAGCCTATCTGACATTAATCAATGAAATAATTAATAAATCTAGGTTAAAAACAACCAAAACGCAACCAAAAATTTAACTAATGAACGGTTGCTCCAACTGTCACTAAACTATTTAAAAAAATTTGACCTGCGATAAAACGCGCGCCATTATTATCATACATAATTAACGACGTTAATTCCTTATGTATTAGAAAGTTTACATTTTTATGTAAATTCAATCATTATTTACATATAAAATCTTATAAGTAGGTACCTATATTATATGGATAATAAAACCAATGGAATTTGTGTTCCTTCGTATAATGAAACAAAAGAAAGGTTCACAATGACTCGAGTGATTCTATTGGGCATCGATAAATTTTATGACTTCGATCATAAAAGTATCGATTTTGGGTTATGGAGAGCTTTTAAAGTGTTGTGTAAGTATTGGTTATCATTTCCAAGAAACAAAAGCCATAGACATACTTACCTACCAGAGCCAGAAAAATCTTTGTGTTTTTCTTAAGAGATTGCAAGAAAATATTCCCGCGTAAATGTCGATCCCGTGGGAATATCGGGATACAAAGTAGCCTATATGTTAATTCAGGGTGTCAGCTACCTCCATACAAAATTTTATCAAAATTGGTCCAGCCGTTTGAGCGTGAAGAAGTAACAAAGATATAAACACACACACAAACTTTTGCCTTAATAATATTAGTGTGATGTAAAGGTACACGTCGAAAAACCAACATGTATTTTCGCAGATTTGAAAAACAAAATGTTGAAGATCGTTTAGATAAAATAAGTAGTTCTATAACAATAGCGAAACAATTGACAATACTGCAGATATAAATCAATACGAAAGATCATAATCGGTTAGTATTGTCACCGATTACATAATAAGCAAACCTATTATGTGCCATGAAAACGACATTATCTATTTATTCGTCAAAATCGACAAGATTTAAAATTATATGAGGGCCATATGGTATTAGTTCGCTCTACAAAAAATCTAGAAATATTTTTATGAAGGTCAGATAGGCAGTAGCTGCATCCGGTTAGACTGGAAGCCGACCCCAAGATAGTTGGGAAAAGGCTAGGCAGATGATGGTTTTAGAGCTAGTCTTTTACTCTGTTAGTAAATGTCCCATTACGAGATTTGATGTAGGTGCCGTCTCTCTATGTAAAACAGTCCCTCAAAATGACAATTTTTTTTTACTCAGTGACAGAGTTTTATAAAATTTAAAAACGAAAAAAAAAATGAAATGAAAAAAAAAAAAATAATAAGTAAACGAAAAATGAAAAAAAATTAAAATGAAATTAATAAACGTATTTTCGTTCTTTTTTTTTTCTTTCAAATTGGGTCTAGTATTGGTAACGTTGTTCTATGGTAACTAACTTACTCCTTGTTCTGGTTTCCATTATCTAATAATAAAGTTTCTTTGTATGAACGCACTTATCTCTAGAAGTACCAGTCAATTTGGTTTTTTTTTGCATTCGATAGCCCAATTTTTGAGGAAGGCTATAGGCTACTTAAAATCACGCTAAGACCCTAAGAAGCCTTAGCGAAAAACTAATTAATAAGGCGGGCAGCTGATGCGATGCGACGAGATGGGTCGGGGGAACAAGAAATTTCGCGCGGAGGAAGTCGCGGGGAGAAGCTAGTAGATAATAAAAATGTGTGAAATCAATGCAGTTTTAACTTTCAGACAACAGAAGTGACTTTAGGGTGAACCTATAAAACTCATAAACGGTAGTTAAAAATAAAGGAAAAGTAGATAAAAAATAGAAAAATAAACGTCAAATCAATTGAAGCAATAAAAAGAAAAGTATGGGAAAGCATGTGTTACGGTGAAGGCTACTCAGCACGTTACATTGTTGCTACTTGTACGAGTTGTAGACACTTGTGAGTGCGCGGGGCCCGGAGGTCGCGCTAGTCAAGTACGGTTAGCAAATAACAGAGGATTTTGTCCATTGATATTTTTTTTAAAGATTTTTCTGATTTTGCTATAGAGTCCACACCTTAATGTTTAATGTTGCAGGCTACGGGTTCTCCTCGGTAAGGATTGTTTCTTAGTAAAAGTTGCAGTTATTCCCATTTTAAGGTGACAATAATTTTGGTAAGTAGGTAGGTATACAGATAGCAGTAAGATTTTGTGTTTTATTCTTAATAATTAGAGAACTACTAACATGCCATTTCGTAAAAAAAGTGGCTTTGTTTGTACAGTCACGAGCATAAGTATGTATAATACACTTGGCTTTATTCAAAGGCGATTTTCTCTTTTATTTTTGAATTAAATTTATATTATTACGAACATAGTATTTTCGAACCCAAAGGTTTATGTAAAGTGTCGTATTTCAACGTCGCATTCGTTATTTCGTGAAAAAATCGCAATTGAAAGTTGCCAAGTGTTGACATATTATTGCTCGTGACTGTACAGTCCTCTCAAAACCTACTAAGACAGATATTTACAACTCCTACAAGAAACGGAATTTCCCAGACAGATACAAATTAAGAAAAAAAAAACGGCTTAAGATATTCCTAGAAAACTAAGAACATTACAGTATCTTCAAGCACAAAGGCTTCAAAAAGCTCGTAACAATGCACCACAATCTTATCCCATACTACTTCAAAAACACGAATAAGTTACTCGAATAGCACTTAACAGATTTTCAGTGCAGATAAACCCGGCAATCCGCACTCGTATTGCTAACGTTACGTTTGATCCAATTGAACAGGCGAGCGGCCGCTCTAACGTCCACGATGCATGCTGCAGCGCAGGGGCGTGGCCACGATGCGTTTTGACCAATGATTTCGCTCCGTTCAAGCAAAACTAATTATACTGATTTATGCTCCCATTGTTCATTGTTTTATGTCTTTCTCTTAGTGTACACTTACAAACCCATATTCGTATGTAGATAAGTGAGTAACTTGATATATCGCGTTTTGTTGCCTTTTTATGTTTTCGTGACTCGCCCGGTTGTGAGTTACGGTTGTAATTAGCCGTTTATTTTCATGGATACTGAGACCTTTGGTAGAGGCCACTGAGTTGAAGGCAAGAGGGAATCAGTTTAGCTTGCATTTAGCGTTTATTAAGTAGGATAAGCTTGATAGCAATGAGATTACTGAATATTATGAGCACTTTAACATTGTACTCAGTAAAGTAAACCAACAGGCGTGTGATAGCGCAACCTCGCTGCACTCATACATTGTGTAAATCGAAAGATCAACATTATAAAGTCGCCACCTTCCAGACGTTACCTTTCACTCGTACGACGTAAAAATCCAATCGCTATTTAAAAGAGCATTTCAAAAACTCCAGCATAGTTAAAGTTAACAGTGAACATAAAAAGAGACAAGCGGACGAGCAGGTACAATGAGGTCGGAGATGTAACAGAAATCGCGCGCGGTGTCACCACCCATTGTATATCAATATTTTATTAAGCATATTCTGAAGAAAAACAGAGCAGCAAATCGTAGCGTCCGGCGCGGCAGCTGCGCCCGCGTCGCATTCACCTGTCGCTCGAAGCGCGCGCGCACGTGGGCGGGGCTAAGGAATGCAACGTTTTTCGCGCTTTTTTCCATTTGCCCCGTCAGTCGCCACCGGAATTCGGGTGCGATATTTTCTTTGGTTGGAATCCAAAGGCTTTACCGGGACTTGAGATATTTATTCCCCTTTAGTCCGTTGTCTTTTAGATTTATGAACGCTGATCTTTTTATGCGATTTATTGGAGTTTTAATTCAGGTAACGAAACGAAGGTTTAGAGTTATGATTTTTAGAACTCGACCCGACCGTTTGAGTTTTTTTTTACGAAAGGTTATAAAGTAGAAGAGGTAGTATGTTTCTTGCAAATTAAATGTTAAGTGATGCGTTTAAAGGCCATCTCGCGGAGAATAAGGGTTAAGATAATAAATATGTTTTGCAAGGCAAAGGCGCACTTAAGAGATTATTGTGTCATTTCTTGCGCGTGAGAAATTTCTATGCATCGTAATAGAAATTTTACTAAAACAGTTTATTCTTATAATAAGGCTCTAATAGGTTTACTGTTTTTTAATAGTTGGTTGCTTTCAGCTCGCATTACAAAAATGCAATGTAGATTTCCTATTTCTAAAAAAGATTTTTTACCAAGTACTTAATTTTTTTTTTCCTGAATTTTACTTGCAACCTTGTTGCTTTACGAAAGCAAAGCGTATTTCCGTCCAAAAACAATTAACCAACAAAGCAACCCTCAACAAATCATGCACCACCAAAATTCGTGATTCTCACTAAACAATTCGTGTATATTTAACATTTAACGTAACCACCTAATCGCGTGTGGTTATAGCGATAAAGCAAGTGGGTCAGGTAGTGGGCTATCAGTCAAAAAATAAACAACAATAATACACAGAAATCTATGGGGAACTGGGCGAGGTTGAGTGGCTTCCGTCGACGTAAGATTGATCGAGCAATCGCAATTATGAAAAATGATTTCGTGATAGCGGTAGCGAAGTGACGTGTGCGGGGAGAGGGTTAGCCAGGTTTAGTACTGTCATTGTCACTTCTGTGGCAATTTGGCGATCGTATTCTGTCGTATAAGGCTGCCCGCCCACGTCAGACTTTTTGTAGCACCGATTATAATCGGGCCGATTTGTGACCGACTCAACGTACACGTCCGTCACTTTGTCTTCAACACAACGTCCTTCCCTAGCAAGTGCATGAGAGAAGCACAGAATCGGTCGAAGGGGCGTGCTTGGCGGAGACATATGTCCAGCACTGGACTTCTTTTGGCTGAAATCATGAGAATTTTAAGCTCAAAGTATAGCAGATAACCTCAATATTGGCCAGACAACAAGGTAATTTATAGCGTGGTTGGTGCAAGGTATTATTAAGGTATTATAAATTCAATATTGCTACTTTTTGTGCATGTGCAAGTAATAGGTAATTGCTTCACTTAATGTAGCAAACCAATAAAGATAACATTGCTGACTCTGGGCACTAATATCGAAACTGTTTAAAATAAATTTTTTCATGCTGCGATTTTGGTAATAATTATGTGCGCAAATTATATATTTTGCAAATTATTACTTTAGTTTAATGATAGTCAGTTATTCTTCTGCCCTTATCCCAATTTATTTGGGGTCGGCGCAACATATCTTTTTCTTCCATACTTCTCTATTAGTCGTCATCTCGGTAGTCACCCCCTTTCTAACCATATCATCATTCACACAGTCAATCCATCGTTTCTTTGGTCTTTCCCTACTCGTTTAGCCATCGACATACATACTCAAAATTCATTCATTTTCCTCACGACATTTTCCATAATCGGGGAATAACATACTTCCATGATTAGGTACCTACTTTTTGTAATTTGATCGTTTCAATCAAAGAGGGCAAACCGCAACGTTTCTAATTATATAAATACATATCGCAGTCTGTTTTTGATTATATCTTTATGTTCCAAATAATGTAAAAAATTGCTTTGTTTTTGTAAACATTTCTCTGACTTAACAATTTATTGAAAAAAATCGATATTAATTTAACAAATCGCTTTAAACTCATAGCTTGCGTCTACTGTCCCTGGATTTATACCGGATTGTCGATTAAGCTCTTCATAGAACCTATTTGTAAACGTGTAAAATACCTAGTAAGGGCTGATTTTTCGAATGTCAGATAATTTTATCCGAGGAATAATTTTGAATTTTTGACAGTTCTCCGATACAAAATCTGTCAGACGTCAATTATATACCTCGAATAAAAATTATATCTATCGATTGACAAATCAGCCGTAGATAGTAAACAGTGTCTATGGAAAACCGACTTCAAAAAAACTGGGATTTTGGTTGTTATTTGTTATGGACTTCATCATCTGCCTAGCCTTTTCCCAACTTTGTTGGGATCGCCTTCCAGTCTAACCGGATGCAACTGAGTACCAGTATTTTACATGGAGCGACTGCCTATCTGACCTCCACAACCCAGTTACTGGGTAGGTAATACGAAACTCCTTGGTAAGACTGGTTGTAAGTCTTTCGGGCTTGGGAGGACCCATAACGATGGTCAAATAGAAATAATTGGGAAAACGCTAGGCAGATGATAACGAGTTAGGTATAGTCAGCAGACAAAAAACAAATCCACAAAAAAAAGAACCTAGCAAAATATACCTAAAACAAAATTAAATGAACGATGAAAAAAAAACAAATTAATCTATCCTATTCTATTGACATACCAACAGGTTCAGCTTACATACGCAACAAGATCAATGCTTATTGTGTCAAAGCGTCGCACTAAAAAACATATTTTATTTACTTAAAAATCCCTCAGAAACCACTTCAGTCCAGACTTATTAGAATAGTCTTGCATCTCGAGACACTCGGCTAAAATATGCCTGTATATAAATTATGGCGGTATATAAATCCAAGTGTGTGAAATCCTTCTGCGGTCAGGGCGTCCAATTTCGGATTCGATCACATTACCATAAGGCGAGTGCGCGGCTGTGCGATGCACTGCCCAGTGCGGACATACGGACGGGGAGGGTGGATAGCGGAGTAGAAAGAAAAGAAAGAAAGAAAATACGTTTAGTTGTGGCAAACATGACGCAAAAAAAAAATGGATGTGAAAAAAAAAAAGTAAAGTAAAGTAAGTAAGTAAGTAAAGTTTTTTTATGTTGGTTATTTAGAAGACCATGGGAAATGGAATGAGGAAAATGTTGTGAGGAATGTTTTGTATATGAATGTCGATGGCTATAAGAGTAGGGGAAGACCAAAGAAACGATGGATGGACTGTGTGAATGATGATAATAATATGTTTAGAAAGAAGGTGTTGATTACCGAGATGACGACTAATAGAGAAGTAAAAAAAAAATATATGTTACTCAAAAAAATTGGGTTGAGGGCAGGAGAATGATGACTTAGAAGACCATAGACTACCTATATAAAAAAGATAGAGATATGATACTATTTCAGAAACTAAATTTATAATATAGTACCTAAGATAAAACCTTCAGGTTTATTTCTATCAATAGTGCCCCTGAACACAACTATCTTATGATATGACACATGGCCCCAGTATGGTATCTTAATCCTTCAGTATTCTTAGACAATACTTAAAATACAGAGGCGTGGTTCTAGGTATTGTAAATCTCAATCTGGCGTCTGAAAGTAAAAAAGGTACAAAGAGAAAGTTACTGATCGTGATTACTTTCAGATTCAGGAGGATTCCGGAATAGTCACAATAAAAGAAGTATAAAAAAAAAATATCAAAATATTTTATTTCACATACCTAAACCTAAATGGACACTTATGAAACGTCAGAAGCTAAGTGCACATTCTTAAAATGAGAGCAGTTTTCAATATGCGGGGTAGCTATAAAGTAGGTAAGTCAACATTAAACTACAAACAAACATCTACAAGCTGCCAGTATAAAGGCTCCTACGCAAAAAAATTAACGGTAAAATCGCGCGCGACACAAAGGCACCGCTCGTTGCGCGACTTGCGGTGCCTTTGTGTCGCGTGCGATTTTATCGCGTGTCGCGCCTGTTTGAAGGAGTCTTAAAGAGTAAATAAATAAATAAAAAATAAATAAATAAAAAAAACTACCAACAAAACACTTTCCCTATGCACCCAACCTATCGCTCGCCTTATTCCCCGCCCGTATACCCCACACAGCCTCTCCGACTATTTTATATAGTATTTAGATGCACATTAAGAGTCATCTTTAACTGGAGAATGTTCCGATCGGGTATCATTACCATATTGCTGGTCGGGAACCCTTGACTACAGACGTAGTGTATGATATTCAGACTAGATTATGCTGGAATAGATAGGGACTCATTACTTGGAAGCTGACTAAGATTTTGCGGATCTTTTGTGAGTGGACTGCAGTTTAGGGTTGAGGTGGAAGGGGGGTTCTCCAAGAGGTGATTGCTGAGCTGGAAACCATGGAAGACGTTGAGGGTTAGTTGCCGAAACTTTTCTAGTTCAAAGTTTGTTTAAAGTAATAGTAAATAACTAGTTGACAATGTTTATGTAGAGGGGCCCGTGGCTAAATAATAACAGCCGCACAGGTCGCTCGATCAGGTTAAGCTATGCTTGCCGTGGTTGGTCTGTGGATGGGTGACCATCTTTACATACCGTGACCCCTCCGTGCCTCGGAAAGCACGCTAAGCCGTTGGTCCCGGCTGTCATTCGTGAATCTTTGACAGTCGTTACGGGTAGTCAGAAGCCCGAAAGTTTGACGACCAGTCTTACCAAGGGGTATCGTATTACCCAGTAACTGGGTCGTGGAGGTCAGATAGCCATACGCTCTATGTAAAATACTGGTATTCAGCTGCATCCGGTTAGACTAGAAGCCGACCCCAACATAGTTGGGAAAAGGCTAGGCAGATGACGATAGTTGATAATGTTTATGCTTCCTTCAGACAACTGAATCATTGAAAGACTTCTCAGTTCTCTTTGAATTAAAAATGAAAGCCCCGAGCAATAAAAAATGATTTAAAGCCAGGCTGAATACGAAAGCAGCACCAATTCCCAATCAATTAAAGCAAACCGAAGCAAAGGAACAAAACCAACATTAACCAGTCCATTAACCCTAAAGCCAGTAATTATAAAGGTGGCGAACGTGAAAACAAAAGCCAAGTCCTCCACGAGGCTAACGTGTAAAGAATGCACCGATTCCGAGAGACGACGCCTCTCGACCGCATTTTATCACCGACTAATGATCTCGGGCGTCTACGCCGCGTAATGAGAGCGCCAACCGCCCCGGCTCACAACCAATAAAATATTTATGAAACCATCCCCCGCCCTAATGGAACGCGTCAACTCCCCACTTAGAAAACTCCACTCGCATTAACCTCCGCAAAATTATCATTACCGCTCCACAAATGGACAATAGCCGATCGCATGTCCTATACGCAGAATGCGACTCGTTAAGTCGCCGAGGACGCGAATTTAAGAGACAGCTTCTAAATATCCAGTGGCAGCGTGCACATGCGTCCCGAGATCTGTATCGCGCACAATACCGAGGCCGGCCGTCACGACGGTAGCAGAAATATGGACGCGAGCCCGCCGCATGCGCTTGTTTTATGTTAATGTGAGGCATAAACGGCTAGGCTGCGGGGAAAAATAACGCGCCGACGTCCACCGTGATGAAATACCAGATACCCGCCGCTGATCGTTAGCCGGCCCGCGCCACAACACGAGATCCACACCTAACGCCATTGTCTCAGACGCACGAGGAAGTCGAATAATTAAAGCGAACGCGTCGTCAGTCCAGCGTGCATTCCCACAGACGCTATCGCTCCTGTCGATCTCGCGAGCGAAATACCGAAACCTAATAAGTCCGAGCCGAGTCTCATTTGTGTAAGGAGTCGTTTAAAAAAACGAACAATACGGAGGCGCCCGATAAAGGAGACGGGCCAATAATTTAGGGTCATTGTTTCGCCTCTTAATTTATGGAGTGCGGGCGTACGATTGATTTGTAGGTTTAGGAGGGAGATTCCTCGACCCGAGAGTGTTGGGGGATAAGCGGTTTTAAATCCGCGGCGGATTATCGCGAGGCGACGTCGCGGCTGTGACGCGCGTCAAGAACTCAATTTATTCGCGGGCCCACTCGATATACATACAATGCGCGGCGGCATTTAAAATGCGCGATAGGATTGGCCGGTTGGGCCTGGGCGGGGTGCGCGGACCATATACGCGTTCTTCGTGATGCACATATTAAGTTAGAAGGCTCTGTACATGGGATGCGGTGGAATTACGATAGGCACCGATGATGTCTAAGATCGTGAGTGTCCCTCCGGTAGTACAATGGGCGAACTCGGAGAAAATTATGAATGCCCCCGGGTTGCTCGGTGTTACATTAAATTGCGGGTGGCGAGCGATGCCATTAAATTATCGGACCCGCTGATGTCCTCCTACAATGTATCGCTTGATAGTAATTCACGGCCGAAGCTCTTGTGGTATAATTTCGCGGGAGCATTATGTACCTATGAGTGGAATTGGATTTGTTTGATTTAGAGAACTGAGGGTTATAGCATGCCAATGTACTATTTGTTGCATAAAATGCTGCATCTACATTGTAATCTACGTTTATTAGATCCATAAAATCACAACTGACCCGCAAATACTCTACAATCTTAATATCCAGACAACAAGCTATCCAAAACCTCCATCGTATCCACGCTGACATTTAACCCTAAGAAAATCACTCCACAAATAAAACAGTCCATCGTAAGTACATCCTATCAGGCATCGAGCGTCTGCATTAATTGGAACAGCCGATCTGGACGACGCAGATTTCACTTCTATAAATGGCTCGAAACTTTATGGTATCGCGGTGCGTTGTTACCGTCAACTTGCGCCTGCACACACTTGTAATTGGTCGACCGCCGGTTGACATTTACAAGAGAACCAAGATGGCGGCCCATCGGATATGCGACGTGTAATTGACAAATAGGCTGAAGGGTTAGAATAAATTGGGCTTCGCACGCAAACGGTTGGATTTTGTTTTTCGAGATCGATGGTGCGTTTGCGCACGCGATGTCTCGACAGATTGTTGACTGTTGAGTCGAGTAAGCGAGCTTAGAATTAGATGGGTTCTCTGTAAGATAGGACCATTCTGAAGGACAATAAAATGTTATTCCTCTGTGTGAGTAGAGTAGGGTTGCCAGACCTGAAACTGAAAATTCTTACTTAGGCTAGTTAGCTTGGCGTTAAGCTGAACTTTCGTTTTTTTATTTGGCTTTGAATTTTGACTAGCAGAATAGTTGAGGACTGGGAGAGCTCCTTTGCTGGCTCGATGCATTTCAGATTTTATCCGAAATAGAGTTCTCACGAAAGTCAGGCCGACTGGTCTTATGGTTTTTAATCAGACAAGAAAATAAAATGCTAAAGTTGGACACTTCTAACCACCCTATGTGTACGGTGAAACCATACACTAATATGCACGAATGCTTATTCGTGCATTTTTACCTCAATTCACTAATTAATATTAGTCGAGCATTCAGTACACGATCAACGGTCATCGCGTGTGCTCCCTCGCTCCTTTGTATTACCAAACCTTTGGTCCGGATATTATATTTAATTTGACTTTATAAGCAGCAGTATCATTTAGCCAACCTACTAGCTTCTACACTATGTGTGAGTAATAACAATTTGTCCTTTTATAAAAATACAAGGAAAAAAGGTATTTTTATTCGAATACCAGTCACTTCGCTATAACTAAAGGATAATTATAAGTTCTTGTATGCAAGCCTTCTGTCGCTATTCACATCCGTACCTTAAGTATACGTAATGAGTACCTTTAGTATTTAACAGTCGATTGAGCGCGAAATACTTCGAACGTAAACATGGAAATATATATTAAACTGTTTAAAAAAAGGGTTAATTCAAGGAATATTCTAGTGTTAAGTTTAAGTGTAATTGCTCCCATCCTTTAAGTGACAAAATATCACTGTGGCTTTACATGCATTGCAGTGCAACCGGGGTTGCCATTCGTCCAACCTTTAAATGGACAATCCGGCTTTGTTGTAAAAGTAGAGGAATGTAGTAGCTGTACCGATTTTTCGTTTGGTATCCCAAACTCCAGATTTCCCTTATCAACAAGCTTAGGAAGTCATCTAATGCATCAACATTAGGACATCACCCTACAATTTTCAGTAGCTGTAAAAGAATGTGGCAATCAATGTGCTTGACATTTAACGAGAACAACCATTGATGTACAGACGCCAGCACATCAAGCTACCCGAAACTGTCAAGTTTTCCCAATGAACTTTGAACCTTTAGGCTTTAGCGATAAAGTTGAAAATCTATTAAAGAAATTTGACAGATTGTAGTGGCTTGATGTCTGTACTTGTTACTGAAATTCACATGGTACTCACACTCACTCAAATCACTTACCCAGAGATGTTCTACCCTTTAGTGTTACCAACTTTAACCAGTTTACTACCCCCAAAGGAGCCTTAAAAAGATAATCCAACATGATAATCACAAGCAATTTCCAATTAGCATACCTAATCACATTGAAGTTCAAATTAATAGTAATTTACAAACACAGCTGAGCCACCATTTTTAAACGGTGTGAAGTGTATGCAGTTATAGGCTTGGGACACACAGACTTTAAAATAGTAGATGACTGCTAATAAGGGTAATTGGGGACGATTATAGATGAATACCGGTAAGTTGGCACTTTAGCAAACACGTTGAGTGACTCGTGGCTAAAGCCCCTGTTATTTAGGTATGTTCTTGTGGCTAATCACACTAATATTATAAAGGCGAAAGTTTGTGAGGGTGTGTGTGTGTTTGTTTATCTGTTTGTTACTTCTTCACGCTCAAACGGTTGTACCAATTTTGATAAAATTTTGTTGGGAGGTAGCAGACACCCTGGATTAACATATGGGTTAATTTTTTTTACTGATATTCCCACGGGATCGAATCTTATGCGAGTAAAACCGAGGGGCGCAGCTAGTTGGAAATATATTTTAGTACCTATGACATTTTGCGTTTCGTCGTCTTTCGTATTTCGGGGTAAATCCGTCAAGTTGGCAAAATTTGAATGATAAACTTCTTTATTGTCAAAATCCATGCCAAGTATGCTATCATTCAATATCTATAACAATTGCCACACGCTGTTAAAAGCCTAGTAAACAATTTACGACTCAGTTTACATGACTGCCGTTCTCCTTGCAGTTGCAATGATCTGATCTGACCAATAAGGATCGTGTAAACAACTGACATTCAGAGCGAATAACCGTTTTGATTTACAACTTATTCGGTAAAGTGTCACTTTCTCGGGTCGATGCGAAGTTTACGTGAGTAGCTCTGTCGTGGGGTCTTAGATTAGCAAGTCAACAAGGCAGTGGGACTGACTGTCCAGTGTGGAAAAGACTCAAAATCACACTAATATTATAAAGGCGAAAGTTTGTGAGTGTGTGTTTATATGTTTGTTACTTCTTCACGTGCAAACGGCTGAACCAATTTTGATAAAATTTTGTATGGAGGTAGCTGACACCCTGGATTACCTATAGGCTACTTTTTATCCCGATATTCCCACGGGATCAATATTTACGCGGGTGAAACCGCGGGGCGCAACTGGTATAAAATATTCCTCTTCACCGTATCCGGCGACAACGACCCAGACTACTTTTCTTTTCTTTCGTGAGTTCTCTGATGACTAGCAAAACCAAATTCGGTTTTGAAAACCCGGTCACACCATGTACAGAAGAGTTGATCAGCATCATTGTATGTGTAGGTATATGAAGACTTTGGTCGACTTTTGCGTATTAGTCGCTTCTTGTATGGGTCTTCAAGACGATTTGTTTCAAAGCATTCAGTTGACTCAAAATACAGGACAGTAGGAACTGTAAATCTTTATATAGTATAAAAATTAAGTCGCTTTTATGTATGTCTGTTTGTCCACTTAGTTCTTCAAAACTAAACAATAGATTTTGATCTGCATGAAATTCGTCATCATCATTTGAAGAATCGATGATTTGACATGTCGCCACATACATAGATTACACCCGTAAGACTCAAGGGCAAGACGTTAATAAAAAATCATAATATTGGGTACTTATCCAACTATTAAATACCACACACAAACAATTATCAATAAAATCTTTAAACAAAAAATCTGCCTAAGATCAAAAATAGCACCTTAATAATATATACGTTAAAAGGGTTTTGATTGATCAAGACGTCAGACGAGAACAGTCGTCCGGCGACCGTCCGGCGACCGTCCGGCGACAGTCCGGCGACTGATGATTGATACGCACTGTTAGACAATCGCACGATCCATCATCACTGTCATCAGTGTGGTCCGAGCCTTATACGTGACCTATTGTATTGTGGAAAGTTTATTTTTGATTTTTGCTTTATATTTTGGTTTTGCGATTTAGGTAAAGGCACGTAGGTTTTTAGTTTTATTTTGTTTGCATTGTGTCCTTATGTCATGACTTTTTTTAAATTAAAGAATGAAGTTTGATTTTTATTCAATGCAGTATAAAAAAGAACATGAATGACAGATCTTTAAACACGGATTTGGAAGCTTTCCTTGACTCTATGTAACTCTACAATAAAGAATATGATAAGACACGTTGACAGTAGAAATGAACAGGAAAATATTATTTCTTACATTTTGACATGATATAAAAATATCGTAAGCTATCGAAAAAATCCATTTCGGAAATAAAAATATCGATTTCCCGTCATTTTTTTATCGAGTTATCGCGTCAGTTCGGCGCCGGCGCACGCAGTGATCGATTGCACGTTTAACACCAGGTAAACACCCCGTATATGAAATGAAACTATCACTTTACTGTGACATAAAAATACCAAGATACTGTATACACTTCCCAAAAATATGAACAATCTTTAGGTCATTCAAAATAAGGTTGAATTTTGAGTGACTGTAAGTTTCAGAGCTTGCGCCAACAAGTCTGTTTGATAAATTAATTAAGCGAATGATGGATTTGTCTGCGTAGAGTAGTGATTGATGATTTGACAATAATTTTGGGGTCGGACGGCGAATGTCAACAGATAAACATACAAAATGGGTTCCGGATGCACCTGAAGATGGGAAGGTACAAAAAATGTAAAAAAAACTTAGTTTACTTAAATCTTACTTACGACTACATGGAAGATATGAAGGAATATCTCACGTTCATAAAGTATTTGAAGGATATATCGTAATATTTATGATTATGTATGCAAGTTAAGCTTGTAATACATACAGTCCATTTATGGTGAGACTAGCATAAATTACTTTGAATTTGTCACCTAGTTTTAACCTTCGATTCTCGATCGGAAGTCAATAACCTCTACCAGGAGCTTTAAAAGTTATAAATGTACAAAACTAACACCTGTATAAGATATTATTATTATAAAAAATAAATGTTTTATCCTTTACCAAGGAGCAAAACACCCAATTATTTGTATCAACAAAGTATTCGATCACAAAACAAACGAGTGACATAAATATTTTGACATAAGAACGCCGCGCTTTTAAGCTAAATTAAAACGAACTTAAAAAAATAAATTAACAATTGATAAACAGACATCATAAACAAATCGAAAACTCGTTTAAAATTTAATATAATGCTCATAATATTTTTTTCGCAAAACGAATCACCCCATTTAGTAGGGTGTCCACAATAAACCTGTCACGCGGGACAGTCCGATACTCGACATCGCACTTATCAACGAACATAACATCCTCAACTTTACGACAATCTTGCGCTGGACGCGCGCGCATATAAATTTGAACAAACGTCAAGACAGTCCGATTTTATTTTACTGATCATGGAAATTGTATCGATATTTCAACGATAACGTTATTGTGTTGTGTCGGATAAAGATACTTTTTATGTTCGCGTCCGTTTGATTTTTATACGATCTGAGAATCGGATGAGAGTCGGAATCGATTATAATAAAGTTTACAACGCATGCTGTGACGGAGATGCATTATCGTAAGTCAGAAGTAAAGTCAATGTACTTATCAGTGTCCAGATATCATTCACGAATACCTAAAGGGTTGAATAATTCACAACTTCAATCACCAAATGTACAAGTATGAAGAACCTGTTGCTTTCCAACGCGTGTAGAACACTGCACAATGCAGGCGAATGGCGGCATAAAGAACAAAACAAGACCAACCAAACAGCACGTCAAGTTAAACTTTTTCCCCACTGAAGCAACTGAAAACCTATAAACTACGCGTGAAAGCACGCAAATAAAAAATCACAAAAATCATTCCCGCAGCTAAAACCCACACGCCACAATCTAGATCGCAACACACGAATAGCGAAATCTAAAAACCGGTTGTTAGTTCGCTATGTAATTCTAATTAGGTAATTCGAGCAGCCGGTACTAATGGTTCGGTTCGGTGCCATAAAGCAGGCGCAATCTGATCGTGTGAACATGCTGTCCGCGTGTCCCGCGCACATTGTCCGCAGACATGCGACGCTTTGTCACCCTAGCCCACGCGGCGAGATAGCGATATGAGAGCCTGTAATGATTGGCTTCAGAGCTATTCTGTAAATTAGATTTTAGTGTTAGTAGAGGGTTAATAAATTTTAATTAATAGATAAGCCTTTTTATTTTTTTCAATAGAAAAGTTTTATCGTTTGTTTTAATTTATGCATGGCAGCCAACCTTATAAAATTTACTGTATCACAGTCAATTTTCTACCTTCCATTACCATTTTTCTCACGTCTTTGGATAAAAATTTGACAAAGTATTATTCTAAGTACAATAGTCACTCTCAGGTCTTTCAACTTCATTCATTCTTGAGAGCACTCTGTCACTACTTACACGCGGTGATTACTTGAACTTTAACCTCTTGGCTTCGAACAGCAGTAAACCGGTATTACAAAACCAAACAATCGATACTTTAATCGGTTGAAAAAGGGGCCCTAGGCACTCAACACCAGAAAATAATGAAACAACAGACTCGAAACGTCAAGATTTGACTTAAAATTCCGCTATTTTGGTATCAGTTTAGGTTGTACCATTGGGGTCTTGTGCACTGTCATTAATTTCACTCTGATTAGACAAAAAAAGTCCTCACCCAAGTCACAACAGACGAACATACTTCATAAATAAGACGAACATAATATATAAACGAAACCCAGGCCCCATGTAAAATACTGGTATTCAGCTGCATTCGTTTAGACTGGAAGCCGACCCCAACATAGTTGGGAAATGTCTAGGCAGACGATGATATTATATCAACAAATTGAGACATGAGGGACATGATGCCACCCATGCATACTCATTATACTTAACCCTCTATTGATGGAAGCGTTTCAAACGAGACGCACACGCAATGACGCCACGACCTGAGTCTTCAAGTGTCACGCGAAACATGCATTGTCATATTTATCCAAAATTCTGTAACGGCTTTTCTGGACAGATCAACCTCAACATCTTTAATCTGATAATTTAAATTTCTAGTCGAAGAAAAATCTGACCTATGCAAAACATAGGACATGTTCTAATTGTTTCAAAATTAGGAGTTTGACTAACCCATCTCCTATCTTTATTAAATATCAGCCTTTTTAGAAGCGTAGACAAAAAAAAGTCACAGATGGATGATGGAAGCGTTTCAAATGAGACTGATGCCTTCACACGCAATGACGTCATGACTTGGGTCTTCAAGAGTAACCAGAAAGATATACCGCCCCTACATCCATTATTTTCTACAGGCAATTCACGCTGGATCAATCTCAACATCTTAAATCTGATAATAATTTATTAACGTTGCAAAATCACACTATTGAGCAAAGTTTTTCTAATAATTCCCAAATCTGGAGCTTGAATTTAGACTTCTACATTCACTATTGATTGTCGCCCTGGTTAGACAAAAAAAGTCCTCACCCAAGTCACAGACGGACATAATAAATAAGTGCACAACGAGTGGGGACATGAGGACAGCAATACACACTCAGCGCTCACATTGATGGAAGCGTTTCAAACGCAGTTTAGATAGCGTAGTGGCGTTGACGTATTATTATTGTGGCGTTTCGATGTTCTCGTACCATTTCCGAAGTATAAGATACGAAATTTTCGTGTAGTGATGGTAATGTGGCTCTAAAGGCTAATGTTTTTGTAAATGATGGGCTTGGGAATAGCGAAAATGTTTATTTGAAGGCGATTGATTCTAATCGTATTGTTTTATTGGGGACAGGAAGGGGACTTGTTTATGTTTACAATAAAAAAATATTGTTTTACCCTATCTTGCTATGTTTAATTGAAGATTCGTATCAATTTGTATGCTATGGTGTCTATGCACAACTTTGAATGCCTTTATGTTAATATAATCCAGTACATCAATTTTAAAGCCTCATGAATTTCAACTAATAATCCAAATAGCCAACTAAGTTGCAGCAAGTTCCTCAATAAACCTCTTTCTTCGCTACTATCTCACGAACTTGTTCGAACAGCTCGTATTTTGACATGTTTTATAGTTCTTCTCGCGTCAATCGCGCGTGCTGCGTCCGAAATACTTTATTTATAGCCAAAACGGTTGAGTCGTCGCGGCCGTAAAAAGTTTTAGTGTCTTCCGATTGAGGCGCCGTGTCTTTATGCCCTTTTTTATCAATACTGAGCCGTTTTTGATGGCCTGTTTAGGGTTATGACGTAGTTTTGTTTGTAAAGCAGCCATGCAATTGTAATGCAAGTCATTTTGATGTAACGTGGGCTTGTAACGCGAAGTTTTGAGTGCATCTGTGACAAGTCTTTGAACGAAATGTGTTAATAGAAATAGAGGCTAACAGGCTGTTGTATGATTTTATCTTTGCTAATAAATTGTGTTGGAGTAATTTGAATTTCCTGCTTTTCACTTACACCTTTAGCTACTTCGCTCACTAGTGAACAATTTCCTGTAACATTGATAGGAATGTTCTAGTTTCTGAGTTTACACGGAGTTACTGACTTCTGATTAAATGATAATTTTTTATTGCAGGATACCAATAAGTATGTTTAGCACCTGAGTGACTGCATTGACTGATTGGTATATTTGCTTTCCTCCTAAATTTTAAATTGCGTTGACGTTCCTTTTACATGCACTTTAGAATGCATCTTAATCATCTCAAAAATCTTGTTAATAATATTAAGGGACATCTCTATTATCCCTGATCATCAGTAAAGAAAGCACAGTTCGTTGACCCTGCGTGTTAACAATCCGGATATAATTTTTTATATCATTATGTTTAGTGGATCATTAAAACTCTGTCAAAAGAGGCATTTTTATGACTTTTTTTACGACAAGAAATCTGATAGTATGTCTTTTTAAATGTTCCCAATGATTTTTATATGAATACTTTTATTGCGTACGACGGTAGATTAATTTCATAGTTGTTAAATTACTTTTTAAGTGTTTATTTATGGGTCAGTAGGTATGTTTGATTTCTTTTTTTATGGAAATTGTGTGGTATACGGCTATGCACACATTTTGTAATATTAATAATGGATGTTATGTGTTAGAATGGCAAACAAAAAAAAATTGTTTCTAATATTACTTCAGCACATTACCTACTGTATTTGCACAAATCCCTCTGGCCTGGCAATAATTGTAAAGTTGAAAACTTAATGAAATTTAAAATGACGTAGAAATCGTTCAGTAAGTAGGTAAACGAATACTTCAAAATTTTCCGGAAGAATTAATATGAAATTGAATAAATCCTTGTCACGGGTTTGTGTCAAACGAATGAACCAGTACCTAATTACATGGGGAAACAAACCTGCCACTAATTAATTATATTTCTTATAATTACCATAAAATAAACTGCCCACAAAACTTTTAAAAGCTTTTAAATTTTTATGGATAGACAACCGTAGGTTATTATTACTAACCGGTGAAATAAACATGAAATATGCAGGAATACCTCGTAAAATGATTGAATTATTGAAATTGATGGAAACGTTCAAAACGAAATGTTTTAATTTATGAAACTAGTGTGAAACCATTTATTTTATAATCTAATAAAAATCTCAGTCTCACCCAGATTCAATATAAATATTATTAGTCATTAAACTATGCGGATCTGCATTTTATTTTGATTATGTTTTGATTTATGTGACATTTCTTCTTAAAATATCTTCTGACCTCATCTTATTTTAAAGCAGGCGACAGAAGAACTTTATGTTTCAGTAGTTATCCTTATCAGGTAGATAGCACTACAACAACAACTTAACACACAACGTAACAGCAACCTTTATTTATTTATTCTATAAATAGGATATCAGAATCACTTTCACACGTTATATTATAAAAAATAAATAAGCTAGATGAAGTCGGCGTTTTCTACCTGACTGAAACAAACAAAATCTTGGTCAGATCATGTAAGGACCAGGATGGCACTGCTTCAACAAAAATCCAACCTCTTGACACCTTGCATAAATGAAATGGTTGAAAATTCTGAATTGTAGTTTAACTTAGCGGATTGTCGACAGTTATTTCTTTAAGAATGAGTGTAATAGACCAAATGTAATCACTACCTAATCAAAGATGTCAATGCATCCCAATAACTGACACCTTTAAATACAAAAATAAAATGACCAAATTAAATCCAATTAAATCAATCACCAACATCTAATCGTAGTCTCTACAAACCCACAAAAACTCAAAATCACCCAAAAATATATCAAGGAGTGTTAATTAAAACGGAAGCAGGACCACTCAATCACGTCACGAATCAAAGATGGCGCCCGTTTCATCTTGAAAATGATAAATTTATATAAAAAAGTCGTATGAACTAAAGGAAAGGCCGGAAGGCGACGCGTTGTAGATCAATCAAGAGATGACTGAGTTACAGCCCTTATATGTCACGGGACGGACACGAGACGAGTTTGTGGTGTTGATTTAATTTGATGGATTTTATTGTGGTTTAAATTGGGAAGGAATATTTGGAAGGAGTTAGAAAATGTAAAATTGGCTGAGATATAATTTTTTTTATTCATTTATAAGTGAATATTTTTATGCAGTGAAGATCTTAAAACGAATAAATCACTGATGTTATCTTCTTTTACTAGTTATTTTCTTTTATAACTGTTTCGTCGATCACCTAGTGGCAACAGGAATTATTATATATTATTATCATAATTATGATTTGATAACAAAAAATATTTTTTTTGTTCAATGATGGATGGAATATTTAAACTGTAAGTGAATATGATTCCCAGACGTTACGATTTAATTTAATTAAACCAGCCTCTTACTATCTTAAATTGCAATTGATCACCTAGAGTAGTGGAGTTTCCTGCCCGTTCTTCTCCATAGAGATCTACGTTTTGACATGGGCAAATGGCATCAACTTTCTGACTAACTGACCGACTTTTTGACAATTCAAAAGTGCCTGTATTGAAATAAATGCTTTGAATTTTAGTAGGGAGGCCATATACACATGCAATCAAATGAACAAACTCTACAGTTTAAAGCCTTCCACACTCTGATACATTCCAAATCGTGACTTGTAAACGCGATTCCTATTCATACATAAAATTAAAATTAAAATATTCGCAACTGTTTAACTTCCATACAACATTATTGTATGTAAATGGAAATATAGTGTGAATGGGTCAGTCGGCTTTAAACAACACACGGATTGAGGCGAACAGTTAAAAATATGATTAAAGTCCTAAACGCTGTGTTGTGTAGGTAATCTGGGCTTAACAGCAGCTTGGTGTTCAGTATAAGGTGTAAACTGATCGCGGGTACTCCCGACGACATTTCAAGCTATACATTAAATGATAAATGATTTATTTCCTGTAAGTAGGTTTGTACAAACACTGTTACACGTCAATTATATTTTTTTAAACTAGATGAGGTCGGCGTTTCCTATCTGACTATTCTGAGAAACAAAACAAACTCAGAGGTCACAGTGTCTTTAAAAGTCCAGACAAAATCTTGGTCAGATCGTGTGCAGACCATGTAGATTGGTGTCTGAAATTGTCTTTTGAGGAAAGAACCACACAGATTGAGCGGACCTGTCCAATCAGTGCACGCATTTGTCAAAAATCGTGCAGCTCAACTCAGAACTTGAGGAGCTCAACGATTCGACGAACAATACCAAAGAAAGGACATTTGAGTAGGCCGCGTAAATTACTCAAACTGCCAGATCATGATTAAAACTAACTAAGAAGGACAACAGAAAAAAAAGAAATGACCCACATAGTCCTCACATTCACAATAATTAAAAAAAAAACTCTTTACAAAGTAAAACCTACCTAATGTCTATATCCGTCTTGTCCTTCTTCATCTGTGTAGTCTGATTGTACCTACGCGTAAGCATAAATATAGTTTTTTCATTAGACCCAAAATCGAATATTATTGACAATCTCCTGTCTAAGAAAATCTGGGATGGTACTGCTACACGACAGGACCAAAATAATAATTATAACTACTGGTTTTGACGCCATTAAACTTGTTAATCGCTACCGCTCATGTCTTATAATTTCTTTTTTGTATTTCAAGAGAGATTCAGTTTTACTGCTTATGCATATTTAATTAATTGCATATTGCAATCTTTATCGACATTATTTATTGTCAAAATCTACATCAAAGAGTTTTATAACCTATTTATGGCTTTAACAGATATTCTGTTAGATAAAACACAATTAGCGCGGCGCCAAAATTATCGCTAAATCTAGTATCTATACATACATATAATAAATTTGTAGAAAAGTGGTGTCTGTACAATGGAAATATATATAAAAAAAGTAGCAGGGGTTGTTATTATATCGATGCCGAACCCGAAATTGTGATTAATTTTTTTTTTGTCTGTTTGTCTGTTTGTTTGTGCACGCTAATATCAGAAACGGCTTATTCGATTTAGATGCGGTTTTCATTAATATATTGTAGTAGGCTTCACTTAACATTTAGTGTTTATTTCATGTCAATCGGTTCATAAATAAAAAAGTTATGTCAATTTAAAGAATCACGGCGAACATTTGTTAAGGTATTCTATCAGAGTACGTACACGCCTCGGGCCTGCGCGTCCGATCTTCGGAACTACTGGACGGATTTAAATGATTTTTTTTTTTTGTATAGTTATTATGGCTGGACAACATTCAGGCTAAATGTTTCTTGGAAACTTGAACACCTGATGCAGAACCGAAACAGACCAGCTTAACTATAAGAGATACAAAAATGGTACCATAGCAAAAATTGTTCCACGTGATGAGGATTTTCTGCTGAGAGAATAAATTTGAAGATCTGGAACACCTGATGGGGAACTCCAAGAGCCCAGCTACACCATAACACATATAGGAATGACGTCTTAGTAAAAGTTATTCGGTCTGATGGGCATTTCCTGTTGACTTATAAAAATCGAAGATCAGAAACATCTGATGTGGAAATCTAAGCTATCACTAATTTCACCTCCACGCGGTGAAGGCGGTAACAGTTTAGGACTGATTTTCGATGACGATGGTATATCATTGAAAATTTGACTCTACTGGCCAAAACTCCCATTTATTTTTTTTTAACGTGAAGAAATGCTCATGCATTCTGCACTACCACGGGGAGATAGTGCAGTTATGTGGGACTCTAACCCACTAAAACTCCACTGTGTCCTCCTCTGCCACTTACGGCGGGAACATGGGCACGCGTTAGCACTCATCCGTGAACCCGCCGCGGCTGTCCGTCACCGGACCCTCCGCTTGGGAGTACTCCCCATCACCGGCGCACCAGAACACATAGCACGCCGTGACCACCCCAGGGACCAAACCTGCACATGGGCCAGACGATCCCGTGTCTGGGCACCCTTGGTAGGGGAGTAGTCACTTAGATTTTAATTGATCAGGTATCTTCATAATAAAACTATAACCATGCCTAGAAAGAGTTCAAATCTTTCCCAATGTTCCAAAGGAGCTAAAAGATTGAGGATCATAAGATCCCAAGAATCTACCGAAGAGCGTCAGGAGAGACTTGATGCTGTTTGAGAACATCAGGCTGCAACTCGCTCCGTGGAAACCTCTTCGGATCGCGAAGCACGCCTGCGTTCTCAGCGTATTTACGCATCTACATCCAGATCTCTAGAGACCAGTGAAGAATATGATGCGCGACTGACCGCTGATACGGTGAGATTATCATACATTGTTCCGAACACGCACACAACAAAATATTCATAATCAGAAAGTGAGAAAGAAAGAATTGCTGGAGTACGGCATGATGAGACAGATTAAGAAGAGCGCAACGAACGTTTGAATTCTGATCGACTTCGACATTCTCTGAACAGAATGTCGATATCATCTGAAGAATCGGATGTGTCTCAAGATATAGCCGTAGGGCATGGCGACTTTCCTTGGGTTGATAAGGAACGGAGTGCATTTACGTATACTCCTATGATTGACTACGCCACATATTCCGCCATCGGAGGTATGGTTAAAAAATTTACTTTTTGTGAAGCTGTTAAATAGCAAAAAGAAACAAACGGTATGTGTTGCACAGGTGGGAAAGTACATATTGAAATATTACAAAATCCTCCAGAAATATTAAGATCACTGCTAATCGGTGACCGTCACAGTCAAAACATTTCTTGGACAACATACGTTCGTACAATAATGCCTTTCAAATGACATCTTTTGTTGCGAAACAGATTTCAGAAGGCCCATTTATTGGTTCATTATTGCCTGAAAATGACGTCTCGAATCGTCTCGCGCATCCCGTTGTTATCCAGTCCCCGGGTTCTTAGAATTCGACATCAGACGTTTCAGATCTTCGATTTTGACTACCCCGTTGTCGCTGGCATAACCAACAGGATCCGCGTACGAAGTCGCGGGCAGAAGCTAGTAATTATATATAATTACTAAAGTAAAATAGTAATTATTGTTTTATTTTCATTACATAGTTTAACGACTTTTTGAGTGTAGCTCAGGCAGTAAAGCTGTTATCGACTAGAGCTACGTTTTTGAAAGCTTATGAACAATATTTGTGGTTATGTAAGACTGTGGAGTAAACTTACATAAATGCATTTCGAAATCTATCTCTGAAACCATACAAGGTAGCGACAACAATCACATTAATATTATAAAGGCGAAAGTTTATGAGTGTGCATGTTTGTGACTTCTTCACGCTCAAATGGCTGGACCAATTTTGAAAAAAAATTGTATGGAGGTAGCTGATACCCTGGATTAACATATAGGCTACTTTTTCTACCGATATTCCAACGGGAACGACGTTTACGCGGGTGAAACCGCGGGCGGAAGCTAGTACTACAATAAATTAAACTGCGTCGTCTAATGACGTTCCCAGTCGGCATACGAAAATTCAAGCAAGTATATCAAATAGTTTAGTCACTACAGCTAGTCAAAGATTGGCAAAACCCATAGTCGGCATAACACTACTAATTAGTTTGTTAGAAAACATCACGTTTTCATTTCGATTTATTTGATAGTTCAAAAATACTCCGTTTTCATTTATTGTCTCCACATTGTATACCAGGGTCAAAAAAGGTGATTTTTTTTCGTTACGAAGCTCATTTTGATATCTTTAGTAAGCTGTAGGAAGTCAGTTAAAGATAAGTGGATAACTTTAACTTACTTCTTTAAGCTTAGTAAAATAAAGAAAGAAAGAAAAAGTTTATCTGACACAGTTCGTGAAACACAAAATACTTACAAAATTAACTAAATAAAAATAATGTTTCAACAACAATAGTGTGTGTCTCACGGCTGCGCCAAAAAGGAGTAGTCCTCAGAGCTAGCAGCAATTGGAAACCAAGTGAATTTTTGATAATATCTTGGTTCAAGCAGAACTACAAGTCGTCCGTCCCACTAAACCAACTCTATAAATCTGTAACAAAACCATTACAACTACTACCAAACTCCTTAAAACAGCAACACTGCTAAAAACACCCGGAGTCCGTTGTCTAATTGATAATTAGTATTCAGGCGGGCGGTGCAGGCCTACGTGTGGCCCCCATGAGCCCCCCGGCCCCCGTGGGCCCCGGGGACGGTGGGGGGTTGGTCAACGTTGCATCAGCACGTCCAAGACGTCTGCTATTGACGTAAGACGCCAGCCGCTGGGAGCGCGACGTGATCACACGGCTCTGCGGCACTGGGAGGGTTAAGTCCGATGATTCCAGTTCATTGAATTTAATTGGTACTTTGATTTGCTGGCGGGTTTGTGTTTTTGATGGGATGATCTGAAGGCTGTCAAAGGATATAATTGTTTGGTTTAAGACAGGCGAACGCAGTGCTATGCATTTGATATCAGTTAAGTAGCACTCATCTCCCCTTGTAAAATGTTTACATCCATACTAATATTATAAATTCGAAGGTAACTCTGTCTGTATGTTACCTTTTTACGCTTTAACCGACTTAGATGACATTTGGTGTAGAGATAGTTTGAGTCCCGGGGAAGGACATAGGATAGTTTTTATTCCGATATTCCCACGGGATCGACACTTATGCGGGTGAAACCGCGGGGCGCTGTTAGTATTACAACATATAAATTATGTACTATGTATGTGTTCTATTCAATTGTATCTTAGATATCGGTAAGTGCTCTTTCACTAAAATGCTAATAAAAACAATCAGAAAATTGACATTCGAATCATAAGGAAAATATTGCACATAAATATTGTAACTTGAGTCGAACTGTCACTAAGGAAAACACCTTTTAACATCGAAGGACGACTGCCCACATTCATATGAAAAACAGAAAACAGCCTCCGAATCAAACTACTCCACAACCAGATCGTCAATCCGACATTACCATAATTCATTATAAATTATTCATCACAATAAACTGACCTACCCCACCACGCCCTAAGGCCTGCTACCCAATCGCGGACGACTACACAGCAACTTTTTCAAGATTACCATATCTACGTTCGAGAATCGCGAGTGAAATGGACGGGCAGTACCTACAGCAAATTGGCTATCTAGCTCATGCATCGCGTATGAATCGCTGCGACCGAAGAATCGGAATATTTAGGCGATCGTGCGCGTCGCCCGGTAGCCGGTCTGCGTCGGCCCTTATTTAGATACTTTGATGTTTTCAGTGTGTCTGTCTTTTTGTTTGCGTTGAATACATTTTGGAGTGTTTTATGTTGTTTGTTTTTTAATTGTGGAAAGCGAGAGAATTGGATTCTTAATGTTCTTTGTGCTCGAGTGGAATAATTATCTGGGTTTTTGATTATCAAGATAATGTAGCTTTAGCTGTAGACACAGTCTAAACAAACCTACTGGTTGAATGAGAAACCAGTAAAAAAAACTGCATGGTACCTGTCGGTGACCTGCATAACCCAACTCTACTTCTTTGTTAGAGGGATCAGGTAATGTAGAGCAGGAGTAGAGAGTCCGCACAAAATCTATCAAATTTTCAGAAACGTATTTTTTTTTATCAAAAGTCATTTATTCAAATATAGGCTGAGAATCCGCACTTTTCGCACATCAAAATTGACAGTCCCCCAAAACGCCCGCCCTTCACCACTTCCTAGTGCTTTCGCTGGGAAGAAGAAGTGGCGCAACAAACTCCCCAGCACTGGAACTTCCTGAATTCGGACCCAACCAAAATCATTGACACACCGACATGTTCTAACAGCCCTCTAATCATCCTAGGGCCACAAATGCCTCCCATCTTAATTAACAATGCAGAGCCAAGAATATTCAAAACAATCGCACCTCATTACAGAGAAGCGATCTCTAATCCAAGGAACACGGTACGTGCCAATTCCGAAGCTAGCAGCAGCACCCACAAGTCGGAATTTTTCAACACACTAATGAATCAGTCGGGTTAATGCAACATCGGGAGACCGTGTACATATTTAAATCAGGTACATGGTTCTTGATTATAGCAGCCGGAGTCAACTCAGTTGGTTTTATCTGGATTGTCTAAAGTTTCCCAACGGTTATTGCTCTGAGACAACGTAAAGGAAATGCTGGTGAACTAGAGGTGGGTTCTGCTTTTTTTTATTTTGAATTTAATTTGTTATTTTGTCTGGGAGAATGGGAGTTGCGTCTTTAAAGGTAGAAGCCACATGTTTTGTGTTAAAGTCGTATAGACGAAAGTTCTGAGGAGTTGAAAAGAAAATTGACATGTTAGTAAGTCCCCATTTTGACATAGGTACGCTCTGAATCAAATAGAGCAAAAATCTCCCAAATCTAAAACTGTTTTATTCATTAAAAACTGTACAAATAAGATTCTTATTATAATAAGCTTGAAATCAATTGAATCTATTCTAAAAGTTACACGTCACGATCGATGCAACTCCATACCGCGTTTTCAAACTGCAAAGCCAACTAGATTCTATCCCTGCAGACATTTTTATTAAGTAATTACATCTAAAGTCCTCAAGAAAAACCTATCCCCGTCCCACCTGGCCACATTAGAAGTCGAGACTTCGAGAGTCCCTTCCTCCTTCAACTTCATTTGCAGTCTACTCCACGTTAAAATCAATTATGCTTGCGATTGTTTCGTTAGTGGAAGCAAATGTTTTTTGTGTCCCCTCCACCCCCCACCACCCCCTTCCAACCCCCCCGTTGTCCCTCTTTGTATTCAGTGGACGGAATGTCTCTCCACTGTTTGGTTTTCTTTTGACGAACTTCGTTTCGAATGCATTTTCTTAATTCGTTCGTGATTTTGTGGAAAATTGAATCGTTCTGTCTGGTGCGGTACTGTGTTTTGCTTTGTTGACTGGCTTTTTGACGATGAATGAATGTGCTGTTATTTTTAGGTGAATTAAAGATGTTTTCGTAATTAAGGAACTTAAGCAGTTTAATTCAGGGATGCTATTAGTATTTATGTAAAAATTGATGACACATTTTTCTATAAAGTACCTACTTTTTGTTGACATTAGAAACTGCAGATTGATCTGTGCTGATCCGAAAACATAAATGAAAAATGTAGGGGGGGCGGGCGCTCTGTTCTCTATATCATTAAAAAAATAAAGAATACACGGGGAAAATAGTAGCAATAATGACTTTTGATAATTATTAAAAAAATCCAGAGTACTATTGAAGTAAGCGAATGCGACACAAACATTAAATTCAGACCAATTTATCCAGTTTCAAAACGCGAGTCAGCCTAAGTTTTTATCTGCAACATAACTTCAAATTAAGATTAAATGCAATACTCTTCATTTGATAAACCCGCCTTGGCTGTATGTCCCTTAATTGACTAACCCTTTAAGATCTCCCGTCGAAGCATGCGCATTCGCATCTCAATATTATAAAAAACTTTATTTATGCTAAGCAAAGGTAATGTACACCAATACAGTAAATCACGAGCCAAAGTCGTTAGCAAGTCTGTTAAAATTCTTAAATTAAAAACAAACTAAAAACCTTTAACAATTAGCATTTTATTTATTGCAATTACTGTACAAACTAATTTATACACTACACTCAGACACTTAAACAGTATGAATAAAACCTATTTAGTAACTTGGGGAGCTAAATAATTGTTTTTTTTTTATAAAGGCGAGGACACACTATTGTCGCTCGCCGATGTCCAATATCTACGTACATTAATTATGCAAACGATCCACTCCAGAGAGGTTAAACGGCGATTTTTGTGTCTCGTTTTAATGGTACGTGATGGCAGAAGATGGGTGATGTAGGATCTTGTTATTGCTTTTGTTTCGAAGTTTTTCTGCGGAGTGTTAAATGAATGAAGCAAATTGAGGAAAGAACGAATGTAAAAAAATGAGAATTAATTTAGAAACTGTGCTAACAATTGCATTTGTTGCGTTATTGCATATTAATTCCAAACATTTTGAATTTTGTACAGAAGTAAAGTTACTTTGACCAAAAAGCTAGCGCAATCAAGTTAGTTTTTCCTTCGATCGGCGGCATACCTATATTTTCTCAATTTTACGGTTGCTGTTCTATATTAATAAACAACTTTGTTCATCTTAAACCTAACGCAACTATGAATATTTTGCTGTGTCGTTACAAAGACTAGTACACAATAAAGCGGACTGCACAGCGTCACGTACCGTATCGACGGAGCTCTCTAATTAAAAATCGTAAACATCGACGCGCCGTCGATAGCAGTAATGTGTGCGGACCCTAATTACTTGGACCGTTTGAATTAAAAACATGGATGTTTTGCTTGTTAGGAGTTTGTGTTAGTGATGTTCATTATTTTATTTACCTAGTATAAGTTAGCAGCAGCAATTTTTAAAACACAAGTATTTTTTTTTCTTTTTCATTTGTATTTTTTTTTCTACATATTCACAAGCTACCAATGGTCCGTACGTTTTCACCATACCACTGTTTTTTCTAAATAAAAAAAGCAATTTATTTTCATCCCTTGTAGGTACAATTAAATATAAACCCTAAGATTTTTTTTATTGGAAAAAAACACGTTCCTAATTCGGCGTACGTCTCTCAATAATCAATCGTAATTAATTTTATTAGTCATCAGAAACTCCATTTAGATAAATATGATGATTAATTAGTAATTAATCGGTTTAAATATTTATAATTATCAATGTAAGCCATAATTACTGAAACATAGTTATTTATATAACACAATAATTATTGAACAGTTTTTCCTAGAAAATTATTATGTTTTGTTATTTGTGTTTTCCTATCGATGTACAGAAGATGTCTAAAGTTTTCTGGAGTTTTTATCTTATTCGGGAAATAGTTAAATATTAATGATATTTGCACTCCCTTCCAGTCTTGTACAATGCATCTAAAAGATATTCGCCTCTCTTGACAAGCTATCATTTAGATCCTTAGTAAGTATGTTTCTCTATAAGCTTTCCTTTTCGCCAAACAGCCGTTCCCCAAAATGTCCTCATAAAATACAGAATACACTTACTAACATTAGTAGTACTCCACCCAAAATTCGCTAACGTACCTGAAAAAAAAAAACAAAACAAATTAAATATGGCCGGCGTTAATTACACAAACAGACAGACCTCGCCAATTACGCGTACCCATAAAACGACGACATTAGATCCACTTTAGTACGCAACTGTACCAAAGGGACGTTTCCCTAATCCATTTACGATATAACAGATATAAATCAAACTTAATATTAGCTACATGTGTTGATAAAGCCCGCCACACGTGCACACACACATTCACATTCACACGCGCACACACACATACACATAACCAAGATGGCGCTTGACTTGAGGGAGAACGTGAGATTATCTTTTTAATGTGTGGCCCGGATTAAAATGACGAATGCTTATTGTTCTATTTTTTCGTGTCCTTTTTCGCAGTGGGTTTTTAGGGTTAAAACTTTTTTTTGTATATTTTTTTGGGATTGTACCACATGGTGCACATTCCTACTGAGGTGGGTGGAAAAAAGGTTTATCTAGGAGTTAGAACAAAGTTCAGTAATGTTTCAGGATTCAAATTGACGATCACTACTTGGAGACGTGTTCATTGGACTCTTGTAATCAGTGGTTATTTTATCTGTCTATATCTAGCCGTTGATCATTTTCGAAATATGATGTATTACATGTCAATAAATTAATGTTATTGACACTTTTTCCAATTATTCATTTTGCGGTTGATAACAAGCTACATAACAACAGATAATATATGTAATTGGATTTGATGACTTGGATTATAATCCCGTGAGTGTGTCAAAAATGTATGAAAGCAGACTGATAGCTGATAAGGATTACTGTTATCCACACTTATTGGTAATTTTATAATGATTAAGGCTACACCAAAGATGTGGCCGAAACATATGATGATGAAGTAATTGATTGCAGTCAAATACAAATATTAATGATGCAATTGCCGTGCAGGTGGTTGCTTGGACTTAATCCTACTGAAAAATTATATTATCGGTTACATTATCATATTATTATTAAGTACAAACCGTAGATACCGAAAAATGATTAGTAATAGTGATAAAAAAAAATGAAATTTTTTATCAAAACATTTAAAATGAAAAACCCGCATCATTATCATTGCCAAAAGCTCTTACTCAAGCGAACATAACCCTCTCGTTGCGATTACAAGACACAACATACCAACACACACACACACACAATCTACAGATGAAGCGCAAATGTGTGCAAGGTGGCATGAAAATGGAATTAAGGGGGGAAAATGCAAAGGAATCAACCGGGCGAGAGCGCGGGGGGTGAAAATGTCCCAGACCGGACACTTTGAACGAATTATGACGGTCATTATTAGAACGTGGACAGAATTAAATTGCCTCCCCCCTACCCCCTTCTCGCCCGGTCGGCCCCTTACCTTCCGGCTAAGTATGCCCGCATAATGATACCTGTCCGATACTAGCAACACTTATCTAAGCCGGCGAGTGGATCTCTATCGTTCGGGATTCGATATTTGTTTTTTTCTCTTTTCTAAGGGATCGTTTTGTGTGAGTGCGTCGAATGAAGTGTCAATAGAAGTAAGTGAAGTGTTTTGAAGAGATTGAAAGACGGCTGCGTGTGGAATGCAAGGATTTTGGGGTCCGTGTTATTTTCTTTAAAAAAAAGTGTAGCTGCTGCTTTTGACTTTACCCATTCCTTATTATAAATTAAACGTCAAAGTTGCCATTTATTACACAACATTTTCATAGCATGGAAAATTGTAAACTCTTTTACTATAGAGATTAATTAAAAGTCAGATTATTAATTCATACTACGCTTGTAGTGAATATTTATCTAAGGCTCACAGCTAATCTGCTCCAAAAAATATTTGGTCCTTCAAGTGGTATGATAACTATACAAACACGCCTAACAAAAGGATTAGATAACCTTGTAACTTCCAGCTTAAAGCAATCAAATAAAAGAAATCCCATAGAGTTTACAATCGGCGGACACATCACACGATAAGGCGTACAAGTCCGTACAACTAAAGTAAATTTACAGAAACAAAAGCAAACGTTAGGACAGATTAGTGGACGTTACGCGAACGCAACGATGCAAAGTTAATGCCTGTATCAATAGTTCTGGAGTCGCAATCAGTAGATTTGCAGTAATCTCGGCAAACGCACCGAGTGATAAAGAGTACGGGTGGGCGGTGGAGCAAGCCACGGGCGAAAGGACCAGAGGTCGCACTGAAGGACCAAGGGTCATTAATTGTGAGGTTAAAAAAAATATATATATTTTAACATAGGCCGCCTATCGGTAATTCATTCTTAGTAAGATTGGATTGCCAAAGGTGAATTTGATAGAATCTAGTATTTTATACGTGAAAATAAATTGTGAAAAAATATAAGTCCACAGCGATAACGATTACATATACGAAACCATTATAATTATGTACTGTTTGGTCTTCGAATCCAAAAAAGTTAGGTATTCATTTTCAAGATAAGAACTTGATATTTGTTATACGGTTCCCAGCAACAACATTTTCTACTGAAACTGAAATAAAAAAGCAACCGATGAAAAAATCTCCACCCCTAAAAAATGCATAAATCAATTTCCATTTTGATCTCCCAACCCAATCTTTTCAAGATCGTATCGTAAAAATAAAGTGTAACTAATCAAATGAGATTGCGAACGCCTTTCCGAATCGCGCGCGCTTGTACCTTACCAGCGACCATTATCATGCAATATTGATAGAAGCCTCGTATAAAGCAGCCGAGTTAAGACGGCGGGCACTCTCTGCGTCCCACGTGCCCACTTTATCTACAAGATATTGTAAATATTAGGTACAATTGTACCCGCAAACAAAGCCCGGATTACTTCTATAGTTCGTCTGATTGTTGATATTTGCTTTTTTATTGGGTCGTTGAGACGCTATCAGTGTTTGAGGAGTGTAATCCGAGCTGTACTGATATGGTTCCTAATGGGAGGGTAATAAGGTCAGCTTGAGGTGACGAATTGTATATTGGCCAATAAACGGCTTAAATTTAAGCCAACAGCCAATGTTTCACAGGATAAAATCCAAACGGTGAAACTAGAAGAGAAATAGGTACGGGAAAGTTCAATAAATAAATAATATTGGTATATTTCATTCTTAAAACGTGTAACGAGCCAATTATGTTAACTACTACCTAACTAAGCCAGTAAAACCCAAAAAAATATTGCTCAAACACATCAAAAGTGTAATTCTCCTAAATAAAACACCAATAACAATAACAGGTCCTGAAAAACAAAACGCCGACATTTTGATAATAACGTAGAACACACACGTAATGCCTAAACACACACAAACACCCATTAACACACACTCTATTTCACACATAACATATTTAGGGATGGGAAAGTGAAATTTGCAAGAATATATCGATGGAATGTAAACAGGGGGGGCGAGTATATTGACGAGGTCGCAAACACATGGAGCGGAATCAGCAAAGAAAGATTATTAAAACAATGGTTTTGAACTAAATACGGGACAGAGGGGTTATTACAATATTTGCTGGCATCTCGTTATTTTTAAGTATCAGTACGGCTCCCAAAGTTTCGGGTGGGGGACTAAAATATGGGTTGGGTAACGGAATTTATGATAAAGAGTTTTTGAATGAGGATATTTTGTTTGTAAATAGGATTGTGGATTTTTGCCTATGTTTGTTTTTGTTGTAATTTTGGCTTGAAATGGATGATGCTGAAATATTAGCTTGAGACTTTTCGCAGTTATGAAAATTAGATAAAATGAAAAGCTAAAAGATTGATGAAAATCTCGTGGGTAAGTAACTGCAAGTTATGATAAAACATAAATATATCACCAAGACTTCCTTAATTACATAAAACACATTAGACAATATGAAAACAACCAATATAGACTCACTCGTTTACAAAATGTGACAGAAATTGTCGAAACACATTTGAACAACAAACAATCCATCAAATAACACAAGAATACAAAAACAAAATGTAAAAAAATCTTGCAAAACTTCACTCACATTCAAGTCAACCCTTCTCCCGCTCTCAGTAAAAACGCGTAAACTTTGAGAGCCTGCGGAACGTCATAGCCCAGCGACATAGCGTTGTAAATTATAATGTTTTATGGTTTAATACTGCAGATAAGGCGCGGGAGGGTAAGGAGCCTATTATTAACCGTGTTAACTGGGAACGGGGGTGGCCTCACCTCGCCGCCGTTTGTACGCTAAGCGACTTTCGGTGGCGACTTTTTATGTGCGAGTGTAAAGTAAAAGTGGTCGGGACTTGAAGTGTTTTATAGTTTGTGGTGTTGCGAAAATGTTATGTTCTGTGAGTTATTGTGGAGTGGGATAAATAAACAGTGCACTCTGCTGATGAAGTTCCTAAATGAGTCTACAGAATGAATTAAACGTTTTTTTTGTCAGTCTTTGATTCAATAAAATTATGTAATAATACATCCCATATCGACTATCGATCGACTACGGTGACTATTTCTGTTTCTCACGACGTTATAAGTCTAATTTATTTATTAATCTGTGCTTTCCAAAAATAATCTAGGAGACGAAACGAAACATACGTGAATATCTACGCCACACCCTGGCTGCTAGTGAGCCTTACTGACAGGAAAACCTTTTTCTATTATATCTAGGGGCTATTTTCGTACTGGCAGAAGAGATAACCATTTTCTTAAACCCAATATAAATTATAAACAGCCAAGCCAATTCCAAAAAACGATATATTCTAAGTCTCACCACTAATGCTTTTAACACATTACAGCAAGCAGGGAGCCAGTCGCCCCGTCTGTACCCGCCCTTAGAATATGATTTTTAACGAGCCATCCCCAAGTATGTAATTGTGTCTGAATGCGTTTCGTAATGATTATTTATGTAGCGTGGAGAGGCGTCTGGATAAATTATTTTTTATTATTTCCATTGCATAGAGTGTAGTCCTACCCTTTGTGTTGGGAAATTAAAACTGCTGGATTGGGGTAATGTTTTGTCTTGTTGTGGGATGTTGATGCAAGTTCTGCACATGTTCTTATGAATATTTGAGATTATGAAAAAGCTTGCTAGATTGTTTCAGTATATTTTGGTGCGTGGCACTGGAGCCTGTTTAGTTATCATTGTAACTAGCAATAGTGCGAAAGAGCCGATTGGAAGTAAAGAAAGGCTAAAATCAAAAGAAAATAGAAAGCTCGTTGTCAAGGAAATTATTTGATTTATGTAATGATACTACGTTCACGCCTCATAACGCATGCAAATACAAGGCTTCCACACTTAAACGACACGTTGTCAAAGTAAATTGACGGAAATTAAATATTTAAAATGACAACCACTGACAGGTGACCGGCAGGCTAGTTTTCAAGGCCTTTTTACTGAAAGAAGCGTTACGTCGGTAATATTTCAAATGACAAGACAAATGGTTGTAACATTTTTAATTCACGTTATGTAATTGCTGTAGCATTTAGCAGGTGTTTTCTGTAGTTCGATTTTTATGACATAAGGCAAGCGCCTTATACCTATAAAACTACATGATAAAGACATCATGCAGATTTATAGCTTTTAATAGAAGGTAACATTTTAAACAAAGGTCACAAATCAGATGTTTTACATAAAAATGTCAGAATAGATTTTACATAACTTGATTTAATCACTTGCACAGAATTAAATTGGTTATAAACCCCGAAACGACATCGCCAAAAGGAGACATATTTCCCAACACGCAACATCAACAATCTCCTCACCCTAGACAACTTTACCTTATTGACGACTAAATAAATCGAAGCCAAACGACGTCCGACACATATTTTCGCACAAAAATCGTGTGCATTTTAAATCAACGAGTTACCGAGTTGCCGGGGCCGGGTATAATGAAATCGTAAATCGGCTCGGTTCTCGTGGATAATAGTGAAATATAAATTGGGCGGTCGCGGTTTGGCGCCCGTCGGTCCGTTGGCCGACATTTTTGCGGGCTCGCTTCAATCACGCGTTTTATAACGTCAGCGCACGTGTGGCCGGCAACTGTTGTCACAATAAGCTAAGTCGCGGGGTGTGTGGCACTGCGTTTGGCGAGTGGCACGGTGTGGAGGAGACCTTATGTAAACTGAGAATTTGTCACCATTCAAATGCAGCAGTAAATCTGCTGTAAGTGACACTTATTAAATTTTAAGACCAACAGCGTATCTGGAGCACGTCAACTTTTAGGACGATGGAAATGATGTAAGTACACAGAGGAATCATTCAACAGTAGATATAGCAAGACGATACTGAGTTCGAGTAAGTCCCGTAACGTCGTCATGCAGAAGCACCTTACGCTACTTGTTACGCTATACCTCAGAGCAAATAAAAAGTCAAGACATAGCGCTGCGAACAATACAGTGAAGCATGCAAAAACTACACCTCCGCTCATACGCACACATTTGCAACCATTTACAGTAAAACTACACCTCACTATGTGCACACATGTTCACGAAACCAGCTTCACTTTATTGTTGACAGCCCTCTGCCTTAGTTTTTTATTTGGTCTGAGCGCTATACAGGAGACTTAACTCAACAGAACAGCTCAATCCACTCGAAATTTTATCCATAGCCACACGTCACACACTTTAAACCGTAAAAATTAAAACCTATAAACTTCCACGAACAACGCACTAGATTTATAAACCCTACCAACGCTAACACACTTTCACGTGTCGATGGATCCGCGTAAAAGCCTAAAAAGAGAAAAAAAAAGTCATTGGGTCCTACATGCATCTTTTTCGCCCGGCTGACAAATGGCTATGAAATGGCCAGGACGGCCCAGCTCGGGACACCGAACGTAAAATCATTCACAAATTGTGATGCCACGGTTAGTTCGGACGTTCGGCGGTGCAGGGTTAGCGCGAAGGGTAGTCGTGTTTTCGGTTTTAAGTGTTGTGTTTTTTTCGAGGTGGCGAGAGTGGGTTAAGATTTTTTGGGCTTTTAGTGTGGTGTCAAATAAGGAATGAACTCACTGCGTTGTTGATAATGTAACACCTACAGTGAGAGTCATAAACCAACTGGAGTTTTGACTGTAATTTGGACAGAGTGTCCACTGAGAAAGTGGTTTAAATTATTATAGGTTCGCATCGAAACGTAGTGTCACTTGCATAATCTGTAAGCACAGTATAGTAGCACAATATTTGAAAAACTGTTTGCTTTAACGAGCTTCAATTGCTTACATTTAGCTGGTCTATGTTCGTTCAAAGGCTTTTGGACTAATAAAACTGTCAGTTCCACACACGTTGACAGATAACAGGCTTCACACGCTTCTTTAAAACCTAGTACCCAGCACGGTAACCCTATCACCGCCACTTTTTATCTGAACGCCATCAATAAAAAAGTCTGTACAAAAAAAAAACAGAAAAACAAAAGCCGTGACGTCACTAGGTAGGTTTTCGCACCGGCAAACGGCGAGCGTATAAATCAAGCGCTACGCAAGCGTGGAGTCGGCTCCGGCCGAATTGTGGCGTTTTATGGCCTTTTGATTTACACAACCACTATTCGCTACGTATTTTAATGTGCGCTCGATAGTCCGTGTTGCGAGCGACTGTACGTAAATAAAATTCAGAAATCGCTCAATAAAAATTGTCACATATCACTGTTATATTGCAAGTTTGTGGAAATATCTTCCGGGTTTTTATCGAACTTTGGCCCAACACTAGTTATGTCAGTAGTGACATTATGGGTGGGTATGACAGATTGTTGACGTAATTACGCTATAGAAACCCGTTCAGATGACAGATTAACACTGCAAGCGCAAAGCACACGTGATGTTCTGTAAATTTTGTTTATGATCGACATAAATTTGATCGTCGACTGTTAATAAAATACATAAATATAACAATAACACATGAGACATATGTTCGGGCACCCGGCAGTAAATGCCAGTAAAAACGCTACTAGTCAAATTTATAAGTCGCAAACGACATACATATTGCATATTTAAGTGTTATTTATTTGATAATGCTCAAATATTAATTTTATTTTTGTTTTATTGTTACGACGGTATGTCGATAGTTAGGTTAGGAATATTTTGGTACAGCATTATGTTGCTCAAATAACTTTCTAGCCAGTATTCACGTGTTAGTTTCCAAGAACTTGTTAGTTTCCAAGAATCAAACTGCAACTTAAGTAGAATTCAATTTTCAAGACATCATTTTATTTAGACAAAAGATTCTGTTTTCTAGAAAATTTATTAATTTAGGTGCAGTTTTATCATCATTGTTCGAACTCTCTCCTCCCTATTTCACTCTGAATGACTTTGACGGACACGAGCGCATCATGGTTGATCAACTGGTGTCCCCGGCCCTCCACTCACTCACTCGCTCATTCATTCATCCGTTCGTTCATTCACTGCGACGTCGGTTTCGAGTGATCACCGATCACCTTACGTCGGTTTTATTCGTTCGTAAGCGGAATTTAAAAAAGGAATGAACGAATTGCGGTTTGTTTTCGGCATTTTTGGTTGCAACTTGCAGTGTTGTGTTTTAAACTGTCCGTTTAGAAACTTTCGTAACTGTTACTTTTTTAAAGTGTTTGTCACTATAAATAAGGCTTAGGTTAGGTTAGGTTTTCAAATATATTATCGTCCTCAACATACTGTCGACCTTTAAACGACATTATCTATGTAATTATATAAAATTCAAAGTCCTGACTAACTGATATATCAACGCACAGACTAAACCGCTGGTCCTATAGACATGAATTTTGGAGGGTGTTCTTTGTAAAGAGTAGGTATCCACTATGAAAGGGTATTTCGAAATTCCAAGAGAGTGAATGGGGGAGGGTGAAATTTCATTCGGACGAAGTCGTGGGCAGAAAGAAGCTAGTCATCGATAATCCGCAATCAATAAATTAATTTATTATTTTACTAGCAGTGTCCCGCGGTTTCACCCGCATAAGTGTCGATCCCGTGGGAATATCGGGATAAAATCCTATCCTATGTCCTTTCCCGGGACTCAAACTATCTCTATATCAAATTTTATCTAAATCGGTTCAGCGGTTTAAACGTGAAGAGGTAACAGACAGACACACTTTCGCATTTATAATATTAAGTATGGATATTTTTTATTTAAATTTCCCCAGACCAATTTCGATAATAAAGATAACGAATAAAATCATTAAGGTTTCACCTATATTTATTTTGAATGAAGTTTCCCAAAATTTTGATATATCTAGACAGTTCGAAGACCGCTTGATTTTTTTTTTATCAGTTTTAAAATCCCTGTAGAGTATTAGACATCCATCAAAACATAGTTATTAGTGGGCCCGGTGACTGGTGAGTGGACGCGTTTGTCGCCGCGGTGTCGCCGTGACGCGTGACAAGCTGTCGCCGATGTGTCGACGAAAATCGCGTAGACGCGACGCGGTTATAACATCAAACTTTATGAAAATATTAGAAAATTATTTTTTCAAAATGACATTACATATTTATTCAAAAGAAAAATATTTACTGTAGAGTCTCACAGAGAGGAGGCCCGTGTCCCAGCAGTGGGAACATTATAGGCTGATTATGTAGAGTACAAATAGGAAAACGCCCGATTTTATGTATTTTTTAAGTGAAATCATAACAAAACCAGGAAAAAAACCTGACAACCGGAAAGTACCTACGTCAAATCCTAGTTACTTCCTAAATACGTGATTTCAGGAAATCATCAAAAGAAAACATACGAAAAAATCCTCTCTTGGGGTCAAATTGAAACCAACACTTCTCACAAATAAAAAAAAACCTTACTCCAGAAAAACAAAAATATAAAAAAAACACTTCAAATTAAAAACACACTTCGCACAGAAAATCTAATACTTATTTAGTCGGACGCGTACATAATGCCAACTTCGCAAAAATTTTTACTCTAACTTAAGTGTTACTTTGGAGTTTAAAGCCTAAACTATGTTTATTGTTAAAGTAAGCCGAGATATTCTCGGCGCTAAATTAAACTTTGGAAAAACTAGTTCTGATATAAAGTGGAACCTGGTTGAGTTAAAATTGTTACTGTGTGTTTGTTGAGTTCATGTATATATTCTTCTTTTGTCCATGGAGAAAAGAGAGTTCATGAAGTTTCTTACCCGTTCTTCTCCATAGATATGTACAGACGCCAGCACATAAGTTACTACAATCTGTCAGATTTCTTTAATAGATTTTCGACTTTATTGCTAAAGCATAAGGTTCAAGGTTGATTGGGAAAATCTGACAGTTTCGGGTAGGTTGACCTGCTGGCGTCTGTACTACGCTTTTGACTACAACTAGCTTCATATTTTTGACTGACCGACTCCTTGACAACTCGAAAGGGTTTAATTGAAATAAATGCTTTGAGTTTTGAGGAAGAGTAGTTATAAGATTGGGTTGGGTAGTTTTCAGACTACTTAACTTCATCCGAACCTTTAAGACGATAAGGCTGAAGCGCACAATCATGCTATTAAAAAGCATGCTTGTTTGCTAGTAAGTAGCGTACTTTTTTACTTTACTTTCCTTTTACATATTTTACTTTTGCTACTACATATACTCATAGCTTTATTATGAACCCTTACATTAGCTCCAGCATCCTGATGAGAGGTTTTCTTTGAGTACCTATTAGAAAAAAAACATAGTTTCCAAGAACTCTGTAGATGCCGTTGAACTGACTATGTTACTAGGTGCCAAAGCCAAAACGCTTGAAAAAAAACATTGTGTCACGTCACGTAGGCTCGTTGACTCAAAAAATTATGTGACGTTCCGTTCCTTGCAGTAACTTACCAAGTTCAGCGCCATCTATCCAGCGACTAGGGAAGAGTTAAAAAAAAGAAAAAGAAGATCCCTCATTGCGTGACACATTATCAATCTAAATATGAATCATTTTGAAATATTGGAATATTGCTAATCCATTGCTTCATCAATTCAACAACGTAAATAACGCAATGAATATTGTTGAACTGTCAAAATGAAAGTCATTACTACGTATAGTGTGTTACCGTTGTGTTACGCATGTGCCCCGCAGAAAAGTCATATTGTTTGAAATTGAAAGTTCTATGGGCTGCAAGCCGAAAAGGTAACAAGTCAGGATAACTTTAATAATAGGTAATAAATAGGTACTAAAAATAACCTCACGCTTTCGGCTGCCGTAGAAATATTTCAGCTACCCATTCACCATTCGCACCCATAACACACACCCAATACAAACACGACATAAAGCATCGAACACATAGGCGAGATTACCGCCGCAGCGCGCCAAATAATCGCCGATCATAAAAAAAAACCGCCTTAACGGTCTGCGAACTTTCCTGTAGCATTCCAGCCACGTCGAACCGAACTGATTGACGGGAGACGTCTGCGCCTTCTAGAAACACCCCCCAACTCCCCCTGACACCCCCACCTTAAGGGTGGCCCCCCCACAACTTGACCTGTGATCGGAGCTAGAAACATGTGAAAAATGTCATTAATGCACTCCCGTGGTGCCTTATTGAGTGCTTTATGTAGTAGAGAGGGGTTATCGTCATGCGTGGCGTTTCGGTGTGAGCGGTAATCGCGCGTTTGATTACAGGGTGGTTTTTATGGGTTTATTTTTAATTAGTTTTTGGTGAATCTTGTAATTTGAGGGCGTGTGCTCCGGGGTTCGGTAAAAAGCGGGCTGAAAATATTTTCTATTTTCGATGTGAAATAGGTTCAATTGGTTTAGAGAATTGGGAATATACAAAATTGATGATTTTAACACAAAATAATTAAATATTAATTTAACATTAGCATACAGAAATGAAAGGAAATAAAAAAGAGGAGGCCTGTATCCCAGCAGTGGGAACATTTTATGCTGATTATGTTTATACAGAAATGAACATGTTGATGGAGAGGTAATGTTCTACTATGTCATGTACCTACCTAGTGTAATAAAAATGTTGAGTTTTGCTTATTTCGGAACTAATGACAACTAATGAACTAATGACTCTGGAATAAATAAATCAATAGAACTATATAGATACATAGATGGACAGAAGTGCAGGTGCAAAACCAAATGGTAACGTAAAGACTCTTTGGATAGGAGCGACCTCACAAACTTTATTAATTTCGAGCAGATTGTAGCACGCGTGGATGTTCACAAGTTTGGATTCGTGCACTTTACAATAATATAAATAGCTGGAGTACAATCGTTTGGTGCTGTTAATTAAAAATCGATATTGGCTACGTGATGCCAATCATAGACTCGGGACTAAAATAACGTCCTCGATCAAAATATTCGATGAATGTCGTTTTGATGCGCGTTCGACAGGCTCCGAATTCGTTGTCTTGCCTTGCTCCCGACAGCAATTAGCTGACTGTTAAAATTTTCGGGTTTTGGACTTGTGAACAAAGTTTAGAGAACTCCTGTGATAACATTGATTGGTATTCGATTCGGCACGAAAACGTATCGAATGTTTGTGAATAAATATGAAGAAATGCGTCAAGTTAAGGAGGTTTTTAGCTACACATATTATCCCCTATGCCTAGGCTTTAACACCTCGTCCTGAGTTCTTTAACTTCCAGTTTTGGACTATTTTTTAAAGGGCCAAGCTTACAAGTAGAGTACATTTTAAAAACTTGGAAGATGCAGTTCTGCAAAGTAGGAAATGGTTATTGACTGTTGTTTTAGTTATTTTATGACCTAACATCATAGTAGTTTTTAGAGCTTTGATTCTAAAAAAATTTGTTTTCTGACAAAACGATATTTTTCTGCTAAGTTCATATTTTAAATGTCTGTAAAAAGAGTCGCATCACCTATCCAACCATCCGTCCCACAATAACCTTGGAAACAGTCCCCAGCATCGCGCATGATGTGGCCGGTATTGAGATTTACGGCCACCGATTAGTGGGGTCAAGGTCAAACGCGCGATACGTTAACTTGCTGCATTTTGTGTCAACAACCCTGATGGACGGAATAAGGGTTGAAGGTATTAGGACTGAAAAGTTTATGGTTTTATGACGTGATTGGGTCGTTGTGTTTTCTGAGTGAGCGACAATATTTCGAGGTCTATACTTAGATAGTTTTTGTCCATGTCTAAACTTTCTGAATGGAAATATACTGTTGCCACTGCAGCCACTGCTGGGACACAGGCTTCCTCTCTGTGAGAGGGAATGGGCCGTAATCCACCACGCGGACCCAGTGCGGGTTGGTCGATGTCACATGTCTTCGAATTTAATGGACAAATATACAATGGTAAAAGATTATTTTAACTAAAGTATTAGTATACTTTAGTTAAAATAATCTTTTAGGATTCCAATAATTAATACTGCGTATCACCGTTAACTTAAAGTTGTTTTTATATTTGGATATTGGTCTTTCTGAATATAAAGGATCAATATTTCAATATTGCACGTATGTGAAAACTGATTTCAATATTGCACGTATGTTTATCAGTGTCCAAGTTAACTTGCTTGGATATTATGTTTGCCTTTGCAACGCCCAGATTAAACCAGCAACACATCTAACTAAGAACATAAAAACTCCAAGACTGTACCATCAATACACACGCAATAACGCGAAACTCGCAAACAATAGACATTAATAAGACGGGCCGGGCAAACGGGTCCGGACATAACGGCCGGCCGCGTCCTGGGATGCGCTTATTAAAACATTTTCACCCGGGCAATATCTGACGATAGCGAGACGTGTACAATATGTGCCGAGCAAACTCTGCCCGCATGTGACGACCTGTGGGAATCGCTGAGAAAACTTCATTAACTCCGCCGGACGCCACCCGGTGGACCCCCTTCTCCGGGACCAGGCATCGGGAGTCCGGGACCACCCCACGGTGACGGACGCGACGAGCGGACTCCCCCGTCCGCTTATTACGTCGCGAACGTGCCGCAGAATCGAAGAAATGTGACGTAAATACGTGAAGCGTTTGAGAAAGAATCGGCCTGCTGATTGGCCGGGCTTTGTGTTCGGTTGACCGTTAATTTGATCTGTATCTGAGGGCGCCCACTCATTTTTTTCTTGGGATTATTATTGATGCGATCGATTCGTTTTGATGGGATGCCGATACGTCGGTTATTTTCGGGTAGAGCTTGCTCGTAATATTATTGTCGCGTCTCTTTGTAATGTCGGCGTCTGTAATCAGATGATGATCCGCACGGTTTACTTATAAACCCGATGGTGTGGACCTAGAAATGTTTTAGCAAGAAATGAAAGAAAAATGAGCCTGATTCCGCGAGCTGCCAACAACTTATCACATTTTATGCAATGTTAACACAACAGTTCAGTGCCAAGTATCCACGTCTCCATTAAAACTCTCAGTACTTTACAAAAATGCACTCAGGCGCATCATCCGGACACGTTCCGTTTCTCGGAAGACCACACGCGCGCGTCCCGTTGACGTACGAACGATATAATTGCCAAGTTGCGTTTCGTTCTACGCGAAGAGTGACAAAGTGTGAGCTTTGCCGTAATTACGCAGGTTTTAAAAATGTGAGATCAGTAGAATTGTAAGTGTCAATCAGCGTGGATGACTGACGTTGAGTTGGTCAACTTTGCAGCTTCGTGTTGCGAAAAGGCATGCAAGAGTCGTGTGGGCAGTTTGTTCAAAAATGTGATTCACTGAGACTGAGACACGTCATACTAATTAATATTTAGGGTACCAAGAAGCCATTACGGATGTTTAATAAATTGAAGTTAAATGCGACAAATCAGTAGCAAGGAGAACTTCTGGAGGATGGAAGAGTCTTCGACCAAGACTGAATATCAGAAGGCCAATTCCCGTAAAAACTTTCAAAATCGCGACCATCAATGTCAAAAATGTAAGGAAATTAGTCACTTTTGACAGACTGAGATCAGACTGTGAGCGTTTTTAAAATTACGAAAAGTGTCCTTCAGAGTTTCATAAGCCGACTTTTATGATTGACATCCATGAACATGTTCTATGAAGACGGTAAACAATATTATCGTTCTGAGATGATAATTATAGAGAAACATAAAAAAACTCTGATAACAGTTTCACAAAAGTACCAAGAGAAGCCTTCGCAAAAAACTAGTATCCCAAAAATTACAATTTCTCCTACAGTTGCCAAAAGAAAACATCAAAATGACGGCCGATGAGTGACGGATGGACAGATATAATTATAATATTTGATGCCAACGAAAATATATTTAGTTCGTCCTCTAATCAATCATTGATGTGTCATTTCTGATAAACGGCGTTTCAACAAGTCTTTGAGATATTTTAATTTTAGAGGGAATAGAAAAATTTGGACTATAGAGGTATGAAGAACAGGGTCATGCTGAAGTATTTACACGAAGGCTGCGCTGACGTTCATGTTCGGGGTCACCAGTATAGAGGTATGAGGAACAGGGTGTAAAGTTCACTCATACTCTATAGAAAAGGGAGAATGGTCGGCACCAGACGGGCCGTTGCATTGTACGAGTATATAATATGGTAGTTGCGCTGGAAACTCTGCTTGCGAGATGCAGGATTTTGCGTGACGTCAGTATGACGCGTTGACGCATGTGGCGTTGTAGATACTACAGGACTATTCCATAAGCACGTAATTCATAGTTTCGACCGAAGTAGGTGATACGTCACCTACGGACATATTAGGACAGATTAGTTTGGGGCCCGACCTAAGAATGAATGACACCACGTTTTGACATTTGTCCCTACTCCCGATGTGTTTTTACCCGTCCGAAAAGTTAATTAATCAGGTGTAGGGTTCATTCCGGAGAATTGCCAAACTTAAGTAGCAGTGGGCAGGGCATATTGCTCGCAGAACATATGGCCGATGGGGCCGAACAGTTCTGGAGTGGCGACCGCGTACCGGAAGACTTAGCGTTGGAAGTCCTCCCACAAGGTAGACCGACGACCTTATGAAGGCCATGAAGGCCGCAGGAACCCGTTGGATGCGAGAAGCACAGAACTGGTCGAAGTGGAGGTGCTTGGGGGAGGCCTATGTCCAGCAGTGAACGTCTTTCGGCTGAAATGATGAGGGTTCATTCCAAAGTTTCAACATACTTTCGAATGGTCCCCTATCATTGTAAACGGTCTTGAAGAATAAGCCCCATGATGTGAGGGCCTGGACAAAGTGATATTCTATCAGCAATAACGATTATTGTAAAATCAAAAATGTATCAGACTGACATTAGCTCCTGAAAACCTTACGCCAATCTTGTTGAAAGTTGTTGTAATGCGAAACGCTTTGAAAGCTTGTTTAGGCCATCGGTCCTTAAAACTTGGTCCTTGGAATTTGAATTTACATTTATATCAATTTCTTTTTTGAAGTAATAAAGACTATTCTAAATAATATTCTATCTTTAGAGTTTATCCAGGAATGTCCAGTTTACTATTATTTCTGTCGCAAACTGCATACACATCCAGTCAGCAAATTTTGCGGTCAGCACAACAGTTATTCAAAAGTATGAAAGATTTTGCCGAGATTTAAACAGCCCATCCACAAACAGGAAGTATTTTGGGAATTAGGGAATTGATTATTCTTACCCAGTTAGGTAGTGTAATCGTTATGCTTAATTTCTTCAATCAGAACATAAAAAATACTTTGATACACTTATTCTCACACCGCACAAAGTCATTTAAACAGCGGTCGTTCGGTCTCACATTTTTTGCATCATCTTTAATATGACTTTTAAAAACATAAAGCTTCTTTTAATATCTCAGAAAACATCGCTAAAAATAAAACACGGACTAAGAGCCGGGACAGATTAACCCTTCAACGTCAAATGTCTTTTTACACCGGGACAGATGGAGCCACCGTCTCCCTGTCAATCACACGTCAGCGGACGGATTTTTGTCCGTCGCGCGTCGGTCCGTCAGTCCGTCCATCCGTCGAAACGCGTAACTCGACTCTGAGAATCCGCTTAATCTTTATTGACGTTACGTCTTTCCCTTTATCGGGTATTTACGCGAATTTCTACTCTATTTATTGAACAATAAAGGGGAGTAGAAGTGCAGTGTGTTAAATTGTAAATATATTTCGAACAGTGTTCATTAGTAGCTCGTTTTGCTTTTAAGTAGACGTTTGTTATTTTTTTATTGATTGATTTTTTTACGTCTGTGTTTATGGGTTATAGAATATCTATGGTATTAGTGTGTGTATGTTTGTGTGCACCGCCTGTTTTCTTTGTAATATAAACGAATGAGAAATAAACGAAGAATATTATCATGTTTTTTGTATGGGATAAGTCCACAGGCAATGAGAATGGTTATAGTATAGTCTTTGTATACAGGACGTTAGAGAATTTGCTAAAAAGGTTGCTTGTTATCTTACTATTGAAAGAAAGAAAAAAAATACGTTTATTTGCGGCAAACATGACGCATAAAAATAAAAACACAAGGGAAAAAAAACAAAATAACAAATTGGGAGAAAGTATGCGTCACATCTACGCAAAACGGCCAACGCTCAGCATAATGCTAAGACCCAATACGAGACAGAGCCCCAGCGCTGGTATGCTGGTGGCTGGTGGAGCTCCAGGTATTGGTGGGCAGTTGACTGTTGTGGCCTAAGATGCCACAGTTTCTCCAGGTTGGTCTCGGCACCAGCTTACTGCTGATCTAGTTACAGGTAATTTATTTATTAAAACATTATACACAAGTAAAAGAAATACTGTACAGGAGGAAGGAAGTATTCCAGTAAGGGATGGTAGGAGTCCTGACCATTTTACTGGCTCTGGGATTGTTCTGATAGCCGTGGAATACCTCTCCACTCCTCATGCTCCTCAAGACAGGTTGCCCCCTTGTCGCTACGTCACTAAGTGCTAGCGATAGTTTCCGAGGGCCCATTATTGAGTCTGCAAGTCACCCCCTGCCATTTGATCAGGCAGGGGCCATAGTCTTCCCATAGTCTTCGATAACCAGTTCACTTTAGCCACCCAAATCCATAACCTATTTATTTCCTACACCATTTTGCAATAGTCCTACACCAACCAGGGGTTGTCCTTGGGTGCACTTGCATAGTGCGTACAGGGATAATCGTCGGTTGGTGCCTCATTTCGTTAAAAACGTCTAACCGGCCTCTGCGAGTTGGTTTTAGCCCCACGCCTTCAAAGGTCCGGGACCCGAGGATCCCGAGATATGTGAAATACATTTTTTTAATAATAATATTATAACAGAAAAGTAAGGATGGTTATATAAGGAGCAACTGTATGTTAAGAATAACCCTAAAATCAAAAAAGTAATTTAAAAAAATTAAACCGACTTCAAAAAGAAATGAACTCAAAATTATGAAATAACTTTAATTTCGGAAGTCGGTGTCTTGGGATCTGTATTTTAGTTTTTTTGCCACCGACTTCCGAAATTAAAGTTATTTCATAATTTTGAGTTCATTTCTTTTTGAAGTCGGTTTAATTTTTTTAAATTACTTTTTATTTTGTAATTTTTAGTTTTTGCACTAGAATTTGACCAAGGTTTTGAGATGTTTTCCCTTTGACACTACACCCGTAGCTCGTATCAATACGCCAGGCCGTCACACTTACACGTATTAGTCCATATCTTGAAAATTACTGAACCGATTTTGATGAAACTTGCACTGTTCCCTAAGTTGAAGTAAATGTAAGCTAATACAAAAAAAATGGTCACGATCCGATTAATAGTTGCTGAGAAATGCGTGGACAAACATACATACATACATACATACATACATACGTCTATGAAATTTTGTATATTTGTTTGGAAGCCTTAGTAGATTGTCATATGTGAATATAATGCAATTCCAATAATATTACATACATACGTATCGAATTGATAACCTCCTTTTTTTTTTGAAGTCGGTAAAAATAATGAATAATAATTCAACAGTTCTGTTGAAACATCCAATTATTAAGTAAAAGCATTTATCAAGCTGTCAATCCAAATACTAAGCAAAGGGCCTGTCAGTCAGCTATTGTGCAGACTGACACTCAACGTGCTAACAAAATCTAGGATATCATTCTAATTCTAGTCCAAACGTCTGGCTGCGTTAGACAGTCTAGAAATGCTATTTCAGATCTGTGAGGTTTTAGACAAGTTCTTGATCAAGATAATTGTGAAGTTTTCTTTTATTTGGACCTAAAACTGATTGGTACTTTGCTTTGCAGTAACAGCTATGTCTAAGATATTATGCTTTACTTAAAGACGTTCACGTCATTGAGATTTATTTTGGTAAAAGAAATTATTGACGAGGTGAAGTAGTTGACATGCGTACCACAATGTTTCCAAGATCCTTGACTAACATAACTGCATGGTGACTGAAGCATCAAAGAGATAAATCTATGCATACATTTCATATAGAAACTAAGGCCTCGCAAGGTCAGCAGTTCTCAGTTACCTAGATTATTTTGCATTACCTGTCCTTTGCGGACAAAAAGACCAAGTCTCTTAAACTATACAGCTCCAACAATGAACCACAGGCTCCATCTAAAATAACACAAACTCAACCACAACATTGACTAACCACCTTTTTCCAACAAGTTGAACGATCCATTTCCAAAAACCGAAATCTCCAAACAAGCACCTGACGGCCATTTCACCAGAAAACAAACACGCAAGCAGCAAAGCAAACAGACAAACACGCGGGCACACACGCGGACACACACAAGGTCGTGCGCGCGCAGCCTTACGTTTCAACGGCTCATTGTCGAACAAACACTAGTTTTTTTTTTTACTTTGGTTTACTTGATAGGTTGTTGTGGATGTGCCTTTATTATACATGGTTTTATTAATATTACTTTTGCAAAGTGCAGGGTTAAAATTTGGACTTTGCTCCCGCCTATGACATGGGACTTAAACATAACTGGCGAAATATGGGTGTACAATAGGTACACCTCTCCCTTACCCTTACAGGCGTGATGTTATGTGGTGTGTAAACTGGCTCTTCTTTAAGTAATAACACATTGTTTACTTTTAAAAGGAGGTGTTAAAATGAAGATGTTATCTAAAACATTCTGCCAATAACTCTCAATAAAAAGCAAAGAACTGCAGCTTTCATTTTGACAGTTCAACAACATTCATTGCGTTATTTACTTTGTTGAGCAGACAAATTTTTCTAACATATAAAGCAATGTATTAGCAATATCCTTCAAAATGATTCAGATTGGGATTGATAGTGTGTTACCAATTAGGGTGTTGATCATGAATCGGCTGAAGCAGTCCTAGTATAGCCCTCGCAATTCTCGAGCACGAGTCATGTGAGTTTTATGTCATGTAACGATGGTAAATAAATGCTGTATAGTTTAATGATTGACGCGCGTTTTTGAGGCGTAACAACTGTACTAAAGTCTCATTTCTCTTCAGATACATAATCAGCCTATAATGTTCCCACTGCTGGGACACAGGCCTTCTCTGTTCGAGTGAAAGTGGACTGTAATCCACCACGCGGGCCCAGTGCGGGTTAGAATTTTTAGTTCTGCCCGTTTCGTCACGACGTTTTCCTTCACCGTTTTTAGAGCAGTGGTGATACACAAAGTAAAGTGCCTGTCTGGGTCCCGAACTACAACTCGTAAGTCGAGGTCGACACCATTGGCCCACCACTGCTCCCATTTAAGATATGAATCCTTAAATAAACAACCATATTTTTCAAACGACACAAAAATATCAAATAAAATTTCTAAAATAAACCCCGATCCACACTATTCTATCAGCGCTCCACTTTTTGCTCCTGGCCACATCAAGCGCATTGATTGATTGATGTTGATTCAACGGGCATTAGTTGCCGTACCTGCTTTATTGATATTAAGACGTATCCCGTCGCAATTATAATATTATTCATCACTACAGCACCTGTGCGGGCACTCAGTCAATCATTCCGGATTGATAATCATTGTGCCACGTTTCGGAATTTTTTCGTAATTAATTCCGATTGATGGGCGCGTTTTAGGGTTATGACTGTTGTTATTAAATTGGTTCTAGTTATTTTATAGATGCCTGAAGAATACCTTGGATTTAGATGAAGTTGACAACACTTTAAAGATAAATGAGGAGGTTCTAAAAGTGATAATATAATTATCATGGTATCAATAGAAGCGTTTGTTGAGTATAAAACAAAGTTATTTCACAATAGAAGTTTTCAAAAATATGGCTTATTGATTTACTACCGACTGTGTCTTTGTTGCACTTAACAAATGTTTTATCATTATGTCTAACTAGCTGCGCCCCGCGGTTTTACCCGCGTAAATGTCGATCCCGTGGGAATATCGGGATAAATAGTAGCCTATATGTTAATCCAGGGTGTCAGCTACCTCCATACAAAATTTCATCAAAATTGGTTCAGCCGTTTGAGCGTGAAGAAGTAACAAACATATAAACACATCCCCACACACTCACAAACTTTTGCCTTTATAATATTAGTGTGATGTGTTTGTCTTCCTTTATATATGCCTCATAAGTAACTCACAAAAATACAATGCACCTAGAATATCTCTCACCGCAAATCCAGACAGATCCATTCAAACGATCTCAATCTAACCTCCAATAATTCCACCTGAAGCCCGATCCTGGCGTTAACGACTAAGCCGAGATAAAGGCCAAGACACACGGCAGACATAGGTGAGCCCAAGGTGCCTCGGGAGCAATAACGATGAACCGACTCTAAAGAACTGCAGTCATTTGCATATCGTGCCGGCTTTATGTTGCAGTATAAATGTTCTAAAACTACTATAAAGGGGGAAGAGTTTGGGAGAGTGTGCAGTTTTTTGGAGCTGAATTTTGAGTTAGTTTTTGGGACCGTCTTATTGGTATTTAATAAGTCTTGTGGTTTTAAGCAATTACAGAACTGGGACAGGCAGAAATTAAGTCAGTGTTCACGTTACTAAGTTTTAAGTAAAAAGTCCTGAATGTCAAGTCACGTTTTGTTCAAGTTTAAGTATTCCTTCACGAGATTGACCGACATTGGCAGAATTTAAAAGAGCCCTTAATTTTGAGGTACGTACTTCTCTAAAGCAGGAATTATGTAATACTGCTGTAATTGATTTCAGTACAGACGCCAGCACATCAAGCTACCCGAAACTGTCAAATTTTCCCAATAAACTTTGAACCTTAAGCTGTAGCGATAAAGTTGAATATCTATGAAAGAAATTTGACAGATAGTAGTAGCTTGATGTCCTGGTGTCTGTACATTAAATATGACGGGTGTAGAAGTTAAACTGTCTGATTTGAAGTATTTATGTAAAAGTCAGTCTGTTTTTATTGGCAATCGATGAAAATTTATAAGATCGACTATCATAAATCCTGAAACAGATTTTCTTTTAACAAAAAGAAAGTAAGATTTTATAGATTACTGTAAAAAATACTGTTTACTATCAAAAAATCAATTGACATGACAACAAAAATAGTCTTCCCACGACATTGCCAATGTCGACACTGATCTAAACCCTGTGACAAAACTGTCAAAGTTACCCAAGGCCCAAAAACCCACGCGCATCCCACTTTACATCAATCATACTAAAAATAACATTTAAAACAAACAATTTCAAAATACCCTCCTGCCTGGTCCTTTGTACGTTATTTGACGTCCTTATCGACCGGTGGAGACGACGCAAAAAGAAGTCGTTGACGGGAACGTGAATCGACGTCGACGTCTGACGAGAAGAACGGAACTTCAAGACAACGTGGAGCTGATTGGCGCGGGCGGGACATGGAGTTCATGTTGCTGTTTATGTTGGGGTGTCGTCTTTAATTCTGTTGTTGGTGACTTGGAAGGTAATGTGTGTGTTTGTGATGTGGTTGGGAGACTGTGATAATTGCATGTGAAATTTAAAAAAAAATATGAGAGAACAACATGGCGGTTCGTTTGATTTACGAAGTAAGTATGGAGAAAAGAATAATATGTATGGTACTTGCTTCAATATTAGAAGCAAATGGTCTTAAATCTCAACATAGGTAGATTGCCACAAAAATAATTCGCTAAGCCTAAAACAAAAGACCATTGACAGTTACAATAAAACTGATCTTCTTTTACGCTCTCATTAATTTTATTAAATAAAATCAACGCTTCACCACATCTTCAAACGAAAGCGTAACATTAATAAAAGAAAATCTAAAAAAAAACTGAAACTATTGCAACACCGGTAATGGCAAAAAAAACCAATCAGTTGGCAACTCAAAAAATTACCAGCTTCCTGTTTTGAATTTGGAACGACAGTAATTGATTGAGTGACGCAATCAATTAAATTGCTTTATCGCTTGATTGATGCGCAGGCGACGGGTTGACTCGCTGACTGATTCTGTTTTTTATATTAAGTGGTGCACCTATGAAAAAACATTGTGTTATAATTTTATGTAGTGTGTAGTCCTTGGCTGTTTTGCTTAAAAAAGAAACAGTATCGATTTTTATATCACCAAAGTCTGGTTATAAAAAAAACTTCCTCTTCATTTAAAAAAACCGGTCAAGAGCGAGTCGGACTCGCGCACCGAGGGTTCCGTACTTTGTAGGTATGTAAATGGTTTATCCCGGGTTTTTTTTAATGCACCTACAAATTTACAGTTTTCGGATTTTTTCCTTTACTTGTGCTACATGATCTTGCTTCTTGCCAAATTTCATGATTCTAGGTCATCGGGAAGTACCTTAGAAATTTTGATTCCCTTGAGAGTGTCGAAATATACGTTTTTTGCGGCATAAACAGCCTTATCATTTTTTTACGTTAACTTAGGTGTTTGATTTTTTTCACAGCTTCAAGGGACTGTAGACCTGAGTATATTTATGGTTTTAATTTCAACTCGATACCTAAATGCGTTCCCGAGATAAAGGGTCTTGACAGACAGATGGACGGACAACAAAGTGATCCTATAAGGGTTCCGTTTTTTCCTTTTGAGGTACGGAACGCCAAAAATGAAATGAATGAATGTAAAAAAAATCTAGTAGTTTTTTTCTGTGTCAAAATGTTAAAGTCTACGTTTAAGAATAGCTCCATTCTTCTATATCAGCCCTGCCATGTCTCACAAATTAAGAAGCGTGAAAATACGACAAAAATGCGCTACACAGCCGCCGCCAAACGGAATACTCTATCATTCGGCTCTCGATAAAGATCGGCTTTGTTCGTAACGTGCATTTTATAATTTGCACTGAAGCGTGTGCGCAGGTTGTGCAGGGTTGCCATTTTAATAAATTAAAGTTTAATTGTTTGCAATTATTTAAAACATTCCTATTTCTTAAGTATAATAATATGGGAAATATATTGTTTAACAAATGTATTTTTATTATACAGAACTTAAAAAAAAAACTGTTTCATTATTATCATTCATTGTGTTCATTCATTGTTTCATTATTATTATCTGTGTATCATTATTAGGTAGCCTCTAAAGTCACAATTAAAAAACTAAAAAAATTTAATGATATCATTAGTTGGTATACTTATTAACTTAATTAGTTTAGATTATAATATCTACCAGTTTTCATTAGCACTAAGACTTTAGGATTAATAGTTCGATGTAAAAGATGGAGTTCCTTTCTAACAATATCAATGGAATCTAATTCGAAATTTCAGGCCTAAATTACCGAGACCACTGTTTTATGCTAGCTTCAGCTTGCTTGCTTTTTACATTAGCTTTGTGAACAGGCTTCTTCTGGGTAAGCTCACTCCTTCGTCGACTTTGTCTCTGTCACCTGTAACCTAGACTAGAGTCAAGAGCAAACCCATTAAAAAAAATTAAAAAAAGCTTAAAAACCCAACCTTAGAAATATTTCTTGCTATTAGGTATTGGGTTCCTTTCTTCTTAAGATATTCCTCTTATAATAACCACAATATCCAACCGACAGGACCTACGTGCTACGAGCCCTAGCCATCCGAGCGGCCATCAATCAGCTGACTGCTCGGGGCAGGATTCATTCCGAGTTGTTGCAGATCTCGGAGATAACACAGCCGTGTATGATGCGATTTAAACCGAGATGAGATTGTACTCGCACGAGGTCAAGTGACGATAGATAACAGGGGTGAAGGTTTGTGAGAATTGTTTCTTATTTAATTTCGATTTTCTATGTTCGAATGAAAAGGAAATGATAGTTTTGAAGGACCTCACAGTCTTGTCTTAGAACTACGTTTGAAGGCAGTAGCTTGCCTCATGATTCCTTGCTTCATGACTAAATATCTTATGGGACAACATTGCCTTTCAACCTATCAAGTGTAAGCCACAGACCGCCTTGTACAGTCGACCATACGTTAGTGTTAAGAAAACCAGTGCCTATGGCTTAGGCCTCGTATTCTGCTGAAAATTCGTACTACGCTGGCAGGCTAGCTTAAGGTTTTGACCGTGTTACCACTTACGAGAAGCCGACTGTACCAGCCTGTCATTATTTCTTATGTGTATATAGAGATAAGAGGAACAGGGTGTAAAGTTCACTCATCCGCCATAGAAAAGGGAGGATCCTCCAACCAGACGGGTGTTGTGTCTGGCGGGCTACTGCCCGATGATTCATGTCGGGCCGTAGTATCTAGGTATGCTAGTTGCGCGGTAAACTCTGCTTGCAAGATGCAGGATTTTGCGTGACGTCAGTATAACGCGTTGCTCTCATGTGGCGTTGTAGATACCGCTACATGTATACTAAGAATTCTAACCAAATGTAAAACAAACTTTGTTCGACTTTCTTTGTATTATTCAATGAATTTATAATTCTCTACCTTGACACGACAAACTTTCCAATTCATGATGTCATTTTCCCATTTCTCTTCCAGGTTTTACTCTATTTTATTAAAGTTAATCTATCAACCACGACATTGGTAACCATGGCAGATCATTGGCAGGTGTTGGGTATTCGATTGACGTTTGTCTCGTCAGTGTGCCGCCGGGCTGCGGGCTCAGAGAACAACGATGAAGTGTCGGTAACCTGACGAACCTATTTCTATGCGAGAACTGAAATCTGTTTTTGTGTAAATCTGAGGAATAACTGCGGTTTAACAGCTTTTATATAGAAAAACTGTCAATATTCTTCAGATGAAAGTTAAGTATCTGACTATTAGAAAATCAGCCCTTAGTCAATGAATTTGTTGAAGTTCAAAATTACTTACGGGTTAAGTCGGTGTCTTATTCGACGTATATTAGTTTGTATTGTTCAAGGAAGCTTACCTGAAACAAAATAAATAGGTAAATAAATAATTAGGATGTATTGTTTAATGTGCCTACCAGTATTTTGTGTCTACCCCAATGTCTACTTATGTAAGGAACGTCCTTACATATTTCTTGCTGCCTCTACCAGCGGTGCTATTCTGTAAAAATCTCACCATAAAAACTTAGGTGAAGTGAGCGTGGAGTGAGCTGTCAACAGTGTCAATTCCTAGCAAAAACAAACTCACTTCACTTAAGTTTTTACGGTGAGATTTTTGCAGAATCGACCGGCAGAACAATGATAACCACGCAAAGTATCTGGTCTAGTATCTGGTTTACAAAAGTATTAATTTGTATAATCGCATAATCGTTTTTTTTCTCTTTGGTAAATGTGCGCTCTTTTGTTCGATTTCATGTAGTTTTCCTCGACATTTAGCATCGGATGACATAAATAAAATAAATCTACCAGATACTAGAATATCTATTCCTAAAACAACTGCTACAAATATAGCATAAACACAAAACTGCAATAATAATTGCGAACGCTTGCACCGCGCATGCGTCGACGCCCTTAATCAGAATCCAGCGCGCGCGCACATCGCGTCAGATTACACTGTAGATCCGTGACGTTTGAGGGAGAGCGTACTGTGGTGGTAGAGGAGCGATTTGTTGCAGTCAAATCAATAAGTAAAGCTAAAATGACAACTTTAGGATTTGATCATGTAAAGTAGCCGAAAGTGATTATTGAAACCTTCGTTCGTATAACGAATACGAATTTGTTACCCCCTGCCAGACAAAGGTACACATAGAAGTACATTGTAGGCTTTAGGAACATTGCGCTCCAGAATCTCAAGTAAAAATATATCCCTGACGTTTACTTTTAAGTTATCTTTACGAAGGAACAGAAATCTCTAAACATTGTGTGTCTATAGTACTAAATATAATATTTGCACTCTAGACTCGCCCCCGCTCCGCCTATGACCACACAAGCCCCCACCTAGGTGCAACGCCCCACCTGCGCAACAAATCAGGAAGTGTTCCCCTGTCACAACAGTTACGGACAGACCCATCACTTTATATAACTAACGCGTTTGAAGCTGTTTGTTGCAGATGATAGAATATGAGGTGGCAGGGTGGGCAGAGATGGAGAATGGAATCTGCCAGGTGAAGATAAAGATGACGCCACATCTAAAAATGTAGCTCTCCATAGACTAGCTAAAATTTACAATAAACATTTTGTGAATTTGGATATATTCGCTGTAGATCGCCAAAAATTTAAGAAATATTTAGTGAATAGTCTACATTTGCGTGATGTTTAGTGTCTTTTCTCTCTTTTTGTTTGTTTTCGTAATAACTGTATTTAGTACTATTTGTTTTAGTTTAAAATAAGTACAGCCTCTTTATTCTCTTACTGTCTTCTTCTTTGTGGTTCTGTAACTTGAATATTGTGTCTTCACTGTATCATTAACCTAGGTAGTCTGTGGAAACGTGTGGATTGTACATTTATCTACTTCCAATGTAATCTTAGGTGTAATACATAATGTACAATTGTTTGTTTTCCCTAACAAAATAAATAAACAGGCTAAATAAGAAAGTGACGCAGGAATGTGTGCGTTAGTTGCAGATGAAAGAATATGAGGTAGCAGGGTGGGTTGTAAAGATGGAAATATTCTACCAACTGAAATTAAGACGAATAAGTACAAAAACAAAGCGTTTTGATGAAGTAAATAAGATAGTATGTCGAAGCAAGATTTGTGAAGGAGAAAGAATTTTACGAGGTAAATATGAAGACTCCAAACACAAAAATAAATTTTAATACAAAGCCAAACGAGAAATATTTGGAAGGTGACCTATCTGTCAAACTTGTTGGACAAGACAACAAACACCAATGATGTCACACTGCTAATATAAGTTGAAAACTTCTTGCGATGACTGAATTAGTTTTGCGCACAGAATCGACACAACGCTTGCAAGACGAGTGAGAGACAAAGTCAGAAAAATCAAATTCTCTTAATAAATTCTGCCATAACTTCTTCTATATGGAAAATCATAACGATAACAACAACCTGACATTCAATAGCATCACATTTATTTATATTTCAACCTGAACTGACAAAATCAGTAAATAATGTTTTAAAATAAAATCAATTTCTTATCCAACTGCACATCGCGGCGTTCGATCAACCGTCAGTTTAGTTCAAACGGAGACTGACAGCTGAGGCGCAATTCTCGTATTTTTAAGAACGTTCACAGTCTGATCTCAGTCTCAATCTGTCAAAAATACCTCTTTTTTTCCCTACATTATTGACAAGTTTTTAACATTGATTGTTGCTGAGATGAGATTGCGAATAGATTTTGAACATTTTTAATTACGGGAATTGGCCTTCTGATGGATGCAAATTCGCTTTATTTTCCATTTTCAAATATGCTGGCTGGCTGGAAAATTTAGGGGTAAGATTATGCTGTAAAAATACTTGTGAATTTAGGATGTAGCTATGTGCAGCAAGCTGTGCATCTTCTTTATATACTTTTGGAATATATACGTCGTGTGTATCGAGGACATCACAAAAACCATCCTGAGTATTCTTGAAATTCGATGTGCTAGATGAAGTTACCCATTATTCAGCCTAGTTTTTAAGTCCAATTAAAGTTAATAGTCTCTTTGTCACCCAACCTTTCCTAAATCTTGATATTTAACTTTTGTTTCAAAGATTTAAAATGACCTTTTAATAACATAAACAACGACATTCAAGCAGTCCAAAGTCCTTTTTAACGATTGAAAAAAATGCACTCAATCAGACAGAACTCAGCCAATCAATTGATTCTACATCCATCAAAATAACGTTGACAACAACTAACATACATACCTACAAACAGTCGCCTGGCAATGACCTGCCGATTGATTCGTTCAATCAAGCTGATTGATTGACATGTGACGTGTGACAATGCTGTGCTCATTGATCAATCAATTGTTGCTAGATGGTTACGGTAGCTAGTGAAGGGTTGATTTTATGTAATGTCAAGGTATAATTATACGTATTTTTAATGGATGGTGCAATAGTGACAGACGGTAAATTGAGTTGATAATAGTGATTAATATTCAATTCAGGATTATTAGTTAATTTCATGCGCTTTTGGGATTAACAGTTGTGGGAGATTGGCGACGATTAACCGATAATCTTTCGCAAAATATGAATTAATCTTCAAATACAACCCCGATTCCTAAGAAACCAAACTCAATGAAAAATAACAACACAACATGATTTCCATGCTGCAATATTTCGTCCCATAATACCCCAGTACAATATGATTAAACTCTAAAAGGCCCTAAACTACAAAATGAACGACAACAAGTCTCCTAAAATCCCTTCTTTAAGTCTAAAAATTATGGAACACACTAGACATTTTATTACAGCCACACGGCAAACAGAACTTTCGCGGTCGAGAATCGAACCCGTACCCACCTACAACCACTTGTTTACAACTTGACCGTGGCGATATATTCAGAATCAAATTGTCGACCGATCATCGTGTCTGACTCCTACGCTAACAAACTTAACCACACACAATAACAAACCAAAATCGTCTTTATTTTCTTACCGATAAGTTTGGTATGGACTGTATGTTAGATGTTGTAATCTCCTTGAGTAATTTGCGTCCTTTTAGTGCCTTATGTTTTCCTAGTACCTTCATGTCGATCTTAAGATAAATTTTGATAAAATATTACGTGTTTAATTCATTTCGCTATTCATTACATGCTTGATAACTATAAAATGTTTTAATGTGATACCGTGTAGACTGATGCAGCTTTCCCATCTTGGGAGATTACGTTAAAATCGCAGTTTGCAGATGGTTTGATACCAGCATGCAGTACCTTTGCTCAAACACTACTGCTATATCATCATTCTCCTGCCGGGGTCAACGCAACATGTCTTTTTCTTCCATACTTCTCTATTAGTCGTCATCGCGGCAGTCACCCCTTTTCTAACCATATCATCATTAAGACAGTCCATTCATCGTTTGTTTTTTCTTCCCCTACTCTTAAAGCCATCGACAGACACTTACTGCTACCTACCTACTTAATATCTGGTCTTTCTGTATATTTAGGTATAGATAGTTTTTGACACAGACAATTTTCAGTACCATAACGAAGGACACTTAGCTGATACGTTCATAATGGGCAAAATTTTGTATTACTTTATCTGCAGAACCCCCAAACCGAAACACCAACACTAAGGCGCTCCGCGGTAGAACTAAGAATGGCGGAAGCACCTTCCAGAAAGAAATATTTCAGGATCTCTACCACCAAAACTCATAAATTCAACAAAAACTACATATCTACACGACTACGGTCCATAAATTAACAAAGCATTATGATCAGCATTACAATTACATCAAAACAGAAAATATGAGCAAAAATTATACGTTTTCGTTAGTGACGGGTCGGACGAGACCGGACTGATTGCCTGTCCGTCTGTCTGTCCGTCAGACGTATTAACGTTGCGTGCAAGCGTTGATTTTGTTTTTGTTTGATATTAATAATATAATAAATAGGGATCGTGTGTTTGCGCACTTCTGTGTACACTAGTGTTTGTTTAGTGCTACTGTCGTGTCTTAAAAGGTAGTATGAGATAACGTCAAGAGAATGGACAGTAGCATCACTCTACCGTCAGCTAATAACAAGAAACTGTTATCACCAGTTGGCTAGCCAAGCATGGTGATTACTGCAATCCCCTGACGAACACTTCCGCAACACTTTTACAGCTTTTAACAAAGACCGACTACTAATAATGTTTTGGTGATGACACTGATGACTCTAATTAGGTGGAAAAAACTACATTAAATTTAATGATCTTACTAGATTTACGTAATTACGTCTGACGGACGGTTTATTGTCTTAAATTGTTTTCAATATGCTTCTGAATACAGCTCATCCTAATGAAAAATACTTCAAGACGATAACACGAAATGTATTAATTCAATTAGACGCCACAGTTATAAGGAACAATTCAAAATAATCGAACCAAAAGACAACTGCGCAGAATGCAGATTCTTTAATAAAAGCCAACTTTTAAAACACATCACTCACAAAGACATAAAGAATTGGCCACTATTTATTACAGCCTTAACAGCAACATACTAACCATATATTTAATTTTAATCCTGTGTGCACATTGCCCTCAGAAGCGATTAATTATAATAACACCGTCACACCGGATGTGCCCAGTGCCATCCATCAAGCGTCAAGCTCGCATCACTAATTACAAACACCTCACAAACCGTATTAAAACGATCCAACGTATATTTTAATTTATAATAACAACATGTGCAATATTCTTTACAATCATTCTCGTTTTAAACGCGGAATGAACTCAACGGAAACGCGAGCGTAAACGTTTGTCATAGAGCTATATATCGCACAGACGCGGCACGTCGCTTGCCGCGCTCTGCCGTGAGGCGCCCATCTCGCCGCGCGCATTAAGTCTGCAGTCACTCTCAATCACTCAAGCTGTCCGGCCGTCACTCATAAGCAAGACGAACAGGGGAATGTCGGTGGCCTCCTTTGAACCCCCTTCTCCCTGTAGGTGAAAAGGGGGGATGGTCAGCTCTTGAAGACAATTTACTGTACAAGTCGAGTTCGCCGTCCGGGATTCGTGCGCTGATGAAATTTATTTGGAGCAACTTGTGTTGCAGTTTCCTTCTGTTATGGGATTTCCATAGCGACCGTTGGAACTTATATTTTTATGGACTTTTATGCGGGAAATGGGAATGTATGTTTCCCAGTTCTGTTATGTATGAACACAGTTTGTGATTTTTATAAAACTGTGTGTAACTTTTGTTTGTATTCGGAAGAAAGTACGGCTAATAGAATTTTTTATCGTTTTGTTTTCTCGGGGATAGGATTGTAGTTGCACGAGAACTTTTCAAAACTGTACTGACAACCGACACGAATACTCTTTATGAGACGTCTATGGTATGCTGATTGATGAAACTACCTTTGTCTGTATTGACTTTACGAATTTTTCCTAAATGCGTCACAGTAGAAACGGATCCTCACACAATTATCCTGCAGGCTGCAGCCTCACGATCGATCCTCCATCCAAATTAACACAACACACGACTAAACTACAAAACATTAGCTCAGAAAAAACTCAACAAAGCGGGGCCAGTCTCAAACGGTGAGTTAACATCATTATCGGCGTTGGACGCGGGTGGGGGCGAGTCGGGGCAAGGTAGGGGGCGAGTGGAGGCGGCGACACACGTCGCTCAGATGTCGCGCGCAGACGGACGTCTTTGTCGACCGAAGCTTTATTTACTCTTCGCGTGGACTCGCGACGACTAGAAGTGACAGCGTTTGAAAAACATTTTATTTTTCATTTGACCTCTTGCTAATTAGTACGATTTTGAGAAATGAATGGATGGAGTGTTTCGGTCAGGTTTTTTATGGGTTTTAATAAAATTAAGGTTTAAATAATAGAGTTGTAATTAAAATAAGAACAACTAAAGTTTTGATTTAATTTAATAATCTACATAGGAAAACAAGACAGACATCCAAATCGGAAATATTATAGAGGGACATATCATGGCAACACTGCTTTTTGTATTACACACAACCAGTTTTTTTTAGGAGGTGGAGACTTTGTCGCACAAAAAAGAAGACTTTTCCATTCTCTGGCATTGCAGTCTAAAATTGCGATCACCTAGTGTGCACGTGAGGGTCACCTCTCTGCTCAATTTTTATATATCAAAAGAGGGCTCCGTAACCCCTGAGGACCTCGTAATAGGACATTAGTTACAAATGATACAGAATCATTTAATTACAACTCAACGCCACACAACACAATGAGGTTGTTTTTTTTGTTTGAATGTGCTATCTCTGGAACTAACATCAGGTCGGATTTGAAAAAATATTTTTGCATTTGATAGCCCAATTCTTAAGAAAGGCTATAATATATTTAACATCACGTTATAACCCTTAAGAGAAGAGCAAAAATAAAAAAAATCTGAATGAAGCGAAAACGAAGTAGCTACAGACGCCAGCACATCAAGCTACTACAATCTGTCAAATTTCTATAATAGATTTTCAACTTTATCGCTAAATTATAAGGTTCTAAGTTGATTGGGAAAATTTGACAGTTTCGGGTAGCTTGATGTGCTGGCGTCTGTACAAGCGCGGGCGGGCGATGCAATGCGACGCGGTGGGACATACCATCACTAAAAAAATATATTACGTAGGTGCCGTTTTGGGGCTGAAAATAATATTGATAGTCTGTTCCTCCGAACCGCACTTGTCTAAAATGTTTTTCAGTTCGGTTAGTGGAAGTGCTCAGGTGCGATTCGGTCAAGTGCTGTTGAAATCAGTGGTCTGAGTGGAATACCTCAGAAATTTCACGCGGACGAAGTCGCGGGTAGAAGATAGTAACATGATATAATTTCGCAAAACCAACACATGTCGCTTCTACGAACTACATCTGTGTTCACCGTGTTGATTCAATCAAACTTGACAGCACAAAGTCGATGTGGGTTGGACAGTCTACTGATGATCGATTTTTCACCCCCTCCACCCCCCCTCGTGTAAATAGCGTTATGAATAACTGGCTAATGCAGGCTCACAAACAGAGTAGCCTTCACAAATACTGGTTACGAGGTACTTGTTTGGGTAAATAGAGCTTTCTTGATTTGGTGTCCTTTAGTGGGTAGGCAAGGTTTTTCGTGGATTTTTTTGGAGGTAAATGTAGCGTTGGTCATTGAAATAATATACTTATCTGAGGCTAAACCACATTGGATATCTAGTCAAACCATGAAATTTGAAAATACGAGAAGATAAGTTTATGCTGAGCGATGGCCGTTTTGCGTTGATGTGTAACTTTTTATTTTTTGTGTTTGTGTTATTTCTCTGCGTCATGTACCAACAAATGTATTTTCTTTCTACCTAAAATGTCTGTCAAAAAACACATTTCACTGCACTACGAGACATAGGTAATATGGCTGACCGTGACCATTGTCTTCGATCTATAGTCAGACTAGCTGCGCCCCGCGGTTTCAACCGCGTAAGTGTCGATCCCGTGGAAATGTCGGGATAAAAAGTAGCCTATAAGTTAATCCAGGGTGTCACCTACAAATTCTTTTTTATCAAAATTAGTCCAGCCGTTTGAGCGTGAAGAAGTAACAAACATATAAACACACCCCCACACACTCACAAACTTTCGCCTTTTTAATATTAGTGTGATTTATTGATAGTATAAAACAGAAATCGTGATTTTAATAATAACATTCAACATTCACGATCAAATAAAATCCTCTCATATCAGCCCAGCTATACCTCCGGAGCCTGCATGACTGCACTCAATCACACCCAAGACGCACCTCCTCAACCCTCTCCTACTTAATTGACGTTCCACTCCATCAAAACAACCTTAAACATTACAACAAATACAAACCCAACTGCAGAACAAACGAAATCCTACCTTAAAACAACAACTTTAAAATTCAATGCGACTGCGAGAAAAAATTGCAGAAAATTTGCATTGTGCTGCAAATAATTCTGCTGTGGAAATAAGCAATTATGACCTGTATTCCAAGGGGGTAGGGGTTTTGGAAGATGCAATAGTTAAAGTTGATGCTGAGATGTGCAGCTGTCATCAGGAAATCATACGTCACAGTTGAAGTGTCAAAGAAAAGATTCTGTTGGTAGTAGAATGTGGGAATGTAAAAGGAATCGGGTAAGGTCAAAATGGCAATGCGCCTTTGCTTTGTGATTAAGTATGTATTTACAAAACTTGTTTCTGATAAAATAGTGTATTCATCTTTTAAGTCTCTAAATTATGTGACACGAGTTGACACGAGGCCGCGACGACTGGAAATAAATGATTGATTTTTATAAATTACTAACCGCGCCCCGCGGTTTCACTCGCGTAAGTTTCGATTCCAAATAAAATCTGCAGAGGGCCACCCTTATCACCTAGGGGTATAAAAATAACCTACGACCTATTCTCAGACCTACCAAATATACACAAAAAATTTCATAAAAATCGGTCAAGCCGTTTCGGAGGATTTCGATAACCAACACTGTGACACGAGATTTTTATAATTATGTAGGTATTAAGATGATAGATAGATGATGATTCATTCGTTTTGGCGTGCATTATTATTTATTCCCATATTAAATGAGCTGCAGAGTATTTGTGAAAACTGCAGTTTTTAATGGAATCAATCAACTCAGTTTTTTTGATTTAATATTAGGATTATTTTTAAAGTTTTATTGCTTTATTATACCTCTAGCGGTATCGAGGTTATGGGTCATATTCAAAATAATTGTATATTTACTACTGTCTTAATGTCCAACCCAATTATTTTCATAACGAGATGCAACTGACTAGAATTTCATAAACAAACAGATAAAATATTTATTTGAGCTTAATAAAAAACAACGAAACATTTGGTAAACCTAAGCAAATCATTTAAAAAAATTAAACCAGACATTGCGTAGGATCCGTTTCATACAAGTATTCTATGTCCACGTCTTTAACGGTAAACTAAAAAAAATAATTTAATTATTAACCATTCAAAAAAAGTTAAAAAAAAAAATATATTCAGAGAATATTGTTTAAACTTTCAACACTTTACTAAACAAAATATAAAATACTATTTAGTGTACTCCAAATTTAATTTATTAATGAGTGTCCTGATTTTGCACATATCTGTTATTCTTCTCTGTTATGCTATTTTAACATTATTTCCATGGCAATAAAGAAATTTGAAATACTGGCAAAATTAGTTCACTAGCTGTTACTACACGACGCGTAAGAATAAACGCTTTGCCATTTTGTTCAATATAGTTTTTCAGCTCGTTTCGTGGTCGAAGAAAATTAGACTTTTAAAAGTAAATATTCAATGTGAGTCGTTTACAGTAGCGGTAAGTACTTACTGTTTTATTACTCATACTAGGAAAGGGCTGTATTGTGATATTTTTTATAACTATAAAATATTCGTATAATCATGTGAATTGGTGTGGAAATAAATAGATTTGTAGGATAGACACGTGCAATTAATTCATATACGTTATTTTATCTGTCACTTTTTTCCGTTACATAACAGATATGAATGATTAGGCGTTATTCACATTGTCTCATGTATGAATTAATGAAAATAAAATATTAATAGGTACTTAGTGCACCGCAGGTTAGCCAAAACATTTTTTTTTACTTACTTAAATTTATTTGAAGTATGTAAAGTTTGCGTATATTGTGCCATGTATTGCATTGCTGTGCCATGTATTGTCTGTGTGTGCATGTTTTACTGCGTATCCTCAGTCCTCACTGCTTGAGCCTTTTATACTAACCGCGCAGCCTCGCCGAGGCGTACCCAGCCTCTCGTCGGCCGTCTCAGTATCAGTTAAGGGGGATGCGCCAAGGTAGCCCGCGAAATTCAAATTGACTCAGGTTTTTTGCAATTTACAGGTCAGTGTAAAGAATAGAATAGAAATACTCTTTATTATGTACACCAAATAAATTACAGACATAAAAATAGAAACTGTACATAGGGTACCAACTAAAATACGATCACCAAAATGTTATTTCATTATGTACCCACCTAGCGACCCACACCGACTTCGCACTCGTAGCCTGTTATAAACGTGTGCTATTTAAACTTGCCCTAATAATTCCTTTCTGTTATTTTTCTGTTACAATCAAATAATATTCATATCTGTTTCCTATCCGTAACCTACAATTATTTTGAATATTATACATTCAAATCTTACTAGTAATCACCTATTTTGTTGAACTAAATATAAGAAACTGTTTTAAGTTTAACTACATATTTTGTTGAATTGAATATCAGAAACAGTTTTAGCTTAGTGATACAAAAAACTCGTTTTATTACTGTCAGTATTTTACTTTAACACCAAATAGTAATCTGGATTCCAAAAACAAGCCATTAAACACCACATCTTTAACATTAACGACCACCATTAAAAATACTTAAAAGTTTTCAACAAACTTCTAAGCCCGCTAAAGTCTACACTCTACAGAAAGTCCCAAATCCGATGCACTGTGCGACAAACTGAATGTCGCACGACGAAAATAGTCAACGATGTTTGACAAATAGCTAACAGATGTCGCTTCACAAGTGGGAGGTCTACGGCACTTTTTTTCTACGCCGTTCGCGCCTCGGAACACTTGGCGAGCAATATTCGGCGATTGTTTCTAAACTTCAAACAGAAGTTCCCTTATTGTGAATGGTCGTGGAAAACTCCTAATAAAATAGCGTTGTGTTTGGTTTAGATATTTCTTTTTGGCTTAGAATTGGCGGAGTTTGTAGCAGTGGGTGCTGTCTATTTCTGGTTAGGGTAAGAATTTAGGACTTGAGGTCTTAACTGTGTAGTTATATACTTCATCAATCGAATCCTTGTTACTATTATATATCAAACTATTCAGCCTCTTGTAGGTACAACCCGTCATTTCTGTTAAAATCTCACTGTGAAAACTTAGGTGAAGTGAGCTCGAAATGAGCTGTCAATCCACCTAATGCTAGGGATTGACACTATTGACAACTCACGTCACTTTTGTTTTCACGTTATTTTTACAGAATAGTTATTGAAGTGGCTAAATAGTTCGATACAAAATGGTGATGAAAAAATTGTCTCCCTTTTCAAGGAAGGAGGAATCAATTACCTATTTCATTGTAGATTGAAGGGAGACAATTTTTTTATTGAAACGTTACACAAATGACGTTCAGGCATCCTTCAACTCATCAACCAACCAGACATTATTCAAAATATCCAAAATTACACGAATCGTCCGCAAACAACATAAATCGCTTTAATACGAAACCGCGCGGAATCAATCTATCAATCAATAAATCGCGCTAAAGATTGAGATATTCCACTCGGGGGGCGAGACTGGGCTAGTGGGGGCGAAAGGGGGTGTTAGGAGCGACAGGGAGGGGGTCTGTTTACCGCGCCCGTGACGGATATATCCCTCGTAGACACCCGTCAATCATCCACGATATGATGAGAATTAATATTTCACGAAGATATTACGACGACCGATGAGTCTTGATATTTAAATGCGGGACCCGATAAGGAATGCGGTGGCTGTTGTTTTATGGAGAAGGATGATTTGAGGATTATAACGTTCAAGTGACTGTGGAAATGTTTGAACTAGCATAATACTCTCAGAAAAAAATTTGTTAATTCTCATTAAAAGCTCTCATTAGGAAGTAAAAAGTGGACTGTATTTAAAAAGAACGTGAACATCTTTTAATTTGGGAGTTGGTCAGTAAAAAAAAAAAAATGCAATCATACTTAATTATTGAGCTAACCAATTCATTTGTCAAACAGAGTAACTTTGATAGTTATCAGACTTACCTTGGTTTACCAATCCAATCTAATATTATAAATTCGAAAGTAACTCTGTCTGTCTGTCTGTATGTTACCTTTTCACGCCTAAACCACCGAACGAATTTCGATAAAATTTGGCAGAGATAGATTGCATCCCGGGGAAGGACATAGGATAGTTTTTACCGACATACCTCGCGGGCGAAGCCGCAGGCGGAAGCTAGTCAGTTTATAAATCCAATGCTTCACTTCACTTCAAATCGAACAAACTCCACATTTCTCACATTCGATCAGAAACATTTCTAACTACATATTTCTGAAAAAGTAAAACAAAATTACATCAGAAAGTTGTACTAGAAGTAGAAATGTGTAAACAGCAAGGAAATCAATCAAGTCGGACTTGGGGGTGCAGGTTGGGGGTGAAAGGGGGGCGTCGCGGGGTATCGCAGGGGTGTCGTGCGACCCCTTGACCCGTGCAGTAGACGGGTGACGTCTGACTGATGGCTTTCACGGGACATTGTTGCAACTGCTTAGTATGGAGTGAAATGTTGGTTTTGGTGATCAGTGGTTGCTTCTGAAATTAATGTCTTGTCAATGGTATAACCAGGCGTCGTCGTTTTGTTTTTGTGGATTGATTCAAAACTTGCTGATTGTAAGAGTCTTTGGTCAACTGGACCCACGGAATCACTCAACCTAATCACATTTTGAATGGGTCGACTGGAGACTTATTTAAAAAAATGACTTTAGATTGACTTTAAGTAATCGGCAGGTGGACCGATGACTTTGCGAAGGCCGCAGAATTCCGCTGTAGGCGGGAAGCACAGAACCGGTCGAAGTGGACGTGCTTTGGGAGGCCTATGTCCAGCAGTGGACGTCTTTCGGTTGAAATGATGATGATGATACATCGGATAGGCAGCAGTACATTCCAGTGCTTGTTTCGCGAGAAAAAGGTTATTGTTTTTAATTAGCTGTCACTGATTTCTCCGGTAATCAATTCTTGATCCTTTCACAAAGGACTTAAAACTTTCCATAAGTGACGGATTCGTCCTACTTTCACAAAAACTAATAAACCTTATTATCAACTTAATTACTTCTGCATAAACACATCACGCTCTCCTTGCATAACCTCGAAACTCATAAATGGATACTTTAATAACATTAATATATCAAAATTATTTGGGCCAGTATAACGAGCGGAACCAAGACGTTTATTGCCGTATTTAAAAATAAATCGTATCAATCACTTATTATGTTAACTGCCTTGAGTTTGTAATGATACTTTCCTTCGTGCTGACGTGTTGATTTAAAAGAAAATAGACGCCAAAGAATAATTATTTGCCAGAAGCGACATCATCATCTGCCGCCTTTTCCCAACTATTTTGGGGTAGACTTCCAGTCTCAGCGGATGCAGCTGAGTATCAGAATTTTACATAGAGCGACTGCCTATATGACCTCCACAACCCAGATATTGGGTAAGTAAATACCCCTTGGTTGTCAGACTTTCGCGCTTCTGACGATCCGTAACGACTGTCAAAGATCCACGAATGACAGCCGGGACAAACGGCTTAACGTGCTTTCCGAGGCACGGAGGGGTAGGATATGTAAAGATGGTCACCAATCCACGGACCAACCGCGCCAAGCATAGCTTAACGTGATCGCACGACCCGCGCGGCTGCTATTACTTAGCCACAAGCCCCTGTGACAGAAGCGACATTGACAAAATAAAAAACTGGCCAAGTGCGAGTCGGACTCGCACATGAAGCGTTCCGTACCACAAGGCAAAACGCCGAAAAAACACGTTTGTTGTATGGGAGCCCCCCTTAAATATTTATTTTATTTTAATTTTATTATTTATTATTAAAGTAAAAATACAACTGAGTATTTTGTAAATATTTCAAGTGCCTACCTGTTGCCATTATTGATATCGAGCAAAAAAGGGCAAAAAAATCGCGTTTGTTGTATGGGAGCCCCCCTTAAATATTTATTTTATTTTGTTTTTAGTATTTGTTGTTATAGCGGCAACAGAAATACATAATTAGTGAAAATTTCAACTGTCTAGCTACCGCGGTTCTTGAGATACAGCCTGGTGACAGACAGACGGACGGACGGACAGCGAAGTCTTAGTAATAGGGTTCCGTTTTTACCCTTTGGGTACGGAACCCTAAAAATGTTAAAGTGCATTTAAAAATATTTTTTTTCATCATAGAATAATGAGTAGATAGACAAGAAAAATATAATTTAGTGAAGGCTATTGCAAGGCCAGCTATTTTCACGTTACTTCAGTACCGATAAACTACATAAAATTAGCATATCGGTGAAATTAAAGCGTTTCTGGTTGTAGTTATAAATCAGAGGTAATCACTTCATCGCGCGCCGTTTACTTGCCTAATAACTGTTTGCTAAAGGCCACATGCAGAGCTAAGACGTGTATTACTTCTTGGTATATTCCATAGCTTAAAACCCCACCAAACAGTAGTTTTTCCACATTATTTTTCTTCTAATACTAATAAAAGATTTAAACAAGACAGCAGTATTAGCTTAAGAACAGTTTTGAACTACGAAATATTAAATGAGCATGATTTCATTGAAATAAAAAGAAACTACAGCACCATGCACATGGTAAAGTGAAATGTCTTAAAAATAAAGAATACGTGAGAGAGAGAAACAAAAAGAGAGAGTTATATATTTCTTCTCTCTCATGTAACGAAATGTGCCTAAATGTGACGCCTGCTTGAAATTTCAGTCTCAATTATCGTCCAATCACCGAATCGCCGCCCGCCCAAGAAGTTTCACTTCAATATAACAAACCTACACTCTTATTGCGTGCACACTATTAGTCTCAATCTGAATAATTTAGAAAAGAATATTGCTAATGCTTTGCTTCATAAGTTCGAAAAATTTGTTTGCTCAACCAGGTAAATAACGCAATGAATGTTGTTGAACTGTCAAAATGAAACCGATTGCTACTGATAGTTACGCAATTACCCCGCTGCTATTTATTATATGAGTCACTTTACGCCTATATTGACAGATGTCTGTCTAACGTCGCATCGCTCGACAAACAACAGAGATTGCATTTCAATCGTCCTCCCCGTCTGCACTCCTCCTTACTCTATGTCATTAGATATTGATTGGTCGACTGCACTTGACATAATTGTGTATGTTCGTACCGAGGTCGCCATGTTTTAGGACATAATCGTTAATAAACGAGCTATTTTTATTATTTATTGCATCATTAAACACGTGTAACGTATGTTTATGGGCTTTTACAGTAGTTGCTAAGCATTTTTGCGATGGATTTGGTGGACTACGGAAACAAAGTTAAGATACACGTTGTTTTACTTGTAGAAGCAATGTCGATTATAATCAGGGCATAATACATACATTAAAGCAATCATAATTTCTTATAATTGTAGATAGGGAGCACTGCTCTCAAAACGGTGAAGGAAAACATCGTGAGGAAACCGGCACGTCCTAGAACCAAAAATTCGAAGACATGTGACATCTACCAACCCACACCAGACTCGCATGGTAGATTACAGCCCACTCCCTCTCGCAGGGAGAAGGCGTCTGTCCCAGCATTATAGACCAGTTGCTTGATGTAAAAGAAAAATCAGAAAATAAACGTATAGTTGTCACTTGGTCAAAGACAGGTATTTAACAGCTGACTATCAACGGTCTGATAAAGGAGAGCAACTGCGTGTTGGCCGTCAATCTTACTGGGTTTAGTCACCTTTCTTGACTAAACAGAATTTATGCATTTTAATGGAAAATAACACATCAACCTAAAATAGCCCACACTAGGCCCGCCTGATAGAATACAGCCCAGTCCCTCTCGAAGAGATGAGGCCTGTGTCCCAGCAGTGGGAACATATGATGTGGATAGATGCATATAACGTTGGAGTTCGCAAAAAAGCCTCCAATTATTCCTTTGCAAGTGCATGCTTCCATTACCTACATAGCCTTGCATATTACCTACACGCAGCTTAAAAATAACTGGACTGCCCCATTAAAATGTTATTAAATACAACATTAACACACATTGTACAATGATATAAGCACAGACGGTCGCCCCTGACACGTCGCTCAATTAATACCCGCTGTACGTCAATTAAAACCAAAATCTGTCAATCATTTTACAGACAGGCCACAGAGTGAAAAGTTCAGAAGGGCCATTTGTGACGACGTGCGACATGGAACTCGCGGAACTAGCCTATAGTTAAAATGCTGTATTAGCAATTTATCAGACTTTATCTATTGATGTGTGGTTTGCATGTTATTTGTAAAAGAGTCACTTTATTCCAAACCGTGTGTTACACAATGTGTCGCAGTTGGAAACGTGCACGGGGTTTCCGTTGCACGAGACATTCAGAATTTTATACTTGTACATGTGACACATACCTTCTGTATGGATTCGCGGGCCTGGCAGTTAAAGTGACTAATTTATTGTAAAACTTTCTTATTTTTCACTTCAAAAAAAGTGAAAGTTGTGCATTTGACGAGTTTTTTTTACTTGATCCTGGAGGTCACAGGAAAAGTAAGAGCTCGAATAACGTTATTGATACCTCTTTGCGACATAGGACGACTGAGATTGTTGCAGCCCATTTTAAAAGTGGACCTTCTGTAACCTATCTACTCTGTGGCCAGACAGACAGACGTCAGGACTTATCATATTAATCAATCAACCACACGATTCATTATTAATTAAGTATTTTTGTTCGTCGTTTTTATGTTACCTTGCTACGTGGGACTGGGAATTACTGGCTTACCTGGGAAAGAAAAAAAACATTATTATTATATGAAACGACAATATAATATAATTAAAAGTTAGGCTATAGAGTTAGATATTATAGCTAGGTTCTAATTAAGATATTGTAGATATTCAATGGAAGTTATGATTGACCTACAAACATAAATTGATAATTAAAAATATTTAAACTGTTCAATAGTTATTTGTATCCGTTGCTAAGGGTGTGCTGACGTACCAATAATTTCATTAAAATTTACACCAGTATCAATTAATTCAAAATAAAAAGTAATTTATTCAAACTAGGCTAAAAATCGTCACTTTTCGAAAGTCGAAATTACAAAAGACAGTCTCCCAAAACGCCCGCCCTTCACCACTTCCTAGTGCTTTCGCTGGGAAGAAGAAGTGGTGCAACAAACTCCCCAGCAGCACAGCTGTCTGTTCAGTTAGAAGAACTTTCTATACAATAGTAATTACTTACATTACGAATCACAGAACGTTAAATTAAATTATTTGCCATATGTCACACGCCAAGGTACCAACAAAAACATTGAAAATTATACTCAAGCAGAATTAATAATAAAAACGTAAACAGAACTTATTACCAAAAAAATTAAATTACCTACTGCAAACTCAAATTTAATTTATTCAGGAACAATACACATTGTGTTTGAAATAAAACACATTCATAATACAATAAATCATAGAAAGTAACAAAAACATTTTTTTTTGTAACATTACAAGCAAACACTGGTTACCAAACTGTTTGCCTAACATGAGTATTATGGCAATATTCTCTTAATTACTTACCTCTAACTATGGACAATTCAACCATAGCCGTGGAACAAGAGTTCCGTAGCTATATGGTCATCTACAGACTGATTTGAAAGCTTCCAAATAATTACGCAACCGAATGACTGAGCTAACTGTTGTACTGACAACAATGCCAGTTACTGTAACGACACTGACAGCCTGTCCATCCAGTAAACTGTTTTCATCGTCCATCTTATTATAACGATGACATAAACATTGACAGGTTCTTATATTACCTATAATAAGTACGATAAAGTTCCTATTTCTTAAAGCATTTTTTGTAGTATTTAGGCTACCTGCCTACATCAAGATAAGTGACGGGCACATTTCATTCATATCAATTCCTTTTTCATTACCCGCACCTTCAAAACGATCCACTAAAATACATAATAAACTACTTGTAATACAATAAATAAAATATAACGCAAAAAAAAATCAATGTTGTAAAAGAAAATTTTACCAACTACCCTACACGGGCGGCCGATAAAAAATAATGCCATTTACACCGTCCGACACCGCGGCGGATTCGACTTATAGTCACTTGCCCCGCTTCGTTATTGCCGTAACAAAATGGCCTATCTTCCTTCTCGCTCGCACTCACGAAAAACCCATATAGAACAATGCGGGCGTAGTAAAATTTTATTGGAAGCACACGTGGGGTACATCCCGGGCCGGCCTGCATAATGCAAAAGCACGTTAGCTAAAAAGAAAGATAACTGCATATTTATACAATCGGTATGCGATATTTCGTTGCGACCGTCACTGTAAAGTGTGGAAACGTATCGGTTCCATCCAGGCTAGACTAGTCTGCTGCTGGGATTTATGCGTTTTAGATGTTTGATTGGGAAAATTTGACTGGAAATTAAGGTGCATTTAAAGTATTCTTTTGTTTTGAAATTGTTAGAGTCATACAACCAAAAATCGAAGAGCGTCTAAAACTTTTCGTGGCGATAACATTAATTTGGTAACTAAATTAATATGTTTTCAGTTAAAATATGTTCTCTATGCAACTGCAGTTTTAATAATAAATTATGGTCTAAGTTCTAAAATCACTGATAAATCAAATGATCATTAAACAAATCACAAACACAAAAACAGACTAACACACTAATTGTGTAACACACTATCAATCGGAATCTGAATCATTTTGAAGCCAGCCATTGCTTCTTAAGTTCGAAAAATTTGTCTCCTCAACACGTAAATAACGCAATGAATGTTGTTGAACTGTCAAAATGAAACCGATTCCGATTGATAATTGCCCCGCTGCAATTAAACATGTAACTGATAGGCCATTGTGCTACCCTTTAAACTTAAGCACTACAAGTTCCCACTTCTATATCTGGGCAGCACGGCATCTCTTAAAATCTAGTACAACCTACAAAGGAAACCAGCTTGCAAATAAACAAGGCTATTTTAAACCGCTTTTTTCCATCTACTAAATAAAGTAGCGCCCGCGCCGGGCGCCGCCTCGTATGTTTTCACCATAGTGTTCGATTACAATTTAATGCATCGCATTCGCACTCAAATTTAAAATCTTAAACGTTCACACTTTACACGGAAAAATCGACCTTAGACCTAAGCACGTACAATTTGGATTTCATTGTGTTTTCCTCGTTGGTGCGTCGTGTCCGTTTTGTGGCACAATCAACTTTATTTCTCAGAGAGTAAAGTTTGTTTTGGATTGTTTTTAAATGTCGTATCGTAGTCGTGGAGCGGTCGTTTCGTTGCATTACAGTGTAGTAGTGACATCGGTCGCTACTATTATTTCTTTTACAACAAAACTAGTACTTTATTGGTTCCGTGTCTCATTAGAATCGTTGTGGGCGGTTTATTTTAGAGCTTTTAATATTTTTACACCTCTCGCTATGATAAAGAGATATACAGTGTAAACTCGAATTATTTTTATCGCTCTTCTCAACTTCATTCAAATTACATCATTCGTTTTGTTACCGAATAGGCTATATACACTTTGATGGATATGTTCATAGGCGTGAATTTATGTTTTTTGATGAGCGAGCTTTGGTCTGGTGACTGGTGCACATTACCATGAAATTAAACTAAGACATACACGAGATAAGATGGACAAGGTAGGTAGGTTATCCTTCCACGAAACTTATGGTAATTACTAAGTTACTAGCGTACCTCATGTATTAGAGTCACGAGACAAAACAAACAGAAAACTATCACCATTGACTGTCTTAAATCTATTAATGGAGGAAAATATAAGTAAAATTGATTGTTGATGGATGGAATAAAATTGTTTGAGAGGTAGTTTTCTGCGCCTTGTATTACAGCCCTGTTGACGCATTGCTTATTAGGTATATCGCCCAAAAATTTCAGTAACACGTAAGCATACAACATCACAGACATCTAACGTGTTCTGATATCACAAAATACAAACATTTCGTTACAAAAATGCTATTTAGTATCTTAATAAAACTGTCTGGATTGCTAATTTGATTTATTTATCGTATTATTAGTTGTAAGGAACGCGTCTTGAAGACAAATCTTGATTTATGTCGCGCCATTTGTGTTAAGGATGTCAATCGGCTAAGAGTCAGCGCATATGTTGCGATTGTGGACAACTTTTTGTGGACGTGTGGGTTGGTAATAAAAGGTATCATTAATTCTTATTAGTAAGAAATGGTGCTTACAAGTGGTGCCTTTTATTTAATTTTCAGGACTAGGGACAAAGTTGCTTAGTTGTTGGTTATGGTACCAGCAAACAGTGCAGACAAACCATTTTGAGATTTTTCACTTTTGGCCGGTAAGACTAAATGGAAAGCTGGAAAGTGTGCAGTGCTTTTATCGATAATTATATTTACATAATCAGCCTATAATGTGCCCACAGCTGAGACACAGGCCTCCTCTCTTTTTGAGAGGAAGTGGGCCGTAATCCACCACGCGAGCCCAGCGCGGGTTGGTAGATGTCACATGTCTTCAAACTTTTGTTTCTAGAACATATCGGTTTCCTCACGATATTTTCCTTCAGCGTTTTGATACTTATTTCAGAGAAACAGAAGGTAAGTAACAAAAAGTGTGTCAAAAGTTGCTTAGTATGCATCCTAACTTACAAATAAAGTAATAACCTAATTTTCCCCCCAAAAAATACACTAAAATGACATCACTTCAAGAGTGAAGTTTGACCATCCTATGAATCAGTATCACCAGTGTTTTTCCATATGTCACCTCCACTGACACCTGTCTCCTCATATTTATGGAAAAAATATGATAATTCATCTCAAAGTTGTTATTTCTTTAGATTAATAATATAAACGAATCGCTTATGTCACTCATATTCTGATTAATTAGTCATATAATTATTATGCTGTGTTTATTTCTAGTAAACACAATGACTTATAGTGTTTTTGATTTGTTTAAGTCAACTGTGACTAACGATGAACAGGTTAATTGTGAAACTTGTAAATAATATCTTAGAGTTATCAAAATAGGAGATAAAGCAGTGGTGGCCCAGTGGTAACCGCCGTGACTTACGAGTTGCAGGTCGTGGGTTCGAACCCAGACAGGCGATATACTATGTGTAAATTATATCATCACCACTGCTCGCTGGAGAAGGAAAACATTGTGAGGGAGAACCGGCATGTCCTAGAACCAAAAATTCGAAGATATGTGACATCTACCAACCCGCACTGGGCCCGCGTGGTGGATTACGGCCCACTCCCTCTCACCGAGAGGAGGCTTGTGGTGGGAACATTATAGGCTGATCATGTAATCAAAATAGGTACTTATCTAAGACTGATCCTTGATGTAAGAGAAAAATCACAAAATAAATGTATAGTTTGTCACCTGTCTGATAAAGGATAGCAACTGCAAGATGTTCATCAATCTTACTGGGTTTAGTCACCTTCCTTAACTAAACAGAATTTATGCATTTTAATTGAAAATTACACATCAACCTAAAATGTTACAACCTTTGATTCACCTTTTTATTGATACCTAACTCAGTAAATTGGCTAACAGGTTGACAGCTCACTTGATTTATAGGTGATGACCCGCTTGCCGGGCCAGAGACAAAAGTGAAAATCTCAACATTTTTTTTTAAGTACACTTTTGTCCTTCAAACTGGAACAAGTTAATGCTGGTTAGAGGCAGAAGAAACCATAGAGTAGAGCTAGATACTGATCCTGAATGAGCTCTGTCACTATAATCGCTAAAACCCATTGTATGTATGTATATCCAGGCCGCCCATTGTATATTTGTAGTGTTCGATAATATAATTTTTGTGTGGTGTACAGGCGCCAGCACATCAAGCTACTACAATCTGTCAAATTTCTTTAATAGATTTTCAACTTTATTGCTAAAGCATAAGGTTCAAAGTTGATTGGGAAAATTTGACAATTTCGGGTATCTTGATGTACAATAACGTATACAGGGTCAAATTAAATTAGCTAGCAAAACTCTGCAGACGCGATGGGTATCGATATTTAGACACGATTAAATATAAACATAACACGTTTGATGTATTTTTTGGGGGTCAACGACCGCTGGAAGTGTTGTTGCTTGAAGTATGAGTTGAGAAAATCTGTTTTCTTTTGTTTTATCGTGTTTAGATATCGATACTTATGTGAAGAATACACAAAATAAAACAGATTTTTAACCTGATGTTTCAAGTGACAACACTAAATGCGATCGGTGATCCCACAAAAATGTCTTTTTTTTTTGTTTTTTTTTTTGTTAGCGTTTATACCGTTCAGCATTTCATACAAACTTTCAAGCCCTTATTTTGCGAAATGAATGAACCAATTTTAATGAAACTTCATACGTATAAGCAGGATACAAAGGTCTTAAAAGTAAGCAGAGAACATTTTCGAAATGTCTTATTTAAAAAAAGATAACTGTCTCTATGGAAAATTTAAAATCGGTCTAATTTGACTGTAACAACACTATTATTCGAAAATGTTCTCTACTAACTTTTTAGACCTTTGTATCCTGCTTATGCGTATGAAGTTACATTAAAATCGGTTCATTCATTTCGAAAAAAAAGGGGTTGAAAGTTTTTTATGAAATGCCGTACGGCGTAAACGCTCTTAAATATCGATACTTATCTTGAATGCAAAGTTTCGCTAGCTATTTTAATTTGACCCTATTTAAGTAAATAAATAAACCAATCTACCCAGTTCGCCCAGTTATCTGTAACAACTTTGTATAGCATGACACCGTCAACTCCGACCGATCGCGGACAAATGTTACAGGTGTAAGTGAATAATAATGACGCGGTGAGGACCTGACGCCAATATTTTGGTCACGTCGAGCGCCGTATTAATGGTGACTCATTTATATCAGTCGAGTTGGAATCAGCTGGTGTCTAGTTGATTGTGACGTCATGATTCAAGTATTTGATGTGACAATGAAATGGTGTTTTAATTAAATTGTGTTTTTGTTTTATTTTTTAGCTGTTTCATTTGAAAGATTGGATTGAAAATCAGAGTTTTTAGTGGTGTGTAACCATACTTCCTCCTCCTTTCTTTTCTTCCTTGCGTTTTCTTTTTTCTTCTTTTGTGTTTCTTTGTTTTTTCTTCTTACTATTCTTTTTTTTTCTTCTTGTTTTCTTTCTTGTTCTTTTCTTGTGTTCCTCTACTTCTTGAGCTTCTAACCACATACAGCTGTTCTAGAAGACACATTTTAGCCAGGTTTTAAAGCTGCTGGGAGTGATTGTGTTGTGGAATATTATGTCTAACGGATTTTTTTGTTAGATAAGATACCTTTTCTGACGATCGATATTGCAATAAGAAAATCGGAAGGTGTAAAGCGGCCTTTAAATTATCAAATATTTCCGAACAAGAGCTAAAAATATCTCAAAAGTGTGTAAACCTCGTTACAATTTCAAAGTACTATAATATAAATAATGTTACCGAAACATCTTGTGTCATGAGTCATGAAAGTCGCGCGGGAAAACGCGGCGTTTCGTACGTAACACTCGTGCAAAACGCTATAAAACTGAAATATATCTATACTGTGTGTTTATGTCTGTTTGTGAATCGTAAATTTGTCTGCTGGTGTGTATTAACTCGAGAGCTATTAGGTTAGTTTTATCGCTTTTTTTATATTCACGCTTTTTATACTTTGTAGGGTTAGTGAAACTGAAGACGCTTCCACCTGTTTGTGAAATCTTCAGATTTATTTAATTTAGATGTAAAACAGTGTACGTAATTTGTAAGTAATGTTAGCCTACTTACTTGACCTACTCATGATAATTAAATAATGTCAACCGCAAAGAAAAAAATATGAACTGTCATATAGCGACTAAAACTTCAAACGACTTTGACAAAGTTGATTTTCTGATTTAATTTGTAAATATTTTTACATTTTCCTTATTCAGATTTCAAACAAATCGCATGATATCCATTGGTATATTTTGTTACCTATACATAATAAATGAAAAATAATCATCAATAAACAGCCAAACAATCAACTCGTAATCGAAGACAAAACAGACCATTCTAAACAGTAACACTACGCGATAAAACGCCAACAGCTTACCGCGAAACGCCGTAAACCTGTCGCAAGGATGACGAATCATTAACGCGTTGCGACTTTAACAATACGAAATTTGGTGAAGCAGACATAGCAGAAGGCTTGTTCCTAATAAATATTTATTAGAACACAAGAAATGGCGCTGCAGCTGCATGTCATATTATGATACAACTATACTTCATAATTATGATAAAATATATTGGCACTTGGTTTGCTTTTGGAACTGATGTCACCTTTCTAAACTCTATTGCAGAATGGCAGTAGGTTAGTCATATGGCCATGGTTACTGAATGACTGTTAATATCGGATAAGGAGACCTGTCATTGAGTGCAGATTACGAAAGTAGAAAAGAAAACGAAGAAGACCTACATTTATTGCGGACACTAACACTTTTGCTACTGATTGTACCTTTTCTCATTTTGATAGTAACGTGAGACGACTTGCAGAATGGAAATATAATTTGATCGATGCGTGAATATTGTGTAAATCCCTTACGTATTGTCGAATTTGGAACTTCTGACCTCTGTGTTGTAGCATGTCACAGTCATTTTTATAGCGTTCCGTACATTTGATGTTTTCTTTTTCAGAATGTATCGCGTACTATTGTGTTGACTAGACTTTTTTAATAATGTTTGTGCCAAGAATGTGATTATTAAAAATATAATGAGATTGGAGATGAGATCCTTTGTCATAGTAGTGAACACTGGTAATGTGATGAAAGAAATATGAAGAGAATTTATAAGTGTCAATAGAAGAGTATAATAGTACTGTGATATAAATCATGTTTGTTGTTCGGACTGTCCGGAAGATAAAAAAAGTAGGGTTTCTATTTCTCCATTAGTTGTCGTGAAAGACGTAAGAAAAGAAGTTTTACATCACATTCCAGTGTCTGAGGGAGTCGGTACCTAAAAGGTTATGGTCCATGCAGGTAAAGATAAGGATAACTGCAAACTTGACACCTACTGAAAGTAATATTCTATCCTATCTTAAGAACACGATAAATAAGTACCTAAGTAAAAAAGTATACGCGTTTGTATAGGTAATAATATAAGTACCTAGCTGAGGTATAAGTAGGTATGCAAAATATTCAAAACTTGCTAATAAGCAACCTTAAACCTTCAATATTTAAGGTATGTTAAACTATTGAAGAAGTCCTAGCGATTCTCAATCTAAACTTTCTTTTTAAGAACAGATACAGTAAAGGGCTATGTTTGGAAAAATAGCAAGTTATAAACAAGCTGAAAGTAGTGGAATACATTATTTTCAATATACTGAAATTATTTTGTACCTTATGGTGATGGGCTTGCCTCATCATCAGATATAATTTTGGTTAACATTATATGATTTGGAGTCACCTTTTAAGCAAGGGAACGCTTGTGTTAGGAGACTCCGCTCTTCCAATTATCATTTACCAAAAATTTATTTGTAATTGATTAACATGTATTAAAATAAAATGAATACAACCGGGTCATACCCAGACAACATTTTAATGTCATGCAGTTTTCCGAAAACCGCAACTCTATACCAAACAATGATTCCACAATCAAGTCACCTTCCAAATCTTATAACTTTACAAATGCCAATCATGACACAATTGTGAACATAAATAACCGATGTAAACTCTTAATAACCACTAAATTAATGTCACCTTCTCCACCATTTGTTGTCGCCCACTGTTCCATCCAACGAAGCATTATTTTTCTTGTTTTATGACAGCCAACCATTTGATTTTATGATCGTAAATAACTATTATGATGGCATTTTTGAGACTATACGCCCACTGGTATCGGTCGCGGTTTCTTGTAATGATAAAACATGTGTGTGCTCGTTAGTGGTTTTTGATGATTGATGCCTTTGTTAAGCATTGATGTCTGATGACCCGAATACCGGTAGGTGAATAACGAATTTCGTGGTGGCTGAGTGTGTTTTGTTTAGGTAATACTGTTCCACCGAACCGCACTTATGAACACTTTGTTTCAGTGCGGTTAGTGGAACAGTTTAGGCGTCGTTCGGTGTCAAGTGTCGTTGAAATCAGTGCTCTGAGTGGAATACCTCGATGGTCACCTGGTGTTGTGTAGAAGGTGCTATCTTTTGTCAAAACACAGAATTGCTACTTGGACCCAGTATTTATGTGGTGGTACTCCTCGATTTCTAGATACTCGTACCTAAGTGTGACTTCTTTACTTCGTGTAAACGAAGCCTAAAGCTACGATTAAGAAACAAAATCAAAAAGAAAAATAAAGCAATGGATCGTGTTGCCCTTAGGAAAACTTGCACTTGCTCGAAATGCAGCAGATTCAATGTCAATTAACAAACAGCAAAAATGAGCATTCAGAAATGAATTGATTTGAATTGAAAATAACAACAACAGGTCATCTTGCGGAAAAGGTATAAGTACTTTATTGATGCTGTCAAATAGCGGTCACGTCTAGATAATGATCTCCCTTGAATAATAAGAGATCAGAATAAGATATTCAATCACAACATCATTATTTTGATGATTTAATACTTGGAATTCACCCTGATAAATTGACCATTACTATATCCGAGATCTGCGACATTTTAAAAATTGGACAGTTTTATAATAAACTATTAATTAATATTATTTTCCACCAATTTATTAGGTTATAGAAACTGGCTGTCATAATTCAAATAAATAATTATCACAAAAAGTAATAAAATGTCACCGCTGAGAATTATCTGCACGTCAATATACCTAATATTATATTACATTGTCTTTTTTGGGTCTTCTTCTATTACTAAACTTGTTTTGTCATATGACTTTACTCGTTTTTTTTTCGTTTGTTTATTTACATATTTTCCCACTGCTGAGTAAAAGCCTCTTCCATTTTGTACGATGTTTCCCTGTGCGCGTCTCTACCAGCGGGGTAATTTCGTAACCCAATACCAGTAGGAATGGCTTTCATTTTGACAGTTCAACAACATACATTGCGTGATTTACGTTACTGAGCAGACAAATTTTCCGAACATATGAAGCAATGGATAAGCGATATCCTTCAAAATGAATCATATTGTGATTGATAGTGTGTTACGCAGTTAGGGTGCTGGTCTTACCATTTCTTTCATAAATAATGAATAGGTTACCTATCTTATATAGCAAAAGTTTATGAATATAGAGGTGACAAAAAATCAAGATGCACTATTCCACGCACTATTCTTGACTCAAAATTTCTAGATTATTCGTATAAGAAAGCTTTATTTCAGTAGTGGACATTAACGAGCTTCCAGCAATTTAATGCTAATGGAAATCTTAAAACACAAAGTTATAAAACTGAAAATTTATTTCGAGATGAAATACTGTGTGACAAATTACGAAATATTCACGCACATCTTTATAAAAAGATATTAATAAACAAGTAGGTACAACCCTATGTTGATTGTTCAACCGTATTACGTTCACTTGAAAAAAAACACCGTGGTCGCTCACAATGGAAGGACCATTGTGAGCGACCACGGTATAAGAAGTATAAGAAGGCTAAAAGTCACCCAAAGGGCAATGGAGAGGGCTATGCTTGGAGTTTCCCTGCGTAATCGAATCAGGAATGAGGAGATCCGCAGGAGAACCGACATAGCCCGAAGAATTGCCAAAATGAAGTGGCAGTGGGCAGGGCACATTGCTCGCAGAACAGATGGCCGATGGGGCCGAAAGGTTCTGGAGTGGCGACCGCGTACCGGAAGGCGTAGCGTTGGAAGGTCTCCCACAAGGTGGACCGACGACCTTGTGAAGGCCGCAGGAACCCGTTGGATGCAAGAAGCACAGAACCGGTCGAAATGGAGGTGCTTGGGGGAGGCCTATGTCCAATAGTGGACGTCTTTCGGCTGAAATGATGATGATGAAAAAAACACCATTACATAATATCACGCATGTATTCCGCGAAGGATAAGGCAAAGGACGCAGACGTGAGAGGTGTCCCTATTATAACATTTCGCCAATTGTGAAAATCAAAAGTCATTTAATCAAACTAAGCTGAGAATGAGCACTTTTCGAACGTCAAAATTACAAAAGACAGTCCCCCGGCACACCCGCCCTTCACCACTTCCTAGTGCTTTCGCAATGCTTAAGTCCCATCTCCCATGTAATAGGGGACGAGCCTATTTCCATGAACTGGGCACAAATCCAGACTCCGGGCTGCTAATGAGAAATTCCAGATGGAAAATTCAATACCTAACACTTTACCCGATCCGGAAACCGAACCCAGGATCATATATGCTCAGCAGTAGCGGTTCGCACCCATGTAATAGGGGATGAGCCTATTGCTAACCGGGCTCAAATCCAATCCCAAAAAACCAATAAACTTACAGACAACCTAACAATTCGCATTAGGTACATAAGTCGTAGTATATCAACATAATTTATGTCCACAACATTAACATTCAAATTATTAAGAAAATCAAATAATACATAAAACGTTTTTATGTGTGTTGATAGACATTTTCGAGGCTATTTGTGTTATATAACAGAGAGCAGTAACCCATTTAGATGTGAACTTTATGTTGTGGCATATGAACCTGATTGATGGCGTGTTTTGTCTATAATACCAATCCGGAATCGGAGTTACCAACAATCCGACATAGTTTGCAGAGTAAGAAAGCTGAAGTGGCAGTGGTCTGGCCATTGCTGGAGGAGCAGACGTTTAAATTAAGTTGATATTTGTTTAACTTGAAATAATATCAATTTGAGACATAAATTTGAATATACTTTAGGTATACATTGCAATATGCCTATGTCCAGCAGTGGACGTCTTTCGGCTGAAATGATGATACATTGCAATATGTGCAGTGTTTTAGTAGAAGAAAAGTATGTTCTGGATAGCAAATATTACCAAATCGTCATCTTCTCTAGCCCCTATCTCAATTTATTTGGCAACTTCTTCAAGTAAGTATGGTCTACCTTATATCATTTGTAAAAGTAGATACAAGTAGATACAAAATTAAAAAGTAGATACAAAAATATATCATTCGTAAAAGTAGGTCAAGAAGATGGGCAGTAGATCCTTCTGTTTGCTGTCAGCAAACTGCAACCACCAATGCGTTTGCCGAAGGTAATGATTATGGTAGTGAATTGTCCTTTAATCATTTTTGTAGAGGTCATTGAGAAGCCTTTGTTGCAGACCAAAACAACCTTTCTGATAATCACGTCACACTAATGTTATATACTTATGAGGGAAAAAACTGTCAGTATCAAATGAGTTAGCCCAATATTTACTCGGACCATTATTTACCAAGACAAGACATTTGGCACAAATCGTATTGGAAATGACCAAAACGTTCAAAATACTCTTTCAAAGAACCATTAACAACAGCATAATTGATACCAAAAACCCATCACCACGACCCATCAATTACACGATAAATTAAAATCAAAACATGACGCTAATTTATTGGGCCCACTCGGTTTAACACAACACTTTGCGTGCCAACGTTATCGCCGTGCCGCGATTGACGCGAGCGTTGCGATCACTCATCGAGTGCAGCTTGCAGTGTGTCTCAGGGATGCAGGGAGGTAACAGAATGGTGAAAAGGGTGAACGAATTTGTGTTGAAATGGATACAAGGCTAAAGATAAAGAATTGTGAAGACGCTGCTTTTTTCTTTATGTAAAGTAAAAAGTGGTGAACATAAGTTGCGAATGCAAATAAGAACCTCAAAATTATTGACCCAAGAATTCTACTTATCAATTTACAAAGTCGAATGACTGAAGAAACCAGGGATGAACATACTTAAGATGCGCAAAACAATGCCTGAGGTTATCGAAATAGATGACGCACAACAGCTTATTAATTTACATTACTCGTCAATCATGTTTGAAGACATAGATGACCAGCAATGGCACGAATGACTAGTCAAGGTGACCTATGCGTCAATTGATGACGAAAATGTCAGTCAAGAGGACTAATTTTTAATAAACCGAGCTGATAAGCAACAAATCAATAGTATCACTCATAATAACGCAGTCATATTTCTCGGACTTCTTTCTGTCTAGCCGGCAGATGAGTCAAAAATGTAAATGGAGAATGTCCCAGATAATTTTGGTAAATGTCTCGTTGATATATAGGCGGTATTGTTTGAAGATAGTTTAAATGGTAATATTGCTTTGTCTACTCTATTAGATTTGCATACAACGAACATTATTTCAAATTTAAATGTTAATCAAATTACTGGCATTTAGTGTTTAATGTTCAGTAAAATATTATATAATTTATATTCATATCAACATTCAGAATAAAGAAGGGTTTATTTTACTGTTTTATGATATTGTATTAATAATATTATCACCAGATGTTACCATTTTAACTATGCTTAGCTTATTTTCCCATTTCAACAGGTTCTTTACAAAGCCGCAACGGACCATGTTTGAACTCAGATAAGTTTACAATAATTGACTATCATCACGAAAAGTGATTGCAGTCTAACGTTGCCGCGTTGGTCATACTAAATGATTTGAAAACTCTTTTTGACAAGACAACAAAGTCACAATAAGGCACCCTTTCCCCCCGTGGTAATGCAGAAAGCAAGAGCATTTCTCCACGATAAAAAAAGGCACCTTCCAAATCCGGCTCTGCGCACAACGTGAATGAAACTAAACAGGTGCACTGAATTATGCGTTCGCTGATGTATGCACCCGATGCACCGCATGCACCCCAGGTGAAAATGTGCAGTGTTGCTAACGTAAATACGCGAAATGGCCGGTCAATCAGCGGACCGATGCTAAAGCTGTAAATATCTGGTAAGTGTATGGAAGCATTGTTTTGGATAACGACGGAAAGAATAATAATCTTTCGAGATTTAGTGGTGGAAGGGCAGTGAACTTGGCGCTTAAAGTAGGGATATGGTTGATGGTTTGAGTCACTGATAAGTGTAGGAGCAAATTCTTGGTTCAAACCGGATGTTTTATATAAACAATAGTATCCTTACTAGCAATGAAGTATATCGCAGGGGATTTACAAAATCAATCAACTGCAGAAATAACTATAAACCATAATCAGCTGTTAATGTTCCCGATGAATGAACACAGGCCTCCTCACTTTAGGAGGGGTGTAATCTACCCCGCGGGCCGAGTGTGGGTTGGTAGATGTCACAAAGTCTTCGAATTTTTGGTTCTAGAGCATGCCAGATTCGTCACGGTGTTTTTGTCCCGTGAACAATTTGGTGGTCAATAGTAGGTACGGAAATAATGGTATGTTACGAAGCCACTGATTTCCTCCTTATTAAGAATGCCCTACCTGCCTACCTGTACCTGGTAGAACTACCTTGAAGTCAATTATTTTGCATAACAAGAGAGATAGTTCAAGTCGCTGTACCAATGTCAAATTTATTTAATAGATTTTCAACTTTATTGCTAAAGCATAAGGTTCAAAGTTGATTGGGAAAATTTGACAGTAGTTTCGGGTAGCTTGATGAGCAGCTGGGGTCTGTACCTACACTGTACATATATCTATGCTTCCTTCCATTCCATTCAGTGATACCCCTAATATCTTGAAGCTGCTGGCTCGGAGCCAATCACCTCTGGCATAACGTAGCTGATCACCTACTGACGGATGTAAGTGCCTGCTGTCTCCGACATATGGAGGAGGTATTTGATTGATATCTCTCGGAGAAACAAAAGAACCTAGATTGTTCTTTTTATAGTGACGTGCTGAAAACTATCCTAATTCAAATTCTGGCTACGACGCTACCCTGAGCCCTTTTTATAGGCGTGTGTCGCCTGAAAATAAATGTTTTTTTTTTGCGGAATGGGCCTTTAGACCACGATCTCGCCTGAGAGAAGCGGAAAGCGATAGATGAGGTTTACGATGAAACTAGCATGCCCAGAAGATGCCTGTTCACTCTTGCTTTGATGGCAGATAGATTATATATGAAAGGGAAATACAGACGCTGGCAGACAATTCCACGAGTATTATTATTCTTAAAGCTCTGATTCTTTTTTCTTCAAGGTGTACAAAATATTGGGTTTCAGTTGAACCTCTTTACGAAAGCAATACGAAACCATGAACCAACCATCACGAGACCTTCGAGAGATTCTGCTTAAATCGTAGCGTAAAACCTTCTTATGTGAAACTTCATGTTGTATAGGTAAACCAGAATCGAATCTTCAATTTTTCCTTGTACTCTATACCATCCTGTCACTCCTAGCTTGTTCATATCGATTTGCTTCCAAGTGTCTGTCGAACAAAACGTGCACTGTTCATGTTCAGCGTCCTACAATCGCTTTGAAATTTTACTATCTTGCAGGCAAGTCGACAGATCAAAAGTTGTTAACGTTCTGTATGTGATGAGATGATCGTTCGAATAGCTGTGAAATATATTTCGTGGCAGGTCAGTGTTAGTTTTTTGAAGTGTTTAGTTTAGCTGTCAATTTATCTATTTGATGAGCTGTAACATCTGTAAGACTAGGTCATATTGCAAGAGCAATGATTGAAAATAGCAGTACCTTATAAGTACCTACATTTCCTTTGCTATGATATGAAAACAGTGGCACATAAGATCCTTGCAAAAATAGTACGATACGATTTAACACTATATATGAGGAATTGGTCCATATTGGCTCAGGATCGAGTTGAGTGGAAAAGGAAAAAAGGGAGGCATTTGCCCTGCAGTGGCAATAATATAATAGAATAACATTCAGCCTGTTTTGAGGCTGAATATTATTCTATTATATTATTTAACACTGCACTTCACTGCAGCCTTATGTGCCTCAAGAAGAGATGCTTATTTTAAAAAACATTTCTCCATAGCATTTTCCTTCAGTTCCGCTATACTATTTTCAGCCCAACTAATCCTATTACTTGACGGTGCTGGCAAGCAGCAAGTCATATTTCCATTCCCAAATTAAAAAAAAACCATCAAACACATTAGTTCGCCACCACCTTCAGCTGCCAAAAACTTTAAACTCTAATCCTTCTCTGCCTATTTCTTCAAAACTAAATACTCACTCATCAGTCTCATTCAAACGAATGATGAAATCAAAACTACACGACCAACGACACAGCCATTTATCAAATCAAATTAATATATAAAACCGGCCTAAAGCGTGTCGGACCACGCACAGTGAAGGGTTCCGTAGTCGGGATGAATGTTTACACATGCACGGTATTGATTTTACTGGTTCATAGTATTTTTCGAAAAAACTATGAACAACAAAGTTATTTCTGCGGGAGCGACAGAAAATATCACATATCTCAAAAACTATTGACGTAAATAGCAAAGTCGCTTAGAAACATCATTATCTTTTTAATCAGATAGAAATCTGCCTCTTTGCTCTGCAAAGTGCGGGAGAGCTCCAACTCCAACCATCCAAGCATCAAGCATCCAACCATAGCGGGAGGTGCGGGTCTCCGTTATTAGGTGATGTTGTTCGAGGATGTATTCCGAACAACAACCTTGTTCCCAAATAGATAATATTACTAACTAGATAAAATTACTAACATAGGTATAAGTTATATTTTTGTTTACTAACCAATATGGATGCTGCTTATCCGAAATGAAGATTATGTTACTTTAGTTTTATTTATTTAATTACGGGATCCAATAATACCCCCACACGCTTACGTATATTCAATTGTTTTTATCCATCGGTTACATTTATGGGGAGTACCACCCCTAATATTTTTTATCGTTATTACATACACTACACCGTTGTTTAGCGGTGCACAGGGTTTTTGCCATTTGGCTACTGAACCCTAAAAAACCGCTGCGCAAGAGTTTAGCCCGCCCGTTGGGATTTGGGGCACTTAAACATCTATTTTTGGTGACAGACGGACAGACACATTCAGGGATAGCTATCGGGTTTCAAATTCCTGTATTAAAAGGATGGAAGGACTGTAAGTGGTCTTTGTAATTAAATGGATTTGTGAGTATGGGACTTAGTTTCCTTTTCCTGTATTTTACATTTAGGGAGTGATTCTGAAACTTTCTTTATGTTATTATTGTTTACTTTTTTGACAAGACCTGAGAGTGTACTGAAATCGCTTTTTATTTTTTGAGCATAAAACAGTAGAATGAAATTCGAAGACGTGAAGCAGGATTTTTCATCTGAAGAAAAATCTCGGAGTAGCAGTCATGTTTAAGAGAATGAATGACTGACTAAACTCTACCTTTTTACCCGACTGCGCGACGCAAAGGAGGGTACCTGATGAGTTTTCTTCATTATATCTATAATAAACCCCAACCTTATTTTCAAATTATGAAATAGGGTTTGTTTGTACAGACGCCAGCACATCAAGCTACCCGAAACTGTCATATTTTCCCAATCAACTTTGAACCTTATGCTATAGCGATAAAGTTGAAAATATTTAAAAAAAAATTGACAGATTGTATAGTAGCTTGATGAACTGGCGTCTGTACTTTCAATGTCCTGATTCTCGTATCAATCACAACTTAAGTAATGACTTCCCCTATTCGTCATTTTATCCCGAACACTCAGCAGAACCAAATTAAACCATAAAAGGCTAGAATATAATTCAAGAAACAAGCTACTGCGAACACACAGGTAGCTTTCATTAAAATTCGTATTGACTACATGAAAAGTCAATTAGTACGTGCCGTGAGGCGGCGGCCATCTTGTAATTGCGGGAGACAGCTGCGCCCGCGCACCTCGTGGGTGTTCGGCGCAACAAAGGGTTGATTTAATTAGGATTTGATTGGGTGGGAGGGAGAAGGAAGACGGTTAGTGTTTGGTTGGTGACAGATTAGGATTTATGAGTATTTCTAAATGTGTCTGATTGGATTAGTGGTTGTTGGTGTTGGTGGGGAAGATAAGGTCTTCGGGATAGGAGTATTCTATTAATATTGTTATTTTGCTAGATATCTCATTGAATCGCTATTTCACAGGACTAACCCTAAAAGATGAAAGTGTTTTCATCTTGCTCAGATCAAATAAAAACCTTGGTCTGAGTCATCTTGTAGCTTTTGTCAGAATTTTATGATTCTGCCAAAAAAATCTGTTTGGTAGGAGAGTTTACTTATGTATAATCGGAATTCGTATCCAGCTACCAAAAAGCCGTTTAACTGCGCTTTCTGCATAGCAACAGTTATCACTACCATATAATTAAATGGTAGTGGAGCAGTGGTGGCCAAGTGGTAACGGCCGCGACTTACGAGTTGTAGGTCGTAGGTTCGAACACAGACAGGCGCTTTACTTTGTGTAAATTATTTCATCGCCACTGCTCTCAAAACGGTGAAGGAAAACATCGTGAGGGAACCGGCATGTCCTAGAACCAAAAATTCGAAGACATGGGACATCTGCCAATCCGCACTGGGCCCGCGTGGTGGATAACGGCCCACCCCCTCTCACCGAGAGGAGGCTTGTGTCCCAGCAGTGGGAACATTATACGCTGATTATGGTATTATGGTAGGGTATGGTCCAACTCCAAGCCAATACTCTTATCATCCTCTGCCATTTTCGATGTACATACCTATAAGCTATATTTTGAGGTATAATAACAACCTGCCATTACTAAACATGTTCCGAGTGAAAAACAATAAATAATTAAAACAATAGAATTAATTTCAGAGAACATCTGTAAGTACATGTCATCAGTCTGTCTTGTCAAACACATTAACGTGTCGAATATTTACTCATTAATGTAAAACATATGTATTTACGTACATAATTGTAGGCTTGTGTGACCTTATGTGACACAAGTATGAGTAATATTAAGTTATTGACGACTTAGCAGAAAACCTTTATTTAACTTATAATAGAAAACCTGATTAATTTTCCCATTCTAACCTCTCAACTTGCGTGCTAAATGGAATGCCTTTGGGATTTAATAGCCAAAGTGCCACAACCAATCGTTAAAATACTTGGAAATAGATTAAATTGCATAAGCATCTAGAAAGCAAAGGGGCTTTGTGACTAAGCAATAACAGCCGCACCGATCCATCGATCAGGTTAAGCGACGCTTGCCGCGGTTGGTCCATGGATGGGTGACCATCTTCACATACCAAGACCCCTCCAGTCTCTCTATGTCCGTCCACGAAGTTACGGGCCCGTCCGTAAGTAGTAGATACCGTCAAAACAAGTTTCAAATAATAAAAATCGAACGGGCCAATACTTACATACCTATCGGGAGTGAGGACAACTGTCAAATCGTGTTGTCATTAATTCTTAGTGCGGACCCCGAACTAATCATAATGTCTATAACTGATACGGAGTAGGAAACACCTCTAGTTTCGACCGGAACTACGGATTTCATGCTTAGAGAGTAGACTCCCAGATTTCTCAGAACTGCTGCGATCATCAATTCATTTGAAAATTTCGTTGATCAAGGCAATCGTTATTGTAGCGATTCTAAAATTGAGGTGTTTATGATAGCCACAAGAACGAGGTCCATTTTTTTACCGAACCAACATGAAAACAATATCAGGAAAAAAAGAACTCCGTGTAAAAAGCCAAAGCACCTGTTTCAACCACCTATTAAGACATCATAATCATCTCAATATTATTTCAGACCAAAGTCACCTTCACTATCAATACAGCACACATTACAAATGCAACTTTTTTCAACATTAGGATGCGCACGCGTTCCGAACAATCCGAGACTGTCCCGAATGCCCCAACCCCTCTCTGCCAAGGGGGACAAGGGGGACTAAAGAAGACGTATCTCACCACCACGATCCATTGTCCATTGTTTTTGCCTGCTGTTATTTATGACGGACGACGTTGTGTCTATCCTTTTCTAACGTAGCCAGAACAATATCGCCGTCTCGCTTCCTCAAGGCTTCCGTCCCGTAATGCCGTAGCTAATAAATTACGATTCAAAAGATTATTTATTAGATTATTCATGGTGGAGAGGCCCAGTACCGTATTGGTCTTCGGGACATAACACTGCAATCGTTTTCGTCTTTTTTCGTGTGATTGATTTGTGTCCTATCGTGTGGTGTGTCGTGTCGTCAAACAATGGGGTTTGGACGTGGATTGGCTGGTTTATGGATTTTATTGGATTCACAGACGTTGGGTTTTGCATGTTCGATGTCTGATAAGCGTTGGTGTGTGTGTGGTGACATAAGGAAGGTTTTTGTGATGGTTCAGGATTACATAAATTTGAATTTGAGGAAAGAAGTTCTTGGAGCAAAGATTGTTTCATGATACAGCTAATAGGTAGAAGAAGTTTTTCTTAAAATAATATCAGAGGAGTTTCTTAAAAAAATATAGGTATTTATAAGCTCAAGATCGTGTGAAGCACAAAAAAAAATTTATACAGCTCAACCACCTGTTAAAGCAACATTAGATACGTATCAACTTTGATATTCTAATTTGATTTATCTAACAGCTTATTAACAAGATAAATTCAAGTTCAGACCACCTATGACGACAATGATATTATCAAGACCACTATAACACTGACTCTTTTAATCATAACCAAGAATCTACTCAAATATATTTTGTATTTTTCAATTAAAATGTAACAGTCCGATAATTAATCGCAATTAATGAACGGAACTAACTACACTGAACAATTTATTTATAAAATATGACAGAGTAATTTAAGAGCAATAAAATATATTGAACGCTCTCAATTAAAACAGATACAACAAAAAATGTCGCCCCACCGGAAGCTTGGCCGATAATCGTTTAAAAAGAGACGTGCATTATTATTCACGACCATTAATTAACCGACACTAAAGTTTTAATTAAAAAACAAGCAAAGAACTTTCCATAAGAATGGTACGTCACAAACGCCGACGAATTCAAAACGCCAGCGTCTCGACCGTCATAAATAATTGGGACAAAACCTTCGCCCCCCGCGACCCGCCCCCATCCCCCGGATAAGTGTCTAAAATTTTCACAATCCGGCAATAAAAAGATAATTTATTAGTATAGCTCTTATTGTTTTCGTTATTTATGTGTATGGAGTAATGTAATCTAGCTGGTGGGCCCTAAATAAATAATTTTCACTTTAATGTCCCTTCTTGCCTAATCTCCCGAGCGGTCGGCTCTCAGTCCACGGTTGGTACGATGTAATGGGCACCCGAGGTATTTTTAGGTCTAAATAAACATGATTTGTTGTACCGTCTCTGACAGAATTTAATTTCGTTACGGCAACGATGTGGCTCCCTCTGTCGCGAATATCTTGAATTATTTTTAATGACTCCTAGTCATTTGCATTATCGTCGATTTTAGTAGCTTCTTAGGATTATTTATTATTTGAAATTATTGCTTCCTTTATTGAGATTTTTATTTTATTACTCTCTTATTAATAAAATTGACCTGTTCTATATTGGCAAAAAGTCCACTTGATAAAAACTTGAAATATTTCAACAGTTTAGTCTGTTATTTATTGCCTCTGTAAAACTAGATAACAATAGAATGATTAAAAGCATTTTGTTCATCGATAAAGTACTACTTCCGACATTTTTAACCAAAAAATATATGCTAAAAGGTTTTAGAGTAAGTAAATATTTTTTAAATAAATTTTATTTCAAACGATGATCTTTTCCAATACCCAAAAAATACGACAACATTCAAGATAACAACAAAAACAAAAAAATAACACAAGACCCACGTATATCACATGCAGATTTCAAAAGCGTCTGAACTTCAGTGGCCATTTCTGAAAATTAGTGGACGTGAGGCAGTGGGGGGGAGGGCGGTGGGGGGCAGAATGCCGTGGTGGATGATTTACACCACTCCGGTATTATGTTTTGACTTTAATAAACAGAACGTTTGTCATGGCAGACTATACGTCGCCAGTCTTGGGCAAGTTTTGTGCTAGTGTTGGGCTAAGAGTTCTAATGTTATATGCAAGTGGTGTTAGGTTTACGTTTGGGAGTTGAAGAGACTGTTTGTGAAGTTGCTTGATGGATAATCTATGTAGTGTAAACAGTTTTGCCGTTGTCAATTTTGGATAGACTTGCTGAGTCTGAGTCGATTTCAGCTGTCGATAATTGATTTCAATGCAAGTTTCGGGTTTTTAACGCCACTATTGACTTTGACACAAGATAAAGAAGAGCTATTTTTAATTGCATTAGCATGAAAGTATCAAGATCTATGCCAAGATTCAAAAACAACTCTACATTGAAACGATGATATCCTTTAAAACATCCTCCCAAAATTGCGTCCAAATAATATTCATACAGACTACCAAATCCATTTCCATTGTGCTTGGAACGTGTCCTAGGTTGACCTTAGTCCGTCTAGTTTTAATTACAGCCGACAGACGGACGGAAGGACATCCGAGCTTCGCCGTTTTGAAGACTCGACGTGACATTCAGTTTGTGCGAGACTAATACTGACGTCACAGTTTGAGTTCATAAGATAATTTGTAATGGGAAAAGGATAAATTGTGTTTTATCTGATAGCGAAAAACTTTTTTGGGGAATAATTAGAACAAATGAGCGAACAAATGGATGTTGTAAATAAATAATACAGAGATTTTCGGTTGTTTTCATTCTCATTCTTAAATAAAAGACATATGAAGACAAAATGTTAAGTCAATTTAGTTTCTGACTGCATCTTCATTTTGTTCGTATTGAAGCACTGAAGTTAGTAGCTAGACCGCAGTAATTGCTTCCAAAACAACACATCGCTTACCACAAAAAACCCTATATCATTTTAACCGGATATCTATGATTTAAACAGTCCAAAATATCAACATGCTAAAGTCACGACCACCCCTCAATTCCAACAAATTGTCTGAACAAAGTCTCATATCAAATACATCACTAGCCATAAAGACAAAGCACGAAGACGCCATCAACATGACATCCACCCATAAAACTCACCCATACCTGGCCATCATTGTCGTAGACCACAGCAAACGGCCCATAGTTCCCCCCTATAGTTTCACCCCTCGTTTCCAGCTTTTAATTATAATACTTTATAGCCCTATAAATCACGGCGTGCGTCCCGGGCGGCAACCACCCCCCACCCCCCTTTGAAGGATACCAGTTCAATTCTCGTTGGGTGTAATAATTTATAAAGAAATTATTCCCTTTTTCTGCTGGGGGTTAAAGATGGTCGTGACGTGATCTGTGAATTGTGATCGTCTGGCGGTGACAATCATTTTGGTTTTGATGTGGTTTTGATGTGGTTTTGTGGAGTTGTGTCGGTTTTGAATTTTGGGTGTATTTTGGGAGTTGTTAGATCATTGGGGTTATTGTAGTGGCTTGCATTTTGACACTTCAACATCGTTCATTGTGTTATTTACGTTGTTGAGCAGATAGATTTTTCGAACATAAATATGAAGCAATGGATTGGCAAATATCCTTCAAAATCATTCTAATTGCGATTGATCGTGTGTTACGCAATTAGGGTTCAGGATTAAGTTGAACTTAATTCGAATTCTTCATAAGTACTCTCCATAATTATAAAAGATGAAAAAGAGACAGTTATCATGTAGAGTTGGAAAATTTGTTGACAGTGTGATTTTAGGCGCCATCTTTGTAAACGTGTCGCTCGAAAGTTTTAGTTCAACCTTAATCAAAAGCTCTGACTTTTCTTTATTTATTACGCTTAATTAACTGTGAGACCAAACTGGAATTATGGTTTTGTTCTAATAAAAAAAAAAACAAATCGTAAAGAATCAAGAGCGATGAATTGAATGAGAAGTAGAAACGATCCAAGTGCAGCAAAAAATAGTCACACGTCAAAATATCTGTCGTCATCGATGAAATGAAGAATGTATGTCTATTGAAGAACCGCTATTGATTGTTCTTGCAAACAGTAGACTTCTCAAGTTCTCAATACGACATGTGTCGATGCTACTTTAAGACACGCATGGTAACAAAGTATTGAAGTTTAGTGATTTGTACGTCACTGATGTTACTTTGTATGGAGATTTTCATCAATTACTGTAAGTCGAAAATTATTTGTGATAATAGGTCAACATTTTCGCCAATGTTGGACATAATTCAACGTCCAACAGTCTTTCTGATATCGGAAAACCTCTAATAGAATGCCAAGTATATGAAAAATACTCTAATCATATAGTTGCTATGATCACCATAACTTAATAACTTACTAGTCTTTGTATGATGTTCAGTGGTAAATAACAAACGAGAGTTTCATAATAAAACTTCGACTCCTTACACACGCATTAAGTTCTTTTCAGCGATAATCAGTCACATATCAACAGAAGTTTAGTTAAGTTGAACCGATAAGTCAGTGTTAAGTAAAACTACTGTAACTTAAAGCTACAAGACGTCTAACTTATGGCGTGCCTTCGCCGCGCCATAGAGTACAAATTAGCGGAGGGTGCAAAGCTTTAAAGAAAATGTACCTTCTGGACTTTATCCTCTCTGCGTAAACATTTAAAAATTAAAACTATGATTGTATATTTTAAAGCTATTCGATTAACAATAATTGACCTTACCTTTTATGGGAGAATGGCATGAGCTACATTTAACGGAATTTAGTTGATGAAGCTATCTGTGATTAACTAATAATCTGACCACAATAAAACCGACCACGAGTGCTCATCAACCTGGGGACCAGCCGCTGAATGTGCGGCCCGAAGTCCCAACGGCTGTCGAGGACAAGTCCTAGGTACTTCATTGTCAACTCGACACCGATGCGGACGCCTCCTACCACTATATGTGAATCCTGAGGTCGCTTGTTCCGAAGTCCATGGAAACAGAGAGCCTCACTTGTGAAAAACCACCTCGAGACCCAAACTCCGGATACTGGGTTCGAACCTACGACCTACAACTCATAAGTCGCGGCAGTTACCAATGGGCCACCACACTGCTCTCATAATGAAGGTATACTAAAAAGTAGGTATGTATATATGTAATTGGTAAATTTGACGTTTGCTCTCGTTTCGAGATTCCGTATAAAATTATTGGAGTTAAACTTTGCACCGACATCAGTGAACCTTGTTGACGTGACCTCGTATCGAAAGAACAAAGATCACAACTAGTACTATCAAAATCTTACCAACTTCAGTCGTTTGCGTTCCGCTTGTTTGTACTACCCCGACTTACCTGAAAAATAAAATAAATAGCGTTAAATTCTTGCGTTTCTTACGTGACTGTCGATGTAAAAATATTTCAGTAAGAAATTGTGTAGATGAAAATTACTTTTTCCGACATAATTATATGGATAGACTTATAATAAGCTCTATTTATTCTCTATATACCTAATTTCTTGGAAAAATTTATCTTGAGGGGAACGTATCTAGTCGCAATTATTTTTTTAACCTTGGTTTATATGTATTAAATTTGTTCAAAAATATACAACAATTTAATAGTATGGTTGACATTTGGCAATGTTGTTAAAGTCTGTAGAAGTACGATATTGTTTTGACATACATAAACTTACATACATAGATACGTAAATAAACGATTTTTTGCCCATTAAGCAATGCAGGAACTACAGAATGCCACCTGCTACGATCCTGACTGATGATAACATAACATATCGCCTGTTTTCCCAAAAGGGGTAAGCAAAGGTGTACCTGTAGGTGTACACCAACATTTCGCCTGCAATTATGTTAAGTGTTGAATTGACAATAATTATAACATAATCCAGGGTGTCAGCTACCTCCAAGCAGAATTTTATCAAAATTGGTCCAGCCGTTTCAGCGTGAAGAAGTAACAAACATATAAACACTCACAAACTTTCGCTTTTATAATATTAGCATGATTTATGTAATAATTATAATATATAATTAATTAATTACATTATATTTGTATTTAGTAATTTATGTTATCAGAATCTGTGATGTAATATGCAAATGTCGTGCATGTCTGATGTTGACGCCATGACGTAGACATTAGTCCTAGTCCAGTGTGCTACACAGCCTTGTTTATGTTTATGGTCTTGACGTGTCATATAATAAATAAATAAAAATGTTATGCACTTCAGCGTATAAGACAAACGAGACGCTTCTTAGTTATTACTGCTATTTTCCTTCACTTTGTAAAGTAAGTAGAGATTTTACATAAGATGCCACGTAGCCTGTTACTCCCTGGTACCTATGACGTTTCCACTGCTGGGACACAGGCCTTAGTGAGGGAGTGTGCCAAAATCTTTTATTTTACTTCTATTCCGATTATAATTAAATATTTAGCTCAATTAATTCAATTAAAAAAAATTAAAGTGGACGACCTTGTGGAGGCCGCAGGAACCCGCTGGATGCGAGAAGCACAGAACCGGTCCAAGTGGAGGTGCTTGGGGGAGGCCTATGTTCAGAGGTGGATGTCTTTCGGCTGAAATGATGATGATGATGAAAGTCAAACTCAACCTCAAACTCAAACTCAAAGCATTTATTTCAATTAGATCATTTACAGGCACTTTTGAATTGTCAAGAAGTCGGTCAGTCAGAAAATATGAAGCTAGTTGCCCATTCCAAAGAGTAGGTACCAATGGAGAAGAACGGGCAAGAAACTCCATGGACACTCTTTTAAATTATATTTTCACAAAAATATTAGATACATCAATCGATTTTTCTCGCTGAATGTTCTGCATACATTTTGCAAGGTATGTTTAATTCACAAGACTTGGACTTCAAGAACTGAAATCGCCAATACACAATTCAGAATGTGCAACAATATTTTCTGTGTCATTGAAGTAGTGGTTTTTGACAGCTTGTTGTATGACAGAACGTTTTTTTTTTAACAACATGCCTTCTGAGCTGCCCTACATGAGGCCACATTTACATCCTCCCTTGCGTAAGTGTTTAAGCACAGTGTGCAAGCCAGCAGCTGTGTCATCGAAATGTTTCAGTCCTAGATCTAAATAAGCACTAACAGCCTAAGACCTAAGTATAAAAGCACTATTACTTTTGTTTATCTCTGGATTATCTTCTCCCAATTCTTCACCAGAGCATGTACGGCTGCCATTAGGCCCCATCAAGTCATTTACCGCGAGCTTAAAACTTGGCACGCGTTGCCGAAGGGGTGGGTGCGTGCAAATATGACAAATTTATGTAAAACGGGCTCTCTCTTTGTACGGCAAGCAGCCGTCGAGAAATTAGTGCTCATTTTGTCTCATGTTTACGAGTGGGAGCACTGTGCGCCTCAAAAATATGGTAATGGCTGCACAGTGGTCGGGTTTCGTCTAGTGTATCGATTTTGAGATTCGTTCGAGTTGCAGAGGTTGTGTGATGGTGGTAGGGGTTACTTCTGTATGTGAGTTAAAGGGAAGGTTTAGTGCCGCATCGCTGAATACAGGTTAACTCTTTCGTAGCTATTGTTAAGTAAAGATTATCTCGCCAAGAGTAGCTTTTTGACAAATCTAGATTGATAAAGTAGTCTTTAGGTTGATTTACTTAAAACGCTTTTTGTTTAATAAATGAGTAGAAGATTAGACTTATGCCGTCAGTCAAGATTCCGGGTGATATAATTATTTTATTTTAAGTAACTTCTTCAAATTATACTAGCTAAAAGTGTCCGTATAAATAATGAAATAGCTACGCCAACGTAACGCGTCCAAAATGCCCTGTTTACCCCATAAATAGTGAAGCGTGAAGAAATGTCGCCGAGCTGTAAGAATCTATTTCGAGTGCGTCTAAGAGTGTGATCCGGAGGAATTGTCGCGATCCATCGGCCGTTAATCGTGACACATCGCTGTATTTTCATCTAAACTCGTTACGTTTTATGCGAAAGAGGAGCGAGCGGTAGACGTGCGACTTTTATGTCGCAGTTATGTCGATAAGGATTTTTTTTTTCAGAAGATCTTTTAAATAACATGGAAGTACCAAATGTTATCATAATTATTGCTAGGTTTAGTCATTCCATTCAATAAAAATATTTCAATTGGAGCTTTCTAATTCAAACAGTATTTTTTCTTTTTTAGTTAGTGCATCATACCTACATCATATAGGTTGCAATCAATTATTTCTTATTACAGACTTTCAATACGAAACAATGTCTAAAACCCTAATCAACATTTTCACTTTACCGTTTTCCATAACCCTTAATGTTTGAAAAAACTACCAAAAAAATGTACCTACTGGGTACATGCCACAAAACAGTCGACAAATATTTCGGTCGCAAGTCGCAGGTGTGCGGCGCTCAGCTGACAGATACAACTCAGATTTATGTGTTTACTGTATAAATCACGAGACGTCACCGTTGCCTCTCATTTCTTTTTTCGTTTCGCGCTATACATCATAGTTTTGTCTTCCGTGGTCAAATTTTTTATTCCAGTCTAGAATGCGAGAGTGCGCGCTTCGAGTTATTTTTGGGGTTGTGTGTTTGCTTATGGTTTTTCATGTTGGGGACATGCTGTGGTGTGCCTGGTCAGTTCTAGGGAACTTCCTAATATGGATTCAACATGGGAACTATTTTGTATTACGCGCTGTTGTAGGTACAGTCAACAGCAAAAGTAGATGATCAAAATCAGAAATTCAATACTAATGAACGGAGTTCGCGTCAGAACTGTGTGGCGTCGAAGTACCACTACTTAGAATACTTACTACGTAGAATACTTTTGAATCACTTCGACGCCACACAGTTCTGACGCGAACTCCGTTCATTAGTATTGAATTTCTGACTTTGATCATCTACTTTTGCTGTTGACTGTACCTACTTACAGTAAGGGAATTTTCCCATCGCCAGATAACTTTTATTCGAGGAATAAAATTGACGTTTGACAGTTTTTGTATGAAATAACTGTCAAAATTTCTAAATTATTCCTCGAATAAAGTTATTCAGATGATTGAAAAATCAGCCCATAAACAAATAAGATGCTTATCTCACCCACCTAGGTGAATTACTTTATTAAGAAGAATTTCGTTGGCTCTGAACATCGTAGAAAAATCAGTAAAACCTCTGGTTTTAAACAGTCATTGTTGCTAACCAGTTTGCTGACAGTTCTGAGAAAACCTATTGAAAAATAACAGATCATAAAGATCCACTTGGAGACATCATCTCGCAACGTCCAAGAAAAACACGAAAAATCCAACAATAAAATCAATTTTAGATGCGATAAATCCCCTAATCCAGTACGAGATATAATTCTCGCGCGACATGTCGCTACTTCCAGATCAATCATCGTCTCCTTAACGATTGCTACAGCTGCTGTGTGCGCGATTGATGGAGCTATAAACTATATTTATAGCTTGAATAGCTCGAGAATAGTTCTGATGTGTGTCGCTCAAGAAACTGGATTATCTAGGATGGATAGCGAGGTGGATGCGGCAGTTACAATTAATTATTGTCAAACGAAAATTCTTAGAACAAATAAAAATATATACAATTGGTGGAGGCGTTGAGTGATGAGTTAGACTCGTGTTTAAAGTGTGTCGAAAATTTTGAAGATAAATTGTATTAGCAACATGTGTAGAAAGCGGAATATAAAAGTCGACGGAATAATAAAAATGTTGGTTTATCAGCGACTGTCAGTATAGATTCCAGAAACCATTTAAAAATCAATTGCTGAAATAGATCTTGATCCAATAACAAAAGTCGCGGAAAATAAATAGATGCATCATGCAACATTATACAGAATCATCTTTCTGAAACATCATGAGAAAATTACGTACAGTCATAGCCGTCGAGAATGTGTTCCTGACACTAGACATTGCGTCAATTATATTAGCTAATAAAGATCAAATTCGCATAACATGTATTCGTTTGTTTGAAACTGACATGTATCAAGAACGGCCGCACTGTAGCAGTCAAAAGCGATACAATTTACATCATGTCTTACTTACCCTGATAGTTATTGACGATAATGCTTTCCTAGTAAGTATCGCTAAGTTCTGTGATTGACTCAATACAATTTAGATACGTAGGGCTGATTTACCAAAGTCAGATATGAGCTCAACTGTCAATAATGAGACAAAATTACTTTGTCTATTGTTACCGATCTTTAGGAGACTTAGCGACATCGGAGCGGATATCTTTTTATCCGTGGATTAAAATTGACATCTGACAGTTCTAGTATGGAAAAACAGTCAAAAATTCTAGGTATAAAAGTTTGGTGAAATTTGGCTTTAGTCAACCACAGTAAGATTTAAAAGTGTGACTAATGTATCTCATCCAGTATTTTCCTAGTTCTCCAGTACTATGACGAGTGATAATGTCGTAAACAGAAGTCGTCCCACGACAGCGGCGCGGCGCGACGCGGCTGCAATAAAACACGCGTTATTGTCATCAACCACATTATTCACTCCTCTGACAATACTAGTTTTTATTCCGTTTTTATTCACTTCTATAATCCTTGCTTTTTTAGTCTCTTCAAGTCAGATCTGCGTAAAATTTAAAACTATGTTCAGGGCACGGTTTCATTTGAATGTGTGGTGGCAACACTCACCTTATTCGCAGACTTCTTGCTCCGCAAAAGCAGTCTTTGTTTCTGTGTTTTTGTTCTAAAAAATTCATTGATATCAAAATATTTTGTTAAGGTCTCTCGAATACTGTTAACAAGTTTCAAAAACCGGACATTTCTCGTCAAAACGGATTTTTGTTCATCAAAAACATCTGGAATCTGCAGAAGCTGTTAATGCATTTTCCCCTGAAAATTCCAGCGCACATACACTAATTCCCGCTTCCCCCCTACATCTCTAAACTCGTGCTTATACCTGAATTCCCGGAGTACAGTTTAAAAACTTCTTCGCGTATCCCGTTGCCCGGTGCACTCCTTGACAATCGATTGACGGGTGTCCCCCTAGCCCCCGCCACCCCCCATCTTGCACCCCCACCCCCTGGCGCATTCGCCTGACCCACATAGACGCCATATTTATAATAATTGTACCCCGATTCGAGAGAGTAAATCAGATAGTTTTGGTATGCTAATAGTTTGGGTTTAAAGTGGGCAGTTTTTTTTAAGAGTTTTCTTTTAAGTTTATTGTTTAGGGCTATTGTGTGGGTAGTGGATGCGCTTGTGTGAGGTGAAAATGTTTTAAATTAACTTTTTAAATACTATGTCAAAGTAAATTGGGAAAGTTAAAGTTTGACCGCAAAGCATACTCAATAAGTAAGTTATATTACGATGAGCCTGACCGTTTGCAAAAAAATCTGAACAAATTCAACATTCGCGCTAACAACTCTACATTCCCGCAGGGTAAGCAGATCACCAAATTCCATTTTCCAGACGTCTCCAACTCAATCAAGCCGAACTATTGATTAGAGCCACCTCCCTAACCCCACATGGGCCATCAGAACAAAACAATACGTACATATGCGTCGCGAAAGTAAATAGTACCCCTCCCCCCGTCACCCCCTCGTTATCACGCCCCGGACATAATTTAAGACGAGTCCGACCGTCCGTAGTGTCCGGACACTCGGATATATCCGTCAATTCTGTTTGTTGGATTGATTTTTCGAACCAAGCGGACGTTTGAAGGGTTTCGTTTCGGTTAAACTTTTGCTGAAAGATAGAAAACATTGATACTATGATCTATATTGTCTTTGGCTTTTGTTTACAAAACACACGTCAACACGGTATTGTTGATGTCAAAGCAACTCAAACCTATCAGAAAAACATATGCGTTGCAAAAGCTACCCCCGTGTCACCCCGGTCGGCACTGTGAACCCCCTCGTTATCACGTCTCGGACATAATTTAAGACGAGTCGGATCCGGTCCGGTCCGGTCCGCTCACGGATATATGCGTCAATACAGTCGGATTGATTTTTCGAAGTAAGCAGACGTTTGACAAACAAAGAGAAGTAGGGACGGGCAAGACTGGAACCAACTTTCTAGAATACTATTCTCCTTATGGGCTGTTCATTTATTACGTAAGACGATTTTAGGGGGGAGGGGGTCCAAACAAAGTCTTATTTTCTCTTACGTGGATGGGTCTAAACTGTTCCTAAGTAAGATCACAAAAGTAAGCAAAAATTATTGGTTTTTAATTTTTTGCTACTTTTTCTTTGCAATCTTGGTAGATAGGTAGGTACTGATCTTACGTAAGATTAAAAAGTGGGGAGGGGGTTCATCCAATTCTTATCTTTTCTTACGTAGGGGAGGGGGGTCAAGAGTGGTCAAAATTGTCTTACGTAATAAATGAACAGCTCCTTAGGGCTAATTTTACCAAAGTCAGATTTATTTCATCCTTGGAATAAAATAGACTTTTGACAGTTCTAGTGGTTCTAGTATGGAAAAACTGTCAAAAATCAAAGTTTATTCTCAGTACCTATAAGACTTATTCTATGTATAAAAGTTTGGTGGATTTCGCCCTTAAAGATTTACCAAAGTTAGAGTAGTTGTGGGATTTGGTATTTTAAAGTACTCGTAGATATCACGTCTGTATTCCAAGAAGGGTTAGCCAAAGGTATACCTATTAATAGTAGACCCACATTTCGCCAGTTATGTTTAAGTCCCATGTAATAGGGGGTGGCTATTGCACAAATCCAAAATAACTTATAAAACTTTGGTAATGTCATGGGGTGATATAAACAATCGTAAGTTACTAATGTCGCTTACTCTGCCGTCGGTGCTAAAAGTTTTGAACGAAAATTTGAAAATATCTAGACGTGGTCAACGTGCTCGATTTCTTCAAAAATGTTAGCAAATATGAGTTTATGGAATAATAAATTTAATTCCTACACAATAAAGTGCAGTTTACGCTACAACTTCAAACATTTTTTTTATAATTTTTTTCAATAGAGCTAGTCACTCTGAAATCAACATAATTACCATTAAAATAAAGTTGATATTTGTTTAACTTGCAATAATAACAATTCGAAACATAAATTTGAATAGACAGTAGGTACATGAGTTTTGTTAGAAAGAGAAGAATATAAATTGCTTCGTCTGTCGCCCAGGAGAACTGCAAGAACCTTTGACTTTTAGAACTTTCTAGAGTTCAGAGGCAACTGAGTCAATGTTCATTTTCTTATTTATTCTCAAACAAAAGAACATGCTATTAACTTTGTCGATCATTTTTCCTTTACAATTACAGAAAGTTACCTAAAAAAACGTAAATTAAAAATTTCGCTTTTAATACTCCATCATGTCAGTTCAATCTCAAAAGAGAACTAAATAAATATAAATTCATTTTTTTTTAAACAAAGCTTAACGCAAAACGTTTCCGTTTCCCGAGTCGGGACAAGATGTCAAGTGACGTCACCGAGATAGCGTCCAAAGGGTTGAGTTCCGTCGCTTAAAAAAGTATGAAAAAAATAAATTTCTTATCTGTGGCCCGAACGACCGATTGTCCCTGTCCATATTGTGTGCAAGAAATGTAGGTAAATGAATCAAGGTATCTTATTTTATCTGTGGCTAGTTAAAAAATGGAGGGATGTTAAGAAATTGTCGTTTTATCTGAATGTACCCGTTTCTGTATCTTGCAGCTGCATGATAACCAATTGATGTGTCTGTTTTGTAAATGCTGCATATTTAATAAATAGATAAGTTATTTAACGCTGCAAAATTAGTATCGACCGCTTGATCTAAGTATTGACTTTCTTTGAATAAAAAATGCACTATGTAGTGACAGGACATCTGCTTACAACGGCATATTTTTCACACAAAGCCATAAAATTCCTTCAAAAAGAAGTTATGACTTTATGACGCAGTCTAGAACGTTAGCAAAGAAATAGACAGCACATGTTTCTCTGTACCGTATACCGACTAGCACAGCAAGGACTCAAAAAAACTGGCCAATTGCGAGTCGGACTCGCACATGAAGGGTTCCGTACCACAAGGCAAAAACGCCGAAAAAAACACGTTTGTTGTGTGGCAGCCCCCCATAAATATTTATTTTATTCTGTTTTTAGTATTTGTTGGTATAGCGGCAACAGAAATACATCATTTGTGAAAATTTCAACTGTCTAGCTATCATGGTTCATGAGATATAGCCTGGTGACAGACAGACAGACTGACAGTGGAGTCTTGGTAATAGGGTCCCGTTTTTACCCTTTGGGTACGGAACCCTAAAAATCATGTAGGAGTTTTTTTCTAAGCAGCGAATAGCTAAGGTTAGGCTGTTTCCATAGTATAGACCACAACTTCTAAATGTTAATCCTTCATAAGGTATTTAGGTAGGTTCCTACGTATTTTCACCTATTGTACCTATTTTTTTTCCTAGGCAGCATTACCTTACCTCATATTCACCAAACAGTCGACAATCAAAACTTATTCCATACAATCCGCCACTGGGGAATAAACATGGGACATTTAAAACAAAACGCTAAAAGTTAACATTTACCAAAACTACTTAGCGCTTGTAAGATGTCCCAAAACTTGTGAAGTAGTTTAATCCTTTCTATTTATTCGTCGCAGTGGGAAATCATGGTCTGTCAGATCTGTTGCGAGTTAAAAGCGAAACAATTTGCCTTTGACATTGAAGGTTTAAGTATCGTTTTAGTTTTAAATGTCTGGAGACTATTTTTAGGATAATCTCACTAAAGATTTCCAAGGGTTAAAATTCTGTCAAACATTTTGTGGACAACGTGAAATCTCATATAACCTTAAGGGTCAAAATACATTGTAATAATTGACAAGTGTTAGTGGCCTGTCAATCTAGACCATAGATTTATCAACAACAAAGAAATGTGAACAGCGTTCAATGTAACAGCATTAATTAAAACTGATCTGCTTAAAAAACGGTCAGAGAAATCAAAGAAAACTCACGGCTAACAATTGTCACCGAAGCTTCGAAGACTATTCATCTCCCGACAAACACACACAAACAACCCTTAACATATTCAATAACTCAAACGACAATTACAAGCATCATGTAAGAAACTCAAAAAGAAACAAAACAAAAGGTCCGCGCACACTGGCGCATACGTCCCGTTCGGAACATGTTCCGTCTCAAGCGATGCCGTCTCGTGTCCCTCCCGTCTCGCGATTAAAAGTGCAGGTGGGGACTGTCCAGCATTGATCTGGCGGTGACGCCGGACGATGGAGACGTCACCCACCATCACCCACCTCGGGGGTGGGAGGGGGACACCTCCTCGTAAGTAGACGTGTGGACATGCTTAGCGATGTGCTGATAACGTCGCAGTTTTCTTATTTATTTTGTTTTGTTGGCGTTTCTGGATTAATACATTTGAGTGGCACGTAGCAGTGAAATGAGGGATCTAGGATTAGAATTTTCTGTTTGGCTGGTGGATTAATTGGTGTTCGATTTTGTATGATTAAAAGATTGTCAATATGTGATGCCGATGTTTTCGATAAAGAGAAGAACGTGGTTGAATAATGTTCAACGAAATAATCTTAAAATTAATACTTTTTTTGTCAATTCTTTAGTCTGCGTTTCACACTGATTATTATACATAAATTGTGTATTGTAAAGAAACAATTTGCAGACATAGGTACTTAACGACACCTATTCAAACCATACCAATCTTAAAACTACAAAAATCTCTAATTAAACATAGGTACAATTACAGAACTCATTAAGAAACGTCCGTAGTAGACAATGGGCAGTAACGAGTGTCAGAAAACGACTATCAACTCGGCGAATCGGTCGAGCGAGAGAACTATTCACAAATTAGTCGGGACAGAACTCTCCACACTCAACGTCGCCACATCCGTGTAGGGTCGCCAGCTTGCAGGATGGACATGTTATGTAGACTGTGTGAAGTTTATAAGCTTTAAAATTATGAAGTTTCTCTTAACTGGTACCGTGTCTAGCTTTAATTTTAGTTTAGTCACAGAAAAAAGATACACCTAGATAACGCAAGAGCAACTACTTCGCGTGCCAAAAATCGCACCAACTTACGTACAAAAATCATAAGCCGCTACTTTCGCGCTCAGTCCTGTGTACTGCTGGCTGGGTGAGCGTGAGCATTGGCGCTAGGACCCGGGGGTGGGGCGAGACAAGTGCCGCACGCGGCGGTGTCTCTGAATCGATTTGATTTTCCCATCACTAAATAATGCTTGTGACGTCATAGTAGGTAGTCAAAAAATGGCAAGCTTGTGCATTGTGCGTCAATGTGCCTGCCAATCACCCTTTATACAATATGGTGGTGAAAATTCCTAGTGCTTGCTTTTTTCGAATGATACGAAATTACCAATCGACCACTAATCGATTTAAAGTATCTATTAATTTTTAAATAATATTCATTACAACTCATATCCTAGATCACAAACATCCACATCTTATTCCACATCAAATTATAGCAAAGCGCATACTTCAAAACAAACCTCCTCGTTCTAAAACTCGGACGTGGTAACCCTACGGTCGACGGTCGCCGGACCTCGCCCGTCTTGCAACGTTTGACTGAGCGAAATCACTCAAAAGTTTTAATGTCGCTTCCGTGGGGACGCGGCCGTTCCGGTCCGGCGGGCGGTGGCGGTGTGCGCGCGACTTTATGTCTGCGTTGTTATTTAGATTATACGCTTTTGTGTCCTAGGGTTAAGAGTTTAGGTTTAAGAGGAATGTTGGCTGTTCTAGGGGGGTTGTTGTTAGTGCTGCCTAGGACTTTTTGAAAGTAAGTAAACGAATTTGATTGTTAAGGGAGTATGGTACGGAAAATACATCAGTTTCCAAGATATCATTCAACGTTTGGGGAAACAAGCCTTTCGTGTCATCGTGTTTTATCAATAAATCTAGAGAATATCAAATTATCAAAATTCACCTGAAAAACAATCCCCAATAATTCGTCAAAATATTCCAAAAAACCAGCCAATTTAACGTATCAAAAAAACATCACACGACAATCACCCTTTTCAACGTGGAATAAGCACGAAATTCCCTTGCATATCATAATGACAGACAGTTTAATTATCCTCGCGGCCGATATTGCAACAAGCGGGATTAAAAGGAAAAATTAATTGAATCCATTCAATTTTCTAACCGCGAGTGGTGCCGGGTGACGGATACTGTCTGTTAATACCCAATTATCGGCACCCCCTTCCCCTACCATCGTAACGACTATAATATCGAGTGGGTGAAAAATTTTCGAATAATGATTTCGGTAAGTGTGTGATGTGGAATGAGGAATGAAGGAGTGTGCTTGTACGAGTAGAGTTAAACTGTGTTCAGAAATTACTTACAGTATTTTGAATAAGACTTGTGATTGATTTTAATAAGAGGGATATTCATCTTAAGGGAACCCAAACGCAAAAAACTTTTATAATGCCTAAAAGTATATGATCGACTACGGTAAATAAAATCAGAAAAATATATGATATTCTTTAGGATATTATTATGCTAGTTAGATAGTGTTTTGAAAACATCATACAACTAATTTGATACGATAGAAAAAAATCATTCATTTTTTTTACGTCCTTTCAATTTCCAGGTGAGTATTAAGTTGTACGTTGATTAAAATATGATTCGCGACCGTAACAACTATATATTTACAGAATTATAATCATTAAATTCATCAACACAACTCTTTAAGACCAATAAGTAATGCCACTGAATGTCCGGATATCTATGATTTCATGATATCTTGGCATTTTGGGATTATACTAACTTAACAAGTTGTATTACTGATTCTAATGATTATAATTCTGTAAATACATATTTGTTACGATCGCGAATATTGCTAATCCATTGCTTCATTTGTTCGAAAAATTTGTCTGCTCAACAACGTAAATAACGCAATGAATGTTATTGAACCGTCAAGGTGAAGGCCCTAGGAATCTGTTGGATGCGAGAAGCACAGAACCGGTCGAAGTGGCTCTGCTTGGGGGAGGCCTGTGTCCAGCAGTGGACGTCTTTCAGCTGGAATGATGATGACGTATTTTTGAACGAATATTATGTTATGATGACAATGTTTAAGGACCTAGTCTTATTGCACCATATTTTAGATTCCAAACACGGCCGAAGCGTCTTCATTCTCCTGGTTCTGTACTTTCTTCACACACGTTCAGTTCGCGTTAAACCAGAAAGTCACTAATAAATTAATCAACAGATTATGTGGAATATAATCACACTAATATTATAAAGGCGAAAGTTTGTGGGTATGCGTGTGTGTGTTTATATGTTTGTTACTTCTTCACGCTCAAACGGCTGGACCAATTTTGATAAAATTTTGTATGGAGGTAGGTACTTTTTATCCCGATATTCCCTCGGGATCGACATTTACGCGGGTGAAACCGCGGGGCGCAGCTAGTACAACATAATATCACGCCTGTATTCACCGAAAGGTAAGGCACAGGGGTACCTATAGTGCAGCCCCATTTCGCCAGTTATGTTTAAGTCCCATGTAATAGGGGGCGAGCCTGTTGCCATCAACCGGGCACAAATCCGAACTCCGGGCTGCTACTCAGAAATCCCAGATAGAAAAACCCAATAACACTTTTTCCCGACCTGGGACTCGAACCCAGGACCTCATGGTCAGCAGTAACGCTTATGATCGCTAAACCAACGACGCAGTCACATAATGAGGAAAATTAGCGGAAAAACCATTATTTCCTCCTTTTCAAGTCGATCCTTATAATTTTTTACTTTTGGCTTCGCTATTTCCAGCTAAAATGAATAAAATCTTTATTTACATCCCAGAATAACCCTGCATTAATTTACAGCCTTTTATTCCACATAATCCATTCTATCACAACGTATTTATTCCGCCCGCGTTATCACAAGGACTGTCAGTCACGTCTCGTCGACAGAGCGGCGGCGACAGGAGTGACGCGTCACCCTCCCGTCACCCCCCACTCCCGGCCTTCGGTGACGTCACACTAGTTAAGATGCTCAACTTAAATGCAGTTGGGAACTGGCTGAGTTTTGATTTATTTTATTTTGATAAATAGGGAAATGGAAATTGGAAAGTTAGGAGTTTTTCTTTGCTTTGAAGTCTGGATTAAAATAGTACCTACTAAGTCATTTGTATCGCTAAATGTTAATGTTGCCAAGTCAATAAGCAATGTCCTTGATTGAAATAGTGTCATGTTTCGAGCAGTGGTGGCTAACGAGTTGTAAGACATGGGTTCGAACCCAGGAGTGTTTGGTCACAGGCGCTTTACTTTACCATGCCACTAAGAAGTTTCTGATAGAAAAATCAATAACAATTATTTCCACTATTCCTTTATAGTTGTTATTATCTCGTTTGGGATTATGTTTACTTAACGAATGGTGATCAATCATCAGCCATTTTAATTGTGTCACCACAAACAGATCACAGCCTCCATATTAAATTTAAAATGTTTCAATTTCAATAAGTCTAGGGGAATATTCGCGAAATGCACTTATTACTGGGACGAGCCGGGATAACGGTGGGATCCCGGGGTGATTGGCAATCCCGGGCCGCGGGATAATGCGACAATTTTAATGGGATCTTCACTAGTGTAGGTAGGTGTGTTGAGACTGTAAGGCATTCGACGAAATATGTTGCGGTTCTACATTGAAAATATTATTTATTCTCTCTACCTATAGTCATCATCTGCCTAGCCTTTTTCCAACTACGTTGGGGTCGGCTTCCAGTCTAACCAGTATTTTACATGGAGCGTCAGCATATCTATCACAGCACTAGCTACTTATATACCGAGCTCCAAGATTTAGAATATATATTTACTTACATTTAACTACAACAGTATTGTTTGCTCTCACTCTATAGCATTAACTCCTTTGCTTTGAAAGCACTTACCTGCAACAAAAAAAAAAAGTTAGAATTGACACAAAAAATCTTCGACTAGTAACTCTATCATCTAAATCATAGGTTCTCAACCTCCGTGCCTCGGAAAGCACATTAAGTCGTTGGTCCCGGCTGTCATTCGTGGATCTTTGACAGTCGTTACGGGTCGTCAGTAGTCCGAAAGTCTGACAACCAGTCTTACCAAACGCTATCGTATTATCCAGTGACTGGGTTGTGGAGGTCAGAGAGGCAGTCGCTTTATGTAAAATACTGGTAGTCCGCCGCATTCGGTTAGACTGGAAGCCGACCCCAACATAGTTTTTTTTTTTTTATAAACTGCCCTACACTAGGAACTTCTCCTGTATTGTGGGTGCGTTTACAAACATTTAAATTCAAGTACACAAACAGCTAGACCCAGCCAGCCAGCCAGTTGCCAGTTGGCCAGTTGCGAAAAGGCTAGGCAGATGATGATGATGATGAGGTTCTCAACCTTATTTTGCACTTAAATTTTTTTTTTTCTAGAACCCCCCAATTTTTTTTAAAATACTGTCGGTCGTGAATCTGAAACAAATATTGCTTCGATTATATTTAAACGTGTAATATGAAACAGTCGTAAGATAGGATATACACCGTGTTCCGGACGATATACATAAACTTCGACCAGATGTTCAGACCATGGAAATAAGCATTTTTCATTATGGACAAAATAATGAATTCTTTTTTTTTATTTGTTGTTAATTTTCATACAAACTAAATACCTGGACGTAAATCACCCGACATGCATGCCTCTTTAGGGTCAGCGCAGAACGAACTGCAAAATGCTCGCGCATGGTCGACTAAAATGTAGAATGCATACTCGAACACGCAGTCGGCTTGCTCGAGCATGGTCGAGCATCAAATTTGGGTGTATTCAATTTTGCGAAGTAGGATAATAATTATAAGATACTTTTTTCAATAATCTCAGAAAATGCTCTGCTCTGCTCTTGGTGTGCGCTGACCCTTATCCGAATTGGCAACGTCGTATTTTCTTAAGATTTGACGAGCTGAAACTTGTCAAAACTAAGTCAAGACCCTTTCTTACTGCATAGCACAATTAAATTTTATTAAATGAAATTATAAATATCTTTGTAACAAAGCCTTTTTATGTACTCCTTCCTTTGTTAGATTTGATTTGTAAAAGCTATAGAAGCGTTTGCCAAAGTTTATGCATAACGTGAAGAGCACGGAGTATAATCTCTGGGTCTTCTACTTCCTTGAAAGTCTCAAACGCCCACGAGGGGGCGCTATCGCCGACGTTGAGAGCCTATGATCTTCAACACCGGAACATTTTATTAAAAAAAATAAATCAACCGGATACAACATAGATTTCTGTTTACTCCACAATTCGCCAGTCAACCCTCTTGTTTCGATGGAGCGAGCCAGTGGGGACGGAGTCCATTGGAATTCCTTATACAATGAAGTGGATTTAATATCGGGAAGAATGCCGCTCTGAAAGATAGCGGCCTGAGTACACGGCCGATTTGTTTGTATTGCGATTATTTGATTTATTAACTGACATCGGAAAATGTTTGACGTATGTTTTATGATAAACGTTGAGCGGTTCCTGCTTTGGGCGAGCAATTGTTTTTTTTTTTTTTTGTTGGAGTACTTTTTTAATGAGGTTTGCAATAATGTCTTGATAAGTACACAAATAACGAAGGTCAACGTGTCTTGTGTTAAATGCAAGGTAAAAAAAAAAAAAAAAAAAAAAAAAAAGGTATTTTGTTTTCTTTGTGTGCGAACAAAAACAAAACAAATGATTGATTAAATATCAAAATTATTTTAGTATCTTGTAGTAACTAACTAATTAATTGATAACAATAACTAAAACCAATTTGTCGCGAAAAAAAAAAAAAACCAATGTTTTTACACATACATTTTCCGGGAAAATCTACTACAGCAGCACGTCTGCACAGCCCTGTCACCTTAACCCTGCAACGGCGACCTGAAATTTTATAACACGTCCCGTCGCCCCGGACCTCTTCTGATCGAATTTTATTTTACGTACTCACAACTTTTTATTGAGCCCAGTTACTTGCGCGACCATCGTTTTGTATTTATGTATTATTTAACGTCCAATCCTGTGGATTTGCATGTATTTGATACCCTCCGATAGACGACACTGGATTTGGGATAACCCTTTTCGGGGCACGTAATAATACTCAAATATCGTTTAAATTTTTATTACAGGATATAAAAATGATTTCTACGAATTAGGTATGAACAAGGAACTGTTTTTATTAACCTTTTTATTCGTCCATGCGAAAGTGTAGGTCGGTAATAGAAATTATTTATGAGATTACTTGAATTTACGACATTCTTAACTGAAAATACGAACTTACATTAGGTCGGTAAGAAGGTGTACACCTCGTTTGACTGCTATCGTTTTCCATTTATAAAAAAAATCACATCCGTCCATCTATTGAACCACCCTTCTGCACTCACAACGTTTGCTATTACACAATTTTATTCAAAACAGCGCCACAAAATACTATTGAGAAAAAAAACAAATCGGCGCGATCCACATCAGCCGCCTGTACCGAAGTCAAGACAGACGCTGTAAACACGAGCAATATTGTTACCCGGCCGCAATCTCGTATCAACCGACCAAATAGCTTGGATACTTATGTAAATCGGACCACTATCCCGCTTATTGTATATCTAATTTGATTTCTTTTGCAATACAGTGATGGGATTCAACGAATATTGGTCCTACCTGCCCATCTAATATCGTCCCGGGCCCCGGGAATGTGTGCCGTGGCATTTTCGGGGTTAAAAGATCACTGATACGGACACACAGGGTTTGGGGTTTTTTAAAATATTTATGAGGGAGCAGCGGTGAGAGTTCGCGTTTCTGCTGTAATCCAATTTCGGTTTATGTCTTTGGTAACTTACTTATTTTTTGTTGGTTCGTAGAACTTTTGGAAGGGTCAAACTGTGTCTTTATAAGTGTTAATTAAGTGATGTTGTATTCATGGCGGTGGTGAGCGCAGATGTTTTTGTGTTAGTTTGGAGGAATTAGGAGCTTATTAGATGCTGGTTTAATATGAATAAGATTATATTTTTTTGGTTAGTTTAGCGAATGTTATGTCAGTTACGTGTGCACGCACCAGTTGGGCAATGAAATTGGTTTTAGGAAATACAGTAGGTAAACTGACCATGAAGAATTTACTTGACTACTATTTGCTTAATTAGAAAAGATCATAATACTACAAAATAAATACACAGTAAAAAATCAATGATCAAAACTCAAAACCATCTCTAAAACTATAAATACCAAATCTATGCAAAACCTTCCAAATCCCAGACCAAAGACAAAAAAAAAACTTTCCGGACATTCATTTAACGAAACTGCACTAATTCTTGAAATCACGATAAAAGTGTCCCAACCAAATTACCCACCGCACACTATCGAGCGAAAAAAGTGATATTCCTAACTGATTCGCTAAGTAGTTCGCGTCGGATCTGTCACCCGCATCGGAAGGGTTAAAAATGTCGGGTCGTTAGTTCTTGCGACGCAAAAAAAAGTCGTCGGTCTGTCCAAACCGTCGTTTTTAAGTGGCAGGCAAGTCTGTTCGGGCTATTATCTCGACACTGAAACGGTATTGGTGTATCTTTTAATTTTAGGACTGACTTCCATTATGACTTTTGAATGAGCATTTAAAAGTTGGTCTCACACGTTTTTTCTGGTAGAATTAGTGGGGTTGCGTGGAAATTGATACTGTTTGATTGTTTTAATTTGTTTTTTTTTTCAGTAGAGCTTTTCGGTTAATAGTAATGCATCGTTCAGTGATTGGGCTACCATTGGTATTCATAAAAGTAGAACACGGCTTTATGAACTGTATTTGTATGTTAGAAATTATTCAAAATTATGTAAAAAAGTTTGTTATAAGTATGGCCAAGTCACGTTATTTGTGTTCAAAGATTAAAAACAGCAGTAATGTAATTAAAACGACTTGGAATATTATTAATAGTGAAACGGGAAGATCTTGAGCCTGTCTATTAATGACAACATAATAAAAACAGACTCACAAGTCGCCAAGGCATTTGAAAATTTATTTTCAGATATTCCCGTTTCAACTACTAAATCACTAAACTCATCACCTTCTGTTGCTGAGTCTTTGCTTAAGGAAAATGTTAATGGTTGCGATTCGGAATTTCGTTTTGAAATATAATTTCGTAGAGATATAATTAAAACCTTTCACACTTTAAACGTAAAAAAGACTACAGATCTGTGGGGAAGAAATTTTTACAGAGTATGTATTTCTATAGCCGCCACAAATAATAAAAATAAAATAAAATACAAGGATCATGTTTTTTTTAATATGTAGATAGTGTTAAAATATATTATACGGTGGTGCGGAACCCTTCGTGCGTGATTTTTATTACAATTGAAGGTCATTGATTATTGCAGGATATTGCTTGATCTACCAAAGATGATCCAATGAAAATTGTATCATAGCTATAAAAAAAAAAAAACTAAATGTTTATTATTCAATTAAGTTTCATAGATAACTATTTACACTAGATACTAAAATAAATGACTAACTAACTTAATATACAAATAAATACAAAAACAAAGGACACTTAGGCGTCGAAGTACTCGTCCGCATTGCTGTCATCCGGAAATGTGCCCAGAAGACTGGCAGCATTGCCACGTTGAACGGCAATGCTAATTCTTTGGCCAAAGAACGACCCAGCCCTCTGGTCACGTGAAGTGTCGACCAGCCGGCGAGGAATTTCCTTAAAAAGGAGACGCACACTTGGGCCCACGGAATAGATAAATCTATTCCGTGCTTGGGCCCCATGACCCGAGCGTTTAGACCCAGAACATACATACATATATCCCGTCGGTTTTTTATATTCAATTTTGCCAGTTTTGAGCATTGAGTGCAAAAGCGATGAATGGGCATAATACCAATGTTCATACAACTTACTCCTACTTAATCTACTTACACAAAAGTATTACCTAAAATATCATCAAAACTTCCACTACAAACCGTAATCAGAAACCGTCTCGTTCGACACAAATCACTGTAAACATGTTCAAATAGTCGTTTTTTTGTTTTGCAACTTGTTCTAACTCATTCGCTTTTGACTCCCAGCCAATGTTAATTTAGTTCAATGCTAGTAAGCACGCTACAGCACTGACGGCAACTTCGCGAACTTATATTATGCAGTTCAGTGACAATGGTAATTAAGAATTTTTGTTATAAAATGTTATTTATGTTTGTTTTGTTATGTTTTATTAGGTTGCAAGTAGGTTATTCTAAGATGGACTACTGCGTCCTCTTCGTAACATGTTCTGACTAAGATTATTTCTGAATTTTAAAAAGAGACTGTGATTTGAGTTTGTTTCGGCCTTTCTTCTCTTCTCTCAAGTCAGATAGGAAACGCCACCGCCGACCACATCTAGCTTATTTTTTTTTACATAATATGACGTGTAAAAGTTATTCCGATATTCTATTTACAGTATAGAGACATGAGGAACAGGGTGTAAAGTTCACTAATACTATACTATAGAAAAGGGAGGATCCTCCGACCAGACGGGTGTTGTGTCTGACGGGCAACTGCCCGATGATTCATGTCGGGCCGTTGTATCTATGCTAGTTGCGCGGTAAACTCTGCTTGCGAGATGCAGGATTTTGCGTGACGTCAGTATGACGCGTTGTTCGCATGTGGCGTTGTAGATACCGCTACAACAGAGTAAACAATTTCAATGATTTTGTAACTCCACATTTTTGAAAATAGGAGTTCTTGGAGTTGCTGATACAGTTGACCATAGTGAAATACTATAGATGCACTAAGAAGATTTTTAAGCAGTCACTACGGAAAAACACAGCTTCTCACCCCTCTTATAAGTTCCTTTTCATTGCATTTCCCGAGAGGACCCGATGTTTCCCGATCTCTCCCGAGAGATGCCGCCTCAAGCGCATTCGTTCACCAACAAATCAACAGCTTTGTAACTGTGACGTCAAGTTAATTAAAACAGCGAAAAGTTGGCGATTTAAAACGCGGACTTTGACAGGATTCGAGGCATAAGCGGAAGCGATTAATGTAGAGGCAGAAGAAAGACATTATTACACAATATTATTTTAAAATACAGCTCATCATAGAATAAAAAATAACGTCATTCTATTTAGTTTTAGGCCTCAAAACATGTTTTATTATCATTTAAGATTTTTTTTAAAGTAATTTATATCTCACCAGAGTGTGTTCTAAATCAGTCTGAGGCGCCATAATGCCAAACATTAAAACTATTCTTAGATCAGATTAAATATAAACCGGTATTAAAAATGTTATAAATATAATATTTTTAGAATAAAATGAAGTAAATTACTCGAGTTATGATGCTCAATAAATGTGATGGGCCGTTAAACTTTTGCGATGTCTTCCTGGGATATTTTACGATGAAGATATATTTTGTTTTTATTAATTTCACGTGGGAATAAAAATAAAAATTAATATATTGGAATGTCAATAAACACAGTAATTAACACATAATATTAATTGCTAGTCTTAGTGGTCATTTCACTGGTAAAAACAAGCCTAAAAGTTGTGGTACAACCTTCCAGATTTGAATATTAAAAACTCATTGATTAGTAATTTACATAAACTAAAACAAGTAGCAATAACACAGAAAACTAATTAATTATTTGCTTAAAATCTATAAATAATGTCGGTTTTAAATAACGTTGATATGTTTATATTGACATTTTTGATCCAAATCGAGGTTAATGTTGATTTTATGAAAATGAATTGGAGAATCAAATCCATTTGTTATTTACACAGTTAGGAATATTCATAGGCATTTGTCTTTACATATTTCGTGACGTTCTGTTAATTAATTCGTTTTCAATGTTAATCAGGCAATTGGAGAAATTGTTGTTCGGAATCGTGTCATCCTATGCTATGGAGAGTGTAAAATAAATGACGCAATGTATATTTGTGAGCGAGTTTTCCACAATGTTTACATAATAACCGTTTAACATGCTTTGAATGGTTTTGCATTCTAAACCGCGGTTATTTATATTTTGGGCAGCATTAAAAAGTCGAAAATAAAATTGAATCAAAAGAATCAACAGCTTTTCTTTACAGTTCAGAAGGCTAATTCTACTAATTTAAAACGTTCAAAATCTAGTCGCAATCTCATCTCAGCGACAAACAAATATCAAAAACTTGTCAAAATGTAGGGAAATTAAAGGTATTTTTGACCGATTGAGACTGAGATCAGATTGTGAACTTTCTTAAAATTACGAGAATTGCCCCTCAGTTATTGTGATATAAAGTAGCTGATAGTTGTCTTTGAATTAATTCCAGATACTTCATGTAATGAATTCTAAAGCATCTCTCAAAATATCATTAACATTAAAATTAATTATACCAAGATTATGAAGCCTTTAAGAAATACTTAACAATTGTTAAATACAAAAACAATACAACAACACACAACAAACAATACGTATGTTGTTGTGTTTGTTGTTGTTGATTGTTAAATAACAGATTCTATTTTGATTATTTGACTAATTAGACAAATAGAATTTGTTTTTTTTTACTAGATATTAATACTTATAAAGTCGCTAAATCATTTTACTTGTACCACACGCCGCCCTGACTGCGCCGCCCAACTGTCGAACCTAAAGAAACAGTCGCACCGCTAACTAACAGCTTATTAATACTTCATACTCTGTTCATGCACTTTTTAATGGAACTAATCATGTTCCTGAAGCTTGTAATTTCATGTTTGGTACTGAGAGTAAGTTACATCTAAGCTGACTATGTCATACTAAGCCAATGCTTGGAAAATCTAAAGACCTGGGTCGATTTGTTGGTCACCATGTTTTCTTTCACTGTAAGACCACGTAAGTTTAAGTTAAGTAACATGTCCCTGAAATCACGCAACTGATGGGATATGTAATATGAACAAAATATTTTTTACAAGTGTGTCTTTTTTAGGGTTCCGTACCCAAAGGGTAAAAACGGGACCCTATTACTAAGACTTCGCTGTCTGTCCGTCCGTCTGTCTGTCACCAGGCTGTATCTCAAGAACCGCGATAGCTAGACAGTTATAATTTTCACAAATTATGTATTTCTGTTGCCGCTTTAGCAAGAAATACAAAAAAAATATTTAAGGGGGGCTCCCATACAGCAACTGTGTTTTTTTCGGTGTTTTTGCCTTGTGGTACGGAACCCTTTGTGTGCGAGTCCCACTCGCACTTGTTTAATTTTTTTTTTAATTGCGCGTGCAGCACCGTAGGTACATGCGATAGAGAAGTGAATCTTCTTATATAAGAGAGATTTAGTTTGAAAGACAGAGAGGGTTTTATTTACCTTCCCTCTCATGTAACGAAATGTGCCTAAAAGTGACGTGTCCTTGAAATTTCTCTCTCTCGTCCAATTATCGAATCTTCGCCAAAGAAGTTTCACTTCAACAACTAGAAGTGTTTACATGGACGGAGTCACGATCAAAACTAGTACGATATCGACATCAGGTACCCACCCTTCACTACAATACCAGTACAAAAGCAAAGCAGATGACAGATTAATTATAAACCGAAAAACTTTATTTATGCAGCGGAAATCTAAGTTTGGGACGTAAAAACAAGCGATTTAACACGATAGCGAAGAAGCCCCGCCGCTGAACTGTTAGCGGCCAGGCAGAGGGGACCAAAAAGTGATGCACTTTGTTAGGGTATAGTCGAATACAGGGGGGCAGGAACACCCATGGATTAAGTACAGGATTCTGGACCCTACCGGGCTCAAATATTTCGTCGGTCATTATGGGGCTTACAGGACCTAAACGCAAAAAACGCAACTTTTAGAAACAATAAAAGCATATGATCGACTACAGTAAACAAAATCAGTAAAATATATGATATTCTTCAGGGTATTACCTATGCTAGGTAAATAGTGTGTTGAAACTAATTTGATACAATAGAAAAAAATCATGAAGATGCCTCTAAAAACTTTTTTTTTACAATAAAAACCATACTAATATACATACAATAATTCTGATTATTGTCAGATTATTCTACAAGCAACATACTAAAACACTAGTGTTTTATTTTTTTAGTCCAAACAATAGATTTTTTGTAATTAAATAATTGCTTCATATTTTGCTTCTCTTTCTTTTCTATGCAGTCCGAGTGACCGCGCTTTAGGTCATGTTAGCCCCTTAAACAATAAAACAGATATTTCCTACAAAAGTGTAATACCTACACGCTACACGGCACCCTGTTTAACACTGATCATGATGTAATTTAAGAATGATGTTGAAATTTGTGTTCGGCATCCGACATCACCGAATGATTAGTTAATTTTCTCTCGGGATGCCACTAATCCCGAACAAACAATTGAGTGAAACCGTGAATAATTATGCAATTGCTGTGATATCTGGCGTCCGATTCCACCAAGAAAGTCCGTTCTCTTCACCAGAGTCGTAAAAGTACACATAACCAGCCTGTAATGTTCCCACTGCTGGGACACAGGCTTACTCTCTTCCAGACGGAGTGGGCTGTAATCGTCCACAAGGGCCCAGTGGGGGCGTTTGTCACATGTCTTCTAATTTTTGGTTCTAGGACATGCCGGTTTCCTTACGATATTTTCCTTCGCCGTTTTAAGAGCAGTGGTGATCAGTCCATGGACGCCACTCTGTCACATCCTGACTCCACCTGATTTCACTGCTACACATTTATTTTCGTAAACTGCAAGTGCAAGCCCGCCTGTACACCCGACATCGGGTCACAAGTGAACTAATCTTGGCCGTCACACGAAATTAGCGACGCAGTGAACTTTTCGAATTAAACTTAGTTTCATAGAAAGTATGTGTCAAACACCGCAGTCGAAGCCTGTAGGAGTCAAATTAGTTTATATTTTGTTGATAAGTTTGAGTTTTTTGTGGTTAATTATCTCCTCCTGACTCCGTGTTATTAGGGTAGGTATGGTCACAAATATTGAAGAAGGATATTATTGTTCGTGAACGGGCGCTGTCAGTAGGGACTGGTCATCTCTTTGCTGCCATGGCTTATTTTAATTTAATTTAATATTTGAATTGTTTTTTTTTTTCGTCTTTTCATTACGTACGCTTTTAACGTTCTGCATCGTTTTCACATGCATAATTTTTAACTTGAATGATGTAAACGAGACAAGAGTTTCTTGCCCGTTCTTCTCCATAGGTACCTACGCTTTGGAATGGGCAACTAGCTTCATCTTACTGACTGACCGACCCCTTGACAATCAAAAGTGCTTGTAATTGGTTTAATTGAAATAAATGCTTTGAGTTTCAGTTTATTTTGCCAAACGAGGAAGAGCACTCGTACATAGCTTATCGGCCGTTTAGTCTATGGAATCACGTACCCTAGCTCTCATACTGTCATGAGCATTCTTAGAACCAGCTAAGTATCTATTTTGAAGGACACATTCATGTTCTTCTAAAGATCGATATGATGTCGTTGCTCAGATTAGTTGCTACTTGACCAGTCAGAGAAATTACTGGTTTATCGAATTGACATAGGTACTACATCAAAGAAGGATAGTTGTGATTCGAATATACGGACAATTTAAGTCAGTAGCCAATTTGATAAAAAGAAAATTCTTGACTTTACTTGTAAGTAAGTACCTAGTTTTTAACAGCACTTGTAAGCAAAAAGGGTCTTATTAATATATTACACCCTTCAATTACTTCACCGGTCATTCCAAAACATATCTTTAATTTCCAAAATTATCTTTAATTACAGTAACAAAAGGTAGGTATTTGAAAAGCCCAGTCGTACATAAGTTAACACGAAGCACCTGCATGCTACATCGGCGCCAATGAGCACTAATCAATACGGTAGCAGAAGGTGGCGAAAAATAACGAATGTTGTATTACTGACGATCGTGTGTTTCCGTACCCGCCGAGTACTGTTCGCAGAACAAACTAAATATTTTCTGTTTTTTTTTTTTTTTCTTTCAGTAATTGTTGTACGTGGAGTAATTGTTCTATTTCAGGAGGGAGATAATAAAACATTTATATACTTACATAGTTTGATATCCAGAAAATATCCGGTGACATATTTTTTCAGTCGGAACAAAAATAATATTATTATAGCAGTTAGATTAGATGGGCTGATTTTTCAATCGACAGATAATTTTTATTCGTGTCATAAAATTGACATCTGTCAAATTTCGTATGGAAGAACTGTCAAAAATTCAAAATTATTCCTCGGATATAATTATCTGGTGTTGGAAAAATCAGCCCATAGCTTGACAAATGGAAAATCAGAAATAATAATAAAACTCAATGTTGAAAAGATAATCTTGAAAACAAATGAAACACTTTGAAATTCTTATTTCAAAAAGTGCTACATACTTTCATCCATTCAGATTTACGGCTTGTTTTTAGTAAATACATTTTAATTAAAACCCTCATTTATCTTGCCCACTTAAGCATGTTCAAGGAAAACATCATCACACAAACAGACAACCATCAAAAATTCAGCATCAAAAATCTCCATTAGATTTGCTAACCCTCCGGCGGCGTATGCAGCCACGTTCTCGTAATCGACGGCCGGTCGGGGACGTATTGGGCCGTCGCTGAGACGCCGCTGGCTCTCTGTGTTTTTAAAGCTTTCTTCTCCCCCCCTTCCCCCCGCCCCACCACCCACTCCCCTCAACAATCGATGGACGGCGTCACGTTAGTGCAGCGCCCGATCAAGTGCATACGTGAGGACTTTCTTTGATGCGTCTTTGTGCGGACTCGGTAGGATGGGGTTAATTGTTTAGTTCTCTTTCTAATGTTGGCAGTTTTGTATGTGATCGTGGATGTCGCCGTTGGGTTTTTGTGTTATTGTGTAAAAGAGGATAGTGTTCTTTTTAGGAACTATAAGATTTTTGTCTCCGAACGTATGTCATTTGTATTTCTCAACGCCTTCTGATAAAAAATTAATTAATTAATTCACTTAATTTCACGGCTTTTGTAAGTAAGAAGTTATCACAACATTTTTAGTATTTTTTTTATCAAATCAAAAACTAACACACCGAAAACTAATCAAATCCCGAATTAAAAGTGGGGTCGTTTGGACCACCCCGCCGCACAGGGTTTAGGTCTTTGTGAAAATTGTTTACAGTAGCGACTTGAATTTCTTGCGAGTGCCGTCTGCGGCGGTGATGTGACAACTTGTCAGTTACAGACTGCAGTGCCGTCATGTGAAATGCAGCTTATAAATACAATGCGACTGCTAGATACAGTTTTTGTGTTGGTAAATTAACGGGTAGTTATTAATTTGTGGGGGAAATGAGTTTCGGATGTCGTAGGAAAATATTTTTTTAGGGAAATTTCTGTTTGACATTTAAACTCGACTGACGTACCCTGGGCAGTCAGACCAGACATACTACCAAAATATGAATAATCGTGATTTTTACTCCAAAGAAACATTTGAAATAAGTTACGCAGCATGTAAAGGTTGTTAAAACTGAACCGACCGGACTTCCAACGTCAAAGAATATTCAAGTAAGCCTTCCTTATAAAGCTCTACTTAGATTGACATACATCTCACCTATGACTCACCAGCTAAGCCAATATTGCACAACATTGTACAATCGTTTATAAATCGGTCAATAAACAAATCCTTATATATAGATATTTTCAATAAATAATTCATTGCAGAGACAGACGTAATGTCAATAACCTGAATGAATATGGTCCTCATCAAACTGACGGAATTCTCGTAAATATTCAATTTTTCCTGCTCTATAAAGAGCCAGCTTCTGCCTGACGCTCGGGTTTTATCATAATTATAAAAACGAATGATTGTTAAAAACAGCTCACACATTTGATGTGACGTTTTCATAATTAAGTAGCTTTTAGTAGTGCACGGATTACTTTTGTTATTTTATCTTTAGAATGAAAAGAGATACAGGAAGTCGAAATTGGAGAAAGGAGGATAATCAAGACACTGGATTATATCACTTCGGGTACTTTTCCTATTGACAGCGATGCGGACGAATTGTTTGATGCCCTATAATTATTTTCCTCTTTTTTATAAAAAAATGTACATTACATATTATTAATATTATTTTAAATATGTAAGCATATTATGTTAATATTATAATCTTTAATAAAATTACACTACAATTATTAAACTACAAGAAAAAAACTTACAATTTCTGATCGTGACTGCAATTTACAGCTTTCTAAGCCATTCATTACATACTAATTACTACGGCCGTACTCTTCCGTTCCGGCACAATTTCCGTAAGTATTTTTATTAAGAACGAAAAAGACTAGAATACGACGTTTCTAATATCAGTCTCAATCTGTCAAAAATACTCGCATTTTATACAAGTTTTTGACATTGATTGTCGCTGAGATGAGATTGCGACTTAAATTTGAACGTTTTCAAATACGAGAATTTGTCTTCAAAGCTACTTCAGTCTACCTATACAGTCTTTATAAAAACATTACTTATTTAACTTGTTCCCAACAAAGCTCTGACAGTAGCCATCAGCTGCGATCGCATCCAACGATCAATACCAGCACAACAAACTAAGACGGAGCTTGTCAGTAAGACAACGTTGAACAATTCAGTCGCGGCTGTCAGTGAGACAGTGCTGAACACTGATGTGACGGACTGTGTGGAACGAGTAACAAGAGAACAGGCTGATTTTTAATATGTTATATAATAAAACATTTATTGAAAATAATTGTTTTTGGAAAGGATACTCAAGACCCGTTGTCAGTGTACTTACAACAGCAAACACGGATAAGGTAATAAAGAAGACATAACGGCTATTACAGAAGGACTACGGCAATTTAATAAAGATAACTCTGAGAACACATGAGTTGACAACGTGACAATTTTGCAATAACGTGATAACATTCCTCCTGAACATAACTAAAGCCTGCATAATATATATTTGCATAGAATAGGTGACTTGCTATTAACCATTGCTTTGAGTGAAGTTAAAAAATCATTCGAGCTACATGGTTTAAGAAAATTCAAAAGAATAAAAAGACTCGGATTCTCAAAATACTGGACGGGAAACAAATAAACGGTTCTTACAACTATCTAGAAACAGTTTCACAGTCGTCAACAACGTGACAGTGGCACTGACTTGATAACAGAGTCCTTGTGACTTGGCGCAAGAGACGAGATAGTCACAATTAAAGAAGGCTAATATTTCAAACTAAAGGAACAGATACTGCTGTAAGAACTATCTTGAAACAGTCTCAGACCTCACAGACGTGACACTAGCCCTGACGTGATAACCGAGTCCTTATGGCGTGGTGTAAGAGACGAGATAGTCACAACTTGTGAAGGACGAATGCTTGAAACTAAAGGAACACATACTGCTGTAAGAAGTATCTTGGAACAGTTGAGTCAGTGTCCTGTCGGGCGTGACAGTTTTGTTCTGACGTGACACCACTGACTAGATGTCGTGTGGTGCAAGTGGCAAAAAATTCAGAATTTTGTACCAATGCGTAAAGGAGAGGTAACAACATTTAGATAATTTAGTACTAACAGGAAAGGCAGAGAAAGACTTCGTAACTTTAGCTTGGAGACAGTAAAAATTACAGTAGATAAATTACAAATGTTTAAAGAGAAAGGATAGATAGGAAAGAAAGGATACTCTGGGTTTACGAGATAACTCAAGAACCAAGACAATTGGTACAAATTACAGCAGCAATGCAGGAAAACGTTTAGCGATAATTTGGGCATCGGAGCCCCACAAATCTCTGACACCCATTACTTGGCCCACGAAAGCAAGTCTGGAGTGAAATTTCCAGCGGAGGCGAGTAAACTTGGGGACGTGGCTGCGACAGGGATGCTCGCGTCATCTCGATGCAAGTTGATAATGCAAGCGTGTGCCCGACGGTTGTTTTAACTTCAGGCGCTGAAACTATCAACTGTCGAGCGGTGATTTCTTGGAACAGGCTTTGATGGCACGTCTCTATTTTCTTGGCTGGATGTTGGATCTGACAGTTGAAGAGTTTGTGTGCGATCGTGGTGATGGTTTTACTGAAGATGCTTCTGTCAGATGTGGACTTGGAACTAATTTGATTGATGTGGGAGGTGGTACAGATCGACCACTCGAATTATGCAGAATTGTTTTACAAGTGTCGCTTATTTTCATCTAGCCAGCGCAGCGGGGTAATTGCGTAACACACTATCGTAGCAATGGATTTCATTTTGACAGTTCGACAACATTCATTGCGATATGTACGTTGTTGAGCAGACTCATTTTTTGAATATATGAAGCAATATCCTTTAAAATGATTCAGAATGAGACTAATAGTTTATTAGTGTGTTGTGAATACTGGTATGTGGCATTCGACACTAATTCTCTTCTATTTATTTTGCTTTCTTTATGTTGTGCTTGTGTCCGACTTTTCGGGAAAGTTTGAGTATTTCTCAGCCAAAATTTCATATATCCATGTTTCTAACTTTTAACGACATAAAAGTCCACAAATCCTGACCTACAACGACATTAAAACTGCACCATAAGAACATAACACGGCGCAATATCCCGAGGATGGCATTGTAAACCCGTCCATCCACCGTTCTTCAGAGGACGGGCTAGAGTATACCCGTGACAGTCATTTAAGACAGTGACGTGACACCCCCACCACCTCGCTCTGCGCCCCCCACCCGCTTCTCCCGCCAGATGGATTGATATTGCTGCACCGAGCAGACGTAAGAAGCGATAGCATACGGGAAATAAAAAATATAAAGTACTGTTATAGTTTTGAATTAAATGGGGAATTATGTTTGTGCGCTTCGGAATGGGGCTGTATTTCTTTTTGTTTTCGCTTCGTATTGTTTGTTTGCCAACGTGTTTGCTGTGCTCCTGAATAATTCATTTCTTATTGAGTAATTGGTAATCATGTTCAGTGAAAGTCTCTGGAATCAAAACTTTAATTACCTAGTTCTTTGATGTGCTTATATTGTGGAGTTCCTGAATGCAGGACGTGCACAAAAGCCAATGCAGACAAAGGATAATGAAATAGAAAATATTCATCTCAGAATATTTCTTTATAGCTTTGCAGCTCATTTAAGTTTATATTCGGAAAGGATCTTCCAATACTACCTTCACATTGCATACAGTTTTTTATAGTTTATAGACTCTGATTTCACATGACTCTAACCAATTATCTAGTTCAACTGACTAGAAAAACTACTGCACTTATAATTACATTTTCCAACAAAATAATAAAACCGCATCAAAACCTGCAGAGCACGCGCCATTAGACAGCTAAAAACATTTCTATTTCGCTACACTTCAAGTTGAAAAGTACGGCGATGGACGCAAACGAGACGCCGGGCCGCCGTGATGGCGATCCTGAGACAGTGACGTGACACGGAGAGCCACCCCTCCCCCCTCCCACCCATCACCCACCACCCGGGGGGTGCATATTGACCCACCCCGGATAATAAGGGGGTTATGCACTGAGGAGCGCACAAGTCGAGGCATCTTTTGTACGAATGTATGTTTTTAGAAATATAACTACTATTAATTTTCTATTGGAGAGCTTTGCGACTTCTGAAGTGAAGTATTGAAGAAAGGTTTTCGATTCATTACCGAACCTTTTGGAGATTACGTACTTTGGAGTTTAAGTTTTCCACTTGATTGAAGTCAAGTGGAAAATTTTGAGGGAAATATTTTTGATTATGAAGTTTGATTAAAAGATATTATGCTAGAAGTGTCTCAACTTATTACATATTTTATCGTTTTCTTTTTCAATCTCATTTACTTCAGTAAGTCTTTCTAATCAACTTTTCAGTTCTGGAAATTATTCGCATTTTGACAAGAAGTCCTTATCTGAGCACCGATTACTTCTAATTAAATTGCCTGAAAAAATATGAATGAGTTGTAGTATAATATTTATGTAATTTCAAAGCTAACGGTCTTAAAATAATAATACTATGTACAAGTATATAATAAAAAGGGAGGGGAAAGTATCATAGGGCATCAATAAAATTGTCCGCATCGCTGTCAACAGGAAGAGTGCCCAAAAGGTTAGCAGCATTGCCACGCTCTATGGCATGATTCTTTGGCTAATAAAACTGGCCAGTCACGTGAAGAAAATATTGAAAGAAGGAGATTAATTACCATCGCCATACAACGTGGTAATGCCGCCAGTCTCTTGGGTACATTACCAGTCGACAGCGATGCGGATGAATTTTTCGACGCTATTTTTTAGTTTCTGTATAGTTTTAGTTAAGTTAAGATTTAATTTTGTTATTTTTAGATTTGGTTAAAGTAAAGTTGTATATATCTTGATTTACCATTTGGACATTAAATACAAAATCTACCAATAATTACCAAAATATTAATAAAAGCAATTCCTTTTCAACACGTCACTTAGAAAAACTAAAACCAAATGAAAGTGAGTGGACGCCATGACACGGCGACATGGACAAGCCGTCATTTGCACAAAATTAAATACCCCTCAAAGACGGACGGGGTGTCCGTCCACCCCACGTCGGGGGCACAGATGGATTGATATCGCCCCACGATGCAGTGCAGGTGGGCACATCTCGGCACAACGATTTATAAAGTAGTGTCTTATGTTGACTGTACATCGTTTTATGTTTTTAAATTGTAGTTGCTTTGGTAGTGGACATGATTAAAATGGGTGTGTTTTGTAGAAAATAGAGTATTGAGCTGTGTTTCTTTTTTCTATTTGTAATTAGGATAAGCACTAAGCATGTACTCGTATTTTAAGGTTCTGTTAACTAAGAACTGAGTTTTTCATACTTAAATATTTTAGTAAAACTTGTAGCTGCAGTTTACTGCGACTATCATTAAAAAGCACATTGTCATTATAAATATTATGCACTATGCGAATCTAGTAATAATCAAAGAATTAAAAAAAAATGCAGTAAGCAGTGATCTATTGAAATAACAAACAATTCAACTACACACTCAGACATCAAATTTAAATGGCTCAAACTTAAAAGCATTTATTTCAAATAAACCAATTGCAGGCAATTTTGAGTAGCCAAGTTGTCGGTGAGCCCAAAGCGTAGTAGGTTCCTGATAATCAAACAAACCAAAACACAGATCATCCCAACTGCAAAAATCATAGCAGTCAAATTGAATATTGAATGTCCTACCGACCCTTCTCTTTTATTACCTCTGATCAAGCATAATGAAATGAATCCTAATGAAAATTTCATTCCAACAGAAACAATAAGCTCGACCCTCGAACACAAACAAAAAATACCAAAATTAATAGTCAAAAGTCGGAAAAAACAACATCCCTCTCTTACACGCCATAAAAACGCGACTAAGACACATGTCCCCCCTTATTATCTTCAATTAAGAAACTCCGATAATGTAGTGTGACATACGGACGAAATGTCCAAACAACGTAGATCTGCCAACACGTAACACAACTTCACAATTAGGGCTCAAGTTGAACAAGTCTTTTGCATCTAAAAAAATTACGCTACACTTTATTTTGTCCAATTTCAACCCTATTCCGCAGTGATAAAAGTTGTAGCGACGGCAAGAGGAAAGTTGCCGTTGAGTTGCCCGTGAGTGATGGCCGGTGGACGGTGAGTGATGGGCCCCTGTAACACGTGATTAGTGGATACTGCTCGCTCCCGTAATCTGGGATAATGAGTCGTGATGGTAATCATTCTGTGGTCATGGACTGAATGACAGATGTCATTATTTGTCTTTTTTCGCAGACGTAACATAGAGTAGGTAATTATGGCAACATTCATTCTGTTGACGTGAATATTTCGTAGGGAATATGGAACAGGATAAACCAATGCCTTAGTATGTCATGGGCACTGTATGTAGGCCTCCATTGATTGATTACTTAGTAGATACTTTGTCCGGTGTCCGGTGTACAAAAGGAGGGATGGATACTAAGAAATGTGCAGAATACAACCCTTGCATACGGAAGCCTATAAAAGCAAACCTCCAAGAGTCTGTAGAACCTTTGATTTTTGTAAAGATTGCGTTTCATTAGAAGTAAAAACTTTTTTCAGAAGGTTTCTAAATGTGCTCTGACTCTCGTGGGGTCCGTAAGAAGGGCCTTCAGACGTGATGATAACACATGACGTTTGTTTTATACAGACTGGACAGCTAGCCAGTTTTGGACATGACAGTTAGCCCCGCACCAAACCTTGACCTTGAAAACAGGTTAATCTTTCTACTAAGTAAGTTTGGGATGGGAGGGAAGCTCGTGATGGGAGGATAGAAGAAAATTATTTTTAACATGAAATTGAAAATACATTAAAAAACAACATCAAAATCAATGCAATTTCAAAACTGTAAACACACGTCGATTCCGAACCAACTAAAACTTCACTCGAACGAGTCAATAAATAGGATTTGATCACAAAGCTGTCAGTTGCAAATATTATAGACACTCCACCGGAAGCGAGTCTCAGCTGTCAGTGTCATGTGATTGTGTCACATCCTGTCGCGAGAGGCGATTTGACGAGGACGTGTGTCGGTGCTCGGTTTTTAAATCAGGAATGTGTTGTGTGAGCAGGGTTGGTGGGGATGGTTTTGAATGTCGAACAGGGTTAACTTCTATTTTGTCTTTGGGTGATGTTTGATAGACAGTGATATTTAAAAATAGAACGAACACCAGAGACTTTTATAGACACAATATAGTTTTAACTCTGATTTGTTACGAATGTGAGTGCCATCATTGATTTCATAAAATATTAATCTATGTATCCTAGGTGTCATCTCCTACACCTATATAATTATTAAAAAAAAACTAACAGGGCTACATAGTACAACTGTTTCGGTATCAGTCTTGATACAGAATTTATCACAGAGTTCAATTCAAATTAAAATCATTAGCGAGTCAAAAAATTGGCCATTCCCGAAACCAAAAACATGACATTATAATCATCGTCGTCGACCATATTCTCAACAAAATCATCCTGAAATTAATATTACACTCGATACGTATCGCAACCGATAGGATCTGCCGATACCGTAACGCCGTGAGCTACATTACTAGCACATGCGTCCGGGGCGGGGCGGGACGGGCCGGGACGGGCCGGGACGAATCGTACACGGTTCACCTGTCCTAATATATTTCAGTGTGTTGTTGCCTTTAGATATATCTTTACGGGTTTACCGCTATGCTTACATCAGGCTGCAGAATGCAGATGTTTACTGCAGAACTTGGATTTCTTTACAGGCTGTGATAAACACAAACTCCCTTCCCAATTTTAATAAGGAGTAAAGTTACACCATAGTTCTCCGGATACGTTTTCCGAGATTATAGCATAGCAGAGTTTTTCGTTAAAACTAAACCTTTGCTGTGAATATGTAAATTGAATGGAAATTCTAACTGTTTTTAACAGACTTCAAAAAAGGAGGAGGTTTCTCAATTCGACCGTATATATGTTTTTATAACTGTTTTATCAATTGGAACTCGCCAAAATGCACTGTTAACCCGAAAATACATAGATGGGTTCAATTTGGCGAGTCCTAGTTTACCAAAATCAAACTTCGGACTCCACCCTCAAGTTTCGCATGCCAACAAAGATTTCGTCATGAAAACATACAATACTGAGACACATGTCTGCCAACTTAACCTAACAATTACTTTTCACCCCTCTCCTTCAAATCAAGCCCCCCTCTTTTTGTCACAAGGTGGCTACCATTAATTCTTCCCACTGCAATTCTTTTTTCTTTTCTTTTAAAACAAAAACAGACCTTCATTTGCTACAGCACGCGAGCTTTACATATCAACGTGTTGTCCCTGAGTTTTTTTTTTCCACAATGTTTGTAGACGGTCGACGGGTTAAGATGACTTGGGAGGTAATGAAAGGATGCAGGAAATAGGATAGTGGTTCTGTAATGAGATAAATAGTGTTAATAGTGGATGGAAGTTTTAATTAGAAACCATGACCACTTTCGGGTAGTAGAGTGACCAAGTGGAAAGTCAGGGGTTGTGAGTTCACATGTGACCAGTTTTAGATGAACTTGTAGTAAACAAGCATTTTAGCTTAGCGTAATCATAATCAGTCTATAATGTTCCCATTGCTGGGACACAGGCCTCCTCTCTGTAAGAGAGAGTGGGCCGTAATCTACTACGCAGGCCCAGTGCGGGTTGGTAGATGTCAGATGTCTTCGAATTTTTGGTTCTAGGACATGCTAGTTTCCTTACCATGTTTTTCTTCACCGTTTTGAGAGCAGTGATGAAAATAAAAAGTAAAACGCCTGTCAGGGTTCGAACCTACGACCTACAACACTCGTAAGTCGCGGCCGTTTCCACTGAGCCACCATTACTCTTTATAATGAGGCATTTGCTCAAAATCATTGGCTTACTGTGATAAAACATGGTTAAAAATTTCATAGACTGAAATTGGTAGGAAGGAAGCAAGATGGTCCATACTCACTCTTATGCCTTGTCAATTAAAGTGGCTTTTGCCTGGCAATGTAACAGTTGCACGCCAATTATCATTATAAATTCCATATAGAAATTATACTGCATACCAGATAAATACTCGCTAAGTACTAGCATGCTAATTAACACAAGCACACACTCATTAGGTTTCTTTGTTCATGTTATAAAGGCGTGTGCACAAAAGCGAACGGATAATATTTTTTGGGCTGAGTGCATACAGGATCACATCGCGCCATTACAATCGCCAGGCTGACGTCCGCAGACTTGCTCCGCCACAACGGGGTGAGGATACAGTGGTGAGCGTGTGCGATAGCGATTTGTAAGAGAAGGACATAGTTGGTGATAGGACAATTTATATCAAAGTTTATTGCTCAATGTCAGTTAAATGGTATGATTTGGCAAGTCTCTATTGAAACCAAACGGATTCTTCTATTGTCTTATTGTGGATAACCAAAAAAATTGCTCATGCGGTATGTCACAGTGAAAACATTACACAGATAGCCATTTCATAAATATGGTTTTTTTTTTTTAAAAACTTTAAATAACTTGATGAAATACACTAATGAAACAAATCTGAAGTTGAACAAGTTCAGTAAGTCAGAGTTGCGTTGTACTTGTGTGACAACAAAACATTTTATCTTTCCTTCTTTCTTTAAGTCAAACTGTAAAATCAAAATCGCTGTCGCTCCTCCCATCACACACCCACCATCCTTAATTCGGCAACACATAAGCAATTTCCCGCTAGCGAAATAAGCGAATTAAAATCGCCTCAAAGCAACTGCTAGCAAAGAAACGCCTGCATACGTCGAGGGGTTTATTTTTAGCTATTTACCCCTCGGGGGGTGACTGACGAACGGTCAGCCTTTGAACGCGTTGTTTAGAGTAGAAATTTTTAATTTTAAAGTTGTCTTTGGAGTACCTGCACCTAGTAGGATTGTGGGGGTGGGTTTTTTAGATGTGTAGTCTCTTTTGGATTTTGCTTTTCTGCTTTTGACTTAGTTGTGACGTTTGTTGGAATTACAGTAGGAATACGATTATTTTCAAGCAACTGTGCAAAACATTTGTTTTTTTTTTTCAGTATGATAGTTACTCAACTGGCTGTTACTAAACATGGTGTTAGGGGTAACCCCAACGTCTTGCAACACCTTCGAGACTTAATCCAAAGCCAAAGAAACCTCAAAGGATTAACACTTTTCAACGCGATTGTCCGAAAGGGTTACCGCTGGCCCGAAACATAAACGGCTAAGGAAGGAACACGGGTGGGTTTTACAAAATAAAATAAATATTTAAGGGGGCTCCCAAACAACAAACGTGTTTTTTTCGCCTTGTGGTACGGAACCCTTCGTGTGCGAGTCCGACTCGCACTTGGCCAGTTTTACGTAAACTTCTATCACACATAACATTCCCATATCATTAATGTTAATTAGAACATCCGTTATTACGATTGAAGAAATATCATTGGTCGAGATGTTTCACATTCATTCATAGGTCATTCTTTAATTACCTACTTATATACTACGTAATCACAGGAAACAAGTGTACATAACACAAGATGAAGTTAATTAAAAACGACTAACTAAACATACAGATATGTAAATACAAAAAACATTTTGTTTGTTGGTCACAGGCGTCGAATGATAGGACGTCCTCAGGCTAGGAGGGAGCCACGATTTCGCAGGGTGGTAGCAGCTGGATGAGAGTTGCTCAGAATCGAGCTACATGGCGTGCAATTAGAGAGGTTTACGTCCAGCAGTGGACTGCTGTAAGTTCATTATGATGAGGCGTCCGCATCACTGTCATCCGGAAACGTGACAGCTTCTGCCAGGGTCGCGGGTTGTTCGAAAGAGTTACCGCCGTGGCCCCTGGCACAAGGACCACGGGTGGGTTCCCGCTCCGCCCAGAGTGGGAGAAGTTATTTGATAATATCCCACCCAAAACTGGCAGCATTGTGTTGCGTTATAATATTATTTAAGTTAAGTCTAAGTCAATTTTAATTAAGTCTAAAAGAAGTTCTAAGTTTGTATGCGGCGTTTTTATTAAAATTTAGAATGTCTTTCGATTTTCACTTGTTTTATTATAGGATTCACTTCGTGATAGGTTATTAGGGTCTGCTCTTTGCGTGAGCTATTTGTAGCACGAAGTTCTTTCGTATAGCGCCATGCTACTTGATACTTCTTCAGGGGAATATATGGCATGGAAGGTATTCACTAACAATGTTCACACCAAGCTCAGACAGGGCTCTAAAATTATATGAATTCAAAATGATCCCGCTATCCACTTAGCCTTCATTTGAACTCCTTTGAATTCGGACCATTTTACAATCCCTAATCAAATTCGTACAGTCCACAACAAAAGTACATTGTAAAAAGACGAGCAGCTCATTAAGTACAATCGTTAATTGCGCAGTCAAATCGAACGCTACCTAACTTCATTACATTCTTCCGTTAATACGACATCGGACGGCGCCGTCCGGGGCCGTCCGGCGAGTTATGCAATGAGCACCCTCCCATTCCGATCACGTGCGAAACGGACCGGGGGCTGCTAATTAAAAATCGAAAGATTTTTGTTACTAACTGTACTTGTTAGGTATCGGGAGAAGTATCGATAGACTCGAGTTTTTTGTCGATGAAATCTTGCGATAAATTGCGTATAGATATGGCGCGGCCCTAAAACGGAAGCGTGTCCGGGTTTTGTGAACGGTAGCATATAGATAACTGTGCCTTGGGTGTAATAGGTTCTTGTTATTTTGGAGATTTCTGTCGACAGATATGAATTTTTCGAGTTTGATGACGTTTGCTGATATTGGGTGAAGATGTTTAAGATACGCTTCCCTTTATTTTTTCAAGGAAGTTTTTCGTAATCATGGTACGCACGACGACATATCAAGCTATATATTTCCAGTATAAGCTGACTTCTCATTATACGAAAAACCTATACAAAGAGAGCTCAGCTAAAACTGGAAATGTATAGGTTGATATGTCGCCGTGTGTACCTACCCTCTGTAAGATTTGGTAACTGAGCCCTTTTCGTGAAAGTAGATTGTTGTTTCCATGTACCTACATAGATACATTGATGACATCACACTACGATCGGCAAGATTCACAGAATCTGAATCGCTTTCGCACATGAATTACACCAAACGCCGTATTCTAAGTGCCTGCTCGTTTTCAATCGACCTTTGAACCTGAATCTACAATTATTAGAATAAAGAATAGTTGATTAACTTTAGTTTTATCCAGTATAAACGAGATTCTTCAGAATTTTCCCAAATGCCGCAGTATCACAACTTTACTTACTCGACTTCTACGTCGCAGGTCAACACGATTATTCTGCCCAATTTAAAACAAAAAACGACACATTGCTGAAAGCACCTACCTACGCGAAAAAAATATAAATAAAATATATACTCAAGTCAACGTCCTACATACAACAACTTGTACGTATTTCTTTACTATTACAGGGACACCTCCCCCCCCCGCCCCGCGCCTCCCACCTTACACTCCGGATCTCATGCTTACAAACTGTCGCATTACCGGTCCATCCTAGTCGACAATACCCTGACATTCCTCCTCAAAACTCAACTCTATCACGTCGCAATACGGACTATGTGTCGCGAAAATGAGACTACGGAACGCAAACGAGAAAACTTGTCAATGCAAATTGAACTATATATTCAGAAGCCAAGGTTGAAGTTTGCCTGTAGTGCACTCGGTATGGTAATGATAATTCTAAGCAAATGCCATAAGGAAATAAGCTGAGTGGTTCCTTTTGGAATTGTTTACTTGAGAAGATTTCGTTTGAGTAAACAAAAGGTGGACGATGACCATAGGGTGGTGACACACCAGCGGAGGCTTTAGTGGCCACATTACCCTGCAGACAATTGATGGGAGACAGATTGCTTATTTATAGACACATCACAGTATCACCATGCGCTCCAGTACCAATTGGAAAAAATCGCAATGAAAAGTATTTATTGTTCTGCTGAGTTACAAGTTTACAGAGTCTTATTTAAATTATCGTAGGCAAGTTTATTGGGGGAGGCCTATGTCCAGCAGTGGACGTCTTTCGGCTGATATGATGATGATGAGGCAAGTTTATAGGACTTGGTCTTTAATACAAGCCCAAGACAAATTATCTACTTCTCTGTTAATTCATTCGCTCTGTTCATAAGCATCATAATCATCCTTTGGCAACTGCTGAACAAGGGTCTTCTCAAAGATCGCTGTATTCAAGACTAGATCACTAAGCAAAGTCCAGTGTTTGCCGACTCTCGTCCTCTAAAGCTTAACCTAGACCTTTACGACTCCAACAGTAGCAGTTACTGATAATAAAGTCGTCTATTCTACGAATATCAAACGACAAGTTAGAAAGCAGTGTTCAGTTGCGATAATCTACACCTCACGGCTACCGTAACTGCAAACAGCACCAGCTATTGCTAGAACCCGTTGAGATTCCTTAAGTGTCAATATTTACAAGGTTATCAACACAAACTATCGAATAAAGAAACCGATGGCAATCATCGTAATCGGCCGGTTACAAGACAATGCACTACCACAATAAAGGACCATTCTGAAAGCGCTCAGTACTAGCGACCAATCGCGTTGAGTGAAAACTGCCATAAACGGCGCTGAATAGCCCTGCCAGATCAGCGGGGAGACGCGGAAGTAGGTAGAAAGGTTTTTGCATCAGTGAGGTTTTGAAATGGCTCCTGAATTGTAAAGCCGGTAGTCGGTTCGTTTGATAAGGATGTGTTAAGGAACTGTTACTGGAGTTTCAAAGAGATATATTTTAGAATTGTTATGTGGTTAGGTTAAAGTAGAAACTGAAGATACCATACAACATTCATATAGGGAGTCAACTTGTTCTAAATTCCCGTTTCGAACTAACATAAAACTTAATGAAAAATCTTTATGAAAACAATACCTTTGTACAATTTATTTTAAACCCCATTAAAGTAATTCAAACAGCAATCCCCAAACTAATTCAATAAACAATCCAGCCATAACAGAGAAACAGGACAAACATCAAAATTTAAAATCGCTTTCACAGAAATTGAGGATAAGAGAAACAGTACAACGTGGCTATTAGCAGTAACTTATTATAGACAATTTCCTACGTTGGTACGCGACCAATCGGCCTGAGTGAGAACCGCTATAAACGGAAACAGTTACGGAACGGAATTATGGAATAAGGGACTCTTTGTACCGTCGCGTCCCTGGATTGGGACGGTGACATCTTTGGCTAGGGTACTGAATAATCTGGCGATAGAAAAGGTTAATTATGTTTTAGCTGTTTAATTTCCAAAGCTTGTCCTGAGACTCTGAATAGACATGACGATATAAGAAACAAATCTAGACATTTTATAAACCTCATCAAGCTTTTCAAACGGATTAGTGGAAGATGTAGAATCTTAAGGCATTTACCCATAGGTCGCTTAGACGATACCCATGTGTCGAACTAGATTTGTACTCCAAAACTACATCTTTAATTTCATAATTAAATATAGTCTCATCGACGACTGCCTCCTCTCCAACATAATCAAGTTTAGAAAACAAGTTCAAAACTTTCATAAACATTTAACAAAATTTAATCAACTCCATTCAATTCCTTATTCTAAAACAATACAATCTCAACATTTCCTGATCTGCATTACTATTATTACAATACAGTTCTAAAACCAGTCTAACTTCACCTTTACCATCCTTTAATTGGTAGTAGCCTAGCTAATGTTGCTAGGTAAAATACTGCCGTCCCGTCTGCGTTAGTGCGTTGTTTATTCTATGGCCACTTTAGGAATTTACATTCCATTGTGTACGAGCAATGTTTTAGGTATCGGGAAGGTCAATGACTTTGATGCACTAGTTAGCTGTGTATCGAGTTTTGTTACAGTTAAAGTTAGGACGATCGGGTTTGATTTAATTAAATAACATACATAATCAGTCTATATTGTTCCCACTGCTGGGACACAGGCCTCCTCTCTGTGAGAGGTTGTGGGCCGTAATTTACCACGTGGGCCCAGTGCGGGTTGGTAGTTGGTTTGGTTGGTTTTATTGTCTGAAACTATGATTTCAGTCGTAGATTCGCTGTACCTCGTCAAAAGATGGCCGCGATTCTGTTACGTTTCGACACCTCTGACACAGAATGTCGCAGAGAATTGACTTTATTGTTATGGAAATGCCATGTTTGATAGTGTGAGCTCACTCTACTGAGTATGGTCACCTTTTTTTGCGCGATGTAGAAGCCAACATAGCTCAACTGTGGCTAATGAGACACAATTCAATTGCTATTGTTATAAATCAAATATTGATTTTTCCCACAGTTGAGAGGTAGGGCATTCACTTAGGCTTTACTTTTTGACAGATAAAGTCTACAACAAGTTGGTTATCAATGGTTCTTTAAGTGCACATATTGAACTTTTCTATTAAAATGAACGATTATAAAATACACGTAGCTATTGCCTAGAGCATGATGTTTTGTGTAAACTATACGATTAACGTTTCATGCCAAAGGCAAAAGCAGTTTTTCCATAAGTTCTCTAAATAAAACTTTCACAATATCAATGGATATAACCATTCCTGGAATACGTAGAACTGCTTGTTTCGATTAGATTTTCATACTCTTTACAAAGACTTGTAACTTGATATTTCCTCTATATTTCTTTCTTAACTGTGATTTGCTCCTTAGAACTTGGCTATAACAGCAAGCTATCTTAACCAGGAGGTATATTCACTTATGGTTCTAATGTATGTACATAATTAAACATCTCGAACTTTCCACAATAATTAAATCGATACCTACTAATTTCAAAAACTATCATGTAGTTCTTATTCGAAAGAGAAAATTCTCGAATCGATATCATAGTGGACAAATTATGTAAATAGAGAGGGGGTATCTTCATCCTACAAGACGTTAATGGACAGACAGACATGGAGGCTGTTGGCTATAAAGATATCAATCAAGCTGAAGTTAGGGCATTTTGTTGTTATTTCAAATGGTCTTGTACTATTAAATTAGCATCGGAATGGTACCGGCGCATTCCCATAAGATCACGGTATCTGAGTACTGTGTGTGGTACAAGGCAGAAGCTATTTTCCAATTAGATTTCATTTGATGTTGACGTTAACGTGGCTATTGTAGGCGCTTTACTTCATTAGTATGTGTACTGTAGGTACCATATTTGGGCCTAAAATGCAATTCTGTGGTCACTGTCATTAAATGTTTAAAAAAAAATACTGATGACAAAGTATTGTATTGCACTTATTGTGGAAAAGATATTTGTAAGGTATCTCGTTGGTAATCCTTAAATAAATAAATCTATTGTTTCTTACTCAGAATTAAGGGCAATTAATTATTTTATGGCAAAAGGCAACAAACGAAAAGTTCAAATTAAAATCTAGCAATTAACTTTTACTGCCGTTGAAATATTTTATTGAATATATTATATAGTTATTGCATGTAAATACGCACCCCAATTATGTAACACACTTTCAATCATTTTGAAGGATATTGCTAATCCATTGCTTCATATGTTCGAAAATTGTCTACTCGACAACTTAATTAACGCAGTGAATGTTGTTGAATTGTCAAAATGAAAGTTATTGCTCAGTAGCAATGGCTTTCATTTTGATAGTTCAAAGATTGCGTAACACACTATCAGTATAATGTGTTACGCAATCACCCTAAAAGAATACTGCAAAACGTCTACACTACGCGTTTGTAACAATTTTATTCTAATCCTCCGACTTTCAAATCGCTCCATTTTGTAACTCGCTCCGCGTCTCTTAATGACCTTAAATGCACTGAGAGCGGAGTACAGATTACTTGTAACGCACAATACCCGTTCAGGAAAGCTCCCGCGCACTGCAAGCTTATAGGAATCTATCGACTGACAACTGATGCCACTGTCCTATTGGTTGTAATTAGCAAATAGAAATATCATCCATCCTGTAAAAGCGTAGAACGTTCATTCTCATTTTTTCCCACGGAACTAGGTAGAAACTCAGCTAGTTAGCATATTGTACAGTCACCAAAATAGATAAGTAACCGATGGATGTTTTCGAATGAAATAAAATGTGATAAATAAACTGAATATTTTCTATTAATTAAATTAAATCTTATTCGAATACATTCATCGGTTACTAAACTCCTCATTATCATACTTACGTATAGTACGGTCAGGTACTATACGTACGTATGGTTATGAGGAGTTTATTGTATGTTTAGTATTACAAGCCTTATTGTGGTATGGTTATTGAAATAAATATGCATTTAATGCAGTAGATAAATAATATTATTAGTGAGAATCGATGGGAAACTACGATGTCCACCTGCGTGTTGTCACAATGGGGTTTCTTATGTGAGAGAGCGATTATATCTACTTTGGTAGAAAACGAATAATCGTAGTCGATATCAAACTGGACTTTAGGGTTATTCATGTAGGTATGACGGCTCAATTAACGCAGTCGCTGAGAATGTTTCTTGTTTGTTTGATTCCAACAGACCTTCAGATAATTGTGCTTTTCAAACTTTTATTAGATTTCTGACTGACAACAACGCAGGAAAAAACTGTCTAAGCGTGCATACACCCGACCGACAAGCGCAGACTGAGACGACACTCGCTGACGGCTGCAGTTACCTCTGTCATTGGCGCATGTCGCTCGTGTGTATGAGCACTAAGGAGCAAGACGAAATGTTTCGAACAAACGCACGACATGAACAATGCTTAGAACTTTAGCTGTAACAACTATATAATAGGTACTCGAGAAAATGCATACCCTGTCATACAATCAGCCTATAATGTTCCCACTGCTGGGACACAGACCCCCTCTCTGTGAGAGGGTAGGCCGTTATCCACCAGACCACCACGGAGGCTGAGTGCGGGTTGGTAGATGTCACATGTCTTTGAATTCTTTGTTCTAGGATATTCTCGATAGCGTTTCCTCTCGATGTTTTCCTTCACCGTTTGGAGAGCAGTGGTGATGCCAAATTCACAGAAAGTAAAGCGCCAGTTAGGGTCGAACCTACAACTCGTAAGTCGCGGCCGTTTCCACTGGGCCACCATTGCTCTTAGTCATACTTTCTACAAATCTCTTTCGAAAGTAAATTACACCCTGACATTACAATTTCAATCCAAAGCAATACCGATGACATGATTCACACAGACAGGAAGCCCATAACTTGTGCACTAAACGACTTCGACTTCCATCAATATAAGTAGCAACCACTAGACGAACTACAGAACTAATTACAAGGAAAATTAAAATGATTCACGAATATAACGACTTGTACGTGGCTTACTGCAGGGGTGCTCAACCTTTGGGAGACCGAAAGCGAGACTAGTTTTGAGGGAATGGCTTTGTACTAAAGATATTGCACTAAACTTGTACAAAAGACAAGATGTCTTGTTGAGTTTCTTGCCCATTCTTCTCCATACGAAACTAGCTTTTGGAAGGGCGACTAGAATCAATTCTATTTTATTGTAAATTGCGGCGTTCAAAAGTGCCTATTATGTGCCTATTTGAAATAAATGCTTTGACTTTGAATTTGCAACTTGACATTTAGGTTCTTTCACTTTTGAAATGCGTAGGTCTAAGACTTTTCTAAGTTAAGAAATTATTGGCATGTAAAGGGCACAATCTTTTGTACAGTGTATTGAGGTGTAGGCTTAAAAACAGAAAAACTTTTCTGAATAGGACATAATTTCCATCCTTCGCTTGTTGTAGCTAAAGAGGCACTAAAGTATCATATTATACTTATTATGAGAGAAGTAGTGGTTATAAGTCACCAGCTCTTTTCGACTGGTAAACACAACTTTACCTGTACATAGAGAAAATATTTTGACTAGTAGCTAACATACAACTTACTGCAACTGATTCGTCGTCATCTGCCCGCCTTTTCCCAACTATGTTGGGGTCGGCTTCCAGTCTAACCGGATGCAGCTGAATACCAGTGTTTTACATGGAGCGTCTGCCTATCTGACCTCCACAACCCAAGTACTAGGTAGTAATAACTTGGTAAGACTGGTTGTCAGACTTTCAGGCTTCTTACGACCCGTAACAACTGTCAAAGATCCACGAATGACAGCCGGGATTCCAAGGTACGGAAGGTTCTTGGTGTGTAAAGGTGGTCACCCATCCACGGATCACCGCGGACAAGCGTAGCGTAACCTGATCGATCGTCCCGTGCGGCCATTATTACTTAGCCACAAGCCCCAGTTATTACAACTGGTTGGTGCGCGTAACAAAAGAAACAAAAAGGTTGACTACCGCTGGTATACAGGGTGGGGTCGTCAGTCTCCATAAATCGTACAGACATACAGAAATGATATTTTGTTATTTAAAGGCGCTAGTTAATTTCACATCGGACTATAAATCACTCTTTTAATGGGTATCTGTTGAAAAAATAACTCCAGCGTTCTTACTATTTTGTTAATGAGATTTTTTTTCGTTTATATCATCTTTATTTTTAAGTTGAGGGATAGCAAACTTGCCTGAAGGCTGGACAAGAGATCAGTTTTAGTGACTACCAGATCTCAAGACAGCAATAGATATACACACTAGCTTCCGCCCGTGGCTTCGATAAAAACTATCCTATGCCTTCCCCGAGATGTAATCTATCTCTCTGTCAAATTTAATCGAAATCCGTTCAGTGGTTTAGGAGTGAAAAGGGAACATACACACAGACAGACAGAGTTACTTTCGAATTTATAATATTAGTATGGATTTCGGTGTAACTATCTTAAGAAACAAGCTCCTACTGTTTGGTTTATCATTTCAGTTCTCTTTTCTTTGCTTCTTGTCATCATAATCAGCCTAAAATGTTCCTTCTGCTGGGATATAGCCCTCCTCTCATCGAGAGGTAGTGGGCTGTAATCTACCACACGGGCCCAGTGTGGGCTAGTAGATGTCACATGTCTTCGAATTTTTGGTTCTAGGACATGCCGGTATCATCCCGATGTTTTCCTTCACCGTTTTGAGAGCAGTGGTGATGAAATAATTTACACAAAGTAAAGCGCCTGTCTAGGTTCGAACCTACAACTGGTAAGTCGCGGCCCATACCACTGGGCCACCACTGCTCTACCTACCTCATGGGAAAACGGCTTGAGTTTATGTTAGTACGAGTGTATATTCTATCTTGTCCTAATGTATTAATATAAGTACCACCATCTTTTCACCTTTGTCAATTGATTTTTAGGGTTCCGTACATCAACAAACGTGATTTTTTCGGCGTTTTTGGCCTGTGGTACGGAACCCTTCGTGTGCGAGTCCGACTCGCACTTGGCCAGTTTTTCTAACATACAAGGTGGCAGACATCGCCGTGCAACCTGTTAACATGGATTCACAAACTGAAATCTGAAAAAAAAAATGCTGTTCAGTAACATAATGATTTTAGTGGAGACCGTGTATCGGCAAGCGTAGTGTGGGACGCCCCCCAGCTATATGGACGGACGACCTAAAGAAGGTGGCTGGGGTAGACTGGATGCGGAAGGCGGAGGACAGGGTGCTGTGGCGCAGTCTGGGAGAGGCCTATGCCCAGCAGTGGACTGCGATAGGCTGAGTTGATGATGATGATTAAACATATTGACCGCGCAGGTATTTTTCCATGAAACAGCACATTTTTTTTTTATAACTTACCGAAAATTCCTACTCTAGGGCGTCTAAAACATAGAAACGTAAAAACTCTTATATCTATGGTCTAGGATCATGTCCTAAATCCATGGTTACATTTCGCGCGGCCATGTTCCCTGCCCCCCGTATATCCATGACCTACACTGTAACTTTTTCCTCATTAAACCCATAAACTTGGTTATCTCATATAGTATGAACTATAAATCTTTGATGTGCAGGTAAAACAATAAATTACTTTGTATCAAACGTGTCATGGTTCTCAGTTTTATGAGTGAAGTAGAGGCTCATGTGGTTACCGCTGCAGTTTTCTAGGTTTATGGGCTTTTAGTCGAGCTGCTCAGTGCATATGTATGTTTGTGTTTTTAGGATAATCGAGCAAAAACCTCTGGTTTTCCCCCCAAACTGTGAAGCTGTCTTAATAACTGCTGCAGAATTGGGTTAAGTAAGATTTATAAGTATGATTTATACCTGAGAAAGTGCTGTTATTGTCTTGTTCAACTTTGCAAAGTTAATCCTAGTCGTAATTTTAAGACATTTTATTATTTTTCCCGGAACAAAATCGATCCATCTACGAACACTGTCCGTTTAATTGTTAGAAACTGCAACCTAATTGCTTAACACACTATGAATCATTTTGAAGAAAATTGCTATTCCATTGCTTCATATGTTCGAAAAAGTTGTCTGCTCAAAAACGTAAATAACGTAATGAATGTAATTGTCGAACTGTCAAAATGGAAGCCATTGCTACTGACAGTGTGTTTCGCAATTACTCTGCAGTAATGGTGCAAATGATTTGGAATAAATTTTATACTCAAGACTCCTCCTTCTCGTATTCCTTCCACAACCAAACATCTCCATAAACAAATCTAAAATTTGACGTGAAACAACAAAATACATTTCTAAATATTATAACCCTAAATCTTGTGCTGTTCCCATAAATTCCGAGAGCACAAACCCCGAGGCTGTCAGTCCGTCTGTGTGCAGCGTAACTCAGGAACTAGCCAGTCTTTGTTTTATCTAGATCTGCCATCGCCTGACGCGCAATAGCGCAATGAAAGATTGGAGATACAAAGATCCACTTTCAATATAAATCTTCTAGTATCAGTTGTACGTCAGTTTTGCTTGATATATCGTGATGAAGGTTTGGAGTTTTGTTTTCGTGTGGAGTTTCATCAAGCTCGTCCGTACAAGAGGAACTTAGAATGTCTTTGTGGCTAACCAATAAGTGCTTGTTTTGGGAAGAATGGGATTACTGCTTTACCTGTGGCTTGCAAACAAATGGCGCACCTTTGTATGCGCTTAAAATATTCCACATCTTAATCACAATTAAGTTTCTGTCATTGCCTGTATGCCTACGTACCACCGAACCATGAACATTATTAAATTAATCAAATATGTTCGGTGAAGCCCATTCTGGACTATATTAATTGGCTGTTTCAAGTGATCACATGATCCAATTTACCAAAAAAGTGTTTAATTTTTTATCAAAAAGTAGGTACCAAATAAAGACTGTTTTCCCACGAAACACACATTATATAACCATCTCTCCATCACCTCCTAAATCAGCGCAAAAAAGCGAAAATATCCATAAATAACTTCTAAGCCACTTTATACGTTATTACCAATAAAATTTAAATCCAACTATCGTAAATTGCCAGCTGATTAATACGTTGACATACGTATAAAATACTTGTATAATCAAAACAAAAGAATTTGTTCATCAGTACTATAAATTGGAGGTGGAATGGTCGCAAATCACAGGGTTTTCCGACTAGCGAGCGCCCTGATAGGAGTCGGCAACGTGTGGCCGTTCTAAAAAAGGATAACTTTAAAAAGAATAGCCATTGAACTAGAGGATTTGTAACACTTGGCGCCAGTTATAGCTGGCCTAACAAACCTTGCTGTCAGATCTTGTGTTAGCTATCGACCAAAGTACTTAAAGCCATTCAAGTAAGACAGTGAGATTTGACAAGTTTAACACATCTTTGTACTTAATTTAACGTAGGCAAATAAAAATATAGAGAGATATCGATATTTTCAATGAACTCTGTCCAATTAAGTCAGATCTAAAAGTAAATACCAATTAGATTTAGTTCTTATAAGACGAATCGTGACAATACGTTAGGCCCTACTTTACGTGAGCGGCATGAGTTCAAGCTAGTTACATTTAAAACGAGAAACCAAACCATTAAAAGCTTAACCATCAATCCAGTTATCTTATATCATTCAGCTTCTAATTAGAAAATAATTCTAATTAATAAATACAAAAACAAAGGAATCTTATTAAAAATCCCCATATATTCCTCACTAACTACTCCTACATCCTTTAAAAAACAACGCCGATAAGTTGAGCGTCCCTGCGTAGATCAAGATGTGTGCGTTACTCGGCCTGCGCCTGCGCATTGACAGATTTATGTGAGAGGATGCACGCCGACCCATCCCCACCACGATTAGATAATTAACTAGTTTTAACGCTCCATCATTTTAGGGTTAGATTCGGTTCGGAAACTTGGTGGATCGATTAGTTTGGAATGGACAGAATTTGGAAAAGGATCTTAAATGAGATTGGCGCACTTCTTCTTAAAGTATCGATAGCAAAAAGTTTAAACATCTTTGGCCCAAAATTCAGATGCGCGAACCCCGCTCAATTGGCAATAATTGGCACACTGACTGGCTATTTCCAGCAGTGGGTGAAGCCGGCTTAATGGTCCTAGATTTTTATTATACAAAAATAATCAGGTTCTGGATAGTAAATCTCCGACCAAAAAAGACTTGCGACAACATTTCGGGTACAACTCATTTCCTGAACTGAATCAAACAAAATAGATCAGAAGCCAGAAACTGACAAATCCTAGTTTAATCCTCAGTAAATCTAATAAATGATAAAATAAAAACACGCCCCGATATAATCGTCCAACAAATCGACACTTAATTCGAACATTAGTCAGTTATACTCGAAGACATCTTGTAACAAGTCTGCAATCACTCTCAGATTAGTACCAGGTATTTATAATGTTGTTTTAGTAGCTTTCATATAGAAAGCGATGCGCTAACTCAGCTAGCCTAGCTTTAAATTACGCTAAATGGGACCATACATCCACCGGCCTTATCTCCGCGCCATATTTGAATACAGGGTGTGAAATCTTGCTAAAGAGCTACATTAAGTTGCAAATTACTGAAGATAGTTTATTTAGATTTGCTTTTGATTTTCTTGGGTGTGTTGGACCGTGATTTATTTGGTTAGGGAAGTGTTTCTTGGTTGGTTTTGTTTATAAAATTTGTAAGAAAAATTAAGGAAAATTTGATTGCTATTGTCTGTCTGTATACATGATGATGGTGGTTTCAATACTGCTCAAAATCAATGTTGTACAGTCTTTAATCTTATTATGAAAGGTCGAGTTCTTAATTGAAAGTGATTTTGCGCAAACAAGCCAATATTTTACGTTTTATTAATTTACAATGTCACCTCATTATTATGCATACGAAAAATCTCAAAATAACGCGCACAATTTACATACACGACACATCAGACCGTAAACATGTACATGTTATTAGATAGCTTGTTGCATGTCAAATATTCATCGGCGTACAATGTTGCCGTACGCAGCATCATCACAGCACAACATGGCAACACTATTCTACATATCTATGGAATTATATAATAAAATACGACTGTCATCCGTCATAGTGTTGCAACCCGGATCGAGTCCTAGCCGACACGCAATCGTAAATCTGGCTCAGCACTGACGCGTCAGTCATACAAATCATTCAAACTCTCTTGAAACCCGATCGTAAATACGTCTGAGTGTAGCATTAATCATTTTGAATACAGAATAAGAAGTGCCTCGGGCGTACGCGATTGGTCGTCACTAAACGAACAATTATTCAAATAGCGCGCTCCGATTGGTCGACGGCCGTTCGGTTTTTTACGTTGACAGAGTGATGGATTCGACCCTTCGACTCGTGCGCAGTTTAGTACCCATTTCATTGTTGTGTGCGTACGTTTATGTAGCGTGCGAGCTATCAATCTCCGTCTAAAAGTAAATGCTTGTACTTTTTGTGCTCTTATTTGCGATTGCAACGTTTAACATCTTTTTGTGCAATTAACGCGGTGATAAATGATTTTTTACTTTTTTATTGATAGCAATAAAATAAAACCTTTGTAAAGACCGCAACACGTAAAAAAGGCTCTAGACATTTATTTTATGCGTTCGCACACGTTTTATGCGTTAATGTGGCTTCTAAAACTTGTAAGGAAAAATAATTGCTGGCCGTTTTATATTACGTGCACATTCACACGCATTAACTCCAATAAAAAGGGATCAGATATTTAAATTTTATTTGTATCATTATGCCCTCATGCACTATAGTCTCTATCACAAAAGATAACACGCTGTATATCAACAGTCACTGTCACATTCGAAATAGTCAACTACCCGCATCGGAGTCGATAAGTGTCGACTATTCGATAGTGTATCTGGACGATTTATCCGAGTAGAATATCGATACCCGGAAGCACCTCTGGACGGCGGGAAAATGGCGGCGGCCGGCCCTCCGCGATTGGCTGAAGCAGCGCGCGCGCACCTCACATCTGTCACTAAGTATTACCTTTTTATGTAGGAACTTTACGAGTAAGTTTATAACCACGGACGCCCATCGCGAAGCGGTGAAAATATTTAAACCCCATAAATTTTTATGGTTTAAAATAAACGGTAATGGGGAGTTATGTATAAAATACTTGTAATGTATGTGACTTTATCAGTGGTCTTGATTGGTTTAGAGCTGTTCGGGCCCTTTGAAGTTTTAACGTGATTTTAATTGATGGTCATTAGAGTTTAAGTATGAGCTACTTACAGCAACTTTCTGAAGCTTCTTGGTACTATTTTATTAGCGTTCCTGGGATCAAATATTGGTCACGACGAGGTATTTATTACTTTGGATATTTTAAAATAATAAAATGTATGATGATAATTGGATTCTTCGCTGTATTAATTTTATTTCCAATATATTGAAGAGATAAGGCATATAGTATATTGAAATTATAGAGTTTATACGCATTGTCGCTCTGCTAATGTTTTCAATAAAATTATCAGTTAATACAAACAAATAACATAAAAAAATGTACCTACTCCGCTCGTCTCTGCTATTTGAGGACAACAGTTAAAACAATTCCCTTGTAGGTACCTAAGGTATACGTATGTATCTACATAATAATATCGTTACTTACACTTAAACTGTAGGAATTTTTCAAAACTGCACTGTGACTTACCTGCAAAGAGAAAAAAACAATTATTACTAATTACATTCTACGCAAACTAAAGGTATGGGTACATTATACATTAAAACACAAATCTCTAAAGTTTTTAGACGATGCTTACAAACTTAAATAGGTTGAAAAGAACACGTGAAATTCAAAATAAAGCTGTCATAATTATTTTGATAAATGGTAGCAAAAATTTTTCTTAAAATAACTTTAAAAGAAATAAAGTTCAAGAGACCTTTTTCAAAACCAAATCATTTTTATTAACCAAGATCTCGGTGAAAAGTACTACATTAAAGTCAGTTCGCCCCTATTACATGGGACTTAAAACATAATTGGTGAAATGTGGGTGTTCTATTAGGTACCTACCTACACCTCTGGCTAACCCTTCGTGGATTACAGGCATGATGTTATGTTGTAAAGTCAGTTTGACCTAAACAGTCCACGGCCAAAATACTGCCGTTCCAACAAATATTTACAAAAACAATAGCTCTTTCAGACTTTCCTGAAAATAAGTTGCAATACTTCAAAAGTAGTGACGCAAGTCTTACACAAGCTTAAGTTTCAGTCTTTCAGCCGTGACAGTAAAGGCTTTAGCAGGACACGTTTCCGGTTCCGGCTGGCAATTAAATCTTTGTTTAACGAAGAAAACTTAATTAAATAGTCAAAGGGAGCTTCTTTGATTGATATCATTATTGTGTGGGTGAAGTTTGCCTGTTATATAGTGTAGGTAGTTGTACAGACGCAAGCACATCAAGCTACTACAAGATGTCAAATTTATTTAAAAGATTTTCAACTTTATTGCTAAAGCATAAGGTTCAAAATTGATTGGGAAAATTTTACAGTTTCGGGTAGCATGTGCTGGCGTCTGTAAAACTATGTGTCTTTAAAACTATGATGTAAGTTCCTTTTTTTTTTAACAAATATTTTTACTTTGAATTGCATACCAAATTGAAAGAAAATGAATCATGGTCAGTAAAAAAATCTGTCAAACATATTTTCAGAAATTTATATGCTGTTTTTTTTTAATATCAGTGCTTGATGGCAGAACATTTAGAAAATGCTCTCCCTACAAAAGTAAAACATTTTAAAATGCTCTCCCTACACAAGAAAAAGTAAAACACAACAAAAAACGTTTGACATTTTAATAGTTGAAAGTTGCCAGAAAAGTGTCTTAAAAGATCTAGTTACAAAAACAAACATCATTTCACACAGCTTATTAACTTCACACTAACAAAGTAGGCATATGCACCTCTGAAAACTTACCAACTACTAAAGAATCACAATCCATTTGCAATCAAACAAAATCGTGGTCGAATTTACTACAAAATGTAAAAGCTTACACCGCCACATGAAAGCTTTAGGTTGTCGCCTAATGATAGCAGCACCGTTGACCACTTAGTCGATCGTCTGGCAAACCCCTAATTACTAAATAAACTGCCAACTGAGTGACAAACACAATCACAGAAAAGTAAACTCAATTTCAAACCAAATTATCGGACGAAAATACAGTTACATAAAAATAAAACCTCAAAATCCAACGACCATTTCAATTGACCAATCAGAGCGCACAAGCTGACCAAGCAACATTATTAATTCCCCACTAAAGCTACTACATAACACCATTGTTTCCAAATGTATAAATTAATAACGGTATTAAAAAAGCTATAGCGATAAAAACGACCCACACGTTATCTCATTACAAGATCAAAAAGTTTAGATTTCTATAACGCATTTAACGTTAGCCGCCAACAATACAATAAAAGTTGAAATCGGACATTTTTAATGTGTTTTTACGAGCAGTTAAATCGCGTTTATTTAACTGTATTATAAACGTTACGACAAAAGGTATTTAATCGTTGTTGGTATGCATAGTTTCGGTAAAGTTTCTGATATTAATTAGATTACGGTGGATATGACGTCAAAGATCATAGTGGTTATTGTCAAATATAGCAGTAAGTTGGTTGGCGACTACCCGGCTCCTTTGTTGTTGTTTATTTATTTATGAAAGAATTAATTTTGCATTTATAATGAGATATTTGTAGATATATCCAGTTTTGGACCGATGTGTTACTTAGATTAGGTGTTTGTTCGACGTTTTCAAAGTTTATCTACCGACAGCATCGCTTTTATTTGGAAGTTGAGACAATAGGTACAAGCCATAAAAGAAATTATACTCCATAATTTCTTTTATTAGACAGTTTGAAATTTGTTAATTGATTAAAATCATAACATTTTATTATAATGAAGTGTGCTTATTTGAATATTAAATTAAGTCCGATCAGCTTATAGATAGACATTAATGACAGTATTATTTCTTAACAGTCGAATCATTGCGACAGAAGAATGCGAAAATGTAGGGCACATTTACAAAAGGTGATTTGCCACCCACGATATAACCGAAAATTTTCTTGTTTTCTATGCTACCTTATCTCTATGGCAACATCAAAATCAACCAGCAATGAATTATTAATGCAATGCAAAGGAACCAAACAGAAAAAGACATATTTTCGAGAACATTGAACTGTTCGTTCATACGTTATAGAGATAATCAATACCAATATTTTTCATTTAAGCTTCTTCAACGCAACGACCAAAACAAAACAGTAAACTATTCGAGAAGAAATTGATACTAATTGCTGCAGTCGTCTGATCAAGCCCAGCCGTGTCCCTTTCGGTACCAGTCGCCAAATCAAGCCAATATGTAGTTATTTCAGTAATGCAGCATCTCACTAGCTCAGTTACATTCTAGACACACAACACCTCTACCAAAGGTTCCCGATTAAATCTCTAAACTCGAACGCTAATATGAAATCGATTCACACGATGTTATCGATAAAAAACAGTTGAAAATATACAAGAAAAATGTTACCAGTTAACGTAACGATACCCGTAAGCAATCAACTGATTTAGATAATTATTTTATTGTTGGAAAAAAATTGTGTTAAATCGGTGAAAAAATCACATAGCGTATTGTTAATAGGTATTGATAACGATTTGTTGAATATAAATCAAATAAGGTAATTGTTCATATCGTTAATTTAAGTTTTGGTCGATAAAATCGAAAATTGGGTCTGTTTTTGTATAAGGTAAATCTAACAGTGATTTAAATAAAGTAAAAAAAAACTTGAGTGGTATAGAGAATATTAAATCATCATCATCGTATCGGGTTATAAACTTGTGTTTGTTCGACTATTGATAAGTAAATTTATATTATTAGTTTAACGGCATTCAATAAAACTACCACATAATTATGTGTTAGAAAAATTCATTTCAATTTCACTTTTTTACTCAAAGCAGTAGTTCAAACTCGAAAGCGGCAAACGCTCGACTGGAACCCTACATACAAATAGTAGAACCTTTGTAACCAGCATAACAAAAGCTTGGACTAAGATCAACACACATTAGCTCTCAGACTTTGACCTGCCCCATTATTTATTGACGGGGAGGACAAAAATATATCGTCACGGATAGATAAAATCAGACGAAGCTACATATTATAGGCAATGTCTGTATGGCCAGCGGCAACGTAGTTAGAACTGCATTTATTATTAGTATAAAAGGGTGAATTTCTAGTACTTCCATTGTCGTATTTTCTTTGGTAAATAGATGCAGTGGATGGGTTTATTTGGATTTGCACTTAATTTGAATAAAACATTATGTCGTCGTATGTTCAATAACATACTTGATGAAAGGTCGATGGTGTATCCAATTGACGATAATTGCATTTGACAGCGGACTACTCAAAAATCGATCTATCTTGGTTGTGACTCTGTTTTAAGGTGTTATAAGATATGCCTATTGAAATTGCCTGTCCAAATACTATAGGTAGAAGCTTTCCAAGGGATCATAGCCTTGATATCAATACGAGTCCAACCCCGTACATACAGTTAGAAGGACAAATCGGTGCGTACAGTCGACGACACAATAAGCCCATGTGTCAGCGACAGTTATCTCGCAAGACACCACAATCTCTCCAACTGTCGGTCACACACAGACGGACCCGGGTATAGTTTGATGTATATTAGAGAATAGGCTGGAGGGCTTTCATAGTAACGTATGAATACTTATCTTGTTGATAGTCTACCGTATAAAGTAATACTGAGACTGTTTTCTTTAAAAGTCTTAACGCTTGAGGCTACAAAAATCGCATCAGGGAAATGCCTCTGGTCCAATATTTTGAATAGTATGGTCCAAAAGATTTTGTTGATTGTACTTTTTAGACTGTTAGTTGTAGGTGGTAAACTATCACTATAAAGTAAGGTACCTTAATACCACCAGCCACATTAATATCATAGGATATTGACTGGTGACCATTTTCTTATGTAATGTTATAATTAATTTGATTTGTAGCTCAATACATTCTATTTATTACCCAGTGCACAATTTTTTCCTGTTGTCTAGAATCGTTTGTAGCCTTGATACCTTTTGCAATTGAACACACCCAAAGCTTCAACGTTTACACGACATTTTCAACTTGGCTTCACAACAAAGACCGACACTTTTTCCGAAAAACGAAATGAATAGCCTTCATATCTTGTCTCAGTGGAGACTATGTCATGTGCACATAAACTTACACCATTGAATGAAACCCGTTGGACGTTGGACATTTCACGTCACTTTTAGTTTGTCCTGCACTGGAGATTTTAAATGGACACGCGTATTTTATACTGTATTGTATTGTTTGTGTGTATGACATGTTGTAGTACCTAAGTACACAGATGGTTATGTGGGTTTAATTTTGCAATCTGTAGCCCCTGTCATGTATCTCTTAATGAGATGTATTAGTTCGATTGTTATTTCGATTATTTAAAAATAATTCTCGGTATGAAGAGATACCTTGACGTTTGTTTGTTTTTCATAGGAAAAACGCCGGAATAACACCGAAAAACGTTTTTCAAAGGAACTAGTGAGAATGTCAACTATGTCCATCTGTTAATTTTTTTCATAATCTATACATAAAACAAAATCAGTCTATGTTTCCACTGCTGGGACTCAGGCCTCTGTGAGAAGGAGTGGGCTATAGGTATATGACATGTGTGTTCAAACGGAAGAAAAACCTGAAAATGCTGAAGTGAGATGTATTTTTTTACGGCGGTTTTGTTAAACATACTATTTATAATTCTATACAGAACCTTGCAAACACCCTTTCCAATACAGAATGAAACCTTTAACGCTCACAAACAGAACCTGGTCCACCATTCAGCCATCATAACACGTACTTGTCTTTGACGTTGTCATACATTGTGGGGCCTTTAACATACGCGTCATTATTTCTTTGTTTCCACCGCTGGAGGTTTGCAAGGGACAGTGTGCTGGTGATATAAGTAGTGTGCAGCAGTGTACATCGCAAAATAACATGTGTACAATAATATCGAATAGACAAGGCATGACGTTTGCATCGCTGTATGTCGCTGTGTTGGGCTGCTCGCCGTGGGCGGAATGTGGACAGAGGTGTGGAGACGGTGTTGGAGTAATAATTTTTAAGAGACTCTTGTAGCATTGTGTATAAAGGTTAGACTTGAAAAGAGTGGTTGTTTATTGAATAAAACAATTTTTAGTGTCTTAGCGCTGATTTTTCAATAGTTCAATAACTTTTATTTGAAGAATAAATCTGACAGTTTGACATATCTTCATATATAAAATTCAAAATCCTGACCGACTGATATATCAACGCACAGCCTAAACCGCTGGTCCTAGATACATGAATTTAGGAGGGTGTGTTCTTTGTGAAGAGTAGGTATCCACTAAGTAAGGGTTTTTCGAAATTATATCCCTAAGAGGGTGAATGGGGGGAGCGTGAAATTTCACACGGACGAAGTCGCGGGCAGAAGCTAATAGAATAGAATAGAATAGAATACTCTTTATTATGTACACCATATAAATTACAGACATAATTATAGAAACTGTACAAAGGGTGACACAATGGGCGGTCTTATCGCTAAAAGCGATCTTTTAAAGACAACCTTTGGATGGATTAAAAAAGGGGAAGGACAGACAAATACTGTAGGTAGTCTGTGGTGTACCATTTATATAATACAATAAATACATACATAAAGTATATTATAGAAAACACGGTGGCTTAGCCCGGTTTTGCTTGTCATTGTTTGTAATCTAGTCTATCGTTCTTAAATTCATGAAGATACATGGAAGAGGATTCTTAATTATTTCAATTGCAAAGTATCAAATTTTCTGAAAGCACCTTGATCAACGTTTACCTTATTATTTTTACTTCCAAGAAACAAACCTTACTTTACAACTATGCTTCAACGATGTCCTTTTAACAAACTTATAAAATAACAAAGCCTACTCCACAGTGCCGCTCGTCGGCTTAATTCGTCGTGACGTCATCGGTCGGTGGTCCCGACTCAGTTTTTGCATTTTATCATCTGTGTCCGTTTGTTTTGCTCCTGTCCTGCGTTTGTTATAGTCAACGTTCGTATTGTATGCACTACATTACCTGCATGTTTTACTAAATTATATTTAGTTTTTTTTGACGACTCTGTATTAGTTAGCTGTTATTGTTTTTTTTTGTCCAAGTTATTTCTAATACATTATTGCTTGTGCCATTTCCAGAAAAACGATGGCATTGTTTGAGTAAATGCCATCTAGTAATAAAGTGCATCATTCAGAAAGGTTATTTGTAGTATCCAACCATTAGCTGATAAGAGTCTCAACTTCTCACCATTCAAATATAGTTCATAAACAGCTAGATTATTACGGAAAACGGTGATCATTTACTATTGCTAAATATGACTAAATAAGGAAAGCTGTAGCTACAAAAACTGGTCACACTTAGGCAGTCATGTCGTGTCCTGTAAAGGTAATGACCAGTACCTCGAGCGAGACCCACTGGTCTCAAGGTACTGGTAATAATAAAACGTCAACATGTATTAGAAAACATCCACAGTGCGAACCCACCAGCTACATCCCTAAATCAATCACAAATCTTCAACCATAAATCACAATTTAACCATCCTCATCCCATCTAATCTTAACAGTGGGTCAGCACAACTTATGATACAAATGACGATCACGTCCAACGATAAGTACAGTCACGGAGAAAAGTTAAAGGTCGCCAAGGATCGATCGCCGCAGATGTCGGCATTAATCGGAGTGTTTAATCCGTCCGCCGGCGAATAAATCAACGCTAATTGTACCTATTTATATTTATCAAGGAACCACTTGGACGGGAAGAGTTTTCGTTGCGACTGTACATTTGCTATTTTGTTTTATGGGGTTGAAGTTGCAATGAGATCGATAAATTGTTGCGGTTTTTTTTTGGGATATTGTGGTTGCTTTCTTTTTATTAAATAAAGGTGTTAAAATATATTTTTACTGTATTGAAAGTTGCATTACAGTTGTATTGAAACAGTATCTGATGTAATGTTGAGATTACGATCTAAAGTTGACTAAGTCCATAAAAACTTACTTAAAAATATCTAATTAACAAAGATCAAAATAAAATTCAGTGGATTAAGCTCAATAAAAGTTTATTTGTAGTCGAATTTTACCGAATACATACTTACAAACACGTTACGCAAACAATTTTGCTTATTGATTTTTTATTAATTCAAAGTGTAAAATAAGTGTGTTTCTCATTCTCTATAATAAAAAATAAACGAAACGTTAATTTTAACGATAATTAAATAACCGGGTCAAAAATAACGGTACGAATTAACGATAAAAATATCGTTATTTTAACTTTAAAATTATCAATGTAGATTTTGTGAAACAATGTTATTGTAAAATTCGTGTTTTTATGTTTGTTAAAGTGAGAATTTTGTCAAATTACGTTATAACAGTAAGTGAGTTTATATTTAAATAGGAAGTTTAAAATAAAATCGTTGTATAAGTGAAACGAAATCGATTTTAATGACGCCTTTCAAAAGTAATTTCAGGAGCGCCACTGGCATTCCAAACTCAGCTGTATTGCAATCGAGTACAGAGGAAGTAGGTTTAAAGTTCCTTTCTCAACTGAAATACAGCTAATCGTGATGACAAAACAATATTAAGTTAGATCTTCATACAGTTTACGTACTATCATACTAATATTATAAAGGCGAAAGTTTGTGACGACTGATCTTTGTTAATCTTTCACGCAAAAACTACAGAACGGATTTTGATGAAACTTTACAGTAATATAGCTTATACATCAGTATAACACATAGGATACTTTTTAGCCCGATATTCCCACGGGATCGACACTTATATGTGAAACCGCGGGACACTGCTAGTATAAAAATAAATAGAACAGACTTCATCCCAACATCAAACCGTTTCAAAAATAATAAAGCTCATTTCCATCCATCACTTACATAACATAACACAACTATATAGAAACATAACACTGGCACATAACACTAAATCATAAACAACATAAAAAGGAAAAAACGGGCGCCCACAAAAGAATGACCGCGGTACAGTCGGAAGAAATGACTCGAAATCTATAAATCTAGCGTGTGTAGCGGGCCGATCTCTGAAACCATCACAAATATGTCAAAAAAGGCTATAAACCGTCGGCGGCTATATAGCCTGGAGATGCTTTATAAGTTATTATAACAAACACAATGAGAAAACGGAGATATGTTATTATTAGCCGATTGATGAGACGATAGCCGGAGATACCATAAGTCGCCGTGACTGATGCTAGGAAACTTTTAATGTTCAGTAATTTATAGTTATTGTTGAAGCCAAATGTTATATTATTGTTAGTTTGTTAGTCGGGATTTTTTGTTTAGTATAAACATTTTTTTTGTGAGGCAATTTATTTCGATGGGAATGGGAGAAATGTCGTGCTTTCTAGGAGAGGAATGCAGGATTCGAAATAAAGTTTTTTTGATGACGAGTAGGCGATGGGTCGCCTGTCAATTACATCGGTGTTATGTATTTTACCTCTTTATCCCTGACAGTCTGACTCTTACTTGAACAAACAAAACTTTGTTAGTAACAGCAGAATTCTTGACTATTGAATGTTAGAAGATAAACCCATTTTCCTCAAAATACCACTACAAACATTAATCTGCATGGTCTTCACATGATCTGACCAAGATTATGTCTGGGCTTTTAAAAAGACTGTGACCTCTGAGTTTGTTTCGGCCTTTCTTCCAGAGTAGGTAGTCAGATAGGAAATGCTGACCACACCAACCTTATTTATTTTTTATAATATGTCGTGAAAAATTTATTCGGATATCCTATTTACAGAATAAATAATTTCATTTCATTTTCATGACTGTTGTCTTGTCTAACATAGAGAACCAATGTCATCTCTTCAAACTTTTGAGAAATAAAGTCATTGTGGATTATTGAACATTATGATGTTATCAGCTATCCTGCCAGTATCTGATATTGTATATGGTAACAATGGGACAGGTGAGATACAGACGTAAACATTATACATAATGACACCCATTTTTCTAGTTTAAGCTGTCTTATCCAAAACGCAAAATTATCCTTATAATCGTTGGCTACAGTCGCAGAACAAAACAGGTAGGACCGAGGACATTTACATAAAAAATGTTGACTTGTGGCAAATTGTGGGCGTTCGCTTCGTTGGCTTTAATTCAGTCTGGGTCCCGTATTAATAATATTTATGTAATACACGTTACAGTAAAATATCTTGAGAGTTATGCCCCCTGGAATCTCATTTAAGAGGTAAAATTTTGTGACGGGCTCTCCTTGCGAGTTAGGCTATATTTTGGTTAGATATTTTTGCGGGTGAGTGTACGCGGTGACACATGTTTATTATTGTGAAAAAGCGATATCAAACATTTTTATGGAAATGAAATGTGAAGTTATGGGAAAGATCTTTCCTCAGCAATGAAAAACTATACCTAGACGCAATAAAAATACCGCGTGACACAGGAATCGCATACCTAAGTCAACCGCACAGCAATAATTATGGTAATCACCGAACTTCTCCGAATTCAATCACCGAGGCACAACGAATAAAGATACATACATAACATTTAACGACAGACGTCCATCGTATCAGATGTCTCTGGAACACAATTAACACTAATAGAAATCAAATTTCCAAGTAAAAATGTCGTATTCAGGTATTTGACCGTGTTCGGTACGGGTCACGATTGATCCGTGAGTTTCTGAGTCATGTATGAGACATATTTTGGAGATGTGACAGTTATATTTGGGGGGAAATCTTTTGTTGGTGATTGTACTTTTAAGAGCTTGTTGTAGAAGGAAAATGGTTTAGGTATGCTACTGTTTATATTTCAATATTTTAACCGGTTAAATGCCGTAACAACAGAAAGAATTAAAAAGCGTGTCTCGCGTGGATCGGTTCGATACGAAGGGTTAATGAAGTAGATACCAGTTACTTTGGGTAGCATTGAGGAGAGATCTTCAAGACATTCAGCTTCAGACACCCTGATAAACTCATAATTAATATTATCATGGATGCAGGTTCAAAAATCGATGACCAGAAATCTATTTGTGTCTGTCAAATTATATTTGTCTCTTTAGAACTAAACCGTCTTCAAGAAGGGCAGACACCATTTAGTTTATCAGAAGCCACCAGAATATGTTACTCATCACTTATGGCGAAATATATTGCCGTAAGTATAAATACTGGCAATATTTTAAAGAAAATTATCGTCACTCGAGACATGTATATCTGTGAGATATATCAGAATTATGAAGCTTCACAGTACGTCTCATTTCATCAAAACCCGATATTTATCGCTCGAGAGCGGTGCCAACTAGACGCTTTAGTTACAAAGCTACATGCTGCTATTATATTTAATAGCTTTTGTTATAACCATGTTGATGAGACTTTAGGTGCCATTGTTATGCCTGCTCGTGGCTAAATAATAACAGCCGCACAGGTCGATCGATCAGGATAAGCTACGCTTGCCGCGGTTGGTCTGTGGATGGGTGACCATCTTTAGATCAGATACCGAGACCTCTCCGTGTTTCGGAAAGCACGGGTCCCGGCTGTCATTCGTGGATCTTTGACAGTCGTTACCTACGGGTAGTCAGAAGCGCGAAAGTCTGACAACCAGCCTTACCAAGGGGTATCGTATTGTCCAGTAACTGGGTTGTGGAGGTCAGATAGGAGTCGCTCCATGTACAATACTGGTATTCAGCCGCATCCGGTAAGACTGGAAGCCGACCCCAACATAGGAAAAGACAGGCAGATGATGATGATGTTTTGCCTGTTTACAAGAGGCCATTGAAAGTAAAAGAATTTCAGATGTTGGTATTTGCCCGATTGTCATTCTTAGTCATTGTGGTCTTTCTTCGGTCCTTAGGTTCGCTACCAAAAGATATGGTAACGACGCAGCGCTACTCCTACGCATACTACCTTTAGATAAGTCGACATTATATTTGATAACATTAAAATATGTTGTATTTTGACGAAAATGACTTCATTCGAACCGAATTTCGAGTAGGCAGTTAGAGATTAGATTAAGCGAGAAAGAGCCCTTTAAAACAGTGATAAATCACGCGCGATAGAATCAGTTAAGTAGCCAATTAATTATCTTGTCCATCTTCATGTCTAGATTAAAATATCATTAAAAACTATATAAAAAATGGAGCAACGAACTCTGTCTTAATCAGCGTAGTACGTAAACAAATGAGTAAGATTAATACAAGCATCACTTTGATATCAATACACGTCTATCAACAAAAGGTTAGTTCAGACGGCGAGCGACGCGTCTTGATACCACGCGACGCGGCGCGACAGCTGCGCGACTAAAAATACCCGCCGGACGCACGATTCCGCGTTTTTCACTGTCAGTGCCCGCATCAATTTCTGTCAGCATTTGTTAGCCAATGACAGATGTTTTACGCCTCCAACAATCGCGCAATTTTTGACGTGCATTCACATTAACCCTTCAGTAACTTGAACTAGGTTTTATTTTCGTCTGGCATGCGCTTTGTCGTAAGGTTGTCGTCGGATAGAACAGGACGCCTTGTAGTTGTCAGTCGGGTAATGACAAGTGTGTAAGGACGTATTTATGTAAACCCTTTGAGAGACTGTTTTAGAATTTAGAAGTGGTCGGTATGCATGCCTAGCTTATTAGTGGGAGTTGTTTAAATACCGTCGTAATGAGTTAGATAAATGAATGACAGCTCTTGGGCAATGATTGGCTGGTATTAGCTGGGGATTCCAAGAAGTGTGAGGTTATTCTTGAATTAATTAAATAATTGAGGAACAGTGTTTAGAATCAGGTGCATGTCAACACAATCGAATTGGCGATAAAGATAAATAAGTAGGTGAGTAGGTACATTTAATGAAATAAATGCTGTGCCAAAGTGTCTTGTTATCAATGGGCCAAACGACAGCACATTAAGAATATCTATACCTAGTCCCAAATGATTCACACTAAGACATCCGTACTGCACCGTGTTCCCTTACCCTTATCCCAATTATATTTAGCCGTCAGCTCAACATATCTTCTTCAACCATACTTCTTTTTTAGTCATCATCTTGGTAGTCATCCCCTTTCCAGCCATATCCTGTTTAACACAGTCCACCCATCGTTTCTTTAGTCTCCTCCTCTACTCTAACAACCATCTATTTTCATACGCACCAGTTTCCTCACGACATTTTTCTCATTCATTACTTTCGTACCTACTATACCTGCATGATTAAAAAAATAAAGACCATGCTTCGAAAAATACTTCTTACTAACTCTTCATCACCAGTTTACCCTTCCCTCTAATAACATTGAATGCGCTGATGAAATCATCATCTTCACCCATTGCCAGGTTAAGTTCAGCTTTCAATTCATACCACGTTACCTTATGAGGGGTTAATCTCAAGCCGATCTTAACACCGAGCAAAACTAAGTGGCTCATCCTATTAATATCCTCTCACTCCAGCATATCAACCTACATAATAAATAATAATAATACGAATCCGCATAGCTCAATAAATCAGTCTTGTCATAGCTCACATAGCTCGGAGCACTGGATCACTCACGGAGTGCCAGTGTCGCCACTGTCGCCGCACCGACAACTGATATATCACGCGATTAGCGACGTTTTCATGCGTGCGCGCACCGACCAAGATGGCGGAAGAGGCTTAAAGGGGGATGATAAGTTATCTATGTAATAGCTTCCTGAAATGTGAAATTGGGTAATGCAGTAAATTAAAACTGCTTTTATGATAGAATAGCGTTGATTTCGTTATTCAGAATTCATACTTAATATTATAAAAAGTGTGTCTGTCTGTCTGTTACCTCTTCACGCTTAAACCGCTGAACCGATTTAGATGAAATTTGGTATAAAGATAGCTTGAGTCCTGGGAAAGGACATAGGCTACTTTTTATCCGGATCTTTCCACGGGATCGACATTTATGCGGGTGAAAACGCGAAGCGCAGCTAGTACTTCATAAAGTAGAAGTCCGCTTACGTCTTTAACGGGTACAAATACAAATTACCTTACGTTAGGGTCAAAAAGAACATACTTATAAAAGTTGTTGTATCAACAAATACTGCAATCTACATGAATTAGTTGTTAAACGTTTAAAAGAGACACAAATCAACTAAAATAAACTGTCCATTTATCTAACCATTTGTCGTTACTACACCAAAGAAATTCACACAGACATTTTTTTTTTACATATATTATTTTAGTAAAAACATTCTTCTTCAGAATTCTACGGACCTAAAGACCACAGTCTCTACAATCTAGATTACAATGTAACACCACAATTATGACGAGGCGTATCATCGTTGTGCTATTTCTAGTAGGTACCTACTAAGAGACGCGGTTTGTGTTGATAGCTCAATCACTTGCAATTTTGCAAGCTTTGTTTATGATAACTGGGTAAAGGAATGAGGAGGTGACGATCTAAATAAGTTGCATTTATTTCTGAGAGAGATTGGTATGTAATCTGTATTCGCGATTTATTTGCCAAATATGAATTAATGGAAACATAACTTTAATCCCTACACAATAAAGTTCAGTTTACGCTACAACTTCAAATATTTTTATAACTTTTTCAATAGTGCCAGTCACTCTGAAATCAACTTAATAGTCATTGAAATAACATTGATATTTTTTTAACTTGAAATAGGGTAGGGGTGTGCAGCACTGCGCACTTTTACTATGACGTAGTTTAGAAATTGGAAGTAGGTTTCTTTTCATTAGAGGAAAGTTTTAACACATAGAAATCGCGCGTAAGTCAAGAAGGACTATGTTGGTAACTGAGACCGATGAACGACTACCGTCCGGCCGTCAAGAGGATGCGGTCTTGACACCTGTCAGTTTCATACAAAAGAATACGTGTTTTGCGAATTTGATCTTTATTAGGTACTAGAATTGTCGCGTTGACATGTGTCAGGAACGTATTCTCTCGACGGCCGGCCGGACTAGAATACTGAACTAAGTACTCAGTCCGGCCGAATAACTAGAATGGAAACACCTTTCATGAAATGATCACAATAATTAAAACAGGATTGTTAGGTACCTGTTTTAATTATTTAGCAATCATTACCAACTAAACATGACTAATGTAAGTGAGACATGCGTCCAGTCATCAGATAATGACAAGAACACCATCTACACAGTCTTGGCACAACGACTGGAAAGTGACAAGTGAGCTATTGAGCGAGATATGACAGCTATGACATAGAATAGATAGGTATAGAAGGGTCACTACAGACAACGGACACATGCACACATGCACGCGTACGTACGGCAATCGCGGTCGAATGACAGTCGCGAGTGCGCTTGCACTCGCTGTACGTGAAGCGTGTTTGTATGCGTGAATGTATATGTGTGCGTGCGTTTTTGCTCGTTGTAGGAAGCCAACCTTCTGTAATAATCTATTTTGTTTGTGCCTGTGACTATATTCACTAGTGATTCAGCCTATTACGTATAAATAGATAAGTTGATGTCACAGATTCTCTTTTGATTTAGCCTGTGAATAATGGAGCTACACGGTTTTTGAAAACTGCGTCTTTCTACGCCCAATTAACTATATCATCTGTTTTGACACTGACATAACTAATTATTTTTATGGTAAATTAAAGCTTTTAAGACATCTGAGGGGTAATTCTCGTAATTTTAAGAACGTTCACAGTCTGATCTCAGTCTCAATCTGTCAAAAATATTTCTAATTTCCCTACATTTTGACAAGTTTTTGACATTTGTTTGTCGCCGAGATGAGATTGCGACTAGATTTTGAAGGTTTTAAATTACGAGAATTGGCCTTCTGAAGTACGTTCAATTGTGTGTATAATCCATATTTAAAATGGTTTATCGTATTGCAAAGTTTATTTGTTTAACATTGAAAACTCGTATGTATTATTTTTCTGTTGAAAATATATCTAGGTAATTATGTCAAGAAAAGAGTCAAATCTGTCTAGTTTTTACCGAACTATGTGGGGGTCCGCTTCCACTCTAACCGGATGCAGCTGGATACTAGTATTTTAAGAAAGAAGTATTTTCGAATAATTGTATTGCTATATCTTAGTTAAGCCTGAATTCAGCAGGAAGAGCACATTGTTAGTATTGTTAAATTGCGTTTGATCTGCCGACTTCGATGCACGGGGATTAGACTCATTAATATCTTTTGGGTTGATTCTCTGGCTTTTAGTAATCATGACCCATGAAATAAAACTAAAAGGGAGGGACCAGAATCGATTGATTTATAAACATCATTTATTTCAAATCGATTTAAAGGAGGTTCTTATCGGACACATTCATTTTGTTTTTTATTGATTTTAAAAGGGGTGTTCCTCAACCGTCCCTGAGAATATATTATTATTTTTTACCCTTTAGAAACGAAGGAAGTCGATGTTTCGACTTTTTAACTTTATTTAGTAGAAAAAAAAACAGATAAAACAACTGTTCATGTAGCATCGGAAGGACCACTGTGAGAACTGGGTAATAAATTTTGGTCCTTCCGATTTCTTTGGCATAGAGAAGATTATACCTGTTATGTTCCAAAGATATAAGGAAAGTACTGCAAGATAAACATGTGACAATACAAGTATCCGGGTTTCCCCAAATTTTCCCGAATTTACTGAGACAGTGACAAAATTCGTGACACGGAAGATACAAGTTCATGCTCATGCTTAAACTATGCATAGTGTTCAAATGCTAACAGCCCAAGTCACACAAGACTTTTAAAAAACTCGGGAATACAAAGTCCACCTGTCAAAATGATTTACATGACAGACATTCCGAAGATGACATATCATTCTAATGTTTCCTGTGAACATAATATATGTAGATAAGGTATCTGTTAATCCTTTATTATAAAAAATAGACATACTGAATGAAATCAAAGTCCAATCACGCAGAGCTATTTACCATGAGCATCGAAAATGAATAAGTAATAGTTTTTTTTGGTTTGTAAGACACTGGGATTTCCTAGTCGTGAGAAACGTTTAATACTACCCCAAAGAAATATTAATGAGCATCGAAAGGAGAAACTTGATAGTAAGGAATTGGATATACAAACAGTAGAAATTCAGCCATTTTCAGCTAAAAAATGCCCATAGAAGGCTGATCATAGGACCAAGATGAAAGAATGAAAAATGGTTCATAAAGACCACCATGATACCAGCTGAATTAGTGGTTTGGTGATCGTCTAGTAGGTATAGCCAATCAATATGCGATTGGCTATACCTACTAGACGATCACCAAACCACCAGTGGTAACTCGCACTGCGAAAATCGACGACATTGAGGCGCTGTCAATGTAATTTTTTTGCACTGGCACATGTACTGACATAATTATGGTTGACTCAGTTAACTGTGTCGAAGTTAGAGCATGACGCTACCTCCATGTGAAACTCTTAGCAAACTTTTACGTCACCCAACGTCCACCAATCTGTCGATATTATTCGGTACTCGTGCTAACTTTTCAGTCTAACGATCAATCTAATAAATCAAAGATTCGCTAAAGACCATGGCTAATCCACTTTGGAAAAAAATCTTCAAAAGTAAAAATAAATTCGACCTACGTACACGGAAACATAACTTCATGATTGGTTGTGAATTTATTGGAAGTAAATACAAACCATCAGTTCCTTAGTTGTTGGATGCTCACGTTAAAGTTATGGTCTGCATAATTAATGTCAATTTTGCTATCTGCATGCTTTTTAGAAATAAATACCTTCCTGTAAGGACCAGCTATTTCTAAGTCTTTCTTTCAATGCATCAACATTGGCAATTTAAAAGGATACATGCTCCATTTTATTACATAATGTTTTCCAGCTACAACGATGTGAGGCAACATTTTGATGCCCGGAACCTTAGTATCAGCCAAGCAAAGAGGGGCTTGTAGGGGCTTGTAACTGCCGCACGGTTCGACCGATCAGGTTAAGCTACGCTTGCCGCGATTGGTCCGTGGATGGGTGACCAACTTTATATACAAAAGGAAAGCACGTTAAGCCGTTAGTCCTGGCTGTCATTCGTGGATCTTTAACAGTCGTTACGGGTGGTCATTAGCCCGAAACTAATAACCACGAGGTATCGTATTACCCAGTCACTGGATTGTGGAGGTCAGATAGGCAGTCGCTCCATGTAAAATACTAGTATTCAGCTGCATCCGGTTAGACTGGAAGCCAACCCCAATATAGTTGGGAAAAGGCTCGGCAGATGATGTCCTTAGTACTAACCAAAATCAAGATGAGCCTGTGCAACCATTCCCCTAATAATAATTAGTCCAATGACAGCTTATAAGCTTAAGTATTTCTAATCAATATTAACTAACTCATGCATTGTGCATGCTGTGTTCACTATTTTAGGGCATGCAGTGTTATGTGTTTTTTTTTTAAGTTAACCTAGTTATATTGTATTGCCAGATTTGTGAACCAAAAAAAAGCCAATGAAAGTTAACTAGTTAATAAAATAAATAAGTACCTACTTAGTTTAAAAGTTAGTAGAGAACATTTTCGAAATGTCTAATTTAAAAAAAAGATAACTGGAAATCTCTGTTTCTATGGAACATTTAAAATCGGTCTAATTTGGCTGTAACACTATTTTTCGATAATGTACTCTACTAACTTTTTAGACCTTTGTATCATGCTTATGCGTATGAAGTTTCATTAAAATCGGTTCATTCATTTAAAAAAAGAAAGGCTTGAAATTTTGTATGAAATGCCGTACGGCGTAAACGCTCTTAATATGTTAGTAACGTTAAAATAGTACTTCGGTACCTCAAAATGATCTCAACAGCACCAAAAACAATGTGGCTTTAGTAATTAAAGTAATTACGATTCCCTACGCAATAATATCAATCAAATTCATTAGGAAAATTACAATTTTCAAAGCAATTTAAAATGCCATGGCTCTCAACGAATCGGTTTATAAATTTATAGATGGCCATCATTCAATCGATTAGTTCTACTAAATGAAGTTCGTACGCAGTTTAAACAATGCCTATAATAATAATTAAATCTGTAATTATTATAAAAGTATCTGTTACTTCACGCACACAAAGAGTTCCGTACCACAAGGCATAAAACGCCGAAAAAAACGTTGCTTTTATACCCCTTTAAATTTAAATTTATTTTATTTATATTAGGTATTTGTTGTTATAGCGGCAACAGAATTACATCATCTGTGAAAATTTCAACTGTCTATCACGGTTCATGAGATACAGCCTGGTGACAGACAGACGGACAGTGGAATCTTAGTAATAGGGTCCCGTTTTTACCCTTTGGGTACGGAACCCTAAAAAACTTTTTTATCACACAAACCATAAAATAAAACGTGTCATCACAAATTACAGATTAAAAATAAGCCCAATCACGAATCATTCATATTTATGTACGATACAAAAATATCTAATGCTTTTAGAATAATTGTAAGGTGGTGCACACACTGAGCGAGTGTATTGTTGAAGCGACACGCGTCTTCTATGATATACCTGTTGGTAAGTTTATACCAGATAAATAAAATTGGAATGGCTTGGATTCTATGTACTTTTTGGAAGCAAAATAGGATACAAATTAAAATTCATTAACAGGCGTTGTTCTTCAGTACGAAGATGTAACGCAATCAAGAGTAAGATAAGCTGCAAGAACATTGCATACCCTCTATTTAGAAACGGAAATATGGATTTCTAAGCTTACCTAATTATCAAATACGAACCGTGTTATCACAAGTGTTATCCTACACCTAATAAAACACAAGTCTCACAAACCGCGACACATCGCGCGTCCCCAGTGCGGCGACGGCCTTACGTGCTCCAGTCCGCATTTAGACGGCGGTTATAAATTTTAAATATTACGATAGGGCATTAAGATTTGAATAAACATGTCGCGTTGTCGCCGCTCGTGACGTCGCGCGGCACACATTATTGTCGCTTCACGCGTCGTGTGAAGTTGTCACAACTTACGCGATAGATGAAAACCGCGTCATATTTTGTTTCTCTCTTTAGTTGAAAGCTGTGGGGTATGAATGAATATAATTGTAGGCTAAATATGCTGGTGGTGAAGAAAATGTGACTAATGGAATGGGTTAAGGAAATGGTAGTAAGCTCGCATCTTAGGGACCTTCCGTCCGTGTCCCATCATCAGCCCTAAGTAGTCTAATTCTGGAAATAGCCACTTACCAAACTTGTCGCTACACATGAAGCCAGCGGCAAACCATGTGACTTTCCCACACTACGTTTGCGAAACCTGTCCGGTCTCCATTTATTAATACATCAGCCATCAGATCTGAAGCCAATAAGACTGGTCCATTGCTACCTCAGTCAGCATTTGAGCTTCTGTTTGATGAAAAAAACCCTTTAAATCTCCAAGCAGACCTCATTGAAGGCAACTCAGGACAACACCGACGCAATCATACTGCAATCACCAGTCCACTAACAACTGACCAAAAGAACCGCCGTCCACCGTTGGACATCTAAGCCCATTGTCTGCCTAAAAATAAAGGCATATAGGTACATACAAAAAAATCGGCCCGTAGGTGCATCACGAAATATTTTAATACAGTGGACGGCAACGCGTATATCTTAGTATCGCGGGAAGACAAAAGCGGGGATCTCGTGCTATACCACGTCGGAGATTTATTCCGACGATATCATTGAATGTGGACGCGCGTGTGTGCGAATGCGCCCGTGTGAACTGCGCTCGTGGCGCGCCGGGACAGGGCTGGCAAAAACGGTTTCGGCAAAATTAATTAGCGAGTAGATGTTAGAGAGAGATGATACAGAAATGGTTGATGTTGTTCTTTAAGTAGGAGTAAGAGATCCGTTCATGTAGCTATGTAGTGGAAGCCATCGTCATAGTGTATCATCGCCTGGTGACACTGACCATGTGGCGAAGGTAGTATATTGAAAGGTTATTTAAACAAATATTGAGGATAAGTGTGATGTCTGGCAATTAAAGTGAGATTATTTACAAAATAGGTCCATGTTTGTGCTATTTATTTGATAAACTTACATTGCTTTAATTTTAATATTCAGCACTACACGCACATAATTGCAAGTGAAACACGTAACGTTAATATCAAGGACTTAAGGCCAAACATGTAACTGTTATGTCCCTTACGACCAACAAAGTGACTCATAACAGTCATAACCCTTAGTTGAATCCTTAAAATTGCTCAAGATTACAAGCGTTTGTTAAGAGACTTGACGTACTTTTACTTTTAAAAACATTAAACTTAGACTACATTAAAAACACAAAAATGAAACAGACAAGGAATGCAAAACCTAAAAAAAAACTGATTTCCACTATCTGTCTAGTCCGCAAAAACAAAGCGTGAAGATACCACAACAGTTCACTAAATGTAGGCTTTTAAAGAAATAAACTGCGCTCACATAAATCACAGTATCAGAAGCGCGCCCGGCAACCCTATAATCATGACGAAAGTAAGCGATAGTGCACACAAGCGAGACTCGCGACCGCGACCACAAATCGCGAGCGACAGCCAACAGGTAGCAGGTCGCACGCATTGTTTCCTGGAACCAAAACTACGAGACGCTATCGAAACGATTGATATACGATCAGACCTCGGAATGTTTTAGTAAAATGCACCAGCTTTCCGTTTTAACCTCTGAATATCTAATAGGGACCCGATTTAGAATAATTTATGGACAACGACTGAGACAAAAACAGAACACTATGGGGCGGCACGGGTCAGATTGGCCGTCCGAGTGTCTGCCGATTTCGTAAGAATCCTTCGCGAGACCATTTATCTGTCAGCCGCGGCTGCGCAACTATGACGTATCTGCGTTTTGTAAGTGAACGCAAGTTTATCGGCAACCTGTCCAGAGAATCGACGAGAAATGGGCTCAGTTGAGCGCATTAACAACGGCTTACCCATACAAAATCATAATAGCCGGTAAGGAAACTACGATTGAGAGCGATCATTAATTACGGGTGCCTAACAAGCGGCGAACGGGGAAAGGCGACGTCGACAATTTATCCGCGAGATCGACTCGTTACTTAGATCGGTTGGGGCGCGCGACGATAGATGGCGTGCTGCGGCGCGGGCGCATATCAGATGCACGACCGGCGCGAGCGACGCGGTATCGACCGATTTACGGACAGTGTGATCATATTAGAGACTCTCGGGCTATCTAACGAGCGTTTAGAATATGAGTGTGCGTGATAAACACCCACAGTCGTGTAGATAGCCTTCTGCGGTAATGGGAAGACGATTTATGATTTTGTTCGATTAAATTCGATTTGCAATTCTGCTCCCTAAATTGGCAGTTAAGTTTGATGTATAACCTACTAATCTTTATTGTCAATCAGTACCTAACGGTGCAGTCGATAGACGCTATAAATAACACAGCTACGTCAATGTATTTTATTGCTCAGAAAGCGGCGAGCAAATTCCTGTGGGCAACACTGCATAGACAACTAGTCCTGTAGCGAATAAAAAGTCGCACACCATAAACTACCCTAACACTATAAAACAAAATAAAAGCCGTCTCACACGCACCACGTCGCGACTCGACGCGACACGCGCGATCGCGTTGTCGCGCGTTGTCCCCTTAATTAGCCGGCTACCCGAGATGGAATTCATTAGACTCGCTAATTAAATAAAAGGACATGATTTTCCGGTTAAGGCACGAAAGTGAACGTAGGTGCACTCCAAACATGATTAATTAAGAAAACCGAATAGGCTTAAATAGTAAGTAATGTCTGTTCTAATTAAGCGTAAATCGCGTGCGGTTCCTTGTCGATGCTGTATCTGGGCTGGTATCCTACTCTTAACTGATACCCTTTTTTTGTTGTCAATTACCTATTGTTCGGTAGGTATCACTTCGTTTTATAAAACAAAGTGTTAAAGTTTTTCATGTGCTGGCTATGCGTGTAACGAACTTGAGGATTTTTAACGAAAATTAAAGTGGCGTGAATCTCTGACCACAAAAAAGTTGATTGGTTATTTTTAATGTGTAGTAATTATTTATTGCTAATCTTATGCGTGTACCTAATCACGATTAGGTATTCATACCAAGAGAACAACGACAAAAAGAGATTTATACTTATTTTATTATACTCCTTTAACTTGACTAGTACCAATAATCCTAGATCATTAATCCACCTGATGAGCATTATTATTTAATTTTTAATCCAATAATTTAATAGCCACTTCTAAACCAGATTCTTGAAATAAATCCAGGACCTGAATACAAACCTACTTATTAAAATTTGATGATCTATAAACGACACAAATTATAACGATTTTGCTCTATAAACTATACCAGCAATAAACATTTACTATGATATTATTTCTATCAAAACGTATTTAAATTCACAAGTCGGCTATAAATTGTATGATAAGTGTAGTTTCCTTAGAATGACGACTGAACGTACCTGTCGCCTTGTTATGAACTACTGCTGCAGTAAAACATCGAATGCCAAATGTCTGCCGGAATATCTAGAATATAATGTATTTGGAAGTTATTGTATGTATTGTAAAATCTTAGTTTTAAATGTAGGTAACTTATGTAGGTCATTTATGGGCATCAATTCCTAATTCAACGGCTCACTTAAGAATATTTCCCGGTTTCTGATTAGAACAATAATTAGGAAAGTCAATAGAATAAATAACATGTAAGATATTTCTTGCAGGTCACCTGGCATGGCGCAGTAATGACAGGCAGAGACCGAGTGGTCACAGGACTGGGAAACGAAGCGTTGGTCGTTTGGCGGCGAGATGGGCGGACGACATTGTTACTATCGCGTGTAGTACCTACCTATTGGAATCTGGATGAGACTGGCACAGGAACTTGGAGATTAACACAAGAGAAAAGAGGCCTATGATCAGCAGTGAGTAAAGTCCGGCTGTGGATGATGATGAAGCTATTGTTGATGTTACTGTAAGCCTGTATCATCTGGCTGTACACTAATAGGATGAGACTTCCCTCCATGACTTTCAGTTACATAAGTATCTATCTACTCGTATCTACATGCTTATTATTCCGAAGCAACTGCTGTCAGCAGATTTATAGAATTTCCTTTTCTAGAATTCCAGGTAAAACTAGTATAAATATTATACCAATTTTTCTTTTAATTCATATCAGAAGATATCGCTGGTGCATCTATCACCGACAAAGACGTCCACTCGGGTTCGTTCCCGAGCGATGATTGATGGCAGACCTGATAGATAGCTTGCATGATGCACGGCGTCTCGAGAAAATTGCACCCATTCGACACTTACCTGCAAAGGATACACAATATTTATTGCGATATCCCGTATAAGGCGATAATGGGGTTCGGGAATTATGATGCGGAAAAATGGGTTAGATAATTATATAATTTCGTTTTGAAACGAGCTCTTAGTTCCTTTATTAGCAATTGTTTATAATTTGAAATTAAAACTTACTGTAACTAATTGCGTTTCAAATGTAATGTCGTGTGCCAACTTAAAGCATATAAGTGATAAATATTTAATCACCAGTGGCAATTCCCTCTCGAAAAAAAACCTGTGTCCCATCAGCAGTGGGTAATATAATATATAGGGTGATTATGCTAGTGGTATTTCCAAAGGGTAAACTTATCATTTTACATTATTACCTCTACCTCAAGAATCACGTGCAATCAATCACTCATAAAAAATAAATCAAACCCGACACACGAACCTTACCAACCACATTCAAAAACCCGCACGAATAACGCATAAATCCGTATAATAAATTTCAAAATGCTATGATAATTACATGCCTGTTCGCTTTCCCTTATGAATAAGTAAGCCATGTCACGGCGCGTGACACGTGTCGCGCGTCACGCGTCACGATCGACGCGTCACGCGGTGTGACGTCGCGTCGTGTCGCGCGGCTGACGTGACGCGCGATCGTGTGTGACGGGGCTTAGAAAATATCGCGTATTAACATAATTCTATTGATATTTACGCTGGATTCTACGTTTTTAGGAATTAACAAGTGTGTTTTTTGTGGTTTTGGGTAGGTATGTGTAAGTTTATGCAGTCGATGAACTTAATCCCTACACCCACAACCCCTGTGATTGTTTAGTGTCATACCAATTGGAGATCTATGTTTAGGTGTTATAATTTTATCTACATTTGTGTATGACCAGATGTATGAACGTATACGAGGCAAAAGGAGTATGTAAGGATCTGTAGTTTCTACCTAACGTCATGGGAAGAAGGCGTGAGTCTTTATATTTATTTGTTAATAATAAATAATTATTAGCAGATCTTTAGGACACTGCTACTTCTTGAATAAAATGCTCTAATTAATTGACTTGGAAATCATGAGGTTCTTAGCTCACTCTCAACATTGGTGCAGTTCTCTGCCTTACTGCTGAAGATCTAGCGTGAAGATTGTTGTCACGATTCTGATCTAGGCATGGGAGGACTGTTCTAGATGTCAGCTACTAATCATGCCACATATTTCCTTTGAGGAGAGCAGGGTTAATAGAACACCTCGCGGAAATTATGAAAAGTAATATTTTTGCAATACTCTACTATATGTAGAGAACCGAGCTGAGGAGCATAATATAAAGGTCAAAGTTTACTTTGACTAAGTATATCGCTGATTTATTTTCAATCTAACTGGCGTTTAATTCTAAAAATTGCACCCAGAGATCCAATTTTTCAATATATTGTTCACTGTATGGATGGACATTGGACAAATCCATATTCGCTAATTCTCAATAACTACAAGAATTTGTAGGAGTCCCTCATACAGCTCGGCAGACGAGAAAGTTCTTGATAAATTTTTCAAAACAGAACAATAACCGTATCTCAGATCGGTAAAAAGCGACAATATTATATTTTCAATTAATGCAAACTGCATTTGAGGAACTCCCCCCTCCCCCCTCAACCGTGGAAGCCTCCCTAACTCGCGCCAACTCTCATAAAGACGTAGCTTAAAATTTTATTCTACGTAGGGTTGCCTCTCGTGCCGCATCAGCGATTGGAGAAGATAATATACCACCTTTCAGGGTAGGGTATCTGGACATTTTGTCAGAAGTTTGAGAGGTTTTCATTTCTTATTCAATATCTAACTACGAAAGTGCCAATTATTTTGGTGTTTATGTTTCACAAGTAAAAAAAATACACCATTTTCTTTTGACACTACACGGCTTCCAAAATATTATTTACACACATTAATTCATATTTTCGCTCATTTAAGTATTCATGGCGTAGGTCTAATTACTATTGATTTTGAAAATGTGTGATTTAGAATTGCTTACTAAAAGTTTATCAAAGAATTAAACTTACCTTGCCCTTATCCCAATTCATTTAGGTTTGGCACAAGATGTCTTGTACTTCCACACTTCTCCATTATATCGGTAGTCACCCCCTTTCTAACCATATAATTTTTTACACAGTCCATCTATTAGACTTTCTGTACTTTTGTAGCAATTGAGTACAAAATGATACTTATTTAAAAACGTGGTACTCTTGGTAGCCCTAACTTTGTGCCCTATGTGGGAGCAGAGTTTATGCTCTTGTGCAAGTCTGTATGTCTGTAGTTTCATTTGGTTATCGTATTTGTGCTATCTGATTAATTCAGTAGTTTTGTAAACTTTTTGCTGCACAGTGTTTTTATGTAAATAAGTGCAACTTTGTAATGAGATTGAGAACTTTGCGAATGATGGACAAAAGTATTATTTTATGAAAGTGTCATCATGTAGCATTTTCCGAATTTGATTTCTCTTTTTGTTAAAACACTTTGGGATATAAAATCACTCAAATCCTTCATTAGTACATATAAAACTAGCTTCTGCCCGTGACTTCGTCCGCGTGAAATTTCACCCTCCCCCATTCCACCTTTTACGGGTGGAATTTCGAAAAACCTTTTCTTAGTGGATACCTGCTCTTAACAAAGAACACACCCTCCGAATTTCATGTCTCTAGGCCCAGCGGTATATAGGCTGTACATTGATATATCAGTCAATCAGGACATAGATATAGATTATTTGATGAAAAACCAATGTGTACAACCAACAAAATAGGTAATACCAAATTGGTTCAATATTTTGCATTCCATTCTCAGCGTAACATTTATTTTAAGTTATCGACCCAATGGCCGAAGTCGGAAAGACCTTTACAGACGCCAGCACATCAAGCTACCCGAAACTGTCAAATTTTCCCAATCAACTTTGAACCTAATAGTTTAGCGATAAAGTTGAAAATCTATTAAAGAAATTTGACAGATTGTAGTAGCTTGATGTGCTGGCGTCTTTATACTGCTCCATTGAAAACAAAAGAGGTAGGTTACAGTGGCACTTAAAACTACCTAATAATAATTATGTTCACGGATAGGATCCCCTTTCTTATCCGTGAACATAATTTAAAAAAATGAGAATGGGTTTTTATTCACATTCTTGTAATTTTCACTTTTTTCTAACCATTTTTTTTTTAACCAAGTCTGGCCCTTCAAACCGAGACCCTTGAAGTCCGTACTTGTTGCCTCTGCACCAATACAGTGTTAAAAGTGTACAGTAAATTAACAAATATGTAGTACCTACTTCAAATGTTATTGAAGGCGCTAAAAGGAAAAAAGCTAATTGTTCTAGGAAAATTAATGAATATTAACGATTCTCGATAGACCTGTTATTAACTACTCCACTTGAGTTTTTAGCAGAAATAACGATATTTCATTCGTTTCATTCATTTTTAACCTCTTTTTATGTTACATATTAGGTTGTGTGATGCAATTAGGTATACGTCAGCTGAATTTAGGTAAGTATATAACGCAACCCGATCGAAAGTATTTCCCGGAATATACCATATCCGTGAAGTTGAAGATGAAGACACTAGGTAGATTCTTGATTACACTTGATCCAAAGCCCTAAGATTTAACAACACCCAGTGCAAAAGAGGGTTAGCCCAAAAGGCGAAAGCTCAAACCACACGTCAGATCAATTAGTTCACTGAAACGTCACTAACACAACAAACCAAGTACACTTAACATCCCTAATTCAACCAACTAGATAACAAAGTCACCAACCCTTTAACTGAACCACAAAGAAAACAAACTTATATACAAAACGTACCCGGTCCAAGTTGGCCGCACACACCCCTGGTTTATCTTTATTATTAGTCTGCCGAGCGAAATTATGACGACTGCAAAACGTCGTTGTTCTCTCTCTTTCTGTCTTACTCTATATTGCTATGTTCCATCTCGTTCTGGCACAAGCATGCAAGTCTTGCAGTGATTCCTTGTGACGACCGCCCAGGGACGGACGGACTGATGTTTATAAGACCTTAGAGAAGCGAGTTTGGTATTTAGTTTAGTCTTATCTCTGGTTTTATATGTCCTGAAGGGGTTGCCGGAATTCAGATTAAAAAAGAATCGGGTTTTCGTTTAGTTTAAACTTTTTTTTGTCGAGTTTTAGTGACGGGGCTTTTGAGATTTTATTGATAAATGTATGTATTTCTGTTTCTAATTATCTACCGACGTGAATTGTGAACGGAAGTTGGTAATATTTCGTGGGCGATTTGATATCTGTCATTTGATATTAGTCCAATTTAAACGTGTAATATTGCCATATTTAATAACAGCCAAAAATGGTAATAAGTTAATAACATGCTTGATTTATAGAGCCTTACGAATGTGCACAGTTTTCAAACTCGTATGTACCCATGATGTGTCAACTGTCAATGCACTATGAGGTAAGTCATTTGATTTTATTTATGCTTTCAGAAAATAACGAATAACACAATCTTTCAACTAAAAGCAACAAAATTTGTAATGTCAAGTAAGCAACTACCTACAAGTAGTTGTTCCGGGTCTGGCTGTTTGTGTATGTGAGTTTAAATGTTTGTAAACGCACCCACAATACAGGAGAAATTCCTAGTGCGGGGCAAAGTTTAAAAAAAAAAAAAAACTAAATACCAATTTTTTTTAATCAACAACCACACAATTTTAAGCAGTCTGTTTTAACTTGAACCTTAAGGAATAACACTAAAATGTATATCACAGTGGAATCAATTGATATAGAAAATCACGATATCAAAACTATACAATAACTCCGATTACACTACAAACGATACATATTATTATTTATAATATAAATTCTTACAAACAAACTAACAATCTAAGGCCCTCGCCACACTTGACAAATCGCAGGCAGTTTGCCCACACACTCGCGATTATTCGCTGCGATCGCTCGCTTTATCAGACGCAGATTAAAATCCGTCCAACTGTCGTACGTGAGTAATAAGCCAATTTGCCATAGATATGAGTAATTGACATGTCGACCTCATATAAAATGCATTCGAGATTTCTTTAATAAAGTTCTGACGATTTTAATTTTCTATTGATCATAGTTTTTATGACGTGATTTGTCATTGCAAATTGAGTGTCTGTCGGGGAACTTTCCTTTTGTTCTTTATTGAATCTATAGTTAATAGTATAAAACAAAATCGCTTTTCGGTTCTGTCTGTGTGACTGCTTACATCTTCTAAACTGCACAATGTATATTGATGCAGTTTTCACAATAATTTAAAGCATTTATTGCGGAAGGTTGATGTCTATAAAAAATCATATTTAACTTAGACGTAGCAAAGAAGTTTTGACATGTCGACATTGCACCCGTGCGAAGCAGGGGATGTATATTGATGCAGTTTTCACAATAATTTAAAGCATTTATTGCGGAAGGTTGATGTCTATAAAAAATCATATTTAACTTAGATGTGGCAAAGAAGTTTTGACATGTCGACATTGCACCACAATTGCACTACACATTGCACTAGTAAAATATAATTTAAAAAAAAAAACTACAGAACCGATTATGATGAATTTTCTATGGGACCAATCTGAAAATATATCCTTTCAAATAAAAAAAAAAGAATTTTGCAAATCGGCTTACAAATAACGGAGTTCTGAGGTAACAAACATAAAAAAAAATATTCAACCGAATTAAGAGAACCTCTAAAAAAAAACTCATGCTGGCCATAAACAAAATAATATTAGCGAGTCAGCAAGGTTTTGGCATGGCCTGACTGCCCAGGTTGCTCTGGATCTACATTTAAGTACACGTGGGGCCTATTTTAATGTAGTGTAGAATACTAGTTATGTCTATACTATCAAAGTTCTAGGAATTAATTAATTTGTTGACAGTGTAATTATATCCGTGGCCAACATTAATTCCTGTCTCATTGTGAAGATGACGTGGCCAGTTAACCGTGCAGTCGGTATGAGACCCACGGGGGTGGAACTGAAATGTTCAGCTCATCAATATGGTCCGGATTTTCTTAGAAATAAGGAGGGAAATAGCGAAGGTTTGAGCTATGTAATCTAAATCTAAACTAATATTATTAAGAGGAATTGTTTGTATGTATGTAAGCGGTAATCTCTGGAGGTACTGATCTGATGACAAAAATTCTTTCACTTATAGAAGGCTACTGTATTGCCGAGTGCCATAATTATGACATGTTTTATAGTATAGTCGACTTTCACGTGGACGTAGTCGCAGGCAGAAGCTAGTTAAACTTAATTAGCTTGCTTGAAAGGGCAAAAAATAAGTCCAAGAACTTGACCCAAAGACTGTAAGTGCATAAAAAAACATTTGATGTGAGATTAACCTTTGAAGCCGTTGCAGGAACCAAAGGGCGTTCAATACAGTAGCTACATAGTTACTAGTGCAACCCAATGCAAGGTGCCGGATTTCCAATCATCGGGTCAACAAAATGTAGTTAATTGACAGATGTCAAACAGTCACTCATGTGACGTATCTGAAATGTCACTCTCTAACATTTCACTGACATTTCTTTTCGACGACCGGAAACTGTCACCTTTTTTAAAAGGCTAATCACATTGACGACAGAAACAGTTATCACCTTAGTTATTAGTTAAACCAAATAATATCAGTTGTTAAGGCAACATTACACTGTGTATAATGGCGCGTACACACAGCGCGTTTGACCGGCGACCGGCGCGGACACCAGTGATTTGTGGTTACTTGCAAAAGCGGCGACCTCTGGCGGTGACGTGCCAATTGTCTCCGTCTTGGATGGCGGCGTAAGATGGGAGCGGTTAGCGGGGAGGGCAATGGTCAATTTACAGCAGTATTTTAGGTAGGTAGTATTTTCAGTTAGGTTACCGAAATCCGTTTATTAGTAGAATTATATGGAAGTGTTTCAACGAAAGGTTTATTAAAACTTCTGAGCTTTGTTCAGCGTTAGCTTCTTTGTTAGGTTATACAAATAATATGACACAGGCATGACATGCCATGAGCTACTGCAGCAGTACATAAGCGAAAGTAACTCTGTCTAATACATTTTCACGCGTAAACCACTGAACCGATCGTTATGAAATTTGTCAGATAGATAGACTGGGACCTGGAGAAGAACTTGGCTACTTGTCATCCTAGTTAAGTAAAATAACATAAATGTGATAAAACACCGACGACTTTTTCTGCGTGTACTTTACATGCAGAAAAAGTCGCTGGTAACAGTTAGTATGCTTACCATTGGTCGTTCACTATTTTTCTCTTTTTAAATCTGTGATTGTTGACATTAAGTTTGTCAACACAAAAACATAAGTGGAAGCACCTGACAGCTAAGCATAATCAGCCTATAATGTTCTCACTGCTGACACAGGCCTCCTCTTTCTGTGAAAGGAGGCGGGCCATAAACTACCACACGGGCCCAATGCGGGTTGGATATGGGCTGACAGCTAAGAATGTTTGTTAAATACGCTAATCTCTTATAACTTGCACCACACTCTTTTCTGTCAGCCACAGTGGCTTGTGTAAACGCTCCTTGATACCATGAGGCCTTACTGCTCCGTGAACCAACAGACGTATAAATCAATTTATATCATCATTTATTACATAATATATTATTATATTATAGTGAGAATGTGACCGTTACACAGCAGACCATTAGATTTTTTATAATTTATAAGATGGAGTGACCACATTAAAAATATTTGGTAAGAACAAATAATAGAAAGTGTCAAGTGTGTATTATTTTATGACACCTTCATCAGAATATGCATATTATTATGGTAGTTACGCAAACAAACTACGTGAGGCCCGTGGCTAACTAATAACAGCCGCACAGGTCGATCGATCAGGTTAAGCTATCTGAGGATTGGTGACCATCTTTACATACCGTGACCTCTTCGTGCCTCGGAAAGCACGTTAAGCCGTTGGCCTCGGCATTCGGTCATTCGTGGATCTTTGACAGTCATTACGGGTAGTCAGAAGCCCGAAAGTCTGACAACCAGTCTTACCAAGGGGTATCATATTACCCAGTAACTGAGTTGTGGAGGTCAGATAGTTAGTCGCTTCTAATACTGGTATCCAGCTGCATCCGGTTAGACTGGAAGCCGACCCCAACATAGTTGGGAAAAGGCTAGGCAGATGATGAGTTACGCAAACTACGTCAACTATTGACGACTTGCAGGACTAAAAATGAGAGTCGTACAGAACAACTATACAGGGAACTATACAGAGAACTATACAGGGAACTATACAGGGTGGTGGGACCTCGACGCGCAAACTGTAACCATGAAATCAGAACATGATTCTAGAAAAATAAGTTTAAAAACTAAAACCTGACTACTGAAAAGGATGAAACAAGAAAGTTCCTTCCCGTGGTCGCATGCCGCTGTACTAACATACCTATAAGAATAAAAGCTATGGTAGCATGCGACCACGGGAAGTTTCGTCCTTTTCAGTCGGGTTTTAGTTTTTAAACTTATTTTTTATTTAATTATTTTGGGGCTTATTTCAGTAATATTTATATTTTTGAAATGTACTAATTAAGCCCTTTCATTTGATACCCAACAATGCATCATCCCTAAATATTGATTTTTAAATTCATTAATTTATGTCCTCTAGAGAGCGCCATAATGAATTTTGTGTGACGTCACATAGCCTATAACTAGCGGACGATCAAGACGCTTCCAACGATACCTCATTTGTCAAATTATTGTAAGTACTTTTGAAGTTATTGAGGGAACATATGAACATAGACATACATAGGTACATTTAAAATCATATTATTATAAGTACCCTCTGTAGTCGGGTAAAAAAAAACTGCTGTTTCACAAAAACGTGCAATACCTATGCGGTCAAAATATATGGAACAGCATTCTTTTTTAATAACTGAAAAATTCAGCGCCTTTCAGAATCATGTACTGAATCCGACGACCCTGCCAGCCTGTACAGACGGCACATCAAGCTACCCGAAACTGTCAAATTTTCCCAATCAACTTTGAACCTTATGCATTAGCGATAAAGTTGAAAATCGATTAAAGAAATTTGACAGATTGTAATAGCTTGATGTGCTGGCGTCTGTACATGTAAGATATTGAAACACTGCCTGATTTGATCTGCATAGCATAATAGCATAATCAGCCTATTCCCACTGCTGGGACATATACCTCGTCTCTGTGAGAAGAATTGGGCCGTAATCCACCACGCGGGCCTAGATTATCTTTTTCTGCGCAACTACATTTCTTTTCGGCCTCTAAGACTATATATAATTGTTATACCAAACTTAAAAATAATTATCTCAAACATGAACACTTGGCTTTACCTAGGAGTCAGGATCAACAACCTCATCGAAAGTGAGAATGTTTGATCCTGAAACTAAACTTTAGTTCGGACCTGAAACAATGAGCTCGTAAAACAAGTGAAAGCTAACTGCGTTGCTTGTAGTCGATTTAAACCTTTGTTAGTTACACGGCTATCTATCCACTGATCGGCTAGAAATAAGAAGCTTTTAAAGACAAAATAAATATCACTTATTAAGTTACAATTAAAGTAGTATTACATAAAGATTGAAGTTTTAAAGTATTTTTTTTTTAATTATTGTGATTTTCCGTTTTGTTGCCTAAGTTTGATAAAAATCCTCTCAGGGATGAGCTGGTACACATTTGTACCGCTTGTGGTACACATTTGTACCAGTTCGTCCTAATGAAGTTAAAAGCTTATGCTTTCTTTTTTTTTTGCTTAGGTTTTAACAAAATAGTGGTTGCATTTCCTTAACTTTACTAAGCTTTCAAATTATAGTCAATCATAATAAGCCCGTTACAACGTTTAAGAATAAACCTGTCTATCCTCTTCAAATTGAGTCAAGATATAATATTCATATCCACTCCAAAAAGTAATAATTTAGTAAAACGGAAACACTCAAAAATAACTCGCAACACAATCGTCATATTTTCATCCACTTAATACAGTATAGATTGCTCGTCGACAAGTTAATGCGCCTGTCAAAGGCCTCAGCGGGACGGCAATGTATACCGTCTAATTAGGGCATGAGAATTCTCATTAGGACTCACGGCGAGTAGGATTATTACTGAGATGTCTTGTCCTTTGAAGTGTGACGTCAGGTATTGGCGGTTGGAGATGAGAATGTCAATTCGTTAAGGTATCGACATGTCATTGTGGTCCTAAGCCACTACTGATGTTTTATTTTCAAGGATCCTCAGAGGTAAACACTGAACGAACTTGATTTGGAAAAAAACACGAGTTGAGTTGAAAAAATAAAAAGTATTCCCAAATGAGAATGCAGTTACTACGGAATGTAAAATAGGACTCATCATTCTCCTGCTTATATAGAATAGCAAAATAGAATAGAATACTCTTTCTTTCTTTCTTCTTTTACTCTTTCTTTATTTTCTCTTTCTTTTTTTTTCTTGTATCGCAATTTATTTGGGCTCAACGCAAAATGCCTTTTTCTTCCATACTTCTCTATTAGTCGTCATCTCAGTAGTCACCACCTTTCTAACCATATCATCATTCATACAGATTCAATCATTCATGCAAAATGAGACTAAGAAAACTAAAAATAATAGAAAAAAGTATTTCAATATGTAATTACAGAGGTCATTCAAAAGCATCAAGCAACAAACCCACCTGGCACCGATGGGATTTGTTTATTTTTACGGTCAAGAACGATACATACTATGCCACTTTATCAACTATCATAGTGATAATATCAAGAAATACAGTTTATAATCAGCAAGATTATAAAAGCCAATTTGAAATACAACCTCCATAATTATAAGCCTTAATCATAAAATCAAATTACCAAGAGCCTTGCGCAACATGGATTTGAACCTACGACCTTATCGACAGCTAGCTATCAACTAAATGATAAATATTAAATAATTTTCACAACAAATACGGGTACTTACGTCAAACAATGATGTCACGCAATTTATCATTATTCGTGGCACAACTAAATATTATTGAAGTTATGCCAATTGACGGGCGATGCATGCCGGTAGATACGCGATAATAACGCAATAGAGAAGACACAGAAGGTCGAAGGATCCGTACCGAAGGACCAATTAATTAAACTAAAGGTTTTATTAGTTACTAGCTTTTACCCGCGGGTTCGCCCGCGTTGATGTCGTAAAATATCCCACAAGAACGTGCTACCGGGTTTAAAAGTACCCTATGTATTAATCCAGGTTATAAACTATCTGTGTGCCAAATTTCATCCAAATCCGTTCAGCCGTTTTTGCGCAAATCCGGAACTCAATTCCAATCAGTCTTCTAGAATAATAATAATAATAATATTCCACAACTATCACACAACGCCGTCTAGTCTCAAGCTAAGCAGAGCTTGTGTTATGAGTACTAGACAACTGATAAACATACTTATATATTTCTAAATACATACATATATAGATAAATTACACCCAGACACAGAACAAATGATCATGCTCATCACACAAACATTTGTCCTGGGTGGGAATCGAACCCACGACCTCCGGCATAGCAGTCATAGTCACTGACCCCTAGACCAACAGGCCAGTCTACAGAATAATAATGATCTTGAAAATAATACTCTTGATAATGATCTTTAGTTTTAAAGATAAATTGCTAGCACTATAATTATTCTACTGAGCTTTTGAGTGTCAATCGCTGAATATAGGCCTTATTTCCTACAAATTGAACTACCAAAGACTATCAAGTTGTTTCACGTAATTCAAATTTCCGTCAATACTAGGGTTACAAACTTCAAATCCCCATCAACAACTGTCTCATAAACTCTCATCCTCCATTTCAGCTATTTATTCGTATTGGTCCTTCGGTCCGCGCCTCAATGACGTACGCGTTATGACGTAATTCAGCTTGTCGCGCTTATCGGTGACGGGCAGTGTCGGTGACGATGTCGCTTGCAATGCGTAGAGATATGATACGATATGTTTGTACGGTGGGCTATTATAAGTTACAGGGGATGCAATTAACAATGGACGTAGGTTTATGTGAGTGGAGCGCATGTTTGAAGTGAAAACTTCTTCAGGCGCGTTGGGAATTTTTTGAAATGGGGAAAAAACCATTGAACTTGCGCCACTGTTACCGTAAGCGACACCGCGCGTGTTTTGTTTATAAGACGTTTGAAAAAACACCCGCTTCGGATATGTTCGGCTGTCTTCGGGATGTACTCGGTTTTATTGTATATCCGATATGTATGCAAAGTATTCTGTTTGTGTTTTGTTTTCACTTCTGTCGGCACTCTCGGAGTGCCACTGTTTTTTTTTGTTTTTGTCTGTCGTCATAGATTTTGGTCACAATAGCACGTGTCGTGGAGATTATATTATGATCTTTAAGACTTACCGTTGTTTAAGCATTAAGATTTATTCATGTATCAGACAGATTATTAGTATTTTGGCTGCAGTGATATGACTGTATTAACTGGCAGACTCTGTGTTAATATCAAAATCTGCTGCAATTGGTGCAGGAGAAGTCTAATTCAACGTAGACAGGGAAAAGCTAAAGACATTTTGGTGTAATAAAATATTAAATCAAGGGTAATAGAGCTATCAACGGTATTTAAGCGAATTATAATCCTCTAAATCAACAAAAAATCTGCCATATTAATATTAGTGGCGCCTTCCAAACGCCCACTAACACTCAAAAACACACATCATTTCGACCGTTTACAAGCCAATGAATTATGTGTCTATCTACACACCTCTGACCTCAATTAAAAAAATAAATAGTTTCACTATTTTTATTAAGCAATCCTGATTTCCTATATAACCTCTTGACTCGACTAAACAAAACTATATTAAACGCAATAAAACTCATTATTACACAAAATATGTATTGATTCAAGCACCAAACTTTAATATCAACAGAAATATAAAACATCATATATATAGAACATAATTTGCCATAAAACCCATATTTCCACCGTATAAATATATTACATGCGGTATTTTGTCAACAGTCACAAAAAAATAACTGATCATTAAAACATAAAGTTTACGATAATATCAGTATAACTCATAATACTTTCATTACTGACTTGTCATAATAGGCGATGAATTCTCGAGTATATTACATTATAAAATTTGAATCAGAACTTGTTTGGTCAAGAGAGAATCATAACGACAATCGGTGTAATGGACTCCCTATAAATATGTATATGGTTGGATGGGTGGGGCCTTAGAGTCAGCGGTTAAGCCGTATTAAATAAATACATAATAATAATGCCTGGTAGTTTATTATCGTATTAATGTTGATTTTGCCTGCAGGCCTGCTAATGACGCTAGAAAAGCATCTTCGTCGTAATGAAGACTTTACTTATCATAATTTAAACTTTTAGTGCAAAAGCTTAAGCTTTTAGAATATTCTACGTTTGAATAAGCTTTCGATTTTATCGAAAAAGCTACTGAAAGAAATTAACCGTATTTTAAAGCTATTTACGCTAAGAATCGTTATGAAATCGCCCCGCTCATAATCCCGCTAACACTGTAGCCCAACATAAAAGTGAAGAGGCGTTATACTCTATAGAAGGACTATAAAGATCTTGTAAAATAGCTTCCGAGGTGCGTAGGCGCAGGTCGCGTCACAAAATTAAGAAATACCAATACACACACGTTTTGTGACGTCGACCGCAAGATAGAAATGTACCGAAGGACCAACACGTACTGTCCATTATAAAGAAAAAAACCATACAAAGTAATAAAAAAATAAAACTAGGACCTAGGACCGTGTTTTGTCTTGACATGACTTGGCTTCGAAAGCATAATCACATTTGCGCGAAAGCAATGACGTGCTACAAAATTCGTAGCAATAAGTTTTGTGTGCTACGATTTTTGTAGCACAATACCTTTGTGTGCTACGAGTTTTTGTAGCAAACGACGACTTTATCTAGCGCATACTTATATAGCATTATAAATACTTATCACGATATCATAATCACTGATTCAGTTTATGTGCATTATTGTAAATGCTTTTAAATGGTTTGAGATAGTTTTGTTACCGTAAAATAGTTTGACGTACAATCGCGCGTTGCTACGAGTAGACCTACTGCAGTTTCTTATCTTATACAACAAGTTTTGTTACCTTTATGTAAATATAATGGCACTTCTATTATAATTTAGACATAAAATTCTAAACAATAAAAGTTGGATATTTCACTAAAGTAGTCACGAATCTAACAATGTATATAGAATCGTAAAAGCGATGTTTTATATTGTTTTTATTTGAGCAACTTTGTGTAGCTGTCGATTTTATATTTATTTTATTGAGTATGTTTGTTTGTTTAGTTTTATGGGGTTTTCATCATTATTAATAAGAATTTTGGAGTAAATTACGACATTTTCTTCAAACGAATAACAAAAACCGGAGGACCATTCTTGTAATTTAAAATTTTCAACATTATAGTTCGATCGAAACTCGAGGCTCGAAATTAGATCTTGAAACATTTTCAGGGCGAGAGAGGAACTTAGACAATGTTGTTTAACAACTCAGATAAAGTCCTTTCGAGACCCCAGCATTTAAAGAGTTTGTAAAACACTTATATTTACCATTCGCCAAAACTACTCCTATCCCACAAACACCATACGCACGTAACTTACCTGTAAACAAAAGAAAATCAAAACATGAGCAACATTCACCAGACTTATCTAAAAAACTCACCCACTTACAAAACCAAGCATCACAGACAGACAGAACCCTTCACCCTTTGTACATACACCCTTAATCTTCTCCCTAATGCGAGCAAAAAAATCTCAATTCAATCGCATTCGCCTTCAAAGGTAGAGACGTGTTAAAACCTTACCGGCCTTTAATTAAAGCCTGCTGGGGTGGGAGGGGGCCGGAAACGACGGAGCGGCCATTTCACTCCGGCTGTCCACTTCCGGAGTAACGTATGGACGAAGGTACTTCATTTCGGACTGACGGTGGGGAAAAAGAAAATCGAAGGAGTCTCGGGACAGAGGAGTGGAGACGGTGTTGGGTTTAAATATTTTTTGTTTTTATTTTGTAGAGGTATACGTCCTCTAGGGGTAGCGTCGTATCTTGTGTCCTCTTAAAAATGTAGTCCCACCCTAATTATTTAGCTACATTATGTTCCTTGCGTTGTTTTGTTGCATGTTTGTATTGTAATACCAACCCGCACTGGGCCCGCGTGGTGGATTACAGCCCACTCCCTCTCATCGAGAGGAGGCTTGTGTTCCATGTTCCAGCAGTGGGACCATTATAAGATGATTATTTGTATGTATTGTAACAACCACAAAGCTTTTGGTGTACCATATTAGGACTTTTTATATTATACGTTGCTTAAAGTTAATAGACGATTAAACGTCAAAAAATGGTTGGGCGGACGTAAATCAAAACAAAAAAAAAATCAGATAACTTCACCATTTAGAGATTACACACTGGGACGCCATGGCGACGTCACTGGCTACGTAGCCATCTCTGGCTACCTACCGTAGCCAAATGATGTTGCCAAATAAGTAGCCAGTGGCTACTGACTCTCAGTCCTGGCGATCAGCTGGCCACTGACTGAGGGAAGCGTAACTTACTTGTATAAAAAATACTGGCGACTTGGTTACACATCGCCAGGTCGCCAGAGTATCCAGTCTCCACGTACGGCCGTACGTGGCTACGCTTCCAAATTGGCGACGTCTCCAGACCGTAGCCAAGTGAGTTAACTGTTATACATTTCAATACCAATTGTTTGGATATGTCCTAATGTGTTAGCGTTCTTACGACAAGCTAAGTATTTTTGGTGGAGAATCTGCAAAAATACATAAACCTCAGTTCTGCAGGTTCTGAAGGTAATCGAGAGGTAACCTTCTTGGATATTTTAGTATTCCAGATTACAGCTCAAAAGTAAGCTAAGTAGAAATGTATAAAAAAGCTTAAAATATCTCCTACTGTTGGCGACTCCGTTCCTTCTCCGATCACGGTAATCCGATCTCACAATCGCGGACGTTTAATTGACTAGCATAACTTACTAGTTAATTTGAAATACGCGAACAAAAATGTCGCATGTCTGATTTATAATCGGGAGAGACCTTTTAATTGTATTAATCTAGTTATCTGGTAGTTGTGTGTGGATAAGGCGAGGTATGGATGGGGCGACTAATTTTTTAGGACTGAGTGAATTTTTCTTTTAAAATTAATGATATTTCGTTAAAAATATTTAAAACTGTGTACTTTATAGTGATGTTGTTTCAATACCTGTGTATTTAGATTCCGTTGGTTTCGTGGTCGCTAGGGCAACTGCTAAACGTGGGGTCCTGGGTTCGATTGCCGGATCGGCCCAAGTGTTATTGACTTTTTCCATAAGGAATTTCTTAGTAACAGCCCGGAGTTTGGAATTTGGCGGTGTGATACCCCCCGGTGCTTCGGAAAGCACGCTAGGCCGTTGGTCCTGCGCCTGCAGATCTCTCTCCGGTCGTGTCGGATTACCGTCCCATCGCACTATGAGAGTGAGACAAGAGGGAGTGCACCTGTGCCTACGCATAGGTATATACTTGCGCACTACTCGTATAATATCAAAATTACGGCAAAAATTACGTAAATGTTCTTACTCCGCAACGTAAACTATGTGCATGAAAAGAGTTACGTAGGAATTTCTAGTTACCGACATTGAGATAAGTATTTCTAAGCTCAGAGTTTTAGCACTCAAATCACTTCACCATCAGACTAATCGCAAAAACGTACGACAAATCGCTCCCCTCCGCCGCAGTCCGGCAAGACGTGTAGGTGGTCTTCGCCATTTTTATTTCCTTTTATCTCTTGAATTGTTAATGTGCTGCAGAGAAGGACACTCGCGTTTTATTGGTGTCTCTTAATGAATTGATTTTAGCTCGGAATCAGGAATGACTAAGTATAAGGGGAGATTTAATTTATATCTGCTCGACTCAGTATAAAGTTACGGGTGAAAATCGATTTATATTAGATGTCTGTAGAACTTGTACTTTTAAAATGTTATTTGTTTTATCCCTAGCCGCTTGTAGTGTCAATGTAGGTACGAGTATTATTTATTAAAAGCTAGTGGGCCACCACGCCCACCACGGCAGGGCAAACGACTCCCTACTCTCTTTCCACTTCTCTCTGTTTAAAGTTGCTGAGGACCATTTCTTGTTGAAGTTGAAGGTAATCATGTATGTAGGTATTGTCCATTTTTATTAAACCTAGGCGCATCTGCATCATCATCATCATCATTTCAGCCAAAAGACGTCCACTGCTGGACATAGGCCTCCCCCAAGCACTTCCACTTCGACCGGTTCTGTGCTTCTCGCATCCAACGGGTTCCTGCGGCCTTCACAAGGTCGTCGGTCCACCTTGATATGCGCATCTGCATATCACCTTATTATTCGCCACAGAAAGAACAATGGCGAGGAAATTGTTGATGGAATTATTGAGCGTGTACGTATGTCACGGTGATAGATATCGACGAAATAATTGACTAAGTTTAATCAAATCAAGTTTATGTCCTATCGAAGTCTGGCAAAATAATCATCATTAATGAAAGCTTAATTGACTAGTTTATTGTTGATAAAACATGTGTTATTGGGTTTTTCTATCAGGAATTTCTCAGTAGCAGCCCGGATTCAAGTTTTGTGCCCTGTTGATGGCAATATTATTAAGTAAGTAAACTAAATTGGCGAAATGTGGGTACACCTTGTGGGTAAATTTTGTATGCAATATTGTTAACTTTAATAGAGGTGGGGATAGTTTATATAAAATTAAGTGACAAGCTAAGAAGCTTGTCATTTAATTTTTTGCTTTTTTTTTTGCATGTCATTTTTTTTTTATTCTATCCTATTCTATTCTTCTAATTTCGTATGGCCTACTTGATATTTGTACGCCGTTAACGACAAAACATAGAGATCTGTGTACCTATTCTGAAACTTTGATTTTGACCTCTTCCTAACCTAATTCGGGGAAACAGCTGTGGTGTTATGTAACTTTACCAATAGGTAAGTAATAATAGCACTTATTAGAACTAGGCAGTTGAAAAAAAACACCTCTTTCAAACGACTATTTTATGTCATATAATTAAAAGTAACTACATAGTAAGTTAACGACATAAACATTACACGCCATGAGTGACCGGCGCCGGCGTCATTAGTCTGTCAAGCACGCTCAATAAAACTAAGTTCCAGTCAAGTGCGTAAGTTAGTTAGCACTTCCTCTAAGAACAATAGACATTAAACATTATAGGCTGTGTACACACTATACAAGTATACACAGCGTTGAATGAGGCGTTATAGAGCGGTGACCTGCGAGACCGGTGATGTGTGTAGTATTTTATGTAGTCTGAAGTAATAAAAATCATAATCAAAAGTCATTAATTAAACTAGGCTGAAAATCAGCACTTTTCGAACGTCAAAATTACATAAGACAGTCCCCCAAAACGCCCGCCCTTCACCACTTCCTAGTGCTTTCGCTGGGGAGAAGTGGCGCAACAAACTCCCCAGCAGCACAGCTGTCTGTTCAGTTAGAAAATACTTGATTGTGTAGAATACTAGTAATGATTGATTGCGTTTTTAAGATTAATAAACTTTGATCTATTGGTAAATTTTGGTCTAAACTACGAATGTTCAGCTACTATGATCGCCTATATTTGCTTACTGTAGTGTAGTCATATTCGATATTAAAGAATTCCACCATTTTTGAAGAATACATAGCATTTGGTCTATAAAAGAAAACTCTAACTAGGTTTCTTCATTACGTACCTTATTCGATGCAGTTATCACTTATATACAGACGCCAGCACATCAAGCTACTACAATCTGTCAAATTTCTTTAATAGATTTTCAACTTTATCTCTAAAGCCTAAGGTTCAAAGTTGATTGGGATTATTTACTACTTTCGGGTAGCTTGATGTGCTGGCGTCTATACAAGTGCGCAGTGCGCACCTACAATACCCCAGAAAGACTAAGATTTCAACAAAACCAAATTCCAAAAATGTCATTCCACTCTCAAGCTATTTCGAACTTGTCTTAAATCTCGCCTAACAAACCACAGGTAACAAAGCCTAACAATAAGTACTAGTTAGTACTAACACTAACCGGTTCAACGACCTCTGAGCTAAACACCAGTTACTCTAAATGTTATCGTAAGCGCCCATTGTGTTCTGATAAGAACTGTTAACTTATTCATAACTGGCACTAACTCAGTTTACAACCTGCGATATTTGACGGATTTGTAGTTGGTAGTAACTTAATATTAGTGTAGTTCTGTGAGTACAGATTTTTTTTGAAGTGAAAACTTCTCTAGGCGCGATGGGTATTTTTTGAGATGGGAAAAAACCATTGAACTCGCGACACTGTTACCGTAACCGACACCTACATTCGGATATGTTCGGCTGTCCTCGGGATGTACTCGGTTTTAATGTATATCCGATATGTCAGTGAGCGATGGCAAAGTATTCTGTTTGTGTTTTGTATATAAGACGTATAAAAAAAATACACACGTTCAAGTTTTTATTTCTGTCAGCACTCTCGGAGTGCCACTGTTTTTATTTTAAACTGGTTTAAGGACTAATCTGATTCCATGTTTTTCTATCTACAATCGTTTATAGTTGGCGACATAGAAATCTCTCTATGGTTGGCGATGAAAAAGTTGTTCCTTTTGGTCGGAGTTCCAGTTCATCTTACTATCGTTTTTTGTACCTGTTGCGATGTCGAAAACTTATGCTTTAAGTATTTTGGCATCATTAGATTTTCTAATTAACTAATAAATTGTCTGGAAATCCGCATCGCACCCCGGAATCACCCATTGCTAGGTGTAATTTTAAGTCTCCTATTCTTTATAAAATAATAAAACTTTATCTATGAGGTAGGTTCCGTAATTGATGCAAACAAGCATCATGTATGCAAGTGTAACCAATGCTAGCTCATCCAGAAAATACACGAATAATCCTATAACAAAATTTCAAAGAATTAGCTCACTTTAACACAGAAAATATGATAAAAAATCCATCTTAATAAACCTCATTTCTGCGTCGAGCGTCTATCGTATAATTTCTTAACGTCGGCACTGTGTCGAGGTAATTGGATTCGATACACCCACTCTACACTTTGTAACAGATACATCTATAGAAGAGGGGGGGCGTTTTCCAACTGTATTAGGCAGACACCGTGTCATTTTAGATCTAGCTAGTCTAAGTAAATTGTTGCTTGTGCTTCTCTTTATGGTTTTTGTTGTTAGTGCTTTTATTGATGTCGGTATTAGTAAAGAATCCCATTTTGATTTCTTGGGGTTGGAAAGCAAGCAGGGTATTCTTAAAAGCTACATATTATTAATCCTATTATTACAATTAATGATGGTCAAGTTCATGAGAATGTGGTAAAACCTAAACAGATATTGAACAACTCGAATAATTAGGAAAGGTTTTGTTAAATTAAAAATTATTTTAGTTGATTATGTGCTTTGGCAGAAGACGAGTCCTGGAGTGAAAACCGCGTATCGGCAATCGTGGCGTGGGACGCCCCCCAGCTAGATGGACCTGCCACTTTCTTAAGGTCGTTTTCACCTTAAGAAAGTTGCTGGGATAGACTGGACGTGGAAGGGAGAGACCTATGTCCAGCAGTGGACTGCAATAGGCTGAGTTGATTGATGTGCTTTAGCCAAGGAAAAGCCATAGGGCCCAAAACAAATGCAAATACATATTTAAGTACTGACTCACTCTTCTTATAAAATCCTTGACTCATTTGAACCTAGAGACACCAAAAATTAATAATAACAGGAAAATTTATGTTGACCACGAAGCAGTTTATCTTGTAGTTGGTACCCAGTAGCGCCATGATTTTTATCAATAAATGATGACCACTGACCACCCAGCCAAGAAACTGCCACTTCTAACACATGCGCCCACGCATCTCGTGGGTAGGTGACTGCGTTAACAGAACTTAATTACTAGTCTTAGCGGTCATCAGTCGCTCGTCGCATGCATAAAACTTAGTTGTTTATGGGCGATAGAAATGATTATACACGTAGGTTTATTTTAATGGCTTTCCGATGAAGTTCCGCTGTGGTTTCGTAATGGTAAGTGGTTGACAAGGTTTTTTAAAGTAATTTAATTGAAGATTACGTTCAAGTGTGAAATCTTTGAAAAATGTTTTTCATACCTGAATTATTATTGTCAGCTTCCAGTAACTCAGAAGTTGTTTGATGGTTCCTATAGAGCGTTCTACTAGCAGCCTGTGCAATGTTATTAAAAAAAAAAAGAATATATACGTAAGTATAACATGAATTAATATAAACATAAACCTACATACCTACATTAAAATTTGTCTACATTGAGATATCAATCAAAACCATCAAGCAACATCACAAAACAAGTAAGTACCTACAGAAAGTAAGTACTTACTAACACTATCTAAAATGATAAACTACAGAGCTTACACAGCTATAAGCTCCAACACCACAGAGATGGCGATGTACGCCACCTAGCACCTGTTTAAGACAACCTGCGTGCGCACACGCATAAGTGTCCAGACCATGATAAGTGACAGTACACTAAACATGTCTATTTGTGTCGTAAAGTATACAATCGTGAAATTATGAGACATCATTAAAGTTATTGTGTTAATTTAAAATACTTCATACGCTGTATGCGTTGTTAATAAAGATAATACGACAAATTGGAACAAGAAAAGCGATGAGAATGTAATTTTTTTGAAACCGAGTGCGTTTCTAAGTATTGTATTATTTTTATTTATGCCTACTTAAGACATAACATCCGTCTAGTAGGAGGATCGTTCCTTTTCAATGAGTTCCTCTACTGAAAACGAAGAATCCTTTACAACTTCATCTGCTATCTTCAAATAGATAGTACTAAAAAGGCAGTGACTACCGAGATGACAACTAATAAAAAATATGGAAAGTATACAGAAGAAAAACCTTTCCACCGAGAGGAGGCCTGTGTCCCAGCAGTGGGAACAGTATAGGCTGATTATGCTACGGAAGATAAAGACGAATGTTGCGTCGACCCCAGATAAATTAGGATAAGGGCAAAGAGACTGATGATGTTGTTACTAATTAAGTCTTAAAAAAATAATAGTGCCATTGCCTTTGAAAGGAGTTATGGAACCGTACTCTACACGTACACCGTATACAGAATGGTATAAATTACGGTAGTGGCAAAGGTTCCATACAACTCGATCGGCACAGTCAGTATTCTATAGACAAATATATAATCATAATAATCTACTCCGGCTTACAAATGACCCTTCGCTACTGGATTACGGTGTTGCAGTAAAAGAGCCAGCCAGCCTGATTCTAGGCAGTCAGCTCCGCGTCCAACCTTATTGATTGGCCGAAGTCATTTCTCTATGTCAGTACTTCAGTAGCTGTTCTTGTATAGCTCCTACCGACACGACCAGAGATAGATAATTCTTGTCTTTCAACTATTACAAATTGCCACAGCAACACGAGTACCTATCTTTCGTAAGTTGTTCTACATACCTATATGGGCTTGAGCAGGATGACAGCATCAGTCTTGTCGTCTTGCGCCACAGAATGCCCAGTTTATCTTTCTTGGTTGGGTTGAGACCTGCCTTGCCTTTTATATGTGAATTTTACATACGTTTGCCTTTATACTAATGCTTGTATAAACTGCCAAATATACTTGGCATCTTCTAGTGTAATTATTCTCTAAACGTCATTTAAATTCGAACGGTGTCGAGGTGTGAATTGGCGATGGTTTCCTTTCATAAAACAAGTTACTACGCTTTCGCATTGCAAGCACTCACATAGATCTGAGTACCGTAATTTTTGTATAATTTCTGAGGGGGGATTCTCGTAATTTTAAGAACGTTTACAGTCTGAGCTGTCTCAATCTGTCAAAAATTCCTCCAATTTCTCTACATTTTTGACATATTTTTAACATTGATTGTTGCTGAGATGAGATTGCCACTAGATTATGAACGTTTTTAATTACGGGAATTGATCTTCTGATAATCACTGAACGTCTTATCACGTATTGCAAATTAAAAATAAAAACAACCCTCATTTGAAAAAGTAGCAAGCGCTTATATCCTACTTTCCCACTCCATGCCCACATAAATATCAAGTCTATTTTCTCCCACAGTGTCAGTGCACACTGCGATGGCCCTAGACACTATGACATCGACACATGACGCGCATAGTAGGAGGCTGGTCCTTTGTCACAGCCTCACATTTTATTAACGCCATCAAGTCGCTTGTGCGACGCCTGAGTTATCTGACATGAGAGCTGTGGGGCGAGGCGCCACTGCTAGCGGGGTGAATGATCAAGTTATCTAGTGCTATAGCACTATGACATGGACACATGACATGTAGGAGTCTGGTCCTTTGTCACAGCCTCACATTTTACTAACGCCATCAAGTCACTTGTGCGACGCCTGAGTTATCTGACATGAGAGCTGTGGGGCGAGGCGCCACTGCCAGCGGGGTGAATGATCAAGTTATCTAGTGCTATAGCACTATGACATGGACACATGACATGTAGGAGTCTGGTCCTTTGTCACAGCCTCACATTTTACTAACGCCATCAAGTCACTTGTGCGACGGCGTTATCTGACATGAGAACGGTAGGGCGAGGTGCCACTGCTAGCGAGACGTATGATCAGGCTAGGGCGGTCTGACAATAGTTTGCAACAGCAGTATGACGTAGACATATGACATGTAGGAGGCTGGTCCTATATCACAGCCTCAGATTTTATTAAGGCCATAAAGTCGCTTGTGCGATACCAGAGTTGTCTGACATGAGAGACATACAACGAGGCGTCACTGCAAGCGGGACGTATGGTCAAGCTATGGTATTGTCAGGATAGTTTACTACATTAGTATAACATAGACACATAACATTCAGGAGGCTGGTCATTTGTCACTGCTTCACATTTTAGTAACGCCATCAAGTCGCTTGTTGTGCACCGAGTTATCTGACGTGACTCTGCAATGGGTGCGGTACCACTGCCAGAAATATATTCTCTATACAGGGTTATTGGTAAAACACCAGCAACCTCTTAAGAGGTCATTGTACTCATCATTACCTGAAATCGCGAAAAAAAAAATCAGCTGTTCCCTACATTTTGATGAGTTATACGAACATAAATGTAGGGAACAGCTGATTTTTTTTTTTCGCGATTTCTGGTTTGGTCCCATAGTAAAAGCTGTTCATAATGATGAGTATAATGACCTCATAAGAGGTTGCTGGTGTTTTACCAATAACCCTGTATATTATTAATGGATGTATTTGATGGGAAGGAGCAATAAAAATCATTCAAAAGCAAGACTATAATTACCACTAATTGCTGCCTTTTCAGAAGAGTTTGTGTTTTATCTTTCATACAGGGCAGTAGCACTACGCGTTATTAACGTGGAATTACCAGCAACTGTCACGTCAAAGTTAAGTCAATGTTTGTCTAGTTCTGCGAAACTTAGCACTATTTACTCGCTTATAACTTTCCGCTTTCCGCTTTCAAACACAGCTGACCTCTGACATCTTGTACCTACCTAAACCGTGGGTGTAACGCATTCGTTTTCTTTACACGCTTTCAAAGGGTTTTGATTTTATAATACTGGAAGGGCCTAATATTGTAGTTAGGCCCATTCTGAGGCCTGACGTGGTTTATTGCTGAAAATACAAACGGATTGATATGGGAGGCTTCAATACAATGAACGTTGATTTTTGTTTTTAATAGTATTCGAGCGAGCAGCCTGCGTGGCACGCTTTATGGACGCGTTTCCTTTAACGATACTTTGATGGTATTTATTGGTGTTATTGGTGCATGAATAAAGGCTCTTATTGGAATTTACATAGCTTCCGATCTATGGTAGAGCGTTCCTAGTTTAGAATAGATCATTCTATTGCTTCTTATGGGTGTTGTTACATGATTTGCTTACTTTGTCTTGTTTACTCCATTGCTGTTCAGCAAAATCTATGTTATATCATCGTCCCTTTAGATAATGTATAATAACTATGTATTGGAGAAATGAAGTCTTATTAGTAAAAATAAAGGAATGGAAAGCACGATTACTACTGTCCGTAATAGCAGCTAAATCTAAGCTTCAGATCAACGCACTGTAAACCAAGTTAACAATTTAATCATCCAACAAAACAGCAATTAACCAGCGGTTAGGCACAGCACCAACAAATTGAAATACATCACGTCTCCTTAACTTGAAGTTATTGCAGAAAAACTGGCGCGAAAGCTGCGCGGACGCGTGGGCGGGGCGACGCATAAACATGTCGCCGTCCCGCTCTAACGCACAATGTCGACGATCAACGAGAATTTATTATCTCTCGTCGCATTATGCGTTAGCGCAGGTTGCGAGGACTGCTAGTGTTCGCAAGTTCTGCGGTATTTTGATGGGTTAACTGGGAATGGTTGATGGTTTTTTTTGTATCGGTAGTTATGGTTTTATTGAAAAGGCTCTATATGGTCTTTTATTGGAAATGGGCGGTGATTCAATGGAATATTGGACTCCTAAGTATCTGTAACTTAAATAAGCTTAATTTAATGAACAGTGCCTAATTGGTTAACTTCAAAAAGCTTCTAAACTTTCTTCTACATTTGCTAATAAAACTTGTCTGCTACTTGCTTAAATCAAAATCAAAAGTCCTTTTTTCAAACTAGGCTGAGAATCAGCACTTTTACGACGCCTGCCCTTCACCAAGCTTTAAAAGCTCTAAGCCTCAACTGACTATCTCAAAATTCGCAATAGGCTGTATATTCTAGCAATGCGAGCAAAACCCTGAACAGAACCATCTGCAAAGAAAAAATCAGCACGCACAAAATCATACCTAGTTAGAAAACATTCCCTTACCACGGAAGTCAGCAACACAATGAGCACAGAGTACGCATTATTGCGTAGAAACGAACACAACTCACTAACTCAGTCATACATCTCAGCCTGAATGGGAGTATTAATGCACCTTATTTGTGGAGGCAGCCGCACTTAACTAGAGGTTATCAAGATCTAGAAATTGTTGGGGAAACTACACTACCTGTTATTTTGTGGAAGGTAAAATACCGATGACGTGTGCTGCCTGTGAGTCAGTGTAGCGATTCAAAGGACGTTGACAGCGAATGACGCGGAAGAACGAGCTTTGACAGGTAAGTATTGTAATGTACAATACGACCGATGTATCTTGGCGGGCCTGAACTTTGCGCAGAAGGCTGCGCAGTAAGATTTTTTGGCCCCAAATGGTGACATGAGGCGAGTGCGAGTGAGAGAACATGCGCGAATGTTCTTAGTACCTATGTTCAGGCCCGCCAAGTTCCGGCGGTCGTATTGTACACTGCTAGAGGCCGTCTTACAGAAGAAGTCCCGCAGACGCGTCGCTGCAGGCATGCGATGGAGACATAAATCTTTATTAATTTATTTATCTCAATATTTTATTATAGACATATTACATAGAGAAAGGTGTGTGAGGTAAAGTCTATTCAAATTTATGTTTCAAATTGATGTTATTTCAAGTTAAATATCAACTTTATTTTAATGGTAATTAAGTTGATTTCAGAGTGACTAGCACTATTGAAAAAGTTATAAAAATGTTTGAAGCTGTAGCATAAACTGCACTTTATTGTGTAGGAATTAAAGTTATTTTTCCATAAACTCATATTTGTTTACATTTTTGGTAAATAAGTCGCTAATGCAGATTCGAAGGGTTGTTGAGACGGTCATGGATTGGCTTTGGTTTGAAAGTGTTAGAAAAACTTATTAAAAGCCACACGATATGAATTTTATTGGAATGCTGATTCCCTTTGTTGGTGGACCAACATGTTACGACTGGGTAGGTACTGATTTCACAATAAATAGTTTATTGTGTTTTAGGGATTTTCTTTATTTATTTTTACTTTTTGCAGTAATAATTAGGTATTAAAACTAAATAGCTTCGTCTATTTTTTTCAATATATTGAAATAAACCGGTCGTAGTGGAAGTGCTTGGGGGAGGCCTATGTCCAGCAGTGGACGTATTTCGGCTGAAATGATGATGATTAAAATAAATGTGATTCTAGAGTTTGATAGTTTTCTTTATATATTTTTCTGTGCCATAATAGAAAACTAAAATCCAGTTTCATACTCTAAAATGAGTAACGTCTAAATTAGTCATAAATCTGATAATCATGAAGACATTTAACATAATCTGATGGAAATACAATATTATAGTGCTAATGGCATTAAATTACGATAAAATAGCAACTTATAGGCGTATTAATTGTTAAAGTATTCTAATTAGTGGAAGTTCACCTTCAATTAATTGTTTAACATGGTCTTTCACCTCGTGGATCAATCACAAAACAACATTACCATAAATATTATTTTAATGATCGAAATAATCTTAATTTTTGTGTCGCCCCTTGGTTTTGATAATATAGTATCATGTTAGTGTCAATTTCGATAAGATTAACAAGCTTCCATTAACTATTTGGTAAGAGGATATGCAAAACTTATCCATAAGATAATCAGTAGAAACTGTGATTTAATAAAAATAATGTGTAAAATATTATGAAAAAAGCACCACTATTCTTCAAAGCTTTTTCAAAAATAGGTGGTAGGCCTCCAAGTGAAAAATAATTTTCACTGTAAGTATTATTCACTTTCTAAATAAATGAAAAATGATACTAAGGTTTACATGATCATATACACATGAATTAAAACAATTACGCAAGACTTCCATCTTTTTCAGAGTAAAAATATCTAACTTATCATCTCCACAAACATACAGAATTTCAAATAAAAACCAATCAGCGAACCATCTCGTTGTAACGAAGCGTCGATCGAAGACAATGGCGTCTTTTATGCTAAGATTTGGCTCTGAATGGACCGGCGGACGGACGGGCGGACGGACGGACGATCAGTTTTAGATTACTTTGTAACCGCTGATTAAACTGGAATCAAGCGTTTTGATGGAGTCGGACCGTTTTTGAATTAAGTTCAGCGAAAAGTGTGAGAGTATCTTTAGGAAAATAAATTAATGAGTGTTTATTTTAGGAATTTTGTAGGAAGATTCTATATAATTATATACCTATGACATAACATCACGCCTGTTTCCGCGAAGGATTAGGCAGATGTGTAACTATAGTACCTACACCCACATAAAATTCTAAAATTATGTTACGAGTGTAATCATAGTGAAGTTCTCACTATTCTTACTAATAAGGAAATGGTTTAATAATAAGAGAGTAGATACACAGTTTCACATTCTGTAGGTACACTGGTACATTAAGGATTGCAATAAAGATTAATAGAATTGAATTGAGAGCGATTGTGAACCTGTCTGTCTGTTTGCAATGATCAAACTACGAATTTAGTATTCTTTTGACAGTTTCCCTACCCAGAAGTCTTCTTATTCTTAGTTGGCCCAAAACCCTGGTCTTGATAAGTCGAGATTTGATTGTTAACTGAGTGGCGCTTTTGTTGCTAACAAAGAAAATCTAATAAGAAGATACGAGTCGACCGCCATATGTCATATCCTATAATCACATCTCAAATTAGAAACTACCTAGGAAGATCAAACTAAAAACAAAACCTCAAACGCACTGCGTCGGTAATTGAAATCGGTAAAGTATAGTGGTGTGCGCTGGTAAATCACGCGGGTAATCGGTAAACCGGTAAGTCGGGCGGTAATTAACGATAAGACGCACCTCTCCGTGTCCGAGTAATGGACAACGTTGGCTTGTACCGGTAATAAGGGAGGCAGGGTGCTTCGCGGTAAGGCGGATTACACACTGGAGTAGTTGGAGATACAAAACTGTGCGGCTATTTATATATGACTGCACTGCACCAGAAGGTCAAATCCCGTAATTAAAAACGTTCAAAATCCAGTCGCAATCTCATCTCAGCGACAATCAATATCAAAACTTGTCCAAAATGTAGGGAAATTAGATGTAATTTTGACAGATTGAGACTGAGATCAGACTGTGAACGTGTTTAAAATTACGAGAATTGCTCAAGTTAGATACAAAATGGTGAGGTAGAATAAGGTTTTGGAATCTAAAGTTAATATTTATTAAAATCAGCATCGTGATGTGGTTGTAGCTTAATTCAGAAATGACATAAACTATAAATGATCTGTCAAAGTCAAATACAAATTTCCTAGAAATGGTCACGTAAAATTAAATAAAAATTATTGAAATAATAAGTTTACAAAAAGTGTACATATGGTTCAGTAGTATTTATTAATCTAGGCCTATAATAGGATTATAATAATCTGGAATAATCTGGTATGAGATATATGACATTAAAGTAAAAATAGAACTGAAGATAATGTAGTGCGTTGCCTGATCTAGGTTTATTTAAACCTGTGTTTCAGGCCAAAATAAATAGTAAGTAACATTATTAGATATGTCTATGAGTAACATCCTGTTGTGGGTTGTTGGCTATTTCACAGAAATTATGACATTTGACATGACATAATTATAACACAGATTAGATAAAGTTCTAGTGAAGCATAATACATCCTACTTAAATTCGGTTTACTTAAATTAAGATCATGATTTATGTAATTTACAGCCGAATTCGGTGGCTACCACTTTCCAAATTAGGCTATAATCAACGCCTATAACTCAAATAAATGATATGGTAATTAAATGGAAATTAAATATCATGTTTGGTCATAAAAGTGTGTAGGTAGGTGTTATTTGACACGACTCTTCTTAAAAATAAAGTATTTAAAAACTTGCATTTAATTATAAATGACAAATTAAAAAAATATATTCTTATATATTTTATTCGTTGTTTCAGTCGTTAATTTTCCGTTTACTACGGCCTTCTGTAAAAAAGTAGGATCACCAGACAAAACATATTTTGTGGTGGTCCTCAATATATAAATAAAACAAGGAACATTGTTTTATAAAATAAATTAAAAGTAAAAAAAAATTGTTCTCCCATCCGAACGCAAAAGCTCACAAAACCCACAGTGTACACGCTGCACAACAATATAATAGCAACTTTTATCGATGCGCGTACGCACCGAGCTCCTAAGATCGTTTACCCGCTATAAATTATATCGCGAAATTGTCGATAATCATCTACCAGCGTCGACCGATTTCATTATTCTGTCCTGTACTTATTAGCGATATCGTCTCGTACCGTGTGTTCAGGGCTTTATGTTTAAGATCGAGGAGTATTGCTATTTAATATGTAGAAAGTAGGTATTATTTATTGGTCGTGTGGATTTAGAAAAGGGCCACCCTGTATAAGCTTTTGGACTACGATTAAAAGCGTCTTGTCAAGACTACGCGAAACGTCAGGAAAGTAACTTACTGCGAAATATGCAGGATTTCAAAGATTGCTATAACTTTAGTTAGGGCTGATTTGACCAAAGTCAGATATATTTTATCTGTGAAATTAAATGGACGTTTGACAGTTCTAGTATATAAAACTGTCAAAAATTTAAAAAAAATCTCAGTCTACGACTTATTCTGGGTATAAAAATTTGGTGGAATTCGCCCTTAGTAGTTTATTTAGTATCTGGATTTGCTTAGTAGGTGTCGGGTGGCAATAGCACCATTATTTCTGCTAACTAAAAAGTACCTATGTTTTAAGAATGGTGATACCTGCCAAGCCTTTGAAGGATAAAGTTTAATAGTAGGTCAGTACAACAATGATGAAGATTTTACTTATTTTACGTTTAGCTGCAGCAACAATGTAGGATCATAATAAATCTCATTCATACCCAATCATTCATAAATGACATTCACGCTGACGGGACCGATCATACCTCACACTGAGTTTTATACGATTCGTGAAATGCCAAACTCTACGACTGTAGCACTGTGTATTTCCCATAATTTTAGAAGCCAATTTAAATTCTCATACACTGTATGGCATATGACACAATCTTTCAGTAATTTGCCTTGAGAACTAGAAAACGCTTAACATATTTTTAGGGTTCCGTACCTCATTAGGCAAAAATGCATCCATTATAGGATCACTTGTCACACGTTGTCCGTCCGTCAGTCTGTCTGTCAAGACTCTTTTCCTCAGGAACGCGTTGAGGTATCAAGTTGAAATTCATATCAAGTACGTAGGTCTACAGTTGAACGTTGGCCGGTTTGTTGGTACGTTCTTTTCAGGGCTGAAAAATACTCTAACATCGTTTTTCAGTTGGGATTTATTTTGTAAAAACGTCACAAATTGGCTCACTTTCACAATATTATTTTAGAATATAATAAGTTTGGACAGTCTATGACAGTACAAATAATTCATCTGCCTTTACAGCGAAGCATCGCCCACATGGACCAACAAAAACTGTCAACCCTCCAACGTCGGCGGCGCAACAAGTCGCTCCACAGGTGCCTAAGACACCCCGCGCCCGTCTTATTAACCCGCAGTAATCACACGAGACAAGGCTGCCGAGATAGATTGATTGGCCCGTTTTAGCTGGAACATTTTGATGGGTTTAAGTCGGCAGAAGAAGGGTTAGGTTCTGACGTGTGTTTGTATAAGATGTTTGTTATCTAGAAATCTAAAAGCAGTCTTCTTGTTAACGTGACGATTCGACTCAAATTTAGACCTGCAACCGGCGGTGTAGTTGCGTGACACAATAACAGTAGCAATGGCTTTCATTTTGACAGTACAACAACATTCATTGCGTTATTTACGTTGTTGAGCAGACACATTTTTCGAACATATGAAGCAATGGATTAGTAATATCTTTCAAAATGCGGACTATGGTTGATAGTGTCTATCCTATGTAAGGACATAGGACAGTTTTTATCCCGATATTTTTTTTTATTTGTTAGAGATAGATTGCATCCTGCACGCGTAGTATGACCACCGTAGAAACGGGTTTTGTCGACGGAAGAATAGACAAAATGACAGATTGTAGAAATATTTGTACGCATTCTACGCGTCTAAGCATGGCAATGTGTCATTTTGTCTATTCTTCCGTCGACAAAACGTCGTCATGCTACGCGTGCTGGGGAAGGCCCCGGGATGCAATCTATTTCTCTGCCAAATTTTATCGAAATCTGTTCAGTGGTTTAAGCGTGAAAAGGCAATACAGACAGACAGACAGTTACTTTCGAATTTGTAATATTAGTATGGATGAATAAATTAGCGACTTTCGTTTAATTTTATGAATAACACTTAATCACCCATATAAACTTTCGTAGATACACACAATTTTTTAAATGAAAAGGTAGAACCGCTACCACTAAGTAGAAAAAAGCTAGCTTATAATTTACCACGGACACCTTGCCTCAGAAGCAAGCCTACCTTGCCTTGACTCAAGGTGATGAAAGTCTTGTCTTTCTGTACTGAATTACAGACACCTACAAACCCCAATTACAGGACATCTTAATAAGAAACCAATCAGCGTACACCTGTCAATAACGAGTTAATAACACAAAGAAATTTCAATACGCGCTAATTCGGTAGGGCATTGCAATCATGCGCAGTTCGGCCGATTTACGGCTCCTAATGGGGAGCGGCGCAGGCGCAGGCCAAACCGCGGCTGTCATTACAGGTCATTACGCGAAATCGAGAATTTTACTCAACGAAATTGGTAGTATGATGTTAAATTGACACTTGATTATCAATTAGTTTATGTTTTCATGATAAATATGAAGAAGAAATAACGTTTATTTTGAGGGCATTCGGAATTTATACGACAGCTAATTTAACATAAGCAGGTACGTGGGGAAATTATGTCTTTAATTTGGGTACTAATAGCATTATGCTTGTCAGGACAATAATCCACATCGGAGAAATGTATGATTTTGGAACGTTAATTATATGGTTTTCCTTGAAATTTAAGCCGACGACAAAAAATAACTCGTAGTGCCCAAGATGTATCATATCTACATGCCGTCAAAGCTAGCACTTTAGCTATTTGTAGGGCTCAATAGGATCACTGAAATCACACAAATATTATAAAGGCGAAAGTTTGTGAGTGGGGGGGTGTGTGTGTGTGTGTTTATTATGTTTGTTACTTCTTCACGCTCAAACGGCTGGATCAATTTTTATCAAATTTTGTAGTTTTTTTGTTTGGAGGTAGCTGACACCCTGGAGAAACATATAGGCTACTTTTTATCCCGATATTCCCACGGGATCGAAATTTACGCAGGTGAAACCGCGGGGCGCAGCTAGTAATTCATATATAAATGACTTAACATAGCATAATCAGCCTATAATGTTCCCACTGCTGGGACACAGGCCTCCTCTCGGTGAGAGGGAGTGGACCGTAATCCACCACGCGGGTCCAGTGCGGGTTAGTAGATGTCACATGTCTTCGAATTTTTGGTTCTAGGACATGCCAATTTCCTCACGATGTTTTCCTTCACCGTTATAAATATAAATAGCATATGACTTTTAAAACACCTAAAAAAATATAAGCATTAACTCACTCAATTAACAATACTAACTTCACCAACACCAACAGCCGAAAGGCATAACAAATGTAATAACAAACTGTCAGTACTGTCAACGAATTAAACCGTCAATTTATCACAGTAACAGGTGAAGTCGGGGCGTGTCGTGTTATAGATCAAAATGGCGAATATCGAAATGTCGTTGCGCGTACGCAGTCGTAGTGAGTTATTCGTTCGTGATAGTTCACGAGGCGATGCCGATACGATATTTATCTGGTATCAGGATGAAGGCGATTTATCTGTCTTCCTATTGTTTATTGGAGATTAGTTTGGTATAAATACGTATTCCTGGGACGCATTTCGTAGATTAGCTGCGGTGAATGTGGCTTTCCTAGGTCTGATGTTTTCAATGTTTTGAGTTCGTCGGTTGCAGAAAAGCAGCAATTTAGGTTGATGTGGCATGTACGTACGGAACAAAATCAAATGTTACAGCCTTTTCCAATAAGAACCCGGTACTCATTTTCCTAACAGACTTCCTTACCAGTCTGATACAAAAATATCTTTAAATGATCTAATTTGAAAACATGCTTATAAGTTACAATACGACCGACGTAACTTGGCGGTCCTGAACATAGGCACTAAGAACTTTCGCGCATGTTCTCTCACTCGCACTCGCCTCATGTCACCATTTGGTTCCTAAAAAATCTTACTGCGCAGCCTTTTATGCAAAGTTCAGGCCCGCCAAGTTACGTCGGCGTCAGTCGTATTGTACTTATAAGGTACTTGCTGCGTGAGGCGCCGCTGACGAGCGCGTCCGCACTCTCAACCACATTGCTGATCATCATCATCATCATTTCAGCCGAAAGACGTCCACTGCTGGACATAGGCCTCCCCCAAGCACTTCCACTTCGACCGGTTCTGTGCTTCTCGCATCCAACGGGTTCCTGCGGCCTTCACAAGGTCGTCGGTCCACCTTGTGGGAGGCCTTCCAACGCTACGTCTTCCGGTCATTGCTGATGACGTAGACATATTCTGTTGCGCTTTGGGTGAATTTGAAAGAATAGCTACTTATAGAATTTGTTATGGTACAAGCACTGGAACTATTTAATTTTTAAGTGTACTACAATATCGCATTGGGTCTAGCCTGTAAGGATATTTGTATGTTTGGAGTGCATAAATAAATAAAGCAATAGATTTATATCACAAGCAATAGATCGACGTCAAATATTTTCAGAGGTAATGCGTATACCTATTCACCTCAAAAGCCCTAACAAACCTGTCTGCCTGGTACCAACTGAGGTAATAATACTAAAATAGTAATACATTCTCAGGTATAGTGACACTGTCGGAGACACCTGTACAGGGTCGGCAGAACTGGTCACGACTTACCTGTACCTACAGTACCTACCTAATGTACTGAGTTAGTGGGACTTTGTCGAGCTGTGATTGATGCTGACGTAAGGTAAAGTTAGGGGGCTTAATATTGTGATAATAATGATGGTAGTCAATTTTAATATACTACTTTGGATGAGAATGGAGCAGTTTTGAATGTAGCCGTTTATGTAGAGATCGATAAAAATATTATCACTATTGAGAGCAATGAGCAGCGGTTTTCTTGACATAACTTTGGTGAAACATAGGGTGGATAGACGAAAAGGGGTAAACGGATAATTAGATGCTATAGAACCGCCATGACAGTTTGAAGTCATTAAAAATGTATGAATATGTGAAAAAGTGATATAGAGAAGGAATGGCAATGACAACCTTGTTCAAGGTTTATAAAGAGCGGAATCAGACAGAGTTCTCAATGCACAACTTGATCATTCAATCTAAAACCTCCAGATCAATGGAGCAAGAGAACCTCACGACAAGACTACCAACCTTTTTAAAAACAAATATCCCCTTTTAAACATTCTTAATACTAAACCACGTAATACATTATGAGGGACACAGTGACATTAAGTATCGTTAGTTGTCGAGGTCGTGGCGCCGGTCACGAGCACCTTGTACGGTTGTACTCGTTGTACCTGATGTACTGACAACGACGTGTCGACAAGATGGATGCTGACAGGAGATAGGTGCCTGTAATTGAGATATTTTGACGTTATTGTAGAAACAAGGTGTTTAAATCTAAGAGGTGTTGCCGTCAGACAATGAAATGTAGATGTGTCGTAGTTAGGCGAATGTAAGGCCCGTGATAATATATCTGATGAAACTAAAAAGCTTATTTCAATATTTTCGATTTCATAAAGCAATATAATCCTTTGGCATGAGGAGAATAAAATTGAAAGTCAAAGGAATTGATGCTCCAAATAAGGTGCAAATAATGAGAAATAAACTTCAAAAAGAAGATAGAGAGAATCAGAAAGTAAGCATAGTTCATTATTTTTATCTTACCAAGAAAATTAGACTTACTTAGCTTAGGTATTAATTTCTATTATACGGTACTTAACTTAATATATTTTCAATATTACGGAAGTTAAAGGGGGCTGCCATAATATCAAAAATATTTCAACAAATACCGTGAGAAGTATGTAATAAAACTAAAACAGTAAATCACTCAAGAATTTATAAGAGCGATGACTGCTTTATGATCTATTCAAAAATGTGACTCCTAGGTGTGTACCAGCTTAAAAAATCTAAATACCGAAGCAATGCGTCACTACTTGTAAAAGGAAATGTCGTTGAAAAACCCACACTATCATAAAATGCGTAATGTTAAGGTAGGCAGCCCTAACTGTCACACTGGACAAAAACAAATAAGGTAAAGCATAAACAAAGTACTAAACTTTGACGTATAAGACAGTTACTTCATTATCTTTAATAGATCTCTTGTGAATTCCTTATGGAATCAAAGGTGAGGGATTAAACGAAAAGTTAGGAAACAGACAAAACAAATGAAGGTGACGATATCATTTGATTGACATCATAAATGTAGAAGCTAGAATTATTACTTCCATGGAATTAAAAACTACTAAACATAATCCAAATCCATTACACACAATTGAAGTATTTCCATTAATGCATCAATCGATAATTCTATAGCTTACGTTAATCCAATAAATAACTTTTCTCGGAACACTACAGTTTTGTCCACAATAGACTAGTACACAATAGAGTAGTTTAATTCCATTAATACACCTAAAGCATCCACTCGATATTAAATAATAATCACACTAATATTATAAAGGCGAAAGTTTGTGAGGGGGTGTGTTTGTGTGTTTATATGTTTGTTACTTCTTCACGCTCAAACGGCTGGACAAATTTTGATAAAATTTTGTGTGGAGGCAGCTGACACCCTCGATTAGTATATAGGCTACTTTTTATCCCGATATTCCCACGGGATCGAAGCTTATGCGGGTGAAACTGCGGGGCGCAGCTAGTAAAAAATAAAAATGTTTATTGCAATTACATAAAATGCTTTATACAAATGAGTTGGAGATCACCTTTTAAGCAAGGAAATGCTTGTGTTAGGTAACTCCGCTCTTCCACTTAACATTATAATGGGTATGCAATTTAAAAACAAAATCGAAATAAAATAAAAAATTAAGTAAAAAGAAAATACAAAAGAAAGGAGCGCACTTGTGTAAAGTATGCGAGTGAGTTTTGAGTGAGTGTGCATTGTGTATAAAATATGAATTAGTTTAAGTTGAGTTTTTTATTTAAGTTGAGTTTTTTATTTGAGTTAAGTTTATTGTTTTTTTTTTTATTAGTCTTTAAGTTTAGGATATCCCTGCGGCGACAATGTCTTGGGATCGGAAGAAGACAGGCACAGCTTCCTCCACTAACAATTTCGGTACTTCGGTTCTATACACCCGGGTGAATATTTCAGAGGGCCAAAATTTATGTCTCGCTACAATACTCATCAATACTAAAGAATTTCAAAGTCAAACATTTTTATTCCATTACTTAAATAAATTATAAAGATGCTATCGGAGCCATTTTGAGCTTTAAATCACACAAAATAAAGATATTCAAATATTACTTTAAAAATCGGCAATATTTGGCGTGTCGCCTGGGTATAGTTTCCAACATTTCGTGACATAAAAAATTCAGTGTATTGAATGTGATACATTGTGTGAATAAATATTAAACTTAGATAAATAAAGAACGTTTTTCATTACAATAATGTTAGAAAACTTTATTAAAAGTTACTTTAAAATGTAATCAAACAATGTTCAAAAAATAAGCGTCATTATCGGCAACAGTGTTGTGTGTAATTTTTTTACTTATAACGAAACGCGACCGGATAGTCAAATGATGTTTAAGCGACGCTTCACCCCGCGCCTCAGTCGGCTGACACGCTTTGGAGTGTAAGGACGTCGCGTGATTTGAGCAGGAAGTATTTCATTTTGATTCTCCAAAGTTTGTCATCACAATCGTCATTCTTATTTTTGACTGTATCTCAATTATTTCTTCATAATGAAGTGTTTTTATGTAACAAAATTGAAGTATGCGTGAAACTAATACTGCATGTGGCACTCTCTCCGACGAATATACCTAATTATTTTGTAAAATGGTGAACTTTCTAGAATTCGTCATTATTGACAACATCATTTTCAGCAACGTCGCATGAGACGACAATGACACGTGTTGATAAAAATGATATTGTCTTGATTGAGCAATGACGGTTGTTACCGATAATGATTTTAGTATTCGACCTAATAGTTAGATATATCGTGTTTTTGTTGTTTTCCGTTAATTTCAGCATAAAGCTTGGTACAATAACATATTTTTTTGGCAAATTCGGAAAAATACACTTTTTCTTTTATTTTTTAACAAATTTATAATGAATGTATGGTTAATTGCGTTATTTTATTTATTTTATCTGTCTGCATGGTGCTATTGTTCGTTTCGAGGTTTTTTTTTTATTTTTTTTTTGTTTGCATAACGTTTATTTGAAATTTATTGTCATTTTAGCCGAAAAATGAAGCTGACATATTATGTCTTTGTAATACACATGAATAGAATGTGAACGTTAATCAGTTCACCAATATTTTAGAAGATTTCGCATTTATAATTGCAACATATCAAGGTGGTCTGCGTAAGGCACTCTGTGAAGACCAGCAAAATTTGAAATTATATCGTAGCTACAATATAAACAATGAGTTTAGATACGAAAGTGTTCAAATTGAACTAGACGGTAACAGTCCGGAGCAGATACAAAATATGTACCAGTACGTAAAGGATTGGTCTGTGTGGTACCGGACTTAAACAATAGCACCACCCCATGCTTCCCGTGGGTGTCGTAAAAGGCGACTAAGGGTCGTACCGGAGAATGGGCAGCAGCGTTCTCTATACATTCCACCACCATACCATACTGCGGTCGCCAACCCACCTGCCAAGCGTGGCGATTATGGCAAACCCCCCCCCCCCTCCCGCAAGAATGACAAGCACAAAAAACTCTTAGCCCCTAGTACCCGGCGGCCCGCCTACCCTTGGCTACGGTAGCGGCCAAGGCCACGGTGAGGCAAGGGGTGCTAAGAATCCCCGGAAGAGATCCGGCTACCACAATCACCGAAAACTGGACCTGGCAACTTATAACACGCGTACACTCCGGACCGACGAGAAGATCACCGAACTTGAGGAAGAATTGAGCAGGTTACAGTGGAGTATAGTGGGGTTATCTGAAGTCCGAAGCGAGGGGAAGACTTGATAAGTCTCAAATCCGGAAACTTGCTCTATTTCCGGGAGGGTAACCAGCAGTCCCAAGGTGGTGTCGGGTTTATCGTCCATAAGTCCCTTGTGAGCAACGTGGTGAAGATCGAGAGTGTGTCGACCAGGGTGGCGTACCTCATACTCAGAATATCCGAAAGGTATTCGTTGAAGGTCGTACAGGTTTACGCCCCGACGTCGTCACACCCCGACGATGAGGTAGAGACCATGTATGAGGATATTTTCAGAGCCATGCATGGCTCTAAAACTCACTTTACCGTTGTCATGGGGGACTTTAACGCGAAACTGGGTAAACGAAACGATGATGAGCTGCGAGTGGGGCAATTTGGAGTTTTCCTTCTTCAGAAAACGTGAGCACAGAAAGTGGACCTGGCAGAGCCCGGATGGTGCATGGTAAGAGGCACATTGAACTTAAATATCAAGCTGGAAAGATCTCGACTGATGAAGTCTACGCTCCGCCCAGCACCTATTCAGGTCCAAAACCCCGAGAGCTTTCAGCTCGAACTTCAGAATCGTTTCGAATGCCTAGGGAGCTCCGTGGACGATTATAACAATGGGTTCGTGGAAACTGTCTAAGATCTTCAAGACCCGTCGTACGAATTTAGAAAAGAAGCTCTCTGATCCGACTTTACGGCTCATGAAGGAGAGGCGCGAGATGATCCTGCAGTCTTCAGATGATGCGCTAAATTACCGGCAACTCAATAGACGGATCTCTAAGTCCTTGAAAAGCGATCTTCGCCGCTATAATACGGACCGTATTAAGGACGCGATAGAGCGAAATAAAGGCTCCAAGGTCTTTGCTATAGATCTGTTTATTGGACAGAGCCAGCTTTCTAAACTGAAGACCGATGCAAACGACCCAAGAGCTAGATTGACCCGACACTATAGCGAAGACATCCCGTACGTCAGCCTGTACGAGATTAGGATGGCTCTGAAGCAGCTCAAAAACAACAAGGCGCCGGGTGATGACGGAATTACGGCCGAGCTGCTGAAGGCCGGCGGAAAACCCGTTCTGAAGGCCCTTCAGAAGCTGTTTGGTTCGGTCATACTCGAGGGTAGAACACCTGCACAGGCATGGAACAGAGGTGTGGTGATACTTTTCTTTAAGAAGGGCAACAATGCCCTTCTTAAGAATAATAGGCCCATCTTACTTCTGAGCCATGTCTACAAGCTGTTTTCGAGATTCATCACGAACCGTCTCGCGCGCAGGTTTGACAATTTCCAGCGTCCCGAACAAGCCGGATTCCGTAAAGGCTTTAGCACCGTAGACCACAAACATACGCTACGACAGGTTATACAGAAGACCGAAAAGTATAACCTGCCTCTCTGCTTAGCGTTTGTGAACTACGAGAAAGCCTTTGATTCGATCGAGACATGGGCTGTACTGCAGTCTCTTCAACGGTGCCAGATCGACTATCGGTACATCGAGGTGCTGAAGTGTCTGTACGAAAACGCCACTATGTCAGTCCGACTCCAGGATCAGACCTCGAAACCTATCCCTCTGCAGCGAGGTGTGAGACAGGGAGACGTTATTTTTCCGAAACTGTTCACCGCTGCACTGGAGGACGTCTTTAAGGTTCTGGACTGGAAAGGGGCTGGCATTAACATCAATGGCGAGTACATAACGCACCTTCGGTTTGCCGACGATATCGTAGTCATGGCTGAGACTATGGAGGACCTCAGAGTCAGTACAATGCTCGATGACCTCAGTAGAGTCTCCGAAAGAGTGGGTCTTAAAATGAACATGGACAAAACGAAGGTCATGTCAAATGCCCATGTAACACCCACTCTCATAAAGATCGGAGACGCTACACTTGAAGTCGTGTATGTTTACCTGGGAGAAACTGTCCAGTTAGGTAGGTCTAACTTCGAGAAAGAGGTCAATCGTCGAATCCGACTCGGCTGGGCAGAGTTCGGGAAGCTACGCAATATCTTCTCGTCTCACCGCAGTGTCTCAAGACGAAAGTCTTTGACCAGTGCGTATTGCCAGTGATGACTTATGGCACTGAAACGTGGTCGCTCACAATGGGCCTTATAAGAAGGCTAAAAGAAGCTGTTTTTGCCAAATGTTAATTTAAATGTTTTGTCAAAAAATATTATTTTATTATAATATTGCATTTTATTTTCCTTGTCCATATCATAATATCATAACAAAATAATACCCAAAATAGTATTTAAGTCACATGTAAATTCATCTCCATATTTATAATACTTATTCAACTCATTGTCGGCAACATTGCGTCATTATTTTTTACAATAACGTCATTATTCTCACAATGTGACATTATCAGCAACAACGTTTTTTAATGATTTTGAAAAATATCCAAAATTAATGGACTGCTTGGGGTGCCTTCATTACCACATACTTTATATTTGATATATCTATACATCTGGCCTTAAATAGAAGCTCTGCCGCGAGGTTTATAAAATCTTAATTATTTTTGTCAAGAATATTGTTTTGAGGAGATCCGCCCACCCAACTACCGCTTTATCTTTAAATGTCACTAAATATTAAACCACTTTGTTGGTACCTGTAACGTAACTTCTCCACCAATTGATGGTTTATGAGCCGTCAAACCCCATGACATGGGAGACTATGACAAAACCATAAGAGCCGCGTTAGACTACACGGTTCTAGCGGTAAACACTATTGAAGGGCGCCGACATCTTGGCAAGATGTTATTGATAGAATTTATCAGCGATCGAGTTCGGTGGAAGGCGCGAGGTATGAGCGGCAGCGGCTGGGAGTGAAGCGAACGCATATGATTCGCATTCTAAAGAAGAAGATGTTTAACGAAACCAAAAGTTTTAAAGAAGCCAACAGAAGCATAAGCGTTGACTCTATGATTATGAAAAAAAATGCAGGAGGATGCTAGGAGTCAATGCTTAATAGAAGAAAGAAAAACGTATTTTTTTAAACAGAACTAAAAAAATTCAATCAACTATTATAAACTCAATAATAACTATAGTCCAAATGTGTTTGAATTATTTGTACCATAATTTAGCAAGTCTTAAATCTTTAATATGACATATTGTTACCAACCTATTGAATTTTTGTTACTTGTAAAAATAAATAAATGAACTACAATTTCTACGAGATCATAAAACAACAAGAAATAAAAAGCGGTTAGAAAAATCCGTAAAAACATTGATAGAAAGATTTATTCCGGTCTGATCCCCTGAACCCTCCCTCCACACCTTTCCTCGATCCCCTGCAAGTTCGTCTTCTGTTTTAATCTCTGTCTTATCCACATTATGTCAGTTTACTCTTTTTGACAGGTAAGTACTGTCAAAAGAAAATAAAAGTTTCATGATTTACAAAATTAAATAAAGATTTTTTTTTTATGTCTCATGCGTGCCATAATTATATTATGTAAGTAGTAAAACCACGAGCGATCTAAGCCCGCTCCCCGCTTCTCCCTTGCGCTATTGACTCAAAGTTGAGCTGAACATCGGGCGTCAAGGCGCGTTACAGTCACGCTGTAAGCGAGTGTACCTGGGACTTCAAGCGCCTTGTGGCCGAAGTCCCAAAGTCTGTTGCTGCTCATTTGGTATAGTCGCGTCCAAAGTATTAATCCTTGAGGTTTCTTTGGCTTTGGATTAAGTCTCGAAGGTGTTGCAAGGTTCGATGTTGTGACGTTGACGTGGAAAGGTTTTTGCAATATTTATATACTAGCTTCTGTCTGCGGCTTTGCCCGCGTGGATGTTGGAAATTATCCCACGGGAACCTGTTCGTATCCTATGTGGTAGCCCAAGTCATAGCCTATCCGTATACTTATTGACATCCAAACGACTATGTAGTCGTTTGCAATATGGCCAGAGATCTCTGGCCATATTGCAAACATTATAAGAAAGTCTATACTTTGTTTCAAATTGAAGTTATTTCAAGTTAAACAAATATCAACTTTATTTTAATGGTAATTATCTGAGTTGATTTAAGAGTGACTAGCACTATTTGAAAAAGTTAAAAAAAAAATGGCTGAAGTTGTAGCGTAAACTGCACTTTATTGTGTACGGATTAAAGTTATTTTTCCATGAACTGATGTTTGTTTACATTTTTGGCAAAGAAGTCGCGAATGCAGATTACATTCGTCGTGGTCTACTTCGACGGCGGCGCCGATATCCTCCCTCAGGCGTCCAGTTAGTGACGATCTTTGCCCATCTATCCGGGAGCATTCGTGCTACGTGTCCGGCACTCTCCCACTCCAGCCTGGCTTTTGCTCTTGAATTAATTTAAATAATTCTCTGCTTTTATTGGCGCCAACCGGTGACGGATGGTTAATACAGATTGGCAAAGTCATGATAAATTACACCACATTAGTTATTAATAACCTTGTTTTTCGTATCTTAAACAAGTTCATACAAGAAATATTATCAAAATTACTGTGCCAACGCGATAGGAAATAATAATTCACAAATAAATCGTGTGTATGTATGACGCCATGAGAACGGGACAGTTAGCGCCACCTGTCGGCCGCTGCGTGAGTTACGACGCGACAGCCACCGACTGCTAGGACACCTAGATTAAGTAAGTAGTTTATCTACATGCGAGTACCTATGTGGAACTGTTTATTATGAACCCTATAAGCTTTTTATTTAGATACTAGCTTCTGCCCACGACTTCGTTCGCGGAGATGTAATAAGGTATACCTACAATGCCCATACTAAAATAACAGCCTCATTTTTTAAAACTCTCCGTCGCTATTACTGCGTTTTCGCCTAGCGGTCTATTTGACTTTTTATTTTTATTTGGCTGCTTACTAGTCTTACCAAGGGGTACCCAGTAACTGGGTTGCGGAGTTCAGATAGGCAGTCGCTCCATGTAAAATACTGGTATTCAGCTGTATCCGGTTAGACTGGAAGTCGACCCTAACATAGTTGGGAAAAGGCTAGGCAGATGATGATTTTTGATCGGCTGCTTAGGGTCCCAGCGAGATGTTAAATAGCCTATAGTCTTCCTCAAGAATTAGGCTATCAAATGCAAAAATAATTTTCCAAGTCCAACGGGTAGTTCCAGAGAAAATCGCATTAAAACAAACAAACCCTTCAGCATTATCATTAGGATAGATGCTACCATTAAACCTTTTCCAAAAAGTCTAAGGACGGTTTTCTAGAATTTAAATTTATGCAGTTTTCTCGACAGCATCGAGGGCATAGAGACTCATTGTCTATTCGATTGACCTTAGAAGTTATAGGTATGTATAAGGACGATTTCACTTCTGAACCGAATTAAAATATAAATATAATCAGCCTATAAACCTTCCCACTGCTGGGACACAGGCCTCCTCTCGATGAGAGGGAGCTGAATTACTTTTAATTAAATAAGGCAGAAAGGTAGTTTGGGATACCTTAAAAAGAACACAGCATACTTTACATTAAAGAAAATTACAAACTATAACGCAAGCAGACCCACGACAAAAGCTAGACTATTTAATATAATCAGTTCCTCTCAGTAACCCATGTGAAGTTATAGCCTAACCCGCTCATATCGACTCGCACGGTATAAATAGTGACGAATGTAAACACTAAAAATAAAGCGGTCAATAATTTAGTTCCACATCAGCGGCCGCCGATCAATCTGGCAGGAATGGCAGCCCACTGGCATCAATCTGGCAGAAATGGCAGGGGAATGGCAGGGGATTGGCATCCATCTCTTTGGTAACTAATCTACGAGTGTGATGACTGGACCGGGCAGTGAATGACTGTTATGTGAGGGGTTCAAATAAGGGGATTTAGCTTCAGCAGTCTAATTCCGAAACACAATCGCAATAGCTTTCAATAAGCATTGGAACAATATTCGTGTTGTATGTTCTTCATGAATAGTTGTATAACTATCCATACTAATATTATAAATTCGAAAGTAACTCTGTCTGTCTGTATGTTACCTTTTGACGCCTAAACCACTGAACGGATTTGGATAAAAGGAGATGTTTCAAAATGTATGGAGCCCCGGCCAGGTCTGTGTACACCATACTAAAAATATAATATATTGGCAGAGAGATAGATTGCATCCCGGGGAAGGACATAGGATAGTTTTTATCGACATACCTTGCGGACGAAGCCGCGGACGGAAGCTAGTAGGTAGGTACATAAAAACGAAAGGTTAAAAGAATAAGCTTAAGCAATAGGTAATCCAAAAATCAAAACTGATATCTCTATGGGATACCAGCAAATAGCATTTTCGTGCAGATCGAGTTATTTTTCCTCCTAGAAAAGATACTAAGCTATGCGTAAGAAAGTCGTAAAGGTATTGGGTTTGAACGACGCGACGCTCTAAAATGGAAACAGTCACCTGTGTAGCAGTAGTCTGTCTATGAGCAATAGGTTTATCTCGATGACTTTATTATTCTCGTCTGTGCCTTCCTACCATTTTCATACAGTACCTGTGTCTACATAGAGTAATATTATTTTAGCACCAATTGTAACACGTCGACATAACATTCGATCACGGCGACATCTATTACAACTAAAAGGAGCATCTCCCACTCAAGCTATCAACATCTCTACATCACCGATACCGTATAGAGATAAGCTTCATTCTATATTTATTCCGCTGTCCGTCTGTACATCGCCATCTCCGAAACGGTAACTCACGTCGCCAATAACAATTTATATCGACACCGAACGGTTATTGAATGGACAATAGATAAAGATTCTCGAAAATCGAGAAACGAGTTAAGTGAATATGCCTGCTACGATCTATTTTCGTTTTGCATACCTAATCGTTTTTGCACCTTATTATTAGAGGTGCAAGTTTGAATTTTATTTGGCAGTTTTGCTGGTGATGGCAAGAGCAAATTGGTGATTCTCTAATATCTAGGTGTTTCTAATAATTTAAATAATTTATTGGAATATATGCGTCGTGCTAATAAACATGTCGGATCACAGAGTGTCACAGTCTTTTTAATATGTATCTGTATATCAGGTGATAATCGCCTTGTTGAAGAATTAATCAGCCATATTTAGCTTGGCGCTTTCGTCTGCTGATTTTTACATGATATTACAAACGAGTTTGCACGGTTTTTAACCGATTACGATGAGGCTCAACGGTTGCTGAGCTATTAGTTTTTTTTTTAACTGTTGGTGTTTGAAGAGACTCCTCTTGACGATAAAGTTAACTTTGAACGGAATTTGGTATATTTCAGTGGCGAAGGTTCCATACAACTCGATTCCTACCGGCTTCCCTTTGAAATATGGCCCTGTCAGTATTCTATAGACAAATAATACAATCTTATTAAAGATCCCGATTACTCCGGGTTACCTCTTACAAAAATTTACCCTTCGCTACTGGTATACTTACTATAAAGTTAATAAGTTTATCAAAATTAATGTGCATAAAAATGTGAAACATAAATTGGTGTTATCTGATTAAAAGGTGTTTGTTTATGCACCTGTTGTAACCCTTACTAAACTTTTTCTCATAAGAGAAAATAAAATATTACGAATAAGCCCATATTATGCGCATATGCCCTTAGCTGACATTGGTAAGTAATTTTAGCCTTTTAAAATAATGTGGAAAGGCTCTATTTAAACACATCATATTTCGTAGTAATCAGCATGGAAATTGGACTCTAAATAGATACGAAATGTTTTCTGTGAAAGTCTACCAAAGATCCTATTTCATCTTAATCAAAGCACTTTATTTACCGTAATATTATACCATAAGTATTGAATATTCATTAAATAAGTCCTTATTCAATTATCGAAGAATAAGAAGCATTTTTTCGTCTCCTAAACCCACACCGTTTGGCGTTTATAAAATATATAGATATAAAATCTTAATCCACGTTAAATATCGATAAATCAATCGATTTTAAAATCGATTAGCGTTTTAAAACACACAACATCGAATGATCGCTTTATGGTCGTAGCGTTTGACTTCTCATGTTCTCATAGACGGCCTATTCGAATCACAGTTTTAACATACGAATCGAGTTAATCGGCGATTTGGATCCCGTTTTGTATTAAATAATCGGCTGTTTGGTTTCGATTTTTTGTCTGTACCTAATAGTATATTTTGATAGCCATTAGCACGTTAATATTATTTTTATTAGATGTTACTGTTACGATTATTTCGCTCCTAAATGTGTTCGTGTTAAAATGCCGTTGGTGCTGTAATAGGCTGTTCGGAGCCGATTATCGCCATGTTTGGCTTTGAATATAGGACGTAAATTAATAATACAATGTAATTATGTCTTCCGCGTAATTTTAGTAATTACTGTTTACTGCTATTTTATGTAAAGCTTTTTCACATATCAGTCACACTAATCATGAATAAAGTGGTATTTATCAATTTTAAAGACTTAGTGTTGAAACCATATCACAATTTTTATGTTCAGGTAGCAATTTTTCTCTTTCGAAATCTAAATGAAGATAGACAGGACCAGTCTCATAAAGTTCAAATTGTATATAATCTAGATGGAATGAAACAGACAGTGTTTAATATAACCTGTAAATCTATAAAGCTCTCGTAAAATCTAAAATTGGTGAACTACTAAATTGACCCCACTGACTTATGATCTCGATTTCTATATCTTACGGTTCGTTATACCCACTTCCGTCCATTTCTCTTAAGCTGTGCTTCCATCACAAGTTTCCATAGCATAATCAGCCTATAATATTCCCACTGCTGGGACACACGCCTCCTCTCTTCGAGAAGGAGTGAGTTCAAGTCTACCACGCGGGCCCAGTGCGGGTTGATAGATGTCACGTAGTATATCTTCGAATTTTTGGTTCTAGGTCATGCCGGTATCCTCACATTCCTTTCCTTCACCGTTTTAAGAGCAGTGGTGATAAAATTATTAACACAAAGTAAAGCGCCTGTCTGGTTTCGAACCCACAACTTGTAACTCGGGTCTATTAGGCCACCACTGCTCTGGGCTCAGGTTTCCATATTTTGACGAAAACAAATATCTTCGAGTCGCGAACTTAACCGTTAAAACTTAGTTACATAAAGAATTCGAGCATAATTAAACTGATGAATTCCAAGCATAACATAATACATTTGGAACGATACCACGCGACCGGGTTCCGCGTATGCAAATGTTAAGTGAATTATACAAGAATCAACCATCACGCTACCGTTAGGCGGAGTCGGCTGTCGCTGCTAATATATGATGTACAAAACTATAGGATTTCTATCTGATGGAGCTAATAAGGTTCAGTTTTGAGTGGCTATTCGTTTACTTAAGATATTGCTGGTTTGAAATACTGATGAACGCCAAAAAGAGCGATGCAACGAGCGTCTCCTAGTGTACTGTGTGCGTCGCAAATTTGCAAGCTAAAGGGCCTTTTGAACTGATTCCATTCAAAGTTAACAGCGAACTCTATTTCTGATCATGCACATCTATTGCACCTTAATTGTGTAACACTTTCTATCACAATCTAAAGGATTTTGAAGGAAATTCCTAATGCATTGCTTCAAAGGTTTGAAAAATTCGTTGCGTTGCGTTTTTACGTTTTCAAAAACGTAAATCAAGCAATGAATGCTGTCAAAGTGTAAGGCATTGCCATTGTAAGTGTGTTGCGCTATTATCCCACTAGTTAGGGTCCTCCCAACACTTCGCTTTTAGGAACTCCCCCAAGGAAGAACACACACTATTGATTCGAAAAGACACTATAAAGATGAAAGACTAGTTTAACCGTTTGTAGAACAAGGTTTTTTTATTATTCTACCTTTGAAAATAAAAGATGACCTCTAACGGATTACCCAAAGTTAAAAAACTAAACTTGCATACAAATTCTACATTCGGATCGGATGTCATTAAATCCGAAATGGCCGCTTGATGTCTTATCGACACCGAATTTCCGATGCGAACACGTCAATACATACAATTTCCAGAACTGGCCCAAAATTATTAGAAGAACAGATCTGACATGGTCTGACGACACATCTAGTTGACATTAATTAGTGAAACATGTTCTTTTTTACGACAGATATAAATCTCACATTTAATGTAGGTAGCCCAAATTGATTTTACACAGCAAACATTAATATTTCTATGGTACATAATTATCTTTTTTCAAGTTGATATTAGCGTGAAGCTTTTAACTCAATTTTATTTTTATTAGATTGATTGAAATAATGTTATAAAAAAACTGTTAACGGGTATCTCCGTTTTGTAGTAGCTTATTAGTATTTGTGACTCATAGATATGTATGTTATATGAGTCATTAGTATGAAAAAATGTTACCTAGTTTAATTTGGCTTGGGAAATGATAGGAAAAGAGCGTGAGGAAACCGGCACGTCCTAGAATCAAAAATGCGAAATCATGTGTCATCTATCAACCCGCACTGGAGCCGCGTTCTGGATTACCGCTCACGGTCTCAAGAGGAGACCTGTGTCCCAGCCGTGGGGAACATTATTGTCTGATAATGCAGTAAGTCTTGGCTTTTGGCCAAGACTTACTCAAACTCAAAACTCAAACTCAAAGCATTTATTTCAATTAAACCATTTTACAGGCACTTTTGAATTGTCAAGAAGTAGGTCAGTCAGAAAAATGTGAAGCTAGTTAGCTAGCTAGCTAGCTAGCTACTGCATTATCAGACTAGTCTATCGATTGCTTACCATAATCAGCCTATAATGTTCTCGCTTCTGGGACACAGTCCTCCTCTCTTCGACCGACCGATTGCTTGCTTCTATCCAATTTCAAGATTCCGATTACAAACAACACGGTATTAGGAATAATGCACAAATAGATACTTAGTCTCAGTTTTCTCAGATGCCAAGTCCATATCTTCAACATACTCTTGAACACTAACAATATTACTGACAACTTAACAAGTCCACTGGTCGCCGTCTGTCACCACTCCAGCACATAATTACACATAACAAGATATATAACACGTATGCAATGTATTATTGCGCCACTTTGACCTCTGGGGTCGCGTATCATTGACCCCAAGTGCCTAAATCTACTAGATATACGCATTACCATCACATTGAGATGATATTAACCATTCTAATTTGGAACAAACATGGTTTTTAGTTAGTTGTATGTATTTCATGTTAATCTGTTATTCTGGTTTAGTATTTCTAATGGTCTATTCTGTAAAAATGTCAACGTGAAAACTTACGTAAAGCGAGCAGGAAGTGAGCTGTCAATGTTGACAGCTCACATCAAGCTAACTTCACCTAAGTTTTCACATTGAGATTTTAATAGAATAGATCGGTAATGTTTTTCTTTGTAACGTTTCAAAAACTCACTATCATAAGATTATATCTAACGATTACTGACGTAATTCTAGAGTTTACTTTTCAAAACATAGAAAGAAACCTACACTTGTTTACGTTGCTATAGCAACACAACCTGACTCACCTGAGGAAAACAACAGCTAAAACAATGCTCTTGCGCACACACTAGATAAAATTCAAATCCACACAAGATATCCCCGTTCACATAAGCTTGCAGAAACTCCATACGCCATAGACTAACATTTCAAAATACCTCTTCCCATAGCTATCTAATTTCTAGAGAAGATTAGCTATTTATTTGACTGCTACCTGTAATATACTTAGGCGCCGCCCAAAGATATCTGGCGACACTTAAATATAGACAGGGATGCTGTATTTACGTGTTGACGATAACTTTGTAAATACATGCTTCAATAAATTTTGATGATGAAAATTACAATGTGTCTATGTGGAATATATTTTGTAGATATATGTGTCCTGTCTTGCCAAAGTAAGGGGAGTAATTTAGTGTGAGTTTTTTTGGCTCATAAGCATAACTAATAAAATGAAATAATTAATTTCCTATGCAGTATGACCGCCCAACACATGCTTGAATACGAAACCGTACACGTTTGTGGCATTACAATTCACAGCAGCATTTATTAAGCCTAAAACCACAGCAGTCCTTACAGCTTAGGGCCATGTGGATACCTTTTCATTTAAAGGGGAAGATATATTCAATGACCATATTGAACGAATATTGTACGAAATATCAACCAGTAGGGTTATATGAACTTGAGGGTCGTGTCAATGATTTTAATTATGCAAATTCTGTAAATACATACCTACTTGTTACGTTCGCGACTCATATTTTGTTCAACATACAACCTGACACTGATTGCAAAAAAATTAAGAAAATTTGAAAAGTACAAATTACAAATTTTCTTAAATTTTTCCCCTTAAGCTCAAAATGATCGTAGAGACTTCACCAAACCTAAGTACATAGGTAGTAGTAGCTCTTTCTTCTTGAGATTCAGCCCAAACGACCTTTTTCCCTAGTCTAACCATCTTTAGACCACTTCTGCCAAGTCCCGTAAGACTTAAGAGCGCAATAATACAGTATTGAAGTGTAAAAAAACTGATGGGCTGACGTCGGTCACCGCCGGGGCTGAGCGTAATCAGCCGTGAGCGTAATCCACTACTCGTGTTACAGGCGAGGGGTCTGTTCACACCGGAGTCAAGAAGGCAATGTATCGTGTATTTTAAATTACGCTTTTCTGGGATTAAAATCACCCTTTTTTTGCGAGTAGAAATCCTTATGGATGTCCTGGTCCTCCACCCTGGGCGGGTGGAGGACTGTTACTGACTAAAACCACACGGAGTTCTTCAACTACCTTTTGCCGAGGCGCCGGAAGGCTTGCACAGTTTACCACTACCCCGGCTAGGATTAAAATCACCTCAAAGCGATCTCTAGATACCAACAGTGATTTTTTGCAATCTTCAAAATTCTATCCGTAAAGGGTACAAAGCAAAGAGACAGGCATAAGTATTTATTTTTCGCGTATATATTTGGACATCAGGAATAGGTGACTGAAAATAAGTCAAGAGAATTTTGGACTTCAAAAACCCTTTTAAGCAAAACTTAACACAGGAATTTTTACACCTTGGCTGAACAGTATTTGTATTTATGCATGATAAACAGTTTTACTTGGTTCACTTATTCTCTAATGACCTTTTATTTTTACATTTTGATTTCAAAAGTAACTTTAACGTGTGTTCCGATAAAGGCTAATAAAAAAACTACAACAAATCGTATGTAATCACCAGTGCAACCGCGTCCTAACCGCTTGCGCTCGCGCAAGTTCATTCTCCAGTTTCATTCATAAAGTGGCGTACAGCAGGATGTCGGAGATGGCGGCTCGCGTTACGAGGTCGCCGCCGCTACTTACGATATGCTTAAAGTGTGTTACAGCCTCGAATTATTGACTAAATTCAAGTTTACTAGTAGTTGTGGTATTGGTGTTAGAATAGAGGGAAGCAAAAAATTGCAGTTTCGAAATCGAAAAGATTAATCTGAATAAGTAATCGTTTGTGTGAATGCATTAAGTGATTTGTGGTAAATCACTTAATGCATTTTTTGCATATGCGATTTTCTTTAAATCGTTTTAAGATATCAGAAACAGAACGATATTTAAAATACGTTGCAACGCCTGACGAAGAAGGGGCTCGTGGCTAAGTAATAACAGCCGCGCGGGTCGATCGATCAGGTTAAGCTACACTTGCCGCGGTTGTTCCGTTGATGGGATCTTTACATACCGAGGCCCCTCCGTGTATCGGAAAGCACGGCATGCGTTAGTCCCAGCTGTTATTCTTGGTTCTTTGACAGTCGTTATGGGTCTTCAGAAGCTCAAAATTATGACAACCAGTCTTACCAAGGAGTATCGTGTTACCCAGTAACTGGATTGTGGAGGTCAGATAGGTAGACGCTCCATGTAAAATACTGATATTCAGCTGCATCCGCTTAGACTGGAAGCCGACCAACATCGTTGGGAAAAGGCGCATAACGCACTTACTGATTTGTGGTGCAAGCGAGCCTAAGTGTAAGGTATTTCACGTAACTTTACAGATAAAGTCAGGGATTTACTTAAAATATTTCCCTCGATTCCACCCAACATTCAAAAGGAAGACGTCGAAAACTTCCTCGAGTTGATGACACGAGAAAGACTACGAATTACGAGGAAAGTAAATTTTCAGTTTTTTTTTTCCATTTATATTGCATCGCGCTGCATCTATTAACATTTAGTGCAATACGAGGCTCCAATATTTCTGTACGCGACCACCAGAGATCGTAAACATGTTGCTATAAACACAAATGGCTCGCTGGCTAGGTACACAGCAACATTAGTAACACATCAACCACTACTAAAATCCCTAATTACCAAAATATTTAACAATGTGCAACAAATTGCAGCACAATTCATAACCCCGCGCAGCATCGTGTGGGGCCACGCAGCCAGCGATTACACAGTTAACGATCTAACGCTAACCCGACAACTGTTTACGCGCGTTTATTGACAACTAAACTCACTTTACGGCCTGAGGGCAGGCCCTAAATCTATTCACCTAATGATTTATACGTAATCGTCACTTTTTATGGCCCTATCCAATAATTGGACTAAGTTTACTGAAACCTGTTCAAACAACGGATGTGTTTTGACACGATTATATTTTTATTACGAGTTTAAGTATTTTACGGAAATCGTTCATCAGAAGTTTTATTACGAACGCTATGGGTTTTTTATCGTTCATAAATATTTGACTGTGGAAATAAGTTATTAAGACTGTAAAAAGGGTTCAATCTCAGAAGATCCATGATGGATCTAGTGACCAATGTTTTCTCATTGGATCCTGATTTCAAGATGTGGATCTACTTAGATTTTTTTTTTCATAAGACCCATGATGGATCTTATTCAACCTACATGATGAATAACACAGACTACTTATTGCTACAGTCCTAATATCCTTTGCTTAACAGAAATGTCAAAAGCGTTGCGTCAATCGATATTTTTGTTGGCTTTAGTAGCTAAGAGATGACTCGTATACCTATCCGACTGGGTCCCACGCCATAGCTACTCCATTCTCGAGACTATAACCCAGCAAGCGTCGGCACATCAGCGCCCTTAATGAATAGCGACCAAATCGCCTTGTAAAAGTTTACGACTGATAAAATCAGTTATAAAACTCTATGAAGCCGTAAATTCAGCGGGCATCGGGCCGATCGTTTAAAAGACGGGAGCTATTCCGAAGTCTATAAATCAGGCGATCGGGTGTATTCGGGCCTATTCGGGGCCGATCGTAAAGATTAACCGCGCTCACTGTTTGTAAACACTACTTTTATGCGGATTCGACAGATTTTTTTTTTTTCGATTTTTATGATGGCGGTTTATGAATGTATATGCTTGTGGCGTGATTGATTCCGCTTTTGTTCACATTTATTTGCGTAAATCAATGTTGCTTTTCGGGATATAGTTTTATGGGGAGCGGTCAGTTCTGTGCGGGATGATGATGGCTTATTACATTGCTTCCATGCCATCAGTATCCACAACAGAATTGACTACCAAAACGGAGGAACAGCAAGGAGAAAATGAGACAGAAGTTCAAAAGCGATTTCTAAGTACAGTAGCAACAATGAAAAATACTCCTTTAATAAGCATAACAAAAACCACCCACTACTTTAACAATTCCAACCGCAACCTTCACACAATTCATCAATAGTCCCCCGAACAAAGACGAGTCCATCATCCAACTCTTCCATCAAAACCAATAAAGGGTTCCCAATAAAAACTTAAAGACTGGAACTGGAAGTCAAAGTTAAAGTCGTAAAAACAAGGAAAGTGCTGTGCCAAGGTTTATTGTGCCTCGACATTTTGTGGCCTAACAATTGTTTTCTCACATACATAAAAAGGGGGTCATAAAACTTCTGTCGGTCAAATGATTACGGAAAGCGTAAAAAATGCGTAAAGGCCCGAAGCACCGAACAACTGTTCGAATTGTTCGAGGGTATAAGTTATTCATTAGCTTTACGGTAAATCAATAATTGGAAACCTACCTGAGGTTACGTATACCTGGGATTGTTGTTTTTTTTTTATAAAGAGTTATTGGTCTGTGAAAAAGTATGTAGTCTCGACAATAATGGGACAGTATTTTACAAGGACCTTTTTATGTGAAAGGTATTTAGTTATAGATCGTATCTTTATATAATTATTTTCTTTACTTCAAGGAGTATGATCAGGTGCACTTGTTTGTGTTCAGAATTACACCCTTACTAATATTATAAATTCGAAAGTAACTCTGTCTGTCTGTATGTTACCTTTTTACGCCTAAACCACTGAACGGATTTCGATAAAATTGCAGAGTGATATATAGATTGCATCCCGGGGAAGGACATAGGATGGGGAGTTTTTATCCCGATATTCCCACGGGATCGACACTTATGCGGGTGAAACCGCGGGGCGCTGCTAGTTATCTATACAAAGTCCTTACTGACTGAAATATCAACGCACAGCCTAAACCGCTGGTCCTAGAGATATGAAATTTGGGGGGTGTAATCTTTGGTATCCACTAAGAAAGGGTTTTAGGACATTCCACAGTTCCACCCCTAAGAGGGTGAATGGGGGGAGGGTGAAATTTCACGCGGACGAAGTCGTGGGCAGAAGCTAGTGATACATAATTTATACCCTGAATACCCGTTGGCATTCTTAGGCAAGCTTGAAACTACAGAGTGATCAAAAAATTCAGCACTTCGCCAAATCGATTCAAAAGCGCCTGAATACAACTTTACCTTATATTATTTTAAACAGTAGTTTTTTTCTGTGATCTTAAACCCTGTCTTAAATTCGTGACCTACACCAATATCTTTTAGGCCACTTGCAAGGCCAAAACCAGAAGGGACAACGAGACTTCCCCACACAGCTATCAGTATCACCATTATATTTATGCTAACTGGTCCACAAATTGCCAACAATAGGCCAAGAGAAAGCCTGTAAATCAAGCCTGGAACGAGCCATAAATTTGGCTAAACTATGGACAGTTTTTTTATTATTTTATTGTATAGTTGTCTGTGATTGCGTCACAGTAATTTTGGGCAGCTGTTGTAGTTGTGTGGTCACTTGTTAGTTGCTGGCTTCAATGAGGGGCTAAGGACAGGTAAGTTGGCAGGTAAAGTATGGTAATTAGATGTTGGTACAATTTATTTTTAATTATGAAGGTTTCGTTCAAGTTTTAGCCCCTACATTTGAGGTAGTGATCAATCTGAAGTTATTCTGACCTTATGGACACTTGCATAATGTTAGACTAATTTACAAAACTATTTTTGATGCCGTTAAAGTATTTATAAATGTTGAAATTTCACCATCCTGCGTTCGCGATTAATTTTCCAAAAATGTAAACAAATATGAAATAATGGAAAAATAACTTTAATTCCTACGTAATAAAGTTCAGTTTACGCTACAACTTCAAACATTTTTATAACGTTTTGAATAGTGCTAGTCACTTTGAAATCAACTTAATTGACATTGAAATAAAGTTGAAATTTGTTTAACTTGAAATAAGGTGTGGGAGTGCAGGACTGCGCACTTTTACTATAGCATGGCATAAACAGCTTATTCTATTCCCACTGCTGGGCCACAGGCCTCCTCTCTATGAAAGGATTTTTTCACTCAATTTCAATTAAGAAATTTCACCAAATCCAAGGTTTTCAGCGCCGTGATAAAAAAAATACAGTGCGGCAGGAACATTCACGTGCAACCTGTTATCATGTATTCAGAACATGATTCGGAACGCTCCTGCGTAGAAATTTTTAGTCGGTCATTTTGACCGCGTGCCTAGGCACTTTTCTATGAAAAAGCAGTTTTTTCTTTTGATAACCTACGACATTTTTCTACGCTGTTTCAGAATATGACTAATTCTCTTTGACCCAAAAAGAAAAGCTTTGTCAAGTTAACGTGTTCACAGAACACGTGAATCAAGTGTCTTCCCCTTAACATCTATATAAATCTATATAAATAAAACAAAGTCCGGTTAGTTACCTACACCACTTACCTACATATAACTCAAGAACGGCTGGACCGATTTTTTATGATCTTTGATTTGTTGGATTTGTCTCCGCCCCGAATAGCAGAATAACTAATTAAAACATGGAAAAAAACACAAAAAAAAATTAATATCGTTAATTTTCTAATACATTTTGTATTTTTTGATTCTGAGGCGGTACGATGTTGGCCGGGTCAGCTAGGTTATTGGACGATTTCTTAATATCATAGTTACTTAGCAGTTTAACTTATATTTAAATTATATAGGCTAGAAGATAACTTCAACATTCAACTATTCTAAATAGGTACTTACGTATTTCTGAATAAATCCAGTCTAATAAATAGTGATTTGATTTAAATACCAACGCGAAACTATTGGAAGTATCTAAGTCCTAGATGAAACTTGGTAACTATAATAATTGATCAATCAGCTCAATCCTGATAAGTTTGTCTAAACCCAGCTATTAATCTTTCAGTCAAGGTGATCTGACATTGTTATCTAGCGCACCTGTAATCCTTACTATTCTAAGTTGCTATTCAACTTGGAATAGTAAGATTACAGGTATCAAATGTTTTGATTATTGGCTACTAGCAGCACCCCGCGGTTTCACCCGCATAAGTTTCGATCCCGGTATAAAAAGTGTGCAATCTGTTAATCCTGGTTATAAACTATCTGTGTGCCAAATTTCATCAAAATCCATTCAGTAGTTTTTGCGTGAAAGAGTAACAAACATCCAACCATTCATCCCCACAAACTTTCGCGTTTATAATATTAGTAGGATTTATTATTTTGTTACTTTTGCTAGCAGAAGACAGCGGGGCAATTGCGTAACACGTTGTCAATCGGAATCAGTTTCATTTTGACAGTTCAACAACATTCATTGCGTTGTTTACGTGTTGAGCAGACAAATTTTTCGAACTTATGAAGCAATCGATTAGCCATTTGCTTCAAAATGATTCAGATTCCGATTGATATTGTGTTAGGCAATTAGGGTGCAGGCAGAAAAGGGAGGGCCTTTGCCCTGCAGTTGCGCAGTACAAGCTAGTTACTTAATATTAGTTAGTTTTGCGAGAGCAGTGGTGGCCCAGTGGTAACGGTTCCGACTTACGAGTAGTAGGTTCGAACCCAGGCAGGCGCTTTACTTCGTGTAAATAAGTTCATCACATCATCACATGCCATTGCCATCAAAATGGTGAAGGAAAACATCGTAAGGAAACGGACATATCCTAGAACCAAAAATTTGAAGACATGTGACATCTACCAACCCGCACTGGGCCCGCGTGGTAGATTACAGCCCACTCCCTCTGAAGAGAGGAGACCTGTGTCCCAGCAGTGGGATCATTATAGGCTGATTATTCTATTATTATGCTGATAGTTCTGCTATAAGTAGTATCTATAGTAATATAGTTTTGCATCTTGGGGATTCAAAGCTGCAAATTCGAATCGTTTTGGTTTAGTTTGGGAGTGTGTGTTACTACTACCAAGTCTATACAGTGCATTGTAATTTTATTGCTAAATTAATTAAAATACCTATTTTTGTTTTTAATATTAGTAAATAGTAGTAATAATTTAATAGTAGTAGTAGTAATTTTGTATTTATTTTAATTTTAAACTTATCATTTTGCTGTGCCCTGCCAACCCTGCTACAGGGTTCATGTTTTTGTATCTAGCTTTAAGCCTTTTGTAACATCTTCTTTACAATATGGTATGCAATAAATGAATATGAATATCTGTGAATAAAATTCAGTAAAAATCTCGCCAATATCACTACATTGCTTTCAGGAAATACTATCCTAATACTTTAAAGTTCCGACAAACTGACAGATTTTTTCAACCTCAATTAGTATACAAAAAAACCGCAAGTAAAGTTACGTAGTGTTTATAAATATTAATATCGATTAATATACATGATTGAGGCGCCAGCGCATATGGAGGGAGCTTTAGTGCAAGGACGAATGAGTTGCATGCTAGGCCAGAGAAACAGCGGAGAGAAGAAGTTGTGAGCTTTAGAAAAAGGGTTAAGATTAAGGTGAATAAAGCATTATTAAAGACCAGCTTCCGCTCGCGGCTTCGCCCGCGATGTGTCCTTCCCCAAGATGCAGTCTATCTCTCTGCCAAATTTTATCGAAATTCGTTCAGTGGTTTAGGCGTGAAAAGGTAAAATACAGACAGACAGACAGAGACAGAGTTACTTTCGAATTTATAATATTAGTATGGATGGAGTATGTAAGTATCGTTGTTTCTGACTACCCCTATGGGATTAAGGAAGGCTTGAGTTTATAACATAATGAATGTATGAATTTACATTTTAAATTAAAGTTGTCTCTTATCTACTACTAAGTTCTTCACAAAGACGTAGGTTTTGAACTTTAAGCTTCAAGCTAAAGAATCTCAACACTTGTCTTGTTAAGAAATATGTGTATACTAGCGACAGATCAGAATAAGGTCTTAACGTAAAGTTAAAGACATTGACGTCATCTTGATCTCGTCTTCACTAATGACAGTGACGTCACCATGATACAGTAGTGACGTAGCCGCGGTTGTCGCGGCCCCGCACCTCCCAACCCGCTCAGCGCTTTACACCCATTACAACTGACAAAAACCCGTATAATAGCGAAAATAAATATTATTTATCGCTTCACGGTGGCTTAGTTTCATACAAAAAGACCTATGAATTATTACTTAGTACATTTGCGTTTTGTATGCCACTTTTTTTTTCTATGGTCATAACTTAATATTTATTGCGAGTTTTAGTTGGATATTCAGAATCGTCACGTCACGGTCCCGGTTTCAATTGTTCGCTGCGACAAATTATTCTGGTAGAAAATGCATGGCAAACAAATTTCGACTTTAAAACAATGGGATAGGGTCATACAGTGCAGAATAGCTGTATGTTATAACTTTGTGACATAGTGTAAAAAAGTTGCGCTGTTGAGAACAGTAAGTCAACGTATCTATCTGCAGTTGAATATGATTAAATAGGCGTGGATTAACTGATTATGTAATAGTCTGTGGCGTGCACAGTGTGAGAAACGATGAGGTTTGTAGTCATAATTGAGACCTCAAACCGTTTGGATGACGTGGCCTTGATTTGCATCAAATTGATCGAGGTAATTGATATGCAATTTTAATATGTATATCCCAACAATGAGTAATCGAGCTGTTTAAGCTTTTATCTCCGCTATTATAATTTAAATTTATTGCATTCCTGCGTTATCTTGGGCAATACGGTTTATTATTTGATATAAATATTGAATTTAATGTAGCAAACATTCATGGGTTGCTGTGCCGACATTAGAAGACAATTGACAAAGTTTAATATGTCTTGTGCTCCTAATATCCATAACTATAAAACTGAGAACCAGCACCCTAATTCCGTAACACACTATCAGTCGGAATCTGAATCATTGCTAATCCATTGCTTCATATGTTCGAAAAATGTGTCTGATCAACACATAAATAACGCAATGAATGTTGTTGAACTGTCAAAATGAAACCGATTCCGATTGATAACGTGTTACGCAATTGCCCTGCTGAACAGCTTAGCGACAAGAACTAAGTATGGAAGTGGCACTTCCCTAGACAAACTCTTCTAAAAAGAGCTTTACTAAAATGACTTACAGTTAGACTCGAACGAATCATCGTTCTGCTTCTGCCAATCGTTCAAAGATGACAAAGACAGAATAATGTTTTAATATGCTTAGCATTTGTGGTGCAAACAGCCCTTAACGTTTAATAACTAGATACAGTTTTATATGGTTTTATTGCTTAAATCCAGTCATAATAATAGTAAAAGACTCACCGTTTTCGTTCGTGTTGAGCCAACGGTAGGACGGGCGCGGCTGCTGCTTGGAGCGCATCTCTACTGGTCGCTCCACTTTCCCTCCTGGTCACTCTCTGTCATCTGGAAACGGATAAAAAGGATATTCAATACTTTATTTCTATTCAGGGAATTTTATATCGGGTCAGACGGCCTCGGACTACTTTTAAAATAAATTTTAAAACCGCTTGGGGATATACACATTGAACCGTGTAAAATATACAGGGAAAAGTTAAAAGAAAACCACCCTAATAAAATTGAATAAGCTCGCTTTTTAATTTTGTCAAATTACTCAGGCTAAGTGATGTGAACTAACACAGTGGTTTCACATCGAGGATTTTTGGTCAAAAATGTTTAGTATCGTATTTAATTGACTTTTAAAAGATTATCTCGATCGCCGCCGATCACTTCTTGAAACCGATGAGTAACATCAAAAAATCCAATGGCTCAAGTCACTAAACACATTCGAAAATATTCACGATAAATTAAAAAAAGAACCGTCATTAATATGAGGCAAGACACGACAAGATATCGAGAGCAAAACTGTGTTTGCGGCTGTCAAAATTTAAATTAAACCTTAATCCTTCATTATTAGGGTTGTATGTTGGCTTATCGGAGCGCATAACATCGTCGACAGTTTTATACAGAAAAATCTCGGAACTCGAACGATATGTCACACAATTTATGAGAGCCGAGCGATGCCGGCTGACGTGTTCCGAGTGATTCGAATAAGCCCCTCGTAATAAATTCGATATCAAACAGACAATGTCGTAATGCGATACAGTGATGTGCGATGCAGTGATAGGGACCCTGGATTTATGACGAACACTGTCTCTCGATTACCATTGTTGGGCGTTTTTGATTAATTTTGTTTTGTTTAACAAGATACGTACACGGGCACGACATAATAAGTTGTGATATGTCCCAAATATCGTGTAGGTGTGAGCACTGTGGGCCCACTCGGTGATTTGTGATGGGCGACTTTCAAAAAAATGTTTTTTTGTGTACTCAAACTTTCATGTCCAAAAAATTTTAAAAATATGGATTCGTGTGCTGTGAAATAACATAAAACGGTTCGTGTTAATGTGATTCAAGAGGCCGGAAATGTGAATGCATACTAATAAAATTCTTCCCTCTAATGTGTATGAGTATATTTATGTTTATACCGAGACTTTCAATAAATTGCACACACACAAGTCCTCGCCAGGTCTTGTCGACTGTATTTATGATAATCATACCAATATTATAAAGAGGAAAGTTTTGTTTGTTTGTCAGGGATGTGTGGAAAACGAATTATCTTATTGATATGTCACATAGCTTTTTTCCAATGTGTTTTCTTATACATAACTTTGAGTAAAGTCTGGTCTACTTTAGTTCCCGTTTATAAAACTCAGAACTGTTAGTATACCTAAAATAATTTCAGAGGATTTTGTCGTTTAACCATTCCTTGATCAAAGTTAATTGACACTGCCCAGCACCAGTGAAACTAAAGTGAATTTCAAAATGACTGAACAATATTTTTAAATACCAATAAACTCGAGACACTTTCACATCTAAGTAGCTTAATTACCCAACTACCTTCAACCCACAAATCCCACTTAACTCCTTCATAACAAACATCAAACTACCCGCCATGCGACATTACCATCGACCATATCATAAACCAATTGTAGAGCCATCAATATGTGGAGTATATTTTTTTATCTTTCAAGGTATTAACGCGCCTTGTCTTAACGATTATTGGGCCGGTGGCTGTGAGGCGGCGGCGGTGGACAGCCAGCGGACATATTCCGCTAAAGCCCTGTAAATCAGTCAGGGTAATGATGGAAATATACGGGGTTTGATAAGGAGCGGGCGAAACGCGGTTGGTTAAGTTTTGAGTACCGAAAGTAATAAAAAGTTTATCATCATAATATTTTAGGAGGTTATATAGCTTTCTTGTTGATTAGAATGTTGATTACTTTCAGGCAAATTTTTTTTTTTTTTTTTTTATAAGCTACCATGAAGTTTACACGTTCTAAGAATCATAATAAAACTTTTTTTTTCGCTCTAATGCAAATAATGACAGCTACTAACTAGTCTACAAGACAATTAAGTGGAAATAACTGCCACAAAAGTTTTACTAAGTATACCTACGATAAGTATACTTATCCACAACTCCAACTACAAAACATTCGTCCTCACACTTCACTGTCATTCAGCGTACATTGTACCCAGCAACACGTCCCGCGCACGGCCGTAAAACCTCCCCGTATGTTTCCCACATTTATAGTGTCAATAAAGAATCGTCGCCCGATAACACACTTCAAGGACAGTGCCATAAACTCCATACTATAGTGTTATTGGTGACTCGATTTATACACTTTTTTTTTTCTCAATTCAAGTCCCAGACAATTTATTAAGTGGTTCCACTGTGATCGCATTTTTTCTGTTTCTTTGATTAAACTTATTTGATTTGAGTAGGTATTAATTGGTCGTAAACACTAATGTGGATATTTAAAAACTAGTTCATAAAACTAGCGTGTCATACTTTTATATTTTCGTTTGTTTGAATATTAATTTGTCTTGTTAATGTGTCTTCTGTCCTTGCAAAGTCGAATACGAACTTATTTGTTAAAAAGAGATAAATTCGCGCATCAAGCTCTGGGCTATATTTTATTACTGTAATAAAACAGTTGGAGCCATTACTTGGCGTTTATTTTGCTAGCAACCTAGCGCCATCTAGTTTTCAAGGCGAAACTATATGAAGGACGTTGTACAAAACTTTGAAGATTTAATGAACATTAATTGTGATTTACGTGAAGACTTGGTGAGAAGCTATCTTCTAAGACTTAGATAAATAATAAAACGGTAATAGTATGAAATTAATTATGCGTCAACACGACTTTTTATGTGGTAAGAAAGAGCGCGCCGTATCACATGCTCACCTATTACTTTTTATGGGCATTTAATGGTGTGCATGCATACATGTACGGAATGACATTTCTGAAGGAAACACATTGATACAATTATAGCAAAAAATTAAAACACTACTATATAAAAAGCACGCGTTTAATTAAAACTAATTTCAAATTAACTTTTAGGGACGAAATAGAAATAACGTTACTCTATGTTCATAGTTAATTAAGCAAAAAGCAAACAATTTTTGGCCGAAAGCATTGGCGATCGGCCATCAGCACACAGTGGGCAGGTGCCGTTTAGGAAAGCCATATCGGCTGTCAAAAACTTGTAAAATATCGCCGTTCCTCGTCGGAGAGCCGCGGGCGTCGCGCGTCCCTCACAAAGATATCTGTAAGATTTATTCAGCCGTCTACAATAGGGAACGTTTTAATTCTTTTCATATGCGACAGATTTATGTACGGACAGATGCGGTGGGACCACTGTGCCGACTCGAGATAACGTGTTGCCACCCTTTACGTTCAAAGTGAACGAATGTTTGTGCGATAGTTCTGTTGGGTTGGTAGTGGTACGGTGGCTCGCTCTTTATTGGTGCTTTAGTTACGTTATGTGAGATGTTTTCGTGTGAATTTGAGGCGATGTATGATGGAATTTTAGAGGAATGGAATATGTTGCTAATAATGAACTCTGCTTCTACTGAGCTTTGGTTCCATAATCACATGTTACGTACGGCATCTGTGTACAGACTTCAATTAGCTAAGGTTATTTTAATTACTCGTACACTTCGAAACATCCAGATAACATAATACCTAGTTCTACAAAAGGTAAACTGCATGACATTTCTATTTTAAGATGCAAAATAAAAACGAACAATCAGAAAGCGCCTTGACGTACTACGTCTCAAACACGACTTTGCAATGTCAATATTTTAATACAAAAATACAGCATTCTTGCATCACAACACAATGAAAGTTTTGAGTAAAAGTGCTCGGCATATTTGTTCTATTATTCTCTTCTACGTAGTTCTACATTATTGTTACACATTGTCCCAAGTGACAATAGCATAATTTATGGCGGTCTTTGTCTAAAATTGTGCAAATTATACAAGTTGCGTAAGCAAAAACTATTCAATTTTTTGTCCGGATTTCGCAAATTTTTGCACCACTGTTTCATCTTGTGAATGAGTCGAATAGAGATGTAACTTCCTTGTTATTTCTTAATTTTAATTTGTTGTTTTCAATTAATTTATTTCTAGTAATAAAACTAAATTAAGTTAATGTTCATTTGATAAACGATCAAAAATTCAAATGTCAAGCGACCGATCAATTTCAAAATGGCGCTTGAGTGAAATTCTAATACCGATGCTAATAACTGATCATTGGTATTTTATCGCAGGCTCTATCAGGCTGTCATTAAATATATGGGTAATAAAATTAGAACCGTGGGCGACGTATGTGGTCAAAACATATCTCACGTTGTTAAAAATACATAAATACCGAGCGTACCCAGGAGCGGGGTTTAGTCGTAAACGTGTTTTAGTTCTTTAGAAATACATCTGATTGGATGGGAAACACTCGCTCTTGCGCCGATTAATGGTAATTAAATAATTGTGAGCAGCGTTTACGCTGTTGAAGTCATTTATCAACTGTTTCAATAGGTAAAACCATATGATTGTTTGGATATATGGCTGCGGCGAGATATATTTTTAGATATATGACACACTTGTTCATGAATGAGAGACAAGAAACAATTTAAATATTATTGGATTTACATAATGTTATCAAAATATTTTCGTTCACACAGTTAGTGACATATGACGAAATCTATAGATGAAATGAAGTTATTTATTCTATAAATAGGATATCGGAATCGATCGATCAGTGTTTCCTATTTGACTACTCTGGGAAGAAAGGCCGAAACAAACTCAGAGGTGCAGGTGGATGCCAAAGTTCTAACAAAAAAATCCTCCACCTACACCCATGAATGAACCACAGAACCAAAAAGTATTTCCGAATCGGTCTACATGAGCTCAAGACTTACGGCCAGTATCTAAGACTTGCGTGACTGACATATTTATAAGGTCATAAATCTGCTGGAGGAGCCGACTGGAGTCTTAGACTAACCTATCACGATCAAATAGCATGCAGCTAGAATGTGATGTGTGCTGCTCGTTTGTAATGATGTTCTAGTTGATAGGGATCAGGCCGTTGGTGTACGTAAGAATGTAGCTATACTGAGGAAGGCTGTCAAGCATCTTAGTACAAGTCTTTGGTTAGTTATGACAATTGCAATGTTAGAAAGATCTTAGTTGTGATCTAGTTAGACCTAGCTAATTAATAAAAGACTATGACATTTCATCTCTTCCTAATTGAGACTCATTGGTAATCTTTGAGTGAATTATTGTAATAGGTACAACTGCCTTACCTTAAACTTTTGGTTATCAACAACATAACAATTGGGTGACATAGGTATTGAAAATCAATTACATTTCCCGAGGATTTATGCAATAGAAACGGACTCAAAAGCTAACATAATTATAATATTAAAAGGAAAACAAGACAAAAGGAAGTCAACAGATATTATAGCTATGAATATCTCAGTAACAAGCGACTAAATATAAGAACAAACACGGTCCATCATACGTTTAATTATTGTATACTATTTTGACTTGATTTACGAGTCTCGGGACCGACCCCCCGAGTCTCAAGTCTGACGTTTTTGTTAATTAAACGTTTACTACGTTCGGATATTTTATGGAGTCAAGAAAAATACATAAATTCGTTACTCGGGATTACTTAGAACGTTACGTTAACATTTTTCTTCGTTTTTCTGTGTAAATTTTTGTAAAAAGGAAAGTTTTAGTGAAACACTTTTTGTTTTTAGAGGGGTTACCTAAGTGAAAAATTTATTTGGTTTTATTGTTGGGTTTGTCTAGGGATGTTTTTCGTTTGAACCACTGGGCATCTCACAAAACTCACTTAACACTAAATCGTTTTCTATTACTGCCCATTACATTGTTTATTATTTATTTCTTATTTATATACTTCATTATACTTTATTGTACTACATCACAAAAATAGGTACATCAAGCACCTCGCTATAGCGCTTTTCTATACACGTTGACACATCCAAGGACAAATTGACATTACATCGACCTCAAACATTTTCTATAATTATGTCTCCTCTAAATCCAGCCCCATACCACACAGCTACAAACCATGTACCCATCAACGTATTCCAGTTATTTCAGTGGCATTATTTTTTGCCAAGCTCTGGCAACAAATCACTCAAGATCACATTCATAATTTAAGTCGCCGCGTCACGCCTGATGGATTTATGACGTTTCTTTCATAATGTCTAGAGCGTCTCGCGTCCCGCGTCCCGCGTCCCGCGTCCCGCGTCCGTGGACGTAACACGACACTTGCTGGAGCCGTCTTTTGACGTATGGGACGTGGGTTTCGCTGTTGTGCATTATGGGTAATGCTTGCATTTTAGAAATGTAGAACCTTTCATGAACTACACAGCTGCATTTTTGTAATAGCTTTACTGCATTTTGGTAATGTAGAACCTTACTTCTACACGGCCTACCAACCTGCCGCGTTCTTTTCATTTTGAAACACCTACTATGCCATCCACCATCTACTTTTGTATAGGTATTTGGTATATTATTATTTGCACATACTAAGTGAATAACCTTCATAAGTTAGGAATTTCCAAATAATGGCCAAAAACTTACCCTTACACAGGACTTAACCATAAGTGTCGAAATGAGTAAACTAGGTGTCCATAAGTGCACCTACCCTTTAGGTGAACAAAAGCGTGACATTATTACATAAATAATCACCCAAACAAACTCCAAAAAGAATAAATTAATTAAAATCATTTAATTTTAAAGTTCGAAAGTCAACATCGAGCGTACGTCAACTATTCGCCAGATAAAAGTAAATCCTTCATATTTAACGGGCGACTGACGTCACGGCCGCCATTTTGATTATACATAATTTGACGTGGCGACGGGTTTGACAGAGGACATTTAATTACCGACCCCTCATTACCTTGATATCGGATATTGATATGGTGAGGTTTTGCGTTCACGACACGGGTGCGATACGTGATTGTGTATTGTAGTTGGTTTGTATGCCTTTTGTGGAGAATTGTTCTAGTAGATTTAACTTAAGATGATATTTCAAGAAAGCAAGATACAATTCTAACTAATATACCCCTTTATTCATAAACGTTGTTAAAAGTTAAGTAGTGCTTAGCTACTGTCTAACCATACATTTTTGAAGTTTAAACGTCACTTAACTTTAATCATCGTTTATAAATAAACCCTATAATGTAGAAGACACGCGAAGACAATTTATATAAGTACCTGAATGAGAAGCTGTCATTGAGAAAGCTGTCAAAAACCAAGTTACTTTTGAGAGAAGTCCAAATATAAAACAAAGACACATAATATTAGACAATGATCGTGTCTCCCTCGTATCGCCACCGTCCTCACTAAAACCCACCCACACGCATATACGAATTTTCGTTAAAAACCTACAGTTTATTTGGTCCAATGGAGTTTATTAATAAAGTTTTAATTAAGATATCGGCGTGACGTCACTGGTTAATTTGAATGATCAGCAGATAAACAGGTGATTAAAATTATGTCAAACGTGTAATGGAATGACGTTGATTGTATATTGGATGGCGATTTTCACTGTTTTCATTATTATTCGGGGACGAAAAATAAACATAATATAACCGTTAGGCTCAGTTGTAAGCGTGTCAGGTCCTAAATTTCGTTATAGACTGGAATTCGTCGGGTAATAATATTGCAGTATTGCATCGGAATTAATGCATCTTTATAGAGATTAAGACTGCAAACCCAATTGTGTTGATTTAATTTTTTCTGTTTTCTATGACCAAGTTTTCCAGGATTAATGATTTCTCAGCAAAAAATATTTTGATTTTGAAACAGCATGCCAATCTTAAACATGAAGGGGTTTATTTATAAACGATGATTAAAGTTAAGTGACGTTTAAACGTCAAAAATGGATGGTTAAACCGTCGCTAATCACTACTTAACTTTAAGCAACGTTTATGAATAAAGGGGTAAGTGCTACAAGGACTTTTTGGCGCTTGACTGATATTGACAGGAGGGCGCTGTTAGTAATCATTCGTGATAATGTTTTGTAAAATTTTATTGAAAAAACAAGATGGCGGCTTTAGTTCCGATTTCGGCCACACACCAAAATACCATTGTATACTAAACTATAATTCACTAACGATTATAAAAATATCCTTCAATATCGATATTATACAATGTGCAGACAATAATACGACAGCAAATGAAAACACTGGTAGTGCTAATTGTATAGGAATATTTTGGAAATAATAAATAAACGTAGTTGAAAAAATATTTGAAACGAAATAGTAGTGATACTAGTGATGGGCCGACTATGGGTTTTGCCAATCTTTGACTAGCTGTAGTGACTAAACCATTGGATATATTTGCTTGAATTTTCGTATGCAGACTGGGAACAGCATTAATTAGATATATGCAGTTTAATTTCTTGTTGTATTGTCGTTTCCACCTTGTATAAAAATTGAGGATCCCTATTAGGATAACAATGACATTTGCTTACTTTGTAAAGTATTATATTATTGTTTCATTGTGAATGTGAAGACGATGTGGGTCATTTTACATATATATATATATATTTTTTTTTTTATTATTCTCTCTGTTCTGTTAGTTTTTTTTTTTCATGGTCTGGCAGTTTGAGTAATTTATGTGGCCTACCCAAATGTCCTTTCTTTGGTATTGTTCGTCGAATCGTTGAGCTGCACGATTTTTGACAAATGCGTGCACTGACTGGACAGGTCCTCGAAATCTGTGTGGTTCTTTCCTCAAAAGACCACCTCAGACATCGATCTTCATGGTCTTCATATATAACCTGACCAAGATTATGTCTGGACTTTAAAAGAGACTGTGACCTCTGAGTTTGTTTCGGCCTTTCTTCTCAGAGTAGTCAGATAGGAACGCCGACTTCATCTAGTTTTAAAAAAACATGATTGACGTGTAAAAGTGTTTGTACAAACCTACTTACAAAAAATAAAATCATTTCATTTCATGTCATCATTACCTATTTGAAATATAAGAGGAATTTCTCAGTACTAAGTAGCATCCGACGTATGAAATTGAGTCCCGGTACCTTATTGATAATAATAGCCTCAACAACACTATGTCAGTTTCTTGGAAAACAATACTTTAATAGTTTCTCTTCTTGGAAAGGAGCGATGTACGGTGAAGAGTATTGACCAACGTTTACTAATCTTAAGAGGCAATCAAGACAAGTGTATCTGTATATAATATGAGCTCACGTAGGTAACTGTGTTGTGTTTATACATAATCAACCTGTCTATTCTGTAAAAATCTCATCGTGAAAACTTAGGTGAAGTTAACTGTCAATAGTGTCAAACCCTACCGGCAGGTGGTATGATAGCTCACGTCACCTAAGTTTACCCTATGGAGGGTAGAGGTAAGGAGAACTGTCTCTGTTGTGAAAAAGTGTCCGTCAAACTGCGTTAAATTAGGGTGGCGCCACAGTAGCAAGAGGGTAAATTTCAAAGAAAGCGCCACAAGTTATTAGAATAGGATAGCAAAAATAAACAAGGAGAGAAGAACTTTGGATTACGTAAATAGTTGAGGTTTGGTATGGTGGGCTGTCAATAACTACTCTAGTCACTAAAAAAAACTACATACTTCGATCCGTCATTGCAACAACTGCTACATTTATACCATACCCTTTGCCTACGCTAGCGCCATTTTGGAGGGTTTTTGAACTGTTATTTACTGCTTATAGCTGGACACTTTTTCAACTTTCCCCCCATATGAGACGGTTCTCCGTACCTCTACCCTCCATAGTTTACACGGTGACATTTTTACAGACAGCGGCAGTTGTATCAAAGACAAGATAATTGTCAGTATTGTCTAGTTTCTCACTCAAGACATAATTATAGTATCTCCGACTATGCCGCATGTTAAGTCTCACTGACCTACCTTACAACTCTGACGCATTTAAGTAAATCAATCACAAATATAACCAACACTATCAATTTCTTACTTACTGCTAACAACACTGAAGTCAATAATATAACAGCGATTCTACCAAAAAGACAAGTATGAGAGACAGAGGATGCTCTAAAAGCCAAACTAAATATTATAAAAATTAATTTATCACATACGTGAAGTACGCTGGTACGCATGGCCTGGTTTATAATGTCAGGAAGTGCGAATACATGGTCTTTAAGGCCGCCGGTAAGTGCCCTAACCATACAGCAAATTTCACCCTAAATGGCATGAGCATTAATAAAGTGGACCAATTTAAGTACCTGGGGCACATGCTTACCGACGACCTTAAGGATAATGTAGATATTGAGAGGGAACGTAGGGCACTAGCGGTCCGAGGGAACATGTTGGCCCGTAGATTCTCCCGTTGTAGTGACCAAGTCAAGATCACCCTATTCAAGGCTTTCTGTCAGGGTCTGTATGCGGGGGGTCTGTGGGTCAGCTATGCCAAAAGATCGCTAGATGCCTTACGCGTCCAATATAATAATGTTTTTAGGATGCTATTGGGACTGCCCCGGTTCTGTAGTGCGTCAGAGATGTTTTCGCTAAGCCAAACTGACGGTTTTCACGCAGTCATACGCAAAAAAGTTGCTTCTCTGATGCATCGAGTGCGGGTCAGTAACAATAGTATCCTGAAAGTAGTGGCGGAGAGTCCTTACCTACTCCCCTGTTTTGAGGCATTTTGTGGAGAGGATTGTCAGCTAGGTAGCTGATTGATCGTTCTTTGAGCAACTTGTCTCGGTGTTGATTGTGTGTTTTGTTTTGTATTACTAACATTAGTTATAAGGTATTTTTTCACTAACAAGATGGACTGTATTGTTGTCCGAAACTGGATAAATAAATTAAAATTAAATAAATTAAATTAAATATAACTTCATGAACATTCGTGGTACCTTGCCGTACTTACTGATCAGCCCCAGTTATACTGTTGGATACATGTTCTCTTTTCCTTTAGGTAGGTACACTATTTAAAGCAGACACACCACATTAATTTCAATTAAAAAAATACCACTCAATAAAACCCTAAATAACACCCAAAACACATTAAAATTAGTTGAAAACAAAATGATAATGGTGACCACTAATGAGTTATTACTCAATGCACTAGGTGTCAATGACAGGCCGTCATCACACAGGTACAATCGCGGGCTGTCATCAAGCGCTGACACTTGAATGGCTGGCGCAAATGATGAAACTATTTATAAATAAGTACGGGTTAGGTAAAACAATTGGTGTTTGTTTTACATTGGTTTGGATTTGGGTATAAAAATTGAATTTCTGACTGAAAATCTTCGAACTTGTAAATACTGCACTCATATACGGCACTTATGTCATAAAAAAAGAAAACAATATGAGCTAGTTATTGTTCTATTGCGACAATGAGTCTTACCTTTTCGCATACGAATAAGAACTATTCATTGCCATCAAGTTTGAGATAATTAATCTGAGGTCAAGGTTTCCTTGGTTCTCGAGGTACACGATGCAAGATGTTGTGCAAGACAGAGATCTTCTATTCGCATGTTGAGACGAGCACAGAATAAAAAATCTTATGACGTGGTCAAAAATATGGGCAAGTGATGAGGCACCTCAATTAACTTTATCTTAAAAAGTGAATATGAAAATCACACAGAAGGAAGGTTCTAAACCCACTAACTGATGAATCAGATCCATAAACCAACAGACCAATACAACTATGTAGTCTATATAAATATCTCAAATTAATTCGCTCAGACAATAAAATCAGCGTCATTTTAACAAGCAGAGACAGTTCACCATATAAGGCGAACATATCAGATATGAAGACAGAATGTTGGAGAAACCAACGGATTAGCGAGACGAAATCCTTCGTACGTCTAACATCAGCTACTTTCACATCAACAGCCTGCGGAACTGGTAGCGTCGGGGACAGAAGTGGAGGCGGAGGGTTTGTAGTTTTTGGAAACTTCGAGAAGAAAGAAAATATAGAATCGTAGATATATTTTCTTATACCCATAGCTGATTCTTATAGAACTGGCTGTAAAGGGCCAAAATTCGCATATAAAATAAAACAGAAAAGCAAGGGCAAGAAGTAGAAGGGTTTAAAATAGATATTTTTTATTGGCCTACTGGCCAATAAAAACAAAGCTAATATTAACTATAAAACCAGTAGGTTTAAAAACAGGTCAGTTAGATCGATGATATTTGAAAGGGAAACTAAGTCTGTCTTATGTACAGAAATAGTATGTAGATCTGATTTTAATAACACTTGTCCAATGTCCATACTTCACTAACATAGGATTAGATTTCAAACTTACACAGTCATTAGCAATCAACGACAGTCATTTTGCATCTCAAATCTTCTCATCACCAAAAAGGGCGAAGTGTCAAAACAAATCATCGAGATTCCCTTATCTCACACAAACAACGAAATCAGTACCAAAACCGCAAATCAGGCACCATAAACGACAAGCGTTTCCTAATCGATAGTTATATTTGCTCGTTTCGTTTTATACGCTACACACTAAAATTTGCATCATCAGGTTATATTCCCACTTCTCCATCTAACTGTACAGCCTACGCATTTAAAAAACAAATTTAACACACCGTAAATCAAGCAGCAAATTGTATCTTAAGTCTAAGTAATAAAAGTGATGTTGCCTGCACACATAAAGTTGCTTTGAATATGAAAATATCGCATCGTGCGGCTGCATTACAAAATGAGGCGAAATTATGATGGATACTGATGCCTCGTTGCTCGGTTAATAAGACCTGATTCTATTCGCGTTACATTCGATTGTAAACTATAGTGTTGTTGGAATAAAGATGAGAATGGATTGTGTATCGATCAGGAATCAATCGCGACGAGTGACGCGATGCAAGTGCACAACGTGACAAGTCTAAGGCTATTTGCATACAAAGCTACCTAGAACAAACTCATAACTGCTGATCTATAAACTGTTAAATACTATTCCAGTTTAGAATTGCACAAGTTCCACGCCTGATTGACAAGTCTGCAACCTGTCAATAATAATTAGCCGGGCTCAGCGAAGCATATTATGCTGTTTTGACTTAGAAACTGTGAATAAATTTACATTCCGACCTCGTAAGGCTTATTTTATTAACATATCAAGTTGTATGCGACATTTACGCGAAGCATAGCAAAAAGCAAATTTTATCAACTGGCTATTTATGCGCGTGTTACAACTTTCACAATATTTATACCATATTGTGTCCGCCGCCAATACCATTTAATGCTACAGCCAGGTAAATATCCGTGTATATATATATATGTGTGTAATACCCACATAACAGCATGCATCAACAGAAAACCCAATCAAGCACTGTCGATAAATTTTAACGATGCCAAAACACACATTCGAAACTTAATTGTTATTGGGTGTATACCTAAACACTAATCAGTATCTCTTGTGGCGTCGTGTGCAAACGGCCTTAGTCTCAAGTTGCAATTTTAATTCCATAGGTAGATGTCAGTCGTTGGGTTCACCACAGGACACCTAATAACAGTGGAATTCATTAACATGCGAGCAAATTGAAGGGGTTTGATCTCCATAAGATGAGTATACGCAGCCATGATGGGGCGATCAAACAGAGTGGCATAAATATCATATGTAATGAGCGGTCAGAAAACTATGTGGAATTGTGTGACGTGAGAGTGAATTTGGGTTTATTTGAGTTGCAGGTAGGTACGAAGTTAGTCATACATTTAACTGGAAACCACTCTCTGATTTCATTATCGAAGCAAACTGAACTACAGAGGGCACTCAATTGAATAGTATCGAGAAAATGATAAGACAATAATCATTTGTGACCCACAGCTCTACTGGAGCTTTGAAATGGAGAAACATGCTAACAACGCGATCAACAAGCAACCATGACGTTATCGGTGGAAACGCCGTGGAAGTGGCAAAGTTTTGGGCAAACAAAATTTAAATAACTGTCGTGCCAGCGACACGAAGAAGAAGATCAAGAAACCCACCAATACTGTCAACTAACTAACCAGTGGTCTGTCAATATTGACAGATAACTCAATATTCCAATGTAATCTTATCAAAATTCCAATAATACTAACAATACATTCGCAAACAAATGCTCCAGTCACGATCACCTTTGTACAATTCAGGGCCCTAATCGACACTTAGTGCGTTCAACATGAAATATTAACGCAGTGAAAGGCTTCAAATATATAGCAAGCCATACTTTATCTATCGCTTGAACCCTCTGCTCTCAATACCATAACTTTCTCGATAAGATACATATCTGACATTATAGTTTCCTTGCCTTCTCAGATAGGATGGAAAGTAGGTAAATTCGTGTTTAATTTAATATATTACAAGTTGACCAACGCCTCTGCTTGGGATAGCTAATCGAGAAAGCTACTGTATAGGTTCTGAAGTGATTGTTCGGGTACCATTTTGATTGGAATTGAACGATGGTGATACTAGAATTATACTGGTGATTTTTAATATTCATGTTTTCTATAATGTACTTATTAAATCAAGGCAAACTTAATGCCTTGTGGCATTCTCTACCAGTCACTATATAGACGTCATTATAAAGGCGACATTTCTTCACAGAATCTTACTACCATCAAGCCGTACAAGCAGTCCTGTCTCCGTAACTGCATCTTGATAGATGCAGTTACGGAGACAGGACTGCTGCTTGATCGCTTCAAACTGTCAAGTATGATTACTTGACAGTTTGAAGCGATCCTAATTCAGGAGGCGTGGATACCGTTTGAAATCTAGTTCACTTACATTAACATTAGAGTACATGAACCCTAGAAATACCTTCCAATACTCATCCTTCAACAATCCTATTCACCCATCTCATGCAGACTCCTGCGCATCGCTACATCGATCGTCCCCAATTATATACCTACGCAGTTACGACACAAATCACACAGACAGACAGACAAATTGGCCAGCCGTTGGCATTTGGCAACGCCGAGATCCGTCCGTCTAGAATTATGAGATATTTATGATATACTGATTTATTTCAGCGTCGATTAGCTTATTATAATGTATGATGGGCCTCTTAATGGGTGGATTAAGATTTGATTAGTTTTTTTGGATACATTAGTCACAGTCAGGTTTTGGATTGTCCACTCTATCATTGACTGTGGGTGTCGTGAAAGGTGAAGTCAGGATTAAGCAATAGTTATTAATTAAACAACATTGTATCTACAGAAACTATGGTCGGTTCCAAATGTATCTCATAAAAATATAATGCCCCTCCTATATGTCACCGTAGATATAAATGTAACAATTAAGAGTATTATTGTGGAGAAAATAAACTATTTATTATTATTATTATTATTATTATTAATTACAATTTAATAATGTTATTCAAACAATATTTTGTGGAGGCGAGCTATAAAGTTGAATCATTCTAAATACAGATGAAAGTATTACTAATTCCCTTTAATGAGTGATTTCCTAAGAATTTAACCTCAACAGGATTGGAGCTTTCATCAGAAACTTTTGGAACAGACAATATCTTGAGATTGTTTCCCATAAGGGTAAAGCTCAAACGCCTAGGTTCATCCGGTGATCCGACTAACACTTCACGCAACGGGTTATGGTAACCAAAGTTCAGAAAGAACACTGATGGAGCAGAAAGAAATCCTTCTGATGGTTTCAGAACACGTTCAGGAGATCGCGCTAGGATGCAAGAAGAGAGCATAGACAAAGACAGGTCAATAAGTGAATTAACAAAACCATCGATGATGACATTGACAACTTGAACAGCACCACCAATTCAGTGCATGACACAATCATAAACCGCGACCAATCTAGCTTGACAGGCTTGCTGTCAATAGCAACTATGACAAACAGACGGACTGCTCGGCGTTTATTAGCGACCTCATGAATCACAGGCCCTTGGCTGAACATGAATCTCAATTGTCCACAACTGATCGTGACGGCAGGACACTCAACTTGCTGGATTTTTTAGTCTTGTTGCTGTTGTGTTTGTTTATGGTTGTGATGATTGGGAGATAGGATAGGTCATGTTTTTTTAGGGTACCTACTGAAAAATAGCTTATCCAAGATACTTTTCAGTACACTACCTACACAAACTTATCGGTACCTACTTTAATTGTAATTTCTTAAGGCTCTTTGGCTTAACGATCATTCTTTGATTTTTACTGATTAGGATCCGTGGTGGCCCAGTGGTAACGGCTGCGACTTACGAGGTGTAGGTCTTAGGTTCGAACTCTGACAGGCGCATTACTTTGTGTAAATTATTTCATCACCACAGCTCCCAAAACGGTAAAAGAAAACATCGTGAGGAAACCGGTATGTTTTAGAACCATCCGCCAACCCGCACTGGGCTCCCATGGTGGATTACTGCCCACTCCCTCTCACAGAGAGGAGGCCTGAGTCCCAGCAGTGGGAAGCTTATAGGCCGACTATGTACTGTGTAGACTGATGCAATGGCAATCCATAATGGGGCGTTTACTCTAAGCATGACCAACTTGTATTATGGGATGTGACGAACTCTAAACCACTTTTCTCATGTAGGGACATAATTTCTGTAGATACCAGAGAAGATAGATCGCCAATATTATCCTGATTGTTAGGGTCTTGTAAGGTTCCTGAAGACAAAGACAGAAGTAGTTGCTGTGTAAGAAAAGTTATTTAATCTGGAAGAAATCTCAGTGATGCATACCCGTATACCGACTAAAGTGAGTTAACGCTTGTGCAGACATAAAAGTCTAAAAACTTTCCTCCAGATAATTTAATAACTCGAAACCGAATCCCCAATAAGTTCGATACCCACCCGTCAACCAACCGTCATTAAAACGCAATACATAACTTATATACTTATCTCCGATACATACCTAACAAATCAGTAATAAAAGAAACGAATCTCCTCGCAATAAACACCAAACGATTTTATCTCACTTTAAAATATCGGCGAATGCGAAAAATGTCCAGCCTCAATCATATATTACCCGGCTAATGTCAACCGGTGACGGACGAACGTGATTGGCTGGGCGGCACGCACACACGCGCGTATGTGCAAGCTTACACACACACACACACGAAAGTTATGGGACTGTAAAAATTTTATAGTTATCGTATGATGGTTGTACACTTAATGCAGATGCGCTTTATTCCGATATTTACAAAAATGTGATCAGGATCGATGTAAGGGTTTTATGGCCCACCAGTGGCTTTTACGGTCAACGTACCCAGAATTGCTTACCCTCTCTTCCTAGAAATTTTATGTGGTTATGACACGTATCGCAAATAGCTGGCTTCGGCGCAAATCAAAGACCAGAAGAACGTTTAATTACGTTATAATAATAAAGTTGTATAAGGAGATCAAGCAGTTGATTAAAGCTAACATGTTTAATTAAATATGAAATCACCGGCCAAGGAGAAGGAAAATATGTATTTTATTTTCTACTAAACCCAAATAAACAAAACTAGAAAGAGATGGTTATGATATCGACGACCTAACCAATTGCAAAACGTCCCACAAATCTTTTCAGACACATGGAAAACTGAAGTAATAGGGATAAAACCTATGCATTTTCAAGCAGATTTTTCCAACGCCAGTTAATTTAATCAGAGGAAAAAAAAAATTTGACAGTTCTTCCATACAAAAACTGTCAGACGTCAATTTTATTCCTCAATTCATTTTTTTTTCTAAAAGGAATTTTTCATAAATGCTAATAAAATCATAAGTAGGTTCTCATCAACCCACCTGCCTACCAAGGTCACAATCCTCCATAAACATGTAAACATTCTCACACTCACATCCCAAACGTTTTTGTTTCTCTATAAACATGACAATCAGTCGTCGTAAACGCCTTGGGTAATATCGCCCAGGGAAATATTGCCCAGGCTATATTATACGCCTGTTACGAACAGTAATCGACTGGACATGTCCACGTCTGTCCATCGATTTTATTGTACGTCATTACTCGTAAATGAATTTTTATATTTAATATTACTAAACTTGTTTATAGGAATAAGATGGGTTGTGTTGCTTTTTGCAAGGTTGCCTGGGCTTGTCTGAAGCTTGAACAAATTCATAAATGTTTGTTGATTTGAGAGTAGATTCTTGTTAACCTGTATTGTTGCTGGTTGGACATCCTTCCACATCATTCGTAACTGATAGAGGTAAGTGTATCCTTCTTCTTTTTCTTCTTCCGTCTCGCTAATAAGACTACGTATACGTTAGCCAAAACTTCGCCGTTTCCGCGGCGTCGTCGTCAGTGGCAGTGCAGAGGTCACTTTGACTGCATGTTTTGGGACACATAAGGCAGGATAGGAGGTGGAGCATGGTTAGCGACGTAGAGCAGCTCCACAATCACAACCTCCTGCCATTAGTCGAGGTGCATTTGGAGATACATCTTCCCACTTGTGTCCGGAGACGGTTCAGGGACTTTGAAAATTACCTGTAAGAGGCCCTAACCGGCTGATATGGAAAACTATCGAGCAGAATGAATGTTGTTGCAGTAAAAACTTTGACAATCTACCTACGTCATCAACGCAATCAATTTTGATACCTTTCTAAAGCTGCTATTAAACATAATAACTATATTATTCTATTTTAACAAGTGTTTAGCCAAAATTAATGCACAATCTGTAAATAAATTGACAATAGATAAAACGCACTTTATCTCTGAAACTATGTAGATAAATCAGTGTAATTTAAATTTAAATTGATTTAGTTGCAGCCCAACAGTAAATTCTAGTCCAATATCCAGGCAGAAAATGACAAAAGTGTCGCGAAATTAGACGAAAAGTTGATAAAATATGTTCCACTAATAATTCAGTTTGTAAACCTGCTGTAATCTGAATAATATCGTGTTGTGATTATGGTTCATTATTTGGTTAATAATGGCTACCTTATAGAGATAGTCCACGACGAGATTCGAGCATACTTTGAAATTCCTCACGACCGGTTTAGAGTTCTTGCAAATTGATTAAAGCTTTCATCTACATGAATTAAGCAGTCTTTCGCTTACATAGGCCCGACAAGGATCGGTTTTAGACAACCTGCATCTAACTCAAAACTTCAATAAAAAGTAATTTAAAAAAATTAAACCGACTTCAAAAAGAAATTAACTCAAAATTATGAAATAACTTTAATTTCGGAAGTCGGTGTCTTGGGATCTGTATTTTAGTTTTATGCCACCGACTTCCGAAATTAAAGTTATTTCATAATTTTGAGTTAATTTCTTTTTGAAGTCGGTTTAATTTTTTTAAATTACTTTTTATTTCGTAATTTTTAGTTTTTGCACTAGTATTTGACCAAGGTTTTGAGATGTTTTCCCTTTGACACTACACCCGTAGCTCTTATCAATAAGTCAGGCCGTCACACTTACACGTATTAGTCCATATCTTGAAAATTACTGAATCGATCTTGATGAAACTTGCACTGTTCCCTAAGTTGAAGAAAATGTAAGCCAATAAAAAAAAATGGTCACGATCCGATTAATAGTTCCGGAGATATGCGTGGACAAACATACATACATACATACATACATACATACATACATACATACGTCTATGAAATTTTGTATATTTGTTTGGAAGCCCTAATAGATCATCATATGTGAATATAATGCAATTCCAATAATATTACATACATACGTATCGAATTGATAACCTCCTTTTTTTTGAAGTCGGTAAAAAGGACGTTCACTTTTCTGTACCTGCCAATTTGTGGTCTCCAGCCTTCTTACCAATGATACTTCCTATATAGGTATCGTCAAACACACCTTTTTCATTTTAATTTACAATTCTATAGATTAGACTCAAAAACCAGAGCCAACACATTTCTATTCATCATCTCACAAACAGTCTCAAGCACAACACCCTGCGAATCGATACAGAGCGCACAAAAGACGACAAAAAAACGCGGCTGCGACAAAACGTAGAAACAAAAAAAAGTCGCAAGAACAACATACAACTGAGTGAGTGTACGCTTTCGTTTTTCCGAATGCTATCTTCATATCCGGACGTGTGCAACTCCTCGTCCGTAGTCGAGTAGTCGAGGAGCTAGGGAGGCAAAGTATGCGGTTAAATTGGAAATTTTTGATGTGATGTGAAAAGGTTCGGCTGGGATTGGATACCGCGTTGTTTCAGAATGTTTTGTGTTGTAAGTGTGGAAAGATGCTTCATTTGGTTTGGTTTTTGATTATGAATATACGTAAAAATGTTTGAAACATGCTTTAGATTAGGCTGAGAATGAGAAAGCAAAATTCGCATTTTGTACGATTCCTTTCCAAACATTTATTAATTCCAAACCTAGCTCCAAGCCTATTCTCAGACAATACAACCTGGTGTAGTCCTTATCCGAGTCGTCTTGACAGTTGCGTCTACGCCTCACGAAAACACACGAAGCGCGACGGAAAAAAACGAGGGCGACGTCGCTTGAGGTGTAATTTTGAACTGATTTGAATAGGAGAAACAATAGCTAATAGTGTAAAGAGAATCGAGGAATGAGGATGTTTCATAAGCATGATAATTAATATGACATGAACAGTTAACACAGCTCTAGGTGTTTTAGTCCGCATGATGTAAATAACATACAATGATATTGACAACCGCTTATCATCCCGCATGTCATAAAAATCAACACTGACATGTCATGAAAATCAACACTAACAGAAATGGTGATGTTTTTACTGTTCAACTCTGTTTTTCGTACCTACCTGTCATTTTTGACACAGACAATATCTCTCGCATTCCTTAGTTGTCTAAAAACTAGGAATATGATGACCAATTGACCATTCATGTTGAAAATCTTTCTATGCGCTAACAGCATTATTGTGACGTCACTAATCCTGCTGCCCAGCATGGTGAAACTTCTGAAGACAACATGGTTTAACATTATGAAGACACAGTTGAATTAGTAAAATATAATAATAACCAAATAAACTTGTGTAGTTAATTTAAATCCGCTGATGTTCGCCATTTTTTAAGAACATGTATCAGTATTTTTACTAGGCTTTCAATAATATGTTTTTACCAGAGAGTGTGTCATCCATTATTACCTCCAGGTATTTGATGTTGCTCATTTTGAGGATAAAAGAACAATAAGTTACACTTAAATGATCCAGTTAAGTCAACTATCCCTTCTTTGACCAAAAATCAAGGACGCCATCGAACCAGTCTCCACCATCACCACAGACAGGTTTATCTTCAAAATTTGGAATTGCATTTGAAATCTGCGCAAGACGCGCTTATCTGATCTGCTGTGCACCTGCCGTATCGGTTTGAACGACAATCGATATTCGGACGTTACCGATTCGTTCCAAGTGATTCTAATCGATTGTCGACTTGATCTACCCCTTTTAGTGAAGGGGACGTTGGATTAGGTATTGAAAGTCGGAGAGATAAGATGATGTCTTTGGCGAAAGCTATTTTGAAGCTTGCTTCTAATGTGACAATAGGAAAAAAAAGAGTTTAAATGATAAAAGATTTTATTTCTTTATGTAGATTTGTACAAATTTTTACAAGTCAATCATATTTTAAAAAAAACTAGATGAGGACAAACTCAGAGATCACAATCTCTTTTAAAGTCCAGACATAATCTTGGTCAGATCATGTGAAGACCATGTAGTAATTAGTGAATTGTGGTTTGTATTAAAAGAGTTCTGATTTGAAAAGGGTTAGTACCAATATATTGATTTGAGCCGTTGTAAAAAATTAAGGATGTGACCATTGACCATTAGTACGATAGAACGGGTTAATTCCGATCCAGAAATTCATAATTTACTTCAGCTGCTTAAAATATTCCGGCAATTACGAGTGTCGCCCGAGAAAAATGGCGCTGTACAAAGTAGGTAGACGACATGTGGCATCGGATGGGTCATACCGATGCACCTGGTGTTAAAACTGCTGGCGGTTTACTTACCATATCAGTCGGAACATAAATAAAGAAACACGTCTTAGGCAAGTTTATATCAGATAACAGATATTTCAAACATCGAGCCTCCTGTCGGCCCAATTAAACTAAATCACATCAAAATCGATTACAATCGGGACAATACTGAAGCGAACCGGTTAAAATCGGTAGCGGCGGCCGTCAGCGGCGTTTCAAACGCGCGTCGCGTGGGCGCATACAATTTGCATAGCTTCATTAGGGCCCGACCTCACCGCGCGATAGTCGCGTTATCGACGCCGCCTCTGAATCGCGCCTTACCTCTTTTTTTTAATCGACAGTCGTTAATTAAGCGTGTGTGAGGTCTTACGCCTTAATTATAATTGCGCACAGATACTGAATTAGCTCGCTTTTAACGAAGGAAGCTGAAATAAAATAAAACGGATAAGTAAAAACCTATTTATTTGTAACCTTTTTAAAGATAAGCATTACTGTCGTGACTAGTTTTAATTGTAGATAGTATTATCTGTTGATTGCTTGAGGTGGTTACTGACCGATAGTTTTATTGTCAATAAAATTATGTCAATTCACGCAGTTAATGTGAAACACTTGTAATATTATTGTTGAAATATTGCGACGTTAATTTCGAGTAGGTACTTGGTCGTATTTGTAGGGATTGCGTTTACGATTATAGCTAAGATAATTATGTCTGCTTATAATCTTTAGTCTTATACAATCATTTAAATATGTATTTCAGAATAATATCATAGTGGATATAAGATCCTAGGTTAGGTTAATGTTATCGATAGTCGCGTGTCATCTTCGGAACATCACTAGTACAAAATTATAAGCAATTGCTACGTACTGCACGGCAGCGCATTTTGTGTGACGTCTTACAAGCTGAGATGAATAAATTTTAAATCATTGATTATATTACTTATTCATAAGTCAACTTAAACAGACAATAGTTAAAAGAAGTAAAACTAAGCTAATCAATATAAGTTAATTAGAAGATGATTTAAATTGATTTGTTTCCGGTCTCTGGGACTACATTAAGCAATTTGTAAAAAAGACAGATACAATTAATATAAGTAAAATAACACGAAATAATCCTATAATTTAAGTGACAAATACCTATCCTGATCTAAAATTGTACATTAAATTTTCCTATAAGTAGATGGTGTCTCTCGTTTCGCGGACAGAAATTTCATAGAATTTCGTTTCCCAGAAAACGTTTCATATAATATTTGGTCCTTGTACTTTTATTTCGAATATTATTGTTTCAAAGACTATTTATTAACATGAATGAAACATATTTCACAGAAACACAATTCAATAAATTTTTAACTTAATCACATTTTTTTATTTAACAAACTTATCAAACAGTAGAATTATTTTTTAATTTTAATTCATTTTTGAATGAATTATAAATATAATGGTTTCTATAAGAAATCTCGGGACTTGGAGCACCCCGACTTGGGTTAGGTTAAGTTCCTTTAAACCCTGTAGACAGAAAAAGAGGCCCCGTGAAGCGGGGCTCCGTCGATTACGCCTTGCTTGTAAATCAGCTTAGACCCGCCACATAATCTTCCCCGCGAATTGTAACGTTTAGAAACTGTCACTCTTTATTATGATTATTCTAACATTAAACTTTGTGTGAAACAAAAATCATTGATTTAAAAATCTTCAAAATAAGTATTCTGCGTATTGATTATTCTATGAAACGAAAATAAGAGAAAAAAATTACGTGAAACGAAATTCTATGAAACTATTTATTAGCTATAAAACAACGTACAACCGCTATAGACACTTTTATGTAATCGTATGAAAATATACAGTAGGTAGGTACCTACATGACATTCAGCACGAACCTACTCGGATAGAAGTAGATAAACTTGCAATAATGAGTCATCAACCCACTTCGCCAACTTTACGACTTTCCAGAAAAGATAACCACACATACATTCACGTTTTCTTTATCATCCACAAACATGGCCTTTCCTTCATTTAAAACAAACTAAAAACTATTTAAGTAATCCTTTTGCAAAGCTAATTCCGTACTCGAAGACTTCTCCATATTAAAAAGCAAATAAATCGTAGCCACGGTTGACGAAGCATCGACATAAGGCCGAGTACATGAAAGCGCAACATTTCGCGACATCGCGTGTGTCGCAATGCAAATACGGCAGACCACCGGCGTTCAACCGACACTTTTATTTAGCAGTTGAAGGAACCTCTTTTATCGATCACTTATTCAAAATTGCAATGAAAAAATATTCGCTCAATTACGTTAATATTTTATATCAAATGGAACTCGTGCAACCTTTCCTAAGTTATACGAGTTAACGTGAACATTGAAGTAATTGGTTGCGAAAAAAATAAAAATTTAAATTAATTGCTGTAATTACTATCTACAGATCTAAATGGAGTAATTAAAAGAGGAACATAAGTATTAAATTAGTTTTATAGAGGACACATTGAATTTAATTCCGTACAGTAGCTAACAGATAAAGCTTTAGCACCTACTGCCCTTCGCAAAACAATCGTAAATCGCGTTCGCAAATTTCATCCGTATCCCATCGAAACTACATCCTAAAACTGTATTGGCTCTGGTCTCAGGCGTTAGTGGCCTTACTGGCCGTAAACGCCTACGTTTTGGTAAGTTCGCCGCACTCGGATGAAGACATTTAAATACGTCGAATATGTTAATATTGCAATCGGATCGTGTACACTGCCCTTAACAACGGGGACTGTGCGTTGGCGGACAGCGGTCTATTAGTGAGGTAGCGCGAGTCACAGGAGGGAGCGGGAGCGATTGAATTTAATGGGATAGTCCGACAGTAGTTGTTTAGTTAGCTATAACTTATAATATTATGTGTATTACGAAAAGCTTGTATTCAAACCAGATGCCGCTGAATGTAATTTGTAGGTAGCAACAGCTGTCCTTACTTCTGTATTAATTGGTCTTGAGGTCTATCCCAGAACCATTTATACAGAAGTAAAAACAGTTCATTTAGTTTAGCTGAATCTAAAGGCTACCGAACAAAAAGTCACATGCCAAACAACAGCTGAACATACTCTTTCAACTCAACATATAAAAAAATCTGTAACACATCTAAAATTTACACGGTCGTGTAAAGTGTATTTTTTTTCTGTTTTTTCCCCTTAGAGCATTTCTTTCACAAACACCATTGACATAAACAGCCAAATTCACAGACAAATTACAGCCTTATGTCTCCCCGCTCCCGCTCACCCCTCGGCCCACAGCACCTAGCGAGCCACTCATAAGCACACACAAACGTATATTACGCAGTTTATTCAACAGGCCACACTGACCCGCGCACCATTCACGTCTCCTCAGCTCATACTATGTTATTTTAAATAGATAAGAATTATATGCCTGTAATGTTACTCTATATTGATTCTTTACTGTGGGTTCCCGGACTTTTAATTCGCTGATTCTTATTGTGCTTTACAAATCTTGTCAAATCCCGCCTTAGATCGATGTGACTATTGCAGTCCACCACCAGTGGTGACACTTGCACTACGAGAATCACTCTTACTGCTACGATTTAAAGACGCTGTCAATGCCTAATTGATACCACTGATGTGCAGTTAACTGTACTAACTTCTAAAGTTAACTAAATATTACAGATTTGTTAACTTCAGGAGCTTTGTAAACAACATGTTTGACCGAAGAATTTGCAGGGAAAACTGTAACCAACCATGGGCTTTGTTTTGATAAATTCAGTACGACTCAGTAAATTGTTGTTATGATATTATCTTATAATTAGTTATAACATAATATCATAACAAAAAACAGGATCAAAAACTGCGGGGCGCAGTTAGCTGCGGGGCGCAGTTAGCTGCGCCCCGCAGTTTTTGATCCTGGGGATATCCGGATAAAACGTATCCTATGCCCCTAATCCAGGTCATGGTCTACCCAAGTGCCAAATTTCATCCAAATCCGTTTAGCCGTTTTAGCGTGAAAGTGTAACAAACATACAAAAAATCAAATATTTTCTCTTTATAATGTTAGTTTAGATACCTAAGTATGCTTGCGTTTCTGTTCCCGTGAACATAGCGTACATTCCCTAAAGGACAAATAACAGGTTGAAGTCATCAATATAAAACAATTACCTTCGACGAAGGGGGATCATATAGTAATTAAATTACTTTGAAATACCCAATCTACATGCTTCGAAGGTGATTAAAGACCCTTAGTCCTATGTATTATAATTGACGATTTATAGTTCAAAAAACTGCAAGCACATTAATTCTACATTGTAAGTTAAGCCCAACAGCCCAGACATACGCACAAAAAGTAGATAAATACATAATAGCTACTTTAAACCGATTACGAAGATCGATGATGCGTATTTTACGAGTGTTAATTACAACTGAGTTGATTGAAATCGAGGGCTCTGTACAGTCAAATGTACGTCCATTGTAACGTCTATAGCGCCTTTATGTCGTAGCAGTAAGGGGGGTTTTTGTAGTTCACTGATGCAGGGTTGATTGTACCAGTACAAGTACATGCGTTGTGGTGAGAGGAATAAGTGCTGGTTGTAATGTAACCGCTGACACGCCTTTTCAAGGTGTAGACTAGATAGGGGTATAAAGACACCGTATTAAGTCTAGGGTCAAAAATATACTAGCAATTATGTATTGGAAAAATTAAAGCTCATGTTGCTACTGACTATTATCTAACATGAAGAAGCCCAGTGACAGTCGAAAAATGAAACAGACAGACTAAAATCGAATCGACCTATGCATGCAGCCGCAGTCACGGGTGCATCACAAGAAATATTGCTAATAATTAGAATAATCTTTTACAATACACAAACGCACTCAACAATAATTCATAACACTTATAAAACCAACATGAAATGAAGAAAACAAGTCAGTTCCCAAGATCTTAAACTGCATACAGTACATTGTCACAATATCTCAAGTCGGTACGAGTGCATCCGCGTCCTTATTAGACGCGCGATGGAGTGACGTTCGCGACACGACGTCGCACGACGTCGCCCGACGTCACCGCGACGCGGGGCCGACGACGCGAACGTGACGCGACGTCGCCGTCACAGCGAGATATTAGATCTCGTTGTTTGTACGTTTTGAAATGAAAAATGCTTGCAGATTATTTCCAAGACGGTGTTTGTGTGGTATTGATTATTATAACGCTGTGTGTATTATCTGAAGGGAATTATTCTGTTTGTAATACATACATGAGCCATGTTTAAAGTGTGATTAGTGACTATAAAGGAAATCAAAAAGTCAGTTACCACGATTGGAATACAGAGGGCCTATACAAAGTGGAAATCGCTTTCAAAGCGTTTCGTATTTGTATAACGACTTACAACAAGGTTGAAATAAGGGTCAATTTAATAAATTTTTGACTTTCCATAATTTTTATCGCTAATTGATTGTCACTTTGTCTAAGCCCTCTGATTGGTAATCACAGTCAGAATGATTGCTGCCGACTTCGGTGGTTGCCTTTTTTACATCCTCGGAAGGACACCGTGCCTCACAGGTCACATCTCAGTCAGGTCTGTTTCATCGAGGAACAAAGTATGTTCATTACCAAAAATGAAAGAATTTTAATAATAAGGAAAAGCTACTAACCGTCCCGTAAACACTTTCTGAAAACTACTTCTAACTGCTAAATGCTGCCCCAATTTGCAAAGACTCGAGTTGTACCGAACAGGAAGCAGGCATTACACGTTCAATACTACAAGTTAATTATCTCCACGTCCAAAGTTCAACTGAACAAAACTTCGCTCAAAATGACATATAACTGACAACAGCTGACACCCAAACCAAATCTCGAATCTCTTAAGTCCCGCTATCTCCAAAAATTACTAATGACGTCATCCCACGAAACGGAATATAAAGAAAAAGTCACGAAAAAACAACAAATCATTACTATCATCGGATCAGTGGGGTTTCAATAGGTCCGTCAAACACACAGACAATGGCACAATGCTGATACCCAAGTCATTATCAGATCAAGTTAGGTAACACTTCAAGAGCCAGACGGACGCACTGAGTGGGTAAGGTGGCGGTTAGACGCGGGCAAAAGCGGTTGGAACGCGAGTGATGTGGGTAATCATATATTTTGGCTAGTTATCTGGTCATTTAGCCTTTTAAAAGTAGAATAGAAAAGGCTGTCTAAATATCTAGTATTTGTAAACCGCAACCCTGAACACAGATTTTGTAGCTGCTCATTTGTATATATGTCCTTTTTTTATTTAGAACATTGTTATTTTTGCCATTACTGCCAAAAATAATCCACAGCGTTTGACCCACCAAGTGCGTAAGGCAATCAAAAATCCAGAGTGGATCTTCCAATAATGAGTTGGTTGCGTTTCGCAGCCGACAATAGTCCGGGACAATGGCTGGATTCAAATCATCGTGTACCTATCCCTGGACGATTAACGCGCTCTTTGTCATCCCCACAATGGGGGGTCAACGGTTTTTCTACGTTTTACGTTTTTCCAATTACGTTTATTGAAATTTTGTTAAGGTACTCATTTTTGGTGTACCGTTGTTTGTGAATTTCTGTGATTGCTTTTTGAAAGATTGAATGGGAGATGAAATATCTTGGGCCTATGAAAATATTTCCTTAATAATATTTTGAGACTTAATTCTAGCTTCAGTTCGGGTTTCTAAGACTTCAAATTGATTCTTTTCAGGCGTTAAGGATGATGCTGAAACTAAACTAAGAAAGTGGTTTAAAAAAATTGGCAATTAGGGTAACACAGACGTTTCACAAATAGATCATTCATTACTGTGTACGGATGATGCATCTGTACACTTTAGTTATTTTCCATAATTTAAACAAGATTGTCAGTTGGTAATTGACAGCAATTAGTTACATTCAGAAAGGACTGTGCAGCGTACTCCACTCTCCCCTCACCAGGCGCAAAGGTCACGCCACTCAGATATTCTCGCCACGTGATTATTAGATTTGTCCCAAAAAGCTAAAATATCGGAATCGATTAACCTAGACAGGGCTATATCGCTTCTAATTCGGGTAGCAGACGACACAAAGCTATACTGGACGGACGTCATTCCATATTATTTCGACTCTAATTTTGAAGAATGCTATTGTGCAGCCGCCGTTGTGTTGACCTGAATTATAAAGGGGGAAGGTGGGTCAGCTAAGAACAGATGGATCTATGAACGTGGTGAATAGCTCAAAGGTTGGCAGTATTCATTGTAGACTAGCTGCAGCCTGCAGCATCTCCCGCGTGTTCTTCGGAAATTATCAATATCCTACATAATTATGTCGTTCTACCGGTACATAACGTAGCCTATGTCCTTACATAGGATGCCACCTATCTCCTAGCTAAATTTTATCGAAATCCGTTCAGTGGTTTAGGCATAAAAAGGTATATACATAATTATATTGGATTAAAAGCTGTTTTGACATTACAAACAGAAACTTCAGTTTTATTTATTTGTATAGATTTTTCTAGAATCTTGCTGCAAAGAAAGAATGGAATGCTAGACAACAGTAGTTTTGATTTGATCTAACCTATGTAACTCAGTAGAAACTTGATAGCATAGATACTTAGGACGTACTATCCGTTCAGCCTGTAAAGGGGATGATTTCTATTGAAGACCTAAAGAGCCAAGAGAGAGAGACTTACAAATGGAAGCACAAGCATAAATCGAATTAGTAGACCGCTTAGAAATATGACAAGCTGGTCCTAATTTGTCCACCAGCACTTAGAATATTTATGTCCCCAGATAAGCTATTCCATGTCCCTTCCCAAATAAGGTTCTGCATCAATACATACTCGTACAAGACAACAAATAACCGTCATGGCGACCTATTTGTACAATTATGTACCTTTTGATTTACCGCCGAGATATTAGCCATACAACTATAAAAGTCATACAACGATTACACGCCTTTGTACAGCATTAGGCATTAATTCAACTCTGCCGTTCGAAACGCGACGTCCGACTTGATTCATGCGCGGGCGACGATTGGAAAAGCGACGTAAGTGACGAAAAATTAGCAATGTAAAATATACTTTACGTGTCACTTTTTTGGGTTGGAATTTGAGCGGGAGATGGTTTATCATAATGAGTAGTGTACCAATTGTCTTTGCTGAGGAGATTAAATTGATTTATAAGACGCCGTTTCGTCCGTCATTCGTTCTCGGTATCTGCTCGTAAAGTTTGGTGCGGGTCGCGATCGTTTCGCGTGTTTTATGCCGCTACCCTTTTGATGTGATGCAATATTACTAATGATTTATTTGTTGTTAATCTAGAATTATTTCCTGGTTTTGGACGTATGTCTTATTCATCTTGTATCATGAGAGCGGATTTCTCAGAATACTTTTGCTTCACTCAATTCTATCTTAGTTTTTATTAAGTTCTAAACGTTGTCTATTCTAAAACCAATAAACTGTACTAATTGCTTGCAATCCATTGAGAGACGTTAGTCACTGACTGACACAGCATTTATAGTCAATGAGTTTGTTCTCATTACTGCTACAGACGTTCTTAAGTAGAACCAAAACACAATACGTTACATTGCTCATACAGATTTTTAACGCTCAAAGAACGAATGTTGTATAAATCGGTCCTTTTAGTTTCGAAAGCAATTTGGCAAAATTAACTCAAGACAGACATCGACACAATCGAATTCGTAAGCTAGAATTATCTCATTAAAGGGAAGAGTCAAGACGTGTACCATGAATAGTTCAGTGCTTCTGTCCGTCTGTACGTAAGTGTCCGAGACATAATTGGTTCAATGACTGGACACACGTTACACCGTTCACTACTTGAACCTTGTACCGTTGTGGGGTATGCAGACGTGTGTTGTGTCTTGTAGGAACTCAAAATAAGTACAGACGCAATTTGCTTCAAAGTCATAATGATGAGTCAAAGTAATTTGTACTGTTTGACTCAACGTCGCATGTAATGATGCTTTATTATTTAATACTGTAAAAATACTCTAGACATTCCTTACCAGCATGCGATATATTACAGGACAGCTATTGCTGTCAGCAGTAATATATATCCTTGAAGTGACAGCAGCAATTAATATTTGTCAACTTTAATGTCCTGTTTCAAGAATTACTTTCTTTTAAAGTATGTAAGTACATTACAAAAACCTACACATATCCTTATTCCTTATCGTAGCCACAAAGAAAAACATTCCGAAACATCGGCGACATTCTCCGCCTTCGCCCAACAACCCTCAAATGTGTAAGCCTGGACTGTCACAGCGCACACTTGACATCCGAACACGGGCCATCAGCGCATAAATCATAAGGTTACAACTGAGGGCTACAAGGACCGAAGGCGCGGCGCACACTGGAATAGGCCCGAACTTGCGCACTTGTTCGCTGAATAATTGAGCGAAGTGCCTCATGTTGGCTGGTGACATTTGTAGTTTGGTCTTAGTGGAAATAGATTGACGTGGTAGTGCTTAGGAGATGGATGTTATTGGTTTATTGATACGGTTTTGCATAGATTACTTTATGTTACAGGAGCATGCATGCCTATCAAAATTGTATCAGGTATAACGAAATACTCAATAATATGCAATGTGTAGAGAAGTAGAACGGTTGTTGAGTTTGAAGAAATGGTGGTTTTTGCTGTCAAAATACCACGTCATTCTGACAAACAGATCAACCTAACGTGAACACTGGACAGCCAAACAAAACTATAAATCGAAAATAACAACTAGGTTCCAAGTATGTATTAAATTATAATTTCTCCGAGCTGAAATGCCTCGCAGACCACCAGAGTCGCCAAGCTATGCCACAGCCAAAAGGTCAGACAGCGACTTGGACGCAACATTTAACGTTAATATGAAGCCATAGATCAGGCGCACATCTGTCGCCGCGCGCGCAGCGCTGTCGATCAACGGGACGCTAATAGATCATTAGTATTTACACATGAGAGGTATTCAGGACTGTTTCAGGTCTTGAGAGGAAGTAGCAACTGACATCATGATCAGAATATACTCATTACAATGCGCTGAAGAATGTGATAAGCCCAGCTATGGAACACCAAAGGCTACAATAACTAACATGGTCATGGTCAGTCAAGTCATCAGATAGATCTGATGACTTGATCAACATTCATTATAGGTTCCTAATTACGAGCTAAAAAGTTTTTTCATATAAACGTTGTTTGCCACTCAATACGGCTCAAGCCAAACGCTTACAGAAGAATGCCAAAATCACACTTATAACTCAGACTGATGGTCACATTAAGACATCATTAATACCAGTCCACAATGAATCAAACAATAATCCCCTTTCCTCATAAATTTCACAGAAAGCTATGCAATAGATCACGTGTACATGCAGTACTCTTCGCATGCGCGTGCGCACCGCGCTGTCGATCAACGATCCACATATAGATCTTTAACATTCGCAGTTGTCACCACGCTTCTTGAACTCTGGATAATATGAGAATATTGTTATCTAATTCAAAAATAGATAGGCAATGGTGTTAGACAGGACATTAAATAAGTACAGGTCCTGAGTATGTTTGAGATAAGGTGCAAATCTTATCAAATAAACTTACTTCTCCCGCTGAGAATGTTAAAATGGTAATATGTATTGTTTATGTCGTTGCTAGGGCTGCCATACATGCGACATTTCACTCATTCGTAAAAGGCCTCAAGGCAATGGTATTATGAAAAGTTCTACAGTAGATTAGGGATAACAAAATCTGACATATTTTCAGTGACTTACGTTGTTCCACCTTTCTACGCCATAACTACCACAGCATAATAATCTGAAACAAATGATATTTAAAATTAATTACGCGCTTGTAAAAAGAGATTGTTACTGTGAAAACCAGATTAACACTGCAAGTAATCATGGATGAAGTGTGCGAGCAGTTTTTAGACTTTTGGATGCAAGCAATGATCCGGACAAAAGGATTAAAGGACCAATATTTCTTGCTGTAGCAAAACTTACTTACAAAATATGGTCACCCACAAATAACACCCAGAATATTACTGCATCCCAACACGAATATCGTAAACAAGACATCGAAACGTGCGTTAGTTCGTCACTCATATTCAAATTAATACAGTAATCCTACTAAAGTTGTAAAGAAGCGTTTTATGAACCGCCATCACGCGAACGCTTTGTAAATCTCAGCTCAGATCATAAACAGATCTAGATGTTATAAACTACTATTATAAACATTGTTAGATTTCTCATATATTTGATGGCATATATTAATAATGAGTATTTTAAAGCCGCCATTTTAATTAAGTAATAGAAGTTATGGAGTTATGTTTCGTTTTATTGCTCAATTTATATTTTATATATCTTTGTGATAGAATGGTAATGTACTGGGAATCGGTGCTTGATTATCATTTATGGGTTTTTGGATCGTTATTTTATATATGACCAAGTTTAAATTATTTGCAAGCAATACAGATTTTTGTTGCGCCTGATTTACAAGTTTGGCGAGAAAGAGTGACATAATTATTTAAGACAGACTTTAAGTTTTTCTTTCTTTTGGAATCCAACGCTACTGACTGATCTAAACTATTTTTTTTTATGTTTAGAGGCAAATCATACTTTGGTCCATAAATAACATCCATGATATGAGTTAGGTTTAACACTACTTATGTCAATTTGTTCCTGGGGAATTCTGTCAAACATAACACCGTTAAATAAACAAATAATTCAAACTAATAGTGTCATTTTCAAATATAATTTAGACAACTAAATACAGTTAAAAGAATTCCAAACATATGCAACGTCCTATAAACAACACGAAAATGACATTTGTGCATTAAAACCATTATAATTTGCAATAAAACAATACAGAGGACCGGCTGGCTTTCATTCCGTTTAGTTCCCGCTCTAAAAGTGAGATGAAGATGAGCGTATAAACGTCAAATATTTGAATATAACGTCTGTTAACGTCAGTGTAAATATAAATGTAATTGACAATAATTATCGTGACCTGGTTGAAAGAGTTACAGCGTCAGTTGTGACAATAGAGAATGGCTGAGATGTTGATGGTCCTAAGTTTTTGAGGGTGAAATTAAAATAATAATTCTGGTACACAAGAGTCAAAGACAAAATGAAAGGAATAATTATTAGCGTAGTGCTAAACGTGTTAAGCATTTCGTTATTTGTTACATCCAGTGTCTCTAAATGAGAAGAAGCCTTTGTCCCGAAGTGTGACAATAATAGACTGGTATTTTTTTGGTGCATCTATTTCAACGTTATTGTCAAGTATTGTTGATTGTATCTGGCAGAGTGGCAGTAATTCATCAAACCAGTCTTTAAACAGACTAAGGACCCAGGTTGGCCGAAGCTAGGAAAACCTGTTCAGGTGGAGATTCATAGACGACTCCGCCTTGGAGTGTAAATGTGGTGCTGTTCCACAAACGATGGGACACTTAATATCGTATCCTGCCTGTCCTGTCAGCTGCACGTTACAGGAACTGGTGGACGCTGGTGATGGCAAGTAGATGAATTCTGGGCCGAGTCCATCTAGATTGCTATCGAAACGCTAAGAAGAATATGAAACCAGGCCAGAATTATATTGACTGAAAATAAAACAGCATTGGGCACAAAAATAAAATTAGTCATTTAACTAGAAGGCTATAATTCCCTTCGCTTATTCCGTACCCAAGAACCAGCAGCACTTAAGGCTCTCGCAATCGGCACTGCCAAAGAAATTCCAATATTTGCTCAAAGAATATTTACGAGCCTCGCTATCGGTACACATCCAATATGCCATAAGTCATCCCAGTGACGGGAACACATTACTAATTAAAGCCCAAAGTTGATTGCAAGCGATACTGGCGATTTAATTAATATTTTGAAAGAAAGCCGCTCGTAAAAGCTTGTAAGTGTGATGGATTTACGATTGGCTAACCATGTAACTTCTAATTTATTTTGTTGTCTATTGTTAATTAATAAAATATGTTTTTTTCAATATTATAATTGTAGTTTGCATGGTACTTGTTAGACTTTTAAATGTGCTGTAATATTGCCACCCACGCTTTGCTAAATTGATCCGCTCGCTATAGCTACTGTTGAGAAGGTTATTTCATGAAAGAGTTAAACCTGAAAATATTTATTCGCAGAGATAGATTACTTTTCAAAGTTGAGAGAGACACTACTACAAAATGCAGAATGCAATCGTAATAAAGTTGATAGACTTGTGAATGTCTCTGACCAAAAGGATAGGATTGGATAGAGGATTTTAGAAACAATTCGTAATCAATCCGATTCATCCGTCAGTAATTATGGAAGGAAGAAATTCATATATAAAATAAACTATTCGCATAACTGTAATTACGATTATCACAAAAAACATAGTTCATCTCAACGCATTCTCGGTGTCTTAGCTTTTTGGCATCAAAACTCCGTTCCGCTTCGTTCTATTTAATTAGAGCCAATGAAAATCGTGAAGACGGCCACAAAAGATAAATTTGTTGTGTATAGATAACGATAGAGATTTCCGTGAGGTTTAACAAAGCGTTTTGGTATCAAATCACACAATTAGACGATCGGCTGTATGGCTCGGCGGCTGCTTTGTCGGTGTCTGTCATTGGTTGGTTGGTGCCACTTAGGACCAGAGAATCGGTGCTGTGTTTAAATAAATGGTCAATAGTAGGTATAGAACTTTCTAAGTGACACTTTTGGATATTTTTAGCATTTAATTTAAATAAATTATACTCTTTTTCTTTTACGCAAACTTTTTATTTTTAAATGATTAGAACATAATAATAAAACTCTTTTTTATCTAAAAAATATAGTCATTAAACTTTTTATTAAAATTTTGTAACGTTCCGTTATAACTTTGATCAAGACTTGTCGTTGTTATAGTTAAAATAAGTTATTTAATAGGTTTATTAGAATTCGATAGCAGAAAATAACAACAAAGAATTATATGAACATAAGAATTATTAAAAACTATGCACATATTTCTATATAAGTAATAATCATTATATTATCTGTTTCCATTAAAAAGGAAACATATTGTTATGCTCTGTCACATACTACCCACACAGTAGACAACAAATAATAAATTAAATAAACGTATCATCGTCTAGAATATTTTAAAGCTTTTTATTTTATCGACACCTAGCCGTAAACAGTTCCTCTTACAATACCAGTACCAATACCAACCTATTTTTGTCCCACAGCTGGGCAAAAGCTTCTTCTCATACAGAGAAGTCACGAGCATTGATCAAAAACCAAACATTTTTTAATAGTTTCCTCAAATCCCAACTACAAAAAGGACCAAGTGGAATACACCAGCGCTGTTTGCCGTCACCCGGCACGGACAACCGCTGTCGTCTCAAAGGAATCACAATGATCGACGTCATGACACTGCAGTTTTGTCTGCCTGCCCTGCCGGCGGGGTAGCGTGGTGATACCTAGCTAATGAAGTGCTAAACGTAATTTACAGACGGATTTGCTTATAATTATAAATAACTAGCCGCGCCCCGCGGTTTCATCCGCATAAGTGTCGATCCCGTTCGAAAGACACGTGGCGCCATCTATTATCATAATATCCTTATAGTTGTTTTCCTCGGGTACAGCACTTTTTTTCGGGATGAAAGGTACCCTATGTCCGTTTCTGTACACCTGACAACGTATATGCAAAATTTCAGGATGATCGGTTCAGTGGTTTAGGTGTGAAAAGATAACAAACAAACTTACTGTGGTATTTATAATATTAGTTTGGATAAGGAGAATTAATCAAACAAGTTTCCTAACGACGTTTTCCTTCACAAACGTCATTGAATGTAAACCTACCGAGTAGTTTGTTTACGCGTATGTGTGTGCTACTGTCAGCTAATATGGCACTAAGGACCAAATTCAGATAGAACGTGGTAAACGGCGGAGTAATTGGGGAACACACTAACTGTAGCAATGGATTTCATTTTGACAGTTCAACCACATTCATTGTGTTATTTACGTGTTGAGTAGACAAATTTTTCTAACATAAGAAGCAATGGATTAGCAATACCCTTCAAAAGGCTGGCGCTGGTCTTAGGACTGGGACTCCTATCCAAATCAAATCATTTATGGGTTTTACTGACTTCCCTGACTGAAGCAAGGCTTTATACCTGCTTCATTCTACTTAACAACCATACAATCTATCGAGTTCTAATTGGCATAAAGCAGAGGATATTACATAGATAGAGTACCTACAACATGATCCACGGGGTAATTGCGTAACAAGTTATCAGTAGCAAAGGCTTTCATTTTGACAGTTCAACAACATTCATCGCGTTATTTACGTTGTTGGGAAGACAAATTTTTCCAAGCAATGGATTAGCAATATCCTTCAAAATGATACAGATTGTGATTGATACCGTGTTACGCTATTAAGGTGCAGTTATAACTAATTAATAATAATAATATTAATTGCTATGTGTAAATGATGCAACTTGGCTAATGCTTCAGTAATTTTACACGCTTTAAAAACTAGAAAAATCAAACAAATAAAATAATTAAGCTGGTACTCAAAGTATCAATCACAAAAAGCCTCCAAGCATCTCTTTTCTCTTAATCACCATACAGTCACAACTCACAATGATTCCATCATTTTTTATCCGTCGTCAATCACCATTGGACACTCCTGATTCACCATTGATGATTTTTAATTGCTATTCATACAATTCTGTATTTTTTTCACAATTAAAACTTTTGTGTGGGCCCCTAGGATGAGTTGCAAAATTGTTGATCGATAAAATTTCTGTCGAGAAACATTCGGTTCGATGGTTTTCTATGTTTTGGTCGAAAGGTTTTCGATTTTGGTGTAGGATTGTTGTTATGAGAAAAATATTATGATTGTGTAAGTTGCATTCTGACTTACACAATCATAATATTTTTCTGTGTAGATAAGGGAAAGACTGAAGGGGAGGCCTGAGTGCAGTTGTCGAACTAAAACTTGTTGCTTGTACCTATATTGAAACGAAAGTTTTTATTTATTATTTAACCATTTATAAACACACTTATAAACATACCAGAAGAAAAGTATAGAAATATACGTAGGTACAAAGGTGAAACTTATTTTTAAAGAAATCTCTTCCAGCATACCTGCGATAGGAGAAGCGATAAAAGAGATGTAGGCAACGTGTGTAAAAGTAGAGGCGAATACAAAATACGTAAAATCAAAAACAATTCTCTAATTTAAATATAAACATACTATATGTGAATAGACTTACATACTTCTAAAATAAATATCACTAAAATTAATAACTGACCAAAATTGTTTTATAGTCATGTTTCAGTTGGGACCCATGCATTCAGTTGAAGAGGCACTGAGACTAAGTTCATCTTAATTGCATCAGCTTTATCCGATACAATAAGTAAGTACTACCTACCTAGGTATTTATAAATTTGTGATCTTTCAAGACTACCAGGATATCTCGACAAAAACAGTTCTATTTCAATTCGTAACAAACATAATGATTGAAATCAATCGTTTTCCAAAAGGAAAGACAGTATTATTTATCTATTAGTCTTTTCCCTTTTGGAAACAGATGTTTACAACAATAACGCACTCCATTGCTGCCAATATTTGTGAAGTCATTGCGATAATCGATTTTAAGACAGCCACGTATTCTGCTGAAAGGTATGGCGAAATTAACAAATGATAGTTTTGTAGATAAAATGTGAGATTGTATTGTGAGTTGCTTGCGATTGTGTTACTTGATAGACGTTGACATTTGATTCTGCTTTTGATTTATAGTTAGAAGATGAGTCTCTTAAAGTCTTTTTTAAAAGTAACTGCATGTCTTTGCCAAAAGAACAAACATGAATTCTCAATTTCAATTCAAAAATTCAAAAAAACAATTCAAAAATTCACACACACACAATATCACAGTTAAAATTTAAACAGATATAACTGAATGGTGTTCCACAGGTCCTGTCCAGCACCCTAACTGCGTAATACACTATCGTTTACAATCTGAATGTTTTTTTTTTTCAATCATATTGCTTCTTATGTTGGAAAAATGTGTCTGCTCAGCAACGTAAATAACGCAATGAATGTTGTTGAACTGTCAAAATGAAAGTCATTCCTACTGTTAGTGTGTCAGATACGCAATTACCCCGCTGAGTTTACAAGAAAACTATTGATTGGCAAATTTGCTTCACAGACTGCCTTACCATCCGATAACATACAATTTAATTCGATTCAACAGAACACCTTAAAAACTCCATCGAAAACAGCTTAGCCAATTACAACTTTATCAAACACACATAACCAATTCTCTAATAGGATTAGCTCGATAATATCTACACAAGCTAATCTTCAGAGCAGCTGTGGGCTCAGCTCAAAGCGTCAGGTGTGAGCTGTGCCGTCAACACGAACTCGGCACTACCTCGGGCCGTCGTCGTGACTCGACGACTCAACCCTGTTGAGCGCTAGAGGGTGTATATGAGAGGTCACGGGCGGGATAGTCCTGAGTTTTGAGTCATCGATTTTGAAGTACAAGGGGAAAGAGTAACGAATTGATTATGTAGGTAACTAGGTAACAATTTAATATTTTTGGTCACCTGTATAGTAAATAGTCATTTTATTTTCAAACTTCAGTACACGTTACAACAATGAGGTCTCGACCTCCGAACTAGGAATCGACCCCTGTATGACAGGGGTCGAGGTTTCTCCAGTTACATAATAAGATAATAGTTAGTAGGTATAAGCCTGCATAATTTTATAAAAAAGTGCAGTTTTCAGCGTGCTTTAACAGGCAGACATGACATAATGAAGAGAAGGCCTGTGGTCAATGAATGTATTAATCTATTAGTACCGCTCTAGTAAAAGCTTCAGTCAGTCAGTTCAGCTATTAAACATAACATCAACCTACTTCTATTAATACCACACAAACAATTAAATAAAATTTTCATCAAAACACCTCTCCTGGAAAATCCTCAATCCCTCAAACTCATACGCACCCTACCGTTAAGTGACGATGATCCACAAAAACGGATGAAGTGCGATTTTATTAACACTACGCTTCCAATTCGTATAGAAAAAATATAACACTGACTATAACAAATGATGTTGTTTGCCAGAAAAGGGCCTGAAGAAAGGCCTCAGAAAGGCCTGGAGTGATGTATTATGGCCTGGCCCATTGATGAGACGTGACGTCATCGGTTTTGGATCAGATGGTGAAAGATGGTCGCTGAGATTTGACTTGAGTGCTTCTTTTGAGTTGAACTAGTTGCTGTGACTTGAATGGTGGTGTCAGTATTGGATGTGATGTGTGGGTGTAACTGGGATTCGATTTTATTTTTAGAAGTTTCTTGAGAAAAATCGAGTTTTTACTACCAAGTGAAAGTTTTTTTTGCTAAACATTGAAATATTTAAAAAATCAGACAATCACTGACAGCGATGCCGACGAATTTTTGATGCCCAATGAGCTCTCCCCTTTTTTACCTTTATATACTTGTAATAACAAGTATTTTTAAGTGTTATATATTGTATTTAAGATTTCTTAATAAACAGTAACGCTTGGGAAAAAAGTAAAAATCACTGAAACCAATAATATTTTTTTTAAATAGTCAATCACCGAAACCAATTTGATTTATTGGCATTATACTTATGGCATTTAAAAATTATTTATCAAACATCGAAATATTTTCTAATGAAACATCCTAGGTACCTATAATATATATCTTTATTGTGCACTATATACCTATAGTGCACAACAAAGCTAATTAAAAACCAAATACATTTTTAATTTATTTTCCCCCAAAATGAAAACCGTTGATCGTAAGTAAATTTGTCACAACACTAGACGCCATGTGATCGGGTACAGACGGCGGCGGAATGTGCCGAGTCACACCGCTTAGGGGAACACCCCTGTTCAAGTGGCGTTTAGGGGTCGGGGTGATTTCTATACTGTTGATCCAGCAACGGAATTGATTGTCGAGTTGATGAAATGTTGTTTGAAGTGTATTTTAGAAAAGTTTATTTTGGACAGAAAGAAGGATTTACCATAATAATAAAATCGATTTCTCAATACTATCTCTTAGAAGTACCTACTATCTAGCTAATAGTCTATTAAAAAAGTTGTTTCCATGCAATGTATGTTTAAGATGAGGATATATGTATATGTATAATTAGTAACTTGAGTCATCTTCAACAATCTAGGTATATTAGAATATGACGTCAAAATTTTTAATACATTCTTATTCAAATAAGTAGCTATTGATTTTAGATATTCGGAAGCCATTAGGAATGTCGATTCTATAAAAGAACCGGTAGGAACAGTAGATAATGTAATAAAAAAATATTATTGCACTCATAAAATAATAGCCCGCGGCAAACTTCAATAAAAATAAATGTCAGAAGTAACTTATTTACAATTATTATATTTCAAAATGACAACAGCATACATTCAATAATTTTATAAAAATAAATAGATTTCATAAAAAACGAAACCCCCTTGGGAGTTTATGCCAATATTAGTAATAAAATACAAATAATAATAACAAGAATTTTATGGATAACATTAATAAAACCACAATTTTCATCTTCTATTGCCATAAATCAGCGATCGAACAGCTATTTGCCAATTATTGAATTATCATAACTGCTTGTTAATATGGAAGCATGTATTTTAGAAACCAGTCGGGTTATTAATTTTACAAGACAGTGTTACTAATTAATGAATAAAATAATAGTGTTAAAATAAAATAGAGTTAAATTTACGACACTCATAAAATACGCAAAACGGTGAAGAAGGATGGCGTCAAATATAGGATTTTGCGTTGCAGTACTTCGGTATCAATGGGACCAAGTGAAATTAAAATTGTTATAATTGATTTACACAATGTAGGGCCTTTTAAACTAGAGGTAGATAGATATACGTATAATCATTTGATTCTACCTAACCTAGGAATAAACCTGTATCTCAGGTATCTCACCCAAGTGCTTACCTATACATAAAATATTATCTAAGATTCTTTAAAAGAAAACAAATACGAAGTAGCATGACATGGAACATGGAATAATTAGTATCACTATCATAGTGATACTAATTATCCTCTTTTGTCGAGTTTATTCATTATAAAGATCCGTAGAAATGCTTCAAAACTAGATTTATAAAACCTTTTTGTAAACTTCTCGTATCAAGTTACCAAGTTACTTAATTTTCTTAACGAAAACAGTCTTCCTTATCTATGTTATGTATGTTACTCTATAAATTGATTAAAAGTGTCATTTAGTCGCTTAAAGCGCATGTCACAGCCCTAATTACCGTAATGACACTTAGTAGTGACCTTTAGTGCATGGCTACTGTTAGTGCACGCATGTCGGTAGCAACTAGTACCTAGGCTCTGTGGCGACGTGACTAAAATATTACTATGATTGCAAGATTATATCTATTTCTGGATTAATAACAAAAATACGTGTTTATTTTAACTTTGTGAGACTTTTTTAATCAACACATAAACGTAGATTCTATAGAATCAAATATAGTAAACATGATTTGGGCGCAGAATGCCCAATTCTCAGAATGGCAACTGAGTCTTTATGGACTAGTTCTCAAAATGGCAAATTCTTTAAATGGGTAATAATATTCGTGCGCTTCCAAAATATAACATAGTCTGGCTTTGTTGAAGTCGAAAAATATAATAGTAATTGGACCTGCACAACTCCAGATAAAACTTCAATTAAATCAAATAGAGGCTTCAGGCTAAATACCGATTGCACTAGCACTACATAGAAAAATAACTTCACTCAGACTCTGCAGCAAAAACTTGTTTCAGACCAAATATCTACAGAACCCAAAACTCGTCAGACAATAGCGTCCCACCCCTAGCCGCATAAGGGCTAGAGGTCACCGCCGCGCTTCCGTCAACCTGTTGGACGTCCAGACAAGGACGCGGCGATTAATGCGTCCCCACACTATGATGTATCGATAGCATTCGCGGCCACTTCACTATTATTTCGGTACCGGTTTTTTAGCGATCTTAGATTGCGTGCTGTCTCTATGTATGGTATGGTTTAGTTAGGTACAGTCAACAAAAGAGATAAGTATGCAGGATCGTCGGATATAGTTGAAGTTTAGTAAGAAACCGATGGGTGTTCTCGAATAAAATTTCATTTTATTAATAGAAAACAAACATCTCATATAAAAAATTAAATTTCAGTTGACAGCATCCATCGGTTTTTTTAATAAACTTGCAACTATATTTTGTTGACTGTACATAATAAAAAGTATTCTATAAGTCTGGCTGCTATAGGCAGAGGCTCAGGAGGAAAGTAAACATTGGGCCCGATTGAATCCTCTGTCGTGCATTTGTATTCGAAGACAAGGGACAAGACATTCGTCCGACGTACACAAGGAAACTTCAGCCTTGAACCCACTTACCTAGCCTATGTTTACGCGTATTTAACATGAATAAGTAGATACCTATTGTAATCTAACACCGAATACTATGCTAAACAAGTGGCCATCTGAGTAATGGATATCCTTGCATGGACTCCAGCCATATTCTATTCATTATGATAATTAGTTAGTTACAATGAGCATTAACAGCCTGTTCTTTAAAAAGGTCAAGTAGTATATACACCTACTTGTATACACCTACTTGCAAATGTGACACATGCCTTATGTTTAAAGAGGCTCAAAATTATCTCGCCCGTCCGCGCTGTTGCATCGTTTTTCGCGTGCTCTTCCTGGTTTTCTTTCTCTTTGCTCGGCTCCTAAGGGTCGTGGCGTGATGTTAAATAGCTAATAGCCTTCTTGGAGAATTGGGCTATCAAATGCATTTCAAATCAGAATGGTAGTTCCAGAGACTATCGTGTTTAAACATACAAACAAACTGTTCAGCTTCTAAGAAAATCATCTATTTTGCAATATTTGTAAATATGTGAGCACCATGTATCTATCACATAGTTGATTTACGTGTCATTGCTTTATTTTTTATTATTTTTACCTTTTGTGGTAGACTCTAGGTGCATCGTCTTTACATATAATTATATAATGATTGTATACAAAACCTTGTAAAACATTTCAAAAGAGTAACGGTGGAGTTTCTTGCCCATTCGTATCCATATGAACACTACATTTTGGAAGGGGCGACTAGAATCAATTCTATTTTATTTATTGTAATTTTTGACGTTCAAAAGTGCCTTTAATGTGCCTATTTGAAATAAATGATTTGACTTTGACTTTGAATTAATAGTATTGATTAGGGTCTTTAGCTTATTCAGCTGCATCCGGTTAGACTGGAAGCCGACCCCAACATAGTTGGGAATAGGCTAGGCAGATGATGATTATTTTATCTTAACTAAGAACAGATGGATTACGGCCCACCGGCCCACTCTCACACGTCGTATGTGCTTCTTTTTATTTCTTTCTTCTTTCTCTCTCTCAAATTAAGAAGGCCTGTGTCCCAGCATTGGGAACATAACTGGCTGATTATGCCAATAACATTGTTCAACATGCTGTAGAATTCAGACAATTATAACGACGCTGCGGATTTAAGCAACTTAAATAATTAATTTCTTAAACTGTATTTATATTAATGGTCAGATATGCAGGGTAACGTTCACCAGTTCAAGCAAATCTAAAATGGTATCAATAAAAATATTACAGCATGCAAATAAAACCAGCGTTGTATTAGCTGGCCGCCGTTGACGATCCAAATTGCGTTCAATGATTGACGGCGTATTATTTGGCCAGACATGACATACTATAAACCATACTGAATCTAACACCTGAATGGTAAACCTACAGAAGGTTAACATAGAAAATATAAATGATAATGTAAAGGAGTGGGATCCTGGAGTCCTGAAACACAGGCCACAAGCCTAGCCTAGGCACCAGTCTCCCACAATTATATACTTGCCTGTTGTAATTGTCGAATCTGTCGAATGTAAAATAAGTCATGTTTATTGTGGTGAGAAATAAATTTGATTGATAATGACTACACTGCAGGTAGCCTACACCCGCACCTGATTCAAAATCTAAACAAATCCCTATAAGTAAGTTTCAGATCTTTAGTTAAGTCCTAAACACTAGAACAGCCCCTAGATTTTTGACTTTAATTTTTTCCTGTATTTTGGTGCACCTACCAGTTTCTGAGTCTGGTTTCAACACAGTTGTCAAAAATAGTCTGAAGTGGGGAAAAAAAAAATGCCCATCGTTTTGTGGGTATCACCATTGGGAAGAAAGAGAGAGATAGAAAATCGCTCAGCTACTCCGCTTGAGGTTTCGACAAGCATTTGGGACCGCTTCAAGCTGTTACCAAGCCTTGAGTAGAGTTAGCCTTCTGCCTCATTGCTGTTGATAGTACACCAATATTGTCTAGCACATGTTGAAAATATTCAATTTGTATATGAATAGAAAATGTAATCGAAAACATTGCATCGTTTATCTAACTGCAACGAAACTAAATATTGGAATTAAAGAGATTTGTACACCCAATTGAACCGGATCTATATGTAAAATGAACCCTTGGACAGATGGGGGTTCATTTCACTCCTGCGGGGGTCATTGCGTAACACACTATCAGTAGCAATGGCTTTGATATTGACAGTTCAACAACATTCATTGCGTTATTTACGTTGCTGAGCAGACAAATTTTTCGAACATTATGAAGCAATGGATTAGCAATGTCCTTCAAAATGATTCAAACTGTGTTTGATAGTGTGTTACGTAATTAAGATGCTGTTGACAGTCACTTTGGCCCTTGTACGGGCACACAAAGTCACTTAGTAAATTATAAAGTTCACTGAGAACAAGTTTTGTACTAATAATTCAGTGTAGGTATATCGCATTTTTATCATGACAAACCATGGCCAAAAAGCTAATCAACAGAACTAAAAAAAAAGATTTTAACCGATCAAAAAGACCAATAACAATAATTGTCATCACGCCATATTACAACGAAACTTTATGTTAGTGTTGTGATAGCAATTCATTCGATTTGAAACATAATAGTGACGTAGCAATCGGCAATTAACATAAAATATAATTTATTGCCGATATACCGACGCTTCGGAACTATTACCGATTATGATGCAAATTTTAATGACATCTATTACAGTTTTGTTTCATTAGTAAAAAACATATCGAAACGAATTTTTAATCGAGAGACGGGTCACGTATGGCGTTTTTTCTAAGTTTGAGGAAATAACAATGGTAAGGTTTCCGTTCAAGTTGGCTACTATAACAACTTAACAAGAAAGATAAAATTGGAAACGAACCCATTATAAAGCAAGAACGAGAAGGGATATTCAGTGTTGAGGATAACGTTCTGTCAAAGATTGGTAGAAATACATTACCCTCCATCTGGGGCAGTCTGGTCAAAAACAAAGGTTACAAAGGTAAGTATGAGAATGCTAAGTGTCAAACAAGGTTTAAAGTAAGGGATTATAAGGAGGTAGTAGGTACAGAAAGTATCCTATCGCATCCCAACTAATTTTGTATTTCAACCAATACAACCTTGTCAAGGGGTACCTAGGTATTTAGTCGAAATACCAAATGCAGATGCCTATCATCTAAGTAACGTTCTAAAGTGAAGTTCTACAAAGGTATACCTAAGGCTTATAGTTAGCAGCTTTAGTAGTTATAACTACTAGACCGCCTGAGTAAATCTGCAGCACTCTTTCATTTATCAAAAAAGGTAAATAAAGATACGTTACTGGAAGATAGAAGTTACATACCATGGACTTGTAGCTTCTGTGTTGCGATATGGCGTAATTTTTTGAGGGCAGTCGACTGAGCGTGAGCATAATATCGTCACTCGCATGACTAAAAGTCCTAAGTATCTCATTTTTTTGCCGATTTGAGTCAGGACAACTACACTCTTCCATTCGTGATTCTTTACATTTTTTTGCCTTTCAAAATGGTTTTATTTTGAGATCCAAATAACTTATAGGTACGACGGTTAATGAAAAAAAATGAGAACTGAGATGACTTTTAGTCATGCGAGAGACGATATTTAGGATGCAAAAATATGTGTCGGAGCAATGTGTACCTAATATAAAAACAAAGATAGCTGTAGGGGTTATTTTAAATCTTTAAAAATACTGACCCTTCCAGCCATTTACATTTTAGAAACTGCGTTGTTTGTGAAAAAAAAACACTCAATTATTTAAAAAAATATCTTCCACTAGAAAAACTCCATTACGTGCCCAATATTAAACTGTGTCATCTAAAATGTAAGACCTCATTGATGCGAAAAAGTTTTTTTGGTATGGCACCTAAAGTGTTTAGGTAATAAAATTCCTGAAGACAAAAAAACATGACATTATTTATGTTTAAAAAAGCTCTTACTAAATTATTAATTGACAAATAATAATATACTGTAGACGAATTTTTGAACGTAATAATTAATATAATGATGAATTTTTACTTTTTGATAATAAGTACTATGACTATTTATTGATTTTATTGTATTTGATGTTTTTCTTTTTTTTCTGTTCTTGTATTTAATTTTTTTTTTCTCTAAGTCATAATTATACTCACTCATAAATTTGTGTCTTAATTATGACAAAACATGCGCATATTTATGTAAACACCTATGTTTTACAATTAAACTAATTGATTATTAGACTACTTTCATTACTTATAAGTTTCAGTGACCAAGGAATTCCTCAGGTCCCTAATACTTTCTTTAACTAAAAAATATCACAAACTACTCGTATTTACAACAAATTACATCCAATTAAAATATTTTAGTAATGAAATTATCAATAATTAGTTCAGCCAATTACCGTCCAGGTGTTAAAGTCACCACCTACCATCATTTACTCTGTATTTTTTTATGCAGCCTGTCCTTACAGGTCCAAAGTTTCAAGCATTAGTATGCGATGTAGGACCGACATTATTTGCATATCGATAAAGGTTAACAATGCAATTACGCGTGTCGATACTCGATAAACAATAAAACAAAATCGACAGCACTAAATTTCAGCGGTTTTAATGGGGACGATGTTTTTGGTCGGGTCGTGGTCGTGTCGTCGGTAAAATAGTTTTTGCTATACAGTATATTATATCATTGTTTTGGTTTTGGATAGCTAGATCTGCGGGGTAATTGCGTAATACACTAACAGTAGGAATGGCTTTCATTGTGACAGTTCATCAACATTCATCTTATTTCCGTTGTTGAGTAGGCAAATCGAACATAATTATGAAGCAATGGATTAGCAGTATCCTTCAAAATGATTTAGATTGATTGATAGTGAACAAATAAAGGAACAAATCAAAATATGATTGATATTGGTGAAGTTAAACTGTCAAAGAGACAGAGAGTTAAGTGAATCATTGCAGATTTAGTTCACTGAGCTTTAGCTGCCGATATTTTTATCCCAACATGAAAATCATCAAATCGTATCGCCGTCGTATCGTGAGTCCAAAAAGCAATTATTCATGAACCATCCGCAGTGGACATGCAATAATTACAATGAAACACTCCAACATTCACGGTAAGCAAATAATAATTCAAAACAACTATTATTACAATAATGTTCCCATTATATGTTAAAAACTTACACCTATTCGGTATGCGGCTAACTATTTAATATATAATGTAATTAAATCTATATATATAAAATGATAAACTGACTGATTGTTGATATATCAACGCACAGTCTAAACCGCTGCTCCTAGAGACATGAAATTTGGAGGGTGTGTTCTTTGTGAAGAGTAGGTATCCACTAAGAAAGGGTTTTTCGAAATTCCACCCCTAAGAGGGTGAAATTTCACGCGGACGAAGTCGCGGGCAGAAGCTAGTTACATATAAAATGATGTTGGTAGATTTATCTACAGGCAAAATAATTAGTGTGCTTAGTTTTAATTATTTTTTGCAAGTGAAAGGCAACGATGCAGTACTAAGAAATGCATTAAAATATTTGAGAAACTAATAATTAGTAATTTTGTTTGAAGAGTGTTAAATTAATTAATATAAATCAAGGTGGTCACAAGTTTTCGGAGAATCTGGACCAAAAAATATTAACATACCTATCTCATCATCGTGAGGATACCGGCATGTCCTAGAACCAAAATTTCGAAGACATGTGACATCCATCAACCCGCACTGGGCCCGCGTGGACCACACCCTCTCACAGAGAGAAGGCCTGTGTCCCAGCAGTGGGAACATTTATAGGCTGATTATGATATTAACGTATCTAGTGGGTACAATTTTTTTCTAAAGATTCACTATTTCTGCACGTTTCCAGATTACGTCCTGAATTGGATCTTGATAATGTCAGCTCTTATTGTTTAGTAGACATTGGTGACCTTTCATACGACACCGCCACGCTTTGTTACTATGGGGTAAGAACCTATTTCTCGATCTGCACTCAACTCTCAAGGCGATGAGAATATTTCTCGCAAGTCGCACCTGCATCCACCTGTATAGCTACTGATAACCTCTGACTGCAATCACCAATCCCGTCTCTGACCTCGGCTCGAAGGGCTAGCCCGTGTTCTCTCACAATCGGTTAACCCTTAAATGTCACTGGTGTCAATATCGTCACATCGACGTCAGGCGAGACATTACTGACATTTATGATTCGATACTGCCTAGTGGTCCTATTGGTACTGAGCAAAGGGACCTTGGGTTCGAGTCCTAGGTCGGGCAGTTTTATTGAGACAGCCGAATTATTTTCTTGATTTTTGCGCTGTTTGTGACAATAGCCTCATCTTAAGTTACTACATGGGACTTAGACACAGCGAAATGTGATAGTAAATAGGTACTTCTGCCTAACTCTTCGGAATAAACAGGCGTGATGATAATGTAATGTAATTAATTTTTTTTTAAACCGTCTGACCCATTTTTTGCTTCAATATCGATCTATTCGTATCTCCCGATCACTGATCCAGATCTCTTCAATGCCAGACATGACGTTTGATTGACGGATTGACGGACAAACACGCTGATTGGATATAATTACGATGCATATTTTGTTAATAAACAATTGTCTGAACATTTACTGTTTTTTCGTCCCTATTGGACAATAATAAGGTTGAATTTCGTATGGTTGGAGAGAAGGAGTAAGTTGGTAAAGTATCCTTAGAAATTACTAGTCGTGGCGGTAGGTTCAGTATTTGAAATCATTGTGTTGTGATGGGATCCAACGAGATCCTTATTCAAGTCAGTTTGCGGTTAATCATAGACGATGTTAGATGAAAAGGTTATAGTTACACAGCTATATTGTTGGTCTAGTCAACTTAGTACTAAATTGACCGTTAAAACGTGTTATTAGCGGGTTGACTTGCGTGTTGTTTTTATTGTTTTTTTGCCAATAAGAGCATCGTTCTGCGACAGCAGGACAGGACTTAAACATAATTGGCGAAATGTGACTAGGTACACCTCTCCCTGCCCCTTCGGGGAATACTGGCGCGAGGTTATGTTATGTATGGCATCAACTAGAATAAAAAAACCGAAAACATGTGACATCTACCAACCCGCACTGGGCCCGCGTGGTAGATTACAGCCTACTTACTCCCTCTTGAAGAGAGGAGGCCTGTGTCCCAGCAGTGGGAACATTATATGCTGATTATACTATGCTTTTGTAAAATAGACGAGTTTCTCGTGAAATAGAAGTACAGAAAGTCTATTTCCACAGGTTTCCCTAGATGGATCGCTCATCTACACAGATCCAATTATTCTGAATACATGGTAGTCTGCTGAATACCAAAATGTATGATCGTATATTTATCTGAAGATAAGTGCGTAATCAACAGGTGTATTATCTTATCCAACTTTATGTAAAGCTTGCAAAACTATTCATTAGATTGAAAACAAAACTCATCGGGTTTACGTCGGTGTCGGACGGCCGTCCGTCTTGCGATGTACGATCGATGTTCAATCGTACTAATAAACTGAGTAGTCATCACCACAGAACACATATACTCCTATCGGATTGATTTGTGATTTGTATTGTCAAATGTCAATCTCAAATTGTCAATGTCAAGTAATAAAATAATGTGTGTTGTCTTTGGTCCCTGGCCCGGACATCAAGCAATAGACAAAATTGTTAATTTTTTTTTTTTAAGTTTGAATACGAGGCTTTTGACTACGTCGTGTGTGTATATTTATCTTTTTTTTATTTTTTTATATGCAATGTGCGTTTTGTTTGTGCAGAATAAACAGTTTTTCTTTTCTTTTCTTTCTTACCTTTCGTTAAACAGCACTGCATGCGTTCAATAAAAATAAAATTGGTAAGAATAAAATTGAAGTTGTCTGGCTAGCTGGGACTATGGCCCCTGTAAAGCTAAAATGGATTTGACTATTGATGCCTGTAGTCGATTTGTAATGGAACTGAATCAAGTAAAAGAATTAGGCATCCCTAATGAGCACTCTAATTAATAAACTGTTGAATGAGAAACCAGAAATTAAAGTTGTCCATGACTGGAAATGTAGTAAGCATAAGCATAATCAGCCTATAATGTTCCCACTGCTGGGACACAGGCCTCCTCTCTGTAAGAGGGAGTGGGCCGTAAGCCACCACGCGGACCCAGTGCGTGTTGGTAGATCTCACAAGTCTTCGAATTTATGGTTCTAGGACATGCCGGTTTCCTCACGATGTTTTCCTTCATCGTTTTGAGAGCAGTGGTGATGAAATAATTTACACAAAGTAAAGCGCCTGTCTGGGTTCGTACCTACGACCTACAAGTAGTAAGTCGCGGTCGGTACCACTGCTCACTGGAAGTTAGACTAGTCGATAATGGAGTCTAATTTTAAAGATGGAAATTAAGCACAACTAAATAACACAAAACGAATAATAATAAAAAACTGTCATAAGAGAGACAGTAAGAAATTACCATGACATACAAACACTAGGAAATCATCAGTCTCTTGTCCTTATCGCAAGTTATCATCTCACTAGTGACCCCCATTTTATTAGCCATAATTATCATCTTTCACACAGTCCGTCCATCGATTAAATAAAGCTAATTATCACTAACATCACTTCAGTGACGAAGGTTCCATACAACTCGATTCCTACCGGCTTCCCTTTGAAAAATGGCTCAGTCAGTATACTTTAGACAAATAATACAATCATATTAAAGATATCTACTCCGGCTTACCTCTTAAAAAATCTACCCTTCGCTACTGCATCACTTCCCCTAAACATTTCGAATCATTCCTTTCCAACTTCAAAATTCAAAAACATAAAACGATCACCCGGTACAGTGACGCCCAAAAATATCTGCAGCGCAATATTATTTGATATAGGTAGGTACATGGAGTTAACACTCCGCTGCATTCATTCCGGCCTGATTGATAGAGTGATTGATTGGCACATGACGCGAACACTCCCGAACACTCCCGATGTAATAGCCCAGTAAACAGGTTCGCGATTCGCGACCAAATACTCTACCTCTAAATTGAAATTAATATTTTTTGTGTAATCTGTGTTAATTTTTGTTTGTTTAGGTTTTTTGGGTTGTTTGGGTGTTGAAGTTGTTGTTTAAAAGAATCTATTATCGGTATATGATGATGTGTTAATTGATATATTCGATTTAGTTATTTAGGGGACGGTTTTGTCAGTCTCAATCATCTATTAAGGAGAGATGCCTGAGACAAAAATGCTCCATAAATTATGCTACACTACACCCCATTAAAAACTTTCCGTTATGAAATAAGCAGAATTCTGCCCCAATGACACACACACACAAAAACAATTGGCCCTCCGGTACCAACTTCCGTGCACCTGAAACATACAAACAATCACACATCCATACTCAATAACGCTTCGCAACAGCATCTTTACAAGTCATTAGACGTGCCACCGCCCCCCCCACACGCTTCCCCCTCACCCCGAGGGCCCCGCACCCGTTTGTAATTAACTGAGGGCCATAAATTGACCGTAACTGTCATATCATATTGATTTAGTCCCGTGAGCGTACCTACGCCTTGCTCGGAGTTTTCAGCCTTGCAGGGGTAGGGGAAAAATTAAAATTGTTTGGATTGACGCTATCGGGGTGTGGTGTATCGGGGTTGATGTTCGTGTTAGAGCTTTACTTCTATTCTCTGTGGACGAATTTGTGACTGCGCAATTCTAAAGTAGAAATCCCGCAATGACAACATATTACATTTCACGTCTCAATAAACGTTTACTGAATCGTGTCTTGTCAAGGCTCAAAGAATAGTGTTTTACAGAAAATTCTTTAATCCTTGACTCAGTTAGTGATGGCCAGTAAAATTACGAAGTGTTAAAAAAATTACAATCACCCAATCTTATTTTCGTTCATCTATTGAAACAGATTCATTCATTCTTTCATTTGCTTCATTCATAACAACTAATTTATCACATTGAACGTTTCAATTGCATATCATAATTCTGTAATAAAACAAACATTAGGCGATTCGAAAATAGTCGGATATCAAACATGATGCGACTCATTTAAATCATATATATTCACATACAAAAAATTCGTTCCGTATGCATATACATACGTTCTTGCCCACACAGAGCCGTGAATGAAGTGAAGACAGCATTATTACCGCTTTGCAACGATTGAGACTGTCAAAACAACGCTAACTAGCGAAATCGAACAACATTTGGCCGGCGGATGATAGAAAACAAACATTTACTTGCCATTCTTAAACAGATGATCCGATTCAACAAACATTATTGAACGAATTTACGAGCCATCGAGATCAAAGTCGTAATACAAAAATATCTACAGCAATCAGGAGAGGGGCGTTAGTTTCTTAAGAGCTGTGCTTAAGGAGCAATTTTGTGCGTGAGATGACTTTGATAAGTGCGGATGCAAATGTGGGCGCCATGTTTTTTTCCCGCGCCAACAATCGCGCGCTGCTGCTGCATCGAAGCTTCTTTTTTCTACTGTAAGTTCCTGATCGCGCTAATTCTGATTGAGAAGCATTTTTTATTTCGATTGTGTAACAAGTTAGACATGTTCTCGATTTTTCGATGATTGCTACGATGATGGCTGATCAAAGGCAGCCTGGATTTCATTCAGCCTTGATGTGTGAAAGATTAATACGTTTTTACAAATATTGGAGCAGTTGTTTGGACAATAATTTCATAGCTGATAGGAAACTTTGCAACTGGACCGATGACATCTTCGATGATTCTTAGATTTGATGCTATTTTCATTATTTGGATACGTGCTATGAATGAGTTTCATGCATTTCTTTTTTGTCCTGTCCGAAATACCTATAACAGTGTTTTTACTAGAGTAGATAGAGTTATCGCTACACACTTTAATCGATACAAATATCTTGTCTAAAATAATATTGTACAGAGTTTTCATCACCAGGTTTTGTTTGACCCATCTCTACTTTTCAGCAACAGCTTTATCTCATCTCTGTTTACATGCTCCTTATTTTAGTTCGTCATTGTCGTTATCTCTATCGGTCACATACTCACTTGTTGTCAGTTGTCACTCACGCTCATGATCTTCAGTGATTTGAGATGTGTGATTTGTAAGATAAGCCAAAATATGAAGTTAACACAAAATAAAATAAATGTATATATCCTCTGTATCTCTCTTGATTTCGTTTCTTCAACAGGAGTTTTCATGTTCATTTTCGGCTTGATATCATCCAATCTTTGAATGAACCAAATCTGATGCACGCAGAGTCAAACATGTTTGTTTCTTAAGAAAATATATATTCATAGTAATGTTTCGTTTACATAAACGAACATGCATCTCTCCGGTACTGATCTAGTCACGAAATCAATACGGCAGTCTGTTCTGGAAAGCACACTACTACTGTAACTCCTTGCCTACACCCAATTTGACAGCGGCCATTAGAAAAAAAACGGGTTTTATTTATCGCCCCACTAAAATTCCTAGTGATTTCACATCTAGGTAACTTATCTTATAAATCGTGAAATGTGTCAATTAACTCCAGTTTAATGTCGTATTTATGTTAATAGACGTCTGACGGACATTTTTGGGCATACACAAAAAGAGACTCGGCAGGATGCGACCGGCACCTCGGCACCAGTACACTTGGGTATTTTTAAATGTCAAATGAGTTAAATAAGTGTTGTGGCTTGTAGCCGCGTGACGGCTGATTGATTGGATGATTGACTTTTCGCGTTCAAGGGTTAATGTTATTTTTTTCTTTTTTGCTTCCCAAAGCGAAAAATGTCATTGGTTTATTTAAAGCCTGATCAATCAGATGAATAACCATTTTTATTTTAGTAGGTACTCATAAAATGTATTGCCAATAAAGACTGCCAATTAATCAACATTGAAAGGAACGTTAATTAGTTAAATGCGACATAAAAATCGGTTAATTTATCATTACTATAATAACCATGAAACATCAAACGAATTTAATAAACAGCTAAAAAGCTGCCAGAATGTATATATATTACGATAATTTAGGTTACACTGGAAGCCGACCCCAATATAGTTGGGAAAAGGCTAAGCAGATGATGATGATGATTACGATAATTTAGGTTATAAGAAAGAATTAGTAAGAGCTTAGCAACTAAACTGATTTTATTTATTAATAAATATTCTAATTTCAATCATTACTTTAGTAGATGGATGTCATAAAAATAATATAAATAACGTAATATAAATTATTGGGGTATCGAGAAACCTCGTATCGATGTTAGTAATCGTAGTGGGATACATAAAACGTATCAGTTAATACATTCTTGATTATCAAACCGTGGGACTGTTTGTATGTTATTTATGTATCGTGCTTCAGTTAACGCATTGATCGGAGCTACAGCCGACGTAAATTTTAATGACGGAATCCGAAAAAAAACATTTTCATAAATAATGGTACATCAATACATAAATAATGGGACCAGTTTGAGGGACTAGTACCAATACCGCGAATAAAAATAAATATTACTTAACCATTCGAAATAAATATGGCGGATGATTTATGGCGTTATTGACATTGGGTGCGCGGGCGCAGGCGGCCATCTTGGCAGCTAATTGCCAGTCTGTCATTAAATCAGTCACGCATCGGTTATAGACGGATGTTCGAATATTTGTTTTGTGGCGACACCTAGGCAAATTTAAATTTTTATTATATTTGATCCTAAATGACTTTCAAGTCGTCAGGCCAATCGGTTCGATTTCACACGGTGGTCTATGCAAATGTCTAGAATAGGAGTAACGGCTCTTCTATTAATTTATTAATAAAATAATTAAATTTATTAATTTGTTTTAGCATCTGATTTTCCAGAACGAGGTTGGTTTAGGCGATTTATTAATTAACAAAATGTTTGTTAATGATAGAACGTGCTTAATTTAGGATCATGTTACCGCCTATTAGCAAATGTTCGTGGTCAAACGTATTTCCTATATAAAAGAAATACCGAACTATGTAATAATTCTATAGAATTTCCTATGTTTATATGGGAAAATGTTTTCCATCTATATATATAAAATTCAAAGTCCTGACTGACTGACTGATATGTATATCAACGCACAGCCTTAACCGCTGGTCCTAGAGACATGAAATTTGGAGGTTGTGTTCTTTGTGAAGGTATAGGTATCTTCGAAATTCCACCCCTAAGAGGGTGACTGGGGGGAGGGTGAAATTTCACGCGGACGAAGTCGCGGGCGAAAGCTAGTTTAAGATAAAATTCAGGAATCGACCAATCGAAAGCGATCTGGATGTACCTACTCGTATAGGTACCTATTGATGACCTAACAAAATCAGCCTATACTGTTCCCACTGCCGGGACACAGGCCTCCTCTCTGTGAGAGGGAGTGGGCCGTAATCCACCACGCGGGCCCAGTGCAGGTTGGTAGATGTCACATGTCTTCGAATGTTTGATTCTGGGACATGCCGGTTTCCTTACGATGTTTTCCTTTACCGTTTTGAGAGCAGTGGTGATAAAATTATTTACACAAATTAAAGTGCCTATTAGCTGGGTTCGAACCCACAACCTACACCTCATATGTCGGGGCCGTTACTACTGGGCCACCACTGCTCTATTGATGACCTGTTGTACTTTATCTATACCTAGTTTTATTTAGTCATTTTTTTTTTTAATATAAATTCTAATAATATTATTACTAATGCGCTCTAGAAAGGAGTAGTTGCTACGGTTAAAAGTATCAAAGTGTGCGTCAAAGGATGAACCGTTGCGGTACTGGGTACAATGTACTTGATACCGGTACCGCTTGAAGCTACAGTCTATGGTAACTTGTTGCACATAAAGTTCTACATGACTACATAATAATGTACCGTTTAGTAACACTTACGGGTCCAATAAAGTTTACATGGGAACTAGTGGACTACTGAGTACTTAAGTAGGTACACGTTGCACCTATATGGTAGGTAATCATATTTTAATAGCATGAACATGGTTTGATTCCCGTCAAATATAAACTAGCTGCCCGCCCCAGCTTCGAACGGGTGCAATTTCTTTTTTCTAATTTCCGCAGTTTTCTTTTATACAAACCTTGTCCTGGCAATACACAACAAAAAAAGAATTATCCAATTTAGTGCAGTCATTCGGAAGATAGGCGCGTACAGACATTTTGGCGACTTTGTTTCATAATATGTAAGGATTATTTAAAACAAAATTCGAAATTAAAGGACAATTATTAATATCACTGATTATTGGAAAACAAGAGAAAACAGAAAAAAAATATAAGAAATGTGCCTTCTTAGGAGCTTACAAAAGTAAAAATAAATAAGTAAGAAAATCAACGTTTGGAATTTTAATCTTTGTTCCTTGAGAAAGTTAACAAGGATTTTAAGCTGAGCAGAAGCTAACACACGAACGAACAAAAACATGGCGAACACGAACATCGAACACTTTGCGTACCACTAACGAACATCAAACACTGTGTTCGTCAAAAATGTTCGTGGCGATCCAATTTGGTTGTTCTAAGCGGACGGTGTTCGAAATTTGATGCTAGGTACTTCACTGTAGACCACTTCCAACGGTGAATCCATGGTTACTGAGTGGTTGAGCACGAACACAAGTAGAACTGTGTTCGCAACTTCGATCAAATTATTGATCGAAGGTTCGCAAGGTGTTCGTGTTCGCTTTGCTAATTTACGTCCACACGTACGAACCAAATGCTCCTTGGTCGATGTTCGTGTTCACCATGTTTTGTTCGTTCGCGTACACGGCTTAAGAGGCAGCTTAAAATTTTCCCATAACCTGCTTACTTCCTTTATGAAATATTTATTCAATTTATTTTACAATTTAACTTGTGTACTTACAGAGAAAAAGACAAGAAAAATACTGGGAATGAAGAATACAAAGGTGCTGTTTCTTTATATAGAAACCTTTTCCTGCACAAAAGTTGGAATAAAGAGAGTAGTAGATAGTTACTACAGTGTAAAGTAATTATTTAATAACCTCATTTATCCACAAAGATACATTTAATAATGTTTCTAGTTTCTATAACCTAATCTCAGACAAGTCCAGACACAGATTTTAATTTTGTTGGTAACGGTTCTGGATGAAATATGATTAAAATAGAATATATATTACATATATATTTTCAAAGAATGTAGCTACAAAAATCAGTTTGGATTTCAAGGAGTTCATTTTTCTTAGTTCATTCATGGTACGATTGGTTACAAGGGAGTTCCCAGAAAAAAATAAAATTGTTAATGTGGGCAAGTATTCAAAGTTACTTCTTGATCTTAGAACCAACTTTCTGACCGACAACATGACTTTAAATTCTATATAAGAAGTAAAAGTATAGTATCAATAAATGTGCGTAGCCTTTTCCTATCTTGGGGTTCCAGTCTAGCTGGATGCATACCAGTATTTTACATGGAGTGACTGCCTATCTGACCTCCACAACCCAGTTACTAGGTAACACGGTACCTAAGTTTAGTAAAACTGAAAATCTAACTTAAGTTATAGAAGAAAAGCTTGTTGATATTAAACTTTTATTCAATACACTGATGAAAACTATTCTCGTACCAATCATAGCGTAGCCTATTAGACTCATTTGTTAAAAAAACTAAAACGAAAATAATTTCAAGAGTAACACAAAGAGCATGATTTATGACAATATCATCTTCAAATCGTGTCAATGGTATGTAAGGATATTAATTTGTCTATTGTGTTGCAGTCTATTGGCTCGTTGAGATCATCTGAGGTGCAGCGTAGGCGTAGGTAGGTGTAGAACACTTGGGACCAGTGTTCAATGTGACACTACGGATGATACAGAATTGGGTCTATTAAGAATTGATACTCAGAGGTAAAAATGGATGTTGTTATGATGGAAACCGACAAAAACTGCTAAGTACTTATATATTTTTTTTTTTTTATGAATTTCTAAATGTTTTTTTCAAATCGTACGGCAATGTTTAGTGTGTTGACGACAGATATTCTTTGTTTGCCAAATGTCTTGGCTTGTATTATTTGAAAGGAATCCATCACAAATGTCATCCCTATACAGCCACCAAGCCACGATTAACTGTCAGTTATCATCATCATCATAATATTATGATATTGTTCATCTTATTTTCCCTCAACATCTAGTTGTTTTTTGTTTGTGTTCTTTCTCGCGTCATGTTTACCGCTAATAAACGTATTATTTTTCTTTCTTTCTTTCTTTCACCTGCCTAGCCTTTTGCCTACTATGTTGGGGTTGGCTTCCAGTCTAACCGGATGCAGCTGATTACCAGGATTTTACAAGGAGCACCTGCCTATTTGACCACCACATCCCGGTCACTAGGTAATACGATACCCCTTGGTAAGACCGGTTGTGTGAAATGACAGCCGGAACCAACGGCTTAAAATGGATGGTCACCAATAGTCCCACCATCCACAGATCGACCTCGGCAAGCGTTGCTTAACCTACGATCGTCCCGTACGGCTGTTATTACTAAGCCAATAAATTAGTTAACATCTTGAATTTTTTTTTTTTTCAAACTTTAACGTATGGCGATGTTGACTCAGTCTGTCTTGGAGACAGATATTCTTTCTTGCCAAAGTGTCGTGACATGTATTAATTAAAAGGAATCTGTCACATGTCATTCTTATACGGCTGCCAAGACATGATCAACCGTCATATATATGCGATAATTTTTTGAGCATTTTAACATTTTACTGACTTCACGAAGCAGTAGGAGAAACTATAAAATACAGTGACTACACTATGAAAATCTGTACCATTGGGTGCCTAATAGGTAGATCCGCAGATAATCAGTTACAATTAATTCATAGTTGTAAGTAGTAAGAAGTATAGAAAAGATTATGATGGAAACAAAGAAAAATGAATAAATAACTTTTGCGTGGAAACCAAAATCAATACAAAGAATGACTACTACCTACCTACTTTATAAATTACTTTTATTAAAATGTAAGTACTTATTTATCTGGGTGATGTTTTTAATACTTTGAATATAGAATGAGCGATGAATCCAGTAAATAAAATTGCAGTTAAAATATATTTGCGACAGATGTCCTGCAGGTAATTGTAGGGAATTGGTTATATTTCTCAAGCCATGTGGGTTACAACTGACATATTAAGTTAATTAAGTAAAAATAAGTTCAAATGTAATAGTAGCTTGTCTTATTAAATATTACATGTAGGTTGTTAATGGGAAATAACATTCTTTGAGTAAAAAATTATGTTTATTGTCCATGAATTCATTTTACAAACAATATTTTCATGAAAAAAAAGAAGACTCATTCTGGTCAACACAATTTGGCTTTTACCACAATTGGTTCTTTTAGCAAAACATTCAGAATCAATTAATAGCTTTCTTTCTTTAGGAATCTGATTCTCAAAAGAAACTTGATACCATAAATTATTAATAACAAAAAAAATAAATTAAGTATTATAATTGAATCCCTAAAAGATGAACCATAAATATAATATATCCCGACCATAAACAAGTCAAAGTTATGGAAGATCTAGCAGATGTCGCGTCACATGGCATCTATAAATTTTAACTTGTCGTATTCAAAATGTCGGGTTCAAATTGTTTAATATTATATCCATAACTGATAGGTTTCGTGGCAGGAATATTTAAGATAGGAATCAATAGTTATATTAAAGTTTTGTTTGGAAATTAGTTGACGATATTAAACAAAAAATACAATCAGGCAAAGAGAACTTCCATCAGCTTTTAACATTCTCTCAGACCGATTAGAAAACCATAACGTTTTGAGAAATTGTTTAACAAATTAAAGAAACAGTTTTAAAAATAATTATATTTTTTATTCACCTGTCAAACACAAAGGACCAAAAAATTGTTAATTTATATATTGAAATACAAAACGCGCAGTAGAAATTTAAATCAATTTGTTAACAGATTATACAAATACTTATAATATAATAATAAATAATGCAAACTGCAAACCGTTGTTTAATAAAATGTTTTGAAAACAGCTTCTGAGCCGATATTAAAGAGATTATTTACCAATAAAAATAATAAAGACAGACAATGCAAATGCCACTTGCCAATAAATTTTCCATTATGTATATCGTAATTAAAAATTGCTTGGTTTTCAATCAATTATTAATCAATGTCATTCGTGATTGCGACATTAGCAATAAAGCTTTATTATTCACTTCTATTGTATTATTATTTATGATATTTGATTGTCAGGTAGGTAATGCAGCGCTTGCGTCAATCGTTACGTCTACGTCTTACTGTTTCGTTATTTGAATATTTATTGCCATTTTTCTTTTCATAGTAAATTACGTAAGTTGTGTAATTATTTTCTAATAATTATTTTAAAATATTGGGTTACAATCCGGGCAAGAACCAATGTTACTTTCTGAGTTTCATCATGATCATTCTTCTGGGATAAGGGCAGGAGAATGTACTTTCTTTGATATTTATTTATTTAACACTGCACATAAATGTACAGAGGCGGACTTAATGCCATCATAAGCATTTTCTACCAGTCAACCTTTGGGTGATGCAGAGAACAAGTGGTAGGTGCATTTTCTTTTTTTTCTTTTTTCTTTCAATCATGAAAATTGAGGAATCATTTTTTATCTTGGATAGGTATAATTAACATCGGTACAGGAAACCATCGTGAAGAATTACCATCACACAAATCAGTACTAAATTGTATTACTTCGGGCCATAAAGAGTAGGTGATTTTAGAATTTAAAAACAGTTTACCTCCTTTAGAAATATGTAGGAACAACAGAATCAGAAATAAATTGCCTATTTTGTTGTTATTATTTTGCAACAAGCAGCATTATTTTGCAGTAAGTGTTAGTAGGACATAATTTATCTTCTATTATAAAATTCTTAGATAATTGCTCAATAATTAAGCCAATTACTTAAATTGTACTAAATTATAATTTTTACATATGAGTAACTTCAATAGAATTGTATCATCAAGAGAATAATTATGTAAATACCCGCATGACAGGCACTTTAGTGCTTTTTGTAAGTTACTCAAATATTGAAAAGTGATTAAAACATTAATAAACAAAATGTAACACAACGAAACGTAAAAATAATACTGTTCATTTTTAATTAATTATTTCATAATTTTCATTTTTAGTTACACTTAAATATGAGACTACTTAGGTAGAACTTTGAATTGTAGGTTTCCTTTAAAAAACTGCCAAAAATAATCTTAGAAACTTCCACACATTCCTTCCAAATAAATTTTGCACTAGGCATATTGCGTTTTCCAAAACGTCTTTATGTACACAATGTTTATGATGCGGCGTCCCGCTCTAGCGCCCCGCCCCTGCCCCGCATGCTTGCCCCCCTCCCCCTTCGCTCCCAGCATAGACGCGTTGCAGACGCTTGGGGCGCGCGCCACTCGACTATTTAAAATGACGACTGTGTGCATTGCTTTACAAAAATAAAGATGGCGGACTGAGGAAAAAGGACGCCAGTGGATGCAAAAATATTGGACGTTTCTTTTGTGGCTTGCCACTTTTTCTGTTCTTTTGAGAGCCTGATAGATGCAAAAGTAATGCAAAAGTTTTCTTCAAGTTATGTAACTTGTATGAAGGGTAAACTTGACTCGAAGAACGTTTTTGATGCAGGTTTTATTGTATGCAGGATTTGTACCTACCATTACTTTAATTTCCAAAATTTTTTTTGCATAATTTAATTAGGTCTAGACAATAGTAATATTTTTCTCTTATATACTTAAATTGAAATTACAGCAGACTTTTTTTGCTGTTTTTACAATTTTCTATTTTTAAGGTCTTTATGGCATCAAAATCTCGATGACCATTAATATAGCTATCGGTTATGGTTCTATCACTTTGGAACTATCATAATTAAATTTTCCCTATATTTTATAAATTCTCTTACATTATTTTTTTGGAGTAAACAATTACCGGCGTTGCTAATCATTTAAAAGTACGAATATCTTCAAAAACTTTTCGCGAACTTTATTCAACACCTTTCAGACAGTTGAAACTCTTTCCATAACTATTCAACAATGCTCTAAGCTTATCAGCATAATGAAAAGCAAGGTTATTCACAGTGAAAAGTGTTTATGTAACACTTTACAGAATTTTCATGTAGTTATTCCTTTGTTACAGCTTATTTTATCAGCAAACGCCCGGCACAGTACCGTCGCGGGCCGTCGCCGCATCCTCACTGAATTCAGCAGCCGTCACAAAGTTTTCAGTGCCCACCACGCATTGTGAAACTTAACAGTACTACACTAAACTATCTACTTCATCTAAATATGTATACAAAATTTCGGATATGTTTTTCAAAGAAGCAATTTAAAATGCGTGAAATATTTTTAAAAAGCGATAAAATATTTAAATATAGTGTTAGTATTTGTTTGACGGGTATACTAAAAGTATGCGTACCTTCGTTTTCCAATGAATATTCTTATTTGACAGACAATAAGAACACCGCTCCACCTGTCACAACGAGCACCTAAGCAAGCAATGCCACTCGAGACCCTCTCATATAACCATTGTTTTTTAAACTTCTATTTGTTTTCGAAATACGTGAAACGAATTCCTCAGCACATCAAACACTAAGTACGATGTCGTTGAACCTCTTTCCAATCCATCAATAGTAAACTTAAACAAATCAGCCGTATTTGAACAGATGGGCTGCGACGGTGTCGAGCAAATACGTTGAAAATGCTTACTGGAATCGCACAGCGTGGGTCACTTCACACAAATAACTGGCACTAAGTTAACTGGACACAATATTTGGCACAGCACGTGAACATGTCATTGGATCGTTTGCGCGTGTATCGTGGCGTGTTTACGCGGGCGAGAGCGAGCGCGGGTGGCGATGCGGTTGCGTCGCGCGCCGCGGCCGGAATGACGCGCGGAGCGGACGCCCGCCGACGACAGCGCCAAGCGGCGCCGAACAGAACTAGCGCACTCAATCAAACGTCCAGCCGTGATAAGATGCAACTGCTTTTTTGCACAGTACTGCATTCTTATTGTGATTGATCTTGTAAATTAAAATGGTTGCTTATTGTAGATAATTATGTCGGTGTTGAATTAAGTTTTTACTTTAGTTTAAACAGCTCTATTTTTGTAATCTAAAATTAACTTTTAAATCTAGTATTATGGATTAATAAAATTTGGATCTACTTATATTAATCCAGTTTCATAAGAAAATCATTATTTCAAGTACTACTTTTATACATTAAATTACCATGATTAATTAAGTTTCCAAACAAAACTTTCTGAGAAAACTAACTTTAACGAGAAAAACTTAAGGTTTCCTGAAAAAAATAACAATATAATCGAAATAAACCTGTAAAAAAATCGAAACTTAAAAAAATATGAACATGTCAAAACATTGCAAAAAGTCAGTGGGTCTGACGTGACCTTGCACCGTGCAGGCGGGCGCGCGTGCAGTGTCGCCGTCCCGCTCGCGGGGCGCGGCGACTAGGCTCCGCCCCCCGCCCCCCGCCCACCTCACCGCGCCGCCTTTTTACCTTTTTGCCCGCTGCTAACTCACTTTCGTTACGATTGTACCTACGTTACTTATACTACACTTTAAAATAATTATTTTAATTATTATTCATTTTCGTTTAATTTTTTTTTAAATGCTATTTTAATTTTGTAAATAAATAGATGTTTGAATGGTTAGGGTCAATTGTTGTGTCATTGGTCATTTTTGTGCATAATATTTTATTCTGGATATAATTTAACTAGCAATGTTTATTTTGACAAAATTTAGTTTTTAAATTAAATTTTCACAGCTTTGTTTTTTGTAGAAAGAAGAAATTACTTGGTAAAAATGGGTATTTTTTTCTTTATGTGTTCATTATTTATTTCATTTCAATATTTTAGGTAACACCTGCAAATAAGTTAGTCATAATTTTTTTTTTTTTTTAATAATTAAGTAAGTTATGCTTTTTTTTTCAGTTTTAGATAGGTAAGTATGTGCCTAGGTATAACTATGATTTAATTAAGCTGGTGTAGGACCTATTTCAATTTGATTATTAAAAAAGTAAAGAGTAGGTAAACGAATATTTAATGTTAAGATTTTTTTTTATTAGGAATAAGTATTTAATAATGATATTTTCAATGCTAAGTTTACAAATTGTTGATTAAATAAATAAGGAATGCGTAAAAGTTATACTTAGCCATCAAACGGTCTTCAATATATTTATATAGGTACTTAGGTACAAAGAAGATTCATTAGATGCACTTCATTAGATGTAATAATACATAAAAAAGTTTGCACATTCAGTGTGCTTTCCTAAAACACGTTACTCCATAAAAATCTCATATTTCCATTATGTTCTCACATAACATTACCGGCTACTTTTACATAGCACCATGTTCCTTCACATAGCACTTTACCGTAATAGAAATAAGGCCGAAAATCGAAAAAAACGTAACATTTCAATATTAACCGAAACACGCCTAATTTTACGATCAGAATCGTAAAAATCCGATTTTTTTTTCGTCAATATAATTTTATTCGCGTTTAAGTTCGCTTATTAAGCCGAGATGTGGCTATTTTCGGTTTTTACGAACGATTTTGACGAAGTTCTGATAAACATAAGGAGTCCAGTGTGAGGTTTTTATTGAGTCGCTTTTAACTTGATGTGATGTTGGCCCTGCGGTCCGAGGAAACAGGTACTGACCTACCTGCTCTCTCTTGCACCCCATAAATAAATCTTAAATTATACCTACTATCTTTAAACTCTTTGGGACATCATCTTAGCTCATTTGCATAAAAAAAGAACTGGATTTTCTTTCAAAATGAAAGTATTTATTAATTATTCTTCTAAGTAATGCTATAGTTACCTAAATGCACACACAAATACATTTAGGTATAGCTAATGTAATTTTATACTACAATACAATTTAACAAAAAAGGGAACATTAATTAATTAAAAAACTGTTGGCAAACAATGAAGAAAAATTATTCACAATGGACATCTGCTACTTTGTATACCTTTATTCTACCTTTATACAAAGTAATATTCAAATAGGAAACTTTTGTATTCATAAAGTCATACAGAAGGTAGGTACCTTTATAAAATATCCCACGTAGGTACCTACATGCATCCATTAATAATTTTAAAATATTTATCAACTCTTTATTTACTTATCTTTAACTACTTACTTACTAAGTAGGTAAGTATTGCATTCCCAGTAAATCGTAGTTACACTACATACTACATATTTATGTAAATCGATAACATACCTACAACTAAATAAAATTATGTGTATATTGACATTTTTAAACAACTTTACAGCAAATGTCATAATTTCATAAATTACAAAAATTATGTCTACGTCTGAATAGAAACATAAATATAAATATTTTAATGAATCTTAAATCACTTACATGTAGGTACTCAAGTTTGAAGTTAAACGAATCAACTAGGTAATGCATTTAATTTTAATAAAATTATTAAGATACGTTAAATTATTTTGGAGATTTAGTACCTACGAATTATTTAAATTATTATATTATAATATATATCTACAATTCCAAATCTTTAAATTTAGAATTTACTTTTAGTTGGTGGCTTGGTATTAAGAAGGTATGTGGGCGCTGGTTCCTAAACGTGTTCCATTATAGACACAGTAGGCATTACTTACTGGGTTAATAAAATTAATAAACCTATTTTTCGTCCCCTGTGAGTTTTGAACTTCTGGTTCGTCTTCAGTCCTTCGCAAAAGAAAAAGTCAAAATAATTCTACAGATTCTATACATTTTTTATTTATTTTTTGTGTTTTTGTAGCAACATTTTTGTTATGTTAACCAATTTTTTATATAAATTAGTAAAAAAAATGTTGTTAACAGAATTAAAATGTACCTAAACTATTATTTACTGTTTTTATTTACGTAGATAATTCTATAACAATAAAAACAGAAAATAATATATCCTATATACCCAGTGTTGCCATCACCATCACCACAAACGCGAACCCTAACGTCAAACCTCCCAATAAACCGTCATCTTTATCCGGCCCCCGCTGAGTAGCTCCACAGCTAAATATACCACGATTATTATCATCATAAATTTTAATATGTATGATAAGTTTTAAAAAATCGGATCTTACCATAATGAACACAGTTTATGTTGATTCTTGACGTGTTGGCAACATTTGATTGCGACTTAATCGCTCCGCGTTTGAGGGTTAGAGGTTAATGAACTCGCGTAAATCTTTTTTTTGTCTGTTGGTCCTTTTGTTTGTTGTGTGAGGGAACAGAATGTTTGGTTTCATAAATACTGGCGATGTCATGAGAATATTATGAGATGCATAATGTATGTTATGCCAAATTTATTAAAAGTACAAAAGGAGTCAAAGGACCAATCCAATAGGTTCCTACCTACAGCCTTGCCTAGCACTGACAAAGGCTTTTGTCAGCTGGCACTTGAACCATTTCAGTAAAATTGTATCACTTTTTTTATTGCCTTAATTTATTTATTTTATATAAAGGTAAACCTACATTATTGTACACCAAAAAAACGTAATCATCGATTTGTCTAGCAAAGTTCAAAAGTAGGTACTAAGTACTTATTTTGGATTAAAAACACGTAACAGCAACAAGGAATGAGTCAAGTCCTCGAACAAAAGTCTTACTCCACATTCCTCAAATGAAATGTTCTCAGTAGCGTTTAGAAGCAATCAAAACCGACAACCATTTTTTTTATCCTGGAATTTTAGACTCAGATATTCAATCATCTCATCAGCATGATACACCTTGCAAATGTACTTTAGTGTCAAAATACAGCCTTCGGGCAAAGTACTACGAGTATAGACATGCAGGGTACCAAAGTAATCGATCAAACTCGACATTGATGACTTTACGTCCATCTTGAGCTATAGTTTATTTATTACTGTTTTAGTGCAAGTGTAGCAACAGTAGCCTTAGTAGTTCATTACTTGTCATTAGCATAATCAGCCTATAATGTTCCCAATGCCGACCCAGGCCTCCTTTCTTCGAGAGGGAGTGGACTACAATCTACCACGCGGGCCCAATAATTTTTAGTTCTAAGTCGGGACGATTACCACTGGGACATCACTGTTAATTAATAAATTAAAAACAATAAAAATATAATCTGTTTTGAAGGCCAGGGACACTAGCCGCCAAACGGGCTGGTTGTCTGAGTGGCAAGCATGAGGTCGTAAGTTCGAGAGGTCAGTCGCATCTAAGTGTTTGTCTCATCTAGATATTGTTGTTGTTCGGCATGAGCTGCAATTAGGCACGGCGCCTACAACAAAGTATATTCTTGCTTTCTCAAAGATAGTACTTATTTACTGAAATCTTTTAAAACCATCATGTTTCTACCACAGCTCAATAAAGTTCTGTGGGTGCCAATCTCTTGCAATGGAACCAAAAAAGAGAAGAGTTTACTGTAGCCCTATAAACAAATGTACCAAAATGCCAGTGAAATATAATAATAAAATTTACATACATATTCATTTGTATTTCAGTGTATGGCGGCAGTATATGGCGCCAAGAATATCATGTAGATACTATACTACAATCATCAATCACTATAGCTAATAACACTGAAGATATAAGTACACAGTATACACTGCCTTTACCACCTTTGACCCCTGAGAGTCAAACAACGCAATTTGATTCCATACAGACGCGATTCACAATAACTATTCAAGAACGGCAAAAAGACGAATACCTACTGTATTCCTGCAAAAGTCCTTTCAAACTTGGGTTAGTATAGCTTTGTCCGTAATCAGCTCATAAAACCAGTAAGATTTCATATACCAGTAAGACACAATTTATATTCTCAATACAGATCAACATTATTAGGATAAGATACTCAAACTATTGTCGTCTTATTTTCGCCAATAAATAAACACAACACCCACAAAACCAATAAAATATAAATAAAAGCACGTAGGTTGTGTTTTACAACCTCGTAAACTCACTTCCCTGGTTCAAATCTTAATGGTCACCCTAACACCTACACTTTCAACCAATTTAAAATGATCCAATAAAATATGTAAGAGTGCATAAAGCTTCGTGTAATCGATATAGTAATCTGACACAGGACGCACAAACAGACGAATAAGAATGGCCGTCAATCAAAAGCAATCAGTCAACGGTTTCATGACACGAACACACTCCGGCAAGCCTCTTTACAACCACGATAGCACCTTCCTACTCTTATTACAGTCGTATAAGGACCAGATTTGGACGAAGGACCAATTTCTAAGTGTACCACAACAAGGTCTATATGTAATTTCGGATCATAAAATTGGTAATTTTCGCGGTTCGCCATGTCTGCGCTGTCATCACGCGGGATCCTTTATGGCGCTAAATTATACACGCTGCGCAGGCGCACCGTTTTTCTTGCATTGAACCAGTTGCACGCAAATTGGGTTAGGTTTCTGCGCGGTTGAAGACAAATAATGAGTGTCAATTGGGTCGGGTTTCATTGGGATTTTGTTAGTTTTGCTCTGTTTTTGGTTGAATGCTTGTTTGTCGGCGGATTTACGTAGATTTTTATGGCGTTATATATAACAAAAGAGAAAATTAATAAACCTGACGTCTGATGAAGAACGGTGGAAATAATCGGATGACACTGTAATCTTCCGAATTTAACTTGGGTACAAAATGACGCATTACGAAATTATGTTTATGCTAAGTTGCTAACTGTACCTAATATAATGTATAAGAGTACATACGATAACGAGGACAACATGAAAGTTAATTTTACTAATTAAAATTGAATTCTACTGGCTTACATGTCTATAATTTAATTCCCCCCAGACCACCTACCATCATCACATCTCTGAACCAAACTTAAAAAAAAACCATTCCCTTGAACAAGAAAAATACCGTCAAGCTTCATTTGCAAACGCCAAGTCAAGCGCGTTTCCTCCATATGATAAATAGAAATAAAAGCATATTTCCAATGCAACAGTTACCTGCGGCTGTCCGGCTGAACACTGAACTTCTCGTAAAGGAAGCCATGTCGGAAGGGTGAGCCGAGCCGCATGCAACCCGGTTTTAATTACCCCTGCTTACCCCCCTGCCCCCTCGTCCAGGTAATAAATATAGTCTTCGCACGCACTCATAGTAGTATTGTAATTGATGAATGTGCTCCAAAGGTTATGCATATCTGCGGTCTTTGAAAAGTTGTTGACAATTTTTTATTAGGCCTGGCAAACTGCATAATGAAGAATTGTTTATGGCTTCATGTGTTAAAGTTTAGCCTACAATTAATAATGTATTGCTGTCAATAATATTTCGGATCCAAAAGAGTCGAACGAAAACTTTAGCTCATTAACAACATCATTCGAGGCCGACCTTAGGACCAAAAAATCTTGTGCAATACAAAATCTGTACTCCGACTCTCAAACTCTAAACTCTGTCTCTCAAGAACTACAAGGTTGAGCATACTGTATAATGGCTCATCAACAATTTGCGAAAACATCCCAAATCTATTGTATTCATGGGATCCGATGAGTAAATAATTAAAAATGCTACAGCATCATACAAAGCAGAATAATATCGACGGACGGTGATGGACGACGTAAGCGCGATGCGCATAACTAGTTAACGCTCCATGCGTCGCCCGCTGTAATGATTGCACGAAACTGGGAAGACCAGCCATGTCTACGATAAATCGGGACATTACTAAAGTTTGCTTTAACAATATAAGCTTTTTATAATTCAAAATCTACAATAACCCATATACCTACATCGTAGGGTTTGTCAGTGGCACAAAAAAACTTAAAGTAAACATAACTTTTTTCCCTTCTGAAGGTAAATCGACACAGTCCACTCATACAAATATCAATTTGAACTTCATTGCAAAACACTGTCTCTTATGATTCAGGGCTACCCTAGTCTAAGATACAGAGCTTTATTGTGTACAGATTTCTTCAGCATCCAAATGGTTTTATGTAAATATTCACTATTATAAATTCAAAAATTGTAAACGTAAAGTACAATTATCTGTATTTTTGGGAAATAAAGATATTTAATATTATTATTTAAATGTCAAACTAAATGGAAGTATAACCTCACTTGCAAATGATCGTATTTACTTGTGCAGTTTTAGTGGCATATATTTCAGGATAACCGTTGCTGCGATAAAGGCGAAGGGTCACTAAATCGGTAAACTTTGATTAAAAAAAAAAGATTTTGCAGTGTCCAGCGTGTTCCATAGTCTACAATACGACCGACGTAACTTGACGGGCCTGAACTTCGCGCAGAAGGCTGCGCACGAACGTTTTTTAGGAACCAAATGGTGGCATGAGGCGAGTGTGAGTGAGAGAACATGCGCGAAAGTTCGCAAAGGCTAGGCCCGCCAAGTTACGTCGGGTCGGTCGTATTGTACAAAGGAGCAGTGGTAACGGCCGCGACTTATGACTTGACAGGCTCTTTACTTTGTGTAAATTATGTCATCGCCACTGTTCTGAAAACGAAGAAGAAAAACATCGTGAGAAAACCAAAAATGATATCCTAGAACCAAAAATTCGAAGACAAATGTCATCTACCTACCCGCACTGAGCACGGCTTGGTGGATTATGGTCCTCTCCCTCTCACAGAAAGAGGATGCATCTGTCCCAGCAGTGGGAATATTATAGGCTGATTATATTACAAAAGACTGTCAAGTGATGGCAGAATGGTAAACTTACTTAAAGGAGGACTTTACGTAAGTACGCCTTTCTGCCATCACTTGCACGCAATGTACGTAGACCAGCTTTGGAAGTCAATACTCCTTCATACTTTCTTATCATCTCACAAAATCCCAGCGGAACCACAAAACAAGAGGTTCATCTTTACCTTCAGATAAACCCGGGTAGGCTTAAAAGTCGTAAGAGCTTCTTACGCTCTACGCAGGCCATCCAGAACAAACCACCCAATGAGAGAAGCAAATTGTGGAAAGAGAAGCATCCACAACTTCCCGACTTCGCTAATCCCCAGGAACATTTGCCTCACGGCAGTTGTCTGCAGCCTATGTTGCCTACATGGAAAGCTCTCAATCGATTCAAGTATACCCCCTATAGGCCGGTGCAGACACAATTCGTCGAAATGGGGGATTACTGAAGCATCCAATAGCCAGTTCGAACTCCTCTAATCAGAACATGCCCCACTTGCTAAGTTCACCTGCATCATGGTTGACCTAAAGAATGCCACTGATGCCGCAATCAACGTGGCCTCCCTGGGCTCAAACAATTTAAAGTATCGAAGAAGATGGTACTCCATCGACACGAAAAGAAGAAGAAGATTAAACCACTGATTCAAGCCATTACTGCCCTTATATCATGCTTGTTAACTTACTTAGCCGAGACATTCCTACAACAACACACAAACATAGTCCCCCTACTAATAACCCACAGTATAGTTTAATCAAGCTCGCATATTCATTAATGCCTGTCGAAAAACCACTAAGCTAGTAATAACACGATCAGTCCGAACTGAAGATTTATATCAGTCGTAATTAAGAAATTATTAACATACTTATACATTTAAGAGTGGCTTGTGTGAATGATGATCGGAAAATTGATGGGGGATTTTTAATTAGCGGTTTTTAAGGATGAAAGGTCAATTAAGAGACTTAAGAGAGGCTAGGGTATGTATATCTGGCTAAGTATTTTTATCCTAGGTTGGTTGTCAAAAGTTGTTTATGGTGAGGTTAGCAAAAGTTGGTAAAAAAAAAGAGTTCTAGAAAAAGCTCTTGTCAAATATCCTGTGGAATTTAGTGAACATATTAATTTAAAACATAGAGGATACAATACAAGAGTGGAAGATCTTTTATGGTGTGAGGAGTTTCTCGAATTGATATTAGTCGGCATTTAAGAACTGAATGTTCGGAAACGCGGTAATGTACCTAGTAGACTTTTGAATTGAATACACATACTTTTAAGATTTCTATAGAAAACAGCTTTTCATATACAATAAAAAAATCTGTAACACTCTCATCTCAAATATCGTCACCAACACCCAACATTGGCTCCAAGCTCCAACAAACAATAAACAAAAACATGTTAGCAAAAATGTGACTCACGAACGCATTCGCTCCACTATAACACCACTAACTAAAGAAGTCGCTTTAACATGTGCTTTAACTCTGACTGCGTTGAATATTAAAGAGACACTTTCACTTGACTGGGTTACATATTTCATGCTAAGTATGTAATGGTTATGGAGAATTACGTCAGTAGATAATCGAGATGCGATTCATGTTTTTACCGACTTCAAAAAAAAGGAGGTTATCAATTCGATACGTATGTATGTAATATTATTGGAATTGCATTATATTCACATATGATGATCTATTAGGGCTTCCAAACAAATATACAAAATTTCATAGACGTATGTATGTATGTATGTATGTATGTATGTATGTATGTATGTTTGTCCACGCATATCTCCGGAACTATTAATCGGATCGTGACCATTTTTTTTTTATTGGCTTACATTTTCTTCAACTTAGGGAACAGTGCAAGTTTCATCAAGATCGATTCAGTAATTTTCAAGATATGGACTATTACGTGTAAGTGTGACGGCCTGGCTTATTGATAAGAGCTACGGGTGTAGTGTCAAAGGGAAAACATCTCAAAACCTTGGTCAAATACTAGTGCAAAAACTAAAAATTACGAAATAAAAAGTAATTTAAAAAAATTAAACCGACTTCAAAAAGAAATTAACTCAAAATTATGAAATAACTTTAATTTCGGAAGTCGGTGGCATAAAACTAAAATACAGATCACAAGACACCGACTTCCGAAATTAAAGTTATTTCATAATTTTGAGTTAATTTCTTTTTGAAGTCGGTTTAATTTTTTTAAATTACTTTTTATTGAATACCATTTAGATATTGCTAGTAGCTTAACAAAAGAAAAGCCATAATGATTTCCGATACTACTTGAAAGTTCGGAGAAATTAATCGGAGAAGAATTGGTCCTATTATCCAAAGTGTGATTCATCTCAAGTTCTGAACCAATAGATGATTCATATAAGTCAAGTTGAGCGGGGTTTCCGACTGTTCTTAACCTTCCGCCGGTCAAGGTTAAGAGGTTCGAAAGAGGTTCCACTAACAAAGACTTGTTTAACCTTATTTGGTTCATAAATATTTACCCACTATGTGGTACAGTCAAAACGACAAATGTGATCTTTAAACACATAGAAATGTATGTAATTAGGGGTCTATTTTTCACTCGTCAGATAGCTTTTACTTGAAGAATAAATATGGCGGTTTGACAGTTTATATAGATGATGTGTCAAGCCGCCATTTTAATTCTCCAGATAAAAGTTTTCTGTCGATTGAAATTCCGGCCCTAAAGAAAATGTCTGTAAATGCCATGTGCACACTGATATGACTACCTACGATAAAAGTAAGACGAAATACAAAGTTAGAACATTTTTTGATTCAATCGTCTGTCTCTAACATACTGAACCTTCGATTTTAACAAAAAGAAACCTTTCCATATAGATATCCGCTTGAAAAATATCGCATCCACAATTTTGGTCCTCCGGTCCGCAAACCGTGCGCTGCCGGGCGCGTAGGTGCGTCCCATTCAGTCAATTTATGAATGAGTTCACTCCGTTCAGTCATTCACTCGCTCGCTAATGTCAAGGCCGAGGCGACACCTACGTTACGAGATACATTATGGACATTATGATTTTTATAACGTTCAGTGTGTTGCAAGTTTACGACTAAGCTATGTTTATAGTGCATCCTATAATATATGTAGTGTCATTGACTTGTCTTGAGTATTTACTTGTTCTGGTAAAAATGTTAGCCTGTCGGTCATTAACAGTCTTATTAATAAACTAATTAGCAAAATTCTTATTTACAAACGCTATTTAGCGCTAAAAGGTCGCTAAGCAATCAATTAGAAGCTGTCAAAATTAAACATCACCGATACACTGCTAAAAGGATGCTAAGAGGCAAGATGGCGGTTTTTTTTTTATTCAGCAGTAAGTATCATCACATAAGAAGGCTAATAATTTAATGTAGATAACTACCCTTGATTGAGTTAAATAAAAAAAAAGAGAATTGAAATAGATATGTAGTTACAGACTCACTAAACACATGTAAATGCAGAGAATTTGAAAGTCGGGAAAACTTTTACAGTCAGAGTTACAATTAACACAGTCTATTATTTTACATTGTAGTTATGTATTAAAGTATTAACTATTCTTTAAACATGAAAAAGTTTAAATTGGTTTACACGTTACGTAATGTCGAGTGTCAACACTAAAAATATTTATTGAATTTTTATATCCCTACTCGCAGAATAATTGAGAATGTCACCATATTAAAGAATACCTTCATTTTTTATTTGCACGTAATTAGGCTTGCGGCACACTGCGTCCCACGCAGAGCCTACAAGTCTATAAACTGTCCAACGTATGATAGTCGTAACTCGTAAGTCTGTACTTCTCCTTAAATCGCGTTGTTTTGATACAGAACGACACATACAAGAATGTTTTTAGGGTTCCTTACCCGAAGGTTAAAAACGGGACCCTATTACTAAGACTCTACTGTCTGTCTTTCTTTCACCAGGCTGTATCTCATAAACGGTGATAGCTAGACAGTTGAAATTCTCACAGATGATGTATTTCTGTTGCCGTTATAACAACAAATACTAAAAACCGAATAAAATAAATATTTAAGGGGGGCTCATACAACAAACGTGTTTTTTTCAGCGTTTTTGCCTTGTGGTACGGAACCCTCTCTGTGCGAGTCCGACTCGCACTTGGCCAGTTTTTATTTTTTAATATGGTGGTAGATGTCATGTTATTTTCTTTTGGTCCTTTGTAAGTTTTAGGGTTAAGGTCAACGCTACTGAAAGGTTTTTATGTGTGTTAAGATAACATAATAGCTTTGCTACTGGTTATCATGGAAGGCATAATTATTATTATTCTTTAAAAAAATTGTGAGTGCCAGCATTTTTGGCAAACAAGAAGGTGCGAAAAATCTGGAACTAGGCGAGTTCTAGATGTTGGCGGAGTTATATTTTATATCTTGCTAAAAGATTTTAGATGCACTTCACACCAAACCATGATCAATGAAACAACTTACGACAAGACTTCAAACTAATTCACACAAAAAGATTTAATTCTAAAAAAATACACATAAAAAGGAAACAATTCAAATAAATAAAGATCGAATCGCACCCAATATTAACCCTTAAATGCGTTGTACGGTCTAATGGAGGGCCATAAGTTGGTGCAAGTTAGCACCTTACTCCGGCTTGGTCCTGCGCGCGCGCCGTAATGTAGATAAATTGATCGCTTCAATCCCTTATTGGATTAATATATGGTAATATGTTCAGATCGCGATAGCCAGTGCCGAGTTACGATTAAACAGTTTTTATGTAAGGCCGCCATCTTTGTTCGCAGCAGTCGGTATGTTGGTGGGGTGGTGCAAGGAGGTAAAAGTAGCGAGTTGCAAATATCTTATCTCATGATTACTGAAATCGTGGCACTTAATTATTCTTCAGCAAAGAAAAGAGCCCACGTGTTAGTTGTAATGTAATAATCTAAGAATAAATACAAGTACTCGTATCGGACACAGTCAGTCTTATAGCAAGTCCGGTTTGAAAGCTGTGATACGTTTGCTCTTGCACTTTTGTATTATAATAGTTTGAGAATGTATTCATTAAATAATTATATTTCTGCACATACCAATATATGGCAGAATCAATCAACTCAGCCTATCGCAGTCCACTGCTGGACACAGACCTCTCTCAGACTGTGCCACCCCACCCTGTCCTCCTCATGGCAGAGTGTCTCAACAAATGTACAGACGCCAGCACATCAAGCTACTACAATTTGTCAAATTTCTTTAATAGATATTCAACTTTATCGCTAAACCATATGCTTCAAAGTTGATTGGGAAAATTTGACAATTTCGGGTAGCTTGATGTGCTGGCGTCTATACTATACATTAAAGTATTTAGGTATAGTATTTTTAAGATATATTAATATTGTATTGTATGTGTTTTATATGGGCCTTGATGCCTGAAATAAATAAATAAAATTAAAGTGGTCGAGAATAGTCGCGATACACCTAGCATCTATTTATAGTCTATTTTGATTTAACTTTAAATCATAGTAGCTTTCACGCTTGCCTTATCCAGCTTGCCGCTTCCGCCTATGACGTGTCCCACCCCACACGTGTTAATCATACCACTATGGTATTCGTGATTTTATGACAGGCTGCGAGTCTGCATAATGTGATAGGTTTTGTTTCTGAACGTTCGTGTGGCGAAACTATTTGAACGTGATAGATGGATGCTTCAGGGAATGTCAGGTTCTGACTCAAAGCCGGAACTCGGACGTTATTGTGTAATTTGATTCTGATAAATAATTCATTTACAAATAGTGTCACATTTGTGTGTTTATGATAGGTTAGTGGTAGCAGTCATTTTAGTGGATCAAAGTATGCGCAAAAGGACCAAAATCGCTAGGTCAGTTACTAGTTTCGGTTACTTATTTGTTGTTGTATATCTTTATAGTGTTATCTTTCAGTCAGTGTTATCAGTGTTGTTTGTACACCGTACCTATCTATATGTATAAAATTCAAAGGCCTGACTGGCTGATATATCAACGCACAGCCTAAACCGCTGGTCCTAGAGATATGAAATTCGGAGGGTGTGTTCTATGTGAAGAGTAGGTATCTACTAAGAAAGGGTTTTTCGGAATTTCACCCCTAAGAGGGTGAATGGGGTAGGGTGAAATTTCACGCGGACGAAGTCGCGGGCAGAAGCTAGTTCACAATATCTGAGAAGAAGCTCACAAAGCCAGTCAGAGGTCTTAAAATTTTAAAAAATATAGGACCAAAAACAAGAGATTGATAGCGCTTTATCAATAGAAAGTGCGCCCGATGTCAAAGGTGACTTTATGTCACTTTATGAATACTGGAAACAATGCTTGTCCGTCTGTCCAGGGGGCACACAAAACACGTAGAGGCGATATTAATAGATTAATACAAAACAATATTATCGTGTTCTTTTTAGTTTTAATGGTCGGAATTGAAAATTTATGTTAGATTTAGACCCCCGGTAGTGTTTAATATTACTTATTTAATGTTAAAGTGTCGGAAAAAGTTGTTAAAGAAATATCTGAGTATGTAACTCAATGTAGATTAAGTGTTCGTTACTGTTTTATTTATCAATTTTTATTTCGAATGGCGTAATAGTGCCCACTCTCACTGTAGGGTTAAGTTCTAGGATTTTGTCATTATTTTGACGACCGTCTAGTAATTTGTTGTACCTATTAGTTTTGTAAGTATTATGTTTTATGACGCGAAAAGAAAATCCAATGATAAAAATCTACTGAGAATTCGTACGAATTTGTGACCCAGTCATAATAAAAAGAAAATTCATACTCAGTAAGTAGATGATGCGCCCCACAAACATTTCCACACAAAAACAGGTAACAAACTGATAAACGACTTGATACACTTTGTTCCGAATTCATGAATCCAATAAGAGAAGCCGAAATAACCTCAAGAAGAAAAGAGGAAAAACGAAGAAATATCCTTAAAGTTTGTTCAATAAACAAAGCGAGGCGAGATCGCAGGAAAAACGCTTTCGAGCCACATTGCAGTACATTTTATACAAACGATGACATAAATACTCATTTTCGGCAACAATATCCGATATTGAGTGAGGCCTGTCTTCCGAGGAATGAGCTGATACAATGTCGGCCAAATATTGGGGTATAGCTTAATTTTTTTGTTCGGTGAACGTATCCGATATTTTCCTTTTCGATATCGTAAATTTTTTGGCGATTGCGCCATGAATATGTGATGGAGGCTTCTGTGTTCTATTTTTGAATTTATTTACTCATGTGGTAAAAATATAATAAGGTGCACTTTGTTCAATATTATTATTAAACGCTAAAAAACTCTATCGTCTTATAATAAATGAATTACATTCTTGATGCTAGCAATTCTGTATCTTTTTGTAGAATTTTGCTTTTTCGACGAAGTAAAAACATTATAAAAAACATTTTTCGTATATTACATTCCTTTCTTCCTTTTATATGTTTATACACTAAAACATCCACCCAAAAAACAGAAAACACGAACAAAACCGTCAAATTTTCACCAAAAATATCCCTAACAATCGGGCTACGGGGGTATATTTTCGTTCCGCCAGTGTACTCATTCATGTTTATTCACTGCCTCACCCCATCCTATACATTTATCGGTTTGCATCCCAAACCTACGTGGAATATACTAGCCGAGCAATGAGTCTTATTCGTCTTGCATTTAACTTCATACTCCTGCTATAAGTTAGAAAACTTAGTAGAGGAAGTAAAAAATATGAGTGATGGAATGAATGGGAGTGCAGGGAATTATTTAGGGGTTGCTGTATTGCTGAGTGCAGGAGAGAAAAATTATACCGATCGTATTTGATAGCGAATAGATAGTGTGAAAATTACGATAACTTACTCTATTGCAAGGTTAACGTTAAAGTAAGTTTGCTATGACCCTTAGAAGATTTTTTAAAATATGCGTTTGTGACTCTGCATCACTTTTTAGTGACATACCTACTTACATCCGGAATCTGAATTGAGAATTTGAAGTTAAGAACTTATCAAACTCTACATAGCCATAACTTAACATCAATGTAGCTTGTGGAATTCAATATTACTTCGCAAAAAAAAAACGTTAGAAATGCTAGATTTCTCGGGGTATCACCATAAGTAAATATACTTAATGCTAAACTAGAATTTGGCAAGTTCTCACCGTCAAATTCTCAATTCCGAAACCGGGTGTTAGTATTCTATGGATTGCAATTTGCATTCCATTCTGATTTCTGACGTCTGAGTTATTTTTAGATTTCTTTCAGTCATTTATTAAACAAAAAACTTCTTTCAAAAATATGTAACCAGTATTCTCATAGTTATGTCAAAAATAAACCCACAAACTTGAAGCACGTTACAGAGCCATCAAGCAGCGACCTACATACTGTACAACGCGACCCGTCCAAAGTATCGCCATCGGGTTGGTATCGGAAAACAATAGCAGACGACCGGTATCTTTACTTATTGCTGGCTACGTTTCCACCGCACTTGCTGCAGTGACCGACTATTTATGTATTTAGGTGAGTATGAATATCTGTAGCTGATCCAGAAAATTAATTATCGGAATGTAAGTGATCTAAAAGAAAATGGTCCTTCGAGCCGGATGAACGATTTTTTTTCGTTTGGTTAAGGCCATAAAAATTTATCTAGGTCTTTTTGTGATCTTTATATTACTTGACTTTACGTAGTACTAGGTAATGCAAAAAAACACCTATCTACAACCTCCTTATTACACTCAAAGGTCAACTAATAAGATCTAATATTTAAAATGCCAAAGAGATTCGATCTTTAATCCCTTTAGTAGGTACCTATATTTTGACAGTTAAACTATAGAACCGATTTGTTGCTTTAACCCATTGCCTGTCTGATGAACCACATAAATGGTTCAGGTTGATTATTATTTAACTGCTGTGTCTACTTTGTGGACAGTGAGAGTGTTAAAAAAGATACCATGATGCCTAAAAAGAAAGAAACAAAGAAAACAGGTTTATTTACGGTAAACATGACGCAGAGAAAGAACACAAACAAAAAAAATTAACAAAATATATCCTAGGATAATTTTAATCTCAGTAAGTTAAACTCAAAACACGTGGACAGAACCGCGGACTAACCTAGTAATTATTAATTAAATTACGCTGAAGCAAGTCAGCGTACGAACGGGAAACGCATGACACATATGATTTACTTGCAGTTTTTACGTCAGTGAGAAGACTCAGGCATGCTATGATTGACAGCAAAATGATCGTACGATCCCACAGTTGCGCATGAGTGGCGTTATACGTCAAAGTCAGGCGCATCCGGGCGGCGAGACTATCTCACGGTGTTCCGTTATTGCTGCAAATGATGGATTTGAGATATTTTTGTAATAAATGTTTGTGTTTGTTTAAGTTATGTTATCACGTTGTGGTTGAGTTAGTTGGTCGACTAGCATCGTTGAGCAAAAGTTCCACGGAATCACGTCTCTATACTCTCTGGTCACAGAGGACAGGGCAGCACCGGGTATAGATCAGTAAAAACTATTGATTCTCTCGTTAATTGAAGGCCGAAACCATACTTTGTAGTCATTTTTACCGTTATTTAATTAAGCAGTTAGGTGTATATTTGAAATACAAAACCTAACTTCAACAACTGTTTTATTATTCTACCTTAGTATTTATAGTATAAATAAATATTCCCAGAAATAAAAAATAATGACACTACTCAACATTTAAAAGGGCATTACGTAAATGTAAACTAAATTCACTGAAGTCTTGTCGCAGAAGTTAGGTCTTATTTTCATAATTACCACCTGTTGTAACATGGTGTCGTGCATTTTGAGCGCTGCTACATAAATCCATAATAAAATACTGCAACACGTTCTATAAGAAATGCGCTTCAATTGTGAGCCATCGATCATGCGCCCGCGCATACAATCATTCGCTTTTTATTCGCGCTCCAGTCAATCATAAATCAAGCCGATGATTGAACCTTTTGGACGTGTATCTTCACGCTATATCCTTATCAGGGTAGGTAAGTTGTTGATTGACAGTAATTGTGGTGGTTGTGGTGGTTGGGTAATGAAATTATGTGTGTTAGCAATGATAAGTTGGTGGTTCATCGCTAGGTATCGTGTATCAATCATTTTTTTTTTGTTTACATTTTCAGCTCAATGTTTTGCCAGCTTATCTACTGAGTCTAGCTATCGACCTTTTTACGTTAAAACTATTTTTTTTTATAATAATGTTAGTTGGACCCCTTTTATTCCAAATAGTCGATATTACACAGTGCATGCCGTAAATGCCCAAACATTTATCATCGATGCTCTACGACTTTGTTACTAAATAAATTAAGCACGTCGATTATGTCAACTTACACATATAGTGACAACTGATACACATAGAGCTGAATGAACTTAGTGAAGATTTAACAAGAGATGTTTATGACTACTGAAATAATGCAATAAATAAATAATGGACTGCAATTGAATAATTACAAAGTCAGATAAAAAAGAATAGTGCTTCTCTAGACTATGCAAGCAAGAAGTTTTCGGAAGTACAACCAAACCTCTCTTCCTGCCTTTCGTGTTGCTCCATGAGATCATAAAAACACAAAGAAGTAGCATATCAAATAATTATGACAAGCAGCTGACCCTTGATAGATACTCCTTGTTCCAGATACACCATATCTTAATTAACCCAAACATTAACAAATATGTTTATTTTTTAATAAAACAACGTTTTATCTGCAATCGTTTGAAACTAATGTTGCGCTTGCGTCTGTGTGGTCCGACAGGTGTGGCTCCTAAAGGTCACAGATATTAGCGGTCCTTTGATCCGAGTTTATCGGAAATAATCCTGAATAGATGCAGTTGAATGTAGAAGTTTTTTAGCATTCTTATGATTGGATATTTATGAAGCGGCTGAAGCTTCGAAGAGAGGGACAGTGAAGGGGTCGTGGGTTCGAACCCGAGTCGTTGCGCTATCGTATAGTAATTGTATAACAGGGTTTTACATGTTAGTTTGGTCATTCCTTATAGACTCGGGAGATGACGCTGACGGCACCAATATAAAATGATATCGATCGTTCTTTTCCATGTAAGGTTAGTTCATCATGATTCATGACTTTTAATCCGATCAGAACCAACTGATCGATTAAAAAACAACACACCACCTGCCATGTAAATTCAATACACACACCAGAATCAATCAAACAATTTGTTCAACGCACAAACCTGCGCACTAAATCGATCAGAAAGACACCATCTATTACTACGCGGCGTGCGCGCGCGCGCAATTATAACGCGCGTAATTGGATCCCGCGGTAATACGAGACATTGTAATACAGTTCTGATTGCTTTTCAACTTGTTTCTGATGTAGATCTATCCTGTGGTGAGAACAAGTAACATAACATCACGCCTTTTTCGTTGTATAATGTATAGTCCCTCAACGTTGTCAGCTGTAAGTCACATGTACTCATAGATATAATAGCATGGCTATTATTGCCTAAAGATCCGGACACAAATCCTGTTTTCAGGGTGCTACTGAGAAATTTTCAATCTTAAATCTAATACTTAAGAGGAAATGGTCTTTTCTCCATAGAAACGCTCTCGCCTGTTTTCTTTCTGGTGAATGACCATAAAGCAATGATTTTTTACAGAATAATAAATATTAACTACTTGTAGGTATGTCCTTATGTTTTCGTTTTTGATGATACATTATTTTTAGAAGCACTGGAACCAAAAAATGCTCAAAATTGCCGCTGTCAACAGAGGCCTAGTGTACAAATTTGACAACTATTAATGAAAAAATAAAAAAATAGGGACACAGTATATATCCTTCTTATTCAGTTTATGAAATATATTTTAAATTGGTCCAATATTGGAGGAGGACATAGGCGAGAGCCAAACCACATGAGTAGACAAACCTCATGTGGCCAAACCTCGAATTATGACTTTTTACTTAGGCTTTTGCAAAAGTGTCTCCGACCGCATTTCCTCTTAACACTTTACCCGACCTCGGAATCGTACATCGGACTTGCTCCGATAGGTGAGCCAATTGTCTCACTTTGCAGGCATGAAAATGTATTTAAGTATTTTAACACAAACGGCCAAAACCATTTAGGTACATTAGTTTAAAAGACACAAATGCATAAGTTAAGTACAACTACTCGACACAGTACAATACTTCAAACACACCAACAAGATCTCCCATTCAACCGCGAACACATCACAGTCAGGCTTAGCGTCCAAGAGAGCGTTGAGCGCAGGGAGTGTGCGAAGGACAGGAGACTGAGCTCGAGAACTTTGTAAAAAATAAAGGTCCAAAGGTGGACTTAATGCCTGAAAATTCTGTTATGAGGTGAATTTAAAAATGCCTCCTTTCAGTTGAGGGAATGATTACAATGTAGGTATTACAGGAAAGTAGACATCGACTATCTGCAAACTAAGATATTACGAACAATTTCTATGCTCCATCATTGTGTCTCTTACACATAATCAGCCTATAATGTTCCCACTACTGGGACAAAGGCCTCCTCTTTGTGAGAGGAAGTGGGCCGTAACCCACCAAGCGGGTTGGTAGATGTCACATGTCTTCGAAATTTTGGTTCTATAAATGCCTGTTTCCTCACGATGTTTTCCTTTACCGTTTTGAGAGCAGTGGTGATGAAATAATTTACTCAAAGTAAAGCGCCTAGCTGGGTTCGAACCTATCACCTACAACACGTAAGTCGCGGCCTGTAACGTCTCTTACATCAAACATTAATTAGTACGCCTTAATTGAAAAGTTGTAGAATCATATAAGGCAATAGCTGGTCTTAAAATTAAGTCATTACATTTTATGATACTCATGCAAGAAAGTATTACCATGTGTAAAAATTATAATCAATTAACAACGACGTCAAAGATCCAAGGAATGAGTGAGTGTTGCCAGAACAAAAACGGAAGTACTAAATAAGTTTCCTATCTTAATTAATGGCCGTTCTATTCGTGCAGTTTTATTCATATCAGACGTCGTATTTTATCATAATATATCGTACATTTGATAGTTTCGCATGTCAACTGTATTTCAGTGGACAGTGCGTGCGGTCGTAAGGACCAAAAATACATAAATACGCCATATACCTAAGGTGTGGCCATAAACTGAAAGATAGTGATGCCTTAATTTAATTTGTAAATGTCTTCACCCCTTTAATGGATTACTAGTTCAAGTGGATTTTTCTAATTTATAGGATGATTAGATTACAAAAGCTTAAATCTATCAAATTCTGAGTCAACGGGTGTTTAATTTCGAGTTTTCTATTTCTTTCTTTGATATTGCTAGGAAAGAATTCTGTGCACAATTTATAAAGATAAAGTTATTTATTGACTGACTAGAAATCCAAGCTCTCACCAGCCGGATTATGAACACACCTATCACTCTTCGTAAGCAAGCTATAACTTATCGGCCATCATCTTATTACGTCTATAAATTCAATCTGCTACCATCATGATTTTCATTCCCATAACTCGCGAATCATAATTATTAATTATGGCCTGTTCAGTGTACGGGAATCGAACCAGCTACCCGGTTCATCGACCGCCCCCGCCGCTGCTGATCCGCTATAGATCAATGTCGACAGTTTGGCATCTCATCGCTACACGAACAGAGGCCGCTACTAGCCGCCGACTGGCGGTGCCTCCGTGTGAAGCTCCATTATATCACGTCATTTTAGATTTGCCGTACGTTAAGATGCTAGAAATGCGGGTAATGGGAACTGGTCCTTAGGTACGAACTAACCAACGCGTAATAAAAATCCTGGGAAAATCTTATGAAACGGCTCTAAAGATTGAGACGCAAGGAAATCAATCGGAAAGACTTATCTCAGGACGACGAAAGCAAGTAACCTCTTTTTTAAGGTTCTTTAAAGGTAGTCGATAGAAATACAGACAACTAAAACCGAAAAGATGGATGGCAGTCACTATTAGCCCAGAACCCTTCAACCCATACTCAAGTCACACTTAATTTACACAAACTCAAACCTAATATGGCAGCCAAGCACCTAATAGACCGCAGCACAGCGGCCATTATCATGCTCTCTATAGATCAAAGTCGTTTAGCATCTCATCATGCCATAAACAGGGGTAGCCGCCGATCAGACGGCAGTCGGGGCTAGCGTTAATATTAAGCACCTTAATATACCGCTATCGACTGAACACTATCACCCGCCTATGGATACCTCCGAGGTTGGTGTCCATTGTTGTACGGCAAGGAATGACGGGAGATCGGCTTTTGAATAAAAAATCGATGGAATGCGTCTCGTTTTCGCTAGCTGACTGGTTTTTGGTAAGGAATTACATGTGTATGAGCCCTGGAGTTTTTCTAAGTTTTTTTTTTGAGAGAGCATAAAATTGAAGTGTGTGGAAAAGGGAGATCCAGGTGGCTTCTGACCTGCAGGACAGAAGCCTGCCGGATCTGCTTGCTTGACTGCTTGTTGCTTGCTTGTTTGCTTGCTGCTGCATTGCTTGCGGATCTTGGTGTATCATAACTGTGATGTTAGTGAGCATACGAAAATGTAAAAAAGTGTATTTCTATAATAGGAAAGACCAAGTGAGTGACCTACATATGATACTTTCCCTCTTACATTGCGATTTTTCCTCCAAAAATATAATTTCCCCGTTAATACGGCCACTGTTCCCAGAAGCAGAGCAATCAGTATGAAGAGGGCTTCAGAGACTGTTGGCTCCGTGATCGCACTTCATTACAACAAGCTTCTTAAGATATCGGCACCTACAGACGCGCAGTCGTTACTAGCAGCCGCCTGTCGATGGAGCAGTGCTTGTCCACTGTTGTACGGTATTGGGATCTGTACTGATTTTCCTCACGAGAATGTTGGAAAATGATTTTGGTCAGTGTTGACATTGAGTCAAGATTCAGATATGACTTTTTTTGTACGTTTATTCTGATATCTGATTTTGCAGTGCACATTTTTATTAAATTTAATTACTTTCTAGGGTTGTCCTGACCTTCAGAATTTCTAATAACCAAAGGCTCATCGTAACTAACTAAAGGCAAGGAAATTAATTATTTAGCTTACTGACTATCGACTTTAATTGCCCGTATATTCAAATCACCAATGTAATTCTTTGACAGTTGTGCTACACGGTAAATTGATGTAGTATGTTAATTTGTCTCACTGACTGTACATCCTTCTGCAGTTTAAACTTTAGGTAACCAACCTAGCGTATCGTAGCACTTACACCACAAACCGTGCCCCACAACAATGGACACCCGCCAAACAATGTCCGCGGTATCAGATGACGAGGTTAGCCCGACGCCGCATGTTTATGGACACAATCTAATTTATTAGACGCCGTGCGCAGATTACGGCCTGCCTCCTTGCCTGCTTACCATCGTTTTGTTGTAGCGCTATTTTATCTGCGATCGGATTCGCCGGTACAGTGTTCAAGAACCTTTTTTTGCGCGAAAGTGATTTCAGTTGCACGCGAAAGGGAAAATTGTGTGTTTCTATTAGTTGTCGCCGAGTCGTTTACTTGTGTGTTTCTATTAGTTGTCGCCGAGTCGTATTAGCTGTCGCCGAGTCGTATTAGTTGTCGCCGAGTCGTTTACTTGTGTGTTTCTATTAGTTGTCACTGAATCGTTTACTTGTGTGTTTCTATTAGTTGTCGCCGAGTCGTATTAGTTGTCGCCGAGTCGTTTACTTAGTTCAGGTAGGACAGGACTGGTTATTTGTTTAATGGTTTCGTAGTAAATGCAGCGAGGAAACTTAAAGCTGGCCAGAAGGAAATTGGCAAAAGTGTGATAATTATAAAGAGGCATAAACAGTTTTTAGGATAAAGAATGTATCAATAAAATATATTTTCTGTAATCAGAGCTTGAAGTTAAAATCGAATCGTGTTCTTTTCAAAGCTCGTCTCAGTTATTAGTAGGCTATACTTACATCAGTCAAATCATTAGTAGATTTGACAGAAAGATAAAATATTACTATTTCTACCGCTTCAAGAGCTGCTGCTTCACAAGGAACCACATAGCCATTTGTGGCGATATGGCATCTTGCACAAACCATCAACCAAAAGCAAGTTGACGTCCATGAAAAGATTCCAATCAAAACCTACGAGGCAAATTAAATTCGACTTCCCAACTATTGATCAATCCTATCTAACCAACCAATAACTTACTAATATAAATTCCCACCCGACCACAGCCGAATCGACATCCAATCAAAACAGAGCAATAAATAACGACAACAGATTTCTAAAGTTAATAGTACAGACTTAATTCTAGCAAACAGTTAGTAGAACAAGAACCGGTACCAGGAGTCCATGACTATCGTAGGATTCGATAATTAATATGCTAATGCACAGCTTTGCCCACCCTTGCGTACGTGAGAAGCATGATGGTGGTTGCCAAAGAATATATGTTTTTGAGGAAGTGACAAAAATTTACTGATGGGTTTACTGAAGCCTTCTACCACGTGGGCTCTGATCAATTCTCTGCCTTCTTGGTTATCTCTTTAAGCTGCAGCAGGTAGTTGTCATTGAAATATTTATTTACATATTTAAAAAAACTTTTGCAAACTGCAGTATTACCCCCTTATTAATAAACGTATTAAGTATATCAGATGAATAGTTACACACCGATTTCTCTCTTTCAGTTGTCAGTAATTTGATTTTCGAAAGAAGAAAAAGCGTTGTGTAACTATACAGAATAATATATGTCGCATCAGCGGGTGGCCGAGATGCGATACATCGGGTCTTCTTCACGATCCGACATAGTTTAGATAGTTGTGGGCACTTCAGTGGGTACTCGAACGAAAAGATTATTTGAATTCACAGTAACTTTAATAAACTAGCTATTTACAACCGAAACGCACACGTGCGTCGGAAACAAACACGTGCGTTGGTATTGAGCGATTGCCGAGACTGTCCGAGCTCGACGGTCGACTGTAGACTGACTGTCGCAACACTCGGTCTCTCCACCAGTCCTCGCGGCATCCCCTCCACCGACGATCGTGTCCAAGCGGTAGGGCTCGCTTGCGTTTCCGATCACATGATTCTTCGTTTACCAAACAATTCGTTAGATGGCGCTGTTCGCTGTACTGTGTTGCTATCTATCCACGACACGGCCATCCCTGACTAGCACCCGTCCTCGGGTGTAGTACCTGCGGACCAAATATACTCACAGAGTAAACAAGCTCGGCTATCCTGCCAAATATCTAAGGTAACTCGGCTATCCTGCCATTACCTAATAACTAAGGTAACTATCTCATTGTTACTTTAATTTCTCTAGTCTTCATTTACAATGCCTTGTTGTCAAGGTTTCGCACTCCCAACATTAATCATTAGAAAAGGTTCAATCAGTAAGTTGAACCAAAGAAAATCAAAATTCTAACGAATCAGTTACTATTTACCAAAATCTGTGCAAAAACATAGTCCAGAATCACACCAATGATTCTTACGATATCAGTTGTCACATAAGCTACTGCACATAAGGTGCGGTTGAGACTAGTCACCACATGTGCTTACTACACATGAGGCGCTCTGTGCACCAACACAGACTAGAATCGACCCATTGATTCTCAGAAAAAGAAAACTAGCGCAATATGTGCTACAACACATTAAGCGATCTGTGCACCAACACAGACAGGACTCTACCCATTGATACTCAGTAAAAGAAAACTAGCGCAATATGTGCTACAACACATGAAGCGCTCTGTGCACCAACACAGACAGGGCTCGACCGATTGATACTCAGTAAAAGAAAACTAGCGCAATATGTGCTACAACACATGAAGCGCTCTGTGCACCAACACAGACAGGGCTCGACCGATTGATACTCAGTAAAAGAAAACTAGCGCAATATGTGCTACAACACATGAAGCGCTCTGTGCACCAACACAGACAGGACTCGACCGCGATCAACAAGTTAAACCATCAAAATTGTAACAAATCAGTTAGAATTTACCGAAATCAAACTCATAGGCAATGTATACTCAACTCGTGAAACTTTCATTGTAATCTGTGCACCAACACAGACCAGAATCGCACCAACGACTCTCTACATATCTACCGCCACATATGCTACAACACATGAGGGGCTCTGTGCACCAACACAGAAAAGAATCGCACCAACGACTCTTAAGATATCTGCCGCCACATATGCTACAACACATGAGGGGCTCTGTGCACCAACACAGAAAAGAATCGCACCAACGACTCTTTAGATATCTGCCGCCACATATGCTACAACACATGAGGGGCTCTGTGCACCAACACAGAAAAGAATCGCACCAACGATTCTTAAGATATCTGCCACCACATATGCTACAACACATGAGGGGCTCTGTGCACCAACACAGAAAAGAATCGCACCAACGACTCTTAAGACATCTGCCACCACATATGCTACAACACATGTGGGGCTCTGTGCACCAACACAGAAAAGAATCGCACCAACGACTCTTAAGATATCTTGCGCAATATGTGCTACAACACATGAAGCGCTCTGTGCACCAACACAGACAGAAATCGCACCAACGATTTCTTATAGACCCATCGCCACATGTTACTCATGAGGTTTGGTCTTAAGTTTTGAGTTTGAGTGTACAAGCCATTCTTAATCAAAGGTGGTCTCACTACCACTGTCATTAACTATGACATCTAATTCTCGAGTAACTTGGTGATCGGGTATCCTTCTCACACGATCGTGAGGGTATTCTTAGGCTCGCTGAGTCAAGCGCCTTTACTCGTAAAACAATCATTAAAAGCGAACTTACTAACTTTACTTTAGACAAATCGAATGTTATCGTAATTGCATTTCTCCAAGACCCTGTGTCACGTGGTCTACTATCTCATCTAAGTGAATATCAGTCAACTCATCATCAGTTGTCACTAAGCTAAGCCAATACACTTTGACGCAACACAATCTTTGATGATAGAGCATTCGACGCCAGAATCGTAAAATGGATATGACTCACCCAGTATTCATCAGTAGGTACACTACTCGGATTGCTGACATAGCAAACTTGAACCGTATCACTCGCTACTAGCCGCTGCTGCAGGCGCTAGCCCGAAACCGCCTGGGGCCCCACCATACTGGCGCCTACATCATTGCTTCGTGGACATCTCGAAGCAAAATGTCTGGTGTTGCCGCATCGAAAACAGATGCTGTGGGGCACTGCCATCCTGTTGCACACGTTCTTGTGTGTTAACCTGTAACCAAAAATTCAAAAGCAGTGCATGTTCCACTCTGCCAATTCTGACCATTTACGGCCTCTAAAACTCAAACTCAAATTATCCATTTCAATCAAACCTTGTGCAGGTACTTTTGAATTATCAAAATTAAATAGTCTGTCAATCAATCAGAAAGTTGAAGCCAGTCGCCCATTCCAAAGCGTAGATCTCTATGGAGAAGAACTACTAACTTTTGAAATCAGAAACTTTAATCCTCTTCTTATTGTTTTTAAACTATACCTCTAATTTAACTAAACAAACTTTGATTAATCGTAGCAATAACATCCAATGACCAGAGCCATGTAAACAAACTTTGATTTTATCTAATGAAAGCGAAAATCATCAACCAGAGCTATGTAAACAAACTTTGATTATCTAATCATAGCGAAAATCATCTACCAGAAACGGACCTCTGAACTTCCGATCTAACATGGTTATAACCGTCTAAGAACACTACTGCCCTGCTGAGCCTCCAGACGTAGGTAGCGGGAACTGGAGGTAGATGTCCAGGGTCCCGTAGCGCCGCGGCAGGGTCATCCAGCCGCTCCCCTGCGGCGACGGCGGTGGCAGTATTAGTAACCGCCTCCGGGCCTCAAGCCTTCAACAGCGCACGTAGACACGTACGTCTGTGCAGGTGCAGGTGCAGAAGCGAAGTAGGCAGGCAGAAAGGTGGAAGGAAGGAAGAAAAAAAACCCTGTAACCAGTCGGTTTGTCCGTTGAGGTGATGTCCGGACACACGCGACCGACTGACACATCCCCACAACCGTAATCTGAGTTGTCTACGGTGGACAGCAGTGAGCTGGCATCCACTGGTTATCGAGATGCGGCAGCCCAGGTGGTGCGTTACAATAGAAACACATGAATAAAGGAAAGTAAAGAATGACATCCAAAAGTGTAGGTAGGTGAAGAAAAATTATAGACTTTCTTTTCACTTTTAAACCTACGCTACGAACAGATCTGGATATCCTCCGCTGGATACATGGTTAATAGAAATAAGATAACAAGATTGTAGGCCGCTTAAGAAGTTATTATAACAAAGAGAATTGATAGGTACCAGTACGGATAACAGTTACATTATGAACGCTTAGAAAAGTGAGCTGTAGGTAGATCTAAGTTAACCGTGGTACGCGTAAGAACACTGATAGAACAATTCTAATTTACAAAGGATTCTAATTAAAACGTTGTTATTTAAGTTATAAAGAGAGTTGGAACAACTATAAGCGGCGAAGAAATAGATGTTTGCGACACTCGCCCGTCTGGGGTTTTTTCACAACACTTAGGTATTATTACATAGTAGTTATAAAAAGTTAGTACTTCAACAAATAACTGTGGTGAAGTTTTTAGATAATGGTTTCTTCAGCCGCGTTCCCGTCAAATGAGCTCCCGGGTTTTATATAGCCCGAGGTTGGATAGTTCTAGCAATATTTTGGTGGAAGGAGAACATAGCCAATCAGGACGTAGCTGGAGTGTTGCCACTGTAATTCCTTCAAGATCCATTATAATTGTAGTGTTGCCCGTTATTTGAGCAAACGAGTTATTTTTGTTAAACAATAATTAATAGAAATAACGTGTAACGTTACATCTTATAATCTAATTTTGCTCTTCGTTTTCTAATAACACGAAATCGCCAACCGAAAATGTTGTTATAGCCTTTGTCCTATCATAATATTACTTTGCAAGTAAATGTCGGGTAGAATCTCAAGTTGATGGTCGCTAATCGAAACGCTACATAGGATTTGTTCTGTGCTGAATACACGCGTTTGACCAATACCAGTCAACGCAACAACGTTATTAACTAGTTTGCCACTTAATTTGGCTGCACAACTCGCTTTTACTAACTTGCATTCAGCACCAGAATTGTAAACAAAACAATACAGCTCACCTTTATTTTGTAACGTGCCTGAGGGTAGTTGTGTGACGTCCACTCGCCCTTCACTACATCCAACACATTGACCACCATCCGCTTGCTGCCACTGCTCGTGCAGGGCCGCGATATGTCCTGGTTTCTCACTTGCAGCACACGAAGGGTTTCACTGACGGCTGCGAGGCTGCTTGCCTCGATTCTTAGAGTGTGAAGTGACTTTGTCCTTATCCAGGTGAAATCCAGGCAAAGAAATATCGCACCATGACGTCATCGCTCAATTCTCCATAATTTTTTCAGCTCGAGTTTATCCCAGTTCTGATGTCGCATCAGCGGGTGGCCGAGATGCGATACATCGGGTCTTCTTCACGATCCGACATAGTTTAGATAGTTGTGGGCACTTCAGTGGGTACTCGAACGAAAAGATTATTTGAATTCACAGTAACTTTAATAAACTAGCTATTTACAACCGAAACGCACACGTGCGTCGGAAACAAACACGTGCGTTGGTATTGAGCGATTGCCGAGACTGTCCGAGCTCGACGGTCGACTGTAGACTGACTGTCGCAACACTCGGTCTCTCCACCAGTCCTCGCGGCATCCCCTCCACCGACGATCGTGTCCAAGCGGTAGGGCTCGCTTGCGTTTCCGATCACATGATTCTTCGTTTACCAAACAATTCGTTAGATGGCGCTGTTCGCTGTACTGTGTTGCTATCTATCCACGACATATATAATAATATTTATTCAAAAATATAAGGACTAACGTTAAATACAGTTTCTCTTAAACCTATGTCAAGTATTGATTAAGGCACTAGTGTAATGGTCCCTTACGTAAGAGGTCCATGTTTCCTAGCTCGTGTTCAGATGCATTCTCACAACAACGGTTTTTTTTTGTTTCAGAGAAACTGTTTCGCCTTTTCTTAAAAATTTTCAAACTCCAAGCTTTTCGTGCTTTAGTAACCATTACCATTCTCATCTCATTTACGATAACCAAAAATAATTGGTCATAAGTTACGAAACGAAACTTTTATTGATTGGGTAGGTACCTAATCCTTATTGAAATATCATTGAACCTTGCATCTCTGCGACACTAACCAGATAGGCATTACAACTTCCTGACTGCACTTACCCCCATCTATCATGTTACTACAGATCTATGCGCACTGATTTGCGTGCGCGCGCGCAGAAAAAACGTCATAATTTACGAGCTGCACGCTGACGTCTGACTGACAGACGATGTGTAGTGAGCCATGAGAAACGAACACACAGACACACAAACAGCGATGTTTTCTAAGCATGGTGCATAATTGAAATCTAATAACAAGTGCGGAAACACGGAAATTGGTAATGATTGCTTTAAGATTGTGAGATTATGATTTATAATCTGTTTTCATCCGGAAATGAATTAAAATTATGTGGCACGATTTGATTGCTTGGGTGCAGGTTGGACCAGTTACAAGTTGTTACAATAATAATTAGTGGCCCTCTAGGGCCATGTTGTGACTGACAAAACATACACCAATAACTTAGAAAGTTATTCCAATAGCCTTTAGCTAGCTATAGATACAATTAAAACCGTGAAATTTCTTGCCGGCTCTTTTCTAGTTTTTTAAGTGACCTTATGTGTAATTGGGTTGTGGGGGTCAGATAACCAGTCGCTCCATGTAAAATTTCAGTATTCAGCCGCATCCAGTTAGACTGCAAACTGACCCCTACAACGACAACGAAGTGGCCAGGTAGGTTTATGTGAAAAAAAAACATGTAAATAAATTGAAAACGAGGGCTTTGATTTTAAAATTACTTAAGTGTTATATATCTAACGTATCAACCATCTACCTTGCTGCCTTCTTGAACTCTTAGGAAAGGTTTTCAGCCCAGAAAACGTGACTGCTACCTGTTCTTGGCAATCTATAGTAACAGTAGGATAGTGATACGTATCTTAGGCTTTCGATTTCAGGTCTTCAACTTGTAGCTACTCGTAAGGAACTAAGGACCACCATAGTCATTGGTCTGACATCGGTAACTATGAATTTACAAGGCAAAGCCTACATCGTTGATCTAATGGGGGCAAGGGCAACTGCTAAGCATAAGGTCAGTGCGATTCCAAGGTCGCGCAAGGTGTTTTTGGGTTTTCTTATTAGTAATTTCTCAGTAGCAACCCGGAGTCTTGTAACTGATTGATGATAATAGGGACGCCTCCCCCCCCCCCTATTACTGGCGAAATGTGAGTGTACCTAGATTTCAGGTACACCCTTACCTAACCTACCTTCGGAGAGGCATGATGTTATGTATCTTTTTGAGGGTCAGTCGCCTCGGGGAAGCCAGTAGGTACTTTGGCGATCATTCAGATGGATGTAGGTACAGACGCCAGCACATCAAGCTACCCGAAACTGTCAAAATTTCCCAATCAACTTTGAACCTTATGCTTTAGCGATAAAATTGAAAATCTATTAAAGAAATTTGACAGATTGTAGTAGATGTGCTGGCGCGTCTGTACCTCACCCGTAAGGGCTGTAAACTGGTAACATGAACAACAAATAAGAAATACGTATTGAGTCTTCTAGCTACTCCGAAGGACCATGATAGTCTTTGGTCTGACACCAGCAACTAAGGGCCCGGCTTGGCGAGGAATGAGAAAAGCATGGATTTACCTCACAGTTTAATTCAACTGGTAACCTCATACAAATCTGTTACCTGACAATAATCAGTTATGTAAGTACTTATCTTCAGTTTTAAAACTGATTGTTGTCATGTTTCGTGAAGTCGTGTAACGAGTCTTATCTTGTATCGACAGCTGATCACTGACATAGATACAAGTAATCCTATTTACATAGTATTTATAAACAGCTCGCTTATGTAGAGCAACGGGGCAAGGTATTTGCGGAAATTTATTTGTATGGGGACTGCCCTATCTCGTTTGGTAAGGAAACTATGTAAAAATCTACTGATAAATCACTGTCATAATCCTGATTTGACATTACATCGCGTAATATAATACAAAGCTTGTATTCTTCAAAGGGGAGGCAGAGGCGCCAACATTTCGCCAATTCCAAATAAAAATAAAATATTTCACATAAACCTACATGGGCACTTATGAAACGTCAGAAGCTAGGTGCACGGTTCTAATTGGGTTTCCTATGGAGAAGACCCGGCAAGAAAGTCTCACGGTTACTCTTTTAAAAATAATTGGCTTTAACAATGTTTTCAAATGACAGTGTTAACAGATATAGCAGAACAGTGTAGGCCTTTCAACAAGTACCAGGTACTTAACAAAAAAGAAAATAGTCTAAAAATCTACAAGGTCTATTATAGCTTTAAGTCCAATGTAAATAAGGACCAGGGGGCCTAAAAAGGCCACTTTAGCAGAATCATAAAAGGAAAGGATAACCTAGTGGACAGTTAACTGTTAAGTTAATCGTATCAAATCCCATTGGTGAAGCATTTTTCAGTTATTTTTTTTATCTGTGCTAAAATACCAATCAATCCAATCCAAATCCAATCCCAATCTCTTTGATTATACCTACGTAGTGCAGCGCAAAAAAGAAAAACACGGACTGTCTTCGCCATATTATGATTCATAATGTTATCCTTTTATGATTCTCCAAAGTGGCTTTTTTAGGACCCCAGTTTATTGCCAGTAACCAGGCATAAAACCAAACTCCAGGCTACTACTGAGAATTTCCTAAAGAATAAACTCAATAACAGTGACCGACACCGACCCGGAGATGGAAATTAGGACCCCACCGCTCAATCCAACGAGCCATGAAAGGCAAAAAATGCAACAAACATTTTCATTTCTAAAACAGTTGACTAAGCTGCATACAAAAGCTAGCAATATGTATGCTAATTACTTAGTAGAATTATCAACACTTCAGAAATAATATCCAAGATAACCTAATCGATTTAACTGCAAACTAAAGAGTTTAAAATACACATTAAAATACATATAGTCTGTTCCAAAAGTATTAGATGAAAGTGTAAACAAACCAAACACATTCATCTGTATTTAGATCGTTTCAACGTTATGTCTCAGCAACAATTATATTGTTTGAATAACATTTTTAAGAAATAATTGTAATTGAAAATGGTTGATGAAAATTGAGGTTTTAAATTAACCTCTCAACGTAAATAATGCAATAAAGATGTTGTTCAACTGTCAAAAATGAAAGCCATTGCTACTGTTACTGTATAACACAATTACCCGCAGATCTGGTACGTTTTGTGATCCATTAGTTTACATTTTCATCACATACTTTTGGAGCAGACCATAGATAATACTTAAATATAATACACTTTCTTTTATTTCCAATTAATAGATATAGATACCATATAACGATTAAATTCCGTCATTACTTTTTAATTGCCGGGTATGTGATTAGTAGGTTAAGGCTTGATGGCGGTGATAAAGAGGATAACTAGAATTGTAATTATATTCAAAGTTTCTGCTAAACAGTGTTGCTCGCACCTGTCATCATTATCCTATTCAGTGTGTTGTTTTAGTATTCCTACGCCACCGCGCCGGTCTGCGGTAATTCTGAGCATACACCTTTTGCCATTAAAATAAAATCTTTTAATGTCGGTGTGGAAGTAAACAAGTAAAGGAATAGGTTTGCTTATTATGTACGAATACGAAATATTATTATCAACTAAAGGGTGCTACACACTTGTTACTTACAAGGCCGAACTTTCGAGTACCTACAGTCCGGCCATCAAGAGAAAATGCGAACCTGAAACATGTCAGTGCGACCATTCTATTAGCTAATAAAGACCACATTCGCAAAACACGTATTCGCTTAGGTATATGAAAATGACAGATGTCAGGATCGCATTCCTCGTCGGCCGCATTGTAATATAATAGTAATGTATTTTATGTATTTGTGATGTGTGTACTGGGACTTGGTAAATAAATAAATAATGACGATCAAATTAATTAAGTTTTTCCACTAAGAGATTGAGACGCAGCGACAGTTTCTAACTTTTATTTGTTTCGTTCTGAAAACCGTAACAGTTACTTAGCTATAAAATTTCCATTATAATGGAGTACCAGTAGAAGAGATACCTACACGAAATAGTGTAAAGTTCATAAAGTACCTACGAGTCGACGAACTACCAATCAAAAGTAAAACTGGACTACCGGATTACGTTTATTGTTTAAAATTTTCATTTTTATTTTCACTTTTCCGTGTTGGGCACTTGCGATGGCGGTTATGGTGAACCATTAATTTTAATGGATAGCGCACGTAAAACCGTGTAAGTTGAATATTTTTATGAAGATTATTTACTGACAGAGGTTTTATGTCATGTAGAGCAACTATTTTATTGTTTTATATTCGTGGATATTGCAAAAAAAGGTAAAAAGGTAAGTATTGCCTGCATGAGTGTAGGTATACCGTAATTCGGGTAGGTACAGGTTTCCGACAACTTTACAACTTCAAAGATCAAACTTTTATATCTCATAATCTTCCAATTTTAAAAATAACATAATATTTAAAGTTCAAAGTATTAAAACGTTAAAGAAGCCCTTAACAAAGTAGCCATCATTGCAATAAAATAATAAAACACACTCTTGGACGGTTTGTCCGCTATGTAAATTGCGGTAACTGACGATATGACCTTTTACACTTCCATAATTAGTAGCTGCTGTAAAATTAATGTCATTTCAGATGTCTTGATAGAACACATTCCTCAGTTTATTTAATTATCAAAACATTATTAAGTTTAAGGACTAAGTGCGCCGTACTAGTACAAAATTATGTTTAAATTAATTAAAATGAAAAATAATAATTTGAAACTATAAAGATGGAAGATAGTGGCTTTATGATAGGGGGTTTATTTCGATGTATGTTTATAAAAACTAGTAATTGCTACCGTTAATGGTTATGTCGGCGACGAGACCCTATCTAGGCACATGGGCGCAAGTAGTGCCGGGACCGCTACGCAAAAATGATGTGAGAATATTGTTATTAACTTAGAAACTTTTAAAGTGATTTATTTTGTGTTTTCTATGGTTCTAGTTAGTTATTTAAGTTAGATTTGTTATTAGTTTTTGTATTACAAACCAATAAGACTGTTTTTGAAAGGATTCTTATAAGAATAATTTAGTTCAAGTAAAATTACGTAACTTGAAAATTCACTTTTTTGTTTATGGATAGAATTTTATAATTTTTGTTTTAAAGGATAGGTTTAGGCATAAAACTATGTATACCGTTTGAATTATGAAAATCGGACAGATAGTTTAGAAATTATAAGGGATTTTGTATAGTGAAAATACGTAAAGTCGCAATTTTTACAGTTAATGTTCTAGGATTTTTTTATTGTTTATAGTTAAGTTGTAAATTAATGTCTAATTAGCATAAGGACTATATAAGGAAGGATAAACAATAACAAACTGTAATAATATGTCATGAAAGGTTTATAAAATAAAGGCTTAAAGATTTCGGCTTAGTGAAAAATACAAGCAAAAGAGATCCAAAATACGCGGTTCTCTTTAAGGTAACTTAGGCCGGCCTCACCGGGTATAAATTAAGCGACATTTGGTTGCAAAATTCAGTCACAGCTCAGCCGTCGAAGAGGCAACAACAACAAGAACAAGCCGAAATCTACAAGCAAGAATCAAGAAAATCCTGCATTTTTATTTCACCGCCTCTTCGCTGCCCATCCCTCCGAGGTCTGCCTAGTGGGTTGTACCCACCACTACGTACGCTTTCAGGGGAGCGTGGTGACGTGTGTCACCAGCAAAGTAAGTAGGGAACATACGTCAAAACGTGGGAGACTGTCCCAGGGTACGGCCGTTAGATACTGGACGTGTCAACGGTCACCACCCCTCAACAATTGGTCCTTCGAGAGCCGGATCCCTGCAAGAAGAAGCCAGAAGATTAAGAAGACTGCAAGATGCCAGTAACCAGGTCGCAGAAGGATGCCCCCTTACGCCCCCTGTCCCGTCCTACCAATGTGGACGCGACAGTAGAAGCGTCAGGGTCAGAAGGGGTCACGTCTGCGTCAGCGTCAGCATCATCAGAAACTACAGGATCATCAGGCACCAACACTTCTTCGGGTACAACGACTACGGAAGGAACCACGGTTGAGACTGTGACCACGGCGTCATCCAAGAGTGAACAGAAGAAGGAAGATGCCACACGAAAGGAGACGACTAAGAAGACCCCAGAAGATGTCCCGGAAGAGGGTGTCCATGGTTCAACCACGACCCTAAAGCCGAAGGGGGTCAGTCGTCGTGCCAGGTCTACCAGGACCACGAGCTCCTTGGCCAGAAGACGCGAGCTGGAAGCCAGAGAAGAATTAGCACGCCTGGAACTGAAACAAGCACAGGCTGCGGCGAAGCTAGCCCGAGTCAGACTGGAGATGACACAATGTGAAGATGAGGACTCCGTGGATGATGAAGACCAGGAAGACAGAACAGCCCAGGTGCGGAACTGGATCGAGTCATCAGTATTAGAAGATGGCAACAAGAAACAACCAGAGCAGCGAGGTCAACACACTGCAGAAGAGCCACAGAAGGTGAAGCCTGAAGAGAACTCTTCAACGAAAGGAGCTACGATCGAGATTCAAGCGTTGGCGACTGCCTTGAAAGAAGCCTTTTCCACAAGAGGAGGACCAGCAGCACAGCCAAGCTACATCCACGAGCTACCCTACTTCGACGGCAACAGCGGCGAGTGGTTGGCCTTCAAGGTTGTTTATGAAGATACAGCACCAATGTTCAACGAAGTCCAGAATATGGCGCGCTTAAGAAGAGCGCTGAAGGGCAATGCAAGAGAAGCTATCAAGAGCCTGTTGTACTCCGAAGCCTCTCCGTCAGAAGTAATACAAGCCCTCAGAAGAAGATATGGAAGACCTGATGCGCTGGTTTTGGCAGAATTGGATAAGGTCAAGGCGCTACCGAAGATTTCAGAAAATCCAAGGGACATTTGCGTCTTCGCGAGCCAAATCAACAACAGCGTAGCAGCAATAAAAGGACTGAAGAAACCACAGTACCTGCATTCACCTGAAATGGTGAAACAAATCGTGGACAAGATGCCGACGATTCTCAAGTTCCGATGGTATGACTTCACTGCAGCATCAGAAGAAGGCGACTTCTCCGACCTGACGCTAGTATCCAAGTTCCTGAACATAGAAGCGGACAAATGTGGAGCCTTCGCGACTTCAGAAGAAAGAAGCGGGTTCAAGAAGACCAATCGACAAGCAGCACATTCAACGAAAGAAAAGAACTTCAAAGAAAAGGATTCAAGACAACAAGAGAAGACTTGCCCTATATGTGAGGGTGAACATTTTCTCGTCGAATGTCAGAAGTTCCAGAAGATGTCGGTGCAAGATCGGTGGGCAACAGTTAAGAAGAGTCGCATCTGCTTCAAATGTCTTCAAGGGAAACACAGGAAGGAGAGTTGCAGAAAACCACCGTGCAAAGAATGCAAGAGGTGGCATCATCATCTGCTGCACGTCGAGTCAGAAGAAAGGACCTCGGAGGAAAAGAAGAGCGAGACACCACAAGAGGCGGTGAGCGTCACGACATCAGTGAACGCAGTCAACAACACGAAAGCATACCTGAAGATAGTTCCAGTAGAAGTCTTCGGGACAAAAGGATCAAAGAAAATATTAGCCCTTATGGATGAAGGGTCAACCGTGTCACTTCTGGATGAGAAGGTGGCACAAGAAGTCGGCGCACAAGGAAGCAAGGAAGAGCTGGTAATTGAAACAGTGGGAGGAAGGTTGATAAGGAATAAGGATTCTCAGATGCTGGACCTTATGGTGAAAGGGGTTCATCAGGAGAACAAGAAGACACTGAAGAGAGTCCGCACAATCAACGATTTGAAGCTTACTCCACAGTTCCTAGACAAGAAGAAGATTCAAGATTATCAGCACTTAAAGAAGATCGCCGACTCTCTATATTACGAAGGGGAGTCACCACAATTGCTCATTGGTCAAGACAATTGGGAGCTAATTGTGACTCAAGAAGTAAGAAAAGGGAAACCAGGGGAACCAGTTGCTTCAAGAACAGGACTTGGATGGGTGCTCCACGGGTCAGACAACGGAGGTGCAAGACCAGTACACTTCCTGAACACATGTCTACATGTCAGCACGCCAGAAGAAGAGATGCATCAAGCCATTAAAGATCACTTCGCGATCGAGGCACTTGGTGTGCAACCAAGAAGACCCACTACAGATTCAGAAGGAAGAGCACTCGCCATCCTAGAGAAAACCTGCAGAAGACTTGAAGATGGTCGATTCGAAGCTGGACTTCTATGGAAGAATGAAGAAGAACGAATGCCAGAAAGCTACACGTCTGCCAAGAACCGATTAATCAACATCGAAAAGAAGATAGACAAGGATCCTCATTTGAAGACGGAATATGGCAAGCAGATCCAGCATCTAATCGACAACAAATACGCAGAAGAAGCACCTGACGAACCAGAAGATTCTAAGAAGTTATGGTTCCTCCCTCATTTCTCCGTAGTTCATCCATTAAAGAAGAAGATAAGGATCGTCTTCGATGCAGCAGCCAAGTCGAAAGGGAAAAGCCTCAACGACGCTCTACTGCCTGGACCAGATCTACTGCAATCACTCTTCGGTGTACTAGTGAGGTTTCGACAAGGACCTTTAGCAGTAGCGGCCGACATCAAGGAAATGTTTCTACAAGTTCGCATCAGACCAGAAGATAGAGACAGCCTAAGGTTCTTGTGGCGCGGAGATCATCGCGACGTGCCGCCTAAGAAGTACAGAATGACATCAGTTATCTTCGGCGCAACATCATCTCCAAGCATGGCCATCTACGTAAAAAACCGAAACGCAGCGGACTACAAGGAACAGTATCCAGAGGCTACAAGGGCAGTCGAGCTGAACCACTACATGGACGACTACTTGCACAGCTTCCATTCAGAAGAAGACTTCAGAAAGATAACAGCGCAGGTGGACTTCATACACAAGAAGGCGGGTTTCGAACTCAGGGCATGGGCATCAAACAGACCTGAGCTGCTGCAAGACATAAAGACTGAAACAATCGAAAAAACGGAAGTAAACCTTGGTGAAAAAGAAGAAAAGACACTAGGACTACGCTGGTTCACAGAAAGGGACTCCATCGGCTTCAGGGCAAACCTCCGGAACACTCCAGAAGAAATAGCGAAAGGATTCAAGGTGCCTACGAAGAGAGAAGTCACCAGCGCCGTTATGTCTACCTTCGACCCATTGGGGTTAGCGTCACCAGTCCTCATCCAAGGCAAGAAGCTGCTTCAGAACATATGGCGGAGCGGCGTCGGTTGGGACGAAGAGATAGAAAAAAGGGAATACGAAGCATGGAAAATATATCTCGAGAACATGAAGCTGTTACAAGATCTTCAGATTCCAAGATGCCTGGCGCCACATCGCACCGAGGGGGAGCTGCACACGTTCACAGATGCGAGCGAAACAGCGTATGCAGCTACAGTCTACTGGAGAACAGAAGACGCGAACGGAACATACCACGTCAGCTTAGTGGCAGCGAAAGTACGAGTCACTCCGTTGAAGCCGGTATCAATCCCAAGACTGGAGCTACAGGCGGCCCTCCTTGGAAGCAGACTAGCCCATTCAGTAGAAGAAGAAATGGATCTGAAGGCAGTAAGGAAAACATTCTGGACAGACTCCAGTATTGTGCTCTCCTGGATCAAGACGGACCCGAGAACCTTCAAAACGTTCGTGGCTCATCGCTTGGCCGAAATAGAAGATCTCACCAAGCCTCAAGATTGGAGATGGGTGCCTACAACACAGAACCCTGCAGATGACTCAACGCGCGACGTGCCGGAGAACTTCAATTGCGATCACCGATGGTACAACGGCCCAGAATTCTTAAGAAAAGAAGAAACTCACTGGCCTGAAGCAAGAACATTTAAAAAGGAAACCACCGGCGAAGAAAAGATAACGGACGTCGCAGCAACAGCAAGCACAACTCATCCGTCACCAGATCCTGAGAGGTTTTCGTCTTGGACGAGACTTTGGCGAGCCACCGCAAGGGTACTGCAGTTCATACAACTCTGCAGAACAAAAGAAAAGGTCCACGTCAGTCAAGAAGATCCCACCTGGAGAAGGACGAAAGGAAAGAAGACGAAGATAGTCGAGAAGCGACATTCGTCTCCAAAGAGGCCAGAAAGAAACTACATACCACTAACCAAGGAACTGCTGGAGCGAGCTGAAGCCCTGCTACTAAAAGGAAGTCAACAAAGAAGTTTCAGAGAAGACATCAAGCGACTAGAGCAAGGGAAACAGCTAGAAGGCAACAGCAAGTTGAAGAAGCTCGACATAGTGTTGGAAGAAGGTCTCCTGCGTTTGAAAGGAAGAATCGACGCGATACAGGGCGTAACCAGAGACTACAAGCGACCCATCGTGCTCGACAGCAAGGAAAGGATAACGCGACTCATCATTGAAGAATTCCACTGCCGTTTCAATCACGGAAACCACGCAACAGTGATGAACGAAGTGCGACAACGCTACTGGGTGTTAGGGTTGAGGTCAGCAATCAAGGCAGTTCAGCATCAATGTCAGTGGTGCAAAACGAAGAAGGCAAAACCACAAGAACTACCGACGGGCAACTTACCTAAGGAGAGACTGATGCACAGCAACCCTCCCTTTACGTGCACAGGAGTAGATTACTTCGGCCCAATGACGATCACCGTGGGAAGACGTCAAGAAAAGAGATGGGGTGCTCTATTCACATGCTTAACCACAAGAGCTGTGCACATTGAGCTCACTCCTTCACTCTCCACCGACAGTATGATCATGGCGCTGCGACGATTCGCCGCGAGAAGAGGAATGCCGAAGATCATCTACTCCGACAACGGAACCAACTTCGTCGGCGCAAATAAAGAACTGAAAGAAGCTTTAGATGACATGAAGAAAGAAGACCTCATCTCAGAAGCAGAGAAGATCGGCGTGCAGTGGACATTCATTCCTCCTGGTGCGCCTAACATGGGCGGCGCATGGGAGCGTTTGGTGCGATCAATAAAAACCGCACTGAACGCCACACTCAACGAAAGACATCCACGAGAGGAGGTACTCCACACCCTCCTACTTGAGGCCGAGCACATAGTCAACTCTCGGCCTCTCACTCATCTCTCCGAGAGCCTTGAGGAGGAAGCACTCACTCCTAACCACTTCCTCCTCGGGCGATCCTGCGGCGCAGCGAGAATCGGCAGCTTCAAAGACGACGAGCTCGTGGGCAGGCACACCTGGAAGACGACGCAGCGACTTGCCGACCACTTTTGGCAACGCTGGCTGCGAGAATACCTGCCCACTCTACTGCCGAGGAAGACGACGGGAAGAAGCAGCGCCACAGACCTACGCATCGGTGACATCGTTCTGATCGTCGACCACAGCCTGCCAAGATGCACCTGGCCACGCGGCAGAATCCAGCAGGTGTATCCGGGACCAGACGGGCGGACCAGAATCGTCGACGTCGAGACACGAGGAGGAGTGCTGCGAAGACCCAGTTCGAGAGTGGTGCTGTTGGTGCCGGGAGTTTCGCCGAGCCAGGAGGATGGTGCTGCGCACGAGGGGGAGAATGTCGGCGACGAGACCCTATCTAGGCACATGGGCGCAAGTAGTGCCGGGACCGCTACGCAAAAATGATGTGAGAATATTGTTATTAACTTAGAAACTTTTAAAGTGATTTATTTTGTGTTTTCTATGGTTCTAGTTAGTTATTTAAGTTAGATTTGTTATTAGTTTTTGTATTACAAACCAATAAGACTGTTTTTGAAAGGATTCTTATAAGAATAATTTAGTTCAAGTAAAATTACGTAACTTGAAAATTCACTTTTTTGTTTATGGATAGAATTTTATAATTTTTGTTTTAAAGGATAGGTTTAGGCATAAAACTATGTATACCGTTTGAATTATGAAAATCGGACAGATAGTTTAGAAATTATAAGGGATTTTGTATAGTGAAAATACGTAAAGTCGCAATTTTTACAGTTAATGTTCTAGGATTTTTTTATTGTTTATAGTTAAGTTGTAAATTAATGTCTAATTAGCATAAGGACTATATAAGGAAGGATAAACAATAACAAACTGTAATAATATGTCATGAAAGGTTTATAAAATAAAGGCTTAAAGATTTCGGCTTAGTGAAAAATACAAGCAAAAGAGATCCAAAATACGCGGTTCTCTTTAAGGTAACTTAGGCCGGCCTCACCGGGTATAAATTAAGCGACATTTGGTTGCAAAATTCAGTCACAGCTCAGCCGTCGAAGAGGCAACAACAACAAGAACAAGCCGAAATCTACAAGCAAGAATCAAGAAAATCCTGCATTTTTATTTCACCGCCTCTTCGCTGCCCATCCCTCCGAGGTCTGCCTAGTGGGTTGTACCCACCACTACGTACGCTTTCAGGGGAGCGTGGTGACGTGTGTCACCAGCAAAGTAAGTAGGGAACATACGTCAAAACGTGGGAGACTGTCCCAGGGTACGGCCGTTAGATACTGGACGTGTCAACGGTCACCACCCCTCAACAGGTTACTATACAGAAGTCGACATCTTGATCATATTCAACAGCCTAAGCTAACACTAATGAAAACAATTAGTATTTTGTAAGTTGTATGGTCTCTTGAAGCCTGTGACATTTTGTTTTTTACTCTGGGATGTTCAGCAAGGTGAATGGTGGTGAACCAATCATTGCCTGATCTATTTAGTTTAGACTAGGTATTATAGATATTTATTTAGTCCAGTACTCTTATTGCGTAACACACTATCAATCGGAATCTGAATAATTTTGAAGCAAATTGCTAACCTATTGCTTCATAAGTTCGAAAAATTCGTCTGCTCAACACGTAAATACCGCAATGAATCTTGTTGAACTGTCAGAATGAAACCGATTCCGGTTTATTAGGTATAATGTGTTACGCAATTGCCCCGAAGGCTGGTAATAACCAGGGTCAAAAATGTATTTGGATCAGTAGATAAACAAATAATATGTATCAGTAGATAAATACATTTTTAAACTTAGATAATCAAATAAACATAAATAATAAAATAAATAAAATCTATCCTCAAATTCAATCGTCACTTTAAAGCGTCCAATAGTCCAGTATAGAATGAAAGTGCAATCTATAATATAGTCAAAAGTATCACACCTGTCATTCGAGATAATTATGACACATTATTTAAAAAAACCGAATAAGATAACATAGGTACTTAATCAACCAAGATAATAAATAGTTACTCAGCCCCTTCTAGTTAGACTGGAAGCCGACCCTAAATTAGGAAAATGCAACGAAGAAAGACAGGCAACCACATTTAACGTCGAAACTAATTTCTTCATTACTGTTAACCAACGTTTACTATCTACTACTTACAAACAATTAACTTCTCAAAGTTAACACATAGACATACCTAGGACCTAGGTATTAATAGCTCTGCCTGCATCTAACTACGACATTCACTACAAACGACACGAAACATTTTATTCCGCAAAATTAAACCAAACAAAATACTATCAGCATTTTAGAATTCCCCGATGGACGTTATCGGCAGGCGTCAATTCGGGGAGCCGTCACTTTGACAGTTTTAAGTCATAACATATCGTTGCAGAAGGGTCACTCCACACACCACACATATTGCGAACGAAGCAAAAATGTGGCGAATAATCTGGTAATGGAAACTGATCCGTGTTTTTGTCTTGATGATGTCACCAACGATATTTTGTGGTAAGTTGCTGGGCAGGCACTGGACAACCCCATGTAGCATGGCGCCTGTAGGTACCTACTGTTTTCTGTTAAGGTGTTTTTTTTTTCGGATGGTATATCATCAAATGACCCCTCCCGCTGGGGGTGGAGCGGAAGGGAGTGTCAGACTCTTACTGACTAAAACCCACCCGTGTTCCTTCCTTAGCCCTTTATGTTCCGGGCCAGCGGTAAGTAACCCTTTCGGACAATCCCGCTGACTCTGTTAAGGTGTTCTTCATTATTTTGGCAGGCTTCATAGTCGCTTTTGCGTTTGAAAAAGTAAGTCATTGCAGCTTGGTTAGTGAGACTACAGAAATTGTTGCTATTAGAATTTTAAGCTAGGTATACATAATAAGTAGGTGTATCGTAACATTCGTAGCCATGCAACCTGGAGACAATTCCGTATTGGCCAAGAACTTGGTGCTTTTAAACTTAACCCTTTCATCCTTCGGAGTTCTCCAAGGAAGTATTTTAGGGCCTACACTATTTTTGATATACATAATCGATCTTTGTAATCTAAGTCTAGATCATGGCCAAATTGTTTCTTATGCTGACGACACTGCCCTTCTATTTTCAGCTGACTCAGAAAAAATGTCTATAAGCTTGCGCAACACGGATTCAATATTGTTAATAAATGGCTTCAACATAATTCACTAACACTAAATGCAGACAAAACAAATTACATTAAGTTTTCGATGAGCAAGCAAACATCAACTGATAGTGCCAGTTGATGTTTGCTTGCGCTCGACATTATTATGCTCATTATTGCAAAATTCCATTATTACAAAACCAATATGTTTGTCCTAACATTAAAATGGCAAATACAACAAAATACCTTGGCGTTATAATAGATGAAACACTTTCGTTCAAACAACATGTAGAAGCTTTAAATAATAGAATTCACAAGTTGACATATATTTTTTTTAAATTACGCCGTATTGCTGATCCAAAATTAGTTAGACAAGTTTATTTTGCTCTATGTCAATCGATTTCAACATACTGTATTACTACATGGGGTGGAGCGGGTAAAACAATGTTACTAACCATCGAAAGAGCTCAGAGGGCGATTCGCAAAGTGTCTACTTTCCGCCCTTTCCTTTTTCCTACTAACCTCCTGTACAAATCTTGTGAAGTATTAACAGTTCTACAGCTATTTATAAAGGGCATTGTATTAAAATAACACAAAGCTCTACCCTACAGCGCGAGCGCTAGATGTACTAATAAAAGACGTAAAGATATAGTTTGTCCACAAAATTCTACGTGAAACCTCGGACCTCTCCTCTATAATAGCCTTGTAATAAACTCGAAAGCAGACATTTATTCTCTGAACTATACAAATTGTAAAAGAATCCTCAAGGATGCTCTCCAAAGTATGTCTTACGAAGAAACAGAGAATTTACTATGTTAAAGTAAATATAGGTATACAAATTTATTTATTTATACTTCAAGCATATAAATGTACAGAGGCTGACTTAATGCCATAGGCATTTTCTACCAGTCAACTTTTGGGTGATGCAGAGACAAACAGTGGTAGGTGCAATCATGAACATTGAGGAATAAATATTTTAAATATAAAGATACGCATTAACCTATTAAAACTGAACAATACCTAATTACATATAAATATAAGCACAAATAAATATACATAAATACATGAATATACTTACTAAAAAGAAATAAGACATAGGTACAATGAGAAAATATTACCGTTGTGATGATACTGCCAGCTTCTTGCGAATGTGCTCGCGAATCTACGAACCTAAATTCACCTACGTTAAGTATTTATCAAATTTAGAAACTAAGAGTTAAGCTACTCAACATAATTATAATTATTTGGCTATTGTCCACTTTTGATAATTTATTAATTTTAAAAAACTAGTTTAGGTTTTCACGCCTGAAACACAGGATTACCTAGTTCAGGCACGTAAGTCTATATAATTTTCATTTAAGCTAAACTGTACTAAATTTTTATGCCCTGTATAAATATATTATGATACTAGCTTCTGCCCGCGACTTCGTACGCGGATCCTGTTGCTTATGCCAGCGACAACGGGGTCGTCAAAATCGAAGATCTGAAACGTCTGATGTCGAATTCTAAGAACCCGGGGACTGGATAACAACCGGATGCGCGAGACGATTCGAGACGTCATTTTCAGGCAATAATGAACCAATAGGGTGGTAAACTTGGCCTTGCACTTTGAATGTTGGCATAAATGGGCCTTCTGAAATCTGTTTCGCAACAAAAGATGTCATTTGAAAGGCATTATTGTACGAACGTATATTGTCCAAGAAATGTTTTGACTGTGATGGTCACCGATTAGCAGTGATCTTAATATTTCTGGAGGATTTTGTAATATTTCAATATGTACTTTCCCACCTGGGCAACACGTATACCGTTTGTTTCTTTTTGCTATTTAACAGCTTCACAAAAAGTACAATTTTCAACCATACCTCCGATGGCGGAATATGTGGCGTAGTCAATCATAGGAGTATACGTAAATGCACTCCGTTCCTTATCAACCCAAGTAAGGTCGCCATGCCCTACGGCTATATCTTGAGACACATCCGATTCTTCAGATGATATCGACATTCTGTTCAGAGAATGTCGAAGTAGATCAGAATCCAAACGTCCGTTGCGCTCTTCTTAATCTGTCTCTTCATGCCGTACTCCAGCAATTCTTTCTTTCTCACTTTCTGATTATGAATATTTTGTTGTGTGCGTGTTCGGAACAATGTATGATAATCTCACCGTATCAGCGGTCAGTCGCGCATCATATTCTGCACTGGTCTCTAGAGACCTGGATGTAGATGCGTAACTACGCTGAGAACGCAGGCGTGCTTCGCGATCCGAAGAGGTTTCCACGAAGCGAGTTGCAGCCTGATGTTCTCAAACAGCATGAAGTCTCTCCTGACGCTCTTCGGTAGATTCTTGGGATCTTATGATCCTCAATCTTTTAGCTCCTTTGGAACATTGGGAAAGATTTGACCTCTTTCTAGGCATGGTTATAGTTTTATTATGAAGATACCTGATCAATTAAAATCTAAGTGACTGCTCCCCTACCAAGGGTGCCCAGGCACGGGATCGTCTGGCGCCCATGTGCTGGTTTGGTCCCTGGGGTGGTCACGGCGTGCTATGTGTTCTGGTGCGCCGGTGACGGGGAGTACTCCCCAGCGGAGGGTCCGGTGACGGACAGCCGCGGCGGGTTCACGGATGAGTGCTAACGCGTGCCCGTGTTCCCGCCGTAAGCGCCAGAGGAGGACACAGTGGAGTTTTAGTGGGTTAGAGTCCCACATAACTGCACTATCTCCCCGTGGTAGTGCAGAATGCATGAGCATTTCTTCACGTTAAAAAAAATAAATGGGAGGCCATTAGAGTCAAATTTTCAATGATATACCATCGTCATCGAAAATCAGTCCTAAACTGTTACCGCCTTCACCGCGTGGAGGTGAAATTAGTGATAGCTTTGATTTCCACATCAGATGTTTCTGATCTTCGATTTTTATAAGTCAACAGGAAATGCCCATCAGACCGAATAACTTTTACTAAGACGTCATTCCTATATGTGTTATGGTGTAGCTGGGCTCTTGGAGTTCCCCATCAGGTGTTCCAGATCTTCAAATTTATTCTCTCAGCAGAAAATCCTCATCACGTGGAACAATTTTTGCTATGGTACCATTTTTGTATCTCTTATAGTTAAGCTGGTCTGTTTCGGTTCTGCATCAGGTGTTCAAGTTTCCAAGATAAATTATAGCCTGAATGTTGTCCAGCCATATAATAACTATACAATAAAAAAAAAATCATTCAAATCCGTCCAGTAGTTCCGAAGATCGGACGCGCAGGCCCGAGGCGTGTACGTACTCTGATAGAATACCTTAACAAATGTTCGCCGTGATTCTTTAAATTGACATAACTTTTTTATTTATGAACCGATTGACATGAAATAAACACTAAATGTTAAGTGAAGCCTACTACAATATATTAGTGAAAACCGCATCTAAATCGAATAAGCCGTTTCTGATATTAGCGTGCACAAACAAACAGACAAACAGACAAACAGACAAACAGACAAACAGACAAACAGACAAACCGACAAACAGACAAAAAAAAAATTAATTACAATTTCGGGTTCGGCATCGATATAATAACAACCCCTGCTACTTTTTTTTTATATATTTCCATTGTACAGACACCACTTTTCTACAAATTTATTATATGTATAGATTATTATTTCGTTTATTTGTCTTTTTTACTTAGTTAATTACATTTTTAAATATTTCTTAAAATATAAAATAAGCATAAAAAACATTTAAAAATATAAAAAAATAGTTATCCGCCGGTGTCGGGAGCAGGGTCCAAGCTACCGGTGGTTAGAGCTCCAGAGACAGGAACCTCCTAACAATGCGAGCCGTATCGAGGAGTACTGCCTTCTGAATCAGGCCCTTGATCCAACCGCCTAACGAGAGCCTCGATAGATGTTGATCGAGGCTTTCGGCCATCAGTCCATTGGCTGATACGACAATCGGCACAATGATAGCCGAGCTCACATTCCACAAGTCAACAACCTCGTGTGCTAAGTCGAGATATTTAAAAATTATATATATTTATTATATTCCAAAAAGTGGTCCTTCTGTACGCAATTCAGTTGTTATCTCGTCAAAATTGTCTGACGGGCGCCAGTTAAGCGGCGTTCGTTCTAAATTTATATAGAGCGATCGACAGTGACGCGATATGGCAACGTGACGACTGCGTGACGTGCCCGGTTGTGACGCTGACGACTGTATGACGGGCCCGGTTGTGTCGCTGACGACTGTATGACGGTCCCGGTTGTGTCACTGACGACTGTGTGGTACGTCAATGTGAGAGTATTTGTATCTGTTACGTACGTGACGATTTGTTTCGGACGGTTCGGTTAGAATGTTTTACGACGAATATTGAAGTTATGGTAGAGCCGAACGTATCGAATGTGTATTTAATGGTATTAACCTATTGAACTGCGAATCCATTGCTGTTGAGAAACACAGGGTCATAGATTAAATCAGGACTAAAACTGTAAAGCAATGTGGTCTGTATAATGATTTCCTGAAAGGTTTTCCAATTCAGATGTGATAGATTGGTTACATACCTGAAGTACTGAACGGCCAAAGTGACTTTTAATTGCATAAGTACTTACACTATTATGCCGTGCACTTATGCATTCGACCTAAGGCGAAACCATAGTTATTAGTTGCATAATTATACTAAACAATATGCCTATAATCCCCAAAGGGCTCGAAAGAGGTGTACCTATGTGTACCTACACCAATATTTCGCATACCTATTAATATTAATATGTATTATAGAAGTCATAGAAGTGCCGTGGTGGCCCAGTAGTAACGGACCTGGTTTACGAGCTGTAGGTCGTGTGTTCGAACCCAGACAGGCGATTTACTTTGTGTAAATAATTTCATCACCCCTGCTCTCAAAACGGTGAAGGAAAAACATCGTGAGGAAACCGGCATGTCCTAGAACCGAAATATTCGAAGACATGTGACATCTACCAACCCGCACTGGGCCCGCGTGGTAGATTACAGCCCACTCCCTCTCGAAGAGAGGAGGCCTGTGTCCCAGCAGTGGGAACATTATAGGTTGATTAAGCTATACGTAGACAAAAATAATAGAGCCTTGCCGTCGCAGATCATACGCTCTTAGTCAATGATGATTATCATTAACATCTCAAATAGTAATTAATGTAGCTGTTTGACTGTAGAACAGGTTCATACGTTATTCGAAGACAGAGCAACCTCTCACTGTGTGCACATTTGCACAATAGCAGTTATGCATGACATTAACATACAATACTGTTTGCTGCTGGTTGATTTGCAAGGGAACCAGATGCCATAAGGGAAAAAACATCAAAAGCTAAAATAGATGTTTGACTTGAAGATGTGTCTCTTCAAGTCAAGTGTAGTACAGACGCCATTACATCAAGCTACTACAATCTGTCGAATTTCTTTAATAGATTTTCAACTTTATCGCTAAAGCATAAGGTTCAAAGTTGATTGAAAATTTTACAGTTTCGAGTAGTTTGATGTGCTGGCGTCTGTACATATTACTGCAGTCCGTATACAGTTATTTTACCTCTGCTATTGCATCACTGTCAACGTCACAGTGGCAGTGGTCTTTATTCTTAGTATAATAAGGTTGATGTTGGGTTGCTCTCACTGACAAGTCTGTCAAAATAATTGTGATCGTTATTCTAGTAACTAAGTATAATAATTATTTACATAATTTATGCTAATAGGTACCTATTTAAAATAATAATAATATGTACATTTATATGAAAAAAATAAATAATGATAATAAAAAAATCTAATAAATAATAAATAAATAATCGTTATTCTTGTTACAATAAGGTTGCAGTTAGGTCACTGCTGTCAGAGGTAAAATAACTGTAAACGGACTGTACCTACAATACAAGGATCTTTTGGCGTTCGAGTGAGTGACGTTAGCAGGGGGGGCTGTTGGTAAACATTTGTGCAATTTTTTTGTGAACTGTCATTTGGAAGTATTCAAAGATCAAGATGGCGGCGTTAGTTCCGAGATTGGCCACGCCCCAAATACCTTGTAGCGCTGTTCAGTCAAAAGATTTTCAATATTTTCAGTACCTAACTTTAATAGCAATACAGCCCCTAGGTTTCCCCCTGTTGTACCTAAATCTGTTGTCAAATGTCAGGCCAATAAGACTGGTTGCTGTTGTTTTGAGCAGCCAACCACAATTGTGAACATGAAATTTAGGTTCTGATTAGATTCTAATCTTCTAAGCTTCAAAAACCAGATTCAGCTCTTGGGTATAATCTTCAAAATGTACTTAAAGTCAAGAATCTTTTATTAGAATTTAATTAAGTAAGTATCAACCATTACTGTAGAAATATCCATACATTTTTCACAAGTTGCCGTCATCAGTTAACCACCTAAGCATGTACTCCTCTATAAGTCAAGAATACCCTTGGAACGCCACCTTACCATAAAGGCAGGTACTTACTAAACAATGTCATCAGAAACGCCATTGATACCGCATCATGGTGTTCGCAGGGTGCCCGCGGGGTGTGCAGAGGTAAGGGAGGGGGGTAAGGCTGCGAGCCTTAAGTGAATGCGAGCAAAACGAGGGGGCGACACTGTGTTGATGCTGATTTACGCGCTGGCCCGCGTGCTCTACTGGCCCGACTGACCGCTCAACAACGATGGAGTGGAGTTAAGACTAGAAAAGTTTATATTTTTGGTAATTTTGGTAGTGCTTTGTGCTTGAAAATTTAGTTTGAGTTTTTGAAGAGTCAGTGAGTGTAAGGTCGAGTTTGCTATAAGATAATTATTGTTATGACTACAGTGTCTTTGAATTATGATATTCAACATACTAAGAAATAACTTCTTTTTGTTTAATCTTTAGGGGAACACCGAAAAGGAAAACATTTCACCGACCCCAAATAGCATGGGACAAGGGTAAGCAGGCAGAAGAATTTTAACATCATAAGACCACATTAAAAGGAACAACATTAAAAAGCCACATTAATTTGTTAGTAACTTCAAAAGTACCTAGTTATAAGTTTTGCATGCCTACTCAGCTTCACACAACTTGGTACAATTAGTAATAAAATCAGGCATATAACTGATGTGGTACTGATGCGTCATAGGAATATTGTCTACTTGGAAACTGCAAATTACTAATTAAAACTATTTACATCTTTATTATAAAGTTACTCAGAATCGTAGCATTACATAGGTATTCATTTTATAGAACTCATTACATGGGTACATTAATTATCTCATTAAATACGTGAGCGTAACTTAACTGTTGTTTAATGTCGACCAGTTTTGCTACTGCTATAAATGTAATAAAGTCTAGTTGCCTCAGACGAAACATGAGAAATAAAAAATATAAGTCTCTACACGGTGCAATAAAATTCCCCTTAGCGTACCATAACATGAGGTAACAATAGACGCATCATTTGTTGTTCCAATTTTTTGTTTGCTACAGGCAAGAAATTTGCATTGTGTAAATGGGGCGTTACTTTTAAAACTAAGTGAGCCAATTGCTCTTCCGAAGGGTTTTTTTCAGGACATTAAAAAATCAAGAGCGGCCGGTGGCATCTCTGTAGAATTAAATAAGTATAAAAAATCTACATCTCATCGGCTCCACGGCTTCCCCTGTGCCATTATTTGAGACAGGATCGCGAGCTGCAGATAGCGCGGCGGCAGACATTTTTTGCATCTTTTTTCGTCTGTCTGTTTTTGTTTTGTGTCCACATGCGCTAATACTGAGACGATCGGCTGACTCGCCCATACAACTGCTATTTTTACGTTTTACCCTCTAATTAACAAGAAAATAGCACAAAAAGCTAACAGAATGTATGCTTTATTAGTCTTCGTAGCGAAATCTGACACCGTTGATTATTTTTACCTGAAGCATCTGCTGTTAGCAGGTGCGTGCTCCTGCTCCGTCCATCTGTAACTACCACTATTTTTATTTTATAAGTCAATGTATCGTTGATGCTCACTGATAAAACCCTTTCACAAAACGAATAATAATTCAGTTTGCCAATACAAAATTATACACTTGCATTATAGGAGAATACAACCGAATAAAGTCGTCGCACACAATCCAGCCTGACACAGAAATAATTCTTAAAGGATTATTAACTAAAGGAGCAACAAAATAATCGCGTTAATAGCATCGAGTTGTAATTTACATAAACAATTTTATACAAACGGCTCCCTGTTGAGTGAACTAACAAATATTACTCGCTAATTATTTTGCTGAACATTACCTCTCGACACTAAGTAGACACGCCGAGTCGCGATACGGTGCTCACCTGCTCATTACGGAATTTCAGCGAGGGATGCGCGTGCGCACGCATGCCCACGTTCCAATTTTAAAATTTTAAACGCATTTCGTCGCTATCTGTCATCGGGAACGGACGCGGCGACTGTATTGGTCCTCGGAGGGATCGATTAAATCTGCCACAGTCCGGTGGCCATTAAAATAAAGTGTCCCCTAATAGTACCTGATAATGCTGAAATTGAAGAATTTTATTTTTATTTTCACTTACAGCTGTACCCGATAAGGAATGTGTTATCTTATGAAATATCATAATTTGCATACGTTGCTAATGTTGAAAGAAAATTAATCGTCTGCCTGTTAAGTATTCGGTTTCGGTTATAGAATATCGATAAATAACGTAGGTATATATACGTCTATACATAGTGAACACGCGATATATCAACCAACATTGTAATAACGGGTAAGGGCTCAGCGGTATGCAATAATTGCAACAGATCTCGACGAAATTACTATTTACTTTATTCATATTATATTACCGATGATAACCCAATGGTTTAGGATATCTTGAGGGAAGTAATTACCGTGAGTTAAATCGAAATCAAGTTTAATAATTTCCACAAACGTGTAAGATGTAGAATAATTTATCATCTAGCGTCGAATGGTCAAAGGTCATGTTCAATGAAACGTAAATACACGCTCGTACATTGAATACTTGGAATTCAATTTATTGACTGATATTACATACGCGCTTAACATCGCTTTACATAGCGTAGCTGCGGGTACAGGGCAGGTTGCGTGACCATTCACATGTTTTACATTTCTTGTTACTACAACTTCCATTGCTTTAATTTCTTAAATCTGTCAGCAAATTCAATGTTCCCGATATGTACCATATACGTAGAGGTACGTAAAAGCAGCAGTGAGGCTCTCAAAGGGCGTATAATGTGCCGGTAATAGTCCAAAACGGGCACAACGCGTGTAAGGCCGGTTAAAGGCCACTTACTACAGCAACTAATTAGAACTAACGCACACGTTTACAGCTAAGTTTTAGCTTAATGTGGTACTAACGTTTGAGTGGATGTTTGGATGGAAATATATTTTTTGGGTATTTGTTTGCAGGAATTGACGAGACGGTCTGGGACCAAAGGCTGATGACAGAAATGTTTGGGAGACAAGAGAGTTACAAACAATCGTAGGTACCGTTGAAGATGCTGAAATCACATGAACACATGAAGGTATAAAAAGGCTACGATGGTTCTGAGCAAATAAAATTACGAACGTTGGATGTCTACATATTGATAATCACATCGAGAACATCAATTCCAAATAACGCTATATTACCTCTAGCACCACCATTTGTTACCAAAGGCTCGATATTAGTAAAACTATAGTTATTAAAGACCAATTTCAGAATTAACAACCTTCAACCCAAAGGTGCCATGCTTGTGAGCACCTACACTTGGCGCATAAAGGTGGAATTGGCCTTGGCCATGGTTATATAGGACGTGGCCTTAAGCATATTTCATGGCGAAAGCATCATAGCACATAGATTTATTACTGAACTTTATATTACACATGACTGAAGATTAGAAATATGGGATGCACTCACAATTGGTTTCAGGCCTTTAGCGAGTAGAATGAAACGGGGAAAATACTTCTTATAAACCCTTAAATATGCGAGGTCAGCCATTGACACGCATAGGCGAATAGACTAATGACCTCATAATCCCATGATAAGCATACACTTAAATTTCTAAAAATTTTTCACTGCGTGTGCACCTAAAAAATGTTCACGAGGAACTTCTCCGTCCTAAGTGAGCTGGGAATTCTGAGCTATGTTGAGGATTCTGGACAGTTACGAGTACCTTCGATGACAATCTTGCTTACTAGCTATTTTTCACGACTTAATTCTGGTAAGAAGAAAAATTAAAGCATGTCTTTTGGGAAAATGCTCTGGAAGATTTACAATGAAGCTCCTACGCATACCATTGAAAGAAAACCAATAATACCTGTAATTTTCCTCCTAGAAGTGACAGCTTAAAATACCATTCTATCACATCAACTCGACATATCACGTGTGCTAGATACTTCTACAATATCTAGAAATCAGATTCTCACATCGATTGATTTGTTGATTGACAGTTGACAGTATCTGGTTGACTGATGCTCATTTTATTATGATGTGCAGAGATAAGTGGAAGGTCGAATGTTTTGGTACTGATAAATGGATGCATTGGAATATTTTTCTTTGCGTCAAGTCAAGACCTTCGTTTGTCTTTGTAATGTTAGCTATGAAATGTGAATCACTTTATGGGAGTATAGTATATATCGTTTGTCCATTTTCTTTTGTGTTTTTTTTTTGTAATAATTGCTGGGAGGAAAGGATTGAGTATGAATGTGGGTGGCTTTATGAGCAGGGTTAGACCAAAGAAACTAACGATAGACTATGTCAAAGATGTTATGGCTAGAAAGGGATTGACTACTGAGATGACGACTAAAGAGATTATAAAAAAGTATGAAGAAGAAAACATGCTGTGCTGATCATGAAGCTAAGACTCTTAGCTTCATATAAAAACTAAGACCAAAAGAATGATGATGAAGTTGGAAATCTATGTAACTACACTAGTATTCATGTTAACCCTTCAATCTAAGCTTCAAATATAGTAAAGGGCGGGGTTTGAACTCACGACCTGTCCCTCGCCAGTTATGACCCTTATGCGCAACGGTGGACATTCAAAGGCATACGTGATGATGTTAATCCCACAGCAACTTTGCAAAAATTGTTAAACCTGCAAGGGAGAGTGATCGTACCTATAAATAAATACTGTATCATGTACTTGTGTGTGTAAGTTAGCACTTAAAACCAGCTAATGATTATTAATGATGTGGTATAGGCTTAATTTACTAAATACGCAATGTTTTTATTACCATTTTTATAGTAATTACCTTTTTACTTGTAGGTAACTCACTAATGTGAGCGAGCTTAAGTGTACTGCATTAAATTATTTGTGTGTGTCGTTTATATAGTCATGCACACTATCGTAGTGGTTATAATATGGTTTTACAGAAGTTGTTTTGAAGAAAACGTGATTTTTAAAGTGGTTTATTGTAATTGTGCGTCAATTTGCATTTGCGAATGTTGGGACTCCCACATCGCCCTGCACCATAAGTTTTTGGATTTCTGAGAAGGCCTTTTGAGCGAAAAGCATATTGCCAAATACATTTGATAGATGAAGTTGGGGTGATCTTAGTATGTGAAGATGATCATAGAATGCGTTAATATCCTTATCAAAGAACTGCTGTTCTGCTGGTAAATCGAAAAAGCGAGGTTCCCTATAATTCTGGTGGTGTGGAATTTCTCTAATGGTTTTTCCAAAACATAGGTACAAGCGGAATTAGGGTCCAAAACCAACCGAGCTTATAGTGACGACACCTTTGTCATATATAGCCTTAAATGGTCAGAATCCATTTTGCTTCGAATGAAGCAACACAATTTAAGGAGTTTATGAAAATATTCGGCTATCTCAAAAGCATTTAAAAATACTACCTATACTTATCTCCTTTACATACTCTAAGATATCTTATAAAATAAATAAAACTTTAATATTTCTAATTAACAACTGGCCGGCAAGATAAAGCTACTAGCAACAACCTATTAAAATAAATGTTGCCATGTGGAAAAAACTATCGTGCAAAATATGACATACGGCTGTACTGAATGTATGTTATACTTATAACTGTAAGTTCATTTGGTGGCGATAACATAGGAAATTTACGACTTCCCCTCAGTGGAGTATGGGGGTTGCCAGACGGAGTAGGCTTCTGGATAAATTATTGTAATATGACGCGACCTTGGTAGGCTCAGGCTGGTACCAACTAGAATAGAGGGCCTTGAACCAGCCTCGTCTGAGGCCCGTCAATTAGCAACTATCTGGTATGTGAGTTATTGCTGGGGTTAATTTTAATAGATAGTTCGTTGCTTTGCATGAAATCGATACTGGGTTAGGCTAGGCACAAACGATCCACCGGCCACAGCCACTGGTGACTGTCCCGACTTGCTGCGGTAGCGAGCACTGCCGTAGCGGGTAGCCACCACCGACCACACGTGTGCGACGATGCCATACAAAACGGAAAAAGCGCATGAACTGCTTGTAGGTGGGCCACCGGGTGGCTGTGGCCGGTGTGTCGTCTGTGCCTAGACTTAAGGTTTGGTTTTATTTTATTAATCTAGTTGTGAATTGATAAGTAGATAGGTACTTACTACCCAAGATAAATGCTTGTAACTTATTCACTCTCATCTAATTTATTTTTCAAGTAAAACTTGATGTTATGGTCAGTCTGAAATTTACTGAAATAAAAATTTGTATATTTGATATTTTTACGACAAACTATTTTAATAAACATACTCTACGACTTTCTCGAATCTCACAAGTTTGGCTCGCTCATAAAAATTGCAACGAGCTCACAACTAACGTGCCGAAATGAACCAAACAAAAACACAGCTCATGCCAATTCATTAAAACTTTCCCGCTGATGACCTCCGTCGCAACACCTACTATTTATACCGGGATGGTAGAATTTTCTCCCGACTGGCAACACTAACGGCGCGACAACGAGCCAAAGTTAGATTGCAAGAGGCCATAACCCCGCTTCTCCACTTCAATCTCCCCTATAAGATGAGAGGTGTTTGCGAGATGTCGGCTAGAATTTTTTTTCTTGACGCGGATAATCTAATTTGGGTAGTAAATGTTTTTATTAATAAATAAGGCGGGGATGAAAGGCGACGTGGTGTCTTGAATGTGTAAGATAAAGGAGATGCTTCGTGAACTTTGGTTCTAAGTTACAAGGAAAGGGTCGGGAAGTTTGGAATGGACAAATTAATTCTTAAGTAATTTTGATACTGAGATCCTTTAAACTGCTTTGTGTCATCGATAACTTAATGGTCTTTCGGACTTTGTTATGACGTAGGTAGTCGGCAATGAGCATGACGTCGTTCTGTCGCAACAGTAGGTACTAAGCTTGAATGAATTGGCATTTGCCAATCGAGCTTAGTACGTAGATAATTTGTTTTATTTTTTCTTTACCATGGTATATCACGTGGAAGCGATCGAAAAAAGGGACCTGTTTCAGCAGTGGACCATTCGATTAAGAGACTGACCACGTTCGTGTATCTTATTTTTTTTAGATCGTCTGTAGAGACAGGGTATTAATTTAGGCAGCCAGACCTGCTACCAATAACCTTGTTCAACATACCTACGTTGTAAATTCACTACGACCTACTCTAGCTCTTATAGCACGTACTAATACCAACGATGAAGGCAAGAATCGAATTAAGTATCAGCCACTTATCGCCTTAATAAACTTCTCAGTTACAATGTTAAATGTAGAACGATTATCCGTAAATTTCAAGGATGCAAAAAGAAATATGTTTATCTCACAGAACATGAATACCTGTCTTCCCTTACCTTCAAGTTTATGTAGGACGAAAACCTATCTAGTGATCTACGAAAGTTGTTCTCACGAGATCTTGATACTGATTTATTGATGGCAAGAATCAAAAGTTGGTATCGCACTGGACACTTGTATCAAGACGTGTATCGCGATGTGTACCGATCCCGACGTGTTCGCGATGCCATTCCACTGGACAAGTTTAAGGGCTAGCTCTTAGATAAGAATGGGCGTTAAATCTGCAGGTGTTTTGGTATCATGACCATTTCGTTTCATATGTTTATTGTTATTGTGTCTGTTGGTTGGGTTGAATTGATGAGTCATTTATTGTCGAAGTTTTAAAGGTGTGTTACGAATGTATACTTTATCTTAATTATCAGCACACAGTCATGTCTCTAAAGACAAAATGTTAAAGGAAACGTTTTCTACTTACCTCCTAGCATCGGTTTTCTTCTCAACTTTTAAGAAAACTTGACAAAAAAAAGTTTTTCATTTAAATGCCATTGATTAATTAATTAAAGAATGACTTTAACTAATTATAATTTTAATAAATACCATTAAAACTTAGGCAGCATTGATTGGTAAGCGAACCCTGTCTTTTTTTACAAAGTTACTAAAGCTACGTTTCGATACTGACAGCGCCATCTATTAGTAAGGAAACCAACTAACAGTTCTGTTGATGCTGAAAACATTATTATGTAGAAGGCAGTTTGTTTTGAGACGAACTATGTATCGAATTAACGTAGAAATAGATATGTAGAACTGAAAAAATAAATACAAGGTATAGTTTTTTTCAAATAAAGAGTATTCTTGGAGTAACCTTCAGAAAACTGAATACAATCAAACTTTTATGGATAAATACCTCTACAACTAAACTAATTAGCTGCTCTAACTACAAGCAGACAACAAAAGATAAGCAGGCAGGTAGGTACCATTGATTGACCCTGTGGGTCCGTCGAGCAAAAGAAAAAAACCATGATCATTCTTGTAGGCAAAAATCTGCAAGCAAATTTTTATTTATTCATGTTTAATTAAGCGAATCGTGGCTGGATGGCCATTGTCCGACTTACCTGCTCGATTTAAATCGCTCGCAACCGGTTACCGGCCCGTCAACCGACTTTTATTTTCAACAAAATTTATTTACCCAAATATCACGACACGAATCATTCATCACAAAAAGAATATCCTCAAAATATCATCTTCCACAATATCCTTCACACTTCTCTACACTTTTACACAATGTTTTTTATAGTTTACTAAAGTATTTTTTTTATTGACAAATAACAACAACACCAGTACCAGCCATCTTGTTTTTGTCTGACATTTTTAATTACCTATCGTGATAAATGGAAAAGGTATACCTACATGCAGCCTAGTTCAAGTTTCGTTCATTCCGTTTCGATTACATTTTATCGCATCGGCGACATTCGGAATTCGCGCCGCGCGTACTTATCATAGAGCGCGGGCCGCGCGTCTGCTGCCGAAGCTAACGTTTGTCCGTCAAACACCGGGGGCGGGCCAAAGGGACGGGCCTCGGAATATATTCGGCTAACTTCGGAGCGCACCTCTCACTCTGTAGATCGCGAAGTGAGCTGAGTCACAAACAGACAATACACTCATGTACTGTTGTTTTATTTTGTGTTTCTGCAAAAATAAGGATTGGTAAGTGGTTTTCTAATCATATTTTAGTGTTTAATGTCTCTGTGTTTAGTCCTGAGAACGCTCATTGAGTACTAACAAGATGTAGCGTCAAACAACATTGTGTTATTGTTCATCTAGCGTCTGTACTTTTTAAGTGTTTTTGACAAACTTCTCAACCGTGTTTTACGCCACCAAAACTTAAATGATACGTAGAAAAATAGTCTGGGTCTTGATTAGAACTTATAACTGCTCGTAAAGGTAATTTTAATAAGTTGACTGGAAAATATTTAACATAACCTCAAAGTGACATTTGCAATTACTCTACTACTCAATAGATGGCGTTGGGTGCGGGAGGCGGGGCTTGCTAACTGCCACACTAGCTTGGACGTATGTCATTTGCGATAATTGAAGGTTAGTTCAGTATTGTCGAAAATTTTAGATAAGCGTTGTTTATTTTATGATCACCCCCGTTCACCCCCGTCGGGTTGTAAATATGGGGTTCTGGATTGGCAGGCAAGTATTTTTAATCCCTCTATTTACTGGTTATAATATATTAGACAAGTTTTTGTTTTAATGAAATACAGTCGGCGCCATAACTTTTGTATTTAATTTTTTATCATAAATTATATTTTTATCTAGTGAGTAAGTATATAATGTTGCTATTTATTGCTCTTATCGTATTTGGCTTGAGTATGGATAATAAGAAAATAATTTACTAGAACAATGTTGACTTGAATTTATGGTTTTGGTACATACATTTTGCTGTAAAAAAAAGAAACTTCGTACATTTCACTTGTTCGTTGTCAGCTATGAGACGTCGAGAGTGCGTACAACGTTGATCCACTGCGCCTTTGTAGCGTCGTCAGAGAAAAATGAGTTATAAAGATCCATTTTTGTAAGAAGTGTTAATACAATATATTTTCTTCTTATAAAATGATTGCATTCTTATTATATCTAGTTTCTGTTTATAGCGTACACTTTTTGAGGTTGAAATTATTCAAACTGTCTGTCTTGGTCGTCTTTCAGTTACATCTCAGGCTTCTGATATGTGACACTTTAGATCATTTTCACAACTACATCCTGATTGTCTAACTAAGTTAACATATAATAGATAATATTCCAATTAAACTGGAATCCTCTTATTTTTTTTGGTCACAATATGTCAGCAGTCCCACAGGTAGACCTAAACATCTTGATACGAAATATCCAAAAATAGAAATTATTATACTACTTAACAAAAAACTGTCGGTGCCTTGCGGACCGTCCAAGGCGTTGTTGGGGGCCGTCTCTTGACAGATTTATAGCGTGCGTGGCTGTTACTCGTACGCACTCTGTCCCCCCTTTCCCCCTCGCCTGCACCCCGCGCCCTTCGCGACCCGCACGCCATCCCCTTCTCACGAAAATTAAATCGTTCCATATTTGAAATTCTTTTAAATCCCACACCGATTGAATTTTTGTTCCTTTTTTCCATTTTTGATGTCTTTTTATTTATGGCACCTGAGTTTTGTTGGTGACTGTCCGCTGACGTTGAGACCTCTACCTACATATTTATTATCTCACAAAATATCTTAAACTATTTAAAGTGTTAGGCGGCATGCACTATAGTTTTGTTGATAAGGTCGTTTAAAAAGAACGTGTTCATCCATTGACTTTTTTACGAGATTGTTTGTTACAGTAGTTAGGATAATTATATTTGTTTACCTACCTAGTCATTAATTAACATAATCCTAATACCCACCTCAAAACTAATATCACTTTAAGTTCGCATCCTTTTAAAAGCAAAAATCCCTAACAAGATTTATGACGAACCGATCCGACTTTCTTACACGAAAAAAAGCCACCACTTTTTTCTAATGAAAGCAAAAACTTAAAATTTACGATCGTCACAAACAATGATAGTAATGCATCACTCGTCATAATGGACAGATTACGTCTGTCTGTACTCGACAGATTTACGAGTTGTTGCATAATAGCTAACTGTTCATGGACAAAAAACGTTGCATTCATTCAAACATTCATAGAAACGGTTGTAGTAATTATAATTTGAAATTAGAATTGAAGTAACGGTTTTGGATATGAAATTATAATTTGATAAAGCTGCCAGTTTTGTTAATTTAAATAAGAAAATCTTGTTTTCTTTTCAATTAAAAGTAACTTGAAACGTCAAAATATCTGTCCTTAGCCTTAGTAATAAAAATATGATCTTTAAAAAGTTACCAACATTCATAAAAATCGTTATATTGTCAAATTCGAAGTTGTCAACGGTTTTCCCAATAGAGTGGCGCCATGAAAATGTTGACGACTCTTTATTCAAATTAAGAATAATAATTTAAATATGTAGAAGACCAAGATTTGCCACAGGTCAACTTCAATGATAAATCTTTTAGATTTATTGATTCGTTTCTACGAATCTTAAAATACCTAATTTATGTTTTGTTTTTGTTGTTCCTTTCAATTCTAAATTGGATGTTTAGATACATAGAAGACCTAGGCAAAGTACAATGCTCTACAATGCTCTAAAGATTTATGAAACATCGTTTGCTGAGTGGCTGACTTATTATTATTAGAAGTGTTTTTTTCAAGCAAAGATTAATGGAAAAACACAAGCTTTACTCGCTTACATCTTAAAACTAGCTATGTCTGTTTTCGTGCATACCTAACCATACGTCTTGAACATTATGTGAACATTCATACTCCTAAACCAAAAATAATAAAACATTTTGTAAAAATCTCAAAAATCGAATAAATCAAAATGGCCGTCACATACCTACCATATAGGTACAGGTTGCTCAAAAACAAACCCACATTTATTTAGATACATATTAAGCTAATTAATAATAAATCCAGTGTCCCGGATTACGGTGACGCGCCGGGACAAATGTTTCCGGTCGCACACGGAACGGCTTTTATTTATTTTTATTATTTTTATTTACGAAATAAAAATTTATGGTCGTCGAGACCGCCTTCCGTGAGATTTAGCGAGTGTGTCATAGACTCGGGGAGCTGAAAACTCGATCTGAATTGAATTATGTACGTTTTTAATGGTTTCGCGGTTCGTACGTCGAAAAAGGTTGTGGTAATGTATTGGCGGGATTGTGTTTGTGTGATTTAAATTCATATTATCGGCAGACAAGTGGATTTTAGGTTGCGCTTATATTTTATTTGCTATGTGTTTGACACATTTTTTGTTGCTGTGTTTAGGATTTCTTATGCATTCTCGTGAAATTGGAGATGGTTGGTCAAAAAAACTCAATAAGTAAATGTGAAATGTATCGAATTTAGAATAATTACCTACTTAAAACAATATAAAATGATAAAGTTTCCTAATTAATTTACCTCTAAATTTATTGAAATATTAACTCATCAAAATGGTAATATTATTTATTTATAATATTCTACTTTCATATACATACTTATCTATGTTTCTAATTATACATGAAGCTATTGAACATTGCTGAACGTTAATAAAGAATACCGAGTCTAGGATAGGTAGGTAGTGACACAATAAGTACCTACTTTTTGAAAAGGTCATGGACTCATCCCATGGACAAGTTTAATGACCAGCTTAACCATGCAGCTTCTTCTGTAATTTTTTGGGAAGTTGTTTGTACAGACGCCAGCACATCAAGCTACCCGAAACTCTCAAATTTTCCCAATCAACTTTGAACCATAAGCTGTAGCGATAAAGTTGAAAATCTATTTTTAAAAAAATACAGATTGTAGTAGCTTGATATGCATTCTGTACAAATCATAAATAGCAGTTACTGGGTTTAATTTAAGGAACCAGGAAGCTTCACAAGTACTGTATGTTTAACGTCAGCTATAAAATACAGCTTAAAGTTCCGCTGACCTTAAAGATAATAGACCCATAAAGCCGTAACTTACAACACGTCTAATGATTTATTTCCGACAACACTTCACAAATGTACCTCCATTTACTTTCCTTACCTTCTTAATATAGTCAAACAGCTATTGTTAAATTACATGAAACAATCAGCTTGTTAAACAGAGAAAGAAACACTATCTACGTCAATTTATCTGCAGCCGTACGCTAGGCTGACAAACACACATGCATGCAAACAATAACTTGTAATACAAGGCTGCGTACAAATTTAGTTATACACCCACTCGGGACCGACACGATTATTTATAATAAAACCCTTTTTTATACGATTTTGTTTCCGATTCAACATAAATAAGATATGTTATTTAAAGTCAATATATCACTTGACAGGTGGTAGGCAGCCATTTTTGTTTTTACACACTAATTAATACTCAACAGCATATAGAATAAAAGTGTTATTCGCTTGGCGCGTGATCGTACTCGGGACGGGCAGACGTTTCATAAGATTTATACATATATCAAAGTAAGGCTTTGTGTGAATGTAGTGAGAGATTTTAATCAACGTCCGAATGCAACGGCAATAAGGGGCCCGGTTCGATTCCCGGCTCGTACAGGACGGTTGATGCGATTAATTGAGTTTAAACGATTAATTAACGATTTCTTCATACAGATGTGTATCAGTTTCTTGAAGACGAGACGTATTTTTGAGTGAAAATTAAAATGTCCGAATGTATTTGTAAGTCGAAATGTAGTTAATACTTTTACGAATTGCTTCCAACTTGTTAACTGTAATGAATAAATCTTTACTTTAATTTATTTTATGTTTCGGCGTCCATTTTTATTCATTGGACAATCCATTGAACTAAGTGGGCAATACATCGATAAACAACGTACAATAATAATAATAATAATAACCCCACCGCCGTATCTCTACGTTGACGTCGTGGTGGGGCTTGCGCGCTCCGAACTCTAGGCCTGTGCCGGAAGAGTTTACTTTGCCGGGACAGGTCTAATGTGAGGAGCCAGACCAAGAGGGATGCAGAAACCCGCAGGGCAGCATGTGGCGAGCTGTTGGGCAGTAGCGACCCCACGGACCCTATCTCCCGGGAGAAGTCTTGTTCCTCACCTCTGGCTTGCCTTTATCGGCCGGCTGGAGTGAACAATGACGAGGAACAGAGCTCCCACCTCATTCTTGCCTTTATTGGCCGGCTTGAGTGGAGATTCGCAAGAGCAAACGTGCTCGGAGGAAGGAAGTATTCCAGTAAGATGCTGGTAGGGATCTTGACCGTACTTCCGGGATTGTCCTGATAGCCGTGGAATACCTCTCCACTCCTCATAAGCACCTCAGGACGTGTTGCCCCCTTGTCGCTACGTCACTATGTGCTAGCGGCCGTTTTCGGGGGCCCATTATTGAGTGTGCAAGTCACCCCCTGCTATTTTATCTGTGTATATATAAAGCATTGATCAGGCAGGGGTCATAGTTTTACCATAGTTCCTGGAAACCGGTCCACTTTAGCCACCCAAACCAATAGTCCAATTTTTTATTTTTCCATATCCTGCAATAGTCCTACACCAACCGGGGGTTATCCTTGGGTGCACTTGCATAGTGCATACAGGGATAATCGTCGGTTGGTGCCTCATTTCATTGAACATCTCTAACGGGCCTCTGCGAGTTGGCTTCGGCCCCTCATACGCCTTCCAAAGGACCGGGACTCCAAGGTCCCGAGATATGTTAAAATAATAATAATAGTCCTACACCAACCGGGGGTTGTCCTTGGGTGCACTTGCATAGTGCATACAGGGATAATCGTCGGTTGGTGCCTCATTTCATTGAAAATCTCTAACGGGCCTCTGCGAGTTGGCTTCGGCCCCTCGTACGCCTTCCAAAGGACCGGGACCCCATGGTCCCGAGATATGTTAAAATAATAATAATAATAAGCATTCGTCCTTAGGTCATGTAGATGACGTCACAGCGGCGGACATCTTGGATGAAAGCGAAATAACAATGTTTAATATTAATAATGAAACAACCTGTATATAAAACACGGCCACTAATCACAGGATATCGTCCAGATAATAGCTCCAGGAACAACATTACCGCAGTAATTACGTTGTAATTCATTGTAATAATTGTAATATAGTGGCTGCCAACCTTATACCAACTTATTGAATACACGACTGTAATAAAACATCGAACAGCCGCTAAATATATATATATTCAAATAATATAATATATACAATACGTTTATCATAAACAATGTTTGCAATAGTTTGAATGCTAAGCTGGGCCACTAGCCCTTAATAAAAGTATTTTACCCACTGCCAGATTACATAGAAGGTTATCGACTCGAAGCAAAAGATCTTTCGTAATCCGTGTAATATTTATGCGGAAACTGTACCAACTATATTACTTGTAATCATAAAATAACCGCCTTATTCGAAGCCAATGTGACTACTAACGCCATCTAGTTCGGCAATAAAAAACTAATGACTCCTGACTCGCTAGAGTTGAGTCATAAATTAGTCAGTTAGTATACTGGGGTTAAATAGTCGAGTGTGGATTTTTGGGTAGATTTTTTATTTTTTCTAAATAGTGTTGTCAGTAGTGATGGGACTTCGTTTGGGCAGCGAAGTGTTAGTGAGGCGCGTTGCGTCGGCGGCTGACGCGGCGGCGAGCGCTAATCGATGCGCGCCACTGCGCTGTCTTCCGACGGCGGCCATTACGCACCTTTATGGCCACCCAGCCCCCGTCCCCCGCGCCGCTCTAAGGCGGCACATGACGAATCAATATGCCGCCAACCGACTCAACACTTATTTATTTGACACGATTTATTAGCCGAATGCCTGTAAACTTTTATGCGCCCCTCTGTTCTCATCCCCCCCACCCCGGCCCGCGAGGGATGCTTTATGATGGACACAGCAGTGATAAAATTCTATGTTTCGGCTGCCGTCTACTTTTATTGAGAATCGGAACAGATGTCTGGATGAGACTAGAGGGAGCGAAATTACTATTCGAACGCCGAATAGTAAACGTTCCTCCTGTGTTGCTTTTAGAGGTTACCATCTAGGCAAATAACAATTTCTTTTTACAATTCGCTTCATTAATTACCATTTTATTTTGCCGGGCGGTGCAATTAACATTAGTTACTTTTTTACCGTCGCAAGCGCTCAGCGACCGCGGTGTAGAGACAAAATGTCGGCAGGAAATGTGTAATTTTTTCACAAATATTGCGGAAGGAAGACGCTGGCTTCCTCTGGGCTGTTTAGATGGTTTTTATGCTAATCGTGGAGATTTGCTGGGTTTTCTTTTAGCGCGACAATTATTCACGGTGTGCGGTCGCGGCTCGCCCTTTAAGAAATTAGCGGTAGGAAGTCCACGCTGCCGCGGGAACTGACTCCCATCCCTACCGCTTACCTACTATTATACGCTTAATCGTCAGCAGCGTACTTATCCGGAACAAAATACAGGAATAAACTTTGCCAGTATCTGTACAGAAGTTTCATTCTCGACTGAGGGCACTTTCTTTGTAAAAAAGAAGGAGTCCAAGCAACTAATTATCACCTCAATACATAAATTAATTATGATGTGGGAACGAATAAAAAATATTAGTTACAAGTTTATTGAAATGAATTACTTAATTTTACGCGAATGTATTTGCATATTCAAACACTATCCCCGTTCAAACGGAAGTAAACCCTTTCATTGAACTTACAGTTAAGGCACACAATAAAAAACCAAGAAACTGCACACCCTAGAAGGACTTGTAAACTACATAATTAGTGACGGAGCCTCATAAATCATTCATTACGAGTAAACAAGTAGAAAATTGCACACACTGCGTTAGCAACCCCTTCCAATCATACGTAAGAAGGCCCCATAGGAACTTATTAACACTATTTACAAACGCACAAACATTGCAACGCCGGCAACATTACCTAACGCCGCACTTATTTTTTATGTCCCCAACGAATACTAAGCATGGTCGCCGTAAGTTTTAATGGACGATATACATGCATAACATTGCTTTTACGAGTAAGTAAAGACAAAGCTAACGACTTAGCACCAATAAATTAATTTGCCGATAAGCACGAGCCGACCGGTGCCTCCTCAAACGGAAATGTGTACTTTAATTAAAAATGACCATCCCCTAATGACCTTTGTGTATTAGATAAAAAATTATCCATGCAAATGATGCCGTAAATATTTTCTGTTTGTTTGTCGCGTGACATTTAATCTAATACTCCTCATGTAAACGTGGCACAGGATGTTTTCCCCTCGCAAATTAATGAAGATTCGTATAAAACACTGGCCCGTTCGACACAGTCCGTCATATGGTAAGCATGCAATTATTTACACCGCACTGAGTTCGTATCGTGTCCAAACTCAATATTTCACTTAATGGAACTTATAAACGAGTCGATTACTATTGGGGAACCAAATGAATCGATTTATATCGATTAAAATTTAACAGCAATTAATACAATAGTCGATTATAGCGTAATTACTAATTAGTTCCAAAATTCGAATTATGGACATTTGAAAGGAATTCTTTTTTGTTAAGTGGCAAGAATTTTATAACCGCAAGGTGCTTTAAAATTATCGTCGCTGTCGCCGTCGTCCAGAACGTCGCTGCCCCTTTGATATTGATAAAAATGTTTCCAGCAGAAGCTGTTCACGTCAAATAAAAGTCGAAAATATAAGAACAGGAAGTGTTTTATAGACCCATTGACCTACATTTTATCTATTCTGCCAATGACGATGCCAAATGTATTTGATGAAATGTTCGAAACGAATGAGCAGGGAAGCATTTGAGTGGAGTCGAGACCTTTGTACAAGCTCGGTGTTATGAAGGCGCGTGTCTTGTGCATGTAAATGTAAAACAATTTCATCTACCCGCTTGTGAACGACGGACGGGAGAACCCGTGAGCCGTTCCGTTTCACACGTCGACATTGTAACTCCACCCGCTCCGTTCCATACTCGAATGCATAACAGACAAACAGGCTAATCCCGGCGTTATCGTAAATTGTCAGTTTATGACGTGCGGAACGGCCGCGGGGCCGGGGGGGCGCGGGGCAAGGGGAAGAGTTTTCTAATTTCGCCCCCTGCGCCCGTTTTGATGCGCTAATTCGTGTAAGCAGTTTCTGAACGTGCTTGTTTCGAGTTCACTTCAATTTGCCAACGATGAGTTTGCCAGTCAGCCGCTCTTACTCGCCCACGCTTAAGGTTTGGATTGAGGGTACGACTCGCCTGCATTACTTTGCAAGGTTATCGTCGGCTTTTACATAGAGTTGCGCAATTTACATACATTTGTTTGTTCGGTTTTTAAATTGGGGAATTAACTGTGTTAATCGCGATGTTGTTTTGCTGAAGGCCCCCCCTAGCAAGTTTCAAAGTTATGTTACCTATAAGTAGGTACGCGTAATGTTATTTATTTATCGTATTCCATAAAAGACGGACGGACGGTCAGTTAATATTACATTACAACAGAACATATCAAAGCGCGGCGCGCGATGGGATCTCGGCCTGCGCGGGCGCATCAGCAATTAATACTCTTCATTTAATCGATTCCTTCAATTATTCCACCTTGATATATGTTAATCCTTTTCGGTCTCGGCCTCCCCGGGATATTGTTGGCTATAATTACGTGGGAGGCGACCTCTATTGACAAGTATTGATGTTTTTAATCTGATGTTAGGATAAGACGTTAGTATGCGTTCGTCCGTCCGTCCGTCCGTTGATTTGTGGCCGGCCGGCTCATTGCCTCGTAATTATTGGATTTCGGCGCGATATTTATTGGCATTTCTTCTCACAGTCGCCTTGATTTATCATTGGGCTGTCATACGGGAGAGAATTATTGCGATGCGTGCCCGTCCGGGGAGAGCGTTCCATAATCGAAGTGTTTTTTTTTTTTCGTTTATTAACGCTGAATCCCCGAAGGTACATCCAATACGTCATATTTCAATACGTTACGCGTTAGGACACATGATCACCTCCATTAAGGCGCGTCTTCTCCCGACGGATTAGCGCCGTCAGTGCGGCTCGAGTAATGAGATGGCGAAAAATATTGGAAATAACACGCGACAATAATAAACGTATAATAGGGGAACGTTCGTTTCGCAGCTGCGGCTCACCGACGCTAGGGGGCGCTACCGGCGCGCTTTATCGCTCATCGATGATTAAAACCGAGTTAAATCGATTAATTTATTTTAGTCGATTAATTTTATTCGACAATAACATTTTTATGGTTGCTGAAAAATTAATAGTTGATATTTATTTTACAACTTTATAATGATATTGGAAACTAGTTTGGTCATAGGTTTATTAATAGTGAACAACACCGTTTAACGCTTTATTTCACGGAGGTGATAAAACCAGGCCGTGATTAACGACTCGATCAAAGTTATTTATAACTTATACATTTGTAACATGAGCTTTTGCTTACACCTCTTTTAAGTGGATATAAAGTTGACTTTCGAAAACTCCAATGTCTTAGAAATTATCACTCCTATAAGACAAAAAATCCTTTAGAAATCTACCAGGCATTAGGATGAGGGCGGAGGAACTTCTTACGACTTTATTTAAAATACTATTTCGATCCCGTGGGAATATCGGGATAAAAAGTATCCTATGTGTTAATCCAGGAAATGGTCTATCTATGTGCTAATTTTCATCTAAGTTGTTCAACGTGTGATTGAGTAACAAACATTCTAAAATCTTCACAAACTTTCACATTTATAATATTAGTTTAGTAGGAAGTAGGATAGTAGGATTACTAGCAGCATCCCGCGGTTTCACCCGCATAGGTAAGTGTCGATCCCGTGTGAATATCGGAATAAAAACTATCCTGTCCTTTCCCAGGACTCAAACTATCTCTATACCAAATTTCATCTAAATCCGTTCAGCGGCTTAAGCGCGAAGAGGTAAACAGACAGACAGACAAACACACTTGTCTTTCGCATAATTTATAATATTATACAGGCACAGTATGGATTAGTATGGATATTATATGAATTGGTGTGATAGTGTGATGTTTTAAAAATATAAAGACTTAGGTATTTTCTCTGGAGTTTTGAACAGTTAGTATTACAGTAAGATAAAGTTCACAATCGAAAAAATATTTACTCTACATAATCGACTTTTTCGTATCTCAGACAAGTTCTATGATTTTCAAACTACCAACGCCATCTATTATCAATAGTCTGAACTAATTTATTACCAGTCGTAAAACCAAACATTTACTTTCACTGCCAAACAAAAACACAAAAAGTAATCCTTATTAAAATGTAAAAGAAATAATAACACGTCTTTCACGCGACTTAATTGACTATAAAGTAGCTTGCATTTTCCCGCGCAAGCAATGGCGTTCGCGCCAAAATGATGGATTAACGTCACACGAGTATTTTCTTTTTAAAAACGCAAACAAGAGCTCGCCGGCAAAATTGCATCCAGCTAATATTCCCTTGCCAATCATGTTGTTCAGTCAATTTTCAATTTTCCCGTTAATAAGGACGTCAACTCCCGTCTCGAACAATATCAGCCGGTTTTATTGAGGCATAACAGTGTTAGGAATATGGAAGAATACAAAATTTCACTAAAGGAATTTTGTTTTAGCTAATTGGTTTTAATTAGACGTCTAGGTTTTCTGGGAGATAATTGGGGATCAGTTTGAATATCTTAGCGGTTAAGTCGGATCGTTGACGGAGTAAGCAGAGAAATTTAATTAAGTAATTAGCTAATAATGGATACCTAATTTAAATATTAGGTAAATAACACCCATTTCATGCATAGATAATTATTACGGTATTATTTTAGGTAGGTCCTTATCCTTACGTAAGTAAGTAGATAGATAAGTACATTTTAATTACGTTTTTTATTATTAGGTGTTTTTCTATCTGATGCTTTACTTATTGAGTAGTTAAGAATGTTTATCAAACGACTTGACCAAATAAACAAAAGTAAAAGAAACTATGACTCAATAAACTCGACGCTACTAACGGAATAGCTATTTCGACACAGTTGTCACGAAGCAGAGTGGCGCAGTGGAAGCGTGCTGGGCCCATAACCCAGAGGTCCGTGGATCGAAACCACGCTCTGCTAGAAATCATTTTTGAGTTTTTTGTTTTTTCAATAATCTTTTTCTTCATTTCTTTTCGATTGTCTTTAATATTTAATATATTTTTATTGCTTCTAAGATACTTTTAATAATTTTCATTATTTTTTTTACTAGCGCCATCTACAACATAATTTTACTTCCGTACTATTTGTCTTTGAGATAAACCTGTTTGATTTCTAATAACTTGTAGCAGAAAATATCGACTTTACTCTCCTTTCCTGTCCCATCTAACTTCTTTAATAATTTTTTTTCTACAACTTCAAGACTTCTAATCTCAACAATAGGGTGACCAACATTCAAAAAAAAATCAACACCGTACTTTTTTCGATTTTTTTTTTTATTAAAACATGGCGTAAGTTTATTACTGCGTAAAGGCTGTAAAATCTAAACATAAGAAACTCATAGACGTATCAAGTCCATTAGCCGACCGTCACAGGAGATTTATGTTTAATTGAAATCGTCGAGTTTATTGTGGTGCCATGATTTATTCCATTTATTCGAAGCGGACGGCCGATAGCGGTGCACTTTCAATTGCCATCGCTCACGGCTACGGGACTCAATAACAATAGACATTGTTTGATTACGTGTTTAAAAGTTGGATGTTTGTTTTTGTTGATTTTAAACGGTGGGTGATCGTGTTGTGGCTGCGACTCGTGGTTGCTGATGGCTCAATTATCGCGCTGTTGTTTTAGTGGCGTTTATAGAATTTTTATGGGATACGGGCAACGCTACTACTACAAATTATACGATAAATTGATTAGAAACATTTACCTTGTTATTTATAAGGAAAATATTGTATACGTTTTATGTAAGTACGACTATTTAAATCACTCACTAAGATATCATAGTCTAACCTAAATTAATAACCGCAGACCATTTTACAAAATACGCAAGTAGCTATAGGCGCTAAGAGGCTTATAATTACTGCTTCGTCAATAGCACTGGCGTATCGCGTGTCCACGATATTGAGTATTAATTCCCTTCAAAGTGAATGGGCAACATAACTCATTCGTTTATTTGGCATTTTAATTCATACATCTACGCAGATATTGATGTCGTGTGCGACTGTAATTCAATCTTTGTGTTTCGCAACCTACCGTCCCTTGATAATCTCATACTAAAAGCAATAATTTATTCACTACCAACGTATACACACCGCGTATCTATATATTGACATCTCTTTATTACTCCTACATGAATAATATTATTATGAATCCTTACACGCGCAAACAGAAAAACAAAACAACTTCTGCCTCGCGAAATACACGCTTAACCCAACACTATAACGTCTAAAATAAATAAAACCTAACTGTAGGTCAAGTTAAGAATAAACTGACGTATACATTTCCACAAATCCGTGTCAAGAATCGAAGTGGAGTTTAAAAAAAAGGAGCTATCCTACTGACACGAAGCTTTAATAAATAATTCCTTTTCACATGTTATTATTTATTGGACGCCACGCAAGCCAGCCTCCGACGGGACTATAACGATGACGAATACGAGATACGTTTGTAAAAAACCCTTTTGAGTCTTGACGCGTGATATATTCCTGCGCACGAGTGTTATAAAGAACGCGGCGGGGTGCGCGCGCGCCGAGCGCTGATTGGCCCGCGTAATGACTCCATGCGCGGACGTTCCGTTTTCAAAGTACGACTGTGACGTAGACTAATGACTGCTGTATGGTAAACCAATGACGGATAGGCACCTCTGAACCTATTGTGTATGTGGTATATAGGAGTTGCGCCGGCGTTGAAATATTACGTCGATTTGCCAGGTCTACGCACAACGGCTAGCTCAAGACTAATTCTAGGTCATAATTTATAGCAAAAAGATTGCAACTCTGTTTGATGATAGCTATGTTGCAGAGCTATTGAGCTCCGCACGATTTAATGAAAATTAAACCTTATGATATGCGTTAGTGCTGCCTAAGAACACAAAAACTATAAGTAGATATATTAACAGCATTAATCAATTGGTGTGACAGGTAACATTTAGCAAAAATCAATTTATCGGTCAATCCGCTCTGAATCCGCAAAAAATGTGCCGCCAACAAACTAATAAAGGACGAGATTATCCACTTTATCTTATTTCGAATGTAATATTGAAATCCGATAGCATGTTTCTCTTATTTTTTTTACCTTCAAAAAAACGCCTCGTATGGATAAAATGACCTGTGGAGACAAATTCATTTTACATAACCCATGGAAAAGTAATTAATTAGACATATCAGAGGGTCCTAGAGCATATGCGATCAAAAACCTTCTTGCTCCAACGATATCAATGTCACTGCTACTGTTCTGCTTTCAATCTTCAGAAAAGTAAAACACAGTTGCGGCAGTTGTTGCACTGAAGTTGTTCCACAGAATAACTAATGGCACAAAATGTCTTATGTAACCTACCTACTCAGGAGTAGTCAGGAGTATAGAGAAAACGAGACAGGTTTACAAGATAATGACTTCTGCCGTGGTGACAAAAAGAAAAACCATTCAGGCAGTCAGTAAGTAGGCTTTAAGAACCTGAACTGACTGGCAAGGATCAAACAGTTAGTACCCTCGTATATTAAGGCTCTTTCAATGCACGATTTCAAAATAAGTTATTAACTCATTACCATCTCCAACAACAAGTCTCCCAAAACTCCTAGTACCCAAAATCCCAATCAATCTTCAGGAGCCTCACCTCAGTCCAGTTAAAAACATGTGTGTCATCATTAGATTGGTACTAATGAATCTATCAATCCCCCGGGAGGCATACATTGTCCGGCCGGACGGCGACGTGTGGCCAACTTACCGGCAAGATTGATTAGTTCGGAAATTTGCTTGTATTTTAATTGATTACGTATACAACTTGGTCCCCGTGTGATTTTATATTTTCGTTGATATGTATCGGTATGGATTTTGATTCGAAATTATTATGAATTTATTTTGGATCTAGTTAACAATAGAGGTCACCATAAAAGACTGGAGTAAAAGAAGAAAAAGACAATATTTTAAGTTATACTTACTTTCATAAGTCCTAGCTTTGGGTACTTGGCTTGTGACGAAGTTAAGTACTCTTTTATCAGACTTTCCAAATTAGTTTATGTAAAGTAAAACGGCTGACCCAGGCTTTCGAAAACTAAATCTAATAACACGCAAAACTAAATCTACCAAAATCAAAAACTATATCTATCTAACCAAAATGTATCTCCAAATGGGACCGACAAATAAATCCGACGCTCTAAACAGGATGTAACGTTGTTATATCTATGAGCTAGGTATTCCTTTCATAAACAACCCATTTTGTAAGAAAAACCTGGCATAAAATAAAATTGCAGCAGAAAGCTCCCAAGTCCCACCACAAAGGCATGGCGCCATCCATCTACATATAGGAACATTAGTCAAGGAGTCGGCAACAAGTGCTTTGACCTAGTTGAGACCGTCTTAACGTAGGACACCGATTTACTGTTCACATTATGAATTTAGTATATTTTATAGAAAAATACAAACGAGAGAGAAATTGACTCAAATATTTTTAGGATAGGTTTAATATTGTCCGAGATTTTCCTGAGAAAAATTAGAACACCCTATCTTTTTCTATGATTGGTGAAAAGTGTAGCAATGACGTCAAATACTTAAATCAGCAGTAGTAGGTACCTACTCCCCGGAATATAAAAAAAATGTCATTACTCTTAATTAAATCATGTGCCAATCCTTTCGACAAGCTTAATGATGATGATAAAGGTTATCTGTCAGCCAGCGGAAAACCTATATTTAGGAAAAGTATGATCAAAATACACAACATGACTTTCTCCAAAGCAGTGGATAAAAAAACTTTTCATCCATTTATAGTAGGTCAATTCAATTAAATTCAGGTAGTATCAATTCAATCTTTTTTTTATATTTTGTTTTTTTTTTATTTGGATCTCCAACAAAGAATACACCGTACATGCTGTATTATAAAGGACAAGAACAAAAATCTATGTGCTCCCCTCAATTTAGAAGACCACATACAGGTGGTAAGTATAAAACAATAGAATCAATCATGGACCCTGTCGGGCACAGCGAAATTTAAAATAAGTAGTACCCTACATTACTTCATTCCTTATTCTGCCGTCATAAAGAAAAAGGGCACAACTACCTATATTTTTTTCGAAAATTGAGTTATATACATATTTGGAATCAGAAAAAAACACGCATAATTATGCCAGTTTTTTTACTCAATTTTGAAAAAAAATGTTAGCTGTGCCCTTTTTCTTTATGACGGCATCGGCAGTATTACTTCTTCCACGTGTTAGTTATCCATTATAAACTACGACAGTCACAATTATTTACGACTTTCTTTGTGTGTACTACAATAATGTCATATTAATAGTCAAGCAGTCATGCACCAACCCACCTTGACCCAGTTACCGAGCCGACCTCGGACCCACTGCACTGGTGTCCCAAATCACGGCGCTGTCCTGAAACTCACATATTTCTTGGGTGTAAACACTATTTAGTATAAGAAAGACGCACTGGAAGTATCTTTAAGGGACATTCGCCTTGGAAAATGCTTACTTGAAAAGGAAAAAACTGCTCTGAAAGACAGTTTGATTCACTCGTTGTCCACCAATAACTTCTTGGTCGTCCATCTACAATAGTAAAATACCCTACTTCCTTACCATCACATTTAATACCTACTTTTAATAAAATTTATTAAAATTTGGTAATACAGTAAACAGAAATAATATGTTTTATGTACACATAGATACACTCTACAAAAAAAACTCTATTAGACATGGTATATGAAAACAGGTAGATAATTATGTGTTCTTTTAGTTACTTATCATGATCTTAGCAAAAAATAAAAAGATTTGTCTTCCACTTCGCCAATTTCTATCTCTTTCAACGCTATTGTCTAGGCGTAGGCACCTGTTATACTTTTAATAACCCTTACATTTCACTGCCATTCCTACAACAATCTATCTACAACCACATGCTCAGCCGCATTAATCTGCACTCACACGTCCTACCACCGCGGAAACAGAAATTATAATAAGCAATTATCAGCGAGTCTTCAATACAAGGTGCACTTGCAAGCGTACGTAATTTTTTCCAACTACCCACATAAATCAAAGGGCCCGCCCCCCTCTAATGGGAATTATAATTGATTCCCTCCCAAGCTAGGTAGTTTTTGTGATCGTAATGTAGGATTTAAATTTGTTTGTCGGTGTTTCTTTGTACAAATATTGGAGTATTAATCTATGTGAACTAATTAAATCGCATTGTTAGTTGATTAATTGGATAATGTTAGTTAAAGTTCTGATAAGGTAATCCGAGGAAGGGTTTCTAGACTATATATTATGATCAAATAAGAATAGAAAAGACATTGCTCTGGACCCTGCACAGGGCTAACTCGACTGGATTTGTGGCCATTTTTTCATATAACATGGGACTTATTCATGACTTTTCAATTCGAGTCAAGCAGAATAGAATACTTAAACGAGCCAAAAGTGAATCACTAAGAAAACCTAAATCATAAACTGGAAGAAACAGAAATATAAATTACTAATGGTATTTGGCTCTTTCAACACAGGTCACAGGTACGAGGACACTCCGTCTTACTGTGAAAGCAGCCAATCCACCAACAATATCACCAAAATCATTTTCTATACATTACTAACAGAAGAAAAATCGACTAGACACGATTAGTCACGACTACAATCGAATAAACGACCACCAATAAACTCAGCAGTGAGTGTAGCGCAACAGTAGATTGGATGGAGCGTCTGTTTTAGTAGTCTGGGTAGCAAGTTCGATTCGTAGGTTCATTCTGTTATTGATGCTCAGAAATCAACCTAAGCTAAGCAACTAACAACCTTTTTTTATTTCTTACCGACTTCAAAAAAAAGGAGATTATATTTGAGTGAATTCTAAAATGCCGCAGTGTCACGTGGGTTTTTCCACACTGGACGTAGGTATGTTAGGAGTATTGAGCTGCAGAGCTACGCACCTATACCAAACCAGAATCGGTGATCAGGTAATGCAAAATTGACCATTCATTTACGGACTGAAAGTTGATAAAAATAAGAAAGCGAAAGAAATGGATGGATAATAATAATCTTTGAGGACTGAGGTTTAGAAACGTGACAAAGGATTTCGTTGCAAATCAAACGGTTGGGTTTAATTTTATCTGCCAGCCCTACAACCTACAATATACTCGCCACCTAGTCCATGCTTATTTTTAGCAATCGCAAGCAACCATCTCAAAAAAATAATTCACCACCATTAAGCACATTCAAGTAATTTTGGTGTAATCAAAACAATGCAGCTCGACTATGCAACTGTAATGTCATACTAAGCTCCAAATTCAAATCAAATAGAAAACAATAAAAATCGCGTGCACCTCCAAGCAGCGACATGACATCACAATTAGCTCGAAATTCAAACGAAATTCGAAATAATGAGACCGTGTTCCATGCTAACCAGTGACATGACGTCACAATTAGTTCCAAATTCAAAAGGTGTTGAAAAACCGTATCGTTTGTATTGCACGTGTAAGGTGGCTGCGGGGTGCAGCGAGCGAGGGGCGCGGGGGGGCAGCGGGGCGCACCTCGATCGATGGCGACGTCGTTATTCGGGCGACAGCCTTTGACGACGTCGCGGATGCGTTCCGCTTGCGACCGCCTTTAATTTCTTCATTTGTATGCTGATTTGTGATTGAGGGAATTAGGTTGTTGGGGTATTTGTGGTGGAGAGACCTGGCACTGATTATTGCAAAACTTCCTCTTTCAGCGTGTCCTTATTTCTTTTCTATATGTGCACGACATGGTGCTGTTGCGTGTAGCTTACTTTGTTGTAGAACGCTCAAAGTTCACCAACATTTAACCCCTCATTGGCTAATTAGAGCAAAAGGAACAGTAACTACACCGCTGCCCCTCTAGCTAGGGACTTGGTTTGCTCGAATCCTGCCCAACCTCACACAGTGGCAGTTTCTTCATATCTACCGCAAGGAGTTTCTGGGCCGCGGCGAAGCCAACCATTTAGCATTTTTATCTCACTTAACCAAAGCTTTGATTTTTGGCCAGATGTTAAATGGTTCCTGTTTCAAAACAGCGATAGCTGTTTGCTATATAGCCTATAATTTCTAACAATCGCTATTAACCTTGCAATGAAAATAGCTTTCCGACCAGTCCCAAGTGGAGCACACCCGGGCTAGGTCCACGCCTCCGCAGACGCGTGACTGACGGACGTCCGCACACTAGCACACCTCACACACACACTAACACAACATCACTATAAACAGTACTCACTCACACAACACCCTGTATACACAGGACGTTTTGACACTTGACAGATGTGTGCCCAGAGTGATGGGTGGCGCGCGCCGCGAAAAATACGAGGGAATGTTTGAATATGGAATACTGAGAGAGTTTTATTTATGCTCCTATTTGTGATTGGCAGTGCCAATTGATTCTTGGGTCTAGAAAGTTATTGAATTGCTTTTTGAAAGTAATCTTTTTTTAGCCATTTTTTTTACGGGTATTTGTATGTTGATTCTGCCGGGGCATTTTGCCGCTAGCATTGACAGATTACCTACTCACTTACCTCTTTCAAGCGACAATGACCTTTGTGCAGCGAGTGACCTATGAAATGCATAAATAATAATATAGCGACCGACAGGTGACATCTAGACTAAAAAGTAACTACAATCGTAGAGTGAATTACATAGAATCTTTTGTATTCCACTGAATTGCAATTGACGATTAATACCAAAGCTGACTTTGCTGAAAAAGGAAACCGAAAAGTCCCTCACTTGTTAGTCATAGCACCCAAATTGTCGTTGTCAACTCAAGGACCATTCGCACTCACTGGCATGATTGTGTCGTCCGCACACGGCGAGCCAGTTATCTGTCACCAGTTACTAGAGCGCTGTCCTGTTGCAGTATAGTGATCTTTTGTAACTGACATGTCACTGCTACGTTTAGTTTCGGCCAGTGTTAGTACTCGGACGTCAGTCGAGTTTATGTTACGTTTGTAGATCATATCCATATCGCGAACACCACCCTAATTGCGTAACACGCTATCAATCTGAATCTGAATCATTTTGAAGGATATTGCTAATCCATTGCTTCATAAGCTCGAAAAAAATTTCTACTCAACAACGTAAATAGCGCAATGAATGTTGTTGAACTGTCAAAATGAAACCCATTGCTACTGATATGATAGTGTGTTACGCAATTACCCCGCAGGTTAGGTACCTATAGCAACTTAAGTAGGTTATTTACGTATTTAGGAGTTGGAAGGTTCATATTTTTTTGTTAGAGCGTGCTTAGTAGAGTTAGTAGTAGGATTCAGCATAAACATAATGCTTTATTCTTTTTTTTATGCCATACTGACTTTATCATGATGGCCCAGTGGTTAAGTTCTCGCCTCTTATGCACGAGGTTGTGGGTTCTTTCTAAAAATTATCTTTGACATCACTAACATCGGTGAAGGAAAACAAGATAAATCTGAAATCGCCAACCCGCCCTAAGCAAGCGTGTTGGCCAATGCTCGTGCCTCCTCTGTATGAGAAGAGGCCCTTGCTCTGCAGTGGGACAGCAAGCGGCTGGGAGTATACTGCCCAGTGTTGCTTGGGTTAGTAAGCGGCTGGGAGTATACTGCCTAGTGATGCTTGGGTTAGTAAGCGGCTGGGAGTATACTGCCTAGTGATGCTTGGGTTAGTAAGCGCTGGGAGTATACTGCCTAGTGATGCTTGGGTTAGTAAGCGCTGGGAGTATACTGCCTAGTGTTGCTTGGGTTAGTAAGCGGCTGGGAGTATACTGCCTAGTGTTGCTTGGGTTAGTAAGCGCTGGGAGTATACTGCCTAGTGTTGCTTGGGTTAGTAAGCGGCTGGGAGTATACTGCCTAGTGTTGCTTGGGTTAGTAAGCGCTGGGAGTATACTGCCTAGTGTTGCTTGGGTTAGTAAGCGGCTGGGAGTATACTGCCTAGTGATGCTTGGGTTAGTAAGCGCTGGGAGTATACTGCCTAGTGTTGCTTGGGTCATTTTACATATATATATATATATATATATATTTTTTTTTATTCTCTCTGTTCTGTTTTTTTTTCATGGTCTGGCAGTTTGAGTTATTTATGTGGCCTACCCAAATGTCCTTTCTTTGGTATTGTTCGTCGAATCGTTGAGCTCCTTAAGTCTTGAGTTGAGCTGCACGATTTTTGACAAATGCGTGCACTGACTGGACAGGTCCTCTCAATCTGTGTGGTTCTTTCCTCAAAAGACCACCTCAGACATCGATCTACATGGTCTTCATATAACCTGACCAAGATTATGTCTGGACTTTAAAAGAGACTGTGACCTCTGAGTTTGTTTCGGCCTTTCTTCTCAGAGTAGTCAGATAGGAAACGCCGACTTCATCTAGTTTTAAAAAAACATGATTGACGTGTAAACGTGTTTGTACAAACCTACTTACAAAAATAAAAATCATTTCATCATTTCATTTCATTTCAAGCGGCTGGGAGTATACTGCCTAGTGATGCTTGGGTTAGTAAGCGCTGGGAGTATACTGCCTAGTGTTGCTTGGGTTAGTAAGCGCTGGGAGTATACTGCCTAGTGTTGCTTGGGTTAGTAAGCGGCTGGGAGTATACTGCCTAGTGATGCTTGGGTTAGTAAGCGCTGGGAGTATACTGCCTAGTGTTGCTTGGGTTAGTAAGCGCTGGGAGTATACTGCCTAGTGTTGCTTGGGTTAGTAAGCGGCTGGGAGTATACTGCCTAGTATTGCTTGGGTTAGTAAGCGCTGGGAGTATACTGCCTAGTGTTGCTTGGGTTAGTAAGCGGCTGGGAGTATACTGCCTAGTGATGCTTGGGTTAGTAAGCGCTGGGAGTATACTGCCTAGTGTTGCTTGGGTTAGTAAGCGGCTGGGAGTATACTGCCTAGTGTTGCTTGGGTTAGTAAGCGCTGGGAGTATACTGCCTAGTGTTGCTTGGGTTAGTAAGCGGCTGGGAGTATACTGCCTAGTGTTGCTTGGGTTAGTAAGCGCTGGGAGTATACTGCCTAGTGTTGCTTGGGTTAGTAAGCGGCTGGGAGTATACTGCCTAGTGATGCTTGGGTTAGTAAGCGCTGGGAGTATACTGCCTAGTGTTGCTTGGGTTAGTAAGCGGCTGGGAGTATACTGCCTAGTGTTGCTTGGGTTAGTAAGCGCTGGGAGTATACTGCCTAGTGTTGCTTGGGTTAGTAAGCGGCTGGGAGTATACTGCCTAGTGTTGCTTGGGTTAGTAAGCGCTGGGAGTATACTGCCTAGTGTTGCTTGGGTTAGTAAGCGGCTGGGAGTATACTGCCTAGTGTTGCTTGGGTTAGTAAGCGCTGGGAGTATACTGCCTAGTGTTGCTTGGGTTAGTAAGCGCTGGGAGTATACTGCCTAGTGATGCTTGGGTTAGTAAGCGCTGGGAGTATACTGCCTAGTGTTGCTTGGGTTAGTAAGCGGCTGGGAGTATACTGCCTAGTGTTGCTTGGGTTAGTAAGCGCTGGGAGTATACTGCCTAGTGTTGCTTGGGTTAGTAAGCGCTGGGAGTATACTGCCTAGTGTTGCTTGGGTTAGTAAGCGGCTGGGAGTATACTGCCTAGTGTTGCTTGGGTTAGTAAGCGCTGGGAGTATACTGCCTAGTGTTGCTTGGGTTAGTAAGCGCTGGGAGTATACTGCCTAGTGTTGCTTGGGTTAGTAATGAGGTAATTATTTCAATTTTTGTTTTTTATACTATCTTTAACGTCTTTTTAACCATATTCCAAGAAACGAGCGGGATTCCTAAAGTGCTCCCATTTTCTACAACCCATCAAATCACACTCGAACCGGACTATTTTGAAACCCAACAAATCAATAAACAAATCCGTTCAGCAGCGACTCCAATAATTAAAAAGTTCCCCGAACAGCGGTGTAATGACTGCTGTGACGTTAACGACGTGGCTGACAGCGAAGCCATTTGTCAGCCGTCACGTGTCAACTGTTTGTCAGCCACAATGGTGTCAGGCGGCGCGGGGCCGATTGACGCGTGTCACTCATGGCACGAACTACCCGTTGTCGAATGCAACTCGACTATATTCCTGTAAAAGAGGTCTGATTGGCTTTGGCAGTTTGTTACACTACAGACAGATAAATTGGCGGGATTCGATTATGACAGCTAATAAAAGATGGCGGAGAAGTTATATTATTAAAACTTTTTAAAGGCATCTTGTGTTACGTTATTCATTGGAACATAAAACAACTTCTTGTTTATTACTAATAGCGTTGTACTTACGGTTTAGTTTATGTCATGGGGTCCATGAAGCTCTGACGACAATTTGAATAAGGCAGTCCAACTAGACTATTGCGGAGATCATCCCAAGGCAAGGGCCGAAAAGCTTTGGCAATGTTTCTAGGAAACTACAATAAATCTAAAGTTCACAACAGTACCTATCTTTATAAAATCGAGTAATGTTGAGTACCAGTGGTAAATCAACGTTGTATGTGATAGGACAGGTGCGGCAGAATTATTAATGATAGCTTGATTCACACCTCGACTGTCCCTGACGCCCCGTCGGCGTCGCACTGAAAAATACTTTTTCATTACTGTATGTTCAAGCGTGTTACAGCTTATAAGGTGTACAGAAGTTAGAGGCCTTCCAATATGTTCTATACATACCTATATTTATAGTCTTAGGAGTAGGGGCTTTAGATTGGTAAGACTGCACTCAATTAATGTGTGCGACCTGCAATTCAGTGCATTTTTTCTAGTTGCAAGCATAGCTGTATTTCGAAAGTTTTAGGGGGAAAAGTTTGGAGGATTACTTACATTAGGTCAATTTAATGGAGAAGTGGGTACGGCTTATTACTTGTGTCGATCAGGTTATGCTACGTTTGCCGAGGCTGGTCTGTGGATACGTGACCACCTTTACATACCAAGACCCTCCGTGTCCCGGCTGTCATTCGTGGATCTTTGGCAGTCGTTACGAGTCGTCAGAAACCCAAAATTCTGACATCTAGTCTCACACAGGGGTATCGTATTACTCAGTAACTGGGTTGTGGAGGTCAGATAGGCAGTCGCTCTATATAAAATACTGTTATTCAGGTGCAACCGGTGAGATTGGAAGCAGACCCCAACATAGTTGGGAAAAGGCTAGGCAGATGAAGTTTAATGGAGAAGAATATTTCAATACCTTTGTAGGATATGTGAGACGATTTTGCGACATTACGATACTAACAGCTGGAACTCCTAATCCCAAAGTGCGTAAAGCAAAAACAATTGACACACAGTTTTTGCACCATTCCAATACCAACTTCGATCATGCACAATCATTTAATTTATGGGCTCAAGTAAAAACAATAGAAATACTTCCATAACTCAATCGACTGCAGGTATGCGGCGTAAACTTAGCTACTTATTACTGCCTTCGTTGCATACATTATAGATCTGAACAACTATTTACGGTTAATTCGCATCGGAGGTATATTTATCGGTCGGCGGTGACGGCTGACGTCACTGGTAATGTCTGTGCACCACGCGATTAGCTCCGACGTCGCCATAACACTTTAAACTAGGTTGAGAATCTTCCAATTATTAGTTTAGTAGTTTGAATACTCGTTTATATTAAAGTTTTGTAATGAAGGTTTTTGATGGTAGTGCGCTTGCTTTAAACTTTTGTGAATGTGTATTAATTTTCTATTATGACTCTTTTAATAGTTATGATGTTATGATGTATGTTCCTATTTGGTTCTGCTTTCGGACGTTTTACAATAGGGTCCAGTGGGTATTGCGTAACACGCTATCAGTAGCAATGGGTTTCATTTTGACTGTTGTTATGTAGACGTTGTTAAGTAGACACATTATGAACCAATGGATTAGCAATATCCTTCAAAATTATTCAGATTGAGATTGATAGTGTGTTACGCAATTAGGTACTCACGTTGATAGTACTTCAATATTTTCTGAGCACTCCATGACATCTGCGAAATAAAAATATTTAATATATTATGTAGGTTCATCTAATCTAGTTCACGTTGTTTTTCCAGATGTTGTCACCAAGGGAAGATGATGACGACGACAGCCACCTCTGCATTAAATGCAACACCACCATCGTTGGCTTGGATAACTACGTGAAGCACAGGAAGCAAAGATGTGGGAAACTAAAACCTGACGACCCGAAACCTGAACTACCAGCTATAGATACTTTGGAACCATCTTACAGCCTCGGAGCAGATGTGTTCTTCCAGTCTTTGGAGCTACAGAGCAGTGTCAAGAAAACATCCCTTTCAAGACTGACACCACCCATTCCTATATCTAAACCCAATTTAGATAGAAAGAGCTCCATTGCTGTTCCATCCACGTCAAGAGATATGCGACGTATGAGTCCTTTAGAAAACAATCTCCGAGGCGAAGACTGGATTGGAGGACACAGTTTAAGGATCGGAAGTAATGAAGACAATCAAACAAAGCTAATCAATGCAGTCGCAAGCATCAGCGGTACAGTTAAGAAAGACATACCAACCTCATCATACAGCATCAATACTTATGATTACAAAGGAGATGAAGACAGTGACGAATCTGAGGAATCGGAAGATGATGATGAGGAAGAACATCCTAGTGGTGCTAAATGGAAGCCTCCTCCAAACTATACTGGAGGAAAATGGCGACCAGCGTCCCCTGAACATGAAGACTGGGATATGAGAGAAGAACAAGAACACACTGGTGGAAAGTGGAAACCTATTATGCCTGATAGTAATGAACGTGATGAAGATTATGATGCACCACCACCTGGATACACTAAAGGCAAGTGGGTTCCAGGAGCAAATGACAAGACCCAAATAATGCAGACAACAATACAGACAAAGGGTTCAGTGCAGTACTGGTGCGGGCCCTGTAATAGAAGGCTTAACTCCAGAGCGATTTATGAAAAGCATCTTCGATCCAGTTTACATCTGAAGAAAGTTCTTCCAGAACATGAATTAGAATTCTCTGGCCATTTAGAGCCGATGAAGAGTGTGGTAGACAAACGAATGGCACGACCATCTAGATATGTAAACGATGAAATTTACTCTCAAATCGATAGAAAAAAGCAAGATAAAAACGAGGGAAAATTAAATGTCAAAATTGAAAAGAAAAAAAGGAAGAGGAAGCCTAATTTTGTACACTGCTCCGGTTGCAAGTCACGCGTAAGACAACATCTGATGGGAAAGCATTTAATTTCCCACTATCACTTCAGAAAAGCCACAGATACAAATACAACTCTGTACCAGGAGCTTATTTTAGACAATATGGATGCGATAGTCCATCAATCCCCTTTCCAATGCAGTCCATGCAAGTTCTACACAAACTGGCTTTCTACTTTCATGCAGCACTGGTATTCTGAAGAACACGAACGTAAACTGGCTTTAATTGAAGGTAGACTGTGGTGTTCTTTTTGCAAATTCGATTGCGAATCTTCCCAAGAAATGTTAGAACATTTATCGAGTTCTGACCATAGCGAAGTGATTGCTGTTATAAACAGATCTATGCCGATCATAATAAGAAAGAAAACTGTATTAAAATGTGATGCTTGTTGTAAAGAATTTCGATTCAATATCGAGATGAAACGACACTGCCAGAAGACTGGGCATCCATTGGCGGTTACAGCCACTGACAATTATCAGGAGCTTCACAAATGCCAGCATTGTAAAGCTAAGTTTAAATCTTCCCTGACTCTTGCTGCTCATTTGAAATCTAAGCACAAACAGAAAGCGTACCTTTGTCTTGTTTGTGCAATGAACTTCAATTCTTCTGAGGAAGCTAAGCGTCATCGACAGACTTCGGAACACAGGATCAAGAGGAAGGAAAACTTGAGGGAACAAGGTGTGCCGACAAAAGACATGAGCAAGAAGTGTCCGTACTGCACTGACAATGTTATTTTGAGAAATGTATTGGTTTTGAAGGATCATATTCGGAGAATGCATCCTAACATACGAAAAAAGTAAGCAGATAGTAAACCATTATAAAAAAGTAAAGTTTGTAAATGAGATTACATGATCACTTAATTTGTTTCCAGGTGCCCGAAATGTGGGATGTCATTTATCCTCTCTCAGGAAGTGACTCGTCACGTCAGGGACAATGCCTGTCAACTATCACAAACCGCCGAGATCACCTCCTCCATCTTCTGGAACTGCAGCCAGTGCCTCTTCACCACCGACTCCCAAGCCGAATGCTTCTTCCACGAGGTCTTGCACTCAACACCCAAGAAGGAACTCCTCAAAATTGGGGAATCAGAGAAAGTTATCCAGAAGTATCTTTGCCCTCTTTGCCCCAAGAGTTTCAAAAAGGCTTCATTACGTCAGCATTTAAGGCAGCATACTTTTGAGAGGCCGTTCATCTGTTCGACCTGTGGGGCTAACTTTACCAGACAGACCAGCCTGGCAAATCATTCCAGGAGTGAGCATAGTACTGAGGTGGCCAAGATGCCGAAGTTGCCAGCTATAGTGGAGAGGCTTGAGGAGTGGGAGTGTGGGAAGTGCAAGAACAGGTTTCCCAGCAAGTAAGTACATTTAGTCATATTTACTACATATTTACTTGGTTTATAGGTGTATTAGGAATTATTATTTTACTTGGCCGCCGTGTATATTAAGAATAACTTGCGTATTTCTTTTTTATATAGAGCAATTAAGGGCGGTTGTTTCACGTGCACTTGACGCACGCGTATACGTCAAAAATGACGCTATTTATCGTCAAACCAAAAAAAGCGTGGTTTCACAAAATTATGGCCTTGACATACGTCAAATACTTAATAAGATTACGTAATCGTTATTATTTGACGTACCTACGTATGTTACGTTAACCAGCCATTTGATACAATCGGCCTTAATTAAATAACTAAACTTTCATATCTCAAAGTCGGACCTCAAGAAGTAATCATAAAAATTTAAGTATCCACCAATACTTATAATAACTGCCTATTTGAATGTAAAATATTCATGGACTCAAATTATTTATTCTACTTTTCTAACATCTTCTTAGCGGTTACTAAACAGACTGACAATAATCGACCAATACTCCAAGAATAGAAAGTCAATTTGAATCAATAAGCGATCAGAATTTATTAAGACGGAAGCGCAAACAAAACGCATACACCGAAATAAACGGCGCATCAGCGTGTAGTCGCGCGTCGACATCAATTTGCGGTAATAACATGCGTGCGCGCAGCGGATGCGTTACATGTCACACGTCACACAACTCCTTCACAAATATCGGGATACATTCATAATTTGACAAGAGCTCTTTGATTATGCTCGCGCGCACCACATTCTCGCCCGCGGTGTTGCCAACGATGACATTTTTATACTCTGTGGTAATAAATTTGTGCCCGGATGCACGGTATTTTGAGAGAGTGCTGGATCAAAATATTAGTGTCGGAGAGAGATAGTGGACGTTTGAATTTTATTGTTAGCACATGTCCCTGTAACGTATTGGGGATTTGCATTTTGATCTGTCGTTCAGTTTGATGGCGCTAAATCGTGTGTGGTTTATTTGCTTTAACACTTGCGCTGCGAGCGTTACAATTTATATGTCTAACGTCACTCTATAAATAGTTAGGATCAGTCACAAAGGATTGACGACGCCGATTTTAAACTGAATGCGGTTCGTTAAAATTAACGGCTGTTTGTCCTCAGCGTTAATGTTTTAGCGCAAATACTTTCATAATAGCCATTACAAAGATAAACCTTTGTGCTTGCCGTATCTGAACACGAACAATAGTGTCGTGTCTAGAACGACCAATTTTGTAAACTGGAGCTAGACTAAGCAGACATCTGAATATCTAATCGCTCCGTATTTTATAACATAATTAAGTTCAAATATACTCGGTGGATTCAAACGCCAATATAAATTGAAATTTCCAATCCTCCTTCCTCCATTAATGCTAAAATCACAGCAGTAAGACGTTGGAACTTCACCGCAGACCGCATGAATCAACTCGGCGCGTCATTAAGGGAACTTTCAACGGATCTAGACAATTGTAGGACATAGCAGAGCCATTGGGGGCGTCTAACAGCGCTGATGATCTAACTTGTGTAATATCTTACGCGTTATTGCGACGCCTTGCATTAATGCAGTGCAACTGTAATGCGACGGAGCGAGTTAACTGTCGCCGCGGTGGGCCAGTGTTGCCAGATTATGCGCGCGAAATTATTACTGTAATGCTTATTAGTTTTGAAACAGTTTTTGTGGCGAATAGCTTTTCGTGGCTTAATTTTAAATGAGGTACCACCTACTACTACTTAGTTACCGTTGCCAGAGTAGTCAGATAGGAAGGAAACTTCATAGATTGACCATGTCCGTCTGTCTGTATGTTGAAGTTATGAAAATATATTCTATGTGCGGAAATTGGATGAATGTTATGTGAATGAACCAGATACACAATTACCGCGCATTTTTTTTTAAAGACTTGATCTCTTGTTTCAAGAGCAGAAACACTCTTCAGTAGGTATTCATTTAAGAAAGACATGTCACGTAATAAATTATTAAATTTTTCAGTGTAAGTAAATACGTCACATCTTTACTACGTGTGTCGGGTTTCTTTGAATTTTTGATATTTAATGTTTTTAATTGTATTAGTATCTAAACAGGTGTCGAGAGAAAAAAGGAATACCTACTTTTCTATCAAAAATGGACTTGACATGTCATCTGAGACAATAGTTTAAAAAAATAGACAAAAATAGGGGATGATAATACCCTTATTAGCATCCCTCAAACTCGCGGTCTTTAGGGATTATTATGATAAATTGATAACACACGACAGCAGTGTTGTGTTTTATCTCAATAATACCCACAGATATATTATAATATTCATAGAAAGCTGGAAACGAAAAATTTGTTCATGAGTACAGTTGTGCTTTCACGAAACATTATCGATAATATAATTGACTAGCTTTTGCTCGCGGATTCGTCCGCGTGGAGGTCGGAAATTATTCACAGAAAATTCAACCCCCCATTTCACCCTCTTAGGGGTGGAATTTCGAAGAACCCTTCCTTAGTGGATGCCTACACTGTATATGGTATCTATGTGCAAAATTTCAAGTCTCTATGTCCAGCGGTTTGGGCTGTGCGTTGATATATAGTTAAGTCAGTCAGGACTTTGAATTTTATATATATATAGGGTGACTGGTAATTAGTGACCGATACTTAAACACGTGATTTTACTCATCATTATGAACTACTTTTACTATGGGACCAAACCTGAAATCGCGAAAAAAAAATCAGCTGTTCCCTACATTTATGTTAGCTTAACCCGTCAAAATGTAGGGAACAGCTGATTTTTTTTTCGCGATTTCAGGTTTGGTCCCATAGTAAAAGTTGTTCATAATGATGAGTAAAATCACGTGTTTAAGTATCGGTCACTAATTACCAGTCACCCTATATATATAGATTATGCAGAGTTTGGACAAAACAGGACCTTTGTTTTTTTGGAGTGACAGTGTAGGTATGTATAAAAATTCCTTTATTCAAATCAAATCAAAATATTTTATTCTACATAAACCTACATGAGCACTTATGAAACACCGTTTGAGCGTGATGAAGTAACAAACATATAAACACACACACACTCACAAACTTTCGCCTTTATAATATTGGGTAGTGTGATTCTATTGTCGGTGCACGGCAACACTATCATTTAGATTGGTAGGGACTAGTTTATGTAAGTGTATGAAATGTTGACAAGTTGTCAGTGTTGCAAGTTTGTCAGTGCGTGCGTCCTCAAACGCAATCCATTACTTCTATACTTAGCGGCTTGCAAGTGATTCATTAACGAACTGAGTGAAATAGCACGCAACTGAATTGTGGCCGAGACATTATTTTAAGTTAAATTACCTACTTCTTTAAATAGTTGATAACATTCTGGGACCTAAATAGGCATCGATTTAAATCAAGTAAATAGTAGTACTGTGACAGAGCTGAGGGCTGCAAACTTCACATAATCGCACTTTGCTAGCAAAATTAGCGTATCATACAATACCCTTATTGTTATTAACAATTAGGTTCATATTAGTTTGGAAACATAACTTTACTTAGCAAAGATAAGTCAAAGACGGATTTTTTGATCCTTGCCCTGACAGACTGGCCTCAGCGCTACTAGTCCGTCTTTTGGCGATCAAGATGAGAGACTGCGGGTAAGATTAAAAAAAGACAGTCTGAAAAAGTGCCTATTCTAGACTGAAATGTAAACTTTTTTGTGTATGTAAGTAGGTAGGTACTTAGGTGATATTGGTGCGAAACGCTTGCTCATACCTACCGTAACCTACTTTGCACCAAAATTTGCTCCAACTTTTTTTTTTAATCCACATCTTTTTAAATATTGCCTAAATCAGTAATGTGATGTATTGTGTATATAATAGTAATATTAAAGTTTAACCTGACATTAAATACATTATTGTACTTATTTAGTGACCAAGTTTTTTATTTTTTTATTTCTTTTGGAGCAAAGTAGTTCTTATGCAGGGCGTAACTTTGCGCCGTAATTTCTCTTCACAGCTTTGTCATTTATTTTTCAATAGAGCATAGTTTTATCTAGTCATTTTTACTTTGCTCCGAAATTTTCACCTCGAAGAGCGATGCATTTCTATCACACACAGAAAAATAATGGCTGACTTTGACATCTGTCAACTCTAGTGTTGCTAGATTAAGAACAATATTTTCAGATAAAAATATTGGATTCTACTAAATAGTAGAGTATCAGTACGTAAAATCAGATTTAATAATTTTTCGGAAGTGGAGCATTTTTACCACCTTAGGAGAAAAGTAGGGCCAGATTACTGTATTCGTTTATGAACATTATCTGCATGAAACTAAGATTCATTTTTGTATGAAAAGCTTAGGTAGGTAGGTACTTTACTCTCTACGTAAAGTCAAAGTGCGATGCAGCGGGATTGTCCGAAAGGGTTACCGCTGGCCCGGAACATAAAGGGCTAAGGAAGGAACACGAGTGGGTTTTAGTCAGTAAGAGTCTGACACTCCCTTCCGCTCCACCCAGAGCGGGAGGGGTCATTTGATGATTTCCCACCCTCAAAAAAAAAAGTCAAAGTGCGATCTCTTGATTTTGCCCTAAAACTACGCGGTCAAACTAAAGGTATTTGGGGGCACGGGAGTGCCCCCGCCAAGACAAGCCAAGCAAAGCGCAAGGGCACTACCTACCTTTCCTCGAAGCACTTCGTCTTGAATTATATCAAGTAAACAAAATTTTCGGGATATGATGTCAGTGGTTGACTTATTAAACCTATAATAAACCCAATACCACCCGCAAACCTACCTACCTATTTACCTATAATATCTCCCGCGCCGAAGGCTAGTCTCCGTTGAGATTGGCCGCCGTGGCCGAAATACGGTCTGGAGAACTTTTTATTTATTTAAACCTATAAAGTTTCAATTACATAGCTCTTATACTTTAGATTTTATTGATATCTAAAATACCCCGATTTCGTCACTGATTCACTGACTCACTGATGATCATCCATATTCTTAAGGGTCTTCTTGAAGTCCTAGAAAGCTGAAATTTGGTATGTAAGCTAGTAATAGTACACAAACAACAAAAAAAATCTAAAACATGGAACTTTTACGCTCCAACTCCTTAAACTAGGGGATGGAAGTTTGTACGAGACTACCGCAAATTTTGATGCTACAGTTCTGAAAATATTGATTAAGGGACTCCTTGTTATAAATAATAAAATACGTATTTCAGGATTTTTAGTAAAGAACCCCCCAAAAAATATTTTTTTATTTCTTAAGCAACTTTCAATGTGAAATCCCACCAAAAACATTTTCATGTAAAATGTTGCCAAGACGAGACCACATATGGCTCGCACTGCCAAAAAGTTATCAGATCTCATGTAGAGCCAAGCTTCTAACTCTACACGCCCTAACTTCACAAACTCTACACCTTAGTCAAAATATGTGGCTCGGCCGTTTCGCTTCCATCACATGGGCGTAAGGTGAAAAATTTATTCACTGTTCATTACTTTTCTGTTAAACAATAGTACCTACTTGTAGTGTTAAAGGGTAGGCTTGTAGGGTTAAAATCAGTATACAGGGTTATATATTTTTAAAACATTAACAACCTTTTGATTGAAATTGAAATTGTTTATTGAAATAATTGATTTAGGTACATAAATATTTAAAAAATAGTAATTGTATTGTATCCCAGGTACGACGAGGTTTTGACGAGTTATACGAACATAAATGTAGGGAACAGCTGATTATTTTTTTCGCGATTTCAGGTTTGGTCCCATAGTAAAAGTTGGTCAAACTGATGAGTACAATGACCTCATAGGAGGTTGTTAATGTTTTACCAATAACCCTGTAGATATATATGTAGGTACCTACCTAGTTTCCTTTTCCGCCATCTCTCAAGAAACGCCACTGCACATTTGCTAGTGTAGCAATAAATACAGCCAAATGCGTCCCATCACATTCTTGTCCTCGCAAACTGCTAGCAGACGGCATTCTGAACGTCTGGAGACTGCAGTAATTAGTAGGTATTGGACACGTCTGAAATAAAACAATACCTACTGGTATATGGGTATTGAAAATCGTAGTTGAATTTTTCTAATACGAAAATGGTATTTAATTTTAAAAAACAATGCTGGAAAAAAAAGAAGTTAGGGTAGGTAATAGATATTTAAAAAAAAAAAAATTGGACTTTCTTCGCACAGACACAGTCCATGACACAAAACTGATAAAACGGTGGGTCAGGCTCAGGACTGACTGAGCACTGAAAAAATAGAAGGAGTCAATGAGTTATGTGTGCTACATAAAAATAAATCAATTTGTTGCTTGATAAACAAGATATAAAAGATAATACCTATCTAGTACCTACCTACCTACATAGTTAGATGACACTATACGCACTAAAATTGCAGTCTACACAAATATTGGTTTCAATACTTTCAATCGGGTATATTAATTATAACTTTTGATGACATGACTGTTTCATTATTATCTTGTTTGCTGTTTCAGGACTGCACTATCGCGTCACGGTAGCAGCTGCGAAAAAGCTACCACTACGCGCCATTGTCCACATGAACAGTGCACATTCGTAGCCACTAATTCTAGTCAACTTGCTAGGTGAGGACTAATAATTAATTTAAACAATAATTAGTTGGTAAATCTGTTATTACTATCCCCAAAAATATTAAATGTTTCATCAATTATGAACACTGCCATCTATGAATATTTTTCTGAACCATTTGCATTCTATTGGTCTAAGATAGTAGGTAAATTCTGCGAAGTAGTTTGCTTATTTGAAAGAAGCACAAAATAGATGGCGCTTGTGTACACAGTAAAAACAAGGCAGGGTGCCACTAAATTAAAATATTATGTTTTCGTTGCTCTAAACATTCGCCTTTATAAGTTAATTATCAGTTTAACATTATGTAACTTGGTGAAGGACTTCAATTTAATTTATATTTCAAAATCAAATTTACCTATTTTTATTTTGTTTATTTCGTTCTACTACTCGATAATAGATGGCGCTGTTGTATGATATATTTATTTCAGACATCGCAGAACCCACGGCGAACATGTAAAACATCACGAATGCCATCTGTGCACATTCAAGAGTGACCAAGCAAGTCATATGAAGCGGCACATGCTGTGCCATCAAGGAATCAAGCCGTATGCCTGTCCACATTGTTCGTTTACCTGTGGAAGCTTGGTAAGTAATAACTACGGTAAAAAATATGGTTGTGTTAAATTAAAGATAAAAATAATTTACTTTTGCTTTCAATCGCATTAGTACGTGCAAATTGATAGAATTTAAATTAACTGATAAGTTTTGGTTGCGTTCACTTCAACAACAGAGGGCGGTAGTAACGCCAATTTGGTATTGCCATTTTCCATCAAGTCACGCCAAATTATTGAACATCTGTGATTATTATAATTCTTTAGTTTCTTCAATAATTGTTTGTTTTAGGAGAATCTTCGCAAACATGTTCTTCGAAGTGGCCGCCATCCAGGTTTATTTCTCTACCACTGCCGATTGTGTCCATACAATACTAATACAGCAATGGAGCTCCGTGCTCATCTTACTGCGGCTCATGCCCACAAATATGACTCCAAGAGCGCCGTTGAAGCTGTAAAAATGCACTTAAAAATTGGCGATAAAAAATAATGAACCTTACCTTTCGTGATTTTTATAATAATAAAGTTTTTGTATATTTTTGGGATACATTTTTCCACTTGCTTACTTCTCGTGTAATAACACCAGCCTAAGAATTTCACAGCTAGCTGTCACTATCCATTGATTTTTTGTAAAATTAAGCGAATTCTTTTACGTATAATTTAATAGGTACAGTCAACAGCAAAAGTAGATGATCAAAATCAGAAATTCAATACTAATGAACGGAGTTCGCGTCAGAACTCTGCCACACAGTATCTGCACACAGCTCAACAACAACAACAGCAACAGCTCTGCCACACAGTTCTGACGCGAACTCCGTTAATTATAGTATTGAATTTCTGATTTTGATCATCTACTTTTGCTGTTGACTGTACCTATTAAATTATACGTAAAAGAATTCGCTTAATTTTACAAAAAATCAATGGATACCTACTTAGGCCCCGTTGCCCAGCTGTGCACAAAGATGTTAAAAGACGAAAACTGATAGAGAAAGCCCTCCGAAGGAAAAAATGGAAACCCGATATACCGTCGAGACTAATCTCTTCTTCAATGTATGTGTGTGTGTGTGGGGCAACTTAAAAAAAAAAAAATGTATTTTTGTTAAACCTGAAGAGTTTTAAGGGAGAAATTCGTTTATAGGAGGAGGACGCTCCCAAGAGAACTAAGTCTGTTTTCCTACCACAGGGACTTGTGGGTGTGTGTTTATATTATCTATTTTTTTTTTTCGCGATTTCAGTTTTGGTCCCACAGTAAAAGTTGTTCTTATTGATGAGTACCATGACCTCTTAAGAGGTTGTTAATGTTTTACCAATAACCCTGCCTAGTATTTTCATTTGTATCTCGCCTGGATCCACGTTCCTTCAATACGAAGGGTTCATAGTGCTACACTTCAAGTGGTACATTTATAATATTTATCTAGTTTTCGTTTAATTTGTGATCGACACAACAGTAAACGCATACACAACAATGGCGGTTTCTAGATTCCTACATAGTTACTTTACTCTTTGTTTCTAGATTAACAGCAGTGCTGCCACCTATCACCAGTTTTTAGCCCCATTTATAATTTAATAAAAAACATTTTTCATTATTATTAAACTGGCAATGAAAGCAAAGGGTTTTGTTTGACAACAAAAGCAAGTCATCGCTGGAACGCGCCTGCTGTTAAAACGCGCGCAATATTCGTGTTTTAAACCTCCAGTCTTCAACAAAACGAGAACTTAAAATTAACAAAAACGAAACAACTTATAAATTATATAATATTTTCATAGCCAAGTCTCGCGTGGATCCACGTTCTGGCAATACGAAGGGTTGATAGTGCTACACTTCAAGTGGTACATTTATAATATTTATTTAGTTTTCGTTTAATTTGTGATCGACACAACAGTAAACACTTAAGGCTACTCTTTCGAAAAAAGCTTAAAAACAGCGTGCAGATGAAGCAGCTTTTCTCCGGAACTTACAGAGAAATTACATCTGAAAAAATAGTTGGTAATCTACATGATATGAATCGTAATTTGGTTTAGCCATAATTTTTCTATCGATATCACCTATTAAGAAAAAAAACCACCAAATCACCTCCAAATCGTTGAGATGAAACAATTTTACTCCTTCATTTTTTTATCAAAAGAATAAAAAAAAATATCTAGTGCTTTGCAATACAAACGAAAATGATTTGGTTTTGTTACTTTTTAAAAACATGTATATTTTTTTAATATAATAAATTAAAAATGCGATCGTTTAAAGTCCGTGTCTATCTATATCATCCCCGCACTCGTCCACGAATTCAGTGTGGGGTGCCTCGTGTTGCTAGGCAACGCGTTGGCATGCGGGTGCATGCGGGTGGCGGAGTGGCGCGGAGAGGGGTAGTTAGCTCCGCCCAAATGCACAAGGTCGTTGGCATGAATACAAGCCTTAAACAACAATGGCGGTTTCTGGATTAACAGCAGTGCTGTCACCGATCACGAGCTTTCAGTTGTTAGCCCGATTTATAATTTACAAAACATTTTTCATTATTTTTAAACTGGCAATGAAAGCAAAGGATTTTGTTTGACAACAAAAGCAAGTCATCGCTGGAACGCGCCTGCTGTCAAAACGCGCGCAACTCTGCGACAGCGACTGTGAGCGAGGGAAAAAAATCACAGAGTCGAAAATACGACGGTGTCTTGTTGACGTCTGTCCGTTTCTTCGCTATTCGCTATCGACAAAAATAATAACCAACCGTTTTCAGCTGTGAAACACGACAATATTAACACAAACAATTGCAAATAAAACACAAAAATATAGAATCTGTTACGTAATGTGTGCTGGCGTATGTTTTAGATAGAATGTGTTAAAATTATTCTCGTATTATATTAAAGTGAAGTGTTTATGAAATTGTAATTTTTTTGATTATGACTGTTTGATTAAGTGAGGTGCTGAAAATCGATTTACATCCATAATGTCACTGAAGGTAAGTGCTGCTTATATTGATTTCATGTAATATTGCCGACTCCTGTTCGGTTCGTGCTATAATTATTTTTTGCGTGGGTAGCTTACCCTTTCGACCTGTTATCGAGTGTCGCTTCATCGGAATTTATTTTTGCCCATATCGCAGTTTACTAATTATTTTATTTTCCTTATAAAAAAATGAATAAGCATTATTATGCTACAGAAGGCCACACCATGATATTGTTGTGAATGCAATTTTATGGAAAACCTTAGTACACAAGATAATAAATTACATGACCCAATGTTAATGAAGGCCTGATTAATCATAATTTTTTTACTTGCAATTTTCTAAACATAAATTATAATTCTTAGTATTGATCAAAGCTTGGGTCAGTGGGTCGTCTTAGGGGCTTGTCTTGTTTAATATTAGCCCACTTACCCACTGGTTTTGTTTTAACTTTTGCCAAATTTTTTTCTCGGGCACAAAATACAGACAGACCAAACAAAAAAATTGCACATGTTTGCATCCCATGAAAAATTCTTGGGTAACTTTTGTTTTTGTCATATTTATACTTTCTAGGAGGTCCAAATTCTGGTTAGTCATACTCACCTGTTTTTATTTGGATCAATTTGCATTCAATTATCATTCCTTTGTATTAGTTATGTTGAGTCAGACACTTTAAGAATACACTGTCTGCAAACATGCATTGCACTTTGAAGGTCAAAATCTGCATCACAACAATAAAAGAAATGTTACAAAACAAATATACAAGCATCACTTTTCAATTAAAAAAAAAAGTCGCATTGGTTAGCTTTTTTTAAAATCAAATAAAATATATAAGTATTCAAAAAAAAAGACATTCAATCTTTATTCTTTTGGCTACCGTACACACAAACAGAAAACATAAAAGTATGTTCATGACTTGCTTTTATTTCTTCTCTGTAGGTCAAGGACATGACACAGTAATGATTAGGTAATCTGTTATCAAGGACATGACACAGTAATGATTAGGTAATCTGTTATCAAGGACATGACACAGTAATGATTAGGTAATCTGTTATCAAGGACACTGCCTACTAAATGTTTGGTTTACATTTTTATTTAGACTAGTTATAATGCTGTTGAAGAAATATTGGTGATGTTATATTTATATCTAACACACTTAACCTATTTTACAATTTACACTAAAATATACATATTATATACAAGTACCTCCATCACATGGGCGTAAGGTGAAAAATTTATTCACTGTTCATTACTTTTCTGTTATACAAAAGTTCTTGTAGTAACGAAACGGCCAAGCCTCATATTTTGACTAACGTGTAGAGTTTGTGATGTTAGGGCGTGTAGAGTTAGAAGCTTGGCTTTACGTGAGATCTGATAATTTTTTGGCAGTGAGAGCCATATGTGGTCTCGTCTTGGCAAAATTTTACATGAAAATGTTTTTGGTGTGTGAATATTAAAGTCTAAAATCCTTTTTTATTCAAGTAGGATCAGTAGGAAGCAAAGGATCTTTTAATATTTAAATCCCTAATTGCATACCTACATATAATATTGATCTGTTGATCTATAATATTGATGGTTACTGTAACATTTTCAAATGATCTTTCAATACCTGACCCTTGTTAAATAAATAAAAAAAAATCTTTACTACAGACCACAACATGATCCATAAAAAACACTATTTAAAAAAATATTGTAAGGTACCTAATAATAAAAAAATACAATAAAATGGCATAAATTCATGTTTTTCTCTTGCAGAATAAAATACAAACATTTACACATCTATTGCCAACCTAGCATACATCCTATCAGTAAGGTCCTCAATCAGGACTACGATACGTACGAGTTATAAAACTATTAACTACCTACTTACCTACATGTAAAAAATCTTTCTACCACTCTTACAATAACAAACCACAAGAAACCCTTTTCTTAAGTAATGCAGTAGTCTCGTTAATTATACTAAATTAGCTTCATCACCAACTTCCTTCTATTAAACCCTTAAGTAATAAAATACCTTCAAACAATAAACCTTTTTATTATTACCACCTGCACCGCAACTATTGCCACCAGGTTGGAACAAATGTGCGATGGAAAATGCATGTAAAGACGTATTTCGTCAGCAGATGCTCATACATTATACCTAGGTTAATAATGCAGCTTTGCATTTAGTTTTGCAGTAACTTCCCATCAAGGAAGGATGATCTATCGATATCTACGAACTTTCGAGCTATCAACATCACATTTTATAGTATTGGTTCTTTCTTATTAATTAAATACGAATTATACTGCTTACCTATGTTAATACGTCTTCCTCCTATTTTTGCACAGTCAGTATTATAAGAGAAATATATCTTACGTTCACTTTATTTATACGTATCTACTTAATCTTAGCTCTAGAAAGAATATTAAATTTAAACATATTGATACGAAGGAAAATCTAATCTATGCATTATGAAGGCTTCTCGGATATTGTACTCACGGGGAAGATAAAAAGTAGAAATATGCCTCTTTCTCTATGTAGGTATAGTACCTACCTATTATGCCTCACGAAAAGTACGCGTGTGTTCTGCTGAAAACAAACTACTTTTCTCCGAAATCATCAAAATCAGTCGGGTAGTTGAACCGTAAAACATTCCAGACAAGCGACTAACTTTTTTGTATAGTCGCATAAATCATAAAACTAACAAGGATGTGTTGGAAAGTGTAAAATCGGCATGCTGGCTACACGTACAATCAAAGAATAATTAAACTACCACATTTCCTCATAAAATTCGCTTGACAAAACCTCATCTAATTAATACAGGCTGCATTCAAACCGGTCACCGGTTGCAGAAGATAGTCCATATTTAGCGCGCCGGCGGCAAGGCCCGGGAACCAGTTGTACCAGTCACGGTGTCACTGAACCAAGGGTGGTCGAGATTCGCTATATCATACCGATGACGTAAATTGAAAGGCTTGGAGAATCCGAGAAGATGAGGTTTTTGCACCTAAACCCGTTAAAAAGTCGTTGGATTGCCCAAGTTGAGAGCATTTTAATCCTTTAAGATGAGGTTTTTGTACTCATATTGGAGAATATAATAATAAAGAGAATATTAGACTAGATCCGGATTAGATCTTCGGTCTGCCATAAACAAATTCATAGACAATTCCAAAATAGCCCTGGACCTAAATAACTGAAAGTCATCCGAGAATTCCTTTTCCCAGCAATAATATTATGATGATGTTGACAGTTGCAATTCAACCAACACCGACCGACGCGCGACGTTGCGAACTCGTGTCTCTATAATAAATAATTCTTAATCACCTATGCCAATATCACGACAATCACAAGTCACGACTTCAGTACACATATAAACTGATCTCAACAGAAGCATATTCGGATCGGATCAGTTAGTCCTTTCCATTCCTTGACCAAGTTACCATTTCAAGGGTAAAGTAAAAGTTACAAGGAAAATGAGAACATCCCTTTGTAAGCAAAACATTTTGTATTACCCTTACCTTTATTCCTTAGTAACTACTTATTACGAGTTGCAAAACTAACGTCTCTCACATTCTAAGTAGGTATGTTAAGTACCCTTTTACTTCCTCATACATAAAACGTAGAAAATAATGTATATTCTATTACGTATTGTCCGGTATTGTTATAATTTTAGCGTCCATAACATGTACATTCTACATTCGAGCAGCATCATTAACTATCATTATCATTGTGCTGTAATACCACAGAGCACAGTGGAGTAAATGACATAATGTCTACTTTTAGCTAGCGTAGATTCTAGTCTGGTTTTCGTAGCAAAGTTGTGGTTTGTAAATCAAAGTTACAATGTTCTAAGGAACTATATTACAGGCAATTTAACGAAATTGAGCAATAACCTATGCCAATTTCAAATAGAAATGAAAATCAACATTGTACGCCAAACCTGCTACCAAGACTTGGTCTGCAAATACAAAAAAAAAAATACAAAGACCCATCTGGTTCCCGGCAGTTGTAAAAGGCGAAGAAAGTGGGTCACAGCTGCTAGTCTGCAACACAAGCCACATATCACTTTACACTGCGACCTTTAATGGTAACCGGCCAGACATCGCATGTACAACACATTCATATTGGCAACATACATCCATCATATCAGTCTATAAAAGTACACCTTGCGGTGTTCCCCTTTGGGATTACAAGTTGTTGATACTCGTATAGTCGTGCGAAAGGTTGTTGGCGGAGGTCAGGGTCAGTTTTTCCGTATCATTATGTTAGGTCTTATGACTAACAGCAACGAACACTGGTACTTTTCCAAAGAGAATAGAAGTGTCCGAATTGTTTTTGAGCTGTGTCTCCAGAAAACTGATAGATTGACTGGCTATCAAGATTTAGCGGAGGGTCAGGTGAAAAAAAATTAAAGGAAGACGAGAGACGCCAAAATGACTACAAAAGTCAAAGAGCTCCAAAGCTTGCTAGTTATAAAGCTACTAAGCCGTGCTTTACTAAACAGTGCTTATTTTATTAACAAGACTCAAAACAAACCATAACTGTAATCTTTACCTTCAAATAAACACTTCCACCGCTCATTCACTGCAAAATCTTCAATAAAGGATCGCCCACGATTCTATTTCCATCACATTTTGAAATACTTACCCCCCCATAACTGCGACATTTAGCGTCTGAACTAAATATAATCTGTTTAAGTATTCATCCGCTGCTCTGTATCCGAGCCTGTCTGGATTTAGGTCTAGACGTTATAAATAAAGGCAACTTTGACTTATGGATTCGATTTTCGAACGATATTTCGAAGAGAATTTTGCTGAGGTTTAAATATTTTTATCGTATAAGAATAATGGATCATAATTTCATATTTCGTATAAAAATATTGACAGAATGTCCAATTACAGTGTCAAACTGGAATGAAACAAAAGAATATATAAATTTTTCGACTTAAAATATTTTACGACCATCGTGTTTACGGCGCTTTTTCTTGTTCTATTCTAAGAATCTTCTTTCTGACCACGAAAACAGTAAGAAGATCCCATCGTGTACATCGAGCTCTTCCTAACAAAATCCTTTTGTCAGTTTGCCCTTGTATTCGCCCAATTTTCCACTGGATGCCACTACATTTTGCAACTAAAAACTTATCAATATACAAAATTGTGCCAGTTAATAAGATTCATGATCACTACCGCGATAACAAATCAATAGTATAAACTATGACGTCACAGGCGGCCATTTGCATAAGTTATGGCCCATTAAACATATAGACAATTACAAATGTTACGATCCCAATATAATGGCTGTAATAAATACGTAATCTAAGCTATTCGTTTTGCAAATTAAATCATGGCATTTTATGGTTTTAAATCTGTGACCCATTGCAGGCAGGTATTGTTTAAATATCATTATAAAAAAATCATTACAATAAAATGTTATCAGCATGATGTTTTCATGGTGATAACATTTCATTGTTTAACATTTTGGTGATATTTTCCTTTGCTTGTAGTAAGAACCTGACATCATTTATTCTTTCGGAGTTTTAGGTGCTTAGTCAAATGAAAAAGCCGTTTTTGGATCCATGGGGTACGTTAGCCATAAACCTAGCTCTAACCTGTCCTACATGCGGGGTAATTGCGTAACACACTATCAGCAGCAATGGCTTTCATTTTGACAGTTCAACAACATTCATTGCGTTATTTACGTTGTTGAACAGACATATTTTTCGAACTTATGAAGTAATGGATTAGCAATATACTTCAAAATGATACAAATTGTGATTGCTATTGTGTTACGCAATTCTGGTGTTCTAGTTGTTGTGCAAATCCAACATGTCTCACAGGCCTCACCTACTCGGGCTAACTCAATTTTCGTCACGACACGGTTTGGTTCTTCCCTTTTAGTTGATTTGGAGTCGTTCAGTGGCAGAAGTTCGAATGCCATAACTTTTACAGTTACTGAACATCAACAACCACCATGCATTTGTATTTGGTAGATCAATTCTAATAAGTGCAGCGAAGCGAACAGCAGCTATAGAACCTAACGGAGATAACCGGAGATTAGAACCACATGCAGCAAGTTATGTGGTCTTGTTTATAAGACCGTAACCCGCAGAGACGGCTCCTATGGCTTTTATGGAGCGTAAATAAATTATGTGTTTTGACCCCCTCATCGACTAGAAATGTGCTTTTAATGTAACCCTCCAATAATTTATTTTGCTAGCCTTTTTACTATTGAAAACTGTACCTTCTCGGATAGAAGATGTTAAAATCTTCGTCTTTATTTTCTGTCATCCTCGATTTTTTATCTAACGTTTTTGAATTTTAAATGTATCTCTATTTTTTGTGTCCAAAACCACCTTTAATGTGTCTTCGACGTGCCTGAGTGACAATTTTAAATTATGTAGCATGTTTTACACGTAAAACCACTGAGGTGTTTATAGGCAATGTGATATTTATAGCCTGAACTGTTGTGTGGCTTCAAGTACTACTTAAACATCGTACTTAAAGACCAATGCTAGACATAGACTGAACCTAAAGTCGTCACAGCGCGCAACGTGGTGACCTCTGCTTTCCACAAAAATACATAATTCTATCGTCATCATCCACAGCACAACTTCACACACTGCTGGCCTTTGCTTACATGTTGGTCGTCCAACGGTGAGATGTTGCTATCGCGGATAGGACTTAGGTGAGACTGGTACAAGATCGTAGATATTGGCGAATAAATATACGACCATAGGTTACAGTGTTTGCCAGGGCGGAAGAGCAGTTCAAATGCCTCTTACCGGATGTAGTAAACTCAAATAATTGACATGCAGCTTGTTAATGAACTAGAATTAGCCACAGCACTTTCCCTAACTACACGGCTGACATGCGAAGCGGCGGAGGTGAACTTTTGTTACCATATAACAACGTTACGGTCAGGTGTAATGTATTCGCGGTAGATTGTACTTAAGCCCACCGGGCTGCCAAACACTTTTCAAAGTTAGTTTCACAGAAAGTCACAATTATACACCATTGAGGCAGCTTGAGTATCTTATTTTTCTGCCCTTATCGTCCCATGGCACAGGCCTCCCCCAAGTCCTTCCAGCGAAACTATTCCCTGACATGGCATGGGGTAAAGTGGTCTAAGTTATGATTTCAAATTAATAGGTTTATTTTTGACGAAAGGGCAATATAAAACTGCTTCGAAGAGTTACCAATTTTAAAAAGACATTTGTGTTTTTCCTTTGGAAATGTACTACTTGGATAATGTCCTCAGGTACTCAAAGCCAGTGGCTAACAGTCCGAAGCAGTGCTAATTATGAACACGATAATGAGGCAATCTTTAGCCGTAGTTTACGAGACACAGTAACGAAGCCATTCTAATTGACCTGCAGTTTAGCGCAGTTTGTTTAATTACACCAGTGTACAATTATGAGTATGTCGCTACTTCGCTAGGCAGTTAGCTTAGCAAGACATTGTTAAGAAACGTTAGGCCAGTTAATGTTTGAATTTGCGTTATATATGCGTAAGTATACTTCATTATTGCCCCTACCAGCTCTAGGACAGTACAATAACGGGTCAAACCAATATGAAGTTCTAACCTTGCCAAGTTCTTTAATCCCAGATGTTATGGGCAGAACTACGGCTCCCAAAGCCGCTACATTCTGATTTTACACAGTTTTAAGGAAATCAGATAATCGCAAATACCCATTACACTATAAATGGAAATCTCTAGACCCGCCCAATCTAAACATGTTACAAAATTGCACAACACCCGTCTAAACGCAGGTAAACGCAACTATTACGCGCGTTGGCAAACCGGTAACAGAGGCAGTTAACTTGAATAACTAACTTTATGTACCGTTTCCCAGGTAATGATCTTTTACGTGGAAAGATGCTGGCTCTGCGAACAGGAGTATAACGTTCGGCATATGCTGTATCTTAGTAGCTAACATCTGCCAGCTTTGGAATATATCGAATTCTATTATAGATACAACAAAACACAACACTACAAAACTATTTCTTTATACAACGCCAAAATTTAAAATAGCTATCAGCATCCACCAGAAATGCTGAAAGAACATCCCAAACCCATCGTCTTGAAAGCAATTCAATTACCAACCATGACGTCACTGATCTATTTGTATGCAAATACTTGAAACGTGTCTACTAAATCGATTTGTTAAATAAATTGTTCTATTCAAGCTGGTCATAATCCGTAATCCAATTGACAAATGTATGCTAGTTATTTATAGTAGTGACAAGATGAAGTCATGCTGTATGAAGTTAATGTTGTTGTAGATTTGTTATTGACCTGATTAAATGATGTCCTACATGAGTGTAGCATACAATTCGTGTCACTACTCCTCCAGTGCCTTGTTTCAGTTTTGTAACGCAGAATTTTTTTATTTCTTTTCTTCAGTCTCATACACTGCTGGAGGATAGAATTTTCCGTCGTCTTTTATTGGCAGCCAGCCTTCTAATTCATTGTTTTCTTTTCCTTTGACAAGCTAGCTTGCGCTTTATTTATCTCTCTTATTCTCCTTGTCCATTATCTGTCTTGCTTCCATGATTTTCGGAAATCTTTGGTAATGTTTGGTAAGCGGTCACGATTTTGTCACTTTGATCAAAACCGTACTTGTATACTAACAAAGCGCAACTTCGAATGTATCTCCTAAATATAGTACTGGCACCGGGCAATGGGACATCCCGTATGACAGGGGCCAGAGGCCAAACGAATGGCGTTCTATCCTCATTAACGATTGTGCGTATGCTAATCAAAACAATATTCAAGCGAAATAATCATGAAATAGGCAAGAAAACCGATAGAAGCTTCCAATAATTCGACTTCCTCAAACAATTATGTTACTGATTGTTACGTTCGAAGAACATTCCTTTCCATGAAAATACAGAAATAACTACTATTGATCAAAATATTTGTGGCTGCGAATATATTTAATGTTTGTCCCAAAACTTCGTCTTCCGGCCTTAGGCATTTAATATTGGCAGGCATAGTCGAAAAACTATTTCTTATTGGATACTACACGCAATACGGCGTAAAAGTTAACGACTTACGTACCCTTTGGATGGAAATTGAAAAACAATACGTTTATAGTGACGGAGGACGGAACTGGCTTTCATATAATTTTCACTTACCGGAGGGTAAGTAAAAAAGCCATAAAATAAAATATCTTGATTTTTGACTTTTCCGGCAACTGCAATGAAACGGGTGAGAGAGTGCATATGTATGTTGTGACTGCATTGTGTAATACAATAACTGCAGATCTAGTAGGGGAAATGCTTCGTCCACTACTTATGAATGCCTAAATTACTTCTCCAATAGGCACGCAGGTTCTGTTGCTTATTCGAAATAACATACATAAATCTATGAATAATAATTCATAGGAAGAGAAAGGTCTCGGTCTGTTCCTAGCGAGAACATTCGACAAAGATTATGAAAATGTGATGAAAATTATGCAAGCCTCTCTGATTTACATCACTTTACATTCACTCACGACCGGTGACTGCACAATACAGCACTTCGTCGTCCATCACAATCAATCACGATCATTTATTGCAAATTAGCTTTTACTTACATCTCTGCACGTGAACGGTGAACACTGAACATATACAGGGACATAAACGTGATATATATACTCTATACAAACTTATGTACGCAACACAAACTCATAAAGGCGCAAGTCGTTTATTAGTAGTGATAATAGACACAGACGTTACAGTACGATTCCTTTCGGCTTCTCTTTCTAAACATGACCATAATTAACATTATACAGAAAAACATAAACCATTGCGCAAAGCAAAGTGTAACAAAAAAATATTACATTTTGTTCTATACATTTGGACCGCGTAGATATTGCACTTTTCTATGAAACAGCTGACAGCGAAACTTTTCTATTTAACAGCGGATTTTTTCTATTTCTACGCTGGGTAGTCCAGAATCATGTGCTGAATTCGGGGTTACAGTTTGCGCACTGTTTTTTTTCCTGTAGGTACATCTCTTGAGCTTTTGGACCAAGACTTTAATTTCCCCAAAAGATTGATTAACATTTCGCACTGCTTTTTGTAAATTGTGTCAGTAGCCATTAGTCATCATTGTTTCGACCCGGAGTCAGATACTGCTGGATAGTGGGTCGAGTCCAGTACCCCCAATTGCATTACACAATCTGAAGGATTTTGAAGGATATTGCTAATCCATTGCTTCATTTAAGTTCGAAATTTGTGTGCTCAACAACGTAAATACGCAATTAATGTTGTTGAACTGTCAAAATAAAAGCCATTGCTACTGTTAGTGTGCTACGCAATTACCCCGCATGTGTTTATCGCATCTTTGACGGTATCTCAACAGTTGTCCGCCCAGCCCTTTTGTGGACTTCCCCACCTTCTTTGAGAGTAAACTTGTCTACTCCTGCTACAAACTTGTGGCATGATATTTGGGTTATAAATATCCCAATTTGAATAGGTCAAGGTGATGCCGCGATTGAAATTATATCTCGATCGAGAATCTGCTTATTACACCTTGATGCTTGTGCGTGTTGATAATTGCATAGCTACTTAAGTTTTTATGAGTCTTTTGAATTGCACATGCCAGCACATGACAGAAAATTATATACGACTGTACCTACATAAGTGCGTGTAACAATTTTTACTCACCGAGTAGGTAAATATATAAAGGTATACTTACCTACAAGCCTTACAAAAAATTATAACTTGAGTGACTAATCATATTAGGCTCTAAAATCTAGTTAGTATAATGTAATGAACCGTCTAATTGGTTTTGTCTGCTAAATCTGTTATGGTGGGTCCACACTATACAGACTTGGTCATACATATATCTGTACAGACTTTGAAACTGAGTAAACATTTTTATGCGGCATCTCCACAGAATGTTTGCGCAGACTTTTCATTAGTTCAGACTTGGATTTTAAATAGGTAAGCAATTTATTTAATAATTAATTATTTGACTCCGACAAATACACAGACATAATGCAGACTTTAGACTTTTCTGATACACCGACATATTTTGTCTGTACTGCTTTCTTGCACAGACAAAATTTGAAAGTCTGTATTGTGTAGACCCACCATTATGTTCGTCTACGAAATGCACACCGCGCCGTTTCAATAATAAGATCAGTCTCTTGAAGCTTATTAATATTATTAACACTGGTGTTCTTGGGATGTTAAAATTTTTATTGTTTCGCATCGACATGATCAGTCAGCTATTTTCGTGCGTCGAAAGAGTAAAACACTACCCAATGTTATTCAGCCAGCATAACATATTTATTACTGAGATAAATCTGGCAGCGAACACGCAGATTTACACCAATCTAGATAAAACCAAAGCACAGATAACACCAGTTCAAAACAAGCCGATCGATAACAGCGACATATTAGATATTAGTCCATACAAAAACAAACACGACGATTAAAAACAATATAAACTGCAACATTACATACGATAACAGACTCGCGGTAACAACATAACTACTTGTAATAGGTTATTTTTAACTACACGTCAACCTCGGTTACTGAGGTTAAGGATTTACCGCTAAACATAGATCATAGGTAGCCATTTATGTGGGATTTTCCGTAGTGTCAGTATGTTTTTCATGATTAAATGGGGAAGAAAAAGTGCTAGCCACAAAGTAATTAAAATTAAGTACTTAAGTTGTTTAAATCTGAGTTGGAGTGGAGGTCAAATGCACAAAATACAGGGAGTACAGAAGGCACATACGTGTGATACACGTATGTTTCTTCACTTTTCATACCTTCGCTCGGCGGTCGCGCTAAGGTTGTCAACTTTGGCTTATGCACAAAAAACTATCGTGGTAGTGACACTCTTATCTAGTTGTTTGATTTATTGTTGAGCTTATTCTACAATATTAAAACAAAACAATAAACATAGTATTACAAAACAAAAAGTTTAGAACAAAAACATAAAATTTTACATTTGTCAATTTTCACTATCGAAAATACCTAATAACTTCAAAACGGATGCCCTATCCATTTTAGACCTAAACCTATCAAATGACACTAAAAACAACACAAATCTACACAAACAAAAAATCATGTTTTCAACTTGCGTATTATTTGGTGGCGTAAATTTACCTTACAAGAAAGTTACTTCGTTTATACTGATCCAAAATAGGAAACTATTATGTAAATCGATCTTAGATAGCCATTTTTTGTTGCTCCATTTTTGCACTTCACAGACGCGTGTCTCAAGCGGATGGCACCCGCACTCGCACTACTCCCAACCAGTCCGAGATAACGTTTCCGTGAGCGGTGTTTATGTGTGCGTTGATCGAGCGCACTTTGTATGTAGATTGCCTTCAGTACTCTCTGTATTTTGTGTCAAATGTCATAAAAAGTTAATGTTTGTTTTGTGGTTGTTGCTTTGGTTTCTTTAGTTTCATCATAAATGTTTTTATGAGACTGAAAACAAAGGCATTTAAGATGTAAACCTTTCAGAATGTGGTTCGGATTTTATGAAATCAGCGGGACGACTTGTAGGTAAGCCGAAAGTGACAAGACAAGGCATAGTTTTATGCAATCTCTAAAGGGAATCTCTAACGTTTTTGCCCCACTATTCATATAAGACGAACCACAAGTTACTTTTTTTTTGACAAGTGGTCTTCCTTTCCGACAAACAGACTGAAAACTCCCATACATTTTTGCCCTATAAAAGCATATACGCTAATGCATTTTAAAGCACCACCAGTCAACAAAGGGAACAAAAGCGCAAAGGCCATCTACCCCTTGGGTTTCCCATGTAGCCTAGCCATGTCGCGTTGTGGTAAGTAGCGGTTGGGTTCCACTTGAGCACTTGACCCAAGTGCAGGGTACTTTTCTAACGCTTTGTCACGAGCCCTTTGTAAAGTGCTATGAAAATTGTATAACGTTCATCATTTCATAACACATAATAAGGGGCTTACATGACCTAAAGCGCGGTCACTGCCGGACTGCATAGAAATGATAGAGAAGCGCGATGACACAACGCTGGTAATTTATTGCAAAATATGAAGCAATTATCTATTTTTTTTAAATCTATTGTTTGGACTAAAAAATTAAAACACTAATGCTTTAGTATGTTCCTTGTAGAATAGTCTGACAAAAAATCAGAATGATTGTATGTGTAGGTATATTAGTATGGTTTATATTGTATAAAGAAAGTTTTTAGAAGTATCTTCATGACTTTTGTCTATCGTATCAAATTAGTTGTATTATGTTTTCAACACACTATCTACTTAGCATAATTATATTATCCTGAAGAATATCATATATTTTTCTGGTTTTGTTTACTGTAGTCGATCATAATTATACTTTTATTGCTTCTAAAACTTGCGTTTTTTTGCGTTTAGGTCCTGTAATCCCCTTAAGTATAACTTAAATAATTGAATAAAAAAGTCGGTGGTAAACTGAAAAAATATTAGTAAAAATAGATGTTTCACAACTAAATTTATCGATAATTCGCTGTACTGGCTACTGGTACCTATTAGAAGTTGTTTGTCTTGAATTAGATATAATACGTATATGCGAATTTCAAATTATTTGGACATACCTACCTAACTGTTACTACTTAGTCCACCTGCTGCACTGCACGCAATGTACACTTTTTAATTAGGTATGTAACTTACGGGTTTCCCTTATAGAACCGCTGTCGCACCGCAGTAAGTAGCAGTCACAGTACACTTGACCCTGCCTTTGTCAAAGAGCGGTTTTCCTTCGACGAGCCTTGTTCGCTAGATCGAGTTACATCATCATTATACGTGTTTTTGTACTTTTTGTATAGTTTTCCTTATTTAATGCGATTAAGTTGGTTTATGAGACGTAATTTATTTGTGAATTTATTAACTTCTATAAAACAAATAACCAAAGATACAAAAGTAGAGCTAAAATTTTTTTTTAAACAAATGTTTTTTGGATTCTTTCACTCTGTCCTTTTTTTAGCCCCCAGAATCATGGTAATACCAGAACAGACTTCCAGATAAGCGTATCAAATAAATGCTACTAGAACCAAATTGAATCCGTGAAAATCACAACAGCGTGCCATTTTATGTCTCGGTTCTTGCCAGCAGGCATAAACAAACACCAAGTGCACATGAAGGCTTTATAGTTACAGTATGCACCTGGGCCGTAAACCAGAATGAAAGCCCGTCTGCCGCATTCTAGTATCGACCCGTCTGCTCCTACCCTTCTACGGTTTCAAGGGTATTATTCGTGAAATATCGGCTATCGTTACGTACTTTCCAGTTTTTTACTTGGCTGTGGAATCTATGTGAAAAAGTTGTCAACAACTTTATCTTTCTTTCTAACCCTATTGGGTAAAGTTAGCATTCCAAAACTTGCAAGTAAGTAGAGATGACAAGTCAAGTTTAGTATGATCATAACGAGTTAAAAAGTTACTCCGTCAAGTTTTGATTGTAAATACAGGGATAGCAGGAAATACAGGCTTCAAGTTATGATCCCAGTGCAGTTAATAATAATGGTCCTCATCTTCGAAGATTTATTTATTTATCAAAATCTCCCTACCACTATCATTACAGGTGTATACCTAATGCGATAGCGTGCTTTTAAAATTAACTTAAGTACTTACAATTTAAAACTATGAAAAAAGTAAAAACTACAATTAAAACAAGCAAAACAACACAAGTTCTGTCTTTATAATGGTCCTAGTCGTAGAATACCTTTCTGTACTTCAGGAAGTCACTTGTGACTAAGTATTTAAAATAAGTGACAGTGTATTTCTCTCGCGTGCGAAGTATATATATATTGGTTTTACCTTTCAGCTTTTTTTTCTGATATCAAATTAACAGGCTTCTGACAGGCGACCTTGCCAAAGTAATTTGTCAGAAAATTGGATTTGGAGAGTTATTGTATCGTATTGTTTGTTTTGTGTTGTCCTGTTTTGCGTGGTTACAAGATTTGTTGAATTGCAAGCTTTTTGTTTTGTTTATACAAATCTGTCGGGTTTCTCCTTCCCTGGTAAGGATAAAGAGCCTAGGTCCAAACTAAAGCAATTTTCGAAAGGGTTTAATTTTAATTGTTTTGTCAATTGTTAATCTGAATTTGAACTATGCAGATTCCTTCATTTATAGGAGTGTGGAGATTGACGGAGTAGTTTCAAAAAAATATTGTTTGTGTCTAGTGATTCAAGTCTATTTTAATTTAAAACTCGTTCTTTACCATTCCATTAGTCGTGCAATAAATCGGATTCAAGGCAATCTGTTCAAACATCGAAGTTTGCTTCGATCCTACTTAACGAGCTGGTTATAATTATGACACACCACGCACTGACAATGACAGCGGTGAAATTTAATAAGCTGTTAGTTTTAAACATTAAACTGGTTTCATGGCGTATGTTTGTACCTAATTCTGTACGTTTATATCAAAAAGATTTGTGTTGGTATGAAATATTTAAAATTCGGCTGGACACCCATTTTTGGTCCTTCAAGCCAGAGTCACGATATTTCGTCACACATAACTATATCAATGGCATAAATATGCCTCCATTGATTTGTAAATTTTATTGGTTCCTAAATTATCCCTAAAAAATGGAGATCTAAAAGATCACTATCTTTAATTTCACTTATTTTCTATCACGTGTAGAGTCTTCCTACCAATAAATCACTAAAACACAACTCTAGTTCTAACGTTTTAATGGTGCTCGTCTGTCGGTCAAACATTTTAACTTTACAACGGGAAACGTTTAGGCAATTTCCTTATAAGCTTTTTGTACTATTTCCAAATATCCTGTTTCGGGGGCTTCCTCGTAGTTATTATCATGAAGGAAGAGTAGTGGGCGTTTGTAACTCAATTCGGCTCAACTGAGGATGGGAAAATGTTTCCATCATTTTATCCTACTGCAGTTCAAGGTCTTATACATATATATTATTAGTATTACTGCTTCGTTGTATTAGTGGTCGCAAGCACTACTGCTAAGCATGAGGTGCTGAATTCGATTTCCAGGCCGGGCAAAGTGTTATTGGATTTTTCCGCCAGAGATTTCTCAGTAACAGCCCGAAGGATGGATTTGTGCCCGGTTGCTGGCAATAGGCTATATTACATGGGACTGGCAAAGTGTGGGTGTACATTGGTACACCTCTGCCTCACCTTTCGGGGATTACAAGCGTGAAGTTATATGATGTCATTAGTATTCCGTGTTTTTCTGTGTAATGAATGTAATGTAACTAGCATTGTCGCCGTATTTGTTTCTTGGGTTATACATAGTTGGACTAATTGTTTCCTTATCGCCGCCTATGAAGACAGAAATGTGAAAAAAATAAGCGTTATTTTATTAAGTAAATTAATGGAAAAGCTTGTCAAAATAATAAATTGAACCAGCATTAACGATAACCGTCTTATATTTGTTGTACAAATATTAATGAAGCTGACCATAGTTTCCTCAAAAAGTTATAATATAATCCCGATATATATTTTGATAACCCTTATTAGAATGGTGGCTGCCATAATTATTTAGCGTCGCCACGACCTTGCCATGTGCCATGAAAAATATACGGCAAAGTTGGCAACACTGCCAAGAAACTAATGTAACTTAAATGTCAATGCCAAGGACTCCCAGGAGTCACATATTTTTCAGTTACCTACAATTTATTTCATAAAAATACAGGGTAAAATATGAACCGCAGCATATTCTTTCTGAGAAATATTGAGAATTTATGAACGAACCCAAGGACTGCTTATTGCCGGGAATTTAGGATGCCTTTGCAAGAATTCTTTCAACGATTCGTGCAGATAGCAAGCCTTTTCAATTTTACTGACACTGATTTCCGTCTAAGTCCTCTCGGTACAACTTACCTACTCAATTTATTTAACGCTAAGGTTTCATTTATTTACTTGTCTAGTCAATATAAAAGGGATTGTACGAGTCGACACTGTCTGTTCGACGCTGTCTGTAAAATCGGAATCAATCTCGATTATTCCTGCCTCGGAATGAACCACTTTGTTGAATGCTTTTTTAATAACCTCGCCCGTTAATCCTATTATCGCTTTGTCTTTACGTCTTTTCTTCAGTCATTTCCTTACATAATGAGTTTCCTGTCGACGAAGTGAAGATTGCGAACACGATTGACTATTTACTTGTAATGAATGTAATATACTTTACTTAGTGTTTGCATACTGTTCAGTGTTTTAACATACTATGAATAATTCCAATAACATTTGCAATATATTCCGTTGTCTGACTAATAGGTACCTTTCAATTTCTATGACTACATTTACCGGTCGTCCTTATCAGCTGTGACATTCACAAATTAAAAACTTAAGACCTTGAAATAATATCAAACGGAAGCGACGTAATAAATAATCGAACCGCAATTGCAGAAACACAATCTGCCAATTAGTTACCGTTGCGCAACCGGGGAACTGAGGTGCGCAGGCGCGGACGGTTGCGCGGGAGCTCGTACGATAATACGGCAGCGGTCTTACGTCACTGATGATCTAGCAATCTGGCTGGTGTGACGAAATGATGACTTACTCATTATGGTTTTTTTGCTGACGGATTGTGAAAGGAAAGGTTTAGAGTAGCTAGCGGCCCGCATCCGGGATACTGATGCGGTTGTGGGAATTGAGTTTAAAAATGCGTCTCATTTGGACCCAGACCTTGTGCGAATTTCAATTAGTGGAACAAAACTCAATGGGGCCGCCAGAGGTCCTTCCTTATTACGAACAGATTGGAGCTGTAACTAGCCTGTTATTATTTTTATCGTTATTTGGAATTGTTTAGGTTCTTAGCCATCAAAGTAATCCTGTAATCCGAATTGATATTCCGTTAACCAATTGTTTTGCGAATACTTAAACACCAAGTTCAAAAAGCGAGTCGCACCACAAAAGTCAAGGCTTCGCTCCTAATAGAAATGGCAGTGTCTAGATCTGCATTATGCATTCATCTCAAGGCCGCGCCATTCGTTCCGTTACTACTATTACTGCCGCGTTTTTTTCCTTTGGACACGTTCCGCTGGCGCAAGCGCAATGCGCTCACGACTGTTTTTTTTGTGGCAGGAAAAAGTAGTTGTTTGGGCCATGTCGAAATTACGGTTCTTGGGTTTGAATGGTGAAGCGCTAAGATTCGGGCCGAAAGGGACAAAACCAAAAGTTTACTTCGAAGAATTTGTATGAATGCTTTAGGAAATACCTGTTGATTTTATTTGAGCGTTTTGGTTGTCCGTCTTTCCGTATCTGTGTGTCTGATCATCAAATGAAAACGAAATAACTTCAAGCAGTTTTTGGAATTCAATGAACGATCCTATTACGATCTAGGTTCTTTTAATTATACAAATTAAATGTCGTATTTACAGAAAACAAAACAAGATCCAATCCTTTTGTTAGCTTCAAACCTTCAAATGATGTTTAATTACAGAGCTGCAAGTTCCTCTAATTTTATAATTAACGAGGCGCCCGCGCCCGTTTAAACTGACAACATTTTCGGCAGCGCTTGAGGACTCCTACGATAATATTGATTGATGTTCGATACGGTACGGAAGCGTACCGTGTGGTTCTGAATTGCTATGCTGGGAACCTTTTTGCCTACAGTCATTGGAAAATCCATTGCACAAACTTTAATCTAGCTATCTAGGATAATCCCTTGACGACCAGTTTTCGCGCTTGATTTAACTGGCGTGTAAACGAATTGTTCGGCAGTAGCATCAAATGCATCGAATACAATTCTCATCAGATTAGTCTGAATGTTCAAAACCCTTTTTGGATCACTGGTTTCCAAAACACTAAACGACATAAACCACGGTCGGCGCAACCGATCCCTCTTGTAACTACTCACCATCAACTTCATAACAATTTACATTGTAAAGGGCTTACAAAACCATTCCCATCGTGTTCCGTGAACATTGCTGCAATAAATACACTTGGCATTGTGCAACTGCATTCTGACAGGCGATGCATTGTTGAACAAAAAATTGGGCTCGCCACGCGGCCGTTGACCCCGCATTGTACCGAGATGAAGCCTTAAACAATACTGTACTGTTACTGAATAATTTTACTTTCATACACCCGGTTGAATGGTTTGGAAGCTTTGAATGTACTATAATTATTATTGTGTGAGTGGACAGTGAAACAACTGTCATTTGTATGTCAAAAGGACCAATTTGTGAAAGCTTAAGTACAGACGAGAAGCTAGAACAGATAGACTATTGCGCAGTTTCAAAAACTTTTAAATAGGTTAGTTTACATGGCAGGACCACAACCCTCGCAACATTTTAGCAACAACAGTACACGACCTAATCAATCACATCTAAGCCTTTACTTAGCATAATCACGCGCGATCCATCAAAGCCCCCCGTTACCACAAACCCGCTGCATCACTCCCAGCTTATCAATTTCCATTTAATATTCCCGCCGTGTATTGGGTAAGCTTTGCATTACGATCACAGCTTCATCTCGTCGGTGACTAGGCGACTTTCTCGTGACTCATCAGCGACCTGACCCCGCAACTGTCATTATAGAGCTCTTTATTGTGGGTAGTTAGATGTTGTAGCACCGGGTTTGTTAGGAATGTGATTTACTTGTCTATTACAGTGATCTAATCGAACAAGGCATCTAGCTTTCTGTTTTTAAAGCTTCGTTATAGTTCAAGTCTTAGCTGGCCCTCTGTCATTGGTGCGTAATAGAGAAATCTTTTGAAAAAATCTAGATTCAAAACACTATTTATATCTTTACACCTATCCATGGCTCTGCTTCAAACCTTATAAAATGGGACCCTCTACTATCACGGTAATCAAAACCTCGACGACAGTAAGAACAGAAAACGAACGCTGCACCCCTGTGCTATTTGAACCGTTGCTACATCGTGAGGTATTAAGATTGTCGACACACCCCTCAATAAAGAGTAACTACAGGGTGTGTCCCTTCTTGTTATTGCGTTGTACCAAATGAAGCAAGAAGAAATTGTAGCGAATGTGAGCATAAAACAATTCAGGGAATGTATAACTTAATTAATACAATGTGTCCAGAGGAGGTTATTCATTAGTTATGTCATTATCATTGTTGATACTGTTTAACCAAAATTCTATAAACACAAGGCGATTCTGGCTTATACATTATCAACCTAGTCAGCTTTTCAATATTTTCAGCTGCATCCAGTTAAACTGGATGCCGACCCCAACATAGTTGGGAAAAGGCTAGGCAGATGATGATGACATTTTCAACATAGACTCGTGTATCTTCCTTGCGTGGCCCATCACACATTTGCAACTCTGCAACTGTGATGATAATTTAATTTTCTGTCATTCCTAAACAAACAGTGAAACCTATTTAACACCAGCAACAATTAACTGAGGGACAACACAGAGGCTGGTGTTGCATTATATGCATTAAACAGCGACTTTCTAACGATTGCAGCAAAAGATAAACATATTTGCACGCGAGCTGATGTCAACGCGGAGAAAGTACATATGACACCGATTGCTCCTTGCGGGTCGCGGGTAGTGACGCCATATGTACTGGGTTTGCCGGGACAGAGTGTGGACTTGTCAATCTTTCAGATATTCTTGAAATGTCTGTATGTTGGAACAATAGCAGTCCAAAATGGACTGCTATTGTTGGAACTTGAGAACAGACTTATAAAGCTTCTAAAAGCTTTGCTCTGTCTCTCGTCACCCATGCGGCCCAAATTCAACATAGAACAATCCGTACCCTGATTGCGTATAACACAGTATCAATTAAATCTGAATCATTCCAAAAGATATTGCTAATCCATTGCTTAATGTGTTCGAAAAATTTTACTGCTCAACAACGTAAATACCGCAATGAATGTTGTTGAACTATCAAATTTAAATCCATTGCTACTAAGTTTTTGAAACATACAGGTATATTACCACATGTTATTTTGATTTAAAAGAGTGTCCATGGAGTTTTTTGTCCGCTCTTCTATATAGGTACCTACTACGCTTTTTACGTTTTGGCAACTAGCTTCATCTTTCTGACCCCTTGACAAAGTGCCTGTAATTGGTTTATTTGAAATAAATGCTTTGAGTTTGAGTTTGCCGTCAACAAAACAAAAACAAACAACAACAAACTGTAAAAACTGACGACAGGTATTTTTTCGATGCGTAATTTTTCTTCCCACATCTTTAAGCAGGATGGTCCTGCTTTTTGTCTTCATGAACATGGGTAATGTAACCGCGGCGTGTGTACCCTTCAGATAAGGTTCGGTACAGTTTGCTTTAGGCTGATAAGAGCTCTTGTGAAACAAGACAGAATGTGAAATTGCGGTAAGACTTGAGATTGGTTTGAAAGCAAGCGAGATTACACAGTTGCTTTCGCGGTGGTTGGGGAACATTAGTCAGGTCCTCAGAATAAGAGAATAGTGCAAATCGAAGGACACTGTCTTGTGTTAAAATTACTGATACTGACTTAAATGCATTTGTAAAAAAGTAAAAGTATAGGTAGTGCTTGTGGCACAATTATAACCTTTATGGGGCATGTGGTGCTAACGTATAAGAAATTGTTACGTAAAATTACCTTAGATTTACGTAAAAAATGTTTTAAAATTTTAACGGTGTAAACAATATTTCGTTGGCCATTAAAGAAAAATAAAATAAAATTTTGTACTAGCATTTGGTTAGCCTGGACTGGAAGATGATTTCAGCAGATCTAAACAAAAGTTAGTTTGGACAAATTCACGAAGGAGAATGTATTATGGCTTTAAATCATTAGCAGCTTATACAACCGTTAATCTCTCCAATTACGATTTCATTAAACCGTCACTAAAAACGAGTCACAATTACCAATTTTCACACTTCTCTACTGAGAACAATACGGAACGCTCAGTGCACATGAATGTAGAAACTAGAAAGTTATCATCTGCTAATACCATTAGATAGCTAGCGTGCAGTATGTAACTGTTACTAATCATTTCTTCATGTCTAGCTGTGGGAACATGTTACGTTTCCGTCAAATTCAATCATCTTTTAACTGCCCTGTCAGTGCTGTAAATGGGCCTTAAACCTAATAAAAATGCAATAAATGTTTGTAAAGAATCTCTGTCCTCAACCGTGTGAAAATTCTCTTAGGCTCACCTGAAGCTAGGGTTGTTAATTCTTGTATGTTGTTGCTGTCGATAGGGTTTAGAATAGGAAAGGTCGTTGTTGCTTAGAGAACCGTTTGGACTTTGCATGTTGTGGTTATGAAAAGCTGAATGCAGCTTTTTTATTAGCCGACTCGTATCTCACTGCTGGGCAAAGACCTCCCCCAAATTCTTCCAGGTATTTCGTGAGTCACCTCGAACCAGCTCTTGCGGTGCGCGACTAGGTCGTCTCGCTACCTCTTTCTGGGCCTTCCATCTACAAGCCCCATAGTGTGGAGACAGCTCCATTTAACTTTTAAAATATTCAGTCTGACTCTCGCCTTTCCATTCTGACTTCCTAATTATACACTCAACCAACTTCTATTTTCATTAGTCTGACGTAACGTAACACTAAAATGGTAACAAACGCAAGTGGTCTATAAATACCTATAGGTATTGTACACAAAAGAACAATGACTGCGTACAATTTTGACACGACCGCGAACGAAATAGAGAGTTGTTTACGTCTGTACGTTGTCGATAAAAAATATTCGGACGGTAGGACCAGAAATTAGAATGGTGCAGAAGGACCACAGGGCAGGACATAGGATACAGGACCGCAGGATGGCCGATGGGGCCGTAAAGTTCTGCAGTGGCGACCGCGTACCTGAAGACGTAGCGTTGGGAGGACTCCCACAAGGTGGACCGACGACCTTGTGAAGGCCGCAGAAACTCGTTGGATGCGAGAAGCACAAAACCGGTCGCAGTGGAGGTGCTTGGGGGAGGCCTATGTCCAGCAGTGGACGTCTTTCGGCTGAAATGATGATAATGATGATGATGAGATGGACCACTGGGTAAAAGGTGCTACAAAAAGCTCCCATGCTCGTAAACACTGCTACAGGCCTAAGTCACATAAAGAACGTTTCTTTACTCGTTGCCCACAGATAATCTCAACCTATGTCTAAGAAAAAGTGAAAAAACTACAACAGTAGCGTCTGCTTTATTTTGATCAACAGATGGCGTTTGTGTGAGGTTTTTGTCGCAAAATCTACCAAGTGGAAGTTCTGGGTTTCTTTACTTCGTGGCGGTATTAACTGGTTTGTTAGTTGTTACTGTTGTTAGGCTATTGTGCAACTTTTCGAAGGGATATTTTGGTTTATTGCTTACCGAATTTCTTTAACAAAAATAAACTAAATTGTAACGTAACCCAGTTTAATTAAGTAAGTATGGTCGCATTTTTTTTTCACTGATCATAATAAAACAAACAAACAAAACATAAGCATAGCAACAATAACAAACTACTCGTTTTCCTTATTTATAACATACTAGCACTTCGCCCGCGACTTCGTCCGCGTGGATTTCGTACTTTCCTCTTCGAGCTTTAATACGAAATTCTACACTACCCCTTTAAGGCCATTTTGGAAAATTAATGATTACCTACAATCTTTATCATCTATTTGTGCCCAGTTGCAGGTTATAAATTCGAAGTAATGTGATTTTTCGTACCTTGGAATACAATAGAATTGATTTTTGAAAAATGGTTTGATTGCCATTAAAAATTTGATTACCCCTTTTCACCCATTTAGGAGGTGATTTTCGCAAAATCTTTTCTTAGTAGATACACACCTCCGTTTCGAACTATAAAATTCAAGTTTTCTATCTTGAGCGGTTAGGGCTGTGCGACAGTCTTACGAACTAACCCTATTCTTATCATCATCATCATCATTTCAGCCAAAAGACGTCCACTGCTGGACATAGGCCTCCCCCAAGCACTTCCACTTCGACCGGTTCTGTGCTTCTCGCATCCAACGGGTTCCTGCGGCCTTCACAAGGTCGTCGGTCCACCTTGTGGGAGGCCTATTCTTATATTAATGTATAATTAAATAAATATAGATAAAGTCCCAATATTCCATAGTGGCGCAACAGTTGCCCAACTGATCCGTCTCGCACGAGTTCTTAACATATTCCGCGATACCTTGAGTGGTCCACAATAAACTATGAATATATGAATAACGTTGTTAGTCGCGCTCTAATAAACATTTCATTGTATTGTTGAATTTATTCACTCAGCTCTTAAGTTTCCGCAAGTGTAAATAGAGACTTTTTGTTGTTATTGTAAATAAGCCGAGGTGTTGTTTTAATTAAGCCCCAGTTAATTCTGGGTTGTTTGGGAGAACATTATTTTCTTTTTGCGTGTTTTTTTGTACTTTAAACATTTTCAGTTGTGTAAGTGTTTATTTGTAGAATGTTCGTGTTCCGTAATTGTATACTTAATTATTGTGATAGTGATAATTTTGAAGCGTTTAACAAGCGTTTGCTTACGAAATAATATAAACTACAAAGATTTTTTTACACAATTCAGACATTTCCCTAGGACTTCTCCATTGTTCTTTCACCAATACACCAACAAACGGTGGTTTCCAAAAGTACTTATTTCCGTTACCTACTACTTTCCACGGCTGACCTGCCCGTGCACTTCGGTAACTACTTCCTTACAAAACGCATTAGTGGACAGTCTTCACTTCTCGCTTCCATCTTCACAAATAGAAAGCGACACGTCCCATCAATCATGAGCGGTAGAAACAGTAACTGATGTGCTGACAGCAGCAGTGCTGCGATATAAGCTAGGTAATGCTTATGGTAGTGATGGGTCTAAGTGCTTATAATTTTGGCTTTAATTAAGTTTTAACGAGTCGGTCGTTTGAAAGTGGAACGATTGTTAGTTGCTGAAAAGTGTCGCAAGTGTGTAGACAGCCTATTTTGTATACAGCGTGAAGCTAATGGTTACTTTTGACTTTTTTCCTCTCGTGAGTCATGTGTAAAAAATCTAAATATAATGTACATAATTATGCCGTAAATATTTACCATCTGTTCCTCCATCAATCATTACGATATTCATAATCCATCAATCATAATGAGTTTCAAATCAATCAATGATTAGTTAGATGGTTAAACATAGAAACACCTCCACATCTGTATCGCATACATCAAGTGCAATCGCCTCTCATCACTATCTGAAGGTAGTCTAACGGCTCGTGTACCGCAAGGCAATTTCCCGGGATAGTGCAATGATTGTTGTAACAGTAAGACGGCTATGTGTGGTCGCCGTGGAAACTGACTGCTTGATTCACAATCACAGACAGGGCTGCCAGCAAGGATTTTTGACACGATACTTTGGTGTACCTACTGTGGGCACTGTGGCCGAATCTACATCGCCACATGCGAACTACGCATCATACTGACGTCACGAAACATCCTGCATCGCGCAAGCAGAGTTCACCACGCGAGCGCGAATACTACCTATATACAGGGTGTCCCAGAAGTCGACGTCAAGCCGGAATCGGGTAATAAGCCAAGTCATTAGAAAAAAAAACTAAGTTGTGTATTTTAAAAATTATTGGCATTTAAAAAAAATCGAGAAATTCTGCACCCAATGACAGTCTTTTCACTTCTATTGCTACAAATCTTAACTATTAACCGATTCCGGCTTGACGTCGACTTCTGGGATACCCTGTATACAACGCCGAGGATCCTCCCTGTTTTATGAAGATTGAGTGAACTTTACACCCTGTTCGTCATGCCTCTATAATACCAAAATTACAATTTACAAAGAGAATAGAAGTAATGGATAAAACTGAATTGGAAAATATATCATGAGTCCAGTGAACAGGCATGTGAGGAAAATAAATAAAGAAAATGAAAAGAGAAAAATGTGAACAGTTATTTCCATGTATCGTACGTAGCATCAATGAAAATAAATCCTAGAATGATAAACATTTTGTCGCTACACGGCTGAAAGTCTCCACATAAATCATATTAATTTAGTAGAGCGACGAAAATCCTCGACACATTTTTTTGTACGCTTTCCTTGAAACTGTCATCTAAATCCGGGATGTTGGCGTCCCTGAGAGCAGGGGAAACTTCGTGACAACATGACGGGCAGTTAGAACCATGACAATGTGGATCTGGTTTTTATGTTAACCTTTTTCTTCTACTGTTTAGCATCTTCGGTAAACTAGACAGAATATAACTGGGTGCATGCATATTATTATCAGTTATTTATCACACTAATATTATAAAGGCGAAAGTTTGTGAGTGTGTTTGTTACTTCTTCACGCACAAACGGCTGAATGGATTTGGATGAAATTTTGCACACAGATAGTTTATAACCAGGATTAACACGTTTTTATCCCGATATTCCCACGGGATCGACACTTATGCGAGAGAAACCGCAGGGCGAAGTCAGTGATCCATAACGTGAGGCCCTCTTGTTCAAACTCAAATAAATATCATCATATCAGCCTGGAGTCACCTGCTACTAACTGCGTATAGGCTTCCTTTCCTTTCTGGCATACTTCTCATATTATATTTTCTCTATTTAGGTAGGTGCGCATTCTGCATTCCTCATGTACAATTTCCCTATGTTTGATTAAAGTGTTGTGCTGTAGCAAATTATCAGAAACCACAAGATAGCTACGGGCAAATGTGTGGTTGCAATGAGAAAACTGTCCACAGTGCCAACTTAATTCACTACCGCGATAGAAATGCAACGCATGATTAGTGCGGTAGAAAAATAATAACCGCTTATTACCGGAAAATTATCTTTTAGCTCAGAAATGGTGTGCGCAATTCTTTAAATTCTCCAGTTTTTTCCTGCTCGGTATCTGTAAAAACTAATAACCAGCCTAGTTAACGCTAATGTTCGCTGCTTTTTTACGTTCAGAATATTCTTACCATTCATTATGACTAATTCCGTACCAATATTCGCTAGTAAAGCAAATACTACCTATACATACATCATATACACAACACATCACGGTTACTGTAGAAGTACTGTAGAGGCTCTATAATGCATTCCTTTGTTCTCAAAATACTGTACGAGTACCTATTGTTACATCCAAAATAAACGTATTTGAACAAGTGAAAAATTTGGCTCAATAGGAAACGCAAACAACCAAGTCATACAAAATAGGTCACTAAGTACTAAAGATGAAGCTTTCGAGGCCTCTGACTCACTCAATTATGAAACCAACTAAAAAGCAAAAGGTGAACTGAATCTAAATATTGGGAGGACAGCATTGATATATTTTTATATGTATATCAATGGAGGACAGCCTATAATTTCAGAGAACAACGTTTCTTCATTCCTAAGATTATGTCTACCAAAGCAATGGCTAAAGGCATACTTAGCAGTCAAATTATAGTACGGCAACCTATAATTACTGCAGAGAACAATGTCAGTGAACTTTACCCTTCATTCATCACTAGAGTCACTACATTCGGATCTATCAAAACAGATACTAAAGCTAATTCACCAATGGATACATTTCTCGTAGGCCTATTAGGTCAGCTAGTTCAAGTTATGGATGTAGAATAAAATAGCAGCATCTACTGCACAAATTGTAATAACTTCACTTGCCTTTCGCCTACGTGCGCCACCGTAACCCAATTCGCTCCTATACTTACGACATGGACGAAAATAAGACGCTAATTTTGAATTCTGTCGCATTTTCCCAATATTTGATATGTTCTTCACGTATTTTTGGCATTATGGGTCCTATTATCCTATGGTCCTATTATTCGATGGAGAAAAGATGCTTCGAAATTATTTCTGAAGATCGAAATATTTCTCTTCCATCTAACATCTGAATTATTTTTCTTATGTTTCCTAGCCTTGTGTTCATCTTCAAGCAGAATAACTTTCTTTTGATTATTTTTTTAACATATTTTCCTTCATATTTCCTTTTATTGCATTTTACTCTTATAGGTATCATTTAGCACCGCATCAATGTGTATCGCCTAATGTAAACTTACGGTAATGCACTTAACGATTACATAAGCAAACAATCGCCGAAAATAATCGTGATCGATCGGGTCATCCACTTAATCAGATGGCTCTCGATTCGATGCTCCGATTTTATCGATAAAACACGAATTTGCTCTTACGACTGATGGGAAATGTTCCGATTAGGTTGAATGGTGGACTAGAAATGTATTGTTGGACGAAAAGACCATTATTCGCTTAGTGAATTATGTGACTTTAAAACGCAGCTTTGTCGAATCGCCCATTGCAATGATTGTGATACACAGAGGTCCAATTATCCAAAAATTTGTTTCGTCGATAATAATGCTGTTCTTCGCCATGCGCTTGGCTTCCTGCAAACATCTATAATGGGTTGTCTGTTTCCAGTACATATGATTTATTATAAGAATTTAGTAAGTATCTGTGCCTTAGATACCGCAGAAAATTCCTGGCACTGGCCAATTAACACCTTATTTGTCGTCTATAAGGATCTCTGTTCTAGTATTCCATATTATTCCTCCCTTGACCCCATATACCTATTCTTCAAACCCTCCTATCACCTCTTATAGGTATAAATAATACAGCGATCCCCTATTCGCACAGTGCACGGTAATCAGAGAGCGTTCAGTCATCTAATATTCAGCGGAGGGAACTGTCTCGCGTCGTCGCCGCCGGATCGCGTTGCCTATCGCTACGGGAAATTTACTGCGAATTTGTTTGTGTGGGCTGTGGATAGATGTTTTGAATGTGAGATGAAGATGGATCGTGGCGAAGGAATTGGTGTAGGTACTGAGAAATCAATCATCTTTACATAACGAGACCCCTCCGTGCCTCGGAAAGCACGTTATTGGTCCCGGCAGTCATTCGCGGATCTTTGACAGTCGTTACGGGCAGTCAGAAGCCCGAAAGTCTGACAACCAGACTTACCAAGGGGTATCGTATTACCCAGTAATTGGGTTGTGGAGGTCAGATAGGCAGTCGCTCCATGTAAAATACTGGTATTCAGCTGCATCTGGTTAGACTGGAAGCCGACCCCAACATAGTTGGGAAAAGGCTAGGCAGATAATGATGATGATGACTGAGAAATCAATCATTGGAATCCTGTTATAGTTCAAAAGGCGAAAACGGCGACAACGTACCCTTTTTGGGAACCAAATTATCTGCTGTTCTAACTAATTAAAATGAATGTTCTTTACTGTGTCGTTTGTAGGTGTTCTATGAGTGAAAAGATTCAAAGCTAAAGCACTCTCAATGTCCGAAATTAGACACAGTAAAGCTTCACTGTTTCTAATTTCGGATTTTTACAAGATTTGGGTACAATTATCACCTCATAACTTGTTTACGAATGTTTGTTTATAACCAAATGAAGGGAGATGTAAACCCAGTTTCCTCTTTCGATAAAAGTGTGATACCGTTTAAAATCTGTAACAAAAAAAAAAACAAGTCCACAGATCTCGTTGAAAGTCAAGAGGTATCGAACTACCGAGACCGACATTATTGTGGCAGAATATGTAAACGTCCTTATTTGTGAGATTCAACCGTTATTTGGCATTCATACATATGTAATGTCACCCGCATTATGTCCTTATACAAATATATGTTTTATAAGATTCACCATTGATTGTGATCCTTGTGTGTTTTTATAATGGGTAGCAACTGGAGTTTTGTTATTGGAATTTATAGATAAAGCAATGATAATTGTAAGATATTATATAATAATATTATCTTTTATTTTATTACCTTGACTAACTTTATGAGAAAACAAGTCACTAACTTGCCCTTGCGCAGAAATGGTTGTTAAAGCAGTAACTAACTAGCTTCAACTTTCTGACTAACTGACAGACTATTTAATTTTGACAATTCAAAGTCCCTGTACAAGGTTTAATTGAAATAAATGATTTGAGTTTGAGTAGTGCTTTCTTTTTCTGAGACAATCAATTTGATGATTGAAAAATTGAGATCATAAATTGAGGATTTTAATCATTTTATCCTGATTTTAGTTCTTGAGTTCTCATTTACATTTTAATGAAACTACACTAGTTTTAACGAAATAACCGTTATTTTAAGTTCTACTAGTTTTAATTAAGATGAATAATAACAACGCAAATACACACATCAAAAGTGTCTAGGGATCAACATATATTTTTGCAATAACTTTTCTCCTGATTGATATTAATCTGGGGGCACGGGAGTGCCCCCGCCAAGACGAGCCAAGCGAAAGCGAAGCGCAAGGGCACTACCTACCTTTTCTCGAAGCACTTTGTCGTATTTTTGAACCTTCATAACTTGGGTTTGGATTATACCAGATAAATAAAATTTTCGGGATATGATGTCAGTAGTTGACTTATTAAACCTATAAAGTTTCAATTGCATAGCTCTTATACTTTAGATTTTATTGATATCTAAAATACCCCGATTTCGTCACTGACTCACTGATTCACTGATTCACTGACTCACTGACTCACTGATGATCATCAATATTCTAAGGTACTTCCTGAAGTCCTAGAAAGCTGAAATTTGGTATGTAAGCTAGTAATAGTACACAAACAACAAAAAAACTCTAAAACTTGGAACTTTTACCCTCCAACCCCTTAAAATAGGGGATGGAAGTTTGTACGAGACTTCCGCAGATTTTGATGCTAGAGTTCTGAAAATTGATATAGGGACTCCTTGTTATAAATAATAAAATACGTATTTCAGGATTTTCAGTAAATAACCCCCCAACCCCCCAAAAAAAATTTTTTTTTTTCATAAGCATGAATATTCTAAGGTTCTTCCTGAAGTCCTAGAAAGCTAAAATTTGGTATGTAAGCTAGTAATAGTACACAAACAACAAAACAATTCTAAAACTTGGAACTTTTACCCTCCCAGCCCTTAAACTAGGGGATGGAAGTTTGTACGAGACTTCCGCAAATTTTGATGCTAGAGTTCTGAAAATTGATATAGGGACTCCTTGTAATAAATAATAAAATACATATTTCAGGATTTTTAGTAAAGAACCACCCAAAAAAAAAAATTCATAAGCAACTTTCAAAAAGATGTGAAATCCCACCAAAAACATTTTCATGTAAAATGTTGCCAAGACGAGACCACATATGGTTCGCACTGCCAAAAAATTATCAGATCTCATGTAGAGCCAAGCTTCTAACTCTACACGCCCTAACTTCACAAACTCTACACCTTAGTCAAAATATGTGGCTTGGCCGTTTCGCTACCATCACATGGGCGTAAGGTGAAAAATTTATTCACTTTTCATTACTTTTCTGTTATACAATAGTTTTTGTAGTAACGAAACGGCCAAGCCTCATATTTTGACTAAGGTGTAGAGTTTGTGAAGTTAGGGCGTGTAGAGTTAGAAGCTTGGCTCTACATGAGATCTGATAACTTTTTGGCAGTGCGAACCATATGTGGTCTCGTCTTGGCAACATTTTACATGAAAATGTTTTTGGTGGGATTAAAATTTTCTTTAAGGATTCATCAAATAAAGTGTTTTCGTTTGTCACAGTAACGATAAACCAAGTCACCTTTGCATTAATAAAGAAATTTGCCATTTTCCTAATAAAGGAATTTTTGACATTTGAACCACTAACACAAAAGTTCGAAAAAAAGACTGAAATAACAGTTTTCTTTAAAATTTTATTGGGTAACTTAAACAATTAATAATCCGTGTTTCTACCGCGAACACTAACAACACAAGAACATCGGTTTGGCATACTCAAAATGAGTTCATCCAAATCACGCTGTGGAATGGCCGCCCATGTTCGTTGTAACAACAAAAAAAGGTCTTCTTGCGACTGGATACCCTCCATATTCGGCAGAGCTCTTCTCTGTAGCATATCCCATGCATGCTCAATCGGGTTCAAGTCTGGCGACTGAGCAGGCCAGGGCAGGACATTGATGTTAGCTGCGGCGAGAGTCTGTCTTACAACTCTTGCGGTGTGCGGTCGTGCATTATCATGCATTAACTGAAATAAGGGACCGATTTGCACTTGTAGAGGAACGATGACGTCTGATACAATCGTCTCAGCATAAATTTGAGCGTTGAGGTTGCCTCTGATCCAAATCAACTCAGTTCTTCCGCTGATCCAAATACCCGCCCATACCATGATGGTTCCACCACTATAAGGATGGACTTCCTGGCAGGATTTTAATCGCTGTTGGCGTCCAGGGGTTCTCCAGTGTCGTATACGTCTTGTATCCGGTCTCATACCAAAACGAGACTCATCAGGAAAGCACACGAAACGCCATTGTTCTTCTGCCCAATTTCTGTGTTCAAGAGCCCATTGATATCGAATCCTACGATTGTGCATTGCTATAGGTGGTACCCGTAGCAGTCTTCGGGAATGAAGGTTCACTTCATGCAAGCGGTTTCTGACTGTTTGGTCGCTAATTAAGTTCCCTGAAGAGTGATGAAGCCTCACGGCTAACATCATGGCGGTTATTGTTGGAGCTCTTCGAGTTAAGATTTGAATGTATCGGTCTTGTCTCCGTGTGGTGCAGCGATACCGTCCTCCATGGCGCTCAGCCACGGTACCAGTGCTTCGGTAACGTGTCCAAAGTCGACTGATAACACTCTGACTTGTATTCAGAGCTAAAGCCACAGTACGTTGCCGGGAACCAGCTTCTATCATTCCCACGGCTCTGAGCATTTCTTCCCTGCTTAAATGACGTCGCCGCTCCATAATAACGTTGGTTTTAATCAGTAGTAGGGAAACAGTAGCACTAATAATGTCTTCAATGCGTTGTATGTTTTTATAGGGAAAATATTGACAGCTGATTTTCATCTTTTACTCGAATTTGATTCACAGTTCCTGATTCAAATTATGAAATGCACCAAAAAGGATCCATATAAATTTATAAAATCATAAATTTATTACAAAGCCACATCTCAATCTCAAGAAATCCGCATAAAAATGCTTGATCCCTAGACACTTTTGATGTGTGTATGTGAAGATGCGAGTGTTTACTGAGTAAAAAAATAATGGAGTTTTTGATACCTAACTATTTTAATTTGTTTACATGTTTCTCTCGTTCAAGGTTAGAAGAGATATATAAACTTGTTTGAATGAGGCAGATGTATACGAACTTCAAATGATAATACGTAATTATATTAAGAATACGGAAGGTTTTTAAACTATGCACGTAGAAAAGTAACTAATCCAAAGTAAATAACTCTCCATTTGCGAATCTCCTAAAATTTTCTCCACCACCCTCAATTAAAATAAATAAATACAATTCCACATCCGTTTCCGTACATTCACATAAATCACATAAGTAATTACAATTAGTTTGAACGGTTACAGTGTACATAAGAATTACAGCGTGACAAACACGCGATGTTTTATAACGCTATGTGTGGTTATGTGCAATTGTCTGTAATGTTCTGCAGTGCCACCCGAGCTGGGAATGCTGTGATTATGATAGCAATGTTTGACAATTATTTTTGGACACTGATAACGGAGGTTGGTTTGTTATGGATATTATTTGCGCATATTTTTAGGGGCCAAAAGTGTAATTTATCAAGGTTGCAGAGATAAGATTTCTTAAGAATTCGTTGATACCCATCTGTCGCATGACGCATGCTACTCTAACGTTGCAACTGCAGATTTTTCGATACTTATCCGTTGCCTAACCTCCCAATATTCTGGCAAACTGCTTGGCCGATAGACATTTTTAATAGGATAATTTTCATCCTTACAGAAAGAATCTCGCACAGACGTGCAGTTCCACTTAGCAGCGCTGCGAGGAGACTGCGACAGACTACGTCAGCTGCTCGACACCGGCAAGGTTCACATCGACTCCAGGGACAGGGTGAGAAAACAATCCTACTGATAACATAACATCACGCCTGTCTTTCACGAAAGGTTAGGCAGTGGTAGCCCAGAGGTAACGGCCCTGACGAGATGTAGGTCGTGGGTTCGAATCCCAGGCAGGCGCTTTACTTTGTGTAAATAATTTCATCATCGCTGCTCTCAAGACGGTGAAGGAAAACATGATGTGACATCTACCAACCCGTACTCAGCCTTCGTGGTGGATTACAGCCCGTTCCCTCTCGAGGAGAGGAGGCCTGTGTCCCAGCAGTGGGAACCTTATGCTGATTATGCTTATGCCCACGTGATAGGGGGCGAGCCTATTGCCATCAACCGGGCTCAATTATAGACTTCGGGCTGCTTTCTAGAAATTCCTACTAATAAAACGTGCGGTTTATCGAAAAATGGGGCAAATTGTAACACACATAAAGTAATAATTATCGTTGCCAAAGTATCTTGTCGTCACGTCGCCTAGGGTTTCCCTTCATAGAATAATATTTGAATTTGCATATCCCTGGAGAACTACCTGGTGGTGAAAGTGTTTCAGCTCCCCATGTTAGTGTTACATGTACCTACCTATAACTTTGTAATGCAAGCATTTTGTTGTGGGTAGGCGATATTTATGAATTTATTACTGATGGATGAGGTCAAGCCTTGAAAGCTTCCTTGAAGAACAGAGTCATGTCCTGTCGCTATGCCAAGGCTATCTCAATAATTCCAGCGTTGGTATTAGATCAAATGCACACAGTCACATGTTCATATTATTATTCAATGTGCCAAATGGTCAAATCGTCGCCGTCACCTCAGCTGACACTTGACTGGACATAAATCTAGGATATCGATATCAATATAGGACATATCGATTTCGGTTGTATATCAGTTGAATGTCAAATGAGTTCAGGATGTTAAGGCCAAAGATTTGATTGGTACGATTATACATTCAACACGTCTTTGCTAAGATAGGTCCTTATTGCCAAAATTAAACTTATGTCTACATTTGTGGTACTAATTGCTACATAATGTAGATACATACATAATCAACAGATAATGGTCCCATTGCTGGGAAACAGGCCTCCTCTCTGTGAGAGGGAGTGGGCCGTAATCCACCACACGGGCCCAGTGCGGGTTGGTAGATGGACATGTCTTCGAATTTTTGGTTCTAGAACATGCCGGTTTCCTCACGATATTTTCCTTCACCTATTTAAGAGCAGTGGTGATGAAATAATTTACATAAAGTAAAGCGCCTCTGTGGGTTCGAACCTACGACCTACAACTCATTGCATACCGCCGCCTACACACCACTGCATTGCTAATTACTACAAACACACATGTTTTCGTCGACTATGTAGTCTGAAAAAACGGCAAAGTATTTTAAATGCTCCATTTTCGCTTTTACGGAACACTAAAAAGATGAAAACGTGACGATAAACCACATTTTCGAGATCATTCGCCGAGATTAGCGGTGTCACTAGCAGAATTGATGACTCGACGGAGTTCAAAGTGTCACGCTTTGCCTATAAAACGCGTTGATGACGGGCCCCCAACGTCCCCCAACCCCCCTTGAGGGAAGAAAGACGGATGGGGTGTTACGTAACCCTAGGAGCTGAAAGAATGGTTTATTTAGTCAGCCGAATAAATCAATGGCCTAGATTTTGCGGAGATCTGAATTTGTGAGACCGTGTTTTTGTTTTTGGAAGATTGATGTTTTAGGATTTTGTTTACTGAACGAAGCCAAGGGATATTAGTCTATAGTCGATGGTGGAGCCAGAGTTAATTGAACGCTACGAGCTTGGCTATGAAGTGTAAAATGGTTAACTGGGCCGTGGCACCTAGGTACGGTCAACTGCACATAAGTAACACTAATCGCACTACTAAAATCACCCTTACTGGTACGACATAAAAGTGCGGTCAATGGCAAATCGTTACCACTGATTTGAGGTTAACTGTACCAGTTATCATAATTCATATAGAAGGAGTAGGAGTTGCCTTATCAAAAACCATGTGAAATTATAATATTATAATAAGCTGGGAAAGTAATGCGAGTCTGTTGATATTCAAATCTGTAAGACCTTACTTCTATTTTAAAAGGGAACCGTGAGAATATGTCTTAAACTAATTGAACAAGCAGTACAAAAGTACCTACGTTACTACTTACTAGTCCACAATAACTTTGTAATTAATTAATCTATTTCCTTTCATTGTACCAAAGAATTTCATTAATCAAAGCACAAATACTACGGGTCTTCATACAATAGGTAGGTATTCTAATGGTTTTATAGTGATGTTAAATTAGTGCCCCACTTTCGTCCAATCTCCATTCTTTATGAGTGATATGAAATTCACATTACCCTGGTTTATATCATAAGCTGAAGCGATATCCATAGTTTTGGAAAGTTCCGTTTTTTGTTTAGAAAAGCTTGTTCTAAAAATAAAGATATAGTTCTTTCGAATATAAATAGGTCACTCGTTGGCCGCTATAAAGAAGGAGCATAAACCATTTACGTCTTTTAAGTACTTAATTCAATAAATAAAAACCACCACCACGACCACTACCTGCCCTCCATCTGCTACAATCATCACAACCTCTTTTTAACCGATTTCCAAAAAGGCGGAGGTTATATGTTCGACTTAAGACGGCTGTTATTTTTTTGTTTGAAAGGGTATACTCTCGAGGTGGTCCCATTATCATCAAGTTGAAATCTGATGAGAGCATCCCATGGAAATCGAGGGAAACCCTCAAATTTTATAGGCAAACCTATAGCGATTTGGGTATGTTTTAAAGTAACTTGAGCATTTGCTCCCGGAAATCATCATCGGAAAGGTGATGAGCAGTTGACATTAGGCTATTGTAACTTAGATAAATTACAAACTGACCCACTAAAAAGTGAAAAATAAAAACTTATTACAAAAAAAAACAACCGACTTCCAAAAAACACTATAAAGTGAAAAATTACTGTAATTTTGGAAGTCGGTGGCAAAAAACTAAAATACAAATCCAAAGACACCGACTTCCAAAATTAAACTTATTTTTCACTTTAAGTATACCTACTATGTTTTTTGGAAGTCGGCGGTTGTTTTTGTAAAAAAGTTTTTTATATATTGCATCTTTGGCTTCGTTGCGATTTATACAGACACGCCGGTTGCTAGTACTACGCAGCTGACATTTCGAAAGAACAACACCAACGGTGTTAATTTCGTAATTATTGTTTATCAGGCTTCATTTAACAGTACAACACTGATACTCAAAAGGTTCATAGCATTTCCAAGTCATAATTTCTGAATATTTGTTGCTCTGCTCATTTTCGTTCATAGTTCGTTCCACAGAAAGGTCGTGAATTTATGACTAAGTTGCTAAATTTCATGTATTATTATAAACAGCGGTCGTTTTGCGTCACTCTTACATTAAACTACGTAGTAGATGTGAATGGCTGTGGGGCAACTTATAAACTTTCAGTCATTTCCATCGACCACATGCGATGTACCAAAGTTCGCAAGTTTTAGGCGCCTATACCACAAAATAGCACTAGTTGGCCGAGCCGAGCGCTAGCTTAAGAACAAGAGTCGCTTTTCCTGCTTTGAAAATATTAAAGTGAATCTCGAAGTACTACCAGGTGGGACCAAGATTTTTTTAAAGATCGGCTCTACAATTTTGCTTAGAGATTATTTGCTGAGAAATCACAGTCCCGAATATACCTAACTATATCGAAAAGCAAGCTATGTTGTATGAAGAAAGATATGAACCACGTCATAGATAACTGCATGCCAATCTCGTGGCTTCGCTGTCATAAATAAAAATTATTCTAAATAAACCGCGCGTCGCCTATAACTTGAACCCGTCCTTACTTCGAGAATCCACAACAAAGCGTTAACTCAATGTAAATATGTTATATTATAAACAGCTCCTCACAGTTGCGTAAACGTGAAAATATAATAGATGTGGGAACACGTCTGCATTCATTCATTCAACGTGCGAATTGTAACCAAGTAAGCCGAGTAGGTATTATAAGTTGTTTGTGTACCACGAGTGTGGGAGACTCAGCCAGCATTATGTTGATAAAGACCATAATTATTTATGTACAACAACCTGCGGTGTGTCTGATGCGGGATTTCCCACCACCAAAAATGACGGACTTCCATACATACAACCTTTCATACCCCATTGGGGGATGAATTTTCAAAAATCCTTCCTCACACACACACAGCTTCGTTGTACAGAGTCAAATTAAATTAGCTGGTACAACTTCGTACACGTGACGTGCTAATTTAATTTGATCTTGTTTATGGAACTTTTGTGCAAAACATGCTTCTAATCTAACCCATCCATACCTACTAATATTATAAATTCGCATGTAACTCTGTTTGTCTGTATGTTACCTTTGAATTTCGCGAGCTACCTGACGCTTTCGCCTGAAGTAGTGTGGGTCTTGTTATTTCCACGTTTGCTTGATGGATTACTAGATGGTTGTGTGTTATTAGTGGAAAGGTAGATGCTATGGAAAGGATAAAAGCTACCATTATAAAAGGAGAAAAGTAGTGTCCGTCTCTTACATACAACGCAAACCAATGCAAAAAAGCTGACCTAGCGGTGCCTACCTAAGTAAGTCCTTATTATACTATCCTTTGGTAGACTCCCCTGGGTTTATTTTTCTAGTTGATCGTTCTAAATATTGAATCATTTAAATCTTATTTAAAACTAATCAGTTTGTCACTCTGCATTTACTCTTGTATTGTGACTGGAATTCAGCATTTCTCTTTTCCACAAATTAAGCGAAACGATTAATTAATCAATTAATTCTTGTTTACTTTTTCTCTCGCGGATTAACATAACTATGCATAAATCTACATTATGTATGTAACATGTTACATTCTCAAATTGTTATGTTAATCGTTCAGTAATTACAAGCTGTAATTAACATGAGCGTAGGCTAAGGCTTGAAATACACAGGCTCTTCTGTAGTTATCATTCGTTAGTTGGTTGTTTTTGCTTATGTTACTACCACTGCTGGCCTCCTTAAACTAATCATTTGGATGTTGCGATTTTCGTTATTATCCAGTTGTGCTGTAAGGGGTGCCCGGGTGCTACTACAGAAATGTAAAAAAACTTTGTTATATCTATGGGTGCTACACATAATGTTTAGATTGGACTTAACCGGGCGGCAAAATCGAATAAGTAGATATGTATTATGTTCAGAAAAAGGCCGCTTATGGCTTAGCTCGAATTGTACTACTGAGCCGACTATATGCCGAACGAAATTTGCCCATCGGTACGAGCCGAATGATTTCCGAATATGTGAAGTAATTGCTTCGGGTCGGCTTTTGTAAAAAAAATACCCACGAATCTAATGTGCCAACCCGAACATGTGAATATTTGGTTCAACGCCCCATAATGTGCCCTGATGACTTCTTAGAAAATACTAGCAAGCTTATGAAAAAAACAGGTTTTAGTAAAACACATTTCTAATGAAGTGTGACTGTTCCATAATATTCCATATTCCATAGCATGTGTATTCCAGGCATAAAGTCGCGTGTACACTGGCTACAGTAAGCTAAGCACATGCAGGAATGTAATGATGCTGAACGGACATGATTTGTTACCGGGAAGCTGTGTGCTCATGCCTTTTTAAAGATAAGATAATGTTTTTGATAAGGATGTAAGTCGTGTGATAGTGATCTGTGTTTTACCTACTCAGATTACGCAAATACGGCAATTCAGCATATTTTCCTTTGAGAGTTTAGAAGCCATTATAACACCTTCATTGGCAGGACTAGGAGTAGGTATAAGTACTAAGCTTAATAGTAGGCAAGTAGCTTTTCTGCATTCTGCTTCTGCTTGGTTCTTTTACCCAAGTGCACTTACAACTTTAACACTTTTTAATGTGAATTTTAATACTAACTTAATGTAAGCGTGAAGCGGCACTATCCGTTAAACAGAGCACAGTTGACAGCTCTCGTTAGTTAGCAGCCGTTACTTGCCGGCCAAATAAACTACGTTTAAAGTAAACAACACTTTATAAGGTAGGCACTTGTTAATCATTGAAAACAGAACTTCAGCACGTTTAGGCATAACATTGCGATATTTTCGTGCTCATAGGCAGTAAAGGTAATTTATAGGTTAGAGATAAGTTGTCTGCAATATGCTGTAAAATATTTTAGGAATGATTATACTTTTTAATCTAAGGCTCGTCGTCCATGATGCAACCAATTACTAACTATAGTAAATCACGCGTTAGTAAGCCGCATCAGCAGAGCAGTGGTGGCCCAGTGGTATAGGCCTCGACTTACGAGTTGTAGGTCCCCCGGGTTCGAACCCAGGCAGGCGCTTTACTTTGTGTAAATAATTTCATCACCACTGCTCTTAAAACGGTAAAAGAAAACATCGTGAGGAAACCGGCATGTCCTAGAACCAAAAATCTACAACTCGCACTGGGCCCACGTGATATACTTAGGGCTTGTAAATATTCGAAGTTTTTAGATTTTCGAATATTCGAAGTTTTTACAGGCAGTATTCGAATTATTCGAATATTTATTCGAATATTAGCTTTTTCCTTTGAAACCAAGTTGAAACCTTGAAGGGACAACTTGCTTATACAATTAATACACAAGTTTGAGTTGAGTATTTTTATTATATGAAATTGAATCACCTTTAAGCAACATAGTTTGACATTATAATGAAAAAAAAAAAACAAATCAAAAATATTAAGGGGGAAGCGCTAAGGTAGCCTGCGAAATTCAAATTTTCTTACGTTTTTTGCAATATGCTGGCCAGTATTAAGTTGTACATTGATTAAAATATGATTCGCGGTCGTAACAAATATGTATTTACAGAATTACAATAATTACAAACAATTTGTTCGACGACACTACTTTTCACCTCGCTGCTTCCCTACGACTAGGCATTCCTTGCTGTTCTCCCCATCGCTGTCACTGTGGCGAAGATGTCAACAGCCTCGGACACCACCACGGCCTGTCTTGCAGCCGAAGTGCGGGTCGCTTAGCGCGGCACGCTTAGCGCGAACATTAATGACATCATCCGAAGAGCTCTTGTCACCGTCGGCGTTCCAGCTGTATTAGAACCCAATGGCTTGGCACGCGACGATGGCAAGAGACCGGACGGTATGTCTTTATTTCCATGGAAGGTGGGTAGGCCTTTAGTGTGGGACGCTACGTGTGTTGATAATCTTGCGCCATCCCATCTTCCTGGCTCGGCATGCTGTGCTGGCGCTGCTGCTGTGGCTGCGGAAAACCTCAAGCGGCGAAAATATAATAACCTCATCGGAAACTATATTTTCGAGCCGTTTGGGGTTGAAACTCTCGGGCCGTGGGGTCCGAGTGCTCATGGTCTTTTTAAAGAAATTTCGAAACGGCTGGTTGACAATTCCCGTTACCCAAGGGCTGGCTTTTATCTTGGCCAGAGGCTAAGCATCGCCATACAACGTGGTAATGCCGCCAGTCTCTTGGGTACATTACCAGTCGACAGCGATGCGGATGAATTTTTCGACGCTATTTTTTAGTTTCTGTATAGTTTTAGTTAAGTTAGGATTTAATTTTGTTATTTTTAGTTTGTATAGCCAAATAAATATTTTCAAAGAAAAAAAAAATCTGTAATACAACTTGTTAAGTTAGTATAATCCCCAAATGTCAAGATTTCATGAAATAGTCATTCTTGGGGATTACATGGTCTTGGAGAGTTGTGTTGATGACTTTATTCATAATAATTCTGTAAATACATATTTGTTACGGCTGCGAAACCTCGGAGTGGCGGCGCCGGCATTGTGTGTGTACGTGTAAAGCGCGGTCTGTAGGTAACAACTTGTAAGACAGACGTAGTTCGTATTTTCAAACTGAACTAAAAATTATTCGAATATTCGAATTTAACATCAGTCAATATTCGAATAGCAAAAATGATCGAATATTCGCATTATTCGAATATTCGAATTACAAGCCCTAGATATACTGCAGCCCACTCCCTGTCGAAGAGAGGAGGCCTGGGTCCCAGCAGTTGGAACATTATAGGCTGATTATGCTCTGCCAGAAATAACGTGTCAGTAAGTCGCGTCGTGTAGGTAGGTACGGAATAGGGAATGCAAACCCGGCCAAAATGAAAACCCGGTTTTTTTTTCGGGTTTCGTATTAAAAAAGCCGGTTTTCGGTGAACCCGGTTTTTTTTTCTTTGTCTAATTTTTTTTAAAGTACTTGTGAAATTCAGGCCGCCTACATCTTGCATATTTTCAATAATTAAATAGAAACGTATCTATTAAAAATAAATACATAAGTATTCAAAATTTCAATGAAAATGCAGAAATTTGTTAAAGTAAAAGGTTTATTTGCTCTTTGTGCTTCACCCTAGTAGGTATAATATTAATCAACAGTATTAAAAAGATCAACGAAACATAATTAAGTAATTCTAACTATCACGCATGAATAGAAAGTATTACAAAATACAAAACCAACATATAACCATATTATAAATTCTTTAATCATAAACTCTAACTTTTAAAATGAAACCATAATAACTTCCGATTGCTTCCGATTTCGTTTTCGATTTTAAAAAATGACCCCACACGCTGTTATTATCCTCAGTTTTTCTGATGTTTTCTACAAAGTCATCCATAGTTATCTGAAAGCGACAAGCAAGAACAATAACTTGATCTGTTTTATTATGAAATTAACAAGAATTATACTGGACTGGGAGAGGAAGGAAAATATAATGTTCCAGGCTGATCCAGGGCCAGGCACTTCCTGGGCATACTGTAAAAGTTAGTTATGGAAACAAAGGCAAATCAGTTTCGTAGGCGATGGGCAGACGGCCTATGCCTATCATTACAAAACCGGTGTTTTATAAATTAACTACTACCTTCTGCCGCCCGAGACTTCGGCAGCGTAGAATAAGTGGAACATGATTTTTTCGGGATTAAAAGTAGGATATGTAGGTAGCCTAGCTATCTCTATTCCAAAATTCATCCAAATCTATCTAGATTCTAGCTGTTTCTGCGTAGAAAAGTAAAAAACATGCTAACAATTAAACTTTCACAATTATAATATAAAGCATTGTGTGGCACACTGTGTGAATATCTTAACACTTAAAAATAGCAATTTGTACCTAACCTAAGTAAAGTACATACTATAAATGTCAAATACTTACAAAAATAACTGAACTGCACGACAAATTCACTAAACACCTTCACTCAACTATTGAAAACCGTTAAATGTTACCAAATTACTAATTCTACAATAAACAACACGTCTTTTTCCACAAATAGAGAATTTTGAATCTTGAATCTTTTCACTAGCAACCGTTGGCAACGTTTGGTAAAACAAATGGCTGACACCAAATTCATAGTTTTGACTGACACGTGGTGTTGGGTGTTGCCATTTGAAAATAATAAAAAAACTCGAAAAACCGAAACATGAAAAAAAAACCCGGTTTTTTTAATAATTTCAAATATTCCGAAAAACCGGGTTTTCGGTTTTCGGTGAAACCGGTTTGCATTCCCTAGTACGGAATACCATTGAAATATTAGTGCTGTGATATTCTAGCTACTCATTGGTGATTTGAGTTTGTAACACGTTACTTTTGCGTAGCATCGTGGACGATGGGCCTTCCAGTTCGTGTTATGTCAATCAGTCAATTACTCAAGCTCAATGCACGACAAAGTTTTTGCAGTCAAATAGCTGCGTATTTCACGGACAATTGAAGACGTCATTGCATTGAACAGTGATGAAACGTTGACATACAGACTGTTGACAATATAATGAACTAGCTGCAATTAAGTTGTAATACATTGTGGTTTGTGATGCCACAGCATTTAACTCGATAGACATTCCTCTATCTACATATTCAAGTCCAGATTTTTTTTAGAGGATGACGCTGTACTTTTTATTCTTTGTGGTGGTGGTTTAGGTATTTCTGGAACTGAAAAATGTTCAATTATTCTTCCTGCGATGGAATTTAACTAAACGAGTTCTCAGGAAGCTTCCAGTTGTTTCCAAACTACAGAAGGATTTCCCAACGATTTTCTTGAAATAAATAGACCTCATTTGTAAAGCACAGGTCAAATCTAAAGCATACTTATTATCAACACACTAGCCTCTAATACATTCTTATTACAGCCTATATCCAATATAATTGATAGTGAGCTGTCATCATAACCCATATGTGTTACATACGAATTAACTCTATAAGGCGGCGGAAGTCACCATTTTAGTCTAGTGTTGGTAATAGTTGTGGCTAATATGTTTTGAAGTGTATTGAAGGGAACGTGTGTAGAATATGATGAGCGACTAATGTAGATTATTATCCTAAAACTGTCATTCCTTGTTGAGAATGTGTGCCAAGCTCTTTACTACAAATCATCGTCTGCTACGCGAGATTGAACTCCTTGGGTTCTATAGCTTGTGAGCTACGATGTCTCCTAGGTAATAGCCTAATAGGTAACCCATGTCTTTTAGGTCAATCAAAGTAAATGATTTTGTATAATAATGAGGAAAAAAGAGGTTAGGTATGCAGCATACCTAACCTCTTTTGTGCATACAGCATACCGTATGCTGTATACACAATGCTTAAGTAAATCAGGGACAATTTTTCTTACGAGTTGATCGGGTTATTGACGAATTTTAGATACTTAGAAAGGTAGGTACCTAACAAAAAATTGCAAAGACCTGACAATTTAATGGAATGAATCGTTACCTAATCAGCGTTATGCTGTTTTTGCATTGTTTTTATTCAGAGGGTCAAACTTCGAACAGTTTTTGTCGATCCTAAATTGGCGCCGATCGACTACTCACTCTTTGTGGCTTTTACCCGATTGATAGCAAAAAGAGGTTAATGTTTTTCATGCGTGCACATCTCGGATTTTCTGCATTATGTATTGTTGTGTCCGATTCAATCCGACGGGAAAGTGGGCCACGGATTCATCTTCATTATTTGGCAAATCACGCATTTCATATTTTAGAAATTTATCATGAGGTTGAATCTTGCCAACTTTGTACCGAAAGCAAACTATGAATTTAATGAAGTGTAATCACAACAGCCAATGAAATAAAGATTTTAACTAACAGACAAACGCTAAGAAACCGCATGTTGATAGGGACTAACTAATAACTACACTCAAAGACGTCTCTGCAACATAATGACTGACTGACAACACAATAGAGTACATTATAGTCTGTTACGAAAATAAACTGAACAAGTAAACGAAAAAAAAAAGCTTTGAAATCCACGCCAAACTCTTCAAGTGCGAATTCAGATTAACTTTACAATTTACATTTCTCAAATAAACTTTTAAAAAGTTTACGCTAACGTAAACCCTGGCTGTTCCATCAAAGCCGCGTAAAACACAGCCGGCCTACATTCACGAATGGAGGCTTTATGGAGGCAAAAAGAGGCAAATGGAAGTTCCTAATGAGTTTTCTTTTACGGCGGAAAATGTGAAAAACGTTGGCAACGTGTTTATTTGAATAGGTACACGGTTAATGTTGTGAAAGTGACGGAATGGTAACTATTCACGGTTTAGCACGAGCCGTGAGAGGTCATGATCATCCGCTTACTTTCAGTACCTATTGATCTCAGTAAGTAAATGCTTAGCATGTAGGTACAAGATAAATCAATTCGTAAGAGTTTTTACAAAAAAAATATAAAGTTTTGATTTACAGTAGAACATGTAGAGTAGGTACCTACATAGTTTCAGCTAATCTAATGTGACTCAGGCTGGCTGGACAAATCTTCAAAATAGCTCGCATTTAACTAAGTCAATAGGGCACTTTATGTGACGGCTAAACACCCTTATTTCAGAATTTGTGACGCTACAGAATCTTAGATAAATAATCGATCGGAAACGTGCCCAGGCAGCTTGAAAAACCACTTTTCGGTGATGGTCTCTCAATCTCGGTAAGGAAGTGATTTTGACGACTTTTTGCATATCAACGGGCGTCACATAAATTTGTGACAGGCATCGAGCTAAAAGTTTTGTGATACGTACAGCGGTTTAGTAGAAAAATCTGTGTCCAGCCAGCTTGAGTTTACGTATAAAACTTCTGGCTGGCACTTCCGAATCTCAATAATGGGAGCGTTTTCGAATAACGTTCCATTATTAACATTTAGTGACGCAATGTGTGACAGTAATAACGTTTGATTTATGGCGTCACATGTAAGGGTTTACGAGAAATCAATAAAAACTTAATGTCCAGCTAGTCTGAGTTCAAGCTGGCTGGACACATGTGTCTCCGCTGCCTATTATTATCGTCCCCGTCACAAAATTTTGAACATATTTCGAAGGCCGTAGATCATCAGGCATCATTATTGGCAGCAAAAAGACGATTTCCATTCTAAGATTCCTCAAAGTAGGTAAATGGGCCATTTGTACACCGTGCTGTCATGAAAAACTATTTTTATCACACCACGTCTATTACCTGGTCTATTTACCTGAAGCCATAATTATTTTGACATCTTGTTTATATCATTTTACACATTAGTGATTAGAGAGTACTCAGCACCTTCCCCGTTTGTCCTCAGGATGGCACGACGCCGCTCATTCTGTCAGCTGCGATGGGTCACACGGAGTGTGTGCGCGAGCTGCTGGCACAGGGCGCCGACCCGGCCTGCAGCAGAACGGTAGTTATGACCTAAGTTCTTGATACTGTTTGTTATGACTTCGTCTAAGTTACAGCTGTTAGGGTAGTCTTCAATAATTATAGTCGCAAGTAAAACTGCGGCGTAAGACCATTACACAAGGAATCTGAGGTCTACTAACAACAGCCGCAGTTAACTGATTCATTTCAACTTCTCCATTAAAACATACGAGTATCGGAGGACCAACTGTGTTATGGCTCTTCCTTAATCATATTGTCCCTTCGCGGATCACATTGTTCACTAAGGACCAGTAACAATTACAGATATAGGAATATTGTTAAAGTGAATTCATCGTTCGAGATACTGTCATATAAAGATCTTCTCTGAAGGTTCATCATTTTCAGACAGGAACGAGTGCGCTGTTCTTCGCAGCGCAGGGCGGGTTCCTCGACATCGCGCAACTACTGCTCGACTCTGGAGCTGCCATCGACGCGCCTAGCATGGTAACAAAAAAACAATCTCCCTCACTACGTTTTTTAAAGCTTTGAGTTCTCCAATACGGACAAGGATCTTTTGGCGCGTGACTAAAATTGGAACTAACGCCGCCATCTTGTTTTTTTTTTTTCAAAAAAATTTAAGAAGTGTTTACCAACTCACCCCTGTAAATTTCATTCAGACGTCTAAAGATTCTTGTAGCACTACATTACATAAATTGCTAGAAAAGTAAGCCTAAGCAGCAGCAGTACTTGGAGGGTTCCCTACAAGTCCTCATAGAGGAAATTTTCAAACAAACATTGATCATACCGTTAAAAAGTTTGCGAAATTCGTTGCTTTAAAAGTTTTGTCATGTTGTGTTGTGATTTCAGGACGGTGGCACGCCATTGTTCGTGGCGTGCCAGTGCGGTCACTTGCCGGTTGTCGACGAGCTCATCCGTAGGGGAGCCGACGTCAACTCTTCTATGAAGGTAAGCTGTCATGTTAGGACTTTGATATTGCGGCTTCAACGCCACTAGACGACTACAACGCTGTCATCTTCTTTTGTAAATAAACAATGAGTGTCAAATTCAGGAATGTTATCAACAACGCCCTCTGTGAATGTCATTCAGGCGCCAAAATATTCTTGAAGCACTATATTCTGCTTTTCCTCGTTTGAAACTTGAAAGGTTTAAGTAATACTTGTATAGTTGAGGACGACCACATTGTTGTTGGTCTCCTAGGCAGAGAATATTTAAGAGGATTTGCAAACGGAAAAAAAAGCTGGCCAAATTGTCACTTTACCGTGATAGTGCTGCCATCTCTCGGTGGTTGACGACACTTACTGCATGTAGATGACATTCAGAGAAGTCTAGTAATTTTGCACATCTAAAATAATATTCCCCACAATTCCAGGACAAGGCGACCCCCCTCTTCATAGCCGCACAGAACGGGCACGAGGAGGTGTGTCGCGCGCTCGTGGCCGCGGGAGCCGAGGTGGACTGCGCCCGCGCAGACCGCGCCACGCCGCTGTGGATAGCGGCGCAGTGCGGACACCAGCATGTGGCGCGTCTGCTGCTGGCGGCCGGCGCGGGCGTGGACCACGTGCGGCAGGTGAGCTTACAGTGCGGCAGGTGAGCTTACAGTGCGGCAGGTGAGCTTACAGTGCGGCAGGTGAGCTTACAGTGCGGCAGGTGAGCTTACAGTGCGGCAGGTGAGCTTACAGTGCGGCAGGTGAGCTTACAGTGCGGCAGGTGAGCTTACAGTGCGGCAGGTGAGCTTACAGTGTGGCAGGTGAGGTTACAGTGCGGCAGGTGAGCTTACAGTGCGGCAGGTGAGCTTACAGTGCGGCAGGTGAGGTTACAGTGCGGCAGGTGAGCTTACAGTGCGGCAGGTGAGGTTACAGTGCGGCAGGTGAGCTTACAGTGCGGCAGGTGAGGTTACAGTGCGGCAGGTGAGGTTACAGTGCGGCAGGTGAGGTTACAGTGCGGCAGGTGAGGTTACAGTGCGGCAGGTGAGGTTACAGTGCGGCAGGTGAGCTTACAGTGCGGCAGGTGAGGTTACAGTGCGGCAGGTGAGCTTACAGTGCGGCAGGTGAGGTTACAGTGCGGCAGGTGAGGTTACAGTGCGGCAGGTGAGGTTACAGTGCGGCAGGTGAGGTTACAGTGCGGCAGGTGAGGTTACAGTGCGGCAGGTGAGGTTACAGTGCGGCAGGTGAGGTTACAGTGCGGCAGGTGAGGTTACAGTGCGGCAGGTGAGCTTACAGTGCGGCAGGTGAGGTTACAGTGCGGCAGGTGAGGTTACAGTGCGGCAGGTGAGCTTACAGTGCGGCAGGTGAGGTTACAGTGCGGCAGGTGAGGTTACAGTGCGGCAGGTGAGGTTACAGTGCGGCAGGTGAGGTTACAGTGCGGCAGGTGAGGTTACAGTGCGGCAGGTGAGGTTACAGTGCGGCAGGTGAGGTTACAGTGCGGCAGGTGAGGTTACAGTGCGGCAGGCGAGCTTACAGTGCGGCAGGCGAGCTTACAGTGCGGCAGGCGAGCTTACAGTGCGGCAGGCGAGGTTACAGTGCGGCAGGTGAGGTTACAATGCGGCAGGTGAGGTTACAGTGCGGCAGGCGAGCTTACAGTGCGGCAGGCGAGCTTACAGTGCGGCAGGCGAGCTTACAGTGCGGCAGGTGAGGTTACAGTGCGGCAGGTGAGGTTACAGTAACTTGCGTGGACCACGTGCGGCAGGTGAGGTTACAGTGCGGCAGGTGAGGTTACAGTGCGGCAGGTGAGGTTACAGTGCGGCAGGTGAGGTTACAGTAACTTGCGTGGACCACGTGCGGCAGGTAAGGTTACAGTAACTTGTCATGGTCTAAATTCTAACTAGCAAGTCAGGAATGTAAAGAAAAACTTGTGGAACCTGCACGAGGTTTGTGTGCTGTGCACTCGGGATTTTAATTAACCCCAAGAATTTCCTGTTTTCAAAATATGAAAAGCTAAATAGACCAACATTTTTTTTTTCAGGATGGTGCTACACCGCTGTTCAAAGCTGCACACAAAGGCCACGCTGCCGTGGTTGTAGAATTACTCAAATTTAAACCCAACTTGGGATTGCTTCCCGTAAGGACATTTTTTTTTTCTTTTTATATGTATTAGTAGCGACATCTAGTTTGTAGTTTTTTTAAACTTCATCACTTCCAAACGCGTATTCTATTCACCGCTAGATGGCGTTGTAATGTGACTCAGGTTGGCTGGACAAATCTTCCAAATACTCGTAGCTCGCATTTTACTAGGTCAATACACTTTCTGTGACGGCTAAACACCCTTATTTCAGAATTTATGACGCTACAGAATCTTAGATAATCGATCGAATTGTGTCCAGCCCAGCTTGAAAAACCACTTTTCGCTGGTCTCTCAATCTCGGTAACAGAAGTGATTTCGACGACTTTTTGCTTATCAACGGGCGTCACATAAATTTGTGACAGGCATCGAGCTAAAAGTTTTGTGATACGTACAGCGGTTTAGTAGAAAAATGCAAAAATCTGTGTCCAGCCAACTTGAATTTACGTATAAAACTTCTGGCTGGCACTTCCGAATCTCAATAACGGGAGCGTTTTCGAATATGGTTCGTTTACTAACATGACGCAATGTGTGACAGTAATAACGTTTGATTTATGGCGTCACATGTACGGGTTTACGAGAAATCAATAAAAACTTCTCTCTCCAGCCAACCTGAGTTCAAGCTGGCTGGACACCTGTATCTCCGTTGCCTGACGATCTACGGCCTTCGAAATGTGTTCAAAATTATGTGACGGGGACGATAATGATAACCTGAATTTGTGACGGAGAAACTGAGTACCCGGGCTTTAGATTCTGTAGCGTCACAAATTCTGAAATAAGGGTGTTTAGCCGTCACAGAAAGTGTTGTATTGACCTAGTAAAGTGCGAGCTATTCGGAAGATTTGTCCAGCCAACCTGAGTCACATGCGTTGCAACAAACTTGATCAAAATTTACTCGCTACTAGATGGCAATGTTGCATTTTTTAAAGCTAGCTTAATGCTCCGTTCCTATTCCTTTTTTTTTAATAGAACTTGTATTAAAAAGATATCCTATTACTGTGAATAGGAGGACCACTATCTACCTAGGTAAAATTATAAAAGCAGTAATTGGGTTACAACTTCAGAATTCGCATTTAGTAGGTATTTGACTTACATTGTTACTAATGCGTCCTATTGTACAGAACGGGCAGTCGGCGCTGCACGGCGCGGCCATGTTCGGGCAGCTCGCGTGCGTGCGGCTGCTGGCGCGGCGCGGGCAGCTCGCGCTGCGCAACGCGGCCGGGCTCAGCGCGCTGCAGGCCGCCGCGGCCGGCAGGAAGCACGACGTGGTCGCCTACCTGCGGCGGCTGCAGCAGGAGCTGCACACTGTAGTGTGACGTGCGACACTGTGTGGTGTGTAGGTGGCCCTTGTTAGTTGGGTGCTGTCTGTACGAATGGTGGTCAGAAAATATTTATAACTAGAGCCACACTTTCACGTTGCAAGTTTTTTGCTTGTGACGTACAAAGACGTGGCTCGCATCGTATAAACAATGTTTAGACGGTACGACTTTTATTGTCCACCACGGGCAATTAAATCGTACCGTGTCATGTGCAATGTTTGCACGTATTCAACTTTAACAGATATATTTTCAGTAGGAACCTATTCTTAATCATTTTGTCACATAGCCAATGCCACATGTGATATTTTATTTGTGACAATACACTTTCATTCATTACATTTTATTTATAATATTTTATAAATGAACAACTAAGTTGTAAATGGCGGCACCCAACTCAAAAACGATGCATTTGTTATAAATCTCACTTGGTAATCGATCTGCATACAATCTCGTATTCCTAACTATAGTTACTAACCGACTATTTTTTATGATGTACTCGCAGCCATACTTGTATAGCTTTACCCACACGCCTTACGCAATACCTCACTCAATACTGAATTTATATTAACGCTATGTAAACGGTAGCCATAGTGGCTCAAAAAACTCCAACAAAAAATTTTTTGACAAATATTTCAATTATAAAAAGAATCGATTCATTATGTAAATAGAATTTATAACAATTACAACTCTGGTGCAATCAAATTAACATCATTTACTTGCTATATTTGTTTAAGTACGATTTACTTCCCCATATTTTAGCCCTTCATACACATTTTATATTTTACAAAGTCCTACATTACTGAACATGGTATTTATTCCTCTATGTATGAGACAAGATTATCGATTGCTACCGTTTACAATTAAATATGAAGTTTTAACAAAAAAAATGGGTTTATCGTTGGTGCTGATTTAGTCAATAAGCGATATGTAAACATGTTTTACTTTTACACTAGTCAACTTCGTCGCGGTCATGGCAGTGAGAATCGAAATACTTACTTTAAATAACTCCATTACTAGAAATCCATGAGGATTTTAAATAGATTTTCAAGTCCCAGAATTATTAATGAATCTACAGCAAAACTGTGACATAATGACCGCGATTCATCTTAATCACCATAGCTTAGTCGAGAAAAATGTATTTTTCATACAATCACATACACAACTAGTTGATAGAATAACTGTTGTATTGTTGTAGCGTAGGTTAAGCGAAGTATTTATTTAATTATAATATGTATCGTACAACACGACTTGTATTGCAGTCATCGCTCAATTTGTATTTTAAATTGTATCAAAGTTTTGGGCGATATCTCAGTCGAATCTCATGAAGTGTTTTGATTCTTCAGACTGCACAGAGCAATTTAATTGCTTGTTAAATGCAATGAATTTAACCAATAAATGTAAGTGTCCAAACATGTTAGATGGCGCATCTTAAGATATTGCTTCCAGTAGATGCATTCAACGGGCAATTTAATAGTTCCGTGTTATTGAGCTGCTGCAGTATTTCATTATGAATTAAGATGAATTTAACCTTGGTATAAGGACAGAATGAATGTTTCAATAGCGCAAAATCACTGAACTTTATGGAGGTGAAATCTGTCTTTCTTATTTTTGCCAATAGTAAGTTCCTGTAGAAACTCAACATGTTTCCATAAAATGGTCAATTATTTAAATTAAAAGGTTTTAGGGTTACTCCACCAAATAAACAATTATTTAACTTAGTTAATAAACATTGTATTAATACATAGCATAATATGTGTCGGTTTAGATAAGTTTCAACATTGTTGTTATGTTATATGAACAGTACAGTTGTTTTTTTTTTAATATAACGTTTTACTTACAAAATGGTGTTCATATTTTTTGTTACCAGACAAAAATAATTCATTTTTTTCAGAGAGAGAATAATATGGTTAGTTTTGTCATTGTTTGTAAAAAATATTAAATTACTAATTAGGAAGTATTAATTATTTCTACATAAAAATCCTGCTAGCTGCAGGGTGGTCATACACTGTTAAAGTGTACAAGTCATAGAACCATATTTTTCTTTCGGTTTTCAACCCGAGACAACTAATGTCTCGAAATTGATAACAGAAAGGGAAATCGGGCCATAGAATCATAAAATATGTTAATCTGTCCACAAGTTCTACAAATATTTATCAATTCATTATAATCATAATAATTACAAAAAATAAAACCAAGCAAAATACACATTAGTAATTTTACCTTCCCAATGGTAGTTACTCTACCCACCCCAACCTTATCAACTAAGCCTAAAAGTGAATAATACACGAGCAGCTTATCTGGCGGCGTTGTCGCACTGGTAGCGCATGTCCCGCGCGGCCGCGCCCACGTCCCGCGCGGCCGGCCGCTGGCCCGGCTGGCTCTCCGTGCAGTCGCACTGGTCGCGCATGTCCCGCGCGGCCGCGCCCACGTCCCGCGCGGCCGGCCGCTGGCCCGGCTGGCTCTCCGTGCAGTCGCACTGGTCGCGCATGTCCCGCGCGGCCGCGCCCACGTCCCGCGCGGCCGGCCGCTGGCCCGGCTGGCTCTCCGTGCAGTCGCACTGGTCGCGCATGTCCCGCGCGGCCGCGCCCACGTCCCGCGCGGCCGGCCGCTGGCCCGGCTGGCTCTCCGTGCAGTCGCACTGGTCGCGCATGTCCCGCGCGGCCGCGCCCACGTCCCGCGCGGCCGGCCGCTGGCCCGGCTGGCTCTCCGTGCAGTCGCACTGGTCGCGCATGTCCCGCGCGGCCGGCCGCTGGCCCGGCTGGCTCTCCGTGCAGTCGCACTGGTCGCGCATGTCCCGCGCGGCCGCGCCCACGTCCCGCGCGGCCGGGCGCTGGCCCGGCTGGCTCTCCGTGCAGCAGTAGAACAGCGCCAGCGGGTGCGCGTACTGCTGCTCCGAGATGTTCACTGGCACTGAGGGTCTGGTGCCTAGGAAGTAAAGGTTCATTGTTACCACAGCACGACAAACCTGTAATACTTGGAGGGTTAAGCAGAGGTTATGTGAATCTGCTATAAAATGATCTGTTATGATAATTGCTAAAGATAACACCAACCAACCAACCATCTAAGATGTAGGTAGGTATGTAGGTACCTTTTTTATATGAATGTTAATAAAATTAATGTAATTGGTGTTATTTTTTATTATTATAAGCCTGTTGTGTGCCACTGCAGGGCAAAGGCCTCCCTTCCATCTTTCCATTTTCTCTCTTTTGCAATTAAAGCTCAATCTTTTCGTCACCTCAATTATTGATCTCCAATTGGAAAAGAGAGGGACACCACAATTAGTTGTACCATTTTAACTATCTATAAATTAAAATTTACAGCAGTATCAAGTTAAAACTGGAAGCTACTGCTGTTAAACTCACCATATCTGTCATTGAAGTAATCTCCAATACTGTCCGCAGTGTCATCAAGACATTGCACACTATCGTCCATGGAGTCATCATCAGTTTGTGCGTGTGGAGGGATTAGGGCCATCATCTCCCACAGTGTGAGGCCCAGGGGCCATATGTCTGTCTTGCAGGATATCTCTCCGCCGTGGATCACTTCGGGGGCACTCCATGCTTCTGTGCCTAGAATTTGACGAAGTGATTTGATGAGAAAAGAGAAAATGAAGATGGGTTTTATTCTGTAGCTACACTTTTCAAGTTACAAAGATTTTTATGATATTCTTATCTATTATATACAGGATGTCCGGTAATTAATAATAGTAATAATCCTTTTATTATCAGGCAACTAAGGCCGAATAGATTAAATTCACAGAATAATCTTATACAATAACAAACTAATACATATTAAAAACCTTAAACTATGACTATACACGTAACGCGGCGTCACAGACTAAAGGTCATAGCACACGTATCAAATCGAAAAGGGATCAGCACCGTATCGCCTTTAGCCTCGCCGTCAAACAGGCGTCAACCTAACGTAAGCACGTAACCAAAGCGGACCAGAAGTTCCGATAAGTCGACTCGGCTACGGTTAGGCGACGACGCCGCGCTTACGGCTCGCCGACCGCTGGTTGATGGTGCAGGCAGGTCGCGGGAGGTGTGAGAGGGGCAAGGGTGGAACGAAGAGGTGTAAGCTGGCAAGCTAAACGACATCTTTCGGGAAAAAATCCTCTTTCAAGCAGGATGTTGGGTTGCAACCTTGGAACTCGTAACACGAATGACTTAAAAGTTGATGTTGTGGCCCGATTCCAACCTTTCGACCCTCAGTGTCCAGGATCAAGGGATCATTGTACTTATTATTATGAAAAACTGTTACTACGGGACCAAACATGACAGGCGAAAAAAAATCAGCTGTTCCGCGACTCGCGATACAATCGCTCGCGATCATCATCATCGCGATTTTATCGCGTGTCGCGCCTGTTTGAAGGAAACTGTTGATTCTTTTTTCGCGATTTCAGGTTTGTTCCCATAGTAATAATTGTTCATAATGATAATTACAATGACCCCTGAAAAGATATCCATTAATTATATCGAACATCCTGTATTAAAAAAATATATAATTATGTTATCCTATGTCCTTTCCCGGGACTTACTCTATACCAAATTTCATCTAAACCGGTTCAGCGGTTTAAGCATGAAGAGGTAACAGATAGACAGACACACTTTCGCATTTATAATATTAGTATGGATGCAGCGATGCATGCAATTTTAAACATGCAGGGTGGCTCGATTTAGGTGCTCAGGAGTGTAGTTGCAAGTGAATGTTTTAAATAAAATTATTTTGATTTCATAATTAGCTAACAGTAATGGAAGCCGACCCTAACTAAGTTGTGAAATAGGCTAGCGCTAGGCAAATGAATTAGCTAACATTAATAAGCTAAAAGCAGATGGATAGACAAAACATTTAAAGTGTGTTGACATTAGTTATTCCTAGCTGAACAATGAGAATCATTTGAAAAATAAAGATTAACGACTATCAGGGGCACATCTATTTTAAAACAATTACATAAAAATCTACAGTGTAGTGTAGTGATGTTCTTTTTTATCCTTACTAGCAGTGCCCCGCGGTTTCACCCGCGTTAATTTGAGGAAAAAACCTAACCTACTAAAATATCTATTGTAGGTATGTTTAGTAAGAAACCGATGGATGTTGAAATTTAATTTGATAAATGAGCTGTTGGTTTTCTATTAACAAAATAAAATTTTATTCGAGTACATCCATATTCCATCGGTTTCTTACTAAACTTCCGACGATTCTGCATACTTATTTCTTTTGTTGACTGTACATTATGCTATGTAAGAGTGGAATTATAATAAACCTCGCAGAGCTACCGGCCGTGCGGATTTATTTTAAAACTATGATATCTCCTGAAAATTAAATACTTATGATGAATAATGTATTTATTTGGATAAGGAATAATATCATGTTTATAAAAACACGTTCGCAAATAAAGCATTATTTTAGAAAAAATTTGATTACTAAAAAAGGTTGAGTGATTCAACCTTAAAAGATAGACATATGCTGTCGCAGACTTTTTTTAAGAACTTTTAAGGGGGAACAATACCGTCCTACATGATTTTTGCGTAACTTTAACCGTTTGCGCAGCGCACGCAACGGAAGCTCTCAAAAGGAATAATTTTTTCGTTTTTGCAACATTTTTCATAGATGCTCCACTCCTATTGGTTGTAGCGTGATGTTATATAGCCTATAGCATTCCTCGATAAATGGACTATCCAACACAAAAATAATTTTTCTAATCTGCCTAGTAGTTTTGGAGCCTATTAATTCAAACAAACAAATCTTTCCTCTTTATAATAATATAGTGTAGATAAAAGAACCATATCACTAAATATTCACTATAGATAGGCTATGAATATAAAAATAATGAAAACTGAACCATCCACATACAGCACACACATACCCAACATAGCTTTTCTACTGACCCTAGCAATACTTCAGTATCAGCCTGTACAGTTCCACCGCTGGGCAAAATCCTGCCTCCATTCCTTCGGGTATTTAATTTATCCACCCCAAAAAATCGACCCTATGGTGGATGGTCAGTGTGTCGTCTTATAACAAGATTCCTTTCAATCTATGGTCATCTTCAGTGTACTTTTCCAATTAAAATAATAGATCCCAAGTTGTCAGAAAATACTTAGGTACTGTTTACTGTCAGCCTGCATTGGTCACTGATGGGCAAAGGCTTTCCCCTAAGACTTCCAACTATTTTGATCCAGGTAAAAAAAGGACATACCAAAATACACCGCTTTCCCTGCCTTTCTCTTATCAAACACACCATTCTCGTCAAGTGGCAGAGTGACTCCGAAGTCGCACAACTTGCAGATTACAAAGTTTCCATTCACAAGGATGTTGTAGGACTTCATGTCACCATGCAGGATCTGCATCTTGGTGTGAAGGTAGTCCAGGGCACTAGCTATGTCTGAAGCTACCTGTAACAAAAATTAAGTGGTTTTTACTAAGTTTAAGATAGAGTTTATGGTTTTGGCATGTAAAAAGGGTATTTCTTATTACATAAATGTGTATTATGTTATGTTCCCCTCTCTATATTTGTGTGCTTGAAGTATTAAATAAATAATGAATGCCTAAATGGGTTGTTATGAAGTTTTAAAATAAATCATTACATTACAATCAAGACAATTAAAAATAATAAATAAGTATGTAATGTTTTGCCACAACCAATGACTAGTAACTGGATCAAAATCGTGTTATGGTAAGTAATAAATAGGTAACACATTTTGTAGTTGTCTAAAATTCTTTGGAGTTTGTAATTGCAATAAATTTGAATAGAGAGATGACCCATTGACCCAAGAATGGGTAAAAAAAACTTATTTTAATGAACAAAACGAGCAAATTCGATGACTTTTAACTTGGACATATTAAGTACGACTTACTTTTAAAATTTGCTTTGGCAAGAACGGTTCACCGTCATCTTCAATTCTTTTCTCAATCATATCACCAAGTGACAGGTCACAGGCCTCCATCCCTAAGTACAGGATCTTCGCCTTGCTGAACGCACGAAAACCGACGATGTTAGGATGTGACATGCGCTGCAGAAGATCAGCTTCGGCTTTTATACGGTCGGTGTATACTTTGTTCGGTTTTACACGTTTGTTCAGCATTTTGAGAGCCCATGGCGAACGAATTTGTCCCGCACGAGGGGATCTTACTAGCTGCATCACACTTACACCTACAAAATACAGATAAACAAGGTTTTAGAGGTTTTAACCACGCGGAGAAGCAACTTATAAAATATGTTTTTTTACCAGTTCCATATCCAAGTCTATTTAAAAATGGTGAAGGAGGTATTGTGATTTTCTCGTTAATATCCAGGGCTTTGTTTTTGATAGGCGTCTTGAACTCAGTCATGTTTATATTTAAAATTTGTAGTAATCTCACTGCGTTACGAAGTACGATTAGCACGAATAATGTTGTTACAATACGTTAAAACTTTTCAAACGCTTGTTTTGAAATTTGAAATTGCTTGAGTGACATAAGAGCAGTGCTACCAACTTAGCAAAAATGACAAAACCATGACAAAATATTATTGCTATCTCTTTTATAATGTATGACGAAGAAAGAGATAAACCGAAAACGTTATGCTAAAGGTTATATTTTTTACTGGTAAATAGTATGGAATGCAATATAAATTCGTCCAGAAACTGAACTTGATTGAACTTGATGGTGATCTGTGTTCGTTCATATTAATCACTAGCTTTCGCCCGCGACTTCGTCCGCGTGAAATTTCACCCTCCCCCCAGTCACCCTCTTAGGGGTGGAATTTCGAAAAACCCTTTCTTAAACGATACCTACTTTTCACAAAGAACACACCCTCCAAATTTCATGTCTCTAGACTCTAGGACCAGCGGTTTAGGCTGTGCGTTGATATATCAGTCAGTCAGTCAGGACTTTGAATTTAATATACAGTGTGAGTCTTCATAATGTTGTGCACATAACGAAATGAGGGAAACATAGCTTAAGAGCGTAGACGGGCTGCGCGAGAATTGAGAAATAGGTGTTTGAAGAAACTATTGCCGTCGCTCTGCGCCCAGATCTCCCCCCGTAGAGTGCGATAGGGACAACTGCAGCTCAGAACGATTTTACCTAGAAAAAACCATGACCGATCGACGTTGCGTATTCCCCTGTTTTCTCCTCGAAACCTAAGCCGATTAAAATTTAAAGGAAGAATAGATCTATGCCACTGGCGCCGATTCTGTTGTTCACAAACTAAACTAAATTTAAGTTAATGCATCTTTTTCTTTCTATTTCAATAAGAAAAGGACAGAAGATAAATATTAGTTTAGTTCTGTCAAATTAAGATACTTCATAGACAACTTTAGACGAGATTAAAAAATGGGATGGCTGATTAGGAGGTTCCTCTCTCCAGAGAGAACACTACTGGTTACTGGTACCAGTAACCAGTAGTACTACTTACTTTGTATGAGCTTGAGCATGCCACCGGCCGGGGGATTCAATCAAGCTTAATATCTTCAGGTGTTCTCATGTAGCTAACGGAGAGTACTTGCATAGGCACGACCTTGTAGCCAGGATAATCCATCAGCAGCTTGCTCTGAAACACAGTCTTGGAATCGGAGGTGCCATACTACATATTAGGTACAGTCAACAGCAAAAGTAGATGATCAAAATCAGAAATTCAATATTAGTGAACGAAGTTCGCGTCAGAACTGTGTGGCGTCGAAGTAATTCAAAAGTATGTGATTGTAAATTATACCAAACATTAACTACTAGTTCAGCTGCCATATATTCGTGATCAGTTTTGACTCCAAAAGTTATAAACTAAATTCGCATCAGAACTAAGAAGTGAAAAAAAATTTCAAAACTAGTGAACAGTTAAAATCAAAAATTAAATGATGAAACTGAGGCCACGTAATCACGAGGCAAATAATTCATCCATATATTTTTTAATTAACCCAGTAATTTAATTTGTTATGTTTTACGGAAAAACAGCTGAATTGGATAAAAATTTGCATATTTAATATATGCCAAATTTCATCCAATTGAAAAAGCATAATTATGTTCATTAATAAAAACTTTTTTATAAAAAAAAACAACCGACTTCCAAAAAAACACTACAAAGTGAAAAATAATAAAGTTATTTTTCACTTTGTAGTGTTTTTTTTGGAAGTCGGTGTCTTTGGATTTGTGTTTTAGTTTTTTGCCACCGACTTCCAAAATTAAAGTTATTTTTCACTTTGTAGTATTTTGTTTTGGAAGTCGGTTGTTGTTTTTGGTTTTACTATGAGACAAAACCCGAAATCGCGAAAAAAAAATCTGCTGTTCCCTACATTTATGTTCGTCTAACTCGTCAAAACGTAGGGAACAGCTGATTTTTTTTCGCGATTTCAGGTTTGGTCCCATAGTAAAAGTTGTTCATAATGATGAGTAAAATCACGTGTTCAAGTATCGGTCACTAATTACCAGTCACCCTATATATATAAACATCCGAATTGATAACCTCCTCCTTTTTCAAAAGTCGGTTAAAAATCATATACTTAATTGAAAAACTTTACTATTTTAATTGTTTTTTTTTTTTGTAACTACTGTCAAATGTTTAAAAGTAGCTGATGTGATACAAAACGATAATTCAATAAATATTATTATCTTGGCATGTTAGTGAATTTATGTCAATGTTCAAAAGTAGCTGATGTGACACCAAACTATAATTCAATAAATATTATTATCTTGGCATGTTAGTGAATTTATGTCAATGTTCAAAAGTAGCTGATGTGACACAAAACGATAATTCAATAAATATTATTATCTTGGCATGTTAGTGAATTTTTGTCAATGTTCAAAAGTAGCTGATGTGACACCAAACTATAATTCAATAAATATTATTATCTTGGCATGTTAGTGAATTTATGTCAATGTTCAAAAGTAGCTGATGTGACACAAAACGATAATTCAATAAATATTATTATCTTGGCATGTTAGTGAATTTTTGTCAATGTTCAAAAGTAGCTGATGTGACACAAAACGATAATTCAATAAATATTATTATCTTTGCATGTTAGTGAATTTTTGTCAGTGTTCAAAAGTAGCTGATGTGACACAAAACGATAATTCAATAAATATTATTATCTTTGCATGTTAGTGAATTTATGTCAATGTTCAAAAGTAGCTGATGCGATTCAAAATCATAACTCAATGATTGCTTTTGCCCAGTCGGCTACAATATATTAAAACCGGAAGGTAGATTGATATTTTTATCTTTAGGGCATTACCAACTTTTAGTGACTTGTTGCGCTTTTGTCGCACTGTTAGCGTTAAGTGCGTCTGTTATCTATTACATTGATTTATTGTAGCCAAGAACTAATAGATTATAATCGTTTTAATATAATCCTCAATACCTACCCTTCCCAGGGTTCAAAATTAGTATACTAAAGCAGATTTCCGTTAAAAACGTAAGAAAATTATATTTCTTGAACATTTATAATATTTGAATGTATGAATTATTTAGTAATAAATAAATTTTCAATAATATTACTAATTAATAATAATAGCAATATTTATTCATATAATTTTTTTATTTTTGTCCTCTGCTCCTTGCTTCGTGCCGTTTTTCCGTAAAACATAACAAATGAAAAACAGCTGAATTGAATAAAAATTTGCATATTTAATATATGCCAAATTTCATCCAATTGAACCCCTAATTTTTTAGGGCTTCAATTGGATGAAATTTGGCATATATTCATTAGTAAAACTTTTTTACAAAAAAAAAACAACAATCTTCCAAATAAAACACTACAAAGTGAAAAATAATTAAGTTATTTTTCACTTTGTAGTGTTTTTTTTTTTTGGAAGTCGGTTGTTGTTTTTTTTTTTGTATAAAAGTTTTTATTTTTCACTTTTTAGTGGGTCAGTTTGTAATTTATCTAAGTTACAATAGCCCAATGACAACTGCTCATCACCTTTTACAACATATTGCTTTTCCCGATGCAAGGAATCGTTGAGGAGTTTTCCTAGTAAGAACCAGGAGAACTGGAGCTCCATGGTGAAGGCATCATCAGCACTATGCATTTTGATTCTGAATATTATATATCTACCCTTCCCAGGGGTCAAAATTAGTATACTAAAGCAGATTTCCGTTAAAAAAGTAAGAAAATTATATTTCTTGAACATTTATAAATTGAATTTAGGTATGAATTATTTAGTAATCAATAAATTTTCAATAATCTTACTAATTAATAATAATAGCAATATTTTTTCATATTATTTTTTATTTTTGTCCTCTGCTCCGTGCTTCGTGCCGTTTTTCCGTAAAACATAACAAATTAAATAACTGGGATAATTAAAAAATAAGTATGGATGAATTATTTGCCTCATGATTACGTGGCCTCAGTTTCATCATTTAATTTTTGATTTTAACTGTCCACTAGTTTTGAAATTTATTTTCACTTCTTAGTTCTGATGCGAATTGAGTTTATAACTTTTGGAGTCAAAACTGATCACGAATATATGGCAGCTGAACTAGTAGTTAATGTTTGGTATAATTTACAATCACATACTTTTGAATTACTTCGACGCCACACAGTTCTGACGCGAACTTCGTTCACTAATATTGAATTTCTGATTTTGATCATCTACTTTTGCTGTTGACTGTACCTACCTATGTGTCCGACCCATAATCAGCCTATAATGTTCCCACTGCTGGGACACAGGCCTCCTCTCGGTGAGAGGGAGTGGGGCCGTAATCCACCACGCGGGCCCAGTGCGGATTGGCAGATGTCACATGTCTTCGAATTTTTGGTTCTAGGACATGCCGGTTTCCTCACGATGTTTTCCTTCACCGTTTTGAGAGCAGTGGTGATGAAATAATTTACACAAAGTAAAGCGCCTGTCTGGGTTCGAACCTACGACCTACAACTCGTAAGTCGCGGCCGTTATCACTTGGCCACCACTGCTCTACTTGGCCACCACTGCTCTACTTGTTGTGCCCGACCCAGTTCTCGAAAAATATCACATTGTACGTACTGGGATCGATCCATCATCATTCTCTTTAATCATCACTGACAGGACTATGTTGCCCTTAGGCCTGACATAGTGCCTGATCAGAGCGGCGCGCAATGATTGTTGACATACGTAACCGTCCCGCATGATGAAAACCTCGTGAAATGAAAGCCGAGAAAGATAAACAAATCAAGTATCTTGACTTGGCTCGCGATGTTGTAGACATGTGGGATCAGTGGGATGTGGACTCAGCCATCATTGTGCCGATAGTCGTGACAGCCAATGGGTTAATAGCCAAGAGCCTCGACCATAGCTAAATGTTTTACATTTCTAGGTATGGCCTCGACCAACGCCTGAGGAGGCTCAATTTGGGCAGCTGGATCAAGGGCTTGATTCAAAAAGTGCGTACAATGCGAGCCGTCTTCAGAAGTAGGTAACTTCTGAAGACGGCTCGCATTGTCAGGAGGTTCCCTCACTTCCCTCTCTGGAGCCCTGCCCTGACCGCCGATAGCTTGGACCCTGTTCTCGATACGCGATGTATATTATAATATTTAAAAATATAATTTATTTAAATAACGAAATGGAATGGCGCGTATTATAATAAAAATTGTAAGTTGGTATCTACTCATTTGAGTTTATACTTCTAACCATAAATATTATGTTTTTACTTATGACTTATGTAATGGTCTTGTCCGCCATAATGCTATACTCAAGCAGGAAGAAAAGCAATACATAATAATAGGCATTGAATACATTTTCAATGGGCGTCGATTAGGTACCTACATACTATAGCGACATAACACATTCTTCGATGAAGAACTAGCCACAACACAAGTAGGTAAATTGAGTGCGTTCATGATGTAATCATTACGTGTTTATTACACTTGATTACAGCTGTGTATCATAATGTTCTTTGGTAGGTACCTACTAATGCTCGCTGAACTTGTACTTATGATGAATGCACGTCGTAGTAGCATGCACATACACACGACAGGCCCAGTTCACGTAAAATAAACAGTAGAAGCAGTTATACGTAAGTAGGTGCCTACTTTACTTAGTTAAAATTACATTTTGTCCGATTGCATCGAAACAGGTCGTGACGTAGACGGTTAGCCACTGCACCAATCGAGCCATAGGTACAAGACTCTAATCGAGACATAAGAGACAGCTGGCGTTTGGCGCACCAAGCCGTCAAATTGGATCTAAAATAAAATAGCCACAAAATACAACACGCCGAACAATCATTGCAATAATACCCTCGTTTTTTAGGGTTCTGTACCCAAAGGGTAAAAACGGAACCCTATTACTAAGACTTCGCTGTCTGTCCGTCTGTCATCTGTGTGTCACCAAGCTGTATCTCAAAAACCGCAATAGCTAGACAGTTGAAATTTTTCACAAATTATGTATTTCTGTTGCCGCTATAACTATAGCAACAAATACTAAAAATAAAATAAATATTTAATGGGGGCCCCCACACAACAAACGCGTTTTTCTTTGCTCTTTTTTGCTTGATATCAATAATGGCAACAGGTAGGCAGTTGAAATATTCACAAAATATTCAGTTGTATTTTTACTTTAATAATAAATAATAAAATAAATATTTAAGGGGAAAAACGCCCATAAAAACACGTTTGTTGTATGGGAGCCATACAACAAACGTTTAAAAAAAAAAAAAAACACGTGTTTTTATGGGCGTTTTTGCTTTGTGGTACCCTTCGTGTGCGAGTCCGACTCGCACTTGGCCAGTTTTATTGTTTTTTAATGCCATATTATAAATTATTTATTAACTCATAATCTGCCCTGCATTTTCCCAACTAAGTTGGGGTCACTGAGGTTATGACCCCCCTCAAAATCATCCGTAACATTTATCTACCTACAGTACGTAGGTACCTACTTTGTTTTACCGGTGGACATCGAAAATGAACTGAGCTAACTTGACCCCCAAGTCTTAACCCTACGACTACGCCTGGTGGGGTCGGCTTCCAGTCCAACATGCATAAAAAATTTCGCATACTTTGTTAGGTACGTCCTAACAAAGTACCTACCTATGCGAAATTTTTGATGAAAAACACGGTAAAAAGCGATCGCATTTTAAACCAGCAAATGAAGGTGGAGATTTGGTAGATTTTATTTTTTATACAAAATTGCCAAGCCTGTATGTATCCTAAGTAATTATGGGAAAATATCCGGTAATTTTCGTTTGTAATAAAAATTATCTTAAAGTTTCTGTGTATGTTATATGAGAAAATTATAGGTTATAAGTAGGTACCTAGATGGTCACCCTGTATCTACTTATCCCACCCTATACCTACCTAGCCTATCATTTACCGATATTGATGATAAATGATATTTATTTCTGTAAGTAGGTTTGTACAAACACTTTTACACGTCAATCATATTTTTTTTTTTAAACTAGATGAGGTCGGCGTTTCCTAACTGACTATTCTGAGAAGAAAGGCCGAAACAAACTCAGAAGTCACAGTCTCTTTTAAAGTCCAGACAAAATCTTGGTCAGATCGTGTGAAGACCATGTAGATTGGTGTCTGAAATGGTCTTTTGAGGAAAGAACCACACAGATTGAGCGGACCTGTCCAATCAGTGCACGCATTTGTCAAAAATCGTGCAGCTCAACTCAGAACTTGAGGAGCTCAACGATTCGACGAACAATACCAAAGACAGGACATTTGGGTAGGCCGCATAAACTACTCAAACTGCCAGATCATGATTAAAACGAAGAGAGAAAAAACAAAAAAATTACCCACATAGTCCTCACATTCACAATAATTAAAGTCATATAATACTTTATACAGTAAATGTACATGTCATTATGATACTTAAAAAAAAAGAAAATTATTAAAGTGTAAAATAGCAAAATAAAAACAACATTCTAAACCTATTGGAGCAGCTCAATCCCAAGCCTTTTTGTCCTCAATATAGTCTTTTACAGTATAATAGGCTTTCTGAGATAGTTTTCGCTTTATAGAAGATTTGAATTTATTAAGGCTTAGTTCTTGAATGTGGCTAGGAAGTTTATTATAAAAACGTATACATTGGCATCTAAACGAGCCACCTATTTTTTTGAGCCTTGTTGTAGGAACAACAAATTTGTGTTTGTTCCTAGTATTTATGTTATGGATATCACTGTATTTTTTAAACAGATTAATATTTTTATGTGCATACAAAAGATTATCATAAATGTACTGAGAAGGCACAGTCATTATATTAATCTCTTTAAATTTGTCTCTGAGGGAGTGTCTGGGACTTAATTTATAAATGGAACGAATTGCCCTTTTTTGTAAAATAAAAATTGTCTGAATATCGGCGGCATTTCCCCACAACAGAATACCGTACGACATCACACTATGAAAATAACTAAAGTATACTAAACGGGCTGTCTCTAAATCAGTTAAATCACGAATTTTCCTAACGGCGTATGCTGCAGAGCTAAGCTTTTTTGACAATTTATCTATATGGGGGCCCCATTGAAGCTTGGCATCCAACGTTATGCCTAGGAATACTGTGGTATCTTCGGGTTTCAACTCTTCATCCTTAATGAGAACACTAGTTTCTACTTGTCTAACGTGGGGTATGGTAAACTTAATACATTTAGTTTTTTTTCCGTTAAGAAGTAGGTTATTGACATTAAACCAGTTAACTACTTTTGCAAGGGCGTTATTTACATTGTCAGTAACAAGCTGCTGACGTTTGAGTTTAAATAAAAGTGAAGTGTCATCTGCAAACAACACTATATCATGTTCATCCCTTATGAGGTAAGGCAAGTCATTTATATAAATAATAAATAAAAATGGGCCGAGAATTGAGCCCTGGGGGACCCCCATTCTTACTACAGATCCGGGTGACCTTTTTCCGTTAACATCAACTCTCTGAATCCTATCACTTAAGTAAGAAGTAAGAAGATCCAGAGAGGCGTTCCGGATTCCGTAGTGGTGCAGTTTCCTGATTAATGTTTCATGAAGAACACAATCGAATGCCTTGGACAAATCGCAAAAGATGCCCAAAGCATCGCATTTGTCCTCCCATGCATTATAAATATGTCCTAAAAGTTCAACTCCTGCATCGGTAGTCGAACGACCCCTTGTAAATCCGAACTGTTTGTTATGTAGTAATTTATTTTTATTAAAAAATCTTTGCAATTGATTTAAAATAAGTTTTTCAAAAATTTTACTAAAGGTAGGTAGTACTGAAATAGGTCTATAATTAGTAGGGTCTGATGTACTACCCGATTTAAACAACGGTATTATTTTACTGTTTTTCATAAGATCAGGAAACTCACCACGGTCAATACAATTATTAAATATAACAGCTAAAGTAGGTGCTACAATGTCTATAATCGACTTAGCAACATCCACAGAATTACCCCATAGATCTGCGGTCTTTTTAACATTTAACGTGTGAAAAGTTTTAATTATATCTTTACAGGTTACATATTGGAAGTGAAATTCAGAATCGCAAACTGGAACGTTTTCTTTAAGTAAAGACTCTGCAGCAATGGGTGATGAGTTAAGAGATTTAGTAGTTGATACGGGAATCTCTGCAAAGAAATTTTCAAAGGCCGCGGCGACTTGACAATCTGATTTAATTATATTGTCATCAATAACAAGGCTGTAGTCACTACTTCGGGTGCATGACCTTCCCGTTTCGCTATTAATGACATTCCAAGTCGTTTTAATAATGTTACTACTATTTTTAATTTTTGAACTCAAATAACGTGACTTGGCAATACTACAAACTTTTTTAAATATTTTAGAATAATTCTTAACATATAAATTAAATTCAGCAGTGTTTATACAAATCCGTTCTTCATATAATTCATAAAGTCGTTTTCTACTTTTATGTATACCAATGGTGGCCCAGTCACTGAAGGAAGCAATACTATTAATCGATAATGTTTTTGGAATAAATGTGTTATCAAATTGTGTGCAATACATATTAAAAAAATCATTATATTGTTGATTAGGGTCATCATTAGTGAACAAAAGTGGTAATTTACCCATGAGTTTAGTTTTAAATGTTTCCAAGCGATTAGTTGTTTTTGGATTAACAGTGATATCTTTTTTAGTAACTTTTTTGTTTTTATTTGGAATAGTGATTAATTGTCCACAATGATCTGAGTCTATTAGGTTAATAATGTCTTTGTGGATTGGTATAACATCTGTATAAATGTTATCTAGGCATGTGGCACTAGTAGGAGTTATTCTAGTGGGCTCCAAAAATTGGTTTGCAAGATTGTATGACTGAAACAAACTTATAATTTTAGTACTTAACCCAGAATTTTCTAACAAATTAACATTAAAATCACCACAAATGATGATGGACTTGTTTGTATTACAGATTTTGTGCAACACTTCATCCATAACTTTTTCAAAACAATCATACAATCCTGAAGGAGGTCTGTACACACTTAATATAATGAACTGCTCCAATTCTATACAGGCTATTTCAATTGTCCGTTCAACAGAGAGGCTCACAATATCCTTTCGGTCTTTAAACTTAAGCTGGTTATTTATTAAAATTAATGAGCCACCATGTATAGCATTTACTCTGCTGAATGAACTACCAACCTGGTGATTACTAAAATTGAACATGAACTGGTGACTTTTAAGCCAATGTTCTGTCATACAAAGAATACCTATATTGTAACAATTCAGGAATAATTCTACTTCTAAGTCTTTGTTTGAAAAACCTTGAATATTTTGATGCACCAGATTGATACTATTTAATTTTTTTACACTTTCATTTGACTTATTTACATTTTTGCAAGAGGTTGCCTCTATTGTCTTAATTTCTAATTTAAATGATTAATGTCAATAATTTCAACCAAATTATTACCAGAGTAATTTAAAAAGTCATTACACTGCTCAATAGGAGCAATTTGTTTAGCCAAATGTTTGGCTGAAATAGAAAAAAAATATGATAGCGACACAGCTATCTGTCTTTTTTGATAGTTAGAAAGATAGTACATAACAATATTATATCTATCTTTTGTCAAATATAAATTATTACCAACATAATAGTTAGTATCAATTAACTGGAATAAGTTATCATTATATGTCAAATTGTGCAATGTCATGTTTATATCAAATCTTAAGTTATTTTCTTCCTGTGGCAAACTGTTACTGTAAGGCAATGTAAACAAAACAATTTTTCTTAAGCTAAGGTTGCACAATGTTCTATGATATTGGAGCAATTCTCCTTTATTTAAATTACCCCTATTTCCCATAAATATTAATAAAGTTGTTTCCTGTTTAAAGTTACATTTAACAATTGCTTTCATAATATCAAATAAAGAACAACCAGGCATACAGTAATTTATTATTGAGTGTCCCGGATATTCATCTGTCAACAAGTGACCTAACTCCTTTCCAATCTCATCACAAAATAATATATTACAATAACTCTTCGATTCCGATAATTAGCGACTATAAGGATGAGCAATGATACATTCTAGTTGCCCCCAATTACCAATTTACATAAAACTAGCCAGCGTGCATGCTTAATAAACACGGCAAATTTAATTAAAGTTACCTATTCAAATTATGACGCGTACGTATCTATATTCATGTGAAACTGATTCGCGAAGGCCGCTCTCCGGAACTTGAGGAAGCATCGAATTACGCGGGAACAGTCGTCCTTAGCGTTACAACGTTGCTCAATGGAAGGAAGCGTTGTCGTCGATGTTGAACAGTTGAAGTAATGCTCGTCAGTAATGGAGCGGTCACCGCGAAGCGCGGGCGTGCATACCCGGACTGGAGCCAGCATGGGCCAGTACCACACACTCAGGTAGGAGCTGGTGGCACGCGCCATTGGTTCGCGTATTGCGTTTGTGTTGTGTTGCGTTAGCGTAGCGGTTGGTAAGGGAGATAGGTGCCTCCTTGTTCGCCGGGGGGTAAGTACAAATGGTGGTGCTGTGTTGTGAAATGAGGCCTGACCTTCTGTTGGTGACAACTTCCAACCACTTCAATATTGATACCGAATTTTCGGCTATTTCGGTGGGGATCTACCAAAGATATCCGTGGGGTCTACACATCAGGATTTGGCTGATCTTTGATTTTGGAATTTGTCGGAAGTTGATTTGTGGTATTTCTAAACATCCCAAGTTAGGTCTGGTATGTTTGAAGAAAACCGCATCGATACTGTAGGTAAATAAATATTTTTATTAGAACGTAACAGTTTCATATTTTATAAGTAGGTAAGTACCACTGATACAATGTTCTGCAACTTGATAAAACTGCATCATTTTTGTTCACAAGAGCGTGGGTTCCATTCCCATGTCGCACAGTGTTGTTGGGTAGATACCTAACATTATCAACAGTTACGACAACGTCTTGTTACTACCCTTTCAGGGAAATTTACACCATGTTCGCCAGAAGTTTTTTAGTTTAGAGCGAAAATGTTATTAATTATCGCACACGAGGGGCCCGTGGCTAAATAATAATAGCCGCACAGGTCGATCGATCAGGTTAAGCTACGCTTGCCGCGGTTGGTCTGTAAAATACTGATAGGTATTCAGCTGCATTCGGTTAGACTGGAAGCCGACCCCAAAATACTTAGTTGGGAAAAGGCAGGGCAGATGATGTGCGTAAAACAGTGGGGAAAATCTTGTTCCAATGTGATGAAGGTCACACGTAGCTTCCGTAATTACTGATCTACTCTCTTCTAACTGCCATCCGATTTGATCCGATATACATCTGCATGTTGACCATGACCGTACTAACACAACAACGAGGTCACTGATATGGTTCCAAAATACAAGGGTTCAAACGAATCTTATTTCCGACTCAGAAGGTTGGGTAGGTACTAGCCTATAATGCCCCACTGCGCACTACAAGGCTTTTTTGCGTCCTTCAATTTATCTCTATCTATTGCTGTCTGTGGCCAATCTTTAAGAAAAAGAGAAGAGTTTATCCCGTCATCGCTTCTAGGGTAAATAATCTTCTAATTGTTATCCGCTTTCGTCCACAACAATGTGCAATTCGCTTTTGTTTTCGTTCAATACTTTATTGTAACAATAGTCGTGCTCGGCCTCATGTAGACAACGTGTATCACCTCTGACTATAGCTATCGTTGTTAGCTGATCGTTCATCGATGAGATAGCCTCCTTGTGAACTAAAATGCTCCAGAAGTCCAGACCGATGATCGTAAAGAGATGTAGGTAAAGATTTGTAAGAGCCGTTTTGTTTTTAGTCTTTGCCCAATTCAGTCTGCGAAAAACTTCGCGATGACTTTCACAGTGAGTACTATCACAGGTTTGGCAGCCATTGTTCTTCTTACAATATTATTCTAATACGTTATTGTTGTATTTTCCGTGTTATGTTATAGTCGATTGATTGATATCAAACGCTAATGCCATTGTATTGATTCTTTTCACACAATTCTTTATTTATTGATGTTTTCCCATTTGTCATTGATGTTAAGTCGGAAGTGAATACAACTCGAAAAGTTATTAACACATTAGGTATAGATACATAGTCGTTTTTGGTAGAGATTCGCTTCTGTTTCACGTTTCACGAACATATTTACTCATTTGCGCTAGAAACATCAACACGGGTGTAATGCAACACATATAAGCGCAGTACTTAGCTAATTACCTACGTGTTGTCACTTGCCAGGCCATTGCCCACAGACACCATAAATAACTGCTAATTGGTTGGTTGGACCTTGTGCTTATTACTTAGAATCAACTGCAACAACAGATATCGCGCGTCTCCGGACAAGGCGCATCTACCTACGTTTATGCTTTTTATGCTCAATTTTACACTAATCGTGCCGGTCCAGCAAGGTGTACAATAAACTTATCAGGAAGACATCCATTTGTACCAACATGTTATTAAAACATTAATTTTTAATTCACGGAACTTCTCATTATCGCATTCAGCTCTAATAATTTATTCTGAATGCAGTCAGTCATAAGGGGTGAAGTAGGAATGTTTCCAATTATGTAAAATATTCGGAAATGTTTCACAATGACTTGTAACAGACCGTTAGGTCATGTGGCCCTGCACGCGATTACAAGGAATCCACCGGTGCCTCTACCTACCATGTGATATATTACAAGGAATCCACCGGTGCCTCTACCTACCATGTGATATATTACAAGGAATCCACCGGTGCCTCTACCTACCATGTGATATATTACAAGGAATCCACCGGTGCCTCTACCTACCATGTGATATATTACAAGGAATCCACCGGTGCCTCTACCTACCATGTGATATATTACAAGGAATCCACCGGTGCCTCTACCTACCATGTGATATATTACAAGGAATCCACCGGTGCCTCTACCTACCATGTGATATATTACAAGGAATCCACCGGTGCCTCTACCTACCATGTGATATATTACAAGGAATCCACCGGTGCCTCTACCTACCATGTGATATATTACAAGGAATCCACCGGTGCCTCTACCTACCATGTGATATATTACAAGGAATCCACCGGTGCCTCTACCTACCATGTGATATATTACAAGGAATCCACCGGTGCCTCTACCTACCATGTGATATATTACAAGGAATCCACCGGTGCCTCTACCTACCATGTGATATATTACAAGGAATCCACCGGTGCCTCTACCTACCATGTGATATATTACAAGGAATCCACCGGTGCCTCTACCTACCATGTGATATATTACAAGGAATCCACCGGTGCCTCTACCTACCATGTGATATATTACAAGGAATCCACCGGTGCCTCTACCTACCATGTGATATATTACAAGGAATCCACCGGTGCCTCTACCTACCATGTGATATATTACAAGGAATCCACCGGTGCCTCTACCTACCATGTGATATATTACAAGGAATCCACCGGTGCCTCTACCTACCATGTGATATATTACAAGGAATCCACCGGTGCCTCTACCTACCATGTGATATATTACAAGGAATCCACCGGTGCCTCTACCTACCATGTGATATATTACAAGGAATCCACCGGTGCCTCTACCTACCATGTGATATATTACAAGGAATCCACCGGTGCCTCTACCTACCATGTGATATATTACAAGGAATCCACCGGTGCCTCTACCTACCATGTGATATATTACAAGGAATCCACCGGTGCCTCTACCTACCATGTGATATATTACAAGGAATCCACCGGTGCCTCTACCTACCATGTGATATATTACAAGGAATCCACCGGTGCCTCTACCTACCATGTGATATATTACAAGGAATCCACCGGTGCCTCTACCTACCATGTGATATATTACAAGGAATCCACCGGTGCCTCTACCTACCATGTGATATATTACAAGGAATCCACCGGTGCCTCTACCTACCATGTGATATATTACAAGGAATCCACCGGTGCCTCTACCTACCATGTGATATATTACAAGGAATCCACCGGTGCCTCTACCTACCATGTGATATATTACAAGGAATCCACCGGTGCCTCTACCTACCATGTGATATATTACAAGGAATCCACCGGTGCCTCTACCTACCATGTGATATATTACAAGGAATCCACCGGTGCCTCTACCTACCATGTGATATATTACAAGGAATCCACCGGTGCCTCTACCTACCATGTGATATATTACAAGGAATCCACCGGTGCCTCTACCTACCATGTGATATATTACAAGGAATCCACCGGTGCCTCTACCTACCATGTGATATATTACAAGGAATCCACCGGTGCCTCTACCTACCATGTGATATATTACAAGGAATCCACCGGTGCCTCTACCTACCATGTGATATATTACAAGGAATCCACCGGTGCCTCTACCTACCATGTGATATATTACAAGGAATCCACCGGTGCCTCTACCTACCATGTGATATATTACAAGGAATCCACCGGTGCCTCTACCTACCATGTGATATATTACAAGGAATCCACCGGTGCCTCTACCTACCATGTGATATATTACAAGGAATCCACCGGTGCCTCTACCTACCATGTGATATATTACAAGGAATCCACCGGTGCCTCTACCTACCATGTGATATATTACAAGGAATCCACCGGTGCCTCTACCTACCATGTGATATATTACAAGGAATCCACCGGTGCCTCTACCTACCATGTGATATATTACAAGGAATCCACCGGTGCCTCTACCTACCATGTGATATATTACAAGGAATCCACCGGTGCCTCTACCTACCATGTGATATATTACAAGGAATCCACCGGTGCCTCTACCTACCATGTGATATATTACAAGGAATCCACCGGTGCCTCTACCTACCATGTGATATATTACAAGGAATCCACCGGTGCCTCTACCTACCATGTGATATATTACAAGGAATCCACCGGTGCCTCTACCTACCATGTGATATATTACAAGGAATCCACCGGTGCCTCTACCTACCATGTGATATATTACAAGGAATCCACCGGTGCCTCTACCTACCATGTGATATATTACAAGGAATCCACCGGTGCCTCTACCTACCATGTGATATATTACAAGGAATCCACCGGTGCCTCTACCTACCATGTGATATATTACAAGGAATCCACCGGTGCCTCTACCTACCATGTGATATATTACAAGGAATCCACCGGTGCCTCTACCTACCATGTGATATATTACAAGGAATCCACCGGTGCCTCTACCTACCATGTGATATATTACAAGGAATCCACCGGTGCCTCTACCTACCATGTGATATATTACAAGGAATCCACCGGTGCCTCTACCTACCATGTGATATATTACAAGGAATCCACCGGTGCCTCTACCTACCATGTGATATATTACAAGGAATCCACCGGTGCCTCTACCTACCATGTGATATATTACAAGGAATCCACCGGTGCCTCTACCTACCATGTGATATATTACAAGGAATCCACCGGTGCCTCTACCTACCATGTGATATATTACAAGGAATCCACCGGTGCCTCTACCTACCATGTGATATATTACAAGGAATCCACCGGTGCCTCTACCTACCATGTGATATATTACAAGGAATCCACCGGTGCCTCTACCTACCATGTGATATATTACAAGGAATCCACCGGTGCCTCTACCTACCATGTGATATATTACAAGGAATCCACCGGTGCCTCTACCTACCATGTGATATATTACAAGGAATCCACCGGTGCCTCTACCTACCATGTGATATATTACAAGGAATCCACCGGTGCCTCTACCTACCATGTGATATATTACAAGGAATCCACCGGTGCCTCTACCTACCATGTGATATATTACAAGGAATCCACCGGTGCCTCTACCTACCATGTGATATATTACAAGGAATCCACCGGTGCCTCTACCTACCATGTGATATATTACAAGGAATCCACCGGTGCCTCTACCTACCATGTGATATATTACAAGGAATCCACCGGTGCCTCTACCTACCATGTGATATATTACAAGGAATCCACCGGTGCCTCTACCTACCATGTGATATATTACAAGGAATCCACCGGTGCCTCTACCTACCATGTGATATATTACAAGGAATCCACCGGTGCCTCTACCTACCATGTGATATATTACAAGGAATCCACCGGTGCCTCTACCTACCATGTGATATATTACAAGGAATCCACCGGTGCCTCTACCTACCATGTGATATATTACAAGGAATCCACCGGTGCCTCTACCTACCATGTGATATATTACAAGGAATCCACCGGTGCCTCTACCTACCATGTGATATATTACAAGGAATCCACCGGTGCCTCTACCTACCATGTGATATATTCATTGACCCACTTTGAGGGATATCACCGATGTCCGGAATTGTCGAAAGTGCTGTTCAAGGATGCACGCGAGTTTTGATTTGTTGCATCTTGTCTAGGAAGTTGGTTCAGTTCTGGTATCCTAGTAATAAAGTCTTCTTTTAGGAATTGTTGATATAGTAGGTAACCAGAATACTTCCGCGGCCTTGAATACACGCATCTTTTTTGTTTGTTTTGTAAACTTCGCCGCAATCATTGAGTAGAGAGTTGATCCGAGTATCATTAATACGTTACGTACAGCGCAGGATGTATTCTTTTACAATGTCATGTTATAACATATTCATATATTCATAGCTTCCAAATATTTATTCATAATTATGTACATTGTGCATTGATTATTTCCTTACATGGAACGAATAAACAAGTAGCTTTGTGACCTGAGACTGGTCAATACTCAAGACATTATTCGATCCCTATCTTAACTTTTCTTTCGTTGTCGTAATATAACAGGCAACTCTTTTATCTTCAGACTCTCTATGTCTCTATTTGCACAGATGAAGCTTAATATCTCAGTGACGGACGTCATCCTGAAAATGTCCCCCAAGGCATCATTCTGTTTCCTTTCCTCATCTTAGTGTTCTGCCATCAAAAAGCCAACCACGTCGCGCTGTTGATTAACATTCATCTTAACTTTAAATTGGATCATTATTATCATTAACCTCTTATTTTGAAAGACTGGAGGAAAGACTGGTGATTCAGATCTAATCTCTCCTCAAACGTGTGCAGACGTATCAATCAATCTGACCAACGACTTCTTCACTACATCTTCATCTTCCACTGCATCTCCTAATGAAGATGATTTTAATGACTTCATCGTCAGCACTTTCCTACACAAACTTAATCATAAACGAACCTCTTCCTGAAGCTAAGTCTTAGATCATTCATCGTCCTAAATAAAGTTTTTATTAGAGCTTCTGTTTAAATAATCATCATCATTCTCCTCCCTTATTCCAATGTATTTGGTGTCGGCGCAGCTTGTCTTCTTCTTCCATACTTAAGGTAAGGTAGGTAGGTAAGGTAAGGTAAGTCATGGAGCAAATTGTAGAGAGCAAATTATTTGTCGCATTTACAACCTTCATTTTCTGAAAATGGTAAAACCTAGTCACAATTATTCAAACATAAAGATTAAAACAAACATAAAAACTAAGATCAACAATCGTACAAACACAAGACCGATGAAGCAGCTACATAAAAAAAACAATGCATTAGGTAATCGTAGTTTGCAAAATGCTAAGAAATTAGAGCAATATGGTAATCCAAGGAAATTTACGCATGACCGATGTTTAGGGACGTAATAAAAATATTTACATAGACTCGTGCTAGTAGGTTCTCGATGTAAGCACGACATTCGTGCCTGTCAATTCTCAACTTGCGATTTCAGGGCAACGCTGCATCGGGCAGGAAAAGGATGTAATAAAAAACTACATACAAATTACATGCTCGTACATCATTCTGTCACTGCGATTGATTGAAATTACGAAAAGTGATTTCTGTAGTTGCTGTTTCTTTAAATAGAAAATTTCATATTTGTGAGTTTCCTGCCTGAGTTGGTAGTCTAGGCATCTACTCTTATAATGATCAATTTAGTATTCACGTTAGCGTAGGTATTTAAGGCATTTTCAACTTAGATGCAACCATATCATCAAGGATGTCAGTAGTTTTGTTGATTAACTATAGGTTGTTGTTGAAATGAAATGAAATGATTTTATTTTTGTAAGTAGGTTTATACAAACACTTTTACACGTCAATCATGTTGTTGATTAACTATAACTATAACAATGTTTTGCTAATATTGGTGCAAGGTGTGGTGACTACTGCAGTTGCGGATATCTGTACCTAAATGTAATGAATGGTTAGATTTTACAAACAGAAACTTCTGACGATAAATTGCAAATTTAATGATAAACGCTCCCCGGCTCATATTTTTTCTAGAGATTTCTTGTTCTTGTAGATATTAGAAACTGAGTTATTTTGTGCGTGCACTTTACTAGCTATCATTATACAGTGATATCCATAATATAAATACTAGAAACAAACACAAATATGTTGTACCTACAACCAGGCTCAAGAAAATAGGTGGCTCGTTCAGATGCCAATGTATACGCTTTTACAATAAACTACCAAGCCACGTTCAAGATTTAAGCCTTAATAAATTCAAATCTTTCATTAAACGTAAGTTGTGCCAGAAAGCCTTTTATACCGTTAAAGATTATATTGAGGACAAAAAGGCTTGGGATTGAGCTGCTTCCAATTTCTGCATTTTGAATGATTTTTTTCTTTTTTATATACACATTGACATTGATGATTTTTTTTAAACAATGACATTTGCTTACTTTGTAAAGTATTATATTATTTTTTCATTGTGAATGTGAAGACGATGTGGGTCATTTTACATATATATATATATATATATATATTTTTTTTTTTTTATTCTCTCTGTTCTGTTTTTTTTTCATGGTCTGGCAGTTTGAGTTATTTATGTGGCCTACCCAAATGTCCTTTCTTTGGTATTGTTCGTCGAATCGTTGAGCTCCTTAAGTCTTGAGTTGAGCTGCACGATTTTTGACAAATGCGTGCACTGACTGGACAGGTCCTCTCAATCTGTGTGGTTCTTTCCTCAAAAGACCACCTCAGACATCGATCTACATGGTCTTCATATAACCTGACCAAGATTATGTCTGGACTTTAAAAGAGACTGTGACCTCTGAGTTTGTTTCGGCCTTTCTTCTCAGAGTAGTCAGATAGGAAACGCCGACTTCATCTAGTTTTAAAAAAAACATGATTGACGTGTAAAAGTGTTTGTACAAACCTACTTACAAAATAAAAAATCATTTCATTTCATTTCATCATCATTATAGCATCCTATAGGTACCTACTAAAGTTGGCTTGATTTCAAACTCATTAATTAATCAATGTAAATCAAAGTAAACACATAATAACGACAGCCCCATCAATTATTAGTTTATAACAATATTGTTAGTAGACGAAACGATTTCGTTAATGACGTACTTAAGGGAGTTGCGCACGCGTACAACTACAGGCATTCACAGTTTGAGTATTCTAGTTATTGCATCACCCGTTATTTAATTGGCAACCTGTTCGATAGCACAGCGCATCAATACGTGCACTATTGTCTGCCTCAGGAAAGACCTATGTAGGTCCGTCAAATGAAAAAAGTAGTCATTACATTCCGATGCAACGTTTTATTAAATTTCTGATGCGTGAAACCGTAAGAACGATTTTTCAATCAGAAGTTTGTTAAACATTACAGAATAAATTATGTGTCGTCTGTAAACGTTATCATAACATTTCCAAAATACAATTGATTCATCAGTGCGGGTATTATCTAAACATAAATTATGATACAATTCATATAATAACACTCGTAGCGCTTGTACTTATGCAGGCGCCATGTTTGATAACACGCCCATTGTCCTGCACCGCGGCACTACCGCACCTTCGCGCAACAATTCAGAAACGATCACTCGCATCGGCTGCAACAGTAACGTCGCGATATGTTGTCATGGTAAGCAGTCGAGTCGAGAGTGCAGGCGCAGCACATCGCCCTACGTATTCATTCGGATTTTTGCTTTTATCCAATACTTGTATTTTCCTAACATCAGGCGCCGACGCTGTCGAAGCAAGCTATTTTAAAAAGTTTGGAGAATCCAAATGGGCACGACTCATAATTCTCGTGAAATGAAACTATAAAAAAAAACAATTGATCTAGGTAGATATTAAATGGTTTTTTCGCAAACTACAATTTTTGAAAAGTACAGAATTAATCTTCATTAAATTATCTATAAGTACAACGGTATATAAATTAAGTAGGTTCTGTGTACTAGAAGGAGTTTATCAATAGAAACAGTTGCAGAAAGGAGGCAAAAACATTTTTCTATTGTAAAGCACTCTAATGCTTCGCATTATGAGTCGTGCAATAGTTTTTAATATTTACCTACCATTAGAAATGGTTAGGAACACTTACGTTTTTCAAAACGCTCACTTACCGCTTATTTTCTCCTTTTCAGGTCATTCGTGATTTCCTTGGCAATCGCGATAATAATAACCAAATCACCAGCCAGTGGTTTCACTATAGTTCGGGATAATTTGAATTCACCAGATCTGGAAACTAAAGAGAGCAAACAGCTGGAAGTGAGATACGATTTGAAGACCTTAAATGAGAATGAGACGATCTATAACAACAAGACGAAAGAAGACTCAGATTCTACTGTAATAGCAATCAATAACACCAACAATAATAATAAGCAAAATTACGGTGATGAAAAGTTTGATGAGAAATCGTTGATTGTCAACGAGACTGCTGATACACGAACAAAAATTTCAGAAAATAACACAATCGAAATTTCATCCGATACAACGATAATAATTTCGACCGAACCATCTAGTTATGCCACTACAGCACCAAGTGCAAGTCAAACTGAAAGCCTAGAAACTGAGAGAAGTCAAGATCTTACAACTACATCTTCACCACAGACTTCATTTATTACTGAAACCGAATATTCAACTGTTACAAATAAAATTGAGGAAAAAGAAATCCAAGAAAATGAAACAAGATCACCAGAAGATCAGAATCATACGGGAGATATGACTTCTACTGCAACACCAGGGACAAATAATAATGATGCAAATAAAAGTGAAAACAAGACGAATGATTTTAACGACATTAACAATGTGAACACTGTAATAACAACTATTGCAGATTCTGAAAGTAAAGTTACAACCGAAACCCATTTTTCTGATCAGAAAGCTGATCAAACAAATACTAAAGAAGAAAGTACGATATCAAAAACTGACGAATCGCTTGATGCATCTACGACTGCTTCAGCTGAGCCAAAGACAGTTGATTTATTAGAAAAGGATTTGACAGAAATGACGCCAGAAACCTCTTCTACTGAAGACTTTAGCACTGACTCATATCCAGCTACGTTACCGCCTTGGAAAAAATATACAACTATTGATAGAAAAAGCACAAGCACTGAAGACACCACAACAACAGATAATGATATGGCACTAGCAGAAACTGCCCAAACTCGTCTGAATCTAGAAAAAGTTTTTACTAACACATCCATGACATCATTAGAAAAATTGAGAAATGATCTTATTGATGCTCAAGAGTCAACGACAAGACCACTTGAAATAACAACTGGGACCGAAACTATTGTAAGTCATGCTTCAGAGTCTGTAACTAACACATCCATGACAAAGATGGGTACTGAGATTAAGACCGAACCAACGAAACTGGAGATGGTGTCTAGAAGAGCAGGCTATAAAGACAACCGAGAGACGACAACTCTTAAGCCTGAAGAAGCCACTACCACGGAGTTCTCGCCTAGAGCAAGCACGAATAATACGGAGATGTATAGTACTATGTACGAGACTGAAGTTGAGGTAGTAAAAAACAAGAATGGTAGTATCTATGAGTCGCAAAGCCAATTGGTAAGTTGATTAAAGTTTTATAATATTGTTAACTTTGCGACTTACATAAAGGTGCAAAGAGCCCGCTGTCGATTGACGTCGACGGTCGCCAAGATGAAAAAATGTGTTACAATGTTGTCACCGACCGCGGTCTGGTTGCATTCTGTTCCTATGTCTCAGTCCGTGCCTCGGAAACCACGGTAAGCCGTTTGTCCCGGCAGTCATTCGTGGATCTTTGACAGCCGTTACGGGTGGTCACAAGCACGAAACTCTAACAACCAGTCTTGCCAAGAAATCGTATTACCCAGTCACTGCATGGGTTGTGGAGGTAAGATAGGCAGTCGCTCCATGTAAAATACTGGTATTCAGATGCACCCGGTTAAACAGGAAGCCGACCCCAACATAACTGGCAAAAGGCTAGGCAGATGATGATGATGACGACCATTCTTTTTTGTTTTTTTTTTTTTGCGGTTGGGAAATCATCAAATGACCCCTCTCGTTCTGGGTGGAGCGGAAGGGAGTGTCAGACTCTTACTGACTAAAACCCACCCGTGTTCCTTCCTTAGCCCTTTATGTTCCGGGCCAGTGGTAACCTTTTCGGACAATCCCGCTGACCCGGCAGGCTTCGGCCCTAAGGGGGCCCCTCCTCGACTTGATGATGACCATTACTACACCATCCACCATTGACCTACATCATTTTCATGTCGACAGTTATACTTCTTCTCCGTCTTCTTTTCCTCTCGAAACCGTTCGTACCGTGGTAAAAATATATGCCAGTCAGCAAGATGGTAGCACCCGTCGCCGAGCGTACATAAGAGTAACGTGTGTAAAATGATAAAATCATCCACAATTGACAAAGCAGGGGCATTCAAAAACTTATTTTTTTGTTTAAACAATTTATTTCCATAAAAACTATATCTTCCATATATTTGTAATGTCCATTGTTATACCACGCTTGTTCCGTAAGAGAAACTGTATTTTTAAAATTGCCTATTTAATTTTGCAAACATTTGCAGGCTGAAGATGCGATTAAAGAGGAATTATTAAGAGAAGAAACGCTCAACGACAACGAAGAGAATGCGAAGCTTTTTACTCATTCGAAACAAGGGAGGATCGTTGATGGTGTATCTGAAATTGTTACCGACGACTCGCTTAGCGTCAAACCCATAGGTCAGAACAAAAAGAAAAATACCATTTTATATGCCGTCAATCCAAACTACAAACCCCTTAAGAAAATTGACGTACAACCACCAAAACAGTTCGTTCGCGACCCAGATGACAACAGCTGGAGAAACGAAAGCATCAGCTCTTTAGGAATCGTTTTCAAACCGAAGAATGCTTCAAAATCTTTCACGCAAGTCCTAAAAAACAAAACTGAGATTGAGTTAGGAAGTATGACCGATAAAGACAGCAAAGACGATCTCCCAGACTTAAGAGTTAGGCTAGAAAAGATAGCTGAAGTAAGAAAATCCAAGAAAAAGATTAACAAGTTTGGAGATACGGTGTATAGTGACTATGAGGAATCAAGTGAGAACACTAACCCTTCTAGAGAAGACACTACCAAGCCGATGAGCCCCTCCATGGAATCGATATTAAATTTTACCCCACCTCCACCATCTCAATCATCTACGACAGAGTTTGATCTCACAGTAAATGCAATTTCAAGAGAACATTTTGACCTTTTCAAGACCGAAAAGACTTCTTCTATAACAACAAATAAACCGAGGAAATTCTACAACTTGGCAGAATACTACGACGCTACCGACGAATATGATGCTGATTACGTGAATCAACACAAAATCGATTTAAAGAAATTCACTAAGGCAATGAAAACAAAGGAGACCTTCGCTACGCAACCCCCCGAGTTGCTACGTACACAACCGATCATAGAATATCAACCGGAGAGGAAGGCCACTCTTCAGTATTTCCCACCTACACAAAAAGTTATCCAAAAAGTAAATATGAACGATTACGATACTAATTTCAATAGTAAAGTGAACATGTATACCATTAATAAAGAGCCTCCCAAAAATGTGCTGACCACTTCTTTTGGCACAGTTGCTCCCATATCAACAGAATCGTATGAACCATTAAGTAAAGTAACAATGAAGCCTGCTTACACTCCAATGTACCAAAATGACAACTTGGACAAGAACCTGTATTTAACGAACCAGCCGCGCGTGTCCGAGCCCCCCCCTCACGGCGAACTTGTAACAAACGACGGAAATTTCAACAGAGCCTCGTATGTAATCAAACATTACCGGGACTTTATCAACGAGGCGGCGAAAGGCGGCGACGACGAAAGGAGCGAGGAGTATACGTATACTGAGGCGCCCATTCGCGGCGTCACCATCAATGAGTTGTCTAAGATGCCCCCCCGGGAAAGCAACCAGGGGGATGAAGAGTACGAGTACGACGTCAAGTTCCGAAAAGATATTATGAACCGATTCGTTGATAACTTCAATCAGAACAGTGACAGGTTCAAGGTGGACTTCCCGATCTTGTACAACAGTAGTGTTGTGCACAGACAGACCCCGGAGCACGGGAGAGTGGCGTCGTCGTCTGCGTTCATGAAGAGGTTGTACGAAGTTAACTCGCGGCCGGCCAGCATGCCGAGGAGGCTGTGCGACCCTCACTGTGACAAGACGGTGGAGCTGTCGCCCGCGTACGAGCTGCACTACTACGTGCCAGACGAAGAAGAGAAGGAAGAAATAGAGCCGCGCGCCATCACCGCGCCGTATCGCTACAGGTTATGAGATACGCGTCGCGTGCATGTTAGGTAATGCAATAGTTAGTCGGGTCGGGAGTTGTGCGGGCTGTACTTCATGACAATAAATTACAATTTATTGGTGCTTAGGTTGTCGAATGATCGGCAGAGCTAATAGTAATTATATAAACAGTAATGATTTCGCGAATCAAGTAAGTAGTTGTAAAAACATAATTATTGTTCTGTGAAACTGTGGCAGAATTGGGACTTGAGTTGATCACAAAAATGTATTACTATGTACCTACTAAATACACAATAGTACCTAATCTAGCTAGTATCCAGGTTCCTAATAACCTGAATTAAAATATCTGTAAGCAGGTTTCGTAACAAAACAAATGTAAAGTTAAGTAGTATATTGAAATGGATTTTGTACTTGAATTTTTTTAAACCTAGTTTTTTTAAATCTTTTTATGGAACATTTAGCGTTGGATAGGTACCTACTTACTTCGAAATGAGAAAGTAAAGAAATTGTGTTCTTCCTGTATATAAGTGTATTCTGCCGAATTGCCAAAGATGTAATTTTTTAGTGCTATAAATATTTGTAAAGTAAAGATCACATAGGAAATTAAGTTATTGGTCTTCAACAAGTCACATTGGTGCCCAAGTTATTTCATGTAAAGTACTGTATTTAGACAATGGTGCCGATTCTGTTGTTCACAAACTATTAAACTAAATTTAAGTTCAGTGCATCTTTTTCTTTCTATTTCATTAAGAAAAGGACAGAAGATAAATATTAGTTTAGTCCTGTGAAATTAAGATACTCCATAGACAAGTTTAGACGAGATTAAAAAATTGGCTACTAAAAATACCTACGTCAATTTACGTTAGGCGCTGACTAATTTGACAGGACTAAACTAATATATAACTTCTGTCCTTTTCTTAATGAAATAGAAAGAAAAAGATGCACTGAACTTAAATTTAGTTTAATAGTTTGTGAACAACAGAATCGGCACCAATGTGATACATAATTGCCTAGCGTAATAAAGTTATTTGCATGGATTAAAGTAAAACCGGTTTAGTTTAACAAAGAAGGCCTGTATTAGATAGTAGACTGTTGTGTATATAAATATTTATATTCGTAGAAGATAACTGGAGCTTTGCCGTAGCGGTGTCAATATTACAACTTGTAAGATATTTACTGGTCTATTGGGAAAAAAATATTGATCGATAAATGCATCATTGTATGTGTCATCAATTCATCATAAACTATAGTCCGACTCATGACTTTTATTGTAATTAGCTGCAGTAAAATGACCGTAGACAGAGTAATCTATAGACTCATGGTATCCGTGTCACCGAAAGGGACAACAAATTCCGGCAATCTTCATCATACTATCATTTTTACAGCTTATTACACTACACCTCAGTTGCGCAAATGTACTATTATTGAATTATGCACGAAAAAGATCTTATTTTCCGTTTAATCGGGGTGTAGTTTTTATTAGTTCATTCATAATTTTTATTATTTCATTCATAAACGTCAAACTTGTTGTGCACATTGATGTGCTTAGCCGACACGCAGTAAGGGATAGAAATATTCTTACTCTGTCTCTTTTCTTTGCTAGTGACGATAGTATATTTCTCTTTTTCTTGTGCGAATGAAAAAGAAGATATGCAGCAGTCTATAGTTTACTCTGTCTACGAAAATGACACTTCTTACTGACATTTCGTTAAAAAAAGTTGCCACCCTATCTCTACTAGTGATGTGATTAAAACTCAATGAAACATCGTATTTAGATATTCGAAATTGACCAATTTTCATTTAACCGTAAACAATCAAATAAGCTTTGTATTGATCGGATAAAAATATAAGTACTTACCTATGTTTAGTTTAAAATCAGCGTCAATACAAATAGTCTACTAAAGATAATTTTGTTTAAATTTTTGTTCAACTCCTACTTTAAATCGATCTAAGAAATCAATTTTGTAAATAAATTAAAGTTTTCATTAGCAATAACGTTTACTTTAAAGGATTATTTAATTTTTTAAAACACCAAAAACCTTAAAAATAAGAATATTTCAAAGATAATAGGTATGTTTGTGATTAGAATTAATGCTGTTTATAAATCAATCAATCGATCGCTGATGATGTGATGACAAAACAGTAATATTAGGCATTGCTCAATGTTTTTGTTATTTAAACTTATATTATCCTAAATTTCATTAAGTTTATACAACGGCCCGGCGCCCACTATCGGCATCGGCACGGCTGAGGATTTTTATGCGACGAATAAAAATGTAACTTAAAATTGTATGACGATAAAATTGAAATTTCAATGATAATAATCATCGTAGGTGCAAAAATAAAGATAGGGTATCCGACATACCGTTTCATTGAAATTTAAATTTTATTGTCATACTATTTTATTGTCATAGGTACTATTAAGTTATATTTCTATTTGTCGCATAAAAATCCCCATGCGTGCCGATGCCGATAGTGGGCGCCGGGCCTTACGCAGCACGGAGGAACCGTGCCGCGTAAAGCACGATATATACCTATTATCATCCTCTAATAATATATTATATACGCGTCGACTTGAGAACCTCCTCCGTTTTTTGTTGGTTAAAAAGAGGATATTTTTAACCAACGAAAAAACGGGGGAGGTTCTCAAGTCGACGCGTTTAGAATATACCTAAGTATTTTTTTATGTAGACCACGCATAACTTCTTACAGAGTAGTCCGATTTTGTTTTTTTTTTTTCGTTTGAAAGGAAGGTACTCTCGAGCTGGTCCCATTGACTGTTTGGTGCCGACTCAAAATTACTTAGGTATACTTAAATTAGTTTAAGAACTTAGTTATTAAGGTTAAATAAAAAAGGTTTATTATTTTTTGCTTTTCAGTTTTTTCGGCAGTTTAATTTTTTTGTTAAAAAGTTTTCTATAAAATCAATTTAGCATGGATCGATTTTGAACTGAATAGGTATTACTTGAATGAATGGATTATTTTGTCACATCACTATTTAAATTTTCTTAAAAAGTAGTGGACCGTAACACATACCTAAGCTGTCATTTTACTGCAGTAAATTAGAAGACAATCAAACTCAAAACTCAAACCATTTATTTCAATTAAACCATTTACAGGCACTTTTGAATTGTCAAGAAGTCGGTCAGTCTAAAAATATGAAGCTAGTTGCCCATTCCAAAGCGTAGGTACCTATGGAGAAGAACGGGCAAGAAACTCCATAGACACTCTTTTAAATTATATTTTTACAAAAATATTAGTTACATCATTAATGTTGAATTTACAATTTTAAGTGAGTACCTACGATGTAAAAAAGACGTAGGTATGCGTTAAAAGCGTCCAGAGTACAGCAAATAGTAAGAAAACAACAATTCAATAATAAAAATAAGCCGAGACAACTAAGTGATGACCAGCCCCAACTGACGGCGCCCGTTCACGAACATGACGCATAGATCAGCACCATTCAGCTCAACCATTTTGAAGGGAGCTAAATGATCCAACACACACGCCACCGTCAGCGAGACATTTGTGTGAGCATGACATACTATCAGCCGCCAGGGCACAATTAAGTCAATAAAAGACATATTACCCGGTAAAATGGTAAATAAGGTAGGTATAGTACATACATAGAACTCACATCTGTGCTATGCAATTAGACAATACAAAGGAAATTGAGTTTATACAATGCAAAGATAGTCTTACAATCTTCAGCAGCTCCAACAGTATTTCCAAGTGTTAATCAATTAGTTGTGGTTGTGGAGCAGGACCAGCATTGAGTCAGGCATTTTTATCAGCGATGTAATCCCCTAACTTATTATATGCCTGACTGCATAGTGTGCGGTTTATACAAAACTTGAATTTTGTCTCATTCAGTTGAAGAATGTGGGGATGTATTTTATTATAACATTTTAAACAGTACCCCATAAAAGATGAGTATACTTTAGCCAGTCTGAAACCTGGTTGAACTAATAGGTCCCTATTTCTAGTACTATAATTATGTCTTTCACCTCTTTTACTAAAAAGATGTAAGTTTTTTCTTACATAGATGATGATTACATAGTTAGATTGACAAGGCACCGTCATGATTATAATTTCCTTAAACAGTTCGATTAGAGAATCGCGCATGCAGATGTTATATATGGCTCTGATGGCTCTTTTCTGCAGAATAAAAATAGAATCGATGTCTGCAGCCCGTCCCCAAAGTAAAGTACCGTAAGACATGATACTATGAAAGTAACTAAAATACACTAGTCTCGCGGTGTCTACATCAGTAAATTGACGGATTTTTCTGACAGCATAAGCTGCTGAACTTAGACGTCCTGCAAGAGATGTTAAATGAAGACCCCTGGAATGACGAGCCTTGAGTCGAGCGTGATACCCAGGAAAACAGTTTTATCGACGAACTCTAGTTTCTCTTGATCCAATATTATCTCACAATCAATACCCTTGACATTTAGTAAAGAAAATCATAAGCACTTAGTTTTTTTTCCATTGAATACTAAATTATTAGCAGTGAACCAATTTTGGACCTGCAGTAGGGCGTTATTTACGTCGTCAAAATTTGTAGCACGTCTATTTACCTTAAAAATTAAGGAAGTGTCATCAGCAAATAACACCATTTATTTGTGGTTGATTTTTTAATAAATGGAGTAGATCATTAACATACACTAAAAAGAGGAAAGGACCCAATATCGAGCCTTGAGGCACACCCATTTTTACTGTTAAACCATTTGAATTGACACCATTTATTTGAACTTGCTGTTGTCTATCATTTAAATAAGAACTAAACTAACTAAACTGAGCGCAAGTTTTCCAAGTCCGTAATGCAAACGTATCGTGATCGACGCAATCAAATGCCTTAGAGAGCATATCTTTCGTTTATAATATTATTGATTTTAACCTAGAATCTGTTTTTTATTATTTGTGCATAAAATAATGTCCTTGAATTCACCACCTAGTCAAAAATGATAACAAGCTAGTACTTACCGATACTTCACAGTAAGTAGTGCGATGACGTGATGCCGCAGTGTAGGTAGGTACAATAGGTAGGTATGATCAGCACAAAATACTTACGTGCAACTTCAAAACACACACGTATTACTGATTGTAATGATTATAATTCTGTAAATACATATTTGTAACGACCGCGAATCATATATATTATTCAACGTTCAACTTAATACTGACCAGCAAATTGCAAAAAACTTAAAAAAATTGAATTTCGAGGGCTACCTTAGCGCTCCTTCCTTATGTTAGTCATATCAAATCCCATTGGTGAAGCATTTTTCAGTTATTTTTTTTTTTGTCTGTGCTAAAATACCAATCAATCCAATCAAAATCCAATCCCAATCTCTTTGACGTGATTATACCAGCGAAAAAAAGAAAAACACGGAATGTCTTCGCCATATTATAATTCATAATGTTATTTATTTATTAAGGCACTCCAACGATTAGTTCACTTAAACATTAACAGAAAGTTTAGCTTTATTATATACAGTAAGTACTTCAGTGAACTTATCAATTAAAGGTGTGCACAGCACTTACATAGTTTGCCTAATAATTATGTTATCCTTTTATGATTCTCCAAAGTGGCGTTTTTAAGCCCCCAGAATGACACCTCCCTCACTTCAACTTAGTTTTCACGGTGAGTTTTTTTTTTGACTTACATAGGTAATAAACCGCAGAAATAAAAGTCGCAAAAAGAACCGACCCCTGAGGAACACTTCCAATGAGCAGTCACGTATGACCACTATCATAGACCTATGATAGTGGTCATACGTGACTTTTGCAACTTGATTTCCGATTTCCTGAATGAGTGACCACTCATTCAGGAAATCGGAAATCAAGTTGCAAAAGTCAGCAGGGATCAACAGACTAACATGCCAGACACTGTCAAAAGCCTTTGATATATGAATGGACACAGCAAGGGTTTCACCTTGTCTCTCAAGTGCCTCACCCCAGCAATACGTAGAGCGTAACATATACCTACCACAAGATCTCCAGTTGACCGACCATGGCGGAAACCATACTGATGGTCACCAAGGATGTGCATCTGGATTGAGGGCCCATTTTTTGAAGCCTTGCGAAACGCGAAATTAGATTTATAAGGAAATTAGTAAAAAATAGTAAAAACTTAAAGCAAAGGGCCATGAATTTCATAAACGTGAATTAAAACTGTTATGATTAAATAACTTGGGCCCTCAATCCAGACGCGTGCATAAAGTGGCATAGCCTAAATCTCAGTAAGTACTATCTCTGGGTTAATAATTTTGATTTAAGAATTTAGTTAAGAATTCCTTAAATGTTTTAAGAAATTCCCAAATCTGTAGAATAATATGACATTAGGTACAGATTTATGGCGGTATATCTAGGGTCCTCACTTCATTATTGTCTGTACTGAGGAATCTGCAAAACATTAATAATTCATGTTTTGCAGATTCCTAGATAAATTATATTATTCTGAAGAAATACATAAATACGACTTTAACATATTTTACTTAGATCCTAAGTTAATTTTTAAGAAGTAAATTACCTAAAGTCGAATTTGACTAAAACGTCTGAACTGAGAGCCCAATATTTTCGGCTTTATTGACTAGGTTCAACCTCATAGATTAACGCAAATTAGAATAAGATTTTTAACTATTTCTTATTAATTAAATTGTAACATATCGTACGTTCTTTTAAATGTCATACTTTAAGAGCGTTTACACCTTACGGCATTTCATACAAACTTTCAAGCCCTTATTTTTCGAAATGAATGAACCGATTTTAATGAAACTTCATACGCATAAGCAGGATATAAAGGTCTAAAAAGTTAGTAGAGAACATTTTCGAAAAATAGTGTTACAGCCAAATTAGACCGATTTTAAATTTTCCATAGAAACAGAAATTTCGAGTTATCTTTTTTTAAATAAGACATTTCGAAATTGTTTTCTACTAACTTTTTAGACATTTGTATCCTGCATAAGCGTATGAAGTTTCATTAAAATCGGTTCATTAATTTCGAAAAACAAGGGCTTGAAAGTTTGTATGAAAGGCCGTACGGCGTAAACGCTCTTAAGAGAAAATTGATTTTCAACTTTATATAAGACAAGTGACCAATTGACCATAATTGTTCATAGAAAGTACCTGTGCATTTTGTAAAGCGCAGTCGGAAACTATATTTGCAGCTAAAAGTATTATACATATACCTACTATTTACAATTTTATCGGTTTATAACGGGTAAAGACTTGCATTGAAAAACAAAATACGACTTTTTTTTTTCTTTTTTTTTAAATAAAGATCAACAGAATCATACTACATTGTGATAACGGGCTACTACGGAACCCTACACTGTGCGTGGTCCGACACGCATTTGGCCGGTTTTTTAATTATGTTATGTTAGGCCTTATGGGGTAAAAATTTAGTATCCGGGGGCACGAGTTGTGGGGGGGTGGGGTACTCCCCCTCCCACCTCCCCCTGGTACCACTCCCATGAAACGAGGACGCACCATTCTTGAGAAAAACAAATTATTGTAACATAACCTCAAAACACTTGTTTTCAATACAAAGTTGCTTCTGCACGTCTCCGGCGCTGCGGGAAGTGCAGCCCCCGCCCGCTGTAACAAAGCATAGGCACCCGTGCGAGCCGCAGCGGCTGAGGCTGGTCGCCGGCGGCGACAAGTAGGCCGAAGCTGCGGAGGTGAGCATGATACAACATGATACTAAAGTCAAGCCTTATAAAAAAAAAACTATTTAAGTACTTCACTTATATGTAACCTTAAAATAGTCTTATATCCTAAAAATACGAAATTACGAGTGAGTGAAGTTATTTTTAGTTATGAGTGCAACTATTATGCCTCGGCCACGAAAATAACGCCACGCTTGAGGCGTCAATTCGCTACAAGCGTCATTTCTAAGCGTCAAAAGCAAGGCCACGAACTTCAAATATTCGCCTGTAGCGTGTACGTCGGTGGGGGAATGCATCAGCTACAGCCGGCGACCGCTACCGCCGGGTACCGCTTCTATCGGAGCGCGTGGAGCGACTGTTTCGTGCACACTGTGGAATTTTCTCATACAATTGTTTTCGACGCTCATAAAAAACGCCCGTCGGATAATCCAATGCTCGTGCAAATTCGCTCGTAGCAAATTTCGCTGCTGCTCGTAGCGCTACTTTTTGGCCTTGTAGATAATAGACTATACATTTTTGTTTTTGACGCTCGACGCTCACGCTTGCAGCGCAAGGCGAATTCGCTTGGAGCGTCGCGTTTCGTGGCCCTCATCGGGTTATGGCTCCATTTTCAAAGATGAAAACCAATTGTTTCTTTAATTATTACAATAAGGGTAATCAAGTTTAAGCCCGGTGAGTACCTAGGTACATATTTTAAAATTAAACTTTGCAGTGCAGTCGAGGTCACCAACATTTGGTTCCTTCGATTTTTTTTTAAATTTACTGTCAATAATTATTTAAATTTAGAAATATATATAATATTATACGCTTAAATTTAAACCCAGTAATCAGCCATTCACAACTATGAATCAGCAACACTATAGACATAGGAAAAATACATGACATGTTATTCTTTATATGAAATAGGCAATATTAAAGTGATCTAGGTACTTACTTCGATGTCACAAAACGGAAACACTGATGGGTAAGGCCGAGTAACTTTGCCGGTTTCATAGAATTGATCATGTCTCCAAGTTTGTGTCAATAAAACAAAAAATTGGTGAAGATTCGTAACATAAACTTTTGTTTGTCATAATTAATATTATCCGCCTAAATAAATAAAAAAAAACCTATGATATATTTACGTATTTACACATTAATTTAATGTATTCTTAAAAACACCGCGTTCCCGTTCCATACAAAATTTGAGTGTCTCCATAACACCTTGGATTCAGAAGGGGCAATTTACTTAAATAATTAGATTGTAGTTCACAAAGTATTGTGTTTATGTAATAGGTTGATACATGTAGGATACGTAAATTGTGATATAGCAAACAAATTTAAAATATTGGAATTAAATAATTAAAAAATAAAGTATGTCTCCAAATATTTTGCGTCCGTTACATTTGCCATCCGTTACCATTTTCGCAAGATTTTACTTTAGAAAGTGGCAACATCTAATTTATTTTTTAAACGCCAACACAAATACTGTTTGACATAAAGGGTGACAAATTCATTCGGCCATTTTGTAAGTTGTGAGGTGAGGACGAATTTGTGCTTTCGGTGTGTTCAATTGGTTTTCTGGTGTCAAAAGCTGATTTTCTTCAAAGTAAGTGCATGTATTATCATATTTTACTTTAATTAATGTGGGTAATGGTAAGACGTAAAGGATTTATCAAGAATTTTGCCAAAAAACAACAGAATAGAAATGTGAGGTTAGATTAACCGTTTTGCAAAGGCGTCCGTTACTGTCCGTAACTGAAGTCCGTTACCGTCCGTTACCGTTCGTTACCGTCCGTTACCTAAAGGTTAGTTTACATGATACATTGACGTAAAGGTAGTATATTTTTCCCCTTCTGCCTGAGTGCGTCAGTCCCTACCACACTATGTAGGTACCTACTTTTTCCACAAATTCAAGGTTTATTTGTCGATGAAAGCGCATGCTTGCTTCGCTTGCACACATTAGGTGACCAGGTGCGCTATAGCAGAGCTATGGAGAACATTCGGTAGTAGAGATAAAATGCCGTATTTTATTAATTCCTACGATGTTTTTAAACCGTAAATTATTGTAAAATAGCGGTGAAATTCGTAGCCATGTGGTATTATTCGGTATTTTTACAATATTATAATCGTTAGAAAAAAAGGGGGTGAGCATGTAAGCTCATCGTAATCGGATCGTATTTTATTAGGCCGATGTCTGTTTCATCGGTTGTCGAAAGGAACGATATTGACCGAAAAATGGCCATCGTTTACGATGACTATACGATGAAGGTCAATATCGTTAGGTTTCACAACCAATGAAATCGATATCGACCGTATCAAATGAATACAATCTGATTACGGTGAGCTTACATGATCACCCTCCTGGTCCCAGGGCCAGGTGATTGATCCATCGTCTGTACACTGCACTGTCCAGTACCAATGTTTAAAAAAAAGTAACGTCCCTACATTTATGCGATTGCTCTCAAACGGTGAAGGAAATTATCGTGAGGAAACCTGCATGCCCCAAACGATACCTGCTTAATGCATGTGCATTTAACTTTTACCGTTATTTCAGATGCCTTTAACGAACGCCGAAAAGCAGAAGAGGTATAGAGAGCGAATTAAATTACAAGAACCTGAAAAGCATGATTTTATAAAAAGAAAAGATAAAGAACGCGCTAAACGCAATCGGAAGTGATTTTAAATAAGGTAGTTTAAGAAATACCTACCTCTATTTCTGTTGAAGTCATATTTTATGTAGTATTATTAAAAATACTTCTTAATTATAATAAAATTTATTTAAACGTTCACTACTAGGTACCTTCTAACAAATCCTCCTACTAGAATTAAGTAATGATTATTAAACATTTTACGTAAAGTATGTTTTTTTTTATATTTGTTGTTTTGCATTTCATCTCCTAAATTAATTGCATGTAAACCATGCTTTACAATTTGTCGCGTTACCATCCGTAACCGTCCGTAACCATCCGTAACCGTCCGTAACCGCGATACCGGCAAAGTTACTCGGCCTCACCCTGATATCTATACATATAATAAATCTGTAGACGAGGCGTTTCTGTACATTGAAAATATTAAAAAAAAAAATAGTTGGGGTGTTATAGGATAACCAACAGATGCCATTTCATCAATTTTTAGAATTTTTGTCTGTTTGTCTGTTTGTCGGTTTGTCTGTTTGTCTGTTTGGATGTGACAAAATTTGATTTGAACACGTTCAACGTAAAAAGTACCAAACCAATATGGTAAATTTTTATACTCAAATATAGTGTAGAACTCGGAGTAGTAGTTAGTTTTGGTTTCATCGCAATCGCTTCACTGTATCAAAAGATATAATCAATTTAATGTATTCTACAACAACTTTCATTACGTAAGTTGGATACACGTAATGACATCTATTGGCGCTTTATAGTACTAACGAAAACATAATTATTGTGTTTATAACATTATTATGTGAATAATCACGTCATGCAGGCTTACCTATAAGATGACTATCACAGTCACTTCTGCCTGTGTTATTTGAAAAAGTAATGATTACATAATATAATGTTAATCGCTTTCGATTGTTGGTTGATTAGTGGCGCTAAAAGAATTTCAAATAAAAAGTGAGGATAATGTAAGATAATATTATGTGATGTGGTGTTCTGAGTGATAAAGATTGCAATGATAAATGAATTTATTTTTGTGGAAAATCTTCATGGATGTCTGCCGCCCTGAAACGGGCGGCGAGGTCTGTCAGGCTCTTACTGACTAAAAATTAACCCAGTGTTCCGTCTCACACCTACGTCGGGGGTTGCGGGACCGTACGATCCTTACGCAACCCCCGACTGGTGACGTCAAAGAGGGGCGCGCGTGGAACACTACGCGCCGCCAGCTCAAGTCCTGATGTGTTGGCGGTGACAGACGTCCCCGAATTCGTCGCCCCTGGACCCGTTTAGGGGGGCTGGAAGAGGGCGTTGTACGCCCTCCGCCGACGCCCGATGCGCCTACTGCGGGCCGGATGAGTGGATGAGATCTCCCTCTCCCTTTCCACAGCCTCCTTCTGCGAGACGACCGTTTCGCAGAAGGAAACCACCGCGTCCCAGGACTCTTAGCTGCCGTCGACTCGACTACGGCCGGCAGCGATACGTCAAGGTGCACACCCAATACCAGTAGCACTGCCATGTCGTAAAAAGGTATTGTAAATTATGTTTTCGAGACAATATCTAAATTTTTAGCCATTGTCTTGGTTAAAACCATATCGACCCTTTTTTTTTCGGATGGGAAATCATCAAATGACCCCTCCCGCTCTGGGTGGAGCGGAAGGGAGTGTCAGACTCTTACTGACTAAAACCCAGCTACCCATTACTCTCCGCCCGCAGGCCCGCGCCTACGGTGGCCGGGAGTCGTCACGCGGCTCCCGACGCCCGGAGCGTCTCCCACGGTGGCTGGGACGGGAGGCTCTCTCCATGAGCCATCCCGCCACCTCCTTTGCTAGCATGACTGCTTCGCAGAAGGAGGTGACTGCCTCCCACTCCCTCTCGCCCCGGACCATGGCTTGCACCAGGGCCGGACGCGAGAGGTCGCCGCCGCTGCCAATCGCCTCTACGAGGACACGGCGGTGCTCCGCACAAGCGGGGCAGACCTCCACCGTGTGCTCCACCGTGTCCTCTGAGCGATCCTAGCAATGGTGACACCCGGGCGTTTCCTCCCGCCTGATGATGTGCAGGAACCTCCCGAAACTTCCGTGTCCGGTGAGGACCTGCGTCAGGCGGTAGGTGAGGGCGCCGTGGCGCCTCTCTAGCCACTCCTTAAAGAGGGGTCTTATCGCCGCTATCGCGGCGTGCCCTGCGCTGGGTAGCGACAGTCGCTCTTTCCATGCCGCCATGAGATCGCGCCGGAGATCTGTCCGCTCCGCACCGATTTGCCGCGGAAGCGGATCTTCCCCCCGGCGTAGTGCCTCCGCGCGCCACTCATACAGGCGCGCGAGGACTATCGCCTCCAGATCCCATGGCGGCCCCGACACGTTCCAGTTTGGGGGCCAAACGTCGGAAATGCACCATATCGACCCTCAAGGTATCTTATGGTAAATGGACATAATATGGCTATTTGGTCAGACAATCAGCCTCGAGCAGGCGCTTTCATTTTTATTTATCCTCAAAAATCAAAGTGACACTTCGTCGCATTGTCATTATGAACCCTGAAGACGCAGTGACTGCTGTGCAGTCGAAAGGGCTGTGGTTGAGAACCCCAGGCAAGGAAAGCGTTACCAGACAAGATCGGAAGATTTTTCCTTTTACACCTTTCCTAAGCGACACATTATTGTGTTCCGACATCCACGCGAACGAAGTCGCGGGCACAGCTAGTTATTAATATTTACTGCACTATTTAATTATTGCACCACACACAACACAATGGCTTCCGACAGTTCAAGCACAGTTTTCAGTCTATCAAAAAGTACTCTATGAGCACAGTGTTCAAGCAACAAATATTTACTTATTCGCTTAAAAATAGCTTGTATGAGGGTACATACTGATCAGTCCATAAAAGTAACAAATCGTATCTACCCTACAAAATTTTCTCCTAGAAAAAGTTGAAAGTCAATTTTCTCTTAAAGTATGACATTTACTTCTATCACATAGAATAATTTCTGATTTTTCTCTTTGCAAACTTCGGAGATAAGGGAACCCTAAAAATTATTAACCCAGAGATAGTACTTACTGAGATTTAGGCTATGCCACTTTATGCACGCGTCTGGATTGAGGGCCCAAGTTATTTAATCATAACAGTTTTAATTAAATTTTAAGAAATTCATGGCCCTCTGCTTTAAATTTTTATTAAGTATTAGGGTTCCGTACCAAAATGGTAAAACGGAATCCTTATGGTGAGACTCAGTCTGTCTGTCTGTCACAGCTGTATATCTCAAAAACTACTAATGCTATCAACTTGAAATTTGGAATAGTTTTAGATGACGTTTGCCCAACTATTTTGCAAATAAGAAAGAAATAAAAATATATGTAATTACATTTTTTGCAACAGAGACTGAAAGGGGCTCTGAAAAATTCGAAGTGGGGCTACTAGGGCATGTGGGGTATAATATGAAAGAGCGCAGTTTGCACATTCTCAAACATTTTTCTTTTTAGGGTTCCGTACCAAAATGGTAAAAACGGAACCCTTATGGTGAGACTAAGTCTGTCTGTCACAGCTGGATATCTCAAGAAATACTAATGCTATCAACTTGAAATAGTTTTAGATGACGTTCGCCCAACTATTTTGCAAATAAGAAAGAAATAAAAATATATGTATATTTTTTGCAACAGGGACTGAAAGGGGGTCTGAAAAACTCGAAGTGGGGCTACTAAGGCATATGGGATATCATATGAAAGAGCGCAGTTTGCACATTCTCAAACATTTTCTCTTTTTTTTAGGCCCCATAGTTTTCGACTTTTGATGAAAAATGTAAAAAAAAAATATTTATAAAAAAATATTAGTTCCCTCCCCTTTTCTCCGAAGTTTGCAAAGAGAAGATTCTGAAATTATTCTGTTTCTATGTTGTTTTGTTATTTTTGTTTGTTTGTTGTTTGTATTATTGTATGTTGTTTTTGTTTCTATGTTTATATAAAGATTACAGGAAAAATAAAACGATGCCTCTAAATAGTAATTTTTTCCAGAAATCAACTAAAATTACATTAGATCCACTATCGGTCAAGACATGGCGCTGACCTAAAACTAAAATATTCTACACCGTAGTGTTAAAATTATCTGACGAATAGGCCTCACCGATGAAAATTTAAAAACATTTCACGTTTCACAATACGGAACCCTCGGTGCGCGAATCCGACTCGCTCTTGACCGGTTTTTTTCTTTAAAAATATTGAATAATATCATTTTCTAGCCGAAGTGTGCCTGTCCTTCAGTATTTATAGTTTTGTGTTCTAGCCGAAGTGTGACTGTCCTTCAGTATTTATAGTTTTGTGTTCTAGCCGAAGTGTGCCAGTCCTTCAGTATTTATAGTTTTATGTTCTAGCCGAAGTGTGCCAGTCCTTCAGTATTTATAGTTTTATGTTCTAGCCGAAGTGTGCCTGTGCTTCAGTATTTATAGTTTTATGTTCTAGCCGAAGTGTGCCTGTGCTTCAGTATTTATAGTTTTATGTTCTAGCCGAAGTGTGCCAGTCCTTCAGTATTTATAGTTTTATGTTCTAGCCGAAGTGTGCCTGTCCTTCAGTATTTATAGTTTTATGTTCTAGCCGAAGTGTGCCAGTCCTTCAGTATTTATAGTTTTATGTTCTAGCCGAAGTGTGCCTGTGCTTCAGTATTTATAGTTTTATGTTCTAGCCGAAGTGTGCCAGTCCTTCAGTATTTATAGTTTTATGTTCTAGCCGAAGTGTGCCTGTGCTTCAGTATTTATAGTTTTATGTTCTAGCCGAAGTGTGCCAGTCCTTCAGTATTTATAGTTTTATGTTCTAGCCGAAGTGTGCCTGTGCTTCAGTATTTATAGTTTTATGTTCTAGCCGAAGTGTGCCAGTCCTTCAGTATTTATAGTTTTATGTTCTAGCCGAAGTGTGCCTGTGCTTCAGTATTTATAGTTTTATGTTCTAGCCGAAGTGTGCCAGTCCTTCAGTATTTATAGTTTTATGTTCTAGCCGAAGTGTGCCTGTGCTTCAGTATTTATAGTTTTATGTTCTAGCCGAAGTGTGCCAGTCCTTCAGTATTTATAGTTTTATGTTCTAGCCGAAGTGTGCCTGTGCTTCAGTATTTATAGTTTTATGTTCTAGCCGAAGTGTGCCTGTGCTTCAGTATTTATAGTTTTATGTTCTAGCCGAAGTGTGCCAGTCCTTCAGTATTTATAGTTTTATGTTCTAGCCGAAGTGTGCCTGTCCTTCAGTATTTCGTCGTTGCGACTTTAAGAACTCTTATGTGTAAAAATCAATTTTATGAGAAAATCGATAAAAACCGTCTAATGAAAAAAATATAATGAAATCAACTACAACAAAAATATAGGTATCAGCCACATGATTTTCGTGCTTTTAACAAAAGTAGTTTCTTGTAAAAAAAATTAAAACAATTTTAGTTGACACATAAGATTTTTTAAGCACCAACTTTTAATTAGCAAGCACATTGGAGATCTTGAATTTCGTAAATATATTACGATTTAAACGTCGTATACACATGAGAGTTTTTGCATTCGATAGAGCTTCAAAATGTAGAATCGGCTGGCGTAAAAAAGTGATTTTGCCAAAAGTGACACATAAGAGGTCTTAAAGTCGCAACGACGATTTATAGTTTTATGTTCTAGCCGAAGTGTGCCTGTGCTTCAGTATTTATAGTTTTATGTTCTAGCCGAAGTGTGCCTGTGCTTCAGTATTTATAGTTTTATGTTCTAGCCGAAGTGTGCCTGTGCTTCAGTATTTATAGTTTTATGTTCTAGCCGAAGTGTGCCTGTGCTTCAGTATTTATAGTTTTATGTTCTAGCCGAAGTGTGCCTGTGCTTCAGTATTTATAGTTTTATGTTCTAGCCGAAGTGTGCCAGTCCTTCAGTATTTATAGTTTTATGTTCTAGCCGAAGTGTGCCTGTGCTTCAGTATTTATAGTTTTATGTTCTAGCCGAAGTGTGCCAGTCCTTCAGTATTTATAGTTTTATGTTCTAGCCGAAGTGTGCCTGTCCTTCAGTATTTCGTCGTTGCGACTTTAAGAACTCTTATGTGTAAAAATCAATTTTATGAGAAAATCGATAAAAACCGTCTAATGAAAAAAATATAATGAAATCAACTACAACAAAAATATAGGTATCAGCCACATGATTTTCGTGCTTTTAACAAAAGTAGTTTCTTGTAAAAAAAATTAAAACAATTTTAGTTGACACATAAGATTTTTTAAGCACCAACTTTTAATTAGCAAGCACATTGGAGATCTTGAATTTCGTAAATATATTACGATTTAAACGTCGTATACACATGAGAGTTTTTGCATTCGATAGAGCTTCAAAATGTAGAATCGGCTGGCGTAAAAAAGTGATTTTGCCAAAAGTGACACATAAGAGGTCTTAAAGTCGCAACGACGATTTATAGTTTTATGTTCTAGCCGAAGTGTGCCTGTGCTTCAGTATTTATAGTTTTATGTTCTAGCCGAAGTGTGCCTGTGCTTCAGTATTTATAGTTTTATGTTCTAGCCGAAGTGTGCCTGTGCTTCAGTATTTATAGTTTTATGTTCTAGCCGAAGTGTGCCAGTCCTTCAGTATTTATAGTTTTATGTTCTAGCCGAAGTGTGCCTGTGCTTCAGTATTTATAGTTTTATGTTCTAGCCGAAGTGTGCCTGTGCTTCAGTATTTATAGTTTTATGTTCTAGCCGAAGTGTGCCAGTCCTTCAGTATTTATAGTTTTATGTTGAACTCTGTTTATATTACACTCGGGTATCTTATAATATTTGATCGAGCAAGGAAAACACATTGAAACACCAAATACTTTTTTAAAATACACTTTATTGACGTTCTTTATTGTAGAATAGTATGCAAACATCACTCGATCGTTCGATCATATTTTGTTATGGATTCTTTACAAGTCACTTTGAGCATAATCATAATAGGTATTATTACAATAATCATATGTACTATAGCTAAATCATACTTGCACATGTTGTAGACATGCTGTAGACGAACTCATATAATCGAGTGGGAAATGCAATTCTGGATCCAATAAATAATTATGTTACAATCTCATAAAAACTCAAATTAAAATATTTTTCATAGATGAACACATTTTTCTCTTTGGATAAACAAAAGAAAAACCAGAACACTGATTGGGTAGATATATTATATACAACAATAAATTGTTAATGAAACTAAGACATTCTCCATTAATGTGTCCACTTTTTGTAAACAAAAATTAAAACAAAAGAAAAAAATAATCTGAGTGAAACTAAAATATAAACAACATTAAATTAAATAAAAGTAATTGGTACCATTTAACTCCTTGGCGCCATCTATCGGGTACAATAAACACCAATGCAGACAACTTGTAAAATCTATAACTTTCGTTACATCACTAGGCGTTTTAAGATACAAGTGAAAGTGGGCCTTATCTACTACGTCTTTAGATTTATATCGCTAAAGTAAAGTGATCGAGCCTCCGACAATTTTCTGAGTAAATCCAAGAGCCTAAGTTTAATATGGAATTAGCACCAGTTTTAGGTTTATTTAAGTTTTCAGATAAGCTTGCATTGGTATTGTCGTGTGTAGTGATTAGTTCGTAAAATGAATGTGGAATATGGTCATCGCAGCGCTTTCGAAGTAAATGGTACATATAGGAACATAGATAAGGTGAGAGTTCTCTAAGATTATTGCAAAAGCATGTAGGTAACGTTGTCATGGGCTTCTGATCTAAAAGCCTTCTGCTGATGAATGTTCTAGTATGACTGACTGGCCATGTACCTTGTGTCTATGCTTGATACAGAAAGCGAACAATTTATCCTTCATTTTGTAATTTGTAAGTATGACGTAGGTAGAATTCAACTTGAAATTTCAGTACACAAAGGTTTGAGTTGTGCACACAGGATTTTAGGAAAACAAGAAAAGACACAAAAACACAGTCTAAACAGCCCCGTTGTATTGTAAAACGATAAAAACCGAAATAATATTAAAAAATGCGAGATACATGAAAGAAGTAATTCAATAATGTAGCGGCGTTTGTATGCCATAGGTAGATAAGTAGGTATGTAAATCAGTTACAATTACAACAATAATCATTTATAAGTATAGTTTTTAGACTAAAAGCGAATATTTACAAAGAACACGCCACTTTACTAGCTATATACCTGCCTCCCATGGCGAGCGCGCGGTGTCCGGCTACCGAGTTGTTCCAAATTTTATATTTTCTTAATATTTTATAATTTAATTATAATTCCTAATATATATAAGTAAGCGTACATAAGTTTTTGGTAACGAATACGAAAATTCCCGCACCCTTAATAAATTAGAATCTTAAGACAAAAATACGCGTGTTTTAAAAAAGGCCGAGTTGAAACACTTGGCGTAGTGTATTCATTTACAAGTGTGTAATATATCACAGAACGGATACGTACAGAAGGCTGGCTCCCTGCTACGAGCGACAACGCACGCACACAGACATGCGTCTACGTATAGCGAGTGCTCTCGCTCGCGTGCGCAGTGTCGCCCGCTGCGACCGTGCGTGCGCAGTGTCGCCCGCTGCGACCGCGCGTGCGCAGTGTCGCCCGCTGCGACCGCGCGTGCGCAGTGTCGCCCGCTGCGACCGCGCGTGCGCAGTGTCGCCCGCTGCGACCGCGCGTGCGCAGTGTCGCCCGCTGCGACCGCGCGTGCGCAGTGTCGCCCGCTGCGACCGCGCGTGCGCAGTGTCGCCCGCTGCGACCGTGCGTGCGCAGTGTCGCCCGCTGCGACCGCGCGTGCGCAGTGTCGCCCGCTGCGACCGCGCCGGTGTCCGCGCGCCGCCGTACAAACCTAACTCTTTACATTAGCCAGTCTTTCGTTTCCACTACTCTAGACTACTGCGCTACTACCTCCTAGCCTTCGACGCCGACACGAGGACCGGTATGTGCCACATACTTCATCCTAGGTTTCGATATTTCAGAACTTGCTTTGAAATATTGAACATACAGAATAATAGTGTTCTCATCCTATTATCATCATTTAGTTTATTTTGTAATATGTCTTTATTTTGTAATACCTGCACCCTAATTGCTCAAAAAACTCGAAATGACAATCCCTTCCAAAACCCAATCCTTATCGTACCAAAATGGTAAAACGGAATCCTTATGGTGACACTCAGTGTGTGTGTCTGTCTGTCGGTCACAGCTGGATATCTCAAGAACTACTAATGCTATCAACTTGTAATTTGGAACAGTTGAGATGACGTTTGCCCAACTGTTTTGTAAATAAGAAAGAAATAAATATGTATGTATATTTCTTGCAACAGGAACTGAAAGGGGGTCTGAAAAATTCGAAGTGGCATGTGGGCGCAGTTTGCACATTCTCAAACATTTTTTCTTGTTTTTTTAGGCCGCATAGTTTTCGACTTTTGATGAAAAATGTAAAAAAAAATACCGTTCCCCCCTTATCTCCGAAGATTGCAAAGAGAAAAATCTGAAATTATTCTATGTGATAGAAGTTTATGTAAAGATTACAGGAAAAATAAAACAAGGTCTTTAAATAGCATACTTTTTCAGAAATCATCAACAAAAGTTACATTAATTCCACTATCGGTCAAGAGACGGCGCTCATATAAAACTGCAATATTTAACACGGCAGTGCATAGTGTTAAAATTCTGACGATTATAGGCCTCCCGATGAAAAAAAAAATAAAAACACGATGGTACGGAACCCTAGGTGCGCGAGTCCAACTCACCCTTGACCGGTTTTTTTACTGTCAAGTAGACGGATTTTGCAGGCATAAGAAGCAAAGTAATTTATTGTTTCATCAAATTGTAAAGAACTGTCATTACGAGTGTCTTACGCAATTTGGGTACTGAATTTTTCTGCTCAAATATGTCCATAAAGACGTACATAAAGCATGTGACACACAGTCGTCCCACTCCACCCCGCGAAGAGAACGCTCCATAACCAAACATCTGCCGATGTCACACTGAGGGGACAGAGGGACGTGCGGAGTGAGGGGGGGTGGGGTCGCAGCGGACCTGCATCCAGCATATGGTGACCAAGTTGAAAAGGAAATCCGACGAAAACCGCAGGGAACAGTTGGCAAACAGGTCAAATTCCCCCCAGACACGTATATATGGTAAACTCCCCCCCAGACACGTATATATGGTAAACTCCCCCCCAGACACGTATATATGGTAAGCATCAGGTGCGCTGCTTCTTAGCAGCAACATGTTTTTGTGCTGTTGGCAACATTGCATGCAATAATTATACTATAGGAAACATGTTTTTAGCAACGAGTGGCCTAAGGTCTAAGTCTACTTACTAATTTACAATTAATGTTGCAATGATCTCGCCATTGTGAGGAGAGGGGCTTGTGGCTAAGTAATAACAGCAGCACGGGTCGATCGATATGGTTAAGCTATGCTTGCCGCGGTTGGTCCGTGGATAGGTGACCATCTTCACATACCAAGACCCCTCCGTGCCTCGGAAAGCACGTTAAGCCGTTGGTCCCGGCTCTCATTCGTGGATATTTGACAGTCGTTACGAATCGACAGAAGCCCGGAAGTCTGACAACCAGTCTTACTAAGGGGTGTCGTATACCCATAACTGGGTTGTGGAGGTCAGATAGGCAGCCGCTCCATGTAAAATACTGATATTCAGCTGCATCCGATTAAACTGGAAGCCAACCCTTACATGTTGGGAAAAGGCTAGGCAGATTTGCAATCTTTGTAAAGTAGTAGAAATGGCCCCCTGGCTGATCGTGTGGTTGTAACAATGTTGCGCCAAGTTTGTTCCTCATAAATAAATGGCCTTTAGATAGAAAATACAAAGGTTGTCTCAAAAACCGTTACAAAAATTATTTTACCGTTGCCATTTACTGAAAAAAGAATACTGAAAACGGACTAAAAAGTCAAACAACTCAAATCTAGCGACGCGAACATTTGTAACTAAATCCCCTTGCTAACCATACCGTTCTATTTCCTACTATAGTGCTACAAGGATGTTTCGGCGCCTGAATGACATTGACAGGGGGCGTTGTTGGTACAATGAGATAAACTGTCACAGAAATTTTATGGAAAAACAAGATGGCGGCGTTAGTTCCGATTTGGGCCACGCGCCAAGAGGTTCTTGCACTGTTTGTAAACGAGTTTGTATTGTCAATGGCAAGCCGTTACTTGTGAAATACTTCTGAAGGTTTAGTGACTCAGGTTAAGTAAACTGTCGTTTGAAAATAAAATTGTTGGCACCTCGTATTTTTGGCACCACTAGCGTCAACCGAATGTGAAGCTCTCTGTCCGTACACGTGTAACTAACTAGTAGAGTTTTGAACTTGGCTTTGCACTGCTGTGCACGTAGATATTGTGGTATAGTTGTGTTATGAAAAACAAAGTGAAAATTATTATTTACGAGAGATTTTGGATTCAAAACATAAATACACAATAATTTCGGTTATAATTTAGAGCGATGTTATTAGCTCAGTTATTTGACCAGTTTATTCTCCTTCAACAGTTACACCTACACGGACAAAAGCGCAATTTTCGCTAATAAAATAAAACGTGTTTCAGCACCAAAACATTTTGAACATAACTAACGAACTAGGAACCGGTGCCGATGTTTATACTATGCACGACAATATACACAATAACACAACTTAAATAAGCATTGAAGGAACTATTTATACAACGCACAGTAAAGAACGCACGCATAACTGAACTAAAGCTATTGCTATCACCTACTCGCAGAAGGAATAAGAGAGAGACGGATGATTATTTAAAGCTGTCACATTATGTTGAATATGAATTCTAGACAAGTTTAGACGACAGGTCGTAACTTTCAACTAATTTGACAGCAGTCAACCTTCACCGTCTCTGTCTGCCTCTGCCTGTTCGAGTAGGACAGCAATACTCTAGTTAGTCTAGTTTTGTTGTTACAATCTTTCCGACTCTTCATTTGTGAGTTTTATTGCCCGTTGTCAAAGTGACCCTTCCATACTTATGTAAGTTGTCGAAATACAATATTATAGCGAATTTTATACAATGCTGTACATACATACTAGCACCACTATAGCTTTACGTATAATAACCGAAACTTCCCGTTTCTATAAAACCAAAATGTATGTGTGTAAATGCATTCTATTTTCATAATGGATCTTGTACTGATGTGTAAGTACTTAAAACTGGAATTTTAACAAACTTTTTTAATTGGTCTTTTTTATGTTGGTATGTAGCTAATAACGGGGAGACTTTAGAAAAAAAAATTGCAGGTGGTTTTGGTTTTGTAGACATCATCAATACAAAGCCCAGTATAAAGTTATTATTTACATTAAAACATCACAAGTTTGGACAATTGACTTCAAACATACATACAATATTATGTGCTAGGACGCCTGTCGCTCTTCCACTGGACGAGTAGTTGGAGAATTGTTCGCAATAATTTAGGTTTACTTTCATAAACTTTAGGGAATTCAGCGGAACCTGGTATAGGCCAAGCCACAGACGTCCTTACGAAACAGAACCCTAATATAAGCGTCTCATATAAAATCTTAACAAATTACGTGACTGCGGTCAACTAACGAAGTCCAGTTTCACCTCGGTAGTAAAAAGTAATAATCGACGCGAGTACAGTACAAATTTCAACCTTATCTTCATAGTGAGTATGTTCAATTTTCCGTATACTTATTATTTATAACCACATCCATAAAGCTCTAAGAGGAAGCCTCACTATACATATAATTAAAAGTAAACGTTTAATTTAAATATTTTTTTCTTTTAAATATCATTTAACATTATACACATTCATACAAAATTCTACATCACTAAAGCGTACTCGATGTTCGAACTAAATTATGAACCGTTCCGAATCTTTAATAACTTTACAATTTTTACATGTCGTCTTAAAGTGAAGTTACTTTTTACAATTTCCTTTAAGAAAGCGTATCGATAAATTTAAAATAGACGATTCGGCTGATCGGATTTAGATTCACACTCGACTAGTAAGTTTTTTTGAAGGTGAAATGCAATATTAGAAGATACCTCAACTCGAACTTCATCCACGTAGTACTGTGATGCGAAGTTTCTATTGTATCATCAACTGAATGATTCCAATGGCCAGCCAGTAGAAAGTTCCACAAAGATTAATGCCCACCATCACAGATCTACGCAGATGACGTGTGGTACAACTGCGCCACATTACGACTACACAATACCTCCACTTAATCATTTCGGTTGCCTGAACTGCCGTCAATAAGTAGAAGTTGTGACCAACACGGATGATTTAACGAGGGACACTTGTTTATGCGAGGATTCAGAGTTATCATAGATAGCTATAATATTGGTTTAATTTTATATAAAAACTAAATAGTGATGTTTCGCTCATACTCCTTAAGTTCTAACATTAAAGTAAAAATAAATAACATTCGGAACTGTTTGCGATCCCCGCTTAAACAAGCCTCAAGTGTGAGAGGGAAACTCGCGAATACATTCAATCGGTACCATACTTATGCAAAAATACATGATACGGCAATACAAAATCTCATCATAAGACCCATCATTTCTACGTATAAATATGCGTTTAAATCTAATCTATAGACTACTGCGGGCGGTGTCGTTCGTGACGTGTCGTGTCGGACGCGCGTCAGGTCGGAGCCCGCAACTAGTTGACTAAGAACCTTGTTTAAATATCAATAAAAGCTAAGTGCTCCGGAAGTATATCATATACGTACGATATTAGATAGTGCAGAGGGCCGCTTCGTAGGCAGGACTCGGTAAGCGCAGGTGGAGTCGGGAGTGCGGCCTGTAGCTGTGACGCGCTCTCGGCCCGGCGGACACACACACACACACACACACACACGGCACTGGCGGGACCCGCGCTGCTAGAGATGCTAAGAACTGCGGAGCCTAAGGTACAGGCAATTACTACAAGAGTTAAAGTGTAAAGTAGCGGGTCCGCGCAGTACCGTGTGTCTGTAGCTCGCGTGCGGCGGCTGTGCGGCGCGAGTGACGTCATTAGCTAGCCACGTGCGCGGGAGGCGAGTGACGTCACTAGCTGGCCACGCGCGCGTGACGTCACTAGCTGGTCACGTGCGCGGGTCGCGAGTGACGTCTCTAGCTGGCCACGCACGTGTGACGTCACTAGCTGGCCACGTGCGCGGGTCGCGAGTGACGTCACTAGCGGGCCATGTGCGCGGGTCGCGAGTGACGTCACTAGCTGGCCATGTGCGCGGGTCGCCAGTGACGTCACTAGCTGGCCATGTGCGCGGTTCGCGAGTGACGTCACTAGCTGGCCATGTGCGCGGGTCGCGAGTGACGTCACTAGCGGGCCATGTGCGCGGGTCGCCAGTGACGTCACTAGCTGGCCATGTGCGCGGGTCGCGAGTGACGTCACTAGCGGGCCATGTGCGCGGGTCGCCAGTGACGTCACTAGCTGGCGACGCGCGCGGCGGGGAGGGCGGTACCGAAGCTGCTGCGCAGGGACTCTTCCATGAGGCGGCAGATCTTGTCGCGGTCCGCCTGGAATAAACATTAAACTATCAGTAACAAAATGCACAAATATTAAAAAAAAATCCGATAGTAAGATGTTTTATACACAAGATAGATGGCTACAGAAGAACCGGTGCACGCATACGCACGTGCGTGCGACGATCTCACATGCCAAAATGCGATCGCACTCACTGTACGTACACGCGCGCCTATGTGTGCGTGCATTTTCGCTCTTTTCTTCTTAAACAAATTTACCCTTGTTTAATTAAACTGATTCAATGAATCATATGCACGATGCTGGACTTTTTGACCTGTTGAGGTCAAACAAAGAGAAAGTAGCCTCACCTCGTGTATGAAGCCGAGCTGCACGAGCTCGTGTGCGAGCGCGGCGGCGCTGTCGCGCGGCGACACGGCGCACGTGAGCTGGCGGTTCATCTTGTCGTCCATGCGCAGCAGGATCGTCATCTGGGGGGACGCGCACAAACAAATTACTGCCTCGGGGTGGGTGCTTCCTAGCTAAAGCTAGTTCAGTAGCTCGAAACTAGGTAAGTACCAGTTAATATCTTATAGTTGCGATCTTATCCGTCGTGATGATGGTAGGTATATTTAACAAAACAGAAATCAACTACAGTTTGTTCCAAAAGTATCTGATAAAAGTGTAAATGTGTATGCACGGCATGCCTGCGGCGGCGGGAGGCGCGCGGGCGTGCATAAACAGTAAATAGACCCTTCTAATGAAAATTATTTTCATAAACCTAAAGTGAATGTGATCAAAGGGAAACCTTTGATCGACCAAAAAGCTTGAGGCACTGATGTACGGTATCCGTTATACAGATGTACCTACTACACAATAACAGTGCCTCAAGCGTTTAAAATTTATATATATTTTAAAATGACAGTGTCACTTAAATTTATTTTTTTCATTTTAGTTCTTTCTTTTTTAGGTTACGTTTTTATTTAAAGAAAAGCTTGTTTATAAAAACTGTTTTTTATTTTCATTTTTTTTACACTAAGCTAAAAAAATAGGCTAATCTTATTTTTTACCCGACTGCGGCGAAGCCCAAAAGGAGGGTTATGTGTTTGACCTGTATGTATGTATGTATGTATGTCCGATTCTTTGTTCCCTCGTAACTTCTAAACGAATAAACGGATTTGAATAAATTATACGTCTTTAGATTTGTCTTGGTAGCGCGAGTGTCACTGGCTACATTAAAATCAAAAACAAAGTAAAATGGCGGATTTAGGGTGCCATATTGTGGAGTTCGAAATTTTTTTTTCTTCTAATACCATCGAGTGAAATATCAAAATTAAGGGTTTTAAAAGGTGATTACAAAAATATATACAACTTATATGGTTAAAAGTAATTCGAAGTGACAAATCGTAAAAAACACGTTAAATAAAATAATTATTTCTTGTTCCCTGTTGAGTGAATTTACGGGTCAGCTATTAATTAATACATAAGTAAATCGTCTGCGAAATCTTTCATATTTGTAAACTAAAAAGCTGGAAATAAAAAACAGGTATTTAAAAAACCTAAAATACCCGACTGCGGTAAAAAAAATTAGTTTAATAAAAACTGATAAGCTAAAAACAAGGCCATTTTAAATTAAATAAAAGTTGGAAGCAGGGGGGGGGGGGTTGGGGGGGGGGGTTGGAACTATACAGTAGTAACATTTTTAACTTAAAAAAATGGCTAATCTTGTTTTTTTAAGTTAAAAATGTTACTACTGTATAGTTTACTATTTTTAAAGAAAGCTGATACAATTTTCTATAAAACGGTTTTTTGTTTTAAATCTCTAACTTCTATAGTTTAGAAAAAAAATTAAAAGTGTAGTAATTAATTTTGCGGGCCAGTGTAGATCTTAGCCTATATCGTATAAAAAAATAAGATTTCTTACTACAACGTGTTCTGGATTTTATGTGTGTTTCGGTAATTTATATTCTATGATGGACTTGGATAGTCAAAAAGTATCATGTCATAGGCAGACTATTAATAAAGAAAATATAATAAATTTATTATAACTGAGACACATGTTTGTAAGTGATGAAATGTAGGATGATGAACGTTGACAATTTGGCATCGAAAAGTATGTTGACACGTCCTGAATTAAAGTGGGAGACATTTTAATACGACTGTTATTGCGAGGCAATGGCATTCTCCATAATAATTGAAAAAAAATAAATATATAATCATGTTGACGACGCGTCGCGTGTCCAGGTCGCGCGACTCGGGCGACAAAATGTTGCAACATGTAGTGTGACTCACCAGCAGGTCCGCGGGCGGCGCGTCGGGGTGCGGGTGCGGCTGCGGCTTCAGCGAGCACATCATGTTGACGACACGTCGCGTCTCCAGGTCGCGCGGCTCGGGCGACGCCGGGAGCGACTCGGCCGCGCGCTCGGCCGGCGAGGCCGCGCGTCCCAGGCCGCGCGTCCAGCCGTACGCCGTCAGGGGGTAGATGCCGTACCTGCGGCCCGGGGGGATTCATGAGTACAACGGATTCCAAATAAGAAGAGATGAGAAAGCAAAAAACCAGCCATGCAGGCAGAAGTCGTCGGTCTACATGAGTTATATTTAAAAAGAATAGAGCACAATCCAGTAACGCTGTGACTCACTTGACATCCTCGACGAACTTCTCCAGCTTCTCCGCGTGCGGCTGCAGATCCTTGGCCGCGAGCTCGGCGCGCTGGCCGGCGCGCACGCACCACGCCAGCGCCTCGCCGCTGCTGCCGCCCGCCACCTCGTCCGTTATCGTCTCCGATATGTTCGCTGGAGACACACGCAATAAACACTTAAGTACCCTGCAAGGAGTTGATTACGACGAGGACTAAAGAGAAACCTCACAGAAGTCGAGATTGAATGTCAATTAAAATTGCAACAGTTACACTAACATCACAATCCATTTTTGCAAAATTAATAGACCGACATCCTAGTTCAAGAGCATAATCCTAGTCACTCTAGTCTCAGAATGGATATTTGATAAGTTAGACATTTTTAAGACTTACCGGTGGTATTGACAAGCGTGTGCGCAGCCAACAGTTTGAGGGAGTGTACTTCGAAGAGTAGCGGGTGGAAGAGAAGCTCCCTCGCCGTCGGCCTCTTCGCGGGGTCCTTGTTTATACACCTGTAAACACACGGTAGGGTTACTCACTGAGCGGGGGGGAGGAACAACACACAGGCAGTGACCCTCACAGGGGGTTACTGAGGAATTGAGTGCTCATTTGTGCATGCCGAGGGACTTAATGGAACAGTGCTAGCTGCGATGCGTTGTTTTGAAATCGTTGAGTACTCACACCTCGTTCAAACCAAAGCTCCGCTGCATGCGAACAATGCTGAACGTTTCGTAAATGACAAGTCTCAACAGTGATATACATGAGCAGTCCATCCCTCACTTCGTGCACCCATACTACAAAAGCCACTTACCGCCACGCCCACCTGTTAAGACAAGTACCTGTATATAAAGTCCTTCTGTCGCGTCTCCTCCAACGATTCGACCGTTCGTACGATGTGTTCCTCCGTGACGTGGCTGCCCGAGTCGCCATTGCCCTGAATCTCAAGTGCCGCAGTCTCCAATGCGCACATTCCGAATGAGTAGATATCCATCGCTGGCGTCACCATTTGTGATGCTGATACGGGGGGAAATAAAGATGTTATGAATGCAAAAAAATGGACAACATAGTTTCGGTTGCAGTAATTCTTGGACACGAGCGCAGTACATACTATACAGAAACTTGACATTTCGACGCAACACACGCAGTCATAAGCACGGTTTGGTTGCACTGTATTCATTGGGACCGCAATGAACTTGTCTCACTAAGTCACGATTTCAACATATAGAATTCCGAGAACGAGCGTAGCATATGTGTGCGAGAGCTGGCCAAAGATAAGACAAATTTCTGCATAGTATGTAATTTGTGGCACGAGTCTTGCCTATTCCAAAACACTTAACAAACTTCCTAAACAAGGAAAAGGCAAGAGTCCGTCAAATCAAGGCAGTCAAAACTGTGTGGTCCTTCCTTGAGAGTCATCTATCAGTTCATGGTACTTACATCCGTATTCGGGTGCAATAAAGTGCATATTCCTCATGTTCTCGCGGCAGGTTTTGACGTGGTGGTGGATGGCGTCGGGGGCTACGGAGCCGATCTTCACGAGGCCGTTGTGTTGGATGAAGATGGTGTCGCACGTGAGGTTCCCGTGGACTATCGGAGGCACGCAGCCGTGTAGATAGCTGAACGGGGAATGATCGGAGTTGTATTGGGGTAAACAAAAAATCGTGGCCGACTAGATTAAGATACAATTTAGAATTTATAAACAATCTTAACTGTTTACCTACTTAGAACTGGCAGTATCGAGAAGGTAGAATATTAGATCTTACCTGAGCGCTGACAATATTTGTGTGCACCACCTCTTCCAGGCCTGCAGCGGTAGTCGCTTCACGTTTCGCTTGGTTCGCTTGAGGAACTGCTTCAGAGAGCCGCAAGACATGTACTCCGTTATGAATATTACCTGAAACGATCAGGTATTGAAACTTTGTAGTCATGTATTTCGGTAGTGAAGCAATTCCTATAAAAGAATATGTTTGACTGGAATAAGGATCTGTATATCAAATGGAGCATGCCGTCGACGGATTTTGATATGCCTCAAGTAAAACCTTGAAATAAGAAGTCCCACTAGATATATAAAGCAAAAATAAGTAGTTACAAAAGGTCGTTTCTAAAATATCTTACAAATAACAAAGTATCTTATTGGATTTTGACATAATTTTGATTAACACAGAAATAGGAACACATTAATTTTATCTGAAGTTATATTATTTATTATTGGTTCTACCATGTTGAGTAAACAACAACTAGTTGCGATCAAGAATTCGTATGCAAAGAGCTGATATCATTTCGTGTCTTTCATGATCTGAAGATGCAGAACATTTTTCAAAAATGCAACTGACTGCTTAGTTGCATTTCTGAAACTTTCAAAGGATGTACATTTTGCACTACAAATATTAAATAAGTAATTGAGGTCCTTGGCCTCTGTCCAACCTTTCGTCTGAATGATGATGACGCCAACGATTCTTCAGAAACGGAAGTTTGCAAAGACATAGATAACATAAATAAAAGTCCATCTTACCCTAGGCTTATCGTTGTGTGTATCCGTCCAGTAGCGGTGGAATTTGACGATGTTGGGATGTTCTAGCCTGGTGAGGTTGTCGAACACCATTTGTATCTTGTCCTCCTGTGCCTTGAAGTTCTTACGCTCAGAGAACTGCACCTCGTTCCAGACCACCTCGACGCCTTCCTCGGTGTCCATGGCAAGGTTTGCGCAGTCGATGCCCGGGACATCTCGTTGTTCCACCTGGAAATAATGAGTTAAGTAGAGTAATTAGACATGTTTGTACCGAGGTTTATATTTTATTGACTGATGAAGGTTGCTTTTTTTTGGGCGACATTTTAAATTCGTTGTGCTAGTATCACGTAACGTGTTTAATGTGGTTCCCTATAATCCATTTGCATAAAATTTTAAGACCTAATATAACTTGGCATACTTTTGTTTCTCCTAATTATATTTTCGCATAACCGCTTACGCATAATTTTTTAAAGCATAATTTCTCTAATCATAATAATGGTTAAGCATAACATTCTTGGGGGAGGCCTATGTCCAGCAGTGGACGTCTTTCGGCTGAAATGATGATGATGATGATAACATTCTAAAGCATAAATTATGCATGTTTTATTTTTAATGACGTCAGGTCGACGGAGCCTCGTCTGTCTGCAGGGTATTATATACCCTGCAGACAGACGGGGCTCCGTCAACTTCAGGGTGCCCTTCGCTCGCTCTTGCATCCTACGTCGCCTAGTAGCACAACATATTGAATTGTTAAGACAATACTTTAATTTTAAGTACCTACTTTAGTTTAGTATTATGCGAATTAACAACAAATTAGCCTTCAAGATAATTATGCCAACATAAACTGTGTGCCAAAAAATATGGCAAAGTATTATTATGGCAAAACAAATTATACCAAAATAGTTATGGCAAAGTATATTAGGAAAAATAACATTATGCGAAAAGAAGGGATCCCGTTTGATATATGTACCTATGTCTCTTCCTGGTCACGCTTCCTATACGTGTTATGTGCTTGCGCAGTTCTATACAGGGTTATTGGTAAAACATTAACAACCTCTTAAGAGGTCATGGGCTCAAATACGAAATCGCGAAAAAAAAAATCTGCTGTTCCCTACATTTTGACGAGTTATGTGAACATAAATGTTAGAGGTTGTTAATGTTTGACCAATAACCCTGTATTAATTGTTCCTATGAATTATGTCATGTTTCTTTATCTGTCTATAAATAACTTGTCCGTTTATAAATAAACGATCTACAATACACGTCAACACTATCACTGAAAGCAATAGAGGTAGGATGTCGAGCAAACATATTTGGACTTCCGCCGGCCACAGATAGAGGGACAATCATTCAATTGAGCCCCTTGACAGCAGGTTGGGCCAGTGATGACGTGGATGACATCTATTTGTATATTATATGACATATCAGAAGACTGAATAAATTCAGGATTTTGTTTTGCTAACTTTCATAACACTTTCATATTGATCAGTAAAGTGTATAGCGGAACATAGAGACTCTTTTGGAGAAAACGATAAAAAACCTCTGATAAATATCAGACGAAAACACCGCAGACATAAATGTTCCTTAAATACTAATTAAATTAACTAATTAATCGCATACGATTAATTAAAATCTACACGAATAAATGCCGCCGTGCACGTTTGCAAATGACTGCGATTTATAATCGTACAGTCGCTGCCGCGGCCGTGTCGTCGCGACATTCGACAAATACAGTTAGTTACCTTGTTATCGGTCAGTTACCCTCGTTACAATTGTTTATAGCTATTATCTCGGCGTAATGAAGAGCCAATGTTTATTAATTATGACAACTGTGCTATTTGCGTGCGCCGTTACTTTGTGTTGTTTATTGGATTTAGTTGCTGAGGCTATTATTAACTTAGGCCTGCTTATTAGTTTGTAAAATTAGAGATAACGGTAAATGATGACGATGTACAAACATTTGATTAACGTTACTAGTTATTATTGGTCCATGGCGATCGACGATAGTGGTGCGGTATAGGTTTTGTGTTCCCAAAACGTAGATAGGAAATTCGCATTGTTACACCCGCTATCAAAATCAAAATATTTTATTTCACATAAACCTACATGGGCACTTATGAAACGTCAGAAGCTAGGTGCACGGTTCCAATTGGTCGTTTCCTATGGAGAAGAACCGGCACGAAACTCCACGGTTACTCTTTTTAAAAATAATTGGCTTTTACAATGTTTTAAAATTAAGGTAGGTATGGCAGGACAGCGTAGGCCTGTCAACAAGTAAGTACCTGTTACTTGATAAAATAAAAAATGGTCTACAGATCTAAAGTCTACAAAGTCCTCACATTTACAAAATAAGAATCTATCAAAAGGATAAAGAAAATATAAAAACCTACTAAAACCATGTGATATGATTGCCATTACAACCACTAATAAAGAGGTGAAAAATTAGAATTGTCTGTATATAATGTCAAATAATAAAAAGATTATGTCAAAGAAGTATGTAAAAAATAAATATCCTAATTTGAGAGCAGTTAATAGACATTTACATAGGTATGCCGTTAATGAGGCGCCAGGGAAACCACATGTGCAGAAGGAATTATTGCCAAACTACCTTGTCTTCAACGTAGTCTTGTAATCATAAAATATGCTTTTTTGATAAGGACACGTTTGATGAGGGTTTTGAACTTTCCATCGCTAAGTTCTGTAACCGGCTTTGGCAACTTGTTATAAAAACGGATGCCGTTTACAAGAAATGACTTGCTAGTTTTAGTTAATATAAATTTAGGTATCACAATTTCATTTTTACTACGTGTATTTTTTATTTTTTTTTATTAGCCTGCGCTGTCCCGCTCCTGGGCAAAGGCCTCCCTCCACTCCTTCCATCTCTCGCGAGCCCGCGCGTCCTCCTTCCAGTCTTGGTGGAACTTATCCAGCTCGTCCCGCCATCTCCTACGTGGTCTGCCACGACCCCGCCTCACTGTCTCAGGGCACCAATTCTGCGCTATTTGAGCCCACAGTTTGTCCGGCATGCGGCAGACATGTCCTGCCCAGTCCCATTTAAGTAGAGCAGCCTTTGTATTGTAGTGCCGTGTATTTATATTATGGAAATCGCTTCTTATTTTGAAAAGTCCTAAGTTTTTGCGAACATACAAAATACTTTCTAAAATATAAAGAGAAGGCAGAGTTAGTATATCAATTTCTTTGAATTTGTTTCTAAGAGACTCTCGAGGACCCATTTTATAGATTGCGCGGATTTTTTCCTTCTTTTGTAAAATGAAAATTGAATCTACATCAGCTGCCGATCCTCACAGCAGAACACCATAAGACATAATACTGTGGAAATAAGCAAAGTATACTAACCTAGCTGTGGCTATATTTCTCTGTTCTTACTGCATATGCAGCTGAACTTAATCTACCTGAAAGATCTCTAATGTGTGCGCCCATTGTAATTTTGAATCTAAAGTATTTCCGTAACAGCCAGCATCTAGTTTTTTGCCCTCAAATTTAAATTCAGATCCACTTGAGGTACATTTGGTAATGAGAACTTAATTTTGTTCGCATTAAGTAAAAGATTATTAGCTGCAAACCATTTCGAAAAAACAGCCAGACTATCGTTGACGTGTAAGACATCCGTATCTTTTCTATCTATATTAAAAACTAGCTTCTGCCCGCGACTTCGTCCGCGTGAAATTTCTTGTACCCCCATCCCGTCGCAATACTTCGTATTCGCTTAGCGTTCTTTTTTCTTTTTATAATTTCATTCTGACTTTTTTTCTTTTTGCTCGGCTCCTAAGGGTCATAGCGTGATATTAAATAGCCTATAGCCTTCCTCGATAAATGGACTACCCAACACTAAAAGAATCATTCAAATCGGACCAGTAGTTCCAGAGATTAGCGGGTTCAAACAAACAAACAAACTCTGCAGCTTTATAATATTAAGTATAGATAAGGCAAGTGTCATCAGCAAATAAAATGATACCCGACAAATTAGCCATCATGTAAGGAAGGTCATTAACATAAACTAGAAATAGGAAAGGGCCAAGAACTGAGCCTTGAGGCACGCCCATCTTAACCAGAGACCCCGATGACGTCGCCCCGTTAACGTTTACTTTTTGCTGCCGCTTTGACAGACAGGAAAAAACAAGATCAGCAGCTTGTCCACGAATTCCGTAATGGTATAATTTACAGATCAGTGTATTATGGTCAACGCAGTTAAACGCTTTTGAGAGGTCACAGAAAATGTCAATTGCATCCTGGGACTTCTCCCAGGAGTCCAAAATGTGACTGATGAGTCAAGATTCTTAAAACTAGTTATGTAAAAGAGATAAAGTTAATTAAAATAACGGCAAAACAAATTGTTGACCAGTTCATTAACATAGGTATCTGAATCAACATACTTGGAATGCCAGGTACTGTGGACTAGAAGCTTTCAAAATCATGGAACCACAGAATAACGCAAGACAGAAGTTCCAATCACATGGACACGGTTTACCTAAAGATGCTAGTTAGTGGATGCAATCAGTAAGATCTTAGGAAGATAAGGACTTTCACTACCAGCCTGCTTTTCTAATGTAGCATAGTAAATATGGACACTATCGCAAAGGAGGCGAAACTGTGTAGCCCACCAAACAGCATTCGATTTTGTTTTTAACTGCCAATCTAATTTAGAGTACCTACCTATATGATGTGTGCAATTTACATCGCAAATTCTATTGAGTAGACTTTCTGTACTATTGAATAGTAGTGTGGTCAAATATTGACTTTAGGACACGCCCACTGTACTAGTGCGACTGCGCAGTTTGATGACGTCGACCACTGCGCAATGACAGGATCTAACACATCTCTTGAATAATAACAACTATCATTTAGATGGAAATCAAATGTTATGGTTTTTTTTATAGTAAAACACAATTGCTATTGTCTGATGTGTGGTCATTATGGATATTTTTATGCATTTACTTGTAAAGTTCTCATACAAATCTTTTAACTACATTGTATGCATCATCCTATTTTTTTATGACAGGCATCATATCCAAATGTATGTAATTACAGAAACAATTAAAAAGCCATTGGGTCTCGCGTGAATCCACGTTCCGGCGAATACGAAGGGTTAAAAGGGGCATCTAGTTTTTTAACCCCATATTCATATGTTTAGAAGATGAGATGCAAGAATAATAAACAAAACATAAGCAGATGAACACTTTATATGACCCACCTGTTGTTGACACTTCAAAAGTGCATTAAAATAGCTTCAGTAGTTCTACTCGTAAATCTATATGTCACGTAGAAACGTACAAAACATTACTCGAACAATGGGAACAGGTGCTGGCAACGTTTTATGAATGAAACACTGATTTGCTTAGTTTTATTTCGTGTTTATTCGAACCACGATCTGTTTTCACGTAAATTAAGAGTAAATTTGAACTCCATAAAGATAGAGATTGAAAATAACAAGTTTTATTGTTCTCAAATTTTTTTTACAAAAAAAAATAATCCATTCCCTTTGGCTCTGAGCTTTTTGGAAATTCCCAAAACACGCTATTCTGTAATCTCAAGATTATGAAAGTGATTTTGATTGCATAGATTTCATTAATCTGTTTGCTTTGGCATCGATAACGTAATCAGTAATCGGATGCTACTAAAGATTTCCTTGTGTTACCGTAGACACAGATAGCGAGTTCATAAGAGATTAATGACTAATTTGTTATCGCTGATTTGGTAACTGGAATTCATGACTAAACTGTTGGGTCAAATCTTAGTACTAGTTATCCTTATATTTTCCCGCTTGTTTAAGGTAATAATTTCCTGCTAATTGTCATTTAATCGATTATCTAAATGACTGTAGTACATTTTAAAACTATCAAGGATTAAATACTATATTATTTTTTCAAACATAAAAGCTACAAAATAACAATAAAGTCAGTTCAATTTCACAATTTCACTCTCCTTATAAGCCTATCATCATCACATGCACTGAATCTTAGCAAAACATAAACTTTCGCATTTATTAACGAAGATTATCTAGTACTCGTTAGTTAGGCGGGCAATACACCGGCCGACAATTTGGTCGCACAGACAGCGCCATAAATCGTGCGAAGAAAGCCGCTCGAAACCGCTCGTTACTGGCGAAGCAGCGAGTGGGCGAGCGAGTTCGCTGCAATGATTTAAGTTGCAGATTTTATACGGATACGTACATTTTAGTGTCGGTCGGTAATCGCGAGGTGTGGCTGCAGCCTTCCAAGTTTATTGTTACGACGATATTTTAAATTGATATTATTGTATCTTCCGCAGTGAAAAGGGTTCGTGGTATTGCTTCTGCCATTATGTCGGACTGGTAGTTAGATAGACGCTTTAGGTTTTCATAGTAGTTGTAAAATGTAATGGTTATTGCTGGTGGAGGTCTGTTTGTGGCGTGTGAACATAAACGGCTTGAATAAAACATGTATAGCTTTGAACGTTGGTAACCCTTTATACTGATTTCTGTAGGTCTTGATGTGCAAAATCCGATATTTACTAAACAAAGTAGAAACAAAGTCAGAAGTGGTGTCCCCCAAGGCGCTATCGTCATGTATATTTTAAAAATAAGAATGGTTGGTGGTTTAGTTAACTTGTGGGAAGGGTGCACATAAACACGATGCAAACCCTTCGTTTACGAGCAAATAATAACCGAACCCTTAGTTAACTGAGACAACTTCCGCATGTTACGGGGATACAGTGTAAACGACACAAAGGGACTTTTGGGGTTATGTTCATATTTTTCCTTTGACGATCCCGAAAGCTGATACCTTATTTTGCGGAGTATTTTTTTTATAAACAGGACCAAAAACAGCAGAAAAGACGCCCTGGGAAAGCTGATAATGAAGATGTAGGTAATGCTCAAATGTCGACACTTTGATGACAGACCGCTAGATAATGAACATTAACCACCAATACAGCAATTAATAAAGCTAAACGCGAAACAAAATATTTAGTCAGCATGAGAAGCTAGAAGAACCATAACAATACACAATCTAGACATTAAATAACGCACAACAAGACAACAAACAACCAGGTACAAACATTCCAACTCAAACAACAGATACAAACATAATTGAATTTTAATAGGTTCTTCAATTTATCCAAAAGAAGGAAAACAAACAGAGGATGTTTCTTAATATAGCTGTTTTACCTACACAACTGACCCGACACACAGACACAGATAAGAGACCACCGTTACAATTATCAGTGTAGGCTAGAATAAACAAATAATTGAATACTTATCAGTATATTATTGTAGATTAACCCCGGGGTCAGCTGGTGTGAGCCTGTGGGCTATAAATATGAAGTTTGCGAGATGTACAGTCTTTTACTTAATAGGTATTCGAGTTGAGTAATGAGACTTACACACGAACGTATTAAAGAATTTTATTTGTTAAATAGACACGCATCGATGTAGGGATACACCGTGAGTCGTGTGCATTAGGTAATAACGCCTGATGCCACACTGAGATAATATGATTCTTTAAGTTGAAACCTAATTCCAAACCTCTAGTTTCTCTAGTTCTGAAATCATCGGTTTGATTCGGTCCATACTTCCAAATTATTTAATATTGATAACATTTAAAATGCACTACTTAATTGCTATTATTTTGTATGAGGAAACGCGACCTGTGTTTGCATTTCACTGCGCAAGTTGCAATCAGAACCTTGTGTTAGTATTGAACTCTACGCTGCCATAAGCTTTAGCGGGACCTAGCTCTTATAAATAGTTGAGGAAACAGGCTTTCAATAACTTTATAGTACCCATTTATTTCTGTAATGCTTTCTGATATTCAAGCACGCCTCATTGGTGAAGTTTATGGCAATAACCTTATGTAATGGCTCGCATTTACTGCAAACTTCGCTTTATCTGTGACCTCCGAGTAACGGTGTGCAGAAAATGAGATATATACGAATAGAATAAGTCCTTTTGAGTCATTGGCAGATGTTCAATCGTCACTTCAACATGCAATGTGTTTAAAAAACATCATCTTTGTACTAGTTTGAAGAAAAACGATGTTACGTCCGGAATTAGCAGTACAAATTGTAAACATCCGGAAAAGTAACTGTTTTGAAATCGACGAGGACGTCAGTTCACATAAATCAGTGATAATATTTCGGAAATTAGCTCTGGAAGTCCGGTCTGAAATATCTACGCTGAAAAAAATTACTTAAAAGAATTTACTAATATCGAAAACAAGAATAATGGCATTATTTTCTACATCGGACTGCAGAAGGCGAGGGTCCCGTGGCTAAATAATAACAGCCGCACAGGTCGATCGATCGGTAAAAGCTACGCTTGCCGCGGTTGGTCTGTGGATGGGTGACCATCTTTACATACCGAGACCCTTCCGTGCCTCGGAAAGCACGTTAAGTAGTTGGTTCCGGCTTTCATTTGTAGATCTTTGACAGTCGTTACGGGTCGTCAGAAGCCCGAAACTCTGACAACCAGTCTTACTAAGGCAAGGGGTCTGGTATTACCCAGTAACTGGGTTGTGGAAGTCAGATAGGCAGTTGCTCCATGTAAAATACTGACTGGAAGTCGACCCCCACATAATTGGGAAAAGGCTAGGCAGATGATGAGACTGCATAGGGCATAGTTTAATTATGTAAAGCTTTAGGATTCTCAAACCATGCTCATAAGAGCAGGAGAAGGGGCGACGTTAGTACCTTAGCACATACTATACTATTACGTGTACATAAAATTACTTAACAAACATTATGGACCTATGTTAATTTTTGTGCTAAATAAAAAGACGCAGAAGTTCCAATCCAAACAATGCTAATAGGACATGAAGGAGGGCTGAACTAAACAAAAACATCGATCAATTGCGAGCAACCCCAAGATGTTAAAGAAGTGAATGTTAAGAAACATGGATCGGACTCGCACAGACCAGAGAAGAGGCACAAAAGGAAGGTGGCTTACTCATGAACAAGAATGGGCGAAACGAGGCTGTCAATGATGTTGATCATGATTTCGAATTAAGTTACAGTTAACACCAATGAGAATGACGGCATAGCATTGCAATAGCAAAATAACAAGAATAGCAACTAAGTCGAACAGGACGTGTCACGTGACTACTTCTAAATGGGCCTTCTACAACTCCTCAAGTAATGACAAGTGAACGAACTCTGCGCCTGCGCTGATAACGTTTATTACACACGTATTACGCGAAACGATAACTAAATGTGTCTTTGTGTAGCCATTGTGTGAAGGAATGTAGGTACTTCCACTGAATGTAACTAATGATTTATTTGTGTTTGGACACCACACAGGATGTTGTGGAAGCTGATACGAGGGCTAACAACCTTACTGTATAGGGTGCTACGGTTTCATGTGCATATGGATGGAACATTGATACAACAGCGCAGCGCGAAAATACATACATAGTTTCAACTAAGAGACATAAAAAAATATCTTAGGCAGTCCAGCTAAGTTTTCATATTGAATCAGAAAGATATCAACTGAAATCTGTTAATTTATAGATGGCGAACACCTATAAATCTACAAATATAAAGTGAGCTCAGAAACGTCGCACGCGCACGCTACGTCAATATTTGCACGGAGCGGGCGAGCGTCGTGAATTTTACGAGGAGACGTGAAACGCGCAAAAACCATGTCATGGTTTATTGCAAGATGTAGGTACATAATGTTAATATTTTAAATGCTCCAAAGAGGATAATACTTCAGGTTATATTTAATCATTATCATCTTTGGGTTTGTGATAAATATGAAGAATTTCAAGGATATCCTAAGAATGCATGCTCCTTAGCCTTAGATCAGGCGAGTCGTTTTATGAAACAATCTAAATGAAAACCCAAAACAGTAAGTCACGTAGGTAATGCAGAAACATCGTCATAAAAAACATGAATACATAGACATTCTAATCAAAACAACGTCCATTAAACTTTGCTGAAGGCAATTACCATAAAAGAAGCATCTAAGATATTTATACCACCTGCACAGACAGGGTGTGCCTTAGAAGCCATAAAGCATAAACTAGACTCAATAGCCTAGAGCTTTTGCCTAATTAAATTCTTTGCCGTCCATGTTCGCACACGGAGCGACAAGTTCAAAAATATTGTAATAGGATTGCCCAACGGCACAAAATGATTGCTCTGTATAGTCTGTGCAGACGACCGTATACAATATAATGAACAGCTTAATGCGAAAGGGTTTCGCAGTCCATAATTTCGGTATTATCGTATCAAATCTGGATTATTCTGGATGGAGACATAAAAGGGGGCTGGTTTAAAATGAGAGATTACTGGTATTCCAGGGTTTGGACGTGTTGAAAGTATGAGAGGAAAATAATGGCGATGTGGTATCACTTTTCGACATTATGTATGTATGGTCAGGCTAGGTAGTCTGTTTGCAAACCAATAACTGAGTTTTGTTATGGTAAAGTCAAGTTTAATAAAAAATCGGATGAATATTCAGAATCTTTGGATGATAATGAAGATCAAAATATAATTATTCCGGATGACTGACAAGTGTACAATTATGTAACGTCCAAATTATGTGAACTCGATTAAAATTAAAGCAAGTTTGGTATCCCCAGGCTTTTTTAACTGGAAGCCTCTAAAATTTGAAAGATCAAATCATCCACTAAAGTTTCAACAGTGCCAGATTTAAGAATTTCAATCCAAATGATAAAATCAAAAGAGCATTCGCTATTTCTTAGGGCCTCTTTTAATTGGTCGCTTGATAACGAGCCGTAGGTACTGCGTGACAAAGCGGTTTGACTTGTTAATTAGGCGCCATAATGAGTGGAAATTATGTTTTTATTACATCTGCGGAGTTCATATAAACAATGATGAATAATTTTCTAATCGATTTATCAAAACCTAGATTCTATGGCAGATAAGTTAACGATAATGATGTAGAACAGTAGTTATTACTTACGTGTTTGTTCCAATTACTTTGAGGCACGTTGAGTCACTACTTCTAAAAAAACCGGGCAAGAGCGAGTCGGACTCGCGCACTGAGGGTTCCGTACCATCATATGTTTTTAAATTTTCGCCGGCGAGCTACTTACTAGATCTCGTTCAAACCAATTTTCGGTGGAAGTTTACATGATAATGTACATCATAAATTTTTGTAGTTTTATCATTCTCTTATTTTAGAAGTTACAGGGGGGGTGACACACATTTTACCACTTTGGAAGTGTCTCTCGCGCAAACTATTCAGTTTAGAAAAAAATTATAGTAATATATATGTCAATGATTAGAAACCTCAATATCATTTTTGAAGACCTATCCATAGATACCCCATACGTATGGGATTGATGAAAGAAATATTTTTGAGTTTCAGTTCTAAGTATGGGAAACCCCCATAATGTATTGTTTTTTTCTATTTTTTTTTGTGAAAATCTTAATGCGGTTCACAGAATACTTACCAAGTTTCAACAGTGTAGTTCTTATAGTTTCGGAAAAAAGTGGCTGTGACATACGGACTGACAGACGGACAGACAGACAGACATGAAGTATCTATAAGGGTTCCGTTTTTGCCATTTGGCTACGGAACCCTAAAAATGTCTGATGTCACTTTTTCGAGTTTCTAGATAAATTGCTAAACTGCGGCGTGCATAAAGATAACTGCAACAAATAAAGACTGCGAATAGAAGTTTATATCTCGACTTATGTAGCACAGGCAAACAGAATAGCTAACAATCTTTATAGTTCTAGCACACGACCTAAAATAGACAATTTGCAGGAACGATTTGGCAAGGTCTGCAAATTGGAACATCCGCGTCCGTAGATGTTAGATCGACAATTCATTTTTCGGAAAAAGTTTTGCTCTTCAAAATATTTTGTCTTGCAAATGGATTGTGAAATTGAGACTAAGAACATTATTCCACACAATTATATTTACTTAATTCCCTCTCAACATGCTAAAGCTAATCCTCACGACTTATCTTATAAGATTACGTTAAACTCGTCGCCTTCTGTCTCCGACTCTCCGCGCAAAGTGCCTTAGGATCGTTGGCAAAACGAACCATCGAGGGGAATCTAATCAGACTCAGTTTCCTTCCCCGTTCATTTGATGAATTACTTGCCAGCAGCGCACGATGGGAAATTGGACCAATCTTACATGTAATTTGTAAACACGACAGAGATACATCTGTCCCCTACATCTTGATCGCTTTCTTCCGAAGTGCGTCATAGAAGATGGTAAATAATAGTTGTGACGTATAAGTCTCGGAGGAAATACGTCATGTCATGTCTACCTATAGCCTTTTCTTAGTCCTTATTTATATTAAAGCTTTGGTGTGGCCATAATTCTATATAAGACATAATGTTCTCCTCAAAAATAAGGCAGAACAGGTGCTGTCAGTTTTCCTATCATGTTGGGTGATCCAAAATTTACATCACACGAATCGAGAAGAGGTGGTTTGTTTACGAATGGATCATTTATTAAGTTGAACATTTCTCTCGTGGGTCTCTACCAGTCGTGATAGCGCTCGCGCTCGCCAGAACATAAACATTGAAAGCGACACTGATTGAGTCTCGTGGAGCAGTGTTTGCGTTCGTGTGGAGACAGTAATTAACTTGCTGCGACGTCACGTTGCTGTGTACCGAATTAGATTAAACCGTGCTACGCCGCTGCATTTTTATTTAGCTTCTAGCTGCAATGTTTTGAGATATTTTTTTTAGTGCAAACGGGACCTTTTGGCACACACATAGAGCTTTCATCTTAAATCTATAAAATGTTAAATTTTCTGGAACAATTAGAAAGACTATAATATTATAACCTGAGCACAAAAATACTCGTAAATAAAGATTTTTTTTTTTTGTTTTTAAAAATTGCATGATTTGTGAAAGGACAGAGGGGCAAAGGGGATCCACATGTGACTTTTCCTAAATTACCTAGGCTTAGGGTGATACAATTTTCGTATTTCCTAATTTTGTTAATATTAGTGTTTAGGTCGGTTTCCCCAGGTCGATCATAGCTAGGTCCCTGCGGCCTACCATAATTTCAAGTTTCGTTAATTCGTTCCATTTCGTGTTCATTCATGAGTTTGGATTTATTCCTCTATTACGTTATTTTCGGTGATTTCAATATTTATTCGACGTGGAAAGTGTCAGAATTAAAAACCTTAAAGATTGCATAATTCCTCGAAATCACTTTCTTCAAAAATTTTTCCGACATAAGCTCGAACTCTGTTTAATTAAAATAATACGCTGCTATGAATGGCTTTAGGCCACAATCTTCTAAGTTCTTCTAGGGTTCTATAAGTTCATATAGGGTCTTTCGGAACACAACAACGAGTCATCATAAAAACCACTGCCTTGCATCTAGTTTTGGGAACTAGCTACGTAATCGCCATTTTGACAGCTGCCTTCCCCATTTCCATATTTTTTTAAAAGTTCGCATTTTAGTCTCAGAATTAAACTGTCAAAATAAACTATAATTTATCTGAACTTTTGACAAGTTTTTGACATTGATTGCCTTTGAGATAAGACGAGAATATTGGCCCAGTTCAATGTGGAGCTGGTAGTAGTAGTATACTTCTTTTGGTTGAGAAATTACTTGACGATGTGACGGTCGATCGATCAGGTTAAGCTACGCTTGCCGCGGTTGGTCTGTGGATGGGTGACCATCTTTACATACCGAGACCCTTTGTGCCTCGGAAAGCACGTTAAGCCGTTGATCCCGGCTGTCATTCGTGGATCTTTGACAGTCGTTACGGGTAGTCAAAAGCCCGAAAGTCTGACAACCAGTCTTACTAAGGGGTATCGTATTACCCAGTAACTGGGTTGTGGAGGTCAGATAGGCAGTCGCTCCATGTAAAATACTGGTATTCAGCTGCATCCGGTTAGACTAGAAGCCGACCCCAACAGTTGGGAAAAGGCTACGCAGATGATAATGTGACGGTACATTGAGCATCATCAAATACTAGACATTTTTTTTGCATTGGTCAATCACTCAACAGCTGGCCTCAGCATTTAAAAAGCAAACATCAATGACTTCATATTAAGTATGACATTATGTACCAACTCGATAGGTACCTACACAAGCCAGTGTAATTTCGATTTCAATTCGCAAAACATTCAGTCGAATCAATACGGAAACGTATTGACAATCGTGAACAACCAATATTGGTTTCATCCGTCTATTTGTTCGTCGCAATCTTTGTTATTTTGTGATCAAATTATACGAAAATGAAATCTCAGATTAAGTACTATTTCAAAACTGTCAATATTTCTAAATTAGGTACTTGTAAAGCTAATTCAAAAATTTTTTTGCAAGTTTTTCACGCTCATAGCAGGAACTAAATTGTCAGAATTTAAGAAAAATATTGACATAAATGACAACACGTTTTCAAACTTCTCAATACACAAACATGGATATTTAATTAGTGGGAGACAATACAGACACTCGCTAATGTGTTAACATCTCACAAATCGTTTCACAACAAGACACTGCAAACACTTAAGTTTAATATAGAATTGCAGATGATTTGGCAAGCACAGCAGCATAAAGAAGATTGCGCTACTAATCGCGTCCGCAATCATGCGTATCCAAACGACATCATTAACGTCCGCACGATAATATCCACTGTTACACACATCTTATAAACGGTCCAAATATTTGAGGGAGAAAACGCCGATATCAATCGTAGATAGACACGACACGCGACATTCCGAGCGAAATTCCTTACGCGTTTAAAATAAAATTGCAGAAGGTCACGACATTGACCTCTAAATGACGCCGGCGAATGATCAACCCCAGAAAGAGGCACGGTTCAATGTCAAGTGCGGATCTATTCCTATCGGTGCGTGTATACGCGGCCTGCGTCACGGCGCCGTCTCACGTCACGGGCAACCCTATAGCCCGCTGCATGATACGCCCACCGTTAGATACAATGATTACAATTAACCTATTTATTAATACACGATAACGCGTATTGTGACGTCGCACACGCGTCATATGCCATGATAAATGGTGTTCGAGGTATGGCGAATCTTATTATAAGCTCGTGACGTATGGGTGCTAAATCGTGTCTCAAATCGCATTTTCCTTTGACAACTTTTCCGTTACGCACTCCTCGCCGTACGCTTATCGAGAGAATACTTGGGAACGTCATTCAATATTCTTTTATGCTGAAAACGTTTACGGGGGAACCTTGTAACATATTTTATCGATACCCTTATACGAGTTCCACGTTAGACCCTAAAGTTATTTCCTCTTTCGTTTGCTCTCAGGAGTAACTTTAGCGCTTCTATTTTAATCACAAATTGGAGCCGACACTGATCATTTTCATTTGCAGTTCCTATTGGGTCCATTTGTCACGTCAGGTTGACATGTGGTTTGTTTCCAGCAATTTGTGATGTGGAGGTACAGTGAGGTGGATCTGTCGCGGGGATGTGTCCGGTGTCGTCGACCCGTCGGCCCTGGCGCACTATTCGCGACAATACGCTGGCAGCGCTCCAAGCGCCGGATGGCGTCGATACATTCGGCTGCACATGCAACACCAACTTACGTTTTCACCTCCAAAACTGCGCAATCGACATCTTCCGTCGAATCTTCAACTTTAGCGTCAAGCTTGAAGAAGTTTAGAGTTTTGAGAACAGCAGTATAAAGTTTGTACATCGGTAAATTAGCGAAAAAGCCTGCAGCGTTTTGTCCTTTGATGTTACAAACGTCGAGGAAGTCATTTGGGCTTGTGGTGTAATATTACGGAGCTGCAATTTCATATTTAAACGTGCGAATGGAAATAGTTTTAGAGGCGGCACCTCGCGTATATCACGTCCCCTGCGGTTATATTACACGACTTGTGAATGAAGTAGGAAGCAGATCAAAGCCGAGAGTGACTTTATGACGATATTACGTGGGTGATCAATAGCTGTGTGGTTGAAGTTAGCATGACATACGAAACTGGTGAGTCATGCGACAATATTCAAAACTATTAGGTTACGTGTAGGAGATGATGTGTGTAACGATGACCACGCAATGACGTATCTAATTTCACAACGTTCCTAAAGGATCAATTATGGAATTTTGTTAATGAAGTAACATTCATTCCAACTCCGATTACCAGGTGAATTTTTGTAACAGAAATAAAACTTGAAGTTTCAAAAATCCTTGAAAACTTATTAAAGTTAAATAACAGATATTTACGAGGAGGACCAAATCTCTTATTTATTACTTGAAGATGAAGCTTTGTTTATTTACAGATGATTAACCACAATATTTCAAAATTGTGCGCAGTTCGTCGCCGCCATTGACATGACATACGTACGGACAAATAACAATAAATATTATTATATCCAATAAACAACTTTGTACGTGCTAAACTATGTTTTCCACACGTGAGATATCCGCTCTTATCAGGAGTATTGGTTTCACAGCGGTGGATTTTCCATGATTTGGACGATGGAAAATGTATGACGCCATTAGATTTTTCATTATTTAATTAATCGGCGCTGACGCCTGACGAAGACAACAGCAGAGTGGTCCATCCAATCTCATTGTTGTCAACGGATATACTAATGGGATTGTATAAAGATGGCAGCAGACTACCTGGGTAGTATACTTATATTAATTTGATAAGAGTAGCTCATAGAGTTAAAAGTGATTAATTATAACAACACTTTGAAAGGAGTTGGAAAGCGGTTATTAGCTTTATAACTAGTTTCGGTTACATATTTGTGAATAGCAATTCTTTGTTCGCCATAGACAACAGTAAAACTATTCCATCAGACGTCCTTCCCCTTTCTAATAAAACGTGAAGTCGACAGGTCTATAATCTAGCACATTCCGTATCCGACTAGGGTAGAAAACTCCATAGCTATGGTCTGTGTACATATTTTCCAGGTCGTTTCATTTGGCTCGGGTCAAGGTGCCGCGTGTGTCGCCTCGCCAGATGGCCTGTGACGTTACAAGATATTATAACTAATCAAAAAGTAATTTCTGGAATTATAGGTACCGTTTACTATATGTAATTTCAGTAGTCATAAATGCTTGATCATACTTACCGAAGAAATTGAATATTCAAAAATAAAATAATATTTTTAATTTGATTATAAATCAAAACTGACAGGCTGGAGCAATCAGCGACAGTAAATAATTTCGTCACATTTTGACACCTCTTAAATTGAGAAATCTGGCAACCTGGAATAAAAACAACATGGGGACTGCCCAAACGTTTAGCATAGTTGTTTTGGTATTTCGTCGAATGTTATTTGTTAGGAAAACACAAGTTATCAAATTCATCTGAAGACCTTTCAAAATCTCGCAGAAGCCCGGATGAAGTCCTCAAAGTCCTCAAACAACCGCTTCTGAGTCCTCAAACAGATTCTAAGCTGTTGAACCTTGTTTGTGCCCTTCTCAAGAACGGCACTAAGTCGAACAAACAAATAGCCCTATGTAGCCATATTGTCCTCTCTTTGATGATTAATTCTATCGTGTACAAAAGCATCTGTTAGCAATGTGGATAGCTGTATGCGCGGCATGCAAGGCAGCTCTGTGTGTACGGTCGATCGCTCCGGGAGACGCACGACGTTTGTCAATACCTTGCCTTTTTGCTCCGTTTGCAACTCAACTGCTCTATTCAAGGATAGGAATTGCATTAATAAGAGCAGACGGAGAAAGCTATTGTGTTGGTTCAGGGCTTTGTTTAGGGATGTCTTGGATGCAGTTTCGAAGTGTTGACGCAGTCAGATCTAAAAATAGGATTGAAATACAAGTATACCATGTCCAATAAAGCACTACCAAGTCCTACTCCAAACTGACAATATTTGTCCAAAAAATACACCAAGCTCGCATCGAATCGATGGTGCAAATATTGCCATAAAGTAACAAGATATCCACAGTATTGACTCACTTATTCAATTTGCGGTGTACACAATCATCCCCGTCGGTGACGTATCTCCCGGAATAGAACATCCCTAGTCATCGCGGAAAAGAAAGTAAAACGAGTTAACTATGCGTATGAGTCGAGGTTTTTATCTAGATGTGAGTAACATCGTTCTGCAGGGCTATTGCGTATCTCTGTTGACAGTTAAAATGATGATCATTTTGGCAAAGTGTACATCGATTAGCTGTCAAACAGTAAGTTTCGTATTGGTTAACTTCAGTGACTAACAAGGATGACGTCATGGGCACCCAGTATCGCTGATGGTCACCGTAACACATTTTGACAGATGTTTTTGTATCGATACTTGAAAGATTGCGATTGCCTAAGCTTAGTGGACATCAAATTGATAATCATTTAGTTCGTCGTGGCTTTCGTGAAAGACACTACCCAAAGGCAGTGTTTTAGAAGTTTTAGTGATTAACACCGAAGCCGGTATTAAAGTGAAGCGTGTAAATATTACGTCTTACGTTGTTTTATTGTGAGTCTTGTTCGTGGCAGAAGTATGGCACGTTTATTATTGCTGGGATTTGCTGAAGAACAGCGAAAACAAAGTCTTCTGCGAATTGAGAGACGCCGCTTACGTGACGCTAGTAACCCATTGCAGTTGCCGGAGAAAGAGTTTATCGCGAATTTTCGTCTGAGTAAAGCTGGGTTCCAACAGCTGTTGGAAGAACTCAGCCCTTATCTACGACAAGCTCGACGAAAAACAGCTGTTCGCAAAGAAATAAAAGTAAGTACTAACCTACTACCTTTATACATATTATAGCATTAGCAACTTGTTTGACTGAGCAACATAATGATATTCTTAATTGTCTGTTGCAGATCTTGGCTGCATTAAACTTTTTTGCCAATGGGTCCTACCAACGTAATGTAGGTGCCTCATACCTATGCAACATGTCCCAGCCAACATTTAGTAAGTGTCTCCATGAAGTTACTGATGCACTCAATGTCCGGGAAGTACTCAGTAACCACATAAAGTTCCCTTCATCCCAGCGGGAGAGGGAAATCATTATGAAAGGGTAAGTTTATTGTATATTTTAATTATAATAGTAATATTTATGATATTCAAACTAAATTAATTTGATCTATGATTGGTTTCAGGTTCATGGAAAAGTTTAGCTTTCCAGGCGTTATTGGGTGCATTGATGGTACACATGTGGCCATAATCCGACCAACAGATCATGAGGAGGCATTTTTTAATAGGAAAAGTTATCATTCGTTAAATGTTTTAATAGTAAGTAATTAGGAGGTATATAATACCACCTACATACTTATCTGAAAAATTTTGTTAAAACAACATTAAGAAGTTCATTCATAAAATCATCATTATGAATAATATCTACTAAGTATATCAACAATTGAGTACTTTAAAGTTAAAACTTGTTCCAGATTTGTGATGCACATTTAAAAATATTGCATGTCGATGCATCATTTGGTGGTGCTTCACATGATTCCTTTGTCTGGAATCAATGCCCCTTAAAAGATCATTTAGAAAGACTGCAACGGAATAGAGAGCACTGTTGGCTATTAGGTATGGCATTATAATTATTGATACATTATTTTGGCTGGTTATTGATAACGGAATACTCATAATGTATTTGTGTTAATAAATATGAGTTGGATAATAAAATGAGTAGTTCTATTGTGACATTTGCTAAGTGGAATGTGAAATAATAATCTAATTGAAATATTTACTTATATTATTTTATTAATATTTTAGGTGATTCCGGATATGCACAGCGTCCTTGGATGATGACACCAATCTTAGGCGCGGCTGCGGGTTCACCAGCAGAATATTTTACTGAATTTCATTGTAAAGTCAGAAACACTATTGAGCGGTGCATTGGAGTTCTGAAAGCTCGTTGGCGGTGTTTGTTAGCACACAGGGTACTTCACTATGACCCAGTTACAGCGGCCAAGATAGTGAATGCATGTGTTGTTCTACACAACATCGCTAATGCAAGGAATGTTCCAATGCCTGAGCCTAACAGTGATGATCTCTACAATGATTTACAGAACCAAGTCTTTAGAGAGGTGGCAAGAAGCGAGGAAATCACAGACAACACTAGGGATATTCTGATCCAAAGATTATGGAATGCCAGAAACAATGTATAATTAATATTCTAGTGTTTAACAATTCTTATTTTCTTGTAATAATATTAGTTTTTATTGATTATTGTATGTGGATAAAGTCCAAAGATTGTAGAGATAATTTGTAATATTCTATTGTGCGTAATGTTGCTCCTATTAGTCTAAAACTCTTATTTTCTTGAATTAATATTAGTTTTTATTGATTATTTTGTGTGAATAGTCTAAAGATTATGGAATGCTAGAGATCATTAATTGTAATACTTTATTGTGTGTAATAATGCTCATAATAATAAAAAAATATTTGTTATAAGTACCTAATATTAGTTTCTTTTTATTGATTAATTTATGTGAATAATTAAGTCCAAAGATTATGGAATGCTAGAGATAATTTGTAATATTCTATTATGTGTGTAGGTATAATATACTAAAATTCTTATTTTCTTGTAATAATATTATTTTTAATTGGTTATTTTATGTGAATAAACTGATTTGTTTTGTGAAACATGTTGAAAAAAAAAAACAATAAATACTTATTATGATGTTTATAATGTGTTTGAATTATTTTAATATTTACAATAATTTATAAGAAACATTGCGATGCATTTATTTATTAAACCAAACTATTTATTACTAAACTAGCTTCTATAAACAATATAGTATCTAGATAACAATTAGCCTTGGACTAGCACAGTCGCTAATTACAAGTTAAAATAACTGTTAACAGAGAAAAACAAAAATATAAAACTAGTGGCACTAGAATTAATGTACCTAAGTACCTATGGGAATATTAAGATAAAGATATATGTATTATGAAATTACAAAACAAACTATACCTACAGACGGTGTTAAGTACAATAATCACGAAATAATATGTACATCATCTATGTATATCATATAGATAGCTGTATGATATACATCGATGATGTACATAGTAGGATAATGTCATCGATGTACATAGCTATGTACATCATCCCGTATCTCCCTCATTATCTGGACACTCGCTTCCACTGCGGCTGCAAGTCGCTGCATGCCCGCTCCCACTGCGGCTGCAAGTCGCTCTTCAGCAGCAATGCGTCGAGTTTCAATTTCATAAGCCCATCGTGGCGCCCTTTCTTGTCTAGCAACTGTAATTTACATCATTTTACATTGACTTCAGTTTCTTAAAAAAAAGCTTGCAGAAAACTATTTTATAACACGATTATAGGTACTAACGGTGTCTTTGTGACCTCGAGCTTCGGGCTGATGCTGATGGAGTAGAGTGCCGAGTTTGTCCTAAAAGAAAATTAGTTTGTAAATTGGGTTTTTATCTATCCTACTTTTTTCTATCTATATTTTTAAATTTACATAATAGGCTTGTGTTTGACCACATTATTTGTTATAAAATATACTTGCTATTTTCTCTCGACGAAACTGGTCGCTCGTCTGACGTATTCTGCGTAGGAATGTCTTCAGTATCGGAGGGCTGTGTCTCACAGCCCGCCGATACTGATGACATTCCTACGGCGGAGGGTGGCGGCGTAAAAGTCTGCGATTCGGGTTCTAGCCCTAGTGGAGATTGAATCTGGTCGTCAAGCCATTCCACTTCCATTGTAGACTCTGAAGCGATATCTTCAGAGACTATAATGGAGTAAGCAGCTGAGGAAGGAGTGACGGTTGTTGATGTACTGGGATAAGCGGGATCCGGTGCTACAATCCCGGAATCGGCAGCGGCCTGAGACTCGTCTACTGATGGTATCTGTAAAATATTCAAAGATTTTTAGTACTTATCCAACGTTCCACTTAAAATCAGTGTTAGATATTATTCCCATGAAACAACGTACGTAAAATGATTAATTACCTATGTCCCCATAAAATAATTTAATGATTATTAATTAAATACCCGTAAAAGAAATGAATGATTATTAATTTTGAAACTAACTTCACAAGGCACGGCTACTCCACGTAATCCCTCCACCGCCACTGGACCTATTAGTGCTAGCACTCTCTTCTCTAACTCATTTAGAGGAATAAGCTTGTTAGGCCCTCCACCAGTTGCCGATGCATTTCTCCTTGAATCTGCAGCTTTGCCCTTGGTTTTCGCCTTAAATTCTATCCAGTACTAGATAGAAATAAAATAAAAAGCTTTTATATCTTCGTCAGAAAAAAAATTGCCTTCACTAAATCAAGCAAAACGAATAGAACTTAACGTAAACATGCAAGCTATTTTTAGTGCATTTTTTGATAAGTGGGCACTTGGTGAGTCTGGGTTCTTAAGTGGGGTATTTTTATGAGCCCATGCCCCTTATGTAGGTAAGGGTCCAAGGGTCGTCATGTGACAAAAAATGTATGAGAATGCAACATTATGATGAAACAAACCTATACATTTATAGGTACTTTTGTAGTCAGTAGGTAATGATTCATAATTAGTTAATTACTTTGTGGATGGAAATCTATGTACCTATTAGATAGGTTTAAAGTAATATTTTAGGTCAATAGGTAGGTAGTAGTATGTTTTCAGAGGATATTTATTAACTATATAAACTTACTCTTCGCCATTGGTCTGGTGTTTTAGTGGTTCCGTCTGCTATAGAGTTGAGTTGAAGCGAGACGGACTCCCACGCTTTTCGGGTGGTTTGAACAGCCTGTGGCCCTCCCGGAAAGCGACCCAATGCTATGTCGCGATGGGACTCCGCAAACTCCACAAGTAATTCCATTTGCCTCATTGAAACAGTTCTTCGTGCAGGCATCTTAAAAAAAGATAGGTATTCTACATCACAACTCAACATCAATATTCTAAAACTCAACTTGCACATTATAAACGAGGGAGCCTGTTTATTTTGTGGTTTTATTTACTTACCTTCACTTTATGGATTTATTTTCAAAAAGTTAGGTACACTATATTATCACAAGCAAACACACTATTTGATTGAATTCCGCTAGACTGTCGAATTACAACTGCACAAGATTGAATTTACCGCCAGCTTCACATTTCAAGTGTATATAAACCGCATAATATAAAATGGTCCCTAAAATGAAGTATTGTAACGCTCAAAAGGCGTTACTCAACTTAGCCGCATAATAGTCGATAAAAAATAGAGGCGTCAAGTGCTGGGACGAAGAGCACCGTTCTCGGTCTGAAAGCCACCGTAACGTGATATCCACTTAATGTGATACGCAATACCAATGTTATGAAATTCTCAGTTATCATCAAAGTTCGGTGGACAACCGAAGCCTGTTAGTCACTGACCATGAAAAAGATAGCCAATAGCCCTGCTGGAGTGTAAGCCGCTGGAATTTTAGATAATATTTCAGAATGACATGTGCGAGCTCAATTAGAACAGTAATTTAATTAATGTATGACTAGTGCATAGTTTTCCTCTTTGGTCAATGTTTTTGTCACTGGTTTATTGAAAGTGGTAGTTTTACTGAACCTGCATGGATGCAAAATGAGAGTTAATGTGAGGAACTTTTTCAATAATGATGGTCATTATGGTCAACGTAGAGTAACTTATTACTATGAAGGCCGTAAACCACTTTCCGTGGGTATTTGAAAGGCAAACCGAGAAATATATCAGGAGTATTGACAAGAGATACTGAAAACAAATGGCGTCATTTATTTCCGTCTGTCTAGTCTCCCTAGTGGAACTACTTTTGTTAAACCAGTCGACCGAGACAGTTATTGAGTCAGAGGGGTTAAATAATACTGAAAGATTATAATAGTTCACTATAATACTAACCCATTTTGCGAATGACAGTATCTAATGATTTACGTGTGAACCGAGTACTTAATTATTTCGTTCATTCTATCACAAAAACTGCCTAATGTTTGCCAAAAGTTTAAATACAATAAGAAAATTACGGCTAATTTACTTTCGACAGCTTCGAATATAAAAACTACTTAACACATTTAGTTAAAATGAGTAACGGCTAGAGTATTGTGTAAGAAATGTTTTATGCTTCTTCCGTATAATAATTTTGTGTATATTTTTAAATAATAACGTTTCAGTCCGATTTTTAAATAATAACGTTTCAGTCCGATATTACACGCATCTTCATCATTTTTGTGTTTTTCTCACAATTTACCAGTCTGATGCGTAGGTATCTTGTTTTGCAAAATGTTGACCTTGTGGCTCAACTTCTATTTCATTATCATTGTACAAAGGGTTGGTGAAAGGAGCCTTCACCGATATATTTTCAAGTGTGATGTCAGCAATCTGTGCCTTGTATGATCTTGTGTTGTGCAGGATACAGCCACTTGATGTAATCCTTGACGGCTCATACGTCCACAAAGAGAGAGATGAGCATGAGTAAATCCTTATCATTCTATTCTTGTCGTCTAAATTGTATAATTTCGCAACAAATAGCATATTATATCGGCGCCGCGACACCTATGTTGTTTGTATTCCTGACTTGCATATGACTAGTATTTATAGCACGACTCTTTTTGTTGTGATCCTCATATAAATAAGTCACGTAGGTAATTAATACGAGCTGTTCCGTGTTTCTATTTTAATTCACTATTGTTTATTTTAGATCTATTCTGACATTTGAGTAGGTAGTGTAAGTTTTTTATTTATAAATGATGAGGCATAGGTCCTTGACTTTCGATCTAGGATTATCTACTGGTCATTTAATTTATGCTCTACAATTTCCCGTTATAATTATCAAATTATCTAAATGTTCCGCACCGTAATTTGGACAGGTTTTCCCGCGAGATTGAACAATGAACATTAAGGGAAAATACGTGCCAACATTCCCAAAATCCCGACTGTTGAGTTAATCGTGCGGACAGTCGCGAATAAAACCGACGACGATGCTTTCATGACATGTCCTGCATTTTAATTATTTTTAACGTAAACATGGAACTAGGAACATTCTGAATGTAAAAAAGTAAAAACTAGAGCTTAGGGTCAAACATGCAATTTGAATGTGCTGAATAGGTTCTATGAAAACGAACGAATTTTTATCCAAACCGAAGTCAGCCTAAAAGCATTTTTATGCTAGTTTTTCTGGTTTAATGCCTCAGAATATCGTTTTTGGTCATTATGTTGTTACTTCGCTTCAGGCATTACCTACCTGAGCTTTACTCATCTCTTGGTTTTGTAATGTAGGTATTCTTTGTTTCCAACTAAAAAGTTTTCGTGAGCTTTACTCATCTCTTGGTTTTGTAATGTAGGTATTCTTTGTTTCCAACTAAAAAGTTTTCGTAGTAGGTACCTAAGTATGCTTCGACAGACCGTAGAGATAGATGCCACTGCCTATTTTACTAGTAGATAAATTAAGTATTAGACCAAAAGAAAATCAAATAATTGTTTGCGCTATCAAATCCGCAGGGAATCGCTTTTCCCCGAAGGACAGTCTCATAACATATTTATGCGTCGAATAAAATGGATTCCTCTCACATGTTACATCTTGAGTTTAATGCCTCATAAACGTTAATTTTCTTCGTTCCATGCTTGTTTTGATAATAGTGGGAGTTTCAAGGAAAGACGCAGTAAATAAAATCACGTGCTAGACCGAATTTAACTAACGTTGTAAATAATCATGTTTTAGATAGCATACGTCATGGCTGTTACGTTATCCTACTGGTTCTTAAGGGGCTTACAAGACCTAAACACAAAAAACGCAAATTTTAGAAACAATAAAAGAATATGATCAACTACAGTAAACAAAATCAGAAAAATATATGATATTCTTCAGGATATATGCTAGGTATAGTGTCTTGAACATATAATACAACTAATTTGATACGATAGAAGAAAATCATGAAGATACCTACCTCTAAAAACTTTCTTTTTACAATAAAAACCATATTAATATACATACAATGATTCTGATTTTTTGTCAGATTATTCTACAAGCAACATACTAAAATACTACTGTTTTAATTTTTTCGTCGAAACAATAGATTTTTTGTAATTAAATAATTGCTTCATATTTTGCAATAAATTACCAGCGTTGTGTCATCGCGGTTCTCTTTCTTTTCTATGCAGTCCGACAGTGACCGCGCTTTAGTTCATGTACGCCCCTTAACACGAGGTAGAAAAGTGAAGAAGGTTAACCCCAAGCAAGAATGAGATAAACTTAAAGTTTTTAAATGCAACTGGATTTTGAAAACGCTCGTGGAAATGTTAGGGGCAAGACAGCCAGTCTGAACGGTTTATACAACGTTGACAATGCCTTGGAGGAAAAGTAATGAGATTCAGCATCTCAATTTTCAAATTCCTCGCAGTACCCCTCTGTTTTGTACACCTACTGGCTCTTGGCCAGTTTTTTTACTGATGAAAGGAATTAATGCCTGTTTGAGGAAGGGGACATTTTGCGAAAGGGACATTCTGAGAAAGGGGCATTCTGCGAAAGGGACATTCTGCGAAAGGGACATTTTGCGAATGGGACATTCTGAGAAAGGGACATTTTGCTACCAGTAGGTAGTCATTTTGAGAAGTGGTCATTTTGCGACAAAGCCCTATATCTTATGTGTCGTTGTGCATTTGTCCATGCCCGAGGTTCTAATAGTTAATCGCAGCTAATAAAAAGTGGACCTTCTTTGCTTATTTCTTTTACATTAGATTTTACTATGTAGTTCATAGTTTGTTAGCAGACTGCGGGAAGTGTTGAACTTGAAAAGCCAAGGGCGGTCATAGTAATTGAAATCTAGATTTTATGTACTTTTAGATTTATTTATTTCTGGGGCTAATTACAGGTACAACATAGTAGTAGAAATTTTATGGCAATGTTAGAAAATCACCTCGTATATATATACAGAAATATATATTATGACGGTAACAAAAATCGGAAAAGACAGCGACACTGTAATAAAAGGAAAACTTGCAACCGATCTATATGAAAATGTGGTACACAATATATACGCCAGTGTTTTCCAATTTGATACGTATACCTAAGTGTATATCGTGTCGTTATTGAGAACTCTGTGAACTACGGAAAAGGTATCAGGTGTGACACAGTACCTACAACAAAACTTAGAGGTGCTAGAACAGCAGACGAAGCGCCATCAATTCATAATAATTTCGTGTTGCATTCGCAAATATGTGCATGTCTGCAGGACTTTGTTTTATGGGTTTCGTATTGTGGGGAGTCGCCCTTCTGTATCTACCTACGTTGGTGAACAATCCCTGAACGCTATTTGAATATGCATGAATACGCTGTTTCGCTGTTGAATAAAATTCAGTTCGCAATCAACACTGAAGTGCGCCGGTCGTTTGCCATCGGTTACATAACACTCATTAATATTCGTAGGGATTGAATTAATTTGATATCACTCAATGTTTGGGTAAACACATTTAGAACGGCACTTGAGATGTTAAAAAATAGATTAATTCTTTAATGGACTTGCAAATATATTAATGTCCATTAGTACTTTCTTCACACAAATAGAAAGTACGTATGACAGATAAATCAATCTACAAGGCGACGAAAAGGATTTTTCAATCCAAAGAACACAATACAATACAGAGAAACATCAGCAACTAGCCAGTACTCTCAGTACAAGTATACCCACCCGACAGACAGACTGATCTGATGACACTATCAACGACACAAAGAGACCATCTGTATTCCGATTATTCGATAACTATTATCGATTCAACGCTATCGGTATCGATAAACGGATGCTTTTGTTTGACACGGTTGTAATAAAAGCGAGATGCGTCTGTAGTTGTGTTGGATGATATAATATTTAATAATGAATTCTATGAAGTAGAATTTATAGCTTTTTATAAGTAACGTCATGGAAATCAAAATAGAGCTGTGCTGTGATACGCACAGTATGATATATAACATGAGTTTAAAGACAAAAATATTATATAGTATTAAGTAATTGGATAGTAGTCTCCGATACAAAACTATGACATTATCTTACAACAATTATAATGAGAGGCATTCATGTAACTCCCCAATATATACAAGTTCTGCCTAGATAATTACTCAACAATAAATTACTTAAACCGAATGTAACCGTTCATTCCAGTCTACATAAACGATAGCTTAGTTGTTACGAATACATTCAATTAAGTAATTGAAGTACTTATAATTTTTATTGCAGGTATTCAATTATTTGTTTATAGACCGTTTATACAATCCCGGCGAGGAAACTTGTGCGTGTGGCTGTATTAATAACGAAGAAGAAATAATAGGAGAAGCGTTTATTCTAGAGAGTAGGAAAGTCCACTGTTGGGAACATTGAAAGCCAAATAGTAATCTGGTTGATGCGAGTGCGACATAATTGGCAATTAGCACTAAGCCTACTGGAAATGCGTGTGTTCGCTTTGGGAACAGGAGACGCGCAACACCTACTCATTTCATAGACCAACGACTTTTGTTACCTTCTTGACAAATCCATCGTACTGGTTTCAACTGTAAAATTACATACGTAGACGACCACGTGTCAACCCAAACCTCTACGTACTGACCCTTGTGACTTTTTAGGGAAATGTTATATTTTTTATTCATCGTATCCTAACCAGATATTGAACTCAGAAGCGTTAGAGATTAAGGGCAAACAACCAAAGATCACGGTTAACCATTGAGTCGAAGAGGGCCTGAACAGAACGTCATGGGCAAGGCTAATTTCGATAAGGTTTCCAACGAATATAATAACGATATTCAGACTACTTCTACAAAAGGACTCTTCTAAGTAAATAACATCGCTAAAACTGAAGCACCACCTAAACCCGCTCGCCTAGCGACCGCACTAGATAACACACATAGATAAGCACAATTATCAATTCAATATGCTAATTGATAAGGTAATTGGACGCGAGTATGGAAGCATGAAGCGTACCTAGCACGCGATTAGTGTATAAATGCAGACGTAATGCACTTTGTAAATATCGATTACTCTGCACTTTGTGGGAAACTTTAGCTTGGTGACTACATTGGTAAAGATTACTGTGCAGTCGGTGTTTAACAGTTTCGTGCCTGCAGTCTCTCCACGATTAGGTATATTTCTGTTTTAGCTGGCTCTCGGTACTTATAGCCATTTTTCATTTCATCATTCATTCAATATGGTTGACAAACTTAGCATTTCTTGCAGCTAGACATGGATCTTGTCTGCGATGTGTAAATGATATACAACATTGTTGCAGGGCTGCTAAATTGTAAAGCTAATCGTTTATAACCAAGAGTAATTTGTAATTTTAGGAGCGATTAACGTTACGATACTTCAGTGTAAGCTGAATGAATCCCCGAGGGTGTCGAAGATGGTCACCCTTCTGCATAAACCAGATAGCTGCCAGATTTATAACGAAGGAACTATTTCAGCAACTAATGACAAGAATGTAGCGGTAAGTGAAAACGGGAAAGATCTCAACAATAATAACACAAAGCAAAGCCATTTTTGCGTTTACATTTACATGTTTTGCTTTTTTAGCATCAACGTATGTTACAATAGGATCAGAGATAAATATTTAGTGCCAAAACAATACATAAACCTGCAAAGAAATACACAAGAAGCCAGCCAATATAACGTCACACATATCCTTTGTTTTCGTTTAGCGTAATACTACGAGACATAACATCCATATTTAAGATCTCCGCATCATACGCGGTCGCGGGAAATTCTGGAAAAGTTACCCAAAGTTACAAACTGACACAGATTGTTTGAGGCTTCGGACGTAAGTACAGAAAAAAAAAACAAGTAGGCTTGGATAAAAGAAAATATTACTATTGGCCTAACCAGCTGAAAGGGTTGGCTTTTAGCAAGGTAATACTGAGACAAACCTGCCATTATGACTTCGTATTGCATCGATCGGGCCTGTTAAACTATTTTTGGGGTAGGTACCTACTGGTTTGATTTGCAAAGTACTTACAAATCTTTCTGCGAATAGTCTTTGTTGAAAATAGATCTCTAGGATCGAGGATAGCCTATAGAGATCTATTTTCAACAAAAAAGGCGGTTAGTTGATTCATCTGTATGACAAACGTAGTCAAGGACTCCATAACTTAGCTCACCGCATTAGCGATCAAAAGAGTAATGTACGCAGAATAAAAGCAAAATAGAACTTGTGCCACTCCTGTGCAAACAAACGGGCAGTGGCATTGTGTTGCGCGAACCGTTCAGTCTTCTATACAACGCTTTATCGCGAATAATCGTACAAATAGGTCGGAATCAGTAGCACAATAAGCGTATGGTCCGATTCTTTGATTCTCACGATTATTTCGGGCTTAGATCAGGAAAATTGGAAAAGAAGAGAAAATGTTGGTATAAAAGTAAACACGACAATGCAAGAAGGAAGGGAAACTTGAAACATCCGGGACACAAAGAGTTTGATTCCTCATGTTTTAATCATTCGCTTTGAAGATGTTATTGACAACCATTGGTCATGCTAGCAACTCGTCTACAGCAGTCTATTCCCAAACACAAGGCCGACTTAAATAAGCCTCGAAACATCAGAAAGTACCAACAAACATTATCCTCAAAATCGAGAACATCGACAAGCAAAACGCACCCCACGCAATTTCCCTTTAAATCAGATAACGCGTTAGGATCTCAAAAGACCGACACATGGTGGCCGTTCCGTATCACCGGAGTATCGGCCATTCGATCCGCCGACCGCGATCCCGCAACAATGGACGCACTTGCGCGCAGAACTCGGGTTACCGACGCTGCTGCACAATGCACACCACGTGACCATCGCAGAGTTATTGCCCCACATTCTAATACGTGTTTGTATAACAGATAAATAGTTTCAGAAAATGCAGAATAGGTGCCACCTTCCATAAAATAGAATGACGCCAAATCTTCTTACGTCAATTCAAATATACATTTCCTATATATTCGCCGCTTGCAAGTGATTCTTGAATACTACTTGTAGTTTTTGTAATAACGCATTCACATTAAATTTCTAGGAAACTAGTCATGACATGACTTACGACAACATATTAATATTCCATTTGCTAAGCTTAGTTTTAAGTAAATAAGGAAATATCAATATTTCAAAGAACGTATAAGGCAAGACATAAAAAGCCAGAATTAAATAAGATACTGTATAGTCCTTCAGCATTTATGTAATACTAAAATCAGTATAAGTCCAGCAGCAAAGTTTATGAGATTAATCTCAATCCAGTTTCAAGAGTCTGGAGCTAAGTAAGAAAAACAACTGAAGCTGGTGGAAAAGTTACGATACCATCCATCATTTCTACACTCTGGTGCTTCAGTATTTATTTATTACAATTATAGAGTCTTTGAATATAATAATACCTACCATTGCCTAACAGTTCGTTTACGGAATCAGGGAATCCTGGAAATCGGCAAATGAATTTCAGAGAAATCAAAATAGAAGGCGTCAAGTTATGGGTCTCCTTAAAAGATTATTATACTCTGAAACCGTTCTTTACTGGTGAAAAATCTTCTTAAGGTTTCCTGCGCTTAATTCTTCCTGTTGGCATGTTGCCGGCTGCTGAACAGCCAAATGAAAGTTTTTAATGCACTTTGCATCTTCCGATTCTCGTGATTTCGGCTCGAAGCCAGATTTTCATGTTTTCCAGGCAGCGTTAAAAAAGAGAGGATCCGCTATTTCTTTTCTGAGTCACCAATTATTTGCGAATTTTAGCTACCTTGCGTTAGCCACCCTAACACTGAAAGATCTTTGGGGGGATAATAACATAGTAGCAACACACACATTTGCCATATAGCACATCGTGACGTCATCTAAGCCACATCGCATGGTGAATTAGCATTTATACAAGTTCTAGATATGAACCATCAGGTAATAAGTATGGCTTGTAACATAGCGTGTGTAACGCTATGTAGCTGGAAGATCATATTACAAGACAAGTTACTTCGTTTCTCCAAAATATAATGTAAGTAAAGAACAATCAAGTCTACACATTTACCTGTAAGGTTTCAAGCGAACACGGCTATGACATTCCAGCGAGTGACCATAACACCCAGACAACATGGCGGCCACGGCATTCGTCGCATTCAATACCTTATACAGGGCGATTTATGTCCGAACGTGTTTATTCGGCTTGTTAAATGTAAATGCGCTTCAGCCGAGGATTTCTATCGTAAATCACGGTACAACTGTTAGTGCGTGCTGCGATGTTTCTGATTGTGGATCACTTCGCAAATGGGAGCAAAGTGGAGTAAGGATTGGGTGAAATGGAAACAGCAAGGTTTAAGGGGCCGGCGAACTACGCATGAAAATGCTTATTTCATACAAACGTAATACCAAAATAATTTGTAATTCAAACATATTCTTAAGGTAGTGTGTATTTCTTCCGATTGGATTACAGAATATCTAGGTTCCCAAATATATATTTTGAAAGGACTCTGATTTAGAGACGAGATATGACGAATTTCAAATTTCTATAGAAAATTTATTTTTCTCATAACTCGTCTTTAAATCAGTGTCCATTCAAAATATATATTTGGGAACCTAACCTATATTCTGCAATCCAATCGGAATAAATACACACTACATTAAGGATATGTTTGATTTAAAAATTATTTTGGAATTACGTTTGTAAGTATGAACTACGCATGCTCCGCCGGCCCCTTAAGAGATTGACAAGCTCAGTCAGCGGTTGAATAGAATAGAATACTCTTTATTATGTACACCATATAAATTACAGACATAGTTATGTTATTCGATTATTGGAATCATTTCTCATCAATGTATTGTTTGAATCTTGATTCAATGAGATTGCACACCTGATTAAACACAACGCCAGTATTATAAAAATACGTTCAACTCTGACGTATGTGGCTGACTCTGATGGTGTTGACATGGAAGAATCTGATGACAATACAATAACAGAAAAAAACCGGGCAAGAGCGAGTCGGACTCGCGCACCGAGGGTTCCGTACCATCATGTTTTTAAAATTTCATCGGCGAGGCCTATATTTATCAGAGAATTTTACCACTGTGCACTGCGGTGTACAATATTGCGATTTTATGTGAGCGCCATTTCTTGACCGATAGTGGAACTAATGTAACTTTTGTTGATAATTTCTGAAAAAGTGTGCTATTTAGAGACTTCGTTTTATTCCTGTAATCTTTACATAAACTTCCATCACATTTTCTGTTTGCAGACTTTGGACAAATGGGGGGGGGGGGATGGTTTTTCTATTTACATTTTTCATCAAAAGTCGAAAACTATGCGGCCTAAAAAAAAAAAAATATGTTTGAGAATGTGCAAACTGCGCTGTTTCATATGATACCCCACATGCCCTAGTAGCTCCACTTAGAATTTTTCAGACCCCCTTTCAGTCCCTGTTGCAAAAAATATACATATATTTTTATTTCTTTCTTATTTGCAAAATAGTTGGGCAATCGTCATCTAAAACTGTTACAAATTTCAAGTAGATAGCATTAGTAGTTCTTGAGATATCCAGCTGTGACAGACAGACAGACATAGTCTTACCTTAAGGGCTCCGTTTTTACCATTTTGGTACGGAACCCTAAAAATTAATAAAAAGAATTGAATATAAAGCGCAGAACATATATTGCTTCTCCAAAACTTCATATATCTTTAACAATAAATAATTATAGTCCGTTCAGCAGACTATTCAAAACCCATTTTCCGAGATCAGATCGAACAAGCAAACCTGCAAACCTTTATATTGTAATACACGTTCAATGAAATTAATCACACGAATGACGTTAATAGTACAATCATGTGCGAAAATGTAAACACCCAAATAGTTATTTATTAATAGTATGCATTCTAAACTCATAAACTAGAGCTTCTCCTTGCTCCTGATAGTTTTGTTTTGCAATACTAATTCGGTATTTATGATCAATCCAATTAGTGGTTTGATTTGCAGCGTTTCATCGAATTGTGGCACGTTTATTGGATGCAAAGTTTTGCACCAATATTACCAGGAATCCTATGCGGTATGCGCTTCTGGCATCTATTGGTGAATGGTTAAGTTTGAAAAGTAATTGCTACCGCGACTTGCAATATGCATTCCAAAACTGCTAACCAATACCGCGAATGTGTTTACCCAATTAGGATATCCCTCTCATTTCACTGTAAAATGATTCCCCATTTCATTTTCGCACATTTCACGAAGATGTGTCAACAGGCGAAGTACTACGAAGAATCACACCTACGCGTGAACTCAGAGATTTAACCGAACGCTTCGAATATCTGTTTCTTTTTTGCTTTCATATCTCAGAAAGTGCAGAAACCATTAGGTTTTATGTTAACACTATATGTATCGCGAACTGCATTGCAAATTGAGTAATGTCGTACAATTGGATGGAGTTTCAGAGTACGCAAGTGGTGCATTTGAGAGGTTTTAACTGAGAACTCTGTAAAGAGCTCTCGCCGAAAATCGTTCAGGGAAATAATACGCCAGGAAATGTTACAGGTGTTTTCTTTGACTTTTTAAAATATATCGTTCAATCATAAAGTTCTATTGTATGATTTCCCAAGGCGCTATAGCCATTTAATGGATACAATTCTACATTTGAGCTAGTATTTCACAATATGAAAATGGAAGCCGAATTTGATCAGCTTTAACGTCTGAACCGTATTTGATATCATAAGCCAATACAGCGAAATAAAAAACTGTGTAACCGACACTGTCCACGCATGTACCAACAAGAAACATGTTTTTAATGACGTACCGAACAAAATGAAAAGGGTGTCGAATGCACATATCGCGTATCGCGATACCCAGAGCAAAACGAATGGAGCTGCACTTTATCATAACATTATATAAAGTGTATAATCAGCTATAAACTTATCGACGAACATGCTTGCATAAGCATGTGACGGAACACCACAAAGGTGAACGACTTGAAAGATAGATTGAATGATAATAGGAGATTGATGTTTGTAGCGGTTCGAAGATATGCAGACATGTAAAGATTATTGATACCTTGTGCATACGACAGCTGTGACACCTGGTCGCCCTTTATCGGACGGTTATAACCATCAGAGAAGTTCATCTCAGGCGATATTGGCTCACCGAACACATATCGCTGCCTGCATGCATGACTGCAATCTGCTTCGAAGTTTTACTTCTTACACTAAGGAGTAAAACTACACCACTAATAAATAAAGACACAATAAAGCTAAGGGACACTGGTTGCAAACGACAAGGTATAAAGAAAATCTATAAAATGAAGACAACTAAATGGCTAGAAACTGTATCCCCACGGATTCGTCACGCTGACGGTAAAATCCTGCTTCATATAAGTATATATATTGTGTATGGCTATCCAAGACGTTTCTCGAAGCATTTCCCGTGGCATAATATACCTCTGTTGACTGAACATATTGTTTCGCAGTGACGGAAAGTGTTACAGATGAGTGCCATTTCGTGCAAGCTGTAAATCTTCCAGTGAAATAGGTTACGTGGCTGGCTGGCGATAAAGTTACAAGTATTATAATAGTTGTGCACTATTGTGAATTTTGATACGCTCTTTACTGAACGTTCGAATACACATACACAAATAGAAAAGTGAGGATAAGGTATGGGCCTCGTAGGCAGACCACTTTTAGGCTCAAGTAAATATAGGAAAGAGGAAGACATCTATTGAATGTGAATTTACTTGAGAAAGATTTGATTTCAGTAGTGATTGTAGATAAGTATTAGGTTTTTTACCGACTTCAAAAAAAGGAGGTTATCAATTCGATACGTATGTATGTAATATTATTGGAATTGCATTATATTCACATATGATGATCTATTAGGGCTTCCAAACAAATATACAAAATTTCATAGACGTATGTATGTATGTATGTTTGTCCACGCATATCTCCGGAACTATTAATCGGATCGTGACCATTTTTTTTTTATTGGCTTACATTTTCTTCAACTTAGGGAACAGTGCAAGTTTCATCAAGATCGACTCAGTAATTTTCAAGATATGGACTAATACGTGTAAGTATGACGGCCTGGCTTATTGATAAGAGCTACGGGTGTAGTGTCAAAGGGAAAACATCTCAAAACCTTGGTCAAATACTAGTACAAAAACTAAAAATTACGAAATAAAAAGTCCGAAATTAAAGTTATTTCATAATTTTGAGTTAATTTCTTTTTGAAGTCGGTTTAATTTTTTTAAATTATTTCTAAATTAAAAAATGTTGACGGAAGGTACTCTTTATTATGTACCTACACTATATTAAGTGCAGATATAAATGTAGACATTTTACATAGGGTGACATAATATGCGGTCTAGCTAGAGGTACCTATGTATAATAAATAAAAAAGGCGGATAAAACCTATTGGTTTGATAACTTATGTTCATAGGCATAAATGTGAAACCACAGCAATGAGCTAAAACAGACCATATTTAAGCAGATTTAAAAGCGCCTTAAACGAACTAAGCCTACATAAATAAATCATCTGCAAACAAGTCTAAAGTCCCATAATTTTAAATATCAGCAGGTTTGTCAGATTCATGTGAACGCTGACGCAGCTGACGTATGTAACGTAGGTTCGCGATTCACCACACATGTTACAATTCTCGTGCGCTGTCAGCACCATGCGCCAGCGCGTGCGCAAGTGCTCGGTGACGTCACCATCTGCACCAGCAATAAACCGCGAAATGCAGTTATAAATAAACAAACGATTTACGGATTAATGCATCGCTCTGTGGTTTAGTTTTCTTGGCAAGTTTTATGATATGGGTTTTTTATTTGACAGTCAATTTAATATGACGTATGATATCGGTATAATTGCATCTACTGTAATTTAATTTGTCTGACTTTTCGATACCCGTTGGTGGAAGTTTTCGAACCTTCTTCGTAACCTTTTGTTCTTAGGCTTTCGCTGATTGGTCTCGAAAAATGTCACCTTCGGAATTCTCGTAATTCCCATTCACGTGAAAATAGGGTGATCGACCGACATTGGGTTAAGTTACCCAGTAATACACATTCAAGACTTCAACAACTATGATGACTACCTATCTTGAAGTCTAAACAAGACTTCAAGATAGGTAGTCATCGAAGTTTCTAGTGGTACAAACCATACTTATATAATCGTATGACTTTAACTCTAATAACTAAACGTATTATCGTTTCACCCGTCGCAATGGCTGCCAAAACAACAATAGCCTATAAAGTGAGTGTATTGTCTTGATTGCCACAACGCGCTGCTGATAAGAATCTAGTGCGTTTCATTTTGTGTGCGGTTTTCGAATCATGAGTTAATTTAACAATACACTTTCTTGAACTCATCAAGAATCCTTTCAAGAGAAAAGTGAAGGATACAGTTCACAATTTGTGATCATTTGCCTCTTGACAGTTTCGTAGGTAAGGCTAATTCTATACCGAAGCAAAATTTAATCAATGTAAATAACTTTAGACAAGAAATCTGCTATAAAAACTTCATATATAGCACACGTTTACGAGCGTAAGGTAAACGTAAAAATTGCAATAAAGTAAAAGCATCGATGATCCTATGTATCCGAAATAACAGTAGATACTAGAACATACATTATTGGAATGCACTTTAGAAGATTATGTTATAGTGAACAGAAAGAATTTAAAAGAAAACAATGTAAGAGTTGCTTTTCATGCAGCAAACGTTAAACAAACACAAAGCATTTGTATATTATGCATTTTCCTAATAAAATATCTAGAGATAGAACTAGAAAATATCTAGGTAGAACTGGACACCCAGAACGGAAGTCATAAAACCCACAACGCTACAAGGATGGTAGATGTAGCTTGAACCAATGTTAAAGAAATCATAGACATAAAAACATAAAATGATTCAGTTATTCCTGAAACAGTAAAGAAAAGAGAACAACAAGCACGATCTACAATGGACTTCAATTTTCTCATTGTATTTTCATTCAAAGCTTATGACAACAAAAGCATCTTCCAACTACATGCATACCTTCATTTCTATCTTCGTGTACATTATACTTATAGCAACCTACTTGATACCACATCGGCGTCCAGTCGAGCGGTAATACGAGCGCTCTTCATTATACAATACCGCCACAATCGGCTTAAGGCTTGCAACCTACTCAATCCCGAGCCGAGGACGGATTAAAATTAGGCAAGCGGAAATTATTTTATTTTTAGACGTATTCATAGGGAAAAAATTCAGTTTGAGGATGAAGAATGTGACATACTTATAAAGGTTTGGGTTGTTAATATAAGTAGAACTTGAGAGAATTTTTACTGATAGAGATTTTAAGTACAGACGCCAGCAGGTCAACCTACCCGAAACTGTCAGATTTTCCCAATCAACCTTGAACCTTATGCTTCAGCAATAAAGTCGAAAATCTATTAAAGAAATCTGACAGATTGTAGTAACTTGATGTGCTGGCGTCTGTACAAGAGATGAAAGTATGGTTCTGGTTTATTGCATTGGCAATCTAGGATCGATTACAGAATACATTAAACTAATGCTAGGTCAATGAATAGTGACCAGAAGGACATAAATGACGCTCTTACGCTCGTATTACATCAGTCAAAGAATCAGATTTTTGTTTGTCTATATCAAGCCATATTTACTCAGCCTCTTCATCCATTTGTTACTCTTCAAATAATCTGTCTTTAGTTTCTAACAACTATGTATTAACACAGCATAGTGCATAAAGTAATGACAAGTTGTGAGCCAAGCAGTTTCGCTCACTTAGTTGGTTATTACTACTTGTGCGGGATGAGCAGATATGCTATGATTTTCTCGAAAGTCTATCAGTGTGGAAGTAATTAACGGGTATGAAACTTTCTACGCTTTTATACAGAAAGATTGTCGACGTGCAGTCTCGGAGAGCCAAGGTAATATATTATTATTCATTCATTCAAGATAAATCGATTTAACTTTGTTTATGAATAGCGAAATGCAACTGATCAAAAATCACAAGAAAAACAGTAACTGACGTCAATCCTCGCAATAACATTGACAGAACTGATCTTGCGATTATGAAAGCGGATCCAGGAAATGAGCATGACCATTAAACAGTTAATTGCAAGCAAATCAAAGCTTAAATTCCAAGCCATTAAAACCTAATATAGGTTGTGAAACTATCTAATAATCCCAACGGGAACTCGGAGGCTTAAATGAACTAGTTTCACAGACGGCGAGTTGGACGAATCTCTCGGAGATTCATCATACCTTTCCATACATATATATATATATATATATATATAATTTGTACAAACCTACTTACAGAAATAAAATCATTTATCATTTATAACAGCTCTGCTCGTTGCGTTATTAAGTTCTTTTTACCGCAAAATATCTGTAGTTTTCTTTCATTTTCTAAGTTCCAATGAATAGCCTTTGGGCTTGTTTGTTAGTAAGTTATTTGTTCTTGTTGCCTTTGACGTCAGGCAGGACTAAGGAGCTTGCAATATGATAAGGAGCTTAGCACTGCGCATTTTATTGAAACGTAGGCATTCATGTCAGGCAGCAATGTGTAAAATATTAAAAGCAGCGGTGCTAAGTGGTTTTACTTGGAAGCTCGAAATTTGGTCAAAGAATTTGATGTGTATTTCAACTTTTGAATTTGAACATTATAGCATTTTGGAACGCCACATTAACTTTGAAAATTAACAAATGTTTAACAAAATTCATTAGTTATTCCTAGAGAGCTATGAAAATTATCGCCTGAACGAGATCTACATAATAATTAAAAAGGCCTTAGAAAAAAGAGTGTGCTACAGTGCCAATGTGTTTAGTTAGAGTCACATATACCGTCGCTGTGTTGGTTGCCAGCCATCAATTGTGACTATCACCTGACATTAGAAGTAAGGGAAACTTGCATAACTGCTTAATTTGATTGCAAAGAATGTAAATCTAAACAACCTGTCTATACATATAGATATGTATAGCGAAGATGCGGCATGCAATACAACGTTACCCAAAAATAACATTACCTTATTCTTTACTTGAGTAGATATAATAATATGTTGCGAATTGCGATACGATGACATTACGTGTCGTAAAAAAGAAACTTCCACAATAAGAGGCCCCCGATCCACAACTTCCATACGAGCGAGAGCGGAGTAACAGGAAAAAGTAAGTACTTATGTAAACATATAAAGCAGCCGTTTACACGATACGTTTCACGCGAGCTTTTGATTTGTGTCAACATAAAACCCTGGACTTCCGCATAAAATATGTAGCTATGTAGACGGTAACAGTAGACGAAATGTAAACAGGCTTAACAGCTACTAAACTACCGAATCATCATCTCAACAAGATCCATTGAATTTGAAAACAGAGGGACAAAAAAGTGCGTGCCATCGTGTCCTATGTCACGAATACCATGACAATGCGTCCCGACTGCCATCGTTTGTCACTATCAACTGACGGGACGCAGGGGGATATATTGACGCTGTCGAGCCCTTGATTCTATACATTGTTTACGATCAATCATCAATTTTGGAGGGGAAAGAAAGAGAACAGAAGACAAAGCAATGGATGAAGATAATGATTGTTGCTGAGTACGATGAACGGAATCCAACCACAAACTGTAATTGAATTTGATGATATTAATAACTTGCAGCAAGAGAGAAATATACATTAAAACTAGAGATAATAGATGCCCATAAAGAAAATTTAAAGCCAAGTTCCGTTGGTAAGGTTAATAAGAAAAATTAAGCGTTACGCACTAGAAGTCTCTATTTGAACAAAATTTGATATAGCAGCTAATCTTAGTACTTAATGTATGAACTTTTTGTAATAAGGTTGTAAGAACGACGCCTGTCGCACCGTAAAAAAATCGGTCTCGAAAATTGCAATCAAGGACGTCGTGCAAAAGCATATGTATACGACGACGTTTAATTTGCAAAAAAAGGCAATTACTTAGAATGATTCATAACTTATTTTGTAAATATTTATATAATTTGAAAATGGCTTTGCTTAGATCAAAGAAACTTGAACTAGATGCCGAAATGCGTGGAAATAACATACCATTTAATTACGGGATCTCCAAAAAATCAATCAATCTGCCTAGCCTTTTCCCAACTATGTTGGGGTCGGCTTCCAGTCTTACCGGATGCAGTTGAATATCAGTACATTACATGGAGCGGCTGCCTATCTGACCTCCACAACCCAGTTACTGGGTAACACGATACCACTTGGTAAGACCGGTTGTCAGACTTGTTTGGCTTCAGACTACCCGTAACGACTGTCAAAGATCTACGAATGACAGCCGGAACCAACGGCTTTACGTGCTTTTCGAGACACGGAGGGGTCATCATTATGTAATGGACGGTCACTCATTCATGAACTGACCGCGGCAACCGTAGCTTAATCTTCGATCGACCCGTGCGGCGGTTATTATTTATTTAGCCAGGAGCCCCTTTATGTTCCCACTAATTACGAATCTCCCATCTGGCCAATAAAGACCAATAAAAAAGGTCCTGTACCCTAATTTGTTAAAGAACAGAGAATTGAGAACGTATGGGCGATCGTTAACACTGCGAGGTGAGAAGCCGGAGATGTCATGGTGAATAATTCAACAGACAGCATACAATACAAATAAATGTAAATTTTATTGATAGATGTTAGATGTCTACTCGGGTAACGATTACGGGATGCATGGAGGAAGTTAGATCCTGTTTGATATTGATATACTTAAATAGTAGTTTTACTATTCAAGATTGATGTGAAAACAGACGATGAATTTGAATTAAACATAGAAAGACAGCATGTGTAACAAATCGAAATCAAATAGTATGTGTATCGGCAATAGAGTGTGATATTTAAAAGAGTGTTACTAAATCAAATCCCAATGAACAATTTTATTCAGAACATAAACATTAACATATTCAGCAATTTGTTCCAACGATTGATTTGTAGAGCTTTCATTGAGGGCGTAAATCACTCTTGTGCTCTGATATCAATAACTTTTTTAAATGAAATGCTAATGCGAGAGGAGCAGCCGGTAAAACATGAAGTATTGTTGAATGAGTTAGTAAAAGTTAAACTTTACTCAATCGGGGAAGCCCTAATGAACTATACTATTTTATTGTTAAGTTAATCCAGTTCCTTTAGTCCTATAGATCGAGTAACTCATTGAAGCTCTCTAGACTAAGGGTGCGAACCCACTGTGTCGTCGAAATATTTTATCGTTGAACGACTGTTGTATCTAGCCGTTCCCAATGGATCGTGACGACATTTTTACTGTTCACAGCAGTCGCCTTGTCGTTTGTACATTAGTCGCCTCTACGTTCTTTTGAAGATCAGTAGTGGTATGAACGTGTATACGTACGTGTGCTACGTGTGTGTGATACGTGGCTACGATAGATGGTCGCTATAACGACACATGATTTGTCACGATAAGTCGTGACGTTTTTTATCGTTTTACGACTGTCGTGCTAGCCGTTCTCATTGACTTGACAGTCTGTCGTCACTGCAAAAAAAAGTCGTGGACACCTCCATTTAAATACACAAGCCACGACGCTTTAAACGACACGAAATCTGTCGTCACGACATAGTGGGAACGGGGCCTTGTTGAATCTTAGTCGAATTTGCCATTTCCGTGGAAGTGAGTTGTATTTATGTACCTCATATGAAATGCTAACATTGGACTAGCGTTAAATATGAGTTAAAACTAATATTGTAATTCCAAAGTTTGATTGTTTACTTCACCCAATGTCGTCAGAGCTACTGTGTGAAATTGTAAAACTTGGCAGACCAGATTATATCACGTAACAGACACATTTTGCGAACAACAAAAAAACAGCTCAAAAACTAAATACCTATTAATATCCTTGGGGAAATATCCATCTTTTTGTTCAATTACTTTAGGGATTAATAAAGTTAACAAACTTGGCTCCTTTGGGATTAGAAACCGCAGGTAAAATGTTTCAGGCTCCGAAACGATATTACATTACCAGGATAAATAGTGGCCACGCTATGTTGTGGCGTGCGTGACGTAAGAGCCCTTAGCTAGTAAATAATTATATTAAGCGTTCATAATAGCAGCATGGTAATATAAACCAGGACTTCTCTAATCTTTATGTTATGGTTTTTCCGCTTCGGCTTTCCGTTACTCACACCAGCAAAAAAATACAGTTCAGAATTTCTGTTTTTTCTCTCTCAAAACTGCAGTTCTATCCTATTGCCTTCAATCTACTTCTGACCGAATCATTTGGCCATGAATACAATCAAAATTAGATTTACAAGTAGGTTGATGCGCTCTAGTGCGATGATTCATTGTCCTGATTACAGTAATGAGTGTATGAAATCATTGCAAATGGCCTTACTGCTTCGAAGATTATCGACCTGTGTGCGGTTTCTATTTTGTCTTCTGTACTTATTTGAAAGTGTTACATACTGATTTTTTGCGGCATTTGGTTGACTGGAATCGGTATTCGATATGCTTACCTGGAAAAGAAAAGGAATGGTGGTTAATAACAGGCACTATAACTTTAACAATAATAATATAATTCTTAGTTTAAAGACAATACTATGTTTCTAGATAATACACACATCAAAAGTGTCTAGGGATCAAGCATTTTTATGCGGATTTCTTGAGATTGAGATGTGGCTTTGTAATAAATTTATGATTTTATAAATTTATATGGATCCTTTTTGGTGCATTTCATAATTTGAATCAGGAACTGTGAATCAAATTCGAGTAAAAGATGAAAATCAGCTGTCAATATTTTCCCTATAAAAACATACAACGCATTGAAGACATTATTAGTGCTACTGTTTCCCTACTACTGATTAAAACCAACGTTATTATGGAGCGGCGACGTCATTTAAGCAGGGAAGAAATGCTCAGAGCCGTGGGAATGATAGAAGCTGGTTCCCGGCAACGTACTGTGGCTTTAGCTCTGAATACAAGTCAGAGTGTTATCAGTCGACTTTGGACACGTTACCGAAACACTGGTACCGTGGCTGAGCGCCATGGAGGACGGTATCGCTGCACCACACGGAGACAAGACCGATACATTCAAATCTTAACTCGAAGAGCTCCAACAATAACCGCCATGATGTTAGCCGTGAGGCTTCATCACTCTTCAGGGAACTTAATTAGCGACCAAACAGTCAGAAACCGCTTGCATGAAGTGAACCTTCATTCCCGAAGACCGCTACGGGTACCACCTATAGCAATGCACAATCGTAGGATTCGATATCAATGGGCTCTTGAACACAGAAATTGGGCAGAAGAACAATGGCGTTTCGTGTGCTTTTCTGATGAGTCTCGTTTTGGTATGAGACCGGATACAAGACGTATACGACACTGGAGAACCCCTGGACGCCAACAGCGATTAAAATCCTGCCAGGAAGTCCATCCTTATAGTGGTGGAACCATCATGGTATGGGCGGGTATTTGGATCGGCGGAAGAACTGAGTTGATTTGGATCAGAGGCAACCTCAACGCTCAAATTTATGCTGAGACGATTGTATCAGACGTCATCGTTCCTCTACAAGTGCAAATCGGTCCCTTATTTCAGTTAATGCATGATAATGCACGACCGCACACCGCAAGAGTTGTAAGACAGACTCTCGCCGCAGCTAACATCAATGTCCTGCCCTGGCCTGCTCAGTCGCCAGACTTGAACCCGATTGAGCATGCATGGGATATGCTACAGAGAAGAGCTCTGCCGAATATGGAGGGTATCCAGTCGCAAGAAGACCTTTTTTTGTTGTTGCAACGAACATGGGCGGCCATTCCACAGCGTGATTTGGATGAACTCATTTTGAGTATGCCAAACCGATGTTCTTGTGTTGTTAGTGTTCGCGGTAGAAACACGGATTATTAATTGTTTAAGTTACCCAATAAAATTTTAAAGAAAACTGTTATTTCAGTCTTTTTTTCGAACTTTTGTGTTAGTGGTTCAAATGTCAAAAATCCCTTTATTAGGAAAATGGCAAATTTCTTTATTAATGCAAAGGTGACTTGGTTTATCGTTACTGTGACAAACGAAAACACTTTATTTGATGAATCCTTAAAGAAAATTTTAATTAATATCAATCAGGAGAAAAGTTATTGCAAAAATATATGTTGATCCCTAGACACTTTTGACGTGTGTACTTTCATCAGGCGAATATTCATCAAAATAAGTTCTGTTTCAAGATCAACAGGATCATAAACAGACTTAAAACGCTTCCTGCTACACTTCTAGGTAGTGACAAATATAATTTGTATGTCTCGAGAATTTTAAAGACCTTAGATGACTTGACAATTTTACTGGCGCCAGTCTGCACAAACCCATATCTAAATTAGATCAACTGCGTAGTTACTTTAAAGCTTCTACTTCTACTTCGGATTAGTTCGGATATATGTATATCGATTAGTTTAACAAGATATCGTAAACATTTTCTCCAATGATGAATGGTTTGATCTCAAAACAATTTTCACTACCCACACAGTTATATTCACAAGACAGCGACTTACGACAGATGATCAACGGAGTTGGCCTATCAATGATCGTGATTAATGACTCATGTCAATGACTGGGAACATCAATAGGAGAAAGCACAGAAGGCCAACCACAACCACTTGTCATACTCATACTACATGAGTAGTAGCTAAAAATATGGTAAAATGGGTCTTAAGGGATCCATTCGAGATAATGATAATTCTCGTTCGAATGGCTTTTGTAATGTGCTTGGGCGTGGTACAGTAGTCTGTATGATGGATAAGTGAACCTTCTGTCAAAGTCTAATTTGAATTGATTGATACGCTTTTCATGCGCCGGCGCCGACTTTTTATTCACGCCCAAAAAGTGATGTTGTTATTCAATATGATATGAGAAAAAACTAGTAGGTAGTACTTGACTTAATCAGTATTAGTTAAATAGCATTGTACTTTGGCCGACGAACTCTCTAGCAAGCACTATCATAAACAAGGTGCAAGATCTTGTTGTAGCAATAAATAATGCACCAATTTTTCATTTTTATTAAGGAAGTACTAGCTGCGCCCCGCGGTTTTACCCGCATAAGTGTCGATCGCGTGGGAATATCGGAATAAAAAGTGGCCTAGGTATATGTTAATCCAGGGTGTCAGTTACCTCCATACAAAATTTTATCAAAATTGGTCCAGCCGTTTGAGCGTGAAGAAGTAATAAACATATAAACACACACACCCCCACAAACTTTCGATTTTTCGCGATTTGAATTTGTGAAGTAGACGAGAATTTATGGTTATCCTGATGTTCCTCAATAAAAATTATACAGACGTCATATTATGCTATTAATACTGTTTGTATGGGAAAATACCACAGAAGCCAGAACCACACATATCCCATAAAAGTTCATCGTCTCTTACGTAATCCTGCGACTAGTATTCATATTCACCTACCATTGTATCGAACCTGAATCATAAATTTCAATTTGTGTTTCAATCCCAGTCTGTTTGGTTAGGATGTTTTCGTTCACGCCATGTGCTGTTTGTATTGCAAATATAAAAAAATATGGGGGATAGATGTAGTCATGTGATTCGGTTAGCTTTGTATCAATGGCTGATCAGTTCCGGGCGGTGACGGGTTTTATGTCAACAGAAAGCTCGAAACATGAGAATAAGCTAGAGTACATCTTACATAATAATATAACAGAAGTATTGACAGCCCCATTGAAACTGACAAAGATTTGAAGAACCAATCCAGTTATTCCCAAAAGGATATCTAAACCAATCCGACTCGTACGATCTGGTGCGTCAGTTGGTATCCTGGATAATTTCCTAAGACTCAACTAAAGGAAGCAGGTCGTTGCGACACACGTTGGCAATAAAATAGAACAAAATGTCATCCGTGTCTTTGCATTTGACCTTGACAGTGACTTTACCTTGGGATCCCTAATAGGAATAAAGATATAAGTACATTTCCCCGCGTGCATTCGATTTATGGGATGCTCAAAATTACGCGCTTCGTACGTAGCCGTGAACTTTAATACCGAGTGCGTTGCCGTTGGTACCGTCGAGGTCACGAGCGCAATAAACCGACGGGTTTCCAGATCGCTAGTGAATGGTAAAAACTACTACTTATAACTTAAATTAATTTACTTTTCTAATGTCTGGCTCCTGTGTTAACTAGTAGTACCTACAAACTGTCTATGGAATCAGCGAAGTAGATCCCTGACAGGTTTTGACCCGCTGGTAAAGTTTGCAAGTTAAATTCGATTCCAACTACTATCCATCCATTTGGACTACTATCTAGAAATTTAAATGACGACTCAATTATGTTGGGGGATTGTTACATGTCTAATGAAAGTCAAAGTCAAATAATTTATTTCAAATAGGCACTTTTGAACGTCAAAAATTACAACTAAATAGAATTGGTCCTAGTCGCCCATTCCAAAAGGTAGTTTTCGTATGGAGAAGAAAGGGCAAGAAATTCCATCGTTACTCTTTTAAAATGTTTTACAAGGTCTTGTCTATACTTATAATAAATCTGTAGAAGTGAAAATTCTGTACATTGAAAATATCAAAAAAATAAATGGCAGGGGGTGTTACTAGACCGACACCGAACCCAAAAATGTGATTTAAAAATTTTTTGTTTGTGTCTGTCTGTTTGTTCAGACATCACGAAAAAACTACCGGTACGATTACGATGAAACTTGGTATAATTATTCTTTAATATCCTCGGCATCACACTGGGTACTTTTTATCCCGGAAAAGTATCTATTATATATAATTCAAAGTCCTGACTGACTGACTGATATATCAACGCACAGCCTAAACCGCGGGTCCTAGAGACATGAAATTTGGAGGGTGTGTTATTTGTGAAGAGTAGGTACCCACTAAGAAAGGGTTTTTCGAAATTCCACCCCTAAGAGGGTGAATGAGGGGAGGGTGAAATTTCACGCGGACGAAGTCGCGGGCAGAAGCTAGTATACATAATATAATTATATGTGAAGACGATGCACCTAGAATAAAATTAGTCTACCACAAAAGGTAAAAATAATTAAAAATGAAGCAATGACAGGTCAGTCACCTCAGAAATCGTTCTCCACTATAATCTTTACGAATGTTTGTAAACCTTCGACATCGGTATCTGTAATGATTCCATCCACTCCGTCATGGAAAACGAGCGTGAAAATTAATATTTTCCAAACATGGTTGATTATAAAATATCCATTTACACGTGTCGTCAGATCGTAAACAATACAGTTAATTGTGTGAATCATGGACACGCCAGGGACGGTGACGGCGAATCATGGACACGCCAGGGACGGTGACGGCGAATCATGGACACGCCAGGGACGGTGACGGCGAATCATGGACACGCCAGGGACGGTGACGGCGAATCATGGACACGCCAGGGACGGTGACGGCGAATCAGACCTATACTTATACACTTTGCTGGTGTAAACTGTACACAGCACTCAATTAATAGCATAGAAGCTCCACTCGATAGAATGCACGATTATTAGGGCTAGTGCATCATTTATATTGAAGTTTCGTTGTGATTGTTATTCTTGTGTCTGGTCAAAGTTGCATACTTGCATGTGAGATTTATGCCATTATAAATGCACCCATTAAACTTTGCGTTTTAACTTTTCAGGTCCTTTCATCATGAGGTATTTTAATCTTTTGTTGAGCGTCATAGACTGGGGCAGATGGCATCTGTGGTCACCATTCATAATGCTTTCACAGTTACCCTTAACAGTAACATTACATGGGAATAGTTAAGTACTGGTACTTCTGTTCATCTTTAGTTTAATGGTTACAGGTAGTTGGTAGTGGTTTAATTGCATAGGTATTATTGTACGCGGAACTAGCCTTTAGATGTAAGCTATCGGATTACCTAATAAGGTGAATAGGATATATGCACCTTGTTTATACGACCTTAGAATTAACATTACTAGTAGTACCTACAGGTACTTTATGTTACCTGTATATAACTTGTGTTTGATCCAAATCTATATTATCACGAAACCATCTCATTGTTGATCATGGATCGATTTGTCCGCTCATCCAGGCATGCAGCCTGTAACTTATTATTCATAGCTGCATGCATAATATTAATCTATGTTTACCTAATACAAATTCTATGACATGTATTTGCCCATATATATCCAGCTCATCATGTTAGCATAATAATTGTAAAAACTTTGCAAAATGCAATAAAACCAGAATAGAATGCAATTATTTCTTGCATACTTTTTAGGTAGGTCCCTAATATATTTGTATAAGCATTACAATGAAGAATAAATCGTATCGAATGGATTTCTTGTAAAGGCAATTACCGTAAATATCATTTTTAACCGACTTCAAAAAGGAGGAGGTTCTCAATTCGTCGGAACCTTTTTTTTTTTTTTTTTTTTTTTATTTTTTTTTTTAACAAGTAGATTGGTGCTGCTGCAATTTCAATAACCTAACATAATGTAGCTGCCGTAGATGGCCTATTTTTCGACTACTCATATTTCTCAGGCCGATATTGAATATTCTTGGAACCAAGAAGCAATATAGCCCTACCAAATACCAATAAAGCACAAGACAATTTGTATGAATCGAAATAATTAAGATTAGTTGTACCTGACCTGCCACGTCAAAGACAGACGAAATAACTAGACCGAAAAATCTATATCAGTAGTCCAATTGTTATTCATAACAAGACTCGGAGCTAAGATCTAGGTGCTGGCGATGACTCACGAGGTGACGACACGTAGCTTTTACATCGACAATGAGGAAGTGAAGAAGGCTAACATGTGTGTACACGTTTTGGTCGTTCAGTAAGCCCTATAACCGTTTATGTAGAAGTACATCTTTAGGAGTTGATGATGTATCTGCGCTAAGTTATTTTTTTTTGTGAAACCACTTTTTCAGTATCTGTCTCATGAAATCATTTGACAATAATTCAGGTGTACTTACTGCCGATAGTTGCTATACTGCAAGGATCGCCTGAATCAATAGCAAAAACGGTATCCTCGAAATTGGACAGTCCCGCACTACAACATATTCGCATTATGCATCCGATTAAAAAAATTGGAAATCTCGCAGCACAGAAGTCGGATATACATCAGACTAAGATGATTGTTCGATGCCTTCAGCAATTAAGTACGGAAGTATAGGCGCAAGGAATGAACCTTCTGCGCCTATCTATTCCTTTTCTAAACGACTTAGCATTCCCAACACGCTGAAGGCGATGACTGCTTAATGGCGTCTATACTTAGACAACAATTAATAGGTACAATGAGAAAATTCCGTAACATTAGCATGTAAACGCATCATTGGCAGCCAATGGCGCTCAACAGATGGATATGGCTTCGTTTATGGGTGGTGTGGGGCCAGGAATGGTGGGTTTTAATCGTTAAATATTCCTGTAGCCAGATTCTTTACAAAGAAAACTGACTTTATCATGCGGTAGATGTCTCAGTTTGATGCTATGGTATCTTCTGGCGATATTTCGCAAACATTGTCGCCTTATTCATGAACATGAGTTTAATACAAAGTACTAATGTTTCTTCAATAAAACCTCTTGACCACTTGTGGAAATACCACCAGCTGGTAAAGCAGTAAAAGGTATTACGGACAGACGTCGCGCTATACAAATAGTTCAGCGCCCTAAATACAAAGGTCACCACAGAAAGGTTACCGAACGCTTAGACCACACACAGAGACACTGACAGCAATTAAGGAAATAGCTGTCTTTAGTGCATCACGTTAGTAAATGTCAACATCACTTCTTAATCGACTTCCTCGAAGTATGTCCTTAAGTTAATGCCATGATTGCCTAGCAATTAGAGAACGCTTAGGCTACGCTACGCAGCTGGACATAGCTATCCATTACTTAGAACCATAATCTGTTTATAATATGACAAGACCGTGTCACTTAAAGGGCTGGTGTATAAATTTCATAACTAGTTCTGAAGCTTTCTAGGACGTAAAAGATCTTGAAATGAAAGACTATTATGTAGTTAAAGGGAGAACAATGGAATCTATCATGGTTCGCACAAGAGGCATTGTGAAAGAAGAGGCGAAGACTCGCCCATTTAATTTCACCACTGATTAACGTGCACTTTTTTCTAAGTCGCGTGTCCAATTAGCAGTAGCGACAGAACATCATTAATTGTAAGCGACGAGGTCAAATTGTCTGTTGAGCAGGCATTTAGAGCGTTTATAAATCAGTTCATATTTCTTTTGAGCTGATGCAGATTATAGCGCATTGTCACGAACTCGTCCTACGCCAGGATATTGTTATCAAAGACAACATTGCATTGGTTGCGTTTTAATAGTTATTTTTATGGGTTTCCTGCTGGTTTTCTTATGGGCTAATTGTGTATTGCATGATATGATAGGATTTGGCTTCGACTTGAAGGTCGGAAAAGTAAGATTATCTTTTGTTCGGGTTGAACTTGTGACAGATGGAGATAACAATGGGTTCGCTTTCTGAAACGATTTATTTGTTTTTGTAGCATAATTCTGAATATGAGGAAATTGTGCCAGCCAGGTCTAGCGAGAGCAGTGTTGGCCCAGTGGTAACCGCCCGACGTTGTAGGTCGTGGGTTCGAACTCAGGCAGGCGTTATACTTTGTGTAAATAATTTTACCACCACTGCTTTGAAAACGGTGAAGGAATACATCGTGAGGAAACCGGCATGTCGGTAGAACCAAAAATTCGAAGACATGTGAGATCTAACAACCCGTACTGGGCTCGCGTGCTAATTTACAGCCTATATCCCAGCAGCGGGAACATTATAAGCTGACTATGCAGGTCTGGCACAACCACACTATTCGTTTTGTGAAAATTACGGAAGACGCGGCGCAAATTAGTTCAACAAGAACCCCGCCTCGTCTAGAACTCCACCGTTCACGTTATTTGCATGTCCGCCGCCATTACTTCAGCTACGCGTACAAATGTTAACGTAATTGCAATTTTCCCGACCTTGACATTCTGAACTTGCCTGTCGGAGCCGCAAGAAGTTTGCAGACTGTTTGAATTAGATAACAAACACAGCTCACAATTTCGGAATCACGAACAACATCTGTTGCCGAATGTGGTGGATATAGACATGTTTTCAATAGTTCCAACCCTCTGTTAGTTTCGTTTGGGTCCTATAATATAACTCTTTTGAGAACTGATGTAGGTATGGCAAACTATATCTTAAGGAAAGGAACAGAGATGGCTGTTAAATTCAACAAATCAACAAGTCCAGGCCTTATAAACATGTTTGATCCACAAGTGTGCGATTCATGATTCTTAAAAAGGTTATACTATGTCGCGTGGAAGGGAGAGGCGAGGACGCTAAGGTGTGCTATAAATAACTCGGTTTAAATAAACGGCGACTACAAATCACCCCAGCATATACTTAATTAGGATACACTGCATATTTCGCTCGTTAAGACTCTCTGAGGGAAGCCTGACGCGAAATTGTGATTAGTGAGCCAGGGTGCTGGTTCGAGGGACTTTGTGGAGGTGCAGATATGAGTTGGAGTCAAGACTGTATTTCACGAATTTAGACGGGAAGAAGTCGTCAGTTTACCATTTTGGGGATCTAACTACCATGCGTATTCATTTTTTTTTTATCGACCACATTACTACGAGAAAGATGTAATACGTGATTTTACAGAAAATGTCTGGTGAATGAAAAGAGTTCAAAATTTCAAATACAATTTTTTGGAATGAATTGACAGGGGAATTAAATCTAATAAAGTATTATAAAGTTGGTAAGAGTAAGAGTAGGTAATCATGTTGCTTCCAGACCGAGAATTGTGAAATTCCAAACTGAGTAATCTCCTGACTGCACTTCGACGAAGGAATTTTTACGGAGCATTAAAACGTCGAGGAGTTATTTCAGGCTTGATTGTGTTGAATAAGATATTAGCTTTGAGGGAATAGTCTGGGAGTTGAAGATAAAACGTAGTTTCGCAAGTCACGCCTTTCCTTTAACGTCAAGTAGGTAATATATGGGGGTAAAAACGTTATTTTGGAAATACAAATAACTTTATACTACAAAAGAAACTACTAAAGCTTATGATGTATTACATCGAAACTTTCTAATACAATAAAGGCAATATCTTATCCCTAATCAACATATAAATAGCGAAGCAATCATAAATCTATGTATCGAGGAGCAACATCGATAAATTACAATAAAGAAAATGTACCGGATTCCATAACTAGATATCGTGCACAATGCACGGACGAGACGTGGGCGCGTCCGCTCCCAATCGCTCCCGATAATACGAATGGGAACTTTGACCAACTATATCTTGTAACTTCTACTATCTATTCAATAAATATGTCCAAGAATAGAATTGGAAAAATATTATAAAATGTTGAGTAAAAAGAGAAAAGACGAGTCGCAAAGATTGTTGTAAATCATTCCTCTACCAGTCGATTTTAAGATCGACATATTATGTTATTGGAAGTAATTCCAACAGCTATAAAATTGAGCTTTAATGCTGATTAGGAAATGCTTATACTTAGTTAAGAAACAAGTAGAAAGTGCACTAGTCATACTTGTCTTTACGAAGCTGACGACAGGTAGACTGTTACACGGCTAACACAGCAGTCTAGTAGGAATGTTTACTGCATATTGCTAATCCAATCACCTTGCAAATGTTCTTAACAATTACACCGCTTTGAAACAGTTTAAGATAGTAACTAATTGCATCTCAGCCTATGCCGTTACGGTTCGCAACCGGTGTATGTTGAGAACAGACTTATTAAAGTTCTAAATGTCGCTGGTGCGTTCCAAGCGTGACTTTTTAATTGAGATATAAATTAGTTGTGTTGAATATAAGTTACTTGTACATTTTGTAAGCGGTGTATGTTCAAGCAAGCGATACCAGATGTCCAGAACAAGCATTTCTCTTGTGGGGCGAGGTATCGACGCCAAGCGTTGAAACTGATGAAGTGGATTCTTTATGGGAGTAATTTTCATGAAAGCTTACTCCGACTAACAAGTTTGTAAATGATAGTACCTAGAACCTAGTCGACGTGATTAGTGTTTGTGTTTATCCGCGTAAACACATTGTGCAAAAAGTGATCGGCTGATTTTATCGCGCTTATAACAGATCCCAAAACCTGAAAGCTCAAGACGCTTTAGCCAAAATGCTTTAAAACTAAGTGAACCCCCAAACAAAACCGTGCCCTCCTATAACATACACCGCAGGACATGCGGCGCGGCGCTGCATCGCCTACGCTGCAATTTGCGCGGTCAGCTGCCTCGCCAGTCGCCGCCCGGCGATTTATCGGCGCCTTCAACTTGATCTGTAACGCAACCCTTCGCAGTCTTGGAATATACAACAAAACGTGCATGAAATACTACAAAGACACTGTCTTAATGAATTGCAAAGTGATTAACCCAATTAAAGTTGGCACAGTTGAGGACCTGGAAAGCAAAGAGTATGTGTAGAAATAACTTAAGACTATCTATTATTTGCTGGCCTTTTAAGTATTTCCAAAGGCAAAGAACCGCCAAGAAAATCTTTAATGAAAGCGATCGCAAACCTGGTTTCAATTTTCTTTGTCGACTTGTCACAGAATTAACTACATTGAGAATTGGAGACATGGAAATGGAAAAAAGTTCTGATATGTGCAAACATAGGTATAGTATAATTTATATAGTATCCCTAAGTATAGTCGTCGATAGCAGGCTTCACAAAGTTAAATAAGTCACTGTCCCACACGACACCGAATTTCTCAAATGTATGAAGAAATTGAGTCAACCTTTGGCATTAAGTACATTGAAATGGGATATTTTGTTACTAAAGCATGAGAAACGCTTTTGATCTCTTTCCTTATGTTAACGCAATTCCTTCATCGAAAACACGGAAAGGTACAGCCTAAAGGCATTAAATAAGTGTCAACAATGTTCAATACAATTTTATTTGATAAAGTTCGCATAGACATAAGAACATTTCGTCCCCTTTGAAAACGAAGGGTTGAAGTTGTTCAAAAGGATGATATATTAGTTAATATGAGCTGAAGGAGCTCGACAGAAGGTAAATGAGAATCATTTTAAAATAGACACAAATATCGTTTATGGAGGGAAGGTAGCAAGATTGTTATGAAACATTCAAGGCATTTAAAGCATTCCTTCATGTTATTCTTCTATACAAAGCCACTGCATACAGCAGAACTACGAGCAATATGCATTGAATTTAAATTCTATTACGACGCATTGTAAACTAATCTCATTCCATCGTTTCCCTTGGTTAATTCCTACAATTTGCAATATCAATTGCAAATTCCCGATCAACATAGAATAGAAGCTGAATAGACAAGTATTCGTGTTATTTATTCTAGTTATCAAGTCTGGAATGCTATAGGCACTTGCCACACTGTCAGCGAGAGAGCGTTAGCAAAACCAACGTAGGTTATGAAATGTAGTACATTAGCTTGTTTCAGTGCAAAGGTTGACGGTTAACGGTTTTAAAGGCTCTTGTTGTTGCATGGACTACAGCTATGAAAAACGAGCAAAAAACAAAAACAGTGGTACTCCGGGAGTGCCGACAGAAGTGGAAACTTATTTTTTGAATCGTCCTTTAAACAAAACACAAACAGAATACTTTGCCATCAGTCACCGATATATATCGGATATACATTAAAACCGAGTACATCCCGAGGACAGCCGAGCACATCCGAATGTAGCGCGGTGTCGGTTACGGTAACAGTGTCGCGAGTTCAATGGTTTTTTCCCATCTCAATTTAAAAAATGCCCAACGCGCCATAAGTTTTCACTTCGAAAATACTAGGTAACGTGTTGCGAGGTGTGACAGCGCATTAATTCTCGGTTGCAGGTTGCTCGTTCATCTCTCGCCAGCCATGTTGCTCTGTACTTTATAGCTGTCCTTGCAAAACAGTCGCTTCTCAGTGTTTCCGTAATTTATTGCTCGCTCTCGCTCCTCGGTGGGACAAGTGCCCGAGATCCGGCAAACGGCGATATTGTCACGGCCCATTGGTCACATTCAATGCCGCAGCTTACATACAAGTTGTTATAGCCCAGACTATTACAGTATTACAAGTAAAAACTTGTTATCTTGTTAATTCAATAGAGTATCTATAGTATTCTATAGGGGTTATTTTGAGCTCTTATTGGATTTTTCTGAAAGGAAGTTTAACGCTACAAGTTTTTATGAATAGAGGAATATCTGAGGCTAGATAATATTATGGAACCAGTCAAAATGTAATAGCATGGTTTTCATATTTTTGTAACGCAAAACCAGTACGGTTTATTAAATGAACAAGCTTGGAAATTGCCGTGGAGTAAATACAGGTTGTGCTATTTTAGTTTTTGAAAGTTTAACCCTAAATAAAATTAGGGGCGGGATCACTCCCAAGGTCCCACCTGACTAGCATAACCACAGTGCGGATGGCAGCACAATTTCCTATTCCATTTATTTTAATAAGGCTACTCAATCTCTACTTGTCAATTAACTTTCTAGACCTTTAACACTGAACTGGGTATTGAGGCTTTCCCACACGCTAACAATGTGAGCCCGGAGGTGGGTGTTGATAAATCAATAAGCTGTGCCAGAGATGATTCACAGCAGCTCAGCTATAGTTCGAAATCCCTGCCATTCCATTCTCGAAACACTCCGGTATTTAGGCAAGCAGTTTCAGAGTTACTTGCATCACTCAGTCAGTTATCAATGGTTGAACTGAACAAATGAAAGTTAGTTAAAAGACTTTGTTCACCATAGTGACATATTCATGAATTTATTGGCAAAGGCGCTAATGAGTTTTTCTTTTTTCAATGTCATTAGAATTAGGTCACTAATGTCATCTTGGAATTTGTCACCTTTCGTTAGGCGCCGTTGATGAATCGATTCGTTTTCATGACCGAGTTTTCCTTATGGTACGGGTTCAAATTAAGCTGTCGACCGGAACAATGGTAAAATTAATTCATAGGGGCTTAATCAGCCGATAATGTTCCCACTGTGAGGACACAGGCCTCCTCTCTGTAAGAGGGAGTAGGCCGTAATTCACCACGCGGGCCCAGTGCGGGTTGATGGATGTCACTATCGAATTTTTAGTTTCATACGGGCAATTGTGGCAAAATCAAGACTACACTTTCCTGTAACAAACCACTGATGCATAACCAAACAGTAAAAAAAAAACATTATCTACGTAATGTGCAAAGTATGTTTGCGGTAAGAGGTATCACCGCAACAGTTAGGCAGGTAACATTCAAAGGTACCCCCGATTATTCAATTGCCAGACACCGCTTGACTCATCGGTGATTCTAAAAATAACTTTTCAATCGATGTTACATTTCTTCTCGCTTCTGGTGTACAATAAGTTCGCTCTTTCTTTCGGAGCATTCCTCAGGCTGTAACCAGACGTTCCTAAGTTCCTAACATCGATCACGTAACGAGTCAATGCACCGTACCTTTGAGTCACGCCTTTCTCTCGTCTGCCGCGCGTCTGGCCCGCAGATGATAACGAACTGGACGCAGCCGTGGAAATTGTTGAGTTTGGCACGATTTGGTGTTGCAGTTTTTTGCAATTGAACATTCTTTGGCCGCATCTGGCATTTTTTTGCATTTAATGCAAGTTGCTGGTGAATTGCATGAACATTTTCCTTCAATCACGGCTGTCTTTATTCATTTCACCTAGCAATGTTTTTCTATCTAAGAGGTGAAGCATATCTTGTGAGTGGCCCACTGAACATCATGCAATGTATTTGAAAGCATTCATTCAGTAATTTGTCCCATAATATCAGTTACAAAAGATACTCTTTTACTGTTCAAACTATTCACAAAAATGACGAATTATATTATAGAGTAGCTCTGAAAACTTCTTCGTGAAAGTACGTGCGTGACTTTAAAGATAAGAGGATTTATACTATAGCAAAAAACCAGCATTAAGCCAATTAAGATTAGAGATTAGCGATCACCAGCGAAGTTGCATTTTTTTTTGCGGATTGCTCTGGGTGGAGCGGAATCAGTGTCAGACTCTTACTGACTAAAACCCAACCGTGTTCCTTCCTTAGCCCTTTATGTTCCGGGCCAGCGGTAACCCTTTCGGACAATCCCGCTGACAAGCGAAGTTGCATTAAAAGTATATCATTTTATATTCAAAAAAATTCCAAGCTGTAACGCGTAGTTTAGCATCATTAGATAAGTACATAAGAGACTGAAAGCCATTAGCGAGTAAATGGACATTACATAATAAGAAGTGATATATAGCAGAACGAAGAGTAGACTGAAGTGTCACAATTTGTACATAGGTATTGCTATTCCGTATGTTTTACAAAGTTGAGAAACTTCTATAGCGTGGATAGGTTGAAAAGAGTAACTCCGGCTATTCTAGCCAATTAGAGGCTTTCGGATTACCAGGGGACAAAACAGACGACAATCCGACAATCGTATGTTCTTGTCTCAACGAAGCAACTGTCGTGAAAATGTGACAATTATCAGTTATGCCATTCATGAAACCAAAAAAAAAGGATCCGAGCGTTCTTTTGTAAGTTTTGCGACCGTGCATGTATTCATCGGAATAACATCTGCAATATGACGGTGTTCGGTGATGTCGCAATATTTCGGAAACAATACAACTATTGTATGACTTGTCTCGCTGTCGACATGGCAGTACAAATGTCAACAACTTCTGTCTGACTAATGCCAGTTTCGGGAACTGTTACGAGTGGATTTGCGAAGTTCTGAGTGGTTTAACGTTACGTTTGGCATTTGTTTATTATATTTACTAGCTAACACGGCGAACTTTGTACCGCCTCAGAATCAATACATGTCGTTTCTTAATTATTTTTTTTCGTGAATTTTTCCCATATTTTAATAGTTATTCTGCTTTTCGAGGCGGAGACCAATCCAACAAATCAAAGATCATAAAAATCGGTCCAGCCGTTCTTGAGTTATAAATGGTGTAACTAACACCCACTTTGTTTATTACAGATTTCATCTGCAATGAAAATAGTTACGACACGACGTTAAAAATATGCACAGAAAGTCAATCGAAAATGTATTAGGTACGTACACCTTGTTGTCATAGTGTTTTTTAGTCCTTGGCTCCGAAATTGACCAATATAATAAGAAAATTATTGTGTAGGGGGCCATAAAGTCCATATCTGTATTTTGTGGTTGTATCGACGTAATCAATTTCTCTTTTTATCTTGGACAAGATTAACATAATGCACAATCATTCAATCAATGATGGTTTGTATGGAACGATAAGATATCGGCTGTTATGCCAGCTACTGTAAAATAAGCCTAAAAATCCATGGCAAAATCTGCAATTAGGTAGACCTATGTATTCGATAAGAAACATAGTTTAGTCATTCAGTTATTTATCGGTACCTAATAATTATGCTCTAGTAAGACTTATATTTAGAGGCCTGCTAATATTTGCGAATCGTGTGAAGTGACGTCAAAAGAGCGAAATCGGTCATCAATTTAACTGACGTATAATCTATCTAATATATAAAAGAAAGTCGTGTTAGTTACACTATTTATAACTCAAGAACGGCTGAACCGATTTGGCTGAAAATTGGTGGGGAGGTAGCTTAGAACCAGGAGACGGAGTAGGCACATAACAAAATTCGAAGATCGTAGTGTGTTAAGCATTTGGACGGCTTGTTGCGAGTAGGGTAGGAGTAGGGTAGGGTAAGGGGTAGGACACCACGCGAACGAAGTAGCGCCGGGCAGCTAGAAATAATTTACATGGCAAAACAACGTTTGCCGGGTCAGCTAGTATATTATATTTATCAAGATAATGTGTTGTTTTGAACACTTACAACTGATAATATAAAAGTAAATCGTAGGGAGACCCATTTACTTCTCGTTATAAACATATCTACTATTTACATGTAACATTCTGAATTTTTGCCCGTAAACTAAACGAGACGTTTGATGAGTGAATAGAAATAAGACATCATTCAAAAACCACAGTGACGCAGTGTTTACGTCGTCCTTACGCTCTGACTCAAAAACTGAAGTCTCAATCACAGAACAAGTGGCACAGGCCAGCACAAATCCTACACAAGGATAACGGACACAATCGAACTTGCCACTTATTACCACGAACAGATCACAAAAAGGCGTTCCAAGAATCAGAACCACTTTCAAAACGGGCTTGTTCGTGGTCCCGTATCATTATCATTTTACTTAGCAATTAGATCTGGTCGGATTACATCTCATATTAAATACACATACCGCACAAACGACTGGTTTGCAGCCTCCGCTGTTAATGAGCAACTGCTAATAGTTGTTTGCAACTGGTTAGATAATGATGCTGCGGGATCCAGCTAGATTCAGCTGGTAGTTCATAATATGGAAGTGCGGATTAAATTTTGTACATGACTGTTTTATTAAAACAAAAACTGCCCAGAGAAAATTTTAACGCGAACTTCAGTTTAATATTCTTTCCGAGGAATTTTATGAAAAAAGGCTGGAAATTAAAGTATAAGTATAATTGGTTTCTGTTTTCAGGAACCGCACAGTAGCTCGAGTACCTACCTACAGGAAGTAAAGAAAACGTGATCCTAGAAATTCGCCAGTAGTACTTCCATCAAGACATCACAATGACTAGACCGAATTAGCAGTTCACAGAAAAGTGGCGACTGGCTAATTACTTATTTATAATAATAAAACCACTGATGATAGAGTGGCGTGTCATGACAGAACCGGTGTTACAAAAGTGGATGAAATGTCGGAAAGGCAAAGGTTTAGAAGGATCGATGGGAGCACACATTGCAGATTTAAAATCGGTCAAATAGTAATGATTCAGTTAGAACTGGATCACATGACTCCGGTGAAAACCCTGCGAGTATGACGCATCTCAAAGTTATGACCAATTGATGATGCATTTAAAAGATTCGAAAACAACTACAATAACACCTGAGATAAACAAGCATGTTTCAGCATAATTCCCCGAACCGTTAGCCAAGCTCACTTAAACACACACAGACGGACGTTTTCTAAAATATTCAGGCATTGTCAATAATAGCCGTTATGATATTCGTGACACTTTCGTCCACAAATCCCATAAGGCTGTCGGGGCATCGTGCATCGGGTCGTTGTTTGCCCGGCTAATGGCGGCGTCCGTCAGTCTCCAATTACTTAGTTAGGCGACACCGGGTTACAGCACTTGCGAACATCGATGATACAATTTTCCGTGGCAGCCTTGTTACCGTGTAAAATGGCTTCATTACCACGTACGTTGTTAGGTGTTTCGTGTCAGTCATTGAGATGACAGGCTATTATTTATTTTGAAAACAGTCTGCTTGGGAAGTTGAATTTTAGACTCGAAACTTTCTTTTGCTCAGTTATCAAAATATTTATTTTGAGAATACTGAAAATCTCATAATTAAAGACAAAAAATGGGCACACATAATTGCGATAAAAAAGTTCATTCAAAACCGGATTGTAACTTAAACCGTCGAAGTTCTGGGTGTTACGATTAATGTTCATGTTGAATGATGCTGGCCCACGCCCGCGGGAATACAATCCCGGCCCATTCATAAAAACGACGCCAAAAAAAGCTGGCGTAGGTAGGCGTGAACGAATAATTAATTAGGAAAAAATGTAGTGAGTGACACATACGAAATGAAAGTGCTATTTTAACAGTATCTTTTACGCTTATTGGAACTAGAATTTAAATAAACTAACGATATTGGGGTAGTTCTGAATCATGATCCACTTAATAGCAGAAACGATACTACGTTGGTTGTTTTACAAACTTGTGTTGAGGTGTCCCGCTGGTTGATGGTACGTTGGTCCATTGTACCTACCCGACTCAATTTTGCGGAGCAAAACTTTGGCAATACCTCATTCAAATTCTCTTCTCATAAAACTTCAGAGACTTCCACGTCTCGGTATGCGGAAATGCGAAATTTTCCCAATAGTAATACAATATAGAAGCACTTTCACTTACTCGCAAAAACCCGGTAAGTATGCAAACCTGCTAACTCTCTTCCTACATGTGGAGTAATTTTCACTTTCGAACAAAAAAGAGAAGAAAAAAAGGCACTACAGATTTTAATATCTGTGTCGATGACCCACCGATGAAAGTATGTTACCTATAACAAACCTGACATGAACGGCGTACAATAAAATATAGTTCTTATTACCCTCGCTATACAATTGTCAATGAACGCATATCGGGCGCTAGTATAAATATATAAAAACTAGGTAGTAAAAAATTAGATGATTATTTATTATGATGAATGAGTCAGTTGGTTCCACTACGACGATCTCAAAGGTGAGGAAGGTAGAAAGGAGATAGGAAGCGAACGCGGCTCAAACTCAAGGAAAGACCACAAATCAAAATAGTAAACGGTGTTTATTATTCGATAATTGCTATGATATTTGTAGTTTGACTTCCTTGTCCTTTGTGTGAGGTGTGAGAGGAGACAGTCTAGACACACGTCATTACAAATGACGTGGTCGGCGCTGCCGCTGTGAGCACTCTCGATACATTCACGGTGTCGCGCCTCACTCTCAGTTGCGGTTTAATTATACCAGCAGTGTATTTAATGATGACATGTTATTAACTTATTATTAATGGATCATTAAGAGAATATTAATTAATTGGACAAGTAACAATCAGTACCAGCGCGATAATTAAGTAAATACAAAAATTACGAGCTTCAGCGCAGCGATGTCGCGTTCTGTATAATGTTGGCACTTTCTACAGTCGCGGACAGAAATCTCGCCTTATTAAGGGCCGTAAGGCATCTTTGCAAATCATCTGTTGTTTAGGTTTTCTCTAAGAAGTAATATCAGCCTTTCAAGTAAGCAATATTTTGTCAATAACTAGAGACGATATTAAATGCTCCTCAATATCTGCGGAGTCTAAATAAACGAATACGACATTGAACAAGTCTAGGTCACCGTCGCGAATATGACAATTGACGAAAGCTGGACATGAGACGACCTTTACACCGGCGAGGTCGGCACGAAAATAGATCCAAGTATACACTACTTACGTTTCAATGAAGATTTATTGGGATCTCGCTTTAGCACTTTTACCTCAAACTTCTGTAACCGCGAAAAGAAACTGCAACTTTATCAGAGTGCCAGCTGTTACATCACTGCCTGCAATGCGTACTGAAGCAATGCTGTGGACGTGAAGCTCCAGCTTTATGTGCTGAGGTAACCTCTAGGCAATGTTTCTGAGATTCTTGCGCGCCCCACAACATTATACTTTACTTTTATATGCGCCTATTTCCATAATGTTAGAAACAGCGGAAATGCTACAGAACCCACAAATATTTCTTACAAAGAGCTTTTCTGAATTTAAGGTTCCATTACTCGCAGATGCGACGACGTACAATAGATGGGAGCCTACATCAGGAATGCCTCAGGGGTGATATCCGAGGTAGAGAATTTATTGTACTCGTCCATTTTCGCATTTATGCGTCAGAATGTTGATGGGACTACAATGGGGCGGCTGATATCCACAAATTAAAATTCCCGTCTTACCTCTGTGGTGGACGGTAGAACAAAGAATGCACGTTGTATTTTTAACGCACATAGCCCACAAACGCCACCCACTTGGCTTCATCTATTATTTAGCCTAGCTCGATGTATTTCTCAAGTCATGTATTATTTTCTTTTACGATCGAGTAAAGATTGCAATATTTCAGTTCCCCAAATTTTTTAAGCGTCTTCGAAATTGGCTCATTGCAAAATCAGTTAAGTCATTTATTCTTGGAATACCCGATAATCGATGTTCATTTACCGTTGCAAAACGTTTCCAAAATATGATTGCTGCATCCATTGTGCGCATACGTTAAAGCCAAAATATTATGTTACCCAGAAAACTGCTCACGTAACCAGTACCATTATTTCCCAGAGCCTTTTTCTCACAACTCAAAAGACCAAACATTCATTCAAAATCGCGAAAGGAAAAAACAAGGTATTCTTAGAACCGGATCGCGTCTTCAGTTTGTCAATTGGTTTAAGACCCCACCGTTAAGAGGCAATGGCATCATAACAGGAAAACTGAATGAGCTGTACCCGAAATATGATGACGTCAAAACCACAGTATAAAGATCCTATATACTGTGTCAAAACTATTAGGTGTCAGTATGATACCCACATGTATTTATTTATAGATTTACGGAAAACATGACCTTTGCAGTGTTAAACATCCTTATTTTGGTTTAGTTGGGCCAATATTGATACCATCAGAGAGCAGAGTGACCAGAGGGCCAATTTCCGTATTTTTAAAAACGTTCGCATTCTAATCTTAGTTCTAATGATCTAATCTGGAAAAAATACTTCAGTTTACGTTTTTGAGCTTCAATGGTTATCTTCTACATAAAGCTCAACTTATGCCGTACTGTATTTCATCCTGGTTGAGAGCAAGACGCACGCTGAAGAAATTATTGAATTAGAATTGTACCTTAGTACCTATAGTTATAGTATTGCATCTAAAACAAGCAAGCTAACGATGTCCAATTCTACAGACAGCATCGAACCTACATCTATCAGCCCGATCCCATCACCCTAAGCCTAGAAAGCGACAGTGATTACTTGCGTAAGCGCCGAATCGCAAGCACAGGTCAATGACCGGCAGCGCGGGCGAAAGTAGCGTACCTAAGTATCGCCGGTAATTAGAACCTATGTGGCCGGCATCCGATGAGCACTGAGCCACAAAATGCAAATAGTACAGAAGGCAATCTACATACACCGCTCACGGACACGTTATCTCGGACGGGTTGGGAGTAGTGCGAGCGCGGGTGCCATCCGCTTGAGACACGCGTCTGTGAAATGCAAAATAGGAGCAACAAAAAAATGGCTATCTAAGCTCGATTTATATAATAGTTTCCTATTTTGAATCAGTATCAACGAAGTAACTTTTTTGTAAGGTAAATTCACGCTACCAACTATTACGTAAGTTGAAAACATGATTTTTGTTTGTGTAGATATTGTGTTGTTTTTAGTGTCATTTGATAGGTTTAGGTCTAAAACGGATAGGGCAAAATAAATTGTGTAAATAGGGTAATCCGTTTTGAAGTTATTAGGGATTTTCGATAGTGAAAATTGACAAATGTAAAATTTTATATGTTTTTGTTCTGTAAACTTTTGTATTGTAATACTATGTTTATTGTTTTGTTTTAATATTGTGGAATAAGCTCATCAATAAATCAAACAACTAGATACGAGTGCCACTACCACGATAGTTTTTTGTGCATAAGCCAAAGTTGACAACCCTAGCGCGACCGACGAGCGTAGGTATGAAAAGTGGAGTACATACATGTGATTACCTTCTGTAGTCTGTACTCTCTGTATTTTGTGACTGAGCACTAGATGACAGGGTCACTTGATGGAGCGAAGAAAGTAGGCATTGTTCGCGGATGACTAAGAGATTCACTTTGAATATTAAATGGGATTGGGTTACAAAAAATACCAGGACGTTAGTGAAGTTAGCAGAAATAGGAACATTGGAGACACTTAAGTTGTATAGGTAATATATATGTATTGTATAATATATATTATCTATATATTTATATATAAAATAAAGTCGGATTAGTTACACCATTAATAACACAAGAACGGCTGGACCGATTTTTATAATCTTTTATTTGTTGGATTTGTCTTCACCCCGAATAGCAGAATAATTATTAAAACATGGGAAAATAACGAAAAAAACATCTGAGGCGGTCGAAGTTCGCGCGGATCAGGTGATTTCTGGGATCTTCCTCAAGATGAAACAATGACCTGACCAATGATTCTGAGGAAATTAACTGAAGTAGACGGAGGCGAAAGGACTCAAGTGTAGTAGCGCAATTTGGTGAAAGTACTATTGGTAAGTATTATTTGGTGGTTTTTTAGTATTGGAAATTAACATGATAATGATGAGTCCCAGTAGCGGCAATGAGTGTTATTCACACACTTCGCCCTCGCCGACGTCCTCTATTCAGAATACCTCAAACTATAACCCTTAAGACCAGTCCATTGTACCTGGCCCTCACCCATATCAACAACATTCCGTTATATATGACGAGTCCTTAGATGTCTTCGCGAGTACTGAACTGAGATTCCTGGACACTGCTACTCGATACCTGGAGTCCATTGCCACTCCCAGTACAATCTCCTTGGAGTATTATGTGATTTAACCTATTTTTTTTATTGTATGACATGTGTAATTACTAATATTGACTAATAACTTGTATGTGTGGTGCAAACTGTTAATATAAGCTGGTTATTAATAAATAAAAATAAAATAAATTAATTAATTTGATAGGTACTTGAAGTAAATCATTTTGGTTCCAGGACATGGCGGTTTACGCACAAGAGGATATTGTGGGGAAACCGGCATGTTCCGATATCCTAGAACCAAAATTCGAAAACATAATGTGACTATGTGGCATCCAACTCCACGCAATGAGCCGATGATGGGCCAGCATGCTGGATTACGGCCTGCTCTCTTTTCTGCCTAGCATAGCCTATGATGTTACGTTATTGTAGAGATAAACCATAAAAAGATTGGGTTTAACGCGCAATTGACGAGCACAGATTGTCCTCCGCCACTGCGCAAATTGATTCGAGCCGTCAAAAGTAACACGCGTTTGCCAGCTGATTATCATGAGGGAATTAATAGGTCAATGTGGTTATTTACAATAAGCTAATAGGCAGCCAATGGAAATCATTAGATGACAGTCATTTTCCTTAACATGATTTGAATATGCATGCACTTCACAAAATGAGAACGCGCCTTTACAAATATTGAAGTTAGAAATATAGATTTTTATGTGATCTTGTGAAAAATTGCATGCTTTTAGATGCAGTGGGTGTGTCTACTCTGACTGTAGGTCAAGCCAACCAGTTGTCGCCTAATTCAAGTGAATGTTGTCGACTCATGCAAAATATGTATATGGCATTATAATTTTTTTTTGTCTGTCTCTGTTACCTCTGATCTAGAATAGAGTCAAGAGCAAACCCATCTCAAATAAAAAAAAATACAAATAAATTGGAAATTACCTACTTTAATATCTGATCTATTCTTGTCACCTATTATAAGCAGATTTGAGGTCAGAACTTAATACTACATAAAAATAAATGATATTGTATCCTTATTTAATAATATATGTTAAGTAATTTAAATTCGAGCAGTGGTGGCCCAGTGGTAACAGCCGCGACTTACAAGTTGTAGGTCGTAGGTTCGAACCCAGACAGGCGCTTTACTTTGTGTAAATTATTCCATCATCACTGCTCTCAAAACGGTGAAGGAAAACATCGTGAGGAAACCGGCATGTCCTAGAACCAAAAATTCGAAGACATGTGACATCTACCAACCCGCACTGGGCCCGCGTGGTGGATTACGGCCCACTCCCTCTCATGGAGAGGAGGCTTGTTTCCCAGCAGTGGGAACGTTATAGGCTGATTATGTATGTTATGTAATTTAAATTCTATATCAGTTTGACATTTTGATGCTATCTAACCACTATCAACTGAACAAATCATGTCAGAATTCAAAACAGGATAACAGTGACAAATAAACAGTTAAATGATAAATGATAAATGATAAATGATTTTATTTCTGTAAGTAGGTTTGTACAAACACTTTTACACGTCAATCATATTTTTTTTTAAACTAGATGAGGTCGGCGTTTCCTAACTGACTATTCTGAGAAGAAAGGCCGAAACAAACTCAGAAGTCACAGTCTCTTTTAAAGTCCAGACAAAATCTTGGTCAGATCGTGTGAAGACCATGTAGATTGGTGTCTGAAATGGTCTTTTGAGGAAAGAACCACACAGAATGAGCGGACCTGTCCAATCAGTGCACGCATTTGTCAAAAATCGTGCAGCTCAACTCAGAACTTGAGGAGCTCAACGATTCGACGAACAATACCAAAGACAGGACATTTGGGTAGGCCGCAAAAACTACTCAAACTGCCAGATCATGATTAAAACTAAGAAGGAAAAAAGAAATGACCCACATAGTCCTCACATTCACAATAATTAATTAAAAAAAAAAAAATAAAAATTACTTACAAAGTAAATATTCATGTCATTGTCTAAATAAAATTCATCAATGTCAATGTGTATATAAAAAATCCGGACATAATCTTTGAGGACCATGTAGATTAGTGTCTGAAATGGTCTTTTGAGGAAAGAACCACACAGATTGAGCGGACCTGTCCAGTCAGTGCACGCATTTGTCAGTAACCGTGCAGCTCAACTCAGAACTTAAGGAGCTCAACGATTCGACGAACAATACCAAAGACTGGACATTTGGGTAGGCCGCATAAACTACTCAAACTGCCAGATCATGAATAAAACGAAGAGAGAAAAAACAAAAAAAAATTACCCACATAGTCCTCACATTCACAATAATTAAAATCATATAATACTTTATACAGTAAATGTACATGTCATTATTTAAGTAAAGAGATACTTAAAAAAAAAAAAAAGAAAATTATTAAAGTGTAAAATAGCAAAAATAAAAACAACAATCTAAACCTATTGGAGCAGCTCAATCCCAAGCCTTTTTGTCCTCAATATAGTCTTTTACAGTATAATAGGCTTTCTGACATAGTTTTCGCTTTTATTTAGTAGGTAAGTCAGGTAAGTAAGTTAGTAGGTAAGTCTTTATTAGGAAGAGATATTTATAAATAATTTTAATTAAGTCCAAATAAACATTATTATTTATTTTAAATAAGCAGCAAGTTGTCATGCACAAGAAAATTTAATTAAAAACTATGAATAAAGTTGGAACTCTGTTAGCCTGTTTTAAAAATTAAATCAATAACTGGCAAGATATTTTTAAATAATATGCTAACGAGGCTGAATTTAAAAGAAACTGATGAATTAGTTTCAGATTATGCTGCCCAATTAATAGTTATTGTGGAACATGCCTAATGAACCTTAAAGCACTAAGTCATTATTGAAATTATATTTTAATCAGATTTCTGTTTTCCTTCTAATTAAGTGGTAAGTAATTGTTCGTCTTGTTTTCCGTTGTGATTAGGAAACAAAACATCGACCGTAATTATAGTTGAAAAACTTAGACTTTAATGCTTTTAGAACCCAGGGTAAGTTGTCCATATTGAAACTGAACTTGAAGTCAAAAAGTGTCTCTGCATGGAAAGTCAAGTCAACACCATGTCAGTAGTGCCATTTGAACTAGAAAAACCGCTTTTATTGCCACAAAATAAAGACGCTGTCAAGGAAAAATTATTACTTTGTACATGCAGTTGCCTGTTACAGCTAGTTTAAAGAGATAAAGCAGAACTAGAAGAGTTGTTAGCACCTATTCTGTGAATCCTTTAAAAGCCGATACTATTATAATACTACCGAGAATCGCTGCTACTTGCCACTGCACAGAATATTATAACTATGGGACAGGAATACTTAACTAATGCTCATTTAAATACCTTGCACTTACTCAGGAGACACTGGTCTTTCTATATTTAAAGCAGCGCCCCGCGGTTTCACCCGCAAAGTGTCGATCCCGTGGGAATATCGGGATAAAAACTATCCTATGTCCTTCCCCGGGATGCAATCTATTTCTCTGCCAAATTTTATCGAAATCCGTTCAGTGGTTTAGGCGTCAAAAGGTAACATACAGACAGACATATTTTCGAATTCATTTTATTAGTATAGATATGGAATACTTATCCAATTAAAAGCAGCATGACAGAATTTGATTATTTTTACATCATATTATAAGGACCACTATGTATTTCTGATATATGGGATACAATAAATAATCAAATTTAAAAAATGAAGTACCTACTAGCGTGTTGGAGCACAGAGTTGTGAATTTAATTATCTGTCAAATATATGCAGAATGTGTAGAACTGATCAAATGTGGACAAGACTGACTTGTAAGGCAGAGCTGGACAACAACAAAATAATAGAATAGAATACTCTTTATTATGTACACCATATAAATCAAAATAATAATAGGTAGTGACCAAATTGTAGTTTAAGACACTTACGAGTATTTTAATTAAAAAGAAATACTTTGTTTTAAGAAAAACTTAAGTAGTCATTATCACTAATATGCCACGTTGCAACAACTGCTTATAAAGGAAATAATGATGCAAAATTTTGAAGTAGAAAACAAGACGCAAGTAAGCATTAAAGTCAGACAAAATAAAATATTCTATTTCAGAATCTCCCATTTGTCAAAGTCAGTTAAAAATAGTCGGCAATAACATTTTAGTTCACAAATGATATTTTATTTGGTGCATTAGGTCCTTGTATAATTTTATTTAAGGTTGGTACTTACTTAATTAAAGTAGTCTATGTAGCAAAACAAGATGATTTAAATGTATACTAGCAATGCAGGTATCTGAATATTTTTATTCAGTTTCATTCAGAAAAGTCTTAATACATCTGCCTACCCCACAACACATCACAGCTCAACATTTAACAGCGTCACATTTCAAGACATTAACTTTCACTGGCAGATAGCACTAGGCACCAGTGAGAGGCAAGTACAAGACTATGTAATTATAATTATGAAACAGCTTTCTTCTTACTTTCAGTGGTTCAACATCTTCCAAGGACGGAGTGTTTTAAAGGGGTTGTTTTATATTCACATCTTGCATTCATAATCTTGATATGGGATAATCATCATCACAAAATCCTGAGATTTTGATCATCATAATTATGATATAAACTAGCTTCCACCTGCAGCATCACCCGAGTGGTATGTGGATAACAAGTAGCCCTACCCGAAGGTTCAAAGTAGGTATTCCCATACCAACTTTCATCAAAATGGATCCAGCCGTTTTGGATATTAGCCAAAACAAATAGACAGACAAAAATGTTAAATTTTGGTTTTTGTTACAAGTACCGCATAAATATTTTCTTAAGCACTTACTAAAAAGCTGTTATTTTGACATTACAAACAGACACTTCTATTTTATTGTATAATTGGTGACAGTTTTTATAAAATTGAATTGATATTAAAAATCTAGAATGTAGAAACTGTTCGCATTTCTGTTCAACTATTAAAAAAAAAGTTTTCATACCTATGAAAACAATAAGAAGTTAAAAGATTTCTTTAAAAATAGTCAGAGTGCAAGTTTAAAAAGATTTGTGATCAGTCACAGTAATAATGTTGCCAGTTTCAGTTGGTAAGTAACCAAAAAACAGCATTACCAGTGCTTGCTTACTTGGACCACCAGCAAGATGAAACATTAATTTTAATTATGATACTAGCAGCTGCATTTACTCTCTGCCAAACCTTATAAGGACAGTTGCACATATGCAAGCGATTAATAACTCTTTCTCCAATGAAACATCTGTGTATTTCTTTGTAATTAGTGTCATACGAAGATTCAATGTACAGACGCCAGCAGGTCAACCTACCCGAAACTGTCAGATTTTCCCAATCAACCTTGAACCTTATGCTTTAGCAATAAAGTCGAAAATCTATTAAAGAAATCTGACAGATTGTAGTAACTTGATGTGCTGGCGTCTGTACTTGCTTGTGCAGTCACTTGTATATAAACGATATAATGTTTTCGCTTTGCCTAAGTGAACCAGTTACGTTTACCATTTTAAGACTATATTAATTTAATTAAGGGCTGATTTCTCCTTCGCCAGATAACTTTTATTCGAGGAATAAAATTGACGTTAGACAGTTTTTGTATGAAATAACTGTAAAAATTTCAAAATGATTCCTTGAATAATATTATTAGATTGAAAAATCAGCCCTAAATGAAATTATGTTCTTGGTTGTCAAATATTTATAAAATGGTTAATTCAAATGTAATATTATTTAGCTAATTAATGAGTCATCAAGTACAACAATATAATAAATTGCAATATGTGCAGGTTTATGTGAATAAAGTTATCTTTTAATCAAGATAACATAGCAATAAGTTTGTGTGAATGTTTAATCCTAATAAATCCTTGCACTGTTAGCACAGCAGTTAACTTTGAAGTTAAAATGCAACAATTTAATTAAAAGATAAAACAAGGTATAATCAGATAAGCAGTGACTTAATTTATACTATGAGTACAGTGTCCATTACAACAAAATCCTCATAAATAGCATAAGAAATAACTGATTCACTGATGATCATGATTGTGTCATCAGTAGAAAGTTTTGATGCTGTCAGTAGAAATCGGTCATGATCCAGCAGTTGTCACCATGTTGCTCAATGTTGATACATCACAACACACCTTGTAGTCTCAAATAAAAACATGATGAACTACGTCTTATTTGTTTAACATGAGCTAACCTTGTGAATCAGCTGACGACGGTCTTTGTCTCTACTGCCCTAAATATATCCACGTAAACGCGCTAATGAGTGATAACGTGTGCGCTTACCTCCTCTCGGCGCTTCAGCCACCGGCCGCAGGGGCTCTCCTCGAGGATCTCGCTCTCGTCCTCCGAATCCTCCCCGCTTTCCCGAGGAGACTTTCGCTCCTTGTCGATGCTCCTGCCACCCGACATAACACCGATATACAACACCAAAACGTCGAACAAAACCACCACACAGTCGATGAATACCTCACAGACGTTTTTTACAAGAAAACACTTGGTATATTTTCAAAATACACTTTTTCTAGTAACCATAATATCCAAGGCTGAATCGCAAGACGTCACTATAGTTTCTTCCCAAACCATTATTCGTTACACGACACTCGCTATGAAACTTTTGCTTGACGAATAATACAGTTGATATATTTGTCTAGAGCAAACGATAACACACAGCGTCTCCACTGAGCTTATTCATGATAATTGAAATAAATTGTCCGCCGGCGTAGCTCTCGACGTATTTCAATCCGACACAAATATAAATCCATAGTGACATTTTTACTTCTTTTTTCTGTCACCCACAGACAATACATGGAGTAAGACAGTATGAAACTGTGAATGCAAAAAATATATTTTATTGCGAAAGTAATTTTATTTGTTTCGAATAATACGTTTTTAATTAATTTACTATCTGTAAATATATAATTTTATTTAGTTAAATCATATTCCTTTAATTGCATCACATTTTAACATAGCCCTCTGAAGCGCCATCTGTTATTAGGTGTACGAGTTACGACTTTAGTTAGCTCGTCTCTCGACTTTATTGTAGTAAAAATGTATGGCTTTAAAAATATTATGAAACTAACACGCTAATCGATTATTTTAATAAAAATACTTATATAGTAATAAAATAGTGCTTTGTGCTATTTAGAGTCCTCTATTAATTTTGATGAAAAGTACCTGTGCTTTGTTCTTGATATAATACTTCAAAGATTCTCTAACAGATGGCGTTGTAACAAAATGTTTCATAGGTAGGAACATTACCACTTACCACGTTCGCTTTTCAATAATAGTAGATTATGCACCGAGGGGCTAAAGTTGTGTCTTATGTCACGGGCGTCATATTGAATCTCGAGCGCAATGAAGGATTCGGGATTTAACTCACGAGCGAAGCGAGGGAGTTAATACAAGAATCCTGAATGCAGCGAGGGATTCAAGCTAGCCCAAGGCAAAGACACCTTTAGCCCAGAGGAGGATACTCTACTTTTTACACCTACTGTGAGAAAATAATAGCCATAGTACGAAAAACAAAATAGAACTGGTTCCGAAATGGACGTGACGCCTTTCGTACTTTTCCATTTTTGGAAATTGTCGTAGGCTTTTACATGAGTTTCCTTTGATTTTTCCGGCAGTAAATCATTGGAAATATTATTAGCTTCGGTTGTAATGAATTCAGGAGTACAATCTCTTTCATCACTCGACATTTTATAATACATTGTTGATAAATTTAAAGTTTAAATGCCAAAAGTTCGCGCCTTTATTGCGTCTACCAATAAGTAGCCAAGACACGATCAATTCGATTTTCAAAAAAAAAGTCTCTTCTACGGTTTTGTCGTGTGTGTCTATTGAAGTATTGATATCACTCTCATGGAAGTGGCGTTTGTGTAAACGAAGCTTTATACAGGGCTGGTAGAATGGTTTTGGATGATTGGCTGTATGCATTTTGAATTTAGAACGTCATTGGAGACGCTCTTGAAAATAGAGTATTTTTGATAAAATGTGATAAATCGACTGTAGTATAGATAGGTTTTATTATTTATTTATTTATTCACAAAATCCACAGCAATCTTTGCGCAGTTTACTTAAAATAAATTAACTAATGTTACAGCCAATTACTATTACGGTATTACGGCGCGGTACGGTATTTGTTATTATTAATGCCAGTTTTAATGTTATTCCATTCCTTTTAAAAAATGGTTCGTAGTTATCTAATTATTCTTACAATATTATGTCTTCGAAAACATGGCAACGATATGAAGAAGCAGTCGTTATGATTTTGTAGGAAATCGAGAATATCATCCACGCGTAGTAAGGGTATCGAGAATAGCTTTCCTCTTTCTGGCACCAAAGGGTGTTTGTTAGTACTATACTGCCAATTTAGCTGAGCATGTGAGATTCCAAATTCAAATCACATTATTGACCAGCGGGTCATAATGAAATCCAGTACAACATTATTGACCGGCTGTGCCCCCGGCCACTAATGACTCACTTTAGGTTAAGGTTGCTTGACATATAATTTGACATTTTCGAGCAGGTGGTGTGAAATAGTAGATTATGCACCGAGGGGCTAAAGTTGTGTCTTATGTCACGGGCGTCATATTGAATCTCGAGCGCAATGAAGGATTCGGGATTTAACTCACGAGCGAAGCGAGGGAGTTAATAGAAGAATCCTGAATGCCGCGAGGGATTCAAGCTAGCCCAAGGCAAAGACACCTTTAGCCCAGAGGAGGATACTCTACTTTTTACACCTACTGTGAGAAAATAATAGCCATAGTACGAAAAACAAAGTATTTAATAAATAAACAAACAGTAAGAATAACATAGGAGCTTCATTTAAAAAAGTTTCAACATTCATAGGTGTGAAAACTTTCGATTTCTTTGATTGGTGGCCTTCCGATTTCCTCTTTAGAAATGCTAATAGCTTAGCGTATGTCTTGATGTCTATATTGTGTTTCATGCTTATTGTTGACCTAAGCATTGAATAAGTACACCATTAGGCTACTTGACTTCTGAGTACAAGATAAATGCTGAAAATACACTAATAGAACTGGTTCCGAAATGGACTTGACGCCTTTCGTACTTTTCCATTTTTGGAAATTGTCGTAGGCTTATATATAAGTTTCCTTTGACTTTTCCGGCAGTAAAGCATTGGAAATATTATTAGCTTCGGTTGTAAATGAATTCAGGAGTACAATCACTTTCATCACTCGACATTTTATAATACTTTGTTGATAAATTTAAAGTTTAAATGCCAAAAGTTCGCGCCTTTATTGCGTCTACCAATAAGTAGCCAAGACACGATCAATTCGATTTTCAAAAAAAAAGTCTCTTCTGCGGTTTTGTCGTGTGTGTCTATTGATATCATTCTCATGGAAGTGGCGTTTGTGTAAACTAAGCTTTATACAGGGCTGGTAGAATGGTTTTGGATGATTGGCTGTATGCATTTTGAATTTAGATTGTCATTGGAGACGCTCTCGTGAAAATAGAGTATTTTTTATAAAATGTGATAAATCGAGTGTAGTATAGATAGGTTTTATTATTTATTTATTTATTCACAAAATCCACAGCAATCTTTGCGCAGTTTACTTAAAATAAATTAACTAATGTTACAGCCAATTACTATTACGGTATTACGGCGCGGTACGGTATTTGTTATTATTTTAATGTTATTCCATTCCTTTTAAAAAATGGTTCGTAGTTATCTAATTATTCTTACAATATTATGTCTTCGAAAACATGGCAACGGTATGAAGAAGCAGTCATTATGATTTTGTAGGAAATCGAGAATATCATCCACGCGTAGTAAGGGTATCGAGAATAGCTTTCCTCTTTCTGGCACCAAAGTGTTTGTTAGTACTATACTGCCAATTTAGCTGAGCATGTGAGATTCCAAATTCAAATCACATTATTGACCAGCGGGTCATAATGAAATCCAGTACAACATTATTGACCGGCTGTGCCCCCGGCCACTAATGACTCACTTTAGGTTAAGGTTGCTTGACACATAATTTGACATTTTCGAGCAGGTGGTGTGAAAAATTATTTATTGTTTCAGAAAAGTCTGTTTTTTTTTAATTGTTTGGAAAAAAACCTCCCCATCCCGATGCTGCTTAGGGACATTCGAAAAGCATTGACAAACAACATTCCTAGTGCCATTTACAGCAATTATTTAACCGACTTCTAAAAAAAAAGAATGTTCTGAATTCGGATGTTTACATTTTTTTGTAATGTATGTTCGGGCATAACTCCGTCTTAAAAAGACCGAGTTGCAAAATAATGTTTTTGTTCGAAAGAAGTTTATTCCGAAATGGTCCCATTTAATTTAAATTTCGTAAAGATCTGATAAAATGAAAAACTTTAATAAAAGTTGATTCTTATTGAACCTTTGTTTTATTTCTGTGCCTATTAGTTATCTTCTTAGAGCCCGGTGTCCACTTTGCCCGGACTTACCTACCCTATAAATCAGAGCTGTTCTGCCATATTTCACCATTCGGCATGCAAACATTTTCATTAAGCATACAAGATACCTAGTTAAAATTTAAATATTTTTTATTTTTGTTGTTGTTTTTTGTTTTGTTTTTTTTTTTAAGTTTTATACCCCGTCCTTTTGTTGACAGCTGCCTTAGAACGTAGGTAGTTACCTACGTAATTCCAGATTACGTAAAAAATTAGTTTAAAATGAGTAATAAAATACTTAAATGTCAATTTAAACTGCCTTAAATCTTATTTAATTATCTTATTTATGACTTCCTATAGACATTATAATACCAATAGGCACGTGTAACAGTTTAGAAAAAAAATGTAGGTAGGTACTTATTTAGGTACTTAATTGATATACTTACATTTTGAATTAGGTATTCGATATTATTTATGTACCTAGTTATCTACATAAATTATTAATCTAGTAGGTAGGCATTTCAATCGGAAAAGTTCATTTCACAAACTTCGATATCTTAATAATTATCGAAGTTTTTTTGTCAATTAAATACGCACCGGTCGAAGTGGAAGTGCTTGGGGGAGGCCTATGTCCAGCAGTGGACGTCTTTCGGCTGAAATGATGATGATGATGAAATACCTACGCACACAGTACTTACATAAAAAATAAATAATAAAATAAAAAATAGTACCTAATAAGATAGTGATATCTGCCCTTCGGTCGGTAGGTTCTGGGCTCGTCCAGCGGCTCGTAAAAGCGAGGGAAACTAGCCGTTATTGCCTGGAACACTGGAGCCTCGTTAACCTAGGACAAAGACTGTCGGTAGGTACCTACGCAGAACGTAAAACACAATTCCTTTTGTTTGGTGTTTGGTACAGTCGGCCTCAAAGAGATGTATGCTTACATCGATAATAATTCATTCATTGTTAATTAAAAAAACACAGAAGCTGTTGGTGTACCTTAATATACAAAAAAAAAACATTCGAATTGAGAAACGCTTATAATTTAGAAGTCGGTTAATAAATAAAGATAATAACTAAGTAGGTACAATAGGTAACAATACCTACCCTCGGACCTACACAGTCGCCAATTACTTACACTTTTACCAGCAAGTTTAGAACACATAATACGAAATAATAATAATAAAACTAAACGCTCTAGAACTTAGAAATTTTAAAATTTTAGGTAGGTAGGTACTTAATTTTCTTATTTTAAAAGTATTTGTGCCTTTGTCCGGCTGTCCTCCTATTGGAACGTCCGCGTCATACAGCATTACTTACACCAAACGGAGCAAAAATTACCTACTTCATGTGCTGCTTTCCATCCATCCTATGTGCGGACATCGAACGGGCGGCGATGGGACACGTAGGTACGCCTACACAATGTCAACTCCACATTTCCAAATAAGATTAAGACAGTTCATCATCTGCCTAGCCTTTTCCCACCTATATTGAGGTTGGCTTCTAGTCTAAAAGGATGCAGCTGAATAACACTATTTTACATGGAGCGACTGCCTATCTGACCTCCACAACCCAGTTACTGGGTAATACGATACCCCTTGGTAAGACTGGTTGTCAGACTTTCGGGTTTCTGACGACCCGTATCGACTGTCAAAGATCCACGAATGACAGACAGGACCAACGGCTTACCATGCTTTCCGAGGCACGGAAGGGTCACGGTATGTAAAGATGGTCACCCATCCTCGACCAACCGCGGCAAGCGTAGCTTAACCTGATCAATCGACCTTTGCGGCTGTTATTACTTAGCCACAACAAGCCCTTCTGATGGTTAAGACAATAAAATTATTAAGAATACTTAATAATTGTCTATAATTTTTGTTCCTGAATATTGTCGATGATTATAATTGATTAGCCACAAAACAAATCATATTATACAATAGGTAGGTACTTACCTACTACACTTTGGTACAGTAGGTATTGTGGAATGTAACACAAATAAATTGTAAATAATTAAATTAATTCTTGGCGATGTTCAAATCTTTTTGTGGCTGACTATACCTATCTATTGAGTTTTTGTGACCCACCGCACACGCGCACGATGTTCTATAGTCATCAAAAGTTCGTGTTACTCCTAAATTAACTCCGGACGAAGCCTGATGTAGAAAAAGTAACAGCAATCATACGCGACTAGCAGCTGTCAGCTACAAATCATCCCTCACAGACGTGGCCATACTCAGCAGGCCAGCAGTTAGTGACAGACTAACCATAACCATGCTTACGACAACTATTACTGGTCAGAATGTCCGGCTACAGATAAACCTCACAGGGACGTCTTTGTTCCTAGTGTGTTAATTATTATTTACCTACAAAGGTTTTAGTAGGTACTTACATGCTGCAACTTTAATTGGGGTCTATTCCTCTTCCTATTTTCGATTTTTATAAATGTACCTCTTCTAAATTCTTCTGTCATATTCCACTGTATTTTGCAGAGATACTTTCACAAAAAAAAAACTCTTATTTGTTAAAAAAAAAAATACTCTTGAGTAGGTAATTTTTATCCCGAAAAATTGCATGGCGAGAATAAACCTTATATCAGATGAATACCTACACACCGATTTCTCTCTACAGTCGTCAGTAATTTGACTTTCGAAAGAAGAAAACAAAGCATTGTGTAACTGTACAGGCGCTATGACAACGTTTATTAGTAAGGGGTATCTCTTTGCAAAAAGTCTTTATTTGCTCAATAAAGGCGTACAAAAAAAAGCTAGATAACAAAAATACAGCTACAGTCCGACCGTCGAGAGAATGCGTACCTGACATCTGTCAGTGCGAGAATTCTAGATCAAAAAGAAAAAAAACTGGCCAAGTGCGAGTCGGACTCGCACACGAAGGGTGGCAACAGAAATACATAATTTGTGAAAATTTCAACTGTCTAGCTTCTTAACTTCTTGAGATACAGCCTGGTGACATACAGACGGACGGACAGACAGCGAATTCTTAGTAATAGGGTTCCGTTTTTACCCTTTGGGTACGGAACCCTAAAAAAAGATGAAGATCAAACTCGCAAAACACGTATTCGTTTGTATGAAATGAAACTGGCAGGTGTCAAGAACGCATTCTCTCGACGGCCGCAGTGAAGGTCCTTTTTAACCGACTTCAAAAAAGGAGGAGGTTCTCAATTCGACGGTGTTTTTTTTTTTTTTTTTTTGTGTGTTTGTTACGCGATTACTCCGCCAATTGTGGACCGATTTTCAAAATTCTTTTTTTGTTCGAAAGGGTATACTCTCGAGGTGGTCCCATTATCATCAAGTTGGAATCTGATGAGAGGATCCCATGGAAATCGAGGGAAACCCTCAAATTTTATAGGCAAAGCTATAGCGATTTGGGTATTTTTTTTAAAGTAACTTGAGCATTTGCTCTCGGAAATCATCATTTGGTAAAGTGGAGCTGATGATGAAGACCACAGATGGCCTTCGGAACTACTCAATGACAAATATTTCACGGGTTGCGATTCGATTACTTTAATATCGTTGTTATACGATTTATCCTCGTCACAATGCGTATGGTGAGTGGTTGTTGAGGAGTTCTCCTAGTTCTTACTAGGAGAACTCCTCAACAATTAACGTCCTGCATCGGGAATAGCAATATTTTGTAAAAGGCAAAGCAGTTGACATTAGGCTATTGTAACTTAGATAAATTACAAACTGACCCACTAAAAAGTGAAAAATAAAAACTTTTTTACAAAAAAAACAACCGACTTCCAAAAAACACTATAAAGTGAAAAATAACTTTAATTTCGGAAGTCGGTGGCAAAAAACTAAAATACAAATCCAAAGACACCGACTTCCGAAATTAAAGTTATTTTTCACTTTATAGTGTTTTTTGGTAGTCGGTTGTTTTTTTTGTAAAAAAGTTTTTATTTTCTTAACTAGCTGCTGCCCGCGACGTCGTCTGCGTGAAGGCTCTACAGCACCAAAAACACCTAAGATGCCAGTGTCGCTATAGAATTATAAAGTAAACAACTTTTAAAATAGAATTAAAATATAAGTTTTTTTTTGCAAGCGAAGCAAGTGAAAAGAGTTATATGGGAATCCTGCTGAGTTCAGTCATAAGAGGTGACTGAAGGAAATAGAGAAAATAATGCAGGAATACATTCTAGGACACAAAAGAGTAAAAATACGTTCAAAGGTATCATATATACCTTACAACACTTCCCTATAAACTACGTTGGTAGTTATGCTGCCAGGAGCCAAAATGTGTGATGACGCGGGAGCAAGCGACGACGTACAGTTGCCCGTGTGAGAAGCAACTCGTCCTGACGTCGACACCCACTGCCCTCAGTGTCTGCCCCTGCGACTTATTGATGGTCATCGCGAAGCAAACACTCACGGGGAGCTGTACGCGCTTGAACTGGAACGGGAAGTTATGAGGTATGAGGGGAATGCGTGGTATAAATACTGCCTCGCCGACGTCACAACCCGTAAGAATTTCCGCCTCAATGGTGTGTCTGTGGAGCGAGATGACTTTAAGGCGGGTCCCGTTACACAACTTCGGAGGAGATAGGTTCCGAAGAAGCATAACCGGGACACCGCTTCAGCTTGAATGCGCTGGAAGTCCACTTGCTGACAGGGAGTTCAGAAATTCCACGGGATAATGTGTGGCGTCATCTTGCTTGACAACAGTGTTTATCGAGGTGTAGACCACTTCATTCCCTTCAATTTCCGAGAGAATGCATTCGTTAATTGCTGCAGCCTGATCATTTTTGGGCGTCAAAATGGCCCGCTCACACACCCAAGAATTCTGCTGGTGCGGTATACGACTGAATGTCCCCGTACACACAGCGAATGAGTTCTTCTAAGCTGGAAACCACTCTACCGAGAGACTCTGGAAGCACCACCTGTCTACCTCTCTCTTCTGGTAGAGTGCCTTCGCCAAGACTTAGAAGGACATCGGAGAATTCTTGAGCGCGTGCATTGCCGCCAAGCCGAGCTCTCATATTAATGGTCAAGCGCAGCGTACGAACTCGTGACCACAACGAAGATCGTTTCAACGAAGCATTCACCTCGTCAGCCCTCGATCCTCGGCCATCGTACACTCATCCCATACGATCAGAGAGCAATCCTTGAGCACGTGTCCCTTATCGCTGTTACGTGACACACCACAAACAGGCGTTTCGGCGCTCTCTAAATCGATGGGAATTTTAAACATGGCATGTGCTGTCTTGCAGTCCCGGAAGCAGTGTGGCAGCGATTCCCGACGACGCTACAGCAATAGCAATTTTGCCTTGCCTCCTGACCTCTGCAAGTATGCCAGTGGTAACAAATGTTTTTCCTGTACCACCAGGAGCATCCAAGAAAAACATTTTACCCTGGTTTTGCCAAACGCTTTCAAGGACGGTGTCATAAATTTGTTTTTGCTCTGAAGAGAACAAAGCGACATGGTCATTTCGTATGGTGGTCATTTCGCCGTCTCCGACTTCGTCTCCAGTAGCACGCCTCAAAGCTCGTAGAAAATCTTCAGACAGATGATGGCGATACTTCTCCCACAAAGCTACCGGGTTCGCGACTCCACAAAACACCAAGATGACGGCAAACAGATGATGCATGCGGCTGGGACTGTCACTGACGCTCGCCTCCGCGAGGGTGTCAGCCCAATTTTGGTCACCGTCGAGAAGGTGACGTGCTACGCAGGCTGCGCGGTAAGTGGGAAACTCCACGCCATCAAATGTCCTCAGAAAGGCGAAAGACTTTGCCTCGGACAGTGTGAAGTAACAACCGCAGAAAATCGCATTCGCCATTATTCGGATGCACGGTATAATTTAAGTTTATAATTAGGTATACGACATGAAAATATATTAATTACCAAGCAATAATCACACAGATAAATACCGAACAAAAGTATTAACAGTCAATGTTTATTTTGTACTAACAACATGAAATTGATGAAGAAATGATCATCATCAATGAACATAAGTTTTTTGTAATACTTAACACCGCATTTTTTTTAAATTGTCTTCCTCAACTCGGCTCAAGATTTTGAGGGTTTTGTTGGAACTTGAATTTGTCAAAACGAACTATACGATACAACTTTTATGAAGAAAATGCACATTACCATCTATGAATTTTAAGAATAACTAACTACTAACCTCACCAACATGATCAAATTTAAATTATTAATTTCCAAAAAGTGTTGACATGTAACTTGATTTGATTTTTATGAAATCTCATAGATGGCGCTGCTTCAAAATTGTCTTATACTACTAACATTAATTAAACTATGTTTCTCTGCCCAAGTTACTTAAATGGCGTAAAAGTTTTTATAGTGTAAAGCTAGATAATAGCATGACTTACTCAAAAACAACATTTAAATATGCGTCGTTAGATTACACGCTGTCACAGAATGCGTAAGAAAAATAAAGATTCACAGCTCCTCCTCGTAGGTGATAGCGTGATAATATGTAGCCTATATGTTGACCCGACCTCTTAATAATATTCATGCAAAATTTGAAGTAAATCCATGCAGTACTTTTTGAGTTTAGCCCGGACATATATACAGACAAACAGACAAAAATTCTAAAAACTATATTTTTGGCTTCGATATCGATTGTAGATCACGCCCCAAGTATTTTTTTTTATATATTCTATGTACAGTTTTGCCTTTCCTACGATTTTATTATACTTATATGTTTATATTATTTATTTAAACATTATCATTTTTTTTTTTTTAAATAACACAGACATAATGATCAGAATTATTTCGTCATAAAGGCAAGCCTTTACGACGTGATTAAACACATAATAATGTTTTAAAGATAACAATATGATTTCGTTAGTACTATATCGCGCCAATAGATGTCGTTACATGTTTCCACTTATTGCAATAAAATTTTTTTTTATCTTTTGATAGACTGAAGCGATTGCGATGAAACAAAGACTAATCACTGCTCCGAGTTCTACACTATATTTGAGTATAAATATGAACCATATTGGTTTGGTACTTTTTACGTTGAGCTTGTTCAAAATCTGTCACATCCAAACAGACAAACAGACAAACAGACAAACAGACAAAAATTCCAAAAATTGAAGAAATGGCATCTGTTGGTTATCCTATAACAGCCCAACTATTTTTTATTTTTTTATTTTCAATGTACAGAAACGCCTCGTCTACAGATTTATTATATGTATAGATAATATGACCTTTTGTCCTCCGGCACCTTCAACGAGAACGAGATGACGGCGCCGAAGGAAAGATACATATATTTTATTACTAAGGCGGGTGGACAAACGGTGTTACACACAGGTACGATATGTTAGGTAGGATTACATTTCGGTATTGTTGTTCCGTAGTTGCGTTGTTGCGTCAAAGAAAGACAAAGCAACAAACACACTTTCGCATTTAATTTATTATTTATACAACATTAGTAAATGAAACAAAGATCCGTGTGCGTGTGTATTATCGTCCTTATAAATAGGAAGGCATGTCGGATAGTTGGCGGATCGGATGCGGAAAACAGCCAGATTTTGCACTCCCGATCTCGGCCCGTTTTTTACGGTTCTATTCCCAAAGGGTGCCAACGGGACCCTATTACTAAGCCTCCACTGTCCGTCCGTCCGTCAGTCAGCCCGTCTGTCTGTCAGCGAGCTGATCTCATGAGCCGTTATACGAAGACAGTTGAAATTTTCACAGAGTGTGTATTTCTATTGCCGATAAAACAACAAATAATACCTTTAAACAAAACAAATTAAAAAAAAAACCGGGCAAGAGCGAGTCGAACTCGCGCACCGAGAGGGTTCCGTACCATCATTATGTTTTAAGTTTTCATCGGCGAGGCCTATATTCATCAGAGAATTTTAACACTGTGCACTGCGGTGTAGAATATTGCAGATTTATGTCAGCGCCATCTCTTGACCGATAGTGGAACTTATGTAACTTTTGTTGATGATTTCTGAAAAAGTGTGCTATTTAGAGAATTCGTTTTATTTTTCCTGTAATCTTTACATAAACTTCTATCACATAGAATAATTTCAGATTTTTTTCTTTGCAAACTTCGGAGATAAGGGGTGGGGGGGGGGGGGGGCGGTATTTTATTACATTTTTCATCAAAAGTTGAAATTGTGCGGTCTAAAAAAAAATGTTTGAGAATGTGCAAACTACGTTCTTTCATATGATACCCCACATGCCCTAGTAGCCCCACTTCGAATTTTTCAGACCCCCTTTCAGTCCCTGTTGCAAAAAATGTACACATTTTTATTTCTTTCTTATTTGCAAAATAGTTTAAGTAAATTTATTCATTTAGACAGGTAAAAATAACAAAATTAAATTCTAACATAACTAAAACTATACAGAAACTAGAAAATAGCGTCGAAAAACTCATCCGCATCGCTGTCGACTGGTAATGTACCCAAGAGACTGGCGGCATTACCACGTTGTATGGCGATGCTTAGCCTCTGGCCAAGGTAAAAGCCAGCCCTTGGGTCACGGGAAGTGTCAACCAGCCGTTTCGAAATATCTTTAAAAAGACCATGAGCACTCGGACCCCACAAACGGCTCGAAAATATAATTTCCGATGAGGTTATTATATTTTCGCCGCTTGAGGTTCTCCGCAGCCGCAGCAGCAGCGCCAGCACAGCATGCCCAGGCAGGAAGATGGGATGGCGCAAGAGTATCGACACACGTAGCGTCCCACACTAAAGGCCTACCCACCTTCCATGGAAATAAAGACATACCGTCCGGTCTCTTGCCATCGTCGCGTGCCAAACCATTGGGTTAAAATTCAAAGTCAAAGTTTCTTTATTTGTAAAAACATAGGTGGTGTAAAAAAACAGGTGTTGATTTTGAAATAGTAGGTACACTATGTGGTTCTAATACAGCTGGAACGCCGACGGTGACAAGGGCTCGTCAGATGATGTCATTAATGTTCGCGTGCCGCGCTAAGCGACCCGCACTTCGGTTGCAAGACAGGCCGTGGTGTCCGAGGCTGTTGACATCTTTGCCACAGTGACAGCGATGGGGAGAACAGCAAGGAGTGCCTAGTCGTAGGGAAGCAGCGAGGCGAAAAGTAGTGTCGTCGAAAAAAGTGCCTATGTTCGACGAAGGTAGTGCATGAAGCCAAAGACCCGACTCCCACCTACCCCCAGCCAGCAGGCGCGCACGTTCCGCTGTAGTAGCAGACGAGTCAAGTAAATTGTTATGTACTACTCTGCAGAGCGGCTCATCCCACCGTCTCTGGGAAGATGGATTGTCGGGTGGATCTGTATTTGGGCAAGCGAGTCTCCAGGCATCCACAGCCTCGGTGAAACACGGCACATCAGAATTAATCAGTGTGGAAGCTAGGATTTTCCTGAATAATTTATCAGTACCGTGGACCGTAGATATGAAAGCCGGTAAACTAATACTAGAAATTTTGCGGACGCCGAGGCCCCCCATACGAATGGGAAGAGTAGCTTGTGCCCAAGCTCGGTCGTCCATGGCCACATTTAAAATGGAATAGTTGGGCAAAATAGTTGGGCAAACGTCATCTAAAACTGTTCCAAATTTCAAGTTGATAGCATTAGTAGTTCTTGAGATATCCAGCTGTGACAGACAGACAGACAGACTTAGTCTCACCATAAGGGTTCCGTTTTTACCAATTTGGTACCTAACCTAAACCTAACCTAACTAACTAAACCTAATTAAAGGGGTCTCCATACAAGAAATGTGTTTTTTTTCGGCGTTTTTTGCCTTGCGGGACGGAACCCGTGTGCGGGCGGCCTACACTCACTTGACTGCTTGTTGTGTGGTTTCCTTCCCTTTTATTTTATTATATTAGTGTATCCGATATAAATCTTGGGTATGAATTATGGAGGTAGTCCGGCCGAAACACCGATACGAAGATGACGGTAAAATGATTTGGTGTGGTGGATACCTAATAATTTCACATGATTTTCTATCCTAAGACGCGAGTAATATGATTACAATGTAATAAGAAAATGGCCAATGGGTACCCACATACCTACTATTACCTACTGTAGTGAGGGTTTTGCCGTAGCTTTTGCTGTCACAGGGATTTCATAAGTTTTTTTGCCATTTTATGCTTACAGAAGTAAGGTGGGTAAAAGTCATAACACACGTATAAAACCGGCAAGGGATCGACACAGTATCAACTCGAGCCGTTCAGTATTCTTTGTGTGAAACTCCATAATGCAACGCACACTAATCGGAATCGTAACGTTATCGCCTGGCCTCGGGACAAGCTCACGAACCGCGGTGCGGTGCGTTACGGCTCGTTGTCCCCGCGCTTACGGCTCGTCGTCCCCGCGCTTACGTCTCTCCGTACCCGAGCTTATGTTTCTTCGTCCACCCGTGCCCCTCTCAGCCCTCCGGCCTGCCTGCTGCACTATCAACCAGTGGTGGTCGGCGAGCAGTAAGCGCGGCGTCGCCTAGCCGTAGCCGAGTCGACGTATCGGAGCTTCTGGTCCGCTTTGGTTATGTGCTTACGTTAGGTTGACGCCTGTTTGACGGCGACGTGAAAGGCGTTTGATACGTGTGCTATGACCTTTAGTAACCTAGGTGGTAAGCACAGACAGAGACACCGGCTGTATTCCTGTTTGATCCCCTAAATCTTTATTTTTAATTTTAAGAGGCCTCTAAGTACCTTTTCACTCTGAGGTAACAACAGGCTAATAGAGATCCCTTGATAATTGATTACTAAGAAAAAACTTTCGACCGATAAACTACTGACTTCACGACCTTTACAGATTATTTTTAAATTGAAGTTATACAACACAAATTGAGAATAAAGTCTAGGTAACATGTAAGGGACTGTTCAGATGATCGACTACTCTTTTATCTTTTGTGCAGTTGTTCTATTGAACTCATCTTAACGAATTTAGAATTCTTTAATTAAAAGCCAGCGCACATTAGCATTTTTAGCAAGAAAAATAAATGTGCTTGTTTCATCAACATCAAAAGTACGAAGGCACCTCGTAAAAGAAACATACGTACCGTTGCCGTTGGTTGATCGGCGCAGTAGGCGAGTGGCTTAACTTCTCCACGCCATTGGCCATTTTTAATTCGAGTTGACCTGAGGGGAGATGTGATTGAATTAGCGCCTGTTGCCTGTAGCTATATTTTGTTCGTAGTAGTTGCTATATTTTGTTCTATGTAAGTTAGATTTGTATTTATTGTATCCACGGTGATCATTCATTTAGCAGCAAAGCTTTACTTGTGGTAAGTTCATGTCCATAAATACTACCTACCTAGGTAGAATACTTTTTACGGGTTCCTTCTATCTGGCAGAATATTGATGCTCCGAAATTTATTTGGCATAACACACTTGGCTTAACATAATTATTGTTTGGCCGAATGTTTATATTTCCGAATTTACAATTGCATATGTAAATTCGGATGACCACCAAAATACTAGGATGAACAGAAACTGGAGCGGCCAATGGTCTGCCCGCGCCTTAACTTATCCCTTGAGGCACAAAAACGATGCCGGTCCCAATGACGTAATGGTCTCCAATAAAATTGTTTGATCTGCCAAATTGTCTTTTTGTTTGCAAACTCTCCAAGCTAAGGTAAACTGTTGAGAATTTAATTTCGGTTTATTCTGTAATATTGGTTCGGCGAACAAGTCCTAATAATTGTTGAGGAAATAGAAAACATTTGGCTATATAAGGGGTTTTAATTACTTTTTTATTTTTACCATTTTGGTACGTAACCCTAAAAATTACCAACCCGCACTGGGCCCGCGTGGTGGGACGGCTCACTCCCTCTCACCGAGAGAGGACTGTCCCAGCAGTAACGTTATGCCACACCTACTATGCTTTCAAGAATCTGTCGGAACCACTCGAAACAAAGTACCGTCAAATGTGGCTGGCTATGATGATAATGATAGGTACCTACATTGAAGAATAATATTCACAGTCATTGCTTTAACCACAACACCAATTACACCAACTACTTCTTCGCGATCTATTATTACTATGTATATACAATCATTATTCAAATCAGCTCGAATCAGTATTCATGTAGGTAGGTACTACGTACATCTGTTTGATCGCAATAATACAAACACACCTCTGGAAGTGTTTATTAATCAAATGCATACGTACAAATAATGTTAATTGTTGAAATTAGTTTAAATTATGTTGGATAAAATGTTAGTGAGAGTCTTTTTTATTTATGGTTCCGTAGTTCTGACAAGGAACCCTTATAGTTTCGTCATATCCGTCTGTCTGTATGTCTGTCTATCCGAGATTTTGCTAAGAGACCTTTAGTACTAGAAAGCTGTAATTTTGTGTATATCAATTACGCCGACAAAGTGGTAAAATAAAATTTTGGAAAATATTTTTTTTTAGGGTAGCTCCCCTACATGTGAAGTGGGGATGAATATTTTTTTCGTCTACCCCATCATGTGGGGTATCGTTGAATAGTTCTTCTAAAATGATTTGGGGGTTGCTAAAATAATTTTTCGATTTAATGCTTTATTGATATTATTTACATAATTTATGCTAATACCTATTTAAAATAATAATAATATGTACATTTATATGAAAAATTAATTTAATGCTTCATTTACGAAATGTTTGTTTTTGTTCCAGTAGAGCGTCGAAAAATCTGGAAAAATTCACGATGATAGTACATGCGTGCGCAGGGTCTCAGTACAATGGAGGAATGTCCTGAATAATTAAACCATGTTGTACGGTTATCAAAGTGCGTGAAATTGTGCAATTTTATCGTTGAGAACTTACTAACTTTAGACGACGACGACGACGATTTTAGACTTACTAATGTTAGTAAGTTCTCAACGATAAAATTGCACAATTTCACGCACTTTGATAACCACAACTTTCTGCTCGAGACAGCTCTTCATACCGCAAACCTATAAATACACAAAAAGGAGCGAACATAAAAATAGGCTGTCTTTCAAACTGTTCGTGACACGCACTCCGAATCCCATCCATTTACGAAATATCAGTATAAATCAATATGGCTTCTTGGCTAAATAGGTCATGGTCTAATTTCATCTCCCATCCCTTATTGTGGGAGAAAAGTCCAAGTTCACGCCTATTTTTTCCTTCCGATTAAATTCGATGCGGAGTCAGAGGCAATTTAACTTTGGTAAACGTATTTGCCGGGTGCTTGGCTGGCGGTGATCACGGGGCCCACGGGGCTCGCGGGGCTAGCGGGGCTGGCGGGGCTGGTGGGTCGGCGCTCAACGACCTGTTGTAACCGAATTTGGAATTTTTACGAGAATTAAATTCGTGTGATACTGTTTTCGTATGAAATTTAGATGACTTTTCGACTTTGTTGACGTTAGAAATTAGGCTGTTGAAAAGTTTCGCGCATTTGATTACGGGAGACTGAGCACTGAGCAGGTAGGTGTGCATAACAAAGTAACTTAAAAGTAATTCTTGAAATAGGCGCATATTTTAAGAATTAAATGTATGAAAAAGTACCTACTTTTTTATACACATTTTTTGTGGGCTTCTTTGTGTTAATCACGAGTACCTACAGTAGGTCAGAGATTAGGCGATTACTGACAATCAAAATCTACATTTAATTATAGAATTAGTTACAGAAAAAATACTATTACATGAAAATAGTCCTAAGATAATAAGTTCTATTCTTATTAATATTGGAAACTTCCTCTGATCTTAGAATAGGCACTTCTTCTTAGCGTGTCGATAGCAATCTAAATGGCCAGGGTCCATCAGTTCCTGTAACGTGCAGCTAACAGGACACGTGTCCCATCGTTTGTAGAACAGCACCACATTTACACTCCAAAGAGGAGTCGTCTATTGATAAGGTACTGTTGTATGTAAACAACGTAGAAATTAACAATAAAGAAAGAAAATAAAATAAGGTGCCACGTGGCCCACGTGCTACACGAGACGTCATTATATCCACAACAGGAAGCTCTATTATCTTTAGACATTGAAATATATGTACAAGACTACTAGCGACCCGCCCCTGCCACGCACAGTTTTTAGTTTTATTTTAATATTTTATGTTAGTTTAATACTAATTTATCATTCACTAGCTTATAAGCCCGCGACTTCGTGCGCGTGTAATTTCTTGTTCCCCGCCCCACCCCGTCGCATCGCATCGCCTGCCCGCGCTACTACTTAGTTTTCGCTTAGCGTTCTTTCTTACTTTTTTTTCTTTTCACTCGGTTCCTAAGGGTCCTTGCGTGATGTAAGCCCATAGCCTTCCTCGAGAATCAGGCTAAGGAATGCAATAAAAATTTTGCAAATCTGACTAGTTTCGCTTTCGCGCCTTTGCTTTCGTTTTTTTGCGCTTTCCGCTTTCGCTTTCGCTTTTTTTTGTCTTTATTTATTTAAACTTTTCGCACAAAAAAGGTACAAAGACGGACTTAATGCCTTAGGCATTCTCTACCAGTCAACCAAGGGTGGTGAAGAGATTGGATGGCATGGTCTTTCGCTTTTGCTTTCTTTACTTTCTGATTAGCGCGTTCAAACAAAAAAACAAACAAACTCTTCAGTTTTATTATTAGTATTAAATACCGAAATTATAATGCACTGGTTCTGGTAGTAAAACAAAGTATGTATGTCAATGAAAAGTAAAAACCAAAAGGTAGAAAAAGCATAAACAAAAGGTATGAAAAGGTAAAATATCAAAAGAAAGAAAAGACTTGCACAATTAGTATAGATATAGATATAAACTTTCCAGAATAAAGTCTCTAAATGATGATGAAAACCGCATCAAAATTTGTTTCGTAGTTTAGAAGAACAACGCGTCCACACAGACAGATATTTAAAGTGACTTTCATTTATAATATGTATATAGCTATAGATTTTATAAGCTTTTATTATTAGTTGTTGTTTTACTGGCTGTAAAACTTGCATCAGTTCGATCCTTCTTTTTACTTTTAAGTACAAAACAGTGACAGTGTGGATGGTTGTGATCAATGTCCGACCCCTGCCGGCAGTTCGTATAAAGCGGGTGCAGACAGCGATTTGTGCCGCCACTTACAGCTGCTAGCAAATACATCAGCCAATACCGAGCTTTATTTAAGCGGAGAGTTCTTTTACGCGAGTTTTGCGACGAAAATGGCTTTTCAACGTAATGATTGTTACGACCTTATGACGCTAGTTTTTGTTGTCATCAAGATAACTCCCGGGGTATGTATGACATAGGCACCTACTTTAATTTATTGGAGAAATTAAGGTCTCGTTCATACCAAACGTGGCAACGCTCGCTCACAATCGACGACTGATAATTCAGTCGCCCATTGTGAGCCAGTGTTACCCGGTGTACTTACTGTTTTTCCATGCATACTCGTATTATTCAAGTTTTCATTTACACTGAACTGAGCCGATACGCTATTACACGTTATTCTATACTACGTTATTAGTTAGCCTGCTCTCAATCGGCAGCTGACTACTAAGCGTACGTTATTTCTACAGCAGCAAGCATACAACGTAGCTGACGAAGCTACGTCGTAGATTTGCTACGTCGTAGACTTGCTACGTCGTAGACTTGCTACGCTATGCGATGAAAAAATAAATTGATAGATTATACTAACTACTCTTACCTTCTTTAGCAAATGGTATGATTTTTTGGTAATCGACCCCCAATAAATTGATATAAGGTCAGGAGAAGGATGATTTAATTACATAAGTAGATTTAGAGAGATTGACTGGCTAGTAAGGAGGTGATGGATGGATTGACTGGCTAGTAAGGAGGTGATGGATGGATTGACTGGCTAGTAAGGAGGTGATGGATGGATTTTCTGGGTAGTAAGGAAGTGATGGATGGATTGACTGGCTAGTAAGGAGGTGATGGATGGATTGACTGGCTAGTAAGGAGGTGATGGATGGATTGACTGGCTAGTAAGGAGGTGATGGATGGATTGACTGGCTAGTAAGGAGGTGATGGATGGATTGACTGGCTAGTAAGGAGGTGATGGATGGATTGACTGGCTAGTAAGGAGGTGATGGATGGATTGACTGGCTAGTAAAGAAGTGATGGATGGATTGCCTGGCTAGTAAGGAGGTGATGGATGGATTGACTAGCTAGTAAGGAGGTGATGGATGGATTGACTGGCTAGTAAGGAGGTGATGGATGGATTGACTGGCTAGTAAGGAGGTGACTACTGCGACGACACGGCGTTAGCCATGTATGAAAGAAGAATAATAATTTGAGATACGGGCTATGATTGAAGGGATGCCCGGATGATGATTTATTTATTTAAATGATTTCTAGTATCAAAAAAGTTATTTTTATTGGCAGATATTCTTCCAGCTTTTGGCTTGATTATCATAATAATAATTTATTGCGTTATGTCATATAAAATCAACTCGGTAGGTGTTTTTACTATCTCGGGTGTGACAAATACTCTCTATTTGTCTCCGGGTTGTGCAGTGCACCGGCTGCACTCACTTCATCGCGTCACCTTACCGAAATAGAAAAAGTTTTCATTATTGATATTAATAGCTGCTGAGTTTTGGTGTGCAATAGGAGAGGCCTAGGTCCAGCAGTGGACTGCTGTAGGCTGATGATGATGAGTTTTGTACAATTTCGAAGTAGCTTACTTGTAAATAACTGTTAAAGCCGCATTCATCATCAACAAAACTTTGCTGCATATAAAACGGACATTCGGACGCACCTTATTATGCTAGGCTTGTAGCTTCTGTTCAGCTACGCCGTAGCACTTGGCTACGCTTTCGTAGCACAATAATACATTCGCCGAAACAAGTTCTATGTTCTATGTTAAGGGGTTTGGTTTCCGCACTTAGTCCTTCAGTGGACCATTGTGCGTGGGCCATGGCGGCGGTCGGTGGTTATTCCAACCAGCCCACCTCCCTCCAGAAGCTGATCAACTCTCCTGGTCTGTTGAGAACATCTGTGTACGATCTGGGTGTCCCGAGGGTTTCTGACCTTATCTGGGTGACGCCTGTGCACTCAAAGAGCTCATGCGCAATGGTTTCATCAGCCTCCATGCATGCTCTGCACAGAGGACTGTCCGTTATGCCTAATGTGTAAAAGTGTTTATTTAATGAGCAGTGTCCCGTGATGGTCCCCGTCACCAGGCGCAAGCCTTTCCTGTCCAGTCGTAGTAGGCGCCTGGTTAGCCTGCCATTCAATGACGGCATGGCTTCTTTGGACTGCCTGCAGCCTGGTGACGACGTCCACCAGCTTTCTGCTTGTGTATGGGTGTGCTCCTGTAGCCACCTGCGTAGTTGGTTGAAGGGGATGGGCACGATAGGTTCCGGTCCACAGACTGACATACTGGAAGCCCGTCTGGCCAGCTCGTCAGCTGCGTCGTTGCCTAGCGATCCACTGTGTCCTTTTATCCATTGTAGTGTCACTGTATTGCAGTTCGATGCTGTTACCCTCTCGAGCGCATTGTGACATTCTAGTATTAGATTCGATGCCGAAACAAGTTATTTCTTTACTAATTTTACTCACACTAGTTATATCGTACTTAACATCCTTATAATAATAATACTATCAAAAATTCTCGATACTTAGCCCCTGATCCTCGTCGGTGTCGACACAAAATAGGTACAGAATGTCGGCTCCATACGAGCGAAATCGCACATAGACACGCGTCTACGTACAGCGAGTGCAAACGTACCCACGACTGGCATTTTGTTTATTTGTTTGACATATTATGCCCGTTTTTGTAGGAATTTCAACGCTCGGCTTAGCATCGAAAGTTGAAAATCCAACAGCTGGCTTTTATTTAGGGACATACTTAGGAATTCATTTAGACGTCGCTCAGTGTTAGTATAAACGGAAACTATGTAGTTTGAGACCACCGTATGTACGTAGTATGTGTGCGTGCGCCTGTCGCGCTCGTTATAAGGAGCTGATCTTCTGTGCCTATCTATTTCTCGACCTCTAAACTCCGAGGGTTTCACTCGAGCCGACTTAAGGGTCCTGCCATTAAGTAAGGCTTGAGAATTATAAGTCACCGGGATGGGAGCAGAATCGTTAAGGCGCTGCCCATAGGTAGTCACCGTAAAACGCTCAGTTTTTTCTCGCACAGTTACGCGTGCATATTAAAAGCCAGAAAAAAATAGTGTATTGTGAAATGTTCATATAAAAACTTAAAGTATTCAAAAATATTTCTATAAATAAATAGTATTATGATAAAACAATCGTAAATAACCCTCCTTTTGGGCTTCGCCGCAGTCGGGTAATAAAACAGAGCTCAACAAATATTTTTGTCGCATAATTCTCAAAATTATGAGCGTAAAGTATCATATTATATGTAATTAATGATATTAAGGAAATTCAATCTACTAAAGAACTACTTAAAAATATTCCACTGAGCCGTGTATTTTTTAATTTTAATTAAAACTGCAAAACTTTTATTTTGGTGGTCTCAAAACCTAAAAGAAACTTTTATTCGATTCAACTAACATCAAAGCATCGTTATTTTGAACCTTATTATTTAGTTGCCGCGATACGCTATTGTCAATTATCTAAAAATTTGTTTCTTACTACGCGACGCCTTAAATCTTTAGACCTCTTGACTAAACTTAGGTAATTTTATGGTTTAAATATAATAGCTATGATTATGAAAAATATTGGGGAGGCGTGCTTACTTAGTACCAACATATTAAGTAGTTTCAATTTCTATGTGCACTGGCACATAGAAATTGAAACTACTGCTAGGCGATTTCGGACATTTGAAATCAACAACTTAGTAGTTATATTTAGTATATAAATAGACGATACGGTACTAAACAATGCTGTTTTGAATCCTATAACATAAAGCTACATACGTTGGTTGGCATATTATTATTAGCGCGGGTCGCTCTTCGACCGTCAACGTACAAAAACAGAGTCCACAGGGAATGATTAACGATCCAAGTTAGGTACATAGTTTGGCGCTAATTCAATTGTTTAGGCCCACTGTGCAACTTATTAGTAGAGGGTCAGAACTGGAGTACAGTTACAGTTTGTAGTACTTAATTACTGATAGTAGTTCCACGAAATACATAGAACAGAAGGCTAGTCCCGTACAACCAGCGAAATCGGGCGCACGCGCACCTAGGCGCGTACGGTAGGCCACACGTCCTTGGTAACACAACCAGTATAAGCTGGCCTCTTTATAACCAGCCTATAATGTTCCCACTGCTGGGACACAAGCCTCCTCTCTGCGAGAGGAGTGGGCTGGAATTTGCCACGCGTGCCCAGTGCGGTTTGGTAGATGTCACATGTCTTCGAGATTTTGGTTCAAGGACATGCCGGCTTCCTCACAATGTTTTCCTTCACCGGTTTGAGAGCAGTGCTGATGCTGGCCTCTTCTTCCATTGCAACTCCTTACTACGCTAGGCCACTTCAAGATGGAAGTGTTACTATCTGCGTGCGGTCGTACTGCGATCTCAGATTTTTTCAAACGAATACGAGAACATCGAATTACGTTCGAGTTAGGCCCACCTATCTATTGTGTGGCACTACTCTTAGGATCGTATCATACTGACGATTTGCGGGCGTCTTTCCAGCGACGCGATTGTTACACGTGCTCGCTACGTGTGCGTAGCGAGCGAGCACTCCACGTGCGCGTGTCGTGCTCGCTGCGTTTGTGGAACAAGAGCGATTGACGTAAGTGTACAAGAGAGAGCGAGACAAGCGAGTGTTAGTATTGTGAAAATGCGAAGAACACATCGTCGAGCTAGCTCGCTGAACATGCAGTGAATGTGACGTCTGCACTGCAACCGACGACGCCGTGGAAGTGGCGAAGTTTGGAACAACATGATCTGTGATACAGTCGTGCTATTTGCAACACGCTAGCAAATCGCGAGTTCGACAACGCTCATAAACGTAAAGTGTTATTTTGTAAGTACTTAGGTACTCTTATTTTGTAAGCAGGTACTTACCTACCTACCCTCATCCAATTGGTAAAAATTCGCTTGATAGGTACTTCACTTTCCGTCTGTTATTGGCCTATTATTATTTTTTTATCTTCATATGATAACCACTAGTCAAATCTGTGTCATTGTGCCTGAGTGTAGAATGTAGTGCATTTTGACTAATAATCCTTTCTGTTTACTTATCTCTACTGTTAAAAATATATAAAAAAAAAGTTGCCTTCAGTTAACTATTACAATACTAAACGCCCATTTTAATGAATTTCAGGTACTGTAACTTACCTATATGAACAACAATTTTTGTTTCTATTCAACAGAATGTATAGTAGCGCTGTCAAAAATTATTGCACATATTTAGGTACCTAATAAAATATGGTCAGCCATAATGAGAACCGCAAGCCACAACTAGTTCTGTAACTCATTAATTTAACAAATTAAATTAAAAACCAATTAAATTATGCACTAATTAATTGATACAAACACTATGACCCTCCTACACCACTAATCATTACATGAATTTAGCGCTTAACGAATTAGCCTAGTCAGAATGATGTTTTAACCCTTTGAACGCCATTGTCACATATACGTTTAGCGTTAACCACATTTAGTAATTTATGGCGTAAATATATCTAAAACTAATACACAATAATAAATATCAAAATAAATTACACGCTTTGTGAAAATGATGCCTTCGCGAAGTGACACACAGTTTATGACACGATGATACTCTAGTTTTTATTGATCAAACCAGGTGGCTGTTTTAGCACAGAATAATTATATGCTTTTAGTGCCCGAATTTTTGCATTACATTCAGCAGCAGCATTTAACACCAAACTTCTTCGTTAAATATTAAAACCTACGAAGATAGTCGCTTACCGTTGTGCACCACTTTACGCTACAATACATAATAACGCTAATACAATGTAATGTTAGCGATTTTTTATATTTCTGGTCATTTTCTCTCCTGAGTTCAACAAGATTTAGGTACAACTTCCCATGTTCTGCAAGTAGTAAATTGTGTTTAAGAAAAAAATAAGTTATTGGTCTGTTTGTGCTACAAACAGACCAATAATTTATTTTTTTCTTTGTAGTAATGACATAAAAAGAGGAAGAAAAAAATTAAATTATTTTGTTAATACGGCAATAACCGCATTAACAAAATACAGCAATTTTCCTTAAATGTAAGGAAAATTGTTCGAGAAAATACTGTCTAGGGCTTAGAGGTACGTACGGAAGTTTTATTGATAAAAGTAAAGTAGGTTAGGGGGGGGAGTAGGGAGGGGGTAATAGGTAGGGGTTTTTTGTTGCGTCATCAAGATACTGTAACAACTTAAAGTATTTTTCTAGCTACTTAAGTTTTAACTTTTATACAATAATTTTTTTTATGATAATTTTTTGTTTTTTAATTTTCAATGCTGCCAGTCTTCTGGGCAAGTTTCCGGATGACAGCGATGCGGACGAGTACTTCGACGCCTAAGTGTCCTTTGTTTTTGTATTTATTTGTATAGTAAGTTAGTTAGTCTTTTAATTTAGTATCTAGTGTAAATAGTTTGTATTTGTTTAATATATATGTACAATAATTGTATTTTAGTTATGTAGATAGATAGCATTTACAAATACATGCCCCGAGGTGGTGGCAAAACACAACATCATCAACATCAAACAAATCCTTCCCTTTGTTACAAAATATAATAAAGAATTAATTAATGTCACCGTTGCCGCTGGCATCCACTCCACGAATGAAAACATCGCATATTAGAAAGATAGAATAAGTAATACCCACCAAAAACATTTTCATGTAAAATGTTGTCAAGACGAGACCACAATTATGGCTCGCACTGTCAAAAAGTTATCAGATCTCATGTCTCAGTCATGCTTCTAACTCTACAAGCCCTAACTTCACAAACTCTATACCTTCCAAAAAGGTAAAGGTAGGGGTAAAGTTCCAAGTGTTTTTGTTGTTAGTGTACTAAGACTAGCTTACATGCCAAATTTCAGCTTTCTAGGACCTCGGGAAGTACCCTAAGAGTTTTGATGATCATCAGTTAGTGACGAAATCGGGGTTTTTTAGATATCAATAAAATCTGAAGTATAAAAGCTATGCAATTGAAACTTTATATGTTTACTAAGTTCACTATTGATATCATATCCCGAGAATTGTGTATCCAAACCCAAGTTATGAGGGTTCAAAAAAACGACTTAGCGCTTCGAGAAAAGGTAGTAGGTAGTGCCCTTGCGCTTCGCTTGACGCGTCTTGGCGGGGGCACTTCCGTGCCCCCAGATCCATTCCGCATCACGATCACAAGGATATCACCCTGTACCTGCCATGCGTTAGCACAAGGCGTGATAAAGGTGAGCGCACATCGGCGCGGCGCGCTAACGATATGTCCTCATTAGTCGCCGCGCTCCACCGCGCACCGCTCTTGGACACACGTCCTTAGTCATAAGTCGTGTTAAGGTGAAGTTTATTAAATGTCATTCGCTTCATTGGTTTTTAGTACCTCACACGTGTGGGGGACATCAATGCGCAACGTAGAAATTTTTTAGCAACAACAGATTTTTTTTTAATAGTAGTAACTAATTTCAATGCTGCTGGGTCTAGATTCATGAACTGAATTTATGGTAACAGTTTTCCTTCCACCCTGCATGTCTTAGAATAATAATTGAACAATTCGGATCTTTGCGAAAATCCTAGGTTATGCGGATTATCGGAAACTGGGAACTATTTGATTCGCAGTAAATTGTTATCCTAATGTGAAAATGAAAAATTTTAAGCTTTGCATGCAATCCATAAGATTTTATTGATAACTCATTTAATCAATAAGATCGCACGAATTGTGTATAGACGTAGACATTGCCATATTTCGAATTTCGCTTTTGGTTTAAAGATAAATCGTGAAAACCCATAAGTTACATATATTCAATGTGACGTTTGCCTGTTACGACTTAAAACGTATCATGACAAGAGGTCACACGTCGGACATCAACCGCATACTTGCGGATAATAAGAAAATTTTATTTCAGATCTCAAGAAAGTGTTACTACCCAGTAACTGAGTTGTGGAGGTCAGATAGGCAGTCGCTCCATGTAAAATACTGGTATTTAGCTGCATCCGGTTAGACTGGAAGCCGACCTCAATATACATAGTTGGGAGAAAGGCTAGGCAGATGATGATCTCAAGAAAGTGTTAGTAAGTTATTTTTTAAGTGTTGTTAGTAAAAGTCTTACCTAAAATTAGTAAAAACCACACTCTATATACAAAATTGAAACGACTGACTACGTGTCCAGTGAGCCAGCATGGGGCTGTCCCACCTATCACAAAATACCGTTAGCACTATTATTTTTTCTGTGTCAATACACTCAGGATACTGTGGGAGCTAGCACGTATTCTACCGAGAATAGAAGCGCACCTTTTCCGTATAATGGCGTGAAACCCATCCCATCAACCCTGGCCTCGGTGAACATCCCGGAAGCGCTACAAAAGGGTGGTAGACCCGACAGCATCCTGAAAATATTGTGATAACTGATAATCCTTAAATACACACGCACACACGCTTCGTGCGTTTGTTATTTGAAAGGAGAAGTAAAGACAGAATTGAATAAATGTTGACAATGACTTTCGTAGTTATAATTAAGGAAAAGGAATACAAAACAAATGAAGGAATAATCCTTTTATATAATAGATTTTGTTTTTTATTGAGAGCAGTTGTATACTTTGAACTTTGTCTGAAAAATAATTGAATTATATGTATACTATTAACTGAAGAGAAAGCAGAGTTTATTTGTTTTTTTTTGTTTGGACGCGCTAATCTTTGGAATTACCATAGAAAATATCTTTTTGCATTTGATAGCCAAATTCTTAAGGAAGGCTATTTTCCATCATCACGTTACACCCCATAAGAGCCGAGCAAAAATAAAAAAAGTCCGAAAGAACGCTAACCGAAAACGAGGTTATAGCACGGACGGGCGATGGGATGCGACGCGGTGTGTCGGAGGCCGGAATTTCAAGCGGACGAAGTCGCGGGAAGACGCTACCTATTAATATGTATACTTAGTTTTCAGATAGATATCTTGGTAGGTATTATTGGTAACTTGGCTTGTTTATTTTTCAATACAAGACTGTGGATAAGCTAAACATGAATTAATATTAAAGAAAGTGGTTTAGAAAGTCATAACCACAAGCAGCTAAGCTTTTATTAAAGTTTTCTTCTTCGATAAATAAGTTATTGTTTCTTCCCGTTTCCTTTGACGCCTCGTGTTTTCCTGGTATGAATAGATTTTTCATATTTTTCATGGGATGATTAAAGAAGTTGTACAAAAAAAAAAAAAACTAGTTTTAAATTACTCTACTTTAGATTACTTACTTATCTAAACGTGTAGACCATAGATATCCGATACTATGAATATAACGATCTACATATGAAAGCGCGAGCGTGGGCGTAGCGACATCAGGGCCATCACCATCATTCCTTGGTACGGGATCCATGAGGAAGGTGGGTACTCGGGCAAACCAGTAAAATGTAGGTAATCAGATAATCACAAATGACAGTCACGTTTATTTCGTAATATACAATGACTTTAAGAGTAGTCAGAATCAGAGGCTTGTACGGTGAACGTGACAGTTTCGATCGTATTCTGAACAGGCGTCAGCTACCGCCAATCGAATGCCGCTTTTTTCCAAATCGACTCTGTCCACGTGTAGAAAATGGCGGGAAATTATAGCGCCACCTCACGGCGTTCACTGTACTAACCGATTAACCAATGAGAATAAAGTTATAGTTTGACCAATATTATGAAATCAACAGGTATTATTATTTTGATAATGTTGTCGTCTTGAAATTGCTTGCGACGATATACATACTCGTATGTATAACGATACAAGGACATGCAATAATTTAGGATACTTATTATAATACGTACATATTGCTACTATGATATGATTAGGATAACGGCAGGAGCATGATCAGGGCAAAGAAAAATTATGGGAAGTACCTATTTAATGTGAATGAACCCTAAAACTAGACAGTGTGTGGCACCCCTATACCGCAGCACACATCACTCACCATGGCACACAAGACATTCAATTAATCGCAACCGCTCGTATTTTATAACCTTTATAACTAATAGAAGTGCTTCCGTACTCGCACGCCTGCTGTCTTGTGAACGCACTAGGTAGAATAAACGCTGCCGGTTTTAGTAGGCATGTTATGATCGTAGATTTAACTGGTCGATGGAGAGCCCCGTCACTGATTCTTAGGTTCCCGTGGCGAAAATCTTTTATTTGATAATTAAAAAAAAATACATACCTACATCTTTAACCCAGTCCTTCGATTGCACGCACAGATATCCGTAGTTATACCCAAGTATCTCAGGATCTTGTCGCTTAAATTGATTTTGTGTTAATGCTTGATTAGTTTCGACGAAATGTTACAAATTGCGTGACACAAATTCTTTCTATTGATTTATCAGTTACAATAGTTATCACTTACCTATCTACATCTTTTACTTTACTTATTATGCACACATTCAAGCAATCACGCAAACACACACAGACATACACTATAACTTTTAACTACAAAGGTACCTACTACTTATTACGAAAGCAGCTAACAGACCTGCGAAAGTGAAATGAAATAAAAAAGTATAAACGTCGCGTGTACCCAACTCAGTGCGTATTTGTTTGCTGTGTACACAAAGTATCTGTGTTAGTATGGCTGCAAATCCTATTTCCTGCTATCGCGCCGACCTCAGGGGAGCTTGAGATCGAAGCGCGGAACTACCTCTCGCCAGCTCTGTGGCACCTGCCAACGGGACAAGTATTATGATATTGAAGAAAATATAATGAAAAATATGAATATTTTATATATTGCTGACTTCTTCTTCGTTTCAAAATAAATACGACAGCTGAAAATTTTGATTCATTTAGAAACAATTTATCTTGAATTCTGTAGTGCTTGAATACATCTTAGGTACCTATAAGGGTACACGTGCAGTACGATAGAACTTGATCATTGTTTGTTAATATATATCTATCTGTCTAAAGAATTTGGCAGATAGAGTGCAGCAAACGGTTCGAAAGCATGCAACGGACGAATACGGCGAATGCTCACAGTGAGCATCCACTCAGCTGGAGGCGCATACGCGGCAAACCATTTGAAGCGCACTTTCTGTACATGCCTCAAAAGAAATGTCTCCACTTTCTTTTTTAACCAAAGGACAGTGGACACATAGAATACGATTCGATTTCCTGTCTCGATATGCAGCCGCACAGGGATGTCAGCCTTTGTTGAGAGTTGAGATATGTAGCTTTTGTTGAGAGTTGAGATATGAAGCTTTTGATCTTAAGACAGCCTTTCAAGAACTTTTGTGAGCTTGTTTACCTTTTAAATGAATTGAATTTACTCGTAGGAAAATGGTGTATCTTTTTATTTTAAATATCTGATAAAATTCTATCTGACTTAGATTCAAACCACGACAATGTTTCTGGAAGGGTTTTTCAGGAGATCGTTTGGTGAGAGCAAACTTTTTGAATGGAGTACAGTTATTTAAAAACATATAAAGGCGCTAAGAAAACCCGCGAAATTAATTTTTTCTTACGTTTTTTGCAATTTGCAGTTCAGTGTTAGGTAGTTTATTGATCAAATTGTGATTCGCGACCGTAACTAATTGGGCTCAAATGTTATGATTTTAATTAAGAAGTAGTCATTCAACGGAGCAATTTGAACTTATGTTGATAATTTTAAGTAAATAAATCTTTGTTGCGGTTCTAAATCATACTTTGATTAACATTCAACTTGAAAAATCTGTTTTTATCTTCTAATCGGCCGACGAAAGATGCTCTATTCAAACGTTGACAAGTTCATCAGAAGATTGAACTTTGGAAACAAATCGAGTCAGTCATTAGAAAGTCGACAACCACAAGATTTATTACTTAATTTATTACAGACTAGCCCGCGGCTTCACCCGCGTGGATGTCAGAAAATATCCCACGGGGACGTACCACCGACCAGCCCTGTACTCTATGTGTTAGGTAAACCAGGTTATAAGGTGTGCCAAATTTCTCCAAATCCGTTCTGCCGTTTATACGCTTTGTCGGAACATACATCCAGAATTCCAGACATACAAAAATTCTAAAAACTATATTTTCGGAATCAGACTCGTTCCCACACCTCGTAGCATTTTTGTTAATACTATTTTATTATTTGTATAGATTGTGACTAAGGCCTTTATTGTTACACGCGCAGTTTTCGTGATACAAAAGAATGTTCAAAATGCTGCAAAATTCATGCTTTGCAAAGTTTTTGGCCTAAGTATGGAAGAAGAAGACATGTTGCGGGGAGCCCGAATAAAGTCGGATAAGGGCAAAAATTAATGATGTTCTGTTTAATATCATCACAAAATGATTAATTGACTGAGTTTCTCTGTGCAGTGAGATCGTAAATTTGAAAAGTTTATTAAACTTCTATGTATGAAACGTCAACACTTTCAATAAATTCGTTATTCGTGGGCAATAAACCACCCTAATTGGTAAAACTTGTGATTTATGAGTTTCGTCCGCAACGAGACACATAAGTCCCAAACTGTTTGCGACATGTTGAGTCGGTACAAAAACAGCGACATAAACATTTCACGGGACATGCTCTTCAATAGTGTCCGCGTTTCGTCTCAGGGCTCAGCTTTTATTTTGGAGCATTTAAGTAACAGCAGGAAGGCAATCATGGACGTGCGGGGAAATTAATGAGTTGAATGAAATTAATGGGCGGTGGGACGTCGTCACAAGATAGGTACCTACAGAACATATCTACAGAAGGTCGACCTCATACGACTATGGAATCCGCACGAATATGTAGACACGCATGTATAGTCGTGTAGCGAGTGCAAGTACACTCGCGACTGGTATTGATTTTGACATACAGGCTGTCATGGATCTACAGTATTACAAGGATCTATTGACGCATGAATTACAGGGGGCGCTATTGGTACACATTTATGAAATTGTTTTGGGAAATGGTAGTGACAGAACAAGATGGCGGCGTCAGTTCCGGTTTAGGTCACGCGTCAAAAGTTTTTTGTTCGACTATAAATTATTATTAACGTGGATGGCGGAGTTGCTTGTCAAGGAAGATGTCAAATCCAGTCATTTCATGCCACATTCATGACGTAAGTAGGTAACGTAGGACCTGTTCTGTGGAGCTTGCCTTCTGTACCATCTATTTAGTGTTGTTGCGAAGTAGAGCACGGTTCCACTTGTGTGCGTGTCGCATGTACTCGTACCTTGTAGGTAGTATTGACAAGTTTGTTGGGATTTTGGGAGCCTTTTTTATGTTGTTTGTGACATTAATTTGGGTTTCCTGTTGTTTTCAGGAAGTTGACTAAGTAGGTACTTTAGATCCCTGGATCTCTTGATCTGAAATACATAGTTTCTACCACTTAAGGCGAAAGTGTCATGAAATGAAATGATGAAATGATTTTATTTTTTGTAAGTAGGTTTGTACAAACACTTTTACACGTCAATCATGTTTTTTTTTTAAACTAGGTGAAGTCGGCGTTTCCTATCTGACTACTCTGAGAAGAAAGGCCGAAACAAACTCAGAGGTCACAGTCTCTTTTAAAGTCCAGACATAATCTTGGTCAGGTTATATGAAGACCATGTAGATCGATGTCTGAGGTGGTCTTTTGAGGAAAGAACCACACAGATTGAGAGGACCTGTCCAGTCAGTGCACGCATTTGTCAAAAATCGTGCAGCTCAACTCAAGACTTAAGGAGCTCAACGATTCGACGAACAATACCAAAGAAAGGACATTTGGGTAGGCCACATAAATTACTCAAACTGCCATACCATGAAAAAAAAAAAACTAACAGAACAGAGAGAATAATAAAAAAAATATATATATGTCAGGGGTTCAGGGTAGCATTTTTTTACGTTTTTTACAATTGCAGGTCAATATCAGGTTGTACGTTGGTCTTCATATGATTCGCGGCCGTAACAAATATTTATCTATGGAATTATAATCATAAAAATACACAATACAACTCTTAAATATATGAAATCATGATATTTGAGGCCAATTCTAACTTAAGGTGAATGAGGCTTGAGGGACCGAATCTTCGTTTTCTAAATTACATAGGCCATGTTTAGTGTGAGTGAACTCCAGAAAATAGTAATGCGCGTTATAGGAGGAAGAGGGTTGTATAAAAACTGTTGTCACTCTCTAGAGGGGGGAGTGATCAGCTTAAGTTGAAACCAACTTTGCTAACGGGGCATAGCCTTTGCAAAGTGTGTTGAGTAAGATTATTTAAACAATATAGAGTTAAAACGTATTAACTCTTTTATTAAATGTGAAGCCTCTCAAGCTTCACATGTGGAGTGGTAGACCGCGAGATTCAATTTTTCTCACGTTTTTTGCAATTTTTAGGTCAGTGTCAGGTTGTATCTTGATCAAAATACGATTCGCGACTATAATAGATACGCATTTACAGAATTATAATCATTAGAATCATTAACACATTTTTCTTATGGAAAAGTGCTTATGGAACAAATCTAATTCGTGCGGCCCGCAACGGTTTGTCGCAGCGGTGGTAAAAATGAAACACACACAACACACTCTGATAAATAAAAACTAAATCAATTATTTATTGCATTTAACTAAACTACATTTAACTTACCTGTTATATTAAAATGTATCTTTTACTTACTTTTATTTTATTTTTTTCTTAGCACAGTTTGTGTGCTAACAATCTTTCTAAAATAAGTATTTAAGACAAACTATGGCCATCCAACAAAGATAAATAAACTAAATAAACTTGTTTGCTACATTTATTATCCCGTACGCAAAATACGCGCTTTGACGTGGAGTTGCGGAAACCAGCCCGTAAATATTACTAATATTATTAGCTCCTATAAATATCTACTAGCAGCGCCCCGTGGTTTCACCCGCATAAGTTTCGATCCCGTGGGAGTATCGGGATAAAAACTTTCCTATGTCCTTTCACGGGACTCAAACTATCTCTATACCAAATTTAATCTAAATCGGTTGAGCAGTTTAAGCGTGAAGAGGTAACAGATAGACAGACAGATAGACTGTCGCATTTATAATATTAGTATGGTTTACAAGTAAATAACAATACGAAACTAGACTCCACGAGATACAAGGGTGGTCGTAGTTAAAACTAAACACAGGCGGTTTATTAAATTTTGTAAACTGCACTTTGTATAAATTGATATATCTGGATTAATCATCAAATGATATTTAGATAAGTTAATCACAGCGCAAGGGACCATCCATAAATTACGTCACACGAATTTCTCGAAGGGGATTAGATAATGTAAAGTCACCGGTGTACAGTCATGAGCACTAATATGCCAACACTTGGCAACTTACAATTGCGATTTTTTCGTGAAATAACGAATGCAACGTTGAAATACGACACTTTACACAGACCTAGGGTTCGAAAATACTTTGTTCGTTATAACATAAAATTTCATTCAAAATTAAAGGAGAAAATCGACTTTGAATAAAGCCCAAGTGAATACATACTTTTGCTCGTAACTTACTTAAAAATTCTTGAAATCATCATGAATTCATTTTATTTCATGATTTTTATTAAGGAACGATTTTGGGTACGGCATTACGGCATTTGCCTTAGGCATTTTCTACCAGTCAACCAAGGGTGGTGAAGAGATTGGATGGCAGGTGCTTTGGTTGAGACTAATTGCTTTATTGCTTTTGTTGTTTTTGTTGATTAAGCTATTTGCTTTGTTGAAAGTTGACTAAAATAACCGTTCATAAATTATGTCATGATTCATCATCATCATCTGCCTAGCCTTTTCGTTATAATCGTTTTCCGAGACACAATTAGCATAGTTTATCTGTGATATGACACTTGGGCAACTCTCTCTTTGGCCACTAGGGAGGATGTTTTGTATGCAAATTAACTGAAACTATTAACCCAAACTATCCAGAATAACATTATATTCACAGGAGACCGAAACTTGCAGCATTAGATCGCACAGGCCCTGGTTGGCTGCGAGCCAGCTCAACTTACGTTAACACCGTGTGAACACGCTACTCGAGCAACTTTCATTAACTGCACAGTAGCACTTAACTACGTGTTTCTGAGGGAAAAACGCGCAATAAAAATTGTGCAACTATTTATATCTTTGCATCCATCTTCTTTTACTTAATAAAAAAATTGTCCTCTTAAGGGGTTAAACAGGGGATGAAATTTCGTAATTTTTTTCAATTCCGAATACCAGCGGGCATACCATGTTGTGAATACCATCGGGCACACGGCTTGTTGTGAATACCATCGGGCGCACGGCTTGTTGTGAATACCATCGGGCGCACGGCTTGTTGTGAATACCATCGGGCACACGGCTTGTTGTGATTACCATCGGGCACACGGCTTGTTGTGAATACCATCGGGCACACGGCTTGTTGTGAATACCATCGGGCACACGGCTTGTTGTGAATACCATCGGGCACACGGCTTGTTGTGAATACCATCGGGCACACGGCTTGTTGTGAATACCATCGGGCACACGGCTTGTTGTGAATACCATCGGGCACACGGCTTGTTGTGATTACCATCGGGCACACGGCTTGTTGTGAATACCATCGGGCACACGGCTTGTTGTGAATACCATCGGGCACACGGCTTGTTGTGAATACCATCGGGCACACGGCTTGTTGTGAATACCATCGGGCACACGGCTTGTTGTGAATACCATCGGGCACACGGCTTGTTGTGAATACCATCGGGCACACGGCTTGTTGTGAATACCATCGGGCACACGGCTTGTTGTGAATACCATCGGGCACACGGCTTGTTGTGAATACCATCGGGCACACAGCTTGTTGTGAATACCATCGGGCACACGGCTTGTTGTGAATACCATCGGGCACACGGCTTGTTGTGAATACCATCGGGCACACGGCTTGTTGTGAATACCATCGGGCGCACGGCTTGTTGTGATTACCATCGGGCCCACGGCTTGTTGTGAAAAAAAGATTTTGGGCACATGGTTCAGCACCCTTATTGTGTAACACACCATTAATCACAATCTGAATCATTTTGAAGTATATTACTAATCCATTGCTTCTTAAGTTCGAAAAAAATATCTGCTTAGCAACGTAAATAACGCAATAAATGTTGTAGAACTGTCAAAATGAAAGCCACTGTTACTGTTAGTGTGTTACGCCCGCGCAGTAGAACACCTCGTGCGTAATCCGTGACTGTTACGTATGTGTAAACATGAACAACTTAATCATTACGAATTTATGAGTACCTTGGACACTCAACAAACAGAGGGGATTCAAACCAATGTTCTCAGGAAGTCGATGGAACTATTCTTAAGTCAAACAAATCGATACATTAATAAATATTGGCTCTCATCTGTCGCATAGTCTTTGTTTACTAGTTCTTTTGTCCTATGCCCCTACTGTTGCCAATATTAGGGGCACAACACAAAAGAAGGATTTATATGTCCATTGGAAATCATATTTGTAACCGACTACAAAAAGGTTCTCAATTCGACTTTAAATATTTTTTTTGTGTGTATGTTACGCCATATCTCCGGCAATTGTAGATCGATTTCGAAAATTATTTTTTAATGGGTAGGGTATGCCTCAGGAGCGGTCCTATATATTAACTTTGCTTAGTTCTTTTTTGAGTTATCTTCATAATACTTATTTTTTCCACTTATTGTATTATTGATGGTGTTATAATAATAACTTCCTGTCACTGATATTTACATAGCAAGTAGTGTTATACGAATTTGTGTGGGGTTGGTACAACTAAATAATGAAAAATAAAAACATTTTTACAAATAAAACAACCGCCTTCCAAAGAAATACTACAAAGTGAAAAATTACTTTAATTTCGGAAGTAGGTGTCTTTGGACCTGTTGGTTGTTTTTTTTTTGTAAAACAGTTTTTTTATTATATCATATTTTATGTCCATTGGAAACGCTAATTGATAAGGCAGAATTTTAGAATGCAAATATATTTTCACAGATTATGCACCTGCCATTGTTTCTCTCCACCACCATTGGTTGACTGGTTGACTGGTAAAGAATGTCGCCTGTGTACCTTTATAGAGCCCAAAAAATTATAAATAATTCCTTTTAATTCATGTTTTTTTACAGTTTAATTTGATGTGATTTTTAACCCTACAAAAGATAATATTTGTATCGTTTAAACCGAACATGACATGAGTAACAAAATGTCGTTTCTGAAATAGCTTTCCTAACTAAACAACATGAGATGAACATTCACTTTGATGAGATTTCTGAGACGTTCATATTTTATAGCGAACAGCTTGTATGTAGCGTAGCGTAGGTGGAAAACAAACATAAATATATTTTATTAACTCGAGATATAAGCAAATATTGAACAATGTTTCAAGAAATTGTAAAATGCTAAGAGTAAATTTTCTGTGAAATAGAGAGAAGACCCCAAATATATTGGAGTAAAGCAAGAGAATGGTGATGATGTTACACTTTTTGTCAGAGATTGTATGACATTCAGTGGTAGCCAAAGACTATAATATAACCACTTGACTGCGCATACAGTGCCCCGACGCTTGAAAACTATTGGCTTTTGGTCGCCTATGTATAGGCTACGGTACTAGTAACCATTTTAGTTGTGTCCAAGTGTTAGACCTTTGTGCACGCTAAATTAATACAATTTTTTATAACTTTTAATGCAATAATCCATCAAAATGCCTTCATGTGCGGTGAAGTGGTGTGGGAAACATTCCAAGACATCTAGTTACAAAAAGGATGGTATAACTTTTCACCGGTAAGTAAACAGTACGAAAAATTATTTTTGATTTAATTCGGTTATGAGCCACCGCAGGGGTCTATCTAAAATGGTCGCTGGGTAAACGAGCTCAGTTTTTTAGTCGCGCGTTGAAGTCTTTTGGAAAAGTCTCGTTCTTGTATTAGACAATTCTAATACTTCTATCCCTTTCTTTCCCTTTGTATGTTTATCGTAAAAGAAAAGTGATTTTACCTTTAATAGCTGAAAGTTGATATCGAAAATAATAAAATTAAAATTAATACAATTTTTATTCAATTCACTTACTGTAATAAAATACCTATCTACTTTTATCTGACTTCAAAAAAGGAGGAGGTTCACAGTTCATTAGTTTTTTTTATGTATGTTCCGGGATTTTTTTGTTCTCTCTCTCCCCGACCGGAACCGATCGGTCCAGGATAATTTTTATATCGTCAGGGACCGCTGCTGGGACCCACATGCTCTGTGCTGGGACCGATCAGTCCCAGTGCGGTAGGGCGATTTTACACCCAATTATTACGAAGCCACAGATAACAACAAATTAGTACAACTTTCACTTGGATTCGCTTAAATTTCGTGGAAGGCGGTCATACAATCATACATCATAGTGAATTTGATATCTGATGTTCTATTTGTTGTTTTGTAAGTATAGTAAATATTTTTCACTTTGTAGTTTTTGAGGGCGGTGGTCTTTGATGTAAAAAAGTTTTTTCATCTGTTTGTTTGACATACATGTTTTTGTGTTTTGAAATATAACACCGATTATTTTATAAGGTCGGTTTTAAAATCTCCGATTGGGTATATTATCTAAATATTATCTTGTTTGGAAATGTATTTGATAGCTATAAGAATAGGGGAAGACCAAAGAAACGAAGGATGTACAGATGCTGTGTGAAGGTACCTACGTATATTACCTGCTTTGTTCCATCACTACGATACAGGTGCTTTATTTAGGTGCTGACCGACAAACATCTGGATCGATCATCAGAGTCACACGGAGAAACTAAAACAAACTCACTTTCACAGTCATATTCACGGATTGGTCATATTAGATATAACTAAACTTGGATTCTCCTAGGAAATCAGAATCAAATCAGATAGTCTGAAACTTGTCCTAGATGTGCTGTCCTGTTTAAATAATTGTATTCGAGGTCAGCCTGTATTAGAAAGCATGCGCTTCGGGAATCATCGTCCATCTTCGGAACGACGGACGCGCGAAGATGGGAGCTAATATAGAGCTGGTACAACCACGGAAGTACAGTCAACAAAATAGATAAGTATGCAGGATCGTCGGATATAGTTGAAGTTTAGTAAGAAACCGATAGATGTTGTCGACTGAAACTTAATTTGATAAATGAGCTTTTTTTTTTCTATTAATAAAATTAAATTTTATTCGAGAACATCCATCGGTTTCTTACTAAACTTCAACTATATCGGACGATCCTGCATACTTATCTCTTTTGTTGACTGTACATGCCTATTTTGAATCATGCTTATAAAATTATAGATTAATAACCCTATGCAATTCCAAATAAAAAAAATATTACTTTTGAGTGACAATGACGATCTGAGACCGGAGCGGAGTAGAAAACCTGACAGAGATAAAACTTCACAGAAACGCGCAACGATAGGTGGTTCCTACAATACTTAGCAGCATTGCCTCTGTGGGGGGTTGCTCTATGGCACAACGTTCGTGCTAATACGGAAACACGAAAATTACCGAAGCGCATCCTTTGGAAAGCTGTATGTATGTAGGTCTCGCCTGCAGTTGAGTCGATCATTTCATATTCCGGCGGCAATCGCAACCAATATGCTCAGGTACAATAAATCGTTTCTAACATTCGCCTATTTCGAGACTAGGGCGACATGCAGAGCCGACACTTTTTTAAACTTTATTTGGAACATATCAGCAACACATATATACACTACACATTCTCAAACATTTTAACACACCCTCACGCAAACGCTAAACACTACTACACACACCCCTACATACACACCCTCACATACATCCCTCATTCTGACATACACATCCTCACTCTAACATACACACATATACACCGTAAAAGTCGTTTCCAATATCCGTTATTCCTTTTTTGTTGATTTTATCATACATACCTACATACTTGTCAATGAATGACTATTTTTTTGTTATGTTAGAGCACAACACAAAAGGTTTCTGGTATCACAGTGACAGCAGAACACTGATCGTCACAGGATCACATAGTTTAGGAGTCAGGGTTTACATTATCTGTATGACCTTTAGTTAACCAGCTTATGTATCCTAGTGTTAAGCAATGTCAAAGGTTTTTGTATCAATAAAGATTAGAAGAACTTCGACATTGTCGAGAAAGTGGATTTTTTTGCCTAATTATAGTATGTAGGCTGTGTCGGATAAAGTATATTCTTTCATTAGCTTATTTAAAAAACCACTACATAAAAAGCCCGCATTTGTTAAATAATTCGTGTCGCACGTTTCCCCAACTAATCTATGCGCAATGTATCACACACGATATTGCCGACAGTGCACTCTGCAGCCGAGCGTGGCGAGCGTATAGCCGTGTTCCGTGGGCCTAGCACAAACGCGCGGAGTAAACGTTACGATTCTAAAATTGAAAATAGTCGTAGTTGTTGTAAGACTTTATTCATATCTATGATGGGGATACAAATTGATCTTGTTGAAAAACCAAAATGCTAAACACCGTGGCCACGAACTATACGCTCAAGCTATACCTACTTGTGACAGGAAGTGCGGGAGTCTCCGCGACCGACGACGCCACTTGCGGAGCCACCAATGAAACAGCTGAACGGCGGCCGTGTCGCTTGATGCGAGGTGCCTCGCAGGGCGCATCAATCTATAGAATAGTAAGTGTTTTTGATTAAAAAATCGTTCGAATTTATGTCGTTTACGTCGCGCGTTCGTGCTAGGGCCCCCGGTTAGGCTACCGGAACGGAACGAAACGGTACGTCCTGACAATTGATCTCGACGGTAAGATGTCTATCTGTTTTCAGCGAGGCTTGTTTTTTTTAGTTGCATGCGCTGTGTTTGAAGGCAAAGGGAATGGAAATAATGTTTGATTTTGTTTTTCTATTAGCTTTAGTGAACAGATGCAGAGAGGTGAGACGTGTGTGCTTGTCAGAACTCGTTTGGATTGAGTTTGAGTTAGGTTGGTTGTTTTGTATTTTATTTATTGGGAAAATAAACAAAAGTCCTATAAAAAAAGTTAATATAAACCAACGACATTTTCCACACATTATTAAACCAAGTTAAGTATAAAAACTCTTGCGATGTGCGTATTCTGGTATTATTAATTTTATTTATTTAAAAAATTAAATTCTTTAGTAAAGAATTTGGTTAAAATAGGTTCACTACACCTCGTCACCTAGCACGCTGCCTACCACGTCACCTATCACGCAGCCTACCACGTCACCTAGCACGCTGCCTACCACGTTACCTAGCACGCTGCCTACCACGTTACCTAGCACGCTGCCTACCACGTTACCTAGCACGCTGCCTACTACGTAACCTAGCACGTTGCCTACCACGGTACGTCACCTAGCACGCAGCCTACCACGTCACCTAACACGCTGCCTACCACGTCACCTAGCACGCTGCCTACCACGTCACCTAGCACGCTGCCTACCACGTCACCTAGCACGCTGCCTACCACGGTACGTGACCTAGCACGCAGCCTACCACGTCACCTAGCACGCTGCCTACCACGTCACCTAGCACGCTGCCTACCACGTCACCTAGCACGCTGCCTACCACGTCACCTAGCACGCTGCCTACCACGGTACGTCACCTAGCACGCAGCCTACCACGTCACCTAGCACGCTGCCTAACACGTCACCTAGCTCGCTGCCTACCACGTCACCTAGCACGCCGCCTACCACGGTACGTCACCTAGCACGCAGCCTACCACGTCACCTAGCACGCTGCCTACCACGTCAAATAGCACGCTGCCTACCACGTCACCTAACACGCTGCCTACCACGTCACCTAGCACGCTGCCTACCACGTCACTTAGCACGCAGCCTACCACGTCACCTAGCACGCTGCCTACCACGGTACGTCACCTAGCACGCAGCCTACCACGTCAGCTAGCACGCTGCCTACCACGTCACCTAGCACGCTGCCTACCACGTCACCTAGCACGCTGCCTACCACGTCACCTAGCACGCTGCCTACCACAGTACGTCACCTAGCATGCAGCCTACCACGTCACCACGTCACCTAGCACGCTGCCTACCACGGTACGTCACCTAGCACGCAGCCTACCACGTCACCTAGCACGCTGCCTACCACGTCACCTAGCACGCTGCCTACCACGTCACCTAGCACGCTGCCTACCACGTCACCTAGCACGCTGCCTACCACGTCACCTAGCACGCTGCCTACCACGGTACGTCACCTAGCACGCAGCCTACCACGTCACCTAGCACGCTGCCTACCACGTCACCTAGCACGCTGCCTACCACGTCACCTAGCACGCTGCCTACCACGGTACGTCACTTAGCACGCTGCCTACCTCGTCACCTAGCACGCTGCCTACCACGGTACGTCACCTAGCACGCTGCCTACCACGTCACCTAGCACGCTGCCTACCACGTCACCTAGCACGCTGCCTACCACGGTACGTCACCTAGCACGCAGCCTACCACGTCTCCTAGCACGGAGCCTACCACAAAACGCTTCACATAGCAGTGTGGCTAATGTGGCTCCGACCTAGACATAAACAGATACCTATACAGGGTCAAATTAAATTAGCTAGCGAAACTCTATACATGTGATGGTATCGATCACTAAACATGATTCATTTATTTATTACTTGAAGTAGGAGTTTAGAAACACACCTGATCGATCGACATGTGCGGCTGTTACTATTTAGCCACGGACCCCTCCTAGCTAATTTAATGTAACCTAATTTAAGTTGAACTTGTATAGGCAAAGACCAAAAAACTTAAAACAAAGCAAGCAGTTAGATAGGTATAGTCCTATTCTTCAGCTACCACCGTCACAATCACGCCCAGTCAGTCAGTCACAGCACAACTGCCTTCAACATTCCGTCATTGACTAACAATTTCTATGCAATAATATACACTATGATTGAGTTGATCCGAGACACGCGACGAACAAATTTATTCATGGCTTTAGAACTTGGCAGTGTTGCCAACTGCAGTGCAATAGTGCGAGGTGATAACAGTAATTCAGTGAAATATACTAGCTTTGGGGCAGTGATGGCCCAGTGGGAACGGCCGCGACTTACGAGTTGTAGGACATAGGTTCGAACCCAGACAGGCGCTTTACTTTGTAAAAATTATTTCATCACCACTGCTCTCAAAAAGGTAAAGGAAAACATCGTGAGGAAACCGGCATGTCCTAGAACCAAAAATTCGAAGGCATGTAACATCTACCAACCCGCACTGGGCCCGCGTGGTGGATTATGGCCCACTCTGTCTTGAAAAGAGGAGGCCTGTGTCCTAGCAATGGGAACAATATAGGCTGATTATGCTTATGTACTAGCATTGTGATAAAACACCTACTGAGCTAGTAAAATATTAAACCCAAGAGCATAAAGCGAAGTAGGTAGTTCGCACGATTCGAAACTAATCCTCATGATTCAAAAGCCTGCTCAGTACCTCTCATAAATATAAAGAGAAACCTTCACAGATATGCGGCACAGTTGCCCACTCTTCCCCCAACACTGGACTACTAATAAAAGCTCTTAAGGTCCACTATCCCCCATAAACTAGTGTCAAGGTGAATGAGGAATGCCATAAATTCATATTCCATTTGGCTAGCACAATACAATAGAGATGCTATTTATCGATGATTTGATTTATCGATATCGGTTATATTAAAGTATTATCGTCGATAGCGAGGGAGAATAAGTGGTGCGAGCGAGAGGCTTTAAATCTAAACCCGTTTGGCAGAATTGTGAATCTATAGTATTAATACCAATAATCAATTTATTTTTGGTTGTTATAGTGTTAATAAGGCATAACATAAATAAAATTATCAGTTCGGTAATTTACGTCACGCTAATGAATATTGAATGAACTATTTATTTTAGTTGACTGCCTAACATAATTTATAGAAATAAATCAAAACCTCAGATACAAACAAGTTTTATCTATTATAAATTGATATGACATTTTTTTTTATTTGAATGGTTTAAGTAAATATATTTGATGCCAAACTTTTTCTTAACGGTTTGATTGATTTATTGCATTATTAAAAATATGTTTAGCTAACAGTCGAGTTCACTAATATACCTATTGGCAGTGACAATGTTTCAAAATATTGTAAGCGTTAAAATGATCATATAGTTCTATACAAACTTAGACATCAATAAAATGTTATGATATAAACTGTCCATAAGTATGTTACGGTAGTGCAGCCAAAAAATATCTGACTATTCTTCGGAACATAAATATCAAAGTACTCTAGATTTCAATATATTTGATGCAACCTAGGATTCGTAAATATCTATAGGTACAGCTTTCATTAATCAACTAAATGGCCTTTTACATTATATTTATTTTTGCTTGCCGGAGCAGAAGTACGAGTAATAATGCAATGTTGCCGTTGAAGGATGTCTTAGCTGACAACTTCAAATAGAAAAAAAATTATTAATTAATTATTTTTAATTTGTTTGAAAAAAGATTTTAATAGGATATACTTCTGTAAAGAGATTGTTAAAATAATTTAAGAAAACAATTCGAGACGTCCAATTCCCAAGACATTTTTAATAGAAAAATTGCTTAAATATTTGTGAACCTTTTGCGATAAATAATATGAACAAGGGTTTTTTTTTTGGATGGGAATTCATCAAATAACCCCTCCCGCTCTGGGTGGAGCGGAAGGGAGTGTCAGACTCTTACTGACTAAAACCCACCCGTGTTCATGAACAAGGGATTGCGCACAATTTTTAGAGTCTTTGTCTGTAGCAATATTATTGATATAATGCAGTCACTTAGGTATGATGTCACAGATTACTTACAATTTATTGTAAGGCAAAGCTGTTTAGAGTTATAAGAAACTTACCATTGCCTATAAATTTTTGATTCATGAACATACTCAGATATTAAAGAACTCGACTACAAGTTAAAATAAAAGTAGTGTTATGATTCTACTCTCGATTTCAATAACCTACATATAAGCTACATACTTACTTACATGATACTCAAATAATGCTTTGTAAAGGTCTCATCAACTAAGTACCGTGATTCTGTATTCGGTCCTCACAACCAAAGCCCATCGCGGGGACAAAGTAAAAACTAAAAAAAATACACGCTAGCATTGATTGAAAAAGTTGGATAGCAGATAGTTCCAGTAGATAGAATATTTGGATACTATTGGCGAGGAAGTGAGTGCAGAGCCATTTATCGAGAAGTTTGCAGATTGCAATAGTATACGTAAACAATGTTGGAATACTTTCATTAGGCGAGCTGGTCATGCATGGTTCCAGTTCTAAGCTGTTTGTATGTTTTGTTTGTACTTACTAACTAAATATAGTAGTTGTAAACATAGCAGTTAATACCACACTAAACGGTTAAAAAACTGTACCTAAGTGCTATTTGAGCAGTTCGTATAATGCAGTACTGAGTGCTATTTTTACAGTATAACGCAGTAAGGAATAGGAAGGAGCGCTGTCCTTTCATGTTATTGTTGTTTCTTTGTTGTTGTTTTATGTAATGAGTAATTTATTACCATCCTCATCATAAATGTCGCTTAGTATAAAATCATTATTATTTCAGCCGTGTCGACCTGCAATTCCTTTATACTGCATTTCAAGCAGTGTTTGTAACAAATAACACAAATATCCCGAAAACCATTCACTTTAATAGTAGCGCTCTGTGTTAAATAATTCATTCGGGGAATTACTAGTTTACCTATCATTTGTTCCTGCCGCCAAGCAGCGTTTCTACGTTCCAGTAAAAGCATGTAGGGGCATTTTAGCTTTCCAACTAGGATGGCAACGCTTCTGCTATGCCTCCTCTGGTATCTATTGCAGATGTGACCACCATCCAAACACAAAAACAAAAGACAATCTAATTTTAAATATCGATAAATGTTAAATAGTTGATCGTCACGACTCTAGCTGTCCACTCGTAAAGATGACCGCACACGGAGACGTTTTACGACACATTAAAATTAAAGTTCGCGCGAACAGCGAAACGTACTCTTAGCTTTATGTAGGTAGGTACGTCATATAACTCATGTATTATGTACATGACATAACATCTCAAGTATTTTTATTAGGTGCTTCATTGATTGTCACCCTCGTTTTGGGGAAGTAGGCCTTTCCGTGTGTGAGAAAAATAAAGAAACAAAAAGTGTTTTTTTTTAAAGCGAGTCCTGATTTATATTACTTATAAAACAAAAAAAAGAAAGATCAAAACCGGACTATTCTGTAAAAAGTTATGCGTGGTCATACATTAAAAAAATTATATACGCGTCGACTTAAGAACTTCCACCGTTTTTTCGTCGGTTAAAAAGTAGTGATCGTAAGCCCTATTGCCTTATTGCCCTATTGCGCACAAAACAATCAGAAACTAGAATTAAAAAAAAAACATAATAATATCACAGTATAAAACTGTGATAATATGGAGAGCAGTGGAGGGCCAGTCGTATCGGCCCTGACGTACGAGTTGTATTACAGTTTACTTTTTGTATTCTCTTTATCTTCACCACTGCTCTCAAAACGGTGAAGGAAAACATCGTGAGGAAACCGGTATGTCCTAGAACCAAAAAATTCTATGACATGTGACATCCATCAACCCGTACTGGGCCCGCGTTGTGGATTTTGGCCCACTCCCTCTCAACGAGAGGAGGCCTGTGTCTCAGCAGTGGGAACATTATAGGCTGTTTATGATTACGCATAATATTGAGGGCTTTATAACAAATGCGCGTACACGTACAAAGAGGCCTAATGCCCATAATTTAAAAATCGATAAATCGAAAAGTCCTACTAGCATACGTATTTGACCTAGAAAGATACTTATGCCAAATTCCAGCCTGATAAATGAACTAGTTCTAATTTTATTCACATTTTTGTCCCAGCTGTAAAATTGTACTTTTGTCTCTAGGCCCATTTGTAATGAAGCCTTCGATAAATATACCTCTCATCTCTTAAAGTGTCAATCTTTATAAAAGCGTTTGTCAAAGGTACGGTACACCAACAATATTAATAAAAATTACACACGACAGTAACACAATTACTGTCCTTCTTACTGGATTACAAACTGGGTCATGTGCGGCCCGTAACGTGATTACGGCAGCTGTCCGTCCCGGACGGACGCTTTGACGGCGAGTAACAAGATTATAAAACGTATTATAATTTTCAGGTAAAAGCGCCAGTGATTAAACGTTACACGTGCAGCCTGTGGGCTCGCTACACACAGGCGTGCTACAGCGCCCTCCGCGTCCAGTATAACAACGTGCAGCCTGTGGGCTCGCTACACACAGGCGTGCTACAGCGCCCTCCGCGTCCAGTATAACAACGTGCAGCCTGTGATTTTTGATGATGACACATTTGATGGCTGACAAGTGGTGCCATGTAATAAGTCACATGCTTTTGTTTTCTCTTGATTGAAAGTTCAGCTCAGTATTTTTACTCTAACAATGTAAAGTCAGGAAAATTAATTGTTAAGCAAATTGACAAACAACTTAAATGGTCCGTAGGTGTGCTCAAATCACACGTCATTATTGGCGTCGGTTATCAATTTGCTTTACAATTATTTTCCCTGACTGTGCTTAGATTTCAAACCTACCTTTGCTACCCATCCACCGGCCAGAGGTAGTTGGACTGACACCGTGTGGTGTCAGTCATTATGAGCTTCACAGACCCTCCGCACATCCTGGGGCGAAGGACATCATTATTATGAAGATTTCCCACGAGATTTTTTTTTAACTCATATTAACGAGTACCTCTCAAGTACTCAAGTTACTAACACCGTGGAAAAGCAAAAGCACCTGTATTAATGTCAGCAGCCCTCAGATAGCCATAATCTGTCTGTAGGGTCATATTTTATAGGCAATTCCGGTCCGTAATCGTAGCCATTACGCTCGGGTATCTTCGGCGGTAAGCAGACGGGTCGGGACTCGGGTGCACTGGTTTTGTAACGCGATCATATTGCACGTGTTAATGTCACTCGTGATTGGGAATAGAACAGCTAAGGTATACCTTTTTTGTGAGAATATTTTCAGGATAACCGCCGCGTCTGGGAAAAATTGACGTTTATGTCAGGCACATATTAACTAAAACACCGTGGTTCCTTGAATTAGGAGGGCAGGGCATAGTAGGCGTAGGTGGGTAGGTGGGTAACTACCCACCTACGCCTACTATGCCCTAACCCAACCCACCTACCTAGGTGGGTTGGGTAGGTGGGTAGGTGTGGGTGGGTGGCGGTGGGTTAGTAGGCAATTGATTTTAATTTAATGTTTAAGGATTATTGTTATCTGAAATAAATGAATTAATAATAATAATAGTCATCATCTGTCTCGCCTTTGCCCAACTATGTTGGGGTAGACTTCCTGCCTACAGTCGAGAGTTGCGGAATGATCGTACGTTCCCGAGACCCCCGGCGTAGTGTGATATGGAACACCGGACTGGTTTTTAGTCAGTAAGAGTTTGACAGACCACGCAGCCCGCCCCAGAAGTTAAAAATCAGAGTTTAGTTTATTTGTTGGCTATACAATTCGGAAACAAAATTGAGACATGTTCCTCTGGTTATGAAGTCGACCCCTTATTTAAGAGCCGATAAAAAAAAAGAGTTAATTTTTAATCGCGGATTATCAATTGTTTCGAAACGGTTGGTCTACTTAAATCATAGACTTAATTAGTGTATAGAAGACAATGTATTGTCTATAAACCTATGATAGGCAACATTGCACCACTTTATAGCCTATGCATATCATATTACTCGGTTAAATTTAACAACTTGCGTATAACAAGCAGTTTTACGACGTAAAGTGTACTTAATGTTATAACATTCTCTCGACATCACCTTTCTAATAACGTCGATTATTGGCCGATGATGCCTAAATGATATGTTTATTTGTTAAACACTTTTCAGCCCTATTTATATACAATAAGTCTCTTTAAATCAATAGGTAAGCAACTGACTAGCAAAATTCTTATTTTTAAACGCTATTTAGCGCTAAGAGGGCGCTAAGCAATGTTTTAGTAGCTGTCAAAATTAATCTCTCTCACGCACTCAGTCTGTCACTTTTCTCGGTAGTTCTTATGTTGGATCAAAATCGCAGTTTCTTTAATTTAGCGACCGTCTGTTGCAGTGTTTGGTCTAGCGTTGTCCTGAAGCAGCAGTGGCCAAGAGCAATTGACCAGTCTCGGTGGTTTAACTGATAACTTTTTCATCTTGGTTTGCAATTGTTGACAATACAGATCTACCGTAATCATCTGGCCAGATTTTGGGAAGCTGTTGTGGATGATATCGGCACTGGCCCACCAAGCACTTATTCCTGCACCTTTTTCAAAGTCAACATTCGCTTTGGGCAGCATTTGGCCGGTTCTCCTGGGTTCAACCGTTGTGATGAGCGTTTCCGATTATCGCACAGGATCCATTTTTCATCTCAAGTAACGATACGATTCAAAATCCCCTTGTTATTGTGACGGTTGAGTAATGTAACGCAGCCATAACGCAGCACTCAACTGGGTCTCCGGCCGTCCACGGGGTTTGTTCTGTAGGTCCAAATTTCCAGAACGAAAATGTTGGACCCAAAAACGTACCGTGTAACACGATCCTTGTTTTCTTTTAGAGTAGCTTCCCCATACATATTATCATTAATCATTCGAGCTATTTCTGCAGCGCTGCTGGTGCCACGGTGGAACTCGTATTCGTAAATAACGCGATATTTTTTTTTTTTGAGAATAGAACTAGAACGATGTCAAAGAAAAGTCAAACGGCGCGAAATAAAATGATTCCTAAATTCTAAACACAAATACACAAAACTCAATTTGAAATAAATTTGAATTTGGAATTTCTAACCAACGCCAGATATTTAAGATCAAAGTGGACAGTTCGACGAAACGCCAATTTCATATATGGAATAATTATATAATAGTAATAATATATTATATAATATATTATTATTAGAAACTAATAAATTTAATAAAGCCTTTTTTATCATAACTGTTCAGAAAGACTTCAGAAAAGGTCACACGAAACAATTATAAGGTCAATAATAATCTTTAATTAGGAAAAACTCTATAATTTTACGTCTGAATGAGGAGCAGGATCCCCTTCGAGGGTCCGGAGGTTTCCGAAGAGGATTATGTAAAGCCGACGGAGATTTGGCAGAAGCCTACGACCTTATTTATCGAAAATTATGTCAAGAGAGTTTTTGAGAGGACATGGAATTGGTTGTGGATTTGCGTTTAAATTTCGGATGTTACCCTAGGACTAGGATTTTGATCGGTAACTATTTCGGATGTTACTCTAGGACCAGGATCTTGATCGGTAACTATTTCGGATGTTACTCTAGGACCAGGATCTTGATCGGTAACTATTTCGGATGTTACTCTAGGACCAGGATCTTGATCGGTAACTATTTCGGATGTTACTCTAGGACCAGGATCTTGATCGGTAACTATTTCGGATGTTACTCTAGGACCAGGATCTTGATCGGTAACTATTTCGGATGTTACTCTAGGACCAGGATCTTGATCGGTAACTATTTCGGATGTTACTCTAGGACCAGGATCTTGATCGGTAACTATTTCGGATGTTACTCTAGGACCAGGATCTTGATCGGTAACTATTTCGGATGTTACTCTAGGACCAGGATCTTGATCGGTAACTATTTCGGATGTTACTCTAAGACCAGGATCTTGATCGGTAACTATTTCGGATGTTACTCTAGGACCAGGATCTTGATCGGTAACTATTTCGGATGTTACTCTAGGACCAGGATCTTGATCGGTAACTATTTCGGATGTTACTCTAGGACCAGGATCTTGATCGGTAACTATTTCAAGGACGGATGGCGACGATTTCAAAGATTCTTTTTGCTTTCATAAAGATGGTAGTGTCGGAAGTAGCTGCAATTAATATTATTGCAATTCTTTAGTGCACCAATATTTTAGTGCACCATAACTCATAAATTAATCTATATAAATAAAAAGAAAAGTCCTGACTGACTGATTGACTGACTCATCAACGCCCAGCCCAAACCCTTGGACCTAGAGAGCTGAAATTTTGCATAGAGGTTCCCTTTATAATGTAGACAAGGAATAAGGAAGGATTTTTCGAAATTCAGCCCCTAAGGGGGTGAATGGGGAGAGGGTGAAATTTTACGCGGACGAAGTCGCGGGCAGAAGCTAGTTTAGTAATATTGATAAATAAATCAAAACAGCGAAATATTTGGCTACTATTTGCGACGTTGTCACTTTCTGTATGCGGGGAGCATACAGAAAGTGACAACGTCGCAAATAGTCACTTTCTGTATGCTCCCCTTAAGTAAAAACTTATTGCTTTCGCAAGACAGACAATTGACAGACAATCAAGACAATCTGCAATCCACAGTAGGTACGCGCAAGATAGTTCAGGATTGAACCCTGCAGCCGCAGCACATAGGGGCCAAGCAGTCATAATCATTTTGCAAGGCAGGTGTGATGTGCAGAGCACACAAGTGGTGTAAGATCGGTATGAAACTGTGACACTTTACGTTTAGTCTTGGTAATTGACCAGTATAAATACAGTACACAATAGGTACCATAGAAATGTTTCATATATCTGTGGTAGGTACCGTCATTCATACACTAGGGCTCACACCACATATAAATAAATGCATTTAGCGCTTAACCAATTGAAAACATTGTTCTAACTAATTCCGTCAATCGTTTGAAGATGACAGATACAGAATGATGTTATAAATACGTTTCGCGTGAAATGCATTCAGTGATTTGTGGCGCAAGTGAGCCCTAAGTTGTATGAATGACGGTACCTACTGTGTCATAGCCAAAAGCCAAAGTATTATAATCCAAACTACCCTAAAATTAGATCATTCCCTTCGTAACGTTGCGAGTTCACCTGGATGTGGTACCAACAATATGTGACACGCTGTTATCTCCCGTTTCCGCGTGATCGGGCGCCGCCCGCGCGGAAGCACTCGTTCTGCTCACCTCGCCTCCCGCATACAATGTCGTGAATGTATTGACGGGAACCTTAAAATGGGGTTCGATGCGATGAGTAGATGGGCTCATCATGATAAACAAAATTACAACTTAGTTGCCGCTGCGAACATTATTATAAGTAGGTATAGGTACTTACATACGTAATACACTTGTGCTATACAGATGGGTACCTATTTGTTTAGTTATATGGGCATATTGTACCAGATCGGTATATTATTATGTACAGACGCCAGCACATCAAGCTACTATAATTGATGTCCGCCTTCTCCATAGCCTAAATCGAACATTTAATTACTGTCCCCAATGTCTTTCTATTGCTGTAAGAGCTAAGGGTTTTATTTTTTAATAAAATTAAAACAATACTTACTAGTTTTTTAACAATAACTCTGGTGTCACATTACTTTGAGATTAGTGCATATACATATACGAGTGACACGCGTCGGCAGTGTGGCGTGCACACTAAGCACCGCACTCAAAATATACACGAGCGGCACGTTGTCGACGACAGCCGCCGACGCGTCGACGGCGGCCGCCGACGCGTGTGGACTGCTGCAGTTGCCTCTGCCGTTGACACGCGCCGCTCGTGTGTATGAGCAATTAAGCTAGATATGTTAGGTAGGTATGCCAGCTATCAAGAAGTTTAGTCTACCTTAAATTCCCGTTTAATTAGCATAATAATTATATGAAGATGAAGTTACTGAAGTTAATAAATATCTCCTATATCTGACACATGATATTGCTTTAATTAGTTCAAATCTAATTAACACAGCGCAGTAGTGGTGTAGGTATAAGCTAGCTGTAATATTAGCGGGGTAGTCAGTAGTGCAGGCACGTACCGTACCGACTGGAGTACCTAGAGTAAGTCGGTTAACACCTGGGATCCCATTTGCACAGTACGTTTTGTAAATGAATAGTGTACGTGTTTATTTAAATTCGTTTTTATTTTAAATTAAAATAAGCCCTAAGGCTAGGCTAAATACTCGTAGTTTACGGTACCTTTTTTCTAAATAGTTGATTAGCTCGCATTTTTAACCGACTTCAAAAAGGAGGAGGTTCTCAATTCGTCGGAACCTTTTTTATTTTTTTTTTTTTTTTTATGTATGTTCCCCGATTACTCGGAGACGGCTCGACCGATTTCAAAAATTATTTTTTTGTTTGAAAGGGTATACTTTCCAGGTGGTCCCATTGTCATCAGGTCAGGATCTGATGATGGGATCCTGGAGAAATCGAAGGAACTCTTCAAGTATTATAGGCACACCTATAGCGATTTGGGTATTTTTTGTAGTAACTCGTGCATTTGCTCTCGGAAAGCATCATTTGGTGAAGTGGAACTAATGATGAAGACCACAGATGGCCACCGGAACTACTCAATAATAAGTATTTCCCGGTTTGCGATTCGATTACTTACTTTAATATGGTTGCTAAGCAAGTTATGCTCGTCACAATGCGAATGGTGAAATGGAGCTGATGGTGGAATACCAGGAGAACTCCTCAACAATTAACGTCTCTGCATCGGGAAAAGCAATATTTTGTAAAAGGCGATGAGCAAGTTGACATTAGGCTATTGTAACTTAGATACATTATAAACAGACACACTAAAAAGCGAGAAATAAAAACTTTTTAACAAAAAAAAAAACCGACTTCCAAAAAAAACACTACAAAGTGAAAAATAACTTTTATTTCGGAAGTCGGTGGCAAAAAACTAAAATACAGATCCAAAGACACCGACTTCCGAAATAAAAGTTATTTTTCACTTTGTAGTGTTTTTTTTGGAAGTCGGTTTTTTTTTTGTTAAAAAGTTTTTTTCAGTGACAGCCGGTGTTGACTTGATGACGTCGACATGTTAAAAAAAAAAAAATACAAAATATTATGTTTAAAATGGGAACATTCCGTTGCTCCGCCACCAACGCACGCGCATAGGCGCCACACCAATAAAGTTCTATTTGCTGTTGATAGCGATGTGGACGAATTTTTGATGCCCTGTGTTTCTCCCCCCCCCCCCTGTCTTTTTAGATACTTTGTTGATGCTACTTCGTTTTCGCTAGCCGTTCTTTCTGACTTTCTTTCTTTTTGCTCGGCTCTTTAGGGTCTAGGACCCTAAGCTGAGATGTGAAGTAGCCTATAAACGTTTTCAAGAACTGGGCTAACAAATGCAAAAATATTTTTCAAATCGACGTGTAGTTTCAGAGATTAGCACGTTCAAAAAAAAAATAAACACTACAGCTTTTTATTAGTATATATGGGCCTGTTTTGTAGTAGGTACCTACCTAGTAGTTGAGTTATTAGTGTAGGACGTGGTCCGTAGAAGTATATACTATCACCGTAGCCGTTCCAGCCACTAAATATATTGTTAACTACTTATAACAGCGGGCCCTATCAGAATACCAGTGCTGCGACCTTTAATTTTTTTTAATGTCGCAGCATCATGCTGAGATAGGAGCCTTTTGGCCTCGTATAGGACTTTGTTTCATTTTCCTTTTGTTACTTTTTTTTATATAACTTGGATTTTTATTTTACTGTGTTTAGTTTAGTTTGTGATCTTCCTGTACGAGTCGCAATAAATACTTTTTCTTTCTTTCTTATATAATTATATATTGTTAATGTATTCTAAAACGTTTTTCATAAGTATCCACCGAAAGTTTCTGAAGTATTTTTCATAAGTCTCTGACTCCTATGGAAATTAAAACTTCCCTACACCCCGTTACAACACCATTACCACATTTCCCGCAATGTCGATAAATACCTTTCAACTTCTTAGCCGGTTAATGTTAATTGCTAAGGGGGAAGCGCTAAGGTAGCCCGCATAATTTAAATTTTCTTACGATTTTTGCAATTTGCAGCTTAGTTTCTGGGTGTACGTTGATTAAAATATAATTCGCGACTGTAACAAATATGTATTTACAGAATTATAATCATTAGAATCAGCAATACAACTTGTTATGTTAGTATAATCCTAAATGTCAAGATTTCATGAAATCTCCAAATTCCAATCTCTTCACCACCCTTGGTTGACTGGTAGAGAATGCTTATGGCATTAAGTCCGCCTTTGTACCTTTTTGTGCGAAAAGTATAAATAAATAAATAGGATTACTTGATCTTAGAGAGTTGTGTTGATGACTTTAATGATTATAATTCTGTAAATACATATTTGTTACGGCCGCGAATCATATTTGATCAACGTACAACTTAATACTGACCAGCAAATTGCAAAAAACGTAAGAAAAGTTGAATTTAGCGGGCTACCCTGGCGCTTTCGCCGGAAAAAGCAATTAAGTGTGTACGTAAATATTTACTGAACGGATCGGTTCCGTAGTTAACACGCCATGTTTGGGCGAAGTCTCAATGATAGCGGGTAGCGGGTAGCGGACCACTTGCGGTGCCAAGCGGTAACGTGTGAGAATCACACAAGAGTAAAATTATTTTCTGGCATTGTTCTTAGAGGTTTACACAAAGAAGACGAGCATAAAGGGTACAAGGTTCTCATAATTAATTATAGTTGCTAAACAAGCGTTTTGTAGTAAACAGTTACCTTCAGTCCTTCGACGAATAATAATTGTACGGTCGCGGTCGGGACGGTCCACAGACTGTCTTTCTTGTTTGCCTACTTGGTGCGTATATGTTAAAATTATATCTGAACATTGAGCATTAAGAGGCTACTCTTACCGTTAGGCGTTACTCGTCCCGATACCCGCCCCGTTTACCCGTCCTTACATTCACCCCGCTATCTACCCCGCTAGCCCGCTACCTACTCCGCTACCCGCCCCGCTACCCGCCCCGCTATCCGCTGTTATGCTGTGCTGCTGTGTTGGTTATGTTTTTGTTACTATATTTCAAATTTTCGAGTTGTACCTAGCTGTTTTTGGCTGAAACTCACCAGGGAAACAATGTACAAAAGAGAAAAACTAGGTTTTGCTTTAAAGAGCTACAAGATCTTTTGGTTCTTGACTGACATTGACAGGAGGGCGCTGTAAGTGCGATAAACTGTTTTGAAAAATCAAGATGGCGTCGTTGTGTTCCGACTTTGGCCACACGTCAAAAGATCCTTGTTCAACTATAATTTTCAACCTTCAGATATTATAGTCAAATTCAACTACGAATATTTACTTCGTGGGTTCAACCTACGTTTGTATCGATATCATTTGTATCGTGACCGACTCAATCAGTTCACGTCAGCATCATGTCACCGCTCTATATCGTATCGTATCGACGAGCTAGTTTCACGCGCCGGTGCCACCAGGAGTAAGTACGTATGTGTTGCTGTCTGTACAGGAATCGATAATTGAATAAAATAAATAGCATTATATCACACGCCTGTATTGTTGAAGTGTAATGCGGAGACAGAGGTAATGTTGACTATTTATGGAGAAAAATGCCATATCGAGTGCAAAAACAGATAGCGTATTTAACTTTTCTTTTTGTTCCGCTCCTTTGGGTACTAACGTGGTGTTAAATTGCCTTACTCGAGAATAGAGAGCTATTAAATGCAAAACTATTTTTTCGAATCCGAAAAAACCCCGTCCGTCCGTATTTTTTATTTTGTTTTTTTTTTTTTATATTATACGGTGAAAAGTATATTATACGGTACTTACAACAAAAAAACAATTTTTACGATTTTTGTCTGTCTGTCTGTTTGTTCCGGCTAATCTACGAAGTGGCTGGACCGATTACGATGAACTTAGGCTACTTTTGTTCTAGAAAAAAATTAGGGTTCCGCGCAAAAATAATAAAACCCATGAAATTCAATTTGTTTTCCGAGATGCACGCAAACGAAGTCGCGAGCACAGCTAGTCTTAAGATAAAATAACACTACTTCGCAAGTACGACTTGAAATCAGATGTTTTTTCTTTTATAACAATGATTGTTCTCATTGTTGAAGGAATTATACACGTGGACTGTTCTCTTGACCCCTGTTTAGGTAATTGTTATTGTTTATTAATAATTAGTTAGGTCCGGGTTTATGTTTCTCAATAAACTGCCGCACCTGTGTTTACGAAAGTTTTCCACGTTAAGTTGTCTCACGAGTCCCGTATCAGGAACATTCAGACAAACTATACATGCGTATTGTAGGGTCAGAGCCGTCATTTGTATAAGCATAATCAGCCCCACTGCTATACACAGGACTTCTCTCTGTGCGAGGGAATGGGCCGTAATCCACCACGCGGGCGCAGTGCGGGGTGGTAGCTGTGGTGGCTAGGCAGATTGATTGACAAGGATATGTTTTATGAAATTCAGTATCAAAAGCCTTATTTAAAAAAAAATAGAGGCATACATAATGTTTTACTAACCACATGTTATCACAAAACCACTTATGGCTTGATACAATGTTAAGCGGCTATAAACAGCACAATCTTGAGGTTCCGACACTTTATTATTGAAACTACATTGCTACTATCTCAAGCAGTAAAACATATGAAAACATAAATGTTGTATCTCACACGAGAGCGAATCATTTTCACAATACAGTGCCATAATAATATGATGTACTCTTGTTGTCTGTTTTGTGGGTAAACATAAAGCTAATGTATGATGTTGGTTTGTTACATGTCCTTCGCGTTTTTGTATGTTTTATAGGGGTTTATTTATAGGCGTTGCTTAAAGTTAAGTAATGATTAGCGGCTGTTTAATCATACATTTTTTGACGTCTCTTATCTTGAAGCAACGTTTGCAAATAAAAGTATTGATAGCTATCAAGCCGACCAAGTGATGTTACGTGGACATCTGCAATATAAGAGTCCTCACAAATGCAGAGTTCAAGCTGAACTGTATCATGTGCCCGTAATTACACTGATACCCTTCAAACAGGAACACAGCAACAGTGCTTGCAAGGAGACAATCATTATGTGTGAGGTCCTCGTCACGAATTATGTATGGAGGTAAATACTTCCACGGGTGAGCACCTTTACAAAGAGCTTTACTATACTAGGTACCTACTAATAGTGTGGTCATAAATGGCACTCTGCAGTGAACTATCAATATAGGATGGCTATTATCACCATTTGTGTATGTATTGGTTGATCAGCATTCCGCTGGGATTAGAAGAAGCAATGTGCTATTGTGAATGACTCTGATACTGATGATGTAAGGTTTGTTAGATAGTAGTTCGAGTGGTCTTAGCAGGAAATGTCATGGCAACTGCTAAATAATGATTGGCACTCAGACCAGGAACGGAACGTAAATAAAAATTAAATCACAATACTTGTTGTCATAATCCCTTGAGTATGACAAGTTTTGACAGCTAAGGAGCTGATGATAATGTTGAAGATTGTGGAGATCTGTCCTAGTATTGCTGAAAATACAATTCTTTTTAATACATAATAATTAATTATGCTATCAAATACTGAATTCTGTAAATTCAGAAGACGCATGCTCATTATATCTTTCTACAAATACATTTTTCATACTGGATGCTTACACACTATACCAGGACTAACTTTTATAATTTAATAGGTAAACTAACAACATAGAAAGATTGCTTGCACGTGAACCCGAAGGCAATAGTTAGCAGAATATAAAACACAGTTATCAATTCCCGAAGCAGTTATTATAGGAGCAATAAAAAACACCATATTTTTATGGTGATAAACTTAATGGCGGAATAAAAAGAGTTTACAGTTTAATGTTCAAACGTTTCATGGCTCCATGATATTTATTTTTAAATTATATTCTATACTCGTTTTTATTACTGCATTGTTTTATCGATTTCCTTGAATGTGAAGCCTGAGATTTTAAGTATCAATTTTTTCTTTTATTTGTGCTTAATTAAAGAAATTGCCAGATGGAAGAGATGATATTATACGATAAATAATTCTACGTAAAAAATAATCTATTAAAAAGGTAAGGTAGGTCCTACTACTCGAAATGAAAGTTCCATCGTATGACTTTGGGAGACGGTAAAAAAAGAAAATACAAAATTGGACGTTGACATTGATTGAACGTGAGTACCAAAAATTCCGCTCAAATTGGGTTTAGATAACAAAAACAAAAGATACGATATTTGAGTAAAGAAATACCGGCACTGGGTGTACGAGCGCGACGACGGTGTGAGTTACAGCTTGCGTGTCGACTGACGTCTCCCACGACACGACTTTTTCACTCCCCATGTCGTTTCCAATCACTTAAAATATTCCCTAAGGTTGTAGCCAAAAATATTCGTGAGACGAAAACGTTGTAGAAAGTAAAATGGGCCAGTAAATAAAGTCGGCACCATAAAGCCGGCTGTAAATGATGTAACAATGGTGCCATCAGCGGTAATCTAGCGATGCGGCGTCCATTGCTGGGTGTGGTCGCAACCAAAGTTAATGATGTTTGTGTTGCCTGGCGATGTATTACATAACGCATTGTCATGGTCTTTCACACTGACCGTGTTGTGCGATATTTTCAATCATGCGACTTGGTTTTTAAAAATGATAAATTTTTCTATGCATTTATAATAATAAGTTAAGGCATGGTTTGCCTGCGTCTAAAATCTGGATAGATACGTTACAAAGTAGGTAAGTTATGACATTGATAGCTAAGCTTAGCCATAGCGTTGGTCAGAGTACCATGGGTACACAAGTTAAAATTTTGGGTAAGACCGGAAGACCTTTTGTTAAATATATAATCTGTTTAAAAGAAGCTTAACGTGATTTATTAATTAACCGATCAAAGTGACTCCGTGAATTAACGAACTTATAAATATACATTTTATACAGAAGACTCTATATTTATTCGAACCTTTTTAATAAGCCAATGAACCGATACGTGTATAGTATAGGCTTATGACTCGAGTCAATAGGCCGCTCATAGTAAAAATACTCTGCCTTTGATAACAAGTATATTATTATGCGGAAAAACATTATGAAATATCTGAAAATGTACCTTATTTGGGTACTGAAGTTACGCGTGTAACGTAGGTACTGAAATAGTAGTAGGTATAAAAATAGAAACCTATGTAATATTAGATTGGAATTGTGAGGATTCTGTCTGCGGTACTTCAACACCTCTTTGTAGTGAACCGTATAACACTTGCACTACGAAATTCGCACTTACTGCTATGACATAAAGGAAGGTGTTGTTAATGTCAAATTGCTACCACTGATGTGCGGTTGACTGTACATACCAAGCACCAATGTGAGTTTTTAAGGTACAAAGTAAAATGTACTAGATCAAAGACAAGAGAAAACCTGAACAATAACAATTCAATATCTCGTTATTATTTGGTTCACAAGGTCCACAATGGGACTTATTAGTCGTCGAATGATAAATAGACATTGGCTCTAGGGCAATGACAATGAGGCAGCTTGTTCAGTGAGTTAACACAGACTAATGCGTCTTAGTAAATAATATAATTAATTATAATAAACATACAACAAAACCTAGGTACATGTATTGCTACGAGGTACACATATACCTCGCAGCAATACATGTAGGTACTGTAAATACCCGATAGGTAACAAAGATAATTATAATTATTAATTAGTCCATGGATACAGTAGGTACCTACGCAGCCGTATTTGGTACATCGAGTTTTAGAAAAAGTTTGGCTTTATAGTAGAGCGTCGTTATCGGCATCGATGTGTCATTTTAACGCCCGCGGGACCTGTAGGTACCTACTCGTATAGCGCTACAGGGATACTTTAGCGCGTGGCCAGAATCGAAACGAACACCGCCATCTTGTTTGTTGAATACATTTTTTTCACAAAACAAATGCACAAAATTCTGACACTTTTAAATAATATTATTTTTTTCTGTAGGCGATTCGCACGAAGTTAATTTATTTGTGGGCGAATCAAAATCTCCAGAAATACGAATTAGGCATTACCATTACCAACAGCGCCCCCCTGACAACGACAGTTGAGCGCCAAAATATCCTTGTAGTAGTGAAAGTATTATTAGATAAGTTGAAAGTAGTAAATACTTACATAAATGTCATACGTACCTACACGCCGTGTTGGTGTGGAGTCACCTTAACAGTGCGTTTCGCTTTGTACTTATTTCAAAATTAGCTGCGATCCCTTGCGACGGGCGCACTGTGGTCATCACGCGATACTCTGTTTATTTACATTTATAGCAGCTTCAGGTAACAAGGGATGACGATGGCGGTATACAAGGATACATTAAATTAGCTATCGATAAGAATGACGATAAAACAAAAAAGAAATACATGTAAATCTAAACTCTTGATTTCACGTAACTACAGGTAACTACTGGGTCAATGGCCGCTGGAAGTGTACTTGCTTGAATTAAGATTTTAGGAATAATTTGTTATTTATATACATTACATTTCTCTTACCAAATTAATAGAATTCTTAGCAGGAAAATAAACATAAAAAAAAGTTCAGAAACCTTTTTTTTGTCTTATCGGCAGTAGATATCGATAGCCATCCATAACTTCTGTGAGGTTTCGCTAGAATTAATTAGAGGTGTATATGTATATATTATACATATACTTAAACGTTTTGTCAGCAAATCTTTAAGAGCAGCACAACAAAATGTACAAAAACACGATGAGCAAGCATTTCGCGGCTCCTTCAACGAGAAGCAGCAAATAATTTTACGCAAAAAAAGGTCTGACATGTGAAATTCCCCCAATCTGTTCAGTGCACAGTGACATAACGCCAATAAAGCGATCAATCAAATTCCGCCATAATCTAGTCATACTTCCATAAGACGGAGAGCGCACGCATCTGCGACCGAATATAATGGCGGCTACACACATACGAGTATGTGAACGCGTCACTCGCGCAACCCGCGTTTTATAGTCACAATCACGTTTACGGCCCCCATGATTGCTAAACGCGTTAACTCGCGGTTCCGAGTAAAAGAGAAAGCAATAAGTATATAATCTAATGGGAATTTGTGCAATGATAGAGATCTGATGTTGTTAAGTCTTTTTACTGTTGTTTGCTAGATAAGCTGGTCGGGTTGGGAGGGGATGTTTACCTACTTATTTCGGTCATAACGTGATGCGTACGCGCGCGTTTTGCTTATTTACTGTGTTGGAAACGAAACAAAAAATTTGTAGTAAGACTATTGATGGAATGCAGGTTAAAGGGCAAGCAGAACGGAATGCGTCGTGTCATTTGTAGTTTATAATTTCCTGTTCTCTATCTTTATGAGTCAGTGACGTAGATACTCATAGATAATACCTATTACGGTAGCAATTTGCATTCAAATGACTAGCTACAAAGTTCAAGCTTTTAAAGCCGCGTTTAGGAGTTTCAATTAAAATAGAAAATATTTATTGTCCAGATAATACAGTAAGCAGGTTCATTGGATAACAGCAAATTAAGACGACATGAGTAACTTAAAATATTACCTACAGCTAGGTTACAATATAGTATTAGCTAGTGAGCCCCAAACTAGACAGTTAGTCTGTATCTTGGGGCTCGGAGTACGAATATAAAGGCCCGAATTCCTCTGTCGCTGATGTCGGTCGCGCGTACGAATATACGTTGTGTTCTATGAAGCACCACACTGTGACGCTGACATCAACGGCGCGCGAGTTGCTACGCGCCGCTGATGACGCGCGTCGGTCTCGCTCGTCAGCGCCGCGTTCGTCGGTCGACTGACGCGCTATAGAACGCTATGAGCGTCCTCACTCTGTTCCCGACCGTCGGCACGCGCGCGTACAGTCGCCCGCCACCATGAACATTGATACCGAACGTGTGATTGCCGAGGTGCGCCTACGTCCTGCATTGTGGGATTTATCGATTGAACTTTACAAAGATCGACAATTGGGTGAATGTGATATCTTTTTTTTCTATATTGACGCCGTCTCCGCTTGCGTAAGTATGCTGCAGCAACTAAACAATTTATAAACGGGTTCATAATAATATCCCAAATTCAAACTCCGCTTCACAAATCCACAACAAATCCACTTGGAGACGCCTGTACCGTGGAGCGGTCAGTATCGCAATACGGATGTTTTCATTGGCGCTGATGGTCAGCGCGCTACGCGACTGACGGTACGCGACCGACGTCAGCGACAGAGGAATCCGGGCCAAAGAGATGTGATTCAGGTATCGTATGGTACGTGTGTAGGTATGTGATGTTTGTGTGGTGTGTGTGTGATGTGTGTGTGTTTGTCTGTATAAGTAAATATAAGCTTTCTTATAAAAGCTTTCTAATATAAATATAATATACGAATAAAGTTTTTTATTTATTTATTATTCAGACCAACCAAGACAAATGTAAGCGAAAACCAACAAATACCATTAATTCTTCATCATTACACATCATTAAACTTGCGACATATCCACGTCTAATGTGCGCGTCAATTATACGCACGACGACGGCTCCAATTGTAAATAAACTGCACAGTATTGGTCGCTCGTTTGACGTCTGCGTTTTCCAACTACGAGTTTTATTGCCACTGTGTTCCTCATAAGGGGTGAGATTGATTCATTATTGTCGACACGGCGTTGAAAATTCAGTGGTGTGTGTTTGCGAGGTATAATAGTGTGTCGCATGCACGGTGTCCTAATTTGGTTGTTGCCAATAAAGGCAATTTGATGACAAATCGAACAGATCTGTGGTCGTTATACTTACGTTTGCAAAGGTTTTGTGATATCGAGTTGTTTATGATGTGTGTGTATTTTTATTGTAACGCCTGCTGCGATCACCAATTACTTATAACAAGCTTGGTGATTTGCTGTAACGATCATGGGGAGGCCCAAGATCAACAGTGGTTTGACTGATGTATCTTTGAATGAGGACAAACTTTAACCACTGATTAACATTGTAGGTTATGTAAATTATCTACATTGCTGGCAGCTATGTAATTTACCTAAGTAATTATAAAGACTAAGATCCATTAATGACGCCTGACATGTTTAATATCAGATTAATCCTTCCGTAATTAACTCGATGTTCATCCAATTAGGTGCCCTTTATATACTCGTATATAAATAACTGTCTCAGTGGTTGCTATTTCGACTACCTAGCCTGCGTCAATGCTACATTCGATTCCCAGGTGCAGACAGGTGTTCGAGTTGTCTAAATTCTATGTTCCATATATGTATCTGATAAAAGTGTTAATATTAAATTCTTACGCAATCCCTCAAGAATCACGATCATTCGTCTACGTTTTTATCAGATACATTTGGAACAGATTGTATATTTTAAATGACCGTATTCTAACTTTAATAAAAAATTAAAAATATCGATAGACACACACACACACACACCTACCTACCTTCTCCTCATAAACGCAATCTATTTATTTAATTACATCTCTGCAAGCAAAGCTCTCTAATAAACATACTATTCGTAAATCCAGGCAATAACCGTGAGCAACCCATATTAACCTGTACGTGGTTAGTTTGCTCACACGCGGCGCTGCTGGGTTAAACGGGTATATATAGTGTAATATGCAGCTGTACGAAGTTAACGGGTGCATGCTGTTGTGATATTGCTGCAATATGCATGGGGACTGTACGGGAGCGGTGCTCGGGGCTTGTCTGTTGGTAGATACGGTTTATTTTCTCGTAGGACACAATGTTCTCAGCACTGAACTGCTTAATTTTGAAGAGAAGGTAAAACTATCTTGAGGTTGCATGTGGAAAAGATCGCTTTCACCTTCACCGCATCTATGTATTTCATAGTGACGAACGACAGGACAAGGTTTTACCAATCAACTGATAGCCTTCGTAAGAGGAATAACGTCATTTCAAAAAGGTATAGCTATCCAGAAAGTGTTAAAGAGTAAGGTAGACAGAGGTTAGAGGTAAGAGGAACTGGGGATTTAGTTTGGAAGCTATTACTCTAAGTAACATAAATAAGTTTTTGTTAAATAATTTATCTAATGAATCAGACCAACTAGCATGAGATTTCACGGTCGATTAACCGATCAGAAACTTGACCAACATCTCTTCATCTTGTTGTTATTCGTGTAGCTCCCGCTCCAACTTCTGTGGCTGTGTATTTCCACGTGAACGGTGTGAGGCAAGACGTCACATCGCAGTGACGTGACTATTACCCTACTTGTCGATGCATCACGGCGTGAATGTATTAGCACAGATACACCGGATTGTAGGGTTATGTCGAAGCAATGTACTACCACAGATATACCCCACGTACAGGGTTAACATGTGGAACAATGTTGGGTAATCTACAGTGATGAGCAAATTGAGCGGTTGGAATGTGTTGATGGTAATGTTGTACTGGTTGTGTTTCGCAGTTTAACGTTTAACTCTCGCCCTTGTACGTTTCATAGGTAAATGGTGATGACACCTCATCAGTAACAATTGAACTACCTACAAATCATGTCCTTCAAAGTTAAATTTACCATGGACATACATTTGTATGAAGTAACAATCAAAAGGGGTTATCCCCGTATTAAAAAAAATTTTCGTATTCTAATTTCAGTTTATAACAAGGCAGGTGTGAGTGGAAACGCTGGAACACACTAGAAGGACATATAGGGACCTTAGTGATGTTCTTCAGAAAGGTCAGGTGCGTAGTACTCGCAACCGGCGTGCGTGTGTGGTCAGATGTATGACCGACAACGAAGCAACGGAGTATTTAGCATTACAGATCGCCACCTTCTACGATCTTTCGTAGCAGGTGGCGATCTGTAATGCTATTCTGTAAAAATCTCACCGTGAAAACTTAGGTAAAGTGAGCTTAAAGTGAGTGTGCGTAGAGTGAGTCAATCAATCAGGTGGAATGACAGCTCACTTGAAGCTCACTTCACCTAAGTTATCACGGTGATCTTTTTACAGAATAGCACCGCTGAGTTCCTGGCTACCTCCATAGGAGGAAGGCGTGAGTGTATGTATGATGTGTAATCTCAGTCTCAATCTGTCAAAAATAACATTTTTGACTTCAATCATTGTCACTAAGATAAGATTGCGACAAGATTTTTAACGTTTTTAATTAAGATTTGACTTGTGAGTAGGTTTCATATTTTATCATCCAGACACGAATTGAACCTCAATAGACAGGTAGTTATCATGTACTCTACTTTTGAGCCGTTTAACCTTTCCACCGCCACAAGGCAAAAAATCAAAAAACATAATAAAATTGATAATGCTGAGCTCAAAATGGTTATATTTAACACAAATTACGTACGAATTACGATTAAGTTTGTAGGCTTAGTATAAAACATTACACTCCAATAACCCCATCCGACAATACCAATTTGGAGCGAACCGACGCGCCACACAGAAGCCGAGTGGTCCTTTTTCCTCTCAACTCGTGTAGATATGTGTGGCGTCGAAAACGCTTCAACATTGGCATTTCCATCGCAAAGAGATGAACAATTCTATCGAAAGTCAATACTAATCCGCTGATTGCCAAATAAAACAAAATATAGCATTTTCAAGGAAATACAGACTAACTAGCTCTTTTGAATGCTTTTGTATTGTAACTTACAACTTTGACGGTAATAAGTCATGAATTTCAAAAGTGTACACCTACAAACAAACGGGTTTGAAGCCCCGATAAAAGTTGTAACGAGTGGCAGCTTGCAGGCTACCAAATTGAACGGAAATAAGGAAAGAAGATAATTTGCTTTTTAGGGTTCCGTAGTTCCTACAAGGAACCCTTATAGTTTCGTCATGTCCGTCCGTCTGTCTGTCTGTCTGTCTGTCTGTCCGAGGTTTTGCTAAGAGACCGTTAGTACTAGAAAGCTGTAATTTAGTAAGACTGTGTATATCAATTACGCCGACAAAGTGGTAAAATAAAATTTAGGAAAATATATTTTTTTAGGGTAGTTCCCCTACATGTAAAGGGGGTGAATATTTTTTTCGTCGCCTACCCTATCGTGTGGGGTATCTTGAATAGGTCTTCAAAAATGACTTGGGGGTTGCTAAAATTATTTTTCGATTTAATGCTCCATTTACGAAATATTAAACTTTAAAGTACAAAGTTTTGTTCCAATTTTTGTCCCCCCCCCTCTAAAAGCTAAACTGCTGGCTTGAAAAATCTGGAAAAATTCTCGATGATAGTGCATTTCATGAACTTTAAAGAAAAACTATAGCGGTTAAGATAACTTTATAAGTTTACTTGTTAAACTTGGGTGTTGGATAATTTTGTACCAAATACAAAATCCTTACCCGACACGCACTTGGCCGGTTTTTTATAATTAGAATTTCATAAACATTTTAAATCGAAATTGGTTGGTGGGTTTTTCATTTTCGCTACAGTGTGTTCTAATTACCTCCTCTTAGGCTTGCGTTGCAAGTCTAATTAATTAATAGGTACGATCTCTGTGCAAGCATGTCACGGCGCTGACAATATTCACTTGACTATAATTAAGAGTTTGAGCCGTCTCAAACTCCAGAAGCAGACGCCACATTTGCTTTACTTGCAAGTACTTGCGGGATGAGAACCAAGCTGTGCACTATGCCTTAGAAACGCACTTGACTACCTACGTAACGCGTTCAGACGCCTATGTGATCATGCCTTTACAGCGGAAATGAAACCCTAATAAACACATAATGTTACTTAAGATAAACATAATATTATCGTCTGACTCGGTTAAGTTGCTAAAAGCGACACAGATACGTCGTATACTATAATTTTCCACTGTGTTTGGTTTAGGAATCGTTTTCATGCTCGTTTCTTCCAAATATTGAATTCACTACACCTCTATGGCTTTAGTAACAGAATAGAAATTCCCATATCAGAAAAATATACGAAATCTTTATTAGATTTTCCGCTTGCGCTGTTGCTTTCAAGTGTTATTGCAAATCCTGTTTCATTGCTGTGTATTTCAATTTCAAAAGCTCTATTTTAAAAACAAATACAAGGAAACGAAATAAGAAAGCACTTAAGTTTTATTTGAAAACAAATAATATCAGCGTATCTGGTATCTTTGCCTTCATTTAAATATTAAACGAGAGTACTCTACTCTTTTAGAGTAAAGTACTCTCCTTATTTTCTCTTCTGGTACTCTCTGTACATAGTTGTTTCCGAAATTAACGTTAGCTAGTCCTATCTAATCCAGATTGAAAAAATATACACTACGATACCACTTAGAATACACCTTTTATTTTACACGTAAACATAAATCCTATTGTGAATGTTAAAACTGAACGTCTTTGTAGTCTATCACAAAACTGCGGTTTCAAAATTTAATTAGGAGTATTGTTAACTTAAATTAATGTTGAAAAACCCACTTAGAACCCAATGTGCACATAATATTGTACTTAGGTATTTTAATAAACATGACTTACTTCAGAACAATGAACTTTTAATTTAAAAACATTAAATAGGAGTACAAAGAAGCACTCCCCCTAATTGGTAGTTTAATTTTCTTTTCAAATGTAGGTTATAATGTAATTATGTTCACTTATCTACAAGAGCAATTAGACCTCCTACTTATATTACAATTACTGTATTTCTTTATTTTAGCAAACCATTATTATATAATAGTGTGTTCCAAAAGTATCTGGTGAAAATGTAAACAAATGGATCAGAAAACGTACATGTGGGTGCAACTTTCAAATTGAGTGCATTGATTTGTTTTTTTTTTTAAACTTAAACCCGAAGTTCTAATTTAGAATCACGTTAAAGATCTGTTATATTTGAAAACAATTGAGGTTAATTACAAAACCTCAATTTTCGTCAGTGTTGTTTCAATGTTGAATAGTTGAGAGACATAAAGTTGAAACCTTCTAAATACAAAATTGTGTTACTAATTTCATTAAGTGAGTGATTGCGTAAGAATTTAAGCTGAACCCGGTTTGACTTTCATTTCACTTTCATACTTTTGGAAACGACCATGGTAATTTTGTTTGCGTGTTGAGAGTTTTCTTACTTGAGTAGGTACCTAAATGATTCAAAATTGGGGAAAAGGCCTTACTCGCGACCAGTTCATTGTTATGGAGTCTATTTCAGCCCCCAAACATGTTTGACAGGCATCCTACACAAAACAGTACATTATGCATGTTCTGTTTTGTGTTATATTTTCTGTTTTGTGTTTTTTGTGACCCAAAATACTTACTATAAACATTTTGCTGCGCAGTGCACGAATAAAAGCTCCGATATACCTTCTCTATCAATCGCACGCGTGCACTACGTAACTGGTGAGCCGGGAGCGGCCAGCGGGCTGTGAAATGACTGTTAAGGTGTGGCTACACTGCCTGAGTTGCTCAATTCTGGGCGATGTTGGTAAAATATGATGGCGCGATTACATCAAGCATGTTTGCGATGCCAATATTTAGCTATTGATTCTGAAGACAAAATCAGGCTGATTGCTACTTTAATGACATAAACTGACATTCTGTGATTACCTACCTGAACTCAGACATTGCGTGTTGGTAAAAAGTTAGGAAATATTTATAATCTACGGTTACAATATTTGTAATTATGTGAACACCAAAAATGAAGTAACGTTGCTGATTAAATGTTGAAAGAAAATACATAAATCTATCAACATAATTTATTTTTCTATCTGTCATTGCTTAATTTTTGATACTTGTACCTTTTTAGTATATTCGTTTTATTAATGGTATGTCGTTTTCACATGTAATTAGTGCATACAAAATATTGTAACGTATTTTAAAACAGTAACTACAGAGTTTCTTAACCATTCTTTTCCTTACAAAACTTCATTTTGTTAGGGCCAACTACAATCATTTCTATTTCCTTATAGATGCTGACGTTCAAAAATGCTTTTTAATGGCCTACTTGAAATCAATTATTCGACTTTTACCGTTTTATGAGATATTATTAAACGAGGCAACGCCTACCATTATTTAGCAATACCGAACGTATGGAGCAAATCTTCAAATTTGCTGTTGCCGAAACAATTGATGCAATTTTCTTGAAGGTGTGCAGGCGAACGGCGCAAAATAGAAAATCAGTTCTTTCGAGTGACAACATACTGTGAAAAGCGAAGAGAAAGTATCTAGGACCTCTCTGGCATACTAGACTGTCCAAAAACGCTATGAGATGTAGTCGATATGCGCACGCGCACCTGCACAGGACCTCTTCGGTGTACTGTAGAGTTTAAAGCTTACATTATAATATTTTATAATGTATGTCAGAAAACGTTTAGATAGATCTAATTTACTCATTTATATTGACAACACCCTATTTCAAGTTTTAAATGACAATAGAAATAAAAGTAGTTTCTATTAAAAAAAAAATTGCTCAAATAATTGCTCCACCTTGCCGAACAAACTAGCCTGTCTAAGTGCTGCTTTACAGATAGATAGCTCCAAACGAACTCACATCTCGTTTAACACTTCACTGATCACAATTATTGTAATATTTTGTGATTCTGCTAATACCGATATTTATATGCTCTGCTAGTTTATACGAAAACTGAATTATATCTTGAGTAATACGAATGGACATTTTGTTTCATATGCACGAGATGGGAGGTTGTAAATAGTCTTAAAGTTAACGAAAATAACCTTTACTTAGTAAGAAAAACCAGTCTTTAAAAATGGAAGTGAGTATGTAATTCGAAAAATAATATAATATCATGAATCTTTTATTCATAGACCGAAAGTTAAAATATTTGTCTACAAAATTATCCTATGAATCATAAGATACCCGTCTTATGAGACAGCCGGTACATACTCAATATTTTTCCATAATTTCTACATCAGCATTTCAAAATATGTAGCTTCAAAAGTAACTGCTCGCATAAAAAACCTTATAGACTCGATATTAGAGTCATCTGTTAAATTACAAACTCAAAGACTACAAAGGCGGATTCTACGAAATTATGATCTCTTAAGACTTTATAATCCTGCGTGAGTTGCCCTGGTACGCAAAATTATTAAGCGGGTATCATACAGCAAACTTTATTATTTCTAAGTGTATTTAAATAGATAATTATAGTATTTTTTACAGGTTTACGTACAAAACTTCATACATATTAGCATAATTATCTTTGCTTCTGATGATCATGATGATTATCATATTTCATACCTAGGTCGGCAAAAGTGTTATTGGGTTTTTGCGGTCACTGTCAATAAACTCACTCAGATTTACGATCACGGAGCGATAATGTTCAACATGACCTAAAGCGAGGTCACTGTCGGACTGCATAGAAAAGAAAGAGAAGCGCGATGACACAACCCTGGTAATTTATTGTGAAATATGAAGCAATTATTTAATTACAAAAAAACTATTGTTTGGACTAAAAAATTAAAACACTAGTGTTTTAGTATGTTGCTTGTAGAATAATCTGACAAAAAATCAGAATGATTGTATGTATATTAGTATGGTTTTTATTGTAAAAAGAAAGTTTTTAGAGAAAAATCATGAATTTTTTCTATCGTATCAAATTAGTTGTATTGTGTTTTCAACACACTATCTACTTAGCATATATCCTGAAGAATATCATATATTTTTCTGATTTTCTTTACTGTAGTCGATCATATACTTTTATCGTTTCTAAAACTTGCGTTTTTTGTGTTTAGGTCCTGTAAGCCCCTTAAGCAAATTTGCAAACAAATTCCATCCCACATGGAATAGCGGACGCATGTTACCTTTCGAACCTGTCATTTTCATTTAAATTATTGCTAACGACGAAGTCGGGAAATCAACAAGTTGCAAGTAAAAAAAATACCTTAGGGTAAATAACATAATATATTTATTCCTCGTCTGTACCTTCTGTACCCTCTGCCTAAACCTTTAGACAGTAATTATGATGATGAGATGTATTATGTCGTCTGAAAACACAACCACGCAATGCGCATGCGTGCAGCTCTCAACTCGATTCTCCTCTGACTGGAGAGAGGCCTTCACTCTGCAGTGAAATATTTACAAATAATAATGTAGGTATTAATTAATTCTGATAATTATTATGTAAAAGCGTTAACTACACACGTGCTCTGTTTAATTACTAAAATAACCAAGTTATTAGTGTTTGCTTGAGGTATTCGCAATGCTATACGTTACATAGAGATGAGGTTAGCTTGATCTTGAAAATGTGTTCTGTAATGAGTGTTCACTATGTTTGAAATTAACTTAATCTTACCTCACTGATGAAAATACAGTATTATTTTGATAGACAGTCTAAAGTATGTATCTAAAGGTAAAAGTAGACTCTTTTATTCACTTGACATACGAATTAATTAGTAAAATTAACGTGAGCAGACATGAGGACGCCGCCCATTTTCTTGACACAACTTTTCCACTGCAAAATTAAAAATCCATATCCATACTACTTAATAATATAAATGCGAAAGTATCCCTGACATACCACTGAACCAAACGTTAAGAAATTTGAAAGATAGGTAGCCTTCTGGGACCTCGAGAAGGATACAGGCTATTTTTCATCCCGGGTCGCAGACGAAGGCGAGGGCAAAAGCAAGTAGTAAATAATGCGTCACTTATAAAGTTAATAAGAACTTCTTGACCGACTGACGCAGAGCGGAGGATGTATCTCACTGAGGCACGTCGCTGTAAACTTAATCAGCGCTTACGCAACCGCGAACGTATAAAAAGGCAACAATAGTGGCAGCCGTCAGTGCTGTGGCACTTCAAGTGCCTCTGTCACACCGATATGACATTATATGGTGTTAACTAGAACATGGTGGAACTGAGCTGCGTCTTATTATGTAGGTACCTAGAAACTAACGATTGCTTTACGTATTATTTATATACCTAAGGAAAGCTATTAATTTTGTTCAAAACCAAGCTTACGAATTCTCTAAAAGCTTTTCTCTATTATACATTACTTTAGGATTATACTCAGAAATCTAATCTCTGAAAATAATTTAGTTTAGGTACTCTTCTTAGCAAAGTTATTCGGGGTAAAGCTGTTTAGACAGCTTTACCCCGAATGGGATAATTAACTACAATTTACATGGTCGGCCATATTACTAAAACATAATGGCATCACTTAAGACCGTCTCCAAACATCCCATTTGTGAGAGCAACACAATCTCCTATATAAAAACTAATTGATGTTATTATCATCATGCATTTAATTAAAGAAAACAATGAATTGAACGAGCATCGCCGATTCAATTGTGTTAGCGAATAAAGTTACGCGACGATGTGACAGGCGGTCAAAAACCCCTGAAAGAAAACTTAATTAAAACTTACGACTTCATGCTATATGTCTTTAGGGTCGCAAGTCCCTTGGCAACAGTATATAACATTTGTGGGCCAAGACGTCTCAGTTCCGGGTTGGCTAGTTTTCATATTGGACAGTTTTTGTGCTCTTTGTGTTGAGCGACGGTATTACTTTAAAATGAAGGAGTATTTCGGTTGAATTTGCGACTTTCGAAATTCTGTGTTGAAACAAAGTTGTTTTATGAATTCTTCACAATTCAAGGTAAATAAGAAACGAGCAAGATTCCTAGAAGATGCTAACGAGTAGGTACCTACTCTTAGTAATTGTTCTTGTTTCCAAAATAGATTCTTGTACTTTCAAATGAAATTCTAATAAATCTAAATAGTATATAGATTAAGCTTGACCTAGACGAATCGTTATCCTCAACATCATCAAATTAAACATAAAGCATTCCAATCATAACAAGACAGGCAAAATATGAGGCCTGATAAAAGTAGGGCCTATTTAGACACACAATGGCTGTCCATGTCAGGCCACTACATCTGGCCTAGATGTTGTTATACCAACACTCCATTAACATGATGATGGGTCGGCTAAATGAACTGTACTGCATCTGTGTATATTTACATACATGTCAAGTAAATATTACGTTTGACATGAAGTCATAACAATAAGGACGAGTTAGGGTTAAACCAACATCAGATTATGTTTTGTGTGAATTTATTTATTTTATAATATACCTAATATATATAATTATAGCATAATCAGCCTGACATAGGCTTCCTCTCTTTGAGTGGAAATGGGCTGTAATCTACCACGCGGGCCCTGTGCGGGTTAGCAGATGTCACATGCCACGCTGGGAATGAAAATATTGCGGCATGTGAACTGCAGTATCCAGAGCAACATGTCTGTGTGTAGACAGAAAGTACCAAAACAATAATAAAGTAATAAAAACTTGGGAGACAAAAATGTTATTGGTCCTAAAATTATACAAATTTTTACATAAAACCAGCTTTTAAAATCATCTTTATTCAAAAGCGCACAAAAGATGAGTATTAAGATATTCAAATTAGACTTATCAGCGAAAGAATCTTAACAAAAATCGAAGTATTGAACGAAAAATGTAATTTGTTCGAATTAAACGTGGCAAAGCAAGTGCAGTAGATCTGATATCTGTAGCAGACATCGATGCCCCCTCTTTACACTGGCGGACAAATTAAACGGACACCCTTAATTGCTAATGAAATTACATTTAATTAAACTCCACGAATTTATCTTTACGAGAGTAAGTGTGGTGGAAATTTCGTTTGGGCGATTAAGTTTAAGAGGTTTGAAGTACCTTTTTATATTATGTTTATGATCAGATTAAGTACTTTTGTTTTAACTATTTGAGTATGTATTAAAATGGAATGATTAAAATATTATATTTAAGCTGTAACAACATAATCATAATACTGCGATGGTTACATTCTTGATGGTAACAGCACCGATTAAAACATTTTATAAATTCTAGGACGCTCTTAATAAACTGTACACGTGGATGACAGATTGGCAACTTCCTGTGAATGCACGGCTTTGGAAGCTATTTTTGGTCACCTGTAAATTTATAATTTCTCGCTAATTACGTTTAATTATATGTCAAAAGCATACCTGAAGGGACATGGGACAGAAATGTATACTATAGCGAAAAAAATATTTAATTATATTTTAATAATTCATCGGAGTAATAATAGCAAGACATAATATATATAACTCAAATACCCAAAACTTACTAATCTAGATGTTGTCTACTTATCTTGCTGAATTGTCTTGTTGTCCTACAGAATTAGGATGAAAATTAATAACATTCAGGTAACGTTTCATAAAAACTCCAATAAAGGGACGAATGTAGGTAATAAAAGCCAAACAGAATGACCTGTCTGTCTGGACCTCTACCCGCCGACTCATCAAATCTGAGGGACGTGGAACGAGCGACGTCGAACGAGCATGTTTATTGTGCGCCCAAACTTTTGTCCCCCAGTGTATAGAATGCAGATTGCTGCAATATTATTACAAGTTGAGGGGAGCGCTAACAAACTTCGTGCAATGAATGCCGACACAGCACCTGTTTATTATGTATAGTCTTGTCTCAGACATAGCCTTAGGCTACCCGAGTTGACTGGAACAAATGATATCTTATACAGGGATGCGCATGTAAATTGGTTTAGATACTTGGTATTCTCTAGAAAGTAGCTGATGTTTAAGAAGTTTATTATTTCTCTGGGGATTAGTCTAGTTATTATTTACTTGTGGTCTGCTGTTCGTGGAGATGGTAATTACAGTTCGGACAAGTAAAGCAATTGGATATTCAGTTACAAAAGTTTTAACAAACTTGACATTGTTATCGTAAGGCGGTGGTTTAAGATCGTTGTAGGTAGTAATAGAGTGAGTAACTTTTGGAGAACAGCACGTAGTCATTATAGTTCTTCTTTTTCTGTAACAATATTACCTACTTAAACAAAGTATACTAGAGTTATTTATTTTGAATAGCCCGTATTTCCTATACTGTAACCATTATATTCCTGCAAGCCAAGCATGCAAGCGCGGCGAGTGAGGCTTCTAATTCTGGCTTCCCCTCATTACCGACTCAATAGTCCGTCGCCCCAGCGGATACACGCCGCCGCCATGGTTCAATTATGTTTGCTATTCGAGGAAATTTTCGCATGTTCCTATGTAATGTTAGTTACAACATGCCATAACATAACGCCTGTAATCGCCGAAGGGTAAGGCAGAGGTGCACCCACGTCTCACCAGTTATGTTTAAGTAATAATGTAACATTAATTAGTACTTAGCTGAAGGCACTTTCAAGTTGTGTATTTAATTTAAGACTAGCAGTTGAGAACTTGAACTTGTCTCTGTCTTGTCTGACAACCAGTCTTGCTAAGGGGTATCGTATTAGCCAGTAACTGGGTTGTTACTGTTACTGGCTACTACCAGTTGGTTAATACCAGTATTAACATGAAGCGACTGCTCCATGTTAATACTGGTATTCAGCAGCATCCGGTTAGCTGGACGCCGACCCCAACATAGCTGGGAAAAGGCTAGGCAGATGATGAGTTGAGAACTTATCATAAACCTGTCCAAAATTTTCAGGGAAAGTAGTTTTTAATAATCCGCGTAAAACCAGCAGGCTTGCTAGACATTTCGGGTTTTAGTTTCAGAAACTGCCATCTGAGCTCAGTCTGAAAGTAGGCTTAGTTTTTATGATTAAAAATATAACTGGCCAAAAGTCGGTGTACTTTTTATATACTACCTAACTCTACGGGGAATATACGGCGATGTTACGTTAATACAATTGTTTACGTAGTCAAATTATTCGTTTAGATCTCGAAACAGAGAAAGGAGAAAATTCCGTAATATATGTATTATTAATACAGGGTATGAAGCGATTATCCGTAATCGTATAAGCCAGGGACCCAGGGTCTAATTAAGGCAGGTCGCGGTCACCGCTGCGCTGTGGCGCCCTTTGTTATACAGTTATACGTATCTTTTATACTGTGGTATCTGTGGGGTATTAACTGAAGATACATTTATATACGAAAAGCTTTGTGCCATAATCTTACAGATCAGAACTCCAGCCTTTTAATATTAGGTATTTAAAAAAAATATGTATATAAATATTGTTTATGATCGATATCGTTGATACCGGTTAGGTATGTAGGTTGGGTTAAGACTAGGTTTGGCGGTTTGGTCTGGCCTGGTTTAAGAAATTGATTTTCTATTTTTTCTTGCTATTTATTAAGCTGCAATGTTGTCTTAAAATTAAACGTCATCATCATAATTTCTTTGCTCCTGTTTCATGTTTATTATTATATGTATATATTTATTTAGATTAGTATAATATACGTTATGTATGTTTTATTGTATTATGTAATAGGTACACCACAGACTACCTACAGTATTTGTCTGTCCTTCCCCTTTTTAATCCATCCAAAGGTTGTCTTTAAAAGATCGCTTTTAGCGATAAGACCGCCCATTGTGTCACCCTATGTACAGTTTCTATTTTTATGTCTGTAATTTATTTGGTGTACATAATAAAGAGTATTTCTATTCTATTCTATTCTTGTTATAACAGATCAGGGTTTTTTTATTAAGTATTTAGTTAGTAAGTTAGTAAAGTGAGTGAGTTTAAATCTAAATAAAATTTCGCCAGGTTGGCATCTACCTGGCGAAGTTTTATTTAGATTTAAAATCTCACTTGGTAGTTTGTAAATAATGTATAAATAACAGAATCTACCCCTTACTTAAGTATGTCTTCCGTAATTGGCTTTTAAAAGATAAGGGTATATTAAAACAAAATTATTTCTTCATGCTGAAATAATTTCAGCAAACTGAAATGGTTTTTTTTTCCATTTTAGTGAATTACCAACTACCTTCAAACAATATTGTTCTTCCGCAAACATATCAAAACATCATGCCTTTATTCCCCGCAGGGTAAGGCAGAGGCAGAAACACAAACAAACAACAAACATAGGCACCAACACAGGTGAGATAACAACAACAAACAAACAACGTCAACACCACAAATTGCATCAATAACAACTTATAAGGTGAGTATATATGCCATTTGTATATCCTTTTAAGCGTCGTTACGGTTAGTCAGAAGACCGAAAGTCAGAAATCCAGTCTAACCAAGGGCTTTATGTTAAATATTGTATTTAACTGTATCCGGTTTGACTGGAAGCTGACAAAAACAAAGTTGGGACTTTTCCCAACTTTGTTTTTGTCAGCTTCCAGTCAAACCCTGTGCCTTTGCACATAATGTAAGATAATGAGGTGAGTATATAGGTATCGTGACTGCACCCTTAGTAAACACAATGTCAGTTAACACTAAACCCGTTATATCACAAAAGCGCTTGACTTGAACGCAAGCAGCTTGTTTATGAGTGCAGCTACTTAACACTAACTTAGCACGAGTACAAGCTAATCAATGCGAGTTAATCTACTCTTCATTATTCCAACGAACAGCGCTTATGCTTTGGGGTTCATATACAGTGATAGGAGGAGCGATTTAATACGTGACGGTCATCTATCACTTATCGTTGGAGTGCCATAATAAATAGATAAATATACATAATTATTACAAAATTAAGGTCGCTTTTTGGGTCCGCGTTGTTCTTCTAAACAACTCAATGGATTTTCATGTGGTTTTTAGCGCAGGAGCGGAACTTTTTATAGGAAGTCAAAGTCAAATCATGTATCAAATAGGCACATAAAAGGCATATTAGAACGTCAAAAATTACAATAAAATAGAATTGATTCTAGTCGCCCATTCCAAAAGGTAGTGTTTGTATGGAGAAGAATGGGTAAGAAACTCTACCGTTACTGTTTTAAAATGTTTTACAAGGTTTTGTATAGGTACATTCATATTATAGATATATGTGAAGACGATGCACCTAGAATAAAATTAGTCTACCACAAAAGGTAAAAAGAATTAAAAATAAAACAGTGACAGGTAAATCAATTAAGTGATAGACACATGGTGCTCACATATTTACAAATATTGTAAAAGTAGATGATTTTCCTAGAATTCTAACAATTGTGTGAGTTACTGTAGTCGCATAATGTACGAATCAATGTCATAAAAATAAAAAATAAATCAATTAAGTTTGATTTTGTCTAGAAGAAGAATTATAAAATCTTCCTACGAAAAGGGATATGTTTGTTAGCCAGTTTTATGTCTTCCATAATAAACTTTGAAGAAACTAAGACAATAATGTCAAAATTATTAAATAAATATCAACATTAGATTAATGTTCAAAAGCTGGGGAAAAATTGGATTTATTCGGGTTAAGATTTTTTTTGCTTCACGAATTATAATCGCTTTCCGCTACCTAGAATTTGTGACCTCTACCTTAAATTTAACAGATATTAACACAACGACCTCTAAAAAGTAATATTATTCAGATTTTACTTAGAATAGAAGCCCTCTGCTCAGATTAATACCTCAAATAGAATACATTTGAAGGTCAATTCCCGTAATTAAAATCTAGTCGCAATTTCATCTCAGCGACAATCATTGTCAAAACTTGTCAAAAATGTAGCCCGGGAAATTAGAGGTATTTTTGACAAACTGCGACAGATCAGTCTGTTAACGTTCTTAAAATTACTAGAATAGGCTATTTGACAATGTAATAAAATAAGGTCATAATTATTGACACTCGTATAGATTATCGCTTTTAAAATCGATTTGCATTAATTTGACTACAAAACAATGTATTATTTATTAAAAAAATCCCGAAAAAACTTCATCTTTTTAAATCTGGCGCCACGTAATCAAAAACGGTCTGGATTGGCTGAACTTATGATGACGTCATGATATAGTCAATTTCTGTCTATCGTTGACAGAACAGATGACTTTTGTCTAGTATCTCGACCGTTTCAACGTTTGTTTACGTGTATTGTGATGTCACGACGCCATATTGTTAAAGATAGCGTTTTGGCGGCTTATTTAAACAGTACATTTTTATTAACTATTTTCTAAAAGAAATACATTATGCAATTTGAAGTAAATTAAATAATCTGAGATGTTTATCAGAAACCAGTCAAATAGCCTATTGCCTCTCTGCAGGTACGGGTGACCGTAGCGCTACGCCGCCGTAGACAAGCGCTACACCGTAGACTAGTGCTACGCCGTAAAGTAGAAGGCTACGCGGTTTTCTGTTGAAAGGGATTTTGCTAAACGCATTTTCTTTTGTTTTAGGATTTTCAGAAAAATCTGAATGTTTTGTTATAGGACTTCAAATACGTTTATTTAAATTATTTTTCTAGATTAGGATCATAAAGATAACAATTTAGTCAAATGTTAGTGAAAACTCGTTTTACTTTTAAAATAAAAGTGTGTTTTTTTGTAAAGTTTTTCTTTATCTCATGTGATGAAGCTTATCTAGTGTTTCTTTGTGAACTAGGTTTTGTATTAAACTAGGTAAGATAGGATTAGATGTTGGACTTTAAGAATTACTTAATATGAACGTGAATCTACGCGAGACAATGGTTTTTTTATTGTTTCTGTAAATACGGCATTCAACCGGTTAATAATTGCTGGCATGGAAACTGAAGCGGATAATAAAAAAAAGGTACACATTTAAATGAGCTCAAAATTAAGTTGATTTTCTTTTCACTAAGTTTCATGAAAATTATATTTTAATTTTTTTAATTAAATATCAACTTTTAAACAAAGCAAGAAACATTGCTGAATGAATGTTTGCCAAAATGTCCTTCCTGAAGTATAATATTTATATCTTTAAGTTGTGTGTAAGATGTAAGTAAGTGCACGAATAATTTCATTTTAACTTTATAGTTTTCTTGGCACCATCGCAGTTAACTTTCAAGTTACGGGAAGTTTATTTTATTAACTTGAAGAATGTTTCAACTAACTTACCGCTTCTAAGTGAGTGTTTCTTTGAATAGTCATGAAAGCTTCGTTCTTTCAATTAACATAAAAACTTGAAATTATTTGTTGCGATTTATTTTTATTTAAAACTTCTATTTTACGTCCCAACTACCTTTCTATTTGTAACGAGCTCAATAATGAATATTCAAACAAAAAACAGTGGATACAATTGCAGTGTACGTGGAAGCAATTATACAGAGCACCAATTGTTGCTCCGAGCAAATGAGAGTGGACCACAATTGGGACGAGCGAGCGGCTCTTGGTTCTCGATATGGTATGATGTGACATACTCATCATCTGCTTTGGCTTTTCTCCTTCCAGTCTAATCAGAGTCAGCGGATTACCAGTGTTTTACATGGAACGACTGCCTATCTAACCCACACAACCAGTTACTGGGTAACACGATACCCCTTGGTAAGACTGGTAGTTACTTTTGACCTTCTGGGTGTGTATCGACTGTCAAAGATTTACAAATGATAGCCGAGGCTTACTGGTTAGCGTGTTTTCCGAGGCATAGAGTTGTCTCAGTATCTAGTGGATTGTCACCCATCCACGCGCCGACCTCGCCAAGCATTGCTTAACCTTAAAAACCGTATCGTGTGGCTATTATTATTTTAGCTACGATTAGTAACGTCTAACAATTAATTAATTCTATCAGGAAACAGACTCCGGTAGGAAATTGTAAGCCCTAGAATATCAAATCCTTTTAAATAGTTAATGGGCTTCACGTCAAGCCATGCTTTCATACTAGTGTTACAGTAACCTTGCAATATCTTACAATTTATTCTACATGAAAATGTAATTAATTTACATAATTGCTTGATGAAAGTCAGTAGTGGTATATTATAATTAAACAAGGTTCAGTGTAGAGGTTACCTTTACGTGAGCAATGCATGAGGAGACTTTAATTTTGAGGTTTTATCAAATTATTTTTCTTGAACATAGAATGTAAATGTTTATCAACTAAAAATTAAGATGCAAAAAATGTACTTAAGTAATAATAAGTATTGCAACAATTAACTACAGCGTACTTTTTTATGTAAGTACTTAAAAAATACTACTCTGCTTCAGATCTGTGACAACGACTACAAAATAAAAAAAAAATGTATAACACTTTATAGTTAGTTTTACCGGTAGCAGTAACTTTAATACCGCGTCGCGCTGAACCAACATTACTAACGAGCGCTGAAACCTGCACATAAATAAAAGCTTTCACTGAAATTTTCAGCTAAAAATTGTACTCCATTGAAAATAAAAAAGTTCGCCATCATGATTTATAGTTTCTGTAAAAATTCACTGCTGTGTTAGGTTATAGTTTTAAGTTTGAAACTTAAAGCTGTGTTTGCACGGGACGATAAATTGTGGAGAACTTTGCCTGCTTCTCAGCTAAGTAGTATCTACCTGTAGGAATGTTTCATTGCAGGTGGGAGGGGGAGGCGACGTCTGTTACAGAGAAGATGAACATAGACCAGCCCTTCTGTTTTTCTTTGATTTTTACAAATATTTTGGAAGATGTCTGGCTGGCATAATATTTTGCTGAAATAATTTAAATTGTTACCAACAGAAATGGTGTATTTGATTTTGTAAACTGTTATTCTGTCAGTGTTTCCTGTGAGTGCAGTTGTTATCTGTTGCCGACTAAAAGTTAAACAAATTAATTATTTTAAAGTGCAACTCTATTATCTTGGAGTAATATATTATCACAGAACCGGTCGAAGTGGAAGTGCTTGGGGGAGGCCTATGTCCAGCAGTGGACGTCTTTCGGCTGAAATGATGATGATGATGATGAATATATTATTATTACAAAATGTGGGAAAACGTTGTCAAATACATATGTGAGGTTCCACGCTTTGTGTACGTTTAGTCGCCGGTGTGTTACTCGCCTTTACTTATATTGCAGGCTGGAGTTGAATTTGAAGCAGAGTTTAGCATTTTTATGCTAAAATTACGTGCAAAACTAAATTCTCTTAGAGCAGAGTGCTATGTCATGGACATAGATCCTAAGCTCAGATTTATAGCAATTGCTCCGCTATTAATTTCAGAAATTGTCTTCTGAAAGGATTATTTGAAATTGAATTGATGATATCGTAAGGTGTTGGTGACGGTAACTTAGTGAATGTATGAATATTATCATCGTTTGCTTTTAAGCGTTAGTTTTAAGCGGTTAGGAAGGAGATGAGATGCCTTGTTATATGATTATAGTTTTACTTTGTCATTTGTGGAAGACCTACAGACAGACATTTCTTTAGTTTGGTATTTTTTTCCAGACAACTAGTCTGGTGGAGGTCAGATAGGTAGGCACTCCATGTAAAATACTGGTATCCTACTGCATCCGGTTTGACAAGAAGCCGACCCCAAGAGAGTTGGGGCAGCTATGCATGATGATGGTTCCTTTATTTTTTTAATTTCAACTCAAAATAAAAATGTTAAAGTTTGGTGAAATAGTCACAAACGCATTAAAATAATATACCTTTCAAAACATTCAAAATATTTGATACATCTCAGTCCGCTCATCAAAATAGTAGATCTCCGTTTAAAAATAAGCAAATTTCATCTGCATTTAAAAAGTTAGGGAGGGAGTGCCAACTATGTAAAAATAAAAACGGAAATAAATCACACTCCAGATAAAAACTCTAATTAAAAAAGTCAATCGGCGAGAAAATCGGATTCGGAATGAAGGCAATTTGTTCTATCTCAGTAGAAACGATTGCGGAACGTTTACATTACGTACATTTTTGTACAGACATTGTTTGACCGGGATTATAAGCAATAGTAAAAAGAACTCTCATATGTTCCTGATATTTAAACATTGGTTGATCAACAACAAAAGCTAGTTTAACCAATGGCTATCGGGTTTGACAACGCATTCAATAGAATAGACCTTCAAATACTGGGCCAAGTAATAAAATAAGTGAAAATTAATGGCAGTAGTTACAGAGCGTATACATAGATACAGATATTTCTTAAGTTGCTCCTCACAACTCATTCCATTTCAAATCCGCTGCCTTTCATTAAAGTTCGGAACTTTTAATTAATAATAAATTTTTAAACTTTGCTTACGTTCTCGGCAAATTCATTATAAACATAGTTACCGTATAAGCTGAGAGGTTATTAAAATGCATGGCCCGTCGCCTCGCTCGGTGTTAAGTGCAATACTAAAAATTGTAAATGGCGAAGTTTTTACAGCTCAAGTTAGCACGGCTATTGACTGCAGAAACGTTAGTAAAGTTGGTAGTTATTAGTATTATATAGAGGTTCATTTCGATAGGTCAAAAAATGAAGTTAATCTTTTATTCACTGGAACTTGGAATTTAGTGGAAATAACGATATGCGATCGCTAAAACAGAGAGAACAAAGCATTCACAATCCATCGCTTTTGATAAAACGTAACGGTGCCAAACAACGTCGTCATGACTTTCATTAAAGTTCCATTACATAGTAGGAACTATGTGGAAATACGTTTTGAAATCGCTTAAATATAGCAGAGAGAACAAAGCATTCAGTTCCGAATATGTTCTACTGACTAAATTATAATTCTGTTACTAAATAATTACAATACAAACAGTGAAGCTTACAAAGACGCGATTTCTCTGTTCAGTTTGCTTACGACTGGGAATTGAATCAGCGCTCTATGGTTTAAAGTTCACACAATCTGTATAATTTCCTATACTTTTGAATAAATAGTGTAAACCCAAACTAACTTGACATTTGCTTGAATGGATCACCTTTTAACATTCACACACAGTGTAATAGGTGGCTCTATATGAAAGGTACCTTTATTAACATTGACATTCACTGACATTTTAATGGTATTATACAAACATTGTCTTTCAAGCAAATTAAAGCTTCAGTGCTTTAATTTGCGACATTTAAACTGATTTTAATGCAATGTGTGTGAGATTCGGTTTGGTTTAGGGTTTGGAGGGTTATGTGTATTTTTACTATAATAGCATATTCTTTCGACTGTATTTAGTAAGTATATATATGACTAGAACACTCAGAAAGGGACAGTAATAATCGTGCTTTTACCAAAATGTTTTGGAAGAAAATTGTACTAAATACGAATTATTCCAACTTAATTTGAATAATTGTCCCTTGTCATATCAATAACAAAAATGCATAGGCACCGCTTAGTTTGGGGATCACTGTTTATCTAATTATGTTAAAATACCACTGGTTACCGGTATGATTACGTAAATGTCTGTAACAATAGTTTAACAAAATTCTTTATTCTTTCATTCTTAATTCGATTTTTCATCGTGCAAATAAACAGTTTCGTATCTAGTCACACTAAACTTTGTCTTATCTCAAGGGTACCTGAGACGTGAAGTGTGCCTGGGAACGAGCCAAGACCACCTGCGAGCTAGAGAGGTACCAGCATTTCACTACATTACTCTTGTTTAAAGTAATTTGTCACCCTCTAGCTCTTACTAACACAATTTATAGGCAATTCCTGCTTGCTTGTGCCATTATGAAGTATATTCACAGTTAATCTAGATGGCTATCCATTAAATATATTGTAAGCTGCCGGCGGCGGCACGGGACATGTATGTCTTACATACTAGCTTTTGCACGCGGCTTCGCTTACGTTGAGGTCGGAAGTTATCCCACGGGAACATACTACTGGGATGAAGAGTATCCTATGTCCTAACCCAGGTCGTAGTCCACCTGTTTGACAAATTTTGTTTAGGTGTGAAAAGATAACAAACAGACATACAGAGTTACTTTCACATTTATAATATTCCTTAATACCTATTGTTATGGATTACCGACAGTGCGACAATGCCGTTGTGTTGCGGTCAGCTGCAGTAACAGTTGCTACACAACAATGGCACTGTCTTCCTTACGATGTAAAGACGAGTGGTATGTCAGTGACGTGTGTGGGCACGTCTGCCTATTGCAGACTGGGCAAGACGCGCTTATACACGTTATTGTCGAGGCTTGGCAAGCTTGAGCAATGTGATTGTGTGTCAGGTACTCAACAGTGGATGTGATCATTAACGCAATGATGTGGCTGAACTGTCAAAATGAAAGGCATTACGATCGATTACCATTATATGTGTGCAACGCTTTTATGCACTGGGTTAGGACATATAGGTACTTTATGTAGTATCCCGTTACTACGTTCCACCACACGGGCGAAGCCGCGTGAAAAAACTAGTATAGTATAAGTCAGTCTTTAACCCCTTGGAGGACACTGAACGAGGCAAAATATAAGTTTTATTGTTATTGTTATTACGTGGAGGGGCGTTTAATGTCTCGCCAAGTGTTCAACTTTCTCATGTCGTTTTTTTTTCTGTAAATTGATGATTTAGTCTCTTTGATAATAACACTGAAGAAGAGATTAAAGAGCCACTAAGGACCTGTAGCTCCTAATTATAACACCTAAGTAACAATGCTATCTGTACCATATAACTACTAATGAAGTTGGCTGAAACCATGAATCACAAATCAGCAGGATCGTAAAAACATACCTACTGATTGGGTTTGTGTTCACATTTTACGAGAATAAAGGCCTAGTGTCTTTGTGACAAATAGTTGTTGTGATCAATAGCGGTAGGAAACTGTGACAAATTGATCCCCCGCAGTTTACAATTACCAAGCAGTATTTATGCTGTATTGCTGTCAATAAAAATAACATTTAGAGATTAGTAATCATTTGGCAATAAACATATAGTACAATAAGCATCGATTAGTTAAAAAGTACATCCACTTGTCTACAATCTTCATTATTAATGTACCAATGTGTAGCCACAAAACATTTACAAATTGGGTACTTAGTTGTAGCTACACATTGGATACAGTAATGGAACACAAATTGTAGACAATCAAATGACTTTTTGTCCATGTATATGTCACCGCATATGAACATCGTTAGTTTATAATCTACGCCGCGAGATTATAAACTATTGAAAAATAGTAACCGTTCAACAAACCATTTACAATTTAACGCATTATTTTTCGATTAGTTTATAATCTGTCCATGGTAAACCGATAAATTGTACATTGTTAAAAACTTGCATGCGATGGATCGCACCTTGTGCTAATACCAAATAGCCAAGTAACTGCGTTCACCTTGCCGGCCACTGCGGCTGCACAGCCCGCTTCACTCGCTCGGCTTGCTTCACTCGCTCGGCTCGCGCGCGGCTGGTCACAGTTCTAACCTAACTCATTTGGTCGGAGTGCACTGGCTTAGTTACTATGATCAATTTGACTACCGGCTACAATCGTACGGGTGATAAAATTTGACAGATTGCGAGAGACTCTAACATATTATAGTAAGTACAGACGCCAGCACTTCAAGCTACCCGAAACTGTCAAATTTTCCCAATTAACCTTGAACCTTATGTTTTAGTCATAAAGTTGAAAATCTATTACAGAAATTGACAGATAGCTTGATGTGCTGGCGTCTCTACATTCGTATTTGCATATTAAAAAATGTACCTATGTGTATCATAAAATGTACCTATGTGTATCATAAAATGTGCATTAGCTTAGGCATTCGTATTTCACATGAAACAAATATAACTATTCCAAAGTATTGTAAATTATTGTAGAGGAGACGTAGCCGTTTGTCGCATCTGGCAATACCGAAATCCGAAACTATCTTTCAATAAGAAATAGAGACCTACCGGAATAGCAAACATATTGCTATAATAAAATAGCACTAGGCGCCAACTAACTCGATAGCCTCAATCTTGCTTCCTGACTTACTTCACAATACTCTAGGAGTTTCGGAAACACTAGATTTTTACGAGGTTTTTCCTGTTGCTATGAAACCTACTTATTTACTGTGAATTTACTACCAGTGTGTATTTATTGAGAATCAAGCAGTTTATCTATCAGAACCTAATCCGGTGAAATACTTTTGGGTTTGAGATTCCACATAATCAGCCAATTTATAATTTTGTCACTGCTGGGACTCAGACAATGTAATAATAATCTGCCAGGCGGTGTTTAGTCACGCCCAGTCCGGTTTGGTTTTTGATAAAGGTTGAAATGAACTGGATATTGATTGCCAAGAAGAATTAGTTTATTTTCTAGTTGATAAAATAAGGAGTTGGAGAAATTGATTTAAACCTTGGGCTTTTACTAAATAATGTTTATTTGACTTTGCTCCTTGTGTTATTTTAAAACGAATTGGTATGTCTGTACAAAATATGGGTAATGATAAATTACTTTGTAAATTCCGATAGTAGTTTTTGAACAATGTTTTGTTCTTATTTTGATTCTGAATATTGTCCTTACTCTAGATATGATATTTTCGGAAAATATCCAATTGGTATTGAAATAAATAAATTCTCAATTCTAAAGTCCGTTTGAAACCGGGTATATACATCACTGCGTCTATGACAAATAAAACCAACAAAAAGGTTTAAAAACCGCTGAACCTTATACACCTATGTCTAGATAATTGGATACGTCACATGTTCGGCCATTTCGTACTCACTGGGAGCGAGTGTATTGACTCAATATACGGTTAAAAGGGTCAGATGTTTTTGTTTAATACAATGGGGTGCTAAGCTAAGCTATTGGGAGTTTTGGTTTCGTAATGGGAGTCAAATATATAAAAACTGTTGGTAGGTACCTACAGCCCGATTCATACTTTAAGTCAGCTCTGAAGCGCGTTACTCGTTGCGCAGTACCTCACCCCAGCTGACAGTATCTCACTCCCTGACTGCTGACACGTGAGTTTGTTACTGCGCAGTACCTCATCCCTCACCCCCGCTGATACGTGAGTCTGTTACTGCGCAGTACCTCACCCCTCACTCCCGCTGACATGTTCCGAGCCGCCATAATTTTTGAATCGGGCTGTAGTCTGTACCATTTGGTTGTCTATCAGATTCCGCTGCCGATAATGTAACAATCGAGTTTCCTTTTACAATAAATAAGGCCCATCGTACACGACGCGACTTACTAACGCTTTATTTGTGTTTAGTTGCGTCGTGTAAGTACGTACCGCCATTGAAATACTAGTGCTGTGTTTTTCGGGCTACTCATCGGTGATTTGAGTAGGTATGCAACATGTTTATTTTAGTGCTCATACATACTAGCGGCACGCGTCAACGGCAGAGGCAACTGCTGCCGTCGACGCGTGTCGGCGGCTGCAGTTGACGCGTACACTTAAATGGCATCGTCACAGGCGTCGTGGATGATGGATGCATTCCCGCTTGCTGTCTGTTTCGCAACACGAATTACTACTTTGGCACACACACGTTTGGCACCAAAGTTCCTTCACCTATCTTTTCAATTTATTTTTACTACCGAACATTATTACTTTGATAAACAGCTGATGCACACATCTCTCATTTCTTAAAACTTAAAAAAACGTCGATCTAAAATGAAGTGCATTATTAGATCGTAAAGAGAAGCGATGACAGGCTCGCATCGAGCTCGTAAACCGACGAATGGTGCTCGGCAGACAGACAGCATGCACTTCTGTCGGCCCGAGACTCAACTAATAATGTACTATCAACATAATATATGAGACGTGACGACAGACTGTACAGAAGGCTCGATCATACTATACGTACGGGGCTAGCGAAGTGCAGAATAGGTAATACGGGCAGTATAATCAGCGCCTCGAAACACGATCATCGCTGTCACGTAGGATGTGCACGGAGAGATTCGCCAAGTTAGCTGTGCGGATTATTTGTTTTCCATCCGTGTATAGCGTACTCGTGGGTCACAGTGGACGATCCAGCCAACATTTTCAAACAAAGCGAAGCTAGAAGTTTTACTTTGTTTGAAAGCTAGAAGTACACGTGCGTAGCTTAGACATGGGCTGCTGTGAAGCGGCGCCTTTACGTTTTGGTCTCGCAATCTTGGTTTCCTTGTAGGGTGATGATATTGACTAGATAGAAAGAAAATAAATCAAACTAACGTTATAGAACTTGAGGGCTACTTAAAGTCTCGGACCTTTGCAGTCAAAGTAATTACTTTATATCATTGTATCATGTAGTGAACCTTCTTTACCTATTTGCTCTATGTGGTAACGTACGTCTACCATATGAGACGAGCATCTGATGGATATATTGCACTGTTGTAAATAAAACTTTGTGTTGTCTGCGACTTTACTGCCTGAGTAGTGAGTAGATTCTGCCAGTCGGTAAATTTACAATCTCTTTGACGATATCACACTAATATTATAAAGGCGAAAGTTTGTGAGTGAATGTGTGTGTGGGGGGGGTGTGTGTGTGTGTTTATATGTTTGTTACTTCTTTACGCTCAAACGGCCGGAACAATTTTGATAAAATTTTCTATGGAGGTAGCTGACACCCTGGATTAACATATAGGCTACTTTTTATCCCGATATTCCCAGGAGATCGACATTTACGCGGGTGATACCGCGGGGCGCAGCTAGTGCTAAAATAAAATGATTACACTAGCAGGTAGCTATATGAACACATATTATTATACGCGACAGAAAGTTGAATGACCATTTTCATGAAATTATTAGGAAGGTTTATTATTGGGTAATAATTTTTACAACTGCTATTAAACATTAGGGACGATAATATGATTATTTATAAAATTACGGGCAGGAATTTATTATTTTAGCGGTGGCGGTAAATTTGTGTGACAGTAAAACATGAACAGTAATAAAAAGAAAATTGGCCTGTTATTTCATCCTACAATGTTAGTACAAAAAATACTCAAGTAGTGTAACAAATTAATGGTCATTATGATGGAATGGGCAGTTAGGTAAATAGTTCTGCAGTTCATAGGTTACGTTGGAGTTGTGACCGACCACGCGCGAGCCGAATTGGTCGCAGTATCCAAAGTCAAGACGGTGTGCCTTGGCTTAGTTACTGCGACCAAATAGGTTAAGTTGGGCTAGAACTGTGAAAAACCGCTCGCGAGCCGAGCGAGCGCTGCTTCCAAATTAGATTACTTAGCGACTAATTCCGATTTGTGAACAGCCCACAATACACGTAACTGCCAGTTCAGTCATTTTACTGCTCAATTATTTATTTAATTACCCATTTAAATATTCGTTACGGCTCAGATTTTACGGCCGAACTTGTTTCCTGCCGAACAAAACTACTATATACACAACTACCGCTTTAAATCAGTGCATTTATTAATTCATACAAATAAAAGTTTATTACAGGCAAAATTATATTAAAATCCTTTTGAATGGGTTACCATCAAGGATTGAATGAAATATACAACTGTATTTTAATATAACATCTAGGTCTCCGGAAAAATAAAACGAATTGAAGAAAAATAACAAAAGCACGCGAAGAGCTGATCTGTAATAGAATTAGAGTGAAAGTGTCACACATGCGGGACACTGTGGCCTGATAGCAGCAGCATTGGGAACGAGACGCTTTGTCAACGTGCATCTTTGGGAAAACGGATAGGTCATTGAAACGATCTGGTTTGGAATAACTTCACAAAAAATGTGTGACTTCTAATAAATCGATAGAATCATTTTTTCGGTCAAAATCTGAGTGGAATACCTAAATCAACTCAGTCTAAGAAGTCCAAGTCAAGTTCATAAAACAAGTGCTATTCATACGGATATCAAAATCTTTATTTAATTTTCTAAATCATGAAACTTTTATTTTCTTTTGACTGTACTTACCTGTCAAAAAGAGTAAACTTTCATAATGTAGATAAGACAGAGATTAAAACAGAAGACGAACTAGCAGGGGATCGAGGAGGGGGGCTGGAGGGGGGGGGGGTTCAGGGGATCAGACCGGAATAACTCGGATATCACATCAGCTATTTTACGACTTTCAAACTACCCTGAAATACATACAATGAAACATCATTGTTGCTTAGATCGCTGAGCTGGCTATACTTTATAACACAAAGGTACATGGTATACATCTATCTAAAGTACCTATAAATCTTTTCCAACTTTGTAGTATATGATAAAAATTTGTCTGCGAGGTATGACCGGAGAGGCGGAGACTATAAAAGATTATAAAAGGTCTTCTACAATGTAATGCAGACTTTTTTATCTATATACTACCTATATTTTGTGGAGCCGTTTATCACACGTCACATTGACCATATTTCAAGATAGAAATTCTATATTATTAATACAATACAGATAGTCTAGTAGGTACTTGGAATCAATACGGTCATCGAACCCATATTTCCGAGACAAAAAAGGCCTATTTTCCTTATTACTCTCGACACAGTCATGTATGACGTAAGAGTCTGAAAAGGCACAATCCCAATATTGTACTTATCCAAACTGAATTCTGCCATGCCTAAGTCTTTCATAACTAAATGATAAGCTTTTGCATTTTAACCAGTCTTACTATCATTCTGACCTTCTATGTTCTATCTGTTAACTTCGGAATAAATATATTTTGCCGTCATTCGGTTAAATTTTGTTCTTTATCGGAAATCATATTGCAGAAACGAATCTAGATTTTTGCTTGCTTTATTCTAGACAGAACAGAAAATATATTCCTAACTGATGTCCTATTTTGATCGTATCAAAACGAATCAATCTCAGAGCGAGCGATTCTATAGTTTTCCTATTCTTAAATCAAACAAAATTTTGCGATTTAAATGTATGGAGCAGCAGAATGCGTGGAGTAGTATTATGTCAAAAGATTTCTAGTTTTATGGTGGGATCAGTCAGCTTGGTTGAGTATTGATTGAGCATCATAAACTAGGGTTGAATCGAATATAGTAGCGTTCATTACTTCGAAAATTGGATATAAGTATAATATAATATATTTGTTAACACCTGAATAATAATGATGGATAAAATAGAATTATACTCTTTTATCTTTATGTGTCTACACCATAAATAAATATTGTATCTTATTAAGCCTACACAGGAAAAACAATGATTGTGATGTGGCATTACGACGTCTTAACCAAAAGCAAATGTCCCGCGAAAAGGAAAACAATTACGCATCCGTTTATCTGAATAATGACGTTCACGAACTGATTGATCGCACGATTCTGTCATATTCACATATACGAACGCTACGTTCGCATACTCGCGCCACAATTACTTTCAGTTAGGATGATTTGAGGGGGGAGAGGGGGTCCGAAAAGGTCTTATTTTTTCTCACATGGGGGTCTAGATTATTCCTACGTAAGATCACAAAAGTAAGCAAAAATTATAAGTTTTAAACAATTTTGCTACTTTTTCTTTGCAATTTTGGCAGATACTAATCTTACGTTAGATTCAAAGAGTTAAAGAGTAAAAGGGGGTTCATTCAAGTCTTATTTTTTCCTACGTGGGGCGAAGGGGGGGGGGGGGGGTAAGAAATTGGTTAAACCTGACTTACGTAATAGATGAACAGCCCCTTAGAGAAATTTTAAGCGAACGAAATATTTAAAAAAACTTTCTTCATAATTAATTTTCTATTAAATTATCAATGGCGTTAAAAAACAGGAAAAGAATGATTAACATCCAGTTCAATGCCTCTGAAATGTTTTCATAAAAATTTAATCGGGAAAACTTTGTTGGTAATTTATAACGAGAATAATAATCTAATTAGCGAAGTTTTTAACAAGTTCCGTGAAAGTAATTAGCTTGTTCTACTGATCTTTATTATGAGGAAGCTAAGTTACTAACGTGAAATGACCGGGTAAAACAATTAAAAAGAAGAAAATTAACATGGTTTTTCGTAAATTTGGCCATGTTGAATGTAAAATAAAAAGTACAAAATTAAAATTGTTTCATTTTCCAGGGCAAAGTAATTGAGTCTGGCAGCTCTTGGCTTATTTCTGCGAAAATGGATTAAGAGCCTGAACCTACGAGATCGAGTCAGCTCTATAATTCAGTCTTTAAAAAAAATAAATAACGTTTTTTACCTAAGTAAACAATGCTAGTCAAGTAATGATGTACTTACCTTCAAAATATAAAAAGTAAAAATTATATTAAATTCAATTAAATTCTTAATGGTAGGTACTTAATTATGATTTATTTTTTCATATTTATCTTTACATTAAATACTTATTACGATCACAACTTAAAATCTAAGAACTCAAGTACCTACATTATAAAAGCATTTACCTATCACATGATTTATTATAATCAGTATTCACACCTTCATTGTTAGTAGCTATTACAGTAAACACTCCATAGGTATCTATGCAAATACAAAAACCTTATAGGAGTCACGAAAATCATGGCAGCTTCCAGAATGCTGGCATCTACAAGGGGCGTTCAATCTATTCTCGGTATCAGGGTGATTTTCTAATGATGTGGGTATTTTGACTAACTAATTAAGTAATTACATTATCTAAGGGAATAAAGGTAAAATTCCATTTATTTGTGATCATTAGTTTGCCAGTTATCCTTAGTCACCGACAAAATGGAATGGCTAACGTGACATAGCAATATTGAAGAAAATCGAGCACCGCGCTTATACTGGAGGATGCCCATTGAAGATCAAAATAATGGCAGAGATGGGTACCCGCCAAAGAAGACGAGGTAAACTGACCACCGCGGCGTGTGTTGCTTCTTCACGCCGACGCTCCGGTCCACACGGCGTGTGTTTCAAAGGCTGCTGTGCGAGATTGTGGTTTCGAAGAAATTAACCACCCACCCTGTAGCCCGGACCTAGCCACTAGTGATTATTATTTGTTCCCTAATTTGAAAAAAAGACCTTCGTGGGAAACGATTTTCCAACGATGAAGAGCTCAAGGCGGCAATAAATGCGCATTTTTCAGAAAAAGAGGAAAGTTATTTTTCGCAGGGTATTGTAAAGTTTATTTCGAGATGTAATAAATGCATTGGGGTATATTATTTAATGTAATCCCCTTATATTAAAAAATAATTATTATTTTAATTGAATTTACGTCTTTTTTCATGCCGATACCGAGAATACATTTAACGCCTCTCGTAGCTTTCATTTGCTATTCTTTTCCTTAAGGTGGAACTAGTCGCGAGCTCGAACTCACAGGTGGGTATAGCCAAAAAGCGCGCTATTTCACCCGACATCGTGTCCGACAGAGACAGTATCAGTGATGAGCAGTTAAACGCTAATTTATATGCACAATGTTTAGTTCGCACGCACACAAACCCCGTTCCGAACTAAAATGCGCGTACAAAATACGAAAAGTCCTATGGAAAATCGAGTTTTATGAAAAAACCACTGCATAAATCAATTAAAAATAAAGTTTATTGAATACTTCGATAACAATACCTTTGTCGGTACCGACTTTGTTTTGAAGATTTTACACTTCTTTTATTATTTATTGACACCCAAAATTTAAAATTTAGTAAGAAAAACGAATCTTTGTTGGTTCATAACTTTTTAATGGCTTTTTATATTACTATTCTGTTTCCGTACAGACACAATTAATAATAAGAAAATAAATTTATCATGTTTAACTTTGGATGTACAATATCAAACAGTGAAGTAATGCCCTCCCGAAATTTGTATGGGAAAAATATCGACTAGTGCCACCTTAACGCAAAACATAAGAAAAGTCCAGTTCGTGCTGTGCGCACTGTAAACCTGTCATAAACAAAACACACGTTCACATGAGTTGTGGTCCCCATTTTTGTCACGTCAGCGACGCAGGCATAATCCCCGCGTCACGGCAGCCGGCACGCTCCATCACGCTCCGTCACGGCACGCTTCATCACGCTCCGTCACGGCGCGCCGCGGGCACGCTCGTTGCACGACAACCATTCATCTTGTTTCGCATTCGGTGCGTATTTCCGAATAATATCAATGTTATTATTGAAAAAGAGGAATGTGACGTGAACTTTGTGATCTGTGACTGGCGAACGTATTGAAAACGTGTCTGTATGTAACGCGTGATTTCATGTTGAATGGATTGAAATTTTTTGCTTCTTCCTTGTAGAGGAAATGGTATTTATTGCGTCACGTTCTGCTGAAAAATAATATATCAGTCGTGTTAAAACATAATCATAACATTTCCATCAGGCGTGATCTGAGTATTCAGAAAAAAAAATGTGAAGTAAGTATCTTCGAAGTTATATGCATATAGCATGTACATATTTAAGGCCCAAAAAAGATATCTCCGATTAATGTTTATACTTAAAACTACAGACACTGTTGCAAGCCTTATTTTAAGCCCTACAATATCTTGGCAGTTTATATTTTCGAAGTAGCTATTTTTTAAAGCAAAATTCAAGTTGTTTTGAACGTCTAGTAGCTGATGTATTTCCAAGAAATAAGCGTGACAAAAAAAAAAAAAAATATGTGCGCAGAATATAAGGCCCCAATTATCCTACCAGTTTGTTTGTTACCTTTTCACGCCTAAACCACTGAACCGATCATCCTGTTTTGCATAGACGTTTTCAGGTGGTACACGGACATAGTGTACCTAAAGTGACGTAGACTACGTAAATGTTTAATAGATATAACGAATTACAGTGTGACTGAGTTTTTATCATAGAAAAGAATTGCCTGAATTGGTCTGGACTGGATTCATGAATCTGGCTTTTAGTAAAACTTAAGTGAATATGGCTGAACTTTAATGTATTGTAACACCTATTTGTTTGTATTTCATAATTATGCATAGTTTATAGCAGTTTATATAAACAAACAAACATACTTATGCAAAAGCTATTTAATGAGTCATGCAAAATAATTGCTCGGGAATGAACCCGGGCTGTAGTACAAAACCAATTGATCAGCCACTGCCCCTTCAATAGTAACACAACAACAATTGATCAGCCACTGCCCCTTCTATAGTAACACAACAACACATCATCGTCCTGCCTTTGTCTCATGTTACTTGGGGTCGGCACAACACTTATACGGTGGAGGTCTGCCCAGCTCGGGCAGAGCACCGCCGCGTCCTCACGGCGGCGATCTCTCGCTTCCGGCCCTAGTTCAGGCCATGGTACGGAGCGAGAGTGCATGGGAGGCCGTCGCCTCCTTCTGCGAAGCAGTAATGCTCGCGAAGGAGGAGGCGGAGCGCGTGAGGGAGAGGCAATCTTTGCGCCCTCATGCCGCCCTAGTCGCCGCAGGAGACGCCCAGGCCGTCGGGAATCGATAGCAGATTCCCGGCCACCGTAGGCGCGGGCTTGCAGACTCAGATCAATGGGCAGCTCGCCGTCCGGTAAGGACTAAGGACCAGGCCCGGGTCGACGGCGCGTTGTGTTCCACGCGCGCCTCATAGAGATGTCAGCACTAACTGACGGAGTTTGCTAGGACCGATGCCTGCCAGGGTCGCGGGTTGTTCCAGTTGCCAGTGCCGGGTACCCTGGCACAGGCAACTGAAGGAACACAGGTGGGTTTTAATCAGTAAAAGTCTGACACGAAAGAGCGGGAGAACTTATTTGATAATTTCCCACCCAAAAAAAAAGGGTGGGCAAAACACGTTTTTTCTATTCTTTCATTCAACCATCCATCTTTTTTTCCATCTCCATCTATCTACATTTATATTCATTCCTCTTTTAGTTACCTACATGAGTTTCATCCTCATCACATGCCCTTATCAAGGCAAACGATTTCCTTTCAGCTATAACGGGCAATACATACTAACAACACGTATGAATCCCAACTGTCTACCCCACATATATAGTCCACTACAGTTCCCATGGTTTCCTATGTCATTATAGGCCAGTCGATCAGGGACAATGCGGTGCACCGTCGCGCGACGTCACTAACTCACCGGCGATGGGACACTAATCACATATTGTCTCCAGATGCGACACTTCGACACTGTGCCAGACACTGTGACATTGTGTCAGACACTTGCTATTACGATTTGAGACAAGGCAATGTGTGGGGGCGCAGTGGTAGCGAGTAGTGATAGGATGTAATACATTTTGAGGAAGTTATGGAGGTAATAATATGGTTACTAACACTTATAAAATTATTTTTTATCCCATAGGTGTAATGCCACTATGTTATGAGAAAACGTGCTAACTTAACGTATTGTATGCAATTTTATCAGACAGATACCAACCCATAAGTAGATTGCTTTCAAATGGAAACTCATTATGGTGCTTGAAAAAGACTCTTTATCCTAGGCCACAGGGGCGAGGCCATATCTATTGTTTCTCTTTACAGTTAGGTATATCTGAAGTGAAACAATAAAATAATAGATACTAGCTGCGCCCCGCGGTTTCACCCGCATAAGTCTCGATACCTTAAGAATATCGTGATAAAAAGTATCCTATGTCTAATCTAGGTCACCGCCAAATTTCATAAAAAAAAAACATTTTTTTTTCTTTGTATATTATAGTTTAGATGTAAGGAGTTCCATATTGATTCATAATATTAGATACCCATCGACACAGGACAACTATTTCTAATAAACTAAACTCATAAAGTAACTAACCTTACTTAGACTGTCAGTGACCATATTATTAAGTAGTAGGTACCTAAGTGTCTAATACAATACCTAATTAATACAATACATTTTTATTTATTGATACATAAATATATACATAATTTTTATTATGTTAATTTTGTATTTTGTGTTTCACGAACTGTGTCCAAATAAACATTTTTTCTTTCTTTCTTACCGGTAATTATGTCGGGTGAGTGCGCCGCGCCGCGCCGAGCCGCGCCGCGCCGCTCGCCGTGCCGGTGGCAGCGCTTGCCAGACGGCCGCGTACGGCGACTGCGCCTGACAGCGCCTGACAGCCGGGCGATCAGGACCGAGTCTCTCTGTCTCCGTCATTGTTAGATGTTGCATTATTTTCCTGTTTTATTTGTGAATGGCACTTGGTTGAGGACGTTTTTCTTTGGGTTGCTGAAAATACGATGGTTTGTTAGAAATAAATATTAACATAACAAAAATATTTCAGTACAATATGGCCGTTATTGATGAATTTCTACTTCAATTTGAGAGAAGAACATTATCTGATCATGTTTTACAAAGCTGTAGTTAAAATCGCAAATATAACCGTCCATAGACTTATAAACAACAAAAGAAAGGTAGTCTTTCAATAAAATACAGAAAGCAACATAATAGAAAAGAATAAATTCTCTTCCAACCTCAGGACTTTATGTGACATAACAAGTTGAGCGCCCCGGAACAATGAAGTGGTATTTGAAAAGAAAATCTTTCTAACTGCACACCCTTAAGAAAATACTTTATGCTCGGAAAATGTAGCTGCCATTAAAAATGTCTATGAAGACGGGCTTAGGATGGGGCGACACGAGTTAGACGTAGCATCGTCTAACGCGATTAGTTGTGGAGGTGCCTTTATCATTTAAAGGGGTTGCGCAAGGGTTGACCGCGAAATTACCGTTAAAATTTAGATTTTTTTTCTAAATGTTTATGATAATTCTGTGGATACGATTGGCGACAGCAAATCATATTTTGTTCACAGCGTGATACTGACCTGCAAATTGCAAAAACCCAAGAATATTTGAATTTGGCGGCCTACCCTGGCGCTTTCACCTAGATGGTGGCAAAGAAAATGCTTTTAATATATTTTTTGTAAAGTATTTGGAATTCATATGATGAACCTCTTTTCGAGGTATTGCATTTTAGCACCATGTCTGCTTTGAGATCAACTCAAGGCAGACATGGTGCTAAAACGCACGGATGTCAGTTTTACGTTTTGTTATACTCACTGTAACAGTATTTAATCTTTCTAAAAGGTTTTATTTTATAGTTCAAAATATTTTTTGTGAGCTTTCAATATCTTAAGAGACATTTTCTCATAACCACTAGGCCGAGATTTGTTTAAACCTTTCTCTCTTTCAAAATCAGATTAGTTAGATTGTGCGTCTATTTTACCTGGAACGCTTTATTCCTGTTATATTCGTAACATAAAATGTCAAGGAAATATAATAGGAATTCAAACAATAGCTCAAACCGTGAGGTTTGCGCACCTGTCGCAATCGACAAACGCGGTAAAAATACTCCGATGAATAGCTCGACCGCTACAGAGCAGTTACACGCAGTTACTGCCGAGACGACTGTTCTGGGTCATAAGCTGTCGCGGGAATAAGGAGATTATTTTCTACACATTTAATGCAACTATTCAAGTTCCTTAGCTTCATTCTGAAACTAACTTTGCTTGTTTACCTACGTGGTATTATACATTGCCTTTCGCGCGTCAGCCATAGATGGGACAACTTTATGTCCCCACATCCATACTCCGAAGAAATATACATAATAACTCCAAATGCCATAATAACTCTGTTTGTCTGTCCCTCTTCACGTCTTATGGACTGAACGGGTTTCGATGAAGTTAGGCACACAGGTAGACCGAGAACTGGGGTAGAACATAGGGAACTTTTTGTCCTGGTAGTGCGATCATGTGGGATAATTCACGTCCTCCACGCAGGTGGAACCGAGGATAAAAGCTAGTAATTTATAAATAAAAGATTGTGGACTCGAACTGGTAATTAATGTAAAGCACAAAGTTGGGAATTATTATCAAACCTAACAAGAACGACATTTAGAACCGTTCATCTTGGATCTTCTCTTCCGCTGTTGTCTTTCACCACACGCTGTCAACGGCACGAAGCCAGCATCTGGTTACAAAAGAAAACGATATAATGCAAATAACTGAAGTTTAATATAAAAAGTATGACAGAATTCTTCCGCAAATTATTAAAGTATCTATGTTTTATTAACTCAATATAAAAAGTATAACGGAATTTTTACGTAATCATTTAAAGTATGTTTTATTAACTCAATATTACCAATCTTCCAAAAAAGATATAACATTGCTAAATAGGTATGATAATAATCAACAACATGTAATGTTTTATCACTCCCTAATTACGTACATAATTATTGTTCACTCTTGCAACTAATTGCCATAATTACCACAAAATAACAACTTAATAAGGCTGGCAATCAAATACAATAATAAAATTTTAGGCACATCGCATTTTGATAAATACCTAATCAATCAATCAACTCAGCCTATCGCAGTCCACTGCTGGACATAGGCCTCTCCCAGACTGCGCCAAAACACCTTTTCCTCCAAATACCTACTACAGCGTTTAATTTATAGGTAGTTTCACCTTGTTTCTGTTTAAAATAAAATGGCTGCAGGTGCCGTGCAGTATAGAAAATCCTGCGTATCGGGAATGTACATACTTAATTGGCTTTAAAAATGTCTGGTATCAGCCAATCAACGGGTGACCAAAATAATTGCACGCTGCGCTCCGCAGGTGCCTATAAATTTAGTCGACCCATTCGTTTTCATGGCGCTTTTTCATTGCCGCGGGTTTTTGCGGAAAAGTGGAAAACTCGCATTGATAAAGCACTGAATTGCTATGCTAATGGCATTTAATTGCCTGTTAATAATCCGCTATTATTATTCACAAGGTGAACGATAAATTGCTTACAAGTGAGCTCTTTGTTTCGTAAAAATGTTGATTGATACAATAGTTACGTGTTGATACGAAGCGTAGCTAATAGAGCAGTAGTAGCCCAGTGGTAACGGCCGCGACTTACAAGTTGTAAGTCGTAGGTTCGAACCCAGACAGGCGCTTTTCTTTGTGTAAATGATTTTATCACCAGTGCTCTCAAAACGGTGAAGGAAAACTTCGTGAGGAAACAGGCATGTTGTAGAACTATACATTTAAAGACATGTGACATGTACCAACCCGCACTGGGCCCACGTGGTGGATTACGGCCCACTCCCTCTAACAGATAGAAGGTGTGTGTCCCAGCAAGGGGAACGTTCTAGGCTGATTATACTATTGCGAATTAAAAGAATTTATGGAATTGAATTGAATGCTATCCTTGTTAATATTCAATTCAATTCTATCTATTTATTTACTAACAATAATTTATATTGCGTTCGGTTATAATCCAGCATGAACCATAAGTAGTAGATGTACAAATATATACATTGGCTTTTTGTGCGTGATAAAAATATTGTTCTCATAGAATCTACAGATAAGTAGTTCCTATCATTTAGGTAATACTTACATAAACAGAACATATAAATTCCATGGTGACCTGAACAAAATTAAAGTTTTACTGAAAATTGGGCAAACTCCCAGCAAGATTCAACAGAATATTACTAAACATTGCCTACTTCTTTATTCTCAGACAATTTCCCGCACACGTTACCACATAAAATCACAACAGCTGAAAAGAGCCCGAAAACCATAAATATGGTCCAATTGTTGCTCGTAATGCGCGCCTCTTCCCCTCACACCGAAATAACTGACTGTATATTCTTACCAACAGCTAGTTTTGTTGAGTTACTGGGGCCCCTGGGTAGGGCTGGGCATCAATACTGTTTAACCTTTGAAAGTATTCCTCACGTGTGCTGGGAGATATGCTGTTTTCTCTTTTGCGTATGGAAATGGCAAAATGTGAGGGCTGCTAGACTTTGAGTAGCGAGCCAGCCAGCAAAACTGATGAAATTGCAGTAGTTTTGTGAAATGACATTTTTGTCACTGTGAACACGAAGATTCAATTGTGGGTACCTCATCTGCGTAACCTTAATTGTGGGTACCTATGGATCTTTATATATTTAGTTAGTTCAGTTCAGTTGGTAGGTACCCCACGGCTACTTAGAATTGGATTAGTCTACAAAAATATCTAGGTAAGTACCTAAGTATTGATTTCCGTGAACTCAAAAACGATTTTCAAGTAGGTAATTTATAAAAACCATTTGTTCACGTTAATGAGAACACTTGGTCAGCTTTCAAGACAATAGGATAGTCTTCAGAATATTCCTGCAGTCTTCACACCCATTGTGTACAAATTCTATTGCTTTCAGCGCTTTATCAAAACAATCAGATACAAAAGAATTGCTTCAATAAAAACAGGGTTAATACCGAAATGAAAGGAAAACAGTAAAATGGTGCTTATTTATCTTGAAAAATCATGTACCGATTTGTAAATATCGGAGTACAATGGAGTTCGAAATATTCAGCGCTCACAATGTTTATGTTCCACGGCTTTGTTGGCGAACAATTATGCGATTCTTTCCGGTCACAAAGAACGCGAAATACAAAAGATTTCGCTTGAAAAGGCTCTTGCGGGCTCTTGATATGTAGGATCGGAATATTGTGGGTTATGTTTAGAAGATTGCTGAATAGATAGTTGAGCTAGCATTGTTTGAATGTGAAGAAAATATTCTAGTGCCTGGTGGGTGGTGGGGAAGACGAATAGCTGAACAAAAATACCTAAAGTCTGCGTCGTGGCACAAAATACAGATAGTAGTCGTGGTGTTTTCTTCATGCAAGGGAACCATTCTATTCACAGTCTCCTCATCCATAGATGTTGTGGTAGATAACTGTTTATTTAACCAATCCAGCCATGGGCTGGATTGGTTAAATAAACAGTTTGATTCCATATAAATGACAGTGGTTTTCCCTTAAGGAAGAAGTAATGGTGTATAAATCACACGAGTGAGTGATGGCGCACTGAGCGAGGCGTGAAGGTGATCGTTAGGATTGCGCCGTGGCTGATTAATGCTTTCATGGTCTGGGGAGCAGACGGACGGCACACGAGTCGAATGAAATAAATGTGGAAGTGAGTCAATTGTTTGCACCGCAAAGGTGGCAGGCCTCGCCGATCGTATGCCGGTCGGTGCCTGCATGTAGTACTTAGGTATAACGTAACGCAATCCAATCTGCGTATCCAATTCCATTACGCTTTCAGCGTATTGTTACGTTAAGTACAAACATAGGGTAAGCTATTCTGTTACTAAGACTATGGACCTCATTGTAGTCTGAATAAGTAAAGTTTATTATTATTGTTAATATATCATCACGCCTGTATCCCCCGAAAGGTTAGTCAGAGGTGCACCTCTATTACACCCACATTTCGCCTGCGATGTCCCAATGCAACCGCGGGGAACCTATTGCCATCACACGGGCACAAGTCCAAACTCCGGCCTGTTACTGAGAAATTCCAGATGGAAAAACTCAATAACAATACTCGACCCGCGGGAATCAAACCCTGGACCCTGGACCGTGTATCAGTATCTGCTACTAACGTATGTAGGAACTGCACCCTAATTACGTAACACAGTATCAATCACAATCTGAATCATTTTGAAGGATATTGCTGATCCATTGCTTTATATGTTCGATAAAATTGTCTGCTCCAGAACGTAAATAATTTACAACGAAAATAACACAATGAATGTTGTTGAACTGCCAAAATGAAATCCATTACTACTGTTAGTGAGTTACGCAACTACCCCACTGTTCATAATTTATGCTTAGGTACTTCTATTAAGGGTTTTTAACATTTTTACATTTTGTAATATCTAGTGAAGCGGAATGCAGTTTTTACCAGTGAGTGTTTCATAGAATGAAAATTTGCTATTTAAAATAAATTTTGATGATGTTATAGTCATCGGGGAGGCTAGTGTCCCAGGAGTTGGAACATTATGCTGCTACAGCATTATACGGGTGATTTTGCCTATAGTAATAGTCTCACAATAAAATAAATTGCAGGCTGCAAATCTACGCCAATGAAATGGTTGCAGAATTTGAAGTTGTTCATAATTATTATTCTTTACAACGGAATAAATAGTGCATTCACCTCTCGACGTTATTTTCTTGCCTTGCGCCACCAAACTCCAATAAGAAGTTGAAGTCATAATTATGTGAAATTGTGGTCCCTGCGTCTCAGGAGATAGTAACTTGTACTCGTCTCAAAACAATCAAGTACCTACTGTGGGTGTGTTTTACTTTTGTATGCCGTAAGGTAGAGTGTGTTGGAACCGCTTTTACAATGTTTACTTACTTGCTTACTTGTTTGCTTATTTTGTACCAACATTCATTGCAAAATAAATGATTTCTGATTTTTGCAAGTATACACACTAACATTTGTTAAGTTAAATCTGTTTTATTTTGGAGTATTTTACTTTATTTTAGAGCTGGACTTAAAGCCGGTGAAGAAGTTCTAATACCTAGTCTTCCAGCCCGAATGTCGCCCATGACGACCATATATCAGCGGAGACCAATGGAAAAACCAAATAAAACTTTGCTCGACCTGGGGATTGAACCCAGGGCCCCACGCCGAGCAGTCGCACTTGTGACCTCGAGACCAAAGGGGCAGTCCAAAAAAAAATGACGATTGAAAATAATACCTGAATCATCATAATTATCGACAAAATAGAGTGCCCGCCCACACATATCCCATAAGGTAAGTTAAAACTATTCATGCATGGTTCTGTTTAAAAGAATGTTCCAAAGGCTATGGCGCGGACTAACACGCTGTCATAAGGTTGATTCCTAATGGGTAGGGGTGCCGGCCGGTAAAATCGAATGCATATTTAGCCACCATATGTTCGGGTCGGTATGATTCGGCTCAGCCGGGAGGGTTTACGTTACGGTGTCCGGCGCGCTACATACATACTATGCAGCACGCCGGTCACGGTAAAATAAACCCTTCTCTATCATACAGGCATCAACTTTTATCTAATATATCGAATCAAACTACCCTTATCACACGTGCCATCAATGATCGATGGAGATACAGCGTGTTTTATTTATTTATTCACAGGGTGGTCGACACATCAACACATCGTCATCAACACTTTGATATACGACGTTACGAGGAGCCTTCATAAATCAAATAGCACTTCTTTTTTACTTGCGGTTTTTCTAAGCTTAGGGTAGAGGTACCTAATGGTATTATTTACTTCGTGGTAGGATTGGTCTTTACAATAGTGCTGTTATAAATAGAGCACTTTACTTGAAGGCTTTTTAGAGGTTTTGTTATTTAAGACTTTTAGGCATTTACGGATTTAGAGCGCGTATATTTGGTGCAGCTTAGATTTAGAGTCCGCTACACGTACGTTTCGTATTTTGAATGGGTAGATATAAATGTTTTTTTTTCATTTGAAGCTTTTATGATAATACCTTGCTTTCTGAATTGTTTTTTTGTTTACTAAGGCACGTGCCTATTATTAAATCTAGCTTATTAAAATACGTACATTTTAAAACTTTTGCTATATCAACCTTTCATTTACAGTGATACAAACTAAATTACACTGACTTCGAGTTAATGTACCAATGCTCAACTAATAATTCTGCTTACCCCGTTACTTGATCTTTAACTACGTAACTTCAATAAAAGTTCACAGGCACAAGGGGTGAATGGCCGAATAAGGGGTAGGAAATAGCATCGCTTACACTACCGAACACACGGCACTCCGGGCGGCGACGCTTGTATACAAACTATTATGAATTATAAGCATGAATAGTTATTTATTATTTGATATTGGATATTGATATATTATGGAGATTGTCCTCGTTGACGTGAAGGATAAATCATGTAAGTTGGTATTTTCCTGTTGTGTTGTCAACTATAATTGTCGAACTTAGAAAGTCGGAACTTCTCGGTGTCTGTATTGTGATTGTGAATCATAAACGGATAACATAATGGACAGTTAACCGTTAAGTTAATCGTATCAATTAATAATAAAAAAAAATTGTGAAGCATTTTTCAGTTATTTTTTTTTGTCTGTGCTAAAATATCAATCAATCCGATCCAAATCCAATCCCAATCTCTTTGATTATACACATGTAGTGCAGCGAAAAAAAGAACAACACGGTCTGTCTTCGCCATATTACGATTCATAATGTTAATGATTTATGATTCTCCAAAGTGGACTTTTTAGACCCCCTGATTGTAAAGTGACTTGTCAAATACAGATCGGAGATCAATCTACCATCTCGATAATAGATATCTATATCGCTACATTACCTATAGGTACATATCTAGTTTTCACTATCGCCCAGATCACTCTGTCTAGGACAAAAATCATTTTATCTGAGGGTAATCTTTGTTTTGTTCACTTTTGTATACTATGGCAATATATTCAAATGTGCTCAACGTAAAGGAAAACTCACCAGTCCACGTGACGGTAAACAACGGAAAGGGGATTAATTGAACAATCACCTACTTCAGCCCTCAATTTAATCAAACTCAAATTTTCATAATTTAGAAATAATTACCTCACCAAAAACATATTGGTGTTTGAAGTATCTACTTCAACATTAAATGACTGTTTATTTTTATGTGCATTTCTACTTATCCCTAAGTAGTCCTTCACGACACCCATGGGAGTTTTATAACTCCATCAAAACAAAACCACTCAGCCAATTAGGTACCATTGAGTAATAATAGAAAAACATGAAAATACGTAAACTTATCAACATTATCCGAGCATGACGAGCAGCTCAAACATCACTTATCCTGGATTAGCATGAGAACCCAATTCCTTTGATGATTACGAGGCAGGTGCCTATAAAAGTGTAAGAGAATGATTATAAATCATCTGACTAAATGAAATTTCAAATTCACGGACTAGCAAGAACTGTACAAAGAAGAATTTATCCGTATATCTCAAGTCATGTTTCTGTTATTTATCAAGGGCGATTTTCAGGGAATTTTCTGACAGTGTAAACCAACAAAAAATTATGTACGATTAAGTGCTTCCTTTAAAACTTAATCTGGACCGGCGTTACAATAATGAAGTACATGCCTGTTTATTTAGTAATAAAAAGTTGATAAGTAAACTAATGTATAAGTACAGGACATTTACCTATGATATACAGTGACGTCATTATTAAAAAATGGTCGAAAAATGGTTTGCAAATTTTGACGGACAACTTACATACATACGAACAGTGCAAGCTAAATAAAAGCTTGTAAAAAATCCTATAGGACCCTTCGAGAGAATCGTGAATTAGCAAGATGATCTCTGGCTGTCATTTTAGCTATCAAAGATACATAATAGTGATTATTGCTTTTAAATAAATAAATAATTATTATTATGTAGGTCTTCATGTACAAACCGTGGTACATTTCTGTTAACCTAACCTACTTGTCTAATAACTAGTTCCACTTAATTGAGTCATCTAACACAAAGCTACTCCACCATAATATAACATTATAATGTAACCTATAAACTAGGAAAGTCCAATGAAAACCAACTCTGTTGGTTAGTTCGAACTCCCGTGAGTCTCAAGTCCATAACTCATCTGGTCTTTTATTGTGGACACAAGTGGGTCAGCGGCCGGTGATAACACATTACCTCTCCTCTACGACGTCGGCTAAGTGAGGATCTTGCTGCACACTTCAGTATTATAGTGCCGACACTGTTACGTCGACGATGCACTTTGAGGAATGGAGGAGAATTGTGTTTGACGGCAATGCTTTTATTTTTTTATTAGAGTGTTTTTAGAAGTAAAGTGCATTTACAGCTGCACTTTATTGGATGTTTTCTAGGAAACAAGATAACGGTCACCTATTTCGACACCGTTATTTCAGCACAGTAAAAACAAAAAAAAAGCAATCACAGAGCATCATACATTTTGGCTAAATAAACTCTCACTTAGGTAATAATTCACTAACCACGTGAAGAGAAACTATTTTAAACATTTTATCAGATAACTAATTCATTTAATTTAATAGATTTTATCAACATGAACTGACAGTATTGTACCTATCAATAATTTAAAACAACTTATTACAATTAAATAGCAATATAAAACTATTAAAATATATTACAAATTCAAAATCAATCTGCCTGGCAGTTTCCCAATTAAGTATGTTGAGGTCGGCTTCCAGTCTAACCTGATGCAGCTGAAATGCTGAATACCAGTATTTCACATAGATCGACTGCCTATCTGACCTGGGTAACACAATACTCCTTGGTAAGACTGCTTGTCAGACTTTTAGGCTTCTGACTACCGTAACGACTGTCTAAGATCTACGAATGACAGCCGGGAGTAAATCCGATCCCGGAGGGGTTTCGATATGTAATAGATGGTCACCCATCCACGAAACGACCGCGGCCAGCCCAGCTAGATCGACCCGTGCGTGTGTTAACATTAAATGTTACAAAATCATTTAATCTTAATATGTTTTTCATGTTCAGTGTGTACATATTGTAATCACTAGAGACGAATTGTACTTCTATATTGGTTCCACACTTTATAAATATACAAATAGCATTATATAACCCAGTATGCAAATGTTAAACTAACATCAACGTCGACGTCACAAATAATTCGTAATCTATTCATCATCAGCCATCGACACTGGCACAACACAAATCAAGTTTGAATAATATGCTATCTGTGCGCACAGCTGAACAGCTCTCTGTCACAGAACACAGACTTTTGACATTAATTTATAACATAATAACAATATTGTCAGTGTTACGCAAATGAAGCAATGAATTGTTTAGAGTCGTTGTTGTTATCTTTGTTTGTGAGGTTTGTGTTAGGAGGTGTAGATGACAAAATCGGAGACGTGTCTGTGTGTGCCTAATCTTTAACAGGTCAAGATGATTGCTAATACCATAAAAGTAAAAGTTTCCTCTATACTCTTGACATGCTTTTATTTCCACCTGCATCTAAACCCATCAAACTGTAACACAGCTGCATATCGTGTGGAGTAGTATCTACTTTACTAGGACGAACGAGTGTATAGGAGTATGTGAGTAATTAATGTAAAGTTATACGAACAAGCGGGAAATATGGCCTAATTTTTCATGAAGCTTAGATACATAATTGAAGATTTGAGGTGAAACATTTTATTTGTGTTTTGTGTACTCTCATAGTTCAGTAGCAACATTACTTTTTTATTTAGAAGAAAACAAAATAACAACCTTAATAAAATCCTTTAACATTAAAAAGATTAAACAAGCTATTTTAATTCACAGTTCATTGCTCGATTTCATCTGAATCATCAACGAATTTTATCGAAACTCGTTGGAAAAGCGCAATGAATCGCGATTGTTTCATATTTATGAATGTTCTCAACTTTATGTTGTTTATTTACTGACGTTTGACTTTGATGTGGAAACTTATCTCATTCGAATCAAATCAGTCTGGAATACTAGTCAAAGGGAGCTAAGGGCGTCTACATACAGATGTTAGTTAGTTACACTTGTGTTATAATTTACTTCAATGAGACAATAAGGTCGTGACTGGAGATTTTATTAATTATTTGATCAGAAGAGTAGGTACGTCGTTTTGGACTATTGCAAAATTTTCCTTTCTCTGTACTTATGAGAATTCTTCATGTCTTTCTGTCGAATAAAATACCCAGTCATCTGGCGTTATTACCATGCCTGCATACAATTCTAGAAGTACATACATATGTGTAGCTGTAAAAGACTTTAAAAGAGCGTGAATTTTTTCAACAAAATTTTTAAATTCACTTTGAGCGGCTGACTTTGTGCGCTTGTTTAGCGTAGAAAAATGGCTGCGATAGCATCGCGCTCTGTCAACTACACTTATGTTTTTACTTCAAACTCATTCTATTATTTTATCGCCATGTCAGGCACTTCAGTGCAGCTATGAATAATGAACGTTATACCCACTAAACCATTTTTTAGCGAACTGTCCAGGTCCATTAACCGCTGTATGGCTGTATGGCTTTTTTGATCCAACCGTAAACACGTTTTACTGACATGTTTCTCTACTCGCTGGTGTAAACGCGCCTTTACAGCCCCTCATAAATTTATAAAAGTGGCCAATAAAGCTATTGTATGCGTGACAGGAGCCCTAAATTTAAATAATTCTAATATACGAATTGGTAAGTTAAAGGTTCCATACGAATTCTCGTAAACACGATTTTATTACAAGATAATAAACCGTTTAGAGAGTATTCGCTTCTTTAGGTTCCGTACAAAATACTTAGCATAAAATATGGAAGAATACGGTATCGCCGTCGGCAGTGTTCGGAAAGCCGAAGTTAGCCGAAGTGTGCGTGACTTTCGTAGCGCTCGGGGGATACGGGAGCAAAGTTCTAAAGTTAAACGATTTCGCGAATGCTAGATTTAAACAGCGCGGAAGGTAACTTGTTTTTTTTTGTTTTATATCTAAAACTACAATCTAAAATCATCTCGCTGTCAGTTACTTGACCTGAAGAGGGTGAAGCCGACAGAACGAATCGCTTTTGTTAAACGACTTTTTAAGTTTCGAGGGATTTTTCCGAGGTGCCGACGCGGACGCAGTTCCGGTGAAAGCTTTATTGATTGATTTACAAGAACGATATCTGAAAACGTGAACAGTGCCAAAACGCAATACTTAGAATATGGTTAGGTATGTAGATAGAAGAAATGTGGTAACTATGAACCAAATTGATTGACCTAAACTACACAGATATAAATTAATGAGGTCAGAATCCTAACTGATGGAAATTTTTGATACGACATACATAATTCATATTACCCATAAATATAATAAATAATATTCCAATAAGAAGCCAGACTATAAATAAAATACGCACTGCGGACAATAACGACTTCTGAAGAAAAGCGAATCATCTGTATAGTTTACGACAGTTTTATAACAATATTTATTTTGCATGTAGATCTGTTTGGCAGACAGCTGTGAGTCTGATCACTAGTGATCTGATCTTATTGCTCGTCGTAAAAATGTAATATCAATGGTCGAAAAGCAATTTAGTGTTGTTATTCGCTAACTGATTGTTGAGACTGGAACAGAGTGATTCATTTTAGGGAAGCGAAGATCTTCTCAATGTTCCAAAGTCGTGCATTAGGTAGGTTCTTGTGACGGCATCTACACCGCCACATGCGAACTACGCATCACACTGACGTCACGCAAACTCCTGCATCGAGCAAGCAGAGTTTACCGCGCGACTAGCATATTTACAACGTCCCAACATCAATCGTGGGGCAGTTGCCCACCAGACACCATACCCGTCTGGTTGGAGGATCCTCCCTTTTCTATGGAGGATGAGTGGACTTTACACCCTGTTCCTCATACCTCTTTATAGTCGTATTGTTAAAATCAGGAGCATCTCACAGGATTCTGAATAAAATAACAGCTTCTGAAAGTGATCTAGTCACAAACACAATCGCCCGAAAAAAACAAACGACAAAAACTTTAAACATAAAATAAATGGCGTCGTCTGATCCTGCCTTATCCAAACAATGCCGACCGAGCATAACAAAGAGGTCACGGTCATGCGACCTTCAGCCGGAGTGCAAATAGGGATATAAGCTTGAACTCATGGAACTAACTCGCGAAATTAACTAAAGTTAGGGTTGACAGTGAAACTGAAACTACCTAATATTGTGTTATGCAGGAGCAAGGTTGGGCTGTATAAAGACTTCAAACTATATATACGAACCTAACTATAGTGATTTCTATTGAATTAAATAATATGTTGTTTAATCTGAATATTAATTAAAACTCTTTGTATATACCCGTTTAAAATATGTGTGGCAAAGGAAAGATCGGAAGAAGATTTATGGAAAGTTTTAACTCAACATATTTTGAAATGACGTTTTCACAATCATCTACGGGCCTGAAAAGACCACTGTAAAACTCATGAAAGAAAAACCGATTGATAAATATTAAGGTGTATGGTTATTAATATTAAGGTGTATGGTTATGGAAAAAAAAACAGTACGTGCATAAACTAAGTAGGTATTTAATTCAGTAGTAGTCCGGTTTCCTTTATCAATTAATTTTATTTACAGGTGAACCAGGTGAGTTTACCTGAAATAAACTATTATTAGCATTCTGTACTATGCTTCTAGATTTTCTGGTCCAAATTCCTTCTTTCGTCTCGTGCCGTGTAAATGAATATTTGAGGACAGTGTGAGCAAATAATTATGAGTGGGAGAAGAATTTCATAATTTATATTAGGTATGCGACAACATCGGGGACCTAATTTCTTCCTGATTTATGCAGCATAGCTCGGATAGCGGTGCAATATTTTCAAGCTTTTGTTAGCTTTTAGATACTTTGCATGGAATGAAGTTATACAATGATGTAAAAGTTTGCTCTCAAAACGTAGAGTAATTTTTGTTTTTAACCGACTTCAAAAAAAGGAGGATTACTTTGATATGGTTGCTAAGCAATTTATGCTCGTCACAATGCGAATGGTGTAATGGAGCTGATGGTGAAATACCAGGAGAACTCCTCAACAATTAACGTCTCTGCATTGGGAAAAGCTATATTTTGTAAAAGGCGATGAGCAAGCAAAGCAGACCTACTAAAAAGCGAGAATTAAAAACTTTTTAACAAAAAAATAAAACCGAGTTAAATAAAAACTACAAAGTGAAAAATAACTTTAATTTCGGAAGTCGGTGGCAAAAAACTCAAATACAGATCAAAAGACACCGACTTCCGAAATTAAAGTTATTTTTCACTTTGTAGTTTTTTTTTAAGTCGTTTTTTTTTGTTAAAAAGTTTTTATTCAGGTATCTTCTTTCAAAAATCAATGCAAGTGAAGGGAAAACACTTTTAATCTACTTGTCCCTTGATAAGGCAGACGTTAACATCACCATAATTAAGGACATTAACAGCACCATGATGTGAATTTCCGTAGCTCCGTAAATGAGATGGTTTCTCATGTCACGAAATACAAATGTTTCTCCCGATGAGGAAATAGACCTCATTACCCTGAACGCTGAACACACCATAATTTCACAAGTGAAAAATGTTAGTTACCAGAGTCTGATGCCCGGATGATGTCAGTGGGGTCGCCTCATTGGACTTAAATATGAAGCTATATGTGGGAGTACTATTAATAGGTACCCACACCTTTGCCTGCCCCTTCGGGAAATATAGGCGTGATTTATGTGTAATACATTACCAATTCTAGTGTCTTTTACTAGCTATCTGGGTTCACTTAATTTTAAACAATCTATTCTACCAACGTTTGCTCCTAATCCAACCCAAACTTTAGAGGCAATCGGATATCTAGAGGCAATCTAACCAAATTCTCCAAGTCTGCAGAAAATCGAGTTCTCGAGTACGAAATATCGATAGCCATTACGATAATACGGCGGCCGGAGATCGTCCAAATTTAATAAAAGTTTCTCTTGTACGACTCATAAATCTGGCGGGGTATTCAGCGCATAACGCACTGACGAATACCCTGGCCTCCTTATGATGGAGTGCCGATCTGGAGCCTGGAATCAATTATTTTAATAGTTGTGTAGTATTATATTATAACCCACACACATGTAGTAAACAGTATATACATGTCTCCGCCAATTAATTTAATTATAGCCTTTTAATTAAACGGCGCCGTTCAACTAGGGGTCTGAATGATATTCACCCATTCAATCAACCAGCTAGGCAAATGACTTGGATCGCTAACGTTTAACTACTTGCCTAGTCCATACATTTAAATTAGCGATTGATTGACTGGTGCAGTAAAAACTGAGTTGTAAACTAAGTAAAAATGAGTCATAAACTCATAACAAATGTTTAAATGCGTAAGTAAATAATATTTAGCATTAAATGACTTACGGGTTACGTATGGGCAGTTAACAAATCGGAAATACATATTCGTACCTTCTATGATTTGCAAACGTGCTAGTTCTCTGCGTCAATTAGAACATTCTTCCAGTGGAAAGTTTTCGCATTAGACCCGAATCGAGCAGCTTGACCAAACATACAATAGATCATAGCCTTTGTACATAAAACTAACATTACCTTACCGGATTTCTATCGGTAACCATGAAAGGATTTAGTTTGCCGTGAACTCACGTAATTTGTCAAAGTCACAGAGAAGAATAGCGTTAGGTATGGGTTCATTTGGGTTGGTTCTTAAACAAATTCAACTACATATTTGTCGAAATATCTTAGAAAAAATAGAATTTCTTCCACTGATCGGCGTGGCCACCTCCTGGGCCCAACTCTCATAGATAGTATTTTTTTTGTTAGCCATTGTTGTAGTCATCGACCTGAAAAGAAGAAACCCTCTGTGCTACCTATGTCTTAAAATCTGTACGAAATCTGTCACTGTGCGAAACGAGGGTACACACCTATGTCCGAGAGTGTGGGGTAGAGGTTTTGTAAATAATCCTTCAGTCCCAACGAGTTTTGTATAATATGTAGGTAAATGTAATAAATCGAAGATATTATCCCAAATGGTCAAGTGTTACGTTCTTAAGTATTGTTACGAAAAATACTGAGATCATTGTTACGAAACCATTTTTATTTTCCAACAGTGACAGAAATATGAGCTCTATTGTTACCGTGTCTACTTAGACTTACCTATCTACCTACAGATAAACTAATAAGTAAGAAAATACACAAATAAGAGAAAGACGTGAGCAAAACAGTTTTTTGTGCTCATAAATAGTGAGGTATGAGTTCGTGCCAATAGCAGCATCATTATGAAGCTACTCTTTACTGTTACAGAATATTTTTCACAACCCAAAAAAATACTTCCATATATTAGGTATAGGAGATTTACATAAGTCCGAAAATTCGTCGTATTTACATATAAAAGTCACGGCTATTCAAATCCCGAACCTAAATCACGGCCTTAAAGCCCACCAAGGATAGCCCAGAATAGCTCCACTACAAAAGACTGCTACACAGTATCGGATGTGAGCCATTAGACCCTTTTATTGCTCTGACAATGCAGGTCCTTGAGCGACCTAGAGGTCACCACCATGTATTGTGTCAAGTGGGGCTATGCGATTATGACGCCTATCGATGGATACATATCATAAGTTGCCTGGAGGTGAGGGTTGGTATATTTAATTGTGGTCGGTAAATATTTGGTTAGTGTGTGATCCCATTTTCGGGATATGTCGAATAAATCGTAGTATATTATGGTTTAAAGGGTTTTTAAATAAATGAAGCTTGCTAGAGTGGCTTTTACGCCGTACGGCATTTCATACAAACTTTCAAGCCCTTGTTTTTCGAAATGAATGAACCGATTTCAATGAAACTCCATACAGATTTTAAGCAGGATATAAAGGTCTAATTAAATTAAAAATTTAAAAAACCCCCGACAAAAATAAAATTAAGGAATCCCTACAAAAAGCATGAAATAAAAAAATAAATTTGAAAAAATCTTATGGAAGTCGGGGGACCGTTCTGTGGAACACCTATTCTGCTTCTGAGGTCCCCCGACTTCCATAAGATTTTTTCAAATTTATTTTTTTATTTCATGCTTTTTGTAGGGATTCCTTAATTTTATTTTTGTCGGGGGTTTTTAAAATTTTTAATTTAATTTTTTATTTCATGCTTTTTGTAGGGACTCCTTAATTTTTGTATTTCATTTCTTTTATTTTCTTCCGTTTTAAGATTCTGGTAATTTGGTGTTTAATCAGATTTTTTATCCGTCAAAAAATATTGATTAATTTATAGTTGAAGAATAATTTTTAAGACTAAACAGATTTTTTTGTTTTATTATATTTTTCAAGTTTTTAGATTTCATTTCGTTAGGTAGTTAATATTCCTCATTCCCTTTCAATATAGTGTAAATTATTCTACTTGTCAAGCCCTTGCATTTGATACCTATATTGAAGGAGTTGTGAAAAAAAATGTAATTCGCCATTTTGTGGTGGCGGCCATCTTGGATTTGAAATTTTTAATAGTGTATAGTATTCTACTAGTCAAGCCCTTTCATTTGATACCCATATTGAGGGAGTTGAGAAAAAAAAAATGTAATTCGCCACTTTGTTGTGGCGGCCATCTTGGATTCAAAATTTGTTTTAGTGTATAGTATTCTACTATTGAAGCCCTTTCATTTGATACCCATATTGAGGGAATTGTGAAAAAATATGTTATCCGCCATTTTGTAGCGGCGGCCATCTTGGACCGATTGTCATCAAATATAGCTAAGAACACTCCCGACTAATACACCTTTCAAACAAAAAAAACTAAATCAAAATCGGTTCATCCCTTCGGGAGCTACGATGCCACAGACAGACACACACACACACACACACACACACACACACACACACCCCCACACACACCCCTGTTTGTACAGACACCCTTACGAGGACCTTGTTAGTCCTAGAACTAACCGAGGACCCTCCAAAAAACTGGTTTAAATACCTCGTTGGCCTTTTAGAATAAGATAGAAAGAGACAGGTGAGTAAATCTATAGTGATGAGCTTATTGGGATAATGCTATCTCAACATTTTTCTGTATGAATTTCGGCTATCAAACTGAGGACCTGAAATACACAGCTAAATGTGACCAACGATGCACATACGAGGACTTTGTGTAAGCCAACCGAGGACCTCTTACGTAAGCCCTGCGACGTCCTTCCGAGGACGTATTTTTACACAATATTTCTTATAGCTTGTACAAAGTGCGGACGTTGTGTTAGACTTTATATCACTAAACCGAGGACAGTTTTTCGCGTAGAACTTGTACAAACCGAGGACCTGGAAAATACCTACCTACCTACCTAAAACATTTTACGTGTAAGATAATAATCAATGTTCCGATTTATTTCTTACACACTTTTTCTAAAATGAAGTACCAAGCGAGGACGAGTCAATGTCTTTACGTTTGTCAGCACTTCTCAAAGGATTATTTATCAAAGAGAGCCGACAGTAATGGCTTTATTTTGTTAAACACTCGTGATTGTTGCTTATAACGTAAACAAAAACCCAGAAATCGATCCTTATCAGCGACACTATCGAATGGTGTAATAAATACAGTGTTTTTTTTTTCAAAATCAACGGGTTCGATTCCTGGCTAGAAATATTGATTTTTCAAAAATCCAATGATGCAGTTTTAGTTTTCACCAAAATCGAGGCCGCGACTCTTTTGAGTACTTTTCGCTATTCCTCATAGTTTCGGATTTGGCCATCCACGCTCACTTCGAAAATTCATCCTGTATATATAAAAGGAGAAACTGACTGACTGAGATATCAGCGCACAGCCGCAACTACTGGGTCTAGGAATGTGATTTTAGACGTTACGTCCGTAACGTTTTTAACGTTCTACATTGTTCTCACATGCATAATTTTTAACATGAATGATCTAAACAAGATTTTGTAACCATATTATTTTGATTTAAAAGAGTGTCCATGGAGTTTCTCGCCCGTTCTTCTCCATAGGTACCTGCGCTTTGGAATGGGCAACTAGCTTCATCTTTCTGACTGACCGACAGCCTTTTTTTTTTTTTTTTGCGGATTGGAAATCATCAAATGACCCCTCCCGCTGTGGGTGGAGCGGAAGGGAGTGTCAGACTCTTACTGACTAAAACCCACCCGTGTTCCTTCCTTAGCCCTTTATGTTCCGGGCCAGCGGTAACCCTTTCGGACAATCCCGCTGACCCGGCAGGCTTCGGCCCTATAGGGTCCTCGATGCTGACATCTGTTTGAGGTGCGCGTGGAACACGTACGCGCCGTCCGGCACGGGCCTGGTCCTGATCGGATCGGACAGTGAGCTACCCATTACTCTCCGCGGGTGAAAAGGGATCCCCCCTTTTTACCCCCTTGTTTTTTGTTTGTATGAAAAATCTTATTCCTTGAGTTAAAAAACTTGGCACAAATACAAAAAATTAAATTAAATTAATTAAATTATGAAGTTTGGCATTTTTTGTTTTTCTAAACTACCCCCTAAAGGGGGATTGTGGGGTGTCAGAATTTGTATGGAAGATTTTTAACTCGCGGTCCGATTAGCTCGAAACTCAGTATTTATACTTAAGACCAAAAATAAAGAATACTGTGTATCAGGGTTTTTCGAAAATCTAGCCCTAACGGGGTGAAAAGGGGTAGTTAATTATACAAGCGAGGATTTTACTGCGTGGCTTGAATAACTCGAAAATTGGTATAAATAAATCTTCGAGTGAAGTAATGAACATAATAATATAACAAACGATTTTTCGGAATTCCACCCCTGTGGGGGTGAAGACCAAGAATACAGTTTATATGAAAAATCTTATTCATATGGTTAATAAACCTGAAACTAAAGGGAGATTGGGGGTGTAAATTTTGGGAAGAATTTTAACGCGTGGTCCAATTAATTCGAAACTCAGTATGTAAGACCAAAATAAATAATAAAGTAAGTATATCAGGTTTTTTAGAAAATCTACCCCTAACGGGGTGAAGAGGGATAGTCAATTTCTTAGGGGAGTATTTTATTACGTGGCTTGATATGATAATTGGTCGTAATATTTAAGTCAAGCTATAGAAACCTCCCAGACGATTTTTCAAAACTACACCCCTATGGGGATAAAATATTTTTAATAGCCATGTTTATAATCACGTCTAAACTTGCTATGGAGTATCTTAATTTGACAGGACTAAACTAATATTTATCTTCTGTCCTTTTAAATATAAAGAAAAAGATGCACTGAACTTAAATTTTGTTTAGTTTGTGAACAAGAGAATCGGCGCCATTAAGTTATTAAGTTTTAAGTATTAAGAGAGCAGTGGTGGCCCAGTGGTAACGGCCACGACTTACGAGTTGTAGGTCGTAGGTTCGAACCCAGACAGGCGCTTTACTTTGTGTAAATTATTTCATCACCACTGCTCTCAAAACGGTGAAGGAAAACATCGTGAGGAAACCGGCATGTTCTAGAACCAAAAATTCGAAGACATGTGGCATCTGCCAACCCGCACTGGGCCCGCGTGGTGGATTACGGCCCGCTCCCTCTCATCGAGAGGAGGCCTGTGTCCCAGCAGTGGGAACATCATAGGCTGATTATGTATGTAAGTTATTAAGTTTACATGCTTCCCAAATTATTTTGATCTCGCTTGATAATATTTCTTTGTTGTTTTCTAACTAAGCATTGTGTTATGAAATTTTATGTCAAGTTTTTAGCCCAATTTTGTCGATTTCTTTTAATTATGGTTTCTATAAGTCTTTTTGTTTGAGTCGTTTTCTATTAACTGTTATGTAAGTTTTATATTCATGCTTCTCAAAGATGTTATTGCAACTTGATGATTATTTTTATAAGTAGATCGTTGGTAAAAGTTTGTTAAATAATTTGTTCCATTTTAAAATAAACCTACTTACTTTTATTTCAGTAAAGTTTATGACGTGGTTTCCTTTAGTATGTTCATGTTCTGTATTTCTTTGTACTTTATATTTGTTTCAAATCTTGCTGCAGACATTTCACCTAGGAAGGCATTTATTTTCTTTATGAAAAGCACACGTATTTAGCTCCTATGACAATACAATATTTTATGGTGCAAATCATAATGTTGTATAATATAAGCGGGCCTAGGTACTTAGCACATGCTGCAGAAAAAGCCTGATTATTCCTCGTCCACCTAGTAGCTACCAACGATTTGTTTAAGGATTCAGTCTACCTTCGATTTTCTCCTTCATAATTTTATTTCAATGATAGCATATAATTTGTCTTCTACACACAATAAAACTGTCGAAACGAGGACTAGAATACACACTGTTCGGAAAATCTAGCAAACCGAGGTCTTAAATACACATTGTCTGGAAAAGCTACCTAACCGAGGTCTTTTGTGTTAAAGTTAACACATAGGTCCTCGGATAATACAACAAACGTGAAATGAGTGTAAAGAGTCTGTGTATGAGGCGACAGTGGCACCATCTGGTGGATACACAATGTCTGTGTAAGATTATGAATAATCTTGATCAAACCGAGGTTCAGACAACTTTTTCGTATTAAGTATATAGAAAGACTCAAAATCGCTTGCAGAATACGAATCTTTGGTCAAGTCAAACCGAGGACCCTTGAAAAGGTCCTCGCTTTGAAAAGGTCCTCGGTCGTGCCTTGTGTATTCATACGCACGTCCTCGGATGGTACTTAAAACAAACACACACACACACAGACACGTCAAACTTATAACACCCCGTCGTTTTTGCGTCGGGGGTTAAAAAGTTACTTAAGAACATTTTCGAAAAATAGTGTTACAGCCAAATTAGACCGATTTTAAATTTTCCATAGAAACAGTTTCAATTTCAGTTATTTTTTTTTTAAATAAGACATTTCGAAAATGGTCTTAAGTAACTTTTTAGGCCTTTGTATCCCGCTTACCTATACGTATGAAGTTTCATTAAAATCGGTCATCCATTTCGAAAAACAAGGGCTTGAAAGTTTGTATGAAATGCCGTACGGCGTAAACGCTCTTAAACTTTTGCCGCAATTATACGACTTCACAGTTTACGACGAAATCATAATAATAAGTAATGCTCCATATACGGAACTCAGTTCTTGAAAGATAACATTAATACCGAGGGTTAAAATAGAATCCAAAAAACAATATTCCAAAGACAACTTTGAAAGAAAAGCATACTGCCAATCCTTTTACACGTGCAGCCTGTGGGTGAATATAGTGGCCTGTGCATACAATATAACAATACGTTCCGGGTGATGATGGGGCTGCCGCGTTTTTGTAGCGCGTCTGGCATGTTTGCCGACGCGGACGTTGATAGTTTTTCGGCTATCATGCGCAAGAGATGCGCATCTCTGCTACGCCGTGTTCGCGACAGCCCCAACACCATTCTTAGAACGTTGGCTGATAGGTGGGACTCTCCGATCTTGGGCGGTGGATACGACTGCACGCAGTCAAGTAGACACTCCCCAGAATCGACGTGCCTCACACACACAGATTAGGATAAATGTTACTAACATTAGTTTATAAGTTTACTTTGTTACTAACAACTATGGGAAGTAATTCTGAAATAAATGTTTATTATTATTATAATTTTTTGATGAATTTTTATATTTCGGGACCATGGGGTCCCGGTCGTTTGGAAGGCGTACGAGGGCCCGAAGCCAACTCGTAGAGGCCCCTTTGGAAATTTTAATAAAATAAAATGCGGCACCGGCAATTTATTATTATTATTAAAATATTATGTTTTAAAACCCAAACTAATCCAAAAACACTTTCATCTTAGCGAAATTTTCCGCGACGAACGGTTACACAACAGCATCGAAATATGAACAAAGTCACCCCTAACGCGAGGGGCGAATCTTGCGAAAAGTAAACAGAAATCGCTTTAGTCGATAAACTCGCCCCCGAGCCAATTACTTGACAAAATTGGTGTTTATAAGTTCAATTTGGTAACGTGCGGGTTAACGCAGTCATAATATGAATGTTTGGAAGAGGAGTGAAAATAAATACCTAGATTTCTTTAATTACACAGGAGATAATGTCTAAAAATAAACTAAGGAACCTAGACCTATATTGTTATGTAACAGCTATCATTTTGGATGAGATCCCGGTAAAGTCTCATAAATGATAAATTATTTTATTTCTGTAAGTAGGTTTGTACAAACACTTTTACACGTCAATCATATTTTTTTTAAAACTAGATGAGGTCGGCGTTTCCTAACTGACTATTCTGAGAAGAAAGGCCGAAACAAACTCAGAAGTCACGGTCTCTTTTAAAGTCCAGACAAAATCTTGGTCAGATCGTGTGAAGACCATGTAGATTGGTGTCTGAAATGGTCTTTTGAGGAAAGAACCACACAGATTGAGCGGACCTGTCCAGTCAGTGCACGCATTTGTCAGTAACCGTGCAGCTCAACTCAGAACCTAAGGAGCTCAACAATTCAACGAACAATACCAAAGACAGGACATTTGGGTAGGCCGCATAAACTACTCAAACTGCCAGATCATGATTAAAACGAAGAGAAACAAAAAAAAATTACCCACATAGTACTCACATTCACAATAATTAAAATCATATAATACTTTATACAGTACATGTACATGTCATTATTTAAGTAAATAGATACTTAAAAAAAAAGAAAATTATTAAAGTGTAAAATAGCAAAATAAAAACAACATTCTAAACCTATTGGAGCAGCTCAATCCCAAGCCTTTTTGTCCTCAATATAGTCTTTTACAGTATAATAGGCTTTCTGACATAGTTTTCGCTTTATAAAAGATTTGAATTTATTAAGGCTTAGTTCTTGAATGTGGCTAGGAAGTTTATTATAAAAACGTATACATTGGCATCTAAAAGCATAAGCTTCGTGGTTAATCAATTAATGTTTCAAACGTGTCATATAGTTACCTCTTCTATCAAACTCGAAGCATTTATTTCAATTTAACCAATTACAGGCACTTTTGAATTGTGAAGGGGTCGGTCAGTCAGAAAGATGAAGCTAGTTGCCCATTCCAAAGCGTAGGTGTACCTATGGAGAAGAACGGGCAAGAAACTCCATGGACACTCTTTTAAATCAAAATAATATGGTTACAAAGTCTTGTTTACATCATTCATGTTAAAAATGATGCATGTGAGAACGATGCAGAACGTTAAAAGCGTCCGTAATGAAAAGACGAAAAAAAGCAATTCAAATATTAAATTAAATTAAAATAAGCCATGGCAGCAATGAGATGACCAGTCCCCACTGACGGCAGCCGTTCACGAACATGGCGCATGTATTAGCACCATTCAGCTCAATCATTTTGAAGGGAGCTAAATGATCCAACACACGCGCCACCATCAGCGAGAAATTTGAGTGAGCATGACGTACTCTCAGCCGCCAGGGCACATTCAAGTAAATGAAAGGCGTGCCCAAAAAATGGAAGCTTTATAGTATGTACATAGTACTCACACATGTGCTATGCAATTATACAATACTAGGAGATTGAATTTATATATTACAAAAATAGTATTTACGTTATGACCATAAAATGAAAATATTTAGTTCACAATAGTTAGTTCACATTTTGGTGATGTTCTTCAGAAAGGTCAAGTGCGTAGTAGGTACTCGCGACCGGCGTGTGTGTATGATCAGAAGGGCAATTCTCGTAATTTTACGAACGTTTACAGTCTGATCTCAGTCTCAATCTGTCAAAAATACTTTTAATTGCTCTACATTTTTGAGAAGTATTTGACATTTGTTTGTCGCCGAGATGAGCCTGCGACTAGATTTTGAACATTTGAAATTACTGAAATTGGGAATTGACCTTCTGATGTATGAATGTAAACGAAGCAAAATGAGTAGGTATGTAATGATTCTAGTAAGTGGCATTCTGTAGTGGCTGCCAAGCCCTATGATAAAATAGTAGATTGTTGCATCGAACTTTAGCAAGGTGCGTAATCTACTTTTCTTTCAACTACCAATCTATCTACCGTGATAGAATATACCTACTCGAAATAAAAACTCAAGTTAATGAGAGCAAAGTTTAATTCATCTTTTCCTCAAAAATTTAAAACTTACAATTATTAAATGTGCAATAAACTTACAATTATCAAATCTGCCGATGGCTAGTTTGTGCATTTTCCATTCTGGTGACTTAAGAAAAACCGCTTTGTGTTTATAGAACTTGGACGTAGCGCCATGTATTTCTGCACTACATTTAAAAATTCGTCACGTATTACAAATTGACGGTATTTCTTTGTTTTCGTGTTCATAAGTTTAATTAGCAGCATCTGGTTATGTGTTTCGATGTTGTCAATTGTGATATTCATTAATTCAGAGCTTCTGCAAGCACCGCCGTATATACCGAAAATGAGATCAACCTGTAAAAAAGATTAAAATTCGACGTTACACACAAATTAACACATAATTTATAGGCATTAAATTATATTAATGGCCGGTATATACATTGTTTAGGGCAAGGGTTTATACCGGTCATAATGTGTCAACGCCTAGATTACATACTTAAAACTTACCTTTGTTGCAAAATATTTATTGTCAGATGCTTCATTCAAAAACGTTTCTTGAACCTGGGCTGTGAGCACTTTCGACTTATTACTCATATACCCATCTGATTATTATAACATTTTAAACCTCTTTAGTACCCCATAAATGACGAGTCTACTTCAGCAAGTTCCCTTAGAGAATCGCTCCTGCGGAGATTATCTAAGGCGCTGATGGCTCTTTTCTGCAAAATAAAAATAGAATCGATATCTGCAGCCCATCCCCAAAGTAAAATACCGTAAGACATGATACTATAAAGAATAAAATAGAAAAAATACTAATAAAATAAAATAAATAAATAAAATAAAACTACATCAGTAAATTGACGGATTTTTCTGACAGCTTAAGCTGCTGAACTTAGCCCTCCTGCAAGAGATGTTAAATGAGGACCCCATTGTACCCTTGAGTTGAGTGTGGTCCCTAGGCAAACAGTTTTATCGACGAATTCTAGTTTCTATTGATACAATATTATCTCACAATCACTACCCTTGACCTTTGGTAAAGAAAATCTGATGCACTTAGTTTTTTTTCCATTTATTACTAAATTTTAGCAGTGAACCAATTTTGGACCTGCATTACTGCGTTATTTACTTCGTCAAAATTTGTAACACGTCTATTTACCTTAAACATTAAGGAAGTGTCATCAGCAAATAACACCGTTTGTGGTTGACTTTTTAATAAATGGATTAGATCATTACTATTCACTAAAAAGAGGAGAGGGCCCAATATCGAGCCTTGTGGCACACCCATTTTTACTGTTAACCCAAGTGAATTGACACCATTTATTTGAACTTGCTGTTGTCTATCATTTAAATAAGAACTAACTAAACTGAGCGCAAGTTTTCCAAGTCCGTACCGCTCAAGTTTCAAAAGCAAGGTATCGTGATCGACGCAATGAAATGCCTTGGAGAGGTCACAAAAGATTCCTATAGCGTCTTGGGCCTCTTCCCACGCGTTAAAATGTGTTTTAATAAGGTTACACCGGCGTCGGTCGTACGACGTCCTTTGGTGAAACCATACTGTTGATCGTGAAGGATTTTATTCGTGTTCAAATGATTAAGCATTATCTTGCTGAAAACCGGCAACACGGATACGGGTCTATAATTATTGGTGTTTTACTGTCCCCTGATTTGTAAAGTGATTCCTTACTGTATTTCATTAAATCGTGGAAGACTCCTTGATCCACACATGAATTAAATACTAAGGCTAAGTAAGGCGAAATAGTCTCAATTATGGAGGTACAGACTTTAATGGACATTCCCCAAAGATCTTCGGTCAATTTGATCTTATCATCTTTGATCTTTGGCTTTAAACCTTTTCATTACTGTTATGGGGTTAATATGTCTAAAGTTAAATTCCATCGGGCAGGCTGAAACGTTCGCCTTAACTAAATCAAAAGCGAGCGAAGGCGAGGAATTTAAGGTTTCAGTTGTTTGTTGTACAATAAACAATACCTAATTAATTTATATTTTTCTTTAGAAAGTAAGTACTATTTATCCAGACTTGTAAAAATTTTCATCTTACCGTTTATAAAGTCTACGTCTGTTGGTCTTATTGATAATGTTTGTGCCGATTATTTGTTAGTATTTGTAGATTTGTAGGCAAACAGAAGATAATCGAATCTGTGAGAGGTCTGTGACATTCGCGTGTTTGTACCAATTGTATTCAATTGTAGCAAGAGTTTATTCAATTCACTCGATAATCAATCAAAACAACAACATCAATTCAAACAAAATTCATCAATTCATTTCATCAAATATTTCGAATTTTCTCGATTTTCTTGTTTTTTTTCGATTTCTCTGTCGTTACGGGTCGTCAGTAGTTTTGCGAAGGTGTATCGTATTACCCAGTAACGGTTGTGGTAGTCAGATAAACAGTCGTTCCATGTAAAATATTGATATTCAGCTGCATCCGGTTTCACTGAAAAGCCGACCCCAACATATTTGGGAAAAAGAGATTTTATTTATCTACTAGGTATTATAAGATGTTACAGTAAGCAGATTTTAAGGTGGAATGGAAATAAATGTCAACAATTATTTTTTCTGCAAGCAAACATATCAGACGTGAAGTTTTAATTTTTTCAATAATTATTACTAAATTGTTTGGCTTGGACAGCATCTTTACTGCCTTTTACATGTTGATGATTAAGGAGTACAATGTTATTATTAAGGAATAGATAATCTGATTGTTATGAACAAAATTTAAGAAGCCAAAATAAATAAACAAAATAGCACCGTGGTCTGGCCAAGAATAAGAAAATATATTTTCCTTCGCCACGTAGTTTCTTAGGCGGCCAAAAAAAGTAAAGATTAAAAACACAATCTTATAATATTTTATTTATAATCTTTTGAAAACATTTTCTTAACTTCAGCATGATTAAGAACTTTCTTTTCACTATATTCGTCGCATGATTGAATGTAAGTGTGGCTAGTTTAGCATAGTTTCACGCAGTTCTTAGTTTAATAGCAGTAGGTAATGTGTTAGAAACATTGCAGGTGTTAGCTGCAATAACAGATGACGCCATGTTTCATAACCTAAATGTACCGCGAACACATTGTTTTCGTGAACGATTTTGTACCGAGTATCTATTATTTTATGATGGACTTAGATATTTTGAGTTGTGTTCGGCGAAGCGAACTGTGTGATCTCTGTGGGTGAATGGCGGGGAAAAATTACAAAAATATCTTTGATGTTTATTTTGTGCTTTAAAAATATCGAATTATTTTCTTTTTAATAATTCGATATTTTTATTATTCCTTTGTATCACACGGCACCGTCGAGAATTTTAGTATGAGGCTCTTTCATTGCATTAAAATAATCTTGAATGTAAGAGAGAGAGAGAGATAAACTCCTCTCTTTGGGAATATGAAAAACGGAAACAAATAAATTTTCAATGAAATATAGTCTACAAAACTTTCATACAAATACACCATATTCCATTATTCCGTTAAAACAACGTTACGTTCAGTTCTATCTAATAAAATAAAGCCACTTACGTCAGGGGCCACGTAACATCAAACGCAATAGTCGTCATATTTGTTCGCAGGTTTATTCCACACGAATTGCTAGTTGGGAAGGAAGTAGGTAAAGCTGTCGGTATGTGTGCTGCAACAGTTTTGTTACTCTCTCATTTTGTTGTTCTATTCGGTCGGTTTGGAAAATGAAAATACAGTTTGGAAAATGTTTTGACTGGTTTGTGGAACCTTGGAACGTTTGAAAGAATTTTTTTGCACAAATCTTTTTTTATGATAACACAAAAATTTACTATTTGTACACCAATTTTATTGGTGAAACATAGAGCTCGACTACAATAATATGTATATTTAAGACCTTTTATGTATACCTATGTTCACAATTATAGATCGATTGATTAATAAAAAGTTTAAAAAAGATCCACCTGCGCGTTAAATTTCATCGTAATGCGTACGCGTTTCCAGCCGTTCGGCTGGAAACGCGTACCTAATTGATAAACCAAAATTTCACATTTTTAGATATAATGAGTGCTGGTTAGGTAATTAGTTAATTTAAAACTGTGCAGTCAGTTGGTTGTTCTGACCGCATCCCGGTAATTAACGAGTGCACAGCCTACTTGTTACACAATAATCACATTTATTTTGATTTTAACTTTCCAAATAACGAGGATGTGCTATGGAAATATTTTATTGAAATAAAGTGTATTTGTATTGCAAGAGTGTTATTTAAACAATTACAATACACACTATTTATTAAAACGCAGTTGGTGCTGCCATTTGTAAACTGCACTTTTACAAAGTAGCATTTCTCATGCATGACAATTTTTTTTCACCATTTATCATGAAATATGTTTCATTATCGTATGGCACAGAAGGAGTAACCGCAATGCGATGTCATTAGAACATAGCTGCGAAGGAAATAATTTTTAATTTCAATTAGTTTGCCTCGAGGGCGTGCTGTGGCTCGTGTAAACATTTATTTACAACTTTATAATTAGTTTTTCCTGGAGAAAATAGCGAGAAAATTATGGGTGATTATGCAGTGCTATCGTTTGTTGTTTTTATGTTTTAAATTTGATTAATACAGTCACGGACGAAGTCTGAATATTTTATTTTTACTATGGTGTCGCTACAATAATTATTAATTTTGAAGATTAAAGCAGCTAGCATCTAAGAATTCTAAGTTTTGGTATGCAATCTGAAACTGTCAGTAATATGACAATTCACATTTCCTTCGCATCAATTAATTTAATATCAATCTACCCGCTCTGCGGAATGCACAGTGGGCGATTAAAATTGGGGATGCAAGCAGTCGTGTTATTCCTATTGTATTGTAGTGGCGTGCGCCGTGTGCATGTGTGCTGACGCCCCGCTTAATAATGTTCCATGACACTGCAGCGCCTGGCTTAAGGCTCTTACTATTGTAGAATTTGTCGCGTCTATCGAGTTCTACCTACAATTGATGAATATTAATTTATTGACTTAGTAGTATACCACGACCAAGCGCGTATTAAGTCAATATACTTACTTAAAAATATATCACCGTTTAGTGCCGCGGTTCTGCCGCTACATTCAAAACTATTCCTCTCTTCCCAATTTACTATAGGAATTGTTTATAGTTTTACAAGCCATCAGAATAAAATCAAAACTTATCTTATCGTAAATATTTTTTTTTGTATTCAGACACCTGATTCCAGCGCCAGTGTGGCTGGCGAAATTAATTTTTTTTTTACGTTTTTTGCAATTTGCTGATCAGTTGATTAAAATATGATTCGCGACCGTAACAAATATGTATTTACACAATTATAACCATTAAAGTCATCAACACAACTCTCTAAGACCAAGTAATCCCACTGAATGACTATATCATGAAAATTTTATAATTATACTAACTTAACAAGTAGTATTTATGATCCTAATGATTATAATTCTGTTGTTACGGTCGCGAATCATATTTTAATCAACGTACAACTTAATACTGATCAGTAAATTGCAAAAAACGTAAGAAAATTAATTTCGCGGGCTACCTTAGCGCAGTTGAGACCGCGAAATTCAAATTTTGTTAGGTTTTTTGCATTTTGCAGCTCAGTGTCGGGTTGTATCTTGATGAAAATATGATTCGCGACAATAACAGGTATATACATATTTAGAGAATTATAATCATTAGAATCATTAATACATCTTTCTAAGTTAGATTTCTACCATTAACACTTTTCCATAAGAGATTGGTCGTTGGTGGTAGAAATCTAACTTAGAAAGATATATTAATGATTCTAATGATTATAATTCTTTAAATATGTACCTGTTATTGTCGCGAATCATATTTTGATCAAGATACAATCTGACACTGACGTGCAAATTGCAAAAAACGTAAGAAAATTTGAAATTCGCGATCTACCACTATCCATTCACCTTAACAGTTCCAATTTTTGCATAGTACCTATACAAAAAAGAGGCCTATTCAGGATTTATCAAAGGCAATCCCCAAATCCGGCCTGGCTACCTGCTTTTCAATATGGATATCTTAAGAACCCGTTTCGTAATTGCTTCCTAAGCAAAGGTTGTAACGCTTTTCATGTCTATGAGGGTGTGAACACCGGGACTTATTACTTAGTCAGTGTTCCTTTAGTAATCTTTGAGCTGTGACTTGCTCTCCGTAGATATTGTAGTCTCCAAAAGATAAGTAGGTAGGACTTTGTCGCCAACGGACGTCGTGTAACTATGTGAATTTATCATTTAATTTTTTAAAGAAATTAAATCGCTCTCGAAGGATGCGTTCTGAAATGAAATAATGATGGTAAGTGGTACCGACACTTCGACGAAAAGTACTTACGACCCGATTGTTTACGTACTTACACCCCGATGAAAATTCTGGTGGAACAATTTGCATGAAGTTTTCATAGAAATTGTTCTACTAGAGTTGTGTCGCGCTGTTGCCTCGTGCCTGTCCGCGGGAGCTTTAACTATAAACAACAGTTTCATATCTTTATAGTATTTAGATTGGCACAGCTAACTACTCTAAAAATAATCTAACATTTAATAATATGATAACAGAACTCATAGTAGGAGCAGAGCGAAGCCGACGAACAAGGATTCTTGATAAATTCCATAACGCTCTCCTCAAGAGTTTAGATTGCGTTTTTATCCTACGCTTTAGAATACAATCGGCTTCGCCAATTTCTTTCAATTTCTACGGTTTTAAAATGTTCTGCTAAATATGTTCACAATGTCCCAATGCTCTTATCCTGGGGAGGCAAAATCAACAACCAATTTATTCTTAAGTGCTCAGCTCAGCACTTAAGAATAACGAGGTATAAATTGAGGATAACGTTAATAACTTGTATTTAGTTAATAAACTAATCAATTATAATGATGAATGGTTAATAAAATTTATCGACAAAACCTGAGTCGACAAGCTGGTAATATATTTAAGTCTTTAGTAGGAGTGTTACTTGAGGAGTATTTTTTCTGTACGTATGTTAATTATTCCAGCATTTCAGTTCTAAACAAAATTATTGGACTCCACTTAATAGCACCCTGTAATACTGGGGACAACATGAGTACATATTTAATATACGACTGATTACAGAATCATATATTCATGCTTTGGATGATACTACAAATAAATGAGAAAAACTAAACATGATAACTGCCGCATACTATAAACAGTTTTCTTTCATAAAGAAGAAATAAAAGCAGTTCTTTACAAACTAAAATATTAATATAAAAACCTGTCTCGCCGAGTAGGGGAGGCAGGGGAGTGCATCTTAAAGTTTCGCACTAACTCGCTAAATTATGACGGCTGTAAAACGTATGGCAGTCATTCGAAGCCATTCAATTCGATCTCGTACAGAACTAGAGAAGCTCGCTAGGTATAAAGTTATTACGAGGTGGACGTGACATGCCTGAACAAGTTTAAGCTTGATTAATAAGCCTGTTTACGTGACTACAGACTGGATTATTTATGCAAATACACATATTTCACGGTGATACATGTTTTGGCTTTAGGTATTTTTTTATTTCGCCTAGTCAAGTCCAGTATATTTCTAAACAAGGGGATCAACAAATACAACTCCTTGAACTGTGAAGTTTTATTCGATTTGTAAATCGTTTGTTTGTCCGTGTAGGTACTTAAGTACGTGCACTTACGTAATGCATAATCAACCTATAATGGACACAGGCTTTATAATGTTCTCATTACCCTAGTAGTAGTGTGTCCCAGCACAGGCCTCATTTCTCGTAGATATAATACTTTTGAGAAGGGCGGTCAGAAAGATAGTAGGTTCTTTTGAAGAAGAACGGGCAAGAAACTCCATGGACAGACTTTTAAATGAAAATATTTTTACATAGCTGCACTGCGACTGAACTACTTTAGTTACGTGAATAATAATTAACGCTCTGATGTTTGCCCTGGACAGCATCGATTTACGTGGCCGTTTAATTGAGAAGTCAAAATAAAAAAAATCTAAAGTCATTAAATTCAAACTAGGATGAGAATCAGCACTTTTCGAACGTCAAAAAATCATGTTCGACTCAATTACAGTATCTGTATTCGGGAAACTGATTGGAATTAAAAGTGTTTCCTTTCTAAACGTAGTTTTGTTTGTGTTCTGGTTTGTTACTATAACTGATTACCTACGTCCCACGCTTATTTGTAAGACAGCAAAAGTCATACCTGATGATTTCCTTCACGCTCAGGTTATCTACCACTGATTGTAAGGCAACTTGTTTATAAGTAGGCGTGGTTACTTGACCAACATAAACTTTAGATTACTTACTTCAGTATTTCTTACACCGACCTTCCCCTTAGTTATCATTAATTTAAAGGATTAATTGTTTGTTGAATTGTTCAAAGTTTAACTTGAACACAATACAAGAATACTAACTGTTCAAGAAGTTCAACTTTGTGTACCTACTTTACATTTATTTATTTCAGGAGAAATACTCAAAGATAATACTTACCTACGCCCGGTTTCTGAATTGAGAATTTGAAGATAGGACCTTGTCAAATTATCTTTCGACCTAAGGCGAAACATGCGAAATTCGAAATTTCTTTGCAAAAAACTTAATAAATTCTGAATTTCGCGGGCTAACACCTCGAGTAAAGCTAGAATTTGACACGTTCTCAACTTCAAATTTTCAAGTCATAAACCAGTGCGGTTAAATCGACCGGCATGTCTTTTATTTTGACGGTTCAGCCACGTGCACAGTGTCTTCTGTTTAGCGTGTCGATGGCAAAATAACACTAAATAAAAACTTTTTCACAAAAAAAAAACAACCGACTTCCAAAAAACACTACAAAGTGAAAAATAACTTTAATTTCGGAACTCGGTGGCAAAAAACTAAAATACAGATCCAAAGACACCGACTTCCGAAATTAAAGTTATTTTTCACTTTGTAGCGTTTTTTGGAAGTCGGTTGTTTTTTTTTGTGAAAAAGTTTTTATTTAGTGTTATTTTGCCATCGACACGCTAAACAGAAGACACTGTGCACGTGGCTGAACCGTCAAAATAGTTTTTATTTTTACTTTTTCGTGGGTCAGTTTGTCATTTATCTAATTTACAATTGCTTTTCCCGATGCAGGGACGTTAATTGTTGAGCAGTTCTCCTAGTAAGAACCAGGAGAACTGGAGCTGAGAAGTCACCCTCAGCTCCACTTCACCATAAGCATTGTGACGAGCATAAATTGCTTAGCAACCACATTAAAGTACCTAATCGAATCGTAACCCGTGAAATGCTTATTATTGAGTAATTCCGGTGGCCATCTGTGGTCTTCATCATCAGTTTCACTTCACCAAATGGTGCTTTCCGAAAGCAAATGCACGAGTTACTATAAAAAATACCCAAATCGCTATAGGTGTACCTATAAAATTTGAGGGTTTCCCTCGATTTCCATGGGATTCCCTCATCAGATTCCGAGTTGGTGACAATGGGACCACCTCGAGACTATACCCTTTCAAACAAAAAAAGAATTTTGAAAATCGGTCCACAATTGGCGGAGTAATCGCGTAACAAACACAAAAAAAAAAAAAAAACATACCGTCGAATTGAGAACCTCCTCCTTTTTTGAAGTCGGTTAAAAATACATAGTTTTTTTAGTTTGGCCCAAAAGTCAGCAACGTGAATACCGTTCGCTAACACAGCTATTAGATCCTCACGTGTGCACGTGACATGGCATAATAATAATAACTTAGCACACGAGGTTGTTGACATGTGGAATGTGAGCTCGGCTATCATTGTGCCGATTATCGTATCAGCCAATGGACTGATGGCCGAAAGCCTCGATCAACATCTATCGAGGCTCTCGTTAGGCGGTTGGATCAAGGGCCTGATTCAGAAGGCAGTACTCCTCGATACGGCTCGCATTGTGAGGAGGTTCCTGTCTCTGGAGCCCTAACCACCGGTAGCTTGGACCCTGCTCCCGTTACCGGTGGGCTACTATTTTTTATATTTTTAAATGTTTTTATATTTTTTATATTCTAATATTTAAAAATATAATTGATGTGTTATCTAATGTAATAAAGGAAATAATAATAATAAAATCGTTTATTTCTTAATTAGAAGTTACAATTTGGAGGTTCGTTGGTCCCAAACTAGGCACGGCCTGTGTCTTGGGCACCATTACATAGGTAGGTACAAAATAACTAATTAAGTGAAAATTAAAAATAATAGAATTCTTATAATGAATTACAATGTAAAAGTAAAACATGCGGTGCAAGATGAGAGGTGAGCCATTGTCTGTGGAGAGACGCTGCTGCATACACTCCGGAGGTCTGAGCCTTCCATAATCCTCCACTTCTGGAGGTTGTGTTATAATATATATTACATTGTTGCGCAGACGATTTTTTCAAATCTATGAAGCAATGGATTAGGAATTTCCTTTAAAACCCTTGGATTGCGTTTAAAAGTGTGTTTGTAATTGAAAGCGTGTTACGCAGTTAGGTTGCTGGTGTTTGTCTCACATACCAATTGCTTTCTTCCACAATAGTATAACAAAACAAATCAGCAACATCACCATTCGTCCGTCAGTTTACACTCCATGCATGGTTTAACCAGAATACGACCACCCCACGTCAGTTGGACGCGCGGCGGGGTGACGCGTCAGTTGGACGCGCGGCGGGGTGACGCGTCAGTTGGACGCGCGGCGGGGTGACGCGTCAGTTGGACGCGCGGCGGGGTCACGCGTCAGTTTCAAACAGACGGCTTGTTTGCACCCTGTACCTATTCAAACTGTCCACACTATCTGAAACGGCCTCTAGTTGGTTATTAGGTTACTGTTCTATTAGCTGTTATATAGCCTATACCATTCACAAAAGGTAACAGTTTTTATTTAAATAGTATACAACAAAGCTACTTTTCGTATCTGTCTGAACTAAGTTGCCTGTTGTTGTTGTGCTGTTGTGTTGTTGTTGACTTTCATGCGGTTTACACCATCATTTAGAGAATTCATTCCGGAAGGTTTATGTGTTAACGTTAGTTAACATTAACGTTTAACTTAGATATAGAACAAAAATCTCGATGTTTTGACATGTCGCCACATTAGTAGACTGCACCGGAGCGAAGCAAGGTCGACCACTGAGAAATCATAAACATAACATGACGCCTGTAGGCATCAGGTCAGTTGGTTACGTTGAGATCCCATGAGAAGACCATTTCAGACACCAATCTACATGGTCTTCACAAGATCTGACCAAGGTCATGTCTGGACTTTAAAAGAGACTGTGACCTCTGAGTTTGTTTCGGCCTTTTTTCTCAGAGTAATCAGATAGAAAACGCCGCCGACCTCATCTAGTTTAATAAAAAAATATGATTGACGTGTACAAGTGTTTGTCAAACCTAACTTAGGGCTGATTTCTCAATAGTCAGTTATCGTTTATCTGAGGAATAAATATTAAGGTTTGACGGCTTTTGTAAAGAGAATATGTCAAACTGTTAGATTTATTCTTCAGTTATAAATGATCAGACGTTTGAAAAATCAGCCCTTAAAAAAATTTTATCAGGGAGCGAGCCTATTGTTATTTACTGAGAAGACATACAGACGGGCATCTATTGAAAAAATCCTGATAGAAAAACCTAACACACCTTGTCCAACCTGGGGTTTGAACCTTACTGTCGTGCTTGCGGTCACTACCAACTAGGCAGTAACTTAAACGCGCTTATATCTTATACATTATGTACGTATTGTTATGTGATTCCATGTAGCATGCAATCAATTCCAAATTCATTTTTCATTTCATTTTTTTTTTCATTTTTTTTCAATTGTATATACAGTTTAAAGAGAATAGGCAGTAGAGCCACCTAAGCTAACCACTAATGCCTGTCAGATTATCCTGCCTGTGCATGATGTGTTTAGAATATATTCCAGGAATATAATATTACTGGTGGGAAGCAATTCCCTTCGGCCTGCCACCCGCAACTATGATAACTAGTTAGATTGGTAAATTAAGTAGGGCCTTGTGGTTATGTTGGCCGCTTATCGAATCTTCTACTGACACTCAAGTAGAGCAGACGTGTGACCTATAAGCAATATTGTTTATCATATGTCGTTCAAATATTTTCGAGTGATCTGTGACCTAGAAAACGAATCGCGAATTTTAAGTTAGTGATTTACATATTAGTGAATAAGAATTCATTATTAGAAATATTTAAGAATTAAGTACTCGTATGTCAATTAGTGAAAAGAGCCCTCGAAGTATCCCACCTCCAGGCAGCCCTGCCAGGAAATCTTAATTACCTGACCATGCGGCTGAAGGAAACATTCAGGCAACTGGTTGATCTCAATTGAATCATGCCTGAATAAAGTTTGTACCAAAAAAAGCTGAACTCCGAGCAAGAGCTGAGGATCAATTATCGCGAAGGATTGGTCATGGCGTTTCACAAATGCCAGTATACTACCAGAACTTGAAGCTAAAAGTCCCGAGAAATATAGATCTCTAAACTAGTTTTGAGAGAAAAAGATTGCCTCGAAAATATACAAAAAAAACAATTCAAACTAGCATTCAAGAAAACTGCGCTAAACCAACGATGGCAGAAAAAGATTCGTTCGCTGACATGGTACTAACTAATACAAATTATTACTTGCGCCCCAAGAACCTCATTTTTATTTCAATTTAGCCCAGGGGTTAATTAAAATCTAGTGACAACACTAAATATCTTGTTCAAAAAATTGTATGCCTTGAAAAATGAAATTCCACGTTAAAGGACTGCACAAAACGAAAAACGGAGACGTTATAATCAGCACGGAGACAAAAGACGACATAGAAAGACCTAGGCAATCATCTCAGCTAAGTAGTTCCGGCCTGAAAGTGGAAGAGCCCCACAAGAGAAGACCCGATGAGTGCATTAGACATACAGTCCCGTAAAATACAGGAATGTATTCAGCTGCATCCGGTTGGACTGGAAGACAACCCCAACACAGTTGGGAAAAGGCTAGGCAGATGATGATGATGAGATGCTGAACCGTCACAGTGTGCAACATGCTTGCGATTTAAAAAACCAAGCAACCACAAAACAGACCAAGAATGCCCTGCAAAGAAAATAGCTGAGAAAAGATACATACATTATAGAATGTATGTATATTTACTGCCACAGCCAATTGTATTTGTGTATTTGATACAATTATGGAGCCAACAGGGTCCATAATTGTACCTTAGCTTTAAGCCATTATAGCACCTCTACAACATTATGGAATGCAAACAAATATATGAATTTAATGTCGTCGGTTAAGGCCACCAATGTTTATCTGTAAGCCTTTTTACTTTATGTTCTATATTTATTCTTATATTGTCTTTTACTAGTTAAAATACGTAAAAATATTTTAGTTTTTACAATATTCGTATTATACATAGTCACATGCAATCTTAATATTTTGTTGACATGGTAAATTTTTCAAGTATGACAAAGTAAACGCGACCTTTTTAAAATGTAATATTGCAAAAATCAAAATAGAACATGGTTGCAAGAATGCCTTACGATGGTGCTAAAAAATAGCGTTATTTCTGTCAATTAGTATATAACCATAAATAGTAGATACATTATTTACTATTTCTTTAAGAAATTTTAGATAATACTTTCAATAAAACGATGGAGCCATTATTATAAAAATTGGAATTGGAATTTGATATTGCAATTTTATTGTCAGGCGAGCGAAAACCTTTGAATATTTTTTTGTATTTAAAAGAAATGGAATTAAGACCGGAGACTAGTTCCAAGAAAGGGCTAAGCTAATATGTGTTCAAAGTAAGTTTTGTTTTGTAAACATTCTTAATTTCTTATACTTATGCTTGATTTGCTTTTCCATCTTTTGGAAGAATTGGTCAGGGCATCTCCCTGACCAATTCTCCATAGTTAATAGAAAATGAAGGTGGACGCTGTTGATGGCGCCAAATAAGTAGCCGAATTCTGGGCATACTAAGAAGAAGATAGAAAATAAAAGCACTGATACTGCACAAACGCGAAAAAGGGGCGGCCTGGCATGATTTACGAATTAGGTGCCTATCCAATTTACTTATTAGTTACAAAGTTCCTGAGTAAGCATGTCAAGAACTTCGTTTGATGAAGAGAAATAATTGGACGTAGTTTAGCAGAAAGGACTCAACAGAAAAATTACAAACAAAAAAATGCGTTAGGCTGTGTAATACAACTTAACTCATAAAAAGATTAATATTGTTGCGCGCCACAATTAATGCCTGGTACATGGTGACATTAGTTACCACTAGCGCCATCTAGTATCGAGTAGCAGAACTAGTCGAGTCACGATCGTTCTAGAAAATTCGATACTAGAACTTTGTAGAACTTTCTCGAACTATCGACACCTAGTCGGTCGGGGCCGGTATGTACTCGAACATTCTAGATGTTTCTACAATGGAAGGTTCTCGAACTATCTGCGGCACTATATAAGGCCGGGATGCGCGACGACCGACACAGTTTGGATACAGCGAGACAAGCGAAAACATCAAGCGATCTTCAAGTGCGAATTAAGAGTGATCAGTAGTGAAATTGTGTTCTTTTAATTAGTGTGTTTGAGCTGTAATTAGTGTTTTTAATTAAAGAGTTATTTTTGGTTATTAAATCGGCAGTTTTTATTGTCACGAACCCGAAGCTCGTAACAATATGTTAGCCCATAGGTGACAATATTTCAAAATATTCCAAATACAACATCATTGCAGCAATACACACATAAACTTAAAACCTCGATAACTCAAAAATGACTTTTTATGGGTTGAGTCCTTTCTGCTAAACTACGTCCAATTATAACATTAATTTTGTATTTCAGGCCAATAGGACTAGTAAGGATGGTGCTTTACTACAAATAGTAGAAACTGAAACGGCCTATAGAAGAGGTGGCATAGATGGCAAATGATAAGGAACATTTTAAGAATGTTGTTCTGCTAGCAAAAGTTCTAGAAGCCGAATTAAAGTTTAAAGTATTATAAAAATAAATAAATTAAACTAATATTTCTGTATAAAAGCTTTTTATTATAGTAACAGGTATTATAGGTACCGTGGGACATTTGGTTTTAAAAATACTACTTTTTTAAGATTAAATCTTACCAAACAAACCAAACCAAATGTACCACGGTACTTGTATACCTGTTACTAAAAAAACTTATCATTCCCTGTAAAATGCATTTTCTGAAGATTCGTAAGTTTGCCGTGGATGTGACGAATTATGTGCTTCGTTATATTTTTCCTCGCCTCTATTTTGCATTGTAGTTATATAATAATAAACTAAATTGGTTAAACAAAAGTGCAACATAAATTAAATACAACTGCACATGTTACATTTGTAGGTCAAACGTCATTTTCTATCAGATGGCGTAGAGTCGGCAATTTTTTTTCCTTATAGTACTGTTAAAGTAGGCTTCTGGGTTTCATAACTTTATAGTAGGTTTATAGAACGTTTTAGTGCTCAAATGCGTTTATGAATAACAATTTTTGACAACGATACATTAGCAAGACTTTAGATGTTCTATAACTTATTATGAATAAGACCGCTAATATATATAAATCAATTATTTCAATAAACAATTTCAATTACAATTATGTTGGGTACGTATTAAACATTCTTAGAAGGGAATATTTTCGGGGAGTTACAACGAACATGAGTGTTACAAATTGCTTACGCTGAATTATAATCAAAGTATTACTTGTATCAATGAGCAAGGCCGTACGTACGCTAATTTGTTCACCGGCCACACCAAACTTCCTTCGCCTCGAACATAGTTGGGAACATTCTTCCGCGGTTTCTCAGTTCCGCAACAACGAGATCAATAGCCGGCACATACCACAATAGTTGGATCACTAGCAACTAGTAAACTGGTGGAATCTCATCTAAACTTCTATATGAGTAATGAATCTTGCACAATGGCTCGATAAAATGAGGACCAGTGATGGATCAGTTACAAGTTGATCGCACTTCTTGATTATAAATATGGTGGACGTTCATGTATGATAGAATAATAGTATACCCTAAAACGTAATTTAAGATCCTCGTTGGTCTAGTTAAGTGGTCGCAAGTGCTAATTAGCATGAGGTCCCGGGTTCGAGTGTTAATGAGTTTTCGCACCAGGAATTTTGAGTTTTCGCACCAGGAATTTTGAGTTTTCGCACCAGGAATTTTTCAGTAGCAGCCCGGTGTCTAGATTTTTGACCGGTTGCTGGCAATAGGCTCGCCTCTTATTACTTGGGACTTAAACATAACTGGCGAAATGTGGGTGTACTATAGGTATACACCTCCGGGTAACCCTTCGGCGAATACAGGCGTTATGTTATGTTATGCAAAATATTTTTTAATGGAAACGAATGTTTATGGGTGACGCCTGACGAGCGTAAGTTTTTGAGTTCAAGTCGCGTAATTTCTGCTACATTCGGTTTCATACAAAAATCCTGTTTCCTTCACACGGCGACGCAAAATGAGTTGTCTGCCGACTCACGCGCACAATCCCGGCTGAATTGAGTTCGCGGCGAGAGGGGCGAGGGAATCGACATTCAATCACGGAACGCGTGGAAGTCAATACGTTAATTTCTTTGTCATAATGTTTCCTCTGCACTGATGGCTAGTCTCATGTTTGAGTCTGATTTAGTAATAAAAGGTTTTACGAGATGTAACAATAATTGTTACATCTCCTGTCCTGACGACTATAATATCATAGCAGCATATCATATGGTAGTAATTTTGAAATATATCTAGATTTGCACATAAACGTTCATACAAGACATGAAACTGTCCGCGTATCAGTCTTTCACTGTTGAGTGGATTCACCCAGTATTTTCTTCTATCATCATCTTCTATGTCTTCGCTATATGCTGCGTAAATACACAACGTTTTTATTATAGGTATACATTGCACTACACAAACACCCAGTAAAAGCGTTGAAAAGCAACTGAATAAATTACGCTCGTCTGGCGGCCCAACAGATATTCTGCCGAGCAGAAATTATGCGACCGAAATTATGCGACTCACAACTCAAAAAATGACGCTCGTCTGGCTTTACCCTATGTTTTGCTTTAAAACGTATAGCAATCCACGTGTGCTGGGTCGTAGCACAGATCAAGCTTCGTCGTAGCTTGTTGCTACGCGGGTGCTACGAGAGTGCTACGAGTGTTATCAAAATTTAGTTACTTAGTATTAGGTACCAAAACTGAAAGTCTTTAGATTATAACACAAGTATGGCCAGAAAATTAATCCATTGTGCCAAAAAACTCTTACTAAGTACCAATTTATGGTTACATAAGTGAAAATTTTAGCTTTATCTTTGACCGTTAGTTTGGGGAGCTAAGTCATAAAATTGTAGAACAGTAAAAAAATAAAATAATGTAGCCTACAGACTGCAGTTTCAACTTCTTCTTTGTTAGTAGTAATAGCAAAAACATAGATGCTCACAATTTGTACACATACCATTTGGGAAATCAACGGAGCATAAACTTTGTTTCACTCAAACATCGTTGTAATTTGTATTAGTTTGTACTTTCGTTGTTTCACGAGTCTAGGCATTCTTGAAAGCTATCTGATATTGCCTATCATTAATTATGTATGTAAAGTAGTCCTACTACTACAAACGAGGACCCAATTCGATTATCTACCCTGTTAGTTAGTCAGATTATTTTTATGGGAACAATACATTTTAAACTCGCGTTCCACAGTAAAATATAAAAATGATTGTTTGCCCTAGACAAATTTTTGGATGGAATCTCTACTACTACAAACAGCATACTACTATAACTGAAAGCTACCCAAGTTTAACAAAGGTTAATGAACTCGTGCAACCAGTAAGCAAGAACTAATAAGTTCAGGTAACAACTTGGTTAACTTACGTGACTCGGCGTAACTTGCGCACTCGCGGTGTGGTTGAGTTGCAACTGTTGGGAACGCAACAAGAAAGAAAGTAGTAATGCGGTATGGAAGAAGTTAGCGGCGCGACACTTTGGATTACTATTTGGCACCTCGCGTCTAGTTTCCTAGTTCTGACTTTCAGAAGTTCTTGTATGAAACAAAAACGTTCACTCTCATTATGGTTCTGGATAGCAGAACCTATCGTCAAAATAAATTCATATCAAAACGCCTGTAATACCCGAAAGGGTAGGCAGACGTGTACCTAATATTTTACTCTCACAATGAAGCATAAGAGGAAGTTTTCCATACAGAAAATAAAGTTTTGATTTCCTAGTAATTCAAAGAACTCATAGATCCTAAGTATTCTTGCTACTCGCTTTTATCATAAAAGATAGGGATTAAAAATGAGTGAGCATGCATATTGCAGATTGTTGTAAAAAACTACGATATCCAATAAACGTGTCGTTTAAAAAAAAAACCAGCTTAAAGTTCCTCTAATACCATCAAATGAACGAGTTTAACTATAGTTCATTCATTCTCTCATAGCCCCGCTATAAAAGAACGAACATAAAAATGTCCAAATCTCTAGTAGGTATGAGTGAGAAACAGGCAATTTTTCACATTCAAATTCTTTTTGATTTGTGGCGAAGCACTATTTATGGCTAGCTGGCACTCTGCCACTAATGAAACGGAAAAACTGCGCTTTTATTCGTGCCGGTCTCTTTTTATCTCTTACACTTATAATACTAGAATAATAGAAGTTTAAATACTGACCAAATATTGTGGGCAAACAGTTTTGAGGTTAAGTAGTTTGGGTGCCACTTGGGTGCCACCCTATCTCTAGACTTTTATTAATAATCTAGAATCAAAAGGTACCTCTGTCAGCTTTGTTGGTGACAGAATAAGGGAGGGGCGCCTGACTGCCTACCTAGGCGTTCATAGGAAGTGTAAGTTCGTTTCTTAGTTTTAACGGCACACTTGACACTAATATTATAAAGGCGAAGGTTTGTGAGCGTTTGTGTGTATATGTTTTTTACTTCTTCACGCTCAAACGGCTGGACGGATTTGGATGAAATTTGGCACACGTATAGTTTATAACCAGGATTAAAGCATAGGATGGACTTTTTATCTCGATATACCCACGGGATCCACACTGATGCGGGTGAAAACGCGAGGCGCAGCTAGTAATTTATATATTTCCGATTTATTAGAGTTTATGTACAGTGTTAGTTTCGTTCCGTTATTTAGTAGGTACTTGATTTTCTGTTCCCACAAAGTTTTTGTTTACCTTTGCCCAAAAACAAAGAATTAACAAAAACTCTCGTATCAACTCTGAGTAAATTAATGACATCAGCTGTAAAGGTGGCTTGTTCCCGATAGATACAAATGATGATGTGCCAGCTATACGTCACTCTACGGGGTGCGGGGTAGGCAGGGAGGGAAGTGACGAAAATTCACCGCTCATTGTTATTAATTGCTTACAGGACAGTTTGGTGGTAAGCTCATTTGTCACTCCGAGATCTTAGCGGGAGAAGACCTGGCAATAAATTGTGAACGTAGGACAATTTGCGAAAATACCTTTATTTTAAAGGTTATTTTTGACTTCATTTTTTTGTACCCTTCACGGATTTTGACGGGAATTGGATGGAAATAGTTTTACGCGTGAGCTTTTGTACGTTAAGAAAGTAATATATACGTACTTACGGCACACGTGGGTAAGCAGAAGTGCTTTACTCTTCTATGGCAGTAGGTACATATTATGTAGGTACCTATGGATAAATAACAAAGTGTGAGTGGCAATAGGTACCAATAGGCATGTGATATTAAATAGTTATGTATGGCACTCATTTTTAAAGGTCAAAGGAAGCAAGAAGACAAAGGGTCACAATCCCGTGACAACTTATCCATAATACAATATCGACGTCCCTTCGATATCCCAAACTAGGCAAACAAATAAGGCGACGCATACATAACTACGTATCTTGCTCATGAGATTTTATGCGCAAACAATAATCAAGGCGAGGCGATCACGACACGATCTCGACGCGATTACCGCACGATCACTGAATGAATGTCAACATCGTTATGTGTAATGATGGGGCGAAGTGAAGCCGGGAGACTAGCTTGTGTTTGAGTAGGTGATTTTGTTGCTAGAGCGAAAGGTTGCGCGGTCGTTGAACTTTGTTCTGAGAAAATCTAATTTTTTGGATACGAATAACAATAGGCTGAGCCTAGGGGCTGAGTTTTGAATGTTTGACAATTTCACTGTAGATTAAGTAAGTAGACAAACTAAATTAAAAAAAAAAAAATTAAATAGTTTATAAAAAATAGTTTATTGGTAAAACAAGTTAGAATGTTTGAAAAATGTTAGAGTGGTTGTATTTTCAGAAGGATTATGAATGTATGTTTAGTTTACCGAAAAGTTTCGATTTTCCTTAAGCCAGCAAGTTGGAGGTTCTGGTTAAACAAGAATTTCACCATCACTTAAGGGGCTTACATGACCTAAAGCGCGGTCACTGTCGGACTGCATAGAAAAGAAAAAAAAGCGCGATGACACAACGCTGGTAATTTATTGCAAAATATGAAGCAATTAACTATTTACAAAAAATCTATTGTTTGGACTAAAAAATTCAAACACTGTGCTTTAGTATGTTGCTTGTAGAATAATCTGACAAAAAATCAGAATGATTGTATGTATATTAGTATGATTTTTATTGTAAAAAGAAAGTTTTTAGAGGTATCTTCATGATTGTTTTCTATCGTATCAAATTAGTTGTATTATGTTTTCATCACACTACCTATCTACCTAGCATAAGTATATCCTGAAGAATATCATATATTTTTTTCTGATTTCGTTTACTGTAGTCGATCATATACTTTTATTGCTTCTAAGACTTGTGTTTTTTACGTTTAGGTCCTGTTAATCAACTCTCGATTCATCACTCTTCATTCTCCGCGTGTATTAAATTTGGCGATAGACAGTCGCTTCGTTGTTGTGGTAAGGCTAGGTCTGATGTGAGCAGTGATGGCCCAGTGACCCCGACTTACGAGGGTTGAGGTTCGGTCTTGGGTTCGAACCCAGCCAGGTGCTTTACTTTGTGAAAATAATTTCATCACCAAAGCACTAAAAACGGTGATGAAAAACATAGTGAGGAAATCGGCATGTCTTGGAACAAAAAAATCGAAGACATGTGATATCTACCAACCCGCACTGGGCCCGCGTGGTGGTTATAGCCCACTTCCTCTCACAGAGAGGAGGCCTGTGTCCCAGCAGTGGGAACATTATAGACTGATTAGGCTGAGTTCTCAGGTCACCAAACAACTCAGACTATCTACCACTAAGTAAATCTATAATTTTGTTAAATCTCTATTGTGTAGCCTAGCTACAAACTTTGTTATATTTAATCAATGAGTCTAAAAAAAAAGTCTGTGATAACGTTAGAACCAGGATAAAAATAGAAAATTAATAAAAAAAAACACGTGGAGTACATCGAAAATATTAATCAAATACGTGTGATGTATATTTATTATATATACAGTAGGTTCTCTCTCTTAGTTTACTTTACTTACTTAAAGCGATTACTTAGATTGACTGCACAATTTGTTATAATATTATCGATACCTGTAAAGCAGTCGTTCTGATTATCGGATACTAGTTGAGCTAACGGACACACTTCGGCCACGCTGTACAACATTTCGACTATGGCCTTGAGTTGAGCGGAGGCGAAGACATTCTCCTAGGGTTGTCGCTGATTTTGGGACAGACTGTTAATTAAGGCAGGGCAGGTTGGAGCTACTAATTTTCCACATCGCTTGTTCTAATTGTAGATGTCTTTTTGGTGATGTTTCTTAGAAGGTCGCGTTTAAGGGGGATGCGCAAAGGTGCTCGCGAAATTCTTTACTTACTTGCTTGGTTGCTCTTTACAGGTCAGGTTGTATATTGATTAATATATCATCCGCGACCGCAACAAATATAGCTCTACAGAATTATAATCATTAGAATCCGCAATACAACTCCTTACGTTAGAATTTGTCTCAAATGTCATGATTTCATCAAATAGTCATTCAATCTAATAGGGTAATGTGAACAGATATATTGATGATTTTTATGATTAGAATTCTGTAGAAAAATATTTGTTACGACCGCGAATCATACTTAGATCAACATACAACTTGATACTGACCTGCAAATGGCAAAAAAACGTAAGATATTTGAATGTCTCAGGCTACGCTGACGCTTTCGCCTTAACGCAACGATAAAGTTAGGCATTTTCTCGTGCTTAATCTTGTTTTCACATGAATAGAAATACAAAAATCAAAGCAATTTCTATATCACTTCTATTAGCTTCTAAAAATAGATGTCTTCGGGGAGACCTAAATCCATAACTGCCTTCGGACCCAGAACTTATTTCAACATGTAATTTATTTTGGCAAGATTTTTTCACCCTCTTGCGAACAACACGTGAAAAAGGAGATCGATCGCTTAAAAAGTCTAGTCTACGCTAGACGAACCTACCAAGGTAGACTCAGGTAGAGGTACAACCTTCAAAGTGTGCCAACCTTTCTCACCAGCGCCACTTAGCAGATGATCTATCGCCTGTACTATCACAATAGAGTTGTTTCCCATAACATTGAATGGTTCCCATACATCAGCACCTTCGCTAATGGCCACATAAATGTTCTTGACGAGAAAAAGTGTTTGAAGGTTTGAGAGGGTTAGGGAAACAAACGAGCTGTTGATTTGGAGCGGCGCGAGTGTATCTTGTTTTTTGAGATGTTTTTTGTCACGTGCTTATCACGTGATTAGGACAAACCTTAGCGGTCGTCGTCGTGAGGTTACAGCGAGGGGGTAGGGGGTGTGATAATGTGACAAGTACGTGTACTTTTCCGTGCGACGAAACAAATTTCACTTAGTACGTGTCGTGTAAAATATTTTTTACCAATAATAATAAAACGGGTTCTAAAAATATTCTTTTCAATAATAATAAATACACGTGTTCCTGGGAAGGGGGAGGATGAGGTAGCCTAAAACCTCACGACGACGCATCACAAAATGAAAGCCGGGCTTATAAATGTGGCCTCAAAAGCTCACTTGATTAAAGAATGGCCCTTTAGAGGTAAGGTTAGTTTTGTAGATGGATAAAACGATGACTATGATGGTAAAGTAACTAGACTCACTAAAGCCACCAGGAGACAGATTCGCAGCGAAGTTGCAATCAGAAATACATGTTTGGAAATACCAATATGTAAACGTGTGTTTGATTGTATATCAAAGGTTGGTTTGTCTAAATACAGACTTCTTGGTTTTATGATCATGAGAATATGGAAAATAACATATCAGTACCTACATCTAAACTAAACGCGATCAGTACCTACGTCTAAACTGCGTTCAAGAGCCGTCAGTGTCACATTGTTGTAGAATATTGGTGAAATTCGCCCTTATGGTTTGATCTATTAGAAAACCGATAGCAACTTAGAGATAAATAAATAAAGTCCTCCAGACCGAATTTCGGCCATGGCAACCAATCACAGCTAAGACCAGCCTTCGGCGCGGGAGATATTATAGTGCACAAGTGTGTCAGACCCAGGTGCACTCTCTCTTCCCTCACTCTCACAGTCCGATGGGACGGCAATACGACTCGACCGGAGAGAGATCAGGCGCGGGTGATTCCCGAGGCACGGGAGTATCACACCGCTAAGTTTCAATCTCCGGGATGTTACTCAGAAATTCCCAATGAAAAAACCCACTAACACTGCCCAACCCGGGAGTCGAACCTAGGACCCCACGTACAACAGTCGCGCTTGCGACCACGAGACCAACGGGGCCAATAGAGATAACTAGTTATACAGAACCCGTTAGTGCTATCAAGTTACATTAATCAACCAAGCCGTGTATTCCCGCCTGCACACGAGGGCGCGGAGGTGACTGCTGCAATGAGGTCTGCTTATTGAGTGTCCGCAAATAGACGCCGCGTGGGTCGGGCACACTCCTCTACACACATATCATATATTAAAATCAGCAATAGTTCGGGAGACAGTGGTAAATAGTTCATAGTGATGAGAAAGCGCTTCATGAACTTCCAAGTATCAACAAAGAGTCAGGATATGTACTGTAATGTAGTTGATGGCAATAGGCTCGCCCCCTAGTCGGCAATAGTGGCTGTTGTCTGCCTCAGCCTGCCCTTTTGGGGAAAAACTAGTCGTGACGTTAGGGAAAACATCGGCGAGAGACAACAGCGATCTGTTCACTCATCAATCGTTGTATTAACTTCAGACTGTTTAACTTTTTTCATTTATCAATAAAAGCTGTGGGACTGAACAACAACGATGCTTTCCTCACTACCTCCCAGACTTTTATAAACCCAACGTCACTGAACACAAGAAAATGAATATAGCTATTTTGTTTTTAATTAATTACGTCTCATTAGCCCTTTATCTGTGACGTCACATGCTCTAACAGTTCACTGAAGTATTTGTATGGAGAAGTTATTAAGTACGGCTTTGCAGCTGACGGATTAATGGTCGTCAATTAATCTAAAATAGTTGGCGTAAACAATGTTGTAAAGTGAACATCCTTTGTACGTGGGTGTGGTAAGGGCAGAGGGTATCAGTAGCACTATGTTTAAATTAAAAACTTGTTGAAGAAGATGAAAACAAAGCTTTGGAACGGGCAACTACGTATGTACCTGTTACATAAGATTCCCATTAATATCGGACTGACTGTTTACTACCAAGTTACCTTAGACCCTTTAAAATAAATAATTATGGTACGTAATAAAGCATTTGTTTGTGAGCAGACAAAAAAAAAATTCAAGTACAACTGAAAAAAGAATTGTCCCTGCCAATAATCGAATATATTGAGAAGTTCCATACTTTATTTAGGTTAAAATAGCTTTTGACAATAAAGCAATAATGATCAAATAATTCGCAACATTGTGCCCGAGGTGGGGCATCAATTGTCCTCAAAAACGCCTGTCTGCTACGCAATTATATTACAGACTCACAAAACCGAATTATGTTAACACAATTTTATCATTTTTCGTAGAAACACAATAAAATATATTTTTATTAAATTATTGCCAATTAGGTACATCTTGCATGAACGCTGAGAGGAATTCACAATACGATGAAAAAGTAACAATTTGCTTGATATTCGTATTAGAAAAAATTGTCTTCTCTCCGTATTGCGTGTCTGAACTGAAGCTACACATATTGTGACATATTATCATAAATTTTATTGGAAGCGGTGTTACGAGAATTTCAATAAACGAAATGTATGTAAATTCTATAAAAAATAAGAAACCTCAAGATAGCTTGACACTCGCGAGTACGTATGTAGATACCTACTTTTGTATACATATTATGTATGACGACATTACAGCACATTTCTAATCATACGAAAAATGTCGCGATTTTTTGTTAGTTTGTAGAACAATTTCATCCTATATATTTTGACACTTTATGCTGTCGTTATTCAGCTCTAGACAATAGAAAAATTGGTTAAAGTTTTTATGATCTAGAATTTGCAACTTTTGGTAAAACGAACTGTAAAATCTAAACCACTAGGTACCTCCTAAGCACGTGCCGATTGTTAATTTCTTGTTTGATATTTAAATCATGTGCAACATTACCATCTAAACCTGGAAACTTCATAAAACTGTTGCTCTCACACCTGCGGTTGCTTTGCTCTCTCTCAACAAATCTGCATAGTTGCCGCGCCACGAGGCTGTCTCTGTATTAACAGTAATGTGCACTTACTTCGACGTTGTTCTAGCAATTAAGTGCACTATTATCACCTGCACACTTTACCCACTGTAAGATTCGTGTTAAATATAGGTACTGCGTTTTTTTTCCTATTTCCTTTCAATGCCTAGGTACGCACGTTGTACCGATAACAGTTTTGTTTTCTGTTCTTTCTACAGGAATTCATTACTGTAATCAAGTAAACATATTATAAGTAACACATAAGTGCATTCATTTCCGGCTAGCGGCTAGAAGCAGGTGCTTTCAAAGCTTCAACAAACCTTCTAGCCGCTTCAATCTTCCTGCTGAATTTGCTACTATTATTGCAAAATAATATCATTTGCAGGCAGCACAAGCTTCAAGCGCAGCAATAACGCAGATTCGCGATAGCAACCAGGGTCCACTGAAAACAAAATTGTTCGAGCTGCAGCAATCCAAACCTAATAGAACTTTAGCGTCATAGATAGAACCCACTGTGCACGTAATGAGTTTGGCATAACATTGCAGTTGGGTGCCGATACTACAAACATTATGATTATTGCACTATATTCCAAATCGTTCTGACGCCGTAGCTGTAATTTATTTATTTGATAATTGGATTTGCGTGAAGGGCTGCCCTGATTTCATCATTCAGTAAAATAATTGGTATCTGACTATCTGTTCATTTAAATTCAAATATAATTACGAATGTTCATCAGTATGTTTTCATTTATTTCGCGTTTAATTAAAATATTATTTTGTAACTCGTTAATTTTCTGAAGCTGAGTGCTGCGTCTGTTACCGAATGGATATCATTAAATTTGTCTGTTATTGACACAATGAAGTACCTACCTCTGCAACTGCCTACCTTCTTCACATAATCCAAACCTCACTTTTTACGTGGACGTAACACGCACGTGACAACCCTGACGTCATATCATAATAATTATGTACGTGCATATTTATAATGATAGGGTGGCAGGTTTGTCAAAAGCGAATGGGTAAATAACTTTTGTAAATCGAAGCTTTGGAGTCGACAGAGACGATCGAAAAACTGTAGTCCTTGTCATATATTTTGAACTTTCACATAACATAACGTCTATATTCCCAGAAAGTGCAGCCTAATTTCGTTATTAATGTTTAACTCACATGTGATGTTAATTGGAGCCCATTGCATGGCATTAATCCAGACTTCAGGCAGTCAGGCTTCTACTGAGAAATTCCTAAATGATTGCAGTCCATGTCTATTGGCTGCACCAACCTCTGCACAAACTAACTGGTTCTGGAACACTTCCAAGGGCTGAGGTCAAATGGAGCTCTGGATTCTAGTACCCGAGCTCGCCAACATCGATTAGCTACATAGCGTTGAATTAGATTGGAATCGAAGGGCCGTAGATCATCCTCAGAGTTGGCCGGTGTACTATCTGGGTGAAGCCATTGTACATAGTGGAACATTTAACACCTGTCAATATTTGGGACGGGGGCATGCCAACATACATACATAATTACATAATGATTCACATGATAATAACTTTATAATGATTCACATCGAAAATTAGATGAAACTGAATAAACTAAATATCCGTGCAAAAAAAGACCAGAAAAGAAAGAAGAATTATTTTTTATTAAAGATTACCCTATTTATATTTATTTACATATTTTATAAGCTATCAGTCTTAAATAATAATAATAATGTGTACAAGTTTATAAAAACGAGGGAAAATAATCAAAGGGCATCAAAATATTCGTCCGCATCGCTGTCAACGGGAAAAGTGCCCAAAAGGTCACGTTGTGTGGCAATGCTGATTCTTTGGCCTAAAAATAGACCAAACCAGTGATCACGTATAAAACTAAAAAGTAAGTGGGCACTCGGATCCTATGCCCTAGTGTTTCAACACCAAACGGCTCGAATAAGTCCAAACAAGATTAGAGTATTTGCGCCGTCTGGGGTTTCCCGCACCTGCAGCAACCGCCCCAGCACAGCCCACTTGCATCCCACATCAAAGGCCTTCCAAGGCGTTATGGTCATTCCGTCAGGTCTCTTCCCATAGTCGCGTGCCAAGCCATAGGGTTCTAAAACATTCATTAATTAGCATGATTATAAAAAGTGGTTTCTTTGAGAAAGAACCCAGGTAAATTGAACTAATATCCAGAGACGTGAAACCAGCGGTTTGTTTGATTTATTTAAATAGATACTTCTTTATCTTTGTGGCAGGAATAACATTTTAATACGCACCTTATAATAAACCCTAAAAATCTTCCCACGCTCCTTTGGAATCGTCCCACATCCATCAAGTTGGATCTTAACCCAACAAACGCGCGTGTTCACACGGTAACACTTGCTGGGTCGAGCTGATCCCAGCGTCCGTGTACTGACAGCATAGTACCTACAACAGATAGGTACAGAAGGTCGGCTCCGTAGAACGGGTTTTTCACCAAGTCGACACGAGAGACTGGACACACGTGTGTTTAGTTGGAGAAACTCAAAATTAGTATCAATTACTATTTCGTCATCTAGACACGCCAGGATTTTTACACGTGTCCACATAGTGAAACTTAAATTATATCACTTTTATGTTTTCGCCAACTGGACACACCAGTTTTATTTGCAAAAAAAAAGGGTAGGTACAGGTCGGTTAATAATCGCCAAAATCGCCTAATTTGATTTTTCTGTGATACTCGAAGTGATGATATTAAATTATATTAGGTATATTTAGATTATATTGAATATTTTCACGCTATTGTAATAAAAGTATCTATAGGTAATCAAAAAAAGTAACATTACTTAGCTAAGTAATACTGGTCTTCATATTAATAAATCATAATATTTAATTGTTATAAATTTGTTTTATTTAAATATTTGTCTTAAATAGAAGCTAAGTAATAAGGTTTTTCAAGCAAAAACGAGAGGCAGCTTTTTCATGAAATTGCCTCGTTTATTAATTCATTGAACGAGGCGTTTATTAACCTGTCTGTACAATTTTTTTGCAAAAAAAAAAAACTAGGTGTGTCCAGTTGGCGAAAACATAGAAGTGATTTAATTTAAGTTTCAATTCACCTAACGTTTTAATAACCTTCTGCACCTACCCATGTTGTGCCACGGCCCTGTGTATTAACACCAATAGATTTCGTGAGCGAATCCCGAGCCTTCCCTAATCTCTGAAAAAAGGTTCCGTTGAGTAGTGTGAAAGGCTGTGAGGCTTTATGAAAGGTAGGGTAAGGTAGGGTAAGGCTAGTGGAACATATTGAGTGGGTAAGCTGTTTGTTATTGAAACTATACAGGATACACACTTTTATGTTAACAATGCTTACGATTGGTGCCTGCTACACGTCATAATATACCGATTACACCCATCATTACTGTGAAGTTTCGTCAATCAATTAAAAAAGTCGTATTGTAGGTACCTATACAGCTGTATGTTCACTTGGTTAAGTTAGAACAAAACACAAGTCATCATCATCTGCCTAGCCTTTTCCCAACTATGTTGGGGTCAGCTTCCAGTCTAACCGGATGCAGCTGAATACAGTATTTTACATGGAGCGACTGCCAACAAAACACAAGTCTATATAGAATTTTAGACAAATGAAAAATCAACTGCTCCATCGGCATCGTCGTCTGTGGATTTTCATTTCCTACGAAATGTATGGGAAAAGTTTTTGCGATTTCGGATTTTTATTATTACTTATTTATTTATATTTATACTTTTTCGTATAGTCAAACTTCAGTTGGTCCGATAGAGTTTTTTGATCCTTATAAGAAACAGGATCAATGGGCATCTAATAACCCTTTTGCGAAAACTGGCAATCATATCACTTGGCTTTAGTAGGTTTTTATATTTTAGGTATTTATCCTTTTGATAGATTCTTATTTAATTTTGGTAAATGTGAGGACTTTGTAGGCCTTGTAGAATTTAGATCTGTAGACCATTTTTATTTTAACAAGTACCTGGGTACTTGTTGACAGGCCTACGCTCTGTCCTCCCATACCTACTGTAATTTTAAAACATTGTAAAAAAGCCAATTATTTTTAAAAGAGTATATCTTGAAAAGTTAAGGACAATAAAAATAAAATAGGTTACAATAAAAATAATTCCAACATTTTAATTATTTAGATTCAGTTTAGTAACGCCATAACGTGTTTTGTGAATTGCGATTGTAATTATGTCTGTTTGTGGTGCGGGTCATTTGGGTCGTAATGAGTGAAAGATCGGAACGTGCGTCAAACAAAACAAACAAACCGAACGATTCATTCGCTTTTGTTTATCAGCCGTCGATCTGTAGATGCCGTACGATCAACCACGCTTTAGTAGTAACACTTGCACTTCGAAAACCACCTTTATTGCTACGTAATAAAGGCCCTATCAAAGTCGAACTGTACCCGTGGGCTTGCATTTGACTGACGTTCCGAACAGAAACGGAATTTCTGGTGATTTTCGCAGCTTGCGTATTAAGCAATGTTGTGACGTACAATAGTAGGTATGAGAAATAAACAATACCTATAAGTATTGTTTTGTTTCTCGTGAATGCGTAAATCAGTAACGTGGGTGTGTTTAATTTGATATAGGTGCGTGTTGCTTGGGTTTATCTAAATTACTTACATAACATATTCTCCTATTTGTGTGGTAGGTTTTCCGCAGGTAATTTGGTAGAACAATTCATATTGAAGGTATTGTGGTTTGAGAGATGTATATCAACTATATGTAATTGCAAAAGTAACTCTGTCTGTTACCTTTTCACAAGTTAATGACTGAACGGATTTCGATAAAAGGCACACAACACAAGTAGACCGTGAACTGCACATAGCATATTTTTGATCACAAGATAATTTTGAAGTCGCGGACAAAAGCTAGTTGAGAATACAAACAACAACGTAACACACCTATAGACGAAACTACTATGTATGAAGCAATTAGGTACATAGGTATTTGTATTGAAACCATAATACTGAAACGACCGCAATAAAAGTAAAACGGAACAACATTCGCGCTCAATATCCGCGAGATTACAGCTCAACTTGCTTCGTAAACAAATTCTAATGCTACACACAGGTACTTGAACGAACAAGAACTACTTACTTGTTCAGTGTTCGTTATTCAGCTCAGTTCCCAACTCGAGATTCGAGGCGGTAAATAATCTGGATCGATCCAACTTCCAGCCATTACACGGTTCTCAAAGGAACATCTGGCGAAGTACTTGGACGCACAAACATAACAATAACTATCGATATACCCGCCGCCCGCTCCTAACCAGTTCCAACCGGATTTACTCAGTTTGAACTGGCTGAAGGTGGAATTATCCGGTTATTTCCCGGCTAATGCGGAGGCGAGATTTTGCGCAGGTAAAATAAAGGCACTTTTAGTACAAAGCGTACATAAGTAGGTAATATTGTAACGGAATGTGAGAGAAATTCTCGGACACAGTAGCTTTCTTTTTTTGCAATTTAAACAAGAATTTTCACATAAAGCGTAAGCTAAAATTGTATTTTCTTATTAGGATTTTTGCTCTTTTAAAAAGTTAAATGGAATTTTTAACCGACGAAAAAACGGAAGAGGTTCTCAAGTCGACGCGTATAAATGTATATTTTTTGTATTGTAAAATGGTTGACGTTCGATCAATGCACATTGAATTTAGTTTAGCGCATGGCAACGGTTCACTAATCCTAAGCGATCAATCACGGCATCATTTCACAATCCGCGGTACGTTGATATAAATAAAAGCACAAAAAACCGTTGTAAAAGTGATTACGAAGACTTATTTTTGGAATGTATACCTAATGCTGCCGGTCCATGAGAGGGTAGGGTAGTGATGTCAGTAGGTTTGGAACATTAAAAACAATACCTATTATACGCACAAGATCTCAAAGGAACAATAATATGAGAAGATTTGTAGTGCCCCCACCGCCCACTTCTAATAATTATTATGGTTAGAAATTTTTTAGTCCCAACTATTTTTAATAACCTTCCAGTCGATATAAACAGTTGTATCACAAAAACCGCCTTTAAAAATAAAATACATAAGTACCTCTTTAATATTTTTTGTCAAAGCCTCACTGTAGAGAATAACTAATAAAGAAAATAGTAAATTATTACTGATAAGAACCAATATATTGAACTATTAATAAAGGTAGGTAGGTGTTTACCTATGTAAACCAAAGTTACGATATTACAATGAAAATGAGTGAATGATTATTAGCACTGACTTTCATAAAACTCTGATAACTTTCTATTAAAATTGTCCTTAAAATCACTGTTCAAGTGAACACGAGTAATATGAGTGAAAATAACTCTAACTCACTTGAGTTAGAGTTATTTTCACTCATATTACTCGTGTTTTACTTTTAACTTTCTATTAAAATTGTCCTTAAAATCACTGAGTTAGAGTTATTTTCACTCATATTACTCGTTTTATTCATTAACACGAACAACTTTCTGTTTCGGGGGCCATTATTGTTGTTATGAGCTACGAGCGACAAAATTTTGGACCAAAATCTATACCTAATCTGGAGTTTCATTTCACGCTGTTTAACAAAATCTCTGATCGTTGACCCGCTGCATTGATAAATGCAAAACTTTTAAGCAATCCTGTGTGTTAATTAATTATGTAAAACCGCTAAACGTCGTCTTTCAGTAGTTTTACTTGAGCTGTTTTGTAAAACAGCGGATTCTACAATCCCTCTGTGACATACACACGCTGACTTGAGAACGTCCTCCTTTTTTTCGTTGTTGGTTAACCTTTTGACCGCCACACGTCAAAAAAACAAAAACGTGCCCTCGGCCTCGGCGTCAAAGTCTGTCATGTAGCCGAACCGTGGCGCGCTGGGCACATTTTGGTTTGTCATCTATACATGACTGTGGCGGTCAAAAGATTAAAAAAATACATCCCATTACAAAAAAAAATCTTTAAGGCAGGTGCCGTTCGAGAAATTACAATAATATGAATAAACTGTTCCACCGAACCGCACTAATAAAAATGTACCAATATGAAGATATAAAAAATTAATAATTAGTAAAAAAAATTGCGCTAAAAGTTCTTATTGTCCTTTTATTCTCGTTTCGTCCAAGCAACGATGAATATTGCAACATTGTCATTCTACGGTAAATTACGAGTAAAACAGCAAAAATAAGGGTACGTTACTTATTATTTTATTCTTATAAAATAACTACATACATGGGGCGTTTGAATTTCACTTGGATTGTTTTCGTGATATTAAAGTTTTAACTACAAAGAGTGTTTTGGTTTAAGAGTACATAACTCATTTTCGGCCATTGTGTGGTTTGGATCCTTTCCGTTTAACTACGGCCAATTTTGGTAATACAAACTTGGTACTCTTATTCTTGTTTTAGACGACTTTGTCAGTGTTACAGAGAAATCTTTCACCACTCGACGTTAAGTCAAATGTTTTCCATGCATACATGCAATATATTGGACGAGTGTGAATCTTTTTATGAGAATAACATGACAATATCCATAGTACCTAACTATTATTTTTGAAACTCACGCAAATACGAGAACAAACTTTGCTATGGTTTTTGTGATTAATTGATGAGTGACGCAAATATTTGTTCAACATTTTCTAACAATTTTGTTCGCGTATGCGGTGGATTCATCTATATCTATATACATATAATAAATTTGTAGAAAAGTGGTGTCTGTACAATGGAAATATATAAAAAAAAGTAGCAGGGGTTGTTATTATATCGATGCCGAACCCGAAATTGTAATTAATTTTTTTTTTGTCTATTTGTCGGTTTGTCTGTTTGTCTGTTTGTTTGTGCACGCTAATATCAGAAACGGCTTATTCGATTTAGATGCGGTTTTCACTAATATATTGTAGTAGGCTTCACTTATGTAACGGCTACCCGATTGCCAGCCATGCCACGCCGTGTCGTCTTGGTGCAGCCAAAGCCACAGCCACAGCCTCAGCCAAAGCCATAGCCATGACGACCAAGTACGCCACGGCAGCCACAGCAAAGAGGAAGTCAATTGACTAGCACGTCACGTGCGCTTGTCAACCTAACGCGATGGGCGTTACCGAGCGGCGATCCCCTCCTCGATTTATAGTAGGGGTAAACTTATAAATAGGTCGCGCAGCGCATTTGGTGGGATTATTCTGTTCTAGAACCTAGCTTAAGCCAAAACTCTGTTCGATTATAATTTATACAATAAATACCTACAATCAAGAAAATTGTTTTTCGCTATCCTGTTTCACTCAGAAGTGGGATGAAGCGAAATCGCCGTGAACTTCATGGACGTGGGATGCGTCCACCCGGATGGGACCCCTCGAGCGACACCGAGCAAGATGAAGACGGCGATTCTACACCACCGCCCGCTAGAAAAATTCTGAAACACCTACTGCAAAATGAGGTCGACAAGGCCGTCCGCGAACTGGATTCAGACATCGGTACATCCAAAAATCATCGTGCTGCGTCCCTCATTCCTGAATTCGACCCGGATGGCGAAGATTGCACAGTATCAGTATGGTTAAGAAAAATCGATCAACTCGGCGACATACATCGTTGGAGCGATGAGATAAAGGCATTCCATCTGCAAGACAAACTACGGGGACAAGCTCGCAAATGGTACAACCGACTCGACGAGTATAATTACTCGTGGGACGAGTGGAAACGGATGCTGCTGCGTGCCTTTCCAAAACATCGGGACTACAGTGCATTGTTAGACGAGATGATGCAAAGACGGAAGATGACTAATGAAACAATGACCAAGTACTATCAAGATAAAGTTTCCATGTGCTTCCGTTGTAAGCTATCAGACAGCGCCAGTGTCTCATGCATCATTCGAGGCCTCCCCTCATCTTTGCAACCAAATGCACGTGCTTTCCAATGTGAACGCCCTGATGAACTATATGAAGCATTTCTCTGTGCCCTCGACGACTACCACGGCCCCGCACCAGAAATTCGCCCACCGAGTAAGGATCCTCGCCCAATGCCTGCCGAAAAGAAGATTTTTACGGAGAATGATCCGTGCCCACGCTGTAAGAAGACCGGTCACATGTTGCGAAATTGTACGCTTCCCGATCAACGTGTGTGCTTTAAATGTGGTAAGCAAGGCCACATCGCCACCCGCTGCAATAATTCATCTACAGCCACTCTTCAAAAATCTACGTTTGATGTGAACAACAGCGTCAAGGACATTAAGATAATCCAAAACTACAATGACACCTACAAGAAAATAGCCAAGATCAACGGAGTCCACGTGAAGACCTACATCGATACCGGAAGCCAGGTGAACGTCATGACCAGTCGGATCTCCAAATTATTATCTCTCGACGTCACACCTACGAGTACGATCCTAAAAGGTTTTGCCGGCGGGTTAATTACTTCCCGTGGAGGAGTAAAATTTAATCTGGAAATAGACGGTATTCGAGTTACTTGCGATGCGTATCTGACAGACATCGAGATGGGTGACATTCATTTACTCATCGGTCAACCCGTCATCAATGCCAGCGACATTGCACTCGTCGTAAGCAACGGAACAGCCACACTGATGCGCGAATCTGACTCCATGCCAAAGGAAGATGTGGTTGAAGAGCTCCAAAAGTTCAAGATTGTAACGACTATGCGAGAAACGTTGCCACCAGGAGCTTCCATCATCAAGGTCCTGATAGTGGGCAACCGCCAGAACAACGATATCTGTACTGCTGCACGCCACTACGAGCTTCAAGGAGTTTCCTACTCCCTGCCCGCCACTCTCCTTCGAGGCGACAGCGGACACATCAAGGTCATCAACACCGGGGCTGAGGACATCGTGTGGGAGGCTGTCCAGGTCCTCACACGCGCCGAGAGCTGCGACACATCACCCACCATAAGTCAGGTTAGCCAAGCCAAGCCATATTTGCCTTTAAAGCCTTCTGATTTGCCTATTTCATGTGATTTGCCTAAATTAACTGTGCCGGAAAATATGCCTTTGGTTTTGTCTGTGGATAAAGATTCAAATCTGAGCATAGGTGGAGTTTTGTTAGACGACATAAAAATAGGCAATTTGAGTGAAATGGAACGTAAAGATTTAATCAAATTACTAATTAGATTCAAACAAAGTTTCGCAGTCAGCACTAAAGATCTCGGCTGCACAAATTTAATTCAAATGCCAATTACTTTGACTACCGATAAGCCCATTTATCGACAACCATATAGACTATCGCACTGTGAACAAGAAATAGTAAAATCTAAAGTCGCTGAATTATTAGAAGCCGGTATTATTAAAGAATCAGAGTCCAACTATGCTTCTCCAGTGATATTGGTAAAAAAAAAGAACGGGGATAGCAGACTGTGCATAGATTATCGCGCACTTAACGCCATAACCGTTAAAGACAGATATCCGTTACCTAATATTGAAGATCATATTTCTAAGTTAGCCGGTAAAAAATATTTTACGTGCTTAGATATGTCTCAAGGTTACCATCAATTGGCGCTAAAACCCGAAGATACTCAGAAAAGTGCATTTATTTGTCAGGCCGGTCAATTTGAATATGTCCGTGTTCCATTCGGTTTAGCTAATTCTCCGTCAGTTTTCATGCGTTTAATTAACAAAATAGTGAACTCCATCCATTTTTCCCAAAATGGCGGTAGTAGCGATTCATGCCAGATTTTAGCTTTTCTAGATGACATATTGGTACCCTCAGTCGACGTTAAATCTGGTCTTGACATGTTAGAGGTTGTGTTAAATAAATTCGAAACCGAGAATCTGAAATTAAATATGAAAAAGTGTACGTTTTTGGAAACTCGAGTAACGTATTTAGGACATGAAATTTCCGAAAGTGGTGTGCAACCGGCACAGTCAAAATTAACCGCCGTGTCACAGTTTCCGGTGCCCAAAAATGTACACGAAGTTCGCCAGTTTATCGGGTTATGTAGCTATTTCCGTAAGTTTATTCATAAATTTGCTCAAATTGCTCGTGCCTTAACAAACTTAACAAAGAAAAACGTTGCATGGGATTGGGGTAGTGAACAATCAGAGAGTTTTAACGAATTAAAAAAGTGTTTGTGCTCCAAACCGGTGTTAGCGATATACGATCCCGAGCTAGAAATAGAAATACATACGGACGCTTGTAAGTTAGGCATAGCGGGTATATTATTTCAAAAACAAATTGATGGTACTTTAAGACCGGTAATGTATTTCAGTCGTGTAACTTCTAAACAAGAAAGCGTATATCACAGCTACGAGCTCGAAACACTAGCGGTTGTAGAATCTTTAAAAAAATTCCGCGTTTATGTAATTGGTAAACATGTAAAAATTGTTACGGATTGTACCGCGGTGCGTTCCACTTTGACAAAACGTGACATTATTCCGCGGATAGCCAGATGGTGGTTGATGATTCAAGATTATGATTTAAGTGTAGAATACCGGCCGGGTGAGCGCATGAGACATGTCGATGCACTTAGTCGAAATCCTGTTGACGCGCTTAATGTTAATCGCCTAGAAGTGTCTGATTGGTTCTTTACAGTTCAGTATCAAGATGACAAAGTCAAAAACATAATTGATCGATTAAAATCTGGTTCAGCAGAGCGCGACTTAACAAAGGATTTCGTACTGATAGATGATAGGTTATACCGGAAAACTCTGTGCGGTAATCGTCTTGTAGTGCCGGGACCAGCTAGGTGGAAAATTGCTCAAATGCACCATGATGAAATAGGCCATGTAGGGTTCAAGCGCTGCATCGAGCTTATTAAAAATGACTACTGGTTCCCGAGAATGACGCGGTTTATTCAGAAATATGTTGCGGCGTGTTTACATTGCGCTTACGGAAAAGGGGAGCACGGGAAAAAGGAGGGTATGTTGCATCCTATTCCCAAACCAACTGAACCGTTCAGAACAGTACATGTAGATCACTTAGGACCGTTCTGTAAGACGAAGAAAGGCTATGTGTATATGCTAGTGATAACCGATTCATTTACAAAGTTTGTAATTGCGGAACCAACTCGGACAGTAAACTCAATCGAGACGGTCAGGTTATTAAAACGAATTTTCGCTTTGTTTGGATACCCGGATAGAGTAGTGTCGGATCACGGAAAAGCCTTTACCAGTAGATATTTTAAAAAGTTTGCTACAGACAAACAGTTCAAGCATACTTTAACTGCTATAGCTTGTCCTCGAGCTAACGGCCAAGTTGAACGTACCAACAGAACCATTTTGAACGCGTTACGAGCTACCGACCCTAGTGAAGCCGCGAACAATTGGTCTAATAATTTACCTGACGTAATTTGGGGTATAAACAACACTTTAAACGACACAACCGGATATAAACCTTACGACTTGATGTTTTCACGGAGTAGTAGGCCGGCATGTGATGTTTCTATTCCGGGGCGTGTAGTCGAATCGACTCACGTGAAACGCACCAAGGCTAGGCAGCGCATTGAAAAAGCTAGCGCTAAAATGAAACACCATTTTGATAAGCGTCGTAAGCCATGTCACATATATAAGAAAGGTGATTTAGTACTTTGGAGACAGGCTCCTACAAGTAGCGCGGCTAAAGTCAGTACTAAACTAGATGATCTCTATTCAGGGCCGTATATTGTCACAAAAGTTGTTGGTAAGGACAGATACAGGATCAGGAGTATAAAAGGTTTGAGAGGATACAAGAACTTCATAGGTTTAGTATCTGCTGACTCCTTGCGACCCTATCAAAGTGTGGCTCCTGTATCTGACAGTGGCAGCAGCTCTGATGAACTGATAGAGACAGAGGACCTAATTGATTTACTGGAAAGCTAATTGTGTTCCCTTTTCCCATTGCGGGAGCAATTGTTTCAGGATGGCCGACTGTAACGGCTACCCGATTGCCAGCCATGCCACGCCGTGTCGTCTTGGTGCAGCCAAAGCCACAGCCACAGCCTCAGCCAAAGCCATAGCCATGACGACCAAGTACGCCACGGCAGCCACAGCAAAGAGGAAGTCAATTGACTAGCACGTCACGTGCGCTTGTCAACCTAACGCGATGGGCGTTACCGAGCGGCGATCCCCTCCTCGATTTATAGTAGGGGTAAACTTATAAATAGGTCGCGCAGCGCATTTGGTGGGATTATTCTGTTCTAGAACCTAGCTTAAGCCAAAACTCTGTTCGATTATAATTTATACAATAAATACCTACAATCAAGAAAATTGTTTTTCGCTATCCTGTTTCACTTAACATTTAGTCTTTATTTCATGTCAATCGGTTCATAAATAAAAAAGTTATGTCAATTTAAAGAATCACGGCGAACATTTGTCAAGGTATTCTATCAGAGTACGTACACGCCTCGGGCCTGCGCGTCCGATCTTCGGAACTACTGGACGGATTTGAATGATTTTTTTTTTGTTGTATAGTTATTATGGCTGGACAGCATTCAGGCTATAATGTTTCTTGGAAACTTGAACACCTGATGCAGAACCGAAACAGACCAGCTTAACTATAAGAGATATAAAAATGGTACCATAGCAAAAATTGTTCCACGTGATGAGGATTTTCTGCTGAGAGAATAAATTTGAAGATCTGGAACACCTGATGGGGAACTCCAAGAGCCCAGCTACACCATAACACATATAGGAATGACGTCTTAGTAAAAGTTATTCGGTCTGATGGGCATTTCCTGTTGACTTATAAAAATCGAAGATCAGAAACATCTGATGTGGAAATCAAAGCTATCACTAATTTCACCTCCACGCGGTGAAGGCGGTAACAGTTTAGGACTGATTTTCGATGACGATGGTATATCATTGAAAATTTGACTCTACTGGCCAAAACTCCCATTTTTTTTTTTTTAACGTCAATAAATGCTTATGCATTCTGCACTACCACGGGGAGATAGTGCAGTTATGTGGGACTCTAACCAACTAAAACTCCACTGTGTCCTCCTCTGCCGCTTACGGCGGGAACATGGGCACGCGTTAGCACTCATCCGTGAACCCGCCGCGGCTGTCCGTCACCGGACCCTCCGCTGGGGAGTACTCCCCATCACCGGCGCACCAGAACACAGCACGCCGTGACCACCCCAGGGACCAAACCAGCACATGGGCCAGACGATCCCGTGTCTGGGCACCCTTGCTAGGGGAGCAGTCACTTAGATTTTAATTGATCAGGTATCTTCATAATAAAACTATAACCATGCCTAGAAAGAGGTCAAATCTTTCCCAATGTTCCAAAGGAGCTAAAAGATTGAGGATCATAAGATCCCAAGAATCTAGCGAAGAGCGTCAGGAGAGACTTGATGCTGTTTGAGAACATCAGGCTGCAACTCGCTCCGTGGAAACCTCTTTGGATCGCGAAGTACGCCTGCGTTCTCAGCGTATTTACGCATCTACATCCAGATCTCTAGAGACCAGTGAAGAATATGATGCGCGACTGACCGCTGATACGGTGAGATTATCATACATTGTTCCGAACAAGCACACAACAAAATATTCATCATTAGAAAGTGAGAAAGAAAGAATTGCTGGAGTACGGCATGAAGAGACAGATTAAGAAGAGCGCAACGAACGTTTGAATTCTGATCGACTTCGACATTCTCTGAACAGAATGTCGATATCATCTGAAGAATCGGATGTGTCTCAAGATATAGCCGTAGGGCATGGCGACCTTCCTTGGGTTGATAAGGAACGGAGTGCATTTACGTATACTCCTATGATTGACTACGCCACGTATTCCGCCATCGGAGGTATGGTTAAAAATTTTACTTTTTGTGAAGCTGTTAAATAGCAAAAAGAAACAAACGGTATGTGTTGCTCAGGTGGGAAAGTATATATTGAAATATTACAAAATTCTCCAGAAATATTAAGATCACTGCTAATCGGTGACCATCACAGTCAAAACATTTCTTGGACAACATACGTTCGTACAATAATGCCTTTCAAATGACATCTTTTGTTGCGAAACAGATTTCAGAAGGCCCATTTATGCCAACATTCAAAGTGCAAGGCCAAGTTTACCACCCTATTGGTTCATTATTGCCTGAAAATGACGTCTCGAATCGTCTCGCGCATCCCGTTGTTATCCAGTCCCCGGGTTCTTAGAATTCGACATCAGACGTTTCAGATCTTCGATTTTGACTACCCCGTTGTCGCTGGCATAACCAACAGGATCCGCGTACGAAGTCGCGGGCAGAAGCTAGTTTAAAATAAAGATAAGCTCTTGCAGTTATCATACTGCACCGGATACCACTCCGGTGTGCGGTGCTGCGATTTTTAACTTTGACTGTAGATCTTTGATTCGTATACAAAAACCGCTGGGTATAACACACTCACCGCATCTCGGTCCGGTCGACGGTGTATTAACTCTCAAGATTTACATATCTAGAGAGTTAATACTAGTTAAAATTCGTTAAAACTTTACAGGCCGTCACAGGGTCGTCATAGGGTCTGTCACTCTAAAAGTGTGACAGTCTTGTCTTAAAACCTTTTTCTTTCTTTCTCTAAACCTCGACGTGCCATTCCTACAACGTACGGATTAAAACGTAGGTACTCCCGTTTGTACAAATATTTCATTTGTTCTGATCGGTGATCGGACGGTCCCGTGAGTGTCATTTCATTTATGCAAATATTATTTATTTGCATGTGCCGATTCGGATATGGTTTTGGTACGTTATAAATGTTGTGAACCTCTAGAAACTCCCCAGCGAAGCACGTGTAAACGTACACGTGTAAACGTAAGCATTTATGCTACGTCATACTTCTGACACTTTACAGGGTCAGAAGTTAGAACATCCATGTTTGAAACGAGGGAAACGAGGGCCCCGAAAAGTGAATTGTAGTTAGATTGTACTTTGGTCAGCACTGTACCAAAGTTAAACCTTATTACCTACTAATAAGACGTATGTTACTTCTTCGGTTGCTTACCGTACACATTTGTATCCTACTGGTACTAATATTTTTGTATTTATGTAGAAACCGAAGAAGTCAATCAATCAATCTATTAAGTAGTCTGTACTTAAGAATGCAAGTTGAGGTACATTGCAATAAAACAACTCTGATTCATAGAATGACCCCTCTGTCCTCCATACGTTTTGACCCGTTCACACACTCGCTAAAAACGGACTCAATCAGTCACTATATAAACGGCGAAAAGTGTACCAACATCTATCTACAGGTTGTTGTTATTCTGCCAACATCCCAAATGGTTAAGCAAACAGGAGGTTCAGCTTTCGGCACAATGATATTGCGTCGAATTCAATCTGGGAGTGTGTTTGAACGCGTCCATCAACGTGTCGCTTTGATGGATGGCGCCGCGAGCGTACGGTCTGCGACTAGGGTCACGGTAGGGTTGCGCAATTTTTATTTATATTGTTCGTGTTCATTCAGGGCGCTTAAATTACCATAATGGAAATGATTTTTCCGAAGTCTACTAATTTGAATAGCAGTTTATTTAAAAAAAAAAAGCCAATTCCAATAGCCGCAAAAATTATCTACGATATTAAATAAGTCTGGCACATCTCATTTAACTCCGCGTTTAACCTTGTAGTCGTAGTCTTTCACTACGAGGCACAAACTGTTCTAGTAAAAGTAGCTCGTTCAGGCAGGATAGGATTTTAATTTTAATGTAATTTCTATTGTTGTAAACACTAAGGCACAGTTAACCGCACATCAGTGGTAACCCTTGCACTACGAACATCGCACTAATTGCTACTACAATAAAGCGCTGCCACTATCAAATTGTCGCCACTGCTGTGTGGTTGGTTGACTGTACTTACATATTTTCTTCGTTGTCCTGAGTCTATTACAAAACAATATTAACACATAGTTTTAGTGGTTGCCAAAACTGTTTCCCGTGTCAGCCCTGCTTCGAATCAGTTCTGTAACGGTTTGTTGTCAACAGTCGCGACCTCACGCTGTCATATCGGCTTACGATGACGTACGCGTCACTCTCGTACGCGCTACACCCTGTATCATATAGCGATAGAAAATGGTGAACGATGGATCGACACGGTGACACGTTACAGCAGCTTCATATTATATCACGCCAGCCCAGTTTGAGTTGATAGTGATAGTAAAATATCTGTAAAAACGTCTAGTTTAATGATGCATTATTTTATTTCAAATTCCCTTTTAAACGTAGTATTTTCAAACCGATGCTGATTGACAGCATTAAGGTACAAAATTGAATTGTTTTTTTTTCAATTTATATAAAATATTCTTCCGGATTCGACTTCACATTTTGCACGAGAAGAGAGAAAATATTACTTTATGTTGGAAATAGTTAAATACTTAATGCTTCATCAGGCTCACGCACATCGTTAGGTAGCAACCTTTATGAAAACAGCATAATTATTTTTATAGTAAAAATAACATGGCTATTGGATTTTTTTAAATTGGATACTGAAATAAAATTCTCATTGTACAAAATGTCGAAAACTTTAACAAACTGATATTTTGCAAGCTATATTTTTTGTTTTGTTCAGTGGTAGCGTGGAAATACTCCAAATCATTGAGAATTTTAATTCTGCACCAGTACGTAATAGGTAACTACGTATGGCTGTAGTACCTACCAACTTTTGCTTACAGGAAATTCCAGGATCTACCAACTCGTATTTACCTACCTGGAACATTATTATTACATGTAAAACCACCGAAAATCCACGATTTATTTGTTTGAATCTTGAACTGTGACGTCACTTTACTTTATTCCTGACATTGCCTGTCGGTCCTAACATATGAACGATTATGTAAAATTAAAAGATTATTAAACGTCATGTATTATTCAAGCACATCATTAGCCACAACAAAGAACAAAGAGGTAATAAAGTACTTAGAACAGAGACACCGGTTCTAAACATTTTCCTATGCAAATCCCGGTAATGCCGGGACTCGTGCATAATCCCGGACAGCGGGACAGTCATTCACCGGGATTTATTGCTCGGTTGAGACAGGTGGGGATTTTTAGTGAAATGTAAAAACACGTTTTGTTATAAATCGTCGGATTGTAGTACAATGCTCCGAAATCGTGATAATGCTTTCAGATAGAATAACGGCATGAGAACGCCTTATTGGGTTTTATACTGCTGTTACGTTCAATAAACCGACCTTTTTACATGAATATGCATGATCATTTGTTTTTTCAAACGAATATAAATGCAAATGTTTATTCAAGTTGTTTGTTGTTATTTTTCGTTTGCTTCATTTAATTAAATTGAATGTAGGTACCTACTATTTGAACTCATTTCATTAATTTCATGTTGGGATACCTACGTGTTGTTAGAGTGATGAGTAAACAACGTATTAAAATATATAATTAATTAAACATAAATATTTGTAATTAAACATGTTATAATTTCTCTCTCAACATAATCCTCGTAGACACACGGTAAGTCCTCCATCAGCGCTTGGGGAGCCACTCCGGGGAAAGAGGAGGATTATCGCGTGCAGGCCTATAGGCTGTTTCGAACAGATTTGCTAAATATTGAGATTATAATTTAAGATTATAACTTAGTGTGATGCCGGTCTAATTTGTTTAGGTATTTGTTTGATGTTAGGGTAGATCATTAAAATTTACTTACATGAAATAGTAACTTTACATCTCCACGGTAAGGTTTCAAAATAAACTAGAAATGATGGTTCAAAATCAATCTTCGTTATTTACCCAAAGGTAGATAGGTCTAGGTAGATAGGGTATTTACTTTATTGAGAACAATGAGATACCTACACAAGGCAAATGCGTGGGTGGCCCTTAAAGTCACTTCAAAGAGCCGTAACTTAGTACATATTACAGGTTGATGACTAAAGGCCTCAATCACTCAAGTACATCATTTTTGTAATTTGAACCTCTTGACAAGAGATTTGATAGGCTGTTCATATTTCAGAATACCAATCAGTGACGAACACACGTTCTGACATGAGATTAACGAGATCTTTTTTATTTCTTAAAGATAAATCCATAGATTACTCATTTTAGGTGCACGGATAAACTACAGATTCGGCAAGCGTAGTGTGGGGCGCCCCCCAGGTACCTACATGGACAGACAACGGCTGGGACAAACTGGGTGCGGACGGCGGAGGCCAGGGTGATGTGACGCAGCATGGGAGAGGCCTATCCATGCCCAGCAGTGGACTGCGATAGGCCGAGTTGATTGAAATTACAGATATATAAATGTAAAAATTTTACAAGGGGTGACACAATGGGTGGTCTTTGAACTTTCATCATGAGATTTTGTTCAGGCTTTCAAAAACTCCGATGTAAAAATAAGCTGTTTAATTTTGGGACCTGTCTGATTTTGTAATTGACTGGATAACCAAGCAAATATTAATTTTCAAACAACATGTTTACATAATGTTTAATCCAAATCTTAAAATATAAAAAAGAGGGGAAGTAATCATAGGGCATTAATAAATCGTCTTTTTAGTTAGCCGACACACAACACAACTTCGATAGCTTTTCATTAGAAACATCACAAAAGAAAACAATCCCACATCCAGGCTTAGTAAACAAATACTCCCTCTATCCCCCCTCGGCCACGCTCTGCAAGCTCTGCAACTACCTGTTGTAAGGTGAAGGAACTAATACGTCTGGGAGGCGCGAGCATTACTCCGCGTCGGCTGAACGTTGGCAACCACTGACTCGGGTGTCTACGGCGGATGCCATTACGAAAGGATCGCTGGGATTTATTTAGATATAGGAGTATTAAAGCATATACTTTTATAGACCGAAAAGTATTAAATGTGGCTGCAGTTGAGGATTATTTACCTAAGCATTTATTTGCGAGTACCACCCATCTACTGTCAGTTCAAACACTGTTATGTTTTACAGCACTTGTAATCCTTAACAATCGATCACATAAAATTGAAACAATCATCATAAACAGAGTGGCAATTAGGATATCACATTAAACAGTACAGCGGTTATTAAAGTTGTTATATAATAAACAATTTTAGTAAAAAATAGAAAACAAAATATACCACCCTTGAGATGAGAATAAGGCACTAGACACGCGAGGCGATGGTATCAACAATTCAACACAAACTTATTGTTACCAAATAATAATAAACTATACAATACTTATGTATATATAATACTTAATTATCGAACTAAAAAAAGGTCCCACGGCTAGAATTAATAGTTTAATTGTGTATGTTTATAATACGTGGTTTCATTTAATGTGATAACATAATGGCCACACTGAATGGTATTGATTTCATACAATGTTATTTAGAATACGTGACACTTATCTCACCATTCACCATAGCTGAGAGAAAAAAATAACATCTCATAAGCACAAACAAACCATATTTGCGACATCAAAGTAGATAGTGTTCAAAAGTATGTGCTGCCATACGTCTGATAACGCAGTCTAGACGGGCGCGGTATGACCGATGCATGTTTACTCAGATACTCGTCATACACACAACACTCGCAAGCAGCAGATTTATTTTATTATTGTTTATAAACTGTGACTTTATTTTATTTTGAGAGGACGAACTATTACTTGGAGATGTTTTTCTTCTTTTTGAAGATAGACAACCTTCTAATTGGACGATACGATATATGTAACTCGATAGCTTATATGATATCTTTAGTTCATTATGAAGAACTTATAATATGTTGACGTTAGGATAAGTTCAAGAATAGAACGCAAAAAGTTGCTACCAATTACAATGGGTATTGTTTCTTCAAATATTTAATGTTTTTTTGTAATAACACATAATAAAAATCCGAGAACCGTACGAGAACCGTCTGATAATGAGCCTAAACAAACAAAACAAACTTGTTGTAAGAAAACGTACAATAATACACGAAATTAGGAAAACATTCCGTAGTGACCTCGTCGGAAAAATTTGGTGAAAATTTCGCGAGATTAATAATCTGCGTTCTAAATTGAGTTGAAGATAAAAGCCGATAAACCGGATCCGTGCCGTGACGTGCCGCTCCGTCCCGTCCGTGGGAGGGCCGATGAGCGAACGAACCGAAGTTTTTAAACGATTAATTGTAGGTACAATTATGAATTTGAACTCTCGATCATAAAACATTGAAAACATTCAAATCAGTGATTTTTGTTGTTTTGATTTTTGATAGCTTGGTTTGTTTTTGATAAATAAATAGCTGAAGTTGTAAATTAAAATATTTTTGTTGCTGAACTCACATAAAGTATCAGTTAATTAAATATTTCGTCAGTAGTCTTAGCAAATCTTAAATTCAAAATACCTACAAATCATAGTCCAAAATGAAAAAAATAAAATAGGACATTAATGGTCGGCGATCCATCAATGTTGAAAACCAGTATTAAACAATAAGTTTAGTTAAATAAAATTATTTATTGTTTCTATCTGTCCAATTAAAACATTATTTAGTTAAGTACCTACTACTCGTAGATAGATATTATTAAAAAAAAAGTCTACCCGCCGCGTCTGTCTTTCTGAATGCGATGAACTCAAAACTTCCGAACGGATGTTCATATTCGGTTTTCACAAATGGACCAATTAATTCATGGGTATGGTTTAAGTGTTTAATTCATTTATGTTTTGTGCTGACGATGACTGTTGAAGATGTCGGAAAAAGTCACGCCGACTTCAGCTTTACTGGCGTAATATTCACAAAATACTCAGTTGTATTTTTGCTTTAATAATAAATAATAAAATAAAATAAATGTTCAAGGGGGGCTCCCATACAACAAACGTGTCTTTTTCGGCGTTTTTGCCTTTTGGTACGGAACCCTTCGTGTGCGAGTCGGACTCGCACTTGGCCAGTTTTTGTAGTGGATCACATTACTCGTTCTATTCGTAATTAATAACATTTGGCATAATCAGTTTATAATGTTCCCACTGCCGGGACACAGGCCTCCTCTCTGTGATAGGGATTGTAATCTACCACGCGGGCCCAGTGCGATGTATATCATATAACTAATCCTATATTTCAACGTCAATAAATTAGACTACGCAGAACGCGAATAGCCTACTTCCCAAACTAAATGTGAGGTGTAGGCGGAAACAGTTCAGTTAATTACTTAGTGATAGGGGGCCATATTTCACTACTTAGACTGTGGCCCATTTTGGCTAAATTGATCGTATGTTAAATAACTGCTTTCAGGTTAAATGTGCGTGTTTATTGCTTTTAGCTTCATATCTAAACAAGCTCAATTACTAACGGAAAGGTTTTGTTTCAATTTAGGTTTCATCTGAGGTAAGGTTCGTTCTAATTTTCTTGTTTTTTTTCTTTTCTGTTTTTAATTGTCTATTTTTTCGTTCGTGTCGGGGTACTTATTCGGTAAATGACTGTAAGGTCTAGATGAAGTTAATTGAAAATAAAAGGTAATTCAGCAGACAAAACAAAAATACTAGAGACAAATAATGTCTCCAGTATTTTTGTTTGGTCCTTTTATTACCAAACCACTTCACAAAAATAAGACTAATTGGAACACAGATAAAAATAGCCTATACCCCTGAAACGAAGACAAATGGTGCTCGTATTAATGAGCAGATGAGCCTCCTACTGCCGACACGCTACGTAGTTGTGAAGTAGGCAATCATTTGAAGCAGCGCACTTCAGAGATGAAACCGACGGAAAGAGCTGCGCGTATCCGAGGGACATACTTACCGCAAGGTCGGATGGCGAGTTTTTTATTCAAATTATCATCAAACTAGGTACTGTCAAGAGCATAAGTACCTACATAAATTCCTTTTTTTTCTGTGTTGTGTCCCACTGCTGGGCCAAGGCCTCCCCTTTTTCCTTCCAGCCCTCCCTGTCTTGAGCGATCTCTGACCATGTTGTCCCTGAAAACCTCGCCAGATCTTCACACCACCTTCGCCGTGGTCTACCTCGACGGCGATGTCCTCCTTCAGGCATCCAGTGAGTGACGATCTTTGCCCATCTCTCCGGGTGCATTCGCGCGACGTGTCCGGCCCACTCCCACTTCAGCCTGGCTTTTTTTTCTCCAACATCCGCTACTTGAGTTATGGAGCGCAGAGTGGTGTTTCTGACCTTAAAATACCTTACCTACACTTTCTCAAAATTCAAAAGTGATCTTCTTGTGAAAAAAAATTACGTTTGCAACTTTGAGAAAAGAAGTATTTTTTGTAATAGTTGTCATTAATAATGGTTTTCATTAATCGTTCTCTTGCCAAACGTGTGTTAAATGTAATCATCATCTGTCTGCCTGCCTTTTCCCAACTATGTTGGGATCAGCTTCCAGTAATCAACGTACGTGCTCTGTCACTTCGGTGGAGGTATTTATTTATTTTAATACATGGAGGACTTACAGCTAATAAAATCAAACAAAAAAGCAAATCATAGTCACCCGAAAGCCAATTACAAATCCTCACGTATAGAATTATAATAATAATTTATGGTGTGAGCACAAAAACAAAAAAAAACACATCGCCTAAATTAAAGTAAGAACTAAGAAGCAATTTAAATACTTAGTTTGCAATTACTTGCCCAAAATAATATAATAACAAAATCAAATTATATAACCTACCGCTACTTGAAAAATTTGAGGCTTAAACACCTTCTGGCCGAATTCACACTAATTGTGAATGGATCAAAATCATATTCCTTGCATATGTCATTATTGTGTCACTGTGCTGTTTCTTACCAACTTGGACTCCATTCTTATTCCATATCCACCTATCAGAGCTTTAAAATTTAAGTAGGTGGACACAAAAAAAATATTATACAATATCGAAGAAGAGTACCATCGACACGGAAAGAAGAAGAAGTAGGTACCTGTTGTTATAAATATTGCCGGTAATATTGTGGCTTCACAACAGTAATCAGTCCATTAATTAGAAAGGGTTATTAGGTTTGGGTCAGGATAACCTAACCCACAGCAGGCAATAAAAATAATTGTATTGCCTGTTGTTATCCTTGCACACCGTATGTCAGGAAGTGAGTAAATAACTCATCTGATAAACTCGACAGCGGTCGGTAATTAAACCGCACAGTAGGATCACTCACGCTAATGAAACAAATCATACGTTGATAAAAAATACTCGTCATTTACAATAATCAAAGTTTTCACAGTTGACTGAAAGTTTTAAAAGCACGCCTTCGCCGCGAAAATAATGATGCGAAACCGCAAAAAAAATCCGCTGCGAAACATTATGTCGCGATTTGAGTAGCGGAACATCATGCCGTCATGGGAGTCGGTTACATTGTAGCAAGCGGAGCAAAATCTCGTCGAAAGAAATATTATTGTGGTCATTAACTTTGAATAGGCAGTTTTTGACCGTCAGTCGTGCTTAACATATCGATAAAAACCCATAGTCGGCTCATCACTAGATACTATTTAGAATTGTTTGGACAAGTCATTTTTTAAACTTCGATGTTTACATATTTGATAGTTTAAAGATACTCGTGTTGTAGTTTAGTAATATCGCCGTCCCCGGGTGGTAGGTACTAGGTATCTATGATTTGTTATATATTTTTTAAATACTGCAATGCCCACTTTCTAAACAAAGTAACACAATAGCACATTAACCACTTAACTCCTAAGTCGTGGCCGCACCAGTCCAGTCCAGGCCGGCCTCAGGCAGTCCAGTCTCAGACACATTGTCTCAATCCCGGCCACATTTATATGCTAATGTCTCATACATATGTAGATGTGGCCTGCTTACCCGTTATCGTCATATACGCAGCAAGTTTTGATTTTACCTTTGTTATGTTACGAAAATGTGCTGTTTATGAATAATAAAGGATGCATTTCCCTCCGGGCTGAACTTTATCGTTTGTTAAGCTGTTGCGGCTAAACATGCCAACTTTTGTGTTCTAAAGTAGTTTTAACTCGGGTTTCTTATTTTATGTTTACGAGGAAAGGGAGGGCAGGGAGCGCGCGCTACTGGTAAAGAGGCTGCTTTATGCATGGTCAGAGGCAAGTTACCATAGCCGTTGTACTAAGGACAAGAGTGCTTATCAAAAGTTGGTGTTTCTTACTCGAAATATTAAAATTGCTGCTTGCTTGCATTGATCTTGAAAATAATGTTAGTCATCTCCATCAATACCCATATCTTGATACCTTAGAGGACAACACTAACCAACCGCTATTCACGCTAAACAAATAAGGTATGCTTAGTTAGTTATGAAGCGGAAGGTTCAAGGATTCATCCTCTCGGATTTCAAACAGGTGCATGTAAATACAGCGCTGACTGAAGGTTCATAAATTAAGTTCCAACAACATTGTGTGGGTATGGCTGAAGAGAGGAATAACAGAAATAGACAGTGATAACACGGCTGTGATTCGAATTAATATGAAACGATAATATAATAGAAGGACTCATATTATTTACTAGCAGCGCCCCGTGGTTTCACCCGCGTAAGTTTCGATTCCGTGGAAATATCGGGATAAAAACTATCTACATATATAAAATTCAATGACCTGACTGAGATAACAACGCACAGCCTAAACCGCTGGTCCTGGAGACATGAATTTTGGAGGGTGTGAACAACCCGCAACCCTGACAGGCATCGGCCCTAGCGGACTCCGTCAGTTAGTGCTGACATCTCTTAGAGACGCGCGTGGAACACAACGCGCCGTCGACCCGGGCCTGGTCCTTACCGAACGGCGAGCTGCCCATTGCTGGCCGTCCGCAAGCCTGCGCCTTAGGTGGCCGGGAATAGGCTATCGACTCCCGACGCCCAAGGCGTCTCCTGCGGTGGCTAGGGGCGTGAGGGCGCAAAGATGGCCTTTCCCTCACGCGCTCCGCCTCCTCCTTCGCAAGCGTTACTGCTTCGCAGAAGGAGGCGATAGCCTCCCATGCACTCTCGCTCCGTACCATGGCCCGGACTAGGGCCGGACGCGAGAGATCGCCGCCGCCGATCGCCGCTGTGAGGACACGGCGGTGCTCTGCCCAAGCTGGGCAGATCTCCACCGTATGCTCCACCGTGACCTCCGGACGAAAAATCTTATCCCTTGAGTTAATAACCTTGAAACTTGGCACGAATACTTATCTAAGTAAATTATGAAGTTTGGCATTTTTTGTTTTATAAGTTAGACAGCCCACTGGTGTGGAGCCTCAACCAGAGGACTAAGTCTCTCTTAGCTATTAGGTACTAACATAGTTTTTAAGGTCATACCTACTAACAATATAAATGTAATATAATGGATCATTGGTTGTCTGAATAAATTATGTTATTATATTATACCTAGCTGAATTCAATTTCATTAGGGGCTGATTTTTCAACCGACAGATATTTTTTTTTATTCGTGGAATAAAATAGTTTTTGTATGGAAGAATTGTCAAAAATTCAAAATTATTCCTCCGATAAAATTATCTAGCGTTGGAAAAATCAGCCCCTAGTGAAATTACAAATATCTTTGTAACGAAGCCTTTTAAGTACTACTTCCTTTGTTAGATTTAATTTGTAAAAGCTATAGAAGCGTTTGACAAAGTTTATGGATAACGTGAAGAACATGGTGTATATACAGGGTGTACCTGGAAGTATGGATAAAATCGAATAGGGGCGTGGGTAAGGTCATTTTCAAACTTTTTTCCTGAGGACCTCACCAATTCTATCTATCCCGAAGCTTTCTCTTTTCTAGGCAGACTTGCTATGGTCCCTGGATTTTGTCCTAGTATTCTACACACTACACAACAGTCTGTGGTTCTACAGAAAGTTGCTCAAAGCACGACCTAGCAATAAACTATGGACAGTTTCACAAATTAAAGATTTTTCTCATAGCTCTGATTTCGATAAAATTACAATGTTCTGATGCATTTTGCGGCTGCACTGTAACGCACTGTAACGTTCTATAACGCACTGTAACGCCACGTACAGCGGCTACGCGGGTATTCTCGTTTCGAATACAATCTATTTGGGTCAGTTCAGCTGCGACGTAAAACTAATTCCAACAAGTAGGTACCTACGTATCGGATAAAACCATACAAAATAATAATTAGCGGTAGAGTCTTAACTCTACCGCTTTCTCTACAATCTACACAGATAGACAAAATCATATTTATAAGATACATACCTACACAACTTTGACTTATGTATAAGTAAGTAGATCGAAGAAACTTATTTTATTCTGAAAATTCTGTCAGAAATTTGGTGTTCGAAATTCAACCACTTTATCTCACTTTCGCATGCCGCTAATCTTCACAAAACAAAATTCTGAAACTTTTAGAAACGTAACTCTCAATCACATCTAAGATTTAAATTATATGTACTTCAAGCGATTCTCTTAAATTCAAAATGGCGGCGCTATCTGAGTCGAGACGTGAAAGTTGGGCGTTAATCCGTTTGCTCATAATAATTATAGTTCGTTTGAATTTACATGCTACTTGCAAACTGGAGCCTACGTTTTAAATGATTAGCCATTTTGTATAGGTAGGTACCTAATCACTTGTTTGAGAAAATTCAATTTTTTTTCATTATCGTAGTTTTTAAGAAATATTGTTCCTAACATATTTGAGTTCTTTGTTACTTATTATTAAATATAAATAAATACAAAGTAAGTGGGTTTTAAAAGCTCTGTCTTGTCTGTGCATAATATATGAGATATTTTCAGAGAGCCTTCTAATAGTATTTAGTTTTCGATAATTAATTTAATACCTACATACATAAAACTACTAAAAGATTTACCATAAGTACCCTTTAAATACTGGTAGGTATGCCGTCTGCTGTTCGCTTAGATTTTTTTTCAGGCCTAGTTCAGACAGATTTCTAGAGACATTGTGTATTTCGTTTCATGAATACTTACAAACAAAATATTTTGAACCTTCAAAGAAGTTTGTAGCTATAATAATTATAATATCTACAGGAGCGATACTTAGTAGTTAAAATAATTTAGCAATAAGAAAAGGTAGGTATTATCCGACTCTACTGCTTACAATTGGATTCCTCTTTTGACAATTAATATTTAAATGGCAGTCTTAACTTAGATGAAAATACGGAATTCATATTTATTATTCATGTTTATTTATTTATACCTATAATCTTACACTATCCTTACAGGTTCACACCCAATGCGATAATGTGATTAAATGATTATCATTTACTAGTTAATAAATCGAGAGTCGCATCACGAATTCCGCCAATATACCTACAGTTAAAAAGAGGCGTTGTTTATTAATTCGTATCTACTGGCGAAACATTAAGTTATTTTCCTTAAATTATTTTGTTAAGCAATGTTACGAAATTAACAATTAATCTGCTCGCATTCCACTGAACCAGACTCGCGTCTAAAGATTCTTCGCGAGGAAATTAATTGTTTTAGTGTTTAGACATTCACACAGCTAGCCGCCATTAGTTTGAGCTATTTACATTTTTATTACGTTTATATTTTCCATCACAATTATCACAATTATAATATCTTTCTACAACATTCTGGGGCAATGATTTGAGAAATACGTACATTCCTTGTAATTTTGCCACCTCCATTTTGTATTAGTTATTTTGTAATTTTTAAACTAATAAAAACAATCAACATGCGTCTCCAACTTGTCAATTATGTGCTTCCCAATATACTGGTAAATCTGCTTTGCTATTAACTGCCCCGTTGGTCTCGTGGTCGCAAGCGCGACTGCTGTGCGTGGGGTCCTGGGTTCGATTCCCAGGTCGGGCAAAGTGTTTATTGGGTTTTTACATTAGGAATTTCTCTGTAACAGCCCGGAGTTTGAAGTTTTGTGGTATGACACCCCCGTGCCTCGGAAAGCACGTAAAGCAGTTGGTCCTGCACCTGATCTCCCACCGGTCGTGTCGGATTGCCGTCGTCGCATAGGACTATGAGAGTGAAGGAATAGAGAGTACTCCTGTGTTATATCTATCTCCTGCGTTCCTGGCTAAACTCCGTTGAGATTGGCCACCGTGACCGAAATCGGTCTCCCAGGCTATTATTAATTCCCCATTTTATTGGGATGCTTATCTACTTAATAACTTTACTAAAATATGTATTTCGGACCCTGTCTGCTCACTCAAACTAGCCGATAAATCTCAATTTTGATCAATTAAATGCTAAACTCATAAGCTACATCCCTACAAAAAAGCCGAGGTGAAGATATTTTATAAATAAAACTGCCTTCCCATACAAAATTATGTTACACGTCGTTGGGTGCGAGGCGACAATTTGGCATTTTTGCATATTCATGGAAAGTCATCGACGCGTCGTCCGGCCACCGCCAGCACCGCCGCCAGCACCGCCGCCGGCACTTGTCAGGAGGTGATTGATCACCACGCTTTGTAGCGTCGTAGGATGGCCCTTGTACGCAGGTTGTGAGGGAAAGTGCGTGAGTGTTAGTTTTGCAAGAATTTTGATGGATACGTTAAAGTTCTCTGGCCTTGGACAAGTTAAGGATGTTTAATATCAAAATATTATAAACTTGTTTATAGTAAACTAGCTGTTTATTTAATAAAAATATTGAGAATGATAAATTAATGACCTATTTACTTCTCCAGATTCTCAGACTTTCAAGCCAAAATTTTCCATTTTTCAAATCTGCTCCGGAATTCAGGAAGGGCCGGATTAGCCATGTATCAGTTGCAGCAAAAACTACGTGCTGCACTTTGGAGGGACCGTGCTATGACGTACAAGGAAACAAGCCATGGTACTAGGTACCTATACTACCGGTAGGTCGAATATTATGTATGAATGGTCAAAAGAAGTCAAACCACTCCGCTGCGGGATGGTAAATATTGTCGAGCTCACCTCGCTCGCTCTTGCATCATATTTTTCTTAGTGATTTAGCTTTCTGCATAAGTTAAAGTTAAAATGAATTCCTTTTTCTGTATGTACCTATTGTCCAAATAAATTTAATTTCTTCGAGGCAGGATGCTATTGATTTTTGGATCTGCTCAGCGGTTTAGGCATGAGAACGTAACAGACAGACAGTTACTTTCGCATTTATAATAGTGGATATTATAATTAGTAACACCTGTAGAACTGATGGATATAATATCCACATATCTACCGAGACACTTGTTTCTTTTGTAGAGGTCAGCTCACTTCTTCGCCTCTCCACCTTTTCAGACGCATGACAGATCTCCAAGAGAGATCACACTAATATTATAAAGGCGAAAGTTTGTGAGTGTGTGTTTATACGTTTGTTACTTCTTTAAGCTCAAAAGGCTGGACCAATTTTGATAAAATTTTGTATGGAGGTAGCTGACACCCTAGATTAACATATTGGCTACTTTTTATCCCGATATTCCCACGGGACCGACATTTACGCGCGTGAAACCGCGGGGCGCAGCTAGTAAAGAATAAACTAAGATCGTAACTTTAAACGACCAATTCACCATGGTAGAAATATTAGAAAATATTGCCCCTGGCTTCAAAAACACCCGAGGAAAGTAGGACGTGTCCATAAAGTATAAAACGTATGTTCACGCTAACCCCATTCCAATATATTGATGGGGTATTTCAGTATTTCCTATATGATGGGAAGCCATGGCGTTCTTTATAGCGCGGGTATATCGTAAAATACCATAATATTGACGATCAAACGCTCAAACGCATGAAACCTGAATGTCATAAAATTAAAAGAGATTAAGAACTCTCAAAAAAGCTTTCTGATTTAGAAAATATCTTGCGATTTAGATTTTAATACACTTGCATTACTTTATATTATCTTTGTTCGTAAGTAGTAAAATATGTAAACTACATTCACTTACTGCATAAGTTTCTGAAAACCCTCCTTTGATATAATCTACGTACATTTATTTTCTTTATCATGCAAAGAAAAGGGCTTTCAAGGGCTCTATTTAGCAAAACTGTGCGAGTATACAGGCGGTCCAATGTTGTTATTAACATAAAAGATAAGTATCACTTTGCTTATACAGGGTGTGTTTTAGGCCCGGACAAGCGTAATAGGTGATTCTGAATCTGATCTTGCGATTAAGTGAATACATACATCTTTGTTATCTTACTGTAACAGACCAGCTTATTGACTTTAATGTTGCAATAAAATCAGCCTGTATACCCGTCTTCTGGCGCTTGACTTGGCTTGTCTCAAGTTAGTTTTGCTATATTTCCCTATATTTTACCAGTTAGTCAAGTCTTTAAACCAAGTTTTTCCGAAAGTCTTCTTCTTGAAATCTTCACACGCCATTAAGCAAGCAATTCACGCTAAGCTCTCATAGTTTATTATGTTTAAATTAACTTAGTGGTTTTGAAATACTTACTTAAGAACAGGTTCTTACTTGATATGAATAATTAAAGTACAATTTCTCTAACTGAAGCACATTATCTCACAATGCAACCCTCTAAATCCATTCATCAAACTTCATGTCAAACAAAGATGTCTGCCAACAATCCGTTTTAAATAATTCGGTTCTAAAATCAAATATTCCAACCGCCTCTTTCGACTTAAATATGCACCCTGTTTATTACCATAGACCCACATATTATGTACCCCTATTATTTATGGTCTGTCCGAAGATTTATGTCATCGGGCGAGTGGGTTCCTAACGAATGGAATTTGAGTAGGATTCCTGAGATAGGCGCTGCATGCCGACACGGTAGTACACTCGTCCTATGGTTACCTAAATATTGTGTAGTATATATTGTAGACAATGATTTTCCTATTCTTACCATATCATATATAGGATGCAAAAACAACCACTATCAATAAAAATTTATAGTGGTTATGTTTGTGCATCCTATTTGTGTGTTTCCAGCACAGAAATGTAAAAAACTTCATTCAATCTATGTGTTCCAGGCATAGAGCAGGTATGTCTCATGGTAGCCCAGCCATACAGGCTTGTCGTAGTGCTTCGGGAAGAATAGGAAAGTCATTGTCTACAATATATACTTTGTTGGTCAAAATATTGAGTTTTCGTTTTTAGTACTTATTGTTTTGTTTGTTGATTCGAAGTTAAAAATATGTTGGAAAGGTTTTAGAAAATGTTTTAATTTACTGGACAATGATTTACACGTTTCTTTTATTGAAGAAGCTTGAAGGGTTCCAATTTCAGAACAATGAAACATTTACTGTTTAATTAGGACCCTTTAGTAAACTATGATCTTAAGCTATGCTTTCCTATAAGGGCGGTGACACACAGCGTCCGCAATATACTGGTGAATGACGTCACTGAAACGTTGGTTATGAAAGTAAGTTGGTGTGTTTTCCTAGAGAGCGTGTATGACACCGTAGAGTCACTCCCAAAGATTCAAATTGCTAGATTTGCCCTCACCGTACTTAGTCACGAGAAAAAGTGTCCATACTGAGAAGAATGGGCTCTCACATATCGCACACATAGATCTAAAGAGAGCTAACCCTAAAATCTCAATTTTTGAGGTATATGCATACCATCGAATTCCCTAACTCACTACCTAGCGACCAACAAAACAGATTCAAAAATAGTTCCATTACTCAACTTAAGAAGTATTGATCAATACAGCAAACTCCTTCTGTGCATATGGACATAGTAATCAGTTTATCAACTTTCCTGAAAAAAGTGTTTTTTTGAGTTAATCGCTGTTTAGATCTAGGTGTGCGATATAGCGTTTCCATGACACGTCACACACTGCGTGACGTCATTGTGAGCCTGAGGTGTCAAAACGAAACAGAAACGCGACTACCTTTGCCGCTGTCATAATTTTCAAGACAGCAGCTGCGGCGGTTATGTGTGGTTACCGCCTTTCAAGGAAACCGTAGCTTCTTACTCAAGTTTAACGAATTCACAAAATCAACACTTTTCTTCGAGCGACCACTTTTCTCAAGTTTAAACACTCATCAATTACCTACAGCTCTTTTGTGAATACTAATGAACTTCAGACAAACTTTGTGAACTTACTCCGACAATTAACTCCGTGATTATTTTAACTTTTCGTTTTAACTGAGGTTTAAAAGATAATATTATGGTCTAGTAAAGTATGAGGAGGAGGTAGTGTCAGGAATAAACTTTGTTTCTACCGTAAAACGAGGTGAATAGGGACGAAAGCTTTAAAAGGGATTTTAACATTGAAATTAGAAAGTGTGCTCTGATGTGTTTACTGTATTATAATTAAAAATTAAGTGTCCTTTTTGGCAACAAACTATATTATTGCAACGAGCAATCCATTTTAAAGTTTCGTCCCAATTCCTGCATAAGTATACCCCCGTTACTAGGAACTTAGTTTAGTTGTGGTACATGTCATTTGTAAAATATGCCTTAGCAGACTTTTATAAGCTCGTGTTTTACTAACCTTATATTTTCCCTTGATAATATGTAGGCGCTACCCCACTAGGTATACCTATAATTAATTTTCCACTCTGTTAAATCTTGTTTTTTTTACCTCTTCACAATAAAATTTGCTAAAAATGTGTTATAATATTATTTTTCTTGCGAAATGAACATCAAATAACAAATACAATCCTTTGGAAAAATAACATATAATAAGTAATAATTACTTGAGCAAAATCTCTCCGGATATTCTTTGTAGCCGAAATGAGGTCGTAACCCCAAAGGATGAGACAAATAACAGCAAGATACAGAAGTACCACTCCTAACATCCTCGACGAACTTATTCAGTTCTTATGGTTCTACAAACATCACAAGAAATCACACTAATATTATAAAGGCGAAAGTTTGTGAGTGTGTGTGGGGGTGTGTTTGTTTTAAGTACCATCCGAGGACGTGCGTATGAATACACAAGGCACGACCGAGGACCTTTTCGAGGGTCCTCGGTTTGACTTGACCAAAGATTCGTATTCTGCAAGCGATTTTGAGTCTTTCTATATACTTAATACGAAAAAGTTGTCCGAACCTCGGTTTGATCAAGATTATTCATAATCTTACACAGACTTTGTGTATCTACCAGATGGTGCCACTGTCGCCTCATACACAGACTCTTTACACTCATTTCACGTTTGTTGTATTATCCGAGGACCTATGTGTTAACTTTAACACAAAAGACCTCGGTTATGTAGCTTTTCCAGACAATGTGTATTTAAGACCTCGGTTTGCTAGATTTTCCGAACAGTGTGTATTCTAGTCCTCGTTTCGACAGTTTTCCTTGTGTGTAGAAGACAAATTATATGCTATCATTTAAATAAAATTATGAAGGAGAAAATCGAAGGTAGACTGAATCCTTAAACAAACCGTTAGTAGCTACTAGGTGCATGAGGAATAATCAGGCTTCTTCTGCAGTATGTGCTAAGTACCTAGGCCCGCTTATATTATTCAACATTATGATTTGCACCATAAAATATTGTATTGTCTGGAGGTAGGAGCTGAATACGTGTGCTTTTCATAAATAATCTAAAGTAAATGCTTTCCTAGGTGAAATGTCTGCAGCAAGATTTGAAGCAAATATAAAGTACAAAGAAATACAGAACATGAACGTACTAAAGAAAACCACGTCATAAACTTTACTGAAATAAAAGTAGGTTTATTTTAAAATGAAACAAATTATTTAACAAAGTTTTACCAACGATCTACTTATAGAAGTAATCATCAAGTTGCAGTTAATAGAAAACGACTCAAACAAAAAGACTTATAGAAACCATAATTAAAAGAAATCGACATAATTTGGGCTACAAACTTAACATAAAATTACATAACACAATGCTTAGTTAGAAAACAACAAAGAAATTTATCAAGTGAGATCAAAATAATTTGGGAAGCATGTAAACTTAATAACTTAACGCCGATTCCCTTGTTCACAAACTAAACTAAATTTAATTTCAGTGCATCTTTTTCTGTAATTCATTAAAAAAGGACAGAAGATAAATATTAGTTTAGTCCTGTCAAATTAAGATACTCCATAGCAAGTTTAGACGTGATTAAAAACATGGCTACTAAAAATATTTTATCCCCATAGGGGTGTAGTTTTGAAAAATCGTCTGGGATGTTTCTATAGCTTGACTTAAAGATTATTTATACCAATTATCCAATCAAGCCACGTAATAAAATACTTCCCTAAGAAATTGACTATCCCTCTTCACCCCGTTAGGGGTAGATTTTCTTAAAACCCTGATATACTTTATTATTTATTTTGGTCTTACATACTGAGTTTCGAAATAGTTGGACCGCGCGTTAAAATTCTTCCATACAAAATTTTACACCCCCAATCTCCCTTTAGTTTCAAGTTTATTAACCAAATGAATAAGATTTTTCATATAAACTGTATTCCTGCTTTTCACCCCCACAGGGGTGGAATTTCGAAAAATCGTTTGGGATATGTTGATTACTTGACTCGGAAGATTTATTTATACCAATTTTCGGGTTATTCAACCCACGCAGTAAAATCCTCGACTGTATAATTAACTACCCCTTTTCACCCCGTTAGGGGTAGATTTTGAAAAACCCTGATACACGTTATTCTTTATTTTTTTGTGTCTTAAGTATAAATACTGTGTTTCGAGTTAATCGGACCGCGAGTTAAACATCTTCCATACAAATTTTGACACCCCACAACCCCCCTTTAGGGGTTAGTTTAGAAAAACAAAAAATGCCAAACTTCATAATTTACTTAGATAAATATTTGTGCCATGTTTCAAGTTTATTAACTCAAGGAATAAGACTTTTCATACAAACGAAATCCACCCTTTTCACCCCCTTAAAGGTTGAATTTCCAAAAACCCCTTCTTAGTGCTCCCCTACATTATAAAAGGAAGCCGTGTGCAAAATTTCACAATCTCAAACTCAACTCAAACTCAAAGCATTTATTTCAATTAAATCAATTACAGGCATTTTTGAATTGTCAAGGGGTCTGTCAGTCAGAAAGATGAAGATACTCGTAGTTGCCCATTCCAAAGCATAGGTACCTATGGAGAAGAACGGGCAAGAAACTCCATGGACACTCTTTACATCAAAATAATATGGTTACAAAGCCTTGTTTAAATCATTCATGTAAAAAATTATGCATGTGAGAACGATGCAGAACGTTAAAAGCGTCCGTAATGTCTAAAATCACATTCCTAAACCCAGTAGTTTCGGCTGTGCGTTGATATGTCAGTCAGTCAGTCAGCTTTTCCTTATAAATATGTATATAGATACGGCCATTATTTTTAATACCTACTGTTTACGTTAAAAGCAACAATCACGAGTGTTTAACAAAATAAAGCGCTGACAAACGTAAAGACATTGACTCGTCCTCGCTTGGTACTTCATTCTAGAAAAAGTGTGTAAGAAATAAATTGGAACATTGATTATTATCTTACACGTAAAATGTTTAGGTAGGTATTTTCCAGGTCCTCGGTTTGTACAAGTTCTACGCGAAAAACTGTCCTCGGTTTAGTGATATAAAGTCTAACACAACGTCCGCACTTTGTACAAGCTATAAGAAATATTGTGTAAAAATACGTCCTCGGAAGGACGTCGCAGGGCTTACGTAAGAGGTCCTCGGTTGGCTTACACAAAGTCCTCGTATGTGCATCGCTGGTCACATTTAGCTGTGTATTTCAGGTCCTCGGTATGATAGCCGAAATTCATACAGAAAAATGTTGAGATAGCTTTATCCCAGTAGGCTCATCACTATAGATTTACTCACCTGTCTCTTTCTATCTTATTCTAAAAGGCCAACGAGGTATTTAAACCAGTTTTTTGGAGGGTCCTCGGTTGGTTCTAGGACTAACAAGGTCCTCGTAAGGGTGTCTGTACAAACAGGGGTGTGTTGGGGTGTGTTTATATGTTTTTTACTTCTTCACGCTCAAACGGCTGGACAAATTTGATAAAATTTTGTATGGAGGTAACTGACACCCTGGATTAACCTATAGGCTACTTTTTATCCCGATATTCCCACGGGATCAACATTTACGCGGGTGAAGCCGCGGGGCGCATCTAGTATTAAATATAACAGTGCAGATTTTACTTTTTTCAGTTTCTAAGGGATACAATACCAATTTTCTAAAACATCTGCTCACCTTCAGCTTTAACAACTACCACCTGTCCAACCTAAAATGAACTCTGGGTACCAGATAGTAGTATACCTAGTATCTCCTTGAAAGACTGGTTCAGCGATAAACTAATCCATTTACTCTGTGCCGCCATGGTAAGCAAGCGATTTATTATTTTTCCTATGTTAAGAGCCCATACTACCTCAGCTAAAATTCACTCTTTATCTCGCTCGCACGATACTGCTCGCGGACTGAGTGAGAGCGAGACAGATTGCGGTGTTGGGCAGCAGGCAGCGCCAATAGTTTAGGTATTTGCTTTTTACGGTGAAAATAATGGTAATTAAAAAAAAGTAAAAAGAATATTAGACCTGCTTTAAAGTTAATTCAGTTAGTATGCAAAGTTTCATGATCTAATTTGAAGTATTTTTGAATACCAGCGGTTTATTGTTCGGTTTGGAGGTAACTTTGGAATTTTTTTCTATCGAATTTTTTTTATGGAATCGGGTTCTCGTCAAACATAGTACTTGACATTAATCCTCAACTTTACCATATATTTATTTCAAAATTAATGCTCCAGTATTTTTGACATAACGGAGGATCATGCTAAGCCATTTGAGGTAGTATAGGCTCCTAAACAGCACTTTCCAAGTGGGTGGACTTACTGTGACTATCTTGTGTGATGTGTTCCCCACACAATACATCCACAAACTCACTCGGAAAGCGTTATTCTTGCCCTCTTGTGTGTGTTGGCGAAGTTTCCCAACAGCTCGGCGTGAACGTCGGAGCCAGAAATAATAACGTGTATTTTTGTATGTTTTAGTTTTTAACATCTGATTTATGTTAGCGTTAAGAGCTGCCCAGATCTGGTCAACAGTCATTTGTAAATGTTTCTGGAGTATACTTTAACTGCGGAAAGATCACTTTGAGACTTCCCTGGGTGGTTATTGAAACGGATATAATTTTTCAGGAGTTTTATGAGTCGCGCATGTGCTTTTCGTAAAGCGATTATGGTAGGTTATAGTAGTAGAGTATTGATTGATTTAAAAGAAAAAATTGAACTTTTAAACCAGCTCCATATCTTCCTCTATCTTTGCGATTTCATACTGCAGCCACACACCCGCGGATGTGTGACCATAGCATGTCATTTGAGTATGACGATATAACTATTAATTCAGTGTTTATTTCATACTTACGATCAGTTCATCTGCAGTAAATTTGGTTTAACCCAGCGACAAGCCGAAACGTTTTCAGATGAAGTTGAGTGAGTGAAATGTTGCTATTGTTAATACGCAGGCTTGTCCGTCAGTAGGCAGTAAACCTAGATTACCAGTCACGTATAGTGTTCTATCTTTATTCAAGTCGTTCAAACTAAACGAGCTGTTTGAAACTGAGCCATAAACAGTGTTCACAACGGCCTCGAAATGTGAGACCATTTCCCAAATAGTAGTCGTTTATTCATATCAACTGCTTGGCTTTACAAAGGGGCCGGAGCCTGATTTCTTATTAAGAGAGGCATAAGGTTGAGAATGGGTATAAAATAAACTAACACATTTTCACGAACGTAATTTTATTACAACTGTGACATTATGACAATTTACGAATATTTACACGATATGTACAAGTTTTTACATCTTAATTACACAGTATACAAACAGTAACCTTACATTCGCTATGCGATAAAAAATTACATTTTAGTAAATTCATCGTTACAACCCTAGGCCGAATCGATTCCATACAATTTTAACTTTATACAGAAACTGAACAAGTTCATGACATATCGGTCCACACAGCACACCTTACACGTAATACTAAACACTTGAACCGTACAAAACTGGACTCTAGGCAGGTCGGCGGCCGAGAGACAGGGCTCGGGTCTCTGCGGCCGCCGGCGAACGTCCCACAGTCTCTAGTCTAGTCGATGGACACGATCAGCGTCTCCTCCTCCAGCAGAGTGCTGGAGGGCTCGCGGCACCGGCGCGAGGCCCGCACTCAGAGCTTCGTGTGCGACAGTCCGTTGGGAGCTATAAGCGGCGCCAGGGTGGCTGGCCGCGCCTCCAGCGGCAGCGCCTCGCTGGCCGCCACTGACTTCGACGTCAGCGCCGTGGACGCCTCGGAGCGCGACGCCCCCACACCTCCCCCCACTGACAGACCTCCTCTCGACTCCGCCGCTCGCAGCTGCGCTCGCGCTGCTCCACCTCCTCTCTTCCGTGGTATCACACTGTTCTCCACATGCAGAGTCGCATTCACGTCCTTCCCGGCCGCGCAAGTGCACGCCTTTAGAAAACTCTTCTTGAAATTGTCAGAGAGGAAAGCATAGAGGATCGGATTCATGGCTGAGTTACTGTAGCTGAAGCATGCTGCGACCAGGAACACCGTGATAGTGATGCGGCTGGCGCACTCGTTCGGCGGAGAGTATATGAGCGCCACTTGGAACGCCCAATATGGCAGCCAACACAACACGTACACCGCAATCACAGTCAGAACTAATTTGGTCACTTTTCTGTGCGATCGTTTCTTCTCCTTAGACTTATTCTTGGGGCCAACCGTCTTCAGCTTACGGATGACGAGGCAGTAGAATACGAAGATAAGAGTGAGAGGGGCAGCAAAGCCGAGAGCGAAGGAGTACAGTGTGAAGGACGTCTGACCTTTGTTGAACTCTCGCTCGGGCCACACGATGTTGCACGAAAGACCATTGTCCGTCGGTATCAGCGTCGTATACATGAAGATGGGCGTCATCACCAGCGCTGACGCTGTCCACGCCGCAGCCGACACGACGCGTGAGACGAACGGCGTCCGAAGTCTCGGCGCGGCTATTGGATGACACACAGCTATGTACCGATCCGCACTCATGATGCACAAGAATATGGAGCTGGTGAACTGGTTGATCCCGGTGGATATCATGTACGCTTTGCACATGAAGCGTCCAAACGGCCAGGATCGCAGCGACATGGTGGTGATCAGGAACGGTATGCCGATAAGAAAGCATTCGTCTGCGATGGCCAGGTTTACGATGTACATGTTGGTAACTGTCTGCATCTTGGAGTAGCGGAGGACGACGTAAATGACCAAGGTGTTGCCCAGCAGTCCGACCACGCAGACGAGGGCATACAGGACCTGCGTCACGACGTACACAACTGGCAGGTTGATGTTGGGGCAGTTCTCAAATGTTCCATTGTATGTGCCGTTTTCGTCGTAAGAGTAGTTACCATCTCGGAACATTTCCACGTCTTCCAACTCCATTGTGATGGGTTTAAAAGTAGCTTCTCGTAGAGGATATTTACCTGGAAATAACAAATATTAATAGGTTAGATCACTGGATATGTCGGCACGAGTGACAGTCGACTGATGTTTGGGTTTATATTTATGATTCAGTAATTACTATTAATGTAATCAGTAAGAGTCTGTTATGTTCTCGGGTTACTAGAAGTGTGGTGGAGATAAATATTTCGCGGAATAAGTACTAAGTATGAATAAACAGATAACAATGTAACGTGATCCATTTGTATTGTGAAACTCGCTACATGAATCACATGACCGAGAAAATATGAAAATATAAACGTGTGCGGTCCTATTATGATAGCCAGATACCAAGCCTAAAACCGCCTAGCTTACATAATAATATAAAGCCGCATGGAGGCGGCATAACGCTTTTTCGTTACGTGACGATTTCTACCAGTTTACTTCTGCCGCAAGCCACGTTAATGAACTTCGTTCAAAAAAATTGTTAAGACTTTTTTCAATAATACAAGCGTATAAAATTATTAAACCTTGCAAAGAATTTCCAATAAGACATTCTCATCATGAAAGGTCCACATTCATCCCGAGTTCAATATCGAAAGTCCACATGAACGGTACACAGCTACTCTCATTATTTTTACATCGCCATGATTAATCGGTGTTTGCAGACATAGTTATTTCACGTGCTGCCCGGTTATTGTTGGGATTGAAAGCAGGTTGATAAATGATTGACGTGAACTCGTTATTATTATTACGTTCTGCTGGAATATGTTCGTAATGGAGCAAGCTGATAGAATGAGCGTGGGATACACCTACGTCATGAATCGGACGGACGTTCAACTTATATTATTGTGGATTATCTTTGAGTAAGGTTGGACACCTATTCAGATTCCATTAGGTAAGCGGAAAATGTACATGATAGTTTCCGATTAGCTTTCCAAACAAAATGTAATTCATCTCAGAGAGACAACCACAACCGCGGGGTAAATGACTAATTGAGTAACACACTAACAGTAGCAATGGCTTTCATTTTAACAGTTCAACAATATTCATTGCGTTATTTACGTTTGTTGAGTAGATACATTTTTCGAACATATGAAGCAATGGATTAGCAATATCCTTCAAAATGATTCAGATTGAGATTGATAATGTGTTAGGGTGCTTACATAAAGACGCGTGTTTTCTGTCCCGGCTCCCAGTACAGGTCTGTGCAGGTTGATCTTCGGAAGGAAACGGTTCCATGTTTTACCTGTTTCTTTACAAGTAACCGCATAACATAACACGGGAATATTATACGCGCACCGATCGGTACCGACCCGCACAGACTCGCCTGCAACGGAAACCTGTTTCTTTATGTAAGCACCCTTCCACAATAAGGGTTCTGGCCATAGGCCTAGACTAAAAGGAAAACTATAAGAAAAAATCAGGGAAGTTGATTTTGTTTTATTTTTTATAAGTTTAGTTTTGATAAGTACTCACATTATGTGTCAGCCAACAATTATTTGGAGAGCTGTCAACGTGGCACCGAGGTAGATCTGTAACAATAACATACACATTGTTAGCTTTTTAGTTCATGTAGAAGGTACAGACAGAGATTCGTCAAAATTTCTTTATAGTACGATATTCAAAAATACTGAAAGGCTAGGCTGAACTTCAGTTCCTAGTAATATATAAGTCAATGAGTTCCTACATTTCATGTTTTGTACGAATTCTAGTTAGATATACATATAAGACGTGTAGATCTATGAGATCACTGCTCTCAAAACGCCGAAGGAAAACATCGTGAGGAAACCGGCATGTCCTAGAACCAAAACATGTGACATTTATCAACTCGCATTGGGCCAGCGTGGTGGATTACGGCCCACTCCCTCTCACTGAGAGGAGGCCTGTGTCCCGCAGTAGGAACGTTATAGGCTGATTATACCTACTGTGTATAGGTCTACTAGAATCTCATGGCATAAAAAAAAATCTCATTTTTTTTTATGCCATGAGATTCTGGTAGACCTATAGATCTATAGGGACGTTGTCATTTTCCTCTGTATTGGCTCAGGAAAGAATACTTAAATTTACATGCAACCAAATTATTAATTTAAATACGAAACTAGTGTTCCTATTATTTACTCCATAATTGTCTGAGTACAATGTTGTTATTTTTCGTTAAAAAATTCTATGCATAGAAAATACTCGTACTCGACAAAATTCTGTAACAACAAACTCATTACAGAACAATGTTTGTTCCGTAAAGAAAACAGCCTCGCCAGAATAATGATGTGTTAAAAGTCCATAAATATCCGAGCCGTAACATCGGTTTGAAATCTCTACAACATGCTGCTAAAGTAAACCCGCAGAAAAACCACTCTTAACGCAGAAAAATCTTGGCTGCCACCTGTATAGTACCTATAGGAGACATCTCTAAACCCATAGAAATAAAACCCCACTCTAGGATATCTTGAAGATATCAGTGCCAACAGACGAATCTACGTCAGTTCAACATACGTCAGTTCATCAAGACCGGGACGTGGCACCCTAATTGCGTAAAACACTATAAATCAGAAGCAGAATCATTTTGAAGGATATTGATAATCTACGTATTACTTACCTACTTCATATGTTCGAAAAAATATCTGCTCAACAACGTAAATAACGCAATGAATGAGGTTGAACCGCCAAAATGAAAGCCATTTCTACTGTTAGTGTGTTACGCAGTTACCCCGCCGCCGCGCCGGATACGTGGCACACACAAAGATGAGGCTGTTTAAAGTTTGAAAGACTAACGGCTGTCGTACGCAATCGATATGAAGGCCTAACAGCCGCGCACGCGCACGGTACGAATTTTATTCAGATCAGACTAGAACTAGCCAAGTCTGCGTGTACCTTCTGCACGTTAATGTGAACCTTTATAACATTAAACGGAGAATATTCCTGTTGGTTTCAGTTTCAGCCGCAGCCTGTCTGCTGTGAGCTCGGCAACCTGTCAAACGCATGTGTTTACTCAAACGTGATTAATGCGGAGAAAATATCTAGTTTAGAATTAGATCCAGCTGCGTGGCGTCTGCGGGACGGGTGCGTGACGGCTGCGGTGCGACTCGGATCATGCGGGGCTGCTTGTTTGGCGAACTTAAAGCATGCAGGTTATATTTTTGGTGATGAATTGAAGGTAGAAGCTTAGATATCAAGCGGTAGACATTAAGCTTTTTAAAAACAATTTGATGTGATTGCATACATAACATAATCAGCCTATAATGTTCCCACACACCTACACACACACAGGCCTACTCTCTGTGAGAGGGAGTGGGCCGTAATCCACCATGCAGGCCCAGTGCGGGTTGGTAGATGTCACATGTCTTCGAATTTTTGATTCTGGGACATGCATGACATGTGACTGCATAGTACAAGTCAAAAGTTGCCACATTCTGTATCAGAGTTTGACCGATAAAACTTATCTTGTCATATCTAATTTTATTGATCAGGGAAGTTATCTAATCGCCAATTTCTTATCTCCCGATTGGAAATAGCTACCAAACAAAATAATTAAGTTACAATACCAGTGAACAAACAGAAAACAAAAAGGGATGAACCTGGAACTCATCACGGACGGTCATTGATTGAGACAAACTGTTTAATGTCTCACATCCCTCCTAATAAAATATAATAATATATTCTTATTCTTAGGTCGTAGGTACATCCTATAAACCCTCTGCTTCATAGAACGCGGGGAGGTTAGGTTATGTTTGGGCGAGATCTTATTATAAGCGTAGCGGAGCGATAAACCATGTTTCGACAGGACTACTTGGTAAGATACGTATTTCGATATATTAGATGACTTTTTAGTAATAAAATGTATGTAAATAATAGATAAAACACCTAATCCCAGTTTTAAAGTTTACTAAAAACTGTTTGTTTTGTTGTTTCACTGTTATTTTACTTCTGGAAAAATGTCCATGTTATTTTTCTCGAAATTCTTTAGTTATGGAATGTTTCTTTATTAAATATTTGCCAAGCCCATGAATTAAATATGGTGTTTTACTACAACATAGCTATAACGAGTTTTTTTTACTTTAAACAAAACCTGCATGAACATCGCTCCCGCTCCTCTGCGTCAGCTTACTGTGTAACATAGGCCTTTGATAATAGTCAAAGTCGCCCGCCCTATATACGCAGAACGGTAAATCATTGATTATACTTATTACCTACGGAGATATTAACTTACTACATTTAAGTTTACGACTTTTCGGTCCATTCCAAGTTTGATGCAAATATTTTTTTTACCCACATTATCCTTTTCTTTCTTTTTGTAGCTTGCACGGTACGGACAGCCAAAGTTACCACTCAAGCAACTTTTTGACGTTTAGATAAAGTCGGTGCCATAATGCTGACGTGGACGAGGAAAGGATCGAAAGATCAAACGGGATCGAGGAGGGGGGTTTCTTCCCCCCTCCCATCCTTGATCACCTGCTAGTTCTTCTTCTGTTTTAATCTCTGTCTTATCCACGATAAACTTTCTCATTCCAGCCTTCTTTAAAATTCTCACTGTGAGAATTTAGGTGAAGTGAGCTTCTAGTGAAATGTTATCTCATCCGATGCTAGGGATTGACTATTGGCAGCTCACTTCATCTAAGTTTCACGGTGAGATGTTTTACAGAATATTCACGTGAAAACCTAGGTGTAGTGAGCTGTCAACAATGTGAATCCCTAGCATCAGGTGTAATGACAGCTCACTTCTATGTATATTAATTCGCCTAGAGGGTTTTACGATGAGATTTTCACAGAATAGGTCTCGGCCTATATAATTAAGTGGTGTGTTATGAATAGCATTTGTTTCGCCTGGCAACTATATTTAGGTACTTAATTAGTTATCTCAAGTTTTTTGGTTCAGCCTAATTGAATAATAAAACTCATTTTTTATTACGTGGGGATTCGTACTAATGAGATTTAGTAGGTTTTCAAACTTTTCGAACAATTCACAATAAAAATATGGATAAAAGTACATAAAGTAAATTCAAATTTTGAAGGCAGACTATACAACATCATCAAAGAAAGAATTCTAAGGAATGGCGACTAAGACATTAAAATGAGCTTTTTTATTTCAGTGTTGTTTGAAAAGATAAAAGAACACGACGTTATCTCTTAACCCATTAAAGGGAAAAAAAAAATGGATCAACGCATTACATTTTTTAACAAAAACCTTTACTTGAAGATACAGCCATCTTTTACATTATTTATTGTAAAATAAAAAAAACTTATTCTCAAACGCAGTAAGTATTTTTATTTATTTATTAACTCAACATCACTATCATTACACGAATTTCCTAATTCAATAGTGTGGCCATAATTACAGTTTTATTATTTACCATAACATATTCTATACATCGTGGTTTTTGTGAACTCACTCAGAGAACAAGTACCTAATAAAAAGATCTATGCTGTCTGCTACGTCATTAAGTACACGCAAGGTGCGCGTTATAGGGGCTTTACTCAGTAGATTGGTCCTACTACTGGGCACCGCCAATAGACGTGGCTGTCGCCTTCGGAATACATAACTGCAGTAAGTTATCACTGCTGATTAGACTGATTGCAATCTTGTACCTATAGATTGGCCCAGCTTCTCAACCACTGCGGCACCATGAATATAGCGGTAGCTGGCATGATTAGGTGTATCACCGTGCACCGGCACAGTTCAACCGAGTGGACGAGATTTAGACGCGTGACGCAAACGTGACACGGACATAACAAATAAATCTATTGTTAAGTAGGTCTGTTCCGAGTGTGTCTCGTCGCGCGGCTTGTTGCGCAATGACAGGAAATGTGTCAATATTTGCGGTGTTTATGAGATCAAGATAAGTATAACATGCAATAGATCAACGTCTACTTATCACGCGTAACCTGCCGGGAGGTCTACCACCACCTCTTTTATTTAATCTTAATTCAGCGTCAGAAAGAAATGAAGCGAAGTATACAGTATAAAAAGCACTTTTTTTTTCTCAACGGAACTGTAGGTAATGGCGCTGCCTCTTCAAAGTATATCCTTATCCTTTGCAAGATCGTCTCCTGAAGAACATCAGAAATTTTCTTCTGTTTAGCTCATTCCTTCTCATTACAATAAGAGTATTTGGTCCTGCAATGTAACCATTACAAGCTTGTACAAACAATCGTCAATAATACAAACCAATTTGTAACAATCCCTCGATCTGTATACATTCTAACTCGTCATTCAGACACGCCATGTTTCAACACCACTATCGATAACGGTCTGCGCATACGATGCCAAATCGCTATCATTCACAATACACATGTGTTCCTTACTGCCATGCTCTCTGCTCATCGGCCTGTCCAGCACTCAGCAATATTTTCATACAACACAATACAGCTGTGAGATTCCAATAGATCAAAGCATAGGAAATGTAAATAATCGATTTGAACATGCTTTTTTAAAACGAATATCTTTAAACGCTAGGTTAGCTCACAATAAAATAAACTCGTAAATTAAACAAATAATGGCCGGTGGGATTTGCTCAAAATAAAATGGAGTTTCTTGATCGAATAACCTTGGAATTTTCTTCGAAATGTAGTAAAGGTAACTATGTAAAAATTTGCAGTTTCATGGGACACTGTTTAATCGTTTAGAAAACCATAATCGAATATCAATCATACACAACCACGCAATATTTCCGTACAAATGCGCAAACATGCGTTGCGCTCGCGTAAAATGCGGCGGTTTGCGCAGCTGAGCTGTCTATAAACGTGATTTGTGCGTAAATTCGCTTTGAATATCAATATTATGATTTAAGATCTATAATAGTTCTGCATCCGTGGGTTGGCTAGAATGTTTTGTTTCATAAATATTTAACCACAGAATGTAGGTAACTACCGCTTCAAATGTACCTTTGGTGTACGTAAAACTAGATAACAAACCTACATTCCTCAAATAGAACAATATTAAAAATAGAACACAAAGATCCCCAAAAGGGTTACAATTGTCCCACAAACGGAGTTTATTTGTCCCCCAAAAAGCACGTGATCCGAGCTTCATCCGGCTTTAGACACCTCTTTATGCAGTGGATTCTTTTTGCTGTTCTTTTGTTTCAGCCCTCTGTTGTTATTATTTGTGTCCGTTGTGTTCGTTGCATGTTATAATGTTCGTTTGGTGGATCTCTGTCACGTTCAGTGTGGACTGGGGGTTGGGGGTTGGTTTGCGGCGAGAAGTTAACTTTTTGTGCAGGTAGTTTAGTATGTTGACCTTTTTTTAATTTAGTTGTTCGGCTTTCATAAGACTGGTCTTGTTTCCTCAATAAGTTCTGTACCTAACTACCATTTCATGAGAGGAGAGTTCATTTTATTAAAAAATCAGGCTTCTTATTTTCACTTATCTAGACATCTTAAACCTCAACTGTGTTATTTGCACTTTCATTAGGTCGTGGGATAATTTTTCATGATGAAAAAGCAAGCTCCAACGCCATCAACGTGTAAAATCTATAGATCTTACTTCTTTCAAATCAAATCAAACCACATTTATTAGCTTTCAGCTAGTAAGAAATCATGCTAATCAAAATCAAGCATTTGTTTCTTTAAGTCTACCTATGTCAAATCTAGTTAGAACAGACCTTTAGAAAAACTGTTTAACATCAACAAAACAGATAATGAAAAATATGAACGTGCTTGGAATACCAAACTAACGTTATCATTACATTTATAATAAGATATTATCATTCTTCAGCTTATTGACTTCTCTTCGTGTCTGTGGGGATGAAATATTAAATATTTGGCCGAGTTTTTGCTTCTCGTTTATATTGCCAAGACAATATGACTTCCACATATTAGATACCTACACTTTTAGGGATCGTTGAGACGTCCCAAGTCGTTACTAAGTAATAATAAAATGTTTATTTGACACTAGAATAAATACATTAAAAATAATATGACAGACACAAAAACAAAACAAGCTTCAATACATTACATGGTGAAGTGATCCTGATTAGCACCAACTAATACCACCACCATACCACCACCACCACCACCACCATACACTAACCACCATACCACACCACACCACACCACACCACCACACCATAGCACTAATTAATTATTTAATTTAATTATTACTTTCTTTTACTAATTGACCAAATCCTTACTAATATTATAAATGCCAAAGTAAGTTTGTTTGTTACAGTTTCACATCTTAACTACTCAACTGATCATCAGGAAATTTTGCGTACACGTTTTCAGGGTACCGAAAAGGACAAGGTGAAAAAGCCGCCCATTGTATGTTTTCTATTAATAATTGTATTTTTTATTTTTAATGTATTTTCGGGTTTACAATAAAGTATATATAAATAAATAAATAAGGTGCCTTACATCTTGAAAAAAAAGTATCTACTGTTCCTGAGGGTTAGGAAACCGAAGCCGCTAGCAAAAGCTAGTAAGAAAATATATAGGTAGCAAAAAATATACGAGTTGTTTTCAAACCGTTTTGATTAATCTTCGTTAAAATTTGAAATCTTAAGTCTTTCCATCGCCGTCGTAAACCGTACGAAGTTGGTTTTGTTTGTACAACATTAATGTCGACGCACACAACAGAACCACAGCAGTTCTAATACAACATAACAAACATCTATTAATAGACGAAATGTTTCCAAACAATGTCGATTCGACTTCGTTCAAATAATCCACCCACTGTTAAACGTACAGTGCAGTACAACTAGTAAATCGCGGCCGTTGTTACCACTTGGGCTCCACTGGTCTCTGGCATGCAGCATCGGGATTAAAATCCTCCACGAATGTCAATATTTAAGTAAGTTCACGTCCTGGGTTTTCAGAAACGAAGTTATCCGGAAAAGAACCGGAGTTACCGACATAGCTTGCAGAGTAAGCAAGCTGAAGTGGCAGTGGGCTGGCCATGTTTGTCGAACGATCGATGGCCGGTGGAGCAGACGAGTCCTGGAGTGGAGATCGCGGATCGGCAAGCGTAGTATGGGACGCCATCCAGCTAGATGGACAGACGACCTAAAAAAGGTGGCTGGGACAGAATGGATGCGGAAGGCGGAGGACAGGGTGTTGTGGCGCAGCATGGCAGAGGCCTATGATAGGCTGAGTTGATTGATTGAGTTGACATCCTGGATTTTCAGCCCTGATGCAAACCTTACCAATAGGAACGTTATTTTTTTGATAATTTCAAAAGCTATGCGAGTAAAAATGGTCATGAAATTCAGACAGAACCATTTTCGTACCGACATCCTCACCATACCTAGTTTATGTTCTTATTAAGATATTTATGGTATAGTCAACTCCACTGAGTGTTTTAACAATTTGATATTGACTTTATATCGTAGCAGTGAGGGTGGTTTTTGTAGTGCAAATATTACCACTGCTGTGCTGTTGACTATACAAACAAAGCATAAAATCGGATATAAAAGTTATCGTTTTCTGATACAAATGTTTACGAGACAATTGGAGTAAAGATGGGCGTTAGTGGCCCATTGGGCAATAATGGCGGACTACGCGGTCAGGCCTCTTCATACGGACAACTTTATAAACTGCGATAGTTTGACGACATTAACAAAGTTTCCTATGGAACTTACTGCGATTTGGAATGGGATATAATAAGGCATATTTTTATATCTGCGTTATTATTATCGAGTATGTCTAGAAATATAGGGATCATTGATAAATAAGAAGAAACTACTACGAGACAATAGAATCCTTAATTTTAGTTTTCCTTATTATGATTTTCCCCCATTCGAGCCTCCTATCAGGCTTAAACCAATGGTATAAATCACCCCCAAGCATAAGCCATGGGTTCACTCCCATACATCAGGCGTGGCGCTCGCCAACCGAAGAGACAGTTCGATCAGTGGTCCGCGCCCATTGACGAAGCGAACATTTTAGAAGCCCATGTTTCGCGGAGTACCATTACGAAGGGTCATGATGTCTTACGAGTCCCCTTTCAAGGGGTTATTTTTCAATTAATCTATGGTTTGGTACTTTTTGCTTTAAGGGGCTTATATGACCTAAAGCGCAGCCACTGTCGGACTCACCTATGGTAGGACTACATAGAAAAGAAAGAGAAGCGCGATGACACAACGCTGGTAATTTATTGCAAATTATTATGAAGCAATTATTTAATTACAAAAGATCTATTATTTGGATAAAAACAAACAAAAAAAAACAATTAAAACACATGTCTTAATATGTTGCTTGTAGAAAAATCTGACAAAAACTCAGAAAGATTGTATGTATATTAGTATGACTTTTATTGAAAAAAATTTTTTTAGAGGTATCTTCATGATTTTTTTCTATCGTATCAAATTAATTGTATTATGTTTTCAACACACTATCTAACTACCATATATCCTGAAGAATATCATATACATAGATTCTAATAAATCTATGATCATATATTTTTTTGGTTTTGTTTACTGTAGTCGATCATATACTTTTATTGTTTCTAAAACTTACGTTTTTTGCGTTTAGGTCCTGTAAGCCCATTAAGGATAAAAAAGCGTTTAAAAAATATAGGTCAAGCGAGCGACCTTCGGGATTACAGGGTGATGTATTTTTAATTTGTAAGCAATAACAATAAAATTGTTCTCTTCAAATTCGGGTTTCGTGCCATCGTTGGTGATCTTCTACTGTTTGGAGTTAGATCTAATTTGCTGACACGTGCGCAACCGAAACCATGCAAAACTTTTCTGTATGTAATAGTACCCGTTCAGAATAATGTCGGCGTCGAAATGTTGAAGATACACATTCAAGAGAAATATTAAAAGCCAGATTTAAAAAGAATAAAAACTTGACTACGTGTTTACTGTTGGAATCAATTTGGGAACTAATGAAACAGGTATCATAAGGTTTCATAAATATAAAAATAGCAGAAAATAATTTGTAAGTATTCGAGAAACTGTCCAGAGTGGGTACCTACTTATGTAACAGTATTTTACGTTTAAACTGCTTACGTAATAAGTAGAGAAAATCTCTTGGGACTTTCTATAACTCATTCGATGCTCGTTATCCGAACAAAAAGTAAGAATATTAGGTTACTAACTACGAATTGTCCGACCTTTTCGCGAGAGTCTACTTATAAGTGGGTTTTCGTAATATGAAACTGCAGGTCAGTAATAGACATTCTGCGTTGTTTTCTAACTATGATCTTCGTATAGTATGTTCCCGTGGCTGTCCCGCTGGCAGAGCAAATGCTTTTTACCCGACTGCGGCGAAGCCAAAAAGGAGGGGTATGTATGTATGTATGTATGTATGTATGTATGTCCGTTTCTTTGTTCCCTCGTAACTTCTAAACGAATGAACGGATTTGGATAAATTATACGTCTTTAGATTTGTCTTGGTAGCGCGAGTGTCACTAGCTACGTTAAAATCAAAAACAAAGTAAAATGGCGGATTTAGGGTGCCATATTGTAGAGTTCGAATTTTTTTTTTCTTCTAATACCATCGAGTGAAATATCAAAATTAAGGGTTTTAAAAGGTGATTACAAAAATATTTACACCTTATATGGTTAAAAGTAATTCGAAGTGACAAATCGTAAAAAACACGTTAAATAAAATAATTATTTCTTGTTCCCTGTTGAGTGACTTTACGGGTCAGCTAATAATTAATACATTAGTAAATCGTCTGCGAAATCTTTCAAATTTGTAAACTAAAAAGCTGGAAAAAAAAAATATAGTTTAAAAAAAGCTAAAAACAAGGCCATTTTAAATTAAATAATAGTTGGAAGCAGGCGGGACCCATTTGAGTTTGAAAATATAATAAAAAAATGGTATGGGTCCCGCCTGCTTCCAACTTTTATTTAATTTAAAATGGCCTTGTTTTTAGCTTTTTAGTTTTTTTAATTACTTGTTTTTTTCTCATTTTGAAAAATATTATCTTCACATCCATCAAATTTTACGTTGCTCCTTTGTTCTTAACACAATTATGTAAAGCTAAGTTCCGTAGGCAGATACATACTGTAAAATCAATCCTTTTATCGCTACCGATGTGACGTCGACCTATTAAAATGAAATAGAAAGGTAAAGTAAATAGCATATCTAAAATAGAATTGTGTAAAGACCAATAACCGATAGGTACCATTTCGCCCTCGTCAACAAATACAAGTAATGAACAGTGTCTACATCAAGACAGACGTTGTTTTCTTTTCAATTATAGATCGGAATAAACACGATTTTCAAACCAGAAAGCCCTACTATCTAGGGCTGTGTCTTATTGAATTTATAATGTAATTTCAAGTGCAAAGATTTAGATTTTTATTTGGTGTCTGTCTCGTATCAATTTCGGGAATATCGAGAGGTGCAAATTGAATATTGTGTCGGAGTAGTTTTTTGTGATTGGAAGCACATGAGGGAAGCACATGAGGCGAGCACATGAGGGAAGTACATGAGAGAAGCACATGAGAGAAGCACATGAGGGAAGCACATGAGGGAAGCACATAGGAGAAGCACATGCGGGAAGCACATGAGGGAAGCTCATCAGGGGAGCACATGAAGGAAGACCGCTAGGGATTAAACAAAATACAAGTTTTTTTAAATTACTTGAAAGCTTATTAAGCAGACACTGATATATGTATAGATACATTCTAAAGCCTCCAAGATACAGGAGGCGCTCTCGCATGGCAGGTTTATATTATGTTTACAAGCCATGGAGGCAACATAATATACGAGTTACATAATAGGCCGTAAACGTCCACCGCTGATGACGCATGCTTCCATTATTATCCACTGTTAATAGCTATAACCTCAAGGGTATGAATAGTGCACAATCTTAGGTAATAATAGTTAGATGACAGCTTGACAGGGCTGGTGAGTAGTGATCTTCTTTTGTTTCTTATTGAACGTGATTTGTGTTTGCGGACGAAAGTTCGTCGTGTTACATAATTGTTCGGGTCGGCACAGCCGGGCGAGAAATATATACTTAACGGAGAAGGTACGTGTCTCTTCTTATCATCAGCCATATTTTAACTATTTTGGGCGTTCTATGGGTAGTGTTGGTTATTACGCAATAGAAAAACCGTTTGCAGATCAAATCAGATTATAATTTTACAAACAAACTAATCACACTAGCGAATAACACACTATAGGTACACAACTCAACGATACGAAACGCGAGACAGTTTCTGAGCACATGTTGTCCGTACGATGTCCAATGGTCAGGAGAGCTGCACACCGCTTTGTAGCACTCTCGTGGACTCCCACGAACTCAGGGTAGACTCTGTCGAGCGCTGCCGGGCGGCGCTGACGTGTCTACCGAATAGTCAAACGAATGACTCCGACTTACTCGGTTTTAACGGCCGGCTATGCCGAATCATGCTGACCCGAATATGCGTGCACGACCTTCGGGGATCTTATTAATTATATCTCGACTTCTGAAAGTAGAGTGAAACGAACGTTTTTAACGAAACTGGGGTAATGATAATTCAACCCATTGCTAAAACCCGATAGCAGCTATTAATAAATACAAATAGGACAGGAGGAGGGCACTGCTGGAGGAGGGCACTGGTCAAGCTATATTCTAGTGTTCTTATTAAGCTATTTTCTCCTGAAAGTTGCCGAGTCATGTTTTCTCCTGAAACACCTAATCGGCAATCATTGGTAAATCGATTTGCATTGCAAGCTTCGAGCCATGTCCAACAAAACAGCGCAGTCGATTCAAATCAGAATAGAAAGGTACATAAGTTTAATGAAAATCTGACGAAGACAAATCGAAACATCAATATGTGTTGCTTTTATTTGAACACTAGCGATGCACCCCTGGTTCGCACGGTTTTTACGACTTGAAAAAATGTCGTGATTTCATTATTATAGACATGCTAGTTGAATATTACTGTAACGTGAAAAATGCATCAAAATCCGTTGTTTAGTTTAGAAGAACAATGCGGTCACACAGACAGACACGATTTTATATGTATAGAAGTTTAGTAGGTAGGTTGATAACGTTAAAGGGGTGGTATGCACTCCGTGCATCAACAATGTAGTATACGTCATTTAATTATCTCGTTCTTTACACATACATCTATATTCGTTTCTAAGGAGTTTTATAATTTAAACCAAGTATACTGACCTATGAATTGAGGATTTCTTTGGAATCATCACGGTGAAATCTGTAACAAAAGAAATAATAAAATCAGTTTGTGGTAAAATCATAATCATCACACGTGTAATAACACAATTTTTTATTGTATTGTACCAAGAAAGAGTATTGTTACCCAGTAACTGGTTTGTGGAGGTCAGAGTCGGTGTAAATACTGGGCTGTATCTGGTTAGACTGGAAGGATATAAGCATCCGGATAGTTTAGGCAGATTGATTGATTGTAATAAAGAACAATCAACGTATACGGTAGGTAAATCGTAAATACTTAAGATAGGTACTTAGTAGGATAATTATAATTTAAGTACGTCTTGTTAATAATGAGAAGCGATTAAAACATCAGCCTGTAAACTTATTGTACATATTCTCAGAATAAACATTGTTTAAAGCATCACCTGTACATAAAAGGTACTATAAATAATGTAATTTGTATAAAATATGCTCGGTCCTTATTGCTTTTTAAGAAGAATATTTTCTTTCTTAAAATGCTCAGCACCTGCTCTGAATACTAAATGCGCTTTTGTTGAGCTTAACATCGACCGATTCGATTTAGATAGAACATTGATTCTGTAGCCGCGCGGCGTACGCGCTTATTGACGCATTTTACACTGCAAAATACTTTTAAAAATATTGTTTTAGAGGTATTTTAAAAATATTATGGAAGAAGATTGTTTTGAAAGTTTTTTTTTTAATTCAAGGTTATGTGCTACTCAGTCTGAACTACGAACACTTTACACCAAGAATACTCCGTAATTAAGACTGTATCTACTTCGTACGTAAAGAAGTTGGGCATTAACATGCACAACACATTATTCAATTACTACAGCATCATGATCACCTTTATCCCGACGTGCTGGTGGTCGGAGCATGTCTCCTTCTTCCATACATCTCTATTAGCAGTAATCTTAGCATTCACCAACTTTCGAGTCAAATCATCTTTCACACAATCTACATACATAATCAGCCTATAATGTGCCCACTGCTGGGACACACGCCTCCTCTCAGTGAGAGGGCAGTAATCCACCACGCGGGCCCAGTGCGGGTTGGTAGATGTCACATGTCTTCGAATTGTTTGTTCTAGGACATGCCGGTTTCCTCACGATGTTTTCCTTCACCGTTTTGAGAGCAGTGGTGATGATATAATTTACACAAAGTAAAGGACAGGGTGCTGTGGCGCAGTCTGGGAGAGGCCTATGTCCAGCAGTGGACTGCGATAGGCTGAGTTGAAAGCGCCTGTCTGGGTTCGAACCTACGACCTACAACTCGTAAGTCGCGGCAGTCACCACTTGGCCACCACTGCTCTCACACAATCTATCCATTGTTTATTATTTGGCCTTCCCAACTATAGAACTCATACTCAAGATGTTCCACAAGCTCATGCTCATCATTCCTCCGCATCAATTGCCTATATTATACACTACCATGACAACAAACAAAACACATTGTAGGCATAACTTCATCTGCCACAATAGCGATACGACCCCGCGTTTTAAATTCTCAACCGCGTCTGCACAAGTAGTACCCATGTTGAGGCCAGAGGGCGCCCCCGTACCTACAGTCGCGCCATGAATAACATTATTCAAATTCACACCGCGGTCATTATGTTTGTTCCACTCTACAGAAAACACACAGAATACAGAACAAACCAGAAGGCTAGGCGCGCCGCAGGCTGTGTTTAAAAACAAAACACAATCATACATCCAGCTCCTGCCCCTCTCCGCGTAATACGGAAGCATTTTTAACTTTTTTGGGGTTAAATATTGTCTCCTTGTATTCTACGTGTGAAACATAGAATTAAAAAAATAAACACAACACAACATAACGCCTATTGTCTTTGAAGGTTTAGGCAGAGGCGTACGTATAGTAAATTATATTAATAAATAAAACAGGCAGCTACTTTAAGAAAAAGGTGTCGGCCAAGTGGCAAAAACTACCCTATTACATTTTATTTAAGAGCAGTTACTGTTGTCTCCGTTCTATACGCGTTTGCGCCTTCTGGTTTGTTCTGTACTCTGTGGAGAAGTGGGCAACAGCATGAAATTGTATATACTTTACATTCCTGCAGAGGATCACCTACAAGATTAATTATGGAACCCGTTTTGGGGGATCATGGGGCAGATCTTTATCAGATTTATGATTTTAAAATGGGTTATGGTATAAGGGGTCAAATGGTACCACGAAAATTGTGTCAACAGAATAGAGGATGGCATCAGCGCATGATTTAATAGAAATTTTCCTGTAAGTTGGTAAATCATATCTACACATCAAGTATTTATTTAATCAGCGGGGTGATTGCGTAACGCACTAACTAGGAATGGCTTTCATTTTGACAGTTCAACAACATTTGTTGCGTTATTTACGTTGTTGAGCAGACAATTTTTTCGAACATATGAAGCAATGGATTCGCAATAAGCTTCAAAATGATTCAGATTATGATGAATAGTGTGTTACGCCATTAGGGTGCTGTATTTACTTAATTAGTTGTTTATAAAGTATGTATAAGCTCCATTGATGCTAATATCTAATATTGAAATTGGCGTTATTGATTGCACGAACAGTATATTTTTGGATCGAATCTAATAAATTCGTCACAGAAAGAAACGAGCAGGTGTTGCATCGATGAAATTATCATGTGATATGTAACGTATTACAAATGAAAGACTCTTTCGACTGATATAAATAAGCTTAAATTTAATACCTATCCCCCTATGAAAGTATACCTACTTTAGAATATGGGCCTACGAATTAATTACCGTAATATTTAAAACTTACTAAATTGCTGTCACATTATGTGCTTATAATACCTACGGAGACTGGGAGTAGAATTCCAAAGCAAGTTAAGTCAGCCGACACCTTGCTGACTGGCTCTACGTTACATCATGAACTATTTGAATACATCGTCCCAATCTCAACACGAAACGAGACAAGAAATAGAGTGGAGGAATCTCAACGTCGTGCTCTTTCAATCAATCAAAAAACCTACAAAAACATTTCCCCAGACACGTCACTATCAAGAAGACCTCTCTTCAAGTGTTAATAAACAATCCAATCAGCTGGCCCCGACTTCTTTAACACTTCTGAATATTTAGCCATATAATTAGGAACCTCCCAGCAGCTCATTTAACGATAAGCGCCGTCATGGCCATCAATCACGCCAGCCTCTCTCTCTGCAGGTGACGTGACGGGCGTGACGGGCGTGACGGCAAGGGCGTTGGGTTAAGGACTTTTCAAATAAGCACCTTGTTTAGAAAACCAATTTTCGCTGAAATTGTATAGGTACAGTCAACGAAAGAGATAAAAGTGTGCAGGATCGTCGGATATAGTTGAAGTTTCGTAAGAAACCGATGAATGTTCTAGAATAAAATTTTATTTTATTAATAGAAAACAAACAGCTCATTAATTATCAAATTAAAGGACAATGCTCTTGGATGTATGGAATCCCGTACCATTTTGCGTCAAAGTCAAACTTTGTTTTTTATAGACTACACTTATCATATTAACTCCTACAAAAGTTATTTTTGTAAACAAAACCCGGGTTTCGGAGATTTAAAAAAAAAAAAACAAAATAACCGACAGACTAGGCACCTACTTTATTTTGTTTGACATGTCATACACGAACGGCAAAAATCGCACATCTGCAGCAGTTTCGGACAATGTCTTCGCATATTGCGTTGAAATCTTAATTAACACAACATCCTTCTGGAGTAAATGCATTATAATCCTTCAATTATACACAGGAAAAACCTATCAATTTCATGCAATTCGAAAGAAACGGAAAAAATTAAAAAATAGTGATCAAATATGGCATTGCCGACCATATCCGGAATTGAATCAATTGAGTGCACTATCAAAATATTTTCTTTTTATTACGATTTCGTGATCCCGGTTAGACTTTATTGAAAAAATCGACAATTTTAAATGATAAATTGGTTACATTTTTTTAAGTATAAATAAAACTATCTCCATTCAATGTTATAATTGATCATATCATTTGAAACGGAACGTCATGTAAAGGGAATAAAACAATATCAACAATTTTTACTTTAATTTAAATTCCCTGTTCAAAAATCAAATCCCCGACGCGTAATGTCGTAAAAAAATATGAAAATAATTACTATAATATTTTGATCTTGAGGCATGAGACTTTTTGGTACCACAATCGGTCATTCTCCTTTCAGTCGACAACATCCATCGGTTTTTTTACTAAACTTCCACAATATCCGACGAGCCTGCATACTTATCTCTTTTGTTGACTGTACCTAACTGTTCCAACAGTAAGTTTAGCATAAGTAAACCTGTGCCATCAAAATACTTGCAACTAAACTGAAAATATTTAATTTCAAGCCCAGACAAAACGCTTAGGCGAACTTAGCACACCGCCGCGCGCCGGTTCAATTCTAATGGCCGTCAAACTAGCATGAGAATAGTTCGATGTTCAACTCCTAATTACAAAACGGATCGCCTTCCTATCTCGTCGGCACATCTATTAGATCGCTCCGCACTAGCTAGTCAACGACCCCTGCTCACGTCACGTGAGTCACGTGGCCGCCCGGTCGCACGGCCGGCTGGCCGCCCTGTTCAGACTGCGCCCTTATCGCTCCCGGCTTAATCCATCTTCTTTCACAATCGCGACCGATCCTTCCTAAATCCATACGCTTGGAATACATTCACCACAAAGAATATTAAACTGTAATTGTTCAACTATTAAGTTCAATTTACAGTGTGAAATGTGTAGCCCAAAAAATTGCAGTTTGATTTAAAATGGTCTTTAGTAAATGGAGATAGGTTTCAATTTCCCGCGGTTATTGCAAAGTGTTAAGTTTCAATAAGGGGCCAAGTGCAGGGTTTGCAATAAGAACATTGCCAGAGTTGTCTCGCTTGACAAGACTTATTGAAACACACGATTTTTCAGGATTTTCAGTGAAAAAAACTTTAACGTTTTATGTTTTATGTGCATAAGTCTGGAACAAAGTGAATTATTTTTATTTGAGTTTGCAGACGACAGTTTTTTAGCTTCGAGTTTGTCGGAACGGTTGGAACAGTTTGACGATATATCTATCCAATTTTTCTTATTAATATTACAGACTAGCTACGCTCCGTGGTTTCACCCGCTCAAGTCTCGACCCCGTGGGAACATCGGCACAAAAAGTACCTACTCTATGTCTTAAATTTCATCTAAATCCGTTTAGCTGTTTTAGCAACAAAGCGTAACAAACAAACTTACAAAAATACAAATCATTTCTCTTTATTATAATATTATTTTAGATTAGCAAAGCATAGCAAAGTTTAGCATAGCGTAATAGTTTAGTTCAGCTGCATCCGGTTAGACTGGAAGCCGACCCTAACGTAGTTGGGAAAAGGCGGCAGATGATGATGAATACTAGTTTAGATTAGATTCATTCATTCACGAAATATGTAATGCGAGACTGACTCGATACATTACCGTAATGCGATACCAAGTATCGTTGCATCATTAATATTTTCCTTTTTATTGTTACATAAATATTGTCTCACATTGACTGCTCAGATATTAATTCCGTACTTAGACGGTCCATTATCTGCTGATACAAAAGCTGCTACAAAGCATCGTTATTTCTAACCATTATAATATTCCAATCATTATCATCTGCCTAGTCTTGTCCCAACTATGTTGGGGTCGGCTTCCAGTCTAACCGGATGCAGCTGAATACCAGTATTTTACATGGAGCGACTGCCTATCTGACCTCCACAACCCAGTTACTGGGTAATACGATACCCCTTGGTAAGACTGGTTGTCAGACTTTCGGGCTTCTGACTACCCGTAACGACTGTCAAAGATCCACGAATGACAGCCGGGACCAACGGCTTAACGGCTTTTTTCCGAGGCACGAAGGGGTCACGGCATGTAAAGATGGTCACACATCCACAGACCAACCGTAGCAAGCGTAGCGTATTATAATATTCCAATACGTACTAAATAATTGAATGCGCTACATCGATCGCACAGAAAAACAATATTTACGGCTAACAGTGATTTGATGCGAAAACTAGAAAGGTTATGTTATTATTTAAATAACATACAAAAATAAATCTTGCAAATGGAAACTGCTAGATGCTGATAGTTTTGGTCTTTGTGTACGTATGTTCGTACGGATCTGTAAAAAAATAATAATCTAAGGTCCTTATGAAGAACTTCATCGATTATGATAGTTGCCAAATCCAGTAACATAGCTCTGTGTTGCCGGGATCAGTGGCTAAATTAAATTACATGCTAGGTACCTATATTAATTTATTATCATAAAAAGTTTAATTTTTTTCATTAGCTTAAAAATATTGTAAATAAGTAATTTGGTCCATAAGTCTTATTGAATTTTGTAATAAAGTCAATATAAACGGGAACCACTTTCCTCCGCACAGTACCAACCTATTCTTTTATAAATTTTCCCCTAAATTGGAATATTAATCTGCTAATCAGTGTTTCCTTCCTCGTATTTTCCTGTAAAACGGAGAAATTTTGTTCTAAAGAGGAAAAAATGGCGTTTTGTGTAGAATAGAATAGAATAGAATAGAATGCATTTATTTGTCAGAATATTGTACAAAGTTGTTAAGTGCATTTAGCCTGCATTATGTATTACGATCATAATATTCTGCCGTTTCCGGCGTACAAATATTGTTTGTAAAATTATGGGTCATCATTACATTAAAATTAAATTAAATTATAGAATTAGAATTACAAATAAATTAATTATATTGAACAATAGTTGTAAAAGAGATTAATTATATAAGTCAAAATTTATTTAGAAACTATTACAAATTAGAAATTATTTTTATGTTATAATGTCAAAATTAAATTTAAGGCAAAAACTTTAATGTCAGTCAAATACAAGAATAATGTCAAAGTTACTACATGTCTATTATTAAAAGATTTATGTCAAATTTACATAGATAGATGTCAAAATTACAAGATTAATGTCAAAAATTCCAGGAATTATGTCAAAAATTACAAATGTGGTCATATAAATTTAATATTAGTGTCAGGAAACAGTCAAAAATTATTCAATCAAAAACTTTTTCGGCTAGAAATTCAGAGACACTATAATATGCTTTTTGTGACAGAAACTTTTTTAATTGGCGCTTAAATGCATTACTATTTAGCTCCTTCCAACGTTTAGGTAATATGTTAAATATAGTGGGCGCCATGCATACGATACTTTTGCGCATGAGTGCCGTTTTTGCGGGGTAGACACGCAGAATGGTCATATCCCGTCTGTTACGCGGTACGATGTCCTGTAGACGTGAGAACAGATTCGGGTTTGTTTTAACAAACATTGCGGATTCTAGGATATATAGACACGGAAGAGTTAATATTTTGTACCTTTTGAAATATGGTTTACATGTATCAATCGTTTTTAGCCCAAACATCGATCTAATGCATCTCTTTTGGGCCTTGAATGCCTTGTTAGTGTCGGTAGAATTTCCCCAAAATATGATACCGTATCTTAGGTGAGACGCAGCTAAGCCATGATAGGCCGCAATCAAGGTTTCAACATTTACCACTGCAGCTAGAGAGTGCAATGCAAATGCAGAACTACAAATTTTTTTGCAAAGGTTCTCGATTTGTGATTTCCAGTCAAGTCTTTTGTCAATTATTAATCCAAGGAATTTAGTAGTATTCACTATTTCAACAATTTTTTTATCTATATTTATGTCCATATTTTCTATATTCAATCGTTGGCTAAAATGTATTATTTTAGTTTTATTTAAATTAATCTTTAAATTGTTATTGTTTAACCATTTTATTATAGATGTCAAGGTATTGTGAATGTCAAGTTTATATTGGATCATGTCTTTATTATTACTAGAAATTGTCACTGTGCTATCATCTGCAAATAAAGTCATAGGGTGTGAAGTTGATTTTGGCAAGTCATTAATATACAGTGTAAAAAGTGGAGGTCCCAATACACTACCTTGTGGAACACCAAAAGTAGTTTGACGTTCATCGGATAAGTATATCTCTTCCTTTTTAGTTATTATATTAATTCTAGTGATTTCTGTCTTTTGCTTTCTGTTTTCTAAATAGGATTTAATTAAATTAAGAACAGTACCTCTTATACCATAAGCGTCAAGTTTTTTTATTAAAATGTCATGATTTACGTGGTCAAATGCTTGTGTCATGTCGCAGAAAATAGCACATACAGGTGTTGTTTTATCCATTTTTGTCAATATCGTGTATAAGAAGTCGTATATCGCCATATTTATCGTCTTATTTTCGCGAAATCCCTTTTGCTCATTACATAATATATTGTTTTTTTCTAAGTAACCGTTTAACTCCTTTTGAATGAATTTCTCAAATATTTTCGAGAAGATAGGAATCAGAGAGATAGGCCTGTAGAATTCCATGAGCTCTCTATCTTCTTTCTTAAATAATGGCTTAACAATCGCTATCTTTAGTGCGTCGGGAAACGTGCCAGCTACGATACATAAATTTATAATATGCGACAAATGGTCACATATTTCCGATGCTACAGCTTTTATTACTTTGGTTGATATGCCATCGTACCCCACGCTGTTTGTGTTTTTTAAGGCCCTAATAATTTCCTGTGTTTGTTGTGGTGTACAGGGTGCCATAAACATCGAGTTTTTTATGTCAAAAAGTCAAAAGTCAAAAGTCAAATCATTTATTTCAAATAGGCACATTAAAGGCACTTTTGAACGTCAAAAAAAAAACTAAATAGAAATGATTCTAGTCGCCCATTCGAAAAGGTAGTTTTCGTATGGAGAAGAATGGGCAAGAAACTCCACCGTTACTCTTTTAAAAATGTTTTACAAGGTCTTGTATACATAATAAAAATTATATGTGAACACGATGCACCCATAATAAAATTAGTCTACCACAAAAGGTAAAAAGAATTAAAAATTAAGCAATGACAGGTAAATCAAATAAGTGATAGATACATGGTGCTCACATATTTACAAGTTATTTAAAAAAAAAAAAATGCAAAAGTAGTTGAACTTTAACAAGTGTGTGAGCCACTGTAGTCGCAGATTGTAAAAATGAATTAGAATAAGATGTCATAATTAAAAATATATATATAAATTAAATTAGGAACAAGTTTGATTTTGTCTAAACTTTTAGATTGTCCTATGGAGCAGGACCAGCATGTTTCCAAACATTCTTATCTTGGATATAATCCTCTAATTTGTAATATCCTTGTTTACAAAGTGTACTTTTAATATGAGTTTTAAATTTTCTTTCATTTAATTGCAATATGTCACAAGGTATTTTGTTGTAGCATTTAACACAGTACCCCATAAAAGATGTATGTACTTTAGATAATCTAAAAAAAGGTTGATCTAATTTATCTTTATTTCTAGTATTAAAATTATGCCGATCACTTATTTTATTAAAAAGATGTTGATTTTTTCTTACATACATAATAATAATAATAATATGTTAAAGATGGGCCGTGTAGTTTTATCACTAGACTGGATGGGTTGTATTTTATTAATGAAATAGTCATTAAATTGATTAGCAATTTGTTTCGCGTCCGTAATTATGTCATTCTTGGTTTTAATTTTCAAAATATAATTTTTTGGTACATTAAATTTACCTTGATTTATTATTTGCCAGGCGGTTTTACATTTATTATGTGATGTTTTGATTTTATGGTTATTTACATAGATAGATTACATTGTACCTTTTTTTTGCTTTACAAAGAGGTTTAAAAATCGTGAAAAATAAAAAAAATACTACAGTACTACTATTCATTACATTTAGTATTTTATTTTTTAATGTTGGTCCTTTGGTGGTTGGTGATGTTGGTAGGTACGCACTCGCAGGCACACAAGCTTTTTTTTTTTTTTTTTCGGATGGGAAATCATCAAATGACCCCTCCCGCTCTGGGTGGAGCGGAAGGGAGTGTCAGACTCTTACTGACTAAAACCCACCCGTGTTCCTTCCTTAGCCCTTTATGTTCCGGGCCAGCGGTAACCCTTTCGGACAATCCCGCTGACCCGGCAGGCTTCGGCCCTATGGGGCCCCTCCTTGATGCTCCTCGATGCATGAGGCACACCAGCTCACATCAAAACACAACATTTTCTACACTCAAATCTAACGATCATAGGAAGTTCTACCTAAAATTGAATAAAACCAATACAGATTGCTTTAAAAATAGAAAGAATATCAGATATTGGCAAACTGTTCTCCGAGCCGAGGGCGAGGATAGAGACAGTCTTATTTCCAATATCCGGCCAAAGACTTACTTCCACGAATATCCGTGAATACGCCGCGGATTTCCTGCTGAGACGCTTTTAATGGGGTTATTAATATACTTCCTTGTTTAATATTAAAAAAAATGCCGGATCAAAAATGGTGCAAGATTTGACTGGTGTTCTGAATAGACTTGAGGCACTTTTACCTGCCAACGTTTGTAAAGTTGAATAGTCTCCTTTCAAGTTAGGAAGGCTACGCGTCATATTAGCAGTATTAGTTTAAATTATAAAGTTTGGGAAAAAACAATAAGAATAAATAAAAACATTCATACAAAATATTCCATTGAATCCCAAGCAGGGTCGATTTTAACTGAATCAAAATATAAAATATAACATGCCAGACCTATCTTCCGTATTTAAAATCACAACGAAAAATTCGCACACAAACTTTAAACAAATTCGTTTTACGGAAAATACTTCGATATTTTGTTTGGCATCCGTTCGGGCATCTCCGGCGATCTTCGACAATCTCCGCTGATCCTTGTGTCGCTTACACATATTTTATTCAGCGCCATGCATGTACAATTTGTAGGGAATACGCGGCCATCTATGACGTCACTACACGTCCAATGTGAACGGTTGCAGAACGTAATTTGAGGAATTTCACGCTTCGTCTCTCGAAAATTGGTCCAAAATAGAGATGTTTGAGAGAGATGCTGATGGAATTTTGCATTTATGTTACGGTGGAAACTACATTTGCTAACACATTCAAGTACCTACCTACTGTTACTATACATAATTATTTGACTAATCTGCAGAACTGCTAAACGAAGATTAAGTAACAGTTTTCCGATAGTCTCCTGTATAACGTAAATATGTATTTATGCAATTGTTTTTTTATTTATATAAGAGAAATCACAGCCTCAGCCATTCCAGCCCGACAGGTACGACCGTCATGGGACGTCGGGATGACGGCTGAAGACGTTATCCCGCTTTAGTTTAAAAATAAAATAGAGACGTATATTGCTGAACATTCAAAATAGTTCTTACCTACTTTAACTTTACTTTACCGATGGCCGTTTTGCGTAGATCTTTTCTCCCAAATTGTTTTTTTGTTTTTTTTTTGTTTGTTTTTTTTTTATGCGTCATGTTTGCCGCAAATAAACGCATTTTCTTTCTTTCTTTAAATGTATTTTTTGTCTGATGTTAAAGTATGAATTATAAATTATCTTCACACGTTTTATACGACTTGTAAAAACATTGATATTTCTCTAAATTTATATTACTTATGTAAGTTAATTATAAAAAAAAATTAAAACTATTTTTTTTTCTATTTATTTTAATCAACGTCATGGAACATTTCACATCACAACCGACTTTCAAAAAACACTATAAAGTGAAAAATAACTTTAATTTCGGAAGTCGGTGTCTTTGGATTTGTATTTTTGTTTTTTGCCACGGACTTCCGAAATTAAAATTATTTTTCACATTATAGTGTTTTTTGGAAGTCGGTTGTTTTTTTTGTAAAAAACGTTTTTATTTTTTACTTTTTAGTGGGTCAGTTTGTAATTTATCTAAGTTACAATAGCCTAATGTCAACTGCTGATCACCTTTTACAAAATATTGCTTTTCCCGATGCAGGGACGTTAATTGTTGAGGAGTTCTCCTAGTATTCCACTCTCCTAGCTGATAATCCTGGCTGCAGCATCAGGCCAGACTTATGTCAACATTGCATTGAACTTAAAATTTAGTCCTGTTTAAAATGAGCCCAAATACGACTACGGTGCGCGGTGCTGTAATTTCAAGGTTTGTACTTTTTCTGATGCTCCTGGCTTCAGCATCAGGTCTCTATATACTTAGGTGTTCCTCATTAACAGTACGTTTATCCACACATCGAGCCCTTTTCAATGAGCCTAAACACGATATATCTGCTGTTAGTTGTCGAGGAGTTAGGTACTCTGCAGACTATCCTGACTGCAGCATCAGGTCATAACTTGATGATCATGAGACCAAATGTGGCAAATGCCCTATCAAACATCAAAACAATTTACTAAATAAAAAACAGTCCTTGCCTGTTCGAGTAACTTCTTACTGTTAAGGAGTTGTACCTTCCATCATCAGCCCAGCTACCTGAGATGGTGACAACCATACACAAATACACAAGATACTTCATAAAATATGCGAAAAACAATAAGTGAGCCTATAAAATTTGAGGGTAACCCTCGATTTCTCTAAGATCCCATCATCAGATCCTAACTTGGTGACAATGGGACCACCTCAGAACTATCTGCTTTCGAACAAAAAAATAATTTTGAAAATCCGTCGACAATTGGCGGAGTATTCAATGAACAAACATACAAAAAAAAAAAAACATACAAACACCCGAACATACGAGTAGTACCTCCTCCTTTTTGTGAAGTCGGTAAAAATAGCGCTAAATCTTTGATACAGAATAAGATTATGTGCGTGTGAGCGCGAGTGGGTTATGAGTGTATGCGCCTTAAACCTTCCGTATGAAATTCTCTAAAAGATGGTGAAAACTACATCTAAATCTTAATTTAGAAGAACATCACACAGAAAGACACCAAAGTGACCTAAATTTATAAAATATTGAGATAAATAGATGACCTTACATTTACAATGCACATGACATAGGTACAGACTACTCCGTACACAAAGACCATTCAACATCGCCACTCGGCCATCTGAACAACGGGGCGGTCGCGCGGTCACTCCGGAGTCCCAGACGCGTCACGTAGTCGCACGTGTGACGATACGGCTATGAACGTATAGTTTAACACGTTAGTAACTTGACTTTACAATATGCATGATATGTGTATTGACATCAGCATCAGTGTATTTGTAAAACAATATTCGGCGTAAAACTTGTCAACATACCTATTAGGTATTCTGAGAATTTGTATACCTATGACGGATGATCCGGTCAGTAATAAACTACCTAGCTCTAACATCATCTGATAATATGTACTTAAGATACATTCTATCTCTAAATGTATTTTTTTTAAGTTCAACCTTAATGACATAAATGCGATTTTTTTAACTTGTAACATTAGATCAATATTCTACTTATACAAAATCTACAGTAATGATTTGTAAGTATCAATTTTTATATTTGAAAACTCAAGATAACAAATAACACCATAAACCTAATTAATTAATAAAATAAAATTTTAATATCCTGACTTAACTAAAACTATTCGAGGGGCTTGTGGCTAAGTAATAACAGCCGAAAGGGTCGATCGATCAGGTTAAGCTACGCTTGCCGTGGTTGGTCCGTGGATGGGTGACCATTTCACAGATCAAGACTCCTCCGTGCCTCGGATAGCACGTTAAGCCGTTGGTTCCGGCTGTCATTCGTGGATCTTTGACAGTCGTTCGGGTCGTCAGAAGCCCGAAAGTCTGACAACCAATCTTACCAAGGAGTATCGTATTACCCAGTAACTGGGTTGTGGAGGCTCTTGCCGGAAAAGCGGCTCCGCCCGCCGTTAGCGGCGGATAAGAGTCCGCCACCGACGGAGCCGGTGCCTGTGCCTGCGCAGCCTGCGGGAGACCTGCGATCGGGTGCTCAGACCCAGGGCTCGAAGCCCTCCAAGGGCAAAGGGAAGGGCAAGAGGAGCACTGTGGCCCCTCAAACCCCCACCACAAGCGCGGAGGGAGCGTCTGCCACTCCGGCAGCCCCCCAGAACACGCAGCGGGAGGACGCCATGCTTCCCTCCACCACGCCGTCCAACCAGGCGTGGACGGAGGTGGGCAGGGGGAGAAAGGCCAAAAAGCCCAAGCCCGCTGCGACTGCTTCGGCAGCCCAGAAGGCTCCGGTGGGAGGGAGGAAGTTGGTTCCTCCCAAAACTGCGGCGGTAGTGGTGACCATCACCCCGGAGGCCGCGGAGCGGGGCGAAACGTACGAGTCCGTCCTAAGACGGGCTCGTGCTAACGCGGATCCCTCCCGGCTGGGGATCGGCAACATTACGTGCCGCCGCACCCAGGCCGGAGCCCGAATTTTTGAGTTCGGGGGGGAGCAGCGCGGTGCAAACGCGGACCTCTTTGCAAAAAAGTTGCAAGAGGTCATCGCGGATGTAGCGAAGGTCGCCAGACCAGTCAAGACCGCATCCTTGGAGGTGATCGATATGGACGATTCGGTCACCAAAGAGGATGTGGTGGCGGCCGTCGCCGCTGCGGGAGGCTGCAGCGCTAGCGCGGTGAAGGGGGGAGCCATCAGGCCCGGTCGCCGCGGCATGGGCGTCATCCGCGTCGAGTGCCCAGTCGCCGCGGCGGCGGCCGCCCTTAAAGCGACCAAGGGACGGCTGCTGGTGGGCTTCAGCTCGGCTGTGGTCCGGCCGCTTGAGGACAAGCCTGCGCGGTGCTTCAAGTGCTTCGCGCCGGGCCACACCCGATCTACGTGTCCCTCCAAGTCCGACTGGGGAGAGTCTTGCTTCCAGTGCGGACAGGAGGGACACAGGAGTGCCACTTGCAGCGCCGCCACGCCACACTGCCCGGCGTGTGCTGCCAGTAGCCGCCCCGCGGGGCACAGGATGGGGGGCAGGAGTTGCCAGCCGCCCACGAGGAAGGGCATAGTGCCGGCGCAGGTTCGCCCTGTCGCCGCCACCGCCGTTGTCGCCACCGCTGTAACTCCAGCTCCAGCGGCGGTAGCTGAGGAGGGGGGTGCGATGTCGGAATAATGGTTTCCAATCATCGCATCCTCCAGGCGAACACCAACCACTGCAGAGCGGCCCAGGACCTGCTGGTGCAGGCCATGGCTGAGTGGTTGGTGAACGTAGCGGTGGTCGCCGAGCCCTACTCGATCCCCGGCAGTTGGCTGGGTGACGAGGACGGCTTGGTGGCACTAGCGGCGCGGTCCTCCACAGACTCCCCTCCCCTCTCGCTATTAGAGAGGGGACCGGGATACGTGGCCGCCGCGTGGGGAGAGGTAGCCCTCGTGGGCGTTTATTTCTCCCCAAACCGCCCTCTCCAGGACTTCGAGAACTATCTCGGAGTCCTGGCCGCAGTGGTCGGCAGGGCGGCGCCGCGTCAGGTCTCCGTATTGGGAGACCTGAATGCCAAGTCGGTGACCTGGGGCAACCCAGTCACCGACCCTCGCGGGCGGGCGGTGGAGATGTGGGCAGCCTTCTCTGGGCTCTCCCTCCTCAACAGAGGGAACGTCCAGACATGCGTGCGGCGGCGGGGTGGCTCGATAGTGGACGTCACTTTTGCCACCCCTGCGTTGGCCGCGCGCGTGCTGAACTGGCGGGTGGATCTGGTGGAGACCATGTCGGACCACCGCTACGTGCGGTTCGACATCTCCACTGGTGGCCCCGGAGAGACGCGGCCCCCCTCGGGGCTGTCAGCATTTCCACGGTGGGCTCTCACCCGCCTGGACAGGGAGGCGGCGGCGGAGGCGGCGTTTATCCAGGACTGGCTTTCGCCGCCTTCCGCTGGCCTGGACGTGGACACCGTGGCGGGACACCTGAGGGAGTCTCTGACCGAGGTGTGCAATTCTAGCATGCCTCGGTCAGGCCGACCGCTGCCCAATCGGGCGGTGTACTGGTGGTCGGTGGAGCTGGAGGGGCTTCGAGTGGCGTGCGTGGGGGCCAGGAGGGCCTACGCGCGGAGCCGGCGGCGGCGTCGACGAGACCACGCCCACGAGGACCACCTCTATGAGGTGTACATAGAGGCAAAACTGGTCCTCGAGCGGGCCATCGCCGACGCCAGGGACTCGGCGAGAGCGGAGATGCTGGAGGGTCTCGACAACGATCCCTACGGGAGGCCATACAGGGTGGCGCGCAACAAGCTGCGCCCCTTTGGTCCCCCGGTGGCCGAGACCCTGGAGCCCTCTTTCCTGGATGGGGTGGTTCAGTCCCTGTTCCCGTGCAGGGACAACTTCACCCCACCAGTGATGGACCCTCCGCGGGGGATGGCTCCGCCAGCTGAGGAGGAAGAGGAGGCCCCTCCTGTCACGGAGTCGGAACTCAGCGCGGCGATTGTGCACATCCGCGCCAAGAAGACGGCTCCGGGCCCCGACGGTGTCCCGGCGAGGGTGGTGGCAATTGCCGCCACCCAAATGGAGGAGCGGTTTCGGGACCTCTTTAGCGCATGTCTTGCGTCTGGGAGGTTCCCGAAGCCGTGGAAGGAGGGGCAGTTGTGCCTTCTTCGCAAGGAGGGCCGCCCTGCAGACTCGCCCTCGGCATACCGACCCATCGTCCTGCTCGATGAGGTCGGCAAAATGTTCGAGGGGATAATCGCTGCCCGCCTAAAGAGCCACCTGCGGAATGTGGGGCCGGATTTGTCGGACGCTCAGTTTGGTTTTCGGGCTGAGCGTTCCACAGTGGACGCGCTGGCCCGCCTTAAGGGCCAGGTGAAGGAGGCGATGGAGGTGGGGGACGGATTGTTGGCGGTGTCATTCGACATAGCCAACGCCTTCAACTCTGTTCCCCACAGCACCATCCTAGAGGCGCTCCGATTCCACGGGGTGCCTCTATACATGCGGCGTCTACTGGCCAGCTACCTGGAGGATCGGGCGATCGTCCTCGTGAACAGGGCTGGCCAAGTCCGGCGGTACGCAGTCGAGGCCGGCGTTCCACAGGGGTCAGTCGTGGGACCTCTCCTCTGGAACGTCGGCTACGACTGGCTCTTGCGGGGAACTCTCCTCCGAGGCACAAGTGTCGTCTGCTACGCGGATGACACTCTCCTCACTGCCCGGGGGGAGAGTTTCAGGGAGGCGGCCAACTTGGCCTCGGCGGGCGGATCCTTGGTCGCAGGGAGGATCCGCCGCCTAGGATTGACGGTGGCGCTGCACAAGACCGAGGCCGTGTTCTTCCACGGGCCTCGGCAGCGCCAACCACCAGACGCCCACATCTTCGTGGAGGGCGTCCGAATCGAGGTGAAGGCCCAGATGAAATATCTGGGCCTTTTACTCGACAGCAGGTGGCGTTTCGGCCCGCATTTTAGCGGGCTATCGACGCGCCTGCTGAAGACTGCGGGCGCCCTCTCGTGGCTGCTCCCCAACTTGGGGGGGCCCAGCGTGAGATGCCGGCAACTCTACGCCGGCATCTTGAGGAGTATGGCCCTTTACGGGGCCCCTATTTGGGAGGACTCCCTCCACAGGAGGGAGAACGCCGCCGCATTGCGGGCCCCCCAAAGGGTCATAGCCCAGCGGGCGGCGAGGGCCTACCGCACGGTCGGCTTCTCCGCGGCATGTGCTCTGGCCTGCACCCCGCCTTGGGAACTCGAGGCGTGGGTGCTCGCCAGAGTATATGAATGGACGGCGGGGCGAAGGGCGAGAGGAGAACGCCCAGCCCCGGAAGAGCGGGAGGCCGTCCGGCGGGAGGCAAAGGACGCCATAGTCGTCCACTGGACGCGGGACCTCGCCGCCGCAGCCTTCGGCCGCCGAACCCTCGACGCGATTGGGCCGGTCCTGCGAGACTGGCTCGAGCGGTCGCACGGGTTCCTCTCCTTCCGTCTGGTGCAGGTGCTGTCCGGACACGGTTGCTTCGGATCGTACCTGCACCGTATCGGGCGGGAGGAGACGCCGTCGTGTCACGACTGTGGCGCGGCGGAGGACACGGCGCAGCACACTCTCGAGGTGTGCCCGTCGTGGTCCGAGCCGCGCCGCAGTCTCACCGCGGCGATCGGAACGGACCTCTCGCTCCCCGGCTTGGTCAACGCCATGCTAGGGGATGAGGGGTCCTGGGCGGCAGTCGCCTCCTTCTGCGAACAAGTCATGTCCCAGAAGGAGGCGGCGGAGCGCGTGCGGGAGGAAGACCCTCTCGCGGCGCCGCTCCGAAGGCGGAGGAGGGGTCGAAGAAGACGTCAGTATGACAGTCATCTCCGACTCCTCCCAGGTGGAAGCCAGCAGGCGACGGGTGCGGGGGCACCCTCGCCTGTATTGCACAGACTTCCACCAGTGCCGGACGGGAATGGCCAGGTGTTCCCGGCCATTCCCGTAGCCCCCCAGACGGGGGGACATGCGGGGCCCGCCAGCTAGGCGGGCATGCGCCGGGGGGGTTGTGGATGCAAAGGCTGAGCCGGATTCCCATGACCTCCCCATCAAGGCGATGAGGGAACACCGCTGAGTTTTAGTGGGTATACTGCCATCCTGGCAGGGAGTCCCACATACTCCGTCTCGTCCCCCGACGAGCGGAGATGCGTAATGACATTTCTCAGCGATAAAAAAAAAAAAAAAAAAAAAAAAAAAAAAAAAAAAAAAAAAAAATACAGTCGCTCCATGTAAAATACTGGTATTCAGCTGCATTCGGTTAGACTGGAAGCCGACCCTAACATAGGTGGGAAAAGGCTAGGCAGATGATGACTAAAACTATTATCAGACTTAAATATGGAATCAATTGAAAAACACTATTATAAAAACATTTTAACTCAAATCATTATTACCATGAACCGAAACGTTTCAAATGGCTACCTACACACCTACACTGGCAAATGGTCCTATAGCAGCCTATTCCTATTAATATATTCCTATATGTATATTCCAATTTCCAAACCGCTCCTTGGCCCTAAAACAATCCTAATGAGAAAAATATTATCTACCAACAAAATGTAACTTAAACACATTTCTCGTACAAAAACAGAGTCGGTCACAATCCGATCTCATTTATTATTGTAATCGCGTTGTGTAGAATCAAAACCTCATTAAGTGCGACTGAGATTAAAACCAACAACGGTGCCCTTATTAACATAAACCGTTTATGATAGGAAAAACGAGGCTATGATCACAAGGGCGGAAGATCAACATATATTTTAGTAACGAGGATTCATACCCCGACCCTGGAAACGACGGGTTTTCTAAAACGATACTATGTATCCGCATGACAGGGACTGAGCGGATTCTCACACACTCACCCACAGATAGGTGTCGAGGTAATTAAAGGTAATTGGCAAAAAATGGGTGTATTTTTACTTTTTCCCAACATAATGTTGTTTTTGTTGATCCCGCTGTAAAACTCTTTGTAGCCATTTCAAAGAAACCCGCTCTCAGATACAGGTGGCAATAATCAATAATTCTTCAACTGATTTCTTATTTTTCCTCACTCCTTCAAATTCAGAAAAAAACTTCCATGAAGCAGGAAGCGAAGCACTCCATCACCACGCCAGGGAAGAAACCATAGAATTTATGAATATCTACCTACTCCATGTGCAGCTCCGAGGAGCATAATATGGAAACCAAGCATAAAATATAGATCATCTTCTGCTCTTAAAAATCGATAAACAGGGGCTGGGAGAGAGGTCTGCTAAAGTTTGTCGATTATGTCTTGTGATGTATGTTGAGTGTGTCCTTATTCTTCCAAATATTGTACATTGACGTGTGTATAATGATAAGCACATGCGTTCTATGACTTAAGTGTTTATGAGTTTCCACACGAAACCGGAGAGTACATATTAAGCCAGAAGAAAGTGGAGGCCTATAACCATGCAGTACATGTATAAGTGTTTGTTAAAACCAATTTACAGACTTGTGAATCATTTATGATGTAAAGTTTGGACGCAAGAACTAGTCGATTGTAGAGCTTCTCGAATTCTACTAAAGAAAGGAAAATTAAGGAGAAACTTATTACTGACAACACTTTTCTTATATTTTCAAGGTCTGAAGACGGAAAAGTCACAAATTATGATTACTAGGGCGCGCGGCGCGGGACGCTTTGAGATACGATGGCGCCATCTATTGATTCTTAAATATATTTATTTGGGAGGATGTTACACGAAATGTGTAAATAAGAATATATTGCGATGTCATACATTCAAATAAATTAATAACGTAAAAGCTCCTATTAACAACCCCCTAAAATGTGTACTCTATTAACGATCTAATTTTTAAATCACTCATTAGACATAATATAGGGTTCCAGAAAAGTCATACCTTAAAAATTAGTTACGTATTTTTGTTGGACAACAAAAAGAGTAAAGTTTGTGTGTTTAAATAGCCAGTGAAAGAAATAATTTGACGGTGAGTGGGACGCGCCCGAAGCGGACGCACGTTTCATAGTGTCGCGTCTCCAGCCACGTAAGTACACCTAAATATTTGACACACTAAAAATGGATTTGTCTTCTTGCTATCACATTACAACTGTAACGTACATATTCGTTTTCTAAACTAACTCTTAATATAATACTTTTTATTGGTTTTTGTGTTATAAAATCATGTTTTAATTTAAGGCGGTAATAGAATCCAAATTTCAAAACTTGATTCTAATAACGACCCATGGCGTTGTTAAATTTTGAGAACATTTAGTATTTTAAAATAATATCTATTATAATTTACCTCATTTGATTTTATTTTTTTCTTGTTCAATTCTTAAAATTATTTTACTTCGTTAGATCTATCAACGACAACGCTATTTCTTAAACTTTTTGTGTAAAACTCGATTCAACGTTAGACAATATATCCCTATTAATAAAATGGTATTATACTGTAAATAACCTTTATTATCTGAATTAAAGACTAACTGACATTAAAAGAAATAATATAGCAATGAGATCTAATTTAACAGTATTCCTTAAAGCGGATATTTTATCTGTTTATTATTAATTTTATTGGTCGCTAATAGAATATTGTAACCTTCATACTTGATTCTATTACCGACTCACAGCTGTGACGATAGTTTTGGTAATATTACAGTACACAAAAACCAAATGTATATTTTTGAACAAATTGGCTTATTTCTTGCATACGTGACGTTTTGAGAGATTTTGTCACAGGACATAATATTATTAATGTAAAATAATATTTGCTATCCAGTTTCATTCATGGCTTCATGGCATTGGCTATATTTCATATATTTTCAAATCAAATAAAAATGGCGGGACGGAATGAGGGCTATGTAACTTTTTAAAGCTTCTTTCGTAGAATTAAATTTTATATCTCCTTAAAGATTCTGTTCTTTTATAGAATCATGGAGCCGCAGAAGCGCAAGCAGTACCTACGCCTCTGCTCAACTAGAAGCTGCGCTTCTAGCTATAAATGAAGGGATTAGCATATACGAAGCTTCAAAAACTTATGGCATACCGAGGACAACTCTGCGTGACAAGAGAAATATTCTGAGACTGATTATATTTTTTATTAAATAAAATAACAAAAAATAAGTGCTCTAAGCGTTGCAATAAATAAAATTTATGTTCATATTGTAATAATGTTGATCTCATAACTATTGTTATTATATAATAAATACCTTAAAAACGATTTTTTATTTTATTTAATAGAAGAAGTGATAACTTCTTAGCGGTAAATAATTGTTTAGTAACTATTGTGTTATTGAATATTGAATTTAAGTACTAAATTGCAAAGAATAATTCGTTGAGATTAATTATAAATTATAACATCTTTCCTAACATAACAGCTTATATCTATTTTTTTAAAGTGAATCCTAAGACAGCTAAAACTGGCGGTAATAGGAGCATTTACGCTAAGTCTTAGAAAGCATTTGAAGGTAAACGGGAAATACCTTCTGATGTTGTTAATGAGCGAAAGTGGAGATAGAAAAGTAGCTTTAGTAACTTGTTACCTGGAGTTAAATGAAAAGTTTAGACATCACAAACACATTCTATATATTTTAGACCCTTACTGAAGCTACCATGCCACCATAATAAACTAGACACAAGTCTAGTTTATTTATTATTATTACCGACATAAAAAAAAAAGTAATTAAAAAAAATTAAACCGACTTCAAAAAGAAATCAACTCAAAATTATGAAATAACTTTAATTTCGGAAGTCGGTGTCTTGGGATCTGTAGTTTAGTTTTTTGCCACCGACTTCCAAAATTAAAGTTATTTCATAATTTTGAGTTGATTTCTTTTTGAAGTCGGTTTAATTTTTTAAAATTACTTTTTTTTATTTTTAGTATAATCCTTCCCACACACAAACAGGTAAATGCATACCAAAATCACAAACATTCATTCGTCTATTAGCATTCATCCTGTCACTCAGAGCTATCTCAGATGATCAAGCAAGATACAGCAGCACAATGCGAGGAATATATCAGTGTATTGTGTCGCCATTGTAATGGATATAAGTGGGTGTCAGTGGAAGTGCGCCGCGCCACGCTGGGCCATTGTCGGGACCGGGACGCGGCGCGACGGATGATAACCAGTGGAAATATACGGTGAGGTTTGGATGAGAATGACGCGAAAACTTAAGTACCTACTTGTGTCAAAATATGACAGGACCACGTTTTTGTAGGATGAAATGAGTAGCTCAACACAGTACAACTTTATAAGGCCAACATTTTGATTACGGATGTTTGATATCTACTATTTAGTTAAAATGTGGCAAATTCATTATTCACCATTTATTAGACAATGACTGCATTAATTTCTGTAATTTTTGCCTAAAGTATGCAAAAATTCTGTGAAAAATACGATGAAAAGCGAGCGCAATTTTAACCAGCAAAAAGTTGGAGATTTGGTGATATTTCATACAAAATTGAAAAGCTTGCATAATATGATTATGAAGAAACTAGCAGCGTCCCGCAGTTTCACCCGCGCAAGTGTTGATCTCGTTCGAAAGACACGTGGCGCATCATCATAACGTTATTGTTGTTTTCCTTGGGAACAGCACATTTTTCGGGATGAAAGGTACCATATGTCCGTTTTGTACATCTGACAACGTATATGCAAAATTTCAGGATGATCGGTTCACCCGCATAAGTGTCGATCCCGTGGGAATATCGGGATAAAAACTATCCTATGTCCTTTCCCGGGATGCCATCTATCTCTCTGCCAAATTTTATCGAAATCCGTTCAGTGGTTTAGGCGTGAAAAGGTAACATACACACAGACAGACATACAGAGTTACTTTCGAATTTATAATACTAGTATGGATAGTTAGGATATTAGTTAGGATATCAGAAAATGTTTTGTTTGTAATAATAAAAATAACCTTAATATAAAGTTGCATACTTCCGAATTGGTCACCCTTTAAAATTATAGTACATACTAATTCCATGCATTTTCCTAAATAGGCCTACTGTTGACCTCGATCTCGCCTGGAGGCACCTGGAGGAAAGCGATGGATGAAGTCTATAATTATGAAATACTAGCTTCCGCCTGCGGCTTCGCCCGCGAGGTATGTCGTTAAAAACTATTTTATGTCCTTCCCCAGGATGCAATCTGTCTCTCTACCAAATTTTATCGAAATCCGTTCAGTGGTTTAGGCGTGAAAAGGTAACATACAGAGAGACAAACAGTTACTTTCGAATTTATAATATTAGTATGGATGTGACAACGATTACTATTTATTGTACCTACACTAAATAAACCTAAGCTTCTATAAGCAATTACAAATACAAATGCGAAATAGTGGGTAGTTCGGTACTAATTACTCGTATCCGACGCGGAAAATTGTCGGATAAACGGTCAAAACCTATATATTGTGGCTCGTCCATTTGATGGGCGATAATGAGCGGCTGTAGTTGCAATAGTGGGGTAATTAGCGGTCAAAAGGCACAAAGAGCACAGTAGATATATTATTATGATGTTTAAAATGGTATTGGTCCGGATTTCCATGTAAAATTGTTGCTAAATAGAGCACTGGTGGGTTGATTCTGTCTTCCAGTAAAAGTAGTACAATTATTTCAATCAATTTGCTTGACTAGGCTAACGTTACATATCTAAGGAATAGTATCAGATGGATACGTCCTTTTTCATTTCCCACTTCCGCGTCTGCTGCACAATCTAGTTTTCATTTAAGTTGCCTCTTGTAGCAGAAACTGCAGGTTTAAGAATACAATAAATTATTTGCATTATAGTTGTCACACTCAATATTATACAGGTGAAAGTTTGTGAGTGTGTTTGTATGTTTGTTACTTCTTCACGCAAAAACTACTGAACGGATTTAGATGAATTTTGACAAACAGATGGTTTATAACTAGCATTAACACATAGGAAACTTTTTATCCTGATATTCCAATGGGATCGACACGTATGCGGGTGAAACTGCGGGGCGCTTCAAGTATTGTATAGATTTCAAAGTCTAATGAAGACTAAGTAGCTAGATGTTATCAAAAATGTTTCCCAAAAGCTGAATATCCAACTCATTCGTCAACATTTCATACAAAGGATCGTAACGTCTCAGGCTGATGTGTGTTGTCTGCACATATCTATCATATGTTGCTACAAATTAGGATAAATAACGTGTATTGTATAGTTTGTGGTGAGCTAAGGAGCCATAAGTTTCTGTCTAGCGGCGGCGGCGTAGCGGCTAGACGGTACCTAGAGCTACCTGGGTATACCGGACAAATGCTTCACTGGCGAATTACATGGTGATTTAATAGGCTTGGTTCTGCGGGTTTAGACTTCTCTGTATTTCTACGATTACGGTTTATGCCAACAAATAAAAGCAAGGTGAAAAAGGCGACTTTAACAGTAGTTACGTTCTTGTATTAGTTATCATTAGATTCAAATGAAAGACTGAATAATCTCTCTAAATGACAATTTTGGCATCATGAAACCAACTGTGAGCTAGATCCTAGACAATTCCTTGATTTTGAACAGATAGATAGAATACCTACTCTATCAACCACATACCTGTGTAAATTAGTGAAACCAAAAATACAATATTGTGAAAAATTGCTAAGCTCTGGAGCTACGAACGGTTCGCGTCCATTAGTCTGTATTCACAATCAAGACTTATCCTGAAGTAAGAACTGGATGCTTTTAGCGTCATTATTGTCGACTAAGCTACCTAAGTAAACCTCCTTTTAACCTAGCGGGTCCTATTATGACTTAATGTGGGACCTTTTGCTCCATTTACTCTGAGAAATATCCAACGTTACCTTGTTTGGGGTCCCATAGTCCACATTAGAGGTCCGAATAAATGAAAGGTCCTAAGGCCGACCGTGATTGAGGTCCGGACGTCCTGGGGATCCAACACAAAGGGGCACGGAGACTTAGGGAACGCAAATAATATTATTATTACGTTATGATTGCACGATTCCGTGTTATGTGGATCCTCTATATGAACGATAGCATTTATTGTGGTGATATTAGGTAATGAGATAGAAAAGATTTGCGAAACGTCGGTGTAACAGATTCTTTATGAACGCTATTTTTATACGCTGACACAGAACAGTAACATGATATTATTTTAAACAACTCTACCTACATAATTGGGTAATATTGATAAACGGATCCTAGCTCTAGAAATAAAACTGAAAACGCACAGAATTGCATCTTAATAAAAACTGTCGCGGTCTACTATTCGCTTTTCAACCACTTTATCGCCCTCACTCCGCCAATAAGTCACAGCCTGTACAATCTTCTCTGACCGTCGAATGTATGGAGTGCACCGCACACACTACTGGCACATCTGGCAACATCGCACCGCATCGGACGCGCGTCGCATACGATAAATATTTCAATTTCCGTGCGGTTGCAGCACCGCGCGGTTCCCGCACCGACAATAACCTCCCTTCGAGTCGCAAATATAGGTACGGACCGACCCGCAAATATCCCGCAACGGACGCAACGCGCGCCGCCGCACGTCCACCGCAATGAATTGCTGATACGGACGGAGCATTCGTTTTATATGTATTGGCAATGTATCAGATATGTGATTGGAGTTTCTAGAACTACGTTTTTAATGATAGTTAACCGAAGTTGTAGTAAACTTGAGAGTGGTAGGAAATGTAAAAATAAAGTTGATTCAAAAACTGATGGATCGACAGTGGGTTCGGAACTGATGGATCGACAGTGGGTTCGGAACTGCATAGTTATTCACAACCATACGACAGGCTATCGTATCGAAAACGACACATTTCAATAACCTGATTAGTTTTGCCCCCGACAGCTAACAGCTGTAGGAAGAATAGCGGTCATCTGTATGATTCAAAATGACAAAATTGTCGGGTTTTGGACTTCTGAACAGCGTTTAGAGGACTCCTACGACAACATTGATTGATGTTCGATACGGTACGGAAGCGTATCGAGTGGTTGTGAATAGCTATGCCGATGGATCGACAGTGGGTTCGGAACTGATGGATCGACTGTGAGTTTGGAACTGATGGATCGACAGTGGGTTCGGAACTGATGGATCGACAGTGGGTTCGGAACTGATGGATCGACAGTGGGTTCGGAACTGATGGATCGACAGTGGGTTCGGAACTGATGGATCGACAGTGGGTTCGGAACTGATGGATCGACAGTGGGTTCGGAACTGATGGATCAACTGTGAGTTTGGAACTGATGGATCGACAGTGGGTTCGGAACTGATGGATCGACAGTGGGTTCGGAACTGATGGATCGACAGTGGGTTCGGAACTGATGGATCGACAGTGGGTTCGGAACTGATGGATCGACTGTGAGTTTGGAACTGATGGATCGACAGTGGGTTCGGAACTGATGGATCGACAGTGGGTTCGGAACTGATGGATCGACAGTGGGTTCGGAACTGATGGATAGACAGTGGGTTCGGAACTGATGGATCGACAGTGGGTTCGGAACTGATGGATCGACAGTGGGTTCGGAACTGATGGATCGACAGTGGGTTCGGAACTGATGGATCGACAGTGGGTTCGGAACTGATGGATCGACAGTGGGTTCGGAACTGATGGATCGACCGCGGGTTCGGAACTGATGGATCGACAGTGGGTTCGGAACTGATGGATCGACAGTGGGTTCGGAACTGATGGATCGACTGTGAGTTTGGAACTGATGGATCGACAGTGGGTTCGGAACTGATGGATCGACTGTGAGTTTGGAACTGATGGATCGACAGTGGGTTCGGAACTGATGGATCGACAGTGGGTTCGGAACTGATGGATCGACAGTGGGTTCGGAACTGATGGATCGACAGTGGGTTCGGAACTGATGGATCGACAGTGGGTTCGGAACTGATGGATCGACAGTGGGTTCGGAACTGATGGATCGACCGTGGGTTCGGAACTGATGGATCGACAGTGGGTTCGGAACTGATGGATCGACTGTGAGTTTGGAACTGATGGATCGACAGTGGGTTCGGAACTGATGGATCGACTGTGAGTTTGGAACTGATGGATCGACAGTGGGTTCGGAACTGATGGATCGACAGTGGGTTCGGAACTGATGGATCGACAGTGGGTTCGGAACTGATGGATCGACAGTGGGTTCGGAACTGATGGATCGACAGTGGGTTCGGAACTGATGGATCGACAGTGGGTTCGGAACTGATGGATCGACTGTGAGTTTGGAACTGATGGATCGACAGTGGGTTCGGAACTGATGGATCGACCGTGGGTTCGGAACTGATGGATCGACAGTGGGTTCGGAACTGATGGATCGACTGTGAGTTTGGAACTGATGGATCGACAGTGGGTTCGGAACTGATGGATCGACTGTGAGTTTGGAACTGATGGATCGACAGTGGGTTCGGAACTGATGGATCGACTGTGAGTTTGGAACTGATGGATCGACAGTGGGTTCGGAACTGATGGATCGACTGTGAGTTTGGAACTGATGGATCGACAGTGGGTTCGGAACTGATGGATCGACTGTGAGTTTGGAACTGATGGATCGACAGTGGGTTCGAAACTGATGGATCGACAGTGGGTTCGGAGCTGATAGATCGACGGTCTGTGGGTTCGGAACTTTATGCAAATATCATCACTATCATCATCACCTACCGCCCGACTTCACCCACAGCTGGGCATAGGCCTCCTTTTCTTGAGGAAATGCGATCGAAGAGACTTTTAAAAAGCCAAAGTATAAAGTCATAATTCGAGGTTTGGCTCTCGCGTAAATTTCCTCCTCCAATATTGGACCAATTTATAAGATAATTTGTAAACTGAATCATCATCATCTGCTTAGGCAGCTGAATACCTGAATTATACATGGAACGACTGCCTATCTGACCTCCACAAACTGAATAAGACGAATATATACTTACGCTCTTGCTCGGGGAAACATTTAACTCATTTCTTATGAGATCCAATATTTAAAGAGCTTTAACTTGACTCATTGAATTTATAAGTCCAGATTTCATGGTTTTCCTATCATTTAATTTATCAAGTTTGTTAGAGAGATTTCATCCTTATAATTGATCCTAAAGATCCATGCAATAAAAGTACAGGGTGTAATTTTTACAGATTTTAGACGGTTCGATTCCCGGGTGTGGCAAGCAAATTTTATAAAATCTTTGAATGCAGTTTTCTTTCTATTAAAAAATAAAGGAATGTTTTCTTTGAGTAAAATTTTCTATCTACAGTATTAAGAGTACTTTCCCTTCAGGTGGCATTACAAAATTCCACCCTGTATATCTGGTTTTTTATTTTAAATATTGACTAATAAAAAATTTACGTGAAAAAGTGTCATATAAAAGATCTACTTACACTAATAAATATTTCATTCAAAATCAAAAGTCATTTATTCAAATTAAGGGTGAGAATCAGCACTTTTCGAACGTCAAAATGACATAAGACTGTCTCCCAGAACGACCGCCCTTCAGCCGGCTTTCATTTAATTTCATTAGTAGGTAATAGTGTTATGTTAGACAATTATTAGTGAGAAGTGTTACACGACCCTCGACGAGAGATAAACACCTACCTACATCATGTACATAAGTGGTCCCTTTAAACAGTGTGTTACGAGGGTAGTTTGACAAATTGGATCAACTTAGTTTGAGGGTAGTTCCACCTGACATGTTTGTTAAATTGTAATTACAGGTGATACAGTATGCGTGAGAAATTGGTTCTTGTTCTTAGTGTACCGAATGGCAAAAAGTTCAAACATGTTTGGCCCAAAATTCAGCTGTGCGAACTCCGCTTACTGACGCACACGCAGTCATAAGATCATCAACACACACGCACAGGTGACAAAATAAATAACGAAATGACTATTGACTTATAGATGCTCTAATCAAAGCGTTGATTCTTTAAGAGCAATTTTTTTTTTATGTATGCTTGGGCATAACTCCGCCATACATGACCGATTTGAAAAAATCTTTCTTTGTTCTTGTTCGAAAGAAGTTTATTCCAAAATGGTCCCATTTAAATTTCGTAAAGATCTGATGATGAGTTTTAGAGACAGACAACGGAACTCAACAATAAATGCCAGCAAATCAACCGCGATTGCTGCTATCGCATAATTATGTATGCATTGTTTAAGTAATCACACAACATAACATCACGCCTGTACCCTCTAAAGGGGTTCGCAGATGTGTTCAGTATAACACGGTACACCCACATTTCTGTCAAAGTTGTTATTGGGCTACCTATAATCTAAAAATTCTTACATCTTTTTTAATGGATAAGGTATGCTTCAGGGATAGGTCCCATATAATTTTTTTTTGAACTTTGCTTATGTAGTTTTTGAATTAGCTTCATTAATACGATTGTTTTCCACTTAGTTTATATTAATAATGTTTTAATAGTTTCCTGTCACTGATATTCACATAGCAAGTAGTGTTAAATGATTTTTTTTATTCGTGAATTCTTTGGAACAATATTGATACCGAAATGATGGCCAGTAAGTTAGCTTCAAAACTGCATAAAAATCATTCATAATTTTTTTTTTCCGTCATTATCTTTTCTCTGATTCTTCAAACATAAAAATGCACGGTGACTCGATTTAGGAGTCTGGTAGTGTATTTACTGTGTCGCATGCTGAAGCAGTACCTATTCGTGGACTTGTCAAGTGCACGAACACTGCGCCCTGTCACTAGCTTTGTTCCAAACCCGTCCTCGATATGTTGAGTGAGGATATTTTATGTGACTTAATTAATATTAGGCAGTTTTTTTGTTCAAAAATAGTTACACTAACAGTTTTTTTCTAGTTTTATAAGCTCAAGAAAAGCTTGTCAATATTTTCTCCGTTATTAACGTTATTAGGTTATTCAAGTTTTTTGTTTTCTGATCTAGCTCCAAACTAAAATAATATTTGAAAAATTCAGCAAACTCCCTAACTAAATTAATTAAAGAAAACTTCTATCCCCCTTCAGAATATTCCTATTAAACCCGCTACACACTGATCGGATCAATTTATCACGCGACAAAACACCGGTCGCGCGACGCCGGCGCCGCGCGCCGCCCTCGTTCGCGAGGCGCGCGCTCCTATTAACAGCCTCGCAGCGTCCTATTACCGGACAAAGGCTGGCGCGGCGCGACTAATTCACGTGGTAATTAAACCGCTAGATTATTAAGTCGCAGCCTATTTTATGCTTCTGATGCATGTCATTTGAATCAGCTTTGTAATCAGCCGTCAGGTGTGATTCGCGCATGTAACGGATGTCTGCGAAAGAAGGTTGGACATGTTTTAACGTTCCTTCTTAGGCTTCCGTAGTTCTGACAAGGAACCCTTATAGTTTCGTCATGTCCGTCTTTCCGTCTGTCCGAGGTTTTGCTAAGAGACCGTAAGTAAGTACCTACTAGAAAGCTGTTATTTTGTTTACATGTGAAGTGGGGATGAATACTTTTTTCGTCGTCTACCCCATCGTGTGGGGTCTTGTTGAATAGGTCTTCTAAAATGACTTGGGGGATGCTAAAATTATTTTTCGATTTAATGCTCCATTTACGAAATATTAAACTTAAAGTGCAAATTTTTGTTCCAGTCCTTCCCCCTCTAAAAACTAAACTGTGGGCTTGAAAAATCTGGAAAAATTCAGGACTATAGTGCATTTCATGAACTTTAAAGGAAAATTATAGCGGTTAAGATAACTTTATTAGTTTAGCAGTAATAGTCGTTGAACTTGGGTGTTGGATAATTTTGTACCAAATACAAAATCCTAAGCATTAATCCTTTAATGTGACTAAGATGAAGTAGTTGTTTGTTTTTAACGGGTAAAGAATTGCATTGAAAAACAAAATATGTTTTTTTTTTTTTTTTTTAATTCAGATTATAGAACAACAGAATCGTACTACATTGTGATAACGGGCTACTATGGAACCCTAGGTACACTGTGCGTGGCCAGACACGCACTTGGCCGGTTTATTTTGTAATAGATTTCTCCAAAATCATGTTTAATGACGATATTCTCAGGAATTGCATCCGTTAATCGTGTGGAACTATAATAACTAAGGCAATCGGTGTCGACCTGCGTCTGCGTCAGTCGTTTAGGGCAGTTCTTAAGGCAACAAAATATCTTTTTTATCACATCTATTCAAAAAGAGCTAGTGTATTCTTCGTAAACAGCGACTAAAATAGCTCTTTAATCCCTAGGGACTACAAGTGATTTAATTTGGAATATGGATATTGTAAGTAAAAGTTCCAATCACCAAGGAGATCCATCGCGAACATTGTATGAACAAGTAACAGGCTGTATAATAAAGTAAAACGTGCGCGAGCCAATTAAAAAAAAAAAGAGTTCGTGAAAAAATAAAAAAAAAACGCGCGAAAAGCATTCTGCCTTGATTCGTAATTGTTTACTCAAAATTGTATATAAATAAATAAACGTATTAATCTTATTCATAAGATTCTTACTTATTTTTTCATAGAGAGTGTTATAGAGTGCCCACCTCGGGAGCAACACTATTTTAAGCGCGAGTGACGTACTTTGAATCCCTCGCTCACTCTCGCCTTCAAAATAGTTATTTGTTCCCTTGGCAAACAGTCCACTATTATACCTATACGAACATAACTTTACTTCCTAGATATTTTGACCTATAAATAACATCGTAGAGCTAATAGTTTTCAATGTTAACATCATCTTCAAATGCACATTGAACAGCATTACACACTTCATATTTAACGTCTATGAAAATTTAATTTTGCATTTCAGCATTATGAATGAACAATCAATAATAAACTCTTCCACACTGAAATAAAGTTGTATATCGTTTGCAATATACCTGGTCGGTACTAAATGTGGACTGGTTACGAGGTGCATAAACATTGTAATGAAGTTTCGCGCACAGAACAACATTTTCGAGTTGTACGCTGTACATTGGTGATTATACAGGGGCGAGTGTTAATGCACTCAGTATCGAGTGGCAACGGTGGCAACTAATGAACATTATCATTAGTGCAGCTGCAAATTGCTTTAATAATACAGGTCGGACGTGACGGCAAATTAGCCGTTTGTCCGGGTTTATGATGCATAGAGAACGGACATACGGTCTCGGCACATTGCCAACTGTATTTTCCTATTGCCTGGACCCGGCAGTCCCCAATGACCGGTATTTGGCTGCGGTTTTTATGAAGGTAAACGATAAAGCTGGTAGATTGTATGAATTTGTAAAAATGTGAGAGCAGATATTTGTTCCGTTTGATTTTCATTAATGAGACTATAAAATAGAGTAGTCAAAAAGAAAGAAACTGAATCTTTTACCGCCACACTCATAGACGACAATAAATGTTAATTATACATTAACTCAAGAGAAATGAATGGTAGACGTATCTTGGCAAATAAAACTAATGGTCCTATGTTATTTAAGTTGGTGGTTACCGTTTTAATTTTGTTATCCGAAGTTTCAGAATAGTATCATGGTGTCTGGAGAGCGACGGTAATGTTTTAGTTTCGCAAACAGTAATTAGGTAGCAAATAGAATCAGCTCCGAGCACTAAGCTTTTAGTTTCTACGTCTCAGATAATATTTGCGAGCACTCTGTTTGTACGTCATTACTAAATATCCATAATAATATTATGCGGGCGCAGAACTGTGTCAACAACAGACGGAGGAGTCTTTTTGTGACATACTTACGTACTAATAACAACATACTTTAGGCAGCTATCTGTCTGCCTTATAAAGTGATTATGGAAATGTTTAATTAAGTTCTAACGTACGTGTACAACTCATTTTCAGAGTTATACGAATAAAATCTTTAGTTTATACACTGTCATAAACAAAATTCTTGAACTTTTTTATTTACCTAACTTAATATTTTACGGGTAATTTCTCAATCTAAATAATTACACTGACAAAACCTCATTTCAAATTATGAATAAACAAACCACTACAATAAAATCCAAAGCAAATAAACTCTTAACTCCAATTCAATTTCATATGAAATAAAAAGGTCGTATACCTATTAGATTATAGACAAAAACGTTTAGAACAAACATAATCTCGGCGCGTAATGTGAATCACAACACTAGTGAGACTGGGTACATCACTAGTTCTGTTTAAACTCATTATAACTATAAATTGGGTGGCGAGTGGCCGGTGATCGATGGCGCGGCCGCCGCTCACACCGCGGCGAGCACTCGTAAATATTTAATGTTATTTCTCCGCACCTCGTATATTATACAACGTTTACATTATTATTTATTAGATTTGCTTTCGGTTGGCGGGCGAGATTCGTCAGTTGATAGATTGGATTTTTAGCTGCGTATCTGTTTTCGTTGCTCACTGTTTTATTTTTTTAGGTGGAAGAATTCAAGTTTATCATCACTTGGTAATAAATACATTGATATTAAAGCTAATGGTTCGTGTGGATATAAATTGCATTTTCGCGCATAACGTTATCCAATTTTAACCCGTTTCATCAGACTATTTTGTTTAGAACATGTTTGAAATACAATTCACGGTATAGCCACGCGTTGGTGTAACTACAAAACGAGCGCACGACTGTAACACAATGTCGCATACAATCAACAGAACACACACAAATTACATAGTTCGCATAATCAACAGAACACACACAAATTACATAGTTCGCATAATCGCGTTATAGTAATTTACACGGAATAGATAAGATGATGATGGTCCTAACAGCCACTTTTATTAACCGACGAAAAAACGGAGGAGGTTCTCAAGTCGACGCCTAAATAGGTATATTTTTTTTATGTATGACCACGTATAACTTTTTACAGTGTTTTTAGGGGTCCGTAGCGAAATGGTAAAAACGGAACCCTTATGGATTCGTCATGTCTGTCTGTCTGTCTATCCGTCCGTATGTCACAGTCACTTTTTTCCGAAACTATAAGAACTACACTGTTGAAACTTTGTAAGTAGATATACTTTGTGAACCGCATTAGGATTTTCACAAAAAAATAGAAAAAAACAATATTTTTTTTTTCATCAAACTATCTATGGATAGGTCTTAAAAAATGATAATGAGGTTTCAAATATATTTTTTTTCTAAACTGAATAGTTAGCGCGAGAGACTCTTCCAAAGTGGTAAAATGTGTGTCCCCCCTCTGCAACATCTAAAATAAGAGAATAATAAAACTAAAAAAAAAATATGATATACATTATCATGTAAACTTCCACCGAAAATTGGTTTAAACGAGATCTAGTAAGTAGCTCGCCGGTGAAAATTTAAAAACATATGATGGTACGGAACCCACGCTGCGCGAGTCCGAGTCGCTCTTGCCCGGTTTTTTTTACTTTGAAGTTGTTCCCATATAAATTTGGAAAAAATCCTACCCTATCCTAAGGGTGGGAAAACAGGGGTGATTTATTGTTCACTTACAGATAGGTATTAATGCTGAGTTGTGTATTACAATCTAAATATCTTTTTCTCATTCGAGCAGCATTTTTTGTAGGCGGTATGTTGCGGCCCATGTTGGTATATAATTTATACATATAAAGCCTGTTTTTTTTAAGTATTTTTATTATACAACAAATAGTAGTTAAAGTAGGATTATATAACAGTTAATAGCTAAAGTAAGGTAGTAGCTATAAAGGGTCATTTGATGATTTCCCATCCACAAAAAAAAATAGTAGCTATTTTAAAAGTAAAATCTCAAAAAAATTAAGCATGTACCTACCTACTAATTGGTAAATATAGCCCAAAAAAAATTATCCGCTGAAAAAACTGAAGAGCAAAAAAATAATAAACCTTTTTTATTTATACCTAAGTAACTTTGAGTCGGCGCCAAACAAGAAAATTAATTAATTAAGTAAAGCGTGAAAATTCCGAGCGTTTACGAAGTTAATGTCAGCGAGATAGCAACCCGAACAGGCACACACGTGGGGCGCACACGCCGTTGCGAGATAGCAACCCGAACAGGCACACACGTGGGGCGCACACGCCGTTGCGAGATAGCAACCCGAACAGGCACACACGTGGGGCGCACACGCCGTTGCGAGATAGCAACCCGAACAGGCACACACGTGGGGCGCACACGCCGTTGCGAGATAGCAACCCGAACAGGCACACACGTGGGGCGCACACGCCGTTGCGAGATAGCAACCCGAACAGGCACACACGTGGGGCGCACACGCCGTTGCGAGATAGCAACCCGAACAGGCACACACGTCGGCGCACACGCCGTTGCGAGTGGTCGGGCGGAGAGCACATTTTTTGGAATGTTAATGTTTATCGCTGGAGATTTCACGTTGCATTGTTAATTTGATTGGGTTATTTCTTTAAATTTAAGGTAATTTAGTGACCTTTGTTCATTGATTGATGATTGATTGATTGTTCACCCCCCAGAACACAAACCTGCGTGGGACGAACGGATATACGCGCCCGCAAATTCTGAAATACTAGAAATTTTAATAAAATTATCACACTAATATTATAAAGGCAAAAGCTTGTGAGTGTGTGTGTGTTTACATGTTAAACGGCGGTGGCGGCGGTGTTGTGAGTGTGTGTTAAACGGCTGCACAAATTTTGATAAAATTTTGTATGTAGGTAGCTGACATTCTGGATTAACATATAGGCAAGTTTGTATCCCGATATTCCCACGGGATCGACATTTACGCGGGTGAAACCGCGGGGCGCAGCTAGTCATATTACAATTTCGGGAGCCTAGAGTTCCACCTCACGAAACAGAAAGTGCGTAGGCGGTTCGAGGATGCGCCTACACACAATTTTGGTGTTGCAATAAGTAGGTAATTTAGATAGTAACATGTATTTTTATAACAAAAATTAAAAGAAAATTACTCTATGCCACGCACTAAAATTTGATATTAGAGTGGCAAAACAAAAAAAAATGACGCTTTTTGTACAAAACATGTCGGTATTGTTGTATTAGACAGTAAAGTGATAATATAATGTTTTGTTTTATGTATTTTATCGTGTGAAAAGAGAAAATGATGCATTTCAATTATTTTAATACCAATTCATAAAACCTCCGTTCAAACGTGTTCAAGTTAACAACTGGTACCTACCTACTCCGCTTCAGTAGTTTTCAAAGACGATAATATCAGCTGATCTGACATTCAAATATCATGTAAAACGATTCAGTTCAGCGCGACTGCCAATGAATTTCAATTCAATGACACGTGAGCCAACTGACATTTTAAATAGCAGAGTTTCCTCAAAGAGATTTAAATGGCACATGATGAATGTAACTGTAAAAAGACCTTTTCTAAATTACCTAAAAGACAAGTTTTTACGCAACGCCATTCATTAACTTTAATGAACCCAAACGACAAATTCAAAATAAAGTATATTCTTGGAATTTTCCCGTATTTGTATCCCAAAGCAGTGGTTAGTTAACGGAGCACACGTTAAAAGAAACCTTTGTGTGGTAAAATATGTTGGAAAACCATAGCTGTCGTCTAACTATTAAAATACCCTTGTAGAACCAACTTACAGCTTTCCACTCTAAAAATAGTCCATAAACAGGTTTATTTTATTTTAAATTGGCTAGTTAAATTGGTTAGTTAAACCCCGCAGGTGCGATGGGTATCTGTAAGACGGAGAAGGTTTTTTTTTTTTTCGGATGGGAAATCATCAAATGACCCCTCCCGCTCTGGGTGGAGCAGAATGGAGTGTCAGACTCTTACTGACTAAAACCCACCCGTGTTCCTTCCTTAGCCCTTTATGTTCCGGGCCAGCGGTAACCCTTTCGGACAATCCCGCTGACCCGCCAGGCTTCGGCCCTATGGGGCCCCTCCTCGATGCTGACATCTCTTTGAGGCGCGCGTGGAACACGTACGCGCCGTCCGGCACGGGCCTGGTCCTGATCGGACGGTGAGCTACCCATTACTCTCCGCCCGCAGGCCCACGCCTACGGTGGCCGGGAGTCGTCACGTGGCTCCCGACGCCCGGATCGTCTCCCGCGGCGGCTGGGACGGGAGGCTCTCTCGCTCATCCGTCCCGCCACCTCCTTCGCTAGCATGACTGCTTCGCAGAAGGAGGTGACTGCCTCCCACTCCCTCTCGCCCCGGACCATGACTTGCACCAGGGCCGGACGCGAGAGGTCGCCGCCGCTGCCGATCGCCTCTACGAGGACACGACGGTGCTCCGCCCAAGCGGGGCAGACCTCCACCGTGTGCTCCACCGTGTCCTCTGGGCGATCCTGGCAATGGTGACACCCGGACGGAGAAGGTATGAGTCTCTCGTTATCATTACAATATATAATATTATAAAGGCGAAAGTTTGTGAGTATGAGGGGGGGTGTGTGTGTTTATATGTTTGTTAATTCTTCACGCTCAAACGGCTGGACCAATTTTGATAAAATTTTGTATGGAAGTAGCTGACACCCTTGATTAACATATAAGCTACTTTTTATTCCGATATTCCCACGGGATCGATATTTACGCGGGTGAAACCGCGGGGCGCAGCTAGACAGCCATATTTTAATTACTGTAGGCGTACTATGGGTAGTGTTGTTTATTGCACAATAGAAATACCGTTTGCAGTTCAATTTATTATTTATTATTATTATTATCAGCCATTTCTGTCCCACTGCAGGGCAAAGGCCTCCCTTCCCTCCTTCCACTTATCCCTATCCAGTGCTGTTAAACGCAAATCAGATTATAATTTTATGAACAAATTAGTCACACTAGCGAATCAAACACTGTAGGTACACAACACAACGATACAGTTTCTGAGCACATGTTGTCATTACGATGTCCAATGGTCAAGAGAGCCGCTCCACCTCGCTGCTCGCTCTCCTCGATTCCCACCATCTCAGGCTAGACTCTGTCGAACCCCCGATCAGTCAAACGAATGACTCTGACATATATATATTACCACCCAAAAAAAACTTTAACAACATTCATTGCATTATTTACATTGTGGAGCAGACAAATTTTTCGAACTTATGAAGCAACTGATTACCAATTTCCTTCAAAATGATTCAGATTGTGATTGAAAGTATGTTACGCAATCAGGGTGCTGGTGTAATATCAGTACTCGGGGATTAGCGAAGTGTTGTCTCATGTGACTGACAGAGTGTACTGGCACTTATAAACATCATACAAACCGAAAGACAGCAATATTACTTAGGGGCATAAATAGTCATATAATGGAGTTATACTTCTACTACAAGTACACATATACAACATTATTTCAAAGTACTAGAAGTGCATACTTACATCTTGCTAAACAGTTTTCATTTAATGCCATCTTCAAAGCAAGAATGTTGTAAACATAACTATTTGATACATAGCTGACAAGTATTGCTGTAATATATATATCAATACTCAAACTCAACAGTGTTTGACTTCAAACTGCTCATATGAAGTTCGACATCAAACTCTATCAAGTTGTCATGCATTTTAGCAGATTTCAATAGGACAACTTAGCAACATAACCAACGCATCAGGGATAGTTTATCACTTTCAGTTTATATCACAGTTACAATTTGTAATTCCATCTAAGAAATTCCCATCCAGTAAGTTTTGATCTATAACAAATATAACAAGCAAGTCTTTTCGTCTAAACCAAGTTTATGTCCCAAAAATAAATATGAAAGTCACTAAGCGTTTGCAAAACGTTTCAATATTAAGACAAACTAACAATAGAGATAGTCTGAGATAGTAACAACAATTTCTTGTGCCAACCACTCATAAGTTGAAAAGTACCTAAGTTGAGGGAAGTTTACACAGTGTCTGACAAAACATCGCTGTATGGATGAAAGGAAAACAATGGAGAATGTGTCCTGAAACTTGATGAGTCGTGGGAGCAATACTTTGTATAAGAGCTTAGGAAAGTAGTTAGATAAGTTTTAATAGGTGGGGTTTTGTGTGGAATAGCTTCGCAAATAGTGCAATGGCCTGGCTCATGGATCGTAGTTATCGCTGTTCATTGACACCTGCAACAATATGGCTTGTAGTTTCGTTATCAAAATAGAACACAAGAATTTCTTTGAACAGCAGACGGCCAATTCTCGTAATTGAAAACGTTCAAAATCTAGTCGCATTCTCATCCCGGCGTCAAACAAATGTCAAAAATGTAAGTAAATTAGAAATATTTTTGACAGACTAAGATCAGACTGTGAATGTTCTTAAAATTATGAGAATTACTCCTCTAAACTGCCGTTGAAAGAATGTGCTCCTGACACCTGTCAGTTTCATAGATAGATTTATTTATTTCTACAAACGACCGACGTCCGTCCGTCCGTTGAGATTTGTTAAATTTATGTTTACAAATGAATACGTGTTTTGCAAATTTGATCTTTATTAGCTACAAATTGTCGCACTGAAGGGTGTCCGGAACGCATTCTCATTCAATTATTTACTTCCCTGACCAACATTTACAGGTTTGCTTCAATCGATATCAACGTGCATGCCTAATGAGTAAGAGTTTCTTGCCATTCTTCTCCATACGAAACTACCTTTTGGAAGGGGCGACTAGAATCAGTCCTATTTTTTGTGAGGTTCATGCCTTTTATGTGCCTATTTGAAATAAATTATTTGACTTTGACTTTGAATGAACCGTGTAGCTGATATTACTTGTTATTTAATTGTTAACAATTTGGAACATTCCTGAAACACCAAAGCTCATAAAATAATCTAGTTATCGCTGTTACACATTTGACAATGATACTATGACAACATATATTTATGGGACAAGCTCGTGGAATATGAGAGATCAATCAGATTAACTCGGATAGTTATTATAATGTATTTGACAATTTGATTTGATTGACTATCAAACTACATGTTATTATCGCATGATCCTTCACATGCTGGCGGTAGTGGTTAGAATTAATTTTACTGTATGCAATTACGTAAATTCTATTGATAGACTGATTGATCTCACGTTTTGTTGGATACAGTGGGTGGATTCAAATGTCAGTTGATTGAACACGTTTGTTCTTATTTTATTAAATTCTTCAAAGAACTGCCGCATGATAATCGTTTTTATCATCGAGATTTAGGAAGAGGTCGTATCATAAAAAGATTGCCGTAATCACAGCGCTTGGCAAAGGGACTGGTATTGGCAATTTCATCATCATCATCATTTCAGCCGAAAGACGTCCACTGCTGGACATAGGCCTCCCCCAAGCACCTCCTTTCTGTGTTCTGTGCTTCTCGCATCCAACGGGTCCGGTACGCGGTCGCCACTCCAGAACCTTTCGGCCCCATCGGCCATCTGTTCTGCGAGCAATGTGCCCTGCCCACTGCCACTTAGGGTACTCCGTACCATGGCCCGGACTAGGGCCGGGCGCGAGAGATCGCCGCCGCCGATCGCCGCCGTGAGGACACGGCGGTGCTCTGCCCAAGCTGGGCAGATCTCCACCGTATGCTCCACCGTGTCCTCCGGGCGATCCACACAATGGTGACACTCGGGCGTTTCCTCCCGCCTTATTCTGAACAGAAACCTCCCGAAGCAGTCGTGCCCGATGAGGATCTGGCTTACAGTCACCCTCACTCTCTTTTCACTGTTATGTTTTGGCCTATGTTCTTTTATTCTGAATATGAATCACTTTCTGATATGAGGACTCTTTGATTGCTTAACAACGAGAATCAACCAACCGTGACTGTTTTAGTAGAAAATATTTATTTATATCATGTTCTATTGTAATTATTATTTTTAGCCTTGTTCCTTTCCCCTTCTTCATATTATTATTTACCTACCACGTTTAATAATTAATTATTTGCGAGCTCGTAGTTAGTGAACATTACCTAGACTACGTGCACATAAAACTGCAATAGTGTAACATGAAGGTCTCTCTCGCCGACAGTTCCCGCAAGCTCTGGCGGAGTGACCCACCCTTATTCTACAATTAGCCCGTGTTTCAATTTATAGTTGTGCAAAATTTTACGTACCTAGTCTCAGTAGTTTGGGCTGTGGTACAACTTCAACACAATCAAGCAGTTAAGTCGGTCGTGCAGGATTCGGTCCTTTTTTACGGCATTTACCTGTGTTCCTCTTGCTTTTACATATGAATTCCGCCATTCTAGAATTCTTTCTAAATACCCCCGGAGGGTACCCTGTTCGTATTATATTATATTACCACTTTACACGCACTCTCACCTGACATTCTTTATGCGGAATGTGCGTGGCGCCTTTTAGTATTAATTTACACACATGCCTATTTTTGAGGGTTGGTATTTTGAACATTATTTTATCCAATGCTTGAAATTTGCGTTTCAGTAATCAACATGACTAACTTGGCGTATTGGTGATAACCTTAACCGTGGTTTTGAATACTATTTATAACAGTTTTCTAAATTGTTAATCATCGTAATTAAACACATTTTAAAGGTCTTTAAATCGTCTCTTATTACAATTTTTTTTTATTAATTAATTAATTAATTTTATTTTAAATAAAATTCTATGATTCATTTATTATAGGTACATGTAATACACTACTCAAAGAATTTAATTTGGTATCCCATAAACTAAAGAAATATCATGCATAATTGCATAAAACTACTCATGATTATAAAGGTATTTTAACAGCAGTATATGAAAACATAAATTAAACATAATATAAAAAAATACATACAGTTACGAACTGACACACACTACAAACTGCATGCTACCTCATAATGTTATTATTAAAATTAAAACAGAATGAGTGATATCATTTTATTTTGTTCATAACAAAAGGTTTCGGGCACATTCGTTTTACGGCGCGGTCCGGACTATGATAAATGTTTCAACTTTACTTCGCCGGTGTTACGATAAGCAAACAATTTGTGAAGAGAATCACTGTAGTTGTTCAGGGTGGAATAAAATTAATTCTGATTTATTACAACCTTCGTAGTTTATTATACTATCATTCATAAATTAATGTAGGAATAATAATTGCTAGATAACAAATGACAACCATAATTATTAATGTCCCTTTACTACTTCAATAGGATCGCTACGGAAAATAATGTAGCGGTGCTACGAACTGCTACGAACGCGACTACGAGATAGCTACGAAGCCATATCGCGTAGCAAAGTCTACAGGCTTATTTATTTTCATAACATAGGTAAACAAATAACTTCTTATTCGAAATAAACATAAAGCCTGTAATTAAATATAACTTCTCTTTGATAAATACTGTCACTAATTCCTCATAACAAGACAAACAGACAGCTAATGAAACCGATCTTCATACAAAGTCACGTTCGACGTGTAACTTTGTATGTAATATTAAGTATGAACCCTGAAGCAAGTGTAAGACCTCTGTCAATCCGAAGTGACGATACCGTCATGTAAGTTTGATTTTCAACTGAACAAAATAAACGGGTTTATTTGTGTTGTTATTTGAGTAAGCCGATTAGATTTTGGTTGAACAATGAACATTGGGGTAAAGTGTTCTAAATTTATCAATAATACTCCTCTCTCTCTTTACTTTTGTAATTTATGCAACTAAACTTTTTACGATGACACTACCAACCCGCTCCTGCTTCACACGGATTTTACGACCTGACACCCCATAATGTAAGTTTAATATTATACCTACAGGTAAACTTTTCAGAAAAAAATCTCTAAATTATGGTGAACAACGCATCAAAACCCGTTGTGTAGTTTAGAAGAACAAGGTGGTCACACAGACGGACACGTAAAGCGACTTCAGTTTATAATATTATGTTTAGTTATAGATTATGTAATTAACGTGATCTTTTCACTGCCCTCATTCCTCACCTCCGAAGATAATAAAATTGTGAATTGGGAACACAATATGTTTGAAATTATTTGAAGTAATTTAGTCGGAACTTATTCGAAGGTGTTGGAACAGCTTCTAAAGTAAAGTACCTATGCAATATTAAGATCTCAGGTTTGCTCTGAAGTAATACTTCAGCAACTGTTGGTGTCACAATAAGCAAGACCTTCATAATATGTAGTTTAGCGTGAACGTCTAACAAGTGAACCGGGTCAAACTAGGATCTCATAATCTACTGGGTTTAATTTCATAGGCAAGTTGAATAGTGTCACAGACATCACACAAACAATTTATAGAGGATTAGCATCTACTCGCGGCTTCGCCTGCTTACAGGAAAATTGTCCCATGGGAACATACTACCGGGATACATAGTATCCCTTGTCCTAATTCAGGTCATGGCCTACCAGTGTGCCTGAATATATTTATGCGTGAAAAGGTAACACAGTGCCTGAATATATTTATGCGTGAAAATGTAACACACCGACAGAGTTACTTTCACATTTATAATATTGATATAGATTAAAGGCGTTAGAAACCAAATAATCGCTGAAGAGTGGGTAGCTAAAACAACATAGATACTCCTCTCTTATGTCACAGGTTTTATTTTCATGGCAAAGTAATGCAATTATGCGTAAGCATGATGTCGTTCGCATCATTCTCACGCATAAATAATAACTGACTACCTAATCGCAATGCCAAAATGTGACTAACAATCTCCACACTTCAATTCCTAGCCACAATTTGAAGTGGTTTTAACTGATGTTGAGGTCCCTTTCTAAAGTTGAGTTTGTCACTATATGGGGGTGGGTCGTTAGGGCGTCTATATTCACGTGACCTTGATGAACCGTAAGATTTACTGGTACTTAGAGCAAGTAATCATTACACGTGGAATGACTAAACTTGAATGTAAAACGGAAGTAAAATGAGAGAATACAGCCAAAATGTAAGTAAACACTTTGATTGTAAACATCGTTGGTTTAACATAATCGAGTAAATAAACAACTTATCACCCGGTTTAGCCAGAGCTTTGCGCTCTGCGGTAGGAATTAAATTTTATCGAAAATTGAACTGTGTTTTAATTATTATGTGTTTTTGTAGTTGTTAATCCTAATGTTTCAACTTTAAATTTGAACTGTATATTCAATCTTTATTTTTCAATAAGCGACAGTCCCGGTCACTATTCAGGTCCATATAAAGCTATTGCCCTCATAACCTAAATTGGTCCCCATCTTTGACCCAGCACTTACAGAAACTGCTTTTTCTAGTACCCATAACAAACAGTTTCCATCAGTACCTACATACTAGATGACCTCCAAAACAAAACAAAGGTAATGCCAACCTACCAAGTCCGAAACACTGAAGCCGTAGGAAGTGGCTCCACAGTCCACTCTGTTCAACAACTTGAGTTGTCAAGTTGTTGAGTCGTAGCAAACCTCTCCTTATTGTTATTTCCTAGTTTCCTGAATTCGTTTAACTTTTATACATTTTACTCGATGTTCTCGCAAATTACCGAGTTTACTTCAGTGTACGATAAAGTCAAACTGACTGAAATATTTAATGTTGTTTGGAATTAAAGGCTACAGTCCTGGAAATATTTTGTAGAATGATTTCTTTTTATGTCGCAATTTTGCAGGAACGGCATTTTTAATGGTGACAGTAATTTTACATCTTTAATTTAAAGATATCTACTTTATGTATAGGTTATGTGGTGCATAAAGCTAAGCGCACACTACTGCAGCGGCGCAGCGCATTGCGGTGTGGCCCGTCTGTAGTATCACAGTCTATACATATGTTTTTATACTGTGGTAGTACTGTGTGATGGTTGATAGAAAATGTACGAAAGTGATGAGGATTTTGGAATTGCGGTGCGGCCCGCCCAAATCTGCGTCAGCCCTTGAAACTGAAAAATTAAATCCTGCCATTGATTAAAATCAAGCCCCAAATATTCATTTAAGTTTATTAGTATTTCCAATCTACAACTTTTCATTAGGCGTACCTATCTGAAATTAATTACACTGCCAATGATTAATGTAACCCCGGGCAATATCTATTGACTAACTCTCTCAACTATAATACAGCAGTGATACCTTGTGATTCGACTTTGTACTCACGACATCAAAGGGCTCGTTGTAATACACATAACGGAAAATAAAAGCATTGTAATAAGTATACAAAGAGCATAAAATAATTATGAGCATTTTGTATAAAGTCTTACTGCAGTTCAGTGTGGAGATATTCTCTAAATGTTTCACTTATTTGTTTTATGAAGATGCTCTTTGAAGATACGAATGCTATTAAGTAATTAAAAGAATTATACCTATACTTTTTTCTCAGTGCAGAAGCTTTTTAGTTTCAAGAATCCTTTAAAATTGCGATATATTGCGTCTACGTGGACACATAATACATTTTTCTCCTGAACTGGAAAATTCTAGGTATACTAATGACCTACATTGGTTTCATTCATACTGTGCACATCTTTGCTCATAGTGAATGAAGAAGTATTGTATAAAACAGAAAGTTTCGAAACTTCGACCTGACTACACATGGTTATATCTAACTAGCTGTGCCCCGCGGTTTCACCCGCATTAATTTGAGAAAAAAACTAGTAAAATATATTCCACCCCCCTCAAGACCGGCCGCCTTGCGGAGTTATTTTAAAAATATGATATCTCCTAAGATATTAATTGAAATCAAATGATGTCAAGGGAAAGTTGGTTCAAAATTAAATACTTGTGATGAAAAACGTATATATTTTGATAAATAATGTTTTTAAGTATAAACACCTTCGCAAATAATGCATTACTTTAGAACAAATTTGCCTACCATAAAAAAGGTAATAGTGAGTCAACCATAAAAGATAGACATATTTTATGCTGTTGCAGACTTTTTTCTTTAACTTTTGAAGGGGAACAATTCCGTCTTATATGATTTTTGCGTAACTTTAAGCGTTTACACAGCGTACGCAACGGAAGATCTCAACAGGAATAATTTTTCCCGTTTTTGCAACATTTTTCATTGATGCACCGCTCCTATTAGTCGCATGATGTTATATATGTCGGATTGGCCCAGACATCAGAAGTAAAACACAAGTTTATTCAATTGAACAATCAGTTATCTTAAATCTAGAAAATACAGAAATGAAATACTAAAACTAATAACGGCAAAAGGCGGTCACATAGGGCAGTACTGACTGTCAGGGACAGTGGTCCATGCACCCACCGCAATAAGGATAGTACTAATTGTCAGAGACAGCGTTCCACATCCAATAATCGGGCAGTACTGACTGTCGAGAGACAGTGGTCCGTGCACCACGACGCAACCGTTGGAAATGCGTACCGCAATGGGATATCGCGACGCCCCCGTCAGGGGGCGTGGCGAGCGGTGCCGGGGCTTGGCCCCCCGGCCGCGGAGGCCTTGCGGTGGCCTGCTAATACAGGCCCCTCACCGTGTTAGCAATGCGTACCGATCAAACAGCGCAGCTCCTTATAAAGGCGATCGCTAGTGGGGGGGGAAAACGTTACAATATTTTACTGGATTGGATACCAAGTCCTTAAGGCCAAATTATCGATAGAGTGAATGATTTGCGTCTGGTGCACGTTCCACTAGCGCCATCTAGTCGCCGTCTCTCACAGCTGCTAATCAATGAGTCTGCCGACACGGCCATTCTGATAAATCACTCGTTCTCGAGTGCATTCATTCGTCATCAATTCACATCGTCATCATCGTTACATATCAAATTAGCAAATATCACTGGTCTAGGTATTTCTTTACAATAGAAAACCCCTACAGTTCAAACATGCTGGTCTAAATCGTCACCCACTAAAGCAGGTGAGATTCCTGCAGCTACAACTGGACTAGGTCACAACTCTTGTAACCCTTACAGTGCATATTTGCTGGTCTAGATAATCATCCCATGGATGAGATCCCTGCAGCTCACTGGACTAGGTCACAATACTCTTGTAACCCCTACAGTACACATTTGCTGGTCTAGATAACCATCCCATGGATGAGATCCCTGCAGCTCACTGGACTAGGTCACAATACTCTTGCAACCCCTACAGTACATATTTGCTGGTCTAGATATCATCCCATTGATAATGACTGAGAGGCATCTTGATCAGTAATGTGGCTGCGCCGCCTCGAAGGCAAGGTCAGCGTCATGATTAAATTGACACCTTTCAAATTTTTGCTTTTAATTATGGTGTCTGACAGCCCTCTACGTATGAATTGGGGTAATCAGGATCAAATGGTACCAACACTGTGAATGGTTGTGGTGGCGCATTGGACCGGGCAGTAGAGCATCTGTTAATTATGAAAGAAATGCTTCTAAATTATTTGAGGGTAGCGGAATATTTTTCTGGCCATTTTGTGATAATGAAGTGCCAGAGGTGGGCGGACAATCCGATCCCACTTCTGATGTCGGATTGGCCCAGACATCAGAAGTAAAACACAAGTTTATTCAATTGAACAATCAGTTATCTTAAATCTAGAAAATACAGAAATGAAATACTAAAACTAATAACGGCAAAAGGCGGTCACATAGGGCAGTACTGACTGTCAGGGACAGTGGTCCATGCACCCACCGCAATAAGGATAGTACTAATTGTCAGAGACAGCGTTCCACATCCAATAATCGGGCAGTACTGACTGTCGAGAGACAGTGGTCCGTGCACCACGACGCAACCGTTGGAAATGCGTACCGCAATGGGATATCGCGACGCCCCCGTCAGGGGGCGTGGCGAGCGGTGCCGGGGCTTGGCCCCCCGGCCGCGGAGGCCTTGCGGTGGCCTGCTAATACAGGCCCCTCACCGTGTTAGCAATGCGTACCGATCAAACAGCGCAGCTCCTTATAAAGGCGATCGCTAGTGGGGGGGGAAAACGTTACAATATTTTACTGGATTGGATACCAAGTCCTTAAGGCCAAATTATCGATAGAGTGAATGATTTGCGTCTGGTGCACGTTCCACTAGCGCCATCTAGTCGCCGTCTCTCACAGCTGCTAATCAATGAGTCTGCCGACATATATATAATTTTTAGCGTTATTCAATAAATAGACCATCCAACACAAAAATAATGTTTCAATTCGAACCAGTAGTTCCTGAGATTAGCGCGTCCAGCCAAACAAACAAACTCTTCAGCTTTCTAATGTCAGTATAGATAACAAGCATCTCTCTAACTAAGCCTTCAAAAGGTTTGAAAGCCTCTATAATAAAAAGGATTAGGTACTGAAAATCCCTTTTTTATTGCAACTTAACCCAATTCATTACACGTACTAGGGACATAACAATCTCAACAACATTTTAATAGCTTTCAGCATTCAATAGTAACATAAGCAGTTCTAAACTATTGTCAGAATAACAAATTGTGTTTATTTCGCAATAAATCTACTTGGCCATCTTGAGGCCATCGGTCAATATTTTTGGTTTATGAAGAGTCTCTCAGATGTAGATCTGAGAGGCTCTCCGTAAACAAAAAATATTAAATTCGCAAATGGGATACCAATACTATGAAACAGCCTGTAAGTTCGAAAGAACTTAGAATATTGCCACATAATCCAGAGGTTATTTCGCGCTAAGCAAAAACTTACATCCTAAGTTATCACTTAGGTTGTAAGAAACTCGTTACTTAATGTTACACCAATCTATATTGGACGGTAATCTCTTTCGTTCCCTAGTTTCACTAAAGTATGAACGCTCTTTCACACGAATCGTTTAATGATTTTTGTGGCGCCATAGGACATACTTATAATTTTATATTTTATACATTAAACTTCCTGTAGACCTGGGAAAACGGTTTCAAAAGTTTAAATTTTTAGGGCGTTTTACGATGTAGGTACAGTCAACAGCAAAAGTAGATGATCAAAGTCAGAAATTCAAAACTAATGACCGGAGTTCGCGTCAGAACTGTGTGGCGTCGAAGTGATTCAAAAGTATTCTACGTAGTAAGTATTCTAAGTAGTAGTACTCCGACGCCACACATTTCTGACGCGAACTCCGGTCATTAGTTTTGAATTTTTTTTTTTTTTCAATCAACTTCCTTTTGTAACAATCTTGATTCTTTTATTTTCGTAAATCTGTGACGCAGGCTTTAACTGATAGTCTGATGGACGTCACAAACTCAACCATATTTGTGTAAGAAATAAAATAGATCTGGTCGGAATTTGGCAATAATTGTAATTTAATCGATGATTGACGTTGGTTGCTTGCCGCTCTTAAGCTTTCCTATTATACACTTGGTGCGAAGAGTTTTCAACTCAGTTTATTATAAATGTGTCAATAGTTTTTTTATACAGTTGCACTGCACGTTAGGAAAAGGCAGATTTCAGTGTGGCTGCGCCCTCCGACATCCTGAGGGATTGGTTATTTTGAAAGAAATGCTTTGAGTTTGATTTGCTTCGAGGAAATTGATCGGATTCATGGCCTGCTGCTTCGCCTTAAGGCTCCTGCACACAGACTTTAGTAGAATAATTTCTATGAAACTACATGGATATTATTCTACCAGAATCGCGTTGCGGGAGCCATTACTGTATTACCACCAACTACTACTTTCTGTTCCAAATCATATATTGCCTACGATACGAAACGATTGTTTTAAAAAGGGGACAGTAACAACCCAAAAAAATATTTCAGTGAACTGCTGCGGGTGATATCCGCACCGTGCAGCAGTATCCACGCTCGCTGCAGGTGCTGCGTATTTGATGTGCAAGCGTATCGCGAATATTTCACAGTATCTGCAGTTTTCTCAGGGCTGCCACAGAAAATAGTGTATTAACTGAAATAAACTGCGAATATCCATTGAACCACTATAAACATTATTTTTTTAATATTTCATACATAGTGCGAGCATGTTAGGACTTTTAAAGTCAAAGTTAAATCATTTATTTCAAATAGGCACATTAAAGGCACTTTTGAACGTCAAAAAAAAACTAAATAGAAATGATTCTAGACGCCTTTATATAGGTACTTTGTAACGGTACGGTTCCCTACAAAATGGTTGAGCTGGATGGTGCTGATCCACGCGTCATGTTCGTGAACGGGCGCCGTCGGTTGAGACTGGTCATCTCTTAACTGCCAAGGCTTATTTTTAATCTTATGTCTTGAATTGTTTCTTCATTTCTGTCTTTTTTACATTGTTCTCACATAATAGAAGCAACAAGAATAATGTACCCAGTATTTTGTAATATCTTGATTTAAAAGAGTGTCCATGGAGTTTCTTGCCCGTTCTTCTCCATAGAGATCTACGCTTTGGAATGGGCAACTAGCTTCAACTTTCTGACTAACTGACAGACTATTTAATTTTGACAATTCAAAAGTGGCTGTACGAGGTTTAATTGAAATAAATGATTTGAGTTTGAGTTTGAGAAGAGTTCTCATTAGACATATTTACCACCAAACTACCTGCCTACTAAGTTTTGTTTGATGTTCATCATCATCATCATCATCAGCCTATAGCAGTCCACTGCTGGACATAGGCCTCCCCTAATGAGCGCCATAGCGCCCTGTCTTCAGCTTGACGCATCCAGCATCTGCCTACAGGTTGTTGATTGTTTGATGTTGCTTGTTAGTTATCCTAAGATTTCCAATACTTAATTTTGTCTGTTGTTATCTGTGAGAACCTGTAACTGGCTCTCTGTAACTAATCCGTCGGTATTCTTCTGTTTTAGCTAACTCATTTCTTTATTAACATTAAACTGAGGATTAAGGTATCCCAATTTAAGGAAAGGTGAGTAATGTTACTATTTATAAAGATCCAAAAAAACGCTGGTAAACATAACGAATAGGCTTCAACGTTGAGAAATGACCGGGATTTGTTGTGAAAAACTACAAGCATTTACGTGTCTGAGGGTCGTGAGTGATGCGGGGCAGCCCTGGGACGCCCGGCCAGTGCAGATAGCGGCCGGGCAATGCGAATATTGGCCGCGGAACAAATAAAAACGGTCGTCCGCACACAATACGAGATACTGTTGTTTATGACCCGGTCGCGACTCGCGGGCATGCGGCTTTTGTGTAATTGACTTGATTCCGCGCGCTTTTGGACTGATTCGGCGCAAAAAAATTGTTATTTACGTTTTATCACCGTTATACCACTTTCTCGGAAAGATGAATTAATTAACAATAAATAGCTTTTTGTAGCATTCGACCTTAGTTAATATTGCGTAGGTACATGAGCTAGCAAGTATACAGACACACCAAGTATTTTCATGAGGTATTCACAAGCTCGAATAATAATGAGATGTAGTTTAGTGTAGTTACGAAAATATCCGAAATTCGAAGAAAACCGACGAAAGACGAAAACCGAATCAAGCGTTCTCAAACGAAGATAGTGTGACCTTATCTTTGCAGTTATATGCACTTCGTCTGTATAAACTAAACGAGTTATATTTTAGTTAATATGTCTCGGCCTTTAAGAGCGTTTACTAACTTTTTAGACCTCTGTGTCCTGCTCATGCATATGAAGTTTCATTAAAATTGGTTAATTCATTTCGAAAAACAAGAGCTTGAAAGTTTGTATGAAATGCCGTATGACGGTCACTGTCGGACTGCATAGAAAAGAAAGAGAAGCGCGATGACACAACCCTGGTAATTTATTGCAAAATATGAAGCAATTATTTAAATACCTACAAAAAATCTATTGTTTGGACAAAAAAATTTAAACACTAGTATTTTCGTATGTTGCTTGTAGAATAATCTGACAAAAAATTTGAATGATTGATTAGTATGGTTTTTATTTTATGAAGAAAGTTTTTAGAGGTATCTTCATGATTTTTCTGCAGTGTGATTCTGTAACCATCTCACCGTGAAAACTAAGGTGAAGTGAGCTGTCAATAGTGTCAATTTCTAGCAAAAACAAACTCACATCACCTAAGTTTTCAGGATAAGATTTTTACAGAATCAACTGGCTGTAAGCCCCTTATGGAACATCGAGTCGTGTCTTCGTACAAAAGTGAAGTTGACATAAAAAAATTATGTTAAGTACTTTGTGGCAGCACTATCAAATAACTACATACTTTATTTTTTAGAAGGAATATTTATTATTTAATAAGTACTATTAATTAATAAGTATTTACTATGTTATTCTTTACTTATTTGTCTCAATTTCTTTGAACATACTTAATAGTGATTTAATTTCGCCGTTGCATATTCAATTCACGTGTAAGCCCTCCCCATGATATTTGGTACGTGTCACATGAGGCAGCCATGGGATTACGTCAGGATAGCTATTTTAGACCGCCTGCCCACCTCTGCTCCGCTAACATAGGATTAACAGTGTGGGAGCTAGCTCAAAACTTATTTTGACCCAGCGGGTGTGCCGAGATGTTACTAACCACACCAGGATTTAATGGAAAGAGATTCCTGTTTATATATTGGAAAGGTCTAGCTATGTCTGGTGTTGAGTCATCATCTGCCTCGCCCACGTAGTTTACAAAAGAGAAATATTCTGCTATTATAAGCACACCGCCGAAGTTTGTTTACCGCCCTACAAAGGTGAATAAACTTCCAGTTTCAAGAATTTATTTCTCTAAAAGAATTTTACAATATTCACTTACAAGAGAAACAAAACAAAAAATCTTATTAGTTAATACAGGTACAACATCAGGAAGAATGACTATTTAACCTTTTGACCGCCACAGTCATAACTTTATTAAATAGTTCCAAGAAAGATTATCATGACAAACATGCATTAACTGTAAAAGAGTTTACTGTATGTACACTGCCGTTTTATTGTTTTTTTGAGATTTAAACCGTGAAGGAAAATTCTTCAGTATTTGAAAAAACAAATCCGTTTCAAGTTTTCCGCTGACACAAATAGATTGCCTTTGATATAACCTTTTCTTAATATTTTTTCTGTTTCTTTATATCGTTCAAAGTAAGTACCTAGTTGTATTATAAAATATAAAGCAAAAATATTTACAGATATTATACCCAAGTAGGCTAGTACACTCAGCGTCAAATAGAATCAATTTGATTATCTACACTTCAATCAAATCAGCCTATCGCAGTCCACTACTAGACATAGGCGTCTTCCAGGCTGCGCCACAGCACGTACGTTCTTTAGGTCGTCCGTCCATCTAGCAGGGGGGACACCCACACGCACGCTTGCCGATACGCGGTCTCCACTCTAGGACTCGTCTGCTCCACCGGCCATCGGTCCTTCGATCAACAGCCAGGGTAGCAACCTCGGCCCATTGGAACTCATATTAATGGTAAATGACCTTCCGATGGTTGTCATAGAGGCTCATTGCAAACTATTTGCAGATGACCTAAAACTATATCTTACGGTTAGGAACAGGGAAGATTGTCAAAAGTTACAGTAAGATATAGATAGAGTGGTAACCTGGAGCAATAAAAATAATTTGCAATTTAACGTCTCGAAGTGCATGACTATGACTTTCAGCCGGGCACTCTCTCCGGTTACATACCAATACCAAAATAACTGCGCCAAAAAACCAATAGCGAAAGTGTCTGAATTCAGAGATCTAGTGGTTAACTTCTCCTCTAAACTAGAATCGAGAGTATGTTACCAAAATCTGTAAGAAAGCCTACAGAAATGTAGGATTCGTGCTTCGGGTAGCTTCGGGTAGCTAGGGGCTTCGGGTAGCTAGGGGCTTTAGGCTTTACTAATATCAAGGCAATTATTGCATTTTATTATTGTTAGTCAGGAGTCAATTAGAGTTTAACGCAGTCATCTGGTCTCCACATGAAACTAAATGTCATGTTGGAGAGAGTGCAGAATAAATTTACTAGATGTTTATATTAAAATAATTACGGAGTATACCCATTTTACCCAAATAAGTATCCTACCTTATTCATCTTGGGTATGTAAGGATACAATGAGTTAAACGTCAGAAGGAATTTAGCGCTAGTCTCATAATATATCTTCAAGGTGATGAGGGGAAAGATTCACAATCCAGACGTATTGCAACAGGTGTGCATGTGTGTTCCGGACAGATACGTGTGGCGACAGCAGCGGCGGCTGCGGGTGCATGCAGTGCCGCGCGGCCGCACGAAGCTAGTGAATGAACTGCCGTTTACTCTCGCACTCCGTATCCTCAACAGTATAGCGGAGGATATTGATATATTTTGTTGCACTCTGGGTGGGTTCACAGTGAGAGTATATGTATATGGTGTTTGTAGTAGCAGTAAGGACATAATATGATCAAGAATTGTTAGGTTGTAACGGTGTAACTGTAGTTTGTAAGTTGTCTACATTATCACATTAGGTGACAAACCTGTAAAGATAATTGTATGGTGGGAAATAAATAAATAAATAAAAATAAATAAACATGGCCAGCCCACTGCCACGTCAGCTTGCTTACTCTGCAAGTTATGTCGGTAACTTAAAATTGTCCGGAAAAGGACCAGTCCTTTTCTGGACAATTTAATTCCCACACTTAGTGTTCCATAATACTGTACCTATCGATGTGTAGCTACAATTAAGTAGGTACCCAATGTGTAACAACTTTCGTGGCTGCTCATTGATACCTACAATATTATAGAACCAAGATTGTAAACTATTCATGTTTTTTTGTCGATGTATTAATAATGTTGAGGCTGTCTGTACATAAATAACAACTCTTACCTAATATTGCAAAAAATAAGTCGTTAAATAACGATACTTAAAACCGTTTACTTTCATACAATTTAATTTTTCCCTTACAAATCAGTACAAACTTATTTTATAATAAATAGGTGAGCAAGTCACAGTGAAGTGCACTTATAAGTTTTTAAAGTGGAGAGATTCAACCGACTTCAGAAGATTAAATAAATAGATAACTTGAAAAACGAAGTCCTTCGCGACCAAGTTGAAAAGGAAAGTTATGATATGAGATTTGCTGAAACCTGTGATTGTTTTATTACAAGTTTGTTTATTTAAAGTACTAAGTTCTTAAACTAATGTGAGTATACCTAAGTAATTTTGAGTCGGCGCCATACAATCAATTAACAAAGATCACTAAACTAAATCAAATTAACACTGCAACGTGAAATCTCCAGCGAAAATAACAAACATTAACATACTTACTAAAAAATGCGCTTTCCGCACGACCACTCGCAACGACGTGTGCCCTCACGTGTGTGCCCGTTCGGGTTGCTGTCTGAGTCTGAATGTCTCGCTGACATAAACTTCGTGAACGCTCGGCATTTTCCGGCGAAGGGGCGTGTCGCGCCGCGCCGCCGCCGCGCATCACGCTTTACGTTTGCTTGTTTAGTTTATGCGATAAAAAAATATACATATACGCGTCGACTTGAGAACCTCCTCCGTTTTTTTGTCGGTTAAAAAGCGTCTACCTGTTTTGGTTTAAACGCACATCCTCAAATACTTCAGTTCAAGACACGTCGCGAGGCTTGAGGGTGACTTAGAGCGCCTTGTCGTGCAGGGTAGAGTGGAGGGCACTAGACTACTCGGATGCTGACTTATAAGATGGACTGACCAAATGAAAAAATCCGCAGTGGGCGATGCCTTGTATGAGTACGCTAAAAACTCCAGAAATCGGAATAGGTGGCGAGAAATCTTGAGGCGTATCACATCAGCCCCTAGACAAGAAACTACATGAGGACTACGACCATCGAAAACTTATATTATATATATTTCGCAAGAAAAAAAAAAAAGAAAGCAAGAACAAAAACAGAAAAGAAGAATGAAAGTAGAAAGTCGCATTTAGGGGTATAACGCTTATTCGTTACGTAACGATTTCTAGCAGTTTACTCCTACAGCGAGCCGCGTTAAAGAACTTCGTTCCAAAAACATCCATTTAGTTAGGTCTCAGGTAATTAGTAGATGACAAAAACATACATTTAGTTAGGTATCAGGTGATTGTCATTTCATTGTACCGCTTGTATTGTATTGTATCGCTTTCTTACTTTTACGTTATTATCCTCGATTTAAAAAAAAAACTTGATATGTGAAATGTTGGAAATGTTGCTTGACAAAAATAAGTCGTAAGCTGACTTGGACGACAAACAAATTGAATGGGCTGAAGTTTGAACCGGCTTAATGGCTGGCAAGCAAAAGTTGATCATTATTAAAAGCTGTGTCTTTAGAAGGTCTTTTTAGGATTCTGTACCCAAAGGGTAAAAACGGGATCCTATTACTAAGACTCCACTGTCCGTCTGTCTGTCACCAGGCTGTATCTCATGAACCGTGATAGCTAGACAGTTGAAATTTTGACAGATGATGTATTTCTGTTGCCGCTATAACAACAAATAATAAAAATAAAATAAAGTTAAACTTTAAAGGGGTACGGACCACAAGGCCTAAAACGCCGAAAAACAGGGGTTCCGTCCCCTCGTGTGCGAGTCCGACTCGCACTTGGCCGGTTTTTAATTTTATGTCACCTATACCTATTTTATCCTGGTTGACAGAAGTACTTATAAGTGTTTTATTCTTTTAAGTCACGATGTTTGAGATGTCTTTAAATTATAATTTGAATCATTTTGAAGGATATATTGCTAATCCATTATTTTTCTTTGCTCCTGCTTCATGATTTTTTTTTAACTTATGTTAATAAATGAATATCTTTTGCCTTTATTGTATGTATAGATAAGTAATTATTTACAGTAGGTACTAAATTATATGACTAACTAACAAATACAAAACCAAAAAGACACTTAGGCGTCGTAGTACTTGTCCGCATCCCTGTCATCTGGAAACTTTGATAAATTATAATCGATTGATTATATTTCCCACTTCTCAACATACATTTTCCTCGACGGAAGCGCCCCTGACAATCACTGGAAGGTTTCAATTTAATGGAGTAATTAACTAAAACAATTACCGATTAGTGCCGCCCGGCGCCCCATCGCGAGGTGTTGAGTTATCTACCGAACCCGAGAACCTCTGGTGTCTCCACCATTTCATTAAGGTATTCGTGTTACCGATTTCAGGATCAATAATAGATGACTATGGATTTGAGGAAAAAGTGATTTATATTTCGTAAGACGTTGGAGTTAAGAAGCAATTTCTTGGAGCTCAGGGGGATTTGGATTAAATCGAATAAGCGACATCGTACGTTTTAATTTATTAACTTAATTTTGTCTGTTAGAACACGGATTCTACCCACACAGTGAAGTGCTACTCTGTATTTTTTTTGCCTTGAAACAAAAACGAGAACCCGCCCTCAAACAAAGATGATTGTTTAGCCTCAAAAGTAAACAAACATCAATAAACACAGGCTGACCTCCTCACGACCCTCCATCCATTACGACAACTGCACGGAGGGCTTCGGCAGAGTCGTAAACGTCCCACGATATTTATACCGCGATAAACAGACGGGATATGCAAATTGCACGAAAATACGATGTTCTGTGAGTGTTAAGGGGACATGGAAACTCAATATCCCTGTGTGGCGAAACGTAGACACCTTCCCTACCTATTACACAAGGTTTCTATATCTACAAATAATTAAATTTTTCCTGTTAGTGGGTCAAAACAAATAACCACAAAAAAGTTGTTTTTACATTTATCAGACAATGTTGTCTGTCATATTCACAAACCCTCAGAAACACCACAGAATATTTATTTTAAAGTTCTTTGAGCATAAACAACTTGGTGGGACTCGCTAAATGCCAGTAACATCCCTATTAAGTCCAGCTAAAGTTCTCTGCAAAAATCTTATGAAACAGCCAATTTGTTACTCAAACTACTTTATGAAAAGCTTTAAAAACAGAGACAATTGCATAATGTATTCGTACAAATTAGCCTTATTCCGGCCATTAGGCGTCTGTTGGCTGGTCGCCCGCGCCCGGCCGGTATTGAGCTCGCCACAACACCCACATTACCACTTAATGTGCACTTTTCTTACACATTTACAGTGCACTTGGTGAGCGTGACTTTTCTGTATAAACCTGTTTGACAGAAGTTCAACTTGAAGCTTAAAGATAATGATAATAAGGCTAGTTTTTCACGACGTGGAATGTGAATTCTTTAGAACACATCCTTAATCATAATCATACTTGTTTTCAGGAAAGTTACGACGTGTTATACATACTCTGTAGGGTTACAATCAACCCAAAACGTACTTTGATCCGTGTTTTATTAAGTAGAGCAGTTGCGGTAGCCTTTTGAGTGATTCAAATTAATTTCATAGTTTGTATCCGAGTAACGTTCTACTGTACTTGAAGTAGTGTTAGAAGTAAAACTTCTGTATTGCTTTGTTGTGCCACCGTGACACAGAACACATTGAATGGAACAACATTTTTATGGAAATGATCGGGTTTAACCAAACCGACGTTCCACTTAAATGTTCAGATACAGTGATAACACTTTTTAACCAACGAAAAAATGAGGAGGTTATTTTTTTGAAGAGAAAGGTTTTTTTATTTGTGGTCTCATGACTATGCTTGGATGCTGGTGAATTGGGTAGCGGATGTCGTATTCTTTTTAAGAATACACATTACTATTGAAATTTACTACTTGTGTTAATCAGGAGTTTTGCTTAATTCTTTATTACGTTAACTCATGTTAAGAGCTAAGTTGAAAAGCATAATAATATTTTCTTACATCGTGGGACAAGTAAATTCAGCTAGGCTGTCAGACATGTCAGCCTAATAATATTATCTCTCATTTTATAGCTTGACTGCGCTTTTAATAAATTTAATATTTTATAGGATGGCTTTCAGTGCTACCTAGAGGAGTGAACGAAACTCTCTCATCGCAGATACAATGAGAGACTTTCCTTTACTGCTTACTTAGGTATTAGGTACAGTCAAGGAAATTAATTGTTTAGCAAAGTGACACCCTACGTCAAAATTGCCGTGATAAGTGTCAGTTCATTCAACTGACACAGAATTGAGTTGGAAGTCAATTTGTTAAACAATTAACTTCCCAGAACTTCTGGTGTAGGTACGTGTCCGCGTACGCGTAAGTCCGTTTGTCGCACGGTGCCAACAAATTCGGATCTTGGTGTCATGCATGATTGAAATTTGTGAACGATACATGTAGCAGAAATTATAAAGTGGAGTTTAGAAAACCAGACCTTTAATCCTTCAAAAAGCTGAGATTCCTTATGAATGTAGGATATTCATAAAAAAAATCAATCGCGTCTCTGAAAGGAAGCCATTAAAGGTTAGAGCACACATTCTTCGTTAATATCTTTTCCTATAATATGAGTTCATTCGGTGGTATTCGTGACGGTGTGCGTTGGCGGCTTTATCCATCATCGTTTTTACCTTGCCTGTAATATAATTGAATTTATTAAATTTGTTCGCAAATATTCCGAACTATACACCAAAAAAGAAGACATACAGAATAGATTTAATCTAAGACATAAAAACGGTCGAAACATTCCAACATCACGACATTCATCAAGTACATTATTTATTCTAGTATTCTATTCTATTATTTTTAGTCCAATTATTTTTTTAAAGAGTAGGTAACCGTGAAGTTTCTTGCCGGTTCTTCTCCATAGGAAACGACCAGTTGGAATCGTGCACCTAGCTTCTGACGTTTCATAAGTGCCCATGTAGGTTTATGTGAAATAAAATATTTTGATTTTGAAATATTATGTAGTGTCAATAAAAATATATAATGAATTACCGGAACATCTTAAGAATATAAATAAATATAATAGGTTTATTAATAAATTAAAGCTATTTCTGAAGTAAAATTTAAATTTATTAAATTTAAATGAATACAGGAGTACTAGGTATTTATTCAAGATATATATTATACAACTTTACTTTAACCAAATCTAAAAATAACAAATTTAAATCCTAACTTAACTAAAATTATACAGAAACTAAAATATTGCGTCGAAAAACTCATCCGCATCGCTGTCGACTGGTAATGTACCCAAGAGACTGGCGGCATTACCACGTTGTATGGCGATGCTTAGCCTCTGGCCAAGGTAAAAGCCAGCCCTTGGGTCACGGGAAGTGTCAACCAGCCGTTTCGAAATTTCTTTAAAAAGACCATGAGCACTAATGAATAATAATAGTAATGAATACATGAATGATAAACTGTGACTGGATTTGCAATTAATTTTAAATTTTTAATTGAGATTACTTCTACACTTACCTACCTATTACATTCACGCATATAAAATAAACAATAAATATTGTTTAATTGTATAATCTATTACTTAAGTTCTAAATTCTATTATCTAAGCCTATTTGTTACACCTTAATTCACATCATGGTATGCAAATAAATGAAATTGAAATTGAATTGATTATCTTTTACGAGATAACATAACAAAGGAGAGGCCGGCCGTGCCCTAGATATAATTTTTAGATTCTGTTTACGTGATGCTAATATATCGGACAGCACTTTATAGGTACCTATCGGATTTATGGCTGGAGATAAATCCGAGTGGTCGTACCGTTGCAGTTGTTAGTAAAACGAGGATGTTTTATTTAAACTTTATTAAATTCCATACGAGGAGATAATAATATTAGAGTCATTGCATTTTTGATAACAATATTGAATAGGTATCTATGTGGTTGAGTAAATAAATATAGCATAATTTTACCTGCTGGAAAGTGTTCTCAGGCTGTCAAATAAGAAAGTTTCTATAAAAACACTAACACAGCCTTGGGTTAGTCACTCAAATACAATCACAGTGACATTAAAATAATTTATATCTACATCCTATGATCGAGCACCCTCATACAGACACTGCTCATCTCATACAGACACTGCTCATCTCATACAGACACTGCTCATCTCATACAGACACTGCTCATCTCATACAGACACTGCTCATCTCATACAGACACTGCTCATCTCCATAAAATGATCCCATAACCTTTCCTAACTCAAGGTAAACGATTGTTTAGTCCTAACCGGAGCTTAAGTTGTGTACATACGTTAACTAAACTGCCGGCTAACGAGCGGGCCCTCCCGACCCTCCCGGCCCTCCCGGCCCTCCCGGCCCTCGGCGTATCGCTTCAGATCTAACTCGCGGCCGCAAGTAATTAAAACAGAGAGAGGATTACAGTTCATTAAGTGACGGTAACAGGTAGAGGTATTATGTAAGAAGGTTCAGAAGACCACTTCCTAATACCGGACGATTAGGAAGCTAAGCAAACGTAATCCAAAAAGCCCTCAGGTTATAGGAAACGATCTTCACAAGGGTCCATAAGTGGATTAGAGTGGAGGGATTGAGCTCCGTGATGGGCAATTGGAGAAGCCGCTAAGAGGGGGCTGCTGCAGGCATCTGTTGAAGACGATTAAGGCAAGTAAGGAGGAACACAGTGATCCTTGTCTGTCTATCAAGTGTACTTTATGCATCCATAAAAAAATCTAAAAGAATCTCTAAAAAGCTCCAGTCGGAACACAAGGGTGGTGCGGGATATTACTGGACATTCTAACACAAACGATCTTTCAGAGATTCTGAAGATCCCTAATCTACGTGCCTAGAATTACGATTCAATAAAACTTGACGTTTAGCTACCAAAAATTATCACTTATCGTAGCGAGCGGTTCTTCTGAACCTATTTTATTGTCAACAAAGAAGCCAAGCCAGAACCAAGAGGCGCGTAATCTCCACTCAGCTCCGCTCAGCTCGCTCTGCTCGCTCGGAGCGACAGTGACAGCGGTGTGCACTCAGCGCTATTAGTGCACTTTAGTAGAACAACTCGCGGTGCTAATGTGAGACCCCGGTGAGATCGGTGCTTAGTTGTTGAACGGAGTTAAGAGACCGTCTTTAAAGGACGGAAGAGATAGCTTAAGTTGAAATTACATATTTTAATGTATACCTACTTGTGTGAATGTAGGTAATTGTAATTGTCTCTGAATGGAACTGATCCCACCGTTTGCTATGTTAATAAACATCTAACTAGCTCATAGGCTAGTTAGTTATTTTGATTGTGGGAGCACTGTTGTTCGGAATTTAATCACTTAAGCACAAACCCGCTTTTATTCCAAACAATGTTTCTCATGAAAATTGATCTACCATGCCACTGAATTGAAATATTCTTCGAGTCAGTGACCCGAGTAATCCACTTTCCGTAGGTATTCCTTATTTTCCTCAAACCTAGCTTCAAGTTAAATCCTCCGAATATATTTCTAAACCACTTTGTCCATTGACAATAAAACATGGACAACAAATATTTTTTTACTCCCCAAGCTAGGGAAACTCGGAAAACTCGGAACTCGGCAAAACAGCCTCCGCTGGGTAGTTCCGGCAAGCGGCCACGCAAAGTATTCCACAAACCGCAGCTGAGATTTATAATTTTTCTTGTGATATACTTGAGTAATTTATTTTTCTGAATTAATTTAGATAGAGTTTAAAAAATAAATTCGTTTTTAATAAAATATTACGTACTAATAATACCACTTGGCACGATGGGCCAGAGGTTACGACTTCGCCTCTCTTGCACGAGGTTGTGGTTCAAATCCGGGCAAGTACCTACCAATGTCACTTTTTCAATTGATGTGTACTTTCTGAGTTTTTCTTAGACATTACTCACATCGGTAAAAGAAAAACATCGTGAGGAAACCTGTACTTATAACCAATATAGGTCTAAAATCACCAACACGTCTGAGCAAGCGCAGTGATCAATGTTCTGTATGAGAAGAGGGCCTTGCTCTGCAGTGGACTGGTATTATTATTTCATTTTACTCCTATATTTTACAGTGGTTATGTAAATAGAAAAGTTATGAAAGTCCTTTAATTTTCACCGTGAAAACGTAACACCTACATTATAACATCGAACCCGTAAAGACGTGAAAAAGTCGTAACATTATACAGGGTTATTGGTAAAACACGAGCAACCTCTTAAGAGAAAAAAAAATCAGCTGTTCCCTACATTTTGACGAGTTATACGAACATAAATGTAGGGAACAGCTGATTTTTTTTTCGCGATTTCAGGTTTGGTCTCATAGTAAAAGTTGTTCATAATGATGAGTACAATGACCTCTTAAGAGGTTGCTGGTGTTTTACCAATAACCCTGTATAGCAATAGGTACATGCGAATATTTTCATTTGAATACGTCGCGACTACAGGCTCATTCTACTTTCCCGCATGAGTGTGAATGTGAGTCATGTAGCTACGTAATTAATTAACATTCAACTATAAATCTTGCGTTTTACGACTCAAAATCACTGGAGTAATTAGGACACCGTTCTTCGTAATAGGATTTGCGTGTGTGATTATTTTGATACGTATAGTATAGTGTATATTGCGGGATATGTAAAGGCGGTGGCTTGTACTACTCGCTGTTAAAGCGACAATGTTTAGTCAGCAAGTGCAGATAAACAGTCACTTATAGTGCGGTCAACAAGAAAAAGTCCATTAACACTGTCACTTTTACTAATCAAAATGGACACAAAAAGGTTCCTTAAACTTCTCTTTAAATTTTGATACATTAGCTAAGAGTTATTAATCTTTTTCGGTTTTAATTTAATATTTTGCCTAATGATATTAAAAAACGGAAGTGTTAATCAACTTTGGTTGCGGTTTCTACACAGATATTCCATGCCTTGCGTGACCGTTGAGTAGCTGTCTCATATGAAAGTAAGTAATTTCCAGAACTATGTATTACTGCTTTCAGAACGTGAATGATTTAAATGTCAAGCTGTACTTGAAGTTGTACTTGACATTTTCATTTGAAATATTTCTTTTCTTTGATATTTCTCAATAATTGTACTCGTATTTTTAATAACAACTCATCATCTGCCTAGCCTTTTCCCAACTATGTTGGGGTCGACCTTTTCCCAATTTACGTACAATAATTTATCTTCTTCATTTAAATCGTTGTTGGCAGATACCTATATGTTTACGTAGTACCAACATTCGGAAATGAAGTGCAATGGCAGTGACATAAAAGAAAATACGTACAAAAGTAAATAAAAATAATTTTATTTTTGATGTCCGAAATCCGGGAATTTTTTTCATAGTAAAAACGTAAATCTAATTTAAAAAATAGGAGTAATTTTATGAATTACATTTGGTAGTGACACGCTCCCTCGCAAGTTGGTACGGTCCCATGCTATTCTCCTTTTGTTGTTTGATTTTAACACAGCAAACAAAAGAAACTAGCATACCTACAGGATATAACAAGAACCAAGATGTTGCTTATTTCTAAAGCAATATCTACCAACAGAACTACGATAGGATGGATCCACGAAGAGGCGAAGACATTGTGTAGGTAATATTGTATATAACACAGATTGTATGTAGGTAAGTATTTATATAAGGAGAGGAAAAGTAGGTTTATTCTATGCATAAATAACACACTTAATAATGTCCAATGGTGCACTCAGTCCTTCCCACACCCTCATTGTCCGATGGGACGCAATCCGATACGACTCGAGAGAGAACAAGCGCAGGACCAACGGCTTAACATGCTTGACGAGCCACGTAGGTATCACACCGCCAATTTCCAAACTCCGACCTGTTACTGAGAATTTCCTAATAGAAAAACCCAATAACACTTTGCTCGATCGACGAATCCAACCTAGGTCCCGGGGACGCACAGCAGTTGTGTTTGAGACAACGAGTCCACTGGGCTGACATACATAGTAAAATTAGGACACAACTAACTTCAAAAAATCGTCACAAAAGCATAGACGTAATATTCGTAATCCGCCATTGTGGCAAGTTCTCGACCCTCGCACGTTCAAACGCGAAGGGTTCTTGAATGGTTGGTAACGAAACCGAATGATTCGCTCTAACTGGGTCAAACAGCCCAGTGACCGGTGATGACGTATGAAAGGGTCTGACAGACGTCAAGCGAATTTACAGTACCCGAAATTGAATATGGAACATCGAACTGTAGAAAAAGTTCGTCTTTGTAGAGCGTCCGTCTCTGTCACTCATACCTGTGTAACAGTCTCTTTCTGAACCTCGATGTGTTACAGACGGCCGGGTACTGTGTTCTATTGATAAGTTTCGGTGAAAATGGCAACATACGAAATATAAGCGAAAGCGAACCAAGTCGGAAGCTTAACGATAAATAATTTGTGTGTGAGGTTGCCTCATAAAAATTATGTAAGCGCATTTCGGATGAATTTCGTAGATATTTTGATGTAATACTGAGTTGAAGCTTCTAAGTCTACTTTTAAGATGGATTTAACGCCTGCAATGAACTTCCCTAATTAGTAGTATACGGAGTTGGGATTGATTTAAAAGTTTGAGCATAAAGTAGGTTAATTTAGCTCCCTTCAAAATGGTTGAGCTGAATGGTGCTGATCTATGCGTCATGTTCGTGAACGGGCGCCGTCGGTTGGGGCTGGTCATCACTTAGCTGCCTCGGCTTATTTTTAATTATTTTATTTTTATTTTTGGATTGTTGTTTTAGTACTATTTGTTGTACTCTGGACGCTTTTAACGCATACGTCTTGTTTATTTTTACATCGTTCTCACATTATTTAATTATAAATTCAAAAGTAATGATGTAACTAATATTTTTGTAAAATATGATTTAAAAAGAGTGTCCATGGAGTTTCTTCTCCGTTCTTCTCCATAGGTACCTACGCTTTGGAATGGGCAACTAGTTTCACATTTTTCTGACTGACCTACTTCTTGACAATTCAAAAGTGCCTGTAAAATGGTTTAATTGAAATAAATGCTTTGAGTTTGAGTTTGAGTTAAAGATAATCGATAGTAGGTTTGAGAAAAATGATACAGGTTGTCTTTTCATTCTTTTCTACATGAGGAATTCCACTTTGAGCACCGATTTTAACGCACTTCAGCGAACGACACCTAAGCTATTCCACTTACGGCATCGATAAATAATAAACGTGCTGTAGTTGGAATACCTCACCTAGATTAGGTACTTATTGTTAATTCTTTGTGCAATAATCTAGATTTACCACATTTCGTCTTATGTGGTCAATAGGCTTTGGTAGGTACAGATTCACCCGCTCTCGAGAAACAAGATACTGTCAAGTATTGTTTCTAAGATAACTAACGAAAGTTAATGTAGTAGGTACTTACATCACATTCACAGCTTCGTTCAACAAGTAAAGTATCCAATTCACTTGTTCACAAGCTAATCTGAAACAAAACAAATGGCTTTTATAAATCTTGTGAGAGCATACATTTACACTAGTAGGTATGTAGTGAGTTCTTAAACTAAGACTTCCAGATCCAGACACAAAGATTAATGCCTGTAGCATGCTTCTTACAAACATTGTTGCTGAAACATGATGAAATGAAAGAAACCATTCTATTTTATTTGCTTGAAAGTATTTCCCCGCTAAATTTAATCAACATGATCTAATATTAAAAAGATTCTAATAAGTTATATTTTTTGCTCTGTGATATTTAACTTTGTTTATTTCTGCTACGAAATAATTTGGCAGTATTCATAGCCGCTTCAATTTCGCAAACTTTCCTTTGTTTTTAAATTGAGTCCAATTTTCGTTTCCAATAGGTACATTGTTTAGTCCAGTTTAGTCCATATTGGGCCGCTCTGGCTGGTTGCCAGGCCCCACTTCCTGGCTCCTCATACATTCCCCACTTTACTCAGACTTGCGCAATACACTTGAGACTTCGATGAAACAATACCTACTTGTGGGTTAATGTGTGCCAAATTGTTTCTTATTACTTTTTTTTATCTTATCTGGATAAAGACTTGATTTTACACCGCATGAGTTCAAATAATTATTAATTTATTAATAATTTACTAACAATTAAGCTAAGATGATACTAACACTATATGGATCTTTGGTAATAAACCATTTGATTGATATACTTCAAAAATATCAATTTAACTATCTAAAGATAGTTTTTTTTTATTTTTAGATTGTTTTACAATAATTGTAAAATTACTCAATAAAACACCCTATTTGCTGCAAAATCTAAAGATCCCGCAATTAGACTTCCAATAAAAATGGCTTCAATGAAAGGCTAACAAAGTGTCATCCGAGGAACAATTCTCGTAATTTTAAGAACGTTCACAGTCTGAAGGTCTATTCTCGTAATTTAAAACAAAAATCAAAATCTAGCCGCAGTCTCATCTCAGCGACAAACAAATGTCAAAAGCTTGTCAAAATGTAGGGAAATTAGAGGTATTTTTGACAGATTGAGACTGAGATCAGACTGTGAACGTTCTTAAAACTACTAGAATTGCCCCTCTGATCTCAGTCTCATCTGTCAAAAAATACCTCTAATTTCCCTACATTTTTGTAAAGGTTTTGACATTGATTGTCGCTGAGATGAGATTGCGACTGGATTTTGAACGTTCTTAATTACGGGAATTTTCCTTTTGTTTGTAGTAGAAATACGGAAACGGTTCGCGGGGACCCGAATCAAATTGTCATTCCCATCCTTGACCGAATTAGTAAATTCATAAATTATTTTGTTTTCTGCGTCCCAAATTACAAAGTAGGTAAGTGATACCTACCTACTTTGTACTCGTGTCGTGTCGTTTGTACTTGTGTCTACTTTGTTGTTTTTTCTAGAAGAATGCTGCAGAACAGTGATTCTGTACCACTCTCCTAGAATATCCGACAAAACATAATATTTATAAATTATAAGTATCTTATCTGTGCCAGGGAACGTAAAATTAATGCGCTAACTAAGTAGAGCCAGCCTCGTCTCCTCACAGGTCCGAAGGTAACACAACACTGTGCAAGGTTGAAGGTGGGAGGTGATTAATGTAATTATTATCCAAACGAGAGCCTCAAGATAAACAGACTTATTAGCTTTCAGGAGTACGTCTGGAAGAGGCTTTCAAAGTAATGAATTGTCTGAGCCGATCCATTTTACCGTCTCGATGGGTTATTTACCTAATTGTCATCAAATTAGATTTAGAAAATGGAAATATCAGTACCTACTTACTTATACCCAAGTGTTGTAATGATTATTTTGATCATAAAGCAATCAAGGAAAGTCTACAGGCATTGCCATTTTCAAACGCTCTGTGTGAGTGTTGTCCTCACACAACAGACACTTGAAATAAATGAGTTCGTAGTTCCCTATAACTTATTTCATGACAAAGGTTCCTCCTGGGCAAACCAAGGCAACATACTGACAGACAATAGTTTGAGTATCGCAACTATAGCCGAACTTTTAATGATCTCAACCCGATTCTCTCCCGGCAGCAAATTGGATATAATTAATTCCACTATGTTTAGAAGTGGGAGATAAAGTTTTTGGCCAATATAAGCTTGTTTTGGTGAAACTACACTCGTTTATCATCGATCGTCTGTCGCTCGGGTTATGTATTACGTAATTGAGATTAGGTCGCACAAATGCTTGACAGATAGCTGGACTTGTTTGGACCATTAATAAGAGACTGTTGGTACAAGAACATCAGACAAACAATGTCCAGTAACTTATAAGAACTACACGAGCATATTGTAGCGGAGCGGATCACAAGCGTTTGTGACCTTTACGTCATTGACAAGCACCCTTATTGCGTAACACAGTTTCAATCACAATCCTAGAGTTTTGAAGGATATTTCTAATCCACTGCTTCTTAGGTGTCATAAATTTATTTTTCACTTCAGTAGCTCAAACATGTAGGTTTTTCTGCCTAAAATCAGTGAGACAAAGTAACTTTTTAATTGTTTTTTTCTGAAAGCCGCGAATATCTTATTCAGCCTTGGGTTAATCATACAATTCGAAACATTCACACTCTATCTCTTTCCCGCCATTAGAAAGAGAGAGAGACAAAGACCAGCCCTTTCGAAGTTCCGATTTTGAATTCGACCTCAAAGACAAACACGTTCGGAATTTCGTACTAACTAAAGAAATTTTGCAAAAAGATAATTATGTCTTTTAATGTAATTTATTGAATTTTTAACTTATTGTTGTATTTTTAAACGAAAATAAGTATTTACTGCAAAACTGATATTTAGCCTGTAAATATTTATTTCTAGTTTCAATAATGTTACGTAATATATTTTGAATATTAAAATATCATGGGTGCTATGTCCGAACACGCCTTACAAAGTGTTCTCGCTGCTGAAGTGAAAAGTTATGTGTGTTACACGAGAGCAAAGTTTTTTGCATCTCGTGCCTTTGAATCCCTCGCCACACTCAGGATTCACCTTTAGAATCACTCGCTACGCTCGTGATTCAATCTTTGAGTCCTTCGCTGGCTCAGGATTCAAAATCAGCACTCGCAGCAAAAAACGACTTTGCTCTCTTGTTGCACATAACTATTGTTTAATACTTTAAGCACATAAATGTATTAAGCACATAGGTATTTTCGACCAGTCAACCTTTGGGTGATGCAGAGAAAAACAGTGGTAGGGGTAGATGCAATCACGAAAATTGAGGAATAAATTTAAATAAATAAATTCATCTGCTCAAAAAACACAACAAACGTGGCGGAACTGGGTTTGACAATTGTCATTTTACGTGTGTACGCACTTAGGTACCCCGCTGGTTTAAATTGCGTGCTCTCCAAAACTGCAACAACTAAAATAATTTGTCCGAGGAAAGTCCTACCATAGGTATACTTATTTCTGCCGCCAAGCAACATTGTTGTATTACAGTTCAAAGGGTGTCGGTGACAGTGCAAGTACAGGCACATGAGACGTGTTAGCTTTGTGCTTGGAGGACGAGCGTGTCAACGACACGTAGGACACGTCCTGAGTTGACGTGACCTGCGAGGTATTACAGTTTTAATAGGTACAGAGTACATGCCAGGTGACAGATCCGTGCCAGGTCTGTCATTACAAAATATATATGGATAATTATATTAGTTTTGCTTGAGCAGGATTACTTTCAGCAGAACTTATTATAACTGACATCGTAAAATTTTACATTCGTAAATAATAAAATGAAAGTAATCATAGTCAGTGTTTTAGTACTAAAGGACAGTAACTTTACTTCTTACACATGTACAGTCAACAAAAGCATTAAGTATGCAGGATCCTCGGATATAGTTGAAGTCTATTAAGAAACCGTTGGATGTTGTCCACTAAATTTAATTTCATAAATGAGCTGTTTGTTTATTAATAAAATAAAATTTTATTCGAGAACAGCCATCGGTTTCTTACTAAACTTCAACTTTATCCGACAAGCCTGCATACTTATCTCTTTTGTTGACTGTACCTACTGTAAGTATTCTTCGCCTAGCCGAGTTGTTACTCACATTTGGAATATGTAGCAAAAAGTGCCATAAAAAGTACATCAACAAGGTACGTACCGACGTGTCGAGTGTGTATGAAGTCAGATACGTTTTTATGTAAGTACATTAACATATAATATACGGTAAAGGTTCGTGTGATGTTCGTAAAAATAAAAAAAATGTTTATGTATTGAATGAATTTAGAAGCTTACTATATCATCATCATCATCATTTCAGCCGAAAGACGTCCACTGCTGGACATAGGCCTCCCCCAAGCACTTCCACTTCGACCGGTTCTGTGCTTACTATATGTCACCACTTTTTCTAACAACTTTTATAGAATAACATTAGTCATTAATCTAATTGAAAAATCATCAACGAAAATTGAGAATTGAAATATTTATAACGTGAATTAAAATTAGAATTTCGGTTGTAATTATAATCAAATCAAAGCACTCAATTTGAAAGTGGCGCTACTAATTGGCACCCACAGGTACGTTTTCTGATCCACTTGTTTACATTTGCATCAGATACTTTTAGAACAGATATTAAGTAGCGATACGTTAACGGATGCTCGCGAGCTGACATGAAACATTGAACTATTCCTTGGTATATACATATGTATGATAATATGTCGGATAATATTCTCTTAATGAAATTACATGGTTATGCGATAGCAGGAACAAAAAAAGAGAGAATCTATCGTATAGCTTGTGTGTATTACGAAGATTTAGCTGTGTGTTTTATGTTATTATCACATTGATCGTAAATACTAACAGCTTAGTGAACACTCCACCTAACAATACAGTATTGGCCTATTTCAAAGTAATGAGCCCATAACCTTTCCTCAAACGCCTGAAGAAATGTGAGGGTTCACGGTATGAGGCATGGAATGAAATAAATATTGCCTTATTTAAGTTGCAAAGAAATATTAAATGCGCCTTGTGAAAAAAAAGTGCCAAAGAATGTGGTGGTATTGGGATATTCCAAAATGTAACGATCAGTGACCTTATGGGCTGATTTGACCAGTCAAATATATTTTATCCGTGGAATAAAATTGACGTCTGACAGTTCTAATACGGACAAACAGTAAAAAATAATTCTCAGAATAATACTTATTCCAGGTACTTTGGTGAAATTCGCCCTTAGGCAGGTATAGTCAACCACACTTCCATGCCAACTATTTTAATGTCGTAGCATTAATGGCAATTTTCGTAGTGTTTATGTGTTACGTTTAACGTATAGAGCACTATCTGTGTCCCGCGGTGTCTCCCGCATAAGTTTCGATTCTGTGGGAATATCGAGATAAAAACTATCCTATGTGCTTTCACGGGACTCAAACTATTACCAAATTTTATCTAAATCGATTCAGCGGTTTAAGCTTCAGGAGGTAACAGACAGACACTTTCGCATTTATAATATTAGTAAGTATGGATTAATGGCAGTTTTCGTAGTTCAAGTGTTACCTAAGTATAACGTACCGTTGCCTACATTGCACACACACACATGCACATACATATGACACATATTATGTAGACGATGCTTGCCTTGTTTTAAAACGATTCCACACTCGACCGTTCTGCATGTTAAAACCGGGCTCTTTACAATGCTTTGTCCAGACGTTTCTTTGATGCTCCCAAAACTGATTCGAGGAAACCCCGATGGTTGACAGCGTCTATTGTTACACGTTTGTGGCTAGAAATGAAATTCTCGAAAAATAACAATATTTATACATATAAATAATTAATTAGCCCATAAGCCTATTAATAAAATCGTTTTCAATAAAGTATCCCAATTCATACAATACGTAATTCACATTCACAACAATAAAGTAGCAATTTACAGAACCCGTCCGTCGTATCTACGACATAAAATTTCTGTCGTATTGAATACGAAATTAAGGTGCCGAATCACTTTCATATTTATTCGCGAGGCTGTAAAAGTGAAATTAACATTTTTACGTTGTTTTGGGCCGCGGCGTCACCTTGTGCGTTTATTACTCAATTAAAGGTTTATTGCCAGGAGACGTGTTTTGATCCAGTGTATTTTATGTACATAAGTGTGTATTTTAGTATAGTCACCAGAATTCTTTGCCGAGATATAAAGCTAAGTGGAGCTTTTAAATAATTGAAACGTAAAACTTACGACGAAAATTAAAAGAAGTTGGGCTGGGGGATCTCATGCTATTTATTAGAGGACTAGCTTCTGCCCGCGACTTCGTCCGCGTGAAATTTCACCCACTTAGGGGTGGAATTTCGAAAAACCCTTTCTTAGTGGATACCTACTCTTCACAAAGAACACACCCTCCAAATTTCATGTCTCTAGGAGCAGCGGTTTACACTGTGCGTTGATATATCAACAATCAGTCAGTTTACCATTTTATATATATAGATTATGAGTGGTAGACATAATGATGATATAGGGCAAAGATGTTCGTGGTGAATAATTTTTAACGTCAAAAAATTCTCGATCATCTCTGCGCCAAGATGTTCAAGCTCGTCACTGATAGCTCCCTAATGCTACGTCAATCACGCTAAACGTGTGACGTGACACAATATATCCACGTCACCACTCCCGACAGTGATTTTCGTCTAAATGACAGGTGATACTGCCGTCGACTTTATTATTTTTATCCACTAGGATAATTTCCGTTTAGCTATAAGTGGACGGAAAACTTTTCTCAATTATTTTATTAAAAAAAGTGCAGTAATATTTTTTTATAAACAGTGACAGTTTGATTCCCCTTAATTTCAAGATATCCAAAACCTTGGAAATTCAATATACCTATCTATAGTTCAGATTGGTCACCCTGAACTAACATAAAGCGCGTCGCAGACTTTCCATAAGTTCGGTCGTTTCGCACAGATGGCTGTTGTCGACTGCGGCAAACAGCTTCGATACCGACCAGTGTTGCCAATTATCGCTGTTCGAAGCTGTTAGTGAACTAACTTTGTAGTGTGCAACACTGTTCATCTGCAAGACTTTGGTAACTCGTGAAACTCTAAATTAAGTAACAGTCGTAAAAGTTTTTGATCTACGCACATTTTACCTGAGCTAGTAGTGATCAACCGATGATGACACCGCTTCAAACATGGTCTATGACACTAAAGGCAAAACTTATACCGTAATTTAAGTGTTTTAGTCAGTAAATACTACGTCACTGCCTATGAGAAATCTTTTCACACGTTATCACATTTACGTAGCAACTCAAGTGTAAGTAAGGATTCGCGAACACGAGAGAAATTCTATTGAAATCGCTGCGCAATTACAATACTTGTTAAATAGAACGCCTTAATGCGCCTAAAATCACGTAATTCGATCAGGTCGGAAAGCACCCGAATCCGTGGAGCCCAGAATAATGCGAACACCCAACATTTACAATGATTTACCGTGTGAATGGGACTTTGATGTCGAGACAATAGGCTTCTGAACCCTCTGTAGCGCGAAGACCATTAATTTTGCTATAATAATTGAACATAAATCCTAACTAAATAATGCTGATATAGTGTTTCTATGGCAGAGAGCCAACAATGGTTTGATGTGGGGCCACGACTTTAAATCGCAATACTTAGTCGCAAGCGCCCGCTCTCACTGCCTAACGCCCGCCTAACTTCGACCATTTCTGGGATTTTTATACCTATGTCCCATTCATGGGCGATCGTTTATGGTTGCCGTTTGTCGCTTAATCGCACAATGTGGGTCGTTTGAAACTATACGCGGATAAACTTCCATGTGTCGCTGGATGTTGTGTGGGAAACACTGTGAGTTCAACTTAATTTAACTTCAGTTCAGATTGACTCAAACATTTTCATGTGAAATTGGAGGTTATCTTAGAGCACTGATTTCAAGGGCACTTAACCGAATTTGACCTGAGCTGTTCCTCTAACCGGACTGAAACAAAATGTTGATAAGTGCGGTTCGATGGAACAGTTTATTAATATTATGTAAACATAAATCCACATATTTCCCAAAAGCTGTGAAAATCTCCAGTTAAGCTCATGTTTATACATGTGGGCAATTCACTCACAATCTGATAAGTAAACTTGGAACCCTATGGAAATGACATTCAAAATGGCCGCCCTGCCTTCCCGGAGAAGCTGCAATTTATCACATTTTACAAACCATCTTATGTAGGTATTTATTTAATATCTCCCTTACAACTATCATTGCAGGTGTATGTACCCAATGGCACACTGAGGTAATTTTACAAATTTATAAAACCCTACTAACTTATTTACTATTAATTAGACATAAAACGAAAACAAAAAAAATAAGATGAACATTATTACAATAGCTACCATATACATAACACTCAACACAAAATATATGACCTATACTAATCTATAATAAGTATAACATAAAATAAATAACAGTGTACTAGCGAATTCACTCAAATGACACGTGAACACATCAGTTTTGGTACGCATTGCCGGGTCACAGGTGTTTTGGCGAGTAGGTTGGTCCTGGCTGTCGGCGCCCCGCCGGCAGGGGCAGGAGCCGCCGCCTCCACACATAGCATTGCAACACTCCTGGATTATGCTCGATGGCACTAGATACGCGACAAGTGTAAATTCCCGTCGCACCCTCAATTCCTTGTACCCGACAATACCCAGCACAAAAAGAGTGAGGTACATCATCGGGTAAAACAGATACACTCCATAAAGTTTGCTGTATAAGTGGCGCGTAAAGTTGTTCTGAACGCGCTCCAACACACAGAGTGTTTGGCCTCATGTGGAGCCTAAAATGAGCGATGGAGGATCTTTAAACAACATGAGCGTGCTATAAAGTATAATCCTTCTAATTTCCCTGCTGTACTTTACTTTATGATTCACTTACTGAGTGTAGGCAGTCATCAAACGTTATGTGCGCATACGCGCGAATTTATTGCGCGTGCATTGTTTCGTCTTCTCCTCGTAAAACAGAAAAAGACATTGAAATGGCGGCCGTCTCCTCGCGCCGAGTGGAGGCTACGGTATCAATATTAATCTGAGTTTGTTTTGTTTTTAATGAAATAGCATTCTGAATAACAAAATGTGCTTTTGAGATGGATAAACCGGCAACTGCAATATCTTTAATTTTACCGGTACAATGACAAACTTTCATCGCTAGAGCTTACTTTTGACAGCTTTTTTCCAAACTTCAAGTCAGACGTTAAACAATTTTAAACTACACATCATTGCCTCTTAAAACATTTCGAAAGTTCAAAAGTGTTTCGTATCATTATTTAGGAATGTTGGATTACAATACATTGTTGAGGGGAATGTTAATGGATCATAAAATTTCACTCAAGTGCGGCGAATAAAGTTTTTATATGTTATTATTTTTAATGATCTCCTCCGTAATGATCGCAAATCTTAAAACTTTACTTTAACGATCATTAATTTAGATCGTAAGTACGTTCCGAGAGTCTGAATCTGAATGGATGCTTGTTTTAAAAATATTAACGGAAGTATTTCGGTTGGTTATCTTCACCGCCCACACTCAACAACACAAGAACTTTACTAAAGTTAGTTCTGTATTCTTTAAGATACTATCCTACTACTCTACATGATACTATCCTACTACTCTACAAGAATCTAACTTTAAAGGACAGAGGATAGTTTTTGTCCCGATATTCGCACAAATCGACACTTATACGAGTGAAACCAGGCTCTGCTAGTGTAAGATAAATCTTTAAGGTGAATTAGAGAGCAGTCTCGGGGTTTACAAGCGCGCCTAGTAAATAGTAGTACCTATATGTATAAATAGTAGGATGATTATGTGCTAACGTCTCGTGTAATGGGGTCGTGTAATACCTCAGATGACATGTGACTGTACCTATACCAAAAACACGGATCGTCAGGTTCATAAGGTGTGTCCCTCCCTTCTCCACAACGCGAACGTCCACAAGGGTGTGTCCCACTGAACGAACACACTCTTAAACCTATCTGTGATCACTTTTGACGTTTGCCCTCTATGACATGAATTTAGGGTCATCGTACACTGACATTTAAATCTGGCTTAGTTGCGTTAAAACCTCTATATTTTCAGAAAAGTTTACTGAAAATTATTGTGGAATGAACATGGACTGAAATATCAGTGGAGGGGAGGGGGCGAACACGTCCGAGTAAATACGAATGTATTCGAGGTCTATTGTTTCATATAAAGAAGAGGATGTTTCACAAAGTAGTTAGAAGGTAGGCACAGTCTAAACTCTACAGTCAATCTAGCTTTAACGTCATGAGTCTAGGCACTAAAGGGAGCAATTAAAACAATCAGAAATGATCTAGTAATCAGAACCAGTTCTTAATCAAAACGCAATGCAACGTAATATTTTTTACTTACCTATGCATGGTCAAGAGAAGTAGTTTTATAAAAGTGACTTCTGAGATAGTTATGGTCGATCTTGGTAATCTCTCTGTATATTGGTACTGCATGTCGATTCGTCCTACGCGCTACGTGCCGACTACGCGTGACCTTGACGGCGTAATATTTGAGGCACGTTTCGGTGTTGTGTACACGATCACCCCCCGAGGTTCGCTTTCATTCTGCGTGTCGAGTCCCGCGGGGCCTGGGATCGCCTCTCTGGATGTTCATCCATAATTACACCAAATATCACGTCGTGAGTACTAGCCCGCATAGCCCGCGGCGCACGGAAAAAAAACAATAAAAATCTTTTACTCATAGAGATGAGTAAAAGATTTTTTTTTCTTTTGTCTGACGATATTACAGTTATAATTAAATAATAAATTGTTAGAAAGACAATAAGTATTACAGTACCTAATGAATGTTGTGACACTATCAACTGGGTATCCAATACAATGGTAACTTTATTTATTTTGCAAATAAATTAATATTATCATTCGACCCACGCTTTTTGTTATTTCATTATTATAAAAAAACGTATAGAGATAGTTTTTATTTTGTACTAACAATTTATTTTTCTAAAAATGGCAAATGTATTTAATTTATTTCAGTACAAAAGTAAATAAAACATTCCTTCGACAAATAATTAAATCTACAAAAAACGTGCATCAAGTAGTCAGCATTCATTCGGATAACAAACAATTTTATGGTTGTGTTCCTACAATAAATATATTTTGTAGTGACATTGTAAATATGTGGGTCGGAACGGAGACTAGCTGTGGTAAAATAACATATCTTATACCTAACTGAAAGAGAGCATCATATAAATAATTGAATACCCTCAATGAGCAGCGACATAGAACATAATAGAATAATATTATTTTATGTCCAGGCTGGCTGTATCTCGACTTATGGCCTGTAGATAGATAGAAGTACTTACCGTAATTGTCTGGGTTAGGTAGTTAATAAGTTTATATGGATCAGTTAGAACAAATACTCCGGAGTCAATATTTCTTGCTGATCCTCAACAAAATAATAAGAAACGATACAAAACACAATAAAAGATCTCAACTGTTTCGTCATTTAGTTAGCGAACTAAATGAGACGGTAAGCCTTTGAAAATGTCAATACTTCTAATCGTTTAGAAGCAGTCAGTCCATGAAGGTTGACGTCAGCACATTACTACTACGTATTTGTATACAACGATTGGTTCAGTACCAGGCCATAAATGTACACCGGGTTTTAGAAAGAGTCAATTCAAAATCAAAATGTTATTCAAATTAGGCTGAGAATCAGCATTTTTGGAATGTACTTTGTCGGCGCAACTCGTTTTCTCTTTCCATTCTCTCCTGTCAACCGTCACGTCAACATTCACTCCCTTCTCTTTCATATAATTTCTCACACAATCTATCTATTCTTTGACCTTCCTCTCCCTCTCCATGCATCAACATTTATATTCATCACTCTTTTAGTCACATGCGTGAATAACAGAGTGATGAATTTTCTTTCTAATGCCCGATGTGTCATATTATGTTCGCTCGGGTGCTGTAAATAGTTAGTATATCCTACGTAAATAATGACGCAGAGTAGACAAGTACGACAGAGGGCGCTCACTGGCAAGTGTCACGTTTTTGATAACGCCTTCACACGTCACAGGTATTTCACTCAGGTATTCTCATATCTTATTCTGGTACAAATATAGGATCGAGACGAGATGTCTGTTGACAGGAAGTTTTCAAAAGATACGTTGAGTTTGCTAATACTAAAAAGATTTGCAGATAAGTTGATTTGAGACAAGTTTACCAAATAAGTCGGTGTAGAAGATAATAGTAGGGTACTATGTAACTAGTAGCATCTATAAATAATATACTGATCTTTTATTTTCAGACATATAGAACACAAGCAGTGATCGTAACCCTTAAATGTGTAGTGCCTTAATTACACACCCCCCTACCCTACCTCACGAAGTACATCGACCTACATGAATTATATAACTTCAGCGATACCTAATGAAGTTTTTTCTCAGTAAAAAACCTTGCACTGCGGTTGTTCTCAGAACCGATATTGTTTAAAATCCAACAAATCCGCAAACACGCCATCGCTAAACTACGAGTATACTGATGAATATAATAAGCTGCGAAAATAGACGCTTTGAAGAAAGTTACTTCACATTGTTACCCGTTCGATGTACAGACGCCAGCAGGTCAACCTACCCGAAACTGTCAGATTTTCCCAATCAACCTTGAACCTTATGCTTTAGCAATAAAGTCAAAAATCTATTAAAGAAATCTAAAAGATTGTAGTAACTTGATGTGCTGGCGTCTGTACATCGAACAATGACATGAATGTGACACAAATGTGACAATGTGAACAAATGTGTGTGTGTATGTGTGAGAAATATGTGTGGTAACAATGTGAAGTCGTGTGTCGTCCTATGCCTCGGCACGTGACGTCAAGGAGCTGAAAGCTGAGGATGAATTGGGGCATTGGAGGGTTACCATGTTTGAATTACTTTGAATTAACGAACATACTTTCATTGAATCTTTGATTTGTCTTCCTTTAAATCCCAATTTGAAGAGATGGTGCTTTGATGGTGCTTTGTATCGAGTCGAGTATTATAATGGTCGCCATAGTAACAAATTATGAGGAATTTGATGACGAGATGCTTTGTTTGGGTAACCACAAGCCACCTAAATATTTATAAATCAAACTCTACACAAACGACTACTCTACTCTCTATTACTTCTGCCTCAATACGTTATTTAAATCCAATGTATTTATACTTTCTTCCAGTTGATGTCGCCCCAACATTAGGCGCTCGGTGGCTAATCTTCAGTTTATTAAAATGGAATCGCGAAATTAAAACTTCCGTGGTTACAGAGGCTTATTCATGTTTAATTAAAAATTCTTTGGGTCCCCCTGTCCCCCCCTCTCCCCACAGACTTGCGGGGTGTTGAGAGAACTCGCCGTTTATTTGGGTAATAAGATATCGTAATGTTAATATATTTATCTCAGCTTTAATTTAGGTCTTAGTTTTGGATAATCGTGTTTGAGTCATGACGAGAAAGCCATCCATTAATCGGATTATTGTTAATATTATGTGATATTGGCTTTTCCATATACTTAGCTATTACCTGCTATGTGAGACACAAATATAACGCAGATTTTCTTTATCTCAGGAGCAAAACTATAATACAACAAATGGATGTCATCAGAATAACGTGTGGCAGAAATCTCGCTTCAATAGTTGGTAGCAATGATGTTGTCGCCATGTTGCCATTGCCACATAGAACCTTATGTTCTTAATCAAAAATATGACTTCTGTTTATACGTCCAGCAAAGCAAGATTTCTAAAAAATATCGGTAGGGTATGAAAACCGAGCAAATTGAAACGTGTCGTGATAGGTATTAGGGGTGGTGGCTGCTGGCGTGTGTAGTATTTTTTAAGCCAATTAAAAGTTGGTCGCCGTGTGGCGCCATTTCTCGTGGTTCAGTGCATGATTGCCATGACGACCAAGTGACAATCAGGTGGAATCAGGTGGCCTAGGTATGGAATTAGTTAGGTGATTTGGGTATTATTCTGATTCTATTTAAAGAAAACGTTTTTGTGCCAAGATCCAAATTGATTGATTGATTGGATTTAAATTGAATAGTTGGTTGGAAACACATAAATTGGTGTTAATTTTCAATTAGGTAAGGTTGTATTTTACTATGGAGTTACGCAAAGTTTATGGACAAAAGAAAATAACTATATTAAATTCTTATTTAAATTGAACTTAATAACTAAAATACAAGCTCCAAATCTTCTGTGTAGATCAAATTAATTCAATCTTCTTCGTAATTAAACTTTCACAGACTTTGTTTAGTCAATCATTCGCTCGATTTGATTCAATAAGCCTCAATGGAGAACAGACCATACAGACAAGCACACCTTTACTTTACAAGCGAACGAGCTCGACGAAGGTCGTAAATATTACATAACGAAGTAGATGCTTATCGTTAAACAATTGAAAAAAAACAGCTCCGTAGGATAAGAGGAAGTGGTTTTAGTTCAGCTTGCAAGATTTGACCAATTCAAACTAACTAACAAAGCAAGTTAATATATAGTTATAAAAGCTTGTAAAATATAATTTTAACGACAGATTATACAAAATTGTCCGAGATACAGAAATATAAATCAGCAGCTTGTAATGAATTAATTTCAGGCACTCGTTGCCTGAAATTAATTCATTAGAACCTGCAAAATTACTTAAGGGAATTCTGATGAAAAAATTTCGTTAATATTTCGCTTATAATAATGAACTCCCTGGAGAGCATACTTCAAAGACATTTGTTTTACTTTTACAATCCTTCAGCCTCACGCCCGCCGGGTACTGTCGTCGCAAACGATTAATTAGCTATTTAAAGTCGCATCAAAAATAGATGGTTTCTAGGAAAACTTCCGATTAACATACTCATAACGTCATACCACTTACTTATCGACCGTTATTGGATAAAACAACGGAGTTTGCTTCTAGGCAAGCGTGTATCATTGCTTACTATCAGGTGAGTAAGGCTGCGCTTCCACCAGAGATGAGCGAGGATGCGAAGCAAGGGATGTGTGTAAAACTAACCAATACCAAAGCTAACTTAGTTCAAGCTATAAAAATGAAGCGATGTTATTGGTTGTTTCACACACGTCTCTCGCTACGCATGCTCGCTCATCTCTGGTGAAAACGCAGCCTAAGGCCCTTTGTACACACACGTTTTTGTTGTTGTGAAAAACTACGGTTTATTCGCCGTGTGTAGGCACGGTCGCACGGTCGTCAGTGTTGTATGGATCACTATGGAGGGAAGCTTGTTGGTGGACACGTTGTTTCTACGGCGTAACGTAAAGAAAATATTTTTGGAATCAATCGTCTTCTGTGTTACATGTCTCTAAAACACAATCACTGCTCCATTTTCCAGGGCTAGACTAAACAGTGGTACAAGACTGACAGACATAACACACAAACAGACTTGACATTTGAAATTAGAGCATTTTGTGGTAGGTACCTACCTACATATTACAGGTAAAGACAACACATTAGATGCTATATACATCACACCTTGTACTATCAGCGATAACACACGTTGCAGTGATGTGTGTCTTGGCTGACAGGTTGACGTTGAGGTTTTGAAACAATAAAGGGAATCAGGAAATTACATTAAATCTATTGATTTTACCAGAAGGCAAGTTGTATGATATTGCTGTCATCAAACTATTCTAATATACAATCTATGACCACCTACTAATTCGTTGTCAACTATAATAATAATAATGAATCATTTATTTCGGACTATCACACATCCATAATTGTTGTTAGTAGCATAAAGATACATAAACTAAGTTAGCAGGTACAAAATTTAAAAAAAAATCGGACAATCCGACACTAGTAAACCTGTTTAATTGACTACATGCAGTCGTATCCAGCGCTCAAGCATCGGAGTCCCATCGATGTGGCAATACGCGCAAGATGCTGTTAGAACTAGCACGCATGCATGTTAGGATGGAGGTGCAACGCTTGCGCATAATTGTTGCAAAGCTATCTATGTTAGCCTCAGCAAACATGTCGGAGGCGCTGCAACACCGCGGTAGCCCCATCAGCATCCTGAACGCATTGTTGTACTCATAGATATCCGTGGTTGTACTGCACTCGCAAGTCACTGTGTGCAAGTAGCTAACCTACAGGCTGCACGTGTACTCATAGATATCCGTGGTTGTACTGCACTCGCAGGTCACTGTGTGCAAGTAGCTAACCTACAGGCTGCACGTGTACTCATAGATATCCGTGGTTGTACTGCACTCGCAGGTCACTGTGTGCAAGTAGCTAACCTACAGGCTGCACGTGTACTCATAGATATCCGTGGTTGTATTGCACTCGCAGGTCACTGTATGCAAGTAGCTAACCTACAGGCTGCACGTGTACTCATAGATATCCGTGGTTGTACTGCACTCGCAGGTCACTGTGTGCAAGTAGCTAACCTACAGGCTGCACGTGTACTCATAGATATCCGTGGTTTTACTGCACTCGCAGGTCACTGTATGCAAGTAGCTAACCTACAGGCTGCACGTGTACTCATAGATATCCGTGGTTGTACTGCACTCGCAGGTCACTGTGTGCAAGTAGCTAACCTACAGGCTGCACGTGTACTCATAGATATCCGTGGTTGTACTGCACTCGCAGGTCACTGTGTGCAAGTAGCTAACCTACAGGCTGCACGTGTACTCATAGATATTCGTGGTTGTACTGCACTCGCAGGTCACTGTGTGCAAGTAGCTAACCTACAGGCTGCACGTGTACTCATAGATATCCGTGGTTGTACTGCACTCGCAGGTCACTGTATGCAAGTAGCTAACCCACAGGCTGCACGTGTACTCATAGATATCCGTGGTTGTACTGCACTCGCAGGTCACTGTATGCAAGTAGCTAACCTACAGGCTGCACGTGTACTCATAGATATCCGTGGTTGTACTGCACTCGCAGGTCACTGTATGCAAGTAGCTAACCCACAGGCTGCACGTGTAAAAGGATTGACATATTACATAATTATTACATATTGATATCGCTTTAAACAGTCTCATGTTTACTTGTTTTGTACAACGTGCAAACCTGCGAGCCAACATATTACATCGTATGTACATTCAATGACCTGCGCTCTCTCTCAAGTACACCGGTGACCCAGCTATGTCATGTAACAATTTTAATCAGCACAAAATAAGTGCCGTAACGTAATATATTGTATTTCCAGTGAGTGCAGTACTTATTTGTTCGTAATTGTGTCTCTTGTAAAGCGATCTTAAAACCTCCGATCTAACTAGACAGATGCCAACGTTACTAATTACTTAAATATTCTTTTGTGTCGTTGCTTGTCAATATATTTTAATTATTAAAAAATGATTTTGTAAAATACACAATAAACTGTTTGTTACATGCAGCTTTGATGGAATTTGCGCGAGTTTTGTTGGGATATCTACTAGATGAAGCTGTGTGTACGTCACAGTATATCAAGACGAGAAACAGAGCTCATAAAGGTACTGCGTATTTATCACTCGTTACCGATATCTTACAAACAATACATTCAACACGTGGAAGCAGAGCCGCAGCCACAGATATGACAAGCAACGTATTAATAGAACTGACACAAATAATAACATGTGTTGCATTATTTTTGTGTTGCAAGCATTGCTCGTATTGACGAGCAATTTTATTGCTCATATAAAGTGGACCGCGAGCGCTTTGGAAAGGTTACTTTTATCGTTAAATTAAAGTGCAAGGTTCGAAACATAAAAGTTCTGATGCTTATTGCTTATGCAAGACATGAATCATACTTGGTATACAATAGGTATCTACACGTATAATATTACAGTGAGATGTATCACAGTATCACCTCTCACTTTGCCATGATGTAGAGCTTACAATACCAGAATAAATTCTAATAAGAAAATATATCTTCAAAGTTAGATACCCTATCACCTAATTCAAAAAGAAAAAAATTAAAACAAAAGTTCCACAAAAATCATCCAAAGTGCCAGACATTGACAAACGCGAGTGTCACTTTAACCGAGAAGTGTCAACAGCGTTTACATTAGCGGAGTTTTTATTGGAGCCACTTGAGTCCGCGACTGTACTTCTTCGTCTGAGCAAACACTTCTGTCGGCGAGTGTCTCGCCCTCATTGTCTGCGCTAATATTTTCAAATTGTGCTAAAACCGTGGCCGTTTGTTTTTGTGGGGCTTTAAATAGCTTTTACAACAGACCCTCTTGGACGTGGCGCGGTGAACACGTGCTTGGTTTGTTGCGCTTTAGAGGGACCGAGATGTTCGATAAAAATGCGGTATTGTAAAAATATCAAAATTGACGGGTACAAAATAAGTATTTCTATGACATCGTTTTGTATTTGTTGAAGACATTTTTTTTGTAATATTAAAATAAAACTTAGAAGCTATATGTTAATACGACACAACATCTTTTATACTGTTTGGGAAAAGGTCTGTGCCCTGCGGTGTACTACAACGTTAATATTGAAAGTTCTGATGTAACATTTTCATAGAAGTACTTTTATTTACTCTGAAGAAATAATGAATGACTAGCTGATGGCTTGATGTCGGTTTTGGTAATTTATAAGAAGACTAATTCATTTTCCGCTTCATCTTAAAGATTAAAACATTCAAAGTCATGTTCGATATAATTTCACAAGATTTTCAGAAAAAATAAATATGTTGATGAAACGTTTTAATAAAATCTCTTAAGAATTAGTAATTTAATGGATCGCCTAAGGCCTTGAGGAAAATCGGTTCAAGTTAGTCTGGTTGCCTCTTGTTATCCAGACAGACCAGTCAGTGTTGAGCTTGCGATCACACACAAACGGAACAATACTCGAATGATTGATGTTACTGAGCAGCTGGCAAAAGATAATTAATCAAATAAACAAAAATATTATATCGTCAAACAGGCACTTTGTTCGACAACACTACTTTCTGCCTCGCTGCTTCCCTACGACCAGGAGCTCCTTGCTGTTCTCCTCATCGACGTCACTGTGGCTAAGATGTCAACAGTCTCGGACATCACGGCCTGTCTTGCAGCCGAAGTGCGGGTCGCTTAGCGCGGCACGCGAATATTAAATACATCATCCGACGACTTGGCACGCGACGTTGGTAAGAGACCGGAAGCCGAAGCCAGATCTTGGTGGTTCTTGTAAGATCTCTGTTAGATCTTACAAGAACCACCAAGATCTGGCTTGCTCAATCACTGGTTGTCCTATGTTCCTATACGCTGCTGAGACGTGGACGCTGCGAGACATCGAGTCTAGAGGAACAGAGATCTTACAAGAACCACCAAGGTCCGGCTTGCTCAATCACTGGTTGTCCTATGTTCCTATACGCTGCTGAGACGTGGACGCTGCGAGACATCGAGTCTAGAGGAACAGAGATCTTACAAGAACCACCAAGATCTGGCTTGCTCAATCACTGGTTGTCCTATGTTCCTATACGCTGCTGAGACGTGGACGCTGCGAGACATCGAGTCTAGAGGAACAGAGATCTTACAAGAACCACCAAGATCCGGCTTGCTCAATCACTGGTTGTCCTATGTTCCTGTACGTTGCTGAGACTCGGACGCTGCGAGACATCGAGAAGAAGATAGACGTTCTGAAAAAGTGGTGCTGGAGAAGAATGCTTGGGGTGTCGTGGACTGAGCACTAACACCTCTATACGCCAAGAACTCAACATCAAAAAGCGTCTATCTGTTATGGTCCAAACGTGATCCTCCAATACTTCGGACATGTCTCGAGGAGTGAGGGAGACTCTATGGAGCGCCTTGTCGTACAGGGTAGAGTTAAGGGTACTAGACCACGCGGACGCGCACCCATGAGATGGACTGACCACATTAAATCCGCAGTGGGTGATCCCTTATAATATGAGTGCACAAAAAACACCAGAAATCGGAGTAGATGGCGAGAAATCGTGAGGCGAATCACATCGGCCCCTAGACAAGAAACTACATGAGGACCACGACCGCTCTGACAAGAGTGCCATGAAGAAGAAGAAGAAGAATTAATTAATTAGTCATTAATTCCTTAGGCAATTGTGTTGATGATTTTTATGAGAACAATAATATAACAAATAACTTGCACCTAGCTATATTAATACGATGCTAAAAGTGTTCATGCTATTTATGAACTACCTATATTATATTCATTTAAAATAAAGACTCTTTGTTATTGTTATATGTAATAAAGCTAATTTTTCTTTGTGTGTGAGGTTATATTTCGTGGGCTGCATCATTAATCTAGTGCTTAACACCATACGAGTGCCATTTCATAGTAATTGTATTACTTTTTAAGTGATTCGTAGACCGTAGCACACACCTACGCACATTGGTAGAGGCACACACGCGTAGCGGCGTAGCGCTACGCGGTCGCTACGGTTGGCTCGTATCCCTGACCAATACAATACCACTTAAGACGGCTTCCATTTGTCATTACAATATCGTGTCGGTAACACAATTAAATTAAATTTTAATTACCCTTCATTACGTTAATGGCGATATCCTAAAACATAAGAGCAAATAACCATAACATTAGTGTAATCCGGCGCTGTATCATTAAGGGAACGAGCAATATGTTGATTAAAGTTTGTCGTAATAGCAGTACATTAGTACCTAATGTGTGGGGTGTTCGAACAAGTCCATTGTTTCGAATCACTGAGGAGTGATCTGAGTGGGGACCGTTAAATGATGTTGAGGCGTATAGTATAAGACACTGGAAGACTTTAACAATAGGTCAGAAGCACTTTATGCAACGGATCTGATATTACTTTGTCTATTAAGGTTCGGCATTCACTGACAAATAGATTCACTAATGAAAACTGATGATTATTTTATATCTACACCGTGAAATAATTTAATTTAATACGGAGAGCTAGCTTGCGACTTATAGCACTGAATGCCAATCAGATAAACACTGAAAGATATAAAAAATGTGTTTATTATACAACTAGCGGCCCGCCCCAGCTTCGCTCCGGTGCTATTTTTTCATACAAACCTTGTCCTGGCAATACCGAACACAACAAAAAAAGAATTATCCAATTTGGTGCAGACATTATGAAGTTATGCGCGTCCAGTCATTCTGAAGTTATGCGCGTGCAGACATTCTGAAGTTATGCGCGTGCAGACGTCTTGGCGACTTTGTTTTAGGCATGCAAACTAATCTGATTTAGGATTTTAAAAATAATTAAAATGGGTAGCAAAAATAATAGGTTGGCAGCTACAGTGAAGTAGCATTTTAAGTATAAAGTAGCAGCTTTATTTTGAGTTGTAAACTTTGTTTAAATTTAAATTGGCAGTGATTTTTTGATGTGGCAACTGAATTTATTGTTAGGCGACAACTTGACTGCGGATAAAATGTAGAAAAAGGGCATTCTTAAATTATATATAAAGTTAACTAATTGTCTTTAACAATAATAAGACGTAGTCGACGGAGCCCGCTTCGCGTTGCTCCTATTTCTGTCTACAGGGTTTAAAGGAACCTAACACGAAGGAGCTGACGGGGGCTCGTTCGCTCGCTTTGCTCGCTCACTTGAGCCCCTGTCATCCCCTTCGAACCTAACCTGTCCGAGTCGGGGTGCCCCAAGTCTCGAGCTCGTTTTGCTCACTCTTGCATACTAAATTCTCTAGTTCAATCTTGTGTGTTTCTGGGAATGAGTCTTCAGAGATGCTTATAGTTGCCTATAATACAATGTTTGTTATCCCACTGATAATATTAGTCGAAACATCATAATTTATAGTACTTCGCCTATGATTTCAATTATCCCTGTTTAATATGTTCGCTACCTTAAAGTAGCAGCCATTATTTAGTTTTTATAATTCCTTGCATTTTGAAGCTCATCTAATATAATTATTGCTAAAGTATTTAATCGCTGCCAAGTTATTTTTTCAGTAGCAAATACTTAGTCGCATTTTAAGTTATTAGTTGAATGGGAAATAATTAGCTTTTGTTTTATACTATGTAAGGATGACAATGAAACTGAATATGCTGGCTGCTACTTATTGATTTTAAGATTTTAAATCACTTTGTTCATTGAAACGTTCTTAAACGTTCCACATTCCGCGAGACGACGCACATATCCGCGGCCGCGTTTTATGTCAAATCAATAGGAAGCTATCTACGAGAACGGCGGGTCTCGTCCTAACGTCCGAACATACTGACTGATCAGCTGTCTTAACCTCACGCCATAGAGATCGACTTGGATGTTACATTAGGTACCTACTATCGACTTTTTTGTTGTTTTTGGTCAAAAATACAGCAAGTATTGCCGCAGCCTATTTTCCCAAAAAAAAAAAACCTATTATGAAAGTGTTTATTTTTACATAAGAATGAAGGCCGAGTTTAAAACATTACCCATTGCAGAATGATTGGGTTGGTCTTCAGTGGGTACTGTGCGCAATTCCAACCATTACTCACGTATCTTTGATGGTATCAAAACGTAGAATACAACAGCCTACTGGCATCTTATACTTACATCCTGCCACCACAGATATGCAACACATTAACGTTCCCTCATCCGAAATATGGTTTACTTCCGTATGACGCAAATCTCATCAGGGGGATCAGAGGGCAGGCAGAACAACAGGCTAATGTCTTTTATTATTGATTGAGGTACCAGCGTGCCATTACCGATGTTCTTACGAAATGTACAAACGAAGTTATTGTGTCTCTGATGACATAATGTTTGAAATGTATGTGCAGTCGTGTGTGACTCGCTTCGTTGTGTTTATTAACAGGCAATTAATATACTTGTTAAAAGAAGAAGAAGCTTTCTGTAAGATAATCTTGAATACAATATTAATGTTAGCGTCCATCAAAAACTCATTCGTAATTTTAGAGCAAAAGAATTTATAATGCAGAATACGCAGGCTCACTTGGTTCGTGATACGCTTGTAGTAGGTATCTATAGTCTTTAAGATCAATTTTAATGTACCGACTCTAATTTCAAAACACTTTGAGCTCACACAAAGGCGGATTATGAAGAGGATTATTAGTATGATCCGTAGATACATTTCTCCAAACATAAAATTTTATTTAAATTTAAGAATGTAGTCTACATTGTTCCATTCACAAAGAAGGATAATCACTATAAAGCAGGTACAGACATCAAGCTATTACAGTCTGTCAAATTTCTTTAATAGATTTTCAACTTTATCGCCAAAGCATAAGATTCAAAGTTGATTGGGAAAACTTAACAGTTACGGGTAGCTTGATGTGCTGGCGTCTGTACATACTCAGCCTATAATGTTCCCACTGCTGGGACTCGGGCCTCCTCTCAGAGAGGAGGCCGTAATCTACCACGCGGGCCCGTGGCTGGACTGACTGTGACTGTTTGAGCATCCAGTGGTCACGGCCGCGACTTACGAGTTGTAGGTCGTAGGTTCGAACCCAGCCAGGCGCTTTTCTTTGTGTAAATTATATCATCACCACTGCTCTCAAAACGTTGAAGGAAAACAACGTGAGGAAACCGGCATGTCCTAGAACCAAAAATTCGTAGACATGTGACATCTACCAACCCGCACTGGGCCCGCGTGTTAGACAGCAGGTAACTAGCTTCTATTACTACACGAGCATAATTAGTTAATATTGTATCTTAGTAAACAGAGCACTCGCTGTAGTCTCAGTAACAAGTTGCTGCTCTATTTGCTACTGATAACAGCTGATAACAGCGCGCCCTAATTACGTACTGGAGTTAGTGTTCATTAATTAATGTATCGACATACATTCCTTTGCACATTTTTACAAAGAATTTGTGTTAAAGAAGGCACTACCTAGGCCACGGCTTGGCCTCATATAAAACTTTATCTGTAGAGGTACTTATTAACACCGAAAAAACGTAGGTCTCATAATTGACGGGCTTCATAATTTTGTATGTAGGCAGTCAAATCTATAAGTGTAGAAATAAAAACCGGGCAAGAGCGAGTCGGACTCGCGCACCGAGGGTTCCGTAACATCATATGTTTTTAAATTTTCACCGGCGAGCTACTTACTAGATCTCGTTCAAACCAATTTTCGGTGGAAGTTTACATGGTAATGTAAATCATATATTTTTTTTAGTTTCATCATTCTCTTATTTTAGAAGTTACTCAAACTCAAAGCATTTATTTCAATTAAACCTTGTACATCAGGGATTTTTGAATTGTCAAAATTAAATAGTCTGTCAGTTAGTCAGGGGGCCACACACTTTTTACCATTTTGGAAGTGTCTCTCGCGCAAACTATTCAGTTTAGAAAAAAATTATATTAGAAACCTCAATATCATTTTTGAAGACCTATTTATAGATACCCCACACGCATGGGTTTGAGGAAAAAAAATATTTTGACTTTCAGTTCTAAGTATGCGGAACCCCGAAAATTTATTGTTTTTTTTTTCTATTTTTGTGAAAATCTTAATGCGGTTCACAGAATACATCTACTTACCAAGTTTCAACAGTATAGTTCTTATAGTTTCGGAAAAAAGTGGCTGTGACATACGGACGGACAGACAGACAGACTTCCGGTTCCGTTTTTTGCCACTTGGCTACGGAACCCTAAAAAGTTATCGTCAGATGACTGCAAAGTTCGAATGCAATTTATTCACATCACCAACCCTAGTTACCTGCGCCGGTAGCGACCGGCGAACAGTTGACTCTGCACTCATAAACACACTCTCCGTAGGCATAGTGTTTATCGAGCACCTACTTATTATCTCTTTCTTGAAAGAGCATGCGTTAGGCTGAGTCAATAAGTAGAACAAACTGGACGTAATCCAGGACCATTTATTATTAATCCAGAATCATGTTTCTGGCTCGAAAATGTACGCAAACGAGAGCCAAACCCCCGACACACAGCCTCGGCGCTTGCAGCTCGGGCAGCTTTATGCAATTAATTGGATTTACGGGTCGCAGCACGAATCTGAGAGACGAAATTTATTTGTCAGTATTCCTCCCAGCTTACATCCTTAATTTGCTAGTTTTAGTACAAAATAAATCTATTTTAAAGTATGGTTAAGTCTACGTAATTAATGTTTGAGTTTAGATAGTTAGACTGAAAACATTTGAAAAATCTTTCATTATTATAAAAGCTTTTAATTAATTGTATTGTCGCATGTCAGAAGATGTACCTAGGACGTTGAAAGTCAAACCTTATATTTCGCCCGGCTTTGCATCCCGCGCTGAAATCCTACAAGTCTACAGATTAGAGCACAGAATACAATCCTAATTCCCCGACATTGTACGTGCCAGCTGAATTATGGAGTAATAACAGAAGTTCCGTTGTTTACGATGAATAATAAAAAAAAATTCAAACAATATCGTTAAAACGCTTTTTGTTGAAGCGTGAAACTTGTATGAAGGTTATAATTAGTTATAGGTAGTTCGACATGACTTTTTTACATTTTTCCCACAACTTTCTTTATCAAACTTTTTGATGAAGAACGATGTTTTAGTTCGATGCCAAAATGATATCTTATGCGCATGCACTGATTGTTTTCATCAAAAATCTTTAGTGGCAATAATTGAATGTGCTACATATAGTCCAAAGTGGAACTTCTGCATCCATCAATTCCTCGCCCCGTGGTCACGAAGCGACGACGTGGCAAACAATACATCCCCGCAACACGCCCGCCATTGTTTCACTCGTAATTAAAAAGTTCGGAACCAAGTTCACCGTCCGCACCTCTCCGAAGAACAAGAAAATGAAAACATAAAAAATTATTTTGTAAAGTTTCAGCGGCCGACACCCAATGTTAGCAGAGTCGCGGTGTCCATGCTGTTTGTAAAGTTTCAGCGGCCGACACCCAATGTTAGCAGAGTCGCGGCGTCCATGCTGTTTGTAAAGTTTCAGCGGCCGACACCCAATGTTAGCAGAGTCGCGGTGTCCATGCTGTTTGTAAAGTTTCAGCGGCCGACACCCAATCTTAGCAGAGTCGCGGCGTCCATGCTGTTTGCAAAGTTTCAGCGGCCGACACCCAATGTTAGCAGAGTCGCGGCGTCCATGCTGTTTGTAAAGTTTCAGCGGCCGACACCCAATCTTAGCAGAGTCGCGGCGTCCATGCTGTTTGTAAAGTTTCAGCGGCCGACACCCAATGTTAGCAGAGTCGCGGCGTCCATGCTGTTTGTAAAGTTTCAGCGGCCGACACCCAATCTTAGCAGAGTCGCGGCGTCCATTCTGTTTGTAAAGTTTCAGCGGCCGACACCCAATGTTAGCAGAGTCGCGGCGTCCATGCTGTTTGTAAAGTTTCAGCGGCCGACACCCAATGTTAGCAGAGTCGCGGCGTCCATGCTGTTTGTAAAGTTTCAGCGGCCGACACCCAATGTTAGCAGAGTCGCGGCGTCCATGCTGTTTGTAAAGTTTCAGCGGCCGATACCCAATGTTAGCAGAGTCGCGGCGTCCATGCTGTTTGTAAAGTTTCAGCGGCCGACACCCAATGTTAGCAGAGTCGCGGTGTCCATGCTGTTTGTAAAGTTTCAGCGGCCGACACCGAATGTTACGCTGTTTGTCATTCAAATCATTTGCTAAAACAATGTAACAGACATGCTAATTAATGCTGTTATCGCGCTTTAAGTATAAAAGTTTGAGATTATAACGACAAAGTATGAGAGATGTGATTTGAATAACAATAGTTCAATCTAAATAATTCTTCGAGTATTAATGCGAACTTCGAAACAGGCATATTTCATATTCGGCAATAATTCACAGTTGTTTCACAATAATTTGCATTTGTCTTTATAAAACAAAGATAACTCAATGTCAATGTATTGAGAACAATGTTTAATATGTCATTAATTTATTAATTAACAGTATTTTTTTTTTTACTTTTAGCAGTAATTGAAGAAATTCTTCTGAATAATACAGTTCAGAAAATGCGGCAGGCCCAGCCAGAAAGATGGCAGAATAAGCTGGACTACTTCTTAAGGTGAAAGCGCCAGGGTAGCCCGCGAAATTCATTTTTTTTTTGGTTTTTTGCAATTTCCTGGTCAGTATTAAGTTATACGTTAATTAAAATATGATTCGCGGCCGTAACAAATATGTATTTACAGAATTATAATCATTAAAGTCATCAACACAACTCTCTAAGACCATGTAATCCCCAAGAATGACTATTTCATGAAATCTTGACATTTGGGGATTACATGGTCTTAGAGAGTTGTGTTGATGACTTTAATGATTATAATTCTATAAATACATATTTGTTACGGCCGCGAATCATATTTTAATCAACGTACAACTTAATACTGACCAGCAAATTGCAAAAAACGTAAGAAAATTTGAATTTCGCGGGCCACCTTAGAGCTTCCCCCTTAAAGGATTAGCCCAGTATCGAAGTGGACCGGGAAAAGTGGAAAGACCTTGGTGGTCTTTTGCCCTGCAGTGGGAGACACATAATTATAATAAATAAACATTCTATTCGTACAAAACTATTTTTCATCAAGCAATGAGACGACTTTCCATCAATCAGCCAATAGGGCCGCGTGGCGACCCATTCAAGAGCTTCTCTGTGTCATCACCAAGGAATCCGTTCGCATTACTTCCCGGTTCCTACCGATAAGACAGGCCAATAAACCCGATCCAATATGGATCACCGCAAACCGGACTCTCAATAAACTTTAGGGTCCTCACTCGCTGATACACTTCTACCCGGTGGGTTATATGGTCTTCCATTTCTTACGCAGAATTGTTGCTTATATATAGCCGTATATATAATATATATCAGTATCATATATTATAGTAGCACGTATTGTATCAGCACATTGATTTAAAACTCGCTTTTGTTCTATTTTAACCTACAAAAAATAGGGTACAAAATTGATTTACGTTTCATATAATCTATACTTACTCAGTCATACTTACGGGTTATTTTCTCTGTCATATTCTATCTCTATGGTGGCACGTGCTATATACCTAAAAGAAATAATCGCGTAACAGAATATGAGCCTGTTTTTAATTTATTTTTTTATTGCGAATATGACCTGCTCCTGACCTCGATCTCGCCTGGCCGAGAGCGATGGATGAATTCTACGACATAACGAGCAAGCTCAGAACATGCCTGTTCACTCTTGCCCATATTAAAATCACTTCCTTTTTCGTCGATTCTTTTTAGCCGCTAAAAATAATCTTAAATATGCTTCAGAGCTTTTATAGAAACTGATGTAATCGTCCAGTCAAACTAGAATTACAAGACAAGATTCTACTTTACGTCCACTTTAAATCATCATCCGATCCATTTTTGAATTTCGGAACTTAGTCCGACAATATTATCTCAGTTGGAATAAGGTTCAAAATACAAAACTGGCCGAATGATTTAAGCTTGGAACAAAGTTAGAACTCGGTTTGTAATGTGATGGATACATCCTTACGATCTGTTTCCGTTCCATCATTTCATAAAATTGCTAAATCACAGGCCCATGAACAGCGATTACTAAGATCCTTGGATACCTGCAGCAAGTGCGGCGAGCAAGTGCTTATCATTCGCAGGCCGTACTCGCAACATGCTCGACGCGACGCACTCACGCGACGCATTGCGATGTGACAGTAGAGATACACAGTGTGTGTACGAAGTGGATCAAGCGATGGTGGATGGAGAGTTTGTCATGGTGGATGAGTGAGAGGATAGTTGACAGAACTATTTGTAATAAATTAATTATTATTATTTAGTTAATAATAATTTATTATTTAATTAATAGTAATTTATTATTTAATTATTAATAATTTGTAATAGATAAATAAATAAAGTCCCCCAGACCGTATTTCGGACTCGGCGGCCAATCTCAATGGAGACTAGCCTTCGGCGCGGGAGACATTAAAGTGCACAAGTGTGTGCGCAGACACAGGTGCACTCCCCTTCCCTCACTCTCACGTCCGATGGGACGGCAATCCGACACGACTGGAGACAGGTCAGGCGCAGGACCAACGGCTTAACGTGCTTTCCGAGGCACGGGGGTATCACACGGCCAACTTCCAAACTCCGGGCTGCTACTAAAAAATGCCTAATGAAAAAACTCAATAACACTTTACCAGACCCGGGAATCGAGTAAGTGTCGAAATCCTAACAGCAAGCGCTTTGGGTTGACTAGCAAGGTGTGACCGTTAAGCTATTGCTATTCCATTCTCAGCTCAGGATAATATGTAGCTTAGTTGTAGGGGTTAACAGAAATACTAGTAACTGAGAAACACACACATTGCTAGTAAAATAAATTCCACTACCACACAAACAAGAGTAAGAATATTCTCGATTTGGAATATCTGTGTCAGTCAAGATCTAAGGAATTCCGAGGTTTTACAGCTTGTTTAAATTTTAATCTTCAACGTTTGGTTTTCCTGAGCAACTGGGTTGCTGAGGTCAGATGGCTGCGCTCCAGTGTAAACACTGATATTAATTTAGTCAGAGTGGAAGCTGCACTCAAAGTAATTGCTGAAGACTAACAAGATTATACAAAAACCGGGCAAGAGCGAGTCGGACTCGCGCACCGAAAGTTCCGTACCATCATGTTTTTAAATTTTCATCGGCGAGGCCTATATTCATCAGAGAATTTTAACACTGTGCACTGCGGTGTAGAATATTGCAATTTTATGTCAGCGCCTCTCTTGACTGATAGTGGAACTAATGCAACTTTTGTTGATGATTTCTGAAAAAGTGTCCTATTTAGAGACTTCGTTTTATTTTTCCTGTAATCTTTACATAAACTTCTATCACATAGAATAATTTCAGATTTTTCTCTTTGCAAACTTTGGGGAACGGTATTTTTTTTTACATTTTTCATCAAAAGTCGAAAACTATGCGGCCTAAAAAAATAGAAAAAATGTTTTTTCAATCTTCAGCAGCTCCAACTATATTTTCGAATGCTAATTAATTAGTTTATGCGCCGTTGTGGAGCAGGACCATCGTTAAGCCAAGCATTTATGTCAGCGATGTAATTGTAAACTGATTTGAGTGTTCATGTGACTTCGAGAAAAGTGTAGCTATCCATAAACCATTAAGGACGACATTTGTGAAAAAAAGGAAACCCTGACCGCAACCCGCGTTAAGGAACTTCGTTCCAAAAAACTCGCCGAATGCTGAACCTTCTCCTTTTTGGGGTTCCGTAGTTCCTACAAGGACCCTTATAGTTTCGTCATGTCCGTCTTTCTGTCTGTCCGAGGTTTTGCTAAGAAACCGTTAGTACTAGAAAGCTGTAATTTTGTAGGAGTGTGTATATTAATTACGCCGTTAAAGTGGTAAAATAAAATTTTGGAAACTATTTTTTTTAGGGTAGTTTACATGTGAAGTGGGGATGAATATTTTTTTAGTCGTCTACCCCATCGTGTGGGGTATCGTTGAATAGGTCTTCTAAAATGACTTGGGGGTTGCTAAAATTATTTTTCGATATAATGCTCCATTTACGAAATATTAAACTTTAAAGTGCAAATTTTTGTTCAAGTAGGGCGTCCCCCCCCCTCTACAAGCTAAACTGCTGGCTTGAAAAATCTGAAAAAATTCACGATGATGGTGCATTTCATGAATTCTAAAGGAAAATTATAGCGGTTAAGATAACTTTATTAGTTTAGCAGTAATAGTCGTTGAACTTGGGTGTTAGATAATTTTGTACCAAATACAAAATCCTTAGCATTAAACCTTTAAAGTGACTAAGATGAAGTAGTTGCTTGTTTATAACGGGTAAAAACTTGCATTAAAAAACAAAATATGAAAAAAATATATATATTCGGAATAAAGAACAACAGAATCGTACTACATTGTGATAACGGGCTACTACGGAACCCTACGCTGTGCGTGGCCCGACACGCACTTGTTTTTGTCAAAGTTGTTTAAAACAAAGGGTTCATTGAAGGAAACGCTTTTCATGTAGCCACATTTATGGCTAAAGTAAGTTACTGTAAGAATAACTAGTTACCTACTAAAAGAATGAGTAAAACTGTGAGTTCCTAAAATAATTACACTGTTATGCCACAGTTTTCACTTGCTCAATTTTATTAAACGCAAACAACTACTTTAAGCCAAAAGATATTTTTTAGAATGACAAGCCCATCTTTTGTTACCCGTCCTACCCCAAAAATTATACAATTTCCAACGAAAAATACACTTTGTTTAACTTAAAAATAATTCCTACCCTACATAGAACGCTTTCCTTCCGTTCCTAAATTAGCGGTGGAATTACAAACAAAAGAACATTGTAACTAAGTTTGTCTCATAATTTAATGTCAGGTCACTTTATATATTCTAAACGATTTAATATGACGTCACATCTAAACTCTTAAGCCATTATCATTCAAACAATTTGGAAGCTTGACCACTTTCCTCGCAAGTTTTACTGCTTTTCAAAACAACGATAATAGTAGTTATTTGAAGTAACTTTCGTTTTCAAAACTCAACATAAAATCTACCGGTACTCCTCTACAGGATCTTCGATATAACACACTAATTAAGCATGTGCGGTTTTATTGGATTGGTAATCCAAAATATTCCTTTTCCTTACATTGATTAAAGAGAAAAATTCATTAGGATTTTCACAAGAAAAATCAGTTTTCTCATTTCACATGATAACATGAGTCTTATAAGGAGCATAACTGCACAACCACAACATAAATAAAACCAAAGCATTCTACATAAATATATCACTTTATTACGTCATCATTTATGAGTTTTAATGAATCGCAAGCATAAGAGGGATCATGGAAGCGTGGGATGCGATTACATGCACTGTGCGGGCGCTACGCAGCGCCTGTGACGTCATAATGACAGGCGAGCATGTCCAGCTATGAGTGGGGGACAAGTAAACGGGGGCTGGAAGGACCACTGAAAGCTCACAGTTGTAATAGCTACAAAATAAAGGTTCATAAAACACGAGATTTTGAGGTTTCGATGACGTAACTAAGGCAGTCGGAATGAACACACGAAAGCAAGTTTTAAGCTTTAAATTTCATTAATAAGTACTGTAGAGGGTCGGAGGGATCCTCTAGAGTACCCTCTGGGAGGTACACAAATGATACGGCTTTAAGACTTGGAAAAAATTTTATATTGTAAAAATCACACGTTACAGCTTCACGATAAAAAATATGAATGAATCCTTCTAGAACAAAATAACATATTAAATTACTTGACATGCGTTTAAACCTACGAATCGAATAACATCTCCAGCCAGTGCCTTTTGCTAAAAGCGAGAACACATAGAACTCTACATGAGCTACGCCCGCCTTTGAATTAAAGAACTTACCTTTATAATTTTTTTTTTTACTGCTATGCCGGAGGTCGTGGGTTCGATTCCCACCCAGGACAAATGTTTGTGTGATGAGCATGATCATTTGTTCTGTGTCTGGGTGTAATTTATCTATATATGTATGTATTTAGAAATATATAAGTATGTTTATCAGTTGTCTAGTACTCATAACACAAGCTCTGCTTAGCTTGAGACTAGACGGCGTTGTGTGATAGTTGTGGAATATTATTATTATCTCCTTTATTCATTTACAAATCTTATTTTATTGTATTTTTAAATATTTCTTAATAAATAAAAGTAAGTATAAAAAACATTTAAAAATATAAAAAAATAGTTGTCCGCCGGTGTCGGGAGCAGGGTCCAAGCTACCGGTGGTTAGGGCTCCAGAGACAGGAACCTCCTCACAATGCGAGCCGTATCAAGGAGTACTGCCTTCTGAATCAGGCCCTTGATCCAACCGCCTAACGAGAGCCTCGATAGATGTTGATCGAGGCTTTCGGCTATCAGTCCATTGGCCGATACGACAATCGGCACAATGATAGCCGAGCTCACATTCCACATGTCAACAACCTCGTGAGCTAAGTCGAGATATTTAATTTGTTTCTCTTTCTCAGCTTTCACGAGGTTCCCGTCATGTGGAATGGTAACATCGACAATCATTGTGCGGCGCGCTAATCGGTCTATCACCACTATATCAGGCTTATTGGCAACAATAGTCCTGTCAGTAATGATAGACCGATCCCAGTACAATGTGACATGGTCATTTTCAAGAACTGGGTCGGGCACATACTTGTAATACGGTACCTCAGAATCCACAAGTTTATATTTCAAAGCAAGTTGCTGGTGAATAATCCTAGCTACTTGGTTATGCCTGTGCAAGTACTCGCCGTTAGCCAGACGAGAACAACCAGAGATAATATGTCTGATAGACTCACCCGGACGGTGGCATGCCCGACACACGTCAACCGTCCCGTCCTTCGTCCTTATTATTATTATCTCCTTTATTTCATTAAATAACACATATAAATTATATTTTTAAATATTAGAATATAAAAAATATAAAAACATTTAAAAATATAAAAAATAGTAGCCCACCGGTATCGGGAACAGGGTCCAAGCTACCGGCGGTCAGGGCTCCAGAGAGAGGAACCTCCTAACAATGCGGGCCGTGTCCAGAAGTACCGCTTTCTGAATCAAGCCCTTGATCCAGCTGCCCAACGAGAGCCTCCTCAGGTGTTGGTCGAGGCTCTTGGCTATTAGACCATTGGCTGTCACGACATTTTATTATTATTATTATTATTATTACAATACAGTAGTAAGAGTAGTGTTAACATTAAGACTATTATGAAGGTAATTGTTAGAAGTTTTGAGAAGTTTTGCATTGTCTACCGCCGTGCGGCGCATTATCGCGGTCGCCGTGCGGTGACTCGTTATTATTGTCACATTGTTTTTGTGTTCGACATCTAAAGACTCGTTTACACTAGAGGCAAATTAATTATATTAGTTAGATTCTTTTTTTTTTTTCATATTATGACCCTTTTAAGATGTGGAATTTTAATAGTTTTTTAAGAAAGTAATAGCGATTGTGTATTTTTTATATCTTTTGGTAGTGAGTTATAAAGTTTTGCTCCCTCATGTATTATTGTTTTTTTTCCATAGTTAGTTCTAGTACTAGGTATATGTAAGTCTTGTGCGCGCCTCAGAATACGTTTTTGTACCTGTATGTTTTTTGTGAATGTGATTTGTGTGTGTAAGTCTTTGGAAAGAATTTTACGAACCAAAATACATGTGTTATTTATATATATATTAGAAATGTCTCGCCACGAAAAATCGCCTCACGACCACCTTTTAAATTGTCATGTCAGACCTTGTGGGACTATTAATAGTTTTATAAAGGAAGTAGCTCAGTAGAAAAAAGTGTCCTTTCTGATTTTATGCAGAAAAATAAGCGTAAATATTTTTCATTAATCCACCCACCCAGTTGCCAGACTCAAAGAGAGACTGTCGATGTTTTTCTTTTTCAAAGCTTTCAGTTGACATTGTATGTTTACCTAGTTACCTACTTTTAAATTAGCCTTCTTTCGTACATATCTCTGAAGAACGTAGATAAATTAAGTTTTATTTCAGCTTGTAATTGTCTAGCTAAGGAACGGAATGAGTAGCTGCTGATCAATACCCAATTTACTGAATGACACGTTTCGAAACGTACTCACATCCGCTCCGATGTCGCGACATCTCCTAAAGATCGGTAACAATAGAAAAAGTAATTGTGTCTCATTAGTGACAGTTGAGCTCATACGATACAGATCCTATTTATCTACCAAGTACCTATTTAGTAGCAAGTAACCTTCGGTAAGTAATCAAGTTACAAATAACCTTATCTCCCAAAGTAATTACATGACGATTATAATCAAAGGAAATCTCACAGATTATACCCATCTCAATCATAAACAAGTGAAGTGAAGCTAGGTGTCTCCACGATCCGCTGTGGATCTTCAGATAAACAAAGCCGAGGCATTAGCAACGTTTAGCTCAACACGGCTCGTAATGGAAGAGTTAATTTATTCCAACAGTAGTTTGTAACTCAGCCGGAATTTAATTCGGTCGTGTCGACCGAGCGATTTCCATGACGATGCCTACCGTGTGGACGAGGCTTAAGCGATGAGCGAGTGAAGTTTATGAAGACGTCTTGGTCAAGATTTTGACAAAGCAGTTCTTCCAAAAAAAAAGTTAGCTAAGCAAAGATTTTCTTTATTCAATAATTTCCCGTTACTGATATATAAATTGCCTGTTATTTTTTCGTTTCTTCATAAAAAAATAACAAATCATGTGATACCAAAAAGTAAAGGTGGAATCATAAAGAGTTCATGAGTATTTAAAATGTCTACGAAGACCACGGATATCTATGACGAAGACATTGTCATCATGCATAATTATCTCTAAAGCACCGTCGCTCCCACCTTCCACCAACCGTCCCTAAATTACAACCAGTGGGTGTAATGCGCCCGCTATCAGGCTCTGTCGACACCCGACGACGCGCAACGTAGCGTCGTCGTCGGCGACGAGGCATCCGTAACGCGACGACTTGGTACAGCTACGGGTAGTTACCGCCGTTACCGGTAGCGGTAGCTGTACAGTCACGTACAGTGTCATAGCTCTACTGTAATAATTATTCGAGGAATAATTTTTAAATTTTGACATTTATTCCATACAAAAACTGTCAAACGCCAATTTTATTCCTCGAACAAAAGTTATCTGGCGATGGAAAAGCTACAAAGATATCTTCTTAACTGGGCCTTTTTTTCGTGAGTATCTTGAACCAGCCTCTGGCTCGTAACAACACAATCTCTTCAGCGAGGCTCACAATCTCGGCTCACGATCTAACATTCCTACCTTTGAATCCTAATTCTGTTGCTCGGTACTCACTGCGAATGGGATCATTTGGGTCTATCTGCAGAGTAATGTCTCGCTTCAATTATACTTAAGTCTTTTATTTCCTACCGCTCTGTGTTTAGAAAGAATGATAGCAGACGAGATTGAACAAGCAACTAGTCGTGTTTTGCGAATTGTGACTTTTAGGTTAAAAATATTTATCGTTTTTAGAGTAGAATATTCTTTATAATGTACACCATAAATATTACAGACATAAATGTCGAAATTTTACAAGGCGTGACATAATGGGCGGTCTTACTCTTATCGCTGAAAGCGATCTAGCTATAGACAGCGATTTTGCTTCTCTGTAGTCAGGTAAAGAGTCGTTGCAACCCGATTTTAAATTTCAGTCTAATATTTTTTTAGTTGCTAATGTCAAAAAACGATCTGTCTTTTCGAAAGCACATTGCGGCTCTTGTGCAATGTTTAATTGCTATTAATTTGTAAGCTGTGGGAGGAATCAAAGCCCGGTAGTAAAAATAAAACTGGCACTGTATGTTTTGATTGAGTTTTACGAAGTTTAACTTGTTGTCGTATTGACATCGCCACCATGTGTTCGATAAGCTAAGAATATCGAATTGCAATCATCAATCTGCCAAGCGCCAATGACAAGTTCCCTTTTGATCACTGTAGCTCGTCGCTACTACATAATAAGTAGATTACCTAATCAGCAGTGAACGGTCATGTGTTGAAATGTCAATAACTAAACATGGGCATCAAATAATTAAGTAGTAACTAGTTGTTTTCGACTAAATCTTTCATATATCTATGGACTAAATAAAATAATTTAAATAGCTTTTAGGACAAACAACATCACATAACTATATATGTATAACATGATTGTTGGAATGTTATTACATAATAACACTTCTGCCTCTACGAGGGATAAGGCCGCAGCGAGACAATGAAACTAAATTATCTTACTTCCGTCCTGCACGACTCACAAGTACTCATCTAAAGTAATAAATGACCTAGGGACGTGTCTCCATGGTTTAAGAGCTGTTCAATAGTAATTAATGCGAACAGTAGGCACTCCAATCACGGTCGAGGAGCCGCAGACTCTTACTACAGTCCCAACTAATTCTATTTGCTGCCATTGTCTGACAGTGAAGGCGAGGAACAAGCGTGTCCCCCCCCCCCTCCATCCCGCAGCTAGTTCCTCTAACAATGATCCAGGATGGCATTATATCCACTGTTAACATAAAGAGTTTTAAGATACGACATAACCTAGTAAGGTAAGTACGTGGTAAAGGCGTAGCAGTGATATATAAAGTGAACATTAAACCATGTACATATTATATATATGTAGGTGCTATTGCTGTGGTCTCTCCGAATATTGCGAAGCTAGAGGAAGGTGTGTATCAAAGTTCTGAGAACGCCCACCGTGTGGCTTGGGCAGGTCTAACCAATAGGTATCTTTGCTTTCCCTATATGTCAAAGATATCCAGGAGAGAATTTCTACAAAAAAATAAAGTGGAGCACGCACTACTTTCAATCACCTGAGATTTAAACTGAATGAAACTCATAAAAGTAATGGATGGTATTTAAAAGTACTTCAATTTATTCCCATTTCATTTACCTAATTTTGCCTGTGTTCCACCAAATATACTGAATGTGCACCAAAATATGTTCATTAAAATATGTCATAACGAGCATCTATTTAACAACTGTTGCAAATTTGTAAAAATAGTAATACACCTAATTTTCTTCTCTTTTTCCATATTTTTTTTCTTTAAAATTTAGTCGTTTCTGGCACTCGCCGGCCGCTGCCGCGGCACCGCTCGCTTCGCTCGCTCGGCTCGTGCGTAGGAGGTCACAGTTTTAACCTAACCTAAGCATTTTTTTTTAAATAATTAACCTCGTAACTAATTCGGTTCTCGATAATGTCCATTTCAAAAAAATTAAAATAGTAAGTTACAAATATTTTGTAATATTTGGTGCACGATCAGTATTTTTCGGGGAAGAATAAAATAGTTATTGTTACAATAGAATATTTGCAGCGCACTACAATAAAAAAGTGTTATATCTTGGTGTTAATTTGGAATTTGTTTGATGTAACATATTTTGTTGGCCGAGTAGTTTAATTATAGTAAAACAATTAAACGGGTTTAAGATCAATATTTTAGAAATGCATACATAGATGTACCTTTAGATTTTTGGTGAACACAAAAATATTATCCAAAAGTAATTAAGTGTCTAGATTATTTCTCAGCGATGATCTCACAGGGCTATGGGTAAGCAAAAAATAATAACTAATACCTAATTAATTAATAAAAATGAAATCCTAACTTAACTAAAACTATACAGAAACTAAAATATATCGTCGAAAAATTCATCCGCATCGCTGTCGACTGGTAATGTACCCAAGAGACTGGCGGCATTACCACGTTGTATGGCGATGCTTAGCCTCTGGCCAAGGTAAAAGCCAGCCCTTGGGTCACGGGAAGTGTCAACCAGCCGTTTAGAAATTTCCTTGAAAAGACCATAATTATGCACTCAGACCCCACGGCCCGACGGTTTCAACCCCAAACGGCTCGAAAATATAATTTCCGATAAGGTTATTATATTTTCGCCGCTTGAGGTTTTCCGCATCCGCAGCAGCAATGCCAGCTCAGCATGCCAAGACAGGAAGATGGGACGGCGCAAGAGTATCGACACACGTTGCGTCCCACATTAAGGCCTACCCACCTTCCATGAAAATAAAGACATACCTTCCGGTCCTAAAACAGCTAGAACGCCGACGGTGACAAGAACTCGTCGCGGTAAGCGACCCGCACTTCGGTTGCAAGACAGGCCGTGCTGTCTGAGGCTGTTGACATGTTCGCCACATTGACAGCGATGAGAAGAACAGCAAGGAGCTCCTAGTCGCAGGGCAGCAGTGAGGCGGAAAGTAGTGTCATCTAACAAAGTGCCTATGTTTGACGGAGGTAGAACATGAAGCCAAGGCCCCAACTCCCACCTACCCACAACCAGCAGGCGAGCACGTTTCGCAGTAGTAGCAGTCGAGTCCAGTAAATTGTTCTGTACTACTCTGCGGAGCAGCTCAACCCACCGTCTATTAACTTAAAAGTTGAGTATTAATTCACTGATTCCGAGAAGAAAATGTCCCCAATTCGTCCTAAAGTCCGAAACTCGTCCTTGAGACATCCCGAAACATCCCGAAACAGTCTAATATTTGTTCAAACTCCTAATTATTTTGATTCAATTCCAAATCACTGGGATTCTAACGAATCGTTAATTTCACTTGATTTGAATCAAGGGTTTCATTGAGCCTTTAAATGCGCTCTTAATTAATTACTTTAATTAATGTTATTGAGCATGAAAAGTCAAGATAAGAAACTTCGATGCTGGCTGCACTGAAAGTTGCGTCACTAATTTAATTAAATAATTGTTTTCAGTGTAATTAATTTGGATCCCATTAAGATCGTTATCAAGTTGGAGGCGTATAACAGTGCACTTGTTAAGAATAAAGTAACAGTCCATGTAAGGACACGGCTACCAGTGGCAGCGAGCGCGGCAACGCTTCATGAACGGGCACAGTTTCATGAGCGGGCACAGTTTCGTCAACCATGACATGAAATGATGAAGTTCAATAAACTTCAATCATCTAATTTATTTCTTAAAATAGATTAAATGATTGAAGTATATTGAACTTCATCGATTTTTTGGAAAAGTCAAGGCCGTTTTCCATTTTGTAAGGATAGAAGGCTTACCTTTTACATATTTCATGAGCTGTAAAGAGTTATCTTACGTCTGAGCGACGTTAAACAAAAAAACGGCAGTGAGCACCAAATAGCCCATCAAGTTACTTCCTATTCACTGAACACGGGTATCGCAACCATTCCGAAATAAGTGAGCCTAAGGCAACATCCCGAAGTAAAACTGGAAGTGATCATCGAAACGCCTGAACAAATAAGTAGTATGGAAAGCTAAAAGTTTGTCCACTAGATATTCAATCACGCCTCAACAAAGCAATGTATCACGATGTTTTCAAATCGTAACTTTCGCTTCTTCATCCAACCTGACTGTTTGAAGCTAGTAAATAACTGCTTAATCACTTTGCTCGTCTAGCTCCGCTAAGAACTTAATACTCACAACACAATTTAGTTAATTGAAACCGAATCTTGTTGTCATTTGTAGATTAGTTTTCAAGTGTACCAACCGACAGCGTGCAGCGGTGGTGGCTTCTACCTCATTTGTTTTATGGGATGCATCTACGACGATCAGTCGCTGCGTGTGACGCGACTTGCTATTTTAATGGACGGTTTAGTGTTATTGCTTTTGACGCAAAGTTTAAAGAAATTGCCTCATCTGTACCGAGAGGGTGCACGTTTTACTGCACCTGCACCCTAGTTGCGTATAATACTTCATTCTTTTTTCATATTAATTTTTAACACTACAAAGACATCCATTGCTTCATATTAATAATGTTTGCAAAGCACGTTTGGTCGACAGCAAAATTTTTGATATGTCACAATAAATGGAATTGTCATTCCAAGTGCGTTACTCAATTAGGGTGCATGTGCGTACTGGTGTATAGTGTGTATAGTGTGTATAGTGTGTATACTCTCTTTTATGAAAGCATCGTTGGTAAATGAAAAATTATCAGCATCATCAGTAGGTACCTACCTTCTGAAGTCAGATGATAGGTTTAAGTTGACTTATTGTTAAAATATTTCGATATTAATAATAAAGCTGAAGATTTTGTTTGTTTAAACGCGCTAATTTCTGGAACTACCGATTAGATTTGAATTTATGCTATCAAGTATCATCACGCTATGATCCTCAGGAGTCAGAAAGAACGCTCAGCGGAATGAATAGCGCGGGCAGGTGATGCGATGCGACGGGGTGTGTCGGGGGTACATGAAATTACACGTGGCGGGAACTGGAACTTGCAAAATATCATCTAGTTTTCCGCTTATTCGGTGGTTTAATATTAAAAAGGAATCCTGATTGTTATTGTTTCTAGTAACAGAACCACTTTAGATTATGTTTCCATTGAAATATTTCCTTGTCAGATATTTTCAGTAATTCCTTTATTCTCAGTTGAATTATTGAAACACAAAGCAAAGGCGAGTCAATTCACTACAGTTATCTCATAATCATGTTTAAGAATTACTTTCACTAAAGAATAATTTGTGCAGGAAACAGTAATAAGTTTATTTAATTGTTTTACAGAATCTCAACGTTTTCCCCTTGAAGAATGAACTGTTTAAAATCAAGTGTAATAAAGAAAATTTATTATGTTGGTATCCACTGAGTTCAGAACAAATGTAATCACTAAGTCATAATGTTGATTATGAATGGTCTTACTTCTGTAGACCATGCTTCAGAATAAATTTTCTTTTGTATCGTTGATACATTTATATTCTACAGCATACAAACAAATTTGTACTTTAAAGATTTTACTTTAAGTTACAAGCAAATAACATAATTCATTGAGTGAATAGGGGCGAGGTCAGAGGAAAACAACTGAATATAATATGACAGAACTAGTTCAATCAAGCTATAATTATCTTGGTCAAAAAATCACGTCTTCGCGTCTTTCCGTGTGTGTTTCAAAAGCCCCAGTTCATTTATCTACCTAACTAACCAAAACAATATCTTCCTCGTCAGTCCAAGCATAAGCTTAAGCATAAGCTTGGACTGACGAGGAAGATATTGTTTTACAGATGACATACACTTATGCTATAGAGTAATTATATTAATCTATAGCATAAGTGTATGTCATCTGTCTCACTTACACCTTCAAATTGAGCCCTTTCACACAGCCATGCTTCCATCAACGTTCAAGTCCTACAACATCCTGTAACATACAGACAGAGTTACTTTCGAATTTATAATATTAGTATGGATTAAGCATTCGATTGCATTGTGATCAAAATCGCACAGAAAACAATCTGGAAGGCGTCAGGCACCACTCTCCCATAAATACATGCAAGACCGTCACAGGATCAGCAATCCGTAATCATAAATCGAATATCCGGAGAGACGGCATTTGTTTCAATTTTGTCACCGTGCAACACTGACGCACAGAAGTACTGCCCGGTCGCGGTCATTCACTTGGGAGACATGGGTTCACGAGTGTCAAATACATGTAGGTAATTCTGGATTGAGTTAATACCGTTAATACTGACAGTTAGGCTAAGCGCGCACTACGATAAATAATCGCCAATCTGTAGACAATACTAGTATACTATAGGTAGTCCGCGCACTGCGGAAACAAATCGCTTGAGAATTCACTTGAATTTTTTTTGTGTTTGCGATTTTATAAGTAACTAAATTGCAACGATTAAAAACGTAGTGCGCGCTTAGCCTTAGGTCCTTAAGCCAGAAGAGAAATCCTAAAGGAAAACGCTAGTTTGTGAGGAATAAGATAGTAGTACATACCTAAAAGAGTTCGTCGAGTGATGAAAGTACTACAGGCTGGACTGCATGTCATCTGCCAGTTAGTCACTCTGAGGTTATTTATTTTTCCACCATTATTAGTATTCCTGTATTCCGGTTCAAAAGGCCATCCTATTACATAACAACATACGCTGCTTATGACATATGACATGATGTTCATGCGTATGTGCGACAGGCCGAGACTGTGCCGTCACGCGAAAATTTAAAACTGATAAAAATATCATAGTAATTTTATTGAGTTGAACTTCTGTACTATACTTAACGTTGACCCCGCGAGCGCCGCCGCCGCCCCGCACCCCGCTGCCACCTCCACCGGCGGCGCCTGCGCCGCGACCACGCGACTGACGAGACATTGAGATCTATTCCCTAAGAACTGTTTTATGTCCTACATAATTTATGGGGACTTTCCAATCGTCTAAAACTATTTGGGCTGAGGAAAATACATTTTTATTTCTAGATACTGGAATCGATTGCGTAAAAAGAGGAGAGACCTCAATTTTTGGTTAACGGTCTACTGACAACTAGAGTTTACGGTCTACTGACAACTAGAGCTATTGGTGATAACTTAAAATATCTGCGGCCCAATAGTTATGATGTCTAGTCTACGTGACATATTAGGTACACCTAGGTGACACAGAACGACACTGCATTTTACTTATCCGTTAGATGCAGAGCTAGGTCTCATGTGTGCCCAAGTTCTCCAACACCCAACTCCTACCCCATTAAAAACCAACCCCAGTTCTAACCAACTACGCCGCTTGACTGAAATGGGTAGGTATAGACGAACTATTACAAACAGAAGAACCCTCTCACTGGATAGATCAAAGTGAAATAACATTAGTACAAAACAAGATTATTTACTTAACACTTAAGAGAAGCTGATAATTCCTTTATCAACTTTTAACAAGGGATTAAACTTAGGTAGATACTATACTGTTTCTACAATAATGCGCGCGCATAACATTTTCATCAACTTCCTTTATTATTTCTGTATCACATTATTCATTCATGCAATCATAACTCAGTGTTGATGATCTGTGAGTGAAGGTTGGCGCTTTCTTAGCAACTTGTTACAATGAGTTATCGCGAAGTTACAAGTACCTCGTTACGATTGTGAATAATATATCAAGGTACAAGCAGTAATGTACATAAGTCAAGAATTTTAAGCAATTTGATTTTAGTAGATGCATAAAATATATATCCATAAAATATATCATAAATGTGTCTGCTTGAGTTTAGAACTTGGTCTTTTAAAGTCAGTCTGGAGGATATCACTTTCATTCCCTGTTGGGATGCTACAAGCATGCCACAACAGTTTCATTCCCGGTTGGGATGCTACAAGCATGCCACAATAGTTTCATTCCCTGTTGGGATGCTACAAGCATGCCACAACAGTTTCATTCCCTGTTGGGATGCTACAAGCATGCCACAACAGTTTCATTCCCTGTTGGGATGCTACAAGCATGCCACAACAGCATGAGAATAAAGTATTGCTTAAAAACTACTTAGTAGTATCTGATTCATAACGTATTTGCTAACTGCAATCATTAAAAAACGCAATGTAAATTATAATCCCTAACGACCAACCGGAACTAAGTAATCAATACATCAAGATGTAAATTATACAAAGCAATGACACAACACTCGCCGTGAATGTCAGCGTCTCTGAACACTCCCGTCACTGTCACCTGTCACTGTCACTGCTAATGTGCTCATAAGATTATGTATCTGACAGACTGCAATGCTATAATTGCTGCACTTAGCTTAACTGTCTGTGTGTCAGTTGTCATCAATCACTGCTGTTTCAATAATATGACGTGGAGAAGTGCATGCAAATGCAGACCAACGATTTTTATTTATCTCTGCCATAATGCCGATGAAGCACTACTGACAAGTTCAGATTTAATTAAAGTAACCACACTCTTCAATTAATGCAAATGCTCTTATCCTTGTCTCTATTTTTCACCTAGGTATACAAATAAATAAAACTGAAGTGTCTGTTTGTAATGTCAAAATAACATTTTTTTAATAAATGCATATGAAAGTACCTATAACACGGTAAAGACCAAAAAAAAGAGTAACCAGGGTCCAACCATAACAAAAAATATGTTTAACTGTCTGGGTGTTTATTCCAGCTAATCCGACCGATTTTTGTTGTTTTATGGAGTAACTTAGGCTACTTTTATTTTAGAAAAAGAATTGGGGTTCCGTACAAAAAAAATCCGACATGAACGCGAACGATGTCGCGGGCACAGCTAGTTAACATTTACTGATTGTAGCAGAATCAGAAATCTTTTCAGAATATCAACATTGAATCTAAAAGTACCTAACACTTGATAAGTAGACAGTTCTCCTTAGTACCGAAAATAAATTGGCACCTAATAGTCAGTTCTAACTGTAAACACTATTTCGTGGGAAACTAAATCGCGATCACATTATAAGTATTTTCTCCGATAGCAGTCTGCCGTCTACGCGCCCACTTAGAGGTAATTACATCAGAAACGATTTAACTTACTTATTTGTAAGCGAGTATTGATCAACACCTTCCTGCTAAGTGGCAGTTTCACAACCAGTTGCTAAACGATTGGCAATCGATTGTAACCGTCTGTGGATGTCTCAAGTTAGTATTTATCTGCTCATTGTGCTAAATGTTGTTAGTGATGTTGTCAATATCCGTATTATTATCGCGGCATGAGATGGTGGAAGTACATTTCATAACGGAAAACAACAGTGTCGTGAAGTGTAGTTTTCCTGCACTGCGATTTTAGTGGATAGTTTTCCTGCACTACAATCGCAGCGCAGGAAAACTGTCCGTTTAACATAAGGCACTACTATTTTTCCGGTCTGTTGTTACATTAAAGAAACGACGGGGAAGCCTTTAAACACCCGAAGCAAAATATTTCGTACCTATTCTTTCCAAAAAGTTCACGCAAATTCAAATGTTTTCCGCGAACATTAGAATGTACGTGATTTTTTTTATAAAGGATCTAGAAAGTAACCCTGCTTCACTATTATAAGCAGCTTTTCAACGTCAGCATACTATTATACTCACTTCATTTACGTTCATTCCCGGCAGAAGCCAGCCCCTGATTGAGCTTTCCCTTGCAGCCACAGGCTCAATTACCCGGCTTCATCTCGCGGCGGCCATTTCAATAATAACAAATGTTGCCAATCTCATTTATCAGCGCTTAGCCTACAGGCACGTTATACCCCCGGAGCAGATATTGTCAGAATACTAGAATTTATAGGTAAACTTAAGAAAATTTCCTAAGTACTAACTTAAATTGTCCGTTTAAACAAATCACAACTGTCATTCTTTAATAAGTGTATGAAAGGGCTTATAACACGGCAAATAGGCACAGAGCTGTCCTGAGCCCAGTAGACTGGGTACATTCACTCGAACATTTAAGTCAAATAGACACGCAAAGAAGAAGACGTAGGTGTCAATTTGTTTATTAACCCGTAGTATGTCGGAACATAGATCCACGCGAGAATCAATGGCTTTTTAATTGTTTCTGTAATTACGACATTCAACCGGTTAATGACTTCCCTGACGGAACAATAGGTAGGTCATTTTATTTCCTGCAACTGACTCGGTCAAGACACTTGTACACATCCCCGAACCACAACCTACTAATTTGCTATATTGTTTCTCTCATCAGCTATCCACTCATATATTAGCATAATAAACGGATTTGCAAGCAGATTGGGACCCCTTAGTCGACGATTCCACAAAAAGAAAATGGGCTCTTCACAAGCAAGTAGGAACCTCTCGGAATCAGAGCTAACATAAAAAATTAAGTTGCCACACTCTTTTGTTTCTCTTATCACAAAGACTTTCATGATGAGCCGTCAAAAAACTGCGTCATAAATTGATAAACGTTACTTAGCCCTTATCTATTACTTTGACTAAGCACTATTCCTATCCCTGTCGCACAACTGACAAACTACAAGTGCAAGATTGAGACTAGAATATTTGTCTAAGTTTAAGCACGTGCTAAGTAACGTTTAACAATCTATGCGTTAGCCTTACCGACCTTTTTATATGATCACACCTAAGCCAGTTAGTTTTCGATATCTTCATAATCATAATAATGACTCGTAGATCGGAATGATAATTCTATCCCTCAATCTGTGCAGCCCTGCCAGCGCCGGAGGGTCAAGGAGAGCGGCGGGAGGAGGTAGTTCCCTCCGACGATAAATCTAAGCAAGGCGATGTCCCCACTGGCTGTGAAAAACGCAGAGTAATTAGTTTGTGTTAGAATAACGGCCCTTGTAAGGCTACATACTCCCACATTGATATATGAGCATTACCCTCAAGTACAAAGAAAGTATTGTATGTTCAAAGCCTTTGAACCTTTCATTTGTTAGGCTTAGCGACTGTTCCGCGAAATCGCTATTGATTCGATGTATGTAGATTTCATTTAGGTACCTACTTTGTTGAAATAAAGTTTTCAGGATTTTGAAAAATGTAGTTTTCTAGAGCGCCAGGATGTATTGAACACCGTTGTATATTCTTGAATTTTGCAAATTACCACTCAATTATCATTTCCATATCTCAAATAATAATTACAATGAAACAGCTTACACTTCCTGTGTTTACACAAAAACAGTTTACCAGCCAGCATTGTTTTACATTATTAGTACAACCGCACAAATATTGCTTTACACTGAACTAATTTACAAACACTGGTAGCTACCTCCTGTGTGCTCTGTGTGTGCACAGATAACGCACACATGCACACGTGCGCACGTGAAAACGCATAATGCGAACAAAACAATGACCGGGTGATCCGCATTAGTACCGACTGAAGTGGAATAACGGTTAATGTGCAGATCAGATACCGCCAATATTGAGAGGATATTTTATTAATTTGCAAACGTTGCCTGATTGTGTATAGGCAGCGGGGGTTTAATTTTATAATTTATTGTTATTAACTTACCTACCATAGAAAACAAAAACCTTGTAGGTGAGCTTTCCAATTTAGATCAATGCTGAATGAATATTACAGCATATTTTGTGGGCCGCGAGAGCATACCGAAGCGTATAATAAACTCTTCAACCAATACTTGTCTTGAACGATCTTTTACCAATACATACATATATCCAGTCAAACAAATCTAAGCACACACTTAGTTCTTCCTCATATAGATAATATTGATGTTTGGAAATTTAATTAAAATTATGTGTATACCTACCTATAGCTTAAAATCAATCAAACACAATCAAAATTAAGATATTTTATTTCACAAAAACTTACATGGGCACTTATGAAACGTCAGAAGCTAGGTGCACGGTTCCAATTGATCGTTTCCTATGGAGAAGAACCGGCATGAAACTCCACGGTTACTCTTTGAAAAATATTTGGCTATCACAATTTTTTTCAAATTACAGTAGGTATGGAGGACAGCGTCGGCCTGTCAACAAGTACCAGGTAGGTACTTAATAAAATAAAAAATGTTCTACAGATTTAAAGTCCACAAGGCCTATAATAAAATCCTCACATTCAAAGAATCTATCAAAAGAAAAATAAAATATAAAACCCTATGATATGATTGCCATTACAACCACTAAAAAAGCAAATTCATACACAATCATGCTTTAATCAAACTCAAAGCATTTATTTCAATTAAACAATTTACAGGCACTTTTGAATTGTCAAGAAGTCAGTCAGTCAGAAAATATGAAGCTAGTTGCCCATTCCAAAGCGTAGGTACCTAATGAAATGTAAGTATAATATTTGGGCAATTTTATGTAACCAATCCTCTAAGAGAAAGACGCTTTTGTGTGCCAAGAGGTACCTAAACATATGTTACCCCTGACTGTACACTTGTGGCCTGATGGATGCGAACCCATCCAGCGCTAGAGCAAACCACGGTATCTATCTAATAGAACAGATTAGCTCGAGTGTACCACACTACCAGTGCGTGAACCTGATTGCAGGTTATCATAGAAAATAAACTGATATTAATATTTAAGCACGTTGTTGAGTCTAATTTTATTTTTTCTATTACACTGGTTGGTCCTATACAGTTTTTTACACGTTTGCAACGTTATCTTGGTTGTGTTTATATTTATGTTACGGTAACTGTGATTAATTGAAAATTATTAATAATTGTCTATCATTATTAATAATTACCGAAAGTCGTGGTAAAAGTATTTATCGGTGATTATTAATAATGTAACCTTAGTACAGATAAATGTAAGTAATAAATCAAAAAGAACTTACGCTAAGCGATCAATAAATACCTATTGAACAAAGAAATAAACAAAAAACTTTAATTTTTAATGTTGATTTTACGGAGTCTATGATTGTATAATTTTTATTTTATCTATTCTTGTTTGATTTAATCAAAATCAAAGAATAAACGATTTGGCATGTAAGTTTCTTTTATATTTGTAAGTGCTGTGTTATAAATAAATACCTACTGGACAAATAACTTCGAGTCTTATTTTGTTTTATTACTTTTATCGACGACAGTAGTGAATTATTAAAAACAACTGCTAAAAGTACCAAATGAATTTCAGTTTTATGTTCACATTTACCAAATCACGAAGTAATTATTAATAATGATGGATAATTATTAATAATTTTCAATTAATCACACTTACCGAAACTTATACACAAGATAACATAAACTATGGTAACATGTTCAGTACTGTACTGTCTATAAGCGTTACAATAATGTTACACAGTATTAGGAAGCACACACACTAGCGATAGCGACGACAGCGCGCGGTACGCTACATCGTCTCGCGTGTTTGCGCGGGTTGTGAAAACTTTAGAGCAACAGAAAATAAAGAAGAATTGAAGATTTTAATTGCCATGCAATTTTATCTGGATAAAATAACGGCGAAGAATGGGTTCATTAAAACAAGAAAACTAATAAGCGCGTGTTAATGTCAGTATTTCATTAATCAAGGATTCTGATCGTCACTTTTTTATCTTTTAATTGCTCCGAGTACAAAAATGAAAATGACGCCCTTCACACCCCTTCTGTCAATTAGTTTATTGTAAGTAATAAAAGTGGATTTTGGTTAATAGCGTGGAAAGTAACAGTTAAACTAATGATATTATTACAATATTCATACGAGTAGATATGGCTATAGCAATACGTAGGTATGTCATAGTGTATTTACAATTCGCCATTTAGCAATAATTCGTAGGACCAAGTAAAAAACGACTTGTATACTTACTACTTTATTACATTTAATATAAACTTTTCCATGTCCTTCCTCATGACATGAAAGTTAAACAACACATTACTATAAATAAAAATATTTCGTCCGCTGACATCGCGATATTTGCAAGAATAAGCCATTACAAACACGCACATCCGTAAAACTGCGGACAATGCCGCGCGCTATTGCATGTCACATACCTACCACACCGCACCGCACCGCACCGCAACGCGACGAATTTCGTCTAGTGTGTACGTATCTTTATGCTAAGTCACAGACAGGTGGCATCTGTATGTAACAAAGTAGTAACTTAGAGGAATGTAACAGGAAAACCCGTACAGTCCCGAGCACTAATATGTCAACACTTGGCAACTTTCAATTGCGACTTTTTCACGAAATAACGAATGCAAAGTTGAAATACGACACTTTACATAAACCTATAAGTTCGAAAATACTATGTTCGTAATAACATACAACATTAAAAAATAAATAAGAAAATCGCCTTTGAATAAAGCCAAGTGTAGACGTACTTATGCTCGTGACTGTACCTATTTCATAATAAAATGTGAGTGTGAGTGTATCAGATCACATAAACAAAATGATCTAGATTTCAACTGATACACTGTAGTATAGTACCTAATTTAGCAAGCGACACAATACGCTATGCTGTGACGAGACCGATGGTGAGTATTGAGCATAGAATGCGATCACTTCTAAGCAATTTAAGTCAAATTGAATAAATATTATATAATAACCCGCTTACATAAAAAGTGAAAAACAAATCTGTTTTGCAAAATATCTCAAGGATTACAACTATCAACGACATGTTTATCGTCCATTACGTGTATCGAGAGTATTTCTTGTGTTCCGTCTTAGGAATAGCTGTAATAATTCACACTTACCACTGAACACCCACGAACTGCTGCAAACTGCGCGGTACTGCGCGTTACTGAGCGTTCCTGAGCACACAACAATCTGGAACAAAACAACGGTATTTGAATCAATTTGAAACTAAAATGAGAGGGATTTGACACATTCATGTTATTCGAGATAAATCTCAAGTACCTACCTACTGTGCGTTGTTGGACTTTCTTATTTATGTATAGATACTCGTACTTGAGAAATAAGGACAAAAATATACAAATTCCAGTACCTACACCTTTTGTAACAACCCACTGGGTAACTCAGGGTCAGTGCGCGCTCGGGTGCGCGGGATTGTTACTTTATTATGTACTCACCTGCCGTAGTTTTCGTTCACGACATGGCGCCACTGCGATTATCCTGTTGTAATATAGCTATTTAGTTTTATGTCCAGATCAAAAAATAATTTTTATTGTATCGCAACGGCGTGCAAAACCTCCTACGCTACACGTTTGTCAGGTGTTTTGCGACCATCCTGATAATCACTCCATCAGGAGTAACATCCAGTCTTTTCAGCTCTTGGTAACGCGAGCGAGTGCATTCTTGTAATCGTATTTTTAGTATATATGCTCTCCCACTTGAAGCTGTGTTTTGAACTTTATCGTTTCATAATTCATACTAAGTTAGTGAGAGTGGCCCTCACTATAAAGCTATACGCTTGACGAGTGGCCGCTACTGGACCGGAAGTTGGCTCAACACAACGTATTAGAGATCCAAATATTCCACATTGAATTTATGGGATCCATAAGATTCATATGTACATAAGATTATTACTTCGGTACCTAAATACCCCAAACTTTGGACGGAAAAAGTCCAAACAAAGTCAAAACAAACAATCCAGAAGAATGAAAGCATAATTCTTCTGGATTGTTTGTTTTGGCTTTAGTTCTCATGCTACCGCCAATGTTCACATGCCACCGCCAATGTTCACATGTCACCGCCAATGTTCACATGCCACCGCCAATGTTCACATGCCACCGCCAATGTTCACATGCCACCGCCAATGTTCATATAACACCGCCAATTTTCACATACCACCGCCAATGTGCGCATATCCCGTTTCAATTTCAATATATTCCGTTTGAATCCGCAAGTAAACAGATTGAGATGCTAATCTAAACGTTGTGTATGCCACACTGTTCATTGTTCACGATACGTATTGTTTTCGCAGCCAATGATACAATTTAACAAATTATCGTGTGAAAGGAAATCGCAGAATTGCCAATTTGTTCGAACGATGCGCGGGCGCCGGGCGGTGCGGACGTTTACAAAATCTGATTACGAGCGGTAATCGTATTCGAGTGCTTTGTTTACTCAATGAGACTTCTGTATTCTTTATAGGAAAAAATGCATTCATTTCGTATAATTGTATTAAAGTTTTTAATAAGAACAAGTACCTATTATGTTTCTAACTTTGAAACGTAAACGAGTCTATAAAAACTTGAAGCATGCAGAAAATTGCAAAGTTACGGCTCTCTGACATGCAACTACGGAAATAAATCGCTTTTCTGCAATTGTTATTCATGGATTTATTTTATTTTTCTACGCTTGTAGTAATTGCCGGCATTACCCTCATAACAGAGTTCGTAGTTTCAATCATAAACGTACTCAGCTTCTAAAACATTTTCGCCAGACTCTCGGCTATAAAAGCGGAAACAACTAAAACTTTCTAGAATGGGGAAATAAGTTGAACGTCCAACATTTTTCCCCGAAATATTCGCTGTTTTTTTTTTCACGAAAGTTTTATATTACAACTCAACATACCTACCCTTAAAAAACTACGTCTTGAGAACCGGCTAGAATGCTAGTATGTCAACTTTCAAGCACACAGTGTTTCTGCCTCGGAGCGTCTGATTACGCCTGAGAACGCTTGAGTACGCCTGAGTATCTGACAACTGTGTGTGCCTAGTGCCTAGTATTATACTGCCTAGTATTCTACTGCCTAGTATTCTACTGCCTAGTATTCTACTATCGCATATCGCCGAGAGTCCCAGTGTGTATCGAATAGGTTCAATTTGGCGACGACGACGGTCTGCGGGCGGCGCGCCTCACAAATATTTGGAAGGGTTTGCGGTAACTCGATATAGTCTCACAGACGACGTCTAAGACAACAGAATGTAGCTAACTAACTTTGTAGGACCTATTCTGGTAGGACAACTATGTGGGACTTTGTGGAAGTTTGCAACTAAACTATACCACAATATAAAACTGTCTTTTAAACAAACAAATTAATCATAGTTAGTAACAATATTGAAGAGTGTATAGTGAGGGGTTTGCGAAACTGACCTGACGACCAACCTTCAGTAAGTAGTGAAGAGGCACAGGAAAAGAATAAGAAACTAATTTTATACCAAATGTAAACGGAATTGGAATAAAGTAGTTGGTCTAATAGGATAAATTCGGCAACTTTTAAACAGAAAGCAGCTTACAGGATTATAGGCTGCTTTCTGTTTAAAATTTACCGAATTTATCCTTCGAGTATTCCAATTACCTACAAACTAATTATCTAAACAGACTCAAAAGTTTTATGTACAAAATTATTTTCCATTTTATAAACGTTGGCGGAAATATTTTGAATTTACCTTTCGTAAAATATTTGTGTAACGCGTTCTCTTTGTATTGTAAGTAAATTAAGTAATTACGCTACAGTCTTAAGATACAAGCGATGGCTTAAAACAAATAACCTTTTAATTCCGCCGACGATACTTGTTACCAACAACGGAATATTTATTTAGGCATGAAATGAAGGTTGTACCTACACCAATAATAACAACTGCCGGCGCGGCGCGGACAGATGTGCTGTTTATGTTGCCGTCGACAGACGATTGATTCCCAAACTAAAAGAGACCTCATTTCTCGAACGTTCGACGACTGAACGATATCTCTATATTTCTTTCTCCGAATACTTATTTGTCACAAGGACATGTTCATTAAGTAGCAAGTCGAGTTGTTTGTCGAATTTATATTATTTTATGTTAGTTATCAAACCTTCGTAGTGTTGACATATTTTCTTTGCCTGACGACTTCTCTAAGAGAATTTCCAACTTATCTTTTAGCAGGTTCTATATTCTGCGAGTGTTTAATTAACTAATTCGCTTGATTATGAGTAGACGAAATTACTGGTTCGCTAAAAACCCTTCCGTTAGCGCGTAAAAATTCAAACAAAATCTTGCATCTTCAGGATTCAGCAAAAAATAAAATATCTGTTGCAGAACTCGAATTTTAAAAGGCAATACATTTCCAGGTGCCCGGTGCGAGGCATGTTTAAAACTGTGCATTTGTATGGATATAACATAAACTTCGCGGCAGTACAGCAGATACTCCGGGATGTGGTAAGCCGGCCCTGCTGTTCGTAGTTCATACGTTTAGAGACGTGTTCCGGTTGGCGCGCGTCCAAGTCGTGACAACAACACACTAACTACCGAGTGAACTGTGGATATCGCGCAATGGTTCCTGCGATCTTTTAACTTATGATACAACAGAAATAATCGAGTACCGTTTCAAGTTTCCCGTGACAAAGACGAATAAATAATGGAAATAAGAACAATCATGTTTGACAGTTCCAAATCCCGTTTTCCGTAGTTCCAAGCAAGCAAGCAAGCTTCAGTATTCTATATTCGTTCTGTAGTGATGACTGACGGGAATAGCAAAACACTGAAACATTCTGAGAAACTCAGACAAACACAGGTGGTTCATTTCGCATAAACGTCTCAAACCGTCCACTGAGAGGAATAACGTGAGCTTTATATGAGCGGCTAATGTAAGGCATCATTGTCATGAATGTATAGCTGTGCACGCTCGTATGCGGCGGTATGCGTCCCTGTGCCTGTGAATCACGCGGGAGTAGTCACGGCCCTGCGAACGAGGGCAAGTGCTCCGACCATCGAGTGCGACTGTATCGGAGACAGCTTACAAGTACAGTGGGTAACATCGTTGTTGTTGGCTGCGCGGTTTGTTTGACTCCTTCAGTAGCATTTGATTCACGCGCTTATTTCGGAGTATTCCCTAATAGCTCTTATTATAACTCTATATTGCGGGTTGCAGACCAAGAGCTAAGCTAAGTTAGTTGCTTAGCTCGCATAGCTGATGTAGTTTTCATATTTGTGTACAGACCGCAAACTATGAACAGAAGTATGAAAAAATACCTCAGCTATGCGAGCTAAACAACTAACTTAGCTTATCTCTTGCTCTGCACCCCGGGTATACGTGGCCTTTTGCTAGTTTTTCTTGAGTAAATAGGTACTTTTTTAATCATCTGCCTGATAGATCGATGATGTGTAATTCAATCAACTCAGCCTATCGCAGTCCACTGCTGGACATAGGCCTCTCCCAGACTGCGCCACAGCACCCTGTCCTCCGCCTTCCGCATCCAGTCTACCCCAGCCACCTTCTTTAGGATGATGGATTATGTTGGTTTGTTTTGATTTGTAATTATGACTAAATTATTATAAAAACTTGGTTATTTTGGAAGCAAACTTTCAGTTGGAAAATTACACATTGATATAAGCTTAGCTAACCTTTTCAAAGGAAGTTCCCTTCCCACAACATTACCTATTATATCTCAACCGTTACTTCCTTCTACTTACCGTGTAAATGTCCGTGTCCTAATAACTAAAACATGTAAGAAGTCCCAACTATAGCAATAAAATAATGTATGCTAACTGTTCGAATGGCTTTCTTTATGCAAATCGGCGTGCTGTAAACTTAGCGGGCAGGGAAGGAAAAAGTCGTGGAAACTAGTTCAGGCGCAATGGAACTGTGGGAGTGAGCTCGTCGAAGGAATTCATTTTCAAACGTAGGAGTTTAGCGAAGGGGCGTGAGCAGTACCCAGTAGTACGTATGTATTCCTACCGTCGAACAAGCTATTTGGTATACAGGCATAAATATTCATCATTCCACTGCACGAATTGGTTTGTATATAATAATAACTTCTTGAGGTTATCGATATATAGATGAATAGATAAACTATTAAGTGCACCAAAATAAATAGCACAACACACGAAGGGATAGTTAATAGCCGTCTAATTACGAAACGTGCGTGGGTTCGAACCCAGGTAGGAGCTTTACTTTGTGTAAATAGTTTCATCATCACTGCTCTAAAAACGGGGAAACATTATAGGCTGACTATGTTCCATGCTTTTAGAATTAGTCATTGGATATAAGAGAAGTGACCAGCTGCACAGGTTTTTATATATTGTAACGAATACAAGTCAATTTAATTATTTTTAGTGCGTGATGTTATTTAGTGTTTTTTAAACTACATAATTTATTTTATTGCGTTGACTTAGAAGCTTAATTGTTTTTAGAGATCCAAGGGACTGCAGACCTACGTATTTGATATTAATTTCAACTTGATACCTCCTCGCATTCCTGAGAAAAAGTGTTTCGAGAGACAGACAGTGATCAAGTGACAAATGATCCTCTAAGGGATCCGTTTTTCCCTTTTGAGGTACGGAAACCTAAAAAGAAACACATATTTTAAAGAAACAAAGTGATACTATGACTATGACACACTTTAAACCAAACAACGAAGCGAACATACTTATAGCATACTTAAGGGAGTGATGTAAAATAAATTACAACACACAGACACCGTAAATACTGTTTCAAAGTAGTTGCAAGTTAGCTGCCTGTGTAACAAAAAGTTTGTTCGACTGTACTTCAGAACGAACCGGGACCGATCCGGATGTGCGCTGAAACGGATCGACGACGGGATTTTCTGTGACTCTGCGCGTCGAGTTTCTGTGACTCTGCGCGTCGAGTTTCTGTGACTCTGCGCGTCGAGTTTCTTTCGTGAGGTATTGCATCGTGTAGGGGTGGATACGGATTTGAATTTAAACGCTTCATACATTTTGTGTTGATTGTGTTCGTAAAAACTACTATGGTCATTCGTTTATGTAAGCACAATACTTACCTTATAACCTTAAACCAAAATAACTCAGAAACAAAGTTCCCTAACAACACCGGGCATGCTTTGCCAGGACCTCTCATGCATTGTTCTTACAAGTCAGTTAGTTCTTACAAGCCAGTCCTTACAAGCCAGTTAATACTTACAAGCCAGTTAGTTCTTACAAGCCAGTTAGTTCTTACAAGCCAGTTAGTTCTTACAAGCCAGTTAGTTCTTACAAGCCAGTCCTTACAAGCCAGTTAGTTGTTATAAGCCAGTTAGTTCTTACAAGCCAGTTAGTTCTTACAAGCCAGTTAGTTCTTACAAGCCAGTCCTTACAAGCCAGTTAGTTGTTATAAGCCAGTTAGTTCTTACAAGCCAGTTAGTTCTTACAAGCCAGTTAGTTCATACAAGCCAGTTAGTTCTTACAAGCCAGTTAGTTCTTACAAGCCAGTTAGTTCTTACAAGCCAGTTAGTTCTTACAAGCCAGTCCTTACAAGCCAGTTAGTTGTTATAAGCCAGTTAGTTCTTACAAGCCAGTTAGTTCTTACAAGCCAGTTAGTTCTTACAAGCCAGCTAGTTCTTACAAGCCAGTTAGTTCTTACAAGCAAGTTAGTTCTTACAAGCAAGTTAGTTCTGACAAGCCAGTTAGTACTTACAAGCCAGTTAGTTCTTACAAGCCAATTAGTTCATACAAGCCAGTTAGTTCTTACAAGCCAGTTAGTTCTTACAAGCCAGTTAGTTCTTACAAGCCAGTTAGTTCTTACAAGCCAGCTAGTTCTTACAAGCCAGTTAGTTCTTTTAAGCAAGTTAGTTCTTACAAGCAAGTTAGTTCTGACAAGCCAGTTAGTTCTTACAAGCCAGTTAGCTCAGAATTTATCGGTTAAATCAGACCGAGAGGTTCTTTTTCAGTTTATTATACATAGATACTAGTAAAGATATGGACTATTATGTTTCAATTTCTGTCAGTATTGAAGTGCACCAGTGGCGGTGCTCCGTTATTTCTATATCTGAAGGCGCCGACAGACGGTTAGAGACAGCCGTCTATCCGCTCGAAGATAAAAACAGGCTGCCGTGGAAATATACGACTGTTACAAACTGGGCGGGAAGATCACGAAATGTGCAGTAAACAGGGTTTCAGTAAACTAAACGTTTGATTACTTACACAACAAACACTTATATCGAAAATGAGAAGTATTCCCGTTTGAGCACCTATGCATTGAGCACCAAAGGTACTTAACAAAGGCCATAGGATCACCAACACAAATAGAATTTAAAACAAAAGGTTCCAAAACAAGGCGAACGCAAGAACCTCGTTCACAATTCAACTCGTAGTCACTAGAACCGCTGGAAACGTCGGAAATCAAAAACATATTTTTAACAATCGAAAACAGAAAGAAAATAAAGAGAACGCATTTTTCAGGCTGGCTCGTCTATAAAGTTGTCCTGTACGTTTCCATACTAAGTGAATTTGGAGCGGGTCCCAAGCGGCGGCGGCGCGGCGGCGCGCTTCTAATACTTGCGCTGCATGTTATCGTCACGAGACATGTCTGTCCGTCTGTCTGCGCGCTAATGCGACTCCATGCTCCATGCATGCTGGCCAGTGAGAGACTTATGACCCAGCACACCATAAAGATGGTGCCGCGGAGCAACCTGCGAGTAGATACAGATGTTAGTGGTTACACAGGGTGTGTAGACGGATTTATTGAAAATAAAGGAAAATCAGAATAACTGCCGACTGCGAAAATGTTAATTCCAATAAAAGAGGTGATAGTGCCAATAATAGAGGTGATAGTGCCAATAATAGAGGTGATAGTGCCAATAATAGAGGTGATAGTGCCAATAATAGAGGTGATAGTGCCAATAAAAGAGGTGATAGTGCCAATAATAGAGGTGATAGTGCCAATAATAGAGGTGATAGTGCCAATAATAGAGGTGATAGTGCCAATGTTGATAGGAATATCTATTGAAATAATAGAGGTGATAGTGCCAATGTTGATAGGAATATCTATTGAAATAAACACTATTATATTTGAATCATCGAATTCCATGAATCATGAATAATGTGCAATATTTATTCACATTGAATGTGTGAACATAAACATGTTTCCCTGAATATAAATATACAAACTATGCTAAATTAAAAGCTGATTTACAATGCATACACGATTGTTATATATTGTACACAATACTACTACTAGGGGCTACTTTGAAACAAAGGCAGTGACGATTCTATAAATGAATGAACGAGTTGACCCGACACACGTTGTCCTGTAAAATTTAAATAAAGTGTGAAATAAACCCATAGAACATTTTTCGGGAAGCTTTTCCAATTTTTATTTCCATTGTAATAGGTTGACAGAGGAGCTCTCGAAGATAAGAGAAACTCAACGTGAAGTGTTAAATATATGTTTATATTTCAGTTGTCTCCATAGTAAAAGCCTAATGTCTAATGCATTACAATGTATATATACTGTTAGCTAATGACCCAATTCCATACGTCATTATGTTACTGCGAATTAGTAAATGTAGCAGTGCAACATTGAATTATGACAACATGCTTCATCTCCCCCGAAAAGATGCCCTTTACACCCCCGGATTTTAAAAGAAAAAAAATGGATGACGTATGTAGTTGAGTCTTACATTTTTGTGGATATTAAAGATATTAAATTTACACATTTGGAGTGATTTTAAGTATTGAATATTTATTGATCTTAAATATTTAACACTAGTATTTAACATAATTGCTTCATTTGAAATAATTAACATTAATAGTACCTAACAATTCAATTACAAAATAATTTTGTATTATTTTTGTGTACAGTATATGATTTATTATTTTTCAATATTTCTACGTTTGGTGACAAATCTTTGAGGACTTTGTATGGTCCTAAATATATATCGTCTAACTTATTTCCAGTTTGGTTTTTTAAAAGTACGAAGTCACCTGGTTTATATGTTACCAAATTTGATTTCTTATCATACAATAACTTTCTCTTATGTTTACTAATTATAAGATTATTCCTAGCATCCATTAGGGCGCGCTGTAGCCTATATTTTAATTCTAAAGGATAACTATCATGGTTGTAGAGAGGCTCTACTCTATCTAAACTATTGGTAAGATTATTCGGTAATTTGCATAATTTACCAAATACGAGTTCATGTGGCGTATATTTTGTCTCTGAATGAACAGTGGTATTAAAAGAAAAACACCAATAACTTAACCAGTCACTCCAATCACTTTTGTTTTGGCTACACTGAATCCTGAGATAGGCGCCTAGACTTGTATGGGTATTTTCTAATGCACCTATAGTCTCATGATGATAAGCAGTGGAGTGTAGTTTCTTTATTCCTAATAAATTACATACATCTGACATAATACTTGACATGAATTCCTTTCCCTGATCTGTTATAATTTCCCTGGGAATGCCGTATCTTAAAATATATTTATTCACAAATGATCTACTAATGGACTCTGAGTCCTTTTTAGTAAGCGGGTAAGCCTCTACAAATTTTGTCAAGTGACATTGGAGGGTTAAAATATACTTATAATTATAATTGTCCACATCTAAAGGCCCTACTATATCTAAACTAATTCTTTCGAATGCTGCACTAGGAGTTGTCGTTACTGACATTGGCTCTCTAGTTTGTTTATTAGTGTGTTTTTTAATTTGACACTCTTTACACCTTTTCACATATTCTGATACGTCATTACTTATGCCTGGCCAGAAATAATATCGTTTGATATTGTTCAACATCCTGTTGACTCCTGCGTGTCCACTGGTGGGTAACAGGTGGAAATCGTTCAAGATAACTGTTTTTTCATCTTTATCATTTATTCGTATTAGATCCTTGATTACTAATAATCTTGGAAAATTATCGTGCGAATCTTTCATTTCTCTCAGGAACTCACAACGCATCTTCTATAATGTAGGTCTTCTTTAGGTTTACAGGAACTCTTCTTTAGGTTTTCAGGAGCTCTTCTTTAGTTTTACAGGAACTCTTCTTTAGGTTTACAGGAACACTTGCGAGTACGATCCTCGTGGTCTTGATTTGTTAACGCCATTCCAAATCCAAATGGCAAGGTCGCCATGTAATAGGTTGACAGAGGAGCTCTCGAAGATAAGAGAAACTCAACGTGAAGTGTTAAATATATGTTTATATTTCAGTTGTCTCCATAGTAAAAGCCTAATGTCTAATGCATTACAATGTATATATACTGTTAGCTAATGACCCAATTCCATACGTCATTATGTTACTGCGAATTAGTAAATGTAGCAGTGCAACATTGAATTATGACAACATGCTTCACCATAAAAAACTACATTCGGACTACCACACCTTTTATAACAAAAAATAACCTAATCGGTCCAGCTGTTCTCAAGTGGTGTACTTACCAACGAACAACATTTCATTTTTATTACAAAGGCTATCTAAAAGCTTTGATACTAACGTTGCTGTTGGCTGTCAATGGCTTGCCGGCACTAGAATTGAGAAAAGGAGCCGTATCAGATCCGCAGGTATTAAAGTTACACAAAGATGAAAAAAGATTACTAATTCATGACAGAAGAAAATGGCCCGAACATAAAATGGCCTACACCAATCCATACAATTGAACTGAAAAAAGATTACCAAGTAAAATACTGAAACAAAATATCAACTAAATATTTAAACCTGAAATTATACAGAATCTTTTCAATTAAATATTTGTGACGACAATACCAACTCCGATCGCCGGAAGCACATTTTGTTACTAATTAATACGGTTTCATCGGAAACAGCAGGTAATATGTATTAAGCGAGTGTACCTTCGCTGTCACAACAACAACAAAAGCAGGTATTATAATTGGGGACATTGACTAATTGATTACAAAGCCTTCCAAGAACTACCTTCAATCACTAGGTTCCGCGTATACTGAATTCTGGCAAATATCAAAGTAATTGGCTTTATTAGTAAGTATGTCGTTCTAGTTCTGGTTGAATAAATAAATCAGTTCTCTACCAAACGGTATTTAAACCAAAACCACGCTGAGGCCCAGGCGGATGAAAATGTAGATGGTTTTTTGTATCTAAGATGAGGAAGTTAATGTACAGCCGGTCCATATCTCACGAAAATTCGACCTAAATGAATAACCCTAGCTTCACTAAAACATCGCCAAATAAGATGATGAATAATTTGTAGGGAGTAGAGTTTTTGTGTTTCTCCAGTAACCTTAATTCGTTTGTGAGGGGCGACTAACGTCTTCGTGATTGCGGAGCCGCCTCGCCTGCAAATGGGCATCGACTTTAGTTTCCCTTACTTGGTACCTTATTTTAATTCCTTGCGTTTACATTTTTTAGGGCGAAGTTTGTCGTAATACTCCCAGTAACATTAACGTAGATTACTCAGATTACCATAAAAGCGTTTACGCCGTAAGGCATTTCATACAAACTTACAAGCCCTCATTTTTCGAAATGAATTAACCGATTTTAATGAAACTTCATACGCATAAGCAGGATACAAAGTAGTAGAGAACATTTTCGAAAAATAGTGTTACAGCCTTTGACCGATTTTAAATTTTCCATAGAAAGAGAGATTTCCAGTTATCTTTTTTTAAATAAGACATTTCGAAAATGTTGAACTTTGTATCCTGTGTATGCGTATGAAGTTTCATTAAAATCGGTTCATTAATTTCGAAAAATAAGGACTTGAAAATTTGTATAAAATGCCGTACGGTGTAAATGCGCTTACGGCCAAAATGAATACAGTTTGATATAGGTAGTCTCAAACAGGCTACCTACCATCGTGAAAGACTTTTTAATCTCTTCCAAAAGTAAAGTTCACACTCTGCAACATGTTAAAAAAACTGCAAACTTTGTTTTGCCAAAATAAATTATTTCTATTCTGTTTATGTTTAAAAAAACCTTTCATGCAAATACACAATTACTTCTATAAGAGAAGCACAACCGACATAGGATGCTAGCTTACCGAGACCTATGAAATATTAAACCCTTGTTTAATACTTTGCTGCTGAATATTTAACGGCGGATATCCGACGTCATTAATAATTACCGAGTACGTAGGTACTCGTAATGTGGCGAAATAATGGGCACATTTAATAAGTTGTAAGTTGACGGAGACTCTGACCACAACTCGGAGGACGAGCTGCGGATGTACGAGTATGTATATTGTATACCTCCTGCAAGTAATAAGTTCTGCTTTGTTTAATTAACGTAGAAAACGGATTATGCGAATACTAAGACTTACTCTAACCAAGTAATTACTCTAATTAATGAGGCGTAGAAATTAATAATGTGTTTAAAGGATAATGAAACCTATGGTATGGGCTACGGAAGTCGGGAGTAGTGGATTGTTGATGGTACCATCCATTTAATTATGCTAATTGTGATTCAGATTTACAATACAGTGATGACCTGAAAATAAAAGATCGTAAAGAAAAACGATAAATGATAATTGGGTTAATACCTACGTTATGATCATAATATAAATATTGCTCAGCTAACCACCCGCTCTGTAGACCTAGCCTGGAGTTTGATAGCGGGTGTTTTGTTTGCGCTGCCCCATTGTTATTGCCCGACCGCCTTTATCGGCTTCCTCTTCCTCCCAGAAAGGACATATTTCCAATTATTCCATATTGATTTTCCTCCATAAAATAATAATGATTTCACCGAATTTCGCTGAAGAAGAAGAAGAGTTTGAAGTTAACTGAATATTTTGATTACGGTTTAGGGGTATGAGTAGGTATTCTCGTCAATTGGCTAGCAACTCCATGAGAAAACGCAATTTATAAAAAGAGAACGAAAAAAAAACCACGGTTATTGGATGGGAGCCCCCTTAAATATTTATTTTATTCTGTTTTTAGTATTTTTTGTTATAGCGGCAACAGAATTATATCGTTTGTGAAAATTTCAACTGTCTAGCAACGACGGATACATACAGCCTGGTGACAGACGGACAGACGGACAGGTGGAGTCTTAGTAATAGGGTCTCGTTTTTACCCTTTGGTTACGGAACCCTAAAAATGAAAGGCTCGCGATAATAAGAGGCTTCTTCCAAACGTGACAATGATAGGCACATTTTAGCATTATATTTCACATCGGTACGTAAATACCACATATTTACGACATTTGTATACACCAGACCTAATCTTTTTTTAGGGTTCCGTACCAAAATGGTAAAACGGAACCCTTATAGTGAGACTCAGTCTGTCTGTCTGTCACAGCTGGATATCTCAAGAACTACTAATGATATCACCTCGAAATTTGGAACAGTTTTAGATGGCGTTTGCCCAACTATTTTGCAAATAAGAAACAAATAAAAATATATGTTTTTTGCAACAGGAACTGAAAGGGGGTCTGAAAAATTCTAAATGGGGCTACTAGTGCATATGGGATATCATATGAAAGAGCGCAATTTGCACATTCTCTAACATTTTTCCTTTTTTTTAAGTCTCACAGTTTTCGTCTTTTGAAAAATGTAAAAACCCTTATCTCCGAAGTTTGCAAAGAGAAAAATCTGAAATTATTCTATGTCCTAGAAGTTTATGTAAAGATTACAGGACAAAATAATACAGTCTCTAAATACCACAATTTAAAAAAAATCATCAATAAAAGTTACATTAGTTCCACTATCGGTCAAGAGATGGCGCTGACATAAAACTGCAATATTCTACACCGCAGTGCACGGTGTTAAAATTTTCTGACGAATATATGTAGGCCTCGTCGAAGAAAAAAAAATTAAAAACATGATGGTACGGAATAATCGGTGCGCAAGCCCGACTCGCTCTTGACCGGTTTTTTTTAAGTTAGCCTGCACTGCTGACTAAAAGCCTCTCCCAAATCCTTCCAGGCATCCTTTTTTGAGCCTCGATTCAGCTAATCTAAAAAAATTATGTTCGTAGCAGATATACACACATCAAAAGTGTCTAGGGATCAACATATATTTTTGCAATAACTTTTCTCCTGATTGATATTAATTAAAATTTTCTTTAAGGATTCATCAAATAAAGTGTTTTCGTTTGTCACAGTAACGATAAACCAAGTCACCTTTGCATTAATAAAGAAATTTGCCATTTTCCTAATAAAGGGATTTTTGACATTTGAACCACTAACACAAAAGTTCGAAAAAAAGACTGAAATAACAGTTTTCTTTAAAATTTTATTGGGTAACTTAAACAATTAATAATCCGTGTTTCTACCGCGAACACTAACAACACAAGAACATCGGTTTGGCATACTCAAAATGAGTTCACCCAAATCACGCTGTGGAATGGCCGCCCATGTTCGTTGCAACAACAAAAAAAGGTCTTCTTGCGACTGGATACCCTCCATATTCGGCAGAGCTCTTCTCTGTAGCATATCCCATGCATGCTCAATCGGGTTCAAGTCTGGCGACTGAGCAGGCCAGGGCAGGACATTGATGTTAGCTGCGGCGAGAGTCTGTCTTACAACTCTTGCGGTGTGCGGTCGTGCATTATCATGCATTAACTGAAATAAGGGACCGATTTGCACTTGTAGAGGAACGATGACGTCTGATACAATCGTCTCAGCATAAATTTGAGCGTTGAGGTTGCCTCTGATCCAAATCAACTCAGTTCTTCCGCCGATCCAAATACCCGCCCATACCATGATGGTTCCACCACTATAAGGATGGACTTCCTGGCAGGATTTTAATCGCTGTTGGCGTCCAGGGGTTCTCCAGTGTCGTATACGTCTTGTATCCGGACTCATACCAAAACGAGACTCATCAGAAAAGCACACGAAACGCCATTGTTCTTCTGCCCAATTTCTGTGTTCAAGAGCCCATTGATATCGAATCCTACGATTGTGCATTGCTATAGGTGGTACCCGTAGCGGTCTTCGGGAATGAAGGTTCACTTCATGCAAGCGGTTTCTGACTGTTTGGTCGCTAATTAAGTTCCCTGAAGAGTGATGAAGCCTCACGGCTAACATCATGGCGGTTATTGTTGGAGCTCTTCGAGTTAAGATTTGAATGTATCGGTCTTGTCTCCGTGTGGTGCAGCGATACCGTCCTCCATGGCGCTCAGCCACGGTACCAGTGCTTCGGTAACGTGTCCAAAGTCGACTGATAACACTCTGACTTGTATTCAGAGCTAAAGCCACAGTACGTTGCCGGGAACCAGCTTCTATCATTCCCACGGCTCTGAGCATTTCTTCCCTGCTTAAATGACGTCGCCGCTCCATAATAACGTTGGTTTTAATCAGTAGTAGGGAAACAGTAGCACTAATAATGTCTTCAATGCGTTGTATGTTTTTATAGGGAAAATATTGACAGCTGATTTTCATCTTTTACTCGAATTTGATTCACAGTTCCTGATTCAAATTATGAAATGCACCAAAAAGGATCCATATAAATTTATAAAATCATAAATTTATTACAAAGCCACATCTCAATCTCAAGAAATCCGCATAAAAATGCTTGATCCCTAGACACTTTTGATGTGTGTACTTTAGAAGGTCTTTAAAAATAACGATATTTATGAATAATTTGGTATACAGTCTACTAACATTTTTAATTGATAGTTAAAAATGAGCTTTAACTTTCAGTAGATAGAGTTTCATGTTCCTAAGAGCTGATTTTCCAATAGTCAGATACTTAAGGCGCTACCTCAAAAATAAATCGTACCCGACTGATCTACTAAGCGAGCGAAAGTGATGCAATTACAGTTCGCGTCAAATAACTTTGCCGCTCTGAAGCTAGGCTCTTTCCTAGCCGCGCCAATCCGCGCCATGCGCGCTTCTGTTGTATTCATAGGATTAATTACTGCGCAGTGATTTGTTGCCTACTTCAGAGCGGCAAAGTTATTTGACGCGAACTGTACTTTTGAAACGCAAAAGAAGAGAGATGGCTATAATGTGCGTGCGCTCGGAATAAAACGACGTATGTGCCAAAATGAATTTACTCCTTTTTTAACAAAATAAATTAATTAAAGGAGATGTTTGATTTTGGGCTAACACCATGTACACTACTTATTAAATAGGAAAAAAATTGCGGATTTTCATAAAAATACAAACAAATTAATTTGAAGAAAAGTACATGTGTACACAAAATGATTATTTGGAAAGTTTTTTGATAAGTTAACCCTATTTTTAAGGTAGCCATGACAGTTGTGTTTGACATGACGTTTGACGACTTTGACAGTTTTAAATTTCGTGAGTGACGTCTTTCTTTGACAGTTTGACTTTCTCTTTGGATTGTTGTGTTCCCGCGGGATGTGTTTAGGAGTTTTTAGTGATTGTTTTTGTTAACCGACTTCCAAAAAGGAGGAGGTCATATGTTCGACTTTATATAATAATGTTTTTTTTTTATGTACAGTCACGAGCACTAATATGTCAACACTTGGCCACTTTCAATTGCGATTTTTTCACAAAATAACGAATGCAACGTTGAAATACGAAACTTTACATGAATCTATGGGTTCGAAAATACTATATTCCTAATAATATAAAATTTCATCCAAAAATAAAGGAGAAAATCGCCTTTGAATAAAGCCAAGTGTATACAAACTTATGCTCGTGACTGTATGTTCACCGATTACTCGAAGACGGGTGAACCGATTCCAAAAACTCTTTTTTTGTTTGAAAGGGTATACTCTCGAGGTGGTCCCATTATCATCAAGTTGGAATCTGATGAGAGGATCCCATGGAAATCGAGGGAAACCCTTAAATTTTATAGGCAAACCTATTGCGATTTGGGTATTTTTTAAAGTAACTTGAGCCTTTGCTCTCGGAAATCATCATTTGTTAAAGTGGAGCTGAGATGGCCATCGGAACTACTCAATGACAAATATTTCACGGGTTGCGATTCGATTACATGGTTGCTAAGCAATTTATGCTCGTCACAATGCGTATGGTGAGTAGTTGTTGAGGAGTTCTCCTGGTTCTTACCAGGAGAACTCCTCAACAATTAACGTCCCAGCATCGGGAAAAGCAATATTTTGTAACATGTGATGAGCAGTTGCCATTAGGCTATTGTAACTTATATAAATTACAAACTGACCCACTAAAAAGTGAAAAATAAAAACTTTTTACAAACAAAAAAACAACCGACTTCCAAAAAAAAAAACACTAAAAATTGAAAAATAACTTTAATTTCGGAAATCGGTGTCAATAAACGAAAATGCGGAACCAAAGACACCGACTTCCGAAATTAAAGTTATTTTTCAATTGGTAGTGTTTTTTTTTTGTAAAAAGTTTTTTTGGTATGTTTTCAATTTTGAATGTTAGTCAAAACCCATGTAGTTTCGGAATTCGTGTTTTGTTTTCTTTCACAGATTTTACGACACATCACTTTAATGTCCTTGTCATAGTGACATTTCACATATTGCTGATCCACCCATTGACATATATATTACTAGCGTAAGGACCGGGCTAACGGCGCGACCAAATGGCACCAACGCGCTGGCCCTAAAATGACGGTTTTAGGGCCAACGCGACTCAGTTGACAGTGGTGCGCGCGAACTTCGAACGAAGAACTTCTATCTATGTAAAATGTTCAGACGGGCGTATCCTTACTTTTGAAATCATTGGATCCACCATATTTATTTTGTGTTGCTCTCCTTGACAGAGTTAATTTTAATGTACATTAAAACAAAGTCAAATTAGAGATAATTAACATTAAGAAACGGTTTCTATATTTTATAGCGATATTTACATTTAGTGTACATAGCGCTAGCCCAGGCTCCATACATTTTTGAACATCTCCTTTAAACTACTTTGAGTAAACTTTGATATGATAATTCTCCATGTTTCTGAGTAAATTCCATTGAATAACTCTTATGCGTTACGCCGCGATATCGAAAAAGTAAAAAAAAATATACATAATGTATATTTGCAATATTTTTGTATCGAGAAAAATCATTGAATCGCGTATTCCTTTTACATGATACTAGCTAGACCAAAGAGTCAAAAAACATATACCAAAATGTTAAATCCCTATTCCACTTACTTAATAAGTTACACGAAATAGAAAAACCACATTTTTCCAATATATCACCTTAACAATTAACTGAATAATAAATAAGACAGTTTGACATATTATCTCCGATAGGTACAAGAGCTGTCAAACTGCAATATCATTCCGAAGACAAAGTTATCCGACTATTTAAAAATCATTTATTTATTTGCTCAGAATGTAGGTATTTACAATAAGGTGGTTACATATATAATAATAATAATAATGGTAGAACGTACATTCTACCATTTTGGCACATGAGTAGACAATTTTAGCATGCAACTATTGATGCAGTTCATCATCAAACATACAAACCTTGATACACAACAAGGTAGGTAGGTACCTATATATAATACCTATAATAACTCACTTAGACTTGCAAGTCAGGTGTATGAAATTTCGTCATCCTCGTAAATACTCGAACTACCACGTTAGGGATTTGGTTCCCTACCAAAGCACAAAGGAGTAGGTTATACATACACATGTAGCAACAATATTTTTTTTTTTTAATTGTTTTTAATCAAAAAATAGTTATTTGTGCAACAAGAGAGCAAAGTCGTTTTTTGCTGCGAGTGCTGATTTTGAATCCTGAGCAAACGAAGGATTCAAAGATTGATTCTAATGTTGAATCCTGAGTGTGGCGAGGGATTCAAAGGCACGAGATGCGAAAAACTTTGCTCTCGTGTAACACATAACTTTTCACTTCAGCAGCGAGAACACTTTGTAAGGCGTGTTCGGAAATAGCACCCATGATATTTTATTATTCAAAATATATTACGTAACATTATTGAAACTAGAAATAAATATTTACAGGTTAAATATCAGTTTTATTTGTAGTAAATACTTATTTTCGTTTAAATACAACAATAAGTTAAAAATTCAATAAATTACATTAAAAGACATAATTATCTTTTTGCAAAGCTTCTTTAGTTAGTACGAAATTCCGAACGTGTTTGTCTTTGAGGTCGAATTCAAAATCGGAACTTCGAAAGGGCTGGTCTTTGTCTCTTTCTCTTTCTAATGGCGGGAAAGAGATAGAGTGTGAATGTTTCGAATTGTATGATTAACCCAAAGCTAAATAAGATATTCGCGGCTTTCTGAAAAAAAAAAATTAAAAAGTTACTTTGTCTCACTCAGTGAGCAAAATCGCATTTTGCTCACTGATTTCAGGCAGCAAAACCTACATGTTTGAGCTACTGAAGTGAAAAAGTGATTGTTGCTACATGTGTATGTACTTGATCACCTATAAAACTTTACACCCTGTAAGATCTAACAACTCCTTCCCGGAGTGTTGCCATGTGCGCGCCTAATGTTGCCGTCAAGTGTAATTCCCTTTAATTGCACTTCCTACAGGTATTAAAAGTACTTAATTGTTACAGGATTATGTTGTGTTACCGGTACTGTACATGTTTTGTGTTTTGAATGCTGCTATGATAAGACTCATTAATATTATGCTTCAGAAGTTATGGTGGGATTTTATTTGCTTCTGAGTTATAGCATCGTTTGTCAGCAGGTAAGTTAATACGCAGTAATGCTGGAGATCTTTCGAAACATACGGAATTTATGACCAGATTTATACTCACGAGTAATCTATATACCTAATATAAATATTTCGTAAAAATATATTACGTTTAAGTACATTATTACTATTTCTTTATTTAATTAATTTATACAAATCTCCTGCAAAACATTTTAATGCTTAAAAAAGTATGAACATTTTTGACACGTGAGTCTTTTAATAAAAGCACGTTTTGTCAAAAAAATGACTTACGTAACCAAAAATGGTTAATTAAATGTTAAAAGGCGGCCTCACTTTTTTAACTTAATTATGCTTCTTTTTTGTCTGAGGCGGGAAACATACAAACTATTTTTATTTAGTTTATTAATTCATTCAATATTATGGTGGGGAAATAGATGAATGTGTTATTTAAGTTGTAGGTTTTAAGCATTTAATAGAAATAGTTAGAATATGAACAAAACATTATGTATTAGGTAATAGGTAATACGGGCTGGTGTCCGCAACTCCACGTCAATGCGCGTATTTTGCGTACTATTAGATACTTACTGTGGCTCTTGTACCACACTCACCTCGCAGCCTAGTTTTAATTTCATTAGCGGTGTCCCGAAGGACTTCATCGTATGTATTTGATGACACTACTTTTACGAAGTGACATGTAATCGACTTAATTTAAAAATATACCTACGCTATCTAGTTTTAATTGATTCATTTGCATGCCGTAAGTACTAAATTCGCAGTAATTAACTATGAGATTTATAGTCTACATAACATCGCATACGTGACTGAAAATATTTAACTTTTGTTTTTATTTTAGTTTCTGCAAAACTATGATTCTCTAAAAATACGTAATGTCGTAATTACTACGCTGTAGGTAGGTACCATGTAGGTACGCTTTTTGCTAATATCTCTATCTATGTAAGAGATTAAATACATTAAATATAAAAGTACGTATTACTTTTACAAAACATTTAGATGTCTAACTATCATATCAATATTTATAAGACAAAAGATTTAATCGTACTGTGCAATTTTTGTTTCAGTACATCATGACATGTAATATTGATAACACTCGTGAGATGAGGGGACAGCGTAATATAAGCCATCTACAATGTATCAAAGTGCAGCCATACGGACGGAATGGCGAAACGCGATTACAAAACAGATTATACCTTAATGTGGTCATCAGAGGCAAAGAGTTCTGTATCTACGCTCATTACAGCTTTGTTTAATAATTGCGGAATAGTACATTATGATACATGTGTGCTATGTTGATCATTATACTAGAGGCGATATTATTCGCGCGAGCCGCAGGCGAGAGCGATAAGAAAGCCGAGTGTATATTGATTAATGCACACGCATTTCATACGACGTTTTTCAACACACTTGCGAGGAAAAAAAAACAGACTTGTATTATTAAATATTAATTTTACGCGGGAAAACAAAACCAGCGCGCCATTTTCCATACGAAAATGGCGCGCTGGTTTTGTTTTCCCGCGCGCCGTGCTAGCCAGCCAGCACTAGCGATGCGCGCGCAGGTGTAAATAAAAGCATTGACTCTCATTTTAAATATATTAGAACGCCAGTCAGGGTCTTTTCCGTTTGGTTTCGGAAGGGACCACGGTTAATTTAAGGTATTCACCTTATTATATATCAGGTTGTATCTTGATCAAATATGATTCGCGACTACCTATAATGTATTTATGTATTTACAGAATTATAGTTATTAGAATTTAATTCTCAAGTTAGATTTGTTCCTTAAGAACGTTTCCATAAGGGATTTCTTCTTGAGGAACAAATCTAACTTAGAAAAATGTATTGATGATTCTAATGATTATAATTCTGTAAAGAGGTACCTGTTATAGCCGCAAATCATATTTTGATCAAGATACAACTTGACACCGACCTGAAAATTGCAAAAAACCTAACAAAATTAGAATTTCGCGGTCTACCACAGCGCATTCACCTTAAATTGTCCGTGGTCCCTGCGCATTCACCTTAAGGTAAATAAATATTAGTTCGTTTTGCGACCAAGGACAATAAAGACTATTACAAAAAAAAGTGAAATATAGCCCGCGGATTTCTTTTGGCATGAAGTCTCTTTGATGAGATTAAAAAAGCGCGCATCTCCGACTAGTAAATAGTTATCTGTGGTATTACAGCACAAGTGGATTAAAGTAAAGAAAAAGCACGCGTTCGTAATACACTCCATTATGGACCTAAAAGCGGTTCAATAAGAGCCACTTTACGAACAAGTGTGTTGAAAAAGTAATTTCAGCATCCTGTCCATGATAGCAAGCAGGCTTGATTGTGCGTTTGTGAACCACTGCTGCAAGGTTTCGACTGGGCCTGTCACCTTGCAGCAGTGATGTCACAATCTGTTTTCTGTTTTTGGTTTTGTTTTTGTAAGTGTATTACTGATCTAGTTTGTAAGCATATTGTTACTAACACTATGAGTCTTGTTGCTCGAAATAAAATAATAATTATTAAAATATATATTTTTTTTAATAATTATTATAAAGGCAAAATGCAAAATTGGCTTAAACATCAGTTTATGAACACACCTAAATGACAAAAAAACACTTAACTATGTTAGTACGTTCAAACACTGTTAAAAAAATTATAAAATGTATGTCACATAAGTATCAGTACTAAATTCTATTAAGTAATAATAATCCGTATCTCTACGTTAACGCCGTGGTGGGGCTTGCGCGATCCCAACTGTGGGCCTGCGCCGGAAGAATGTACTTTGTCGGAACAGGTCTAGGGTGAGGAGCTAGACCAAGAGAGATACAGAAAGCCGCAGGGCAGCATGTGGCGAGCTGTTGGGCAGTAGCGACCCCACGGACCCTATCTCCCGGAAGAAGTCTTGTTCCTCACCTCTGGCTTGCCTTTATTGGCCGGAGGAACAATGACGAGAAACAGAGCTCCCACCTTAATCTTGCCTTTATTGGCCGGCTTGAGTGGAGATTCGCAAGAGCAAACGTACTCGGAGATGCTGTTCTTGACCGTACTTCCAGGATGGTCCTGATAGCCGTGGAATACCTCTCTACTCCTCATAAGCACCTCAGGACATGTTGCCCACTTGTCGCTGCGACACTACGTGCTAGCAACCGTTTTCGGGGGCCCTTTTATTGTGTGTGCAAGTCACCCCCTGCCATTTTATCTGTGTAATTTATATAGAACACCACCTGAATCCATAATGCAATATTTTTGTTTCCATGTCTTGCAATAGTCCTACACCAACCGGGGGTTGTCCTTGGGTGCACATGGACATCGACATCGTGCGAACAGAGACAATCGTCGGTTGGTGCCTCATTTGTTTGAAAACGTCTAACGGGCCTCTGCGAGTTGGCTTCGGCCCCTCGTACGCCTTCCAATGGTCCGGGACCAGAGGATCCCGAGATACGTCACAGACTCTTTCAACAATAATAATAAGTTTATTAGTACAAAAAAAACAACAACACAGTACATAGGGAAACAGTGGTTTGTACTGCCAAGTTTAAAATTATTGTCAGTAAAAAGACATAAGTACCTAGTAATAATGTGACTAGAGAAGTTAATATCGCTCAGTAAGTTACCGACCGTCTGTCACACCGTACGTGACACTGTGCAGTTCAAACACCCCCTTTATGGCCCGAACACAACCCCTCAGAAGAAACCGCAACATATAGCATATTCACAATCGCGAGCTATCGTCGGCTTGGAAATAATACAAATACTCATTATTGCCTCCGTCGTGTTTGTAGCCTCCCTCGTATACAGCCCGACCAAATACTGTCGGAATTTCCGTTCGGTAATTAGTCTGTGGTCTCATCGTCAGCAATTAGAGGATGACTTTCAGAACTGCTTGTTTCTGTTAGAGCAGGTAATGCAACCTTAAGCAGTAGCAGCAGGACTCAAATAGAAAAGGTTCAATTTTTGATATGATTGCTTCAGAGATATCCTAAGTAAGTCCTTGAATGGTCTTTGAGTAGAAACTTAGCTTTATGAGGACGAGTTCTTGCTTTAAAAATCAACTTGCTCAAGACAACAGCAACTCCTGCTCATAATAGTTTGTAACTCGCGGGCAGTGTGACGGCAGCTCGAGTCTGTACGTAAACATGTACTACGTGTGACGATGTCCGTGTATTTGTTCCCGAAGTAATTACAGTGTGCGACCGCCGTGTGCCCGGATACAGATGTATTGACCTCACTCCACACCACACCACACCACGCCACGCCGCCCAAATGACACACCACGGGGTAGTCACTGGGATAATCGCTGGTATATTGCGAGTTGCGGTCTGTAAAAGATTGGGTGAATGAGGGTATACGAACTGTTTTGTTATGTTTTCCGTCAATTTTAGAGAGTATGCCAAACAGCTAAGTTAGTAAGTTAGTGTTATAATTTGTACCCACAAAACAAATGGTGGTGGTGGCGTTAAGTAAACTGTACAGAACTAACTATGACGCGAACAGTTTTTGCATTGGTGATCCTCGATAAAGCACGCAATCCCTCAATATTATCGTGAATGAGGATGTGAAATGTGCGCCACTCCAGCAATTCGTCTTTCCACAAAACTACATAGTGCCAACATTACAGTCGACCGAGCAAAGAGGGTCTAAAACATGCCGCAACGTATAGATACATATCTATCTCTTACTAGAGGTCTTTAAATCTCACGGTTTATCGTTGCAGGCGGGTCGAGCGCTATGAATACTGCACGAATAGCTACTGCTTGAAACTTTCATTACCTACCCAACATTGAAACGGAAAAGGGAAAATGGGACAGCTGTACGAAATCAGGGTTACTAAGAAAAGATACGACAGTAAAGTCAGATCGCTCGTAAAAGAGGTTTTAAGTGAAGTTCCCAGGTATCCTAAAACTGTAGACCGTCCGACACAAATGAAACATGTTTAACGAACAGCAATCAAACCCGCGTCCGGAAATAGTTCAGCAAAAACATGCGCCTGTTGTGAATAAAACACTTTGGGTACTTAGAAACAATATAGTTGTGCAAATATGGATCGGATTCTTTTTAGGTAGGTGGAGGAAACGAAGCAACAAAAAAGTAATGCGTGGAAAATTGTAGCACAGATCAAATAATGTATCGATATTAGGGACCTAATGTACAGACGCCAGCAGGTCAACCTACCCGAAACTGTCAGATTTTCCCAATCAACCTTGAACCTTATGCTCTAGCAATAAAGTCGAAAATCTATTAAAGAAATCTGACAGATTGTAGTAACTTGATGTGCTGGCGTCTGTACGTATCATGTAGAGTGAAAAGGGTGAGCCTTTTCTTGCCCAATGTTCGGGTGCTATACACCCCCGAGGCGCTCGACTCATCGTGGAGATAATACGATCACCTCATGGCGCGCTGCATTATTTTATTTTGTTGGGATTACTGCCAAGATGGCGTCGATGAGGAACGATTAATTATACGGAGATAAATTGGTTTATTAGTTCAGCAATTTTTATAATTAAAAGTGCATTTACTCGTAAATATGTCTCACTAAAATATTCTCGCTCGTTCAAATAGTAGTACTTACTTACTGGGTACATACTTTAATACTTCCCAAAACAAACTGGTATACATTTAACAGTGCCAGTGATAAATAACAGTGTTCAGTAACAGTGATAGATACCTTTCTTAACATAAGGCTTTATTTTTGAACCAAAACATTCAAACAATATACGCTCAAGGGTCGTTTCATTGCTCCAAATAATGTGATATTTCATCATAATGTCATCCAAAGTGCTCGATAAGTTGACCCGTCCCATTCGTGTGTACGTAGCTTTAATTTATATTGTTTTATGACACTGCGTCAAATGTAGACCGTGCTTAAAAACCGGTTTATCGATAACGCCTTTTCGTTTTTGTTGTGTAAATCGCTCAAATTATATTGCGTATACTCAGTCTTATGTGTGCGTGACAATTCTGACATTACAATCACGACATTACGTTTAGTTGGGTTATCTAATAATTATTAACTAAACACAATATTAGGTGCCAGTCAGTAATTATCGCTCCAGTAAATCAGCAACTATTAATTAGCTGTTATACGTCCTACAAATTAATCAATCCATAAGCGTCAATAATGAAAACAGTTATTTGATTACAGTAATTGCTAATTTGTATCCAAGCCCAATACAAACATAGCCTCCATATTGTTTCTTAATTCACATTATTTACATTATACTCATACGAAGACTAACTTGTTTTGTTTGTTTACTTACTCATTATTTTCCTAACGCTAAGGAAGGTGTCACTAACCACTATTGTAATCCACTTGTTGCTGTGCCTACCCCACAAGGACAACACCGTGAACATCGCACTAATTACACTCTACACAGAACTTAACCCATACAGAAGGTGCACTCTGTGGGTACATAGATATCCGTGGTGGGTACATAGATTGATGACAAATGAACAATGGTTTCTTGATTTTGATAAATCAGGTGCTTGCTGTAGTGGATTTGAGTGGAAGGCAAAGTGAGGCTGTATCCTCACTTTGCCTTCGTATTACTGTGTGGGGTTCATAAAACTAATTGTTTTCTGCTAGACATCGTTATCTCTGGAAAAGAGATACTGTTTACAATAGACAACCGTTCATCTTCAGCCCTGAAGATTTGTATTTATTTATTAATCTTCGTACACAGCATCCTTCGGTAGAATAGAAACATCGCATGAGGATTTCCACTTGTTGTGAGGTCATAGTTGCTATTGTACAGGACTTGATTTTCTGCTTCCTCTACTTAGCGTGTCGAAGGCAATCTAAAGTGAGTTGACCAAGAATTTAGATGCGAGTTTGGTGCCTTCATTACCGTCCATCAACTCCGGTTACGGGAAGATAACAGGACACGCTGGATGTCCCGTTGTTTGTGAATCTCCACCTGATCAGGTTTTCCTTGCTCCGGCCAACCTTGTTCCGGAATATATTCAAAGATTTTCTGCTGATGCCATCGAATTTACTATGAATGTGTTGTATGATTTCTGTCTGTCCTCTCGACAAATACATAAATGTGTGTAAACCTTTTTGTCAGTGGGTCTTCTGTCTCATAATGTGTGTAAGTACGGGCTCGTGATTTGATCTATCGTGCAATTAGAGAGGGTCCTCTCCGCCGCGCATGTTGTGCGTGAGTCACATGTGCTCACAATCAAGCGGAAAAACCCTTTGTTTGTGGCGCGCCCTTCATTACCGACAAGCTATCGATAGGACGGGGTTGTTTTTGTACCTATAAGTGGAATCCGACCGAAATGCAAACGAATTCTGGCCTGATTTAGATTTCGACCGAAAACCTAAAACAAAAATAAAATAGGCTACTTAACTTACCTACCTACTTATGTTAATTTTTCGATACGAATTTCTTTGGTAAAAGTAAAAGAAATGCAGTGTAGAGAAAGAGAGTAAAAGAATAGAGTACATCTTTTAATCATTAAGTATTCAACCGTTTAACCGTGAAATACATACTTATAACTATTAATAATAATTATAATCATACAATTTGATTTTAATTCGCATTTTCATAGTTATATGCTTTATTTTTTACCGACTTCAAAAAAAGGAGGTTATTCAGAGACAATCGATGTAACTATCGATTGTCTCTGAATATCCAAATTTAGGTATTGATTTGCCGGCCCTTAATTTGTTTTCAGTAACGACAGAAACTTTTTTTTGGCCTGAAAACGTAAATAGCCGATAATTTCGATAGAAAATTTACGAAAAATCTTTTTTAACAAAATCAACGGACAGGATCTGTATTTTAGTTTTTTACCACAGACTTCAGAAATTAAAGTTATTTTTCATTTTTAACCCCCGACGCAAAAACGACGGGGTGTTATAAGTTTGACGTGTCTGTGGGGGTGTGTGTGTGTGTGTGTGTGTGTGTCTGTCTGTGGCATCGTAGCTCCCGAACGGATGAACCGATATTGATTTTCTTTTTTTTTGTTTGAAAGGTGTATAATTCGGGAGTGTTCTTAGCTATGTTTGATGAAAATCGGTCCAAGATGGCAGCCGCCACAAAATGGCGGATTACAATTTTTTTCACAACACCCTCAATATGGGTATCAAATGAAAGGGCTTGACTAGTAGAATGCTATACACTATGATAAATTTCAAATCCAAGATGGCCGCGACCACAAAATGGCTAATTACATTTTATTTTCACTAGGTACTCCCTCAATAAGGATATCAAATGAAAGGGCTTGACTAGTAGACTACTATACTATACACTATGATATATTTCAAATCCAAGATGGCCGCCACCACAACATGGTGAATTACTTTTTTTTTCACAACTCCTTCAATATAGGTATCAAATAAAAGGGCTTGACAAGTAGAATAATGTACACTTTATTGAAAGGGAAAGAAATGAAAACTAAAAACTTGAAAATTAAATAAATTCTAGTGCAAAAATTTAAAAACCCCCGACACAAAATAATATAAAAATAAATAAAAAAATTAAAGTATCCCTACAAAAAGCATGAAATAAAAAAAATAATTTAAAATTTAAAAACCCCCGACACAAAATAATAAAAAAATGAAGGTACCTATCCCTACAAAAAGCATGAAATAAAATTTTATTTAAATAGAAATTCATATGGAAGTCGGGGGACCTCTTAGATAGAAGGTGTTCCACAGAACGGGCCCCGACTTCCATATGAATTTCTATTTAAATAAAATTTTATTTCATGCTTTTTGTAGGGATACCTTCATTTTTTTATTATTTTGTGTCGGGGGTTTTTAAATTTTAAATTAATTTTATAGTGTTTTTTTTGGGAGTCGGTTATTTTTGTTTAAAAAGTGTTTTATTTCTCGGTTCTACGTGGGTCTGTTTATAATTATCTAAGTTACAATAGCCTAATGTCAACTTGCTCATCGCCTTTTACAAAATATTGCTTTTCCCGGTGCAGGGACGTTAATCGTTGAGGAGTTCTCCTGGTATTTCACCATCAGCTCCATTTCACCATTCGCATTGTGACGAGCATAAGTTGCTTAGCAACCATATTAAAGTAATTTAATGGCAATGGAGTGAGCCATAATCCACCACGTGGGCCCAGTGCGGGTTGGTAGATGTCTTCAAATTTTAGGTTCTCCAAAGGCCAAAAAAAAAACAAAGGTTTGGTTCAAAGGCTGATAAGTTTGTACTTACCTACATATAATCTGACTTCTTTTTAATCACTTATTGACCTTCATATTTATATTGTATAAAAGAGCTTTAACGTCTCCGATAGAATATTATGAAAACACTTTATTCTTTCTAGCTCAGGCTATTTTTAGTCGGTATTCGATACATTGGCTCAACTTCTGTCTATCTCTAGTTTTGATTGACAGAATATCGAGGATTTTTATAGATATCGTTACAAAATAAAGCAGGTTAGTACGTTTTTACAAAAACTGATAACTTAGCCGGGCTAATTGGCAGTTGTTTTGTTGGTTTTTGTTCTGGTTTTGGTTAAAGCTATCAAACTCACTATAACTAGGTATGCATCGTAGTAATAACCTATCCAAAGTACCTATGGGAATCATAATCATCATGTGGCTTTAGAGTCTAATTTTGCACAAGTGCATCAGATTAAGAAATCAACGCAAGCACAAATAACCAAAATATGTCCATCTAGTCAAGAATGGAGACTGTCGACTATCAAGCAAGTTCTCATAAGACTGTCAGATATGAAGGTACGGTTTTTATACAATTTAGATTTTTCAGCAAAAAAGCAATCGCTACATGCATAATTTAGCTGCATAATAATATTTTCGTGTGTAACATTACAGTTGTCTCAGACATTCCGAGTAATATAAACTTTATTACAATCTCGTAAACGTAACCAAATCCCGCAATGAAAGTTTACAATTATATTCTTAACCATGGTTTGCAACTATGTAGGAAATAGTTTATAGTGTACGAGTACGTGCACAATGATGTGGTTTATACTTCTACAAAAGTCTTACCGCACGTTTACCATACCATAATCAGCCTATAATGTTCCCACTGCTGGGACACAGGCCTCCTCTCGGTGAGAGGGAGTGGGCCGTAATCCACCACGCGGGCCCAGTGCGGATTGGCAGATGTCACATGTCTTCGAATTTTTGGTTCTAGGACATGCTGGTTTCCTCACGATGTTTTCCTTCACCGTTTTGAGAGCAGTGGTGATGAAATAAATTACACAAAGTAAAGCGCCTGTCTGGGTTTGAACCTACGACCTACAACTCGTAAGTCGCGGCCGTTACCACTTGGCCACCACTGCTCTCGATCGCACGTTTAAAAAATATAATTAAATATTTTAATCACAAAAACACCTAATTACAAAACAAGGATTTCCTTTAGATCAGGTTTAAACCACCGAGCCAGTTATTGAATTAAGAAACTGTCATAGAAATGCAGTTTTTTATACAAAAATGACGGCTTAGTCCGGTGTTAAGTTGTCATTTTAGTATTAAGACAACAGTGACAGTGACAGTATTATTTTTGCCCTATCGGACGTGAGAGTGCGCCGCGCCTGCACTATAATATATGTGTCTGCGCGCACACGCCGCGCCTGCACTATAATATGTGTCCGCGCGCACACGCCGCGCCTGCACTATAATATCTGTGTCTGCGCGCACACGCCTCGCCTGCACTATAATATATGTGTCTGCGCGCACACGCCGCGCCTGCACTATAATATCTGTGTCTGCGCGCACACGCCGCGCCTGCACTATAATATCTGTGTTTGCGCGCACACGCCGCGCCTGCACTATAATATCTTCCGCGCCGAAGGTTAGTCTCCGTTGAGATTGGCCGCCGTGGCCGAAATACGTTCTGGAGGACTTTAGTATAAGAACTTTGCCTCAATCGAAATAAAGATTGAAATACTTACAAATACCAGCACAAAAGTTTAGGTTAGAACTAAAGCTAGATTTCGTTTTGTAATAAGACGGTATGTGTAGCAGTCTATAACATATTAGTAGGTACCCATTACCCATGTATGTTAAGTATTCAATACACCTACGACTCCCACGCAGGTGTTATAACAATTCCATCTCAAATTTCTGTTAATCATTCCTTCAGTTGGTGAAATATACGTTATTTAGCTGGAACCTCTGCAAATTTTCTCCATTTTTTTCTTCAAAGAATCCGTTCTCACCAATAAAATAATTAACATCACCTAAAAATACCCGATGTAGCACCAACACAAACAAACAACTATAAGTAAGTAAAATCCATTTATAACTTCTCATAAGTATGTATGTATATGAATAGTCTCGTAAACAAACGTTGTACAAAAGTGAGATCCTTCCCAAAACGTTATCAGTAACGAGCGCGAAATGGAAAGCATTATCATAAGTTTATTTTTAATTACACACTGATAATGTTATCTTTCGATAACCGGCTTTCCTAACACAGGCATGCTGTCGCGAATATGTGTGCGATATATGTCACACAGTGCGGGAAGTGTGACACTTATCGGAGATAGTCACACTCGTGTACCTCGCAAGTGACTGTGGAAAAGCTCCGGTTCTGATGCGTTTCATGGTGGTTATTGAGTTAGATTCACGATGAATAATTTGCAATCTATCTACTTTGAACTGGTAAAAGTTTGTTTCTGAAAAGTTTACACACTAAAATGTGATTTTGATTTAAACTAGACAACATATTCAGCAGTGAAATAACTGTATTTCCTTATTGATACATTAAATTAACTACTAAATACTTACTTGGAAGTTCTTTTAAGTTTAAACCTGTAGACTAACAACACTAGAAAAGTTTTAGAGTTTAGTTTTTAACGTTTACAATCCACAAACTACAATAACTTAACATTCACTGTACATAAATGTAGTCTAAAACACACGCGAGAGATGATTCGTATGTTTGGTCGAGTAAAGTTTCGCTGCAGCGCCTCAAAGGGAGGGACACGAGCACACGAGCGGCCGGGGCGAGCGCGACGCGCCAACTGACGTTGCTAACAGACTCGGCTCCGCAATATGAATGGCTCGTAGCGCGTAGCGCGGGGCTCGTAGCGGCTACGAAGTCCCGTAGAACGCCTACGAACTTGTCAGTCCTGATTTCTGGACAGTAAAATGTTATTAATAATCCCCCTCCTATCATCCCCTCTCCCCACGACTTCGAGGCATGTAAAAAGATTTTCTTTTAATGGAATTAATTTAATTAAGAAAATTTTCACGGCTCTCTACGACGACTAGATAAACGTTTAACAACTTTAGATTTAATTGCCCAAAGATCCTTAAATGAAATGTTTAGATTAAACGTTCGCTAATTCGCAAAAAAATATTTAATTACGAAAAGTCTTTAAGTATTATCTACACTTCACAGCCTTCTTTTTTAGGGTTCCGTACCCAAAGGGTAAAAACGGGACCCTATTACTAAGACTCCACTATTTAGAGTTTAGCGGATCGAAATAAACTAAAAAACCGAAAAAACAGAAACATGTTTTACATCACGTGGTTTATAAATAACTAGGTTCCTAAATGGTTATAAGATATTATAATTGATTGGATTTGAGCATAGTCAAGTTTAGAGCAATGGCATTTTAAGATTCAGGTTGTTTAAAAAAATAACTACACATAACCATAGCTTATAGGTGACAGACCGGCGAGGCTTTTAAAAACGTGCTTGATGTTCTTGAAAGATATAAAAAAAACCTAGTTTCGGCTCTTCCTCAGACTCACGTGTACAGACGCCAGCACATCCAGCTACTATGATCTGTCAAAGGAGAAGTGGACTTCTGGGCCCAGCAGTTAACCACTACAATCTGTCAAAGGAGAAGGGGACTTCTGGGACAACAGCTGTTAACTACTACAATCTGTCAAAGGAGAAGTGGACTTCTGGGCCCAGCAGTTAACTACTACAATCTGTCAAAGGAGAAGGGGACTTCTGGGCCCAGCAGTTAACTAGTTGAAATGTGTATTAAAAAAACCGTTTTATTTTTCTAAAGGAAATCACAAAGTATGGTACCATGTTTCTACCTAGAAAGCGACAAAACTTAATTTAAGTTAATGAAACTAAATAATCGATTAAATAATTCCTGAATTACTACTAATCGATTATGAATAAATCGGTAAAATATGAGAATATGTATGAAAATCGAGTGACAAGTGCATATCAAGCTTTCGTGGAATCGATTGAATAGATTCAAAGTGATTTTTTCTTCTGGCAACACTTGTGCCTGACATCCGTCAGTCACTGACTGACAGATGCACTCGTTTGTTTTTCTTTCGTTCTGTGTGCGCACGTATTTTGTTTTATTGTTTAACCCCACGACCTCGGCTTTGCACATTATAACGGACTTTTTGACGGATCTTGCTACTCTAAATTACCTTTACACATTCAAAGTATTTCGTAAATAACAAAAACTACAATGTTATAATATAACCTCACTTTTACTATAACTCATCTAACTTGGTTCCTGGATAGCCAAATTTCACCAAATTTTCAGTGAAGCCTTGTTATTATATCCTCTTACAAATAAGGCTAGTTTGATTCAGTTAACACCTGGGCCCAGGAATCTATGGAGTCATTCCCTTCTCCTTTCTTTAATAGATTTTCAACTTCATCGCTACAGCATAAGGTTCAAGATTGATTGGGAAAATTTTACAGTTTAGGGTAGCTTGATGTGCTGGCGTCTGTACATTCGCTACAGTGTTCACGTGAAGTCATACAGATCGTGCAATGAAAAACAATATTTCTTACTACACCACATTAAAGCGATTTCATTAGACTTACTGACTTTATACAGTAAGAAGAAATGTTTGTAAAACAGTAAAAGACAAAACAGTCACTTTTAATGATTGAACATACTATTTAATGAAAAAAACTATAAAAAAAAGGAAAACCACCATTACTGTAATGTAAGTAAATTTCAATGTTTTGAACGATATCACCAAATGAATAAAACAGTTAATTTTGTGACTTTTTATAGTTTACTGTCATGTCGGTAACATTTTGCCTCAAGCTTTAACTGTTTTCGGATCAGTAAAAAATACTGTTTTGAACGTTAGGCTCATACGGAACTGTTTAAAGCCTGGTTTCTTCATTTTTATTTATTGCTTATTTCTTTCAGTGTGTGTAAACATAGTGATTGTGTAGCGGTGTTAGGTGCGGTACATACCTAGGGACAGATCACGCCCGCCCGGTGGATTACTTTGTGTAGCGGTGTTAGGTGCGGTACATACCTAGGGACAGATCACGCCCGCCCGGTGGATTACTTTGTGTAGCGGTGTTAGGTGCGGTACATACCTAGGGACAGATCACGCCCGCCCGGTGGATTACTTTGTGTAGCGGTGTTAGGTGCGGTACATACCTAGGGACAGATCACGCCCGCCCGGTGGATTACTTTGTGTAGCGGTGTTAGGTGCGGTACATACCTAGGGACAGATCACGCCCGCCCGGTGGATTACTTTGTGTAGCGGTGTTAGGTGCGGTACATACCTAGGGACAGATCACGCCCGCCCGGTGGATTACTTTGATTGCTCGGAACAGATATTTTATTTATAAATATCACTGCTTTTTACTGCTCTACACACTAGCTGCTCAATCCGTGGGCTCGAAACAATCGATTGCTGTCAACTCCCATTAGTCAGATACCACATTTGAAAGCGTGAGTAAAGTCATGTTTTCATAAATAAACAGCCAAACCAAAATACTATCTATTCTACAGTACATGTATAACGTGCTACTATAATAAGTTAAAAGCCAACTGATTGATACTTAGATTGAAGTACTGCTGTTGGTGCACCAAAAACGTGTGCGGTCGGGGGACCCCTGCCAACGCGATACTCGCACGCGCACACACTCGTGTATAATAGGAAGAGACAAAAAGAGAGAAAAAGTGTGAAGGAAGTTGTCGCTCAAAAACCATGAAAATGACACCCAAGTCGAAAAAAGGTTCACAGCCGCCATCTTGGATTTCCTTTTTGGCCTCACCATTGGCTCCAACACCCTCGAAAACCGTTAAGAAACGACACTCATTATAAAAAAATTGAAAATTTTCGTAACCGTTATATTGAATTTTCATTTTGACCTCACTATTGGCTTTAACACCCTCGAAAACTATCTCAAGTATCTTCTAGCTAGAGAAAGTCAGAAAGAGAAAATCGCGGACATACAAACATACATGCATGCATACATACATATAATACGGGTTAATACAGAACCTCCTGTTTTGAAGTCGGTTAAAAACAATAATTACAGGCACTTTTGAACTGTCAAGTCGCATAGACGGGTCATAAGTCATAACGCTTTTTCGTTACGTGACGATTTTTACGAGGTTACTCCTACCGCAAGCCGTGTTAAAGAACTGAACGAAGTTCTTTAATATAAATAAATAAAAAAGGCTCCCTATAACATTTAATAAATCGTCAGAACACGTCATTAACTATATTGTCTTAATCTAACGTGCTGTGATTTATTGAAATGACAACACATAACAATAATATGTAGATGAGTAATGCAAATGCATGAATATTCCGATTATTCTGATAATTTCGATTATTTCAAATACAGTCGACGAATGTTTTAATTCTTCCACATTGAAGGTGAATCAGATTGCTAATGGGATAGTGTTTTGTTAAAAGGCATTCAAAGCACGCGTGTTTATTATTTATGCAATATCGGGATATGTTTGCGAATATTAATGTTCCGATATAACTCTCACAGAGCAATTAGCAGCCATGTTGGTCGAGGAAATTCAGGCCTTGTGCTGAAACTACAAGGTTTGTTGTTGACTGACTGAAGTCGAACTACAAGGTTGGTTTGTTGTTGACTGACTGAAGTCTAACTACAAGGTTGGTTTGTAGTTGACTGACGGAAGTCGAACTACAAGGTCGGTTTGTTGTTGACTGACTGAAGCCAAACTTTCTGAAAGCTTGTGGTTAAATAACATTTTATTATTTCATCAAATACTTAATACTTACAATTTTTAAACAAGGATATTTTTGTTCTATTAGCCTACTAAATAAGTAAGTAGGTACTTTAAGAATCTATAGTAATTTTGGAATATTCAGGCGGGTATTGCAAAAGCAGAATGTCAAATTACTATTATAAACAGTCACCTGTAAAGGCAAAGGGTCTATGGTTTATACTTCTACGTCTAAACAGAATGTAAAGACGTAACATTTGAACCAGTCAATCTATCAGAGCTCGAACGTAAACAAAGAGCATTATGCCGACAAACCGCGAGAAGAAACTAACACCTCAGTTGGGTTGGGAGTAGTCGTTAGCGCGGGACTAACTCGCGCGTGTCGAAACGACGGTGGCGGCGCGGCGCGGCGCCGGCCGGAATTCACAAATGATCCCACTTCGTAAACAATACAGACCTTAATACACTTTGGAAGGAAAAAAGAAGGTTCACAACAAAGTTTCTAAAAATAAAAAGGACGCGGAAGAAATGAGAGCAGAACATTAAGTACACCACACTCAGAGTGACAAGTGAATTGTTACTAAAGACAAATGTATGTACCCTCTGTGTTTAACAAATAAATGTTTTCACTCATTCATACAAGATATATATATACACGATACAAAGAAATAGAAAAGATTCAAAACAAAGACGGTTCTTTCAGCCGTGTGGGAAAGTTTGTAAATAAAGGAACTTCTGTACCTAGCTGTTTTATGTAAGACCCTTCACTAAACAGTACTACGTATAACTAACAGTCCTCAGGGAGTCCCACCGATATTACTTCACTAAACTTTAATACCACCAACTAAGTAACATAGACGCGAACAAGAACATACCCAAGTTATATCCATTTTTCCAAGAAAGCTTTACGAATTGCAAAAAATAAATTCGTTTTCCATCTCTTTATTAATATCGCGATCCCGCATTCTTATGGTTGTGAGATGAATTCACTGAAATATAGTAATTTCATTAGTGTTGAGTGGTTCGCAAGCCTCCATTAAAACCAATAAAAAGTGAAAAGAGATCCTGCCGAGATATTGTGTGCTACCAGAGATCCGCACAAATTGAATAACTCGCCTTTTTCCAAATTATTTAGGATTTACCTACTGAGTCTTTTGAGGACATATTTTGTAAAGCAGTATTTCTTTTCAGAATCCCTCAATTTGGTAAACACATTTTTCAAATTTTTATTTATTATTTTTCAATACTTTCAACTTATGCAGTCATTATTATTTCATTATTATTATTATACTTTAGGTTCTAAACGTACACTTCCCAAAACGTATATTTCCCAAAATGGTAATTCCCCAAATGTCTATTACCTATATCTATGTTGGTGATGTAAATACGGTGTCGTGTGTCATATATTTATGTTGATGATGTAAATATGGTGTCGTGTGTCATATATTTATGTTGGTGATATACATACGGTGTCGTGTGTCATATATTTATGTTGATGATGTAAATACGGTGTCGTGTGTCATATATTTATGTTGGTGATATACATACAGTGTCGTGTGTCATATATTTATGTTGATGATGTAAATACGGTGTCGTGTGTTATATATTTATGTTGATGATGTAAATATGGTGTCGTGTGTCATATATTTATGTTGGTGATATACATACGGTGTCGTGTGTCATATATTTATGTTGATGGTGTAAATATGGTGTCGTGTGTCATATATTTATGTTGGTGATATACATACAGTGTCGTGTGTCATATATTTATGTTGGTGATATACATACAGTGTCGTGTGTCATATATTTATGTTGATGATGTAAATACGATGTCGTGTGTTATATATTTATGTTGATGATGTAAATACGGTGTCATGTGTCATATATTTATGTTGGTGATATACATACAGTGTCGTGTGTCATATATTTATGTTGATGATGTAAATACGGTGTCGTGTGTCATATATTTATGTTGGTGATATACATACAGTGTCGTGTGTCATATATTTATGTTGATGATGTAAATACGATGTCGTGTGTTATATTTATTTATTTATTTATTTATTTATTAACACTTTATATATGCACAAGTAAAAGAAATACTGTACAAAGGCGGACTTAATGCCTGAGGCATTTTCTACCAGTCAACCTTAGGGTGATGCAGAGACAAAACATGGCAGGTGCAACAAAAGGGATAAATAGCTAGGAAATGACTATAAAATACAAGAATAGATACTAATACATAGATAGATACATACATACATTATATATTTATGTTGATGATGTAAATACGGTGTCGTGTGTCATATATTTATGTTGGTGATATACATACAGTGTCGTGTGTCATATATTTATGTTGATGATGTAAATACGGTGTCGTGTGTTATATATTTATGTTGGTGATGTAAATACGGTGTCGTGTGTCATATATTTATGTTGGTGATATACATACAGTGTCGTGTGTCATATATTTATGTTGATGATGTAAATATGGTGTCGTGTGTCATATATTTATGTTGGTGATATACATACAGTGTCGTGTGTCATATATTTATGTTGATGATGTAAATACGGTGTCGTGTGTCATATATTTATGTTGGTGATATACATACAGTGTCGTGTGTCATATATTTATGTTGATGATGTAAATACGATGTTGTGTGTTATATATTTATGTTGATGATGTAAATACGGTGTCGTGTGTCATATATTTATGTTGATGATGTAAATACGGTGTCGTGTGTCATATATTTATGTTGATGATGTAAATACGGTGTCGTGTGTCATATATTTATGTTGATGATGTAAATACGGTGTCGTGTGTCATATATTTATGTTGATGATATAAATACGGTGTCGTGTGTCATATATTTATGTTGATGATGTAAATATTGTTGATTTGGGTCGAGAATCATTAGCATAATTACGTCCTTGAATTTGACTAGGATGCAAATCAACCCCTTGTATTTGGAAACTTACAATCTGGAGGCGATTGTTAGATAAAACCAATAACTATTGAGAGTAAAAGTTTAGAAAATAATGCGACTTTTTATTATACGGCTACAGGGTATCCCGTATCTAACAATGGACATTTAAGGGCTGAAATGACTACTATTTAGTACGTTGTATAAAAGTACGTACGTAGTAAGTACTAACCCTTATTCTGAAATGTTTTAATTATATTTAATTGCCCTAGTTAAATGTATACCTACTTTAATATTACGTTAATAAAATGTCAAGTAGTTATTAGTAAGGATTTAATACTTGAGACGACTTTAAACTTCCACAGTTCAGAAACTATGCAACTTAAGTCTCCCGCAGCTCGAGACTTACCTTTTCATTAATTAACTCATAGTTACTTACAAACGGCCCGATGTTCGCACTACATCGCTGAGATACCGTCGAATGTTTCCAGACATTCTCTCTATAAATACTAACATGAGGTTTGGTTATTTTCTAGTTTGGTGCTCTCTCCGTGTGACAGCTAATCAGGGATTGCGTGTTATCATGTTGACAGATTGGCATTAGTGCCGATGTTGACACGGGATCAGACAGACGCCTCGTTTACACTGTATGTACTCAAACGAAGAGGTTTTTTTGCGTAGAATGTTGTGCGTCAGATAACTCTGTCAGAATTAATCTATACATATACATATATTATATAAAATTCAAAGTCCTGACTGAGTGATACATCAACGCACATCCTAAATCACTGGTCCTAGAGAAAAAAAAATTGGAGGGTTTGTTCTTTGTGAAGAGTAGGTATCCACCATGAAAGGGCTTTTCAAAATTCCCCCAAGAGGGTGAATGGGGGAGGGTGAATTTTCAAGCGGACGAAGTCGCGGGCAAAAGCTTTTGACTTATATAACTCCGAGTTGAACGTCGATGACTTCAAACACCGCGTCTTTCACTTTCTCTTTTGTCGTGAGTGATTCTCATGACAAACTAAAATGCTGATTTGCACTGAGCAGAGAGTGGACAATTAGGTAACTATCTGGATTTTTAACCGACTTCAAAAAAGGAGGAGGTTTTCAATTTGGATGTTTATATGCTTACAGGGTTATTGGTAAAACATTAACAACCTCTTAAGAGGCCCTTGTACCTACTCATCATTATGAACAACATATACTATGGGAACAAACCTGAAATCGCGAAAAAAAAATCAGCGGTTCCCTACATTTATGTTCGTATAACTCGTCAAAATGTAGGGAACAGCTGATTTTTTTTTCGCGATTGATTTATCCATTACAATCCAGTTCTCGCTGACAGTTCACGAAATACGATAGATTAGTTTGTAATTAGCCCATGTTTATGTGATGTTCATACGTGAAACTTAACCTGCTAGAATAAACTCATTAGGAAATCATTCACGACACCGCTCAGATGAAATAACAGCGGATGTGGCCGCCACTTGTGTTCAGGGCCAAGGCTCCCTTCAACAAACACCGTAAATCTCATCAATCGAATATTTTTCTCAGAAAAAATATCCCATAAATTATCTTAAAATGACCATGATCATAAAAATATCACCAAGATATAACAATAGATCAAGGTGACACATCTGCTTATAATTGATGTGGTCCCCGTCGGTCTCGGCTACTCTGTGGCCCTGAGGTATAGACTAAACATTTTTTCGCACCAATTTACGTCAGCGGCAGTTAGCGGAAAAACTGACGGAAACTTAGTTTTATTTGATTCGGTCGCGTTCAATAACTCCCCAGTTATTACAGCAATGTGCCATTTAGCGGTCGTATGAGAGTGCGACGAATCGTTATTTTATTCACTCGTAAAAATGTTAACATTATAACTCCTATTATATGCCACTAGCTACTGCCCGCGACTTCGTCCGCGTGAAATCTCACCCACCCCACATTCACCCTCTTAGGGGTGGAATTTCGAAAAACCCTTTCTTAGTGGATACCTACTCTTCACAAAGAACACACCCTCCAAATTTCCTGTCTCTAGGACCCTAAACCGCTGTTTAGGCTGTGCGTTCATATATCAGTCTGTCAGGACTTTGAATCCATACTACTATCACTAATATTATAAATTTGAAAGTAACTCTGTAGGTCTGTCTGTCTGTGTCACTGAACTGATTTCGATAAAATTTGGCAGAGTGATAGATTGCATCCCGGGGAAGGACATAATATAATAGTTTTTATCGATATATCTTGCGGGCGAAGCCGCGTCCGGAAGCTAGTTTTATATATATAGATGATTTTGTCGGCATGTCAGAAGTACTGTGAGAGGGATTTTTGAATGTGTTGTTATCTGTTAAATTTTTACTTGATGATTTTATATTTTTATCTTTTACGTGTAGGGGATTGAGGGGGAAGGTGGAGGGTTCAGGGGATCAGACCGGAATAAATCGTTTTAAATAAAGAAATAAATAAATATACAGGTACCGAAACGTATAGCAATGATATAGGTACCTACTATAGACTCATCAACATCCACAGATTGCGTTAGATAATCAATCCAATTGTGTGCGTTAAGCAAATCACACTAATATTATAAAGGCGATAGTTTGTGAGTGTGTGTGTGTGTGTTTAGGTATATGTTTGTTACTTCTTCACGCTCAAACGGCTGGACCAATTTTGATAAACTTTTGTATGGACACCCTCTACTTTTTAACCCCCGACGCAAAAACGACGGGGTGTTATAAGTTTGACGTGTGTGTGTGTGTGTGTGTGTGTGTGTGTGTGTGTGTGTCTGTCTGTGGCATCGTAGCTCCCGAACGGATGAACCGATTTTGATTTAGTTTTTTTTGTTTGAAAGGTGTATTAGTCGGGAGTGTTCTTAGCTATGTTTGATGAAAATCGGTCCAAGATGGCCGCCGCTACAAAATGGCGGATAACATATTTTTTCACAATTCCCTCAATATGGGTATCAAATGAAAGGGCTTCAATAGTAGAATACTATACACTATAACAAATTTTGAATCCAAGATGGCCGCCACAACAAAGTGGCGAATTACATTTTTTTTTCTCAACTCCCTCAATATGGGTATCAAATGAAAGGGCTTGACTAGTAGAATACTATAAACTATTAAAAATTTCAAATCCAAGATGGCCGCCACCACAAAATGGCGAATTACATTTTTTTTCACAACTCCTTCAATATAGGTATCAAATGCAAGGGCTTGACAAGTAGAATAATTTACACTATATTGAAAGGGAATGAGGAATATTAACTACCTAACGAAATGAAAACTAAAAACTTGAAAATATAATAAAACATAAAAATCAGTTTAGTCTTAAAAATTATTCTTCAACTATAAATTAATCAATATTTTTTGACGGATAAAAAATCTGATTAAACACCAAATTACCAGAATCTTTAAACGGAAGAAAATAAAAGAAATGAAATACAAAAATTAAGGAGTCCCTACAAAAAGCATGAAATAAAAAATTAAATTAATTTCTTAATTTTATTTTTGTCGGGGGTTTTTTAAATTTTTAATTTAATTTTTTATTATCCCGATATTCCCATCACGGAATCGACATTTACGCGGGTGAAACCGCGGGGTGCAGTTAGTATATTAATAATCTTGTACCATGCAACATGTTTAAACACTTCCCATCACCCTCCTTCTTTCTCAATGTGAATTCCATTCCTCCCAAAATCTGAAAAGTTTTTGAAATACAATTTGAACCAGATTTAGCGAACGATTGAGAATTAAATGAATTTAAACGTGCGCCGAAAAAATGGTACCTACTCAAACAAATAGAATTGTTTCATCCGTGAAACAATTCTATTTGTTTGAGTACCATTTCACGTACCGTTTTCCGTTTTTTCTCACGGGGCTCGCGAGGCTCACGGGGCTCAAGACTGAGTTGAACCATTCTCACTTTAAGAAAACTTTCTTGATGTATGATAATATGTTTCAAGATTTATTTGTCTAGGGCTCCCCTCGATTTGTAAAAAGAAGAGCTATATAGTCAGTACTTACTTACTTTATCGTTATTCCCCCATTGCGCCGTACGACTAATACAATGTATTACCACACGCGTGGCAACAATATAGTAAACAAATGTTCCCTTATTGTTTTGCAAGAATGAACTATTTTCTTACTTTCTTTCGTTCAAAATAACTCAATCTTCTTTGATAAAAGTTTGGGATTTAAACTTTCTTCAATGACATTAGGCCAACACTTGCGTGACATTAGAATATGGCGAGAATTATATTTATGAATTTATTGCACCAAAATCGATGGCAAAATGATCAACCTTAATATTGAACGTGTGATGTATCGAGAATGTTCCAGCGTGCTCCACGATCGTCACTCGAGCGCCAGCGTGCAGCGCGCAGCGTGTGCAACACTGGTCCAACTCGCATGAGTTAGCGCCGAACAACTTGTCTAATCTATCAATGGAGGCAAACTAGAGTCGCGTCAAACGTATGCACCGACACGCTCATACACATCACAGATAAGGTGCAAAAGGTCCATTTGAAAAGATTAAAAGGAACATCAAAGATCTATCTAAAAACGTAACATACGTAAAAAACGTAAGTACAGAAATTATTTTCATTTCAAAATTCACACGTAGGTAGGTATTAGAAAAAAAAACCTAACAACATTTAGATGTAATAAGAATAGATAAGTTGTTGTGGTTTTCACTTCGTTCTTGGAAATTAGAAAAGAAATAGTTTCCGAACATATCACAAATTTCCTCCCCCCAATGTTAGATATTTGGCCAAAGTTAAAAACAGACGGGTAACAGTTGGTTTGTCGCTTAGATTTTACATGTCGCCAGAAAGCCCTTGGATTTTTAGAAATGGCTGATCCAATATTTATTTTGCAATATAATTATCGAACATTTCCTTCTCCAGATCTTTAGCCCACTGACGTAAAGTTACAAAAGAATGATGATCCGATAGATTTCCATACTTTTTAAATTTAGAGTGAAATTTTGCCTTTTCCCTAACTATTTTAATAAGAGGGCTTTTATACCAAGGAGGATAGGTACTTACCCTGAAGTACAATAATTTTAGTAGGTTTAAACTTATTCTGAAGCAAGTTAATAGTGTCGTAAAACAGCTAGCTCAGCTGACCAGTCTCTAGCCACTATTTCTTCAATTATGGCGTCATAATTCGCAAGAGCATACAAGAACTTGACTCGTGGCCGAGAATGCAGCTGATGCAGTTGTACGAAGTCAGCAGAGATACAGAGTGCCTCATGGTGTAAGTCCTCCTCTATAAGAGGATCCAGGCAGCAAGTGACAGTAACTTCGTTATTGGATAATCGAGGTCAAGGATCCTGTCATTCACATTACGATGATAATTGTACTGTAACAAATTGCAAGCGGCAAGAGTATCACAAAAGGAGGTCTGGACAGGTCCGTGCAAGTTACTGGGACATAGATGGTCACCATCATTCACCGCGTGCCAGTCAATATTCGGCTGATTAAGATCACCACGAATCAAGAACCTCTGATCTGGGTGCTAACTCTGGAGTTTAATTCCGATAGATCGACATTGGAATTGTGACGTTTCGTACTATTGAGTTCGATGCTAGCGCCAATTGATTTTTATATTGGGTGTCCATTTTGGGGAACTAAGTGGAATTGGGAACGGGCTTGGCGTGGCGTAAACGGTACTCTTGAGTGTATTTTGACAGCTGTGTATTGCGTCAATATTGCGTTGGGATAATTTGTTGATAGTGATTTTTCCAATAACAAAAGTGTAACTTTTTAGAAATTATTTTGCGTTTTATGTGGTTTTTTGTGGGTTCTATGAGTATAATATGGCACGATAGGCAGTAATAATAATAAATAATAATAATAAATTTATTCAAAATATAAAGACTAACGTTAATACAATCTATGTCGAGTTCACCCATAATTTGTGCCTGAACTAGGTAATCCTGTGTTTCAGGCGATTGGAGGTAACATTGATTGTTTAAATAATCACATACTTATACTATTTATCATAGTAGTACATATGTAAAAAGGTGTATAAAATTATATAATAATATATAGTGATTAATTATATAGTAATATATAGTGTTTTACGTAATTCCCATAAAAAACAACTGAAACAAAGACGAGATGAGCGTCGGATGATGCGTTATATGAACAAAGCGTTTTCTATGAATAAATACGAATTTAAAGCAAATTACGGAGTGAGCAAGGATTTTACTCCTCATTCGTATTACATAACAACATTTTTATCCTATCTCTATACAATAAAAACTTTCTAGAACATTAACTTAATAAAATCGGACTTCGGCATGTTTTCATTAGGTATACAAAATTCTTTCTATCTCTAAAACCCGTAGACCGATTTTCATAATTCAAACTAGAATATCAGTTTTGAACACAATCCTCTCATTTGAAACTAAAATCTCGCAAATATTCCTTTAAACAAAAGTCCTCGTTTTCAAGTTACCTAATTATTCTATAATTTTCTTCGTACATTAAAATTATCAAAAATTCTACGTTAAATATTGATATCAGATTCTTATACGAAAACTAATAATAAAAACCAGTTAGAAAGCTAAATAGAGGAATACAAACACTTAAAATTTAGTTAATTAGAAAATCAAAATCTTACTCAGTAAAACAGTAGTAGCATATATCGACTCCCACGCTAGGTATTTTAGGGTCTTAATTATCCTATTCTAACTAGATATCACTGTTACATATTCTAATATCACTTCACTGGTATCTCAGTAATGTTCACTATTCACATAAACACGTTCGGCGTTCGTTACTAAAACATTAAGTACTTTATGAAGCAGTTGTTTATCTATTTACTTGGTATCATTTGTATAAAACGTAATACTAATTAGTTAAGTAACCTAACGGACAGTAATTATTTATTACTAAAAAGAACCAAACACGAACAATATTGTCATAAACAAACAAAACATATGTTTGAAATTGGAGAACTTACACGCAGTCTTTTTTTTTTAGAAGTGTAGGCAACGATCCTACCGCATGCAGCCAAAGTCATGGTTAATTTTATGATTTTAATCATTTTCTTACGCCCAAATGAATTAAATACTTTATCATTAATCAATTAAAGAACTATTTAAATCATTTTTATTTATCAGCCTTGTTATTTAAAGGATAAAGCATTTTAAAGCCCCATTACCGGTTTATCGTTATGAGTTGAACCACACTATTGCAGCCCGTTACGTAGCTAACTTCACGTGTAACAAAATAATGTCAGACCAATGTCAATTTCATTTCAATGGTAACAATATTGTTTTCAAGAGTACCGAATCACGTGACTGTAAAATTAACATCGGAATCGTATTGGCCTTTCATTAGACTTAAAATTTATTTGGAGAGTTAGCCCCCTGAGGATCTGCTGGATTTTTAAGAACAATGTCAGATAAATTATTATAGCGAACTTGTGTAATTGTACCATCAAAGAGTTGCCAGACTGCTGATTACATATATCTACATATAAACCACACAAACATGCATTTTATAGGTTACTTTAGGTTTCGATTGGTGTAAAAATAAGGTGACCCACAGATCCTCTGCGGACGAGCACCATTCGTTGTGGACGTCAGCAACAAGTTCCCGATGTACGGCTATTAAAACCCCTCCTCCCATAGTTTGGTTAGTGAGAGACTAATTTCGATCACGTCTCCATAGAAAATATCTGTCATCAAACAATTGACTATCAGATATACCATCTATAAGTCATGTCTCTTTATAAACGGCATCAAACGAATTAATACGAACATTCCTATAGAACACAGATGTTTTTGTCCGTAGGCCACGAACGTCTTGGTAAAACAAGCTAATAGGTGCCATTATAAATCAAATGTAACACTTGAATAATAATCGTAATAAAGTAAGGCACGGCCATATTATGTCCCAAGTAAAAACTATCGTAAATAAAAGTCGGTGCAAATAACAAGTGTGGTTGATGTAGGCAAAATAAGGCGGTAGTTGTATTAAATAAAAATACGACATAAGTGTTTAAAGATACCACAGTGCACAATACACATTGTGGAATGCAATATAGTATTGAGTACAACTTTACATCCCACACTATTCCGAGGGCCCTTAGAGGACGTTGTTATAAGCGGACCTTCTGTTTCTTTTTACAAAGAGCGATGGCTGAGTGCGGGGGCGTGTTCCGCGTGTTCCTAGCAGTGCGGCGCGCGGCGCACGGCGGGGACACGCGGAGATTGAAGACGTGTCACGTGGAGGTGGAGCGATACTCGCTGAACTGCCAGGCGAGCGATGAGCTTTAATGAACTTAGTTGTTACCGGCTACGTCAGGAACAATGAGCTGGAAATGAGGTACCTATAGTAGGTTCAAATCAAATCAAACTTTTATTTCCTAGAATAATATTCTAATTACAAAGGTAAGATCTTAAAATTAATTATAAAAGGACGAAAGGAACGCTTATATTGGTTAAGAAAGCACTGCATGCAAATTTAGCAAAGATTAATAGTATGGTATGGTAGAACTTTGGCCATTATTTATTTATTTATAAAATAATTTGGGAATTTAAAATAGCATCATAACAGCAGGCAGCAGGAAGGTGTAGACAGACGTGTCTAGTACTCCCACATTTTGGCAGTTATGTTTGAGTGCCATAGAATACGGGGAGAGCCTATTGCCATCAACCGGGCACAAACCAAGGGACTCAGGGCTGCAGTGACAAATTTCTGATGGAAAAACCCCTTTGCCCAACCTGGAGAGATTGAACCTAGGGTCATGCTCAGTGATCGCACTTGCATGGGCATCATCTTGGAAACAGAAGTAAAACTTTAGAGTCTGGTACCACTTATTTTGCCCAAATATATTTTTCTCCTGCACAACACAAAAGCGCTTCCTCTAAAGCATTTAATTGCCAATATGCTTACTAATAGCTGCAACTATAAACAACATGGACACGGACAATCCGCGCTAATTTAGATTGTAATAATTTTCAGCAACAATTTTTGCGAGCTTTATTGAGTAACTGCGGGCTAATGGCAGCTGTCGTGTTTATTACAGTTTATGTAATTATAGCCAGACGCGCTTTTACCTAGTATAACGAGTGGCAACATTCATTATTACCGATGTTGTCTATTAGTAGATAGCTAGGTACTACAGTAATACGTCAAGCTGTTCTTATCAGGGGCGGTAGTCACAGTTTGACCTTCCAGATTATAGATATCCCTGCCGGCACTATTAATCACTTTCGGCATAATGATGGCGATTATTTACTTTGGAAAACACGGAACACAGCTCACTCTTGACTCTTGACACCTGACATAAACGTCAAGATAGCGGCAAAAAATTATTTCCGTTTTCGGCCGCGTGCACACTTGTTTTCGGCCGCGTGCACACTTGTTTTCGGCCGCGTGCACACTTGTTTTCGGCCGCGTGCACACTTGTTTTGCGCGCGCTCTATGTACAGTGTGACGGTGGTGATCATTGATAACTGATCAGACTGACGCTTTAAAAAGACTTTACATTAATTTCTAACATTACTATTTTCTAATTAGGTCAATATGTTTCCCTATAGCCTATCACCGGTTTGACGGAATGAGACGATTCCGTCAGTGCCACGCCTGCCAGCAATCTCCATCATTCCGTCAGTGCCACGCCTGCCAGCAACCTCCATCATTCCGTCAGTGCCACGCCTGCCAGCAATCTCCATCATTCCGTCAGTGCCACGCCTGCCAGCAACCTCCATCATTCCGTCAGTGCCACGCCTGCCAGCAACCTCCATCATTCCGTCAGTGCCACGCCTGCCAGCAACCTCCATCATTCCTTCCATAACTATGTTTATGCTTTGACATGTACTGGTACATATTCACTTATTGGTTTGCTGTGTGTTCAGGGTTGAATTTAAATGTAGGTACTGCGTTGTAGGTAAAGATAAAGGGGAGTGGCCCAAATTGTTACAATGTAACCGTCCCAGCAATCAGACGCATACTTCATTCCTACAACACCATCCGCTGCAAGAGATGACACAGTCGCGAAGGTTATGAGACATAGTTGTACATATTGACGTGTCACATAATGCCACAGTAAGTATCATGTACGCAGCTTTACGAATAACCCTGCGACCCTTTATCAAGTCTTATGGATATAGATGAACTCCGACTTTTGACCTATCGAAAGGTAAACCCTTTTCACACAAGGGTAAGTGAATAGACACTATTTATTAAAATATCCGTCGATGGTCGACGTGGTCGTTATAAAATGTCCGTCGATGGTCGACGTGGTCGTTATAAAATGTCCGTCGATGGTCGACGTGGTCGTTATAAAAGCCGTATCACATATGAACAGGGTACTTATGTGCTTATTACAAAACTTAGACAATCTTGTAGTGCTAGTATTTAAATTACCTAACAGATGCATAACACAATAACAACACATCTTACTATCTACGTCAATAGAGCCTCTTCAGCGACTAAATAGTCGAGCACGTTTTTTTGTTATTTTTTATCAATTTATTCTGATTTGCTTGGGTTTAATAATAAACCTGTACCTACAGTGTGTAGGAAACTGACCGTGACCTTATGAGTTTGTATCCTAAAAGGCACTCATAGTTCTCAACTAGAATTATAAAATAAGTGGTAATGTAATGATACGTCTCTGCACTCAACCTAACGCAAAATAAAGGAACGCGGCAAAGTCTCATTAACGTCAGTCTGTTCCGACGACAAATTGTGCACACTAGGGCGGACTGCACGGACACCGAAGGAAATTCCTCTTAATATTATTTGCGTAAATACAAAGTTAGTCAAAACAAAGCACAAATCTTCCTACACACAGTACATCTAGACAATTTAAAAACAAAGGCTTCCAGACAGGGAGGGACGGAGTTTATATCCTCCGCGAGCGCTGTAGCGAGTAAATAACAACAAATCTTATCAAACTTCTAAACAACTACAAACGATGTTTGTAAAAAACTTTTTATCACATATATTTAAAAAGAGCTTATTGTATTCTTCGTAAACAGGGACTAAAATAGCTCTTTAATCCCTAAGGACTAAAAGTGATTTGTATTTGGAATGTGGATATTGTTATTAAAAGTTCCAATCACCAAAGAGTCACGAACATTGTATGAACAAGTAACAGGCTGTATGTTAAAGAAAAACACGAGCGAACAAAATTAAAAAAAAAATAGTTGTTTGTTCCCTTGGCAAACAATCTACTATTGTTAGCAGGCATCACAGGCCCATAGCATGTTAGTATTACAAGTAACTTAAAGATCTATCTTTGTAGTAGATAAAAAATTAGGAACACAAATACAATCTAAAACATTAAAAAAACCGGGCAAGAGCGAGTCGGACTCGCGCACCGAGGGTTCCGTACCATCATATTATGTTTTTGAATTTACATCGGCGAGGCCTATATTCAGAGTTCAGAGTTCAGAGTTCAGAGTTCATTTATTTGTCAGAAACATGAGTATGCACACAAAGCATGCAAGATGTTAAGTACATTACAGAAAGGATCACAGTCATGTTTTACCTTTACGGCGTACAAATCATTAAGTATTAGGTATAATAACATTTGTATGTTGTAACTATTAATTATTAAAACATATTAAAAAAAAAAATACAATTATTTGAAATTCATTTGTTATAGATTACAGTAAACATTTGCAAACATCAATTAAATTATATAAGTAAAAGAACAAAATATCATTGTCAAAATTAATTCAAATGTCAAAATAAGATAAAAATGTAAATATTAAATTATGTAAATATTAAATCATTAGTCCCAGATAAAAACAATAGTCAACAGAACCAAACTTCGCCCCCACATTAGAATTAGTATGTTTTCTCTATTAGAAACTCAGCAATACTATAGAAACATTTGGCTGCTAAATACTCTTTTAGTTTTTTTTTAAATAAGTTAGTACCAGATAAATCTCTGAGTTCCTGTGGAAGGTGGTTAAATATACGCGGTGCCATGCAGAAAACACTTTTACGCATTAGTGCTGTATTTGATGTTCTCACACACAATCTGTGCTTATATTTATTTCGCCGGTTACGGTTATCCATATCAGATTGTTTCTTAAACAGATGCGGGTTTGATTTTACGAACATTGCAATTTCATAGATGTAGAGTGACGGAAGGGTAAAAATTTTATATTTTACAAAGAATGGCTTGCATGAGTCGGTTGTTTTTAGGCCGAACATGGACCTAATGCATCTCTTCTGTGACCTGAATATTCTGAATATTAACGTGGAGTTTCCCCAGAAAATAACACCAAATCTCAGCAAAGGACCAACTATGCCATGATACGCCGTGAGCTTGGCATCCACACCCAGAACAGGAGCGATTTTGTAGAGCATATATGCTGATTTACTCAGTCGCTTGCTTAACTCCTCTAAGTGTGGTTTCCAGTTTAATTTTTTATCAATTGTGAGCCCTAAGAACTTACTTACATCAACTTTATTTATCTGTTTGTTATTGTTATGTATATTCAGGTTATTATTAATGGTCAAACGCTGACTGAATAACATTAATTTTGTTTTATCCATATTTATTTTAAGATTATTATTACTTAGCCACGTTATAATGGAATCAACTGTATTATTTATTTCATCTTCATAATTTTGATCATCTATGCATTTAATAGTTACTGTGCTATCATCGGCAAAAAGTGACATCGGGTGATTTGTTACCTTCGGGAGATCGTTGATATAAATTATGAATAGTAGTGGGCCCAGGACACTCCCTTGTGGAACGCCATACATAACTGATTTGCGTTTGGATGTATATACATGCTCTTCTTTAGTTTTATGATTGCATTGACTTATTTCAACATACTGCTTTCTGTTTCTGAGATATGATTCAATCAACTGTAGAACGTTTCCCCTGATTCCGTAAGCATCTAATTTATCTAGTAATATTTTATGGTCCACGTAGTCAAATGCCTGTGTCATATCACAGAACACTGAACATACTGGACGCCTTTTATCAACATTTTCTACTACATTATTTAGGAAATCATAGATCGCCATATTTATTGTTTTACTCTTTCTAAAACCTTTTTGATCATCTGTCAGAATGTTCATTTTTTCCAAATAATTATATATTTGTACATATAGATATTTTTCGAATATTTTCGATAATATAGGTACGAGTGCTATTGGTCTGTATGACTCCATTGACATCTTATCCGGTTTTTTCAGTAGTGGCTTTATAACGGCAATTTTGAGATGTTCTGGGTATACACCTTCAGTTATGCATAGGTTTAGAATATGGCTTAGAGGTTTACTAATGATGGCACCGACTTCTTTGACTATATGTGTGGAAATACCATCATGTCCTGTACTTTTTGTATTTTTTAATGATTTAATAATTTTTGATATGTCATGGTGGCTACTTGGTGGCATAAATATGGAGTTTTTATTTTTGGATATATTTTTTGTAATATTTTTACCACAATCAGGAACAGGTTTGACTTTTTCTATAAAAAAATTATTGAAAGCTTCTGCTATTTCAGTTGGATTAGTTTCTGTTTTATCCCCTACTTGAATTTGCGTAATAGCCTCCTTCGGTACATTCTCTTTGGAACTGTTAATTATTTCCCATGTAGTTTTTATTTTGTTTACCGATGTTTTGATTTTATGTGTATTTTGAGCTCGTTGGGTCAATTTAATAATTTTTTTGTACGTTGTAGAGTATTTTTTAAATTGATCTCTACTTGCGTCACTGGGTTTCAATCTATACCGCCATAGGAGTGCCCTTTTCTTTTTGCTACCAAGTTTTATTCCACGTGACACCCATTGTGGTTTCCTATATGTTTTAACTAAGACTCTTTTCAATGGAAAACATAGTTCATAGAATAACAAGAATGTCTCTACAAAAACATTGAATGCTCTATTTGGATCATTGATTTCATAAACATCAGAGAAGCTAATATTCTTTAAGCAGTCTTTAAATTTGTCCACATTTTCTTGATTATAATCCCTACGATGAATATACCATTGGTTAATCAAACTTTTTCTTTTAACTGGACATTTTAGTATTTGGCAGGTATGATCGGAAAGGGCAAGGTCGATGACTTCAGATTTACATTTCTTTCCTAGATTGTGTGCAAAATTATCAATACATGTACCACTTTTCAGTCTAGTAGGCTGGAATACTTGCAATTTAAGATTCGAGTTAAGTAGTAGACATTCTAATTCCAATGTAGTTCTATCTCGCTTTAACATATCAATATTAAAATCCCCACATAATACAATATTTTTGTTTTTGGTTTTATTAATAAAATTTAACAATTTTTCTAACTGCTCAAAAAAAGTATTTAGATTCTTTGGATTTGGAATTCTATACATACATATTATAATGGTATTACTTTGAGTCATTTCAATTGCACAACACTCGAACAAGTTACTAATTGAGAATTTGCTAATACCTGTAATTTCCTCCCATTGATAGCCCTTTTTTACCAATATACAAGAGCCCCCTCTTTTGCTGTCTTTTCTCGTGAAGATCGCAGCTAGATTGTAGTTAGCTATTGACAAGAGCTGTTCATATCCAGACATAATGAAGTGCTCAGTTATACAAATGACGTCAATGTTTATATTCTTTGTAAGTAATTCTTCTATACATACCGTCAGTGCATCGGATTTTCCGATGAGACCTGCAATATTCTGATGCATAATATAAAGATGTTTACTATAGAAAAAACTGGGCTGTGTTAGAGTAGTGGGGTGTAACTTCATAATCCTGTGTACTGGCAATTATGTCTGTTTCTACAACTTCTGAATTATATTGATTTATATCACGCATAAGATCCTTTAGGTCTTGAAAAATAGTTCGCATGCCATTGTTATTTAGTCTCCCGGTATGCCTATTGAACATTGTGTGGTCACATGACAAATTCTTGTTAGAATCCAGAAAATAGGCATGTTCATGAGTCAATATATCGAGGTAGAGTAGACTGTTGAAATGTTCTATCCTCCAATTAAACAAATTTACATAGTTGCCATATTTGTAGGTCGGTGATTTATCAGAGAATTTTAACACTGTGCACTGCGGTGTAGAATATTGCAATTTTATGTCAGCGCCATCTCTTGACCGATAGTGGAACTAATGTAACTTTTGTTAATGATTTCTGTAAAGTGTGCTATTTAGAGACTTCGTTGTATTTTTCCTGTAATCTTTATGTAAACTTCTATCACATAGAATAATTTCAGATTATTCTCTTTGTAAACTTAAGAGATAAGGGGGGGAGGAACGGTATTTTTTTTACATTTTTCATCATAAGTCGAAAACTATGGGGCCTAAAAAAAAAGAAAAAATGATTGAGAATGTGCAAACTGCGCTCTTTTATATAATACCCCACATGCCTAGGGTAGCCCCACTTCGAATTTTTCAGACCCCCTTTCAGTCCCTGTTGCAAAAAATAGACATAATATTTTTTGTATTTCTTTATTTGCAAAATAGTTGGGCAAACATCATCTAAAACTATTCCAAATTTCAAGTTGATAGCATTAGTAGTTCTTGAGATATCCAGCTGTGACAGACAGGCAGACAGACTGACAGACTGACTTAGTCTCACTATAAGGGTTCCGTTTTTACCATTTTGGGACGGAACCCTAAAAACATTACAATAAGTAACCAACAGGAAGTTATATCAAGTGCCATGTCTGGCATGTAGCTTGATAAACCTATCTATTGTAGGCGCTTCTAACCTTTCAGAAAATACCTTCAGGATGCTATACAATGCGAGGTCAGCTAAAACTGAAACTGACTTTTTTGTTTGAAAGGTGACTTGATCGAGAGTATTCTTAGTTATGATTCAAGAAAATGTTCAACCGTTTGATCATTATCAGCTCTTTTCTAGTTGATGAATTATTTTTGATGTGAGCTTTTTTCACAGATCTGATTGAGTCGAAATTTGGCATTTCGTTACTTCAATGATAGTAGAAGAACAAAGTAACCTTAAACTGCTGCTGCAGCATCACCTGGAATTTGCAGGATACCCAACTCCCTTAACTTACAGCAGAGGTATCGTGGTTTGGCTCCTTGGAATGGTCTCAATTAATAAGTTATAGAATGCTGACCAGGGGCTGATGATGGATTAGGAAAGGGAAATAAAGGAGGACCGGAAAAAATGATCCCCACGACCAATAACAACCAAACATATGTCATTAGATAGGCATTTTATTAAAGAGCAATAACTACTGGCGGTTCTTATCAAATCGTTGTGTGAAAAAAGTTATGGCGATATTCCGTAGGACGGACCTGGACGGTAGATAACGGAATACTTGAATAGTAATACATTTGCACTAGAAGTAGTCTTAGTTTGAATATTCACGGGGACAGCTAATGAAAACGCCAAACAGATGAGGCTTATTATACCCAGCAATAATGAATGTATACTATTGTAAGAAAACATAGCTGCTATTAACTTTCAATTTTAACTAGCCGTCCGCCGACCGACGCGAGGACGCTTGGATCTAAATATTTCCTACAACTTATATTAAACTTAAAGGGCCAATATATAATTATTATTATTTTAGTTTTTACAGGTTTTTGTTTGAGTCGGGGGTTTCAGGATCTCGGTCGTAATCCCGTCCTGACTAGGGGGTTTTTCCATTTTTAAGCTATTTCAGGAACGAACGAACTTGATCACCAATAAAAATATAAAATCAAGTATATTATAACATAGAGTGCAACAACACCATAGTAAACAGTGTACCGTGTTATTAGTTAGCTCGCAGCTAAAGCGACGAATTAAAAGGTCAGTGGCTGGATGGCGGACTGGCCGACCGGCGCTGTTGCACGAAGATAAAACAACGATATTACACATCACATGAATATGCATGACACCTTTATGTATGTGTAACGATGTATGACAATATTACGTTACACATAAAACTCGGGCATGTCCTACAATAAGTGTACACTTTTTATAATAAGAATTTCAGTAAAGTGAAGAGAGCTGTAAACACATTCACCACCGATTTTATTAAAACCTAAAGTCCCGACAACACACTTTGTAACGAAGCGTCACAAGTAATAGAAAACATACCATCACGCCTGTTTTCCTCCCAAGGGTAAGGCTTAATAGGTACAGTCAACAGCAAAAGTAGATGATCAAAATCAGAAATTCAATACTAATGAACGGAGTTCGCGTCAGAACTGTGTGGCGTCGAAGTGATTCAAAAGTATTCTACGTAGTAAGTATTCTAAGTAGTAGTACTTCGATGCCACGCAGTTCTGACGCGAACTCCGTTCATTAGTATTGAATTTCTGATTTTGATCATCTACTTTTGCTGTTGACTGTACACCCACATTTCTCCCAAGGGTAAGGCTTAGTAGGTACACCCACATTTCGCCAGTTACATAATTATGTTAAAGTCCCATGTGACAGGGTGAGCCTACTACCACTACTACCATCAACCGGGCCCAAGTCCAGACTCCGGACTGCTACTGAAAAAATCCTAATAGAAAAACCTAATCCCACCAAAAACATTGAATAAATTTTTCACCTTACGCCCATGTGATGGTAGCGAAACGGCCAAGCCACATATTTTGACTAAGGTGTAGAGTTTGTGAAGTTAGGGCGTGTAGAGTTAGAAGCTTGGCTCTACATGAGATCTGATAACTTTTTGGCAGTGCGAACCATATGTGGTCTCGTCTTGGCAACATTTTACATGAAAATGTTTTTGGTGGGATTTCACATCTTTTTTAAAGTTGCTTATGAATTTTTTTTTTTGGGTGGTTCTTTACTAAAAATCCTGAAATATGTATTTTATTATTTATTACAAGGAGTCCCTATATCAATTTTCAGAACTCTAGCATCAAAATTTGCGGAAGTCTCGTACAAACTTCCATCCCCTAGTTTAAGGGCTGGGAGGGTAAAAGTTCCAAGTTTTAGAATTGTTTTGTTGTTTGTGTACTATTACTAGCTTACATACCAAATTTTAGCTTTCTAGGACTTCAGGAAGAACCTTAGAATATTCATGCTTATGAAAAAAAAAAAATTTTTTTTGGGGGGTTGGGGGGTTATTTACTAAAAATCCTGAAATACGTATTTTATTATTTATAACAAGGAGTCCCTATATCAATTTTCAGAACTCTAGCATCAAAATCTGCGGAAGTCTCGTACAAACTTCCATCCCCTATTTTAAGGGGTTGGAGGGTAAAAGTTCCAAGCTTTAGAGTTTTTTTGTTGTTTGTGTACTATTACTAGCTTACATACCAAATTTCAGCTTTCTAGGACTTCAGGAAGTACCTTAGAATATTGATGATCATCAGTGAGTCAGTGAGTCAGTGAATCAGTGAATCAGTGAGTCAGTGACGAAATCGGGGTATTTTAGATATCAATAAAATCTAAAGTATAAGAGCTATGCAATTGAAACTTTATAGGTTTAATAAGTCAACCACTGACATCATATCCCGAAAATTTTGTTTATCTGGTATAATCCAAACCCAAGTTATGAAGGTTCAAAAATACGACAAAGTGCTTCGAGAAAAGGTAGGTAGTGCCCTTGCGCTTCGCTTGGCTCGTCTTGGCGGGGGCACTCCCGTGCCCCCAGATAACATTTTGAGTCGGATGTGGGACAGCGCCGGGTTGTTGCTGACTGCTGGGGTCGACTAGGAGAGGTATTAACAGCTCTTCTTGTTGACCGGCTGAAAGTGCAGTGTGCTGTGCCAAGGTTGATGAGGCTGATGAGGTTGAAGGAGATGACAAGGATTGGCGTCCACTGCTTGCTGATGGTCAGGATAGCCTTTGAAGCCGTGGGTGCTGGCTGGCTGTGTGACTCGCCGCTCGAAATCTTGAGGAAATAATGATGATGAAGTCTCGCTGAAGTAGTTGCACAAAGGCTGCGATGACGTTCATACTCGAGGTCACCAGTGCAGAGGTATGAGAAACAGGGTGAAAGTTACTCATCCTCCATAGATAAGGGAGGATGCTCCGACTGGTGGGCAACTGCCCGAAGATTGATGTCGGGACGTTGTGCGCGCTATAATCGCGCGGTAAAACTGCTTGCGCGATGTAGGATTTTTCGTGACGTCAATGTGATGCGTAGTGCGCATGTGGCGGTATAGTTGCCGCCACATTGCGTTGTGCTACACACATGTCCAATATTAAATTTATTGATGTATTGGGATCTGGGTGTCCTGTGAGAGAGGTTCAAACACAATTTGTGTAACTCTATGTCGTGTTTTGATCGAGACAATTATCAAGTCTAGTTGGTTTATCAATTCCCTGCCTTAGACCATGTGTAGCTAGCATATTCAAATAATCAGAGGTGTCACCACTTGTGTTTTCGGACAAAGTATTTATTAAATGTCTCCTGGAAAGATAATAGTTTCACAGTGTGTGTTGAGGAGTAATTAGTTCAGTGACTAAAACAAGGTATTCATTACTATTCACACACAAGCACGTTTTATTAGCGGTAATAGATAGGGCTGCCACAGACCTCCCGGCTTCCTCGCATAAATCTCAGGGTTGTCCCTGAAATACTTTCACAACACAGTAGATATTCCACTCGCGCATAAATCTAAACGAAGTCCATGGGCTCGCAAATATCCATAAGAATTATATTTTCCGGAACGTGAATAAATTATAACCGTGATCTTTCAGCTGTGTTCGTGGACACGATTTCGATTTAGAAATAACTCTGCCTACCCCTTTCGGGACATACACGCGTTGTACTGTGCCTAATGATTGTTATGTGAGGATTCTTCAGTAACTTTGTGTGGAAGGAACTTGTGCACCAGCCACCGCTACTACGGAACCAGTAGATTATGTCGCCAATCACCGCACACAGTGCTACGCGAGGGCTACGCAACTGCGGACGTCTACGGTTCCGTAGCATAAAACCTTACACATAGTCAATAAACCGTGAGAAATAGTAAGACCATTTAATCAAAAATTCTTAACTACAAGTAGATAACTTGATCGAGTTTCAACATACCCCCAACTCCCCCTACCTTCCTCTCTCACCCCGCTGGCGTCGACGTAGGATGGGTTACAACTGCAAAATAGGTACTTACAGAGTGTTTAACTTGATACAACGAGCGCAAACAGGCTGCACATAGACACGTAGGTACGCGATGTGTAGAACGTCAGTCACGAGTGTGAATGCTATACGTAGACGCGTGTTTATGTGTGCGCGCGTTTTCGCTCGTTGTATGAAACCGGCCTTCTGGACGTAGGAAGGTATCTATTCTGTGGACAAAATATTCAAATAGGAGCGATCAGCGTCTGTCGCTAATGAGTTCACACCTCATCAATGTACCCTCGATCGTATTAAAAGATCTTCACTTACAATCGTTGCCGTTTCTTTACCATGACTATGTAGGTACCTCCTTGTGTGAGCCCGTTGACGCCGCATACGTTCCTCCGGTAACACCGGTATCGTATTCTTCTTTGCCCACAGATCCCTGGTGAGCAGCTGCCCCTGAGAGTTACTTTCTACTTATACAGTCAATATTACTACGGCAGCTGGTTTGATAGAGCAGCTACAAGAAGTAACAATATATATCATGTGGAGAGCATTGTTAGTATATTGTAATTGAAGAGGAATATTGAGGCTCACTCGTGCGTCCGCCGTCAGTGCTTCCTCGTGACGTCACGTCCTCTTCACAAAGTATTGTAGGGGCTCTAACCTGAAGGGCGTTCTAATCCGAGCTCTGCGATTGTTTGGCATATTATATACAGATAGATGAACATATTTTCATATTTAGAAGAATAGATAAAAGTAAAACAGACGAAGAACTAACAGGGGATCGAGGGGGGGTGGAGGGGGGGGGGTTCAGGGGATCAGACCGGAATAAATCAAGAAAAGGGTGTCAGTTTGGAGAGCTGACGGTCCTAGGAATCATTACGAGGTAGATAAGATTATATACGCCTTTTAATGGTCCTGGTATTGGAAAACCGCGAAGCTCTTACAGTACCTACAACAAACGGCGCTGCGTCATTCGCGGAGTGTTGGGTCAGGAGTATTTATAAAAGTGCATTTGTCGATAAAAATGAGAATATAATATAAAAAAAAAAAAATATCGGTAACCGTTCTCCAAACACACTGTATGACACCTCCCCATTACCTGTGCCATTACTGTCCGATTGCAAGAACAAGCCTCTTCTAGTTCAGAGAAGGCGAGAACATTGATCAGCACGCTTGCTTGCTCAAGGCGAGAACATTGATCAGCACGCTTGCTTGCTCAAGGCGAGAACATTGATCAGCACGCTTGCTTGCTCAAGGCGAGAACATTGATCAGCACGCTTGCTTGCTCAAGGCGAGAACATTGATCAGCACGCTTGCTTGCTCAAGGCGAGAACATTGATCAGCACGCTTGCTTGCTCAAGGCGAGAACATTGATCAGCACGCTTGCTTGCTCAAGGCGAGTTGCTGATTCAGGCTCTTTTTTTAAGTCAAGGTATCCTCACTATGTTCTGCTTCACCGTAAGTTGGTTATTTCCAAGAAGGACAGAATACCTAATTAAATAATCAGGAATTGATTTTTGAGAGTTTGAATAAAAGTAATGGATAAACAAATCATATGTAGGTATAAATTCGGCTTCTTAAACAGAGTAACTAACACAAAAATAACTTCCATTTTCTTATTCGTCTTTTCGTCGAAAGCCGAAATCCTGTGTTATATATTCACGTTTCCGATATAATTAAACATGCAATAATGCGACTAATAATAGGCACATACTGTTTGAGAGCAGACAGGAAGGCACTCGCCAGTAAAAGGAACAAAACTAATTTAAAACTATCCTTCACTAGTTCGATTCCCATCGCTCGATGGTTGATAACTATTGATTACGAACATTTCTAATTACTTATTGATTAGTATTCAAACTGTTTTGAAGCCTGTTGGTTTGAATCTTGTTTACCGAAGAAGGTGGTATGTTCTTCTTCGCGTCGCCGGCACAACCGCTATTCAAATTGTGTTGGCCCAAAACTTTGCCACTTCCACGGCGTTATCGGTGGCACCGCGCACCGCAGAGGTTGTGGTTGTATAAGCTAGTTACAATGCTCAGAGTGAACATTGCGCTTACTTCGCATTTATATGTGGTGGTGTGTGTCTAAAGTGTGGCATCGCGATATGATATTATTATAACTAAAAACTTATATGAGGAAACCAAACCAAGCTAGACTGTGGGCTATGGCCTTTTTCCGGCCATACCAAGCGTGATCATGGTTCGACTCGAGTCCAAGCCAGTGTGAAGCTTTCTCAATAGCCAATGAGATAGCGACAGCTGCTATACAAAGTCAGTGAAATTAATTGTTGACATAAATGTATTCGGATTTTTTTTGATAGTTGCTTAAAATTAATATATTACACTGCAAATTAACGTCGGGTGTCAATTTAATAAGCAATTAATTTCCCTGGCTTTACCTGGGAAGTGATACTCCAGCCCTTTACCTACTATTGTCAATTTGTCAATCTATTCGGAGACACACGCCTGCCTTTCTGGAAATACCAATAACGCGTAGTTAGGGCCAAATAAATGTATTGTCACGTACAGTAAAATGTTTATCAATGGTTTCCAGGCACATGTCGGGGCGCGACACCAGTGAGGGATTCGAGGGATCTACTATAAATAACATCGCGTTGACATCTACTGTTTGCGACCAATAATAAACTTTGACACGTAAAAAGGTTCTCCCCAAACCGATAATAAACAGTAGACAATATTTACCCAAAATACATATATCTACATTCCACCAACAAGAACACAAACGTATAAACGTTTTAATTTGAAACTTAATATAAGTTAAGTTTTACAGCGTAGATCATCTTTTACAATATTGATTACGATGATCTGCCGGTCGATTCTGTATAAATCTCACCGTGAAAACTTAGGTGAAGTGAGTTTGTTTTTGCTAGGAATTGACACTATTGACAGTTCACTCCACGCTCACTTCACTTAAGTTTTCACGGTGAGATTTTTACAGAATAGCACCGCAGCTATCTCATCTCAGTGACAATGAATGTCAAAACCTTGTCAAAAATGTAGGCAAATTAGAGGTATTTTTGACAAACGGAGACATTGATATCAGACTGTGAACGGTATTAAAATTACGAGAATTGCCCCTCTGGTGTAGGTAATAATGACGAAAGTGTTAATACAGAGCACGCCCCATACTATTTAATAAAGGGCACCCGCCATAATAGTCAATACAGGGCACCCCCCTCAATAGTTAATACAGGGCACCCCCCATAGTTTGTTTGGGAAAGGAATAATTACTTTCGTTTCTAAACTATTCTTATACCAACGTTTTTTTATGTTAGTCGTTTGGGAAAGTAAACACCGTTCCAGGTCTGTAGATACTCGATATGTCAACTTTACTCCGGGAAAGGAAAAATTGTGTGTGTATTTGATCAATATACAAGCAAGTCGGAGCGAACACTTCACATCGCTCTCTCTAATACGTCCCGAAGTGTGCGACGTTTAACTCCATACACTCGATATTTGTTATGGGCTATAAGACCTTCACGACAATGTCCTTGGAGGGTCAAAATAAACCGTTTAGCACAGTATAAATGAGGTCTTATTTTAAACCAGCTGCGCCCCGCGGTTTCACCCGCATAAGTGGTGGTCCCGGGGGAATATCGGGATAAAAAGTAGCCTATATGTTAATCCAGGGTGTCAGCTACCTCCATACAAAATTGTATCAAAATTGGTCCAGCCGTTTGAGCGTGAAGAAGTAACAAACATATTGTTTATAATGTTTGTTACTTCTACTACTTCTTCTACACACACACACACCCCTGTTTGTACAGACACCCTTACGAGGACCTTGTTAGTCCTAGATCGACTGTTCTCAGAGGGAGGCAGTTCCAATGAGGCGATCCTCGCAAATCCGTCGCTGCAGCTCGCAGCCACGTACCGCCATAAATGACGCGACCAGCTTTCTGATCACCGCACATTCATAGCAAATATCATTACGCTGTCAAACAACAATAAACCATTATATTTATTACACCACAGATATTACTCGTGACTGGCTTCAGTCCTGTGCTCCATCTCAAAGGAACTGTGCATTTTTAAATAAAGGTAGTTTAAACCACGATCCGTAGTCCATAAACTATCTATAGATGCAAAAACCACGTCGGTCGTCCGTTGAGGACAAAATATCACTTTAGCATTATAATATTAGTAGGCATACAACACAAACAGGTAACGTTACGCCACGAAAACTTTCCGTCATTCGATCATAAGCTGCGTATAAGAAAGTTGGATGCTTGGAGGGCTTCCATCCGGCGCGGCCGACTCGTACGGCAGCTGCCGGCGCCGGCACGTGTCCGACCCGGCTGTATGTGGGTCAACGACACCAAGTAACTAGACGCCGAAAACCAAAGTTTAGGTAACGAGACTCGCTGGATATTTGTTTTCGACAAATTCCTTTGCTGTTGCTAACTAGAACAATCCCAAGAACCGATCTCTCTCCTATCACACAGTCCTCCTCAGGAACTGTCCTCCTCAGAAACTGTTCTCCTCAGGAACTGTCGATGCATTTAAAATGGTGATGTCAACCGCACGGCAATGGTCAATGGTAAACAGTTTGACCTTGAAAGAGTCTTTAGCAGTATGGCCGTGTGGTTGACCATACCAGTGGGGTGACTATCCCTGTCATGTTCTGTTGTCAACGTTTTAGAAAAGCAAAGGTACTTCTGTAGTAAATTTTCTCGTGTGTCACGACCTGACCAGCTCTGGGGAAGAGTTACTGATTGTGGTGTTTTGTCAACGGCCTGCACTAACCCAAATATCATAATAAATTGTGTTACCCTCGCTCCCCCACCACGTCCCCCCCACGTCCCGCCGCACGTCCCGCCGCCTCGCACCCTGCCCTGAGGTCGCTGAGGTTCCTTGGTAACAACACTGAGACTTGCAAGAATACATTATGTATTAGGCAATTCTATATTATTGCTGCTTGTTATAATCTACATAGGATAGTTTGCTCCATTTATTATGATTTCCTGGAAGGTTACTATTATTTTGTGTCAATACAGAAATTATGAATATCAAAATTTATATTATAAAAAAGAGAAAGTAACTCTGTTTGTCTACTTTTCATGCCTTACGGCTGAACGCATCACAACGGAGCGCATTGTAAAACCTTAACCTGGGTTAGGACATAGGATACTTTGTATCCTGGTCTACGTTCCAGTGATAATTTCCAAGGGGGGCGACACCGCGAGCCAGCTAGCTAGCTAGTTTTATATAGAAGAGGTCCGGGCTGAAATATGATTGTATCTATACACAATGAGTGAAGCTGGAATATACAAGCCACTAGTTAGAATGCAAATCGCTACACGCCAATCTGTTACAGTCATGCAGGTCAGCAGGTCCAAAACTGGCAACAAACTGGTGTTGGCTTGCGTCCACTATTTTGATTACTGTGGTATTAAGTCATCAACTTCAGTTATCTCTAAAACAGTACTGCCTCTCTCTGCTTCTGCCTCGCTTTATGAGTTACGACCTGAGAAGAACACACGAATCTGAATCTGAACCTTCATAACTTGGGTTTGGATTATACCAGATAAACAAAATTTTCGGGATATGATGTCAGTGGTTGACTTATTAAACCTATAAAGTTTCAAATGCATAGCTCTTATACTTTAGATTTTATTGATATCTAAAATACCCCGATTTCGTCACTGATTCACTTACTCACTGACTCACTTACTCACTGACTCACTTACTCACTGACTCACTTACTCACTGACTCACTGATGATCATCAATATTCTAAGGGTCTTCCTGAAGTCCTAGAAAGCTGAAATTTGGTATGTAAGCTAGTAATAGTACACAAACAACAAAAAAACTCTAAAACTTGGAACTTTTACCCTTCAACCCCTTAAAATAGGGGATGGAAGTTTGTACGAGACTTCCGCAGATTTTTATGCTAGAGTTCTGAAAATTGATATAGGGACTCCTTGTTATAAATAATAAAATACGTATTTCAGGATTTTCAGTAAATAACCCCCAACCCCCCAAAAAATTTTTTTTATTTCATAAGCATCAAGATTCTAAGGTTCTTCCTGAAGTCCTAGAAAGCTGAAATTTGGTATGTAAGCTAGTAATAGTACACAAACAATTCTAAGACTTGGAACTTTTACCCTCCAACCCCTTAAACTAGGGGATGGGAGTTTGTATGAGACTTCCGCAAATTTTGATGCTAGAGTTCTGAAAATTGATGTAGGGACTCCTTGTTATAAATAATAAAATACGTATTTCAGGATTTTCAGTAAATAACCCCCCAACCCCCCAAAAAAATATTTTTTTATATCATAAGCATCAATATTCTAAGGTTCTTCCTGAAGTCCTAGAAAGCTGTAATTTGGTATGTAAGCTAGTAATAGTACACAAACAATTCTAAGACTTGGAACTTTTACCCACCCTCCAACCCCTTAAACTAGGGGATGGAAGTTTGTACAGGGACTCCTTGTTACAAATAATAAAATACGTATTTCAGGATTTTCAGTAAATAACCCCCCAACCCACCCAAATTTTTTTTTTTTATTTCATAAGCATCAATATTCTAAGGTTCTTCCTGAAGTCCTAGAAAGCTGAAATTTGGTATGTAAGCTAGTAATAGTACAAAAACAACAAAAAAACTCTAAAACTTGGAACTTTTACCCTCCAACCCCTTAAAATAGGGGATGGAAGTTTGTACGAGACTTCGGCAAATTTTGTTGCTAGAGTTCTAAAAATTGATATAGGGACTCCTTGTTATAAATAATAAAATACGTATTTCAGGATTTTCAGTAAATAACCCCCCAACCCCCCAAAAAAATATTTTTTTATTTCATAAGCATCAATATTCTAAGGTTCTTCCTGAAGTCCTAGAAAGCTGTAATTTGGTATGTAAGCTAGTAATAGTACACAAACAATTCTAAGATTTGGAACTTTTACCCTCCAACCCCTTAAACTAGGGGATGGAAGTTTGTAAGAGACTTCCGCAAATTTTGATGCTAGAGTTCTGAAAATTGATATAGGGACTCCTTGTAATAATAATAAAATACATATTTCAGGATTTTTAGTAAAGAAACCCCCAAAAAAAAAAATTATTTCATAAGCAACTTTCAAAAAGATGTGAAATCCCACCAAAAACATTTTCATGTAAAATGTTGCCAAGACGACACCACATATGGCTCAAAAAGTTATCAGATCTCATGTAGAGCCAAGCTTCTAACTCTACACGCCCTAACTTCACAAACTCTACACCTTAGTCAAAATATGTGGCTTGGCCGTTTCGCTACCATCACATGGGCGTAAGGTGAAAAATTTATTCACTGTTCATTACTTTTCTGTTATACAATAGTTTTTGTAGTAACGAAACGGCCAAGCCTCATATTTTGACTAAGGTGTAGAGTTTGTGAAGTTAGGGCGTGTAGAGTTAGAAGCTTGGCTCTACATGAGATCTGATAACTTTTTGAGCCATATGTGGTGTCGTCTTGGCAACATTTTACATGAAAATGTTTTTGGTGGGATATAATTTACAGGCTATGTTTTAAATTTTTTGTTGTGACTTGTTTGAACCGCAGATAGGCAGATCTATCAAACCGCCGAGAATAGCAGAGCTTCTAGGAAATTACATCAAATAACGCACAGTAAACCAGAAACAAGTCGTAAAGTTACAATAGTTACAAATGTATATATAGTACAGAGCACTGGATCGCACATGATTGCAAAAAAAAGACATGTGCACACAGAAGATCCAGTGGAACAATATGTAAGTACCAAAATTTTGCCAAGAAAGAGCAAGCAGACACGAAAAGTACATACCTAGGCTGACACGCTGCAGACTGGGACTGCATTTTACCTGACTACGGCGAAGCAAAAAGGAGGGTTATTATTTTGACCGGTATGTATGTGTCGTGGACAGATGGCGCCACAGTTCAGCAGACAACGAACAGTGAACTGTTCTCATATTCCACTGGTTGATTATAAATATGTGAACACGGGCCTTTTGTTTTTTCTTTGATATCCCGGGTTATTGGTGTGAGATGCGCCGGCGCATGATCTTCACCCAAAAACAACGGCCGCTTGATTGATCTCCTAATGAAACTTTTACTATTGTTTGTTAGTTCCGAGCGCCACGAAATGTGTTATACCTACTTTACAAATTACCTACCTGTGCACAGAAATGAAACAACGTTCGCGGTTTTATTACAGAAACATTACGATTTTGTGAAGAATTTGTTGAACTATTCATTTATTTATGGAGGTTAAATTAACTAGAGTTAAGACATTAATTTGAATATAAGTAGTTCGAGTGTTTAATTAAAAGCTATATTGCAATGTGAATGTGTTAGCAAGTGTACTAATTTTTATTACCGTTCATTCACTAAGGCCTGACCATTAACTACGGTCGCTTCCTTATAAATGCATGTCTAAATTACGTGCACTGATCATATCGTAACACCACAAAGTCTCATGATCTCGTATTCCATATCCAGTAAACAGTTCTCCCTCTGTTCATATGCACTCAAACAAATCCCACACCACACATGCCAGTGAATGCAACAATTTGTTCCGTTTGTTTGTGTTGTTTCTGCATCACTCGGCAAGCGTGACCCGAACCCACACAAGCTTCGGACCAAAGCGACTGGCTAGGTGAAACTTTGTTCCGTTCTTAGTGTTGTTTCTGCATCACTCGGCAAGCGTGACCCGAACCCACACAAGCTTCGGGCCAGAGCGACTGGCTAGGTGGAACTTTGTTCCGTTGTTTGTATTGTTTCTGCATCACTCGGCAAGCGTGACCCGAACCCACACAAGCTTCGGGCCAGAGCGACTGGCTAGGTGGAACTTTGTTCCGTTGTTTGTGTTGTTTCTGCATCACTCGGCAAGCGTGACCCGAACCCACACAAGCTTCGGGCCAGAGCGACTGGCTAGGTGGAACTTTGTTCCGTTGTTTGTGTTGTTTCTGCATCACTCGGCAAGCGTGACCCGAACCCACACAAGCTTCGGGTCAGAGCGACTGGCTAGGTGGAACTTTGATTTGCCTTTATGGTAAACTATTTTTGTTTGACTGTATGGTGAAATGGACCTTTATTGCGACACTGGAGGGTTAAATATTTGGTCAATAAAAAGTAATTTAAAAAAATTAAACCGACTTCAAAAATAAGTTAGCTCAAAATTATGAAATAACTTTAATTTCGGAAGTCGGTGTCTTTGAGATCTGTATTTTATTACAGTTTTAGTTTTTTGCCACCGACTTCCGAAATTAAAGTTATTTCATAATTTTGAGTAATTTATTTTTGAAGTCGGTTTAATTTTTTTTAATTACTTTTTTATTTCGTAATTTTTAGTTTTTGCACTAGAATTTTACCAAGGTTTTGAGATGTTTTTTCCCTTCGACACTACATCCGTAGCTCGTATCAATAAGCCAGGCCGTCACACTTATACATATTAGTCCATATCTTGAAAATTACTGAATCGATTTTGATGAAACTTGCACGGTTCCCTAATTTCAAGTAAATGTAAGCGAATAAAAAAAAATGGTGACGATCCGATTAATAGTTGCGGAGAAATGCGTGGACAAACATACATACATACGTCTATAAAATTTAGTATATTTGTTTGGAAGCCATATTAGATTGTCATATATGATTAAAATGCAATTCCAATAATATTACATACATACGTGTCGAATTGATAACCTCCTTTTTTTTTAAGTCGGTAAAAATGGTGCCCGCCTTTGCATACAATTTGACTTATATCTATGTATATTTTGTCGTATTAATAAATAAGCCGGTAGTTCCGTAATAACGAATGTCTCCGATACATCTCCATCCATTATACTTAAATAAACCGAAACAGAATCGGTACCTACGTGTGACGGAAGCAGCCATCAATACCGACGTCTCGCGGAGGATTTCCAATTGACAGCCAATTACGAAATAACCGGGGTTCAGCCGGCAGAGGGCCGGTGGGGGGCTTGAGGAGAGGGTCAACTGAAACCAATTCAGACAGATGCTTCAATTTTCGGGAGGTGATGGCGTTAAATCAACCAATACTGCCCTGATACGGTGAAAAGCCGTAACTAACATTTTTATAAAAAATACTTAAATATATAGAATAGATTCGGATTTGCCAAAAAATTTCTACCTTTGAAATGTAATTCGTTTGTTGTCAAAGTTACGAATACCTAGTTAAAAAGGCTTAGCCCCGAAAACATTGCTCTCTAAAATAAAAAGCCATAATTTCCATTTTAGTAAAGCTAGTTTGCATACTTGAAAAGCCCTAACTTTATTTTTTGGCCTTTTTAGGGTTCCGTAGTAAACTGGTAAAAACGGAACCCATAGGGTGAGACTAATTCTGTCTGTCTGTCTGTCACAGCTGGATATCTCAAGAACTACTAATGCTATCAACTTGAAATTTGGAATAGTTTTAGATGACGTTTGCCCAACTATTTTGCGAATAAGAAAGAAATAAAAATATATGTATATTTTTTTAAAACGAACTGAAAGGGGTCTGAAAAATTCGAAGTGGGGTTACTAGGGCATGTGAGGTATCATATGAAAGAGCGCAGTTTGCACATTCTCAAACATTTTTTCTATTTTTTTTAGGCCGCACAGTTTTCGACTTTTGATGAAAAATGTAAAAAAAAAACACCGTTCCCCCTTATCTCCGAAGTTTGCAAAGAGAAAATTTTGAAATTATTCTATATGATAGAAGTTTATGTAAAGATTATAGGAAAAATAAAACGAAGTCTCTAAATAGCACACATTTTCAGAAATCATCAACAAAAGTTACATTAGTTCCACTATCGGTCAAGAGATGGCGCTGACATAAAATTGCAATATTCTACACCGCAGTGCACAGTGTTAAAATTCTCTGATGAATATAGGCCTCGCCGATGAAAACTTAAAAACATGATGGTACGGAACCCTCGGTGCGCGAGTCTATCACATTTATCGATCGTGATTTCGATATCCTACAATCAAAAGCCGTAATAGTTGTTACGGCTTTTTAAGATTCCGTACCAAAATGGTAAAACGGAACCCTTATGGTGAGACTCAGTCTGTCTGTCTGTCTGTTACAGCTGGATATCTCAAGAACTACTAATGCTATCAACTTGAAATTTGGAACAGTTTTAGATGACGTTTGCCCAACTATTTTGGAAAGAAATAAAAATTAGATATTTTTTGCAACAGGGACTGAAAGGGGGTCTGAAATATCGAAGTGGGGCTACTAGGGCATGTGTATCATAATGAAAGAGCGCAGTTTGCACATTCTCAAAAGATTTTTCTTTTTTTTTAGGCCGCATAGTTTTCGACTTTTATTTTTTTTTTCTTTTTTTTTATAATAAAACAAAGTCGCCGAAATTTCTGTACGCGCATAACTTCCGAATGACTGCACCAAATTGGGTAATTATTTTTTTGTTGTGTTCGGTATTTCATACGTTTGTATAAAAGAAAATTCGGATATTCGAAAAAAGAACCGCGCGCGGGCGGGCCGCTAGTACCTAATATTATAAACGAAGCTGGGGCGGGCCGCTAGTACCTAATATTATAAACGAAGCTGGGGCGGGCCGCTAGTACCTAATATTATAAACGAAGCTGGGGCGGGCCGCTAGTACCTAATATTATAAACGAAGCTGGGGCGGGCCGCTAGTACCTAATATTATAAATGCACCCGTGCGAAGCTGCGGCGGGCCGCTAGTACCTAATATTATAAACGAAGCTGGGGCGGGCCGCTAGTACCTAATATTATAAATGCACCCGTGCGAAGCTGGGGCGGGCCGCTAGTACCTAATATTATAAACGAAGCTGGGGCGGGCCGCTAGTACCTAATATTATAAACGCGAAGCTGGGGCGGGCCGCTAGTACCTAATATTATAAATGCACCCGTGCGAAGCTGCGGCGGGCCGCTAGTACCTAATATTATAAACGAAGCTGGGGCGGGCCGCTAGTACCTAATATTATAAACGAAATTAATTATAAGCACTTGAAATATATATATATTTTGAAGACTGTCTTAGAATCTTCAGGAGCTCCAACAGTATTTTCAAGTGTTAATCAATTAGTTGTGGAGCAGGACCAGCATTGAGCCAGGCATTTTTATCAGCGATGTAATCCGGAAATAGACAAAATTCAAGTCTTGTATAAAATGCAGTCAGGCATATTATATGTTAGGTATAATATGCCTGACTGCATTTTATACAAGACTTGAATTTTGTCTCCTTCAGTTGAAGAATGTGGGGAGGTATTTTATTATAACATTTTAAACAGTACCCCATAAAAGTTGAGTCTACTTTAGCCAGTCTGAAATCTGGTTGAACTAATAGGTCCCTATATCTAGTACTATAATGTCATTCACCTCTTTTACTAAAAAGATGTAAATTTTTTCTTACATGTATGTAAGAAAAAATTTGAAGATGTTTTCGTAGATATATTGACAAGGCACCGTCATGATGTTAATTTCCTTAAACAGTTCTCTCAGAGAATCGCGCCTGCGGAGATTATATATCAAATGATTAGTCTCAAGCTCTGATGGCTTGAGACTAATCATTTGGCTGTTATGAAATTATCATCAATTAAAATAATAAATAATTCTGACTTAGCAACATAATTCTGAACTTGTGTAGGTACTTAAACCGATTAATAATGTGAGCGCATACCTAAGTAGTCTGTAGTTTGTCTGTGGTCATCCATGCGTCACACTATGACACTGGCGCCCGCTGCCAAAAGACGTGTGTTTCAGCTTAAGGCTTACAGGACCTACACACAAAAAACGCAAGGTTTAGAAAAAATTAAAGTATAGGTATGATCGACTAAAGTAAACAAAATCAGAAAAATATATGATATTCTTCAGGTTAAATGCTAGTTAGGTAGTGTGTTGTGCTTATAGTGTGCGGTGAAGGAAAACATCGTGAGGAAACCGGCATGTCCTAGAACCAAAAATTCGAAGACATGTGACATCTACCAACCCGCACTGGGCCCGCGTGGTGGATTACGGCCGGTCCAAACAATAGATTTTTGTAATTAAATAATTGCTTCATAGTTTGCAATAATTTACAAGCGTTGTGTCATCGCGCTTCTCTTTCTTTTCTATGCAGTCCGACAGTGACCGCGCTTTAGGTCATGTAAGCCCCTTAATTTCAAAGCTTGTGATTTTCTAAGTTCTCTCTCTACCTAGACTTTCTGCATTAGTATGCAAACGTGAGCATTAGTATGCAAACGTGAGCATTAGTATGCAAACGTGAGCACTCGTTAATTTTAATAGAATCTGTCTACCATCGCGCGTAATTCGTGAGTGAATGGAGTTGAAGATTCGTTAGGTATGCATGATTGTTGTTATTTTTTATTTGATTTAAGTAGGTACTACCGGTACCGAGTATAAAAGATGAACATTGATTTAAATAAAAATTCAATTCATCATCATCATCATCATTTCAGCCAAAAGACGTCCACTGCTGGACATAGGCCTCCCCCAAGCACTTCCACTTCGACCGGTTCTGTGCTTCTCGCATCCAACGGGTTCCTGCGGCCTTCACAAGGTCGTCAAAAATTCAATTCAATTTTCTAAAAATAATCATTTCATATAAAGTTTCCGTCTTACTTAATTTATGTACTTTTAGTGATGTGATGAGGTCATCTAATTCCATCAAAAAATGATGATGTGGTGACTACTCTGACTAGGGCATGCAATTATCCAGATAGTGAATTATCCGGATAGTACCGATATTTTAGATATCTCTGTAAAAAAAGGTAAATCAAACTAATGTAAGTTTCCAATCGACATGAAAATGTCGATTGGAAACTTACATTAGTTTGATTAACTTAAGTAGTAAGTTAAGTTGAGTACTTAAGTACTCTCTAACAATTGTATAATACTTATTAAATTAAATATAAGTTTATTTATGGCAACTAGGCCCAATTGTTAGTAACATTGTTCTTATAACTATTGTTAGTAAAAAAACACAGAAACAAAAACAAAAATAAAATTGTAAGGTTAGCTGTGGGGTCTTCTGACCAGCACCTGCACAGCGTGCGACAACCAGGGTGCGTCGTACTTTACTATCAACATACTTAGGATGCCGTTAGAACTAGACCGCGCTCTTGACAAGATGGAATTTGTTTTTTTGCGCATTATGGCGTAAAAATCATCGGTATGAGCAAATGCGAACATACCGGACGCACTACAGCAGCGCGGCAGTCCCAACAGCATCTTGTAGCAGTTATTATATTGAATACGCAGGGCGTCTAGCGATCTCTTAGAATGCCTTACCCACAGGCCTCTCTTGTATAACGATTGGCAATACACTTTAAACAGCGTTATCTTTACTCCAATACCACAACGAGCGAACCTGTGTATCAGCATGTTGGTCCTGACCGCTGACGCCCTGCGCTTTTGATTTATATCTACGTCGTCTTTGAAGTCTCCGGTTAGAAAATGTCCCAGGTATTTAAATTTGTCGACTGCCCCGTTGGTCTCGTGGTCGCAAGCGCGACTGCTGAGCGTGGGGTCCCGGGTTCGATTCCCGGGTCGGGCAAAGTGATATTGAGTTTTTCCATTAGGAATTTCTTAGTAACAGCCCGGAGTTTGGAAGTTGGCGGTGTGATACCCCCGTGCCTCGGAAAGCACGTTAAGCCGTTGGTCCTGCGCCTGATCTCTCTCCGGTCGTGTCGGATTGCCGTCCCATCGGACTATGGGAGTGAGGGAAGAGGGAGTACACCTGTGTCTGCGCGCACACTTGTGCACTATAATATCTCCCGCGCCGAAGGCTAGTCTCCGTTGAGATTGGCCGCCGTGGCCGAAATACGGTCTGGAGGACTTTATTTATTTATGTACGCGTCTACCGGAGGCCTCAAAAACCATGTACACCTACACCTACATGTGTACCTACACTTTTGTTTACATTGTAGACAAGCCTATAACTCGTGACATATCGCTCACAAACGCGTAACAGCTCCCTGATTGAGCATAAAGATCTCCAGGGGTTCGATTGATATTCCCGCTTCCCTCAGCTTCTCCCACAGGCCATCATAGGCCACAAGGTTGAACGCCTTGGAAAGGTCAAGGAAGCAGTGGCGTGCATTGCATAAAGGCACATAAGCAGTGCCTACCTCGTTAGATCACCATGAGCCTGTCGATTACATTTTCACACATTCACAGCCTACCAGCTCCCGTACTATTCGCACATTGTCATTGGTCTTTACTCGTTCAAGTTAATACGACGCATTGAAAATATGTAGGTACGTCTCACACGTAATACCATGACGTTCGACCTTCGCAATTTATCACCCTTAAGTAGGCATGCTTACTCTAATAACCAACCAAGTATGAATATTACAATAATAATTCATAATTAATAGTAATTTGGCCGTTGGGATCGGCTTCCAGTATTTAAACAGGTGCAGCTGAATACCAGTGTTTTACATGGAGCGACTGCCAAACGAAACTCTCTACTGCTTGAAATGAATACGTAGGTAATGACAAAAACAACTTTACCATAGCATAGTCGTTTAGACACCTTACAATAGACTGTGTAAAGAAATAGTAGATTATTAACCAAGGGGATAAAGCAGTGTCTTCTGTCGCGGGTGACGATTTAAATCGCGAGCGTAACGACGGACTCGAGGTTTATTAGGAGGTACAATTTTCTTTCCCTGTTTTTAACAGATTAATAAAAATGACTAGGTACTGTTATGTTCGCTTTTTGTGGCATAGAATGTCACTTTTTTGAAACGAAAATGTATTTCTTGTTATTTAATCTTAAATGAATACTTTTTGATCAGTAAAACCAAAGAGTTTATTTATGACAGGTGTACGGGTGCCAACTGGAACAGAAAGAGAGAGAGAGACAATGACATGGAAGAATGAAAAATTTATTTTTAGTTAGTAAATATTTTAATAAACAAATTGTTTTACTTATAGAATGGACAGGTGTAAGATAACGCTTAAAAAATGTCGTTTATTTGATTACAGGTATGTTTTAAATTTATAAATACTAATTTTTAGTATATAAGTATTTTATTTAGTAATACCTAAATTATAAATAAATTTCTTTGATTACAGCAACTCATTTTGGTTTTAGGGTTCCGTACCAAAATGGTAAAAAACGGAACCCTTATGGTGAGACTCAGTCTGTCTGTCTGTCTGTCACAGCTGGATAATATCTCAAGAACTACTAATGCTATCAACTTGAAATTTGGAATAGTTTTAGATGACATTTGCCCAACTATTTTGCAAATAAGAAAGAAATAAAAATATATGTACATTTTTTGCAACAGGGACTGAAAGGGGGTCTGAAAAATTCGAAGTGGGGCTACTAGGGCATGTGGGGTATCATATGAATGAGCGCAGTTTGCACATTTTCAAAAATTTTTTTCTTTTTTTTTTAGGTCGCATAGTGTTCGACTTATGATGAAAAATGTAAAAAAAAATACTGTTCCCCCCTCCTTATCTCAAATATCTCATAAGTTTGCAAAGAGAAAAATCTGAAATAATTCTATATGATAGAAGATTATGTAAAGATTACAGGAAAAATAAAATGATGTCTCTAAATAGCACACTTTTTTAGAAATCATCTCTCATCTCTCATCATCAATCAATCACTATCGGTCAAGAGATGGCGCTGACATAAAACTGCAATATTACAGAACCCTCAGTGCGCGAGTCCGACTCGCTCTTGCCCGGTTTTTTTTTATTGTTAAAGTCATCATCTGCCTAGCCTTTTTCCCAACTATGTTGGGGTCGGCTTCCAGTCTAACCGGATGCAGGCAGCTGAATGGCAGTATTTTACATGAATCGACTGCCTATCTGACCTCCTCAACCCACTGGTTAATACGATACCCCTTGGTAAGACTGGTTGTCAGACTTCCGGGCTTCTGACTACCCGTAACGACTGTCAAAGATTCACGATGATAACACGAACCAAGATGTTTTTATTATTACAGTATTTTTTTATAAGAGAATCAGTTAGTTTTTTCATGATCTGGCAGTTAAGTAATTTATGCGGCCTACCCAAATGTCCTTTCATTCATTTATTCATAAACAATTTACATTGTGTTGAACATTAAATCTTAAATAAAAATTATCACATGCAGAAACAATACCAAATAAAACGTTAAATAAAATTATCACATGCGGAAAACAATACCTTACGTATGAAAGCCTAATTTGAATTGATGTGAGATGTCCTAAGTAGTTCAAGAGTCATTTCATACAAAATATGTCAACAAATAAATATAATGTCAAAAAAATAATAATAAATCGTAGGTAATGTCAAAATCAGAGTCAAAAAAATTATGAGCACAGTTAAAGTCAAAAATAATTTTAATTTATGGCTTGTTCACTGCTATTATTTTAAGTGACTATTTTTATCATTTGTCATAAATTCTGACACCGAGTTTAAACATTTTTCCAACAAGAAGGCTTTTAATTTAGTTTTTGAAGAGTGAGAGCTATAATAATTTTAAATCAGTCGGTAACCTGTTAAATAACTCCACTGCTTGGTATCGGGAACAATGCTTAACTATGTTTAAATTTGGTGCCATTTTTTGTTTAAAATCCTTCCTTCTTGTGCTTTCTCTTACCTTTCGTTCCTCTTGTAATTCATACTCATGAATATTCTTAGCTTATTCAGAATTACTAATCAAAAAATCAAAATCAAAATATTTTATTTCACATACACATACTACATGGGCACTTATGAAACGTCAGAAGCTAGGTGCACGGTTCCAATTGGTCGTTTCCTATGGAGAAGAACCGGCAAGAAACTCCACGGTTACTCTTTTTAAAAATAATTGGCTTTTACAATATTTTCAAATTACAGTACGTATGGGAGGATAGCGTAGGCCTGTCAACAAGTATCAGGTACTTGATAAGATAAAAAATGGTCTACAGATCTAAAGTCTACAAGGCCTACAAAGTCCTCACATTTACAAAATAAGAATCTATCAAAAGGATAAAATAAAAAATAAAAACCTAATAAAACCTAGTGATATGATTCCCATTACAACCACTAATAAAGAGATGAAAAATTTGAATTGTCTGTATAATATAATATATATATATTATATTATATTATAATTTTAACAGTACCTATAATAGTTTATATATATATAAACTAGGTACTGTTAAAATTTCTAACTCTTTAAAGTGCTCTCTACACGAGTCTCTTTGTGAGATCCTTATCTACTATGTTCCTTATGGCACGTTTCTGTAAAATAAACGCTTTCTGACAGTTATAGCTGTAGCTGTTACCCCAAAGCATTATGCTTTATCTTAATCTAGACTCTACCAGCGCGTAATATATAGCCTTCAGTTTCTTTTGATCCAACATATCTCTAAGGCTCCTAGTGCATAGCATGCTGATGAAATTGAAGAGTCAATAGCAGCTAGTTCCTGTTTCCAATTTAAATGCGCATCTCCCTTTATTTGACAGAACAATCATTCATCAAAATTTTGTTTTTGCCACCATGAGTTAATTTTCAGTATACCTACTCGCTTACAAATTTAGTTTTTATCAACGTCCAGCCGGCTTCACTCTGCCAATATTTAAGGGTTAATCCCTAAAAATTTTACTTTGTCCACTAATTCAATATTGTTTAATTTGATGTATTATAATAATTGTTTAATTAACCTTACCAGATTATCATTATGTATCTGTCTTTATTACCTATAACCTATAGTTAATTGCAACATAAAAAATATTAATTGTTTCTTATTTTAAATTATTTTATCATTTATAAAATATGGGAACACAGGCTGGAATGTACAGAGCAGAGCATAGTATTGCTTTTTTTAGATGTCCCTCGGCCATATAAAACCCTTTACCAAATATAATGAAAATTGTACCTATCTTGTAATACGTAGGTTAGCAAAATAAACAATCATAACAAAGAAAGAAAGAGATTTTGAAAACATTTTCGAGTCCTACTGTTGAACTCAGCGCCATCTGCTTAAGTTTACATGAAACATCTTCAGAGCGAGCGGCGAGTCGGAGCGCTCACTAAACAAATTAATGTGAGAAGCATACCGAATTACCGAGCGTTGTACTTGATGGAATAATTCACAGATGGCGGTAGTATAGCTGATATTGAAAAAGTTTGTTGCATTGAACAAAATTATGAAATGAAAATGGCATTGCTATTTTGTTTGTTAGTGAAAATGCCAATAACGTGACGAATTTTAACGCAACAGTAGTCTAAAGTTCTGTTCCCGGGGTTAAGCAAAGTGTTTACCATTTTGTCCTTGGAACCGTGCTGAATAAATAGCTCACACCACACCTATATAACTCACCATCTGCATTTTCATTATTGACAGCATTTTGCCACTCACTACTGAATAATAAAGGGCTCCTTGATTTTATGCCATGCTTCCGGTCTATGCAAGTCTAGTCTCACCCACCACGGTCCTTCACCCATCTGGCTGTTAGTCTGACCTGACGACACTTCTACCGTCTGTCAGATACCACGACTTTTAGGATTTAAAACTAACCGGTAAAAACAAATGAATTCCATTCATACTTCTTTAAATTCAGTTGTGCTGTATAGAGCAGCCAGCAGCACCAGTACCTAGTCTTGAACTCTTGAAGTCGTGACCAGTTACTGCCTCCTGACAACCAAGGGAATTTCGAAAGGGAGTAGCTATTATATTGTATCATCGTGATTGTAATGCGGTGACAACTTCATTAAAGCATTGTCTAAAGGTCATAGCCGGTGCGACACACATTTTGGTTGAATGTAAATAAGTAAGCAAATCAGGTCGTCCATATTTATTAGGTTGCTCATTATTCAGTACAGTTTGCATTATAAATTAACCTACTAAGTGGACGACGCGCTAACTGCCATTATCTGAGGCCTGATGAGCTTCACTGAGAGTGTCGTTATAGTGTGGTGTGACTGGTGTCACTGCACCTCACAGCTCCGAGCAGAAGGACCACATGCAAAAACGAACTTGAATGAACAATATTCACTACGGCATAGGTCTCGTAGCAGTCTTTATTCACTGCAGTAGCGCATCACACGTGGTTCACTTCATATATTAATTCAGGTTGTCGTGTTTGCTTGCCACAGAGAGTGGATCTTCTGTGTCCGTCTGTAGCGTGTGGCGTTGAGTGTCGCGCTATCAGTCCGCGAGATGTCACAGTTCAGGGGCTATCGCACTATTTATTATCTGTGGCGATAGCGCGGCGACACTCTGCAACACTCACACACTCACACATGTACTTACGTGAGTGTTGTCAAGCACACTAGTCATTACAGATTGTGTTAACGTATCAAAAACAATTTGTTTATGAAATATAAGTAATATTTTATGATTTTGAACGCTGTCCTGGCTTCTTCATCTTGCTTACCACCTACAATAGAGTTATGATTACTTAAGTTAATGTAGGAGGTACTTAAACTGGTCCCAGTGCGCACCGCGCACCGCGCACCGGCCCACCGGGCTTCCCCAACCAACACCACTCATACTAATTAAATACTTATCTAAAGTCAACTTAGAAAATGTTATTTCCGTACTTATTAGGCCTACTTATATTCAAAAACAAAAATTAAGAACGTTTCTTGGTGTGCAATGAACTAATGAATGATGCTCTACCTGCGATGATCCCTCTCAGTGCGACCGGGAAACGAAGGGATTCGCTAACTTGGCTGGTCTTATAACCACGACATGCGTTCTCGCACAGGTCGTGAGTAACCTCGTGAGCTCGTGTCGGCAGGCGAGAACAGATCAACGGGCAGCTGCAGCTCGTACCTATTGGCTACTGACAACAAACTGTAATCATCACCAATCCAGTGATTATTTTATCTAAATCGTTGATCGTTCATTGAGTATTGGTAGGTAGTTCCCTATTGAATAGTGCATATTTATGGATAGCTTAAGTTTAAAGAGCCGAATAGGGACAAGATAGTGCTTTTGAAGCCCACGTGGCACAGTCATACCTTCTAGTATCTGCAGTTTCCTAGCTGCCACAGAACATTGTTGGGCTAGCAATGTGCAGTCAGTGTAAGGTGTCTCGCCAGCTGAGACAGGAAGCCACTGTAAGGTGTCTCGCCAGCTGAGACAGGAAGCCACAGCCAGCCTTTTGCCGTTGTATCTAAGGATGGTGTTCTAGAATTTCTCATCTCTACTCTCTCTCTACATTTACTCTTGTCAAGCTGCAACCATATTTTACTTTACATACTAAGTTTTGATCGTAAAGTTATTTTAACGATAATGAGAAGGTATATGTAGGTAATTGGATTGGCAGTCATCCTAGCTAAGTATTATAGAATACCTAGTACCTACCTGCGTGAAGCTGCAGCAGAACCATTTATCATCAAAGCTTTTTCTATAGTAGGTACTTACTGCAAATGTATGGTGGCAATACAAGCGTAGGGCTCTGAATATTTAAGTAGGTATGTACTTATATAATTATGTATGTGAGCGCGACATCATATCGGAAACGGTCACTCGATAACAACTTTACTGTGTACCTACAGCTGCTGGCACCTCCACAGCTGCTGGCACCTCCACAGCTGCTGGCACCTCCACAGCTGCTGGCACCTCCACAGCTGCTGGCACCTCCACAGCTGCTGGCACCTCCGCAGCTGCTGGCACCTCCACAGCTGCTGGCACCTCCACAGCTGCTGGCACCTCCACAGCTGCTGGCACCTCCGCAGCTCCGATGAGTGGCCGTCTAGGTTTAAAGCAGTGGCTGTCTGCGTCTGGGAAACGTATAACCTACCGACTAAACACAATTTACTACGGACGGAACTATTCAGAGGATGACTTGACACACAGAATATTGAGATCAAAGATCTGATGCAAATATAGATATAATGTATTTCGAGTGCCCAACTGTACTAAGGTAGGTATGGTATGGTAACTATAGTAACTTAGTTTTATCTGCGCGTCGTCGCTTCGTGAGATAACAATATCCAAGTACTGTATTTGGAAGTCAAAAAGAAGAAAAATAAAATTAGAAAAGCGTTGTAAGTATAAACAAAACCCAACACTATGTTGCCGTAATCAAGTAAAACAGCATGATATCGAGTGCGTCATAAACCCACAAGCCGAGGGACTGGTGCAGTCAGGTCTGGTTTACGACGCGGTACAGCGCGGTACAGCGCGGTGCCGCCATGTACGGACGGGCTAGTTCAGCAGGCTCGTAACTACCCGCCATCAAGTGTCACACAGACGTGTACGAAGCAGATAGCAGGCGACGTGCTATCACAGTACCAACGAGGAGGACTCAGCGAAGCCCGACAACATACAGCTCGTTTATGATCTTGTACGGAAAACTGATAGAATAGTGAGACAAACAGAAACAATAAAGCCATTTGTTATCTATATACTATAATAAATCTGTAGAAGTGAAAATTCTGTACATTGAAAATATCAAAAAAATAAATGGCAGGGTGTTACTAGACCGACACCGAACCCAAAAATGTGATTAAAAAAATTTTTGTCTGTCTGTTTGTTTGTTCAGGCATCACGCAAAAACTACCGGTTCGATTACGATGAAACTTGGTATAATTATTCTTTAACATCCTGGGCACCACACTGGGTACTTTTTATCCCGGAAAAGTATCTATATATATACTAGCTTCTGCCCGCGACTTCGTCTGCGTGAAATTTCAGCTTCTCCCCATTCACCCCCTTAGGGGTTGAATTTCGAAAAATCCTTCCTTATTCCTTGTCTACATTATAAAGGGAACCTCTGTGCAAAATTTCAGCTTTCTAGGTCCAAGGGTTTGGGCTGGGCGTTGATGAGTCAGTCAATCAGTCAGTCAGGACTTTTCTTTTTATTTATATAGATAGATAGATAATTCAAAGTCCTGACTGACTGACTGACTGATATATATCAACGCACAGCCTAAACCGCGGGTCCTAGAGACATGAAATTTGGAGGGTATGTTATTTGTGAAGAGTAGGTATCCACTAAGAAAGAGTTTTTCGAAATTCCACCCCTAAGAGGGTGAATGAGGGGAGGGTTAAATTTCACGCGGACGAAGTCGCGGGCAGAAGCTAGTAAGCAATAATGATCGATCTCAGTCCCTTAATACCTAATAGAATAAACTTTAATTGCCAATACTCATAGATTCCCCTCGAAATAGCTCATAATAATAATCCCACCAAAAACATTTTTATGTAAAATGTTGCCAAGACGAGACCACATATGGCTTGCACTGCCAAAAAGTTATCAGATCTCATGTAGAGCCAAGGTTCTAACTCTACCCGCCCTAACTTCACAAAATCTACACCTTAGTCAAAATATGAGGCTTGGCCGTTTCGTTACTACAAAAACTATTGTATAACAGAAAAGTAATGAACAGTGAATAAATTTTTCACCTTACGCCCATGTGATGGTAGCGAAACGGCCAAGCCACATATTTTGACTAAGGTGTAGAGTTTGTGAAGTTAGGGCGTGTAGAGTTAGAAGCTTGGCTCTACATGAGATCTGATAACTTTTTGGCAGTGCAAGCCATAATATGTGGTCTCGTCTTGGCAACATTTTACATGAAAATGTTTTTGGTGGGATTTTACATCTTTTTGAAAGTTGCTTATGAAATAATGTTTTTTTTTTTGGGGGTTCTTTACTAAAAATCCTGAAATAATATGTATTTTATTATTAACTAGCTGTGCCCGCGACTTCGTTCGCGTGGATGTCGGAACACAATAATGTGTCGCTTAGGAAAGGTGTAAAAGGAAGAATCTTCCGATCTTGTCTGGTAACGCTTCCCTTGCCTGGGGTTCTCAACCATAGCCCTTTCGACTGTACAGCAGTCACTGCGTCTTCAGGGTTCATAATGACAATGCGACGAAGTGTCACTTTGATTTTTGAGGATAAATAAAAATGAAAGCGCCTGCTCGAGGCTGATTGTCTGACCAAATAGCCATATTATGTCCATTTTATTTTGCATTTGTTTTAGAATACTAAGTTAGACCGGAATAAATCGTAAAATCATACCACCATTTTATCTAAAGTATATCTGAGATTAGTAGGTGAAGTTTGAAGTTAGTTTTTATAAGTCTTGTCTTCTTCTCTGCCGCTCTGCGATAAATTTAGAAATTCTTAACTTGGTATTGTAGATATCTTACATACCAATATTAAGACTTTATCATAGCGTCGAGATATCTAGAAGATAAAAAGAAGAATACATCAATGGTGTTACTCTTAAATCGTACCTACTGAAGTTTATCTGAAAAGTAGTTTGAAGTCTTTCCTAACTTATTCTGTAAACCTGTGCCCACATTTGCTAACTCTCTCTTGGTGTATAGCCATAAGATACCTTGATGGTCGATATGGTGCATTTCCGACGTTTGGCCCCCAAACTGGAACGGGCCGGGGCCGCCATGGGATCTGGAGGCAATAGTCCTCGCGCGCCTGTATGAGTGGCGCGCGGAGGCTCTACGCCGCGCGCCGGGGGCAAGATTCGCTTCCGCGGCAAATCGGTGCGGAGCGGACAGATCTCCGGCGCGATCTCATGGCGGCATGGAAAGAGCGACTGTCGCTACCCAGCGCAGGGCACGCCGCGATAGCGGCGATAAGACCCCTCTTTAAGGAGTGGCTAGTGAGGCGCCACGGCGCCCTCACCTACCGCCTGACGCAGGTCCTCAGCGGACACGGAAGTTTCGGGAGGTTCCTGCACATCATCAGGCGGGAGGAAACGCCCTGGTGTCACTATTGCTAGGATCGCCCAGAGGACACGGTGGAGCACACGGTGGAGGTCTGCCCCGCTTGTGCGGAGCACCGCCGTGTCCTCGTAGAGGCGATCGGCAGCGGCGGCGACCTCTCGCGTCCGGCCCTGGTGCGAGCCATGGTCCGGGGCGAGAGGGAGTGGGAGGCAGCCACCTCCTTCTGCGAAGCAGTCATGCTTGCAAAGGAGGTGGCGGGATGGCTCAGGGAGAGAGCCTCCTGTCCCAGCCACCGTGGGAGACGCTCCGGGCGTCGGGAGCCGCGTGACGACTCCCGGCCACCGTAGGCGCGGGTCTGCGAGCGGAGAGTAATGGGTAGCTGGGTTTTAGTCAGTAAGTCTGACACTCCCTTCCGCTCCACCCAGAGCGGGAGGGGTCATTTGATGATTTCCCATCCGAAAAAAAAAGGGTCGATATGGTTTTAACCAAGACAATGGCTAAAAATTTTGTTATTGTCTCGAAGACATAATTTACAATACCTTTTTACGACATGGCAGTGCTACTTGTATTGGGTGTGCACCTTGACGTATCGCTGCCGGCCGTAGTCGAGTCGACGGCAGCGAAGAGTCCTGGGACGCGGTGGTTTCCTTCTGCGAAACGGTCGTCTCGCAGAAGGAGGCTGTGGAAAGGGAGAGGGAGATCTCATCCACTCACCCGGCCCGCAGTAGGCGCATCGGGCGTCGGCGAAGGGCGGACAACGCCCTCTTCCAGCCCCCTAAACGGGTCCAGGGGCGACGAATTCGGGGACGTCTGTCACCGCCAACACATCAGGACTTGAGCTGGCGGCGCGTAGTGTTCCACGCGCGCCCCTCTTTGCCGTCACCAGTCGGGGGTTGCGGAAGGATCGTACGGTCCCGCAACCCCCGGCGTAGGTGTGAGACGGAACACTGGGGTGATTTTTAGTCAGTAAGAGCCTGACAGACCTCGCCGCCCGCCCCAGGGCGGCGAACATCCATGAAGATTTTCCACCCCGGAAACAAAAAAAAAGGGTGTGCATCTGCCGAACCTATACTCAATAAATCAACAGCCCGTCTGGAGGTGTGCGTTGAAGCGTTATCATGGTAAAGAAATTTTAAAAAATTCGAGAAAAATGGCAAAAAACTATGAAAGTATGATATGATCTAAACCATAAGTCACTAAGAAAATGCTTCTCTGTTAACAATGTTAGAAAGGTTGCTTGCCCCTCGAAAGAGCTCCTACATAAAGTTGCCCGTGTGTGTGTTTGTTTCGGCCTTTCTTCTCAGAGTAGTCAGAAAACGCCGACTTCATCTAGTTTAAAAAAAAAACATGATTGACGTGTAAACGTGTTTGTACAAACCTACTTACAAAAATAAAATCATTTATCATTGCAATCTTTATCACTCAGAACACCACATCACATAATATTATCTTACATTATCCTCACTTTTTATTTGAAATTCTTTTAGCGCCACTAATCAACCAACATTATGTAATCATTATAATCATTACTTTTTCAAATAACACAGGCAAAAGTGACTGTGATAGTCATCTTATAGGTAAGCCTGCATGACGTGATTATTCACATAATAATGTTATAAACACAATAATTATGTTTTCGTTAGTACTATAAAGCGCCAATAGATGTCATTACGTGTATCCAACTTACGTAATGAAAGTTGTTGTAGAATACTTTAAATTGATTATATCTTTTGATACAGTGAACCGATTGCGATGAAACAAAAACTAATCACTATTCCGAGTTCTACATTATATTTGAGTATAAAAATTAACCATATTGGTTTGGTACTTTTTACGTTGAACCTGTTCAAATCAAATTTTGTCACATCCAAACAGACAAAAATTCTAAAAATTGATGAAATGGCATCTGTTGGTTATCCTATAATACCCCAACTATTTTTTTTTTTAATATTTTCAATGTACAGAAACGCCTCGTCTACAGATTTATTTAGGGGGCCTGGTGACCTGACATACAGGTTTTGTAAAAAACTTAGTTTAGGCACCAGTCTTCCACAAATTAATTATGAATTTGTGTCTGTAGACTATTATTTACTATCTGTAATTTGTGGTAAGAAATAAATAAAATTATTATATGTATAGATTACAAGGAGTCCCTATATCAATTTTCAGAACTCTAGCATCAAAATTTGCGGAAGTCTCGTATAAACTTCCATCCCCTAGTATAAGGGGTTGGAGGGTAAAAGTTACAAGTTTTAGAATTGTTTTGTTGTTTGTGTACTATTACTAGCTTACATACCAAATTTCAGCTTTCTAGGACTTCAGGAAGAACCTTAGAATATTGATGCTTATGAAATAAAAAAAAAATTTTTGGGGGGTTGGGGGCGTTCTTTACTAAAAATCCTGAAATATGTATTTTATTATTTATTACAAGGAGTCCCTATATCAATTTTCAGAACTCTAGCAGCAAAATTTGCGGCAGTCTCGTACAAACTTCCATCCCCTAGTTTAAGGGGTTGGAGGGTAAAAGTTCCAAGTTTTAGAATTGTTTTGTTGTTTGTGTACTATTACTAGCTTACATACCAAATTTCAGCTTTCTAGGACTTCAGGAAGAACCTTAGAATATTGATGATTATGAAATAAAAAAAAAATTTTTTGGTTGGTTGGGGGGTTATTTACTGAAAATCCTGAAATACGTATTTTATTATTTATAACAAGGAGTCCCTATATCAATTTTCAGAACTCTAGCATCAAATCTGCGGAAGTCTCGTACAAACTTTCATCCCCTATTTTAAGGGGTTGGAGGGTAAAAGTTCCAAATTTTAGGGTTTTTTTGTTGTTTGTTTACTATTATTAGCTTACATACCAAATTTCAGCATTCTAGGACTTCAGGAAGATCCTTAGAATATTGATGATCATCAGTGAGTCAGTGACGAAATCGGGGGTATTTTAGATATCAATAAAATCTAAAGTATAAGAGCTATGCAATTGAAACTTTATAGGTTTAACAAGTCAACCACTGATGACATCATATCCCGAAAATGTTGTTTATCTGGTATAATCCATACCCAAGTTATGAAGGTTCAAAAATACGACGAAGTGCTTCGAGAAAAGGTAGGTAGTGCCCTTGCGCTTCGCTTGGCTCGTCTTGGCGGGGGCACTCCCATGCCCCCAGATAAACACAAAGTCACAAACTTGATAATAAATCCATAGACTCACAGAGCTAACTTGTATAATCTCAACATTTGATGAATGAGTGGTCGACAAAACATTTCGATTCGCTATCAATCGTGTTACAACTAAAAACAATGCTGCCGTGTAAGATACTATCGTCTTGCAATTGACGATCTTAATGAATGTTGAACTACCGGTGCGCAGGTGCCGGCGCCGGGACCGGTGCCGGGGTCGCCCGGCCGGGGCCCATGGACCCGGGTGCCCGGGGCATGCGGGTGGCGGCGGCGTAGACAGGCCATCGTTGACTTGTTCGCGCCATTCACGCGGCGCCGCCGCCGCTCATTAGGTACCGCCCGCGACGCGCCGCTCCGAGGCCGCGAGGTAATCAACACAATAGATACTAATCGCCAATTTATTGATCCTAATGAAATCGGTGATCAATGTCGACAGGGACAAGAATATTGTTACCATTACCTAGCATGGCTGGAGTGTTATCGGGGGGCACGGCAGTGCCCCCGCCAAGTCGAGCAAAAAGCGGCACGGCCGTACCATCCTTTTCTCGAAGCAGTTCAAGCCATTTTCGACCCCCTATAACTTCGTTGTGGATAAAACTAGAGACCTGAATTTTCAGTAATCAAGCAGGTATTGTATAAACACGGTATATTTCAAATTTCATTCAATTTGAACCAGTAGTTTAAGAATTATAACTAGTCAAAGTTTCTTAATTTTGTCACTCACTGACTGACTGACTGACTGACCGATCATCAAAACTCTAAGGCACTTCTAGCAGACATAGAAGCTTCAAATTTAGAACACAATTAGCGTTTAGTGTATAAATCAAGGAAAAACTAAAATATTTTGCAATTTCGTTCCAGTTTTCTAGATACACCAACTGCATAAATAACTTTGTAATCCCATATAAATATATAGAATTACAAAGTTACATTTGCAGTTAATGAATCAGTGTACCTGAACAAAGTCGCTTCCTGCTGTCTGTCTGTCCCTATGGATGCTTAGATCTTTAAAACTGCGCAACGGATTATGATGCAGTTTTTTTTAATAGATAGAATGATTCAAAAGGAAGGTTTATTTGTATAATACATGCATAATATAGTAGAGAAACACTGATAATTTTAGAGGTTTCTAATGTGATGTCGTAAATAAACAGATTTTCTTGCGCTTATATTGCAAAAGCTAGCTGAACCCTACGAGATAGATCAAAATAATGTACTACAGAATTGCACACCTTAAAAAGGTCTTCAAAAAAGTCCGCAATGGTATATGTCTATCTGTTAGGGATAACCCACAATAACCATTTTTTATCCTTTACTTTTTACGAGAAATAGTGGCTTGTTTACGAAGCGATTTTAAGCAATACAGCATTAATCTATATCCAATTAAGTACCTTAAATACATTGTGCATTTACTATAGATCAATTTGGCCCTTTGAAGCATGTAATTTAAATGAATATTTTTGAAGATATTACAGATTTAAAATGTAGGGACATAGCGGTTGCGCTGGTGAGTTTACCTATGGCAACGACAGGATAGTACGGTTAAGTAGTCACGACCTCTCATCGTTTGGGGTGGGGTGTACCTCGAGCTCAGCAACTCCCCTAAATATCTTGGTATTACCCTGGACAGGTCTTTAACATTCAGCAAAAACTGCAAAAATATCAAGCAGAAGGTGCACACTCGCAACAGTCTTCTTCGTCGACTGGTCTCATCGAAATGGGGTGCTTCGCCTGAAGTTATGCAGACTACTGGACTGGCGCTATCTTTTTCTGCGGGAGAATTCGCGTGCCCCATGTGGAGCCGTTCTGCCCATGCAAACCTGGTAGATACAGCTTTGAATGAAACGTGCCGGATCATCACTGGCTGCCTAAAACCAACCCCGGTACAAATGCTGTATCCACTAGCAGGAATAGCGCCACCAGTGCTTTGCAGAGCGGTGGCAAGCTCCAGCGAAAGAGCCAAATGGTCTCCGACACACGACAACATCCTTGTGCCACAAAGGCTGAAAAGTCGAAACAGTTTTTTAAAGTGTGTCGTCCCACTCACTGGCGAACCATCACAAGAGAGACTGAAGCTGTGGCGAGACAGTGCTTCCTTACCCAAACCGTTCGTCCCACCCGCTGAAGACCTCCCACCTGCTGAAGACCTCCCACCTGGACATGAGTTACCTTGGGTAACCTGGAAGTCTTTAAACAGACTCCGGACCCAGGTTGGCCGAAGCATGGAAAACCTGTTCAGGCGGAGATTCATAGACGACTCCGCCTTGGAGTGTAAATGTGGTGCTGTCCCACGAACGATGGGACACTTAATATCGTGTCTTGCGTGTCCTGTCAGCTGCACGTTACAGGAACTGATGGACGCTGGTGAAGGCGCCAAACAAGTAGCCGAATTCTGGGCCAAGTCCATTTAGATTGCTATCGACACGCTAAGAAGAAGAATAAGGTCAACTACGAGATGCCATAGTCAAAAAACAAAAACGCGCTTCGCCCTATTTGCACTTTAAGATTAGCAGCAGCAGCGATCGCACGCGTTTATCGGAGCTCTCTAGCGAGGAAAATAACAATTATCCATATTAATGTTATAAATTCGAAAGTAACTCTGTCTGTCTGTCTGTATGTTACCTTTTCACGCCTAAACCACTAAACGGATTTCGATAAAATTTGGCAGAGAGATAGATTGCATCCCGGGAAAGGACTTGCGGTAGTTTTTTTATCGAGCGAAGAAGCGGGCGGAAGCTAGTATATAATATAATGGAATAATAGGTGTAGATAGGTACCTAGATATAATTATGTTCAAAGGTACTTGTAAAATGGTCAACGGATGTTAAAAATAAAAAGTTAAAAAGGTACCGGAAAGGAAAAAAAGTAGGACTATCTACAAAAAGAAGTGAGATGCCATCAAAAACATAACTTGTAAAAAAAGCCAAGTCTCGCAACTCAGTTCTTCTACCGTAAAAAGTTGTGAGATCCATGAAATACCAAGTCGGTTAATTTATTCACTCCCTACTTAAGGAACCTTCTGTCTTAAGTTATTACATAATTAGCTAACCTAACAACATCTTGTAGTGACCATCAATATTAAAAATCTTTTATGTTTTAAATAAATAGATTGACTTGGCAATCGCACTGTGAGATACATTGTGTTTTTATGCGATGGCGATGGCCAAGTCAATCTATTTATTTAAAACATAAAAGATTTTTAATATTGATGGTCACTACAAGATGTTGTTAGGTTAGCTAATTATGTAATAACTTAAGACAGAAGGTTCCTTAAGTAGGGAGTGAATAAATTAACCGACTTGGTATTTCATGGATCTCACAACTTTTTACGGTAGAAGAACTGAGTTGCGAGACTTGGCTTTTTTTACAAGTTATGTTTTTGATGGCATTCTCTTATCTTCAGCTATCTTATGACATGTATTGTGTTTCTTCGATTTCGCACGGGTCTCCTACCTAGTAGCACTCTGCCAGCGACTTTGTCTGCTTAGACTTCGTAGGTACTCTTCCCTACAAACTTTCTGTACTCAGACAATCTAAACTTCCCTAAACGTTACAATTTGATTGATAGATACTTACTGCTTCTGAAGATTCTAAGACCAAACATATTATGAATAACCTGCACAACGTACAACAAATATTTACATATCCCAGCTGCCCAGGTAATAAGAAACTGCTACGAATAATGCACAAAACCCTTTACATAATTTTGTTTTTATTAAATCTAAAAATATCCAAAAAAATATGAGTACCTAGGTAATCTGCATGTTTATACGAGTACCTAGGTAATCTGCATGTTTATACGAGTACCTAGGTAATCTGCATGTTTATACGAGTACCTAGGTAATCTGCATGTTTATACGAGTACCTAGGTAATCTGCATGTTTATACGAGTACCTAGGTAATCTGCATGTTTATACGAGTACTACTCAGATTTGCATTTACTGTGTAATTACAAGCTAACAACGCGAACGCGCCAACATGTTCGAGTGATTTGTTTTATATTGTAGAGGTCACGAGTCACGACCAAACTGTTGGAGGATCATTCCGACTTCATCCAGAGCTAATCGGTCGATTATTTGGACTATCACGAGTTCTAACATAATATTGCTGGGCATAAACAGCTGAGTATGGGAGTTCGAACTGAACGTACCTACGTTCTGATAGTGTAGGTGTCGGACTGACCGGCAGACGGGCGGCCTACCATCACCGTGGCCACCCTGGGGCCCTGGGCACACCGCGCCTCCCGCCTCTGCCGAGAGTCGAACACGTGATGCTAACTGCGGCTAAAGAACTAAATTACCTAAAGAAGGTAACTTTTCCAGATTTATGTTACGAATGAAACTAGGGAACTGTTATTGATAAATTCCCTTGAAACCTCTGGAATTTTAGAGGCTCTGAGAATAAAACTGCAATAAAGCAATTCAAAATGATCGATTTAATTAGTAGGTAGGTACCTAAAAGAAACAAAAATTTGAATTCACAGCAAATTATTCTTATTCTTACTTCATTGCAATGTTTACTTACCTACAGTGTTCAGGAGAAAAGCCCCCACAGCCATACTCTGCTTATTGAACTAACTAATGTTTAACTAAAAGAGATCAACAGCGCCGCCGCCGCGCGCCGCCGCCCAGTAGCGCGATAGTGCACTCCTTACATGAGCACCCGCCCTTTACGTAACAAGCGCACCTGACTGCGGCTGTTACTCAGCGTGTTGCCCAAATCAACATCGGTAGTGTGGAGCAAGAGCAATCATATCAATGTTAATTGAAACGAGTTCCAATCAAGTTGTCTAACGCGCGGTGGATGGCCCGCGGAGGTGAGGCAGCGAGGGGGAGAGGAGGGGGGAGCAGCAAGTTCGACACCACACATAACAAGTAGCTACATTCAGAAGGCTCACCCTTTACAGCAGCGTTTGAAAACAGGCTCAAGCTAGTGCGAGTTAGTTTCGCCCTGATTAACACAGGTGTACCTCGGCCGAACGACCATGCCCCATCTCAAGAGTGTTCTGCTGACTGGTGCAAGCATACTAAGGTACACACATACACTGGCGACAGGCGCAGTGTAAGGCCTGCCAGACTGAGTTCACGCCGGAACTGTTAGCTATGAACATCCCGGTGTTTCTTTAGCAGACAACAAGCCAGGCGTGTGAGGCTGCGAGTGCGCTCTCTGCACGTCGCCTGTCGCGCGGCCGATGCACGCGGCGGCCCTGACCCGCGCCGAATACTTCGGTTTAGCGTCAGCACCTACTTGCACACCAGCCCAACCGGCTAGCTGATCGAGTTATTCACACACTTTCAAGTCACGGTATTTCTTAGACCTACCGCTACCTACCTGTTAATTCGCTTCCGTGCTACTGACACTTAAAATACGGAAAGTTCTGTCCATTTCGTTAGAAAATCGTACAAGTGTTGGAAGTTTCGGCATTTACCCATAATATCATAATTCGAAAAGGATAACTCCATTGTTGCAGATCATTGTTTCTGATTGTGAGTCCGCCTCGGGTGAGTCGGGCACATAGCGAGATAAGCAATCACGAATTCACGAGTGTATGTTTAGTGTGATATCGACTGGACACTCCAATTCTTCCTGCTGTACCCTGGCTTAACATCCAGCAATTCTAAGCAGTGGCCATTTGGCCACTATGGTTACTGTCTGTTTCTCCAATGATGTTCTTTTTAATTTTGTTGCGAGTTCCTAAACGGTAGAATTATTTCTCTAAGCACTCTTGGCCATTGTAGTTTCTGGCTTACAAGAGTTGCAGTTGTTTGGAAATAGGCTGGAGGGCATTTTCAGAAGAAAGTAAAGCTGCACTTGGAGTAGGTCTTTTTTTTTTCTTAAATCTTATTCTTATCAGCAATTAATTAAACAAAAGATTGATATGATATTGATTAGGTACATAACCGCTCACTAATTGCTGGTCAGCGAGCAGCGAGATACTTCACAGACATGACGCTCGGCACATCTCGTGCGCATGCGTGACGCCTACATGACGCTCGGCACATCTCGTGCGCGTGCGCGACGCCTACATGACGCTCGGCACATCTCGTGCCCATGCGCGACGCCTACATGACGCTCGGCACATCCCGTGCGCGTGCGCGACGCCTACATGACGCTCGGCACATCTCGTGCTCGTGCGCAAGGCCTACCTACATCTGTGGATCAGCTACAAGTTACTACTCATCGGAAACCGATTTACTACTTAATGAGTATTAAGAACCTAGTAACGAAAATATGACCTTCGTAAATATCATTATCTCTGTATAAGTAGCTGCTTCTGAACTAAACTTTATAAGGATTAGTGTAATGCAGTGTATTCGTTCTGTCAGCTCCTTATCACTTCCTGATAAGATATAGATTAGCAAAACAATTAATTGTTAATGTTATCTACACGAGGCGACAGAGCGGCAGAGCAGAAGGTGACCACCTTCGCGACTACCTGCTCAGACAGCCATAATAAATAACTTAAACTAAGACTAGGCGGGTCACGAGTCACGACAGCTGTACGCAAAAACAGCAACTCCCCTAAAAGAAAATTAGAGAAATATAATTTTATACGATAGATCGTAGACTATTTGTAACTTGTGGTTGTGTATAAGCTGTTTTCGATAACAATCGGTTTGGTACCTATATTTGCGTGCTTATACATAACGGCACGGTGTGCAGCACGGTACAGCACGGTGCAGCACGGTGCAGCACCGTACCAAACCCACGGTGCACGGTGTCTGTGTCTACTAGCACAGCGCACGATGGGATCAGCCCGCGCTGCCCGCCGCGCGCCGCGCCGGGACAAACATCGCGATAACCAAGTTTATCGGAGCCCCATAAAAACGTATCGGCGCCTTATCTGCTGTCACCACTACAGAAATAGAGCAACGAATATTTATACTTAATCACTATAATCGGAAAATAACGAAGAGACACGACGATAACACTGCGACCTCTCAATGTGTCCTGCGACCATACAACTTAGAACCGACCATAAGTTTTTCACGTTAAGGTATGATATTCGTCGTGTGGTGCGGGGCTGTGATAAGACATGCTCCCTGACCCGCGCTTCTCGAAGCGGCCGTATCTCAAGAACGTTCTATCGGGGTCGCGCACACTGCTCCCGCATCACATGCCGCATGCTCGCCGGACAACTAGGAAAATTATACAATTATTATTATGTACATAATTTATATTAATTAGCAAATACATCTAGATACGGACCCCAATAGAAATAAAATACTGGTATTCAGCTGCATCCGGTTAGACTGGAAGCCGACCCCAACATGGTTGGGAAAAGGCAGGCAGATGATGATGATCTAGATACGGACCCCCATTGGGAATGAGCTCGTGGGCCTCTAAACTATTCTATACACTCTAGTCCTTCTAAGACCTTTTTGTGGGCTGACGTTTGTAAATGAAGCTAAAAGAGAAGTATTTCAGATCACCGCAGACACATCAGTTCAACTACGACAAGAGTAGCCGCAAATCGAGATGCTGCGTCCGATGATAATGTGCAGTGGAACAATCCCGCGCCGCCATCTCCGCCAAGTACACAACTCTAGTCCGATGATAATATGCAGTGGAACAATCCCGCGCCGCCATCTCCGCCACTACACAACACTAGTCCGATGATAATGTGCAGTGGAACAATCCCGCGCCGTCATCTCCGCCACTACACAACACTAGTCCGATGATAATGAGCAGTGAAACAATCCCGCGCCGCCATCTCCGCCACTACACAACACTAGTCCGATGATAATGTGCAGTGGAACAATCCCGCGCCGCCATCTCCGCCACTACACAACTCTAGTCCGATGATAATGTGCAGTGGAACAATCCCGCGCCGTCATCTCCGCCACTACACAACACTAGTCCGATGATACTTAATGTGCAGTGGAACAATCCCGCGCCGCCATCTCCGCCAAGTACACAACTCTAGTCCGATGATAATGTGCAGTGGAACAATCCCGCGCCGCCATCTCCGCCACTACACAACACTAGTCCGATGATAATGAGCAGTGGAACAATCCCGCGCCGCCATCTCCGCCACTACACAACTCTAAGTCCGATGATAATGAGCAGTGGAACAATCCTGCGCCGCCATCTCCGCCACTACACAACACTAATCCGATGATAATGAGCAGTGGAACAATCCCGCGCCGCCATCTCCGCCACTACACAACACTAATCCGATGATAATGAGCAGTGGAACAATCCCGCGCCGCCATCTCCGCCACTACACAACACTAATCCGATGATAATGAGCAGTGAAACAATCCCGCGCCGCCATCTCCGCCACTACACAACACTAATCCGATGATAATGAGCAGTGGAACAATCCCGCGCCGCCATCTCCGCCACTACACAACACTAATCCGATGATAATGAGCAGTGGAACAATCCCGCGCCGCCATCTCCGCCACTACACAACACTAATCCGATGATAATGAGCAGTGGAACAATCCCGCGCCGCCATCTCCGCCACTACACAACACTAATCCGATGATAATGAGCAGTGGAACAATCCCGCGCCGCCATCTCCGCCACTACACAACACTAATCCAATGATAATGAGCAGTGGAACAATCCCGCGCCGCCATCTCCGCCCATAGATATCTCCTCTCTCTTTTTTTAATATTAACGCTGTACCTAGGTACCTATCTATACGAAATTGTAATTTATAAAATATAACACAAGAAATTAATTAATTACTGTCACTAGTCCCGGGCTCCAAGCATGCTTTAATTAGCCCAATGAGCCGGCTAGCTGAACGCATTACACGTAAGAACAGTTTTCATGAATTTTCATAAACTTCGTAAATTAAAAACCTGCAACTTTACAGTTCGTAGTCACGCGATGCTACACGTTGTTCGCTGCCGACTGCCGATAGAACGTTAGCCACGTGGCTGCAGGCATATGTACAGCACAACGATAGACCGTTAGCCACGTGGCTACAGGCATATGTACAGCACAACGATAGAACGTTAGCCACATGGCTGCAGGCATATGTACACCACAACGCATATAATATGCACCTATATAAGAGACCGAGGCCGGGGCCGGGGCCTATATGCGAGTATTCTATTCTTCTATTCTACTCAGTAGGCACTCAGCCATCACAATCTGCGGGGTTATTGCACATCAGAACAATACAGAAAATTCACTTTAACAGGTCAACTTTAACTTTATCAACCAGTAGTTACTCGTTGCTTTATTACCAAACTTTAATAAAGTGATCAAAATTTTGCCTTTCCTGAAACAATCTACTTCTAAGAGGGTCATAATTCAGGGTTTCTGATTAAATTCGCCGGTTGAGGATCTATCTAGCGCACAGCTAAACGTCGTCGATCAGTAGTTTTCTGAAAAACTGCTGCTTACAGTGTGCACTGTGCATACATAACACAAAACATTTTGAAATGTGACGTCAGCACGTAGGGCACCGGGCAGGCGGGTGGCGGGCACAAGGAACGGTTCGGGACGTATGGCTTTGTTTGTCGATTGTGACCGAAGCCGGTCGGGCAAACAGTGGCGAGCCCGCGAAACAGAATATTAGCATCGCGCGTTGTGATACATTAGTAGGACATTACAACCAGACACAGCGGGCCCACTGCTTCCAATATATCAAACATAAATGATGGCGGACTCGGATCCCATGTGAAGCTTTTTGCTCTGACTGTAGTCGTAGCTTGGCTTGCTAGAAAAAGTCTCATGTAATTTTTGACCGGATCCCTAGTAAGGTAGACCGCACGCCAGTAGTTACAAAACCAGTACCTATAACCTGGCCTCTTATTCTATTGAAACTTCATACTACGCTAGGCCAGTTCAAGGTCAAAGGGTTACCACTGACGTGCTGCTTGTTGTACTAGATCAAATAATGATGTCATCTGAATTGAGAATGCAGAATGACGTATGTAGAGACTGTAAAGTGTGCTCCTATATATTTTTATTTGTTTCATTTGGCCTGAGAGGGGCCCGGCAGGGGGCAGGGGGTCGACACGTGTGCACTTGGTCAACATGCTGGATGTGTGACAGAGCTGACATACTCACACACCATTACTCCACATTGCCGAGCAAACACCGGCTCGCGACACGCAGGGACTCGGCCCGAGCTGGGTCGCGTGAACACGAGGTACCTAATCGAAGGAATGTCTCTTCAATAGAGGAGGTGATACACACGTGTGACGTGCCCTTCAAGTTCGAACATTCAAGTCGTCCAGCGATCTGTAGTGTACAGTGTACTAAATAATAAGCGAGCTCGTAACAACTAACTTGAATCTGAGATAGTTGAAAAATCATTTCGCCGTAATAATTCTGGGTTGACTGGGAATAGTGGGGAGGGGTTGTCCTAAAACAAAACAACTAAGTGGACGACGACCCAAATTCACCTAAAATCACTAGTAGAACTATCGGAGAATTGAATTTAAGTTGTGTGACTGTCTCATAGCATTAAATATTTATTTTTATAAAAAGGTGCATATTATTATGATACAATGCCGTATTTTCAGGATGTGGACAATCGCGAATCTCTTTTTTTTGCAAAAGTAAGTAAGTATGATAATGATTCCATGGTCATTTTCTATAATTATGAACATGCGTGGTTAGGTACAGATGATCGATGCTACGTGGAAACAGTACATGGGTACACATAGCTCACGTGTCCATTCAAATGAGACAGCTTGGCCGACGCCATTGACTCACAAATGCGTCGCCTCCACTCGCGAGCCCCGACCGCACCCGACCGCGGCCGACTTCGACACGGCACACGTCCATCAAAACACCACAATTTGTAACCTGTCGTGAATGGCTCACTGCTAGTTTTGGTATCTGCTCCAAGAAATTATGGAATGGGTCTACTGGTGGTGAAGCACGGCAACCAATGACTACCCGAAACATTGACAGAGACATTGCTGAGCCCTTTTCCCATCCTCTTGAAATTATAACATAGGTCATAGGTTCTAAAATACCCTTGTGCCGTGAGTACGAAAACTAAACGGAATATTGTGCACAACATACCTAAGTCGTAAAATTGAACGAAAGCCCTTGAGCTCATTGTTATCGGCACCCCTTGGACCGATGACCTACTCGCTGATAAGCGGAGCGTTAGCAACTGTCATAACAATACAGCGATTTTATCAACTGTCCCACACGATCCAAACTTCATTAGTAGGTACACTATTATGTAGTATGTACCTACTGATGCTTACCCCGTTTATGATTATAAATAGCTTTACTTGGACTGCCCAATTGGATCATGAGAATCTTATGCGCGACTTCTACTAACACTTTGGAACACACGATTGTGATGTTGTGAATAGCTGTAGTTGGAGGGTACAAGCGCACGTTGCTCGGCGCGGGCGCGGCTAGCAACGGGCGCGGGCGCGGCTGTGCTCACAGGAACACATCGCCAAGAGTGCCAGATGTCTCGCCGTCACAGGAAGTATAGCTTATCGAGATCTAGAATCCGACGCACGTATTCCCATCTTGAATCCCATAGTGACAACATGACAGTGACAACATTACAACTTAGCGAACATTACCGATTAAGTAATAGGAATGCAAATCCCTTTTACAAAAAATTAAGTAGAAAAGTGATATCGAAAAAAACGAAGTCAATTTGCGTGTATTAGTGTCAGCCGGCTACCCCATAGTCAAACAAGCGCTGTTTGTTCTGTCGTACCGCGCCCAGTCGCCGGTGCCCACCACACCGGCCCACCGGTCCACACTGGCCCACTCGCCACCACTCGCCACCACTCGCCACACTCGCCACACTCGCCTCCACTCGCCGGTTCTTGACGACCGAACTATCGCATTTCTAATAGAGTAAGTCTAGTCTATAGCTGCAACAAATTCATAATGTTCACACGTTGGCAGGACATTCCACTAAGTGAGGGTGGCAGTCAACGCTCGATACGCTGCGCGGAAGCTTGTACAGTCAACAGCAAAAGTAGATGATCAAAATCAGAAATTCAATACTAATGAACGGAGTTCGCGTCAGAACTATGTGGCGTCGAAGTACACTTAGAATACTTACTACGTAGAATACTTTTGAATCACTTCGACGCCACAGTTCTGACGCGAACTCCGTTCATAAGTATTTGAATTTCTGGTTTTCATCATCTACTTTTGCTGTTGACTGTACAATAATTCCGATTTTTATAAAACATATACAATAATTCAGATTTTTTGTCAAATTATTCTACAAGCAACATACTAAAATACAGTGTTTTAAGTTTTTCGTCCTAACAATAGTCTTTTTGTAATTGCCTCATATTTTGCAATAAATTACCAGCGTTGTGTCATCGCGCTTCTCTTTCTTTTCTATGCAGTCCGACAGTGACCGCCCTTTAGGTCATGTAAGCCCCGCATGGATATAATTAAATACAATAACAAAAACTCTGCCATAGGTAACAATAATAATGTCGTATGAACTTAGGTACTTACATCATTAAAAACTGAAATGATTGTGAATGTGGTGTCAATATGTCAGTAGGTAGTATTCGATTCCGTTAGGAGTAATACTTGAATGAGACAAAGTGCGAAGGTTATCATTAGATTATTGCTTAAATATACTTTTTAGCTACTGGTTATAATAATTTTGCTACCAAAAAAGTGAGATAATAGTCTCCAAGCAGAGCACGCGCAGGCGTAACATGCGCGACACATGTGACACCTTACTCGCTCCTATACTGTCTCACAAGAGATCATGTCTGTTATAATTTTGTATCACTATTAGCAGACGCTTGTACTGCAGTCGTTCTCACTGCGACCTCGCTCGTATGCGAACTATTAGCAGACGCTTGTAATGCTGTCGCTCTCACTGCGACCTCGCTCGTGTGCGAACTATTAGCAGACGCTTGTACTGCTGTCGCTCTCACTGCGACCTCGCTCGTGTGCGAACTATTAGCAGACGCTTGTACTGCTGTCGCTCTCACTGCGACCTCGCTCGTATGCGAACTATTAGCAGACGCTTGTAATGCTGTCGCTCTCACTGCGACCTCGCTCGTGTGCGAACTATTAGCAGACGCTTGTACTGCTGTCGCTCTCACTGCGACCTCGCTCGTGTGCGAACTATTAGCAGACGCTTGTACTGCTGTCGCTCTCACTGCGACCTCGCTCGTATGCGAACTATTAGCAGACGCTTGTAATGCTGTCGCTCTCACTGCGACCTCGCTCGTGTGCGAACTATTAGCAGACGCTTGTAATGCTGTCGCTCTCACTGCGACCTCGCTCGTGTGCGAACTATTAGCAGACGCTTGTACTGCTGTCGCTCTCACTGTGACCTCGCTCGTGTGCGAACTATTAGCAGACGCTTGTACTGCTGTCGCTCTCACTGCGACCTCTCTCGTGTGCGAACTATTAGCAGACGCTTGTAATGCTGTCGCTCTCACTGCGACCTCGCTCATGTGCGAACTATTAGCAGACGCTTGTACTGCTGTCGCTCTCACTGTGACCTCGCTCGTGTGCGAACTATTAGCAGACGCTTGTACTGCTGTCGCTCACACTGCGACCTCGCTCGTGTGCGAACTATTAGCAGACGCTTGTAATGCTGTCGCTCTCACTGCGACCTCGCTCGTGTGCGAACTATTAGCAGACGCTTGTACTGCTGTCGCTCTCACTGCGACCTCGCTCGTGTGCGAACTATTAGCAGACGCTTGTAATGCTGTCGCTCTCACTGCGACCTCGCTCGTGTGCGAACTATTAGCAGACGCTTGTAATGCTGTCGCTCTCACTGCGACCTCGCTCGTGTGCGAACTATTAGCAGACGCTTGTACTGCTGTCGCTCTCACTGTGACCTCGCTCGTGTGCGAACTATTAGCAGACGCTTGTACTGCTGTCGCTCTCACTGCGACCTCTCTCGTGTGCGAACTATTAGCAGACGCTTGTAATGCTGTCGCTCTCACTGCGACCTCGCTCATGTGCGAACTATTAGCAGACGCTTGTACTGCTGTCGCTCTCACTGTGACCTCGCTCGTGTGCGAACTATTAGCAGACGCTTGTACTGCTGTCGCTCACACTGCGACCTCGCTCGTGTGCGAACTATTAGCAGACGCTTGTAATGCTGTCGCTCTCACTGCGACCTCGCTCGTGTGCGAACTATTAGCAGACGCTTGTACTGCTGTCGCTCTCACTGCGACCTCGCTCGTGTGCGAACTATTAGCAGACGCTTGTAATGCTGTCGCTCTCACTGCGACCTCGCTCGTGTGCGAACTATTAGCAGACGCTTGTACTGCTGTCGCTCTCACTGTGACCTCGCTCGTTCCCTTGAGCGGGCAGGGTCCTGGCTGCAGCATCAGGTCACCTTTTCATTCTCTAACAAATTAATAGGCCGGTCGTCGGAACAGAACAATTAAACAAGTTTCAAATTGTCCAAACTAAACTTGCAAGAGTACATCTTAAATAGTTAACATACTTCTCCGTGATCAGAGCAAAGTTAACTAAAAGCTTGTAAAACAGCAGTTGTGTACTTGTGTAACTTGTGGTAAGTAAGCGAGTCGGATTTCATGCAGTGCCAAACAAGTCACCAACCGCCACTTTATCTTATTTGTGTGTTTAGTTAACAACACAAATGAAATCGGCCGCAGATCACAATCCAGTGTTTAACTCTAGCACGCGTTGTTTTAGCAGCGCATGGCGCAGTTGTGCCACAGTGCGGGGGGAACAGTAGGTTCACTGTGTACACTGAAGTCGTAAATAGGATCATAAGGATAGGGTCGTCAGGTCGCTTTAGTGGCAGCAGTGCTTCGACACAACATGTAGCAGTCAGGTCAGAACTATGACGTTCTGTTTATCTACATAATATATTATTATACTTTAATGCCAAGATATTTCTGAATATGTTTCTTAATTGCGCCTGCTGTCCTATGTTCCAGGTTCCAGTACACAACTGGACGCACTTCCCCACTGGAAACACACCTAACTCCTTCTCGATGAGCTCGAAGGCGCGCAGGCGTCGCCCTCGAAAATAAATCATAGCGACTGATCTACTAAGCGAGCGAAAGTGATGAAATTACTTCTGAAACGCAAAAGAAGAGCTATATTGAGCGTGCGCTCGGAATAAAACTTACGTATGTGCCAAAACGAATTTACTCCTTTTTACCGACTTTACAAAAAGGAGGAGGTACTATGTTCGGCTGTTTGTATGTTTTTTTTTTTTTTTTTTTTTTTTTTGTATGTTTGTTCATCGAATACTCCGCCAATTGTCGACGGATTTTCAAAATTCTTTTTTTGTTCGAAAGTAGATAGTTCTGAGGTGGTCCCATTGTCACCAAGTTAGGATCTGATGATGGGATCTTAGAGAAATCGAGGGCAACCCTCAAATTTTATAGGCTAACTTATTGTTTTTCGCATATTTTATGAAGTATCTTGTGTATTTGTGTATGGTTGTCACCATCTCAGGTAGCTGGGCTGATGATGGAAGGTACAACTCCTTAACAGTAAGAAGTTACTCGAACAGGCAAGGACTGTTTTAGTAAATTGTTTTGATGTTTGCCACATTTGGTCTCATGATCATCAAGTCATGACCTGATGCTACCTAACTCCTCGACAACTAACAGCAGATATATCGTGTTTAGGCTCATTGAAAAGGGCTCGATGTGTGGATAAACATACTGTTACTGAGGAACACCGAAGACCTGATGCTGAAGCCAGGAGCATCAGAAAAAGTACAAACCTTGAAATTACAGCACCGTAGTCGTGTTTGGGCTCATTTTAAACAGGACTAATTTTAAGTTCAATGCAATGTTGACATAAGTCTGGCCTGATGCTGCAGCCAGGATTATCAGCATCTAATCTAAAAACTAATAAAAGGAGAACTCCTCAACAATTAACGTCCCTGCATCGAGAACAGGAATATTTTATAAAAAGGCGATGGGCAAGTTGACATTAGGCTATTGTAACTTAGATAAATTATAAACAGACCCACTAAAAAGCGAGAAATAAAAACTTTTTAACAAAAAAAAAACCGACTTCCAAAAAAAACACTACAAACTGAAAAATAACTTTAATTTCGGAAGTCGGTGGCAAAAACTAAAATACTGATCCCTAAGACACCGACTTCCGAAATTAAAGTTATTTTTCAGTTTGTAGTGTTTTTTTTGGAAGTCGGTTTTTTTTTTGTTAAAAAGTTTTTAAGAAAACAAATTAATTAAATTTAAAACTAAGTACTTTGAGTAAACTTTGATATGATAATTCTCTATGTTATAAAGTAAATTTCATTATGCCGTGATGTCGAAAAAAGTAAAAAAATAGATATAACTTTGCAATTTTTTTGTATCGAGAATAGTTAAATCATTTTACATGATACTAGACCAAAGAGTCAAAAAACATATTATTATACCAAAATGTTAAATCCCTATTCCACATAAGTACTTAACAAGTTACACGAAATAGAAAAACCACATTTTTTTCAAATTATTCTCTTTCGCAAATTAAACGAGTTCTACAACATTATGTAAATATACAAGCGAGTTTCTCCACAATAAATCCACAGAAGAAATCGGCCTTCAGAAGTTAAACATCTAATCTTAATAATAGAGGTTCTATTTTGGACATTTAAGTTCAGATTTCGGCTCTTATTTGAACGTTCAATATCTACTCTCCATCCCATGTCGTCTGTTGATATAAAAAAAAAAAAAATTAAAAATTAAAAAAACCCCCGACAATAATAAAATTAAGGAATCCCTACAAAAAGCATGAAATAAAAAAATAAATTTAAAAAAATCTTATGGAAGTCGGGGACCGTTCTGTGGAACACCTTCTATTCTGAGGTCCCCCGACTTCCATAAGATTTTTTTAATTTTTTTTTTATTTCATGCTTTTTGTAGGGATTCCTTAATTTTATTTTTGTCGGGGGTTTTTTAAATTTTTAATTTAATTTTTTATTTCATGCTTTTTGTAGGGACTCCTTAATTTTTGTATTTCATTTCTTTTATTTTCTTCCGTTTAAGATTCTGGTAATTTGGTGTTTAATCAGGTTTTTTATCCGTCAAAAAATATTGATTAAGTACTTAATTTATAGTTGAAGAATAATTTTTAAGACTAAACAGATTTTTTTGTTTTATTATATTTTTCAAGTTTTTAGTTTTCATTTCGTTAGGTAGTTAATATTCCTCATTCCCTTTCAATATAGTGTACATTATTCTACTTGTCAAGCCCTTGCATTTGATACCTATATTGAAGGAGTTGTGAAAAAAAATGTAATTCGCCATTTTGTGGTGGCGGCCATCTTGGATTTGAAATTTTTAATAGTGTATAGTATTCTACTATTGAAGCCCTTTCATTTGATACCCATATTGAGGGAATAGGCTATTTGACAATGTAAAAAATTAGGTCATAATTATTGACACTCGTATAGATTATCGCTTTTAAAATCGATTTGCATTAATTTTACTACAAAACAATGTATTATTTATTAAAAAAATCCCGAAAAAACTTCATCTTTTTAAATCTGGCGCCACGTAATCGAAAACGGTCTGGATTGGCTGAACTTATGATGACGTCATGGTATAGTCAATTACTGTCTATCGTTGACAGAACAGATGACTTTTGTCTAGTATCTCGACCGTTTCAACGTTTGTTTACGTGTAACAATATGGCGTCGTGACGTCACAATACGTCACGACGCCATATTGTTAAAGATAGCGTTTTGACGGCTTATTTAAACAGTACATTTTTATTTACTATTTTCTAAAAGAAATACATTATGCAATTTGAAGTAATAGGTTTTTGTGGGCTCGTTAGACACCATTAAATAATCTGAGATGTTTATCACAAACCAGTCAAATAGCCTATTGTGAAAAAATATGTTATCCGCCATTTTGTAGCGGCGGCCATCTTGGACCGATTTTCATCAAACATAGCTAAGAACACTCCCGACTAATACAGCTTTCAAACAAAAAAAACTAAATCAAAATCGGTGCATCCGTTCGGGAGCTACGATGCCACAGACAGAGACACACACACACACACACACACCCCCACCCCGACACGTCAAACTTATAACACCCCGTCGTTTTTGCGTCGGGGGTTAAAAAATAAGGCAACACACCTATTTTAGAGAGTTTTCAAAAGTTTCAGAATGAAGAGCATTTTAACAGAACTTTAATAAATTTAATTTCTTGCGAAAATGTGGAACCAACGACACCGACTTCTGAAATTAAAGGTATTTTTCTCTTTGTTTTGTTTTTTTTGGAAGTCAGTTGTTTTTTTTTGTAAAAAGTTTTTATTTTTCACTTTTTCGTTGTAAGTAGGTACCTACCCCACAAAAATTCACAAATTCATAAAACACTACTTGCTATGTGAATATCAGTGACAGGAACCTATTAAAACATCATCAATAACTATAAGTGGAAAAAAATCGTATTATTGAAGCTAACTCAAAAACTACCCAAGCAAAGTTCATAAAATTGATATGGGACCACCCCTGAGGCATACTATATCCATTAAAAAATAAGAGAATTTTGCAAATCCGTTTATGACGGAGTTATGCCCCGAACATACATAAAAAAAATATACTTAAACCAAATTGAGAAACTCCTCCTTTTTTTGAAGTCGGTTAATTAAATCAATTTATAAACAATAAGTTATGCCCGAATTTATTTGCTAGATTAAAGCTGAAGAATCAGCTGTTCCCTACATTTATGTTCGTATAACTCGTCAAAATGTAGAGAACAGCAGATTTTTTTTCGCGATTTCAGGTTTTGTCCCATAGTAAAAGTTGTTCATAATGATGAGTACAATGAGAACCTTAAGAGGTTGTTAATGTTTTACCAATAACCCTATATAATATACACATCAGAATTGAGAACCTCCTCCTTTTTTGAAGTCAGTTAAAAACCAAAGGAATTAAACTTTATAGCAACAATAAAAAATAACAATTAAGCGATGCTGACCGCCCCTATTTATGCATACACAGTGGTCCTTGGCGACATCAATTAACAAACATTTTAAGTGTCAATCCATAACTGAGGTCAACTCAAAGCGTGGTCGTTGCGTCCATGTTGTGCCCGGCGAGACATTAGTGTAATGTGTTGGAGTTAAACGCAACAGTGCAAGCTATTCACTTTCGCAGCGAACAATCCGGCGCATGCAATTAATCAAGCGTTGAGCGGCTCGCGCGCCGCCATGCAGTGACGTCATCACATCGCTCCTGCACGCAGCAACACACAGAAGTACTACTACTATAAAAAAACGATTAATTTATTATGGAAGCAGTCAGACTATGAGTGGTTTCACAAGAGTTCAGCAATAGGTGTTCGACACATTTGCGCTAGCCAGTTATCTTTATGACGATTTTTTTTATTGTTATATGGGCGGCGCTCTTGGCGCCTGGTGGAAAGAGATGGATGAGGTCTATGATGGAACGAGCGTGCCCAGAAGATTCCTGTTCACTCTTGTTTTGAAGGCAGTTAAATGTGAGAAGAGAACACAGATGCCGGCAGAGAGTTTCACACTTTGGCTGTGCACATAATAAACGTGGAGGATAAGCGCTGAGTACGAATCGTCCGGATATCAACCAAGTGTGGATGGTACGCTGCAGTACTGGTTGTCCGGTGGTAAAAGGGCGACGGTGGGATCAGGTCGTGGAACTCCTGCGCACACTCTCCGAATTACAGTTTGTAGAAGACCGACAGGCAAGCAACATTACGCCGGCGCCGGTGAGCTAGGCTGTGAAGTGTAGTTATCAACGTCTCGTCGCCTATAAACCTCTTAGCTCTGCGTTCCACCGAGTCAAATGCAGCAAGCTGGTATTTGGCTGAGCCATCCTACAAGCGGCTGCAATACTCCATAGAGGAACGGACCTGTGCTTTTATACAGACTTTAAAAGCTGTCCTGATGTGAAGTATCGCCTCACCTTATTTAGGATGCCCAGCTTCTTGGCTGCGGCTTGAGCTTTTGAATCGAGGGTTACACATGGTTGGTATATACATGGCGGCTCGCGGAGTGGTGGTACTTGCGTAAGTACTGCTTTATTGTTGTACTGGCCTCGTGGACCGTGGTAAAGTGGCGCTGCAGCAGCAGACGACTGCAGGTGACATTTTGGCATGCAGTCTGTCGACTTGAAGCAGTCGTCACTTGAAACATCAACATGTAACCACTTGACACGTGTCTACGAATTATCCGGTGAGTTCAAGAATGTTTGTGTAATGATGCAAACCCAATGATGACACAATGGACTCGTTTCTTATCATTGCATAAAAAGTGGGACTACTGTTCTGTCCTGTCGTGTGCTCTTATCGTACTTAAGTAGTGGACATCTGCAGATTTCTTCATCAAACATATTAAATGCATATGGCGTGTTATGTAACCATAACGACTTTGTTTCTCGTTCGGCGATAACTTTACATACCTACCGCTGGGACACGTTGATACTTGCCGATGGCGCATGCGTGGCTCATGGCATGCGGAAAATACGTCGCCGCCTACCCCTTCCGGTGCCGCAGACGTGACGAATATAAATATTGTTTTAGTTGATTTTTATCACTTACAGTGTTTTGAACTTTTAGTCAATGACTGAGTGCTGCAAGCCGGATGACGGTCTTAAAATTAATTTTGAATCGTAAAAACTACGAATTACTTATACCTATCACCTACGCCAATTTGTCAGCTTCACAGCGCTTGATACCCACAATAATGCCATAATGTCGCCACCTCTTCACACACGTCACTCTGTCACTGTGTCGCGATACAATGTGGGTGACATCATTAGTGAGGGCTGGTCAGTGGTCACCAATTATCATAAACGTGTAAGTGAAGGGTGCGAGAGCCGCGCGGGCCGCGAGCTGCACCGCGCCGGGCCCCGCGGGACCCGTGGGCCCACCCCACCTGTGGCGCGCGGCCGGCGACCTGTGGCGCGCCTTCCTCGTCCACTTACATTACAACCCCTTCCGACTACTTCACACAGTTCACACACGCTTCACAACCCCTATCGTTCAGAATACTTGAGAACGGAGACTTGACTTCGGATTCGTCTTACATTTTGCCATCGAACTTTTGCCTGAATGTAGACTTTGAACTCTAGTTCACCAGTTCTACGACATACCTTAACAATTTATTGATATTATGAAAGTTTAAAAAAGTTCATTTAGCCGACCGCGTCATTTGGACTGTTAAACAAAGTTGATGATGTCTGCCAAGTGTATCGACTGTGTACACATTACACAATTATTAGATTTATAATTAACTAGCTGCGCCCCGCGGTTTCACCCGTGTAAATGTTGATTCCTTGGGAATATCGGGGTAAAAACTATCCTATGTCCTTCCCCGGGATGCAATCTATCCCTCTGCTAAATTGTATCGGAATCCGTTCAGTAGTTTAGGCGTGATAAAGATACAGACAGACAGACAGTTACTTACAAAATTTTAATATTAATATGGATTATTTACAGGCCGTAGCCGTAGGAATCCGCTGGATGCAGGATACACAGTAACCAGTCGAATTGGTGGTGCTTGGGCGAGGCCTATGTACAGCAGTGGACGGACGTCTTTCGACTGAAACGAATGAATAATAATTAAATAGATGTTTATTTTTGTAAGATGTCGGTAGTGTCTACACACACACACACACACACACGTGTGTGGTAGTGGACACACATGGGTATTAGGTAATTAAAGTTTCCACGAAAACTTACATATAAGTAAGTAGTTAGCTACACTATCAATATCAGTATAATGTAGTAATGATACGTCCGCAGCGCACACGATGGCATGGCGTCGTGTTACATCACGTGATCCTTTCACGCACTCAGCGAAACTCCAGCCGGTGACAGCCGGTCGATTCTGTAATAATCTCACCGTGATAACTTAGGTTATGTGAGTTTGTTTTTGCTAGGAATTGAGACTATTGACAGCTCACTCCACGCCAATTAATGTTCTGTGCTCCACGCTCACTTCACTTAAGTTTTCACGGTGAGATGGTTACAGAATCGCTGTAAAAGGAACGAGTCGTGACCGCGCGGTGACGTATGCTTCGCTTACTATCAACATCATATCGGGTTCAGCTCCTCTAGTAATAGTAACCACCGCATACTGCGTTAGCAGGTTCTTTACTAAGTATATACTTTAATAACTATACCCTACCTATTTTTATTTGACTACGAGTCTTTAACTTCGGGTCTTTTAAGGCGCTTTCAATTTAGATGTCAACATTGAATGTGAAGAATAGATGGAAAACGAAAGGACCTGACCATCTGAACAAGCATGAAGAGGATCTACCTTAACGTCACACAGACGTGACGTTAAGGTGGATCCTCGACAGACGATGCTGGCGTAGCTTTGTAAGTAACCGAGAATAGTTCATACAGGAAAGGGAAACCACTCGCAGTAACCAAAGCTAGAATATTTAGGAAGAGTCGTTGTTTCCTGCACAGAGAAGCGGCATGCATGCATCGCGGTTATTAAAAGTCCCACAGTTGTAGTTATTATGATGATTAGTGTGCGGGGCGCGGCGCACGCGGCGCTAACGAATGGCGCACATTAACCACCCCCTGCCGGCTCGCCCGAGCCCCCGAGTCCCCCAGCCCCCGAGTGTTTGGAGGTCAATAGCATCGCACGCGGACACGCGCCTTTTACACCCATCACATTATGACATCCACTACGTTTTAATGCTTTATCTGGTATACAATAGTTCTGTGTTCTATACTATTATTTATTCTGTGGTTCTGGGCAATAATCGTCTTCGTGCGAACTAGGTAACTAAGTTAATTTGTACTCAAACAACCAGTCGGCATAAATCCAGCATTAGGTAGGTACATTTGCATCCTTCACGCTAAAAGTAACAGGTTGATATCGTGCAGCACAAGCCGCGCGCTGCATTGTAACGTTTCTACTAACTTAGATACTAATGATCCCTCATCAGCGGAAGCACTTGTGTTTTTCAGTCGGTTACAATGTTGTTTTCCTTCCTAAAGTCCTGCATGTACACTGCGTCCTACTCATACTAAAGTCCTGCATGTACACTGCGTCCTACTCATACTAAAGCCCTGCATGTACACTGCGTCCTACTCATACTAAAGCCCTGCATGTACACTGCGTCCTACTCATACTAAAGCCCTGCATGTACACTGCGTCCTACTCATACTAAAGCCCTGCATGTACACTGCGTCCTACTCATACTAAAGCCCTGCATGTACACTGCGTCCTACTCATACTAAAGTCCTGCATGTACACTGCGTCCTACTCATACTAAAGCCCTGCATGTACACTGCGTCCTACTCATACTAAAGCCCTGCGTGTACACTGCGTCCTACTCATACTAAAGCCCTGCATGTACACTGCGTCCTACTCATACTAAAGCCCTGCATGTACACTGCGTCCTACTCATACTAAAGCCCTGCATGTACACTGCGTCCTACTCATACTAAAGCCCTGCATGTACACTGCGTCCTACTCATACTAAAGTCCTGCATGTACACTGCGTCCTACTCATACTAAAGCCCTGCATGTACACTGCGTCCTACTCATACTAAAGCCCTGCATGTACAGTCAACAAAACAGATAAGTATGCAGGATCGCCTGACATAGTTGAAGTTTAGTAAGAAACCGATGGATGTTGTCGACTGAAATTTAATTTGATAAATGAGCTGTTTGTTTTATATTAATAAAATTAAATTTTATTCTAGGACTAGAATTAAATTTTGGGACTACAATTAAATGTTTTATATTAATAAAATAAAATTTTATTCTAGGACTAGACTAAAATTTTATTTTATTAATATAAAACAAACAGCTCATTTATCAAATTAAAGGACCATGCGTCATTTTGGGCCCACTTTTTCAACATTGTTCAACAGTGATAAATTATATGTCATATGAAAGCTCATAAAGTGTACGTTATTTCATTCTATGGCAGCTAAGTTCAAATCCAGCGCGAAAACGGCTTTTTTATGCGTTTTTTAAAAATGTTCAACATTGTGCAACAGTTATGAAACCTATGTCATATGAAAGCTCTTAAAGTGTACTTTATTTCATTCTACGGCAGCTAAGTTCAAATCGCGAAAACGATCTTATATGCGTTTTTTAAATGCGTCATTTTGGGTTCATTTTTACAACATTGTTCAACAGTGATGAGTTATATGTCATATGAAAGTTCTTGGCGTGTACTTTATTTCATTCTATGGTAGCTAAGTTCAAATCCAGCGCGAGAACGGTTTTTCTAGTTTAGTTTCGGGTAGACTTTTTTTTTCTATGTAATCTAGTCGTTTCTGGCACTCGCCGGTCGCTGCCGCGGCACCGCTCGCTTCGCTCGCTCGGCTCGTGCGTAGGAGGTCACAGTTTTAACCTAACCTAACCTAAGCATTTTTTTTTTATAATTAACCTCGTCTAACTTATTCGGTTCTCGATAGCCTGTTAAAAATAATCTCTTTTTCCATATTTTTTTTCTATATAATTTAGTCGTTTCTGGCACTCGCCGGCCGCTGCCGCAGCACCGCTCGCTTCGCTCGCTCGGCTCGTGCGTAGGAGGTCACAGTTTTAACCTAACCTAACCTAAGCATTTTTTTTTAAATAATTAACCTCGTAACTAATTCGGTTCTCGATAATGTCCATTGCAAAAAAATTAAAATAGTAAGTTACAAATATTTTGAATTAAATAAATGATTATTTTAAAATAAAATTGCATTTTTTAATTATTTAATTCCCAAAAAAAAAAATTCTCAAAAAATCTTATTTATGCCTTTATATTTTTTGTCATAACAAATCGTTTGACCAAACGTTTATTGTCTAAAGATTGTTTGCCGTAATAAATCATTTGATTAAAGACCAAATGCCTAAATGACATTATCCTTAATAATATTCTGCCAAGTAACAGTCGACAACATCCATCGGTTTCTTACTAAACTTCAACTATATCCGACGATCCTGCACACTTATCTATTTTGTTGACTCTACACTGCGTCCTACTCATACTAAAGCCCTGCATGTACACTGCGTCCTACTCATACTAAAGTCCTGCATGTACACTGCGTCCTACTCATACTAAAGCCCTGCATGTACACTGCGTCCTACTCATACTAAAGCCCTGCATGTACACTGCGTCCTACTCATACTAAAGCCCTGCATGTACACTGCGTCCTACTCATACTAAAGCCCTGCATGTACACTGCGTCCTACTCATACTAAAGCCCTGCATGTACACTGCGTCCTACTCATACTAAAGCCCTGCATGTACACTGCGTCCTACTCATACTAAAGATTTCGTTGGAATGTCTATAATTATTATTATAAATTATGTTAATAAAGTGAATTTGACGGTGGACATCGTGTGGTCAAATCAACTTTCTATCAAAACTATTAACAAGGTACCTACTTAGAACGTTCTCGGTTGAGGAAAATTATACAATTTGATGCGAACCGCAAACTGGTGACATTTGCCTCAATAGTCGTAGGTACCTACTTAAATAAAAGAAGGAAAAGTAGATTGTTATACAAGGGTCGAAAGGAATTGATGACTTTCACCCGTGTTAAACACTACTTTTCATTTCGAATTTAAGGAAAGTAAATAAAAAATAGTAGTTTTTCTAAAATAATAACTTGAATAGTACCTGATAGTAACTGTAGGGGTCGGACTGTATCGTTGGTGTGGACTGTATGTGGTTCTTCAGGTTCTTTCAGTAAAACTCCAATTGTTTCTTCTTAATTATTTTCCTTAGAGATCAGCTGTACTGTACTATCGGCGAACGACTACGATCAAAACATTGGTAGAGGTCGCGACGCCCCCGTAAGGGGGTTACGATCAAAACCGGATTGGGCGCCCCTTATTATATCCCAGCACGTGGGCGCAAGTAGTGGGTACACTATTGTGTTAATTTCCGAAAAACTAGGTGACCCACCAATCCGGTTAGTTCGGTTCGTGTCCGGTCTCCGACAGGTTTCGACTTGTCGCGACCTGTCGGAGGCAAGACTCCGCGACCAATCACAAACATTTAAACTTATTCCTATGATCATGGTACATAATTCCTAACATAATACATACTAGTCTTACATATCACTATTTTTACACATAATTCTATGACGAGCTCGGCGTCCGTAACAGTAACTATTTAAAATTAATTGAGAAGTTAGAACAATTTGTGAAATATAAAGTTACATATTATATAACTAGCTTCTGCCCGCGACTTCGTACGCGGATCCTGTTGCTTATGCCAGCGACAACGGTGTCGTCAAAATCGAAGATCTGAAACGTGTGATACTGTGATGTCGAATTCTAAGAGCCCGGGGACTAGAAAACAACGGGATGCGCGAGACGATTCGAGACGTCATTTTCAGGCAATAATGAACCAATAAGGTAGTAAACTTGGCCTTGCACTTTGAATGTTGACATAAACGGGCCTTCTGAAATCTGTTTCGCACCAAAAGATGTCATTTGAAAGGCATTATTGTACGAACAGACGTTGTCCAAGTAATGTTTTGACTGTGGATGGTCACCGATTAGCAGTGATCTTAATATTTCTGGAGGATTTTGTTATATTTCAATATATACTTTCACACCTGAGCAACACATACCGTTTGTTTCTTTTTGTCATTTAACAGCTTCACAAAAAGTAAAATTTTGAACCATACCTCCGATGGCGGAATATGTGGTGTAGTCAATCATAGGAGTATACGTAAATGCACTCCGTTCCTTATCAACCCAAGGAAGGTCGCAATGCCCTACGTCTATATCTTGAGGTACATCCGATTCTTCAGATGATATCGACATTCTGTTCAGAGAATGTCGAAGTGGATCAGAATTCAAACGTTCGTTGCGTTCTTGTCTTTTCATGCCGTACTCCAGCAATTCTTTCTCTCTCACTTTCTAACTAATTATGAATATTTTGTTGTGTGCGTGTTCGGGACAATGTATGATAATCTCGATCAGCAGTTAGTCGCGCATCACGTTCATCACTCGTCTCAAAAGACCTGTTAGTAGATGAGCGAATACGCTGAGAACTCAAGCGTGATTCTGTATCGGTAAACGTTTCCGATTCGCGAGGCAATGCATGTCGCTCACGATCAGCGGACAGTCGCGCATCACGTTCTGCACTTGTCTCTAGAGACCTAGAAGCAGATGCGTAGATACGCTGAAAACTCAAGCGCAATTCTCTATCCGTGAACGTCTCCGACTCGCGAGACAATACATGACGTTCACGATCAGCTGTCAGTCGCGCATCATACTCTTTACTGGTCTCTAGAGACCTGCACCCTAACTGAGTAACAAACTATTACTCTCAATTTGAATAATTTTGAAGCATACTGCTAATCCATTGCATCATAAGTACGAAAAGTGTGTCTGCTCAACAACGTAAATAACGCAATGAATGTTGTTGAACTGGCAAAATAAAACCCATTGCTACTGATAGTGTGTTACGCGATTACCCTGCTGGATGTAGATGCGTAAATACGCTGAGAACGCAGGCGTGCTTAGCGATCCGAAGAGGTTTCCACGGAGCGAGTTGCAGCCTGATGTTCTCGAACAGTATCAAGTCTCTCCTAACGCTCTTCGGTAGATTCTTGGGATCTTATGATCCTCAATCTTTTAGCCCCTTTGGAACATTGGGAAAGATTTGACCTCTTTCTAGGCATGGTTATAGTTTTATTGTAAAGAAGATACCTGATCAATTAAAATATAAGTGACTGCTCCCCTGCGTTACCGGGTAGGCTACCGTGTCACGAAGATAAATGGAAAAGGAAATTAAACACTCAAATAACATAAGCCCGAAGGCATATTTATTCAATAAAAAAAAAAACATGGGAGTTTTGGCCAGTAGAGTCAAATTTTCAATGAAACAGTTGGACTGATTTTCGATGACGATGGTATACCATCGTCATCGAAAATCAGTCCAACTGTTACCGCCTTCACCGCGTGGAGGTACTCCCAGCTTATGTTATTTTATAATTATACAGTGAAATTAGTGATAGCTTTGATGTCCACATCAGATGTTTCTGATCTTCGATTTTTATAAGTCAACAGGAAATGCCCATCAGACCGAACAACTTTTGCTAAGACGTCATTCCTACATGTGTTATAGTGTAGCTGGGCTCTTGGAGTTCCACATCAGGTGTTCCAGATCTTCAAATTTATTCTCTCAGCAGAAAATGCTCATCACGTGGAACAATTTTTGCTATGTTACCAATTTTGTATCTATTATAGTTTAGCTGGTCTATTGCGGTTCTGCATCAGGTGTTCAAGTTTCCAAGATAAATTATAGCCTATATGTTGCCCAGACATAATACCTATACAACAAAAGAAAAATCATTCAAATCCGTCCAGTAGTTCCGAAGATTAGCGTGTACAAACAAACAGACAAAGACAGATTTTTTTTTTTTGGAATCGTACCCTATTACTGTTTCTAAACCCCCTCAATTTTTTTTTTTAATATATTCAATGTACAGACACAGTTTTTTTACTGTTTTATTATATGTATATATAGTATTATGTAATATAAATACTTTTTAAATATGGAACACACCGCGTCGTCGCTTAATAGGTATATTTTTTAATTCACACTGGCTGCTTATACACTCACAAGACCGAAGCATTTTTCTTAATTAGGTAAAAAAATTCGTAGCTAACCAGTTTTATTTTTAAAATTCATTCCCGCCCTAGAGAGGAAAGCAATTACTATGAGTCTTTCCCGCCCAAAGGTGGGAAGCAGCGGCTTCCACCCGCTATTCGGATCAAAGAAACACTACTTTTCAAATATGAGAAATGAAAATACATTTTTCTTCAGGCTATAAATTTATCATATCGATAACGAGGTAAAGTACGAGCACCTCAAACTGAAATAAATAAATACTTACGATCATATCGACATGGCTAGAACAAAATCTTTTAAAACTTAACATCAAAAAAACTAATTTCTTGACCTTTCACGTCTCTCGATCTAGCAGATCATGCAGAGCAAGCATCGATTCCTTAAAAATACACAACAACAAATACAATGTTTTAACAGCAGCACCCGTGTCCACTACCGATTGCAGCTGTTATGCCATATGCCATTGACAGAGTAGAAAGGACAAAATATCTAGGCGTCATAATTGATCAGAACCTGTCCTTCAAAGCACAAATTCAAACACTCGCGAAATAGACTCGCAAATTCATTTACGTAGCGAAACGCTTACGAGCCAGTGCTCCCAAAAATATATGTATACAGGTTTACATCTCCCTATGCCAATCTGTCCTGCAATACTGTGTAAGTGTCTGGGGCAGCGCCGCCAAGACGTGCATGCTGGAGCTGGAGCGGGCCCACGTGCCGTCCTCAAGGTGCTTCTGGGAAAGCCGCGGCGTTTTTCCACAGACGAACTTTATAAGTAATCTGGGGTTTTACGCGTGCGGCAACTGTTCATCCTAGGGTCACTACTAAACCTATTGAAATGCAACAGAAATCGCTCTAGCTGCAGCAAGGGGGGAAGAAAAATACCCGAACGACTCCCACTTCCAAAAACAAAAACCCTCTTCGCGACCCGGTTTTCTTTGTTTTTACCCATACGAGTGTTCAATGCTATAAGCAAAACTTTTACTGTGCCGAAAATCTACTCTGAGGCCAAAACTAAAATTAAAGAATGGTTACAGGACCGGACTTACTCTGCTGCTCAAGCTAATACCCAACACTCTCTGATAACATTACACGACTACACACACATTACACCCCACATTTACTCACCTCAACTGTTTTTGTATGTGTATTCTAGCTTCTTTTTTACTCACATTTTTGAATATAAAATTTAATTGTAAATTATAAATTCTAAATAGTTAATTATTGTGAAACCATCAATACCAATCTTGCGCTAGCAGAACGGATTAAATTAGTAACTTTGTAAGTACTGTTGGGCTGTCATGGCGTTGCAGACGCAGTGCGTCAGGGATGTTTGCTGAGGCGCGGGTGGATGGCTTTGCTGCTATCGTTAGGAAAAGATGCGCCTCCCTACTCGCTCGCGTTCGTGGCAGTACCACTACCAACACTATACTGGGTATCTTTACTGATCGGTGGGAGTCCCCCATGCTGCAAAGGTGGGTGCGGCTTCGTAATTTAATGTTTTTTTTTTATTTATCACTTTTTAAGGTTCCGTACCTCAAAAGGAAAAAAACGGAACTCTTATAGGATCATTCGTGTGTCTGTCTGTCCGTCTGTCTGTCACAGCCAATTTTCTCCGAATCTAAAGCGCAGGCCACACCGCCAGCTAGCGGGCGGACGGGCTAGGCGGGCGAACATCGTTTCACCTCTATGTTACATACTTCGGTTCACACCGCGAGCTACCGACTAACCTCGAGCTAAGCTAACGAAATATACGACGATTCCAGCGAAGCTACTGGTTCACCTCGTTGGCGCGCCCGCGCTTCGCTAGCTTAGCTCGCCCGCCAGCCCGCTCGCCCGGTTCGTTCCGATAATCGTGCAAATTCGTCATTGAAAAGCCCGCTTAGCCCGCTTCGCCCGCTCCGCGCGCTCCGCCCGTCGCTCGTCTGTCCGTAGTTTTCGGTGTGAACCCCATAGTTTAGCTCGCCAATATTTCGCGTAGTTTGTATAGTTTCCTTCGTTCGCTTCGCCCACCCGCCTAGCCCGCCCGCCCGCTAGCTGGCGGTGTGGCCTGCGCTTTATGGACCGATAGGTGTTGTCTGAGAGTCATCACTTCATGCTGCTGACTCAGACCAAATAAAAAGTCAAGACATAGCGCTGCGAACAATACAGTGAAGCATGCAAAAACTACACCTCCGCCACATGAGTAGACAAACGGAACAGAGGCAAAGCTTCTTAAGAACGTGCATAAATTGTTACCTATTCTGGTAGGGTTGTCACATTATGTTACGACAAATTAAACAAAACATTTGTTAAATAGTTTTATTATTCAGTATGATAGAATAATTTACTAATTACTTACTTACTCTAATAATTTTCTTTTTATAATTTTTGTATTTTAAATAATTTATTGTTTCTTTTAATGGTGATGGTGTGGTAAATTCTGAATCTAACAGGAAACACTCACATGGCATATCAAATTTATAATACGTTATTTCAAGATCAAAATATTCGCGAAACTTTTGCAATTCAACAAATGCGATAAAATTAAAAGGATTAATTTAATTTAAAGGATCATACTGTAGGGTCCATACCATTACCATACTTAGTTTATTCATTTACATTTTATCTGCATGTGGTTGCTATGGAGATTTGAGCTTATTGTCAAAACGTCACAAAAATAAATACAAATTAAAAGAAACTTAAAATGTTTCTTTATCATAATACTAATAAAATAAAGCTAGTTACTTGAAAAAGTAATAATCAAATATTTACTTGCTTATTGTAGGTATAGGTACTCCTTGGGATAGTTAAAGTATGATATATTTTTATTTTTTCTAGTATTATTCATACACACAGTACAATAAACAACCACCTCGAAAATCTAAAATCCTCGAAAACCTAATAATCGAGCAAAAGTGATCCAATTACTTTTGAAACGCAAAAGAACTAACTTGCAACTAAAACAATAAACAACATGGCTCGCCTGAGATTGTCAACTGGCTGTGCCAGCGTAAACCGGTTTTATCCAGTCTCGCCGCGTACGCTACAAGCGGCCAGTGGTCACGCACAAATGCCCCGCGTGCTTGTAGTAGTGCAACCGATTCGTGCGGTTGTATGAAGCTTTATCTCTGTACCGTTTGTCTACTCATGTGCCTCCGCTCTGCGCATACACGCTCACACACACACATTTACAATCAAACTACACCTGACTATGTGCACACATGCTTACGAAACCGGCTTCACTTTACTGTTGACAGCCCTCTGTCTTGACTTTTTATTTGGTCTGAGGCTGCTGAGCTGAGGATAAGTCAAAGTCAAATACTTTTATTCAATTCAATTTTTTTTTGCTCTTTCGACAATCACAAGCCCTTACCATCATCAGATGCGGGTAACATCATTAGGAGAAATGGAAAGATGAAGACGATTGTCTTACAAGTCCACGCGTCTATCCAAGAACTACTAACTAGTTTCTGTCGACATATTGGCATAATATATCCTAACACTGTAACAGTGAAGGACTGCTGTGGCTACCATCGACAGCTCGGTAGCATTAGATACCTAAGTGATGACTCTCAGACTCAAAAACCTGAATCATCAATAGGTTTCATTTGATTTGAGAGAGTTCAACTAACACACTGTACATGCATACAAAAGAGGACTTTCCTCGACTTTTATGGGATCCCTTCATCAGATTCTGACTTGGTGACAATGGGACCACCTCGAGAGCATACCCTTTCAAACCCTAATGTCAACTGCTCATCACCTGTTACAAAATATTGCTTTTCCCGATGCTGGGGCGTTAATTGGAGCTGATGGTGAAGTCACTATCAGCTCCACTTCACCATACGCATTTTGACAAACATACTAATTTATACATAGATTTTCCTGATTAATTTATCAGTGCCGTGGACCGAAGATATGAAAGCCTAAACTAATACTACAAATTTTGCGGACGCCAAAGCGAGAGAGAGAGAGAGAAAGCCCCCCATACGAATGGGAAGAATAGCTTGTGCCCAAGCTCGCTCGTCTATGGCCACATTTAAAATGGAAGTTAATGTATGCCTGATCATTTGGTCCATTTTGTCTAAAAGGTGAGTGTGCTTCCAATGGGAAGCGCGAAGGAAATATGTTAATTTAGGGCCGAAACAGCAGTAGCGAATTAAGGTTATGGCCGATTGCATATTAATTTGGAACAATCTTTCCGAAACGTCATTGAAATTTTGGATTTTTTCGTCAATAAAAACGGGAAAGGAATTGTCAAAGATTGGAGACCCAAGGAGGTAAAGAGAGCTTTTTTCAATAATTTTGATTTCTGGAGCTATTGCTTTTATTAAATTTGGGAAGTGTCAGATGTCTGTCAGTACTGTCCACTAAATATAGTTCATATTTCGAAAGATTGAAGATCATGTAATATAGTTTCTGCATCGCCTCCCAAGGTTCCATCATCGAGATACCAAACGTTAAATTTGGAATTTAGCTGTCGAATAATTGGGTGAATGGCTGAACTAAAAATCATTGGCCCAAGGGAGTCACCTTGTTGACAGCCAACAGCAGATTTCAAAAGGTTGTTCCGATACAGTAATTTAGAAGGGTGTCTGTAACATTGCCAAATGAAACTATAAATTTGGAATATTTCTTTTCTAGTTTCTGCCAGCAAGGTGTTCCTATTCACAGAATTGAAGGCATTCTTTATGTCACCCTTCAGAATGACCTCTCCTTTTCCAGAATTTAGGTAGGTCGATAAGGCGTGTACGGTAGCCTCACAGCCCCCTTTGGAGCCGTAACCTAGCTGCAGGGACAGATTTTTTTCCGAAACAACCTCGCCGTAAAATTTACAACAATTTTTGGCTGCCATACGGCGGTAAATAGTGCTCACGGCAATGGGCCGAATGCTGCCATCCTTCTTACGCAGGGCGCATAGATTACCGCCGTAAGAATAGAATAGAATAGAAATACCACAAGAGCCACTCACCAGTTGCCCCGGCCCCTGAACAAATAAGGTGCTGCGGACTCAGGCCGTGGAGGCCGCCAGCGTAGCCCTTCCGGAAGGAGCAAACGGTTGTGACCAACTCTCGACTGTAATGGTGAGGGAGTGATTATCAGGATCAGGAGGGTCGGGAAAAGAAAGGCCATCCGCTGCGGCAGGGTGTTTGCTCTCCAGAGCTGCGAGTGTTTCTGGAGAACACGGTGCCATCACTACTAAAAAGAATCCTGGTTGCTCCGCTAATGTCACCTTCCCCTAACTTAGATTCTACCAGATGGGATATACCTCTTGATGAGATATATCTCTGTGTCTACAATTTTGAATCTAAATTAATTATGAGCCGAAATATTACAGTTTTCTTTAATTTGTGCAGTTATTGTCTGTACCTAATGTGATTTTAGGTTTGGTCCCATATAGTAAAAGTTGTTCATGATGATGAGTACAACGACCTCTTAAGATGTTGTTAATGTTTTACCAATAACCCTGTAGGTATATACGCGTCGACTTGAGAACCTCCTCCGTTTTTTCGTCGGTTAAAAAAAGGCAATTCGAACGGGAAACAACTCTGTTGAACTATAGCAGCGGGTAGCTGATGCTGTCGTCAAAGATGGTAGAAGATGTGTAGTGTCCAAAGAAATAATTTCTTATATCAATCTATGGTTGTTGGGCCACTTGTAACAATAGACTATCCGTTTAACTGTTAGAAAAAAGGACATATTTGAATGTGTCCTTTCGATGTTACAATTCAATCAGACCAATAATTATTGTAAAATTGTCTGAGCCTTGCCTTATTCTCAACTAGCTGCGCCCCGCGGTTTCACCCGCATAAGGTTAATTTCAAAAGACACGTGGCGCCATCTATTATCATAATAACGTTATTGTTGTTTTCCTCGAGAACAGCACTTTTTTTTGGGATGAAATGAAAGGTACTCTATGTCCGTTTCTGTATACCTGGCAACGTATTATAGGCAAAATTTCAGGATGATCAGTTCAGTTGTTTAGGCGTGAAAAGGTAACAAACAAACTTACTTCCGCATTTATAATATTAGTTAGGATTAGGATAATAATTAGGATACTTGTCTGAAGATCAAAATAGACACATTTTTATGTTTTGAAGGACTATCTTATGTAATTTTATCGTTCAAAAAGTATTGATTCTCAGCCTAGTTTGAATAAATGACTCTTGATTTTTGATCAGACCTTAATTTAATGGTTGTATTACGTGTTGTTTGATATCGGCACTTTGAACCCCGGCCTCGGCCTCCTATACCTACTTGTATTTTCCAAATCTAAATTATACACTACGGAATGGCGCTATTTTAAAACATTGGTCTGTTTCGTAGCAACAGCGTGCCTATGTAAATGATAAAGTAATATTAACCTCTTTGGACGACATCTGTATGTATTAGAGTTAGAATAATACATTTAAAATAAACAGACACGTTTTGTGAAATCGGCAAGTTCACGGCCGAACTACATCATAAATTGTTCCATGGTCGAATGTGGAATGAGAACCACTACTAGTTTATAATGTCAGCATCAATACCATTCAATTTTTTATCAATAAAAATAAGTAGAAAATACGTTTTTAGGCATTGGTATTTGAAGCCAGTGCACTTACTGATCCTTTGCCCATCAATATCGATAGATAATGGGTATTCTTCAGGGACAAAATTTTCGATGTCTGTGGGTATATTTCTGTAACCAACTAACAAAACGGCATGTAATATTTTTTTTTGTACAGTTTAGCTTTATCCCTTACTGGGACAAATGATTTTTTTTTAATAATTGCTGTCTAGGTACAAAATAAAAATATTTGAAGGTCGTTCTTCTGATTCATATAGCGCGTCCGTTTGCCATTTTCCGGAACAAAATGGTCGATGTCGCATTTTCCCTTTGGTACATCAATATAAATTATAATTATATCGAAAGGAAATGAATTGTCCTCTTACAAAAAAAATGTGTATTAGTTATAACTACGTAAGGGTCAGTTCACACCGAGACGCGACGCGACGCGACGCTGCACGCACACTTTTAAAAGAGTGACTCAAAATATACTTTATTTTCTACACGAAAAGGTACACATTGCATTGTGAGAGTTCAGAATACGTTGCGCGGCGTCAAGATGCACCGCGCGGCGTCGCGCTGCGCCTCGCGGCGTAGAGCGACGCATCGCGACGCAGCGGCAGCGCGCGGCGTGCGAGAGCGGCGCTGCGCAGCGCGACGCCGCGAGGCGCAGCGCGACGCCGCGCGGTGCAGCGTGACGCCGCGCGGCGCAGCCGAGGTCGCCGTGGCGACTTGTCTCTACTACATATTTCCGTCCAGACTTCGTGCAGAATTGATGCTGTACGGTGGAGTGATCGAGTGATATTATAATGATAGACTGGGATCTTGTTATAATCGGACTTCTTGCAGAAGAGGAAGAGGAAGAAGAATACAAAAATAAAATAAAAAAGAAGACATCACACAGGAGTATTTGGGTGCATAATTTATGGAGAAATAGATTAATTCATGGTGAATTTCATATCTTGGCTTGTCAAAATGAATGATTATTACAAAATGGATTACAAAAAGTTTCAAAACTTATTGAATTTGTTGCGGCCATACATAGAAAGTGGAAGTGCTTGGGGGAGGCCTATGTCCAGCAGTGGACGTCTTTTGGCTGAAATGATGATGATGATACATAGAAAAACAAAAAACGTATGATTCCTTTTTTATTGCATTAGACCCAGTTTCAAAATAAATTTAACGTTTGCTAAGATTGTTATTAAAAGAATAGTTACGTATAGTTAGTACGCAATACATGTTGGATAATTACGAGATTTACGAGAGCAACTTGAAAATGTGATTTTTTGTTTATCGAGATATCTTAACGATGTTGGTGTCAAATGAAAGGTCTAGGTCTAAAACCATTTTGTCCGTTTGAATCATGTAAATCGGTCCACACACACGTTTAGGAGATGTGTGACTAGTGTGACTACGAGTCAGTAATGGAAAATTTAAACAACCATAATTTTTTATGTTTTTGTTCTACGTACTTTTTAATTAATGTAAAATGTGAAAATATTATTATTGTACTTATGTAAGTTAATGAGGAATGTTAAATAAAGAGGTAGGTATCTAGGTACCTAGTCTAAAGATTAATGGTTTGTTTTCAATTGCTAATTACAATTTATTTTTAGTTTTGACGATACATTATACAAACATTCGTAGCGCTGCACAAAAAAAATTACTTCTCCTCTATCTCCATAATGCACCCGCCAAATAGACGTCGTTCTCATGCGCTTGCAAATGGTAGACTGCGGGTGGACGCGGGGCGGGGCGGGAGCACGTAGCGAATGTAGACACGTCCCACTGCGCCGCGCGGCGTCTAGCTGCACCGCGCGGCGTCTAGCTGCACCGCGCGGCGTCTAGCTGCGCCGCGCGGCGTCTAGCTGCGCAGCGAGGCGTCGTGTTGCCAACGATTATCGCGACGTTGGGATGCGTCTCGCGGCGGCGCGCGGCGCAGCGCGACGTCACTGGCCTCTTCTAGTATCGTCACGTCTCGTCGCGTCGCGTCGCGTCTCGGTGTGAGCTGACCCTTAGTCTGTTTATAAATAAGTAAAAAAGAAGTGTCCGGCGTATTATACTGATTAATGTGGCGTAAGCTGCGCTTGACCGTACTTGGTCGGGTAATAATAATGAGAGTCTGGCTTCCAGCGCGGGGGGAAGCCAGTCGTGCAACGGACGACCTAGAAGGTGGACGTGCGGCTGGTTGGCTTAGATCCGGTGTTACGAAGGAAAATACCTGATTCATCTGTGTTTGGTTCAGGTGGCATCCTGATTACAATGCCTACTTTATAAAATTTATTTTATTGTTTTAAAACTTCAATCTGTGTTTCGTGTGATGCTTTTGGGTTATAGATTCGTGTAGAAAAATGAAAATAATGAAGTCTGTATGTACGATGAGTTATGCATGATTGTAGGCAAAATCCTGATTCATCTGTGCCTGATTCGTATGGTCAAAACCCCATATGAATAATAAAATAAATTAGTTTTTCCCCTCTCCAGCACGATAGGAGCGCTTTTGTTGCAAGTCAGTAGGTTTAATCTTATTTATTATTATTTACTCAGCTATAACCTTTTGAATAATAAAAAAATTACAGGAGTATAATCTTGTTCTAAATATGATACTTTTGATATGTCTTAGTCCTATTTAAGAATTAATAATTATTGTTTAGAATTTACATTCATAACTAACGGTGTATCTATTACTTTTTATTTCTGTTTCTGATTAATATGTAACACATTCTGATTCATCTGGGCACAAAATTAATATCTTGAAAACTACTTTATAAAAACGAGTCCCTCATTCAAATATAAGTATGTAATTTGGTATACCTATTTTCATATGAACATGTGTTACAGAGCTGAAAGTGAAATAAAATTTTGGCCATATGGATCAGTCAAAGAATCAAATTTCGAAGAACTACCCTAATATCTTTTGAGAAAATAAATGTATAAAAACCGTAAACCGTATATCAAGTGATGAGCTCACAGATCACAGCATCAGGCTTTGCGATACTTTTATCTTATGTTCTTGATTCTTTGTGGATTCACTACCTTCTGTTCAGTTTAACCCTAAGTTTTTACTGTTTCCGGATCTTGAACGTAAGCTACCTATAGAAATATTCTAAAGAACCTAATAAACAGTGAGAGATATGTACTACGTTGTACCAGATGTCATAAACTCACCTTCACCAATTAACCAGCAAGCACCACACGACCAGCGTGACGTCATCCGCGAATGTGACCGCGTCACACACACCCCTGTAGCGCACATCGACCACCCCCACTACGTGTGGACGTCTAGCGTCTGTTCCTCACTACGTGCAGTTAGACAGCAGTATTATTATGTATAGTGACGACCTCATTAGTCTGCTGGCATAAGTTCCGCTGTTTGCGCTAACTCAACAATACAAGGAATGTGAGTAATAAAAATCACACGGCACTCGGTTGTTTTCAAAGCTCGCTCGATGCGCTAATTCTGTTTCTGTGTTGTCAAACAGAATCATCCAATGAATCGAAATTTAGTAACTACTTAGTAAGATAATAAAATCATGTGAACAAAACTAGTGCTGAAAACATTGTGCAAGCGTGTACCTAGCAAATAATAAGATACATTGTGCAAGCGTGTACCTAGCAAATAATAAGATACATGACAATTTGAGATCTGGCAACTATAATGTAAAAAATATATATTTAGTTAGCATGAAGAACAATGCATGGATGAGTTTTATGTAACTACCTACCTATAATTATGCAGCACAGAGAATCATAGGGAAAAATAGAGTAAAAGTGGTAAACATTATTTTGTTTAACGACGGCTCTCGTAAACGTGCACCCTCCATTCAGTTTTACGAGTAGCACGAGCTATATGACGAGCGCCCCCGAGTGACGAGTAGCTGAATGACTCCGTGATGCACAGCACGTCAGTACACGCACGTGTTGGCACAGCGGGGTCATAGGGCTCACTGGGCTCAGTGTCACTGCCACTACATGTCACAATGAAGTGCACAAAATGTACTACAAAGTTCTGACTCAACTTTTATAATGACACTAGCACTTTGCCCGCGACTTCGTCCGCGTGTATTTCGTACTTTCCTCTCAAAATTTCGAATAGGTATGTATGTTTATGATCTTTATCATTTATTTAGATTACTAAGTATTCGGGCCAATTTTTAAGTTTGTAGATCAACGGAATCAGATTTTTCAAATAAACAGGATCCCCGCTTTTCACTCCCACAAGGGTGGATTTTTGAAAAATCGTTTGGGATGACGTGTCCATAACTTGACTCAAAGACCGATACCTACTCATTTTCGAGTTAATGAAAGCAAGCAGTAAAATCAACCCATTCTTCTTCTTAGCGTGTCGATAGCAATCCTAAATGGACTCGGCTACTTGCAAAATTTTACACCCCCAATCTCCCTTTAGTTTTAAATTCATTAACCAAATGAATAAGGTTTTCATATAAACTGTATCCTTGCTTACCCCCCCACCCCCACACAGGGGTGGAATTTCGAAAAATCGTTAAGGATGTGTTTATTCCTTGACTCGAAGATTTATTGATACCAGTTTTCGACTTAATCAAGCCACGCAGTAAAATCCTCCCCGTAATATTAACTACACCTTTGTAGCCCGTTAGGGGTAGATTTTCGAAAAACCCTGATAAGTACATGTTATTCTTTATTTTTGGTCTTAAGTATAAATACCGAGTTTCGAATTAGTCGGACCGCGCGTTAAAATTCTTCCATACAAATTTTGACACCCCCAATCCCCCCCCCTTTTAGGGGGTAGTTTAAAAAAACAAAAAGTGCCAATCTTCATAATTTACTTAGATAAGTATTCGTGCCAAGTTTCTGTATCCCCGCTTTTCACCCCCACAGGGGTGGAATTTCGAAAAATAGTTTGTGACGTGTTCATTACTTGACTCAAAGATTATTTTACCAATTTTCGAGTAAATCAAGCCACGCAATAAAATCCTCCCCTGTAAAATTACCTACCCCTTTTCACCCCGTTAGGGGTACATTTTCGAAAAACCCTGATACACGTTATTCTCTATTTTTAGTCTTAAGTATAAATACTGAGTTTCGAGTTAATCGGACAGCCCGTTAAAATTGTTCCATACAAATTTTGACACCCCCCAATCCCTCTTTAGGGGGTAGTTTAGAAAAACAAAAATTGCCAAACTTCATAATTTACTTAGATAAATATTCATGCCAAGTTTCAAGTTTATTAACCAATTGAATAAGATTTTTCATATAAACTGTATCCCCGCTTTTCACCCCCACAGGGGTGGAATTTCGAAAAATCCTTTGGTATGTGCTCATGACTTGACTCAAAGATTATTTATACCAATTTTTGAGTTAATCAAGCAACGCAGTAAAATCCTCCCCTGTAAAATTAACTACCCCTTTTTACCCTGTTAAGGGTACATTTTCGAAAAACCCTGATACACGTTATTATCTATTTTTAGTCTTAAGTATAAATACTGAGTTTCAAGTTAATCGGACAGCCCGTTAAAATTCTTCCATACAAACTTTGACACCCCCCAATCCCCCTTTAGGGGGTAGTTAAGTAAAACAAAAAATGCCAAACTTAATCATTTACTTAGATAAGTATTCGTGCCAAGTTTCAAGTTTATTAACTCAAGGAATAAAAATTTTCATACAAACGAAATCCCCCCTTTTCACCCCCTTAAAGGTTGAATTTCCAAAAACCCCTTCTTAGTGCTCCCCTACATTATAAAAGGAAGCCGTGTGCAAAATTCCATATTCCTAGACCCAGTAGTTTCGGCTGTGCGTTGATATGTCAGTCAGTCAGTCAGTCAGTCAGTCAGTTTCTCCTTTTATATATATAGATTAAAGCTAAGTAAGTACTTTTGCCATCGTATATCGGTCAAAATATACTCGGTAGACTCACCAAAAACTTCATACTATCCTGCATGCAACATCAGCCCAGCTCAACTGGAGCAATCCAATGATCGATGCACTGTTGAATGAAGATTGCGATTGTGAGTGAGTCACGCAATTGATGCAGGTCTCTTTCCAGAACAATCACTTGTGGTGCAAGGTGGATAGTGGTGGCCGTAGGCTGTGGCTGATGACTCTTGTCGTCACGTTGGGGGCTGGTGACAACAGCACTCATCTAATTGTGTACAGCGGGAGACGCAAGGTGGATAGTGGTGGCCGTAGGCTGTGGCTGATGACTCTTGTCGTCACGTTGGGGGCTGGTGACAACAGCACTCATCTAATTGTGTACAGCGGGAGACGCAAGGTGGATAGTGGTGGCCGTAGGCTGTGGCTGATGACTCTTGTCGTCACGTTGGGGGCTGGTGACAACAGCACTCATCTAATTGTGTACAGCGGGAGACGCAAGGTGGATAGTGGTGGCCGTAGGCTGTGGCTGATGACTCTTGTCGTCACGTTGGGGGCTGGTGACAACAGCACTCATCTTATTGTGTACAGCGGGAGACGCAAGGTGGATAGTGGTGGCCGTAGGCTGTGGCTGATGACTCTTGTCGTCACGTTGGGGGCTGGTGACAACAGCACTCATCTAATTGTGTACAGCGGGAGACGCAAGGTGGATAGTGGTGGCCGTAGGCTGTGGCTGATGACTCTTGTCGTCACGTTGGGGGCTGGTGACAACAGCACTCATCTAATTGTGTATAGCGGGAGACGCAAGGTGGATAGTGGTGGCCGTAGGCTGTGGCTGATGACTCTTGTCGTCACGTTGGGGGCTGGTGACAACAGCACTCATTTAATTGTGTATAGCGGGAGACGCAAGGTGGATAGTGGTGGCCGTAGGCTGTGGCTGATGACTCTTGTCGTCACGTTGGGGGCTGGTGACAACAGCACTCATCTAATTGTGTATAGCGGGAGACGCAAGGTGGATAGTGGTGGCCGTAGGCTGTGGCTGATGACTCTTGTCGTCACGTTGGGGGCTGGTGACAACAGCACTCATCTAATTGTGTATAGCGGGAGACGCAAGGTGGATAGTGGTGGCCGTAGGCTGTGGCTGATGACTCTTGTCGTCACGTTGGGGGCTGGTGACAACAGCACTCATCTAATTGTGTATAGCGGGAGACGCAAGGTGGATAGTGGTGGCCGTAGGCTGTGGCTGATGACTCTTGTCGTCACGTTGGGGGCTGGTGACAACAGCACTCATCTAATTGTGTATAGCGGGAGACGCAAGGTGGATAGTGGTGGCCGTAGGCTGTGGCTGATGACTCTTGTCGTCACGTTGGGGGCTGGTGACAACAGCACTCATCTAATTGTGTATAGCGGGAGACGCAAGGTGGATAGTGGTGGCCGTAGGCTGTGGCTGATGACTCTTGTCGTCACGTTGGGGGCTGGTGACAACAGCACTCATCTAATTGTGTATAGCGGGAGACGCAAGGTGGATAGTGGTGGCCGTAGGCTGTGGCTGATGACTCTTGTCGTCACGTTGGGGGCTGGTGACAACAGCACTCATCTATATGTGTATAGCGGGAGACGCAAGGTGGATAGTGGTGGCCGTAGGCTGTGGCTGATGACTCTTGTCGTCACGTTGGGGGCTGGTGACAACAGCACTCATCTAATTGTGTATAGCGGGAGACGCCGCTAATTCAAATGAATTAGCGGCGTCTCCCGCTAATTCAATAATAATTAATAATAAATTCAATAATAATAAAAATAATTAACTGTAGTTAATTAGGCGGCCGGGCCCGCGGTCACACCCCCGCGGGGGTGTCCGGCGCGCGGCGCACGGCTCGGGTCACACCCCCGCGGGGGTGTCCGGCGCGCGGCGCACGGCTCGTTAACATTACTTCTAACTTTCGTTATAGCACCTAACATTTAATTGTTAGTTCAAACTGGTAGATTTTAGTCGTAATACCTAAATATGTTTTTTTTTTGCTTTTCCTGCGTTAGTTAAATAAACTAATAATTATTACTATCCTGTAAGTTAGATGGGCTTGTGGTTAAGTTATAACAGCCGCATGGATCGATTGATTAGGTTTAACTACGCTTGCCGCGGTTGGTCCGTGGATGACTATGACCATCTTTATACACCAAGAAAGACCCCTCCGTGCTTTGGAAAGCACGTAGTTGTCGTTGGTCCCTTCTGTCATTCGTCCCGTCGTCGTTGTCATTGGTCCCGTCTGTCATTCGTGGATCTTTGGCAGACGTTACAGGTCGTCAGAAGCCCGAAAAAAAAACTAAAAAAAAAATTAAAAAAAAAACACTGACTTCTAAAACTTGGGCAATTGAAGACAACAATAGTGTCATAGTGACAGAACTTGAACAAATTCTGAGACTTGGAAGAATTACTGTCAGTTTTTATTCCACGACCCCCAATCACAGAGTTATCCTACAACCGTGCCTAATGAGCTGCAACCAGACATACTAAAGCCGGAAGTTAGAGCGGCCATTAATCACCTGAAAAACGACAAAGCTACAGGCAGAGATGCAATAATAATAATAATAACCCCACCGGCGCCGTATCTCTACGTTGACGTCGTGGTGGGGCTTGCGCGCTCCGAAGTTTACTTTGCCGGGACAGGTCTATGGTGAGGAGCCAGACCAAGAGAGATACAGAAACCAGCAGAGCAGCATGTGGCGGGCTGTTGGGCAGTAGCGACCCCACGGACCCTATCTCCTGGGAGAAGTCTTGTTCCTCATCTCTGGCTGGAGTGAACAATGACGAGGAACAGAGCTCCCACCTCATTCTTGCCTTTATTGGCCGGCTTGAGTGGAGATTCGCAAGAGCAAACGTGCTCGGAGGAAGGAAGTATTCCAGTAAGATGCTGGTAGGGATCTTGACCGTACTTCCGGGATTGTCCTGATAGCCGTGGAATACCTCTCCACTCCTAATAAGCACCTCAGGACATGTTGCCCCCTTGGTGCTACGTCACTATGTGCTAGCGACCGTTTTCGGGGGCCCATTATTGAGTGTGCAAGTCACCCCCTGCCATTTTATCCGTGTAAGTATATATAAAACATTGATCAGGTAGGGGTCATAGTTGTTCCATAGTTTTTCATAGTAACCAGTCCACTTTAGCCACCCAAACCCATAGACAATTTTTTTATTTTTCCATGTCCTTCAATAGTCCTACTCCCACCGGGGGTTATCCTTGGGTGCACTTGCATAGCGCATACAGGGATAATCGTCGGTTGGTGCCGCATTTTATTTTATTTTCTTAAAATTTCCAAAGGGGCCTCTGCGAGTTGACTTCGGCCCCTCCTACGCCTTCCAAAGGACCGGGACCCCATGGTCCCGAGATATATAAATTCATCAAAATAATAATAATTAGTTAGAAAAGAAAAACAAAAAATAATATTAATAATGAACATTTTGCCCCCTTGTCGCTACGACACTATGTGCTAGCGACCGTTTTCGGGGGCCCCCGGCCCATTATTGAGTGTGCAAGTCACCCCCTGCCATTTTATCTGTGTAATTTATATAGAACATCGGTCAGGCAGGGGCTATAGTTTTTCCATAGTCCTAGATAACCAGTTCACTTTAGCCACCAAAACCCATAATCCAATAGTTTTGTTTACATATTTTGCAATAGTCCTACACCAACCGGGGGTGGTCCTTGGGTCCACTTGCATAGTGCGAATAGGGATAATCGTCGGTTAGTGCCACATTTCATTGAAAACGTCTAGCGGGTCTCTGCGAGTTGGCTTCGGCCTCTCGTACGCCTTCCAAAGGACCGGGACCCCATGGTCCCGAGATATGTTAAAATATAAAAATAATAATAAACCATTTATTATCAGGTAACAAAGACCGATAGATACAACCTTAACCTAAGTATACATAATAATATAGTAACAATTCAATCCCCATTGAGACTCTAAAGGCCTTGGGAGAGCAAGGAGTTGATATCTTCTTAGATATATGTAAGGAGGACTGGAATCTGACCTACTGATTGGACTCATACAGTCTTTGCTCCGTTGCATAAAAAGGGCTCCAATATGATATTTAGCAATGACCGCCATAATGCACTCATCTCACACGCCAGCTAAATATTGCTACATATTCATAACGAACGTGTAAAGGTCTATTTATCCAAAGAGGTTGCACCAGAGCAAGCTGGATTTGTGAAAGGAAAGGCACCCGGGAACAAATAATAATTGTTCGTCAAATTATTGAGAAAGATTAGAAGAAGAAGAAAAAAAATATTGAAGAACTGAAACACACTGAAGAGACTGAAGATTGATTATTTCATTTCCTATCATTTCAAAGCCCAAGAGTGTAACAAACCGGCCTATAACTGCTTCGTAGACTTCTCCAAGGCGTTCGACTCAGTGAAGTGGCCAAAGTTGTGGAATACTTTACTGGGAATAGACACGCCAAAACACCTAGTGCATCTATTGAGAAAGTTATACGAAACAGCTTCCGTTCGAACCGATGAAATCATGTCAAACAGTTTTCATCCTAGTGCTGGCGTTAATCTCTAACGGAGGTGGATGCATAGATGAAATTGCAAACAAGCAACACAACAAACTGAAAAAAGTCTAGAGGAACAGAGTTCTTACAAGAACCACCAAGATCCGGCTTGCTCAATCTTACAAGAACCACTAAGATCCGGCTTGCTCAATCTTGCAAGAACCGCCAAGATCCGGATTGCTCAATCTTACAAGATCCACCAAGATCCGGCTTGCTCAATCTTACAAGAACCACCAAGATCCGGCTTGCTCAATCTTAAAAGAACCACCAAGATCCGGCTTGCTCAATCTTACAAGAACCACCAAGATCCGGCTTGCTCAATCTTACAAGAACCACCAAGATCCGGCTTGCTCAATCACTGGTTGTCCTATGTTCCTGTACGCTGCTGAGACGTGGACGCTGCGAGACATCGAGAAGAAGATAGTCGTGAGGTGAATCACATCAACCCCTAGACATGAAACTACATGAGGACCACGACCGCAAGAAGAAGAATAATAGCCTTATAACCCGCGGATCAATTTATTACGCTTCCAACGATAGGTCTCGTTAGTCAACTGTCACAATACAACTAGTAGTTTAGTTACGAGGCGAGCGAACAGATTCATACACACATAGCCTTATAAAATCATAACCCTCCCCCTCATAAAATCGCAGTGTAAAAATACGTCCACTTTTTGAAGCTAACTCAAACACTACTAACTCGAACTTGACCAAATTTATTTGGAAGTTGGAACCACGTCTAAGCTAAGGTACGCCAGTTACGCCACCTTTTCAATAAAAAAAACTTTTTAACAAAAAAAAAAACCGGGCAAGAGCGAGTCGGACTCGCGCACCGAGGGTTCCGCACCATCATGTTTTTAAATTTTCATCGGCGAGGGATTCATCAGAGAATTTTAACACTGTGCACTGCGGTGTAGAATATTGCAGTTTTATGTCAGCGCCATCTCTTGACCGATAGTGGAACTAATGTATCTTTTGTTGATGATTTCTGAAAATGTGTGCTATTTAGAGACTTCGTTTTATTTTTCCTGTAATCTTTACATAAACTTCTATCACATACAATAATTTTAGATTTTTCTCTTTGCAAACTTCGGAGATAAGGGGGGAACGGTATTTTTTTTTACATTTTTCATCAAAATTCGAAAACTATGCGGCCTAAAAAAAGAAAAAATGTTTCAGAATGTGCAAACTGCGTTCTTTCATATGATACCCCACATGCTTTAGTAGCCCCACTTCAAATTTTTCAGACCCCCTTTCAGTCCCTGTTGCAAAAAATATACATATATTTTTATTTCTTTCTTATTTGCAAAATACACACATCAAAAGTGTCTAGGGATCAAGCATTTTTATGCGGATTTCTTGAGATTGAGATGTGGCTTTGTAATAAATTTATGATTTTATAAATTTATATGGATCCTTTTTGGTGCATTTCATAATTTGAATCAGGAACTGTGAATCAAATTCGAGTAAAAGATGAAAATCAGCTGTCAATATTTTCCCTATAAAAACATACAACGCATTGAAGACATTATTAGTGCTACTGTTTCCCTACTACTGATTAAAACCAACGTTATTATGGAGCGGCGACGTCATTTAAGCAGGGAAGAAATGCTCAGAGCCGTGGGAATGATAGAAGCTGGTTCCCGGCAACGTACTGTGGCTTTAGCTCTGAATACAAGTCAGAGTGTTATCAGTCGACTTTGGACACGTTACCGAAGCACTGGTACCGTGGCTGAGCGCCATGGAGGACGGTATCGCTGCACCACACGGAGACAAGACCGATACATTCAAATCTTAACTCGAAGAGCTCCATCAATAACCGCCATGATGTTAGCCGTGAGGCTTCATCACTCTTCAGGGAACTTAATTAGCGACCAAACAGTCAGAAACCGCTTGCATGAAGTGAACCTTCATTCCCGAAGACCGCTACGGGTACCACCTATAGCAATGCACAATCGTAGGATTCGATATCAATGGGCTCTTGAACACAGAAATTGGGCAGAAGAACAATGGCGTTTCGTGTGCTTTTCTGATGAGTCTCGTTTTGGTATGAGACCGGATACAAGACGTATACGACACTGGAGAACCCCTGGACGCCAACAGCGATTAAAATCCTGCCAGGAAGTCCATCCTTATAGTGGTGGAACCATCATGGTATGGGCGGGTATTTGGATCGGCGGAAGAACTGAGTTGATTTGGATCAGAGGCAACCTCAACGCTCAAATTTATGCTGAGACGATTGTATCAGACGTCATCGTTCCTCTACAAGTGCAAATCGGTCCCTTATTTCAGTTAATGCATGATAATGCACGACCGCACACCGCAAGAGTTGTAAGACAGACTCTCGCCGCAGCTAACATCAATGTCCTGCCCTGGCCTGCTCAGTCGCCAGACTTGAACCCGATTGAGCATGCATGGGATATGCTACAGAGAAGAGCTCTGCCGAATATGGAGGGTATCCAGTCGCAAGAAGACCTTTTTTTGTTGTTGCAACGAACATGGGCGGCCATTCCACAGCGTGATTTGGATGAACTCATTTTGAGTATGCCAAACCGATGTTCTTGTGTTGTTAGTGTTCGCGGTAGAAACACGGATTATTAATTGTTTAAGTTACCCAATAAAATTTTAAAGAAAACTGTTATTTCAGTCTTTTTTTCGAACTTTTGTGTTAGTGGTTCAAATGTCAAAAATCCCTTTATTAGGAAAATGGCAAATTTCTTTATTAATGCAAAGGTGACTTGGTTTATCGTTACTGTGACAAACGAAAACACTTTATTTGATGAATCCTTAAAGAAAATTTTAATTAATATCAATCAGGAGAAAAGTTATTGCAAAAATATATGTTGATCCCTAGACACTTTTGATGTGTGTAGTTGGGCAAACGTCATCTAAAACTATTCCAAATTTCAAGTTGATAGCATTAGTAGTTCTTGAGATATCCAGCTGTGACAGACAAACAGACAGACAGTCTCACCATAAGGGTTCCGTTTTTACCATTTTGGTACGGAACCCTAAAAAATACAACCGAATTGAGAACCTCCTCCTTTTTTTGAAGTCGGTTAAAAAGAATCATCGGAATCGGTCGACGTGGTAAAGAATTCTCGTAGAACATACAAAAAAATCCGACGTATTGAGAGCCTCCACCTCCACCTTTTTTTGTAGTCGGTTAAAATTTGTGTCAAAAATTCTGTCAACGACGCGCGACGCCAAAACGTAAAGGCGCGTACGCACGTACGAACAAAAACATGGTGAACACGAACATCGAACACTTTGTTCGCACGTGCGTACCACTAGCGAACATAACCTGTGTTCGTCAAAAATGTTCGTGGCGATCCATTATGTTCGTGTTCACCATGTTTTGTTCGTACGTGCGTACGCGGCTTTACGAAACAACGAATTCAGACGAACAGTGGCGTGCAGTGGCGTGCAGTGGCGGACAGCGACGGGTGACTACGACACCATTCTCATTCTCACAGACAGAGCGGTACCTCGAGCGGGCAGGTCGAGAAGACAGAAGTACAACTCCTTCTTTTCGAGTCGATGCCGCGATGGCAGTACAACACATTGTACATACATATTGTTTGTGTAAGAATGAAAGAACGCTAACTCGCGAGTAAGTAGCCTTAGGAAACGTTCTCTTTGTTTTTATTACGTGAAAAGGAAGAGATCCTCGCAGTGAGGAGTGCACCTTCTGTGCGTTGCGTTGTGTGTTATTGAACAGTGAGCTCTTCCACGTGGACACGGGAACATCTTGCAGGGAGAGTAGATGTGCACTCATCGCGGCGCGCCGCTGCGTACGATTACGTGCGATAGCAACCGATTATTGTAATAGCAGTTAAGCCGAAATATTTCGTTCTAATCAATTGTTATCACCGGTCAATGTTACGCCCGCCGTATCGCACTATGGAGATCGCATATAATTTGATTGTGTTATAATGTGTAGAGCAGCGTGGAGTGTGGAGCGACACTTTCCCTCCCACGGCGCGGGCGCTGCGACGCTGACGACGCGACGCTGATATGAAATTCGAATTAGTGAAAATACAGTTAGAGGCGCCAAGTACGCGGCCGCCGCCCGCGCCCGCGCCGCCCCGCGCCTGCGCCCGTGTCGATATGCGCCGCCGCGGCCGCTGCCACGCTGACACGCTCATTCATAAAATATTACATTGTTTTCCTTGAATATAATTTATATAATTATTTGCGTACCGATAACGAGTTCGTATTTGAAATAAAGTGGCTAAGTGTCGTTAGCTCGTATGGTGGAGTGCAGCCGGACTCCCACGTGAGGCCACGTGTCGCAGCGGTGTTGTGTCGCGCACCGGCGCGCGGCGCACGCGCGGGGTTGTCCCGTTGTCCCTGCAGTCCATGTACTGACTACAGACGACAGAGTAGCGAGACTGTCTGCAATGAACTGCGGAGTAATTGCGTAACACACTATCAGTAGCAGTGGGTTTCATTTTGACAGTTCAACTACATTCCTTGCGTTATTTACATTGTTGAGCAGACAAATTTTTCGAACATTATGAAGCAATGGATTAGCAATATCCTCCAAAATGATTCAGAGTGTGTTACGCAATTAGTGTGCAGGACATACTCGCGGCATGTCTCGAATAGTCTCGTTGAGCGGGCGCGGTCTCTGCAGGACATACTCGCGGCATGTCTCGATGAGCGGGCGCGGTCTCTGCAGGACTTACTCGCGGCATGTCTCGATGAGCGGGCGCGGTCTCTACAGGACATACTCGCGGCATGTCTCGATGAGCGGGCGCGGTCTCTGCAGGACTCACGATTGGGGATGCGGGCTCGTGCACTTGCGAATACCATTTATGAATGTTGCCTGAGCGCATGCACCAGGAGACACATGTACTAAGAGCTAAAGCCTGGTATGTCTGCTGTTCCCCCCAATAGCGTCGTACATCGATGTAAATATTCCAACTGAAATAGTTTGGTAGCGCTAAAGTTTCCGAGTGATCGGCGGCCTCGCGCGGGTTATCGCGCGACCTCTTATCACCCGCACGCACACAATCATGCACACACGCACTCACACACACCGCGAACACGTCGCGCGCCGCTCATGTGTGCGTATGAAATGGGTCGCGTATGTCGCCAGATGTAATTAAAACAAGAAACTGTTTATTGTTTCCCGCCTGATGGCCGATATTCATTTAATTATCTATCAAAGAATAGGTACCTAATGCTTTAATTTTAAATTTCAATAAGTACCTACCTACAAGGGTTTCTGAAGGGTCAGGGTTATGCCGCCGCCGCCCGCCGTCCGCCGGCCGGCTCGTTCTCGTTGGCCCGGGCGGCAGCCGACTGAAGGCATGTCTACAATGTGCTGGTGTCCTGGTGATGCTCTACTGTATAATCATAATTACCGCTCAATATATGCCTATGCCATCAAAAACATAACTTGTAAAAAAAGCCCAAGTCTCGCAACTCAGTTCTTCTACCATAAAAAGTTGTGAGACCCATGTAATACCAAGTCGGTTAATTTATTCAGTCCCTACATAAGGGACCTTCTGTCTAAGTTTTTGACCATCAGACTTACAACCAGAGTAAAGGAAGCGTCACAATTAGTCACAAACGCATAAGCCAGACAATGTAGAGATGCGTTCTGTGATAGGCCACAGTAGGAATCAGGATAGTTCCGTGTACGAAGTGAACCAGACAGTAGACAGCCGCTCTCACACGCAATGAACAGATATGCTGGCTGAGAGTACCAAACTGATTGCTGCAAATCCCAGCGCGATCATCTGTTTATAGTTTTGCTAGTTATACATTTTGTCCCTGCAGGCTGCAGCCAAAACAGCTTGTAAGGCGATGCGGGTAACCGCGTATAATAAGCAGCAGCCAGCAGGCGACCACAGCTGGCAGCAGCTGACCTGTGAGTCGCGCTGGTCACTTTCAGTGGAAACTTCGGTATTGGGGAAATAATATTCCGCTGAAAACGTAGGCGAGGCAGTTTCGTGAATGATGAGCTGGTGGGCGCGGGTTGCGGGGCACGGGGAGCGGCTCAGGTGGAATAATTGTCACAATAAACAGTCGGTAATGGAGTGGCGGCGCGCCCAACGAGTTAATTAGTGAAATGACACCCCTCCGCACCCTGCGCCCCTGCCCCCGCCCCTGTCCCGCGCCCCGCAGGGTCGCCAGCAGGCTGCCACCCCCGGCCACTCCTCTGCGCGGCCCACTCGCCTTTTAAATTATGTCCAAGTGCTTATGATTTTAGACAACGAATTTTCAATATCGAGCCCAGTAAGTAGGTCCCTCCCTGCCTATATAATAATAATATAATAATAATAATCATTTTATTATCAGGCTACTAAGGCCCGTAGATAAAATACACAAAATAATCTTAAACAATAATAAACTAATACATATAAAAAACCTTAAAACTATGAACTATACACGTAACGTTGTCGGCGTCGTGTTTCGCTGCATGGTGTATATATACGAGTATATAGGGTGACTGGTAATTAGTGACCGATACTTAAACACGTGATTTTACTCATCATTATGAACAACTTTTACTATGGGACCAAACCTGAAATCGTGAAAATAAAAAACAGCTGTTCTCTATATTTTGACGAGTTAGACGAACATAAATGTAGGGAACAGCTGATTTTTTTTTCGCGATTTCAGGTTTGGTCCCATAGTAAAAGTTGTTCATAATGATGAGTAAAATCACGTGTTTAAGTATCGGTCACTAATTACTAGTCACCCTATATAACATGACACCTACCACTACATTCATTTAGCGTTAAATATAGGTTTCAAAAATCAGCCGGTCGATTCTGTAAAAATCTCACCGTGAAAACTTAGGTGAAGTGAGTTTGGTTTTTGCTAGGAATTGACACTATTGACAGCTCACTCTACGCTCACTTCACCTAAGTTTTCACGGTGAGATTTTTACAGAATAGCACCACAGCTCTGCTTTGGATTCACTGTCATAATTGGTATAGTTTCACTGAAAATGGATGAGTTTCTTAGCAGTTACTTTGTTTCTATTAACGCAATAACATTCCACAGTTGGAGCTCCGAGCTGCCGCTCGCTGGCGTCCTCCTTTCATGTTTCGCAATAACATATTCCTCAATTTATTCTTAGTATAAAGAAATACAAACTGTAGCAGACAGTGTATAATGCAGTCGTCATGGAAGTCTACATTCAGCAATAAGAGCTCATGCGCGATTCTCATCCTACAGGTCGATTAACAACCAGGCTCCGAAATTCAATATTCTCAGATACTGTACTCGACACTATCACGACAATATACAGTGCACACGATGTCATCTGTACTCGACACTATCACGACAATATACAGTGCGCACGATGTAGGTACATCTGTACTCGACACTATCACGACAATATGCAGTGCACACGATGTACATCTGTACTCGACAATATACAGTGCACACGATGTACATCTGTACTCGACAATATACAGTGCACACGATGTACATCTGTACTCGACAATATACAGTGCACACGATGTACATCTGTACTCGACAATATACAGTGCACACGATGTACCTCTGTACTCGACACTATCAGGACAATATACAGTGCACACGATGTACATCTGTACTCGACAATATACAGTGCACACGATGTACATCTGTACTCGACAATATACAGTGCACACGATGTACATCTGCACTCGACAATATACAGTGCACACGATGTACATCTGTACTCGACACTATCACGACAATCTACAGTGCACACGATGTACATCTGTACTCGATAAAATACAGTGCACGCAATGTACATCTGTACTCGACACCCAGAGCCTGGCCTGCCCGCCGCCTGCTGGGCTCGACCCTGGTAGCTCTCTTGAGGCTAGCACACCGCCGCGGCCGCAGCTCTATACCGTTGAAGAGGCTACTAAATGTTGAAAGATTTATAAGAGCTAGGTAACATCAATGCGTAACAAAACAAATTAAAACGTATTTTTCTCATAGATTAATTAGAGTACTGATCATTATGCATGCTTAGTTAATTTTAGAACTAATAACAATTAGAATAATGAGTTAGACCTTATCATGAGCCGTGAGTCCTATGTAATAATGAGTTAGACCTTATCATGAGCCATGAGTCCTATGTAATAAGAAGTTAGACCTTATCATGAGCCGTGAGTCCTATGTAATAAGAAGTTAGACCTTATCATGAGCCGTGAGTCCTATGTAATAAGAAGTTAGACCTTATCATGAGCCGTGAGTCCTATATATTTTGATTAAAGTAGAAGAGATACAGACGGAGATAGTTTAAATGCAACAAGTTACAGTGAATTAGTTGAGACTGAATGCCCAGCAAAAGGTAATTTGGTTACTTACTAAATTAAATTGTGACCTTTTCCCATGATCTATGTACCAAGAATGACGACCGAGACCAAAGGTTTAACGTGCTTTTCGGAGGCACGGATGAGTCTCGATAGGTATGTAAAGATGGTAACCCATCCATGAACCTACGGCGGCAGCTGATCGATCGACCCGTGCGGCTGTTATTACTTAGCTGAGCACCCACATACCTACAAGGAAGAAAACAGTTTATCTGAATTTTGAGAAAACTCGTTTTCTTCCTTGTTTGTACTCAAGCGACTCTTTCCTTTTTTAACCGACTTCAAAAAAGGAGGTTTCTCAATTCGACCGTATATATATACTTATGTTTTCTTTTTATGTGTGTTCGCGGATAACTTCGTCGTTTATGAACCGATTTTGATTATTCTTTTTTTTCTCCTTGTGTTATCGCTGTCATACATACATATATATATCTATGGTCGCTGTTGCTTTTATCCTACAGAATAATCTCTGTATATTCGTATGGTGGAAGTATTTAGAGCATCGACAGAGCAGAGACTTGCAAATCACCACAAATAATATTCTATGTATCGATCTATCGAAACTGGCGCGTTTGTGTTTGTGACTCATGCAGCACACATGTACTATCAGTGTGCTCTCTAGTTACCGTGCACGCACAACAATCACAGGCCTGTCGCCGCCGCTGCCAACATATACCGCACCAACATACAGGACACGTGGTTATCAGCTTTTCAATCTTTCTAATAGCTTTCTCCAGCCTCCCCTAGTTACACTATTCGAGTTTGCCAGTAAAGAGCAGTAACTGTACATGAACTACACCACGTGTGCTGGACATAAATACTGACCAGTGTGAGCACGACGGAGGCACGGGATCGATTGATCAGGGTAAAGCAGCGCTTGCTGGGCATCTCGAGTTGCAGTAGTACAGTGGTACCACAGATAAATGGAGACCAACTGTCAGAGTTGCTGCGAGTAATTGAAAGTAACTATTTCTGTGTCAGTATCAGCAATGCTATTATGTTCAAGACCTCACCGTGAAGCTGCACGGAACCTCGAGCTTTTTGGTCTATATAACCTTTAGGGATGAAACAACTTTGTACTGCATTGCTTTTTAGGGTTCCGTACCAAAATGGTAAAACGGAACCCTTATGGTGAGACTCAGTCTGTCTGTCTGTCTGTCTGTCACAGCTGGATATCTCAAGAACTACTAATGCTATCAACTTGAAATTTGGAACAAATTTAGATCACGTTTGCCCAACTATTTTGGAAAGAAATAAAAATCTATTTATATTTTTTGCAACAGGGACTGAAGGGGGTCTGAAATATCGAAGTGGGGCTACTAGGGCATGTAGGGTATCATATGAAAGAGAAATTTGAAATAATTGTATGTGATAGAAGTTCATGTAAAGATTACAGGAAAAATAAAAATAAGTCTCTAAATAGCACACTTTTTCAGAAACCATCAACAAAAGTTGCATTAATTCCACTATCGGGCAAGAGATGGCGCTCACATAGAACTGCAATATTCTACACCGCAGTGCATAGTTTTAAAATTCTCTGACGAGTATCAGGCCTTGCCGATGAAAAAAAAAATTAAAAACATGATGGTACGGAACCCTCGGTGCGTGAGTCCGACTCGCTTTTGACCGGTTTTTGTTTATCACAACAGTCTGTCGATGAATCAGTCTTTATTAAGCAGTCACGTTTACATCTATGGACAAACAGTAAACTTACTATGGAAACTTATAGGATCTTGCTACGACTTGCATCTACTGTGGACAAACAGTAAACTTACTATGGAAACTTATAGGATCTTGCTACGACTTGCATCTACTGTGGACAAACAGTAAACTTACTATGGAAACTTATAGGATCTTGCTACGACTTGCATCTACTGTGGACAAACAGTAAACTTACTATGGAAACTTATAGGATCTTGCTACGACTTGCATCTACTGTGGACAAACAGTAAACTTACTATGGAAACTTATAGGATCTTGCTACGACTTGCATCTACTGTGGACAAACAGTAAACTTACTATGGAAACTTATAGGATCTTGCTACGACTTGCATCTACTGTGGACAAACAGTAAACTTACTATGGAAACTTATAGGATCTTGCTACGACTTGCATCTACTGTGGACAAACAGTAAACTTACTATGGAAACTTATAGGATCTTGCTACGACTTGCATCTACTGTGGACAAACAGTAAACTTACTATGGAAACTTATAGGATCTTGCTACGACTTGCATCTACTGTGGACAAACAGTAAACTTACTATGGAAACTTATAGGATCTTGCTACGACTTGCATCTACTGTGGACAAACAGTAAACTTACTATGGAAACTTATAGGATCTTGCTACGACTTGCATCTACTGTGGACAAACAGTAAACTTACTATGGAAACTTATAGGATCTTGCTACGACTTGCATCTACTGTGGACAAACAGTAAACTTACTATGGAAACTTATAGGATCTTGCTACGACTTGCATCTACTGTGGACAAACAGTAAACTTACTATGGAAACTTATAGGATCTTGCTACGACTTGCATCTACTGTGGACAAACAGTAAACTTACTATGGAAACTTATAGGATCTTGCTACGACTTGCATCTACTGTGGACAAACAGTAAACTTACTATGGAAACTTATAGGATCTTGCTACGACTTGCATCTACTGTGGACAAACAGTAAACTTACTATGGAAACTTATAGGATCTTGCTACGACTTGCATCTACTGTGGACAAACAGTAAACTTACTATGGAAACTTATAGGATCTTGCTACGACTTGCATCTACTGTGGACAAACAGTAAACTTACTATGGAAACTTATAGGATCTTGCTACGACTTGCATCTACTGTGGACAAACAGTAAACTTACTATGGAAACTTATAGGATCTTGCTACGACTTGCATCTACTGTGGACAAACAGTAAACTTACTATGGAAACTTATAGGATCTTGCTACGACTTGCATCTACTGTGGACAAACAGTAAACTTACTATGGAAACTTATAGGATCTTGCTACGACTTGCATCTACTGTGGACAAACAGTAAACTTACTATGGAAACTTATAGGATCTTGCTACGATTTACCGTTTTGCACATGATGATACGAGTACTATTACTACATAATCGGTAATTTTCTGACTCGTGATTGAGTACCTAAACGACAAAATATTGTTTAAATGTATATTATGTTATAACGGTGAAGTTTATCTTCGAAACAAAACAGTGGTCGATTGTTAGCCGGTGGTGATCGCGCTCGCAGCGGAAGGGAATCGCCGCGGTGGAGATAAGATAAGTTCCGTTGTGTCGTCATGTGACAGCGCGACCGGGCCTCCCCGCCGCGCGCGGCCTTCAAGTGCAGGCGGCAAGCGTCTAGCAGCACTGCAAGTTGCAGCGTATGCATGGCATGGCATCACTTCCACGTATGCATGGCATGACATCACTTCCACGTGCTTCGTGCTTCTTCGTCACTGAGCGACCTCTGCACATCGATTCACTACGCTGTAGAAGTTGCCAAATTTTGAGCTTTGTCACGTTTAAAAATCTGTCGTTCTATCGACACAAGAGTTTTCGACGGACATACGAGTACCTACCTATATTGTGTTAAAGTATGTGGTGGAAGTCGATTAAGTGTGTCGAGGTGTGAGCGCTGCTTGGGAGTCGAACCGGTCGCATCGGCGGCGGCCGCGGCGGGTGCGCGGGGCGTGTGGCGTGTGGGGCGTGCAGCGTGCGGAGTGCGTGTGACGGACTGACGCAGCGCGTCATCGCGGACATACCGCCGTGTGAACTGGCTGCAGGTGATTCGGAGGGCTTTCTTTTTGTACACGCTTAACTGTACAAATAAAATACTAGATCTGTTCGAGGCAGGTTATAAAAGCTTTACGAAAACATTCCCCTAGGGTAGGCGCTAAAAATAGATTAACAATACGCTTTAATAGATGTATTGAAGCCGAAACTAAGTTCCACATCTGTACCAGTTCTAAGGTCGCTCTCTAACTCCCACTGAGCAACATACTTACACAGTTCGCATATCTAGATACCAACAAGGTATATGATCTGATAGATACGTATATCAGCTGTGTAATCTAAGCTTTCCTCATTATAATACTATTTTGTTCTCCCAATTTAACTAAATGAAACATTAGCATAATTTTAAAGACTGCTCGGTGAGCTGGATTCAAGGATCCGGCGACAGTGCGCGGTGGTCAGCAGTCCAGCACACATTGAACTTGTACGAGTGATTCTGACAGCGGCTCTGGACACTTGGGCATAGTCCAGCGACTGGACACTGGGCACTGGACACTGGGCTTAGCCCAAGTTCGCCAGGAGGCTGCACGCTACAGCACAAGGTCAGAAGGCGCACATACTTACCACAGTTACCACAATTAACAAACAAAGAGCTTCATAAGACTCTACCACAGAATAACTAATAGTACTGACGTAACTCTACATAACAATCTCCACACTCTACAATACATATTATAGGTATATCAATAAATAGTAGACACGCGACATGACGACATGCGACAGTTGCTGAACTTGATCACCCACAATACCTATAATATTGTCGATCGTTATTTCCAACGGAACATTCCATAAAATAAAGGGAAAGCAAGAAAATTAATATCCTAACTAATCACACTTTCTGATTTTATCTCCATGTAAAATTCACCATTTATGATTTTATTTTTAAATTATTTTTACTGTTTATTTTATTACCATATATTTTATAGGAGTTCACTATATAGCACGTTCGAATTTTTAATTTATTATGTAAGCTATCTTGGAAGGCGCTGGTGTCTGTGATACAATGATTCTCATTCATTAGTACAGGCACCAACGATACACTTTTTTCTTTAATGTTCATTTTAGTTGGCAAATTGTTTTTGTGAACCTTAGATGTGTTTTTCTGAAATAAAAAATTTATTATTATTATATTATTACACTAATATTGTAAAGGCGAAAATTTGTATGTGTGTGTTTATACGTTTATTACTTCTTCACGCTTAAACGCCTGGATCAATTTTGATAAAATTTTGTATGGAGGTAGCTGACACCCTAGATTAACATAAATAGGCTACTTTTCATCCCGATATTCCCACGGGATCGACACTTATGAGGGTGAAACCGCGGGGCGCAGCTAGTAATACGATTATAATATATGCGAAAGTAAGTTTGTTTGTTTATTTGTTACCTTTCCACGCCTAAACCACCGAACCGATCGTCCTGAAATTTTGCATAACGTATGCAAAATTTCAGGACGATCGGTTCAGAAACGGAGATAGGGTTACCTTTCATCCCGAAAAAAAGTGCTGTTCCCGAGGAAAACAACAATCCCACCAAAAACATTTTCATGTAAAATGTTGCCAAGACGAGACCACATATGGTTCGCACTGCCAAAAAGTTATCAGATCTCATGTAGAGTCAAGCTTCTAACTCTACACGCCCTAACTTCACAAACTCTACACCTTAGTCAAAATATGAGGCTTGGCCGTTTCGTTACTACAAAAACTATTGTATAACAGAAAAGTAATGAAAAGTGAATAAATTTTTCACCTTACGCCCATGTGATGGTAGCGAAACGGCCAAGCCACATATTTTGACTAAGGTGTAGAGTTTGTGAAGTTAGGGCGTGTAGAGTTAGAAGCTTGGCTCTACATGAGATCTGATAACTTTTTGGCAGTGCGAACCATATGTGGTCTCGTCTTGGCAACATTTTACATGAAAATGTTTTTGGTGGGATTTCACATCTTTTTGAAAGTTGCTTATGAATTATTTTTTTTGGGTGGTTCTTTACTAAAAATCCTGAAATATGTATTTTATTATTTATTACAAGGAGTCCCTATATCAATTTTCAGAACTCTAGCATCAAAATTTGCGGAAGTCTCGTACAAACTTCCATCCCCTAGTTTAAGGGCTGGGAGGGTAAAAGTTCCAAGTTTTAGAATTGTTTTGTTGTTTGTGTACTATTACTAGCTTACATACCAAATTTTAGCTTTCTAGGACTTCAGGAAGAACCTTAGAATATTCATGCTTATGAAAAAAAAAAATTTTTTTGGGGGATTGGGGGGTTATTTACTGAAAATCCTGAAATACGTATTTTATTATTTACAACAAGGAGTCCCTATATCAATTTTCAGAACTCTAGCATCAAAATCTGCGGAAGTCTCGTACAAACTTCCATCCCCTATTTTAAGGGGTTGGAGGGTAAAAGTTCCAAGTTTTAGAGTTTTTTTGTTGTTTGTGTACTATTACTAGCTTACATACCAAATTTCAGCTTTCTAGGACTTCAGGAAGTACCTTAGAATATTGATGATCATCAGTGAGTCAGTGAGTCAGTGAATCAGTGAATCAGTGAGTCAGTGAGTCAGTGACGAAATCGGGGTATTTTAGATATCAATAAAATCTAAAGTATAAGAGCTATGCAATTGAAACTTTATAGGTTTAATAAGTCAACTACTGACATCATATCCCGAAAATTTTATTTATCTGGTATAATCCAAACCCAAGTTATGAAGGTTCAAAAATACGACAAAGTGCTTCGAGAAAAGGTAGGTAGTGCCCTTGCGCTTCGCTTTCGCTTGGCTCGTCTTGGCGGGGGCACTCCCGTGCCCCCAGATAACGTTATTATGATAATAAAAGGCGCCACGTGTCTTTCGAACGGGATCGACACTTGTGCGGGTGAAGCCGCGGGGCGCTTATCTATACTAATCTATACTAATATTATAAAGCTGCAGAGTTTGTTTGTTTGTTTGTTTGAACGCGCTAATCTCTGGAACTACTGGTCCGATTTGAATGATTCTTTTAGTGTTGGGTAGTCCATTTATCGAGGAAGGCTATAGGCTATTTTTTTTTTTTCAAAATTAGGGATCCGTAATAAAATTTCTATTTTGTAACACAAGGTGTAAAATCGAAAACCTATTTTTGAGTGCGCTGCAAAAACTATTGACAATAGAACAAAATGATGTACTACGGGTTTGTAGAGCCCATTAAGACCTACAAAAAAGTCCTCGAGAACATATATCTAGCTATCATGGTTTAATCACAATAACCGATTTTGTGTTCAAAATAATTATTAAATCGTCTGAAGAAAAAAAAACTACGTTAAATATATATCGTAATATTAATCTTTATCGAAATTAAGCATTATGTTATCAAGAGTATTTATGAAGAAGTAAAATACTTTTTAAGTAAAATCCTGTAATAATCTTTTTCGAAATATATTATTTCGAAAAAGATTATTACAGGATTTTATGTTGATAAAAAACTCTATGGCCCATAACTCCTTAATAGGTACCAACTCTTAACATCTTACACACGTGATACCTTTTAAACGAAATATCCGATTGAGATGAAACAAAAAGTATTTTACTTCTTCATAAATACTCTTGATAACATAATGCTTAATTTCGATAAAGATTAATATTACGATACATATTTAACGTAGTTTCTTTTTCTTCAGACGATTTAATAATTATTTTGAACACAAAATCGGTTATTGTGATTAAACCATGATAGCTAGATATATGTTCTTGCGGACTTTTTTGTAGGTCTTAATGGGCTCTACAAACCCGTAGTACATCATTTTGTTCTATTGTCAATAGTTTTTGCAGCGCACGCAAAAATAGGTTTTCGATTTTACACCTTGTGTTACAAAATAGAAATTTTATTACGGATCCCTAATTTTGAAAAAAAAAATAGCCTATAGCCTTCCTCGATAAATGGACTACCCAACACTAAAAGAATCATTCAAATCGGACCAGTAGTTCCAGAGATTAGCGCGTTCAAACAAACAAACAAACAAACAAACTCTGCAGCTTTATAATATTAAATAGTATAGATGATTGTAAGTATAAGATCTTTGAAGAGTATGATCTATACTAATAATAAAGCTGAAGAGTTTTGTTTGTTTGAACGCGCTAATCTCTGGAACTACCAGTCGGATTTGAAAATTCTTTTTTGCATTTGATAGCCCAATTCTTGAGGAAGGCTATATATAGGCTGTTTACCATCCCGCTAGAGCTCTTAGGAGCCGAGCAAAAAAAAAAAAAGTAAGATCGCGAAACCGAACTAACAGCGGGCAGGCGATGCGATGCGACGGGGTCGGGGAACAAGAAATTTTACGCGGACGAAGTCGCGGGCAGAAGCTAGTACATTATAATTATTATGTAAACTATATTATTATCCAACTAACTATTTACACTAGGTAGGTATAACTACATTAAATAACTAACTACATACATAAATAGGTCCGAGGGGCCCGTGGCTAAATAATAACAGCCGCACAGGTCGATCGATCAGGTTAAGCTACGCTTGCCGTGGTTGGTCTGTGGATGGGTAACCATCTTTACATACCGAGACCCCTCCGTGCCTCGGAAAGCACGTTAAGCCGTTGTACCCATTCTGGCTGTCATTCGTGGATCTTTGATAGTCGTTACGGGTAGTCAGAAGCCCGAAAGTCTGACAACCAGTCTTACCAAGGGGTATCGTATTACCCAGTTACTGGGTTGTGGAGGTCAGATAGGCAGTCGCTCCATGTAAAATACTGGTATTCAGCTGCATCCGGTTAGACTGGAAGCCGACACCAACATAGTTTGGAAAAGGTTAGACAGATGATGATACATAAATAGGTCCAAAAACAAAAAGGACATTAGTCATCAAAGTCCCTACTCCTCCACATCGCTGTCATCTGGAAACGACTTCAGTGTTACAAATGTGGGGGTGATTACTGCATATCGTACGGACTGAACTTTCTGTACCAACACAGTGATACTGGCACCCCCGATAGGGTACAGTTAGCCGCTCCAGTTCAATACTCGGCGATCCTGATTGCGATCTCGCATCGCTGCGGATTGCGCCCGCGCCCCGCGCCTCCTACCGCCCGAGGCATAGCCGGGGCACAGGCCGGGGTGCGTCTGCGCTACAAGTGGCGCCCATAATATATTTCATAGCTAAGTTCATAGCCACCAGCGCTTGCAGCTCGACTCGGTTACAGTTGGCACAAGGTCGCATTCAAGACCCACTTCAATGTATCTGTTTATAATCATGTATGTATGTGTGCTACTACCGTACCTAGATAACTTCAGTATTACAACATTTACAACCGCTTGAAATAGCTTGTGTGTGTGCTACTGCCGTTCTGGATATCTTCAGTATTACAACCGCTCGACATAGCTTGTGTGTGTGCTACTGCCGTTCTGGATAACTTCAGTATTGCAACCGCTCGACATAGCTAGTATGTGTGCTACTGCCGTTCTGGATAACTTCAGTATTACAACCGCTCGACATAGCTTGTGTGTGTGCTACTGCCGTTCTGGATAACTTCAGTATTGCAACCGCTCGACATAGCTAGTATGTGTGCTACTGCCGTTCTGGATAACTTCAGTATTACAACCGCTCGACATAGCTTGTGTGTGTGCTACTGCCGTTCTGGATAACTTCAGTATTACAACCGCTCGACATAGCTTGTGTGTGTGCTACTGCTGTTCTGGATAACTTCAGTATTACAACCGCTTGACATAGCTTGTATGTATGCTACTGCCGTTCTGGATAACTTCAGTCCGTTCTGGATAACTTCAGTATTACAACCGCTTGACATAGCTTGTGTGTGCGCTACTGCCGTTCTGGATAACTTCAGTATTACAACCGCTCGACATAGCTTGTGTGTGTGCTACTGCCGTTCTGGATAACTTCAGTATTACAACCGCTCGACATAGCTTGTGTGTGCTACTGCCATTCTGGATAACTTCAGTATTACAACCGCTGGACATAAGTAGCTTGCGAACATCACACGATCCTTTTACTGCTGCGAAAACCGAAGAAAAATATGTGAAACAAGATCAAATTATGTTTATTAAGCTACATCATAATGTTTTACCTCACGAAGGCAAGGTTGATTTTAATATTGTGTGTAGAATCGTAGAAATGATTCCGTTGGTTTCTGTTATTTATTTATTTATTTATTCAATTGGTCTTACGAGCTAACAGATTTGACATCCAAAACGCTCATACGATTAATTTTCTTAGAATTCAATTATGGCTTAAAATATTACACATGCTCGTCACATTATACAATAGATTTTATAAAATAGCAATAATGTCCAAATCTATACATAGTAAAAAAACCAATTATAACGATGAATTAATACGTAGAATACAATGTCACTTTAGCGTCAATAAAAAAAAAAAATCATAATAATAAAAAATAGCACTTAGTAATTACAATAACAATATGTCAGTTTAATGGTAATCAATTTAATTCCGTTAATGGCTAGAATTTGTCATTTCAAATTACACGAAATTTATTATACAAATGTTCTAATCCATCGGCAAATAAGTCCAGTTCGTGGTGCTGAGTTAGGTTTATGGTGGTTTTAAACTTCAACAGCTGTAGGTACCTACCTAAGCATTGCAGAGATAGGTCACCAATGAAAGGCGGACACAGTATCTAGCTACAGACGCAGATATCCCGGCGCCGTGTTATCTACCAGCACAAACATGTCATTACGATCGGCTCCCTAATGATTAGCAAACATACCCACTTATCAATATTTGTTCAGTTGCGCGCATTCGAAATGATGTTCTTTGCAAGTGATTACATGGAGCGAGCGGTGGGAGCTGGTCACGTCGCACGCCCCCGCCCGGCCCCCTGGCTCTCGTTACCAGACTTCATAGTTCGTTTCCCTGTAGCATCTCAAGTCCCTCCAGGAGATACTTGACCAGAATCTACCAAGTGGAGAAGGGCTAAGATTACTTCAAAGCAGAATGAAAATAAAGCTAGGTACTTAATGAATAAAAAACGCCAACAGGAAGCGGGTCACTTCGGACCTAATCCTGTCCTGCCCGCCTGCCGGGATGCTCTAGACTCCTGCACAATTGAGAATAAATACGTTTACAATAGTTTCAGCCATATCTATGTAAACAATTGATTGATGTCACACTGTCGAAAAATGTGTAAGGAAACTAAACGCCAAAAGAACTTCTACAATCTGCCTACGAATTGACTATTTTGTTTTTTTGGTATGTTACTGTGTAATCACTAATTAGGTAAAGCGTAAGGTGGTATACGTTGTGTACGCGTTTGATCAGCAGCGACGACGCGCTGTGCCCTCGCCGCGTGTGTTGTGTACGCGTTTGATCAGTAGCGACGACGCGCTGTGCCCTTGCCGCGTGTGTTGTGTACGCGTTTGATCAGCAGCGACGACGCGCTGTGCCCTCGCCGCGTGTGTTGTGTACGCGTTTGATCAGCAGCGACGACGCGCTGTGCCCTCGCCGCGTGTGTTGTGTACGCGTTTGATCAGCAGCGACGACGCGCTGTGCCCTCGCCGCGTGTGTTGTGTACGCGTTTGATCAGCAGCGACGATGCGCTGTGCCCTCGCCGCGGGTGTTGTGTACGCGTTTGATCAGCAGCGACGACGCGCTGTGCCCTCGCCGCAGGTGTTGTGTACGCGTTTGATCAGCAGCGACGACGCGCTGTGCCCTCGCCGCGTGTGTTGTGTACGCGTTTGATCAGCAGCGACGTCACGCTGTGCCCTCGTCGCGTGCGTTGATGTCTAATGTTGGCGCGGCCGCGTTTATGGATCTACGTATTTGAAACTTTGCATTTGATAGCCTTGAGAAAGGCTATAGGCTATTTGACATCACGCTAGAAGCCTTAGGAGCACAGCAAAAAGAAAATGTGTGAAAGAATCCAAAGAGAAACCGAAGTGATAGCGCAGGCAGGCGATGCGATGCGACGGCATGGGTCGGGGAAACGATATTTCACGCGGACGAAACCGCGCGCAGAAGCTAGTATAATTATAATAATATGTAGAGTGTGGAAGCAGGGACTTGAAACGATACTCAAAATAACGTTACGCGTAGTTCCGGTACCGATAATTTGTACCGTTCCACCAGGATCGTAACAAAATTAATTCCTTGGCTATAACGATACTGACTAACGGAACGAAATCTTGAACTATTAGTATAACGAGATAATAACGTTATTCATTTAATCTGTAACATTTCACCTGTAACATAATAACATTATTCCAAGCGGATCAGCTTAATGTTACTAATACCTAAAACGTTTCGTTTTTTTTTTGTAACGTTATTGATATTTTTAGGTTTTATTATCGTTACAAATTTTAGAACGTTATACGATAACATTAGTAGTAACGAATTCTGGTTCCATTGCACGCATACGCATGGCAAAAGTTGGTGCCTGCACAGCCCACGCGAATGTGTTATAGTATCTATCAGCATAACATATCTAAACTATATCGAGTTGGTGCCTGCACAGCCCACGCGAATGTGTTATAGTATATATCAGCATAACATATCTAAACTATATCGAGTTGGTGCCTGCACAGCCCACGCGAATGTGTTATAGTATCTATCAGCATAACATATCTAAACTATATCGAGTTGGTGCCTGCACAGCCCACGCGAATGTGTTACAGTATCTATCAGCATAACATATCTAAACTATATCGAGTTGGTGCCTGCACAGCCCACGCGAATGTGTTATAGTATCTATCAGCATAACATATCTAAACTATATCGAGTTGGTGCCTGCACAGCCCACGCGAATGTGTTACAGTATCTATCAGCATAACATATCTAAACTATATCGAGTTGGTGCCTGCACAGCCCACGCGAATGTGTTATAGTATCTATCAGCATAACATATCTAAACTATATCGAGTTGGTGCCTGCACAGCCCACGCGAATGTGTTATAGTATCTATCAGCATAACATATCTAAACTATATCGAGTTGGTGCCTGCACAGCCCACGCGAATGTGTTATAGTATCTATCAGCATAACATATCTAAACTATATCGAGTTGGTGCCTGCACAGCCCACGCGAATGTGTTACAGTATCTATCAGCATAACATATCTAAACTATATCGATTTGTTGTATGTTTCTTTGTTACGCTTTCACGCTAAAACAAATGAACGGATTTGGATGAAAGAGGTTTGGAGATCCGTGGACTGCCTACCCGTGCGCCATTTTCTTTTTTTTTTAATGGCGGCCAGCCATGAAACCTACATTTATATTTAATAATTTTTTTATGAATTTATATATCTCGAGACCATGGAGTCCCGGTCCTTTGGAAGGCAGGCATACGAGGGGCCGAAGCCAACTCGCAGAGGCCCCTTAAGAAATTTTAATGAAATGCGGCACCAACAGACGATTATCCCTGTATGCACTATGCAAGTGAACCCAAGGACAACCCCCGGTTGGTGTAGGACTATTGCAGGATATGGAAAAATGAAAAGTTAGACTATGGGTTTGGGTGGCTAAAGTGGACTGGTTACCAAGAACTATGGAACAACTATGACCCCTGCCTGATCAATGTTTTATACAGGGTTATTGGTAAAACACCAGCAACCTCTTAAGAGGTCATTGTACTCATCATTATAAACAACTTTTACTATGGGACCAAACCTGAAATCGCGGAAAAAAAATCAGCTGTTCCCTACATTCGCGATTTCAGGTTTGGTCCCATAGTAAAAGTTGTTCATAATGATGAGTACAATGACCTCTTAAGAGGTTGCTGGTGTTTTACCAATAACCCTGTATATGCACGGATAAAATGGCAGGGGGTGACTTGCACACTCAATAATGGGCCCCCAGAAACGGTCGCTAGCACATAGTGACGTAGCAACAAGGGGGCAACATGTCCTGAGGTTCTTATGAGGAGTGGAGAGGTATTCCACGGCTATCAGGACAATCCCGGAAGTACGGTCAAGATCCCTACCAGCATCTTACTGGAATACTTCCTTCCTCCGAGCACGTTTGCTCTTGCGAATCTCCACTCAAGCCGGCCAATAAAGGCAAGAATGAGGTGGGAGCTCCGTTCCCCGTCATTGTTCACTCCAGCCGGCAGGCAAGCCAGAGATGAGGAACAAGACTTTTCCCGGGAGATAGGGTCCGTGGGGTCGCTACTGCCCAACAGCTCGCCACATCATCTGCCCTGCGGGTTTCTGTATCTCTCTTTGTCTGGCTCCTCACCTTAGACCTGTTCCGGCAAAGTAAACTCTTCCGGCACAGGCCTAGAGTTCGGAGCGCGCAAGCCCCTCCACGACGTCAACGTAGAGATACGGCGATGGGGTAATAAATTATTATTACTTTTTAAAAACGTTATAGCGTACAGTTCTAACGTTTTCAAGTGTGGAACATTCGTGTTGGTTGACAGCCGACGGCGGCGGCGGCGGCGGCGGCGGCGGCGGCACACGCTGTGATGTAACGATCGCACTGAGTGCTTCCATATTTATGATGATCCACTGAAGATGATCAAATAAATAATTAACACATTCATAGTTTGGATCTCTTAGGAAGAATCCGTAACTTCATCTTGTAAAGACCCAAACCAGGCAGTTGAACCTTTTACACTGTGTTATTATTTATTTATTGGATCTCCAACAGAGACTACACAATTACGTGCAAATAACCAGGAATCACTTCGTTCACTTATTTAATCTAGGTAATATGCATAAGATGCGTAATATGCGCGCATGACGTTCTCGTTCATAGACTGAGTCCATCTCATGTGCGCTGCAAACAACCACCGGTAGCGGGGACCCGGCTCGGGGCCGGATGGCCCCTAAGTCCCAAGCAGCTCGTCGGTGGCCGGCCTCTCCCCTGCCGACGCCGACGTACCGGTGTTGGCGACGTCGGCAGGGAATAATATTCGTCGCTCAAGCTCGACGCAACTGCCACGGCCGCCCGGCCGGTGTGCGGTGTGCACAGCACTCTCGAAGGGGCTGGGTTCCGGCGGCGGCGGGGTGGGGCTGAGCGACGAGTCCGGAGGTGGTAGATGTGCACGGCGTACTGCTGATCTCGTCAACATTCTATTATAATCTTTTTTTTTTTTTTTTATGAACCTATTAATTTTTAAATGATCACAATGTTGTTTTGGGTTTTTACCTGTCTTGACTTTTAATGTATTTAATTGTATGTAATTTTAATGATGAATGTGAAACTATGGACTAGAATTTTATAATGTCTGAAATAAATAAATTATTATTATTTTATTATATTTATTTTGTTCGGCGGCCAAATTTGACAGCCGTCATTTTTAGGGTTCCGTACCCAAAGGGTAAAAACAGAACCCTATTAATAAGACTTCGTCCGTCTGTCTGTCACCAGGCTGTATCTCAAGAACCGCGGTAGCTAGACAGTTGAAATTTTCACAAATTATGAATTTCTGTTGCCGCTATAACAACAAATACTATGCCGCTATAACAATAAAAACAAAATAAAATAAATATTTAAGGGGGGCTCCCATACAAAAAAACGTGTTTTTTTCGGCGTTTTTGCCGTCTGTCTGTCGCCAGGCTGTATCTCAAGAACCGCGGTAGCTAGACAGTTGAAATTTTCACAAATTATGTATTTCTGTTGCCGCTATAACAACAAATACTAAAAACAAAATAAAATAAAAATTTAAGGGGGGCTCCCATGAAATATTCACAAAATACTCAGTTTTATTTTTACTTTAATAATAAATAATAAAATTAAAATAAAAATTTAAGGGGGGCTCCCATACAACAAACGTGTTTTTTTCAGCGTTTTTGCCTTGTGGTACGGAACCCTTCATGTGCGAGTCCGACTCGCACTTGGCCAGTTTTTAATTTTTCTGTTTGTAAAGTTTTCTCATTTTATTTTTGCTTTTTTGTTTGTAGATTTAATGTTTTTTTCCAAAAGGTTTTTTATGATATCAATAAAGACGGGAAATTAATAGAAACAGGAAATATAAGATAAGAAAGAAAAGTGTACGTTGTTGACATAACAAGGACGAAAATAATAAAATATCTAATACAAATTAATACTCGTATTATTATTTTTAAAGATGAATTAGACATACGCAAATGATTGATGTAGGCTGTAGTCAGGCCGGTATTTGCAGGCGCACAGCGCACTGGTCAGACTCACTCTGAACTCTGAACTAAACACGTTTTATTAGCTCAGCGACTTGTATTACGTATCACTGCGTATCACGAATCCGAAACGATGATTGAAAGTACAAAACTAACTCCAACGACCGTTTGATTTTATTAAAAAAATTCAAATGAGACAGCGATTCGACTAAAGCAGTGTTTACGGAACGTTAATGGTGACATAAATTTGAATGTTAATGCGTAGCTCGGGGTCGCGGCCGGCACACGTCTTCCAGCTGGCGACACGGTGCCACTCTGTGCCGCGAGTATGCGCCTCGCTATTCGCGGCTCTTTGGAGCCTCATTCATGCAGATTAACGGTTGCTAATACGTAACAACACCTCATTTCTGTTGTCACTCCAGCGAGATTAAACCTGATGGAGCAGCTTCTGACACCCAAGCTCTGTGCTAATATCATTAGGTTAGGTGTGTCATTTCTCGCGTTGCCGTTGTCACTAGGTACTCTTTTGCTCAGATCATTGACAGAGATTCTCATAATTAACAAATTGCATGCGCAGACAATTATTCGTCTATAATATTGATAACGTTTCAGCACCCCCACCTGTCAGTGTCACTGAAAATCCGTAGTATCTTATGTTATATTGTTAAATATGTATATTCAAAACATAAATATTAACTGCACTTAAGGCAGATAGTGTGCCGCATTTGAGCAGTTGTAACTTGCTACGTCCCCGGCGCGGCGGAGAGTCCCTGCAGTAGCAGCATGCAGTCATTGCCATATTTTTGCCTTTGCCGAAATTCGGCCTTTCTTCTCAGACTAGTCAGATAGGAAACGCAGACCTCATCTAGTTTTTAAAATTTATGATAGACATGTAAAAGTGTTTGTGCAAACCTACTTACTGAAATAAAATAATTTATCATTACAATATGCTGCGGCTAGTGTTACTCGGGGTTCGTAGAAAGGTTAAAGTTCAAGTAAACGGCGTAAACTCATTAGGGTCTGAAATGTCAATGGGTGTTCCTCAGGGTTCGATATTGGGTCCATTCCTCTTTTTAGTTTACATTAATGATTTACCCCAATTACTTCAAAATCAACCGAAGATGGTGTTATTTGCAGATGGCATCATTGATCTTTAAAACAGGTCCGACGGTCACAAAATCTTGACGACGTGAATAACTCTATTCTTCAGGTCCAAGATTGGTTTACGGTAAATGATTTAGTACCTACCTAATGAAAAAAAAATCAAATGCATTAGATTTAAATTACCGAATGTTAGAAGTAGCGAATGTGAAATCATATTGAATGGCCAAAAACTAGTAGGTAAGTACATATTTATTAATCAGACAGTTTTCCTAGGGATCACGCTAGGCGAGAAATTACAATGGGGACCTCATATAACATCTATTGCGGGGCGGCTAAGCTCCGCCGCTTATGCTGTTAGAAAGTTAAGACAGTTAACAAATGTAGAAACCGCGCGTTTGGTCTATTTTAGTTACTTCCACAGTATTATGTCATAATGGCATTTTACTATGGGGTCGGGCTGCTGACATTGAATCAATTTTTATTAGGGTTCCGTAGTACCTACAAGGAACCCTTATAGTTTCGTCATGTCCGTCCGTCTGTCGGAGGTTTTGCTAAGAGACCGTTAGTACTAGAAAGCTGTAATTTTCTAGGAGTGTGTATATCAATTACGCCAACAAAGTGGTAAAATAAAATTTTGGAAAATATATTTTTAAGGGTAGCTCCCCTACATGTGCAGTGGGGATGAATATTTTTTTCGTCGTCTACCCCATCGTGTGGGGTATCGTTGAATAGGTCTTCTAAAATGACTTGGGGGTTACTGGGGGTTATTTAATGCTCCATTTACGAAATATTAAAGTTTAAAGTGATATTTTTGTCCCAGTAGGGCGTCCCCCCCACTCTAAAACCTAAACTGCGGGCTTGAAAAATCGGGAAAAATTCACGATGACAGTGCATTTCATGAACTTTAAAGGAAAATTATAGCGGTTAAGATAACTTTATTAGTTTAGCAGTAATAGTCGTTGAACTTGGGTGTTGGATAATTTTGTACCAAATACAAAATCCTTAGCATTAATCCTGTAAAGTGACTAAGATGAAGTAGATGCTTATTTATAACGGGTAAAGACTTGCATTGAAAAACAAAATATGTTTTTTTTTTATATCAGAATAAAGAACAACAGAATCGTACTACGTTGTGATAGCGGGCTACTACGGAACCCTACACTGTGCGTGGCCCGACACGCACTTGCCCAGTTTTTTACAAAAGAGAGCTGTCAGAGCCATTTACAATCTACGTCGCGTCGCCGCGAATCTCTAAAGGTTAATATCATGACGGTGCCTTGCCAAAATATTATGTATCTATGTAAGAAAAAATCAACATCTTTTTAATAAATTATGTAATAGACATAATTTTAATACTAGAAATAAAGATAAATTAGATCAACCTTTTTTCAGATTATCTAAAGTACATAAGTACATCTTGTATGGGGTACTGTGTTAAATGCTACAACAAAATACCTTGTGACATATTGCAATTAAATGAAACAAAATTTAAAACTCAAAGTACACTTTGTAAACAAGGATATTACAAATTAGAGGATTATATATCCAAGATAAGAATGCTTGGAAACATGCTGGTCCTGCTCCATAGGACAATCTAGAGTCTAGACAAAATCAAACTGGTTCCTAATTTAATTAATATTTTTTTAAATTTGACATTGATTTTTACAATCTGTGACTACAGTAATTCACAAATCATCTACTTTTACAATATTTGTAAATACCTATGTGAGCACCATGTATCTATCACTTATTTGATTTACCTGTCATTGCTTCATTTTTAATTATTTTTACCTTTTGTCAATCAATCATTTTTTTATTTTGTTTTGTTAACATAGGTATGGTTACAGATATTTTGTTGTCTTAGTATGTGCACTATGCTTGCCAATATATATGGCGTACAAAATGAACAGAAGCAATTACAATTAAGGTGGCATGTCAATAAATCTATTGACATGCCACCTTAATTGTAATTGCTTCTGTTCATTTTACTATGAAATGTAAATTTAATTATTATTTTTTATTGTAATCACAATAAAAAATAATAATTAAATTTAAAATATGTCAGGAATTCATAGATAATTAACAAATGAAATCATAAGTAAATAAAATCATAAATGCTTAATTAGCAGGTCGGAATCGTCATACCTCTGTTTATCGGTAGTAAACTCAGTGATGGAGTAGTAGCATCTATCTAAAAGGAATTTAAACAAATACCTCTTAAAGGACCCTAGACACTCTTTATTTCAAATAGCTGCGGGTATACTATTATATATTTTTGGGGCCATACCTAGCACACTTTTGCCGAAAAATGCGGTTTTATGAGAGGCAACATGAATGGTAGGTTTGTGGTAGACTAATTTTATTCTAGGTGCATCGTCTTCACATATAATTATATTATGTATATACAAGACCTTGTAAAACATTTTAAAAGAGTAACGGTTGAGTTTCTTGCCCATTCTTCTCCATACGAAAACTACCTTTTGGAATGGGCGACTAGAATCAATTGTAGTTAGTTGTAATTTTTGACGTTCAAAAGTGCCTTTAGTATGCCTATACAGGGTTATTTGTAAAACACCAGCAACCTCTTAAGAGGTCATTGTACTCATCATTATGAACAACTTTTACTATGGGACCAAACCTGAAATCGCGAAAAAAAAATCAGCTGTTCCCTACATTTATGTTCGTATAACTCGTCAAAATGTAGGGAACAGCTGATTTTTTTTTCGCGATTTCAGGTTTGGTCCCATAGTAAAAGTTGTTCATAATGATGAGTACAATGACCTCTTAAGAGGTTGCTGGTGTTTTACAAATAACCCTGTATAGGGTGACTGGTAATTAGTGACCGATACTTAAACACATGATTTTACTCATCATTATGAACAACTTTTACTATGGGACCAAACCTGAAATCGCGAAAAAAAAATCAGCTGTTCCCTACATTTATGTTCGTCTAACTCGTCAAAATGTAGAGAACAGCTGTTTTTTTTTTCACGGTTTCAGGTTTGGTCCCATAGTAAAAGTTGTTCATAATGATGAGTAAAATCACGTGTTTAAGTATCGGTCACTAATTACCAGTCACCCTATATATATATATTTGAAATAAATGATTTGACTTTGACTTTGACGTCAGCAGCAGACTGGGCACCGACGTTGGTCGCGGATCGCTAATCACATTTTGGGTCCCTATCCGTATGTCTTGGATGACGCTTTATCTATATATTATTATTATATATTATATATACATATATATACATATAATAAATTTGTAGAAAAGTGGTGTCTGTACAATGGAAATATATATAAAAAAAAGTAACAGGGGTTGTTATTATATCGATGCCGAACCCGAAATTGTAATTAAATTTTTTTTTGTCTATTTGCCGGTTTGTCTGTTTGTCTGTTTGTTTGTGCACGCTAATATCAGAAACGGCTTATTCGATTTAGATGCGGTTTTCACTAATATATTGTAGTAGGCTTCACTTAACATTTAGTGTTTATTTCATGTCAATCGGTTCATAAATAAAAAAGTTATGTCAATTTAAAGAATCACGGCGAACATTTGTTAAAGTATTCTATCAGAGTACGTACACGCCTCGGGCCTGCGCGTCCGATCTTCGGAACTACTGGACGGATTTGAATGTTTTTTTTTTTTTGTTGTATAGTTATTATGGCTGGACAACATTCAGGCTATAATGTTTCTTGGTAACTTGAACACCTGATGCAGAACCGAAACAGACCAGCTTAACTATAGGAGATACAAAAATGGTACCATAGCAAAAGTTGTTCCACGTGATGAGGATTTTCTGCTGAGAGAATAAATTCGAAGATCTGGAACACCTGATGGGGAACTCCAAGAGCCCAGCTACACCATAACACATATAGGAATGACGTCTTAGTAAAAGTTATTCGGTCTGATGGGCATTTCCTGTTGACTTATAAAAATCGAAGATCAGAAACATCTGATGTGGAAATCTAAGCTATCACTAATTTCACCTCCACGCGGTGAAGGCGGTAACAGTTTAGGACTGATTTTCGATGACGATGGTATATCATTGAAAATTTGACTGTACTGGCCAAAACTCCCATTTTTTTTTTTTAACGTGAAGAAATGCTCATGCATTCTGCACTACCACGGGGAGATAGTGCAGTTATGTGGGACTCTAACCCACTAAAACTCCACTGTGTCCTCCTCTGCCGCTTACGGCGGGAACATGGGCACGCGTTAGCACTCATCCGTGAACCCGCCGCGGCTGTCCGTCACCGGACACTCCGCTGGGGAGTACTCCCCAACACCGGCGCACCAGAACACATAGCACGCCGTGACGACCCCAGGGACCAAACCAGCACATGGGCCAGACGATCCCGTGTCTGGGCACCCTTGGTAGGGGAGCAGTCACTTAGATTTTAATTGATCAGGTATCTTCATAATAAAACTATAACCATGCCTAGAAAGAGGTCAAATCTTTCCCAATGTTCCAAAGGAGCTAAAAGATTGAGGATCATAAGATCCCAAGAATCTACCGAAGAGCGTCAGGAGAGACTTGATGCTGTTTGAGAACATCAGGCTGCAACTCGCTCCGTGGAAACCTCTTCGGATCGCGAAGCACGCCTGCGTTCTCAGCGTATTTACGCATCTACATCCAGATCTCTAGAGACCAGTGAAGAATATGATGCGCGACTGACCGCTGATACGGTGAGATTATCATACAGTGTTCCGAACACGCACACAACAAAATATTCATAATCAGAAAGTGAGAAAGAAAGAATTGCTGGAGTACGGCATGAAGAGACAGATTAAGAAGAGCGTAACGAACGTTTGAATTCTGATCGACTTCGACATTCTCTGAACAGAATGTCGATATCATCTGAAGAATCGGATGTGTCTCAAGATATAGCCGTAGGGCATGGCGACCTTCCTTGGGTTGATAAGGAACGGAGTGCATTTACGTATACTCCTATGATTGACTACGCCACATATTCCGCCATCGGAGGTATGGTTAAAAATTTTACTTTTTGTGAAGCTGTTAAATAGCAAAAAGAAACAAACGGTATGTGTTGCTCAGGTGGGAAAGTACATATTGAAATATTACAAAATCCTCCAGAAATATTAAGATCACTGCTAATCGGTGACCATCACAGTCAAAACATTTCTTGGACAACATACGTTCGTACAATAATGCCTTTCAAATGACATCTTTTGTTGCGAAACAGATTTCAGAAGGCCCATTTAAGCCAACATTCAAAGTGCAAGGCCAAGTTTACCACCCTATTGGTTCATTATTGCCTGAAAATGACGTCTCGAATCGTCTCGCGCATCCCGTTGTTATCCAGTCCCCGGGTTCTTAGAATTCGACATCAGACGTTTCAGATCTTCGATTTTGACTACCCCGGTGTCGCTGGCATAACCAACAGGATCCGCGTACGAAGTCGCGGGCAGAAGCTAGTCCCCAATAAAAACGCAGTGCTCGTGGGAAGGTTAATATATTTTCCTACTATATTTGCATACGCCATTATTATGTATGTAGATCGGTAGACTTATTTACCAGCAAACATAAGGTCGTAGCACCTCTATCAATGTCCAGGCAGGGCAGCTTGGCACACTACGTCACATTGCCGTCTTCTTCTTAGTGTGTCAATTGCAGTCTAAGTTGGTCCAGAATTTGGCTACGAATATTAAAGCCATTTGATACGACCGCTAGAATGAGTAGGTATATTGCATTTGAATTAACATACAATTTAAGTTTTTCGTTGCTAACGCTACCTAGGTTCACGCACACAAATACGCATATCGGGACACGCCACTACTACAACCGAGGCTGAGCGAACTTCGTAAGATAGATCATCTGTACCTAAAATAAAAATGTTGAAAAATGGTTCAAAATCAAATCCTAACTAATATTACAAATGCGAAAATAATTTGTTTGTTATCTTTTCACGCCTAAACCACTAAACCACTGAACCGATCATCCTGAAATTTTGCATATACGTTGTCAGGTGTACAGAAACGGACACAGGGTAGATTTCATCCCGAAAAAAAGTGCTGTTCCCGAGGAAAACCACAGTGTGTGTTTTATACAAGACTTGAATTTTGTCTCATTCAGTTGAAGAATGTGGGGAGGTATTTTATTATAACATTTTAAACAGTACTCCATAAAAGATGAGTCTACTTTAGCCAGTGTGAAACCTGGTTGAACTACTAGGCCCCTATTTCTAGTACTATAATTATTATTATTATCATCATCATTGTATTTACTAATATAGAGTAAGAATATAGGTGATAACATTGATTAGGCAAAGTAACATTGTTTAATATGTAAAATTACACCAGAAATTGGTAAAGAAAGACCAGTCAGTCTTTCTTTTCCAAGTTCTGGTGTAATTTTTAACCAGACTGCTTGAAAAGTGAGCTAGTTAGGGTTCCGTATCAGAATGGTAAAAAAGAACCCTTATGGTGAGACTCAGTCTCTGTCTATCTGTCTGTCTCAGCTGGATACCTCAAGAACTACTAATGCTATCAACTTGAAATTTGGAATTGTTTTAGATGACGTTTGCCCAACTATTTTGCAAATAAGAAAGAAATAAAAATATATACAGGGTTATTGGTAAAACATTAACAACCTTTTAAAGAGGTACTCATCATTATGAACAACTTTTACTATGGGACCGAACCAGAAATCGTGAAAAAAAAATCAGCTGTTCCCTACATTTATGTTCGTATAACCCGTCAAAATGTAGGGAACAGCAGATTTTTTTTTTTCAAAAATTGTTGAACCTAGGTGGTGCAATGAACTTTTGACTAAAATTTTGATTTGTGGGGCTATTGCATTAAATCTATCTAGAGTCAATTGTCTGTCGGTAATGTCAGAAAGGTAAAGTTCACATTTTGAGGGGTTAAGGCCCAAGCCAATAGATTGAAATTTCTGTTTGAGGAGTTGTTGATCTTTCAAAACAGTGTCTACGTCACCTCTTAGCGTTCCATCGTCTAAATACCACACGTTAAATTTTGAATTTGTTTCTGTATAATTGCATGGATATATCCAAACTGAAAATGACTGGCCCGAGAGGGTCACCCTGTTGGCATCCAACTGCAGATTCCAAAACATTGTCCTTGTACAATAATTTGGAAGGGTACCTGTAACATTGCCATATAAAACCATAAATTTCGGGTAGTTCCTTTTTGACTTCAGCCAACAAAGTGTCCCTGTTCACAGAGTTAAAGGCGTTCTTGACGTCAACCTTGAGGATGACCTCACCTTTGTTGGACTTTAAAAATGTTGAAAGGGCATGTACGGCGGCGCCTCACAGCCCCCTTTCGAGCCAAAACCTAGCTGAAGGGTACGAAACTTAGCTGTAAGCGATTCGCTGTATGGCTTACAGCTAATTTTAGCTGCCGTACGTCTCTAGGTGCACCCAACGGCGATGGGACGAATGCCACCGTCCCTCTTGCGCAGGGCACATAGATTGGCCCCGTTCACACCGCCGCTAAGCATGAGGTTAATCATGGCCGCAAGCTCCTTCAAAAGCGACTTACCAGCTTCGCCGGTGCCTGAACTCAATAGATCCTTTAGGTGCTGTGCAGTCAGGCCGTCGAGGCCGCCAGCGGAACCACTTCGGAAGGAGCTCACGGCTGCAAACAACTGGGGGCCGAAACGTTGAATTTAGGTCGGGAGGGTCGGGGGGGGAAGGTGAGACCATCCGCAGGCGCTGGATGTTTACTCTCTAGAGCTGTTAGTGTTTCTGGAGAGTAAGGCGCCACCACATCGCTGCTGAAAAGTATCCTGGCCGCACCCCTGATGTCACCATCACTTAATTCAGATTCCACGTGTGAACATAATTCTTATTGATTTTTTTTTTCAAGACTTTAGGTAGGTACCTACTTATTGTCAGTCCACCATTTTAATTTTATAAAAACAAAACCTAGCCATTGAGAGGTCCGTTTCTACACAGTAAGACAGTGGTCAGGGGTAGGGCCGTCCTAATCCTATCCCTGGTGTTGAAGCAACATGCTATGGATGGAAAGCTATTGTGGATAATGTAGTGCAGCCGAGTCTGCATCTCGAGTCTCGACGGTCAGTCGAGTGGTATTGCCCATGGCATATGGAGCACGGTTAAACCCATGTAATGTGGCACGAATAGGGCATGGCGCCGTCCGGTTAAGGCTTTGGCCTAATGTAAAGGTCCTTGTGACCAGTTGAAGAGTTTCCAGTAAACGGTACGGAACGGCCTATAACTGTGCGCGACCCAAAGGAGTCTAGAGCAGTGGTGGCCAAGTGGTAACAGCCGCGACTTACGCGTTGTAGGTCGTAGGTTCGAACCCAGACAGGCGCTTTACTTTGTGTAAATTATTTCATCACCATTGCTCTCAAAACGGTGAAGGAAAACATCGTGAGGAAACCGGCATGTCCTAGAACCAAAACTTCGAAGACATGTGACATCTGCCAATCAGCACTGGGCCCGCGTGGTGGATTACGGCCCACTCCCTCTCATCGAGAGGAGGCCTGTGTCCCAGCAGTGGGAACATTATAGGCTAATTATGTTATGTTATGTAAAGGAGTCTAGACTCTCACGTACTAAAATCCATCTATTATACTCTTCATGTATACTTATTAAAATCAGTAATTAAAGTAGTTGGGTAAATAGTGTATGACACTGCACATAACTAGCTATTCCCCGGTTATTTAACAGGTTCATATGCTATTAATTCGATAATCGAATTGGTTTTTATTACCTCGCAGTAGGTGCGAAAAGTAGAGTAGTCTCCTCGGGGATAAAGGTATCTTCGTCTTGGGCGAGTTTGAATCCCTCACTGCACTCAGGATTTCTAGTCTTAACTCCCTCGCTTCGCTCAGGAGCCCTAGGGCCTTCGTTGTCTTCAGGATTCAAAAGAGGAATTATAAAACGATCGAATAAAAAAAAACTTTTTAATACAGTTGCTCAAAAAGTGGTGTATTGCAGGGACGTATAGCGTTCGGGATGTGGGCTATTACATACTAGTGCTTTTTTTTTACCTTTCCCGAACTCGTGCGTTCTCTTTCCCAACTGTCAAAATAATGTCTATTAAAAAGAAAAACCAACCATGAAGTTTTTACTAAAGAGTTTTTGTGATTCATACAAATACGTATATTTCTAAAAAGAAGCTACTAATTTATTTCAATATCAGATTTAATTGAATGAGTTAGGTTAGGTTTCATTTCATTTCATCTCATTAAATTTCATTTTCATTTCATATCAATAAAAAAAATATAATAAAGACTAAGCTGTATGGATAGTTCCCTTTGCCTACCAAAATGGGTGAAGAAAAAAAAACTCTGCTTATATTCTACGGTTGGCGCCATTTTCCAGAAATTTTCTTTGCGAGTTTAGTTGTTTGTTGCACAAAATGAGTAATTCCGACCCTATTTTTTTTTAATTAACGCCACCGGAACTCAGTACCTATAATTGCACAAAATGCTTCGGAGAAAATTTTACCGGAAAAGTCAAAAAGTCGTTACATATCCACATACGACTAATTTATTGCGTAGAGAGAAGAGAAAAAAGCAATATTGTGTTTTTATTATTTTATTAAATTGCTTTATTTTTTCGCAACTGTATTAAAAATAGTCGTTCAGTACACCTGCGGAACCGTCATTGCAACTTGTTCCGACTGTCAACCCTCGCCTTTGGCTGCGCCTCGGCTCGGGTAGACATTTGTCGGAACTCTTTGCAATGACAGCCTTTCCGCACTTGTAATGAAATATACTATAGCGACTGATGATAAGATTCTATACTGTTTTATTAACTTGAGCGGTATGAATTTGAGTAGGTGAGCGAAAAATTAACTAAACTAACAAAAACGAGCTTACAAAAAGTGGGTTGTGATTAATCCATTTCAGATATTAACATTCTAGCCGTGCGACTAAATTACTAAGTGAGCGACTAGAAATACAGAGAGGGCAACTTCAATATTGAGATAGAGACGATTTTGCGGCGGCGACTCGGCAGCGGCGGCGACCTCTCGCGCCCGGCCCTGGTGCAAGCCATGGTCCGGGGCGAGAGGGAGTGGGAGGCAGTCACCTCCTTCTGCGAAGCAGTCATGCTAGCGAAGGAGGTGGCGGGACGGCTCAGGGAGAGAGCCTCCCGTCCCAGCCGCCGCGGGAGACGCTCCGGGCGTCGGGAGCCGCGCGACGACTCCCGGCCACCGTAGGCGCGGGCCTGCGGGCGGAGAGTAATGGGTAGCTCACCGTCCGATCAGGACCAGGCCCGTGCCGGACGGCGCGTACGTGTTCCACGCGCGCCTCAAAGAGATGTCAGCATCGAGGAGGGGCCCCATAGGGCCGAAGCCTGCCGGGTCAGCGGGATTGTCCGAAAGGGTTACCGCTGGCCCGGAACATAAAGGGCTAAGGAAGGAACACGGGTGGGTTTTAGTCAGTAAGAGTCTGACACTCCCTTCCGCTCCACCCAGAGCGGGAGGGGTCATTTGATGATTTCCCATCCGCAAAAAAAAAAAAAAAAAGGGATTTTCCTTTTTTTTTTTTTAACGCTTCCCTAGTCGCTGGATAGATAGCGCTGACCTTGGTAAGTTACTGCAAGGAATGGAACTTCACATAATTTTTTTATTATTTCACTTGGATGTAATTTTGAGATCGTAAAACGAAAGCAAACGAAAGTGTCAGTCAACGAGCGTACCTATGTGACGTGACGCAACTTTTTTTTTCCAAGCGTTTTGGCTTTGGCATCTAGTAACGTAGTCAGTACAACGCCATCTACAGAGTTCTTGGAAACTATTTTTTTTTTTAATTCTCAAAAAGAAAACCTCTCATTGAGGTTTTACATAACGAACTGGTACTAAAAAGTTCACTTTAAGCAAAGGGCACCCCGAGGTTAGGTTTGGTTAGGTTACTTCCCCCCCGGTGGGTTCCCGCATTGTCGAGGCGGGGGGGCTCAGTAGCCGTGGCTTGGACACCCACGGTGAAGCGAAGAGGAACCCGAGGAGGGGCCGCTCGTCAGGGCTTTTGCCGACAAGCCGACGACGTAGCGGCCAACATGTAGGTTGCGGTGCCGCTTGGGCGACATCGCAACTGAGGCGGGCCGCGATGTCGTATCGGAGGCATCGCGGCTGAGGGTTGGAGGCCGCCGCGGGAGAGGAGTGCCGGTATTACGGTGCGCCGCTCTCCCTACCTTCCGCGGCCTTGACGGGGTCGCCACCGTTCGATGGCGGACGCGGTGGGGCCGCAGGGGAAGAGGAGTGTTGGTATGACGTTGGCCACTCTCCCTATCCTATGCGGCCGAAAATTGACAGGCGGCGGGGCCAATGACCTGACCCGTCGCAGGGGGACCAAGGGTGGCAGACACGGGGTCGTCTGGCGCCCATGTGCTGGTTTGGTCCTTGGGATGGTCACGGCGTGCTATGTGTTCTGGTGCGCCGGTGATGGGGAGTACTCCCCGGAGGAGGGTCCGGTGACGGACAGCCGCGGCGGGTTCACGGATGAGTGCTAACGCGTGCCCGTGTTCCCGCCATAAGCGGCAGAGGAGGACACCGTGGAGTTTTAGTGGGTTAGAGTCCCACATAACTGCACTATCTCCCCGTGGTAGTGCAGAATGCATGAGCATTTCATCAAGTAAAAAAAAAAAAAAAAATGGTTAGGTTACTTCACCCCCGGTGGGTTCCCGCATTGTCGAGGCGGGGGGACTCAGTAGCCGTGGCTTGGACACCCACGGTGAAGCGAAGAGGAACACGAGGAGGGGCCGCTCGTCAGGGCTTTTGCCGATAAGCCGACGACGTAGCGGCCAACATGTAGGTTGCGGTGCCGCTTGGGCGACATCGCAACTGAGGCGGGCCGCGATGTCGTATCGGAGGCATCGCGGCTGAGGGTTGGAGGCCGCGGCGGGAGAGGAGTGCCGGTATTGCGGTGCGCCGCTCTCCCTACCTTCCGCGGCCTTGACGGGGTCGCCACCGTCCGATGGCGGACGCGGTGGGGCCGCAGGGGAAGAGGAGTGTTGGTATGACGTTGGCCACTCTCCCTATCCTCTGCGGCCGAAAATTGGCAGGCGGCGGGGCCAATGACCTGACCCGTCGCAGGGGGACCAAGGGTGGCAGAGACGGGGTCGTCTGGCGCCCATGTGCTGGTTTGGCCCCTGGGGTCAACTGGGGTGGTCACGGCGTGCTATGTGTTCTGGTGCGCCGGTGATGGGGAGTACTCCCCGGAGGAGGGTCCGGTGACGGACAGCCGCGGCGGGTTCACGGATGCGTGCTAACGCGTGCCCGTGTTCCCGCCATAAGCGGCAGAGGAGGACACCGTGGAGTTTTAGTGGGTTAGAGTCCCACATAACTGCACTATCTCCCCGTGGTAGTGCAGAATGCATGAGCATTTCTCCAGGTAAAAAAAAAAATAAAAATGGTTAGGTTACTTGTCCTGCGGAAGCCGCAGAGAGCGATGGCCGTCAGAGTCGTCCGGGGCTATCGCACGATCTTCTACGAGGCGGCTTGCGTACTGGCTGGATCCCCGCCCTGGGACCTGGAGGCGAAAGTACTTGCGTCACTGTACCGGTGGCGTGAGGAAGCGCGGGCGCGAGGCGAAAGGCTGATGCAGCGCGTATGGATATCGATATGGAGCTGCGTCGGTCTCAGCTTCGCGAGGTCCTGGTACCTCGGGGGGCCATCGGGGCGGTCCAGCCAGTGCTCGAGCGCTGGCTCGGGAGGAGGCACGGCTCCCTGTCGTTTCGGGTGACGCAGGTGCTCTCGGGGCATGGTTGCTTCGGGAAGTACCTGTGTCGCATAAACAGGGAGCCGGACGCCCGGTGTCGTTGTCCGCCGGGAGGACACGGCGTGGCATACGCTGGCAGAGTGTGCCGCTTGGGAGGAGCCGCGCCGTGCCCTCATCTCAGAAGTAGGCAGTGACCTGTCGCTGCCGGCCGTGGTCGAGTCGATGGTCGGCAGCGAAGAGTCCTGGGACGCGGTGGTTTCCTTCTGCGAAACGGTCATCGCGCAGAAGGAGGCTGCGGAAAGGGAGAGGGAGATCTCGTCCACTCACCTGGCCCGCAGCAGGCGCACCGGGCGTCGGCGGAGGGCGGACAACGCCCTCTTCCAGCCCCCCTAAATGGGTCCAGGGGCGACGGACTCGGGGACGTCCGTCGCCCCCCACACATCAGGACCCGAGGTGGCGGCGCGTAGTGTTCCACGCGCGCCCCTCTTAGACGTCACGGGGGGAGTCAAACACCTCACTCCCCCCTCTGACCCGACGAGGCCCGCAGTGGCGGCAGCACCAGTCGGGCCGGCACCAGTCGGGGGTTGCGGAAGGATCGTACGTTCCCGCGACCCCCGGCGCAGGTGTGGGATGGAACACCGGGGTGGTTTTTAGTCAGTAAGAGTCTGACAGACCCCGCCGCACATCCATGAGGATTTTCCAACCCGGAACTAAAAAAAAAAAAAATGGTTAGGTTACTTCTCCCCCCCTGTGGGTTCCAGCATTGTCAAGGCCGGAGGGCTCAATAGCCGTGGCTTGGTCGAAGCAAAGAGGAACCCGAGAAGGGGCCGCTCGTCAGGGCTTTTGCCGATAAGCCGACGACGTAGTGGCCAACAAGTAGGTTGCGGTGCCGCTTGGGCGACATCGCAACTGAGGCGGGCCGCGATGTCGTATCGGAGGCATCGCGGCTGAGGGTTGGAGGCCGCGGCGGGAGAGGAGTGCCGGTATTGCGGTGCGCCGCTCTCCCTACCTTCCGCGGCCTTGACGGGGTCGCCACCGTCTGATGGCGGACGCGGTGGGGCCGCAGGGGAGCAGGAATGTTGGTATGACGTTGGCCGCTCTCCCTATCCTCTGCGGCCGAAAATTGGCAGGCCGCGGGGAAAATGACCTGACCCGTCGCAGGGGGACCAAGGGTGCCCAGAAGCGGGGTCATCTGGCGCCCATGTGCTGCTTTGGTCCCCAGACGAGGGTGCGGTGACGGACAGCCGCGGCGGGTTCAGGGATGAGTGTTAACGCGTGCCCGTGTTCCCGCCGTAAGCGGCAGAGGAGAATGCATGAGCATTTCTCCACGATAAAAAAGAAATGGTTACCTAGGTTACTTTAAACCCTTTACACAGAAATAGGCCCCGCGAAGCGGGGCTCCGTCGACATAGGATGCAAGAGCGAAAATTCCGTCATGAAATAAAAAAATAAAATAAAATGATTTATTAACTGAATTGTAGGTACCTACATTTTTTTTTTATTATAAAAACAGTTTTTCGACAAAATGGCAATTAGGTAGTAGGCCCCAAAGTAGTATTAGTCCAGGGCCCCACCAATTCACGATCCGCCCTTGACTGTGCACTCTCGCGAGTGGTGCACTGTGTGTGCAACAACAAACAACGACAGTCCTGATTCAGCGCAGTGTTACTAAGCATCTCCACAGTGTCCCCAGGGCCAGCGTCTGCTACCGACTTACTAAGCATCTCCACAGTGTCCCCAGGGCCAGCGTCTGCTACCGACTTACTAAGCATCTCCACAGTGTCCCCAGGGCCAGCGTCTGCTACCGACTTACTAAGCATCTCCACAGTGTCCCCAGGGCCAGCGTCTGCTACCGACTTACTAAGCATCTCCACAGTGTCCCCAGGGCCAGCGTCTGCTACCGACTTACTAAGCATCTCCACAGTGTCCCCAGGGCCAGCGTCTGCTACCGACTTACTAAGCATCTCCACAGTGTCCCCAGGGCCAGCGTCTGCTACCGACTTACTAAGCATCTCCACAGTGTCCCCAGGGCCAGCGTCTGCTACCGACTTACTAAGCATCTCCACAGTGTCCCCAGGGCCAGCGTCTGCTACCGACTTACTAAGCATCTCCACAGTGTCCCCAGGGCCAGCGTCTGCTACCGACTTACTAAGCATCTCCACAGTGTCCCCAGGGCCAGCGTCTGCTACCGACTTACTAAGCATCTCCACAGTGTCCCCAGGGCCAGCGTCTGCTACCGACTTACTAAGCATCTCCACAGTGTCCCCAGGGCCAGCGTCTGCTACCGACTTACTAAGCATCTCCACAGTGTCCCCAGGGCCAGCGTCTGCTACCGACTTACTAAGCATCTCCACAGTGTCCCCAGGGCCAGCGTCTGCTACCGACTTACTAAGCATCTCCACAGTGTCCCCAGGGCCAGCGTCTGCTACCGACTTACTAAGCATCTCCACAGTGTCCCCAGGGCCAGCGTCTGCTACCGACTTACTAAGCATCTCCACAGTGTCCCCAGGGCCAGCGTCTGCTACCGACTTACTAAGCATCTCCACAGTGTCCCCAGGGCCAGCGTCTGCTACCGACTTACTAAGCATCTCCACAGTGTCCCCAGGGCCAGCGTCTGCTACCGACTTACTAAGCATCTCCACAGTGTCCCCAGGGCCAGCGTCTGCTACCGACTTACTAAGCATCTCCACAGTGTCCCCAGGGCCAGCGTCTGCTACCGACTTACTAAGCATCTCCACAGTGTCCCCAGGGCCAGCGTCTGCTACCGACTTACTAAGCATCTCCACAGTGTCCCCAGGGCCAGCGTCTGCTACCGACTTGGTACAACAATCATTCAAACTCAAGACAACAATAAAAGTGCCGCTCTGCACTGCCCACGGTTAATCTAATTATAATAGGAATTGAATTGGATGTACAGTCAACAAAGGAGATAAGTATGCAGGAGCGTCGGATGTAGTTAAAGTTTACTAAGAAACCGATGGATGTTCTGGACTGAAATTTTATTTAATAAATGAGCTGTTTGTTTTCTATTAAGTAATAAAATTAAATTTTATTCGAGAACATCCATCGGTTTTTTACTAAACTTCAACTATATCCGACGATCCTGCATACTTATTTATCACTTTCGTTGACTATACATAGGTACTGGTGAGCTACTTTTTAGGGTTCCGTACCCAAAGGGTAAAAACGGGACCCTATTATCCGTCCGTATTGTCCGTCCGTCTGTCCGTCCGTCCGTCTTTCTGTCACTAGGCTGTATCTTAAGAGCCGCGATAGCTATATATAGCAGTTGAAATTTTCGCATATTATGTATTTCTGTTGCCGCTATAACGACAAAAAAACTGCCCAAGTGCGAGTCGGACTCGCACACGAAGGGTTCCGTACCATGGGCAAAAACGCCGAAAAAAACACGTTTGTTGTATGGGAGCCCCCCTTAAATATTTATTTTATTTTGTTTTTAGTATTTTTTGTTACAGCTTCAACAGAAATACATAATTTGTGAAAATTTCAACGGTCTAGCTATCGCGGTTCTTGAGATACAGCCTGATGACAGACAGACGAACGGACAGACAGCGAAGTCTTAGTAAAAGGGTCCCGTTTTTACCCTTTGGGTACGGAACCCTAATACTAAAAACAACCCCGCCCCGCCCGGTTGGTCTCGTGTTTGCAAGCGCGACTGCTGAGCGTGGGGTCCTGGGTTCGATACCCGGGTCGGACAAAGTGTTATTGGGTTTTCCATTAGGAATTTCTTAGTAACAGTCCGAAGTTTGGAAGTTGGCGGTTTAATACCCCCGTACCTCGGAAAGCACGTAAAACCGTTGGTCCTGCGCCTGAACTCTCCCCGGTCGTGTCGGATTGCCGTCCCATCAGACTATGAGAGTAAAGGAACAGAGAGTGCACCTGTGTTTGCGCACACACTTGTGCAATATAATATCTCCTGCGTACTTGGCTAATCTCCATTGAGATTGGCCACCGTGACCGAAAACGGTCGGAGAGATAGCCTCTCCGACCGTTTACGGTCACGGTGGCTACGGTTATTACTAAAAACAAAATAAAATAGATATTTATTTCCCATACAACAAACGTGTTTTATCGGTGTTTTGCCTTGTGGTACGGAACCCTTCGTGTGCGAGTCCGACTCGAACTTGGTCAGTTTTTCTATAGTAGGTACCTAATGTTAAACTTGGAAGCTATGTAAAGTTGTGATTCTGTGTGTATGCCACAGTGTGTTATGGTAATGTAGTGGGCGCGCCGCGAGCCGCGAGAGCCGCGAGAGCCGCGGTCGCGCGGCACTCGGCAGCCATCAAATAATCTCTCGGCGCGACACTTGCTCGCTCAAGGCTGGCGCGGGCGCGGGCGGCGCGGGCGGCGCGGCGCGGAGCCTGCACCTGCGGACGCACGCACACTGCCGCACTGCGCGCGTCTATTAATAGAAGCCGATGTACGACACTTGGTAACCGACTGGTTGTGCTTAGTCAGTGGCGCTTCTATTTGCAAGGAATTTGATTCCCGCTCGCTGTCCTGCTCCTCTGCATATTCCACTCCAAAGCCACGCCTCGACATGTTCTAATACATTACATGAACTTATGCAACTGTCTATTATTAACAAGGATCTGATAATTAGGTAGGTACCTGCAATATCGTAAGTAGATACCCAAGTAGGTACCTACCTACCTCTTCCTTGAACAGAGCGGTGGCGGCGCGCGCTTCATCCATACCATACTTACCGGTGCTTACTCTCGAGTTTAATTCCGATAGATCGACATTGGAATTGTGACGTTTCGTACTCTTGAGTTCGATGCTAGCGCCAATTGATTTTTATATTAGGTGTCCATTTTGGGGAACTAAGTGGAATTGGGAACGGGTTTGGCGTGGCGTAAACTAAACGGTACTCTTGAGTGTATTTTGACAGCTGTGTATTGCGTCAATATTGCGTTGGGATAGTTTGTTGATAGTGATTTTTCTAATAACAAAAGTGTAACTTTTTAGAAATTATTTTGCGTTTTAAGTGGTTTTTTGTGGGTTCTATGAGTATAATATGGCACGATAAGCAGTAATATATAGTGTTTTACGTAATTCCCATAAAAAACAACTGAAACAAAGACGAGATGAGCGTCGGATGATGCGTTATATGAACAAAGCGTTTTCTATGAATAAATACGAATTTAAAGCAAATTACGGAGTGAGCAAGGATTTTACTCCTCTTTCGTATTACATAACAACATTTTTATCCTATCTCTATACGATAAAAACTTTCTAGAACATTAACTTAATAAAATCGGACTTCGGCATGTTTTCATTATACAAAATTCTTTCTATCTCTAAAACCCGTAGGCCGATTTTCATAATTCAAACTAGAATATCAGTATTGAACATAATCCTCTCATTTGACACTAAAATCTCGCAAATATTCCTATAAACAAAAATCCTCGTTTTCATGTTACGTAATTATTCTATAATTTTCTTCGTACATTCAAATTATCAAAAATTCTACGTTAAATATTGATATCAGATTCTAATACGAAAACTAATAATAAAAACCAGTTAGAAAGCTAATTAGAGCAATACAAACACTTAAAATTTACTTAATTAGAAAATCAAAATCTTACTCAGTAAAACAGTAGTAGCACATATCGACTCCCACGCTAGGTATTTTAGGGTCTTAATTATCCTATTCTAACTATCACTTTTACATATTCTAATATCACTTCACTGGTATCTCAGTAATGTTCACTATTCACATAAACACGTTCGGCGTTCGTTACAAAAACATTAAGTACTTTATGAAGCAGTTGTTTATCTATTTACTTGGTATCATTTGTTTAAAACTGTAATACTAATTAGTTAAGTAACTTAGCGGACAGTAATTATTTCTTACTAAAAAGAACCAAACGCGAACAATATTGTCATAAACAAACAAAAATATGTTTGAAATTGGAGAACTTACACGCAGTCTTTTTTTTATAAGTGTAGGCAACGATCCTACCGCATGCAGCCAAAGTCATTGTTAATTTTATGATTTTAATCATTTTCTTACGCCCAAATGAATTAAATACTTTATAATTAATCAATTAAAGAACTATTTATATCATTTTTATTTATTAGCCTTGTTATTTAAAGGATAAAGCATTTTAAAGCCCCATTACCGGTTTATCGTAATGAGTTGAACCACACTATTGCAGCCCGTTACGTAGCTAACTTCACGTGGAACAAAAGAATGACAGACCAATATCAATTTCATTTCAATGGTGACAATATTGTTTTCAAGAGTACCGAATCACGTGACTGTAAAATTAACATCGGAATCGTATTGGCCTTTCATTAAAATTAAAATTAATTTGGAGAGTTAGCCCCCTGGCCGGCGCGGCGGCGGCGGCGACGGCGGCGGCGACTGATCAGGGGATAGCTGTGTGACGGTGAACCTGGCACAGATCTATTAACGTATACGTCAGTTTAAAAACTGCATATCCTTTACAACATCTGAAATTAAAAAAAAAAATATCAAGACTAGCTTCCGCTCGCGACTTCGCCTGCAAGGTAAGTATGTCGATAAAAACTATCCTATGTCCTATCCCCGGGATGCAATCTATCTTTCTACCAAATTTTAGCGAAATCCGTTCTGTGGTTTAGGCGTGAAAAGGTAACATACAGACAGACAGACAGAGAGTTACTTTCGAATTTATAATATTGGTATGATGGATACAGCCACGGCACGGCAGACGGCCAGGCCCAGTCTATGGTACGGGAAAACTATTGAAATTGAAACAAGATGTGCGTTACTTAAATCATTTTAATCAGACAAATTTTGCAGACATTGATCATAAATTACGACAAGCACTTTTTGCCGGCAGTCTCAAACAAATTAAAAACTATTTTACTCACTTTTTAACCCCCGACAAAAACAGAGGGATGTTACAAGTTTGACGTGTGTATCTGTGTGTATGTCTGTGCCATCGTAGCTTCCAAATGGCTGAACCGATTTTGTTGTTTTTTTTTTTGTTTGAAAGATGACTTGATCGAGAGTATGATTCAAGAAAATCGGCCCAGGCTGTTTGAAGATTATCAGCTCTTTTCTAGTTGATGAATTGATGTGAGCATCTTTCACAGGTATGATTGAGTCAAAATTTGGCATTTCGTTACTTCAATGATAGTAGAAGAATATAGTAACCTTGAACTGCTGCTGCAGCATCACCTGGAATTTGCAGGATACCCAACTCCCATAACTTACAGCAGAGGTATCGTGTTTGGGCTCCTTGGAATGTTCTCAAGTTATAGATAGATGGTGACCAGGGGCTTTTTTTTTCCGGATGGGAAATCATCAAATGACCCCTCCCGCTCTGGGTGGAGCGAAAGGGAGTGTCAGACTCTTACTGACTAAAACCCACCAATGTTCCTTCCTTAGCCCTTTATGTTCCGGGCCAGCGGTAACCCTTTCGGACAATCCCGCTTACCCGGCAGGCTTCGGCCCTATGGGGCTTTTCGATGCTGACATCTCTTTGAGGCGCTCCCAAACGCGCCCAAAATAAACGTTACAAAGTATCCCACCAAAAACATTTTCATGTAAAATGTTGCCAAGACGAGACCACATATGGCTCGCACTGTCAAAAAGTTATCAGATCTCATGTAGAGCCAAGCTTCTGACTCTACACGCCCTAACTTCACAAACTCTATACCTTAGTCAAAATATGATTCTTGGCCGTTTCGTTACTACAAGAACTATTGTATAACAGAAAAGTAATGAACAGTGAATAAATTTTTCACCTTACGCCCATGTGATGGTCAGAAGCTTGGCTCTATATGAGATCTGATAACTTTTTGACAGTGCGAGCCATATGTGGTCTCGTCTTGGCAACATTTTACATGAAAATGTTTTTGGTGGGATTTCACATCATTTTGAGTAGCTTATGAAATAAAAAAATATTTTTTTGGGGGGTTATTTACTGAAAATCCTGAAATACGTATTTTATTATTTATAACAAGGAGTCCCTATATCAATTTTCAGAACTCTAGCATCAAAATTTGCGGAAGTCTCGTACAAACTTCCATCCCTTATTTTAAGGGGTTGGAGGGTAAAAGTTCCAAGTTTTTTTGTTGTTTGTGTACTATTACTAGCTTACATACCAAATTTCAGCTTTCTAGGACTTCAGGAAGACCCTTAGAATATTGATGATCATCAGTGAGTCAGTGACAAAATCGGGGTATTTTAGATATCAATAAAATCTAAAGTATAAGAGCTATGCAATTGAAACTTTATAGATTTAATAAGTCAACCACTGACATCATATCCCGAAAATTTTGTTTATCTGGTATAATCCAAACCCAAGTTAGGAGCGCAGGCCGGATAGCACGGCACGCCAGCATTAATGACATCATCCGCCGTGCTCTTGTCACCGCCGGGGTGCCAGCTGTTTTAGAACCCAACGGCCTGGCACGCGACGATGGGAAGAGACCAGACGGAATGACCATAATGCCCTGGAAGTTAGGCAGACCTTTGGTGTGGGATGCAACATGTGTCGACACCCTTGCGCCATCCCATCTTCCTAGCACGGTGGGCTGTGCTGGGGCGGCTGCTGCAGGTGCAGAAAACCTCAAACGGCGAAAATATTCCAACCTAATTGGGAGTTATATGTTCGAGCCGTTTGGGGTTGAAACACTAGGGCCATGGGGTCCGAGTGCCCACTTGGTTTTTCGAGATATCGCCAAGCGGTTAGTCGACTCTTCACGTGACCAGAGCGCTGGCCTATTTCTTGGCCAAAGAATTAGCATTGCCATACAACGTGGCAATGCTGCCAGCCTTTTGGGCACTGTTCCTGTTGACAGCGATGCGGACGAATTTTTTGATGCCCTATGATCATTTTGCTTATTTTTTTTCATATAAATGTACATATTATTATTATTTTAAATAGGTATTAGCATAAATTATGAAAACGAAAAAAAATAACTATATGGAAAAATTACTGACTTTATGACCAACACTGTACCAATACCTGTTGCAAATAAATGATTAGGATTATAGTTAGGAAGGTTCAAAAATACGACGAAGTGCTTCGAGAAAAGGTAGGTAGTGCCCTTGCGCTTCGCTTGGCTCGTCTTGGCGGGGGCACTACCGTGCCCCCAGATAAATAAAACCGGGCAAGAGCGAGTCAGACTCGCGCACCGAGGGTTCCAGGGCACCATCATAATTATGTTTTTAAATTTTCACCGGCGAGCTACTTACTAGATCTCGTTCAAACCAATTTTCGGTGAAATTTTACATGATAATGTACATCATATATTTTTTTTAGTTTTATCATTCTCTTATTTTAGAAGTTACAGGGGGGGGGCACACATTTTACCACTTTGGAAGTGTCTCTCGCGCAAACTATTCAGTTTAGAAAAAAATTATATTAGAAACCTCAATATCATTTTTGAAGACCTATTCATAGATACTCCACACGTATGGGTTTGATGAAAAGAAAATTTTTGAGTTTCAGTTCTAAGTATGGGGAACCCCCAAAATTTATTGGTTTTTTTTCTATTTTTTTGTGAAAATCTTAATGCGGTCCACAGAATACATCTACTTACCAAGTTTCAACAGTATAGTTCTTATAGTTTCGGAAAAAGTGGCTGTGACATACGGACGGACAGACGGACAGACAGACAGACATGACGAATCCATAAGGGTTCCGTTTTTGACATTTGGCTACGGAACCCTAATAAAATAAAGTCGTGTTAGTTAGACTATTTATAACTCGAGAACGGCTAAACCGATTTGGCTGAAAATTGATGGGGAGGTAGCTTAGAACCAGGAGACGGACATAGGATACTTTATCTGGTTTTTTTATTCGGTTTTAGACGGACATAGTATTTAATACTTTTATTTACATATAGGAGTAGGGTAGGAGTAGTGTAGAAGTAGGTTAGGAGTAGTGTAGGAGTAGGGTAGGAGTAGGGTAGGGGTAGGGTAGGGTAAGGGGTAGGACACCGCGCGAACACAGTAGCGCCGGGCAGCTAGAAATAATTTATATGGCAAAACGTTTGCCGGGTCAGCTAGTACAATATAAAGTATTTAACTTACAAAACATAGCCATGTTTCCTTGATTTACCATTCTTATACTTACACCGAATAACTTTGTCTATTACGCAATGGTCGCAACAACTTACAATCTATTAATGAGCTGTATCACTAAGATATAGAGGTGAGATCAGCATGCCCGGCGCCGCGCGCCGCTGCTTCAGCGAGCAGCTTTAACGTACGGAGTCTCGTCACACACTTGATACCTATTTATTACTGGTATTATGGTATTATTAAATAGCTCACGTCCACCATAAGTTATCAATGAATGTGCTTACTTTACTACTTTAGTAAAGTCAATATGTCCAGTACCTACACAAAATATATACATAGGTACCTATACGTAAGTATAGGACTATAGACCAACCTTTACCACACTGCGCAGCGATAACCGGTAACCGCTACGTTCTCCAAAATCAGCTTATTTCGTACCTCTATGGTGCTTTTATACAGGGTAGCAGGAACATAGATGCGCACACTGTAAAAACGAATACTTATACCAAAAATAAATTAATAGTTTATAAAACACTAGAAAAACACGCTTTTATAAATGCACGTAAAAACAAAAAACTAATCGTGGTCAAACTTCATTACAAGACTTTTCTAAGAAATCCAAAACAGCTATGATACGATTTTCTATCATGAAGTTCCAGTTCATGTCTTCCGGCTCCATCATCAGATCAGTTCGACAGTACCATATTATTGTATTGTCATCAGAACTACATACAGCTGCCAATTTTCATTACGCTACGACCCTTGGAAGATGGTTAAATTAGTTACCTTAGATTCCATTACATAGTTAATTACATACAGGTCGACCTAATAAAATCGTGTTAAAAACTGCTGTTTCCATAGAAAAGTACAATAGGTACATAGGTAGGTACCTACATGGTCAAAATGTATGGAACAGCTACTTTTTTTATAACCGACGAAAAAATTTTACGCTACGCTTTTATTATAATATACTTACCTAAAGAAGTAACCAAAAAGGAGGTTTCAATTTTCAAAACCGAAGGAAGAAGATCTTTCATACAAACTACATAGTTTCCCCCTTTCACTCCGAAATGGTTGATTGAAATATCGCAATTTAACAATTTGACTATTCTAATCCTTCATGGATGTTACACAAATACACACCATTCACGTCGATCGTTATTATTGTCTTATCCAAAGTAGTACAATTGATTCTACTCGTAAGAATGTCGGAGTAGAATGGGCAAGAAACTCCACCGTTATACTCTTTTAAAATGTTTTACAATATTTTGTATACATTTCGTGCTGTTAATGGATGCCTTTACATCAGATATCCAAGAAGAGGCCCCCTGGTGTATGCTGTTCGCCGATGACATTGTGCTGGTTGCCGAGAACGGCTTAGAGGTCCAGAGCAGATTGGAGGTGTGGTGGGAAAGACTCGAGACCGTTGGCCTGAGAGTAAGTCGGACCAAAACCGAGTACCTGTTTTGCGATTTTGACGGTCTCTCCAGTCCAATGCTCATATCTCTCGCCGGAACGCCCTTATCGATCTGCTCCGACTTTCCGTACCTCGGGTCGCTTGTCCAAGGAGATGGCGAAGTAGACCGAGACGTAACGCACCGCATCAACTCAGGATGGATGAAATGGCGACAGGTCACAGGAACCGCTTGCGAAGTTGCGACCCACGGATGCCACTCAAGTTAAAGGGGAAAATTTATAAGTCCGTGATAAGGCCTGTCGTACTTTATGGGTCTGAATGCTGGGCCGTAATGTAAAGACGATGCACCTAGTATAAAATTACTATACCACAATAGGTAAAAGAATTAAAAACAAATGTTTTACGAAAATTGTAAAAGACGACTTTCTTAAAAAATCATCATAATCATCAATGTCATAAAAATAATACATTTTACAATTAAATTAGCAACGAGTTTGATTTGGTATATTGTCCTATGGAGCTGACCAGCTGTTTGCAAGCATTTTTATGTTACTTACTAATCTAATCTAATGTAATATTAAAAAAAAGTTATAAAAAAAAAATAAAAAAACCCGACTGCCGTAAAAAAACTTAAGTTATTACTGAAAAGCTAAAAATAAGCCCATTTTAAATTAAATAAAAGTTGGAGCTTTTTAGTTTACAAATGTGAAAGATTTCGCTGACGATTTAGTTCTTGGTACGTGTTTTTTACGATTTGTCACTTCGAATTACTTTTAACCATATAAGTTGTTTATATTTTTGTAATCATCTTTTAAAGCCCTTTATTTTGATACTCCACTCAACAGGTTTTGAGAAAAAAAAATTTTTGAAGACAACATTGCGCCAAAAATCGGCCATTTTAATTTTCACTTTTGATGTACCCAGTGTCACTTGCACAATTAAGACGAATCTAACGGCACCTCTCAAGCTGAAATCGATCAAGCCGTTTAGGCTACAGATCGTGCCAAATAGATATACATACATAGGCTGATGAACACATTACCACTCCTTTTCGTCGCGCAGTCGGGTAAAAAGATGACGTTTAAGTACGGTTGGAAGACCCTTGAGAATATGTGTTCCCAAAGAGTTCCATTTTCGAATTCCATAATTGTTTTTTCATTATTTTATTGTAACCGGCCAGGGTGCTTACTCTCGAGTTTAATTCCGATAGATCGACATTGGAATTGTGACGTTTGATGAGTTCGATGCTAGCGCCAATTGATTTTTATATTAGGTGTCCATTTTGGGGAACTAAGTGGAATTGGGAACGGGTTTGGCGTGGCGTAAACGGTACTCTTGAGTGTATTTTGACAGCTGTGTATTGCGTCAATATTGCGTTGGGATAGTTTGTTGATAGTGATTTTTCCAATAACAAAAGTGTAACTTTTTAGAAATTATTTTGCGTTTTAATTGTTTTTTTGTGGGTTCTATGAGTATAATATGGCACGATAAGCAGTAATATATAGTGTTTTACGTAATTCCTATAAAAAACAACTGAAACAAAGACGAGATGAGCGTCGGATGATGCGTTATATGAACAAAGCGTTTTCTATGAATAAATACGAATTTAAAGCAAATTACGGAGTGAGCAAGGATTTTACTCCTCTTTCGTATTACATAACAACATTTTTATCCTATCTCTATACGATAAAAACTTTCTAGAACATTAACTTAATAAAATCGGACTTCGGCATGTTTTTTTTTACAAAATTCTTCTTCTCTATCTCTAAAACCCGTAGACTGACTTACATAATTCAAACTAGAATATCAGTATTGAACATAATCCTCTCATTTGACACTAAAATCTCGCAAATATTCCTATAAACAAAATTCCTCGTTTTCAAGTTACGTAATTATTCTATAATTTTCCTTCGTACATTAAAATTATCAAAAATTCTACGTTAAATATTGATATCAGATTCTAATACGAAAACTAATAATAAAAACCAGTTAGAAAGCTAAATTAGAGCAATACAAACACTTAAAATTTACTTAATTAGAAAATCAAAATCTTACTCAGTAAAACAGTAGTACTTAGCACATATCGACTCCCACGTTAGGTACTTTAGGGTCTTAATTATCCTATTCTATCACTTTTACATATTCTAATATCACTTCACTGGTATCTCAGTAATGTTCACTATTCACATAAACACGTTCGGCGTTCGTTACAAAAACATTAAGTACTTTATGAAGCAGTTGTTTATCTATTTACTTGGTATCATTTGTTTAAAACTGTAATACTAATTAGTTAAGTAACTTAGCGGACAGTAATTATTTCTTACTAAAAAGAACCAAACGCGAACAATATTGTCATAAACAAACAAAAAGTATGTTTGAAATTGGAGAACTTACACGCAGTCTTTTTTTTTAGAAGTGTAGGCAACGATCCTACCGCATGCAGCCAAAGTCATGGTTAATTTTATGATTTTAATCATTTTCTTACGCCCAAATGAATTAAATACTTTATAATTAATCAATTAAAGAACTATTTATATCATTTTTATTTATTAGCCTTGTTATTTAAAGGATAAAGCATTTTAAAGCCCCATTACCGGTTTATCGTAATGAGTTGAACCACACTATTGCAGCCCGTTACGTAGCTAACTTCACGTGTAACAAAATAATGGCAGACCAATGTCAATTTCATTTCAATGGTGACAATATTGTTTTCAAGAGTACCGAATCACGTGACTGTAAAATTAACATCGGAATCGTATTGGCCTTTCATTAGAATTAAAATTAATTTGGAGAGTTCCCTGATCCAGAAACTTTCAGTTTGCCCCACGTAGGTATCTTTGGTGACACTGCAACGGTCGTTCATGAATTCATGACATTTGATTGAGGATCCACTTTTCAAACTCCTTACTGAGAACTGAAACAGGCCTATAATTCTTGGGTATTATTTTTATACTAGCTGCGCCCCGCGGTTTCACCCGCATAAGCTTCGATCCCGTGGGAGTATCGGGATAAAAAGAAGCCTATATGTTAATCCAGGGTGTCAGCTACCTCCATAAAATTTAATCAAAATCGGTCCCGCCGTTTGAGCGTGAATAAGTAACAAACATATATTATAAACACACCCCCACTCACACACTTTCGCTTTTATAATATTAGTGTGATATAGGTACTTACTTAATAAAAAAACATAACCCTCCTTCTGTCGCAGCCGGGCAAAAATAAAAATAAACTTTATAAACTTTTTATTACCGGATTTGAAGAACTACTTTACTGTGTTTACTTTTTGAGTCGTTGGTCTACACTGGTGTTAAACATGAGCATAATGGCTTGGATGACAGATCTACAGACTTTTCCCAGAGATCTTCTTTTTTTATATTTAATTTTAAGATCTTTAAAAGCTTTTATAACAGTCTGGGGGTTTATATGTTGAAACCTAATAACTACAAAGGGCATGCCTTTTTTTTTTTTTTTTTTTTTCGGATGGGAAATCATCAAATCACCCCTCCCGCTCTGGGTGGAGCGGAAGGGAGTGTCAGACTCTTACTGACTAAAACCCACCCGTGTTCCTTCCTTAGCCCTTTATGTTCCGGGCCAGCGGTAACCCTTTCGGACAATCCCGCTGACCCGGCAGGCTTCGGCCCTATGGGGCCCCTCCTCGATGCTGACATCTCTTTGAGGCGCGCGTGGAACACGTACGCGCCGTCCGGCACGGGCCTGGTCCTGATCGGACGGTGAGCTACCCATTACTCTCCGCCCGCAGGTCCGCGCCTACGGTGGCCGGGAGTCGTCGCGCGGCTCCCGACGCCCGGAGCGTCTCCCGCGGCGGCTGGGACGGGAGGCTCTCTCCCTGAGCCGTCCCGCCACCTCCTTCGCTAGCATGACTGCTTCGCAGAAGGAGGTGACTGCCTCCCACTCCCTCTCGCCGCGGACCATGGCTTGCACCAGGGCCGGGCGCGAGAGGTCGCCGCCGCTGCCGATCGCCTCTACGAGGACACGGCGGTGCTCCGCCCAAGCGGGGCAGACCTCCACCGTGTGCTCCACCGTGTCCTCTGGGCGATCCTGGCAATGGTGACACCCGGGCGTTTCCTCCCGCCTGATGATGTGCAGGAACCTCCCGAAACTTCCGTGTCCGGTGAGGACCTGCGTCAGGCGGTAGGTGAGGGCGCCGTGGCGCCTCTCTAGCCACTCCTCAAAGAGGGTCGAAGGGCATGCCTTAACATTCTATTCATTCAAGTACGGCAGCAGAAAGCGCGGGTGAGGAATTTCAGTAGTTTTAGGGGAATGTTAGCAAAAAGCTTTAAAATTCGTACCAAGCTTTTTTATAGTTGATGTGCAGTCTCTCTTTATTATTTTTTTTTTTTTTTATCAGCTGATTTCATTTTTTGCTCCACTACTACACATGTAGTTCAGTAAAAGCAATAGATACACAGTCGCGCACACACTTGCAATTCATAAATTAGAACGCACTACACAATCAATTATAAACCTTAACTCATCAAACACAGAGTGCATTTCCCTTGCACCGTACAACTTACACAAAAACATCTATCGCTATCGTTTGCAAAAGCCATTTATCTTACATAATATACGCTAGTGATTGACTAAATCGGAAAGTTATCGGTTCTTCCATTAATTTATTGTATTTAAAAAAAATGTAGGGTCATTAAAATAAAATAAATAAGAAACAGTATGTCCAGTACATATTATAAATCAATAAAGAGTAGCTAAAAAAATAATTGAAGTAAATCAAAAATATACAATTATTTTACATCTTCTCAAGGTTCTACCAACCGGATGTAAACGTTATCTGTTCAGGTCTTGTAAACAGGGTTAAAACGGTTGAGGTTGACAAATTGAAAAATTAACTATAATAGCAATTATATTCGTTGGGCAATCGACATTGTTGTCGATAGCCTACGTTAGTGGATCTTCACAACCACATTCCACTATCTCGCCGCAAGACACAGCGGCTGTACCATGCGACGCTCCGCAAAAATAAAGTATCGTTTTGTATTTTTACCGACTTCACAAAAAGGAGGAGGTACTATGTTCGGGTGTTTGTATGTTTTTTTTTTTTTTTTTTGTATGTTTGTTCATCGAATACTCCGCCAATTGTCGACGGATTTTCCAAATTCTTTTTTTGTTCGAAAGCAGATAGTTCTGAGGTGGTCCCATTGTCACCAAGTTAGGATCTGATGATGGGATCTTAGAGAAATCGAGGGCAACCCTCAAATTTTATAGGCTCATTTATTGTTTTTCGCATATTTTATGAAGTATCTTGTGTATTTGTGTATAGTTGTCACCATCTCAGGTAGCTGGGCTGATGATGGAAGGTACAACTCCTTAACAGTAAGAAGTTACTCGAACAGGCAAGGACTGTTTTTACCGACTTTACAAAAAGGAGGAGGTACTATGTTCGGGTGTTTGTGTTTTTTTTTTTTTTTTTTTTTGTATGTTTGTTCATCGAATACGCCGCCAATTGTCGACGGATTTTCAAAATTCTTTTTTTGTTCGAAAGTAGATAGTTCTGAGGTGGTCCCATTGTCACCAAGTTAGGATCTGATGATGGGATCTTAGAGAAATCGAGGGCAACCCTCAAATTTTATAGGCTCACTTATTGTTTTTCGCATATTTTATGAAGTATCTTGTGTATTTGTGTATGTTTGTCACCATCTCAGGTAGCTGGGCTGATGATGGAAGGTACAACTCCTTAACAGTAAGAAGTTACTCGAACAGGCAAGGACTGTTTTAGTAAATTGTTTTGATGTTTGATAGGGCATTTGCCACATTTGGTCTCATGATCATCAAGTCATGACCTGATGCTGCAGTCAGGATAGTCTGCAGAGTACCTAACTCCTCGACAACTAACAGCAGATATATCGTGTTTAGGCTCATTTAAAAGGGCTCGATGTGTGGATAAACGTACTGTTATTGAGGAACACCGAAGACCTGATGCTGAAGCCAGGAGCATCAGAAAAAGTACAAACCTTTAAATTACAGCACCGTAGTCGTGTTTGCGCTCATTTTAAACAGGACTAATTTTTAAAGTTCAATGCAATGTTAACATAAGTCTGGCCTGATGCTGCAGCCAGGATTATCAGCATCTAATCTAAAAACTAATAAAAGGAGAACTCCTCAACAATTAACGTCCCTGCATCGAAAAAAAGAATATTTTATAAAAAGGCGATGGGCAAGTTGACATTAGGCTATTGTAACTTAGATAAATTATAAATAGACCCACTAAAAAGCGAGAAATAAAAACTTTTTAACAAAAAAAAAACCGACTTCCAAAAAAAACACTACAAACTGAAAAATAACTTTAATTTCGGAAGTCGGTGGCAAAAACTAAAATACTGATCCCTAAGACACCGACTTCCGAAATTAAAGTTATTTTTCAGTTTGTAGTGTTTTTTTTGGAAGTCGGTTTTAGTAAATTGTTTTGATGTTTGATAGGGCATTTGCCACATTTGGTCTCATGATCATCAAGTCATGACCTGATGCTGCAGTCAGGATAGTCTGCAGAGTACCTAACTCCTCGACAACTAACAGCAGATATATCGTGTTTAGGCTCATTGAAAAGGGCTCGATGTGTGGATAAACGTACTGTTACTGAGGAACACCGATGACCTGATGCTGAAGCCAGGAGCATCAGAAAAAGTAAAAACCTTGAAATTACAGCACCGTAGTCGTGTTTGGGCTCATTTTAAACAGGACTAATTTTAAGTTCAATGCAATGTTGACATAAGTCTGGCCTGATGCTGCAGCCAGGATTATCACTTATCAGCATCTAATCTAAAAACGAATAAAAGGAGAACTCCTCAACAATTAACGTCCCTGCATCGAGAAAAGGAATATTTTATAAAAAGGCGATGGGCAAGTTGACATTAGGCTATTGTAACTTAGATAAATTATAAATAGACCCACTAAAAAGCGAGAAATAAAAACTTTTTAACAAAAAAAAAACCGACTTCCAAAAAAAACACTACAAACTGAAAAATAACTTTAATTTCGGAAGTCAGTGGCAAAAACTAAAATACTGATCCTAAGACACCGACTTCCGAAATTAAAGTTATTTTTCAGTTTGTAGTGTTTTTTTTTGGAAGTCGGTTTTTTACATTGCTTGTCCAGTCACTTAGCGACATACTTAGGTAACGGTTAAGGAGCAATGTATTTGCTGCAAAAATAGTACAGCCGCTACGAAATTTGATTGGCGCAGCGGTTAAGCGATTGACTGCTGCGCTGCGTGTCGCGGGTTCGATTCCCGCACGGAACAAAATATTTGTATGACCTACAAGTAGTTGTTCCGGGTCTAGCTGTTTGTGTACGTGAATTTAAATGTTTGTAAACGCACCCACGATACAGGAGAAATTCCTAGAGTGGGGCAACGTTTTTTAAAAAAAAAAAAAAAACAAACGTAGTAAAAGCAAGAAATATTTTACGATTTGTTGTTTTGAATGATTTTAAAGACAAATACAGTAAAATACTTTTACTTACATGTGGTAAGTGATTCCATGAGATACGAAGTTTTTAGTTTGACTTCGGTTTTTACAAGAAACCACTGACATACTCGTATTTTTATCACGATCACGGTCGAACGCGCACTAGTTCGCGGAGACGGCCATTTGCCTAGTACATGCCCGTGTCGCTCATGGCGCGTGGACACAGACACGCCCCCTTGCCACTTCTCCTGTTTTTTACCCGACTGCGCGACGCAAAGGAGTGGTAATGTGTTCATTAGCCTATGTATGTATGTATGTTCCTTTGAAGCACTATACAGACCAAACGCCTGGGCTGATTTTTATGATTCACACGTCAATCGATTCCTCTTAGTCCGGCGAGTGTCACTAAAGACATGACGTTATTGAAAATGCAATATGGCGACAACTATGTATGTATGTATGTCTTCACAAAAAAATTTTTTTCTCAAAACCTATCGAGTGGGGTATCAAAATAAAGGGCTTTAAAAGATGATTACAAAAATATAAACAACTTATATAGTTACAAGTAATTCGAAGTGACAAATCGTAAAAAACAGGTACCAAGAACTAAATCGTCAGCGAAATCTTTCACATTTGTAAACTAAAAAGCTGGAAATAAAAAAATAAAATAAAAAACCCGACTGCGGTAAAAAAAGAACTGAAGCCCATTTTAAATTAAATAAAAGTTGGGAGCAGGCGGGACCCATTTGAATTTGAAAATATAATAAAAATGGTATGGGTCCCGCCTGCTTCCAACTTTTATTTAATTTAAAATGGGCTTGTTTTTAGCTTTTCAGTTCTTTTTTTACCGCAGTCGGGTTTTTTATTTTTTTTTAATAACTTTTTTTACTTTCTATGGCAAAATGTATAACGCCTGGGGCATTATGTAAAAGTCCTTGAAATCCAATTGATGATACGATCGCCATAGACATAATGCCTTCTATTTTCTACCACCTGAGGCACTGCTAAATAAGACAACAAACATAGCGTCGAGTACCTACTTACCTAGATAGTGAAAGTGTTTCCAAAAATGAAGATGAAAACAAAGTGCGTGCCGCAAGAAACAACTTATTATAAAGGCTTTGTTGTCGGCATTATTTACCATAAATAATTGATCAATTATTATGTATCTCAAACGGGATCTTTAAAAAAAGTAGGTAATTAAAAATAAATAAAAATCCGACTGCGGTAAAATAGATACTTATGTTAAAAAAAACAGAAAAGCTAAAAACAAGCCCATTTTAGCAAGCGGGACCCATACCATTTTTTTATTATATTTTCAAATTCAAATGGGTCCCGCGGCCCGCCTGCTTCCAACTTTTATTTAATTTAAAATGGGCTTGTTTTCAGCTTTTCAGTTTTTTTAAACTTAAGTATTTTACCGCAGTCGGGTTTTAATTTTTTTTAATTAAGTGCTTTTTTTTAATTTCCAGCTTTTTAGTTTACAAATGTGAAAGATTTTGCAGACGATTTCGTTCTTGGTAGGTATGTGTTTTTTAACGTTTTGTCACTTCGAATTACTTTTAACCATATAAGTTGTATATATTTTTGTAAGTAAGTACCTTTTAAAACCCTTTATTTTGATACCCTACTCGATAGGTATTGAAAAAAAAATTTTTGAAGACATTTCGCCAAAAATCGACCATTTTTTTTTTTTTTTTTTCAATTTTGATACCTATACCCAGTATCACTCTCACAATTAAGACGAATCTAACGGCACCTCTCAAGCTGAAATCGATCAAGCCGTTTAGGCTACAGAGCGTGCCAAAGAAATATAGGTACATACCTACATACAATACACTCGAAAAACATAACCCTCCTTCTGGCACAGTCGGGTAAAAAGCCGTGGACTAAAAAAGGTTTTGGAGGTTATTCGGCTCGTAATCGTATTAAGAATCATATTTTGACAATGATTTGCAAATTGCAAAAAATACAAGAAAATTTACGTTTCGCGGGTTACCGAGTGTACTCATGAAAACTTAACAACTTTTACTACGGGACGGGATCATGGGACCAACTGTTAATTATAAAAATACACTTTGATCGTGTTTGTATGGAACAGCAGGTTTCTTACGTAGTAAGTTTATTGTCATGAGTAGGTACTACACTCCCTCAAAGTATGTTCCTTTTTTCCCGACTGCGCCTGAAGGAGGATTATGTTTTTTTTATTGCAGTTTCTTCATTTCCGACACTATGTGCATGCGTGCGCTGGTTGCACGAAGTTTTGACCTGTCTCCAGTTGACTCGTGCAACTAAATAATTTCCGGGGTTGTACAGAACCAATTGATTATTCTTCTGACCACCGTGAGCAGCTACGCTGGTATAATGTCGTGGTGGGACAGCAGTGGCTCAGTGAGCACGACCGGCCGCAGGCCGTGCAGGGCAGTGCAGGCCGTGCAGGGCAGTGCAGGCCGTGCAGGGCAGTGCACGCCGGGCACCTGCCGGCCCTCGCTCGGTCTCAGCTCGGCGTCGCATGATAATGCGGTTACATTCATTAGCAGAGCGCGGCGCGGCGGCTCACTGTCGCGCGGCCTGTTTTAAAACAAGAATTAAACACCGAACGAGATCTGAAAGCAAGAAAAGTAACGGTACCGGACATAACCAGCCGGCCAGCGATCCACCGATACAGGCGCATGCGCACAGCTCACATGCGTACGTATGAATATATAAAGTTTATCGCGGCGCCCACGGCCGGCCGGGGTCGCCGACCGCCCATCCACCAAATGGACATGAGACCGTGTGCACTGTTGTCATGTGTGCCTAGGGTTACCATATCTCAGGCTTTTCCCTGAGAACTCAGGATTTTTAGACTCTTTTCAGGATTACGGCCGGATTTTGTAATTCTCAGGATTTTCAATAAAATAGAGTAGTATTTTTGGATCTTTTTATTAATAAAAAGGTACAAAACAGAAAATAATTTTCTTTATATTTAAAAAGAGCCTAACAAAAAAATCTACTTTGGTCATGTTAATTGCACGAATAAATGCAACACTTATTTATTTATGTATGAAACGTTCAACTACATAATCAGTTTTTCGAATTTGTTTTGTGATGATACCTTACGGAAGGGGTGAAGTGTATTCGCTCCCCGCTGCTACCCGCGCCAACACGTGTGAGCATGACCCCCGAGAATCCTCAGTGTACAAACAAAATTATTAATAATCTTTTTAAAATATGCATTACATTTGAGAAACAAAAATTTTAAATTGCGACAAATTCTCAGGATTTTTTTGAGGGAAATCAGGCTTTTTCTCCGGAATTTTAAATTTTTCGTCTGGTAACCCTGTGTCCGCACCCCGCAGCCCCCGCCCCTCACACTTCTTCACCCCGTGTTACACACATATGCAGCAATGCAGATTTTTGATAAATTTCATTTAAGTAGAAACAACATACTTAGCTGTTTTATTTAATTGTATAAGATGCAGCTCATTGACCATTAAAAAAGTCAAATTATTCTATGAAGTGCGTTAAAATAATTGCTTCTTCATGTAGGTAGGTACACCAAGTTAACATAACGTCGTCGGCGTATTCTGGACAGCTTGCCTCGGCCAGTCGCGAGTCGGCCCGCTCACGCTGCCAGTGCTGCCACCTTGCTGACTGGCAAATCTTTTTATTTTTTCGGAATATTAACCAACTTTACGATGACCAGCGGGGCAATTGCGTAACACATTATCAATCGGAATCGGTTTCATTTTGACAATTGAACAACATTCATTGCGTTATTTACGTGTTGATCTAACAATTTTGACAGTAAAGTTGAACAACATTGTCAACATTCATTGCGTTATTTACGTGTTGATCTAACAATTTTTTCGAACTTGTGAAGTACCGTAAAACGCTGCAACTTTGCCAACTATGCCCAAGTTTGCCTATTTCGTTTCAATTACGATATTTCGCGTTTGCTTAATTTTTTCGACGTTACATTATTAGGGCAACATATTTTTCATTTTTTGTAACGATACCTTCATCGTTACTCTGTCAGTTGTGCGACAAACCGCGGAGGGAGTAGGAGAAAATTTTTAGTGTCTTGTAACTTTTGAAGTTTTAGCTAAAGAAAAGGTGTTTTCGTGCAGCTATAACATCCCAGGGTAAGAAAATATTATCTACTTTCCATAATGCTTGATATTTTTATTAAAAGGACACGATTTCATTAAAATAACTTAATAAGCAATGTTGTGCACTGTTTTGGAAACTTGAGTGACACAACTTTGCCTGGGTCTAGGGTTGTCACTAGTCGGATTTTAATATTGATACATTATGTAACTTTCAAACACATAGCATTGGGTTGAAGAAGCAGTCTAATAATTCTACCTTTAAAGCGCGAAAACCAGAGGAATATATACAGAAGTACATACCTTTCTCTAAGTTACCTGTGGTGTGATCTTTCAGTTTGGCAGAAATGGTGACAGCTGTGCTGTCACTTCCAAGTGTCATTCATAGCGTCTAAAAATTTTGCCGCCAACGTACGGGAAAATTTTTCTCTCGTTAATTTTCATAGAAAATTTGTAAAGTTTCAAGTAAAACTTTATAGAAAGTAAATAATAGTGATTGTGGTAAGTGATATATAGTGGTGCGCTGATCGTTAGTCACCGAAATGACAAAAGGGAGATCGGAAGTTCAAATTAGATTCGTGGTCACCGGTTACTTTGAGGAACCGTGTTTAGCGACCCTGAGCGCCACGATTCTCCTAAGCGCAATAGCGGGGAAAAACCCTCTTCATCCTCGGAGGATTGAGGCACCCCTTTTTTCCTACCGCCGAACGACAGGGCAAAGAGATCGAGACGATTTCCTGTAAGTCGGACCTACGCATTTATAATTGAATGAGTAGCCAATAAGCCAAGTAAGTGCTGAATATCTGTTATTATGACATTATATCACTAACCTTACTCAAAAATACTATCAACAAATTTCTGTTTCTTGCTAGTGTCACTTCAGACAGAAGTGCAGTGTTGTTTTACAAACAACCCTTTCGTGTTTAAAGAATATTAAAACTTATGGAAAGGGATTTCAGTGTAAAAATATGATGATTAGGTAGTAATTCCTAAAGCAAATACTGAATGTCTTGAGCTAAAATTACTCAAGCAGGTTCTTTTCTATGACACCCTGTCATGAAAAGCAATCCATTATAAGTACATGTATGCTCACCTATCCCATGTGTTTCACACACTGAATTGCAAGTAGAGTGAGTACTTATGCCACTAAACAAAACTAAAGACTTTAGCCCCCGCGGAGGGAGGTGTGGCTTGGATCTCTAGTGTGAGTCGAGAGCAAAAAGTGCTAACTGCTAAAGTAGGTCTACAGACACTTGTTATTTGAGCAGCAACATACCCACTAAGATTTTACCCTACGGTCCCTTTTGGAAGTAGTCTGAACACTCCTATCCAGGAATGTACTTACAATAGTTCATTGCTCTCATGTGTTGTTACTTACATTAAAGAAGTTCAAGACCTCTAAGTCTAATTTGCAATTAGAACATTAAGATGAATAATAAAAAAATACATAAGTTTTTTATCTAATAAGAAATGTTAAAGATTTAAACAACATTATAACTTATTATGCTATACTGTACAGTTTTTGCTGTTTTGTAATAATTAAGTAAATTTTATAGTTATGGTCAGGCAGGACCATCAGGACCTTCTTGGCATTCATCAGAGGGTCATATGCATATTTATTATATTTGCAGTGGAGCAAATAAAAGCTGTTTAATATAAGAAAATAGTTATTTTATTTTAAAAACATGATAAATGAGGATCATACCAAAAATAACTAGGCCAAGATTCATACTAGAGACAAGATTCAGGCTGTCTAAATAACCATGTAAAAGCTTGGGAATGAAAGACGGCAAACATGTTTCTGTTTCATACTGAAAATCATAACAGGAAGTTAAATCTGGCAAAGATTTATATTCAAAACAATTATATTTTGAGATAAGTATCTTTAGTTAAGATAATTTCTAAGATTATGATATTATAATCAAATAGCCTATTGTTTACACTCCGGTATTACTAAAAAGTCAAACGGAAGTAATTATGTATTAATTGGAGGGTAGCTGTTCATGCTGATTACACGAACGACTCCGGAGAGTCTTTTAGAACCAAGAAAATATGGGAATTGACAGCACACCCATTTAGCTTTTCTTCAGTTCCCTGGACAATTGCAGCATTAGCCAAGTAAGTGGCAGAGAATTTGCAAACCTGTAGTATTTGCATGTAATAATGTAAACTGCAATATTTTGTTTATTTGGTTTAGATAATTTTATCAGATCATATTACCCAGTAATTGGGTTGTGGAGGTCAGATAGGCAGTCGCTCTATGTAAAATACTGGTATTCAGCTGCATCCGGTTAGACTGGAAGCCGACCCCAACATGGTTGGGAAAAGGCTAGGCAGATGATGATGAGTTTAGATAATTCTTTGCTGGCCCACTAGCAAAAGCTGTCTCGGAGACGGTGGGTCTTAACAAAGCTTGGGTGACAAATGAATTTCCAAAGTCAATTCTAAATCTCAATCAGGTGTTAGAATATGTAGGCCTAATCACAAGGCCCTGCCTGCAGGCTAGGTAGAAAGGAAGATAATAATATCAATGCTTCTAATAAAGAGATTTTGTTCTCTGAGACAAGTTCAAAGCTTATTAACACCCAAATTTTGCTATCCTTGTAAGGGAAAGCTTGTCACAAGCACACAAGCTTGTCACAAATAAACTGATTGATTGATTGATTGTCCTCAAAAAAAAAAAAAAAGAGCAGACCAAGGCAAATGAAAAAATGGTTGCTCCACTGGTTTGTCAAGAGTTAATGTGGTGGCCAGAGGCTATTGATAGACCACAACTCAGTTCCTTTATATATGGGTAACCCACTTCCTGTCCACATGCCGTCTGCCGGTCTTTAAAATATCGCTTTTAGTGATAAGACCGCCCATTGGGTCACCCTATGTATAATATTCTACACTTATGTCTGTAGTTCGTATGGTGTACATAACAAAGAATATTCTGTTCTACCCTACTCTTGCCAGGAACTTGACCAAACCAGGAAAAAAATGGCACTCTAAGTTGAGAAATGTTTGCCATATACGCAGTAATAAGCAAGCCAAAGAGCCAGTCTTCAGAGTGCACATATTCTAGCTCAATCCGACAAATTTGTCGCAAACTTAGGATGTACAAGGGTACATACATCCCTAGTGATCCTGAACCTAACCTACAAAATGATGAAGTTAGCAGATTAGCTGAACACTAGAATCACTCTGTCAGCGGTTTATCTCCCGGGGAGTTTGTTATAACGGCTTAGCCGACCGCTTATCTAAGAACAGACCAGCCGGATTGGCTCCTGTTGCTCCAGGCCTCAGGCCTCGGAGGCCATGTTTCAAAGTGGGGCGTCCCCGATGCAGACCTTTTCGCGTCAAATAAGTCAGCCGCTGTGCGACAGTACATCACAGGGGACTCAAATTATGGCTTGGCAAGCTTCTGCGATGCCTTCAGTTAAGAAGTGACAACATTAGGAACCTGTATGTTTCTCTTCACCCAATTTAAAACCGAGTGCTCAGTCATCTGAACTCGAAAATGGGGCAGGGACGTACTATTTAGAAATCGCCCCATACTGGACCCAGTGTGCCTGGCTCTCGTATTTGGAGACGAGAGGTCTCAGAAAGCCAGTACCCTTACAAGATCTAAGTAAAAACCTCTTAGACCTGACAAGTTGCAACTCCTAGCTTGGAAAGTTTAGGGGGGGGAGAGCAGTCAGGTTGGGAGGGGCAGTGGTTGGTAGAGGAGCAAGGAACTTGCTAATATGTAGTGGAGATCCACAATAATCATTTATAAAGCTTGTATTCAGAGGTGAATGTCATAGTGTAGATTGCATGACATCTAGACAGTTTTTTGTCCATTTAGAAAGTCCTTGATTAGCAGAGATTTACATACCCTAATATTGTAAGATATCTCACAACTTATAAGTGTTGAATAAGATAATCATTGATTTGCTCAAACACGAGTACAATACGTACAACACAAATTGTCAGCATGCAAGAGATGTTAAAAGTAGGGTAAGTAATAACAGCGCGCCCAAGGTTTGGCTCAAAGACACAAAGAGTTTACCTAAAAGCTACCATAATCTTTGTTGATTTTGGTTTACAATAACAGGTGTGTCTATAAAGCTTGCTCAAAAGATTTATAAACAAACTAAGATAAAGGAGCCTCATGAAGTTAGAAGAAGAGGTCTATGGCAGCCATCGGGAGGCTGACTGGTGATTAGTTCATCAGATAAAATTAAACTGAAAGAACCACTAGGCTTACAGAATGATTACTTCTGTAAAGTAGTAAAAGAGAGGGCTATCTCTCAAGAGTATTTAGAATGATCAGGCTATAATGTTACCACTGATGGAACAAGGGTCTCCTCCCTGTGAAGGGGGATGAGGGTTTATCATAATTATGAGAATTTTTCATTCCCATTGAAACTATTTAAATATGTTTGGGTAAATGAATCATATGTTAAGTCAATTTAATTGATAAATAAAGAGACTTATACTTCATTTACATGCGAGGGTTAATCTATTAACCATAGTAATATAAAAGGTCCTAAATAAATTTCAGTGTCAATGGAATTTTAACTTTATTAAGTAAGACATTGAGTTTGTTTTCCCACATCTTTATAAAAGTTGAGGTTCAAAAATATTGGTACTTTTGATTAATTAAGGAAATGAGTGATTCCATTATCCTTTAGTAATGAGATTATTATTTTAATTCAGTTTAAATCTCATTGATTTAAATTATCATTATGGCCTTATATTTCATGTTCACCCTTGGCAAGCAAGGCAAATACATTTGTTAATAATCTATAACATTTTATAGATTTGTTAATTTTAGAATTTTTTAGAATAATAGATTGAAAGATCTTAATTTTTGGTTTGAACATTTAATGAATACATCCAGAAATATTCATTAATGTTATTTTAATATATAATTCACATAGCGTCTACATCCTTCGGGTATTCTTTCACCAGCAGATATCAAACAGGTCTTCAACCCAATGCTATGTGTTTGAAAGTTACATAATAGAGCTGTTTTGCATTAAAACAAAACAGTTATTACGTTATGGAAAACACATAGCATTGGAGCAATGTGCTTGCTGTTGAGTTTTGAAGACTTCTATGAATGACACTTGGAAGTGACAGCACAGCTGTCACCATTTCTGCCAAACTGAAAGATCACACCACAGGTAACTTAGAGAAAGGTATGTACTTCTGTATATATTCCTCTGGTTTTCGCGCTTTAAAGGTAGAATTATTAGACTGCTTCTTCAACCCAATGCTATGTGTTTTCCATAACATAATAACTGTTTTGTTTTAATGCAAAACAGCTCTATTTTTACTATGGCATATTTGCATGAAATTTGCACAGCTTGGAACCCGGTTAAATCGAAACTCAAGAGCTTGCACGCACTAAATTTCCTTCATTTTACGATATTTTAATTTTATTGCATAAATTGTTAATATTCCGAAATCTGGTGAAGCCACTGACTCCTGTAACACAGGCATCACCTAGCGAGTTAGGGCTTCAATTGAAAATGTTACATCTTTTTTATGTCAATAAATCATTCTTTAATCGCTTGTAAGGGTGAGGCAGAGGTGTCTCTCTGCCTAACCCTTCAGTGATTAACTGATTACAGGCGTGATTTTCGGCAAAAATGCCGAAGAATACACAAGGAAGCAGGAAAAACCAGGAGCTCGTAGTTATACCGATTACCTACTCTGTAGAAATATTAGAAGTTGCTGCAGATCTCGTATGAAAAAAAAAATCATTTCGTCATACGAAGCGGAAAAGCAATTTGGGATCCCGCGTCGGACCATTTTTAATAAATCAAAAAACATGCATAACAAACCATTTGGTCGACCTACAGAGTTGACAAATGACAACTGAGGATGAAGCCTACATCGCAGATGTAGTGAATATTACAGCTGGTAAAGCCATTTTATAAAAAAAAAATGTTTTTATGTTATTAGTAATTACAAGCCAGCATTGCTAAACAGCATTACATTTGTGATTTTTACTCATATGTAGTCATTTGTATAATGTTTTTACAAAGTGAATAAAAGTTTAAGAAAATAACCCATATTTTTTTGAGACAACCCTAGAGTCAACGACATTTTTGTATGAAAAGTTTCTGATACCTGCTACAACATTGCCTATTAGCTGTAAAAAAATATATATTGCCGTCATGGCAATAATCTAACTGCCGGGGACAAGCACGGTGTCTCATGTACACGGAAAAAAAATACTAAAAAGATCAGCAATATAGTTATTGAGATATCCTACTAGGCAAAGTTGTGTCTTTTACCTACAACTTTGCCTACGACTTTGAGTGGTTGTAATTCTGAATAACGGCATGATTTAAATAGATTTGGGTTCTACCTGGCAAGGCATAAGGTCTGTTTTCCATCTGAAAGTCTTTAAAAGCCGTAATAATAAATAGGTTCACGAACAAAAAACCTCAAAATCCAGGCAAAGTTACAGCATTTTACTGTACCTAATGGATTAGCAATTTGCTTCAAAATGATTCAGATTCCGATTGATAGTGTGTTACGCAATTAGGGTGCAGGTAAGGACGTCATGAGTTCTGTAGAAATACTACCAGCGCCCTCACTGCGTAGGTAGCTAACTGACTAATACTACCAGCGCCCTCACTGCGTAGGTAGCTAACTGACTAATACTACCAGCGCCCTCACTGCGTAGGTAGCTAACTGACTAATCACACTCCCATTCATTTTCAAGGGGATTCATATATAATTCTGTTGGCAACAACATAAAAATAATTTTAGTAAAATTTCAAATGTCATTACTTGGCAATAGTATTCTAATATTTTGTAGTGGCAACTCTTGTACTTCCGTTTCCTTCCTTAGCCATCTTACAAGCAGCTTGCACGGTCACGTATTTTTTCCTACTCGCTAATTTATTATAATATAAAATAAGATACTGTACATGTGTCAACGGTTGTGTACCCAAAGCAGTGCAATAAATAGTGTGCATTCAAAAAGTGTCTTTGAATTGAAGATCACCCCTGGTACTCAGCCCGAAAAAATTACTCCTGGCGTGGCATAGCAGGACGCGTGCCCGCCAAATTCATTGCTACTGATTTTTTTTTTTAATTCGTCGGCTTGGCAACCTAAATGACGGAATGGATAGGTATTGCTGAATTGTCTAAATAAAGGGATTGTATAGAATCGTCGTGTTACAATCACGAAATTGTTTTGTTGCCTCGGCGCCGGCGGCGGCCGCTATCGAACATTATCGGAACATAATTTTATTATCCTAAACCGGGCAGTATCGCGCGATAACGTAGCGATTACACAGCGATACGCGACCACGTCCGCCGCCCGCGCGGCCGCAGCTACCGAGCACGCGAGCACCGATCGACAACACACGCTTGCAGCAGTCCAAACTCAAGTCACGGTATGTGGGTGCAGTGATATGCTCATTACTTCTGAAAGGTGATGTGTTAGTGGTAGGGAACACCGGCGCTGGCAGAGTTCCACACACTAGTTCTTAAAAATCATAATCTATGACGTAAAACACTATGTTAGAGGTAAGTTGCTTAAAAGTCTGTTAGGCTAGATTGTAATACTTTAGTTCTTACTACCTTCTGCCCGCGACTTCGTCCGCGTGAAATTTCACCCTCCCCTAATTCACCGTCTTAGGGGTGGAATTTCGAAAAACCCTTTCTTAGTGGGTACCTACTCTTCACAAATAACACACCCTCCAAATTTCATGTCTCTAGGACCCGCGGTTTAGGCTGTGCGTTGATATGTCAGTCAGTCAGGACTTTGAATTATATTAATTCTTACAAGTAAAGTCACACATTATAAGCAACATTACGTTAAATAAAAGACTGGTGGTTTGGGTTTATAACCATCTGTATTTAAATAAATTACTTTTTTTTCTAGGACGGCGGCTGTTATTATTTAGCCACGGGCCCCCCGTGGCTAAATAATAACAGCCGCACAGGTCGATAGAGCTACGCTTGCCGCGGTTGGTCTGTGGATGGGTGACCATCTTTACATACCGTGACCCCTCCGTGCCTCGGAAAACACGTTATGCCGTTGGTCCCGGCTGTCATTCGTGGATCTTTGACAGTCGTTACGGGTAGTCAGAAGCCGGAAAGTCTGACAACCAGTCTTACCAAGGGGTATCGTAATACCCAGTAATTGGGTTGTGGAGGTCAGATAGGCAGTTGCTCCATGTAAAATACTGGTATTCAGCTGCATCCGGTTAGACTGGAAGCCGACCCCAACATAATTGGGAAAAGGCTAGGCAGATGATGAGATGATGACTTTTTTTTTTCTATCAATCAGCCACAGTCTCATAAATCACAGTAGGTATTGCAGATATAATAACAAGTAGTCTTCTGATTTGACTTCATACAACATAGTAACAAATACAAAAAAAAAACCGGGCAAGAGCGAGTCGGACTCGCGCACCGAGGGTTCCGTATCATCATGTTTTTAAATTTTCATCGGCGAGTCCTATATTCATCAAAGAATTTTAACACTGTGCACTGCGGTGTATAATATTGTAATTTTATGTCAGCGCCATCTCTTGACCGATAGTAGAACTAATGTAACTTTTGTTGATGATTTCTGAAAATGTGTGCTATTTAAAGACTTCGTTTTATTTTTCCTGTAATCTTTACATAAACTTCTATCACATAGAATAATTTCAGATATTTCTCTTTGCAAACTTCGGAGATAAGGGGGTACGGTATTTTTTTTTACATTTTTCATCAAAAGTCGAAAACTATGGGGCCTATAAAAATAGAAAAAATGTTTGAGAATGTGCAAACTGCGCTCTTTCATATGATACCCCACATGTCCTAGTAACCCCACTTCGAATTTTTCAGACCCCCTTTCAGTCCCTGTTGCAAAAAATATGCATATATTTTTATTTCTTTCTTATTTGCAAAACAGTTGGGCAAACGTCATCTAAAACTATTCCAAATTTCAAGTTGATAGCATTAGTAGTTCTTGAGATATCCAGCTGTGACAGACAGACAGACAGACTTAGTCTCACCATAAGGGTTCCGTTTTTACCATTTTGGTACGGAACCCTAAATAGAGGAAAACTACGGGATCAGGCGAGATTCCAGCAGAGATATGGAAAAAACTGGGAAATACTGGTGTAGCATGGTTGAGTAAACTTAAAACGAAATTCTTATGACCACCAAAGTACATAATTATGGAGAACCAGTAAACTGATACCTTTCTATAAGAATAAAGGAGATGTTGCTGACTGGAAATTATAGAGGAATCGAGCTAACCTCTCACGCCCTTAAGATATGAGAAAGTATCCTCGTAAAAAGGCTAACAAATATAATACCGAACTAATGCGGATTTACCAGCGATGTGAGTACTACAGACGCAGTATTCACTCAGTGAAAATACTTTTGGAAAAATATAGTCTCGCAAAGAAGACCTCTACATGGTTTTCATCGACCTCGAAAATGCGTCCGACCGAGTTCCGTGAGAGCTTACCTGGCAAGCACTGAGAGCACAACAGTTCCGTGAGAGCTTACCTGGCAAGCACTGAGAGCACAACAATTCCGGAGTATTATATCGAGCTCCATATATATCTGTACTGTACCTTGATGTATCTACAAGAGTGGTCAGCCCAGCAGAAACAAGTAAAGCAGTTGAGGTCAGAGTAGGTGTTCATCAGGGCTCGACCGTGAGCCTTCTACTATTCAACCTGGTAATGGACTATAAATGATAAATGATGATAAATGATTTTTATTTCTGTAAGTAGGTTTGTACAAACACTTTTACACGTCAATCATATTTTTTTTAACTGTCGGCGTTTCCTAACTGACTATTCTGAGAAGAAAGGCCGAAACAAACTCAGAAGTCACAGTCTCTTTTAAAGTCCAGACAAAATCTTGGTCAGATCGTGTGAAGACCATGTAGATTGGTGTCTGAAATGGTCTTTTGAGGAAAGAACCACACAGATTGAGCGGACCTGTCCAATCAGTGCACGCATTTGTCAAAAATCGTGCAGCTCAACTCAGAACTTGAGGAGCTCAACGATTCGACGAACAATACCAAAGACAGGACATTTGGGTAGGCCGCATAAACTACTCAAACTGCCAGATCATGATTAAAACTAAGAAGGAAAAAAAGAAATGACCCACATAGTCCTCACATTCACAATAATTAAAAAAAAAAAAAAAAATTACTTACAAAGTAAATATTCATGTCATTGTCTAAAAAAATTCATCAATGTCAATGTGTATTTAAAAAATCCGGACATAATCTTTGAGGACCATGTAGATTAGTGTCTGAAATGGTCTTTTGAGGAAAGAACCACACAGATTGAGCGGACCTGTCCAGTCAGTGCACGCATTTGTCAGTAACCGTGCAGCTCAACTCAGAACTTATCTACTACTATATCACTTCAAACAAACAAAAACCAACACTATGGTCGCTAGTACAAGCCGATGATGTGGTTTTTATAGCCTAATAGATGGCAAAAGTGTAATCGGTGACGGCATGGAGGAGTCCTTGGAGAGGAGAGGGTGGAGAGTCAGTAGACAGAAGACTGAATATATGTATTCCGACTTTTCCGGAGCTAATGTGGGTGTGAAAGGCCATCCTTCGAAAATAGACCGCTAAACAGACTTGAAGAGTTCATGTATCTCGGATCCAATGTAGCTTTAAAAGCCCTACACAATAGAATCCAGGCAGCGTGATTAAAATAGAGATCGTTGTCTGGCATTCTATGCGACTCCCGTATGCTGAGTCAAGGGCAACGTACACATACATAAGAATAGTAAGGCCACCTCTATTATATGGATCTAAGTGCTGGCCGATGAGGAAGACGGGTGAACAGAAATTCACACTACAGAGATAAAAATGCTACACTAATCTGGTGGAGTTTCGAAAATGGATAAAATAAGAAACGAATGCATTCGTGGTACTTTTAAAATCGCTAAGATATACGAAAAACTTAGTGAAAACCGTTAGTGCGTGGTATGGACATGTGAGGCGAGATGATGTAAGAGTCGTGGAAAAAAGCGGCCGTGGACCACCAATAACTTGGCTACAAACAATAAACGATAACATGATAGCGAGCAACACAACAACCAGTTGAACCCACGTACGGTGTGGCGCAGAAGTACTAGGAGGGCTGACCCTAAATGAATTGTGATGAATTTAAATGGTAATAACAAAATAAGCTAAGGAATAAACTCAAACTCAAAGCATATTTTTTAATTAAACCTTGTACAGGCACTTTTGAATTGCCAAAATTAAATAGTCTGTCAGTTAGTCAGAAAGTTGAAGCTAGTTGCCCATTCCAAAACGTAGATCTCTATGGAGAAGAACGGGCAAGAAACTCCATCGACACTCTTTTAAATCAAGATATTACAAAATCCTGGGTACATTATTCATGTTGCTTCTTTAAGTGAGAACAATGTAAAAAAAAGCAACAAATGAAGAAACAATTCAAAATATAATATAAGATTAAAAATAAGTCCTGGCAGTTAAGAGATGACCAGTCTCAACAGACGGCGCCCGTTCACGAACATGACGCGTGGATCAGCACCATCCAGCTCAACCATTTTGTAGGGAACCGAATGATCCAACACACGAGCATGACACGTTCTCAACTGCCATGCTCTTTCAAGTCAACATCAAAAAAAAATCATAATAAACGGAAACATGGTTACAAAATTAAAAAAAAATGCTTCTATATTATACAAAACTATAGTTTGCAATTTATTTAAAAGGTAAATATAATTTATTACCTACCAAACAGGAAGAGATATTTAATATTGAAGTATTCAATTAAAACATGATTGAATAAAATAAAAAAAGTTATGATCGTAATGTCAGAAACACTAAAAAAGAAAAAGGGAAGCACCTCTTCCAAATATTGAAATTTTAACTAGTGAGTCCAAGTGTCTGTGGAGCAGGACCAGCATTAAGCCAAGCATTTTTATCTACTTACGATATAATCATCCAACTTGTAATATGCTTGTCTGCATATTGTGCGTTTAATGCATGTTTTAAATTTCTTCGAAGAATATCGAGTGGTATTTTATTATAACATTTTACACAGTAACCCAAAAAAGAAGTTTTTACTTTAGACAATCTGAAACGCGGTTGATCTAATTTGTCCCTATTTCTAGTGTTAAAATTATGCCTGTCACTTATCTTACTAAAAAGGTGTAGATTTTTTCGAACGTACATAATGTTTTCATGCAAATACAAAATAATATTTATCATGCAAATACAACCCCCCCTTAAGGTTGAATTTAGGAACAATGTCAGTATAGTAATATTACAGGTAGGTACCGTACCGTAGCGTAGTAGGTACGTTCGAATTGTGTTCTGCGCAACTTCCAACTACTTCCAAGTGCGTGCGGAGCAGTGAGCTTCGTCGATGAAATATTATTTATAAAGGTAAGTAATGTGCTAGTGGCGATTGTGATAAATGGTCCAACAATGCGCGCCGCAGGTGCAGGCCGCCTGACCTTTGCAGCGAGCTTACCCCCCTGCCCCGCCGTCGCTGCCCTCGCCCCGCTGCGCAAGCGTCCGAAGCCTCCGCCGCCCGTTATGAATCCTCTCGTATGCGAGAGTGACCGTTATCCGCAAACTGTATTTCTCAAAACCACGTTTTATATACACGACTAACTAACCATACATTTTTAATCTTGCTGGATATACAGCCCACGAAATCGAATAACGAGTGCCTACAAAACGCTACTACGCTTGTTTCCATGCCGAGAAAAAACTGACGTGATAACTAAAAAAAAATCGACTTAAAAAAAAAACACTACAAACTGAAAAATAACTTTAATTTCGGAAGTCGGTGTCTTAGGGATCAGTATTTTAGTTTTTGCCACCGACTTCGAAATTAAAGTTATTTTTCAGTTTGTAGTGTTTTTTTTTTGAAGTCGGTTTTTTTTTTGTTAAAAAGTTTTTATTTCTCGCTTTTTAGTGGGTCTATTTATAATTTATCTAAGTTACAATAGCCTAAAGTCAACTTGCCCATCGCCTTTGTATAAAATACCCTTTCCTTTTCCCGATGCAGATTGTTGAGGAATTCACCTAGTATTCCACCATCAGCTCCATTTCACCATTCGCTTTGTGACGAGCATAAATGGTTTAGCAACCATATTAAAGTAATCGAATCGTAACCCCTGAAATACTTATTATTGAGTAGTTCTGGTGACCATCTGTCTTCTTCATCAGTTCCACTTCACCAAATGGTGATTTCTGAGAGCAAATGCACGAGTTACTATAAAAATACCCAAATCGCTATAGATAATATTTGAGGAGTTCCCTAAATTCCTCATGGATCCCATCATCAGAACTGGATTTTGATAAAAAATGGAACCAATCTAGAAGTATATCTTTTTAATAATAATAGACTTAGACAAGAAAAATGTTGCTATGGGCCAAGTTTATGTTGCGCAGTTGCGCTTAGTCGTGTAAAGACGCTGGATGGCATTGTATTATGCGACTTGGAACCTACCAAATTGCTAAATTCTAAATAGACCACAATACATGACGAAAAGGCATTGCGTGAAATGCAAACCTCCCCAAGTTTGCGCCAACGTTCACGGTCCTCCGCTTCTCTCATCCAGCCACTACCGGCAACCTTTGTTAGGATAATTATACAGAAGACAAACTCGCAAAAGTATTTCACTTTAAGAAGTTTTACTATTTAAAATAAAGTCGGTAATGAGCCCAAACACGACAATTTCAAGGTTTGTACTTTTTCTGATGCTCCTGGCTTCAGCATCAGGTCTCTATGTACTTCGGTGTTCCTCATTTACAGTACGTTTATCCACACATCGAGCCCTTTTCAATGAGCCTAAACACGATATAATTATCTGCTGTTAGTCGTCGAGGAGTTAGGTACTCTGTAGACTATTGTGCCTGCAGCATCAGGTCATGACTTGATGATCATGAGACCAAATGTGGCAAAAGCCCCATCAAACAAAACACTGTTAAGGAGTTGTACCTTCCATCATCAGCCCAGCTACCTGAGATGGTGACAACCATACACAAATACACAAGATACTTCATAAAATATGCGAAAAACTAAAAGTAAGCCTATAAAATTTGAGGGTTACCCTCGATTTCTCTAAGATCCCATCATTAGATCCTAACTTGGTGACAGTGGGACCACCTCAGAACTATCTACTTCCGAACAAAAAAATAATTTTGAAAATCCGTCGACAATTGGCGGAGTAATCGATGAACAAACATACAAAAAAAAAAACACAAACATCCGAACATAGTACCTCCTCCTTTTTGTGAAGTCGGTAAAAAATGGGTGACCGGTCAGTTCACCAAAAATTAATTCATAAATTTTTACTTGACAAGCAACGATTGGCAAAAACATTATTTGCCATTTCATCATTTTACAAATCTGATGAGAGGATCCCATGGAAATCGAGGGAAACCCTCAAATTTTATAGGCAAAGCTATAGCGATTTGGGTATTTTTTAAAGTAACTTGAGCATTTGCTCTCGGAAATCATCATTTGGTAAAGTGGAGCTGATGATGAAGACTAAAGATGGCCATCGGAACTACTCAATGACAAATATTTCACGGGTTGCGATTCGATTACTTTAATATGGTTGCTAAACGATTTATCCTCGTCACAATGCCTATGGTGAGTGGTTGTTGAGGAGTTCTCCTGGTTCTTACTAGGAGAACTCCTTAACAATTAACGTCCCTGCATCGGGAATAGCAATATTTTGTAAAAGGTGATGAGCAGTTGACATTAGGCTATTGTAACTTAGATAAATTACAAACTGACCCACTAAAAAGTAAAAAATAAAAACTTTTTTACAAAAAAAACCAACCGACTTCCAAAAAACACTATAAAGTGAAAAATAACTTTAATTTCGGAAGTCGCTAGTCGGTGGCAAAAAACTAAAATACAAATCCAAAGACACCGACTTCCGAAATTAAAGTTATTTTTCACTTTATAGTGTTTTTTTTACATTTCATCTTATAAAACAACGTTTAGAATAAAATCATTACACATAATAGTATTATAAAATAAACTTTGTGACTGGTTTCGAAATGTAGGTATTTCACCCGAACTCAACGAACGCAATAGGCGACGTAGGATGCAAGAGCGAGCGAAGGGCGCCCGAGTATAGGTTTGGTTAGGTTACTTTAAACCATTTACACAGAAATAGGGGCCCCGCGAAGCGGGGCTCCGTCGACATAGGATGCAAGAGCGAGCGAAGGGCACCCGGAGGTTAGGTTGTGTTAGGTTACTTTAAACCCTTTATACAGAAATAGGGGCCCCGCGAAGCGGGGCTCCGTCGACATAGGATGCAAGAGCGAGTGAAGGGCACCCCGAGGTTAGGTTGTGTTAGGTTACTTTAAACCCTTTACACAGAAATAGGGGCCCAGCGCAGCGGTGGTGAAGCGATGCACGAGCGAAAATACCGTCATGGTGACTATGTGACTGGTTTATAAAATGTATTATAAAATTATATTTTGTTTAAACGTGATTTTTCCAAAAGAATCAAAATATTAAGTGAAAAATGATTAAATGTCATCGGAAACATTTGTAAAGAGAAGCATTTGCCAAATAAATGTTTGCAAAGCGAGTGTTTATAAAATAAAACATTTGCGGAATGACTAGTTTGTGAAATAAATAGTATACCTACGAAACGTTGGTTTTAAACTAAAAATTAGTTTTGGTGAAACATTAGTGAACCAAAAAAATGACGTGCTCACATAGGCTCAAGTCTTTTTACCATGGGGTAGGTACAGGTAGGTACGCTGAAACTACAGCAGGCACGTCCTGACGAAGAGAGATGTAGGGGGGGGGGAGGGTTGTGTAGTCTTCGAAACTATTGAACCTATTCCGAAAATTCTTTCACTAATGGGAAGCTACAGTATTGCCGAGTGTCAGAGGCAGTGGCGTATTTACCCTAGGGTCAAAAAAGCCATGGCCCGAGGCGGCAGCCTGCGAGGGGCGCGGGCGGTGCAAGCCGCGCCTCGCGCTCGCTCAGCTTTGTGCGCTTTTCTTTTAGACTTAGTAGGCATGAAGAAATTTAAAAAAAATCCTTACATAAAAGAATAAAAAATTATCTACGTTCCCGTTTAAACGACGAACGTTTAAACACAGTTTACTTCTGAATATACAACGTTATTTTAGTATAATTATGCGAAACCTATAGTTTGTTCAGAATAAGTAACTGAATCGATTCCAATAATTTTTACCCCATGTTATATTTAAAAAAGGTTAAAAGTTGGATACCGAGCGAAAGTCGTCCGTAATATCTAGTACATTACAACTGCTCAGCGCCGCGTCGCCGTCCCGCCACATGAGTAGACAAAGTTATTTTTGAGTAAAATACTTTTGATAGAATAGACAAATATACTAAGAACAAATTACAAATATCTTCTACAATAATCGAAAACAAATAATGACTTTACATTTCAATTTATTGCATTAAAATGTAGTTGGATCTGAGGTTTTTTTTTCTGCATATAATAAGTACCTACTTGTACATAATATGAATATTTTAGTGTTAGATTATGTATTGTCTGAAGTTTAGTTATTTAAATTACCTACACTTTGTATGCCTACATTAGCACTTTAGTAGGCCCATAGGTAGGTACTACTCACATAACATAACGTAAGTACCTACAATGTACGAGTATATGCTGTTGGAAAGAATAACATTTATTTAACCTAGGTAACGGTTCTGTTGGTGTTTATGTAAGTAGGGTACCTATGCTATGCATACCTACATTGTACAAATACTGCATGTCGCAGGATAATTAAAAATTAGTAAAACAATATTTTTAAGTTAAACGGTTTTAATTAAAATAATAATGTACTAAAAAGCTAAAAAAAATATTCGGTAGGTTCTAGGTACCAGTCATCACACCACTTACCTCATCAATCTAGCTAGGGCATGATCAGACAAAAATAAAATCGTGGGGCGCTTGAAATATCTATCAACTCGAGAACAATTCGACAGTCAACCGCTCATAACATTATTATAAATGCTATTTACATATTTAATCAGGTTACGCTACGCCCCACGATTTTATTTTTTTAAAGTGGTGTGTTGACTGGTACCTGGGAGTGGGACCTACCGAATTATTTTTAGCTTTTAGTACATTATCTACATCATTATTTTCATTAAAATCGTTTAACTTAAAAATATTATTTTCCTTATTTTGTGTGTGATACTAACTGAACACCGACTTGACAAGTACGTGTCTGATGCTAGTTATGATCAGTTGAAAATATTGCAGGAAATTGAATTGGGGATTTATATAGAACAGTATTTTAAAAAGTGAAAAAGTAATTTAAAAAAATTAAACCGTCTTCAAAAAGAAATGAACTCAAAATTATGAAATAACTTTAATTTCGGAAGTCGGTGTCTTGGGATCTGTATTTTAGTTTTTTGCCACCGACTTCCGATATTAAAGTTAAGTATTTCAAAATTTTGAGTTCATTTCTTTTTGAAGACGGTTTAATTTTTTTAAATTACTTTTTTATTTCATAATTTTTAGTTTTAAGTAAAAACTGAAATATTTGTTTGTAATAAGTAGGTAGGTAATAGTTTTGTCGTAAATATTGCATTAGAATTTGAACAAGGTTTTGAGAGGTTTTCCCTTTGACAGTACACCCGTAGCTCGTATCAATAAGCCAGGCCGTCACACTTACACGTATTAGTCCATATCTTGAAAATTTCCGAATCGATTTTGATGAAAATGAATCGATTTTGAAATAAATGTAAGTTGATAAAAAAATGGTCACGATCCGATTAATAGTTGTGGAGATATGCGTGGACAAACATACATACGTCTATAAAATTTTGTCTAGGTACCTATTTGTTTGGAAGCCCTAAATGTGAATATAATGCATTCCAATAATCAGCACCAATATGTGAGTCTACATGTTACGTGTAGGTCTATGTCTTTTGTTGTATTATCCCTTTTACAATATGTGAGTCTACTTAGTTACGTGTAGGTACGTCTTTTGTTGTATTATCCTTTTTACAATATGTGAGCCTACATAGTTAGGTACGTCTTTTGTTGTATTATCCCTTTTACAATATGCGAGTCTACTTAGTTACGTGTAGGTACGTCTTTTGTTGTATTTTCCCTTTTACAATATGTGAGCCTACATAGTTACGTGTAGGTATGTCTTTTGTTGTATTATCCCTTTTACAATATGTGAGTCTACATAGTTACGTGTAGGTATGTCTTTTGTTGTATTATCCCTTTTACAATATGTGAGTCTACTTAGTTACGTGTAGGTACGTCTTTTGTTGTATTATCCCTTTTACAATATGTGAGCCTACATAGTTACGTGTAGGTACGTCTTTTGTTGTATTATCCCTTTTACAATATGTGAGTCTACTTAGTTACGTGTAGGTACGTCTTTTGTTGTATTATCCCTTTTACAATATGTGAGCCTACATAGTTACGTGTAGGTCTATGTCTTTTGTTGTATTATCCCTTTTACAATATGTGAATCTACATAGTTACCTGTAGGTATGTCTTTTTTTGTATTATCCCTTTTACAATATGTGAGTCTACATCATTACGTGTAGGTATGTCTTTTTTTGTATTATCCCTTTTACAATATGTGAGTCTACTTAGTTACGTGTAGGTATGTCTTTTGTTGTATTATCCCTTTTACAATATGTGAGTCTACTTAGTTACGTGTAGGTACGTCTTTTGTTGTTTTATCCGTTTTACAATATGCGAGCCTACATAGTTACTTACTTGTGGGTATGTCTTTTGTTGTATTATCACTTTTACACACTTGCCCACTTATCATCACTCATGTCTCATGAAACTGCCTTAATTTTTTGGTTATTATTTGGCATGAGCTTCACTGGCGCGTGAATATTTATGAAAGAATAAATGTTAAGACAAGAATAATAATAAAATTATTTGTTCGTGTTCGGTGACAGAAACTGGTATTTATAGTGCGCGCGCGCAGCTACGAGCGGCACGCAGCAGCACACCGACGCGAGTCGCCGCTCCACCCGCAGTGCCGCAGCCCGCGCGCCCGCACGTGTAAATAAACATCAGCGATCAGCGCACACAACAACATCAATGTTGACTATTAATAATACGCTATTATCATCTCAACATTGTGCGTTACAATACAACTGTCAAATTTGGATAGAGATGTCGCTTTCGACCGCGTTCTCAGGCAACCGTTTGCATTCATTAACACTAGCATCACATACCTCGTGGTTTTACTTGTTTGATCAGGCTACCGATATGAGACCCTGCATCCCTCTTATCGAGTAGTTTCAGGTTTAACTAATCGACCTTATGGAACGCACGTGTTGCAAGAGCTGTGTTCCACTTATGTAATACCTGCCCAATCAATGAGTATCGAGCGTACCGCGGCGGCGGCGGTGAGGCCAGCGACAACCTTCGCATGCCGGCTGAACAAACAGGCCCATCGAACAGAACCCAAGCATTTAACCGCTTTTGAGTATTCTACACGAAAAGTATTACGACGATAGAGCCACCTTCGGCTAGCGGAAGTTCTTCATAATAAGGTTAATGTTGTTAGGAAACTAACTACTATTTACATAATAATAGCCTAGCGTCGGTTTCTCATCACATGACCGCGATTATCAAGTTTAAATTCTTGCCGCTGTTCATTTTTGAGAATTCATTCTAGCGTATTTAGTTAATTTATAACAACTTAGTTAGCATGCTTTGCTAAATATGTAACGGATTGATTACGCCAAATAGCATTACGAACAATTAACAAGCCGTCCAGCCATAGGTACCTATGGCTGAACGGCAACGGCTGCAGGCAGTGCAGCGCGCGCATTGCCGTTGATGTCTTTTACAGGCGTCGTCGCTCCTCTCGGGACAGCGCGGCGCGGCGGGTGCGCGGGGGCGAGGGGGCGCGGGGGCGCGGGGGCGCGAGCTGGGAGGCTCACTGACATTAGCAACACATTATCTAACTAAAGACTAACGCACAAATCTTACATATTATATAAATTGCAGAATGTTTAGCGACAACAAAAAAACGGTCAATTAAATAAAACCCCACCAAAAACATAATGTTGAAAAAGAAGGCCAAGTTCCTTACTTCATGTAGATGTATGACCAGCAAAAGAGTTGAAATCGAAACCAACGCCAAGTTTTAAACCATTTCTTTGCACCGGCCTTATTTTGCAATTTTGTTGTAAGTAATTTGTGTTTGAAACTTTTTTAGATACCTATTGTACATCCACCCTTAACAGGAGTCACGTAAGGCCGCAATACTGTCAAGGGTGTGACGGTACATGGAATTTTATGATAAGTTAAAGGAACCTACTAAGACCTACAAGCCTAACAGTCCCTACGACCCTAAGCCCTATAAGCCCTACAGCCCTAACCTATCATATACCTAGTGTGTGATAAATAAATATATAAATAAGTTCAGGATGTCTGCACCATGCGACCTAAGGTTACAGACGGATAGTAGACAGGAATTCCAGGTTCGGGAAGGGTAAACTCACTGCCAGTCAAGCAGACTCACAAGACTGATCAGAGATGGCTAAAGGTGTCTTGGCCACAGTGAGGGGTAATGAGACAAGAATATAAAATTCAAATCTGATTTATTTACAAAAATGTTCTGCTTATATACTACTTTTTCTTGACACACACTATTATACAAATTCTATGTGTCCTATGCGTGTGAGATGCAACCGAATCATTCTTTTAACTGGGCCGCGCGTAAGCCAGGCCGAGTGCTGAGTCAATGTCCAAAGGTAACATTGAACACCTATCTATACAATAATATTTTTCCATTTAAACTTGGCGGGTTTTCAGAAAACCATAAAATAATATGCATGAAAAATAACTATAACATAACGAAAACCCGCCAAGTTTAAACGGAAAAATATTATTGTATTGATATCTAAAAAAGTTTCAAACACAAATTACTTACAACAAAATTGCAAAATAAGGCCGGTGCAAAGAAATGGTTTAAAAGTTGGCGTTGATTTTTTTTTTTATTACTAAATGGGCCCGCTCTTGACCCCGATCACGCCTGATGGTAAGCGATAGATGAGGTCTATAATGGAACGAGCGTGCCCAGAAGATGCCTATTCACTCTTGCTTTGAAGGCAGACGGGTTACGTTGGTTTCGATTTCAACTCTTTTGCTGGGTGCTTACTCTCGAGTTTAATTCCGATAGATCGACATTGGAATTGTGACGTTTCGTACTATTGAGTTCGATGCTAGTGCCAATTGATTTTTATATTGGGTGTCCATTTTAGGGAACTAAGTGGAATTGGGAACGGGCTTGGCGTGGCGTAACCGGTACTCTTGGGTGTATTTTGACAGCTGTGTATTGCGTTAATATTGCGTTGGGATAGTTTGTTGATAGTGATTTTTCCAATAACAAAAGTGTAACTTTTTAGAAATTATTTTGCGTTTTAAGTGGTTTTTTTGTGGGTGCTATGAGTATAATACGGCACGATAAGCAGTAATATATAGTGTTTTACGTAATTCCCATAAAAAACAACTGAAACAAAGACGAGATGAGCGTCGGATGATGCATTATATGAACAAAGCGTTTTCTATGAATAAATACGAATTTAAAGCAAATTACGGAGTGAGCAAGGATTTTACTCCTCTTTCGTATTACATAACAACATTTTTATCCTATCTTACAATAAAAACTTTCTAGAACATTAACTTAATAAAATCGGACTTCGGCATGTTTTCATTATACAAAATTCTTTCTATCTCTAAAACCCGTAGACCGATTTTCATAATTCAAACTAGAATATCAGTTTTGAACATAATCCTCTCATTTGACACTAAAATCTCGCAAATATTCCTATAAACAAAAATCCTCGTTTTCAAGTTACGTAATTATTCTATAATTTTCTTCGTACATTAAAATTATCAAAAATTCTACGTTAAATATTGATATCAGATTCTAATACGAAAACTAATAATAAAAACCAGTTAAAAAGCTAATTAGAGCAATACAAACACTTAAAATTTACTTACCTAATTAGAAAATCAAAATCTTACTCAGTAAAACAGTAGTAGCACATATCGACTCCCACGCTAGGTATTTTAGGGTCTTAATTATCCTATTCTAACTATCACTTTTACATATTCTAATATCACTTCACTGGTATCTCAGTAATGTTCACTATTCACATAAACACGTTCGGCGTTCGTTACAAAAACATTAAGTACTTTATGAAGCAGTTGTTTATCTATTTACTTGGTATCATTTGTTTAAAACTGTAATACTAATTAGTTAAGTAACTTAGCGGACAGTAATTATTTCTTACTAAAAAGAACCAAACGCGAACAATATTGTCATAAACAAACAAAAAGTATGTTTGAAATTGGAGAACTTACACGCAGTCTTTTTTTTTAGAAGTGTAGGCAACGATCCTACCGCATGCAGCCAAAGTCATGGTTAATTTTATGATTTTAATCATTTTCTTACGCCCAAATGAATTAAATACTTTATAATTAATCAATTAAAGAACTATTTATATCATTTTTATTTATTAGCCTTGTTATTTAAAGGATAAAGCATTTTAAAGCCCCATTACCGGTTTATCGTAATGAGTTGAACCACACTATTGCAGCCCGTTACGTAGCTAACTTCACGTGTAACAAAATAATGGCAGACCAATGTCAATTTCATTTCAATGGTGACAATATTGTTTTCAAGAGTACCGAATCACGTGACTGTAAAATTAACATCGGAATCGTATTGGCCTTTCATTAGAATTAAAATTAATTTGGAGAGTTAGCCCCCTGGTCAAACATCTACATGAAGTAAGGAACTTGGCCTTCTTTTTCAACATTATGTTTTTGGTGGGATTTCATTGCTTTTTTCCAAGTGGGTAGATACACGTGTAGGATTTAATTGTATAGCTTAGGTTTACTTTTTTTTTATATTTGTGGTTTTTTACGAAGTGTTTTTTAATTAGATGATGACCCCGCTGCAGTCTGAACTGCGGCAATGTTTGGACGTATAGACCATTCCCTATCAGCTGTTTTTTTTAACTTATTCTTTTTCACACGTAATTATGTTTTTTTCAATCCGGTCTATAGAGCGACCTTAATCTGTTGTATTAAACAATAGCACTTTCTTATGCTTTCATCTGGTTAGGATCGATATTTATCAAATGGACACCAGTTAAATTTTTTACCCTATATACATAATGCTACGTAGGCTTGACCACAAGTGAATATAGAAGAACCAATATCAATTAAAGCACTGTCCAAGCTCAAACTTTGACTCATAAGAATGTTGATTGCGTAAGCTAAACATATCGGAAACTGGTCCCGGTAAACAAAAGCACAGCTGAAAACTTCAAAGTGTTCACTCTCTCGAGATCATAAACTAAACCATGACTGAATCTAATTTTAAGTTTTTTAACTTTAGTCCTGTTCTCAATGTCCCACAGAATCTTTTCTAATGTACCAATCGACCCATTAACACCGCTTTTTAAATTTTTCTTTTAGTTTCATGGTAATGTCTAGTTCCAGCTAGAAAAAAAAATCATACGGGACCCTCTGTATGCGAGCCAAACTCACACTGCCCTCTTTTTAATTTTTTTTTTTAATTCATGCTTTTCCATGCCTAATGTCTAGCTTCGTGTCCAATTCCAAGTTTCTAGGCCGGTTAGAAGTTTCTATAGGGACATAGCGGTTGCGCTGGTGAGTTTACTTAAGGCAACCGCAGGATATTCCGGTTAAGTAGTCACGACCTCTCATCGTTTGGGGTGGGGTGTCCATCGAGCACTCCCCTAAATATCTTGGTGTTACCCTGGACAGGTCTTTAACATTCAGCAAAAACTGCAAGAGTATCAAGCAGAAGGTGCACACTCGCAACAGTCTTCTTCGTCGACTGGTCTCATCGAAATGGGGTGCTTCGCCTGACGTTATGCGGCCTACTAGACTGGGGCTATCTTTTTCTGCAGGAGAATTCGCGTGCCCCGTGTGGAGCCGTTCTGACCATGCAAAGCTGGTGGATACAGCTTTGAATGAAACGTGATCATCACTGGCTGCCTAAAACCAACCCCGGTACAAATGCTGTATCCACTAGCAGGAATAGCGCCACCAGTGGTTCGCAGAGCCAAAGTACATACATCTTTTATGGGGTACCTACTGTGTTAAATGTTACAATAAAATACCTTGTGATATATTGCAATTAAATGAAAGAAAGTTTAAAACTCACATTAAACGTACACTTTGTAAACAAGCATACTATAAATTAGAAGATTATATCCAAGATAAGAAATTAAGAATGCTTGGAAACATGCTGGTCATTTGCTGGTCATTTGCGGTCAGTATGCTCGAGCAATTTTACACCCTTTTTTTTGACAAAATCAAACTGGTTGCTAATTTAAGTGTAAAATTTATTCTTTTTGACATTCATTACATTCTGTAATTATTTTTATATAACTTACACCCTGACATTGACCCTGACAACTTGAATTTTTTTTTTTTTGTTTATTATTTTAAATGAGAATTTATTAGTTCGCATGTCAGACGAACAATGGGCCAAACTTACGACCCGATGGGTCCCACTTAATGGCAAACGACATCGTGGCAGGACCAGACGGAGATGGTGGGATGAGCTGGACTCCTTCAACAAGAACTGGTCCTTAACAGCTTTGAACAGAGAGAAGTGGAAAGAGAGTAGGGAGGCCTTTGCCCGGCAGTGGGACATCACAGGCTAATAATAATTATTATTATTTTAAATGAAAATCGTTGACTTTTACCATGTTTGTAAATATGTGAGCACCATGTATCTATCAGATAATTAATTAACTTATATGTCATGGTTTCATTTTTAATTCTTTTACCTATTGTGGTATAGTAATTTTATTTTAGGTGCATCGTCTTCACATATTATTATTATATAATGAATGTATGCAAAATATTGTAAAACTTTTTAAAAGAGTAACGGTGTAGTTTCTTGCCCGTTCTTCTCCATACGAACACTACCCTTTGGAATGGGCGACTAGAATCAATTCTATTTTATCGTAATTTTTGACGTTCAAAACTGCCTTTTATGTGCCTATTTGAAATAAATGCTTTGACTTTGACTTTAACTTTGCAGAGCGGTGGCAAGCTCCAGCGAAAGAGCCAAAATGGTCTCCGACACACGACAACCTTTGCACGACAACATCCTTGTGCCCCAAAGGCTGAAAAGTCGAAACAGTTTTTTAAAGTGTGTCGTTCCACCCACTGGCGAACCATCACAAGAGAGACTGAAGTGTGTCGTTCCACCCACTGGCGAACCATCACAAGAGAGACTGAAGTGTGTCGTTCCACCCACTGGCGAACCATCACAAGAGAGACTGAAGTGTGTCGTTCCACCCACTGGCGAACTATCACAAGAGAGACTGAAGTGTGTCGTTCCACCCACTGGCGAACCATCACAAGAGAGACTGAAGTGTGTCGTTCCACCCACTGGCGAACCATCACAAGAGAGACTGAAGTGTGTCGTTCCACCCACTGGCGAACCATCACAAGAGAGACTGAAGTGTGTCGTTCCACCCACTGGCGAACCATCACAAGAGAGACTGAAGTGTGTCGTTCCACCCACTGGCGAACCATCACAAGAGAGACTGAAGTGTGTCGTTCCACCCACTGGCGAACCATCACAAGAGAGACTGAAGCTGTGACGAGAGTACGAGACAGTGCTTCCTTACCCAAACCGTTTGTCCCACTCGCTGAAGGTCTCCCACCTGGACATGAGTTACCTTGGGTAACCTGGAAGTCTTTAAACAGACTCCGGACCCAGGTTGGTCGAAGCAAGGAAAACCTGTTCAAGTGGAGATTCATAGACGACACCGCCTTGGAGTGTAAATGTGGTGCTGTCCCACAAACAATATCGTGTCCTGCATGTCCTGTCAGCTGCACGTTACAGGAACTGATGGACGCTTGTGAAGGCGCCAAACAAGTAGCCGAATTCTGGGCCGAGTCCATTTCGATTGCTATCGACACGCTAAGAAGAAGAAGCCGCGTGCGGAAGCTAGTGTAAGTATAATATAATGGAATAATAGGTGTAGATAGGTACCTAGATATAATTATGTTCAAAGTTAACTTGTAAAATGGTCAGCGGATTATGTTAAAAAAAAAAGTTAAAAAGGTACCGGAAAGGAAAAAAGTAGGACTATCTATAAAAAGAAGTGAGATGCCATCAAACAAAAACATAACTTCTAAAAAAAAAACAAGTCTCATAAATCAGTTCTTCTACCGTAAAAAGTTGTGAGATCCATCTAATACCAAGTCGGTTAATTTATTCAATCCCTACTTAAGGGATCTTCTTTCTTAAGTTATTACGTAATTAGCTAACCTAACAACATCTTACCAACTAGTGACCATATTATCAAAATTAAAAATCTTTTATGTTTTAAATAAAAATATTGACTTGACCATCGCATGAAAACACAATGTATCTCACAAGTAGTAAAAGTAATATATTAATATTATATTAAATTAGATTGTTTAGTGCGATTGCCAAGTCAATTCATTTACTGCAAATGTAACTTTGTAATCCTAAATATTTATATGGGATTACAAAGTTATTTATGCAGTTGGAGTATCTAGAAAAGTGGACCGAAATTGCTAAATATTTTAGTTTTTCCTTGATTTATACACTAAACACTAATTGTATTCTAAATTTGAAGCTTCTATGTCTGCTAGCTAGAAGGGTTGTCTCCTTAGAGTTTTGATGATCGGTCAGTCAGTCAGTGAGTGAGTGACAAAATTAATAAACTTTGACTAAGTAGTTATAATTCATAAACTACTGGTTCAAATTGAACGAAATTCGAAATATAGCGTGTTTATACAATGCCTGCGTGGTTACTGATTGAATTCAGGCTTCTAGTTTTATCCACAACGAAGTTATAGGGGGGTCGAAAATGGCCTGAACTGTTTCCAGAAAAGGATGGTACGGCCATGTCGCTTTTTGCTCGACTTGGCGAAGGCACTACCGTACCCCCAGATTATGTATGCCTTATAATTATAAAGCTATTATCAGTTCTACATTCTACTATACTACGACAGTCATACCTAATAATAATATTATTGAGTTGTGAACTTTAATATTGTGAACTCGACTCTGTCATTTACATTTACTATCAGGGTAGCCGTCTACAGTTGATAATAAATTACGGGTCATTATACTTAGTGGTTGTTTATTATATCAATAAGTTATCGTGCAGTCTGCAGGACAAGAGCGATGGACGAGTGAACCACGAGTGGCCACGTGGCCAGGCCAGTGGCCACGTGGCCAGGCCAGTGGCCACCACAATCACAGTTGTTCAGGTACGCTTCACTTATGTGCCATTCAATACCAAAAACGACCAAACACTCCTTGACTAATAATGAAATATCGCGGAGGCCGGAGTATTATTGTATTGGAAACATATTCCTAGTTCCTACTCCAATGTTTCCAATGCAAAATAATTGATGGAAATCCACTGTAAAGGAGCCAAGTAGCAGGTTGTGTTTGATTTTTGTTTACCTATATTATTTTGTATATATAACGTCCCATTGAAAAGAGTTCCTGGAAGGACTTGTGGGAAGCCTTTGTCCAGCAGTGGGACAGTATAGGCATAACAAAAAAAATGGAATTAGAAACTACCACCTATTGATTAAAGTGCATCAGTATAATGTATTAATAGTGGTTCTGCCGCTGCCGTGGCGTGGTTTCCACACCACCACACCACACCACACCACACCACACCACACTATGAAGTCTGAGATGGTGATGTTTCCACACCACCACACCACACCACACTATGAAGTCTGAGATGGTGATGTTTCCACACCACCACACCACACCACACCACACCACACTATGAAGTCTGAGATGGTGATGTTTCCACACCACCACACCACACCACACCACACCACACTATGAAGTCTGAGATGGTGATGTTTCCACACCACCACACCACACCACACCACACCACACTATGAAGTCTGAGATGGTGATGTTTCCACACCACCACACCACACCACACTATGAAGTCTGAGATGGTGATGATTTCTTAGAGAGTTTGTGATTGCATTAAATTTTTGATTGTCTTTCATTAAAATCTATATTTATGTCAAGGTCGGAAATCTTGGTGACTATAACGTTTCCGTTTCCGTGGTAGGAGAAAAATGGGAACGTAAGAGCTTTAGTACCTAATCTTGTAACCTAACATAGCTAAAGCTTAGTTATTAGTACCTAATCTTGTAACCTAACATAGCTAAAGCTTAGTTATTAGTATAGGAAGTGCACAACTTTGTGTATTAGTATAGGAAGTGCACAACTATGTGTATTAGTATAGGAAGTGCACAACTATGTGTATTTGTCTTTAGTTTGTCATATTCATCCCACCAAAAACATTTTCATGTAAAATGTTGCCAAGACGAGACCACATATGGCTCGCACTGTCAAAAAGTTATCAGATCTCATGTAGAGCCAAGCTTCTGACTCTACACGCCCTAACTTCACAAACTCTACACCTTAGTCAAAATATGAGGCTTGGCAGTTTCGTTACTACAAGAACTATTGTATAACAGAAAAGTAATGAACAGTGAATAAATTTTACACCTTACGCCCATGTGATGTTAGCAACACATTAATTAATTTGGCAATCTCATGATACATGCTTCCGATGATGCGTTTCGTTACTTCATTTTATAAATGTAACATAAAGAACTTATCCTGAAAATATACTGATTATTGTCTTATTTTTGTTTCAAAAAAGTTTTTTTGCATAAATAAGACATTATTTTTGTGAAACATTTAGCGAACAAGAGTTAAAAAATACATAAATTTTTCAGATTATTGTATGCGTTTGGTTAGCTTTCTGAAAAGCCAAAAGACTGTGGGCCTGTAATTATCTATTTTTTCTTATTAGTACCAATAATGTCATCATTCCGTTTCGGTTCCTCGCCTTTGTCATGTCATCATTCCGTTTCGCTGATTTCCCGTCTCTTGGAGTGCTATTTCGTGCGTGATTTCATAATTGTTGATTTGTCTATTCTTCCCTGGACTTTCGATTGATTTCTTAAATCTTGACGACCTAGATAACCCATTTAGACTTGACACTTATTTAGTTTAATTTGACAGCTGTCAGCTGTCACTGCTGTTATGAACGTTTCGTTGAACGCAGTTACGATGTGAGGTAGTGATTTTTTATTTCTTAATCTATCAAATATTGGAGGATTTTAAATACTGCTAATAACACAATTTATTGCAATAAATTTAACTTTTAATATGTACCTCGCCTCGGTACAAGTTTGGCCGAAAAAAAAACACCTCCTTTCAGCTTTCTAGGACTTCAGGAAGACCCTTAGAATATTGATGATCATCAGTGAGTCAGTGACGAAATCGGGGTATTTTAGATATCAAAAAAATCTAAAGTATAAGAGCTATGCAATAGAAACTTTATAGGTTTAATAAGTCAACCACTGACATCATATCCCGAAAATTTTGTTTATCTGGTATAATCCAAACCCAAGTTATGAAGGTTCAAAAATACGACGAAGTGCTTCGAGAAAAGGTAAGTAGGTAGTGCCCTTGCGCTTCGCTTGGCTCGTCTTGGCGGGGGCAATCCCGTGCCCCCAGATACACGGCATACGGTCTAAAGGTTATATAGGCCATTATGCCCTTAGATCTACTTGCATTTAAATACTTAGATAGGTATTTACTTGCAATTAAATACTACTTAGATTACTTTGGCATTATGAAATAAAGTGAATTCTATCTATGAAAAAGCTTGTGTTGTGTTTGGGACGCACGCGAGGGGCTTGCGAGCGGTGGACAGGCTGGGAGTGCTGGGACAGACACGTCTGAGTTTAGAAACGTATTAATAGCGCAACAATGTGCGTGCACCGAGCGCGCTTTGTCACTGCTGCGTGCTGTGTGGCGTATCATATTTGTGTTGGATTGCATGCGCTCGATGGCCGATAAATAGTAGTTTTATGTGAGGGCGAGTCGCGGCCCGCCCCCGGCTTATTAATAACATTATACTCGATTAGGCATGTCCCGGCGCCTGGGGACGACGCACTCCCGCGCGTTACGTCATCGCCTGAAATACGCCCGAGTTTTACACGAAATCGCCGATCGGCGGGCGAGCCGCTCCCGGAACGACTCTCTGACACGAACAGAATAAAACCGGCCGCCGGTAGTGCCAAACCCGCGGTCAACGACTCCCGAAATAGATGCACAACGCGCGCACCTATAGGAAATTAAGAACCGGTCCCGACCGCGGGCCGCAGCGCGCGGCGACACTCCGATAGCGATAAAAATTCATTTCGAAAGCGGAATCCACCTGAGCGATTAATTTACTGCGGCTTTCACCGGTCGCGTTATCGCGGCTCGACGCGAACGTAGGCGAACTTCAAGCCTCGATACGGAATGAGCCGCGGACGTGGCAGCCACGCAGCGCCGCCGCCGAGCCGCGTACCGCGCGTCGGCGTTGTCGGCACCGCGCGCCGCGGTCAACACGCCACACCACTGCAATTTATTAAAATACCTACCCATTCGATAAACCTGTCCGCTAACAAACGATTGTATATTACCTGAAAATAGAATTTCTTCCAGTCATTATATACCTAGCGATACACAATCTTTGAGACGGAACACTATTATAGACCCATTGACACTAGATATCATAACATTCTGTTTGAGTGCTTGAAGTGCCTATGAACATTCTATTATCAACGTAGAACAGTTGCGTAATCTTTAAAAATCAATGACAGTGCCAATGTTGACATATTATGATACAACCTGTTGACAAACCCATACAGATGTAAAACAATCAAGTCGATAATGTGACACTTGGTGTAGGTACGTAGTCATATTACAATGAACAAACAATTGAACTTGCAGCCGGTCTATTCTGTAACAATCGCACCGTGAAGTGAAGTGAACACTTAGCTGAAGTGAGCTGTCAGTAGTGTCAGGTCAGCAACAGGTGGAATGACAGCTCACTTCAGCTAAGTTTACGTTTACACGCTGAGATTTCTACGGAATAGACCGCCTGGGATATTATAAATGTCAACAAAGAGACCACCCTTCCATACTGTACCTACTAAATGCTAAAACTATTATAAATGCGAAAGTAACTCTGTCTGTTACGTTGTCTCACCCGCGCGCCGCGCCCTAACGGCTGGACGGATTTTAATTAAATTTGTGACACAATTCGACAATGACCAGCACCCTAATTGCGTAACACACTATCAATCTGAATCATGTTCAAGCAAATTGCTAATCCATTGCTTCTTAAGATCGAAAAAATAATCTGCTCAACACGTAAATAACGCAATGAATGTTGTTGAACTATCAAAACCGATTCCGATTGATAATGTGTTACGCAATTCTCGTAGGATAATTTCCTAACACCACGTGGGCGAAGTCGCGGGCAAAAGCTATTCTGTAACAAGAAGAAGCTACAAAGTGTAACAATATCGTGAAGAGGAATGTGGCAGCCGTGCCAGGTAACATGCAACCTGCCGCAGGTGGCATGTTGCACTAAGGTATAGCGGTGAAGGCTCGTGCTTTGTAACAAGAAGAAGCTACAAAGTGTAACAATATCGTGAAAAGGAATGTGGCAGCCGTAGCAGGTTGCAAGTTGCACTAAGGAATGGCGGTGAAGGCTCGTGCTTTGTAACAAGAAGAAGCTACAAAGTGTAACAATATCGTGAAGAGGAACGTGGCTGCCGTGGAAGGTAACATGCAACCTGCAGCAGGTGGCATGTTGCACTAAGGTATAGCGGTGAAGGCTCGTGCTTTGTAACAAGAAGAAGCTACAAAGTGTAACAATATCGTGAAGAGGAATGTGGCAGCCGTGGCAGCAGGTAACATGCAACCTGCAGCAGGTGGCATTTTGCACTAAGGAATAGCGGTGAAGGCTCGTGCTTTGTAACAAGAAGAAGCTACAAAGTGTAATAATATCGTGAAGAGGAATGTGGCAGCCGTGGCAGCAGCCATGGCAGGTAACATGAACCTGCCGCAGGTTGCATGTTGCACTAAGAAAGAGCGGGGAAGGCTCGTGCTTTGACCTACATTCCATTTTGCGAAGACAAATCTTTTCGAGGTCTAATGAACAATTTACCTACTTACTCCTTTTGGAAAAGTCATGAATTGAACTGCTGTCGCTGGACTCAGCGGTAAAGGACAGCTTACTCAACAGCTCAGTGCCGCACATTCGCTAGCCCTCGTCGCTTTTGTACATCAGCATTACATATTATATTTCAGTACATTAGAGAGAAAGACAGGCTAACGGAACTAAGGAAGCGGGGTGACACTACAGACTCTGGCCAAATTCCACGTAAACAATGTTAGCGATGTATGGTAGGTATGTATGCATAAAACACTAACTAGCAACAAACATTTGGGCAAACAGACAGACAAACGTGGCCGGCCGGCCGCGGTCGCCCAGGGGCCCAGGGCCCCAGAGTGCCCCAGACCGTCGCGGACTCGCGGCCGAGCGCTGGCGGCGGGGCTATCGTGCGCGAGTTAATGAGTTGAAAACGCGTGCTCATTGCCGGCCATTAGGAATGTTAATTAGTTAAGTGGGTTACGTGAGCGACGATGAGGAAACGCAACAGTGCGCGGATTATGTTGATAACATCGACTTCGGGAAGCGTTTCTTGCTCCGTCTAACCCGACTGTTACGCGTTTCTCATTAGTCTAACTAATGAACAACGCGTTACTGCTACATCAACACTACCTATCACTAACAACAAGTCCGGTACGTTACGAACAGAGGGCGCTAGTGAGACTGTTGTAAGTCGAATAGTAACATTAATGGACACTAAAAAAACTACTTGAATACGATTTGAAACCAAGAAAGCAATATGAAATAGTCCTTAGCCGATAACCGGTTGTACGGTTACGACGTCGACGCATGGCGGCGCATGCGGCGATCGATGAATTAAGAGGGTAACTATCAGGGTAGGGAAAAATTACATTGAATAAGTTACATACGTACCTACTATGATTTCTTGGGTAAGAATTCGATCAAATTTCCGAATGCGGGTACCGACACCCAACGACAAGACATTCCTATCGACGTCAAAAGTCAACGACGACTAGTCCGACACATGTGACGTAATGATGTGCGACATATCGCAAAATTGCGATGGAGGTCGACGATAACACGTTTGTTGTAGGTTACCGTAGGATCCAAAGGTGATGTGAGTGTCGTTAACCGTACAAGTGATCTGCGCACGCGGTGCTGAGGCACGCGTGCGATTTCCACGTCGTGTGCGTCGTCCGGTTACCTGATGCGCAGAGACAAGCTTCCAGTGAACAGCCGGACCCGGTACATATGAACGTCGTTACCGGACCGGTTCCGAAGAATTCCAGAAGCCAAACGTAGAACATGGAGCGCGGACGACATCTTTACCTGACAGTATTAGAAATAACTATTTGACTCTAATGCTGCCCGGTAAGATGCGAACCGCCACTCCGACCGGAGACTGTGCTGGCTGGTGTATATGTATATCGGTGGAGGTCGCTGCGCGGTCGCCACGAGGCGGCGAGAGGCGCGCGCGCGTGCGGACGGCGGCGCTGCTGGTCGCGGACTGGGCCGGTCGGCCGGGGCCCGCGCCACGCTGCGCTCTGGGAGCGGCGGAGGCGGCGCCGCCTCGCCGCACGCCCCACGCCTGCGACACCTCCTGCCACGCGACAACAACACCAGCAACCCTGAGGCCCGAACTCCCGACCGGCGCGCACCATCCATAATATGCTACATCTACAAGGACGCTGTTCACAGCTGACGTTATCCTAAAAAAAATAAAAAAACAGCAACAATCAGCAGTCGCGCAGCATTGCTGCCGTGCTCGGAATGTAATCTCATTTAGACCTAAGTGAATAGTGCTGCGTAGATCGAAATCATAATATATTATTTATTTATTGTTCCTAACACAATTATCATTACAGGTTACCAAATCGGCAGCGTGGTCTTAAACAATATTTTTATCATTACCTACAGCCAATACAGCTTATCACATGTAAAGTAATTTTTGTGAACTCATACAGAGAACGGGTAAATAAATCCACTTTTTCCGCGATCATACCTTTACGCATACAGCGGCGTCACTACACCTGTATTAACACACAAGTTGAAGTGTTATTTCATTAAGGTAAGTATTCATTATAATACTATTACATACATATATTATATTATTATGCAGTTTTTGATGCCCAATGAGCTCCTCTCTTTTCCTTTTCCCTTCTTTTTTTTATATACTTGTATATACTATAGAATATGTATATTTTAGAGTTAAATTGTAAAATAGGTAATTATATATATTAGTAAACTAGCTTCTGCCCGCGACTTCGTCCGCGGAAAATTTCCTGTTTTAACATAAGATTACACTCGGCAATACTGTAGCTTCCCATTAGGGAAATAATTTTTGGTATCGAATCAGTAATTCCGAATATTACCAAAGTGCTCTTGTCATACAAACTTTCATGCCCATATTTTTCGAAAGTGGAGCATACGGTGGAGGTCTGCCCCGCTTGGGCGGAGCACCGCCGTGCGTGTCCTCGTAGAGGCGATCGGCAGTGGCGGCGGCCTCTCACGTCCGGCCCTGGTGCAAGCCATGGTCCGGGGCGAGAGAGAGTGGGAGGCACTCAGCTCCTTCTGAAAATTCGTACGAGATTAGGATGGCTTAGACCTCGTTGTTTTTAAGCTGCTTCAGAACCTTTTCCAATCTTCATGATAGGAAATTGTTACCTCGGTTTTGTTGCTGTGGCTCAGGGGGGCCTGCTCACGGAATAGAAAAACTTGTTTTTAGGGTTCCGTACCCAAAGGGTAAAAACGGAACCCTATTACTAAGACTTCGCTGTCCGTCCTCCGTCCGTCCGTCTGTCTGTCACCAGGCTGTATCTCAAGAACCGCGGTAGCTAGACAGTTGAAATTTTCACAAATTATGTATTTCTGTTGCCGCTTTATCAACAAATAATAAAAACAAAATAAAATAAATATTTAAGGGGGCTCCCATCAGCTCGTCGTCCGGTAAGGACCATATGTACGAATATCTTTTTCTACAGGAACTAAATCTCCTACTTTATACTCAGTTGGTTTTTTATGACACTTATCAAAACGCTCTTTTTGTAATCGTTGGCTTATTTGAATTCGCGAGTCTGCATCCGATCTAATTTCTACGCGATCTAACGGGGTAATTGATTTCGCGACAAGTGGATTCATAAAACCATCTGAAACGCCTGTGGTTTTAACTCCAAACAACATTTCTGAACCAGTACGACCTGTGGATTTGTTTATTGTGTTGTTCAAAGACCACTGTATCTGGGGTAAACACAAGTCCCACTAATTTTCTTGTTTATTGTGATTAGCAGCCGTTATGGCATCAATAATAGTCCGATTGTACCTCTCAACTTGACCGTTGGCCCTGGGAGAGGCAACCGCATTTAAGATATGTTTAACGCCCCTTTTATTAATAAAATCTGAGAACTCTTTGCTTGTAAAGCTAGTGCCGCGATCAGATATCACGCGACGTGGCACTCCAAATAGCGAGAAATATTCCGTAAATACCTGCACAGTAATACTACTTTTAACATTTTTTACTAGCTTTATATAGATAAATTTAGTGAAGCCATCAAGATCACTAAAATATGACAATTCTTCTTCTTGGTGATAGGAAAGGGACCGCAGTGATCGGTATGAAGTGTATAAAACGGTTTATTAATTTTTGGGATTGGATGAAGCTCCCCTTCTTTAGCTCCAGCTGGCAACTTATTGTGCGCACAATTTAAGCATGAACTACAATATTTTTTAATAAAACGTCTCATTTTTTTAAACCAGTAAATCTGATTAATCCTACTGTAAGTCTTATTAAAACCGAAATGACCAACATCGTCGTGATTCATACGAACTATTTGCCATCTCACTGATTTTGGAACTACCCACTTTAAATTGGTTACATCATTTTTATCATTAGTTATTTTGTACAAACGGCCATTTTTAACAGTATAGTTCTTATGAATCTCAACAATATATTTGTTTATGAATAATTCAAAATGTTAATTATCCTTTGTATTTCTGAATCCTGTTCTTGCACTGTGCGCAACCACACATCATCATCTATTGTTAAAACATCAACCACCTGTACTACGTCATTGGATTCAGAGTCACTTGGGTTGGGTGACTCATCTTATTACCATCGCGATGTTCTACAGTAAAATCGTACTCCTGCATTAATATGTACCAACGCGCTACTCTCGGTATCAAATCTTTTTTTGTCATTGTACTGCGTATAGCGGCACAATCAGTGACAACTGTAAACGATTTACCCAAAACATAAACTCTAAACCTATTCAAAGCACAAACAACCGCCAAAGTTTCCAACTCATACGAGTGTAGTTTGCTTTCGTCTAGTGTCGTTTGACGACTATAATATGCTATAGGATGGAATACTTTATCTGAATTCACCCGTTGCAACAAAATATACCGATTTTACTAGCGTCAGTGTGAATTTCTAATTCTGCCTCAGGGTCATATAGTGCCAAAACAGGTCGGGTGGTTAATTTACTTTTTAATTCATTAAATGCTTTTACTTGAGGTTCGTTAAAACACCAAGAAACATGTTTCTTTGTTAAAATCGTTAGAGGTTTTGCTATCATAGAATAATTTTGAATAAACAGTCGAAAATAACTTGTAAGGCCAACAAACTGTCGACCCTCGTGAACATTTTTAGGTAAAGGGAAATCTATTACAGCTTGAATTTTGACTGCCCCGGGTCGGATGCCATCCGAACTAATCTCGTAGCCCAAATAATTTATACGAGTCTGAAAGAAATCGCACTTTTTAAGATTTAATGATAGATGAGCAGACTTAATAATTGGATAAACTTTTCCAGCTTATCTAAACCCTCTTCAATATAACGTGATGTAGCCAATAAATCGTCCATATAAGCCAACGCCAAGTTTTGCTTACCCCTAAGCATATAATTGATCGTCCTTTGGAAAACACTAGGTGCATTGGCGAGTCCAAAAGGCATTCTTTCAAACTCATACAAACCATCCGATGTTACAAACGCAGTAAATCGCTTACTGGCCTTACTCATTGGCACCTGGTAATATCCTGATGTGAGGTCAAGGCTTATGAAGAACTTGTTGCCCCCTGATAAATGATAAATGATAAATGATGATAAATGATATTTCTTTCTGTAAGTAGGTTTGTACAAACACTTTTACACGTCAATAAATCCCTATCATAAATCCCTAAAATAAATCCCAATAAATATCTATCCTATCTGTCAATCGATCCCTAATCTGTCTAGTTGGTATTCGATGCGAGGCAACGGATATTTCGCCGTCCCCGACGAATAAAATGGTAATGTACTATTACGATAGTTTTAACTTTATTGCATATTCGGTATGTAGAGGTCCGATTACACTTTGTCAATTTTTTTCAAACATTTCCTACGGTTATCTCAGAAGATACGAGATTTTTATGTGTATTGTAATGAATTTAACAATATTATTTATATGTATGCTTAATAGACTTGTGGCAACGAATAAAATTGTTAGAGACTATTACAATACTTTCGATACGTTACATTTCCAGTAAGATGCTCTTACCATTATATTCGCGGGAAAAATATTCGACATAATTTGCGTAAAGCTTAATACAATTTTATTCTGTGACAGACAATTTTATTTTAAAATCGTTAAGTTCTTTACGATATATTTCATTAAAAATTACAGAAGGTAAATATTGATTACTATATCCTTTCATTATAATTTTTTTCTGTAATCGATTTAACGATTTACGCTGTGATAATTCTGCCTTACACTGAGTAAATAATGGCAGCATTATTTCCTCCATTCTGCCTTACAAACCATAACATGTTATGAAATTTCAATAGCAACGTAAACTAGTTGAGCTCTAAAGATAACTGGTGCTACCTTCTCGATCTGGAGGTCGCGGGTTCGATTCCCGCGGGGAACAGCAACTGTTTCTAGTTGGGCTAGGACATAGCAGGCTGATCACCTGACTGTCCGATAAAAAAGATGATCCGTGCTATCGGAGGAGCACGTAAAATAGTCGGTCCTGCGCCTGATCTCTCGCTGGTCGTGCCGTTCTACCGTCCCATCTTGTTATGGGAGTATCGGAATAGTGAGTACCTACACTTGTGTATTATTAAGAAGCAGTTACCCTGGGTAGCTCTACTTCTCGTCGTCTACATGATCAAAGACTTCAGAGGGGATTGCATCGCTGGTACACAAACATAATAAATCTGCATGTAGCGCTTTACTTAAAGGTATTTGCTGATTATAAACTTGCTTCAAATGCAAACAAACTGATTCAGTTTCTGTTGCAATTGAGGCTGTCGGTCTTCGCCCTCGCCTGGGTCTAGTTATTTGCAACTCCGTTTCTAGTTCCAGATACTCTTCTTCGAAGTTATACTTGAATTGAAAAATTAAATAGGACATCCTCACTTACATTATTTTTGCACATTTAATTTTGTTTTCTTCAGTGTCTTTTAGCCAGATTTTTCCACAAAACAGGCTTTTTATACAATAAAAGTGACGTTACTTCATCTCATGGACTTTATATTTCTTTCCGGTCATTTTTGCATTCATGATGATGTTATAAACTTGGTCAGGAGTATATAATACTTTATTTTTCATGGTCCTTTCCATGCATGAATGCATGCACCTTCGTTCTGGGCGTGGCCAGTCTTAAAATACCAGTGGGTTATATTTTGTTGGTCATAAGCTCTTAAGGCGTAAAGGTATAATGCAAAAATGTATCTGTTTTTGTTCTGACCAGCCGAGCGCAGCCATTGGAATTAAAAGATACATTTTTGATACCTTGGAGTCCTTCTTGCTCGATGAACTTCATTAGGCAACTGCCTATTTCAATTGATCCTCTTTTAGGATTAGACAGATGCCAGACAAAGCAGTGACCAAATTTGCGCAGTGAGTCGTAAACAGTAAAATTATATACGGGTATTTCCTCTTGTAGTAAAAAATCCCTACTTCAGTGAGGGATACTGAGGACCTTTTCTAGATCAAAAATGGCAACTGTGGTACTTCTTTCGTCATACAATCGGTACATTTTAGAAATGTTTAGTTGCTCTGACAAATGGTCTCTTTGTGTTCCGATCGTATGAACTCTGGTTCCTCAATCAACATTATTCTGCAGAACACAAGGCTACAAAGCGACATTATGAATACTTACACTTTCAACACAGAGTTTCATTACTTGTTTTTCAATCCAAAGAAAGATTTATGCGGAATTAGCTCCCAATATGATCAAGCTAATGAGATAACGAAAATTAGTCTAGAAACAAAGTATAGGGAACATTTGATGAGAAAGAATAAAGTACGCCAGTTAAAAGAAGAAGAAAAAGCTGCAGCGGACGAAAGAAGTACGAGTACCTACCACAGTTGCGATTTTTGATCTAGAAAAGGTCCTCAGTCTGAAGTGGGGATTTTTCACTACAAGAGAAAATACCCCGTATATAATTTTACTGTCTACGACTCTCCGCAAATTTGGTCACTGCTTTGTCCAAACAAAATTGATCCTCTTTTTTTTTTCGATTTAAGAGGATCAATTGAAAGTTGCCTAATGAAGTTCATCGAGCAAGAAGGACTCCAAGGTATCATAAATGTATCTTTTTATTCTAATGGCTGCGCTCGGCTGGTCAGAACAAAAACAGATACATTTTTGCATTATACTTTACGCCTTAAGAGCTTATTACCAACAAAATATAACCCACTGGTATTTTGAGACTGGCCACGCCCAGAACGAAGGTGATAGCATGCATTCATGCATGGAAAGGACCATGAAAAATACGAGTAAAGTATTATATACTCCTGACCAAGTTTACAACATCATCTTGAATGCAAAAGTGACCGGAAAGAAATATAAGGTCCATGAGATGAAGCAACGTGACTTTTATCATATAAAAAGCCTGTTTTGTGGAAAAAACTGGCTAAAAGACACTGCAGGAAACAAAATTAAATGGGCAAAAATAATGGAAGTGAGGGTGTCCTATTTAATTCTTCAATTCAAGTATAACTTCGAAGAAGAGTATTTGGAACTAGAAACGGAGTTGCAAATAACTAGACCCAGGCGAGGGCGAAGACCGACAGTCTCAATTGCAACAGAAACTGAATCAGTTTGTTTGCATTTGAAGCAAGCTTATAATCAGCAAATACCCTTAAGTAAAGCGCTACATGCAGATTTATTAAGTTTGTGTACCAGCGATGCAATCCCACAACACCACCATGCGTTTAATGACCCCCTCACGAGCTGTGAGGCTAACCCGAGCGAACTTTCAGACTCTGAAGTCTCTGAACATGTAGACGACGAGGAGTAGAGCTACCCAGGGTAACTGCTTCTTAATAATAAAGAATTAAGAATTCAATTAAGTTGATAGTTCCTAATTTGTTGATTTTTACAAACAGTTGTTATTAATTATGTATAAATAAGAAATAATTAGACAGATTCCTTTTATTTCTTCGCACGTTACCTTGTACACGTACAAAATATTTATTCAGTATTTGATACTTGCCTCCAGTTAGTATAATACATTTGCCATGGAATACACACGTAAGTTGCTATTACTGTAATCTGTAATTGATTGTTTGTCAGCGAATAAAATGGTAATAGTACATTACGATATGGGTTCCTATCACAATTTATCAGACAATAACATAGCAATCCATTATTACGGTAACGTGTTGCATGAGATTTTACGCGAATAATATCGTAATGTCGCTTTACAGTTGATGTCTGTGCCTTTAATTCATGGTAAATTTAATTTAATTAATAACTTATTTCTATGAAAGTTATAATTATTTAATAAAGTAAACATTTATTTTGTTAAAAATCACCTTTCTTTTGGTATATAAACAATGCCGATACGTATGTTAGTTATTGAGTTATTCACGAAAAACTGTTTTTTATTTTTCCTGTAAAATTTAGTTTTTACGATTACCACTTTATTCGCCGGGGACGGCGATTTGTCTTTTAACGTTTTTCTATTTAGGGCTCTATAATCGATACATAGCCGTTTATCCCCATTTTTCTTACTCACTAAGATAACAGGACTCGAATAACCCGAAGTGCTTTCGCGTATTATACCGTTCAATAATAATTCTTCAATCATTTTATTTAGGTGCTCACGCTCACTGTGTGATATTCTATAAGGATTATATACTACGGGTCTATTATCTGTTAGCGTAATATCCATTTTTGCTAGATTAGTTTTACCTAACTCTCCTAAGTTCATTGCAAAACAATCCCTATACTTCTTTAACAAATCAAATAACTGTACTTTTTGTTGTTGTGTTATTTCCGTACTAATTTTTATATCTGATAAAGGTAACTCTTCATAATGTTTAGTTTCCGTTGTTAAACCTATATATTCCTTATTTACTTCTTGGTATTGTTGACCCCGAATTAATAAAGTTCCTTTATTAATATTTAAATCGTTAGATGATAAATTTGCTATCATTAAATATCCTTTACCTGTTTCAAACTCAAAAACCCCAGACAAAACAGCATATTCATTCTGCGGTAAAATCCGAAGACTGTATTGTACCCATAAACCACCACTATAAGCGTCATTAGTAATAGCATCTATTGGCATCACAGTTTTAGGCTTGACCACTTTGTCAGCATCTGCATATACCTTAGTCGTAAACACATTATCATCAGAATCTGGTGTATGCATAAATACTAGTTTATCCGTTTTTAAGGTTCCGTAGTTCCTACAAGGAACCTTTATAGTTTCGTCATGTCCGTCTGTCTGTCTGTCCGAGGTTTTGTTAAGAGACCGTTAGTACTAGAAAGCTGTAATTTTGTAGGAGTGTGTATATCAATTACGCCGACCCTATTATTAGTAAATAAAAGTATTAAATACTATGTCCGTCTAAAAGCGGATAAAAAAATTAATAAAAAAAAACGGATAAAAAGTATTCTATGTTCATTTCCTGGTTCTAAGCTACCTCCCCACCAATTTTCAGCCAAATTGGTCCCGCCGTTCTTGAATTATAAATAGTGTAACTAACACGGCTTTTTTTAGATTAAAATTATTATCATTACTTTTTTAAATAACACAGACATAAGTATCAGAGTTATTTCATCATAAAGGCAAGCCTTTACGACGTGATTAAACACATAATAATGTTTTAAAGATCACAAGTTTTCGTTAGTAGGTACTATATCGCGCCAATAGATGTCGTTACGTGTTTCCACTTTGCGATAAAAAGTTGTTATATAATGCTTTAAATTGATTATATCTTTTGATAGACTGAAGCGATTGCGATGAAACAAAGACTAATCACTACTCCGAGTTCTACACTATATTTAACTATAAAAATGAACCATATTGGTTTGATACTTTTTACGTTGAACCTGCTCAAATAGAAAAAGCTCTCACATCCAAACAGACAAACCGACAAACAGAAAAAAAATCCAAAAATTTAAGAAATGGCATCTGTTGGTTATCCTTTAACACCCCAACTATTTTTTTTTTATATTTTCAATGTACAGAAACGACTCGTCTACAGATTTATTATATGTATATAGGTAGATAGATAATAATAGTAATAGATATAGAAGAAGAAGATATAGATATAGGTATAGATAGATAGATTCGTCATTTCACTTGATTACATCATAGTCAATGCTAAGATTGAACAATTCGGTTCTAGTCACGAAAATTGTGCGGAATACATTTGTTACAATATTATTTTTACAGTTCAACAATCGTGTTCGAAATGAAGCTCTCGTCTTTCTCAGAACGGAAAAGAAGTCGCCCACTCGGTTTTCAAAGAACATACCAGACGCGCTACACCGCCAAGGCAGGTTAAACATGCCCCAAAACGCGTTGTTGTACTGTACACGAAGTGAGTTGTAAGCTCTTTTCGTGTACTGGTACCAAAGTTGGCTGGTGCAGAACACCCGGCATTAGGCCTCGAAAAGTGTTGCTTGCAAGCATGTTGCTTCTACAAGCAATGCCCCTTCTTTGTCGTTCCAAATCATTGTCATCCGTTAACTTTTCTTTCAGTATATGTCCAAGATACTTAAAGGTGCTAACAATTTTTAATTTAGAATTATTTAAAGTGATGGGTAATACAGTCTCAGGACCCTTTCCATATTTAAAAATCATAACTTCAGCTCACAAATTCCCACGAGTAATCTAAGACCATTGGCCGAGGGGCTCAGCAGCACCATATCGTCTCCATAGCTTAAGTTGTTTACGCTTATGTCGCCAACATTGCATCCGTCTCTGGTGCGGCTCAGCTCCTCGATCAGCTCGTTAACATATAAATTAAATAAAACCGGATATGTTACCCCCCTGTCTTACATCACAAGTAAGTCTGTAGGGTCTGTAGGGTTATGAACACCTTTGTAAACACCATTTTTCTGGCAAATATTTTTCATTTTTCTATTCTATTCCTCTCTCTGGAGCCCTGACCGCCCGCGCCGCCGATAGCTTGGACCCTGTTCCCGATACCGGTGGGCTACTATTTTTTTATATTTTTTTAAATGCTTTTATATTTTTTTATACTAATATTTAAAAATATAATTTATATGTATTTAATTAAATAAAGGAAATAATAATAAATTTATTTACTCAAACAGACAGATTGTAGTAGGTATACATAGTTATAGTAAAGATCTTAATGTTAGGTAGTCTACAATCGAGTGGATGACGCACTGTTCTCCTAGCTAGGTTAAAAAATAACCTGTGTTAAGGAGAAACAGTCTCGGTCCCCTATGTTTAATGGTACAGTGATAATTTATACATAACATAATAATATAATAGTACTTGTGCTGATGCTACAATTTGAACGGCATTACGTAATAATATCATGAGTAAATACTAGTTATACAATGCGTAACATAATGAACGCAAGACCTCATACACCCCAATTAGAGTATTGAGTTAAAAGCATAATACACTGATCAAACCAATTTTTTTTTAAAGCTAACTATTTTTATTAAGTAAATTGTGTTGACCCTATCATTACTTTATGCATTCAAAATTGAGTCTTATTGCCTTGACATAAGATTTAATTTTCTTTGGCTCAATCGGCGATCAGTATGGCAAAATACATAATTTAAAAAAAAATACCTATCTTAAATGTTACCGAAATTGATTCAGTAATCAATTATGAACAAACTACTTTCAGGACTTGCGTTTATTCTGTTACACCTTGTATACAGTATGAATCTTCATAATGTGCACATAACGAAATGAGGGAAACATAGTTTAATTTTATCGACGGAAAAAATATTTGAAAAAATAAAAAAATATTTAAAAGGATCTTTACCTGCTAAAGTATGGTGATTGCAAGGCCTTACTTTAACAGTTGATAGGAAATGTTGTGATTGAGTTATAAACATGGTATTTTTACGTTTAGAAATCTGATACAATGGAGAATAATTTAAAGTAATCAAAAAGGGTAGGTAATCGGGGCTTTTATTGAGTAATTATACAATTATTGTAAAAATGTATGAAAAAATATCAGATTTTTGTTAAAAATTAACCATAATTCTCAATTGAGGGGCGATTGTTTACAGCAGCGAAAAAGAATTTTAAAAATGCGCACAAAAATTTTTTTTTTTGTTTTTTTTTATATTTTTTCCGTCGATAAAATTAAGCTTAGTTTCCCTCATTTCGATATGTGCACATTATGAAGACTCACACTGTATTTTAGAAAAATCTTATTCTGCTTAATAATTGAATGTAAGTGTGACAGTGATTGTGTGTTACTTCTTCACGCTTAAACGGCTGGATCAATTTTGATGAAATTTTACATGGAGGTAGCTGACATCCTGGATTAACATAATTATAGGCTACTTTTTATCCCGATATTCCCACGAGATCGACATTTACGCGGGTAAAACCGCGGGGCGCAGCTAGTTGCTAATAAATTTAATAATCACTTTGTTGACATTTCTAATAATAATGATAATTGCTCTACTCTTAAAAATAACAAAACTGACATACATAAAATAGAATCAAATGATAAAAGCATATTTATAGAACCCACTAACACCTCTGAAATATATCGTATCATAATGTCTTAAAAAAACACGAAATCGGCTGGGTATGATTTAACATCAATACCGAGCTCGTTAAAAAAATATCTCAACATATAGCATCACCATTGGCTCATATTGTCAATTTATCCTTAGAACTTAGCTAAAACTGTCTTTGATAAAGTCGCTATACAAAAAAGGGTCTAAATCAGATGTTGACAATTATCGACCTATCGCTCTTTCTTCCATAATATCAAAAAAAATTGAAAAAAATATGTACAGGCGAGTGATGAAATTTCTTATTAAACACAACATTCTTGTTGACCAGCAAATACGGGTTTAGACAAAATAAATCGACGACTTTGGCAATATTTACGCTAGTGAAAGCAATGATGACGAATATTAATGATAAAATACCTACTTGTGCATTACTTTTAGACTTAAGTAAGGCGTTCGATCGTGTTGATCATACGCGGCTTCTAGAAAAACTTGAAAGATACGGTATCAGAGGTCCCGCAAAAGAATGGTTTCAATCATATCTAACTGACAGAAAACAGGTAACGAGGATAACAAAACTGAACAAATTAAGTAACACTTTAGAAGATTTTGATTCTGAAGCACGGACTAATTGCTGTGGTGTACCACAAGGTAGTATCTTGGGGCCATTATTGTTCCTTCTTTACATAAATGATTTGCCTCAGTCAATAAAACATCAGTGTGTATTGTTCGCCGATGACACCACTATTATTATTAAATGAAAAAAAATACAAAAAATTGACATTGAAATTAAGCAAGCATTAAATGACATTATAAAATGGTTAGATATTAATAAATAAAATAAAAAAAACCAAAACCAATTTGCTTTATTGAAAAACATTTAAAAGTAAACCTGTACGCCTTAATGTTGCACTTAACAATAATAATATAGAACAGGTACGTAGTGCAAAATTCCTGGGTGTAACACTTGATGAGCATTTTACTTGGAAGAATCACATCGAAATAATTTCAAAAAAAATCAATCAGGTCGTATTTGCCTTAAAAAGAATTAATAACATCACATCTTTGCGTACCGCCCTAATGGTGTATCACGCATACATCAGCGATACGGTATAGTAGTGTGGGGAAACTCTTCCGAAATGGCGAAGATCTTCATCGCCCAAAAAAAAATGTATTCGTGCAATATTCAAAATGCAGTGGTGTGACTCATGCAGGCCTATATTCGAGTCGTACAATCTATTAACTGTCCCATGCATTTATATTTACGAAATAGTACAATTTTTACATTTAAGATTTTAATTATTACGTAACTATATTTTGTCAATTTATATATCTACTTAACAGTTATATCTTTGCTTTATTGTGTAAAATTTACAGGGACACTTTTGAAAGAACTCATCTATCGAATAAAAACATTCTTGTAACAACCACTTCCGCAACGCAACACAAAACTTATTGAAGGGTAATTGAGTAATTGACTTAGGCAAAGCATTGTAAATAAGGGGAGCCATGTAAACGCAGCTCCGCCGAAAAAGTTCTAGCTTTAGCTAGAAATAGGTCAAATCTTTCCCAATGTTCAAAAGGAGCTAAAAGATTGAGGATCACAAGTTCCCAAGAATCTACCGAAGACCGTCAGGAGAGACTTGATGCTGTTCGAGAACATCAGGCTGCAACTCACTCCGTGGAATCCTCTTCGGATCCTGAAGCACGCTTGCGTTCTCAGCGTATTTACGCATCCTCCTACATCCAGATCTCTAGAGACCAGTGAAGAATATGATGCGCGACTGACCGCTGATCGTGAACGTCACGCATTATCTCGCGAGTCGGAGACGTTCACGGATAGAGAATTGCGCCTGAGTTCTCAGCGTATCTACGCATCTGCTTCTAGGTCTCTAGAGACAAGTGCGGAACGTAATGCGCAACTGTCCGCTGATCGTGAGCGACATGCATTGTTTCGCGAATCGGAAACGTTTACCGATACAGAATCACGCTTGAGTTCTCATCGTATTCGCACATCTACTGGTCTTTTGAAACGAGTGATGAACTTGAGATTATCATACATTGTGACGAACACGCACACAACAAAATATTCATAATCAGTTAGAAAGTGAGAAAGAAAGAATTGCTGGGAGTACGGCATGAAGAGACAGATTAAGAAGAGCACAACGAACGTTTGAATTCTGATCGACTTCGACATTCTCTGAACAGAATGTTGATATCATCGGAAGAATCGGATGTGTCTCAAAATATAGCCGTAGGGCATGGCGACGTTCCTTGGGTTGATAAGGAACGGAGTGCATTTACGTATACTCCTATGATTGACTACGCCACATATTCCGCCATCGGAGGTATGGTTAAAAATAGTACTTTTTGTGAATCTGTTAAATGGCAAAAAGAAACAAACATGTGTTGCTCAGGTGGGAAAGTACATATTGAAATATTACAAAATCCTCCAGAAATATTAAGATCACTGCTAATCGGTGACCATCCACAGTCAAAACATTTCTTGGACAACATACGTTCGTACAATAATACCTTTCAAATGACATCTTTTGTTGCGAAACAGATTTCAGAAGGCCCTGCATTTATGCCAACATTCAAAGTGCAAGGCCAAGTTTACCACCTTATGGGTTCATTATTGCCTGAAAATGACGTCTCGAATCGTCTCGCGCATCCCGTTGTTTTCCAGTCCCCGGGCTCTTAGAATTCGACATCAGACGTTTCAGATCTTCGATTTTGACGACCCCGTTGTCGCTGGCATAAGCAACAGGATCTAGTTTTATTATAAGAACTTAATGTATGTACCTACCATATTTGATGCAATAAATGAATTGAATTGACATTGAGTTTGTTTTCCCGCATCTTTATAAAGTTTGAGATTCAAAAATATTTGTAAGTTTAGATTAATTAAGGATATGGGTGATCCAATTATCTATCCTTAGTAATGAGATGATTATTTTAATTCAGCTTTAATCTCATTGATTTTAAATTATCATTATAGCCTTATATTTCATGTTCACCCTATATAAGGCAAATACATTTGTTAATAATCGATAACATTTTATGGAAGATTTATTAATTTTTGTTTTTTTTTTTAAACTGTTAATTTTTGGTTTGAACATTTAATGAATATAGATAGAAATATTCATGAATTTCATTTAATTTATCATTCAAATCGCGTCTACATCCTTCGGGTACTCTTTCACCAGCAGATATGAAAAAGGTCTTCACCCAATGCTGTGTTTTTGAAGGAAACATGATAGAGCTGTTTTGCATTAAAACAAAACAGTTATTATGTTATGAAAAACACAGCATTGGAGCAATGTGCTTGCTGTTGAGTTTTGAAGATTTCTATGAATGACACTTGAAAGTGACTGCTGTGACCAAGGATCGGCACCGAGTTCTGGCAATTGAAAGACAACAAGGTAACGAAGAGACATAGAGGTACGTTTATTCTGATTATTACAGCATTAGAGGGCCAAATTCTTAGACTGCTTCTTAACCCAATGCAGCAATGCTAAGTGTTTTTCGTAACATAATAACTGTTTTGTTTTAATGCAAAACTGCTCTAATATATTCACTTGTGGTTGAAATTAGTATGGTCATGTTATCACTACTTATCGCTGTACGAAGCCTCACTGGCTCCTAGCGTCATGCTATTCGCTGACTCCCGATAACCCTGCTTTATGTAAGTATGACCTCTGATTTACAATGTCCTACATTTGACTTAGGTACTTACATATTTACATGACATATTATTCGGTCATCTTGTGAAAATAAAATAGTATTATTTAGACAAACATAGGGGATTTTTGAGCATGTGACCTTGGGTTTTAGTAAAAAGAACTTGCACCTTCATTCATACTCAAAAGTTGTTACCACGAAGTGAAGTGAGCAACTCCGGTAGTTGATACGACGAACAACGAAAGCACTGCGGGGTAAATGCGTAACAAACTAATAGTAGCAATGGGTTTCATTCTGACAGTTCAGCAACATTCATTGCGTTATTTACGTTTTTTTTTTTTTAATAAAACGTTGCCCCACCCTAGGCATTACTCCTGTATTGTGGGTGCGTTTACAAACATTTAAACTCACATACACAAACAGCCAGACCCGGAACAACTACTTGTAGGTCATACAAATATTTGTTCCGTGCGGGAATCGAACCCGCGACACGCAGCGCAGCAGTCAATCGCTTAACCACTGCGCCAACCGTGCCGTCATATCGTTGTTGAGCAGACACATTTTTCGAACATATGTATGAAGCAATGGATTAGCAATATCCTTCAAAATGATTCAGATTGAGATTGATGTGTGTTACGCAATTAGGGTGCTGGTTTCAGTTGACCTGCAACCTGACACCAACCTGCAACCTGACACCAACCTGCAACCTGACACCAACCTGCAACCTGACACCAACCTGCAACCTGACACCAACCTGCAACCTGACACCAACCTGCAACCTGACACCAACCTGCAACCTGACACCAACCTGCAACCTGACACCAACCTGCAACCTGACACCAAAATGCAACCTGACACCAACCTGCGAACTGAACGACCCGAGTTCCGGTTCTAGGTTAACTAGGTACCGAAGGCCTTATTGCACAGTATAAAGATCATTATACTGTGCTTATTGTTAACTAGGTACCGAAGGCCTTATTGCACAGTATAAAGATCATTATACTGTGCTTATTGTCTCACGTAAATGCAGGGGGCAATTTTTGCACTGCAATTTTAACTTGAAGCTTTGATCGTTTAATGCAAGTGATGCGATCGTCAATATTACTAGCCGAATGGCAGCAAATGACAATAAAATAATTAATACCAATATGATGGCTATTCACCGTTTTTAGTTAGGTTAGGTAGCCTACGATATGACTGATACTTATCCTTTAAAATTACTGCTGTTCCCATATTGCGAGAAGATGGTAGAGAACGCACGCCGCACGAAAGGCAACCTTTAATATGTGGAGACCATCCCCCTCTGACCCTCTCTAACCTTGGACATTATCCCCGCCTTGCCTTACCTTGGACGTTATCCTTTACCTAGCAATATTTATTGTCAGATGTGATGTCTAGGTAAACTCAAACTCAAAGCATTTATTTCGATTAAACCATTAACAGGCACTTTTGAATTGTCAAGAAGTCGGTCAGTCAGAAAATATGAAGCTAATTGCCCATTCCAAAGCGTAGGTACCTATGGAGAAGAACAGGCAAGAAACTCCATGGACACTCTTTTTAAATTATTTGTTACATCATTACTTTTGAATTTATAATTATTTATTGTGTGAACGATGTAAAAAATAAAAAAGACGTACGCGTTAAAAGCGTCCAGAGTACAACAAATGGAAACAATCCAAAAATAAAATAATTAAAAATAAGCCGAGGCAGTTATGTGATGACCAGCCCCAACTGACGGCGCCCGATCACGAACATGACGCATAGATCAGCACTTACTGACTAAAACCCACCCGTGTTCTTCAGTTGCCTGTGCCAGGGGCCACGGTATCTCTTCCGAACAACTCGCGACCCTGGCGGGCATCGGCCCTAGCGGACCCCATCAGTTGGTGCTGACATCTCCTTGAGGCGCGCGTGGACGCAACGCGCCGTCAACCCGGGCCTGCATGGTCCTTACCGGACGGCGAGCTGAACTTATAATATGCCTGACTGCATAGTGTGCGTATTATACAAGACTTGAATTTTGTCTCATTCAGTAGAAGAATGTGGGAAGGTATTTTATTATAACATTTTAAACAGTACCCCATAAAAGTTGAATCTACTTTAGCCAGTCTGAAACCTGGTTGAACTAATAGGTCCCTATTTCTAGTACTAGGTATAATTATGTCTTTCACCTCTTTTACTAAAAAGATGTAAATTTTTCCTTACATGATGTTTTCGTAGATATATTGACAAGGCACCGTCATTATGTTAATTTCCTTAAACAGTTCCCATTTTTTTTTTTTTGGATCGGGAATCATCAAATGACCCCTCCCGCTCTGGGTGGAGCGGAAGGGAGTGTCAGACTCTTACTGACTAAAACCCACCCGTGTTCCTTCCTTAGCCCTTTATGTTCCGGGCCAGCGGTAACCCTTTCGGACAATCCCGCTGATAAACAGTTCCCTTATAGAATTGCGCCTGCATTGTTTTATATGGCTCTGATTGCTCTTTTCTGCAGAATTAAAATAGAATCGATGTCTGCAGCCCGTCCCCAAAGTAAAATACCGTAACATTATACTATGAAAGTAACTAAAATAGACTAGTCTCGCGGTATATATATCAGTAAATTGGCGGATTTTTCTGACAGCATAAGCTGCTGAACTTAGCCGTCCTGCAAGAGATGTTAAATGAGAACCCCATTGTAACCTTGAGTCGAGCGTGATCCCTAGGAAAACAGTTTTATCGACGAATTCTAGTTTCTCTTGATTCAATATTATCTCACAATAATATCTCAAAATTATTTCTCAAAATTACCCTTCACATTTGGTAAAGAATATCTTATGCACTTAGTTTTTTTTCCATTTAATACTAAATTTTTTGCAGTGAACCAATTTTGGACCTGCAGTAGGGCATTATTTACGTCGTCAAAATTTGTAGCACGTCTATTTACCTTAAAAATTAAGGAAGTGTCATCAGCAAATAACACCATTTGTGGTTGTTTTTTTAATAAATGGAGTAGATCAGTAATATGTATACACTAAAAAGGAGGAAAGGACCCAATATCGAGCCTTGTGGCACACCAATTTTTACTATTAAACCAAGTAAATTGACACCATTTATTTGAACTTGTTGTTGTCTATCATTTAAATAAGAACTAACTAAACTGAGCGCAAGTTTTCCAAGTCCGTAATGCTCAAGTTTCAAAACCAAGGTTTCGTGATCGACGCAATCAAATGCCTTGGAGAGGTCACAAAAGATTCCTATGGTAAATACGCTAAACATCGCCCCTCCTCCCAATCTTCGGCCGTCTGCACATTTTAACTTGCGTTCATTTAAAAGGTAATTTTGCCACTCGAATTGCATGCTTAGTTCATACTATATACGTACTATGGAATAGTCCCGGGAAACCCCGTTCCCGTAAGTCCCGGGAAATCCCGGGATTTAGCGTAGACCAAAGAACCGGGAACACAAATCTTTCTCCCGGTGCTATCGGTACTTTCGGGATTGAGTAAAAATTTTTAAATTCAAATTTCGCGCTTTAGTTATTACTTGTTGTAGGAGCTGCGCGGGGAAGTGAGAGGGGATAGGCGAAATGGCGTGATCTAACCGCCTCTGCTTGCACCCCGCGCATCTTCCCCGCGTCTTGCACTAAGTCTCGCTCGCGGTCATTTCGAGAATTTCGCTCGTTGTTGTTGTTGTGTTTTATGTGATAATGATAAAGTGATTTCAAGAGTTTTGTAATTTGCAAAACTGGTTACGGTTCTTAGGCAGACCAGTCTGAAGGAGTGGAACCATCTCAATCTTCACAATCCATTGACAGTGAACTGCAACCTGAAACTGTTTTAAGTAAGAAAGAGGAGCTTAATGCTGAGATTCAAAAATCTACTAATAGCGCACGAGTCAGGCATGCTCTCAAGAAGATTTACATACTACTGTTAGGATAGAAATGGCTCTATTCGAAAACGGGGGTGATCGTGGCCGCCATTTGAGTATGGCTTATGACTATCTCCTGACGATCCCTCCCACCAGTGTAGAACCCGAACGAATATTTTCTTCTGCTGGGTTATTGTGTAGTAAAATTAGATCGCGTCAAAGCGATAAAACCCCAGACGCGCTTATATTTTTAAGAACTCATTATAATGAAGAAACTACCTTACAAAGATGATTAGAAACGTCTACGTTTAACGAGCTTTGACATAGTTTTTTTTTTGTTCGTAAGAATTCTTAATTTGTCAATTTTATTAATATTCTATCTTTTAGTACAGACGCCAGCAGGTCAACCTACCCGAAACTGTCATATTTTCCCAATCAACCTTGAACCTTATGCTTTAGCAATAAAGTCGAAAATCTATTAAAGAAATCTGACAGATTGTAGTAACTTGATGTGCTGGCGTCTGTACCTATCTAGTTTCTATAGGTAGCGTCATCACAATAGTTGACAGACCGACATGAAACGGTATATTTAGATTTTGATTGTTTTATTTGTTTGTTTTTGCATTATAATCAATGTAGAAGTATTTTATTTTGTTTGATTTGAATACTGTTAACGTCATTACAGAAGGATTTAAGAATATAGATGGTAGTCTTTGAATGGATAAGTATTTTACTTGTAATTTGGGTGTGATAATTATAAAAAAGACTGTTAATGGTAATAAATATTGTAGTTTTTGGATAATTTGATTGTGATATTTTTTTTAAATTCTGGTAATAAACATTTAAAAAGATTTACAATGGTGTTTTATTGGTGTTTTGAATGAACCCACTCAAAACAATTATAATAATCGTCGATTACTGTATACCTATAATAGATAAATGCAACAGTTACCAAAAGTCACGAAAATCCCGGGGCGTCCCGGTTCCTTTAAAAGCAAGTCCCGAAATTCCCGGGTCTCAATTATAGCACCGGGACTTCATTCCCTAATACGTACAAACGGTTACTATCCGATTACGTCACTCGCTCTTCACACACTGAGCGTCAGCAGCGATGCCGACGTTGAAGCGTCAATTTCGTAGTTAAAGTAGCTTACTTGATGTGAATACCCACGCTTCGGGGATTGATATTACAAAGGTAAGACATTCTTTTTTTTTTGTTTTTAGGGTTCCGTAGTTCCTACAAGGAACCCTTATAGTTTCGTCATGTCCGTCCGTCGGTCTGTCTGTCAGTCCGAGGTTTTGCTAAGAGACCGCTGCTAGCTGTAATTTTGTAGGAGTGTCAAACGCCGAACAAACAACAAACATACAATAAAACAACAAACAATATCGATATTTATGTATCGTCATACAATTAAGTTACATTTTTATTCGTCGCATAAAATCCTCAGCCGTGCCGATGCCGATGATAGTGGGCGCCGGGCCTATAAATAAGCACAAATGTTGAGTAGACAAACGGTACAGAGATAAAGCTTCATACAACCGCGCGAATCGGTTGCACTACTACAAGCACGCGGGGCATGTGTCCGTGACCACTGGCCGCTTGTCGCGGACGCGGCGAGACTAGAAAAAACCGGTTTACGCTGATACAGCCAGTTGACAATCTCAGGGTTGCGAATTGCGACGCACGTTGTTTGTTTTTTTTAGTTGCAAGTTAGCCAACCATCGCTCTTCTTTTGCGTTTCAAAAGTAATTGCATCACTTTTGCTCGCTTACTAGGTTTTCTAGGATTTTAGATTTTCGAGGTAGCGCTATAATAATGGTTGTTTATTGTACTGTGTGTATGAATAATACTAGAAAAAATTAAAATATATCATACTTTAACTATTCCAAGGAGTACTTACAATAGGTAAGTAGATATTTGGTTAGTACTTTTTCAAGTAAGTAAGTAGGTACACCTTTATTTTATTAATATTATGCTAAAGAAAACCATATTTTAAGTTTTTTTAATTTGTATTTATTTATCTGACGTTTAGTCAATAAGCTCAAATATCCATAGCAACCACATGCAGATGAAATGTGAATGAATAAAGTATGGTAATGGTATTAAAAGAAAAATTATACCTCCTTTTTTTGAAGTCGGTAAAAAGAAAATTATTAGAGTAAGTAACTTGTAAAGTATTCTATCACACTGAATAACAAATGTTTTGTTAAATTTGTCTTAACCTAATTGTGACAACCCTACCAAAATAGGTAACAATTATGCACGTTCTTAAGAAGCTTTGCCTCTGTTCCGTTTGTCTACTGATGTGCTATAAGTAAATAAATATATTTTACGTTTAATCGCCAAATACCGGTCCTGGTGATATTAGTTGAATAACATTTGACATATGTTCACAACACAAATTCTATTCTAAGTCTAAACGCGAAGATTTGTAATTGGCTTTCTGTCGACTATTGTTTCCTTTTTTTATGTTTCCTTTAGCTGTAAGTCTTCCATGATGTAATAAATAAATAAATAACGAGAAATAAGGTACACAAAACATGGGGCCGACTTTAGAAATATTAAAGTTCGTAATGTCGGCCAGCCTCGAATTCGAGCGCCACTATACAGGCTGATTACCTTTGTATTTTTTCACTGATTGTGCGGGTAGTAATTTTTTAAATAAATTTACCAAACTTATTTTCTCAAAATTGAGTACGTATTATTATAATTTTATTAATATTATAAAGAGGTTAAGTTTTGATGTAGGTACAGGTTGATATTAATTATAAAATTGAATTAAATTAATTATAAAATATTACAATATTGAGAACAATATACATATTATACAATTATGATAGCTAAATATGGTTTCGGATAACAATATAAATCACTCTTTGGAACTTGCTATCTATTAAACCCAACCCAACTACTATTTTTTTTTATGTGACTAAGTTAATTATGACTTTTTTTTTATTTTATGAAGCTGAGTTGTTGTTCGATTTTAATTATCAATACATATGAATAAACACATTTGTGTTTACCAAAGCATAACAATTTGTAGGTAACCCTTTTTTTTGTTGACCGATTTGTTTCACAAATATTAAATTTTATCATAAATATTGATATCATCATCATCATGATTTCAGCCGAAAGACGTCCACTGCTGGACATATAGGCCTCCCCCAAGCACTTCCACTTCGACCGGTTCTGTGCTTCTCGCATCCAATATTGATAATACATATGAAGACAAAATATTGTTACAAACAACCACTTTGATTAAAGTATTATTTTAATCCTTTTGATTCATTTAATATTCTGTTCTGTTTTAAATTCTTCTTTTTTATTTAATTTTACTGTGATGTTTAACTGTGTTATTACTTAAATAATTATAGCAACAAAGTTATAGTACATCAGGAAGCTGGTTGCGATCGCCAGAGAAATGGGTAGGAGCGATGACATCGAAGTTAAGGGTGGCGCCTAGGTAGAACACGAACCTACCTCTGGTAGTAGTCGTGTTGCTGTTCCAGGCGGGATGCTTGGCATTGAGATCCCGCGCCATGATGATGTAGTCACTCAGACCGAAGTTAAGGGTGGCGCCTAGGTAGAACACGATCCTACCTCTGGTAGTAGTCGTGTTGCTGTTCCAGGCGGGACGCTTGGCATTGAGATCCCGCGCCATGATGATGTAGTCACTCAGACCGAAGTTAAGGGTGGCGCCTAGGTAGAACACGATCCTACCTCTGGTAGTAGTCGTGTTGCTGTTCCAGGCGGGATGCTTGGCATTGAGATCCCGCGCCATGATGATGTAGTCACTCAGACCGAAGTTAAGGGTGGCGCCTAGGTAGAACACGATCCTACCTCTGGTAGTAGTCGTGTTGCTGTTCCAGGCGAGATGCTTGGCATTGAGATCCCGCGCCATGATGATGTAGTCACTCAGACCGAAGTTAAGGGTGGCGCCTAGGTAGAACACGATCCTACCTCTGGTAGTAGTCGTGTTGCTGTTCCAGGCGGGATGCTTGGCATTGAGATCCCGCGCCATGATGATGTAGTCATATCAGTCGTATCAGTCCTTGAACGTCGTCTCACAATCCTCAATAAAGGCCACCGCAGTTTCGCCCGCATAAATCTCGATCCCGTGATTTCTAATATACCTAAATAAATCATGATTCGAAAGACACGTGGCGCCATCTATTATCATAATAAACGTTATTGTTGTTTTCCTCGGGAACAGCACTTTTTCTCGGGATGAACAGTAAGTACCCTGTGTCCGTTTCTGTACACCTGACAACGTATATGCAAAATTTCAGGATGATCGGTTCAGTGGTTTAGGCGTGAAAAGGTAACAAACAAACAAACAAACTGTTTTTCGCATTTATAATATTATACATAGTTAGGAAGTTAGGACTAGCTGACCCCGGCGAACTTCGTACCGAAGCCAGCCGCTCTGCTCCCGCTTTTTATATCTCTGAAATCTTCTAAGATATGCTGTACCTAAAGGGCAATTTTAATGCACAATGTATCTAATGTATTTAATTGGATAAGGAATAATACTGTACCTACTTATTGTTTAAAATAGCTTGGTAAGTAACCCATTTTTTTTTTTTGTAATATGTAAAAGATAAAAATGGTTACTGCAGTAGGTTATCCTTAGGAGATAAACATACATATTTTTTATCGATCTTTTTAAGATATAGAGTTCCGTTGTACCTACATTAATTTGATCTATCTCGTAAGGTTTAGCCAGGCAGCGTTTGCAATGTAAGCGCTCAATAATATGTTTGTTAGGACATCACATTAGAAATCAGCATGTATTATACATATTATAAACCTTCCTCTTGAATCACTCTATCTATTGCTGAAAACTGCATTAAAATCCGTTGCGTAGTTTATAAGATCTAAGGTAACAGGGAGCGGGAGAGACTTTGTTCTATAGTATGTAAAGATTAGGGTCAATGCTTTGTCAATGCTGCATTTATAAGTCCTTTTGATTTGAAGATTTAGAAGACTTTCATCTCAAAATCATTTTTCCAATCGGGTAGGTAACTTTGTCACTTGAATCGGACATGTTTTAAATTTTGTTTTTTTTTTATGTAAATAATTTTAATGCAGTAGAAAAGTTTATCCCTGCAATTCGGCCAATAAACCTATTTGTCATCTGTAGTAACCATGTAGTAACTGTCATATCAAACAAATAGCTGTCAACATGCTAAAGGGACGCATTTTTTACCCGACTGCGCGACGCAAAGGAGTGGTAATGTGTTCATCAGCCTATGTATGTATGTATGTTTGTATGTTCCTTTGAAGCACTATTACAGACCAAACGCCTGGGCCGATTTTTATGATTCACACGTCAATCGAGTCCTCTTAGTCCGGCGAGTGTCACTAAAGACATGACGTTAGTGAAAATTCAATATGGCGACTACTATGTATGTCTTAAAAAAAAAAAAAATTCTCAAAACCTATCGAGTGGGGTACAAAATAAATGGCTTTAAAAGATGATTACAAAAATATAAACAACTTATATGGTCAACCCTTTGAACGCCATTGTCACATATACGTGACAAGCAAGCGCGTGCCCTGTACGCCAGTCGTGTGTCGCCTATCCTATTACGAGTGACACAAATATGACAAAAAATGCGGTGCACTTTATCACGAAATAAACAATTAAAACATTACTTTTGTGTGTTTTTATTTGTATACCTTAAATATTTAAAATTGTGGCTTGTCGTGGAGGGCACGCGCGTGCGTTTATGCTCTGGCGTTCAAAAGGTAGTAATTCGAAGTGACAAATCGTAAAAAACACGTACCAAGAACTAAATCTTCAGCGAAATCTTTCACATTTGTAAACTAAAAAGCTGGAAATAAAAAAAATTATTAAAAAAAATAAAAACCCGACTGCGGTAAAAAAACTTAAGCAGGAAGCAGGCGGGACCCATTTGAATTTGAAAATATAATAAAAATGGTATGGGTCCCGCCTGCTTCCAACTTTTATTTAATTTAAAATGGGCTTGTTTTTAGGTTTTTAGTTCTTTTAACTTAAGTTTTTTACCGCAGTCGGGTTTTTATTTTTTTTAATAACTTTTTTTTTTTACTTTTATATACGTAGGTAGTTACACAGCATTATATTGTAGTCTTTGGTAGGTAGTAAGCGGCATAGAGCATGTAAGCGGTAAACCCTCCTATCGATAGATAGCACAAGAACAAGCTAGTGAAGTGAAGTACTATTTTACAATAAAAATATGTTTATGTATGTTTAGGGCTGGGCCCATAACCTACTAAAACACACTGTTCGCAACAGACTATACTTTATTTTAAAATGGATTTACATTTGGTACTATAGATGGCGTCACTAGTCACTACTTAAAGACGTTTTGATACACCAATATCCCTGCGTCGGCTGAAATAAATTAATAAATAAATAATAATAAATAGCGTGGGCCGGTAAGGTCCCTTGATTATTGGGACGTTAAAATCACAGATGTTGAGGATGTTGTCACCGTTTCCGGCACAAAGAAGTCCAGTTGTTATCCAAATAAGTGACGGTAGTTCACGCACAAAATAATAACAACATGGAAAAAATTCTACCTGACTTTTTTGATAAATAATAGACAAAAGAAATTCTCGAACAAGGGAGTGTACGTTACCCCAGTAAGAAAATGTCTCCTAGAGTTATATGAGTCGAACGTATAATTGGTGCCTTACTGCTGAAAATGTGCCCCCACATAAAAAATGTGTGCCCCCTGTCGTTTTGGAAAAAACGGAAAAAACGATTCTTGCTGGGGTAACGTTTTTCTAGCAGGAATATTCTAAACGAATGATCGGAGAGAAAAATTGTACATGGCCAGAGAGCTTATATGTGTGCCAAAATGTGCCCCCAAAAATAAAATCTGTGCCCCTTCAGGTTTTCGAGATATTGCATTTCCTGCTGGAGTAACGTTTTGATGAATCGTATAACTCTAAAACCATTTCATGTGCCCCTGTAGAATAAACATACACGAGTAGCTCTTAATGTGTGCCCCTTAGTGCCCCAATTAGATTTAAGAAAATATTTATAGTTTTCAAGTTATCGCGGTTTTATGAAAACCCGAAAAAACATCGCAGCGCTTAAATGAGACAAGGTATTACTTTATGCGGTTTACTACACTAACACACTTTATCTGAATCTATGTATAAGCAAATCACTCGTAAGAAAATTATTTATCTGTGATTTAAAATTTAATATTTTTTTTACACAATATATGTACTTAATACTGATCTGTGATTTGAATTTACTAACTAAACTTAGATGAAAAACTGATCTGTGATTTAAATAATAATGACTACACAACGTGCAAATAATTTCTAATATTTATAGGTAGGAAATTTGATCTGTGATTTGATGCAATAATTACTTTAAGAATTAAAATTAAAGGAATAAAAATATTAATTTCCACATCAACAAGCTGTTTCATTTAATATAGTCACAACGTGCATTTAATATATTTTTTAATTAGCCCCCAAAACTTTTGAACGCGACTGTACGGACAACAGCTTAGGTATAATATGTCCAATAATAAAGAAGGTCATCGATATGTATGAATCAGTCGCTTTTTAGTAGTCATTGGAATTTGGTCGGATAACCAGCCGTTGCTTACATATTTTGGTTTTTTGTTAATATTTATTGAATGCAAAACATTTTAAGGTGAATATTTTCACCATATATTTTTGACTAAAGGCACAAGATTTTGGTTTACACCTACACATCTGGAATTGAGCCGGTTCCTTGTATTTTGCCGTCAAAATTATGACACCATCGTTTTGACTTTTAGCAAGATTATTCAAAAACACATGCATGAACAGTTTTGAAACTTTGTATGGTTATTATTAGCGTCAAGGAGGACCGAATACAGTTTTCAGCGAACTTATGCCTTGTCTCATTTAGGCGCTGCGATGTTTTTCGGGTTTTCATAAAACCGCGATAACTTGAAAACTATAAATATTTTCTTAAATCTAATTGGGGCACTAAGGGGCACACATTAAGAGCTACTCGTGTATGTTTATTCTACAGGGGCACATGCAATGGTTTTAGAGATATACGATTCATCAAAACGTTACTCCAGCAAGAAATGCAATATCTCAAAAACCTGAAGGGGCACCGATTTTATTTTTGGGGGCACATTTTGGCATACATATAAGCTCACTGGCCATGAACAATTTTTCTTTCTCCGATCATTCGTTCAGAATTTTCCTGCTAGAAAAACGTTACCCCAGCAAGAATCGTTTTTTCCGTTTTTTTCCAAAACGACAGGGGGCACACATTTTTTATGTGGGGGCACATTTACAGCAGATAAGGCTCCAATTATACATTCTAGTCATATAACTCTAGGAGACACTTTCTTGCTGGGGTAACGTACACCTGCTCAACAATGTAAATCACGCAATGAATGTTGTTGAACTGTCAAAATGAAACCCATTGCTACTGATAGTGTTTTACGCAATTACCCTGCAGCACTGCGCTACAAAGTTAATTCCAGTAATTGTTAGGCAGGCAGGCGCCAAAATATCTTTTCACACCACCTGCTCGAAAATGTCAAATTAAGTATATGTCAAGCAACCTTAACCTAAAGTGAGTCATTAGTGGCCGGGGGCACAACCGGTCAATAATGTTGTACTGGACATAGAGTAAGTAAACATGTAATAGTAGATTATGCACCGAGGGGCTAAAGTTGTGTCTTATGTTATGGGCGTCATATTGAATCTCGAGCGCAATGAAGGATTCGGGATTTAACTCACGAGCGAAGCGAGGGAGTTAATACAAGAATCCTGAATGCAGCGAGGGATTCAAGCTAGCCCAAGGCAAAGACACCTTTAGCCCAGAGGAGGATACTCTACTTTTTACACATACTGTGAGAAAATAATAGCCATAGTACGAAAAACAAAATAGAACTGGTTCCGAAATGGACTTGACGCTTTTCGTACTTTTCCATTTTTGGAAATTGTCGTAGGCTTTTATATAAGTTTCCTTTGACTTTTCCGGCAGTAAATCATTGGAAATATTATTAGCTTCGGTTGTAATGAATTCAGGAGTACAAACACTTTCATCACTCGACATTTTATAATACTTTGTTGATAAATTTAAAGTTTAAATGCCAAAAGTTCGCGCCTTTATTGCGTCTACCAATAAGTAGCCAAGACACGATCAATTCGATTTTCAAAAAAAAAGTCTCTTCTACGGTTTTGTCGTGTGTGTCTATTGATATCACTCTCATGGAAGTGGCGTTTGTGTAAACTAAGCTTTGTACAGGGCTGGTAGAATGGTTTTGGATGATTGGCTGTATGCATTTTGAATTTAGAACGTCATTGGAGAAATGGAGACGCTCGTGAAAATAGAGTATTTTTGATAAAATGTGATAAATCGACTGTAGTTTAGATAGGTTTTATTTATTTATTCACAAAATCCACAGCAATCTTTGCGCAGTTTACTTAAAATAAATTAACTAATGTTACAGCTACGTATTACAACTACGTATGTTACAGTTACGGTATTACGGCGCGGTACGGTATTTGTTATTATTAATGCCAGTTTTAATGTTATTCCATTCCTTTTAAAAAATGGTTCGTAGTTATCTAATTATTCTTACAATATTATGTCTTCGAAAACATGGCAACGATATGAAGAAGCAGTCGTTATGATTTTGTAGGAAATCGAGAATATCGTCCACGCGTAGTAAGGGTATCGAGAATAGCTTTCCTCTTTCTGGCACCAAAGGGTGTTTGTTAGTACTATACTGCCAATTTAACTGAGCATGTGAGATTCCAAATTCAAATGACATTATTGACCAGCGGGTCATAATGAAATCCAGTACAACATTATTGACCGGCTGTGCCCCCGGCCACTAATGACTCACTTTAGGTTAAGGTTGCTTGACATATAATTTGACATTTTCGAGCAGGTGGTGTGAAAACATAATTACCTATGGTGTGAAAACATAAAAGGATTCAGAGCGTTGACGTTAATGGAAAAAGATCACCCGGATCTATAGTAACAATGGGAGTCCCACAGGGCTCAATTCTTGGTCCTTTCTTGTTTCTCATTTATATTAATGACTTGCCGTACCTCATAAAGGATCATCATGATATAGTGTTGTTTGCAGATGACACTTCTCTTTTGTTTAAACTTAAACGTCAGCAGTTGGTTACTGACGATGTAAATAGCGCGATCTCGAAAGTAGTCCACTGGTTCAATGTTAATAATTTGCTTCTAAACGAGAAGAAAACCAAATGCATTAAGTTTACGCTACCCCACGTAAGGCAGGTGAAAACTAATGTGTTGATAAAGGGCGAGGAATTGAATCCTGAAGACAACACAGTATTCTTGGGCATAACTTTGGATGCTAAGCTTCAGTGGGGCCCACATATAGATAAATTGTCAAAAAAGCTAAGTTCTGCAGCATACGCTGTTAGAAAAATTCGAAATTTAACTGATATAGAGACTGCTCGTTTAGTGTACTTTAGCTATTTTCATAGTGTAATGTCGTACGGTATTCTATTGTGGGGAAATGCCGCCGATATTCAGACTATCTTTGTTTTGCAGAAGCGAGCTGTTCGATCAATTTATAAATTAAGTCCGAGACACTCTCTCAGAGACAAATTTAAAGAGATTAATGTAATGACTGTGCCTTCTCAGTACATTTATGAAAATCTTTTATATGCCCATAAAAATATAAAATTGTTTAAAAAATACAGTGATATCCATAATATAAATACTAGAAACAAACACAAATATGTTGTACCTACAACCAGGCTCAAGAAAATAGGTGGCTCGTTCAGATGCCAATGTATACGCTTTTACAATAAACTACCAAGCCACGTTCAAGATCTAAGCCTTAATAAATTCAAATCTTTCATTAAACGTAAGTTGTGCCAGAAAGCCTTTTATACCGTTAAAGATTATATTGAGGACAAAAAGGCTTGGGATTGAGCTGCTTCCAATTTCTGCATTTTGAATGATTTTTTTCTTTTTTATATACACATTGACATTGATTAATATTATTATTATTATTTTTTTTTTTTTTAAACAATGACATTTGCTTACTTTGTAAAGTATTATATTATTTTTTCATTGTGAATGTGAAGACGATGTGGGTCATTTTACATACTTATATAATTTTTTTTATTATTCTCTCTGTTCTGTTTTTTTTTTTTCATGGTCTGGCAGTTTGAGTAATTTATGTGGCCTACCCAAATGTCCTTTCTTTGGTATTGTTCGTTGAATCGTTGAGCTCCTTAAGTCTTGAGTTGAGCTGCATGATTTTTGACAAATGCGTGCACTGACTGGACAGGTCCTCTCAATCTGTGTGGTTCTTTCCTCAAAAGACCACCTCAGACATCGATCTACATGGTCTTCATATAACCTGACCAAGATTATGTCTGGACTTTAAAAGAGACTGTGACCTCTGAGTTTGTTTCGGCCTTTCTTCTCAGAGTAGTCAGATAGGAAACGCCGACTTCATCTAGTTTAAAAAAAAAAACATGATTGACGTGTAAAAGTGTTTGTACAAACCTACTTACAAAAAATAAAATCATTTCATTTCATTTCATTTCATTTCATTTCATTTCATTTCATTTATGTAAGAGACGGAACTTCCATAGAAAAAGTTTAAAAACGTCGCTTGTATGAAAGGTGTACCTACTAAAACTGAATAAGTGAATATCAATAATAGCCAATTATTTTTAAAAAGATTAACCGTGGAGTTTCTTGCCGGTTCTTCTCCATAGGAAACGACCAATTGGAACCGTGCACCTAGCTTCTGACGTTTCATAAGTGCCCATGTAGGCTTATGTGAAATAAAATATTTTGATTTTGATTTTGATTTCAACAAAACAAAAATAACACAGACTGCAGACATGACGTAAAGCAGCCAAGTAACAAAATAAGATAGGGATGTACTAAACATGATAGAGTCGAATAGATGTTAAAGCGAGACAGCGATAGCCGCCATTATGTTTAGTACGCGTTTCATAGTTTCTTTTTTTATTATTAGATAGTTGGACAGTTGCGTCAGACTGGTACTGGATTTCATTATGACCCGCTGGTCAATAATGTGATTTGAATTTGGAATCTCACATGCTCAGCTAAATTGGCAGTATAGTACTAACAAACACCCTTTGGTGCCAGAAAGAGGAAAGCTATTCTCGATACCCTTACTACGCGTGGACGATATTCTCGATTTCCTACAAAATCATAACGACTGCTTCTTCATATCGTTGCCATGTTTTCGAAGACATAATATTGTAAGAATAATTAGATAACTACGATTACTACGAACCATTTTTTAAAAGGAATGGAATAACATTAAAACTGGCATTAATAATAACAAATACCGTACCGCGCCGTAATACCGTAATAGTAATTGGCTGTAACATTAGTTAATTTATTTTAAGTAAACTGTGCAAAGATTGCTGTGGATTTTGTGAATAAATAATAAAACCTATCCTATGATAAATCGACTGTGTAGTACAGTCGATTTATCACATTTTATCAAAAATACTCTATTTTCACGAGCGTCTCCAATGACGTTCTAAATTCAAAATGCATACAGCCAATCATCCAAAACCATTCTACGAGCCCTGTATAAAGCTTAGTTTACACAAACGCCACTTCCATGAGAGTGATATCAATAGACACACACGACAAAACCGTAGAAGAGACTTTTTTTTTTATCGAATTGATCGTGTCTTGGCTACTTAGGTATTGGTAGACGCAATATAGGGGCGAACTTTTGGCATTTAAACTTTAGTATTATAAAATCGAGTGATGAAAGTGATTGTACTCCTGAATTCATTACAACCGAAGCTAATAATATTTCCAATGATTTACTGCCGGAAAAGTCAAAGGAAACTTATATAAAAGCCTACGACAATTTCCAAAAATGGAAAAGTACGAAAGGCGTCAAGTCCATTTCGGAACCAGTTCTATTAGTGTATTTTCAGCATTTATCTTGTACTCAGAAGTCAAGTAGCCTATGGTGTACTTATTCAATGCTTAGGTCAACAATAAGCATGAAACACAATATCGTCGTTGCGACTATAAGATCTCTCTTATGTGTAAAAATCAATTTTATGAGAAAATCGATAAAAACCGTCTACTGAAAAAAATATAATGAAACCAACTACAACAAAAAATATAGGTAACAGCCACATGATTTTCGTGCTTTTACCTTTGCCACTGTTAGTTGAAATTAAAAGTAGTTTCTTGTAAAAAAAATTAAAACAATTTTAGTTGACACATAAGAGATTTCGGTTGCGCTTTATGTATCACATCAGAGCTTTTGAACTAAAATGCCTATAATAATTAAAATAAAAAACTATGAATTTTATTGAAAAAATTGTAAACTGTTTCTCAGAATACCTAGTGTATTCTGAGAAACAGTTTACAATTTTTTATTAGGATATAAACAAGATAACAGTTGATAAAAAAGTTACAAGACAGTTGAATCATAAGTTAGAATAAAAAAAAAGTAACAAATCAAAGTATCATTATTTTCTGAGGTATGTAAGTAACTATATATTAAAATGTTTTTTTTTATTTTTTTTATTTATCACATGACATGTTTCCTTTGCAATTATGTATTAAGTACCCGGATTATATTGTAATGCATTGTAAAACGGATGATAATTCTGATCTGTTACCATTTTCAGTTCCTGTAAATTTTTAAACTTGCTCTCAGTAATTTTTAATGGAGTTCTATACAATCGATTTGGAGATGCCAGACAGTTTCTTGGTTATTTCTTCGCTGTGGAAGTACGGACCACTCACCGACATGGCATGTCATAACCTATGGTTTAGGTTCGATTCCATCCCTTCGAAATTAAGAAAGCAATCATGGTGAATGGATTTGACATCATAAGGCTTTTGTGGTCGAGCTTGCCTCATCCGGGTGCGAATATGCGGAGCGAATATTGGTGGTTTTATGTATTAGTGATGAACACTATCTACTTCCATCATTGTGTGCCCTTTTTCCGGGTAAAGTTGTTCGATAAAATTTTTATTTCTTTGCGCCAAATCGCTTAGGGCACTTGACAAAATCGGTTATTCCGTTTATCCACCCCAAAAAAGCCACCCTAAGGTGGATACGTGGAGACGCATGTCCGAGAATCCACCCTAAGCCTAGTTGGATAAACGAAATTTTTAGGCTTAGGGACCAGACAAAATTCGGCTCCGGTTTTGGTGTCCGTATCCATCAGAAATAATGATTACGCTCTCTGTTGAAAGTGGCAGGTTTTGACAGTACCTAATCTATTTAAACAAGATGGGAATTCTTTAACAGTAACATTACCATCTGCTTCGTGCCAAAAGTAATTTTTTTTTTTTTTTTTTTTTTTTTTTTTTTTTTTTTTTTTTTTTTTTTTTTTTTTTTTATGTTTGTTCATCGAATACTCCGCCAATTGTCGACAGATTTTCAAAATTCTTTTTTTGTTCGAAAGTAGATAGTTCTGAGGTGGTCCCATTGTCACCAAGTTAGGATCTGATGATGGGATCTTAGAGAAATCGAGGGCAACCCTCAAATTTTATAGGCTCACTTATTGTTTTTCGCATATTTTATGAAGTATCTTGTGTATTTGTGTATGGTTGTCACCATCTCAGGTAGCTGGGCTGATGATGGAAGGTACAACTCCTTAACAGTAAGAAGTTACTCGAACAGGCAAGGACTGTTTTAGTAAATTGTTTTGATGTTTGATAGGGCATTTGCCACATTTGGTCTCATGATCATCAAGTCATGACCTGATGCTACCTAACTCCTCGACAACTAACAGCAGATATATTGTCGTGTTTAGGCTCATTGAAAAGGGCTCGATGTGTGGATAAACGTACTGTTACTGAGGAACACCGAAGACCTGATGCTGAAGCCAGGAGCATCAGAAAAAGTTCAAACCTTGAAATTACAGCACCGTAGTCGTGTTTGGGCTCATTTTAAACAGGACTAATTTTAAGTTCAATGCAATGTTGACATAAGTCTGGCCTGATGCTGCAGCCAGGATTATCAGCATCTAATCTAAAAACTAATAAAAGGAGAACTCCTCAACAATTAACGTCCCTGCATCGAGAAAAGGAATATTTTATAAAAAGGCGATGGGCAAGTTGACATTAGGCTATTGTAACTTAGATAAATTATAAACAGACCCACTAAAAAGCGAGAAATAAAAACTTTTTAACAAAAAAAAAACCGACTTCCAAAAAAAACACTACAAACTGAAAAATAACTTTAATTTCGGAAGTCGGTGGCAAAAACTAAAATACTGATCCCTAAGACACCGACTTCCGAAATTAAAGTTATTTTTCAGTTTGTAGTGTTTTTTTTGGAAGTCGGTTTTTTTTTTGTTAAAAAGTTTTAATTTGTAGTACAGCGCACAAGCCAATAGCTTTGGGGCAAGCAAAACACTTTGAACGTCGACTGTTATAACCACAGCCTTTTCGATTGCAATAACTACGGCATTCTTTTTGTCTTCACGAGCTTCAATTTTCTTCGCAATAAGGCTATCATCAAAGAGTATAATAATAATACGGGAGTATATTAATAATATGGCTATCACATTCTTCTTTGGAAATGTTAACGGTTTTATAACTACAACACGTGTCGCACTGGTCTTTGCGAGGATAGTGAATGCCGATTTTTCTTTAGTCAGTACCTTCGAAAATGTCTTTCTAGAGGAAGCTCTATAGCGGTTTTCAATACACCACTCCTTAAAAACCTGATGCATGTATTGTGGGATTCAGATCGAAAAGTCGATTCAACAGAATTTTTTTTTTGAGCTAGAACGTTAGCAATAGCTCGGCACTTTTGGTAAAATATCCAGCCATGTTTTAGCAGTTCTTGACAATTCAACGTTCCTTCCTGGCCCAGCAATAATATTTGAACTTGGTGCAGTAGGTATGAACTGTACTAACCTAGTATTAACTGACTAACTAACTTTAACTTGTATTTATATCTGATGCACATAAGATATTTTGTTCTAATAATTGTCTAAAGTTGACGAGTATGTCATACAACTAAAAACTCGTATGTGTACATTGACACATAAGATTTTTTAAGCACCAATTTTTAATTAGCAAGCACATTGGAGATCTTGAATTTCGTAAATAACTTACGATTTAAACGTCGTATACACATGAGAGTTTTTGGTTTCGATAGAGCTTCAAAATGTAGAATCGGCTGGCGTAAAAAAGTGATTTTGCCAAAAGTGACACATAAGAGGTCTTAAAGTCGCAACGACGATATAGACATCAAGACATACGCTAAGCTATTAGCATTTCTAAAGAGGAAATCGGAAGGACACAAACCAAAGAAATCGAAAGTTTTCACACCTATGAATGTTGAAACTTTTTTAAATGAAGCTCCTGATCATAGTTATCTTGCCGTAAAAGTAAGTAAATCTTTTTATTTTTAAATAAATAAAATACAGCATGGTAGCAAATAGGAACAAGAACGCATAGGTATACTTACTGAATTTACGTATGTTGTTAGTAAAATTTATTTTTATTTTTGTTACAGGTGGCTTTAATTATTGGAGTGAATGGGGCTTGTCGTTGTCAAGAAATGGTAAATATGAAGGTCCAAGATATAGAAAAACACTCAGAAGAGTTGTTATTGATTAAGTTGCCAGACAATAAAACCAAAACGGAAAGGTTGTCATCCGCGGAGCTTAAGTAAAGGTTGTGGAAAAGTATCAAGCTCTGCGGCCTCCTAACATAAACACTAACCGATTTTTTGTAGCGTTCAGTAGTGGAAAATGCACCCGTCATGATTGGGAAGAACAAAATAAGCGCCATGCCGAAGGAATTGCCAAATACTTAGAATTACCAAATATCGAGCTCTATACGGGTCATTGTTTTCGTCGAACGTCGGCTACACTGTTGGCGGATGCGGGAGCAGATATAACCCAAATAAAACGCCATGGTGACTGGAAATCGGATACAGCAGCGGAGGGCTACATTGAAAATTCTGTACAAAACAAAAGTAAAATAAGCTGTCAAATTGGTAACAGCATCACTTTAAAAACGTCATCTGATTCTTTTTCACCACAACCTTCAACATCACACCATCACATTCCATCTTTCCCTGAGCCTCATGCACCATCTTCACCAACTTTCACCACCCAAAATGCTCCTCTGCAAATACAAGATTCTGAAGCATTGACGAACAATACTCAAATAAATTCCACATCAACATCTATAAACGTACCAAATAAAAACTTAACTTTATCTTTGCACAACTGGACTAATGTCTCAAATGTTACCATTAACTTCAATTAATATGTAAGTAAGTGCATATAACAAACTAGTTCTAAATATGTTATTCTTACTGTTTGTTTATTTAATAAATACTTTGTTGTTCGTACTATGGCTATTATTTTCTCACAGTAGGTGTAAAAAAAGTAGAGTATCCTCCTCTGGGCTCCTCGCTGCATTCAGGATTCTTGTATTAACTCCCTCGCTTCGCTCGTGAGTTATATCCCGAATCCTTCATTGCGCTCGAGATTCAATATGACACCCGTGACATAAGACACAACTTTAGCCCCTCGGTGCATAATCTACTATTGCATGCCCCGATGATTGACGCTTTTCGTGTGTGAATGATATAATTGACACGAGGGGCAATATTGACCACAGGAAGGTAAGGTAGCACAGTTAAAGACGAGCTAAAGAAAAAGGAATTGCAGTTTTAGGTCAACGCCATCTCTTCACCGATAGTGGAAGTAATGTATTTTTTTTGTTGATGATTTCTGAAAAATGTACTATTATAGACATCGTTTTATTTTTCCCGTAATCTTTACATTAACCTCTATCACATAGAATAATTTCAGATTTTTCTTTATGCAAGTGGAGGGGAACGGTAGGTATTTTTTTTACATTTTTTATCAAAAGTCGAAAACTATGCGGCCTAAAAAGAAAAGAAAATATGTTTGAGAATGTGCAAACAGCGTTCTTTCATATAATATGTTTTTAATAAGACGTATGTTCTTTCATTATAATATGTGTAATTCATACATAATAGTAAATTCTTAAGAACCCCTTTCAGTCCATTGCAAAAAAAATCTTTCTAAATAATTGGTCAGACGTCATAATATCTACTAAGTACTATTCCAAATTTTAAGTTGATAGCATAACTAGTTCTTGAGATATCCAGCTGTGACAGTTGGACAGACAGACTGAGTCGCACCATAAGGGTTCCTTTTTACCATTTTGGTACGGAACCCTAAAAAGCAGCTTTACTGGAAAGGTCAATAAATTTTTTAATCAACCAGCAAATTGCAAAAAACGTAAGAAAATTTGAATTTCGCAGGCTACCTTAGCGCTTCCCCACCACCAGGTAATAGTGTTGTAACTTAGTTTCAATAGGCTTCTTAAGGACCTTAATGTCGACTTGTTCTGCACCAGTGTGGCGACATTGAGACGGCTTTTGGCCCAATGTTTTTTCATGGAGAGTTAACTTATCTACTATTCTCTTGCTATATTAACTTGTATGTACTTTCTTTTTTATCGACTATTTCTTTAACTGTAAGTGGAGGCTTGTTAATAGCTATTTTTACCGACTTCAAAAAAAAGGAGGTTGTCAATTCGATACGTATGTATGTAATATTATTGGAATTGCATTATATTCACATATGACGATCTATTATGGCTTCCAAACAAATATACCAAATTTTATAGACGTATGTATATATGTATCTATGTATGTAAGTATGTATGTATGTTTGTCCACGCATTTCTCCGCAACTATTAATCGGATCGTGACCAATTTTTTTATTGGATTACATTATACTACAACTTAGGGAACAGTGCAAGTTTCATCAAAATCGATTCAGTAATTTTCAAGATATGGACTAATACGTGTAAGTGTGACGGCCTGGGCTTACTGATACGAGCTACAGGTGTAGTGTCAAAGGAAAAACATCTCAAAACCTTGGTCAAATTCTAAGGCAAAAACTAAAACTTACGAAATAAAAAAGTAATTAAAAAAATATAACCGACTTCAAAAAAAAGAAATTAACTCAAAATTATGAAATAACTTTAATTTCGGAAGTCGGTGGTAAAAAACTAAAACTATAAAAAACTTTTTAACAAAAAAGAAAAACCGACTTCCAAAAAAAACACTACAAAGTGAAAAATAACTTTAATTTCGGAAGTCGGTGTCTTTGGATCTGTATTTTAGTTTTTTGCCACCGACTTCCGAAATTAAAGTTATTTTTCACTTTGTAGTGTTTTTTTTGGAAGTCGGTTTTTCTTTTTTGTTAAAAAGTTTTTATTTCCCGCTTTTTAGTGGGTCTGTTTATAATTTATCTAAGTTACAATAGCCTAATGTCAACTTGCTCATCGCCTTTACCAAAATATTGCTTTTCCCGATGCAGGGAAATTCATTGTTGAGAGTTCTCCTGGTATTTCACCATCAGCTCCATTTCACCATTCGCATTGTGATGAGCATAACTTGCTTAGCAACCATAATAAAGTAATCGAATCGCAACCCATGAAATACTTATTATTGAGTAGTTCCGGTAGCCATCTGTGGTCTTCATCATCAGTTCCACTTCACCAAATAGTGCTTTTCGAGAGCAAATGCAAGAGTTACTATAAAAAATACCCAAATCGCTATAGGTGTGCCTATAATATTTGAAGAGTTCCTTCGATTTCTCCAGGATCCCATCATCAGATCCTGACCTGATGACAATGGGACCACCTGGAAAGTATACCCTTTCAAACAAAAAAATATTTTTTGAAATCGGTCCAGCCATCTTCGAGTAATCGGGGAACATACATAAAAAAAAAGAAAAAAAAAAAAAAAAAAAAAAAAAGGTTCCGACGAATTGAGAACCTCCTCCTTTTTGAAGTCGGTTAAAAATACAGATCCCAAAGGCACCGACTTCTGAAATTAAAGTTATTTCATAATTTTGAGTTAATTTCTTTTTTTTGAAGTCGGTTTAATTTTTAGGGTTCCGTACCCAAAGGGTGAAAACGGAACCCTATTACTAAGACTTCGCTGTCTGTCCGTCCGTCCGTCCGTCTGTCTGTCACCAGGCTGTATCTCAAGAACCGCGATAGCTAGACAGTTGAAATTTTCACAATTATGTATTTCTGTTGCCGTTATAAGAACAAATACTAAAAACAAAATAAAATAAATATTTAAGGGGGGCTCCCATACAACAAACGCGATTTTTTTGCCCTTTTTTGCTCGATATCAATAATGGCAATTGGCAACAGGTAGGCACTTGAAGTATTCACAAAATACTCAGTTGTATTTTTACTGTAATAATAAATGATAAAATTAAAATAAAATAAATATTTAAGGGGGGCTCCTATACAACAAATGTGTTTTTTTCGGCGTTTTTACCGTGTGGTACGGAACCCTTCGTATGCGAGTCCGACTGGCACTTGGCCAGTTTTTTTAAATTACTTTTTTATTTTATTAATAATTTTTTACAGAACAAATCTATACACCTCTAATCTAAATACTCCAAAAAAAAAACTCAAAACTCAAATCATTTATTTCAATTAAACCTTGTACAGGCACTTTTGAATTGTCAAAATTAAATAGTCAGAAAGTTGAAGCTAGTTGCCCATTCCAAAGCGTAGATCTCTATGGAGAAGAACGGGCAAGAAACTCCATGGACACTTTTTTAAATCAAGATTTTACAAAATCCTGGGTACATTATTCTTGTTGCTTTTATATGTGAGAAGCATGTAAAAAAGACAGAAATGAAGAAACAATTCAAGACATAAGATTAAAAATAAGCCTTGGCAGTTAAGAGATGACCAGTCTCAACCGACGGCGCCCGTTCATGAACATGACGCGTGGATCAGCACCATCCAGCTCAACCATTTTGTAGGGAAACGAATGATCCAGTGAGCATGACACGTTCTCAACTGCCATGCTCTTTCAAGTCAACATCAAAAAAATCATAATAAACGGTAACATAGTTCTTACATTTACAAAATTAAAAAAAATGCTTCTAAATTATACAAAACTACAGTTTGCAATTTATTTAAAAGGTAAATAGAATTTTATTACCTACCAAACAGGAAGAGATATTTAATATTGAAGTATTCAACAATTAAAACTTGATTGAATAAATTAAAAAAGTTATGTTCGTAATATCAGAAACACAAAAAAAGAAAAAGAGAAGCACCTCTTCCAAATATTGAAATTAACTACAAAGATAGTCTTACAATCTTCAGCAGCTCCAACAATACTTTCAAGTGTCAATCAATTAGTTGTGGTTGTGGAGCAGGACCAGCATTGAGCCAGGCATTTTTATCAGCGATGTAATCCCCTAACTTATAATATGCCTGACTGCATAGTGTGCGTTTTATACAAGACTTGAATTTTGTCTCATTCAGTTGAAGAATGTGGGGAGGTATTTTATTATAACATTTTAAACAGTACCCCATAAAAGATGAATCTACTTTAGCCAGTCTGAAACCTGGTTGAACTAATAGGTCCCTATTTCTAGTACTATAATTATGTCTTTCACCTCTTTTACTAAAAAGATGTAAGTTTTTCCTTACATACATGATGTTTTCGTAGATATATTGACAAGGCACCGTCATGATGTTAATTTCCTTAAACAGTTCCCTTAGAGAATCGCGCCTGCGGAGATTATATACAGGGTTATTGGTAAAACACCAGCAACCTCTTAAGAGGTCATTGTATTCATCATTATGAACAACTTTTACTATGGGACCAAACCTGAAATCGCGAAAAAAAAATTTGCTGTTCCCTACATTTATGTTCGTATTGCTCGTCAAAATGTAGGGAACAGCTGATTTTTTTTTTCGCGATTTCATGTTTGGTCCCATAGTAAAAGTTATTCATAATGATGAGTACAATGACCTCTTAAGAGGTTGCTGGTGTTTTACCAATAACCCTGATGGCTCTTTTCTGCAGAATAAAAATAGAATCGATGTCTGCAGCCCGTCCCCAAAGCAAAATACCGTAAGACATGATACTATGAAAGTAACTAAAGTAGACTAGTCTCGCGGTATCTACATCAGTAAATTGACGGATTTTTCTGACAGCATAAGCTGCTGAACTTAGCCGTCCTGCAAGAGATGTTAAATGAGGACCCCATTGTAGCCTTGAGTCGAGCGTGATCCCCAGGAAAACAGTTTTATCGACGAATTCTAGTTTCTCTTGATTCAATATTATCTCACAATCACTACCCTTGACATTTGGTAAAGAAAATCTTATACACTTAGTTTTATTTCCATTTAATACTAAATTATTAGCAGTGAACCAATTTTGAACCTGCAGTAGGGCATTATTTACGTCGTCAAAATTTGTAGCACGTCTATTTACCTTAAAAATTAAGGAAGTGTCATCAGCAAATAACACCATTTGTGGTTGTTTTTTTAATAAATGGAGTAGATCAGTAATATACACTAAAAAAGAGGAAAGGACCCAATATCGAGCCTTGTGGCACACCGTGATCGACGCAATCAAATGCCTTGGAGAGGTCACAAAAGATTCCTATTGCGTCTTCTCTTCCCACGCGTTAAAAATGTGTTTTAATAAAGTTACACCGGCGTCGGTCGTACAACGCCCTTTGGTGAAACTTTGGTGTTAAAATGATTGAGCATTTGAGTAAGCATTATCTTTTCAAACACCTTGCTGAAAACCGGCAAAACGGATACGGGTCTATAATTATTGGAGTCTTTACTGTCCCCGGATTTGTAAAGTGGTATTACCTTACTGTATTTCATTAAATCGGGGAAGACTCCTTGATCCACGCACGAATTAAATACTAGGGCTAAGTAAGGAGCAATAGTCTCAATTATGGAGGTACAGACCTAAATGGACCCAAAGATCTTCTGTCAATTTGATCTTAATTAGCTTAAAAGCTTTAATTACTGTTAAGGGGTTAATATGCCTAAAGTTAAATTCAACCGGGCAAGCTGAAACGTTCGCCCTTACTAAATCAAAAGCGAGGGAGGGCGAGGAATTTAAAGTTTCAGTTGTTTTGAGTGGGATACTAGTAAAGAAATTTACTAATTCTTGAGCCACTTCTTTGTTATCGCAAATGAGACCGCTTGACGTCTGTAGTGTGTAATCAGAATTATGCTTTTTATTCCTGTTCGTTTAATTATTTATAATTTTCCAAACCGTCTTTATTTTATTGTCTGCTGATTTAACCTTGTTGCTAATGTATAAGGCTTTAGCTGCTTTACAAGCGTTCTTAAAAGTTCTAGAGTAAGTAGCAACATACTTATTAAAAGTTTCCGTGTTATTATAAGGCTTAAGGCCATACAGCTCGAAAAGTCTTTCCCTACTTTTCCTAAGTCCTTTAGTTGCCCAGTCACAAAATAAAAACTTAGGGCTGATACTTTTAGTGATCTTCTTAAAAGAATTATTGAACTCGGTTTGGAATACCGAAAAGAATTCATTATACAAAATATTAACATTGTTCACTGTAAGGTTCTGATTACTTAATTTACAAGATAAAGTGCTATTAAATTTATTTAAATTACTTACCTGATGTTATTGGTCTGGATTGGATCTGCACTTTTTGTATTGGCATGTTGGACTCAAAACTTACAGTTTGACCGCTGTGATCGGACGGGAGATAATTAACAACGGCTTTATCTAAATAGTCGCAGCAACAAAACACATTATCAATACAAATGTAGCAGTAGTCGTAGTTGTTCGGGTTGGTTCTACAAACACATTTGACAGATTGAACGATTTAAACAAATTTAATAATCAACTGGTATTTAAATTATTTTCTAAAATATTAATATTAAAGTCACCACAGATAATTTTATTACTGACCTATTACCAGTTGCAAGTTTTGCCAAAACATCTTCCATTACTGACTCAAATAAAGAATAGTTTTGATAATTTGGGGGTCTGTAAACGCACATTATAACATGCTTATCTAGCTCAACACAAGACAGTTCAATGCTATGTTCAACTGATAGTTCAACTATGTCTTTACGAGGTTTGAGTTTCATACAACTTTTAATTAGGATTAGTGAACCACCACGCAGCATTGACTTTCGATTAAAACAACTGGCCACACTATAATTGTCATAGTTAATTAACATTTCAGAATCTTTTAACCAATGCTCAGTTATACAAATAATGTCAAACTTTGTTTTTTCTAAAAACAACTCAATTTCCAATTGTTTGGAAGAAAAACCTTGTATATTTTGATGAAATAATTTCAAGGATTTCTGCTTAGCCCCTTTTCTACAGTTCACTATTTTATTGCTAGAAAATACCTTTTTGTTATTAAGTGTAACTATACTGTTATTTGGTACCTTCTGTTGTCATAAAAACTAGTTTAAAATATCTGAGCTAACCACCTTAGCATTAGTACTATTACTAATTGTGGTGCTAATTATGGATGACTTCGACATACTAATTATGTCTGGGTTAATATTAAGTGCTAATAGCCTAGCTATTTTACGTCTAAAACTAATGGGCAGATACACAGTATCCCTAGTCGACCTTAACTTATCAACAAAAATGTTGGTATCAAAAAATATCAACTTGTCACTATGGTGACTAACTAAGAAATGCATGTAATTATTTAACATGTGAATGTAGTTGTTTTGTCTGTTTGACAAGTGCTTAAAATATGGAAAAGCACACAAAATTATTTTCTTACAATTTAACTTCAATAGGTCGGTGACACTATCAGAGATATCATCTTTGTTAACATTTAAACTATTACCTATAAGTACAGTAATAATGTCATTAGGATCATATTCATTCCTAGTTATTGAAGACATTATTTGTTTGTAGGAAGTCTGAGGCATGCAAAAGTTTTGTGAAGAATGACACAGGTTAATAATAATAATAATAACCCCACCGCCGTATCTCTACGTTGACGTCGTGGTGGGGCTTGCGTGCTCCGAACTCTAGGCCTGTGCCGGAAGAGTTTACTTTGCCGGAACAGGTCTAATGTGAGGAGCCAGACCAAGAGGGATACAGAAACCCGCAGGGCAGCATGTGGCGAGCTGTTGGGCAGTAGCGACCCCACGGACCCTATCTCCCGGGAGAAGTCTTGTTCCTCACCTCTGGCTTGCCTTTATTGGCCGGCTGGAGTGAACAATGACGAGGAACAGAGCTCCCACCTCATTCTTGCCTTTATTGGCCGGCTTGAGTGGAGATTCGCAAGAGCAAATGTGCTCGGAGGAAGGAAGTATTCCAGTAAGATGCTGGTAGGGATCTTGACCGTACTTCCGGGATTGTCCTGATAGCCGTGGAATACCTCTCCACTCCTCATAAGCACCTCAGGACGTGTTGCTCCCTTGTCGCTACGTCACTATGTGCTAGCGGCCGTTTTCGGGGGCCCATTATTGAGTGTGCAAGTCACCCCCTGCTATTTTATCTGTGTATATATAAAGCATTGATCAGGCAGGGGTCATAGTTTTACCATAGTTCCTGGAAACCGGTCCACTTTAGCCACCCAAACCAATAGTCCAACTTTTTATTTTTCCATAACCTGCAATAGTCCTACACCAACCGGGGGTTATCCTTGGGTGCACTTGCATAGTGCATACAGGGATAATCGTCGGTTGGTGCCGCATTTCTGTAAAATTTCGTAAGGGGCCTCTGCGAGTTGGCTTCGGCCCCTCGTACGCCTTCCAAAGGACCGGGACCGCATGATCCCGTGTTATGTAAAATATATAAAAAAATAATAATAATAATGGGTATGTCGGAAGCGTTAGGGATCAATGTTACTGACATGAAGCAATCGTTGAAGGAGCGCTTCTTTGGTCGCCTGAAAAAAGTACTTAATAGTCTTCTATCAGGCGGAAACAAGGTGCGCGCCTTCAACGACTGGGTCATGCCAGTTTTGATGTACTCTTTCGGCATACTCAAATGGACTCAGACCGAACTCGATGCCCTGGATAGGAGGGTCCGTACACTGCTGACTGCAAATCGAATGCATCACCCACGGTCATCGGTAATGAGGCTGTATATCCCGCGAAAATGTGGAGGTCGAGGGTTTTTAAATGCTAAGACCCTCCACAATCGTGAGATATGCAGTCTCAGGGAATATTTCCTGGAAACCGACGTGGGAATGCATCGAGATGTAGTCATAGTGGACAAGGGCCTTACCCCGCTCTCCTTTGCTAAAGAGAACTGGCGCAAACCAGTAGTGCTTGACACTAATGATCGCATGGAGGTATGGCAGAGTAAGGAGCTTCACGGACGCTTTCTCCGGGCCCTACATGGACCCGATGTAGATCTACTAGCGTCCGTAGCCTGGCTGCGTTTCGGTGACCTCTTTGGAGAAACCGAAGGTTTTGTTTGTGCAATTATGGACGAAGTTATGATGACGAACAATTACCGGAGATTTATTGTGAAAGACGGCACGGTTGACATCTGTCGGGCATGTCACCGGCCGGGGGAATCAATCAGACATATCATCTCCGGGTGTTCTCGTCTGGCTAACGGAGAGTACTTGCATAGACACAACCTTGTAGCCAGGATAATCCATCAGCAGCTTGCTTTGAAATACAGCCTTGTGGAATCGGAGGTGCCGTACTACAGGTATGTGCCCGACCCAGTTCTCGAAAATGGTAATATCACATTGTACTGGGATCGATCCATCATCACTGACAGGACTATTGTTGCCAATAAGCCTGATATAGTGATGGTGGATCGATCAGAGCGGCGCGCAATGATTGTTGACATAACCGTCCCGCATGATGAGAACCTCGTGAAAGCCGAGAAAGATAAACAGATCAAGTATCTTGACTTGGCTCGCGAGGTTGTCGACATGTGGGATGTGGACTCAGCAACCATTGTGCCGATAGTCGTGACAGCCAATGGTTTAATAGCCAAGAGCCTCGACCAACACCTAAGGAGGCTCTCGTTGGGCAGCTGGATCAAGGGCTTGATTCAGAAAGCGGTACTTCTGGACACGGCCCCCATTGTTAGGAGGTTCCTCTCTCTGGAGCCCTGACTGCCGGTAGCTTGGACCCTGTTCCCGATACCGGTGGGCTACTATTTTTTATATTTTTAAATGTTTTTATATTTTTTATATTCTAATATTTAAAAATATAATTTATATGTGATTTAATGAAATAAAGGAGATAATAATAAATCGTTTATTTAGGAACAATAACAGATAAAATCATACTAATAGTTAAACGATGATAACTGCAAAAGTTAATAACTGTGGCGCAGCTATCAACGCCCGGCTCCTAGTGAGAGGGTTGTTCGTTGCAGATAAGAAACATATTTTTTTAACTATTTCTACGTATTTAAAATAAAAAGATAAAAGGAAAAAAAATAAAAAAATAAAGACAATAAAATTACGGGATAAGTGTAGAGTAGTGTGACTGTGTGTATGTGTGTGTGAGGGAGTGTGTGTATGTGTGGGGGTGAGTTTGTATGTGTGTTAGCGTGTGTGAGTGTGAATGTGTTACACTTCCACAAATTTTTCTGTTGCATCATAAGTAAGCGATTTTAGCCAGGTATCGAGCCTTTTCTTGCATTTATTTTTGGTAAAAGAATAGATGTTGATCGTTTTGTTAATTCTATTGTATAATTTTGAGCTTATGTAGGTACAATGACGACGTGCTGCTACATTTTTACAAGGTTTTATATCGCACACTCGATCCGAACGGCGTATACCTACTGTTACATCTGGCTGGTTCATAAGGAAGCTGGGTATGTTTACGTAACACTACCTGAGAAACAAATACCTAGTTGTCTGACTGTTAGGACTTGGCAGAGAGAATACAGGGAGACTGTAGGAAAGCGTATAGGTTACCTCGCAAGGACTTTCAGGACTGCTCTCTGAGCTCTCTCAATGCGTAACATAGAAGTCTAATGACGGCCCCCAACACTGTCAAGCAATATCCCATTACTGACTGAGCCAGTGCAAAATATACATTAATTAAGGTCCTGAAGTCTGCCGCAGATCTGTTTCTTAAAGATATATAAAAGCTTCCTCAGGCGTGTCACGCACGATTGAGTCAATTTGTTGGGTTTTTCCCAGTGGTTAGATTGATGGTCAGACTGGCAGGCACAGATAGTGTCTGAACTAGGGTTTGCACAGGTATGGGCTTGGAGAGTAAAAGGAGTCTGGGGTTGACCTGACTTATTTAAACAAAAAGTAATGAACTTGGTTTTATCGATGTTTAAAGTTAACAGATTTGTAGATAGCCATTTCATGACAATACTTAGGACTAGCTCAGCATTTCTACAAGTTTCACTCCAGTTGCTGCCATGAATTATTAGAGCTTAGAGGTTGTTGCTAAGTAATTTACCTAATCCTTTTCCAAAACTATCAGAAAACATAATAGAGCAGTAACAAACTTTACTACTACAAGGGAGAGAACTAGCATCTGTCTGAAGTACTTGCAATGGACCTTGTTCAATATCTGGTGTATCTTGATGTGGAATAAAGACCTGAGCACTTCCTGACTGGGACGGGTCCTCCGTTCCCTCAGTTTGGAGAGTGCCAAGATTGGATGTGCTTTCCAATGAGCAATGAGGGCTGCTGAGAGTCAGCGGGTCCACTCTGTCTGCATTGGAGTTGCACATGTCCACTAACTCATTTGCCGCAAGGATATGCTCCTGAATTTGTTTTTCAGACCGCACATACTTAGTATAAAGTGAATGTATCGACTCTTCAAGTACCTGAATTTCAGACTGTAAGCGTTGTGTGTCAATCTCATAAATGTTCTTACTGTCTTCTAATTTAATTTGATAATTATTTAATTTATTTATAAGAAAAACACGTTCTTTTCTTAGTATAATATTATTAGAACTGTGTTTTTGTTGTTTTCTAAATTTATTGCATTTATTTATGATTCTATTTAGTTTTGCATATTTTTAAATTTTATTTTGACTTACTTTATAAGTAGCTATTGCAATGATTTCAAAAGTACGCTAGTAATATATAATATATGTCAATGAGCTATTGTTATGTTTCATAGTGGAATCTTCAGTAAGATCTATTGTTATTAAGGGGTTGCAAGTAGTGTTTAATAATTCATTATACAAGTTATTGGATTCCTTAGCCTGAGTACATTCTTTTTGTTTCTGTAAGTACATTCTTTTTGTTTCTGTAAACTTTTAGACAACTATTAATGTAAAAAGAAAAACATAGGGACACAGTCACTGACCTCTATCATTTGTATAATAAAGGTCGGTGGACACAGTCTAAATCCTTCGTATTCTGTTTATGAAATATCTTTTAAATTAATCCAATATTGGAGAAGAAAATAGGCGAGAGCCAAACCTCAAATTATGACTTTTTACTTAGGCTTTTTCAAAAAGTCTCTCCGACGACCGACCGACGCCGACGATAGTACACACACAACAACTGTATGTGTTTCTAGCATAACAAACACTCATAACAGTCACTTAACCAGTTTTTTTTTCTATCCTTCCTTAAATAACAGAACTTCATGTTTTTCTGTTTACGTTATTTATTTATTCCCCACTATTATACTATCGTTACAGGTTTCATTATTACAAAAGTACGGTCTCCTAAACAGTATTTGTATAAGTATTTAAATTATTTACAATTTAAAATTATTAGGAACTTTATCCTTTTTATACCTCTCTGTTATCCAGTTACCTCTAGCACTGGAAATAGGCAGTATGGTTCCCTATTGACGTATAATTTGTGATAGTTTAACATGGTTCGGCAAGCGTGTACGGCCGACATAATGTTCTCCCTTTCGTCGAAGATTCAAAAGAGCCGCATGGCAAGCTGGCAAGTGGCAACACTTTATACAAAAAAAAAGTTGTCTATGGTCTGTCATCTTTTGCGTGGTATGAGTATCATCTCGGTCTCGTTTTGTAAGCTTTTGTTTGCAATTTGAGTTTGCTTATGGTTTGCTTAAGGTTATTGACACGTGGATAACATTAAGTTATTTGATGTTATTATTGTAAGCAGTGCGGACTGTGCTATAAATACGATGTCTAACTAACCCTTCCGTGGGTGTGGTCACCAAGTAATCTGTGGTTTGATAGTACGGACGCCAGCACATCAAGTTACTACAATCTGTCAGATTTCTTTAATAGATTTTCGACTTTAATGCTAAATCATAAGGTTCAAGGTTGATTGGGAAAATCTGACAGTTTCGGGTAGGTTGACCTGCTGGCGTCTGTACATACTAATTCTATGAGTTAAGGGGCTATTACATCTTCCTAAATATCGGATCCGATATTTAGTCGTTCCTAAATTCAGGATAGTTTAATCGCATTTAGGAAGGAAGGATCCGATTCAGGATGCGATTTAGGACAAGAATGGTTTCCGACGTCCTAAATCTAAATCGCATCCTAAATCGGAACGGTGTAATCACATTTAGGACGCTCAGTCGCCAGTGTTGCCACCTTAGCCCTTTTCGGGCTAGATCTAGCACTTTTTACTGTAGGTGAACTCGTTTTTTCATGCTTTAGCCCGAAAAGAGCAATCTAGCCCTTTTCAAGCGAGACGAAAACTTCGCACCGCGATTACCAAGTTATGAAACAATGCGTGTCATGTAGATAGATTTCGTCAGTTTACACTTTATGGTCACTAATTGGGTATATTTTTAGTTTTGATATGGTAACATTGGTAACCCTACGGCCCTACCTACTCTTTCTGCTTCTTTACTGGGGAATTCCCAAAGTTTGTTTCTAAGAATAAACCTTTGTTTCTAAGAATAACTCTGATTTTTAACAATTTAATAACTTAATTATAATTAGATTTTGGACGTTCTAAAATTAATACGTTTCAAATAAACAATTTTTAACCCTTTGCATTTGTATATATGTTTTTTTCACTTTCTAGCACTTTTCATGGCAAAATTTGCTAAATCTAGCTCTTTCTAGCTTGTCCGACTGCCCCTTTTCAAAAACCGAGGTGGCAACACTGTCAGTCGCCGCTCGCCTGCCGTCACGAGCGCATGTTTTTCGTTGATTGTATGCATAGGTATTAAGTAGGTACGAGTTTTTCATTGATTGTATGCATAGATAAAAAGTATTTTTTTTTTTGTATAAAATGTGTCACCAGATTTAATAATACAGGGTTATTGGTAAAACATTATCAACCTCCTATGAGGTCATTGTACTCATAATTATGAGCAAATTTTACTATGGGACCAAACCTGAAATCGCGAAAAAGCTGTTCCTTACATTTTGACGAATTATACGAACATAAATGTAGGGAACAGCTGATTTTTTTTTCGCGATTATCAAATTCTGTTTATCAAATTCTTTTGAATTCATTCGAACATAATTTCTGAAGTCATCTGGTTCTAAAGCCCTCCTATTGTTCATGCTTGCTAGTTTTTAACGCAATAATAAATAATTTTTCACCCATCTCGTTCTTTTTCTCTTTTTAATTTCTGTGGAGCCAACCGCTAGGGCTACGATAATACCAATTTTTTGGTTTTTCGTTAATATTGGGGTCATATCGACACACTTCTTTTTACCTCGATACGTCCGTCACTCGTCGCTCGTCCTTACCGACTGATGATTTAGTGTCCTAAATCAGTGAACGTGTAATCAGGAGCTCCGGCGACTAAATTTCTTGTCCTAAATCGGATCCTAAACATCGGATCCGATATTTAGGAAGATGTAATAGCCCCTTTACTTTACTCTTTGGTTAACTCCTTGTTTGTTGACTTGTTGTGTATGTTTGACATTTTATTGACTTGACAGTATTGAATTGAACCTCTAATAATTATATTGAATTAATTGGTGGGTTATGAGATGTGCTGTGAAATAATAGCAAATTAGTCTAATCTAATAAGTAATGTGGTTTTTAAGTACATAGAAAGCATAGTAAATAATCTGTGTAAATCATGGCACAACGTTTTCCTGCCGGCGGGCCGAGCCCCGCGCCTCCTCCCGGCGCCATGCAGCCCCAGCAGCGCTACCCGGGACCCGCGCAGCCTCAGGGCTCTCCAATGCCGCCCAGGCCTTACCCGGGACCCAACTTTCCTGTAAGATTTGTAACGTTAAACCTTACTTTGTACGTAGCTTACGTACATTATTAACTCATAGTATCGTACTTTGTATGTACATGATTCATAATAAGTATATATTTTCATCTGTATTTGGTGCCGTAGCGACGCATTAACGTATGATTCGAACAATTCCGGTGATTTTTAAATCAATAAGTACCAAAGTTCATTTTGCTAATTGCTCTGCCTGCAAAAAACTATTATAACAATGGTACTTACTTAAAATAGTACATACTGTTTGCATTAAAAATGGCAAAAAAATCAATCAATTCATTTGTATAATTAAATACAGGTATCATTGCTGCATAACTCTAGAAGGTATTGCACTGCCTATACAATATAGGTACCTCATGAAATTTTAATTGTACAGTAACTGAACTTGAGAGATCTACCTCTAGTTCCCTGGTATTTTATCTTTCCATTTCACATTAGAGAACAATGTTTTTTTTTATCCACAAGGCATGCATATCTTACTTTATAGCAATACACAAACAGAAGTAAAAACTTATTTGTAGATATCTAAGTAAGCTGGGTATTGTATTACCCAGTAACTGGGCTGTGGAGGTCAGATAGGCAGTCGCTTCATGTAAAATTCTGGTATTCAGCTGCATCCGGTTAGACTAGAAGCCGACCCCAACATAGTTGGGAAAGGCTGGCAGATGATGATTTAAGTAAGCTGGGGTGTTTGTTTGTGCCACTTCTTCCCAGCTAAAACACTAGTGAAAGTTTAATTGCAAGGCATTTTGGGGGACTGTCTGTCATTTCAAGGTTCAAAAAGTGCTGATTATCAGCCTAATTTGAATAAATTACTTGATTAAGAAGTCAGTTAAAAGAATAGAGGAAATAAACATTAAAATGTAAATACATCAAAAGTGTCTATTAATATACCAAATTTTATAGACATATGTATGTTTGTATGTATGTTGGTCCACGCATATCTCCGTAACTATTAATCGGATCGTGACCATTCTTTTTTTATTGGCTTACATTTACTTCAACTTAGGGAACAGTGCAAGTTTCATCAAAATCGATTCAGTAATTTTCAAGATATGGACTAAGACGTGAAAGTGTGACGGCCTGGCTTATTGATACGAGCTACGGGTGTAGTGTCAAAGGGAAAACATCTCAAAACCTTGGTCAAATTCTAGTGCAACAACTAAAAATTACCAAATAAAAAGTAATTTAAAAAAATTTAAGCGACTTCAAAAAGAAATTAACTCAAAATTATGAAATAACTTTAATTTCGGAAGTCGGTGGCAAAACTAAAGTACAGATCCCAAGACTTTTTGAAGTCGGTTTAATTTTTTTTAATTACTTTTTTTGTAACTTCTCTGGATACTTTTAGTAAATTTTGTCATTTGAAAAGAGAATAGCTTTTGATACTAGACGTACACGGTATTGGAGGACCTCTGGTCGCCATGAACGTTTAAAATCACGCCAGGAAGTCCATGCATACAGTGGTGAACAATCATGATATGGACGGGTATTTGGATTGGTGGAAGAACCAAACTGATTTGGAGAGGCAATCTCAATGTACAGATTTTGGCTGGAATGATTGTATCAGATGTTGTCATTCCTTTGCGGACCCAATTTGGTGTTTAATTTCTACTTATGCATGATACTGCATGTCCACACACTGCCAGAGTCGTTGCAAACACACTTGCAAATCTTTTTCCCCTGTTACAACGGATGTTAGACAACCATTCCACAACTTGTTTTACAATTTTGATGAACTCATAATAATTGAGTATACCGAATCGCTGCTATTGTGTTATACATATTAACGGGAGTACAGACTACTAATTGTTTATTTTACACAATAAAAACCTAAACTTTTATTTTTGTTTAGGGTTCCATAACCAAAGGGTAAAAACGGGACCCTATTATTAAGACTCCACTGTGCGTCTATCACCAGGGTATATCTCATGAACCGTGATAACTAGACAGTTGAAATTTTCACAGATGATGTATTTCTGTTGCCGCTATAACAACAATTATTATTTATTATTTATATAAATAACTTGACTTACCTCATAAGGGATAAACAAGATACATTGTTGTTTGCAGATGACACTTCACTTTTATTTAAACTCAAAGGTCAGCAGCTGGTTCCTGACGATGTAAATAACGCCCTTGCAAAAGTAGTTAACTGGTTTAATGTCAATAATCTACTTCTTAACGGAAAAAAAAAGAAATGTATTAAGTTTACGATACCCCACGTTAGACAAGTAGAAACTAGTGTTCTCATTAAGGATGAAGAGTTGAAACCCGAAGATACCACAGTATTCTTAAGCATAACATTGGATGCCAAGCTTCAATGGGGCCCCCATATAGATAAATTGTCAAAAAAGCTTAGCTCTGCAGCATACGCCGTTAGGAAAATTCGTGATTTATTTAACTGATTTAGAGATAGCCCGTTTAGTTTACTTTAGTTATTTTCATAGTGTGATGTCGTACGGTATTCTGTTGTGGGGAAATGCCGCCGATATTCAGTAAATTTATGTTTTACAAAAAAAGGCAATTCGTTCCATTTATAAATTAAGTCCCAGACACTCCCCTTACCTAGAGACAAATTTAAAGAGATTAATATAATGACTGTGCCTTCTTAGTACATTTATGATAATTTTTTGTATGCACATAAAAATATTAATCTGTTTAAAAAATACAGTGATATCCATAACATAAATATTAGGAACAAACACAAATTTTTTGTTCCTACAACAAGGCTTAAAAAAATAGGTGGCTCGTTTAGATGCCAATGTATACGTTTTTATAATAAACTTCCTAGCCACATTCAAGAACTAATCCTTAATAAATTCAAATCTTTTATAAAGCGAAAACTATGTCAGAAAGCCTATTATACTGTAAAAGACTATATTGAGGACAAAAAGGCTTGGGATTCAGCTGCTCCTATAGGTTTAGACAATGTTGTTTTTATTTTGCTATTTTAGACTTTAATTCTTTTTTTTTTTAATGTAACTATTTTTTTTAAATAATGACATGTACATTTACTGTATAAAGTATTATATTATTTTAATTATTGTGAATGCGAGGACTATGTGGGTCATTGTTTCCGTTTTAATCATGGTCTGACAGTGTGAGTAGTTTATGTGGCCTACCCAAATGTCCTGTCTTTGGTATTGTTCGTCGAATCATTGAGCTCCTTAAGTTCTGAGTTGAGCTGCACGGTTACTGACAAATGCGTGCACTGATTGGACAGGTCCACCCAATCTGTGTGCTTCATCCATCAAAAGACCATTTCAGACACCAATCTACATGGTCATCACACGATCTGACCAAGATTTGTCTGGACTTTAAAAGAGACTGTGACGACTTCTGAGTTTGTTTCGGCCTTTCTTCTCAGAATAGTCAGATTAGGAAACGCCGACCTCATCTAGTTTAAAAAAATATGATTGACGTGTAAAATTGTTTGTACAAACCTACTTACAGAAAATAAATAATTTATCATTTAATACTAAAAACAGAATAAAATAAATATTTAAAGGGGGGCCCTTTAAATATTTATTTTACATACAACAAACAACAAACGTGTTTTTTTCGGCGTTTTTGCCTTGTGGTACGGAACCCTCTTCGTGTGCGAGTCCGACTCGCACTTGGCCAGTTTTCTTTTTATTACATTTTAATGTCAGGATTAACTAAGGTGAAAATCCAGCATATTATGTAAAAATCGCGAAGTATTTATTAATGCAAAAGCAGAGAGTTCTTTGTCGATCTACAGAAAACATTTTATTTAACCAATTTAAATTGACATTTTTTGTAATGTCAATAAAGCAATTTTTTTTTTTAATTAGTACCACCCAACTCCTTGATCCTCCACACGATTGTGCCACCAAAACGCTCCTGTTGAACTACTGTCAAGTGGTCTCCAGGTTCTCGCTGAATGTGAAATGTAAAGCCTTTTCCTAGTCATTGATTTTGTCTGCTTGTGACACTTATTGCTGTAAGTCTGAAGGATGCATAAGTGTACTGTGGTACGTACGAGCGACTGACCCCCGGTTTCTGGAACTTCCTGGAAGGAAAAACAACAATGTGCCAAAATTCAACTTGTCGGCACGTCTAGAGAATTGGTTCGGCGATGCCAACCTCTTTGCTTAATATTGTTTTTTTAGAAGATATGTCAACTGTGATTTTTTACCGACTTCACAAAAAGGAGGAGGTACTATGTTCGGGTGTTTGTATGTATTTTTTTTTTTTTTTTTGTATGTTTGTTCATCGAATACTCCGCCAATTGTCGACGGATTTTCAAAATTCTTTTTTTGTTCGAAAGTAGATAGTTCTGAGGTGGTCCCATTGTCACCAAGTTAGGATCTGATGATGGGATCTTAGAGAAATCGAGGGCAACCCTCAAATTTTATAGGCTCACTTATTGTTTTTCGCATATTTTATGAAGTATCTTGTGTATTTGCGTATGGTTGTCACCATCTCAGGTAGCTGGGCTGATGATGGAAGGTACAACTCCTTAACAGTAAGAAGTTACTCGAACAGGCAAGGACTGTTTTAGTAAATTGTTTTGATGTTTGATAGGGCATTTGCCACATTTGTTCTCATGATCATCAAGTCATGACCTGATGCTGCAGTCAGGATAGTCTGCAGAGTACCTAACTCCTCGACAACTAACAGCAGATATATCGTGTTTAGGCTCATTGAAAAGGGCTCGATGTGTAGATAAACGTACTGGTACTGAGGAACACCGAAGACCTGATGCTGAAGCCAGGAGCATCAGAAAAAGTACAAACCTTGAAATTACAGCACCGTAGTCGTGTTTGGGCTCATTTTAAACAGGACTAATTTTAAGTTCAATGCAATGTTGACATAAGTCTGGCCTGATGCTGCAGCCAGGATTATCAGCATCTAATCTAAAAACTAATAAAAGGAGAACTCCTCAACAATTAACGTCCCTGCATCGAGAAAAGGAATATTTTATAAAAAGGCGATGGGCAAGTTGACATTAGGCTATTGTAACTTAGATAAATTATAAATAGACCCACTAAAAAGCGAGAAATAAAAACTTTTTAACAAAAAAAAAACCGACTTCCAAAAAAAACACTGCAAACTGAAAAATAACTTGTTTTTTTTTGGAAGTCGGTTTTTTTTTTGACGTAACACCATGTACTGGGGTGGCGGCCCGCCAGATTGAAGAACAAAACGAAGTGAGGGTACATTCACATGGGTGGATCGTAAAAGACGAGATTGATCGGAAGAATTGTGTTAAGATATGCAGTTGTGAGTAAATTACTTGCGCTCGCGCCCCACGTACTTGGTGGAACGTCGTTCACGCATTATAGTTAGTTAATATTATCTTGTGATTGTTCATAATGATTTTCACATACTTTCAACTCCTCGCCCGCAAACCCACGCAACATAACCTCTTCTGATAAGGATGATCTATTGCCTTTAAACTCTGTCAGGTCATGTGTTTGGCTGTAATTCTGTAAATAATTGACTGAATTATTTATAGCCAAAAACACCAATCACAGCAGTTGACATGCGATTGTTATAAATAATTGTTTTCTTATGTACGTATGTCAACAGGCACGTAGCGGGTTCACGCCGCCGCCGGTGGGCGCGGGCGGGCCCGGCGGGCCGGGCGGGCCGAGCGGCGGGCGCGCGGCTGGCGGCGCTGCGTATGGCGGCGGGCCCGCGCCCGCGCCGGCCGCGCCCGGCATGCGGCCCGCGCCGCCGACCGCGCCCGCGCCGCCCGCCAAGCGCCCGCCCGACGCGCGCGCCGCGCTGCCGCCGCAGCACAAGCCCGGCCTCTACAACCCGTAAGTACCAACAGAGCGCGCGCGCGTCTTGCGCGAGTGTGTCTGACCGCGGGTCTGTGCAGGGACGCGTACGGCGGCGCGGGCGGGCAGGCCTCCAAGCGCAAGAAGCGGCTGGCGGACAAAATCCTGCCGCAGAAGGTGCGCGACCTGGTGCCGGAGTCGCAGGCCTACATGGACCTGCTGGCCTTCGAGCGCAAGCTCGACGCCACCATCATGCGCAAGCGCCTCGACATCCAGGAGGCGCTCAAGCGACCCATGAAGCAGAAGCGGAAGCTCAGGATATTCATCTCCAATACATTCTACCCAGGTATGTGAATCATGAGCAACTAGCTTCATATTTTCTGACTGACCGACTTCTTGACAATTCAAAAGTGCCTGTTAATGGTTTAAGCTCGATGACCTCAGTAGAGCCTCCGAAAGAGTGGATCTAAAAATGAACATGGACCAAACGAAGGTCATGTCAAATTCCCATGTAACACCCACTATCTTAAAGGTCGGAGACGCTACACTCGGAAGTCGTGGACTCGTGGACGAGTATGTTTATCTAAGACAAACTGTCCAGTTAGGTAGGTCTAACTTCGAGAAAGAGGTCAATCGTCGAATCCGACTCGGCTGGGCAGCGTTCGGGAAGCTACGCAATATCTTCTCGTCTCACATACCGCAGTGTCTCAAAACGAAAGTCTTTGACCAGTGTGTGTTGCCAGTGATGACTTATGGCACTGAAACGTGGTCGCTCACAATGGGCCTTATAAGAAGGCTAAAAGTCACCCAAAGGGCAATGGAGAGGGCTATGCTTGGAGTTTCCCTGCGTGATCGAATCAGGAATGAGGAGATCCGCAGGAGAACCAAGGTAACCGACATAGCCCGAAGAATTGCCAAACTTAAGGTGCTACTAGTCGATCTTTTTCCATACAAATTTCGAGAGAGTATTACTCCCCTGTTTGACATTGTGCACCCAAAGTTAAACATGATATCGTTTTGACTTATTACTAATTGTGTCTGTACGGAAACAGAATAGTAAAATAAAAAACCAGTAAAAAGTTATGAGCCAACAAAGATTCGTTTTTCTTGCTATTTTTAACGTAATTTTGGGTGTAAATAAGTAATAAAAGAACTGTAAAATCTACAAATCCAAGTCCGTACCGACAAAGCTCATTATCGAAGAGTTTAATAAAGTTTATTTATAATTGATATATGCAGTGGTTTTTTCATGAAACTCGATCTTCCAAAGCACTTTTCGAATTTTTTTACGCGCCTATCAGTTCATAGCGTTGTTTCTGTGCGTGAGAACTAGACGTTGTGCGTGTAGACTAGCGTCTAACTGCTCATCACTAATACAAGCTCTGTCAGACCCGAAGTCAGGTGAGACAGCATGCTTTTTGGTCATGACCACCAGTGAGTTCGAGCTCGCGACTAGTTTACTCTTAAGTGGCAGTGGGCAGGGCGCATTGCTCGCAGAATAGATGGCCGATGGGGCCGAAAGGTTCTGGAGTGGTGACCGCGGACCGGAAGACGTAGCGTTGGAAGGCTTCCCACAAGGTGGTCCGACGACCTTGTGAAGGCCGCAGGAACCCGTTGGATGCGAGAAGCATAGAACCGGTCGAAGTGGAGGTGCTTGGGGGCAGTGGCGTGCCTAGGGGTAAAAATTAGGGCAAGCCCACAGATTTTCAAGGTATAAAAAAAACGCCCAACTGAGGGATTGGCTAATTTTCTTGTTGTTAATGGTTGTTAGTAGTACTAACATCATTATTATAATTTTGGTAAGAAAACCTTTAAAATACGAAGACCGGGTACTACTTATTTCAAGCATCAGTACGTAATTGTCATAAGCGCCATCTATACTAATGAATGCGTAAAATAAATGAACCACAGCGCTTAGCCGGACCTTTTTTCATTTTGCTTGTCACTTGCAAAATTTGTTCAATCAAAATGCACTAGAATATGGCCTCCAAATTTTATTATCGATTTATTGTTATTTTCTCGTACGCGCATTACCGACTCGTAGTCACACCAGATTGTAACACCAGTGTTACAAACAGGAATTTTTTTCTCGATTGTCACACCACTGATTTTTCCACACCATTTATTCCTAACTAGTGCTGTCCTCGTTATACTACTTAGGGCTGATTTTTCCAACGCCAGATAATTTTATCAGCGGAATAATTTTGAATTTTTGACAGTTCTTCCATACAAAATCTGTCAGTCGTCAATTTTATTCTATGAATAAATATTATCTGTCGATTGGAAAATCAGCCCTTTTTTTTTGCGGATGGGAAATCATCAAATGACCCCCCCTCCCGCTCTGGGTGGAGCGGAAGGGAGTGTCAGACTCTTACTGACTAAAACCCACCCGTGTTCCTTCCTTAGCGCTTTATGTTCCGGGCCAGCGGTAACCCTTTCGGACAATCCCCCTGACCCGGCTTCCTCGATACTGACATCTCTTTGAGGAGCGCGTGGAACACGTACGCGCCGTCCAGCACGGGCCTGGTCCTGATCGGACGGTGAGCTACCCATTACTCTCCGCCCGCAGGCCCGCGCCTACGGTGCCGGTGGCCGGGAGTCGTCCCGTGGCTCCCGACGCCCGGAGCGTCTCCCGCGGCGGCTGGGACGGGAGGCTCTCTCCCTCATCCGTCCAGCCACCTATCCTTCGCTAGCATGACTGCTTCGCAGAAGGAGGTGACTGCCTCTCACTCCCTCTCGCCCCGGACCATGGCTTGCACCAGGGCCGGACGTGAGAGGTCGCCGCCGCCGCCGATCGCCTCTACGAGGACACGGCGGTGCTCCGCCCAAGCGGGGCAGACCTCCACCGTGTGCTCCACTGTGTCCTCTGGGCGATCCTGGCAATGGTGACACCCGGGCGTTTCCTCCCGCCTGATGATGTGCAGTGCGGCTTAGTGCCTCCGCGTGCCACTCATACACCTCCTTCTGCGAAGCAGTCGTGCTAGCGAAGGAGGTGGCGGGACGGATGAGGAAGAGAGCCTCCCGTCCCAGCCACCGCGGGAGACGCTCCGGGCGTCGGGAGCCACGGGAAGACTCCCGGCCACCGTAGGCGCGGGCCTGCGGGCGGAGAGTAATGGGTAGCTCACCGTCCGATCAGGACCAGGCCCGTGCTGGACGGCGCGTACGTGTTCCACGCGCTCCTCAAAGAGATGTCAGCATCGAGGAGGCCGGGTCAGCGGGATTATCCGAAAGGGTTACCTACCGCTGGTCCGGAACATAAAGGGCTAAGGAAGGAACATGGGTGGGTTTTAGTCAGTAAGAGTCTGACACTCCCTTCCGCTCCACCCAGAGCGGTAGGGGCCATTTGATGATTTCCCATCCGAAAAAAAAAGAGGTTGTTAATGTTTTACCAATAACCCTGTGTAACAAAAAGTAGAAAAATCTTAGTCGGCAAAGAACGAGAGTCGGCAAATGCCGATCAGCAGATCGACTTTAGTATAATTTGTAGGTACTGCACTAGAAATTATCGTATACATGGTGTGGAAAAATCAGTGGTGTGACAATCGCGAAAAAAATTCCTGTTTGTCACACTGGTGTTACAATCTGGTGTGACTACGAGTCGGTAATGAATTTTTTTGTTAAAAAGTTTTTCATAATTATATGTACCTACTTATGTCTTTTTGTAAACTTATTTCACTGAATTTTATTAAAAAAACGCCGTGACACTCGATGACACAACAGTGACATTTTTTTTTCTAGCCTATGTTGTCCCACTGCTGGGCAAAGTGACTTATAAGGAATAAAAATTCAGCAACCACTAAATACCATAAAAAGTTCACTAACCGCTAACCATTCTATTTAGTCGGATTCGATTATTACCTATCATAACATTTTAAACCTAGGCGGATAGCACTACATTTTGAGCATATATGCCGTTCTCTCTCCTTATTACTGAGAAAGAAAGAAACAAAACATAAGGAAGTGACGTTACATGCAACACGATCTGTCGAGTTTCCCTTAGCGCCTGCGTAAGACTCCGTAAAACTCATGGTGCAAGTATTATCGAAATCTATTCGATCCACGTTATCACGCTAGCGAGTTTAACGCTAGCGAGTAAGTTTTCGATAACAACTCATGGTAGAGGTACTGTATTGATTTCAATCATAAAACTACCATTTTTATGCGTTCTCCCTATTAAAAACAAACCTTAATGTTCGATTCGGGAGCGCACTGTATGATTGTGAATAGCTATGCAGAATCTTTTTTTTTTCACGTATGTAGTCCTTTTTCCTAGCATTATTACTATAACGGTAATAATCAGGTTTAATGAAAACAAACATTTTAACTTTCACTTGGCGATTGATCAATCGCGGCGGCCTGAAGCTCTACTCAGGGAGCACCTGGCCTACACATTCGTTAGTAAGCGAGGAGCTACTGCGACAGCAGACAGTGTGACGCGATGCCTTGTGCGCAGGTCAGGGCGACAACGCCGTGCCGTCGTGGGAGCTGCGCGTGGAGGGCCGCCTGCTCGACGACACCAAGAACGACCCCAACAAAGTAACTCATTTCATTACGCTTTACTGTGTGTGCGGTGTGACGTAAGTCGTGCCTACCGCCGCCTCTGCAACGCCATTCTTTTTTACAAGCTTTTATTTAACTTGCAATGTATGTATGTTTGTTCGGGTGGAATCTTGCAACTCAATTTTAAATTTTCGTTATACATAATAATGACTTTATGAGCTTCTTCTGACGTATTCAATTATTTCCACATAGTTTGACCCATGTTTGTATGACTCGGATCGAGTATGTACACGGGAGGGCAGTAAGTTTTAGCGTGCGGAGGTGTTGCAGGTGAAGCGCAAGTTCTCGTCGTTCTTCAAGTCGCTGGTGATCGAGCTGGACAAGGAGCTGTACGGGCCCGACAACCACCTGGTGGAGTGGCACCGCACGCTCACGACGCAGGAGACGGACGGCTTCCAGGTCAAGCGGCCCGGGTACAAGAACGTGCGCTGCACCATCCTGCTGCTGCTGGACTACCAGCCGCTGCAGTTCAAGCTGGACCAGCGCCTGGCGCGCCTGCTGGGCGTGCACACGCAGACGCGCCCGGTCATCGTCAACGCGCTGTGGCAATACGTGAAGACGCACCGCCTGCAGGACGTGCACGAGCGCGAGTACGTCGCCTGCGACAAGTACCTGGAGCAGATCTTCGGTGCCGCGCGCATGAAGCTGGCGGAGGTGCCGGGCCGCCTGGGCGCGCTGCTGCACCCGCCCGATCCCATCGTCATCAACCACGTCATCGCCGTGGAGCCGCCGCACGACACCAAGCAGACGGCGTGCTACGACATCGACGTGGAGGTGAGGCGGGCGAGGCGCGGGCGGCGCGGTGGGCGTGTGGGCGACGACTGAGCCGCGTGTGTGTTGCAGGTGGACGACACGCTGAAGACGCAGATGAACAACTTCCTGCTGAGCACGGCCAACCAGCAGGAGATCCAGGGACTCGACTCCAAGATCCATGAAACTGTGAGTACTTTTGCTTTGACCTCGTCGGAATCGCATACGATGTACGGTCCCTGTAAAAAGAACGTTCGTCATCTTAAATGTGCTTTTCTGTTTGCTCCGCGCACTACAGGCTGTAAAAAGACCCATCACATAGCCGTCAACTACGTATTCTGTACATCAAAAAACTTTTTAACAAAAAAAAAACCGACTTCCAAAAAAAACACTACAAACTGAAAAATAACTTTAATTTCGGAAGTCGGTGGCAAAAACTAAAATACTGATCCCTAAGACACCGACTTCCGAAATTAAAGTTATTTTTCAGTTTGTAGTGTTTTTTTTTCAGTTTGTAGTGTTTTTTTTGGAAGTCGGTTTTTTTTTTGTTAAAAAGTTTTTATTTCTCGCTTTTTAGTGGGTCTATTTATAATTTATCTAAGTTACAATAGCCTAATGTCAACTTGCCCATCGCCTTTTTATAAAATATTCCTTTTCTCGATGCAGGGACGTTAATTGTTGAGGAGTTCTCCTTTTATTAGTTTTTAGATTAGATGCTGATAATCCTGGCTGCAGCATCAGGCCAGACTTATGTCAACATTGCATTGAACTTAAAATTAGTCCTGTTTAAAATGAGCCCAAACACGACTACGGTGCTGTAATTTCAAGGTTTGTACTTTTTCTGATGCTCCTGGCTTCAGCATCAGGTCTTCGGTGTTCCTCAGTAACAGTACGTTTATCCACACATCGAGCCCTTTTCAATGAGCCTAAACACGATATATCTGCTGTTAGTTGTCGAGGAGTTAGGTACTCTGCAGACTATCCTGACTGCAGCATCAGGTCATGACTTGATGATCATGAGACCAAATGTGGCAAATGCCCTATCAAACATCAAAACAATTTACTAAAACAATCCTTGCCTGTTCGAGTAACTTCTTACTGTTAAGGAGTTGTACCTTCCATCATCAGCCCAGCTACCTGAGATGGTGACAACCATACACAAATACACAAGATACTTCATAAAATATGCGAAAAACAATAAGTGAGCCTATAAAATTTGAGGGTTGCCCTCGATTTCTCTAAGATCCCATCGTCAGATCCTAACTTGGTGACAATGGGACCACCTCAGAACTATCTACTTTCGAACAAAAAAAGAATTTTGAAAATCCGTCGACATATTCGATGAACAAAGATACAAAAAAAAAAAAAAAAACATACAAACACCCGAACAAAGTACCTCCTCCTTTTTGTAAAGTCGGTAAAAACTAAGTAACATCGCACAAAAATAAAATACATACAACAATTTAAGCATATCTAGTCATATTTTTAACCGACGAAAAAACGGAGGAGGTTCGCAAGTCGACGCGTATACAATATATTATATTTTTTATGTATGACCACCTATAACTTTTTACAGAGTAGTCCGATTTTGATAATTATTTTTTCTTTTGAAAGGGTATACTCTCAAGGTCGTCCCATTGTCATCAAGTTGAGTTGAATCTGATGAGAGGATCCCATGGATATCGAGGGAAAGCCTCAAATTTTATAGGCAAACCTATAGCGATTTGGGTATTTTTTAAAGCAACTTGAGCATTTGCTCTTGGAAATCATCATTTGGTAAAGTGGAGCTGATGATGAAGACCACAGATAGCCATCGGAACCACTCAATGATAATTAATGTTTCACGGGTTGCCATTCAATTACTGTTGCTAAGCACTAAGAAATTTATGCTCGTCACAATGCAAATGGTGAAATGGAGCTGATGGTGGAATACCAGGAGAACTCCTCAACAATTAACGTCCCTGCATCGGGAAAAGCAAAATTTTGTAAAAGGCGATGAGAAAGTTGACACTATGCCATTCTAACGTAGATAAATTATAAGCAGACCCACTAAAAACGAGAAATAAAAACTTTCCGTCGAAAAAACTGAAAAACAAAAAATAATAAACCTTTTTTTATTTACCTTAACTAAATTCTTAAAATAATGTAAGTATACCTAAGTAATTTTGAGTCGGCGCCAAACAAGCAAATTAATTAATTACGTAAAGCGTGATGTAATTTGTGTACTTACCTTTTTATGTCAAATAAAATTTATTATTATTATTAATTTAGTGATCTTTGTTCATTGATTGTTTGGCGCCGACTCATAATTATTACCATTTATACTCACATTAGTTTAAGAACTTAGTTAATAAGGTTAATTAAAAAAGGTTTATTATTTTTTGCTTGTCAGTTTTTTCGGCGGTTTAATGTTTTTGTTAAAAAGTTTTTTATCATATCATATTGTACATTTCATTAGGTATCATTAATATAATTGTTTATTATTTGAGTTGAATTCATATTTATTATTATTGTATAATTATTAATTAATTCATAATAATGTGCTTAAAAGCAAAATACAGGGTGATTGGAAGATGGGTGCAAAGCTTTAAGGCGAAGATAGTACAGGCAATTCAGAACCATTTAAGCCATGGTTGTCTTAGACGAAGTCTTACCACTTTTTTTTTACCAATTTCTTAAGATTTTTTTCGAAAATTCCCAAAGTTTTAACTAAACTACTTATTTATGGCCAAATTGAATGATAAACGAATTCATTTTTATTGTATTTAATTAAAGTAATGTGTAAGCAATCTAGCAAAACATGTTTTAGGCTTCTGTGTCGTTAGACATTTTTTTTACAGATATTTAAAGTTCATAAAACATTTTAAAATTCATAAATATTTTTTGTAAACCTTATTTTAAAAAAAAACGGAGCGTGCTTTTTTTGTTCAAACCTTTTTGAAGACATGCTTGATAATCGCTTTTTCTATTGAGGTAACATTTACGCAGATATCTTACAAATTATTGAAATTAGGACCTAAAAACCAATTTGAGGGAGAAATTTTAAATTTTTGGCAGACTAAATAAAACAACATTTGAATTTAATTTATTTATGTTTCATGTTCAAAATGTTGTCCGTGATTTCTAATACAAGCACGGCTCCGTCTTCTCACTTCTGTTGTTGTTATTTTCAACATCATCTTCAGCTTCATTGTTTCAAACTCTGAATTCATTCTCTCTATCAGTTCTTCTCTCGTGTTTATTTCCACATTCGTATACACTAGCTCCTTGGCCCGGCCTCACACGAAAAGGTCCAGCAGGGTCAGATCTGGTTAGCGAGCGAGCCAAGGGATGGGTCCATCTCTGCCAATCCAGCTGTCAGGAAAACAATTATTTAAGTGTTCCCTTACATTTAACATCCAATGCGTTGGACAGCCGTCTTGCTGAAAGATGACTGTACTGTCTCTTGCGAATATCGAGACACCGGTTTCCTCTATCAGCTCTGGTAAATCCACTTGTAGAAAGTGCAAATCATTTTCACCATTGAAAGTCTCCGGTAAGAAGTGGGGCCCAATCAACGTCCTGCAAATTACTCCAGCCCAAACATTGACAGAGAATTTCCTCTGAAACGACACCTGCTTCTTAAAATGTGGATTGTTGTCTTTGGCGGCCCATTCATGAAGGTTATGAAAGTTTGTAATGCCCTCCCTAGAAAATTTGAATTTGAAATCAATCAAAAGCAAATTTTCTAGGGAGGACATTACAAACTTTCATAACCCACACAACACATGGGGAACACTTACATAATTGCTTTCCTGACAGCTGGATTGGCAGAGATGGACCCATCCCTTGGCCCGCTCGCTCACCAGATCTGACCCTGCTGGACTTTTTCGTGTGGGGCTTTTTCGAATGTTGAAATAAACACGAGAGAAGAACTGACAGAGAGAATGTATTCAGAGTTTGAAACAATGAAGCTGGAGATAATTATGATGTTGAAAATAACAACAACAGAAGTGAGAAGACAGAGCCGTGCTTGTATTAGGAATCACGGACAACATTTTGACCATGAAACATAAATAAATTTAATTCAAATGTTGTTTTATTTAGACTGCCTAAAATTTAAAATTTCTCCCTTAAATTGGTTTTTAGGTTCTAATTTCAATAATTTGTAAGATATCTGCGTAAATGTTACCTCAAAAGAAAGAGCGATTATCAAGCATGTTTTCAAAAAGGTTTGAACAAAAAAAGCACGCTCCGTTATTTTTAAAATAAGGTTTACAAAAAGTATTTATGAATTTTAAAATTTGTTATGAACTTTAAATATCTGTAAAAAAAATGTCTAACGACACAGAGGCCTAAAACATGTTTTGCTAGATTGCTTACACATTACTTTAATTAAATACAATAAAAATGAATTCGTTTATCATTCAATTTGGCCATAAATAAATAGTTTAGTTAAAATTTTAGGAATTTTTGAAAAAAATCTTAATAAATTGGTAAAAAAAAAGTAGTAAGACTTCGTCTAAGACAACCATGGCTTAAATGGTTCTAAATTGTCTGTACTATCTTCGCCTTAAAGCTTTGCACCCATCTTCCAATCACCCTGTATAATTTAAATATATAATATAAATATATGGACGCGTACCGCGAGGGCTGGTTCGAGGCGGCGCAGGAAAAGAGTTCCTGGAAGGACTTGGGGGAGGCCTTTGCCCAGCAGTGGGACAGTATAGGCTAAATAAAATAAAACAAAATATTTTTATTAATGTTTGCATGCACGTGAAATTATTTATTTATGGAAGTCGCCTCTGCGGCGTAGGCCTCCCCCAACTTTCCCTATCTCTAGCTTGTCTCCTCCAGTCTGGTCCACATCTTTCCTTAAATATATCTTCCCAGCGCTTCCGCGGTCTTCCTCGTTTTCTTTTTCCATCTCTAGGTACCAATTCTATGATTTTCTTTGTCCATCTTTCGTTTTCCATTCTGCAGATGTGCTCTGCCCATTTCCATTTCAGACTTCTTATTCTTCATGATTTCCTTAAAACTCCAGTACTTTTTCCATGAAATTGCTATTCTCCTGTTTATTTCTTTTTTTTCTGTTTGATCTTCGAATGAGATATATGTCCCAAATAAACGTATTCTTTAACATATACTATTTCCTGTCCATCTATAACTTGTTACTTCCGATCCGTTTGTTAAAATTTTGGTTTTTACCCGACTGCGCCAGAAGGAGGGTTATGTTTTTCGAGTGTATGTATGTATGTATATTTCTTTGGCACGCTCTGTAGCCTAAACGGGTTGATCGATTTCAGCTTGAAAGGTGCCGTTAGATTCGTCTTAATTGTGAGAGTGACACTGGGTATATCAAAATTGAAAAAAAAAAAAAATGGCCGATTTTTGGCGCCTTATGTCTTCAAAAACAAAAAGTTGGAAGCAGGCGGGACCTATACCTACCATTTTTATTATATTTTCAAATTCAAATGGGTCCCGACTGCTTCCAACTTGTATTTAATTTAAAATGGGCTTGTTTTTAGCTTTTCAGTTTTTTGTAACTTAAGTTTTTTACCGCAGTCGGGTTTTTTATTTTTTTTACTTACTTTTTTTTTGCAACATTCATAGTCAATCCTACCTTCTTACTTTCTTCCGCCAGCTCTTGCAACATGTTCTCTAATTGTGCGGACTCTTTTGTAAACGCATCGATGTCATCTGCAAAACGTAAAATTAAATGACATAAATGTTTACCGTCGATTTTCACGCCTTTGTATTCCCAGTCAAGGTTTCTAAATATTTCTTTGAAAAGTATGCGGTACCCCACTACATTGGATAGTACCAGTGTGCAGTGTACAAGTGACTGTCGAAGACTATTGCTATTTATTAAAGTACACGCTGACAGCTAATGTATTAAATGCTCTATTTACACATTCAGAAGAGAATTAAAAATGTGACATTGACAATTAAATAAAACGGATTTGGTTTTTATTTAATAAACAATGGTCAGGCTATTCATAAAGTTTAATATAGTTTTCAACTCCGTAGTTCGCTCAGTGCCGCTTCGAAAGGTATTATGACTTGACATGATAAAGGAAAGAAACTGACAAAGGTTTTAGTGACGTGACTGTACGTTCGGTGCGCTCTACCTCTGCCACCCGTTCACCGACGAGCGCGTTCCGTTGCAGGTGGACACGATCAACCAGCTGAAGACCAACCGCGAGTTCTTCCTGAGCTTCAGCATGGACCCGCAGCAGTTCATCCAGAAGTGGCTCGTGTCGCAGTCGCGCGACCTCAAGGTAAGTGACGTCAGTCATCACGGCCGCGGTGGGTGCTACTCTTGTACTCTTGTTGTCCTGCTTGAGTCTTTTAGTCTTCATTTCGAGACGTAAGTCCATTTTCAATAATTGCGTGCTAATAGTTTCAAGAGTCACAAGTTCTTTGAGTTATTTGAGTCCTATGAGTTCTTTGAGCTGAATTGATTCATGCATGAGCCTTAAAGTTAGTGTATTATGTTATCAAAGTCAAAGTCAAAGTTTCTTTATTTGTAAAAACATAGGTGGTGTAAAAAAAACAGGTGTTGATATTGAAATAGTACACTATGTTTTGCCGATGACGGCGTACAAATATAAATAAGTAATAATAATTTAAAAATGAATTCAGCAAAAAAATAATAATTTAAAAAATGTCAACTGTAAAAAAATAATAATAATAATAAGTAATAAAAAATGGTTAAAATAAATGCTTCAGTCAGTTAATTATTGTAAAGATATGTCATAATGTCAAATTAAAATTATATAAAAACAATTATTATAGATAATATTAAAAATGTCTAGTATTAAAAAAAAGTTAAAAAAATACATAATAAATGAATAATGTCAAAAATTGTCTGAAAAAAAAATAAAAAAAAAATCTGAGACACTGTAATAAACATTTCAACACACTTGCTCGTAAAGTGGGTCTTGTTAACTAGGAGAAATGTCGCAATAATGTGCTTATATTTACTTAATGTCGCTCATTTAGGAACTCTGATAAGCTGTAGTAGCATTTGGCTATAAGAGTTTTTTTTAAATGTAACTTAAACAACCTAGTGGGCAGCTGTTTCAGATGTGTTGGGAGCTTATTATAAATTTTTGGGGCCAAACAGAATATGCTTTTATGCATCAAAGCGGTGCTTGACCTTACTATACATAACTCATCCTTAACCCGACGACTACGAATGTTAACATCTGATTGTTTGTTAAATAGCGTTGGATTACTTTTAACGAAATTAGCGGCTTCATATATAAACAAAGAAGGAAGAGTTAATATTTTATGCTTAATGAAATATGGTTTACAGCTTTCGGTCATCTTTAGACCAAACATGGCCCTAATGCACCTTTTTTGGGATTTAAAAATGGTTTCTTTATTGGTCGAGTTTCCCCAGAATATTACGCCATATCTTAAGATTGCGCCAACTATGCCATGATAAGCTGTAAGAAGTGCATCTATACTTATAATGGGTGCTAGTTTATAGAGTGCGTAAGCGGAAGAACTAATTTTCTTACATAATTCTTCTGTATGCGCTTTCCAATTAAGATTTTTATCAATTGTCACCCCTAGAAATTTTGTTGAGTCTACTCTGTCTAGTACTGTCCCTTGATAATAGATGTTAATATTTGGTGCGGCTACGCGTTGGCTAAAAAACATAATTTTAGTCTTTTCAAGGTTAATTTTCAAATTGTTATCATTTAACCAGTTGATTATTGATGTGATAGTATTGTTAATATCACTTTCATATGTCTCATTTTCTCTAGAATGTATAATGACCGTACTATCATCAGCAAAAAGTGTCATTGCAAAATTTGTTACTCTTGGTAAGTCATTAATGTATATGATGAAAAACAGAGGCCCCAGTACACTCCCTTGTGGGACTCCATATTTTACTAGTCTTTCATCTGATGTGCATAATATTTCTTTTTTAGTAGCTATGTCTATTTTGGAAATTTCTGTATATTGCTTACGGTTTTTCAGGTAAGACTCTATGAGTTTTAATATATTTCCTCTAATGCCATAAGCTTCCAATTTGTGAAGCAGAATGTCATGGTCAACATAGTCAAACGCCTGTGACATGTCGCAGTAAATGGCACAAACCGGTGTCCTTTTGTCTACATTAGCCATAACTTCCCTAACAAAATCAAAAATAGCCAAATTTATGGTTTTGTTTTTCCGGAAACCTTTTTGTTCTTCCGTAAGAATATTTAACTTTTCTAAATAATTGTATATTTGTAGATAAAAGTATTTTTCAAAGACTTTGGAAAGTATAGGTATAAGCGCAATGGGTCTGTAACAATTCATGCTTTGTTTGTCTCCTTTTTTAAACACTGGTTTTAGTATTGAAATTTTTAGCTTTTCCGGATAGACTCCTGCGCTTATACACATATTCACTATATGACTTAGATGCTCACAAATATAATAAGCAACATACTTTATAACCTTAGTGGAGATGCCATCATGCCCGACACTTTCAGTGTTTTTTAGTGATCTTATGATTTGAAGTATGTCGCTTGGTGCACTTGGTGCCATAAACATAGACTGACTTGTTTTATCAATATTTGTGGTTACTTTGTTCATCGAACGTGGTTTAGGTTTTATGTTGTCTACAAAGAAATGATTGAAGGTGTTTGTTATCTCCTGTTGACAAATGATGGTTTTATTTTCTACTTTTATAGAAGAGATCGTATCCCTTGGTACATTCATTTTAGATCTATTTAGTATTGCCCATGTGGCTTTCGATTTGTTAGATGATGTTTTAATATTATGATTGTTTTGAGCTCGCTGCGTTAATTTAATTATATTTTTATAGATTTTTGCATATTTTTTAAATACTGCTTTGTTTAATTCGTTACGCTGTAATCTATAATTCCACATTAATTTCCTCTTTTTTTTGCTACATATTTTTATTCCACGTGATATCCATTGTGATTTTACTTTAGATCTAACAGTTATTTTTTTGAAAGGAAAACATAAATTATACAGCATTGTAAATGTATCTATAAACGCATTGTAGGCAGTGTTTGGTTCATCAGTATCATATATTTCTGAGAATGAGACACATTGTATATAATCTTTAAATTTCTGCATATTTTCTTTGTTATAGTCACGTCTTTTTATTTGCCATTGTTTTATTACACAGGTTTTTTTAATAGATAATTTTAGCATTTGTGCTGTATGGTCTGATAGTCCGAAGTCAATCACCTCAGATTCACACTTCTTCCCCAGATTATGTGCGAAGTTATCAATGCACGTCCCGCTTATAAGTCGTGTTGGCTGATTTATTTCTAACTTTAGGTTAAAGTTTATGAGTAAACATTCAAATTCCCTCAAAGTACTAGTACGCTTAAGAGAGTCAATGTTAAAGTCTCCTGCTATTACTACATTTCTCCCTATATTTTTATTATCAAAAAATCTTACACGTTCTAAACGTGTAAGATTTTTTCCAATTGTTCAAAAAATACAGATATTTTATCAGACTTTGGAACCCTATAAATACAGACAATAACAGTTCTACACTCAAGTAACTCAATGGCGCAACACTCAGATACCCCATTTATGGAGAGTTTCGCTATATCTTGCAGTTCTTTATAGTGGTGTCCTTTCTTTACAAGAATACATGCACCTCCTCTTTTACTGTTTTTCCTAGCGTAACATGCTGCCAAGGTGAAATTGGGAATAAACAAGAATTTTTCATGGCTGGATAACATAAAGTGTTCCGTTAAACAAATTACATCGGTTTCTATATTTTTGTCAGACAGCTCTTCCAGACATACAGTAAGCTCATTACATTTATTTAGTAAGCCAGCAATATTTTGATGTAGTAGACATAGATAGTTATAATAGAAAAAACTGCTCCGTTTCCTGTCGATTCGATTTAAGGTCAGTTTGCTTGCATTCTTTTTTTGCGGCGCGATTTTTGTTTACATAACTTATAAGCTTGGCTATGTCTTCGAAAATTATGTTCATGGCATAGTTGTTTATTGATCCCGTATTTTGTCTGTACATAGTGCGATCCCATGCAAGGTTCTTGTTCGAGTCAACAAAATATGCATGTTTGTGGGCTACTATATCCTGATAAAGTAGTTTGATGAAGTTTTCAACCCTCCAGTTATACATTGTTACATTATTTATACACTTTTTATACGTAGGCACACAAAATATAATATTGGTATGCTGAATTTTCTCAAGTTTTCCTCTTATATTTGTAATCAAATTTGTATATTCCTTAGTAATCTTGAAGTCCGTCTCACCAATTAGCTTCTGTTCCAGGCCCTGTATTATATTATTTAAACCATAGTGTGGCACTAAGTAGTGACACAGTTCAGCGTTCTGAAGTTTATTTTCTGCAATAGTGCTTATTTTGTTATATTTATTCTCACTAATAATACAAATCTTACTAACTTGTTTACTCAGATGTTTATGTTCATGTTCACGATTTGAAAGAACGATTGCTGGTTCTAATGATTGTTTCATGGGTGCTGGTTCAGTAGACACTGCAGTTGTTTGTGTGCCCTTATTTATGCATTTGTGAGCTGTATTTATTTGCTGCGTTTGTAATTGTTTGTAATGTAAATTTCCTTTTCGTTCTGGAGATTTTTCAATGACAGTATCGGTTTGTGTTTGTTTTGATTTACAGTTTGTGGTAGGATTTTTGTTTGGTGTACTGCGGTTAGATTTAATAGGACTATTTGTTGTAACTTTTTTAAATAACTGGTTTTTTTTAACCAAGTTTTCATTCAAGAGTTTGAGTTTATTATTTTCTAAGTTTAACAGTTCTATTTCTTTATGGGCACTACTTAATTGGGATTCCAGTTTTTGAATTTCATCTTTCATAGTTTTTATCTGCCCGCAGTCTTCATCTTCTGACATGTCTGGCATATGTAGGATAATTCCATTCGTAATGAAGGTTCGTAATGAAGGAAAGTTGTGAAAAAAAAAAATGTAATTCGCCATTTTGTGGTGGCTGCCATCTTGGATTTGAAATTTGTAATAGTGTATAGTATTCTACTAGTCAAGCCCTTTCATTTGATACCCATATTGAGGGAGTTGTAAAAAAAAATGAAATTCGCCACTTTTTGGTGGCGGCCATCTTGGATTTGAAATTTATCATAGTGTATAGTATTCTACTATTCAAGCCCTTTCGTTTGATACCCATATTGAGGGAGTTGTGATAAAATATGTAATCCGCCATTTTGTGGCGGCGGCCATCTTGGACCGATTTTCATCAAACATAGCTAAGAACACTCCCGACTAATTCACCTTTCAAACAAAATTAAAATCGGTTCATGCGTTCGGGAGCTACGATGCCACAGACACACACACACACAGACACGTCAAACTTATAACACCCCGTCGTTTTTGCGTCGGGGGTTAAAAAACTGTCAAACTTCAATTTTATTCCTCGAATAAAAGTTATCTGGCGATGGAAAAATCAAGTACTACCTACTCAAAATAAAAGTGGCACTCCAGGAGCGCCGACAGAAGTGAAAACAAAACATAAACAGAATACTTTACCATCACTCGCTGACATTTCGGATATACATTAAGAGCGTAGACGGGCTGCATTTTTTCCATACAAACGTATTCCCCTATTCTCTTCCTGGATAATGCCTCTAGACTTCTAGAGTACCTAATCATTTTTATTTATAATCAAACTCCCCTCCTCCCCCCCCCCCCCCCCGTCTCGTCGTCGTCTTATAACACCCCGTCGTTTTTGCGTCGGGGGTTAAAAATCTAGGTCTATTGAAGACATGCGCATGTCATTTAAAAAAAAAATATTACATAAAAAGTAATTTAAAAAAATTAAACCGACTTAAAAAAAAAAAGAAATCAACTCAAAATTATGAAATAACTTTAATTTCGGAAGTCGGTGTCTTGGGATCTGTATTTTAGTTTTTTGCCACCGACTTCCGAAATTAAAGTTATTTCATAATTTTGAGTTGATTTCTTTTTTTTTGAAGTCGGTTTAATTTTTTTAAATTACTTTTTATTTCGTAATTTTTAGTTTTTGCACTAGAATTTGACCAAGGTTTTGAGATGTTTTCCCTTTGACACTACACCCGTAGCTCGTATCAATACGCCAGGCCGTCACACTTACACGTATTAGTCCATATCTTGAAAATTACTGAACCGATTTTGATGAAACTTGCACTGTTCCCTAAGTTGAAGTAAATGTAAGCTAATACAAAAAAAATGGTCACGATCCGATTAATAGTTGCTGAGAAATGCGTGGACAAACATACATACATACATACATACATACATACACACGTCTATGAAATTTTGTATATTTGTTTGGAAGCCTTAGTAGATTGTCATATGTGAATATAATGCAATTCCAATAATATTACATACATACGTATCGAATTGATAACCTCCTTTTTTTGAAGTCGGTAAAAAATAAATATGATTTTCCGAAAACCTAAAAAAATGCCCCGTTTTTACCTACGTAATCAGACGACTACCAAAGAAAATTGAAAAGTTTTTAAGATAAAAACAAATGATAGGGGCATAGATCTATTCTTCCTTTAAATTTTGATGCCAAAAATATTTTAATCAGCTTAGGTTTCGAGCAGAAAACAGGGGAATACGAAACGTCGATCGGTCATGGTTTTTTCTAGGTAAAATCGTTCTGAGCTGCAGTTGTCCCTATCGCACTCTACGGGGGGAGACAGGAGAGAGAGAGACGGCAATAGTTTCTTCAAATACCTATTTCTCAATTCTCGCGCAGCCCGTCTACGCTCTTAAAACCGAGTACAGATTTGTATACCTAACGCTCATGTCCATTTTTACCATGGGGTAACAGGCTTAGGTCTGAAAACCAGCGAATCAATAACTGTTTGCGTCTCTAAACGATTACCCAATGGTTACCGTCACCGGGTCAGCGGGATTGTCCGAAAGGGTTACCGCTGGCCTGGAACATAAAGGGCTAAGGAAGGAACACGGGTGGGTTTTAGTCAGACACTCCCTTCCGCTCCACCCAGAGCGAGAGTGGCCATTTGATAATATCCCACCAAAAAAAAAATGGTCACCGTCAGGATAAAGTGGTCAGCCATTCTGACGTCAGGTTGGCTGACCACTTTCATTCAAGTTCTCATAGTTTTAGCGTTGTCTTAACCGCGTTGTAAATGTAAATATTTACTACCTATTTGTTACCTTAACATATATTTTTTACACAACTTTAAAGAGCTCCTATAAAAAGTTATTAATAAAAGCCATTAAAACGTACATCAATTTATTTACGTCTTCTCAAAAAAATTGCTAACAATATTTTTGCAGGCGCTTAATGACTTATGAACAACTTTTTAGTTTTATCCTTTCGTAAAAATAAATGCGATATGTAAATAATATAATTATTTACATATCGCATTTATTCTTACGAATATAAGTATGTATGTACTTGGGGATTTATTAAATTGATCTTGATCAAAATAAGATACAATATTTGACAATCACTCATTGACACCTTAGATTATTTTTATTTAAAACTACTTACGACATTCACAACTGTGATTATAAATTATTGTGTTCTACTTTTGTTGTTTGTGACGTGCACACGTTAATAATAATTTATTAAAAAGCTTATTATATAAAAAAGTGTGTTGTCACAATGAAACGATGAAATGCGATATGTAAACAATTATAAAGTGAATGAATTAATTAATTGCACCGTTACCAGTGTGGTTAAACCAGACACGAATAATAATCGAATGAACCCCAAGATTCGCACTAGCTCCTGTAGCGGTATAGCCTCATGGTCATAGTGCTGCAGCGACCATTACATATCAAGGAATAGACCGGGGGGCGCGGTAATGGTAGGGAGGACGTGCCCGTAGGATAGGGAAGGATTTAAGAGCCTACCGGATATGCATCCTAGAGTGAGCATTGTAAATAATTATAAATGGATAAAACTTTACTAAGGATATCCAGAAACAAGTTGTTCATAAGCCACTAAGCGCCTTCAAAAATATTGTTAGCAATTATTCTGAGAAGAAAAGACGTACCTAAATAATTGATGAACGTTTTAATGGCTTTTATTAATAACTTTTTATAGGAGCTCCTTAAAGTTGTGTAGTTAAGCAGTGGCGGTACCTTCATAGAAGCAGAAAAGCCCGGCTTGCCCTAATAAAATCATAATTCACAACAACAAAATCAATAAAAAATATATTCAAAAAATTCCAGTCAATTAACTCGAACTCAACCATTCATGACATAGGAATACAATTTCGAAATCCGAACTAGCGCTAACTTTGGGTTAGGTTCGCGCCAAATTCGGAATTCGGCTCTAAACGCTATACAATGCGTTCAAATGCGCCATCTCGCTCACACTTAGTCTGGCTTTTACCTGGCTTGCCTTTCCTTTCTCTGTCTCGCAGTTTTCGCATACAAATTGCTATAGAAACGTTTACATATTTTGTTGATATATTGGCTTCGATCAATAATAGTACTAGATGCCCGATAAGCGCTTCAAAAACGGCCCGAAAAATACGAGCACGAATACTTTTGTGCTCTTATTTCAAATTAGTATGGTCCAATCATAGCCAATATTAAGACGTCAAAATGGCTCAGTGCGCGTTCAAAAGTTGTGTAAATAACCACCGTAACACCAAGATTTTGGAAGGAATATCTTTTTTTCGGTAAGTTTTTATCATTAAAATATGTTTTTCATAAAATAGTAACACAGTTAAATAGTAAATATACACACATCAAAAGTGTCTAGGGATCAACATATATTTTTGCAATAACTTTTCTCCTGATTGATATTAATTAAAATTTTCTTTAAGGATTCATCAAATAAAGTGTTTTCGTTTGTCACAGTAACGATAAACCAAGTCACCTTTGCATTAATAAAGAAATTTGCCATTTTCCTAATAAAGGGATTTTTGACATTTGAACCACTAACACAAAAGTTCGAAAAAAAGACTGAAATAACAGTTTTCTTTAAAATTTTATTGGGTAACTTAAACAATTAATAATCCGTGTTTCTACCGCGAACACTAACAACACAAGAACATCGGTTTGGCATACTCAAAATGAGTTCATCCAAATCACGCTGTGGAATGGCCGCCCATGTTCGTTGCAACAACAAAAAAAGGTCTTCTTGCGACTGGATACCCTCCATATTCGGCAGAGCTCTTCTCTGTAGCATATCCCATGCATGCTCAATCGGGTTCAAGTCTGGCGACTGAGCAGGCCAGGGCAGGACATTGATGTTAGCTGCGGCGAGAGTCTGTCTTACAACTCTTGCGGTGTGCGGTCGTGCATTATCATGCATTAACTGAAATAAGGGACCGATTTGCACTTGTAGAGGAACGATGACGTCTGATACAATCGTCTCAGCATAAATTTGAGCGTTGAGGTTGCCTCTGATCCAAATCAACTCAGTTCTTCCGCCGATCCAAATACCCGCCCATACCATGATGGTTCCACCACTATAAGGATGGACTTCCTGGCAGGATTTTAATCGCTGTTGGCGTCCAGGGGTTCTCCAGTGTCGTATACGTCTTGTATCCGGTCTCATACCAAAACGAGACTCATCAGAAAAGCACACGAAACGCCATTGTTCTTCTGCCCAATTTCTGTGTTCAAGAGCCCATTGATATCGAATCCTACGATTGTGCATTGCTATAGGTGGTACCCGTAGCGGTCTTCGGGAATGAAGGTTCACTTCATGCAAGCGGTTTCTGACTGTTTGGTCGCTAATTAAGTTCCTTGAAGAGTGATGAAGCCTCACGGCTAACATCATGGCGGTTATTGTTGGAGCTCTTCGAGTTAAGATTTGAATGTATCGGTCTTGTCTCCGTGTGGTGCAGCGATACCGTCCTCCATGGCGCTCAGCCACGGTACCAGTGCTTCGGTAACGTGTCCAAAGTCGACTGATAACACTCTGACTTGTATTCAGAGCTAAAGCCACAGTACGTTGCCGGGAACCAGCTTCTATCATTCCCACGGCTCTGAGCATTTCTTCCCTGCTTAAATGACGTCGCCGCTCCATAATAACGTTGGTTTTAATCAGTAGTAGGGAAACAGTAGCACTAATAATGTCTTCAATGCGTTGTATGTTTTTATAGGGAAAATATTGACAGCTGATTTTCATCTTTTACTCGAATTTGATTCACAGTTCCTGATTCAAATTATGAAATGCACCAAAAAGGATCCATATAAATTTATAAAATCATAAATTTATTACAAAGCCACATCTCATTCTCAAGAAATCCGCATAAAAATGCTTGATCCCTAGACACTTTTGATGTGTGTAAATCAATTAGCAAATATTATGATTGTTGGCCAATGTTTGCGACAACGCGCCAACTATTCTAACAAACATTGAAGCATTGAAATGTAATTCCAAGAACTACGTCTAGTTCCAAATTCGAGTAAGTACGAAATTGTCAACAAAATGTTTTTAACCTTATTGCTTAGACGTTAAGTTTCATTTCAGAATAAATATTTTTGTACTTATTATAAAAATGACTTTTTATTTTCAAGTGACATTTTAAATTTATTGCTTCGATGACAGAAGGACTTAAATATTAATCATTTGCAATCGTAATTAAACTTTATGTTAGAGTGTTAAGGTTTATAATAGTCTGAAGTTGTTAATATTATTAAACTTTTTTCTATAGTTCGTAGTAAGAAGTATAAATGTTTATCTGTGTGCAAACGTGGCCACTTTAGCGACTTATTTTTGTTCCTAATCATTCATCTAGTACTATTATTGATCGAAGTATATTGGTAAGTACTTAAACACAGAGTTCTATGAAATGAAAAGCCAGGCTTTTGAGAGGCATGAAGTTCGCGCAAATGCACTATCCGTTGCGTTGACCCGCGTAAAGTTAGTTGCGAAAGCACGTATGGCGGGCGCGATGAGTCGATGACACGACGCGACTCAAACAAATTGTTATTGTTTTGAAGTTTTGAATACTTTGAGAATTAGTTTTATTATTTGAAAAAGATATTGATTGTGGTGATTGGTGATGTCATTCCCTATGATTTTGTAAATGGTTAATGAATAGTGTTCTTTTATCATTATGTGTTCGGAATCTGTCATCGAAAAGGTACGTAAATACATTGAGTTTTCTGCAATTTTCTGCCAATAAATAACTCTTTACTTCACCGTAGCCAATCTTAAATTACTGTCGGACTGTCGGTAGGTACTTCTCGGAAATAAAAACAAGTATTTTTGTCAGTCAAGAAGACAGAATAAATAAAATAGGTACCTACTCATTCGATCGTTTATTAGGTATGAATATGATATGACAAACCTATGTAGTGGCTCATGGTTGTTTATATTCATAAAATAATGCGTACGAGAAAATAACAATAAATCGATAATAAAATTTGGAGGCCATCTAGTGCATTTTGATTGAACAAATTTTGCAAGTGACAAGCAAAATGAAAAAAGGTCCGGCTAAGCGCTGTGGTTCATTTATTTTACGCATTCATTAGTATAGATGACGCTTATGACAATTACGTACTGATGCTTGAAATAAGTAGTACCCGGTCTTCGTATTTTAAAGGTTTTCTTACCAAAATTATAATAATGATGTTAGTACTTCTATCAACCATTAACAACAAGAAAATCAGCCAATCCCTCAGTTGGGCGTTTTTTTTATACCTTGAAAATCTGTGGGCTTGCCCTAATTTTGACCCCTAGGCACGGGTAGCAAATAGGTAGTAAATATTTACATTTACAACGCGGTTAAGACAACGCTAAAACTATGAGAACTTGAAAGTGGTCAGCCAACCTGACGTCAGAATTGCTGACCACTTTATGTCTTTGATGTTTTTCTTAACGCAAAGGTAGCAAATATTTCATTATAGGTAGTAAATAGTAGCAAATAGGTATTAAACAGTGCACATACGAGTATCTCGTTTGGTCCAGTCATCCTGACGGTAACAAATATTGTTGGCAAAAATATGATTTTTGGTACTTTCAAATCAAATAGTAGCCGGGGGGTTAATTGTAGACTTTCGTTGTAATAGTACAAAAAGCTCTAAGATGTTATTTCCCATACGAAAATAATACTTATTTTTTCTGACTGTAATTTTTGGGTATAAAATGTTCGGAGACTTGAATGGCCTTGAATCCTAACAGGTAGACTCAAATGACTCAGTCCCGAGTTCTTTTGAAAAGTCTCATTCTTGCTCAAGAAAAAAGTAATTCATATTCATCAAGAATAGAATAGAATACAAGACTCTGAGTCTTCCTATAAAAGCCTTTAAATTAATTCAATAGGACTCGAACTCTGAATATTTTTTATCACACTCCAGTCTTAAAAACATGAGTATTCAAAGAGAACTCAAGTGTTATCATTGTGAGACTTAGGACTCGAGTTTCTAACAACACTAGTCGGCGAAGCCGCTCGTCTCACGCGCTTGTTTGTATACAGAGCATGGGCGCGGCAGCACCGGGCGGGGGCGCGGGGGCACAGGGCGCGGGCGCGGGGGCGCAGACCGGGGGCGCAGGCAACCCGGAGGAGGAGCGCTTGGGCGCCTTCTACTCGCAGGCGTGGGCGGGCGAGGGCGTGGCGCGCTACCTCACGGCGCGCGTGGCGCAGCGCCGGCGCGAGCTGGAGCTGTCGCTGGCGCCGCACGCGCCGCACGTGGCGCACGCTCCGCACGCGCCGCACGCCGTGCACGTGCCGCACGCGCCGCACGTGCCGCACGCGCCGCAAGCGCCGCACCCGCACTTGGCCAGGCTCTAGTGGCCGCATAATAAACTCTTTTATTCTCAGTACTCTCGTTTTTTATTCGCGTATTCGCGGGTCTTTTACACCTTTAATTGGCATTCGCTTTCGATTGACAGACTTGTACGGGGCCAAAAATAAACTGTTAATTAAATGGACACACAGTACGTCACTTGGCCTAGTGTGTTATAGCCATTTCGTACAAGAAGTAATACCGACAGCCATTTATAGATTTTCACGTATAGACAATTGCATTGAACTATACGGCATTTAACTATTATATACATAACTTCGTTGACTATAATTGGCTGTCGGTTTCAACAACATGACTCCACTAAAAATATCTTTAGTTGTAGATTTTCCATTTTAGTAAAAAAATATTGTAACTACTGCTACTACAGATATAAATATTGACCAAACCTTGACAGGTAAAAACCACCGTTTTTTACCGTAATTAATTTATTAGTAATTAATTGATTAATTAATTTTATGTTAATTATGGCCCGCTATTTCGTGAATATATACAGGGTGTCCCGTAAGTCGACGTCAAGCCGGAATCGGGTGATAGGACAAATCATAATAGTTACCAGAAAAATATTAAAAAAAATCTTAGTTATGTATTTTTTTAATTACAGTAATTTCCTTTTTTTTTTTTTCGAAAAATGTACACCCCGTGATGGTTTTTTTAGCTCCTTTAGCTACAAATCTTTACTTTGTTTTAGATTTTCTTTTTTTTTTGTGTAATCTTGAGTAGGTAGTGCTTGTGTAATCTGTTGTTTTACATTTTTAGCTAACTGCTCCAACTTAGAAGAAAATGTCATATTTATCCGAACCAATAATGAACAATTAATACTTCGCCCAACTTTAACTTACTGTACTGAAAAAAAAAATACTACGCCAGTTTGGCAAGTAACCTTAAAAGTTGACGCATTTAATAAGGATTCTAAGATGGTATAGCACTTTCTACATTATTTCTTAGTTTACAGTAAAAAAATAAATTTCTTCAAGAATCCCAGTTTTGAAATAAATCTTTTTATCTACTAAAAATGATTTTAGTGTAGGTAACCAAAGCTTGCCTTGAGCGTAACTAAGATTCTAGTTTTAGCGAGAGGCAGAATCATTCCATGAAGTGTGAGTGAGACAGATAATGACGCTTTCAAGTCATACTTTTTCTTTTTAGGATAAATTCTCCTTAAGTTTAAAATTAAACAACAATTACTTGGATGCTGAGATGCGAATACGGAAATAAAGGAGCTAAAAAACCATCACAGGGTGTATATTTAAAAAAAAAAGAAAAGTAGTCCGGGGAATAGTATTTTTTTTTTTAATAGTCCGGTAGCTAGGTTACTTTGTTATTTCTCTTTGTTTTTGTCCGGGAGTTGGTTTTTTTAATGGTTCAGGAGTTATTGTAGTTAGTTAGCCTTTTAACATAGTTAGATTGTAGTTATAGTTTAGGAGCTAGGCTTGTTATTCATAGTTCATAATCAAAATTAAGTTGTATCATATTTTGCCTAGACGTAGCCGAAGAAATAAACAAAACATGGCAAACGTCAGCTTTACTGATGATCAGTTCCGTGATCTGTTAGGAGTCCTGGCTAATATAGATAGTTCCGTAGCTAGGAAAACTAGTAGTTTTAGTACTTGTACTTCCCGTTACGATGGATCTCGTGACATAGCATTAGTCGAGGCATTCCTGTCGACGGTATGCACCTTCAAGAAGATTGAGTCGATTACAGACGAGAATGCCATTGAAGGTCTTACTCTGTTGTTGGTTGGAGATGCGTCGATCTGGTGGCTTGGAGTCAAGGGCACTGTAACTACTTGGCATGAGGCTACGGCATTGTTGAGATCCACATTTGCGCCAAAGAGGCCAGCCAACAAGGTATACGATGACATTGTCATGGACAAGCAGAAGACTCCGTCAGGTACAGAATTGTTCGTCGCGAAGAAGCGAGCATTAATGGCAGAGTTACCTAAACCGCCCCTGTTACAATCGCAAAGCTTGGATCTGCTGTATACTTCCCTGCATATCAACGTACGAGACAGAATACCAAGGGACTCCATCGAAACGTTTGACGATTTTCTGGTGAAGGCTCGGCAGCTTGAAGAGGTTGTTGCTGAACGATCGGAAGATAATAATAGCACCACTCCAATGGCGAAAAGGCAAAGGTGCACATTGCCGCGCATTTGGCCACAGTGAGAAGGAGTGTCGGAAGAAAGCCGTCAAAAGTGAGCCGATTGCGCCAGACGAACCTTCCAGGCCTAACCCCAGATCGGTGCCAAACAATAGAATCACTTGCTATGGCTGTGGCGAACCCGGCGTAGTAAGAAGCAAATGCCCGAGATGTACGACAACCAAAGTTGGAGCAGTTGAAGTGGGATTCTATGCCTTAAGTCCCACAGTTGCATCAGGAGCAAGATCTAGACCAACACTGAAGATCACAATCAGCGGTGTCAAAGGTCAAGCTCATATTGACACAGGAGCGAAGTTAAGTGTTGCATCGAGTTCGCTGTACAGATTATTGCAGCAAAAGGGCATCAAGTTCCATGCGGAGAATGCTACAATCACCCTAGCAGATGGCTTGCGACGAAGACAGCTTATCCAGACTGCCTTGGTGCCTGTGTCGCTTTGTGGTCGGACGATCCCCACAAATTTCATCGTGTTGCCAGAATCGCACGATAACCGGACCCTCTTAGGAGTTGACTTCCTCCAAGATGCCAACATGGCACTCAACGTGCCGCAGTTGCTGTTTTCACTTCTTGGATGAACCCGGCCGGAAGTATGACTTGTTTTCTTGTTTACTGTATATCGGGAGTTATTCAGAGACGAGCAGGGTGAAAACGAACGAACAGATATCTTCGTAGCGAAGAGTCGAGCCCTCCTAACACGCCTACCAGCAAACGACCTGTCTACCAAGGTACAACTTGATATCATTTACGGCCTATTACACCGAAAAATCCGTAAAAGATTACCTACGTCGCGAAGAGGTCAGTAATTTTTCCGAGTTGCTATCGAAATCTAGAATTATCGAAGATTCCATAAACGAATCGCCCAAGCGAGAATCGCAAAAGGTCGCATCCATTGCTCCGGGTATGAAACGTAGCGAATCCGAAACGCCTACTCAGCCCGCAATGAACAACGCGCGAACATCGAACTCCGCTGCAAGCGTGAGACCGGCGCACGGGGCAGCTACCACGCCACGCGGCAACGCGGACGCCGCCGACGACGGCGCTCCGCCCTCCGCCGCGCGCCCGCCGGACTCGCACGCCGGACTCGCACGCGCAAGTTCCGAACAAGACGCGCGCGCAGCGCGCATCGCACACGCGTGCCACCGCCGTACATACGTCAATATTCCACATTTACGCGGCCAAAATTATTTGTTGTATCACATCTGCACGATATTAAATATCTCTTAAGAGTATTTTTTTTATTTAGTTAAGTTTTTTTTGTAATTTTAGGTAAAAAATCAAAGGTAAAAAAAAAAAATATTAATTTACATAATTATTTATTAAATCCAAAGAAATACACACAAAATAAAACAAAATTTGTACAATATTACAAACAAATTAATACAACAAGAATTTTGCACAAAAACAAAATATTATAACGTAATGGATTCATCTTGCTGCTCACTATCCGGTACTCGGGATATTCTGGCATTAACATGTTTATTGTTTCCGGGCAAAATGTTCTGGGATTGATATCTTCTTGGGCCTCAGGCTGCTAATAAGTGGATCCGAACTCAGTAGTAGTAGTTTTTGAAGTATCTAAAACAACGAAAAGCTAAGAACTAATAAAAAAATGGTTATATTTTCATACAAAATCTTAATGGTTAAAAAGGTCCCCCGATTTGTCATCTGCACTCTTCCGCAGCTGGTTTCTGTATTATCTTGTAGCCAAAAGATTGTAGTTTCAAATAAAAAAAGAATGATGATCGTATCTCATCGAGAAATACAACAAATTGACCTTTGAAGTTCAAAATTACTTCAAAATTTGTCTAAAACAACCCATGTGTTTGAAACCCCCAAATTATTCGAATTGAGCATTTTGGGTAAGTAAATAATAATAAAAAAAAATGGTTGCCTGTAAAGTCGGTTTTACGGGCGAAGATTTTACGTGACAACGTCTTTTTCTCGGTAGAATAGTTGAGTGGGAGAGAGACGCAAGGCATTCGGCGGGCCTCTCTCTCGTTCGGTGACTCATCGTAACGTTACCGAGCGTTACACTTTTTCATAAGTGACTCCCAGCCGCAACCTAATTTAAGACGTTGTCACGTCAAAATAAAGATCCATACCTGTGTTATTGGAATCCATCACTTTCACTTCAAAAACTGACACAAAAGAAAAATTAATGTTGTCACTTTTGTTGTGTTTGTAACTTTAAGCAGCAAAAACGAGCGCACGGATTGACGGTCAAGTACCGACTCCCTGAAAGCGGTAGGGGTGTATCGCAGGTAGGTGGTGGGGCTCAGTTAGGATTCTTGGAACTGTCTTCTAGCTCTGCATGTGCTATTTTAGGTATGTGTTTACCGTAAGTTTTTAAAATTCAATTTTGGCCGCGTAAATGTGGAATATTGACGTATGTGCGCCGCACGCGATGAACACGCACCAGCTGCAGCGTCATCTAAACAACAGCGACCGTTTTGTGCGTATTGTAAACACTACGGACACCAGCGCGACCAGTGCCGTAACTTGGCGGACAAAGGTGAGTCAGCGGTTGATTCTAATAATTCGGTTTCGTGTTACAAGTGCGGATCTAAAAATGTCACTCGTGAAACTTGCAAAAGGTGTAACAACGAATCAAGTTTTTATAGTGTTGATACTACTCTGCAAACTTCGGGACCAAAGTTCACTCAAATGCCACAGTCTAAAAATCGTGATCGAAATGCGGGTTCCGAAAATTTGTATAATCGCGAGAAGTGTTTTGATTTGATAAACATTGTTGCGAAGAATTGAAATACTATAATACTTCGCCTTCTTCTTGTTATAAAAATGTTGATGATGTTTGTTGTGTCATTCAAGAAAATAATAACTGGTCGCGTGATACCTCGAGTGAGCCTGCGTACAGTCAAGCTGAAATACTTAATAATAATAATTGTTATTCTGTACAGAGTAATTTTTCGGCCAACGATTTGTCGAACGATCACATGACCAGCTGCGAGGTCGATAATATTATCGACCGTTCTTGTAATTTTTCAGATAATAATCATTTTTGTTATGATGACGCCCTTAATGTAAAAGAGCGTAAGGGCGAAGTTTGTATTTTTTCTGGAAATAATCATTTTTGTTATGATGACGTCCGCATTGCAAAGGGACGTAAGGATCATTTTTGTGATTACTCGAAGGATGATTATGTTTTTAATAATAATTCCCCCGCCGTAAAAGGGCGTAAGAAACATTTTTGTAATTTTTTGCAAAATTATTTATCTTGTTCTAATAATGTTTCTAAGAATGTGTTAATTATTAATAGGGTGTGACGACACATGTGTAGAGAACGCGCGCGCCGGTACGAGCTCCGACAGAAAAGTTTTGCGGCCGATTTTTGATATCAAAATTTTAGACGCGTCGGGGACCGCGTTAGTTGATACCGGTGCCAAACATTGTATTGCGGGTCATACACTGCACACCCTCCTCTGTCGAAAGGGACACCCTCTTGAACCGACGCGAAGACGTATTAAGCTAGCCGATGGACACGTTCGCGACGTAGACGTGCTCATGACTACTCTTGACGTGCACTTAGAGGAGAAGGTCATTAGGACTCCTTTTCTTATTCTCCCTGAGGCGCGTAACAACGAAACGTTGCTCGGCATGGATTTCTTGTTTGCAGCCGAAGTAGTCAACAAAACAAACAAACAAACAAGAAATCCATCGAATGCAGGTATTTCTCTAATAACAGCCGCGTTCAATACATAATGCGTTTCGAACCCTCCTTATCATCAGAGCAGTCTTGTTCCTCTGCCGACGTACTCAGGGACGACGAAGGTACATTGTTGGACCAACCTGACCGGAACCTGCTGGCGCAGACCTTGGTTACCAATACGGACATTTTTCCAGCTAGGGGGAGAGTCTACCCCGTTTGCTGAGCACCGTATTGATACAGGTGAGCAGCCTCCTATCTATGTACCTCCGTACCGATTGACCCCTGCCAAAAAGAAACTTACGCGTCAGGAGATTGAGAAGATGCTGAAGGACAAAATCATTGAAGAGTGTGAATCTGCCTGGTGTTCACCAGCTCGCCTGGTTCCTAAGGCGAACGGCAGCACCCGCTTCTGCGTAGATTACAGACGCCTAAACGCCGTGTCACCCGACCCTGAACAGGTTCAAGCTGTCCTAGACATGAAAGAACCAAGCAACTTGAAGCATCTACGGACATTTTTACAAACCTGTTTCTGGTTCAGGAAATTTATCCCGAATTTCTCCTCTGTAGCCGAGCCACTTACAAGGCTAACAAGGAAGCATCAGACCTGGACCTGGGGTTCAGCTCAGACTACAGATTTTAACGAGCTGAAACAACTTCTTACATCAGCGCCAATCTTAACCCAGGCTGACTTTAATCGCCCCTTCGTGCTCCGCACCGACGCGAGTAATTTTGCCGTCGGAGCTGTTTTAGTCCAGGGGGAGGACAAGGGTCTCACCGCTAAATTTGTGTCCAAACGAGATGGACCGTATGTTATAACGGAGAAGGTTAGCCCTACCACCTATCTTATCTCTCCAATAGGGAACTCTGAGGAGTCTTTAGGAAAATACCATGCACAGGATTTAACACCTTTTGTAGACAGTGGTACTGGAAGCAACGTACCACCTAATCCTGTCATTCCCAAGCGACGTCGTGGACGCCCGAAGCACAAGGGCAAAGAGCCAGTCCAGGAACGAGGGCGTTCTCCTACACTTGAGGGGAAGTCTGTCGTAACCAATTCTAGTCCATGCACTTCCGGGCGCGGCCGCGTACACCTTCCCTCTCGCTTTAACCACTATGCACTAGATGCATAGGAGAGAGACAGCGATATTGCTACTGCGACGCTCACGCCGCACGCGCCTCCGACGCAGTTAGTAGACGGATAGCCACTCCGGTAATCGTACACGTCACGAACCGCCGCGCGCGCCCGAGCTCTGACCGGCACGCGCTTTCTTATATCGGTTTATTCTAATTATATAGTTCCCGTGACCGTAATTTTACAATACTAGTGTACCCTTTATCCCTGTTACCAAGATTATAAGACATTTATGTTACACCAGTGTTTGATTCCAATATATCCACTGCAAACCAATACGTTCACAGTTACGAAAATGTATATTTTTTGCAAGGGACTGAAAGGGGGTCTGAAAAATTCGAAGTGGGGCTACTAGGGCATATATTTTTAGGCCGCGTACTTTCCGACTTTTGATGAAAAATGTAAAAAATAATACCCCCCCCCCTTTTCTCCGAAGTTGGCAAAGAGAAATATCTGAAATAATGGTATGTGATAAAAGTTTATGTAAAGATTACAGGGAAAAATAAAAGTCTCTAAATAGCACAGTTTTTCAGAAATCATCAACAAAAGATACATTAGTTCCACTATCGTTCAAGAGATGGCGCTGACATAAAACTGAAAATATTCTATACCACAGTGCAGTGTTAAAATTCTTTGACGAATATAGTCCTCGCCGATGAAAATTTAAAAACATAATAAGTATGATGGTACGGAACCCTCGGTGCACGGTTTTTTTATTGTTTTCTTTGTTTTCACGCGGTATGCAGTAGGGCGAATCCCACTGCTGTTTACACTGACAGCCGCCGTTTCCTGTACTCTATAAGCACCCAAGAGTAGGTACCTATAGAATTAGAATTCCAACTACTGTACCTATACATCTTTATTTTTTGTACAAATCTTGTCATTATTACTTATTTGCACCGCATCACACCACAGATTTTACTACCAGCCGAATTTTTAATTGGTGATTTAAAATTCGCGCGTCGTTTCGTACAAGTTAACATATAAATACCATGTGATACAGAATGGCGACAAAAATTTAAGTACCACGTATTTTTATCGCATTGCTGGCTTAGCCCAAGTACCTACACTACACTAAGAAGATCGCCTCTCGCTACTTTTATCTTGTTTAGATTGTTCAGTACACAAGACATTCATCTCACACCGGTACACTAGGTACACGTTCTTTAGCATTAATTAAATAAATATTGCCGCGCGGTTAATGAGCTCTGCAAATGTTTACAAGCCGTCAATGCACATCGTGATCTCGACACACGGCAGAATGTCATGAAAAGTTCCGAAACAAAAGGACGACACCGGCTCTGTGTCACAGAATTATACGATCCATCGAGAGCCTCCTACAAGCACAGGCACCATATCATTGAAAATTATACGATCCACCGAGAGCCTCCTACAAGCACAGGCACCATATCATTGAAAATTATACGATCCACCGAGAGCCTCCTACAAGCACAGGCACCATATCATTGAAAATTATACGATCCATCGAGAGCCTCCTACAAGCACAGGCACCATATCATTGAAAATTATACGATCCATCGAGAGCCTCCTACAAGCACAGGCACCATATCATTGAAAATTATACGATCCATCGAGAGCCTCCTACAAGCACAGGCACCATATCATTGAAAATTATACGATCCATCGAGAGCCTCCTACAAGCACAGGCACCATATCATTGAAAATTATACGATCCATCGAGAGCCTCCTACAAGCACAGGCACCATATCATTGAAAATTATACGATCCATCGAGAGCCTCCTACAAGCACAGGCACCATATCATTCAAAAAAACTTTTTTACAAAAAAAACAACCGATTTCCAAAAAACACTATAAAGTGAAAAATTACTTTAATTTCGGGAGTCGGTGTCTTTGGATTTGTATTTTAGTTTTTTGCCACCGACTTCCGAAATTTAAGTTATTTTTCACTTTTTAGTGGGTCAGTTTGTGATTTATCTAAGTTACAATAGCCTAATAATGTCAACTGCTCATCACCTTTTACAGAATATTGCTTTTCCCGACGCAGGGACGTTAATGGTTGAGGAGTTCTCCTAGTAAGAACCAGGAGAACTAGAGCTGATTGAGAAGTCACCATCAGCTCCACTTCACCATCACCATACGCATTGTAATTGTAACGAGCATAAATTGCTTAGTAGAAAACCATATTAAAGTAATGGAATCGCAATCCGTGAAATATTGGTCATTGAGTAGTTCCGATGGCCATCTGTGGTCTTCATCATCAGCTCCACTTTACCAAATTATGATTTCTGAGAGCAAATGCTCAAGTTACTTTAAAAAATACCCAAATCGCTATACGTTCACCTATAAAATTTGAGGGTTTCTCTCGATTTCCATGGGATCCTCTCATCAGATTCCAACTTGATAATAATGGGACCACCTCGAGGGTACCTATACCCTTTCAAACAAAAAAATATTTTTTGGGATCGGTCCAGCCGTCTTTGAGTATAATCGGTGAACATACATAAAAAAAAACATAAAGTCGAACATAAAACCTCCTCCTTTTTGGAAGTCGGTTAAAAACTATAGTACAGATACAGATGTGTATATATTATCATATTTAATCAATACACCTACGTTTTGGCATTTCTATTAAATCCCCTTCGATAGGTTCTTATTTATTATCAACCCCCTCCCCCCAGTCTTAGGCCCACATCCAGGTGACTTTGAAACTAGGCTTTCCTCAAGACTATATGTCTTGTGTCACAGAGCGCATCGACTTCCTGAAGCAGAAAGTGTATGCATGGGCGAACCGTATTCGTCGGTATAGGTGGCGAGTAGAGACACTCAGAATCGCACCTTTCAGAGCGATGAAAGGTGGGTTTATAGGGGTTGGGAACGACCGGACCAAGGTGTGGCTGAGACGTGCCGGCCGGATGATGATGCCATGTGTTTCTTCTGGCGCAGTATCTGGTCGGTGCCTGTCAGTCACAGCGAAGGTGATTGGATTCAGGAAGTCGAGCGAGCCTGCGATCCAATACCAGAAATGGGGGCTATTACCATCTGCCCCCAAGATGTAGCTTGTGCAGTCCATCCGTTGCCTAACTTGAAGTCTCCAGGGCCGGACGGGCTGCATAACTTTTGGATCAAATGGTTTTCAAGGTCGCACGCTCGCTTGGCATCTCATTTCCAGATTGCTTTGTAGTCTGGTTCGCTACCCCAGTTCCTAACGACAAGAATTACCCACCTGCTCCATAAATTAGGTAGCACCGCAGAACCCAAAAATGTGTTCTTACATCCATTTTGAGAACTTAAATTAACAAACATAATTATAGACACCAACTCAATCATGTCTGCCTCTCATAATGGATGTAGGAATGGGTCCCGCGGTACTAAGGAGCTACTCTTCATTGCTATGACCATTAGCCAACAGGTTCGTCGTTTCCGAAAGGATCTCTCGACATGTTGGATAGATTATAAGAATTTAAGGCCCATGACGGTGCCACATACATGGCTCATGAGGGTGTTAGAGTTGTATAAAGTAGATACAACTCTGCGCACCTTCCTGATGTCGTGTATGGGGCAATGGAGGACGGTCCTTCGCTATCCAGGATGTCGAAATATTCAGAGGAATAGCGAACCGATAAGGATTGAGCGAGGCATATTTCAGGGTGAAAGTTTGCTTTGGTTCAGCTTAGCCTTGAATCCTCTGAGCACACTGCTGGAGGATTCAGGTCTAGGCTATCGGCTGAGGAGAGGTGGTCAGGTTATATCGCACCTCCTTTACATGGATGACCTAAAACTCTTTGCCCTCAACAATTTGCAACTGATAGAGCTACTGAAAGTAACTCAAACTTTCAGTAGCGCCATTAGGATGGAATTTGGTGTGGACAAATTTGCGGTCATGCATGTAAAGCGAGGGAAGATTGTGGAATCCGTGGGAATTCAACTCTCGGATTCCACAAACCTTAGAGCCCTCTCCGCATCCGAAACCTATAAGTATTTGGGTATGTCGGAAGGGATCAATGTTACTGACATGAAGCAATCGTTGAAGGAGCGCTTCTTTGGCCGCCTGAAAAAAGTACTTAATAGTCTTCTATCAGGCGGAAACGAGGTGCGCGCCTTCAACGGTTGGGTCATGCCAGTTTTGATGTACTCTTTCGGCATACTCAAATGAACTCAGATCGAACTTGACGCCCTGGATAGGAGGGTCCGTACACTGCTGACTGCAAATCGAATGCATCACCCACGGTCATCGGTAATGAGCCTGTATATCCCGCGAAAATGTGGAAGTCGAGGGTTTTTAAACGCTAAGACCCTCCACAATCGCGAGATATGCAGTCTCAGGGAATATTTCCTAGAAACTGACGTGGGGATGCATCGAGATGTAGTCATAGTGGACAAGGGCCTCACCCCGCTCTCCTTAGCTAAAGAGAACTGGCGCAAATCAGTAGTGCTTGACATTAATGATCGCATGGAGGTATGGCAGAGTAAGGAGCTTCACGGACTCTTTTTTCGGTCCGTAGCCTGGCTGCGTTTCGGTGACCTCTTTGGAGAAACCGAAGGTTTTGTTTGTGCAATTATGGACGAAGTTATGATGACGAACAATTACCGGAGATTTATTGTGAAAGACGGCACGGTTGACATCTGTCGGGCATTTCACCGGCCGGTGGAATCAATCAGGCATATCATCTCCGGGTGTTCTTGTCTGGCTAACGGAGAGTACTTGCATAGACACAACCGTGTAGCCAGGATAATCCATCAGCAGCTTGCTTTGAAATACAGCCTTGTGGAATCGGAGGTGCCGTACTACAGGTATGTGCCCGACCCAGTTCTCGAAATTGGTAATATCACATTGTACTGGGATCGATCCATCATCACTGGCAGGACTATTCTTGCCAATAAGCCTGATATAGTGGTGGTGGATCGATCAGAGCGGCGCGCAATGATTGTTGACATAACCGTCCCACATGATGAGAACCTCGTGAAAGCCGAGAAAGATAAACAGATCAAGATACTTGATTTCGCTCGTGAGGTTGTCGACATGTGGGATGTGGACTCAGCGATCATTGTGCCGATAGTCGTGACAGTCACTGGACTAATCAGTGCCGTAACTAGGGCGGTGCCCAGGCACAGGGCGCAGACCCTGGAGGGGCGCAGAAATGACCAGACCTGGGCCACTAACAATACCTATTATTTATTTATTTATACGTGTGGATTCGCGTCGTCCGCGTATATTCTTCTTACAAATAAATGATATCAATATTAAAGACGATGAGATCGTAATAATAATCGTAAAAGTTTGTGAAGAACTTAGTTTTTGGATGATAGATTTATTTTTATAGGCAATCCATTTTATTGTCAGAATCATATCGGTTATGATTAGAAAATATTTCAAGGGCGCGGTTACCCCAGGACCCGACGGCTTGCCAGGTAAAGCCTGGGTCCTGGCCTCGAGGGCTCTCGGGCCTCGACTGGAGGCGCTCTTAAGCGCATGTTTGGAGAGAGGCCAGTTTTCACTCCGTTGGAAGACGGGGAAGCTGGTCCTCATTCGGAAGCCAGGGCGCCCTGAGGACTCTCCGTCCGCATACCGGCCCATCGTGCTGCTCGACGAGGTCGGCAAGCTCTTTGAGAGAGTAATTCTTCGACAAGCTCTTTGAGAGAGCCGCCTCGTCAGGCACCTGGTGAGGACGGGGCCGGATCTTGCGGACAGCCAGTTTGGCTTCCGCAAGGGGCGCTCGACGGTGGCCGCGATCATGCGCGTGAGAGCCCTCACGACGGGGGACGCGGTGTCCCGGGGTGGGGTCATCGTGGCGGTGTCACTCGACATCGCCAATGCGTTTGACCCCCTGCCCTGGAGCTGCATTGTGGAGGCACTCCGGTATCACCGGGTGCCAACCTCCTTCCGTCGAATAGTCATGGCGTATTTGACGGACAGAGCCGTCATCTACCCCGGTCGCAACGGGGAGTGGAACCGGCGAGAGATGTCGTGCGGTGTCCCGCAGGGATCGGTTCTGGAGCCGTTCCTGTGGGACATCGGCTACGACTGGGTGCTGCGGGCCGACCTCCCTGATGCCGTCAGCGTGGTTTGCTACGCTGACGACACGCTGGTCCTGGCGCAGGGGAGGTCGCATCAGGCGGCGGCCGACGCGATGGCACGGGGGCGGTTGCGATAGTCGTGGAGAGGATCCGGCAGTTGGGTCTCGAGGTGGCATTGCACAAGTCCGAGGCCATGTCGTTTCATGGGCCCCGGAAGGCGCCACCATCGGGATCCCAACTAACGGTAGGAGGGGTTCACATCGGCGTCGAGACGGCGATGAAATACCTGGGTCTCGTCCTCGACAGCCGGTGGAACTTCGTCGAGCATTTCCGACGTTCGGCCCCCAAACTGGAACGGGCCGGGGCCGCTCAAGCGGCTCTTGCCCAACCTGAGGGGGCCAAACGCCTCCTACCGGAGGCTTTACGAGGGGGTCCTGCGGCGGCGTGCCGGCCACTACCTGAACGCGCCCCAGAAGGTGGTAGCCGGCTTATCCAGGGCTACCGCACGATCTCGGGCGAGGCGGCAAGCCTCCTTGTCGGACTGCCGCCATGGGATCTGGAGGCGATAGTCCTCGCGCGCCTATATGAGTGGCGCGCGGAGGCACTACGCCGGGGGGAAAATCCGCTTCCGCGGCAAATCGCGCGGCGGAGCGGACGGATCTCCGGCGTGATCTCATGGCGACATGGAAAGAGCAACTGTCGCAACCCAGCGCAGGGCATGCTACGATAGCGGCGATAAGACCCCTCTTTGAGGAGTGGCTAGAGAGGCACCACGGCGCCCTCACCTACCGCCTGACGCAGGTCCTCACCGGACACGGAAGTTTCGGGAGGTTCCTGCACATCATCAAGCAGGAGGAAACTCCCGGGTGTCACCATTGCCAGGATCGCCCAGAGGACACGGTGGAGCACACGGTGGAGGTCTGCCCCGCTTGGGCGGAGCACCGCCGTGTCCTCGTGGAGGCGATCGGCAGCGGCGGCGACCCCCACCGTGTGCTCCAGAGAGGCAGTCACCTTCTTCTGCGAAGCAGTCATGCTAGCAAAGGAGGTGGGAGACGCTCCGGGCATCGGGAGCCGCGTGACGACTCCCGGCCTCCGTAGGCGCGGGCCTGCGGGCGGAGAGTAATGGGTAGCTCACCGTCCGATCAGAACCAAGCCCGTGCCGGACGGCGCGTACGTGTTCCACGCGCGCCACAAAGAAATGTCAGCATCGAGGAAGGGGGCCCTTAGGACCGAAGCCTGCCGGGTCAGCGGGATTGTCCCAAAGGGGGTAACCCTTTTAAACACACCGCAGCCTTTTAAAAGCCCCTTAGGGCCATAGCCTGCCGGGTCAGCGGGATTGTCCGAAAGGGTTACCGCTGGCCCGGAACATATAGGGCTAAGGAAGGAACACGGGTGGGTTTTAGTCAGTAAGAGTCTGACACTCCCTTTCGCTCCACCCAGAATGGGAGGGGGGGTCATTTGATAATTTAACATGCGCAAAAAAAAAAAATAGGGCGCGTTTATAGCAGCTCGCACCGGGCGCATAAAAGGCTAATTACGGCACTGGGACTAATAGCCAAGGGTCTCGACCAACACCTAAGGAGGCTCTCGTTGGGCAGCTGGATCAAGAGCTTGATTCAGAAAGCGGTACTTCTGGACACGGCCCGAATTGTTAGGAGGTTCCTCTCTCTGGAGCCCTAACCGCCGGTAGCTTGGACCGTGTTCCCGATACCGGTGGGCTACTATTTTTAAATGTTTTTATATCCTAATATTTAAAAATATAATTTATATGTGTTATTTAATGAAATAAATGAGATAATAATAATGTCCTCCAGACCGTATTTCGGCCACGGCGGCCATCTCAACGGAGACTAGCCTTCGGCGCGGGAGATATTATAGTGCACAAGTGTATGCGCAGACACAGGTGCACTCCCTCTTCTCTCATCTCTCTTTCCTCTCTCTTCCCATCGGATTGACTAATAACTTGTAGGTGTGTGTGATGCAAACTGTTATTAATATAAGTTGGTTATTAATGAATAAATAAATAAGATTCTTTAATAAACCATATTGGTGAAGCCGGAATGTCAATGGGTGAAGCCGACGATCGATGTGCCCCTACCCCGCGCCACCCGACTAGTCGCCGTCACTGAATCACAACGGGAGGACGCGCGACAGCGCGTCGGTCAGTAGGTAAGTACGAAATAGTAGATTGTTATGCAAGGGTCGAAAGGAATCAATTCCCATACGAGGTATTTAGATGCCCGAGCGCAGCGAGGGCGGCTATAGTCTGAGTGGGAATTGAATGTCTTTCACCCGCGTTAAACACTCTACTTTTCATTTCGAATATAAGGAAAGTAAAAAATAGTAGTAAAAGTAGTAGTCTAAAATATTTATTGATGACATGAACATGAATACTATCTACCAATTTAATAGTCTCTTTTAAATTTGAAATATGGAAAACACCGCGTCACAGCCACATAAGTAGGTAGATTCTGTTCCCATTCCCGCCGCGGTGGGCCATCCCACTTACTAAGTTTTTTTTTTAATTAACACTGGCTGTTTATAAACTCAGAAGACTGCTGCAATTTTCTTAATTATTAAAAAAAAAACGTAGCTGACTACCTAAGCAAATATAGTTCTATTTTTAAAATTCATTCCCGCCCTAGAGAGGGAAGCTATTAATATGAGTCGTTCCCGCCCTAAGGTGGGAAGCAGCGTCTTCCACCCGCTATTCGGATCAAACAAACACTACTTTCCGAGCATGAGAAATGAAAAAATAATTTACGTAATGTGTGAAATTACTTTAGTTCAAAGTTATTTAGATATTGGCGCCGATTCTGTTGTGTCACAAACTAAACTAAATTTAAGTTCAGGCATCTTTTTCTTTCCATTTCGTTAAGAAAAGGACAGAAGATAAATATTAGTTTAGTCCTGTCAAATTAGTCAGCGCCTGACGTAAATTGACGTAATTTTAATGGCCATTTTTTAAATCTCTTCTAAATTGTCTATGGAGTATCTTAATTTGACAGGGCTAAACTAATATTTATCTTCTGTCCTTTTCATAATGAAATAGAAAGAAAAAAATGCATGAACTTAAATTTAGTTTAGTTTGTGAACAACAGAATCGGCGCCATTTTAAAGTCTGCATATTTTCCTTCAGTATGTGCAGTGTGTCTAATTGTATAAAACGGTATTAAGTTGTATGATTTATGCGATTTATATTTTGTTAAAAATATTATTTCTGTTATTAGTAAATGGGTTACAGTGAATCATGTAGTAATGGGGTTCGTTGGATCGTGATCCACTGTTCCCCAAAAAGTTTTGTGTTTCAAAGTATACCTACTTGTTTACAGGTAAACATGACACGTGATAGACAAAGGAAGACACAGATTGGTCTTCATACAGAAGACCAAATGCGCAACGCTATAAACATGATAGTGGAGGGTCAGATTAACCAAGATCCCGTTCACCACTCTCCAAAGGTATTACAAAAAATTATCAAACTCTTTAGCTCAGGATCCTACTAGCTCAATTGCACTAACACCGAACTATGCTGTAGGCACGCAAAATATTTACTTCCACTCAAGAGCAAGCAATTGTTGACTATGTTATAAAATGTAGTCAGATGTTCTATGGTCTGACTACAATTGATATTCGTAAACTTGCATACGAGATGGCAATGCTCAATAATATCCGGGTGCCACAAAAGTGGCATGATACTAAACTAGCAGGTATTGAGTGATTGAGTGGCTATATGGTCTTAGAAAAAGACACAGCATTCTGAGTCTGAGAACACCGGAGCCGTGCAACATCATTCAACCGCCACAATGTTAAATTATTTTTTGATAATTTAGAAAATGTTATGTCAAGAGAAGTTATGTTTGGCAACGGTACTAGGGTATTTAATCTGGACGAAACCAACACAATGACTGTACAAAAGTCGGCCAAAGTGCTCGCCGTCAAAGGGCAGAAACAGGTCTCCAAAGTGACTAGTGCGAAAGGGGAACACTAGTAACTACATGTTACATAGTGAGAGCACTGGGCAATACTCTGCCACCCGTTATGATTTTTCCAAGGGTGCATTTTAAACAATAATGATAAATGACGCACCGCCTGGGACCTTAGGTCTCGCCACTCAATCTGACTGGATAAATGGAGAATTGTTCGTGAAGACATTACAACATTTCATAACTCACACAAATAGCTGCAAAAATAACCCTAGTCTTCTAATACTAGACAATCATGAGTCGCACATTTGTATTGAGGCTCTTAATTTAGCAAAAGAGAATGGCGTAACAATTATTACCGTCCCACCGCATTCAACGGGAAAGTTGCAACCTTTAGATGTTGGCGTTTTTGGGCCGTTCAAAACGGCTTATAACAAAGCGGTTGATAGCTGGATGATGCGCAACCCAGGCAAAACATTATCTATCTATGATATAGCTGGGACCTGGGTGCGTTAAGGAAGCGCACTTGAAATCCATGACGCCAATTAACATATGTAATGCATTTCGGGCTACGGGGATTTTCCCTTTTAACAGAGATGTCTTTACTGATGTTGACTTCGCACCCAGTGAAGTTACCGACAGGCAATACGAGCCAAACCCAGGCGAGAACAAGAAGTCCATCACCATCAATATTGTCACCTTTACCGATACCATCAGCAATCGACAATGACTTAACCCTCTTTGCTAACCCTCAAAATACACCATCTAACAATACACCCTTTGAAGACCGTGTCGAACTCCCTTTAAAAGATATTCAGTTTCTAAATGAGATCCAACTAGAGCCGTCGATATCTTCTATCGCGCCTCAAGTCCCTCGGAATCAAGATCTAACTGGACCACCTTGTACACCAGTCAAATTACCCCTTTCTGTCCCAGATTTTCATGTTGATATATTATCTGTAAAACCATCGTTCACTTCATGCGGTGACCAAGCGCCAATGCCTTCGACATCTGCGCGTATGTTCCCAGTCGCCCCCGCGGGGATTGCCACCGGAGGCAAATGGGACTTAAATACACAAACCAGAACATTTATTAGTCCATTAGAATTTCGTGGTTTACCAAAAGCTGCCCCTAGAAAAGGTGGCAGAACAGCTAGACGAAAAGGTAAAACCATGATAGCGACAGATACTCCGGAAAAGGCCGAAATTGAAAGAAGAGCCGAAGAATTAAAGCAGAAAAAGGCTAAGATACAGATTAAGGCTGTTGTGAAAAGAAAGGTCTTAAATAGTGACAGTTCCAGTGAAGAAGACGATCGAATTAGCATCTATTCTGAAGAAGAACCTATGTTTGAAGAGGAAGCTGAAGTTTTAACTATAAATCCTGATAAATTTATTCCACTGAATAATTTGCCAAAAGAAGGAGACTTTGTATTAATATTATTTCAAGTGAAGAGCAAACATATTTATTACTAGCTTCTGCCCGCGACTTCGTACGCGGATCCTGTTGGTTATGCCAGCGACAACGGGGTAGTCAAAATCGAAAATCTGAAACGTCTAATGTCGAATTCTAAGAACCCGGGGACTGGATAACAACGGGATGCGCGAGACGATTCGAGACGTCATTTTCAGGCAATAATGAACCAATAGGGTGGTAAACTTGGCCTTGCACTTTGAATGTTGGCATAAATGGGCCTTCTGAAATCTGTTTCGCAACAAAAGATGTCATTTGAAAGGCATTATTGTACGAACGTATGTTGTCCAAGAATTTTTTTGACTGTGATGGTCACCGATTAGCAGTGATCTTAATATTTCTGGAGGATTTTGTAATATTTCAATATGTACTTTTCCACCTGAGCAACACATACCGTTTGTTTCTTTTTGCTATTTAACAGCTTCACAAAAAGTAAAATTTTTAACCATACCTCCGATGGCGGAATATGTGGCGTAGTCAATCATAGGAGTCTACGTAAATGCACTCCGTTCCTTATCAACCCAAGGAAGGTCGCCATGCCCTACGGCTATATCTTGAGACACATCCGATTCTTCAGATGATATCGACATTCTGTTCAGAGAATGTCGAAGTCGATCAGAATTCAAACGTTCGTTGCGCTCTTCTTAATCTGTCTCTTCATGCCGTACTCCAGCAATTCTTTCTTTCTCACTTTCTGATTATGAATATTTTGTTGTGTGCGTGTTCGGAACAATGTATGATAATCTCACCGTATCAGCGGTCAGTCACGCATCATATTCTTCACTGGTCTCTAGAGATCTGGATGTAGATGCGTAAATACGCTGAGAACGCAGGCGTGCTTCGCGATCCGAAGAGGTTTCCACGGAGCGAGTTGCAGCCTGATGTTCTCAAACAGCATCAAGTCTCTCCTGACGCTCTTCGGTAGATTCTTGGGATCTTATGATCCTCAATCTTTTAGCTCCTTTGGAACATTGGGAAAGATTTGACCTCTTTCTAGGCATGGTTATAGTTTTATTATGAAGATACCTGATCAATTAAAATCTAAGTGACTGCTCCCCTACCAAGGGTGCCCAGACACGGGATCGTCTGGCCCATGTGCTGGTTTGGTCCCTGGGGTGGTCACGGCGTGCTATGTGTTCTGGTGCGCCGGTGATGGGGAGTACTCCCCAGCGGAGGGTCCGGTGACGGACAGCCGCGGCGGGTTCACGGATGAGTGCTAACGCGTGCCCATGTTCCCGCCGTAAGCGGCAGAGGAGGACACAGTGGAGTTTTAGTGGGTTAGAGTCCCACATAACTGCACTATCTCCCCGTGGTAGTGCAGAATGCATGAGCATTTCTTCACGTTAAAAAAAAATAAATGGGAGTTTTGGCCAGTAGAGTCAAATTTTCAATGATATACCATCGTCATCGAAAATCAGTCCTAAACTGTTACCGCCTTCACCGCGTGGAGGTGAAATTAGTGATAGCTTAGATTTCCACATCAGATGTTTCTGATCTTCGATTTTTATAAGTCAACAGGAAATGCCCATCAGACCGAATAACTTTTACTAAGACGTCATTCCTATATGTGTTATGGTGTAGCTGGGCTCTTGGAGTTCCCCATCAGGTGTTCCAGATCTTCAAATTTATTCTCTCAGCAGAAAATCCTCATCACGTGGAACAATTTTTGCTATGGTACCATTTTTGTATCTCTTATAGTTAAGCTGGTCTGTTTCGGTTCTGCATCAGGTGTTCAAGTTACCAAGAAAAATTATAGCCTGAATGTTGTCCAGCCATAATAACTATACAACAAAAAAAAAATATCATTCAAATCCGTCCAGTAGTTCCGAAGATCGGACGCGCAGGCCCGAGGCGTGTACGTACTATGATAGAATACCTTAACAAATGTTCGCCGTGATTCTTTAAATTGACATAACTTTTTTATTTATGAACCGATTGACATGAAATAAACACTAAATGTTAAGTGAAGCCTACTACAATATATTAGTGAAAACCGCATCTAAATCGAATAAGCCGTTTCTGATATTAGCGTGCACAAACAAACAGACAAACAGACAAACAGACAAACAGACAAACCGACAAACAGACAAACAGACAAAAAAAATATTAATTACAATTTCGGGTTCGGCATCGATATAATAACAACCCCTGCTACTTTTTTTTTATATATTTCCATTGTACAGACACCACTTTTCTACAAATTTATTATATGTATAGATATTGCAAAAGTCATAGGGGAAAAAGATGAAGAGACAGAGGTCAGTTTTCTTCGCAAATCTGTGAAAAATCCAAACAAATTTCACCTGCCCGTCATTCCCGATCTTGCCACGGTTCCGTTGCACGATATTAAAATGATTTTACCTAGACCAGGGTTTACAGGAAGCACGAAAAGAGCTCATTGTTTATATTATTTCGATGTTGATTTTTCAAATATTGATTTACGTTAGGTCTAGGTACCTAATTTACTATGCTCAAAACATTGATAGCTTGTAAGACCGTTTGATTTTGTAACATTTATTTTTTAGTTTTTAGTTTTTGCAAGATTGAAGTGCATTTTTTGTTATTTTCATTAATTTGTTCTATTGTTTATGTTGTTATCTACTCAAGATTTTTAGGAGATTTACTCATGTTCAAGAAGATGTTTTTTATGTTGTAAAACTAAACCAAAGTAGTAGAAGTTGCCAATTTTGTTTACTCTTTCTTATAATTTTCTGTACTATTAATCTTATCAAGTATATGTGATTTTGCAACTAAGACTGATAAAGAAATGACTGATAATTATATTTTATTTGTAAAAATAAAGAGTTTCATGAATATAATAAGTTTTATTGAATTATAAACGCTTATGATTCATAGTACCCCATTCGATCCACTGTAACTCAAACCCTGATTCAATGTGACCCATTCATGGGTCACAATTGGATCAATTCGCTGTATGAAAAAAAACAATCTTGTAAAGTAAACCAAACTGTAAAAGAGGCATTTGAACAAATTATGTTAAAGATTAGACATGCTTTTATATATTGGATTAAGAACCTCATAATAAACCAGAAATTTAACCCAAAATAGCTTTAGAAAAAAAAATGATCCATAGAGCCCCATGTACTTCCAGATTGGTCCCATTTTTATCAAAATCCAGTTCTGATGATGGGATCCATGAGGAATTGAGGGAACTCCTCAAATATTATAGGCACACCTACGGATATTATGGGCACACCTATAGCGATTTGGGTATTTTTACCGACTTCAAAAAAAAGGAGGTTTTCAATTCGACACGTATGTATGTAATATTATTGGGATTGCATTATATTCACTTATGACAATCTATTAGGGCTTCCAAACAAATATACAAAATTTTAAAGACGTATGTATGTATGTATGTTATTTCACGCATATCTCCGCAACTATTAATCGGATCGTGACCACTTTTTTTTTATTGGCTTACATTTACTTCAACTTAGAGAACAGTGCAAGTTTCATCAAAATCGATTCAGTAATTTTCAAGATATGGACTAATACGTGTAAGTGTGACGGCCTGGCTTATTGATACGAGCTACGGGTGTAGTGTCAAAGGAAAAACTTCTCAAAACCTTGGTCAAATTCTAGTGCAACAACTAAAAATTACGAAATAAAAAAATAATTTAAAAAAATTAAACCGACTTCAAAAAGAAATTAACTCAAAATTATGAAATAATTTTAATTTCGGAAGTCGGTGGCAAAAAACTAAAACTTTAAAATACAGATCCCAAAGACACCGACTTCCGAAATTAAAATTATTTCATAATTTTGAGTTAGGTACTTAATTTCTTTTTGAAGTCGGTTTAATTTTTTTAAATAATTTTTTTTTATAGTACCTACTCGTAACTCGTGCATTTGCTTTCGAAAACCACCATTTGGTGAAGTGGAACTGATGAAGAAGACCACAGATGGCCACCGGAACTACTCAATAATAAGTATTTCACGGGTTGCGATTCGATTACTTTAATATGGTTGCTAAGCAATTTATGCTCGTCACAATACGAATGGTGAAATGGAGCTGATGGTGGAATACTAGGAGAACTCCTCAAAAATTAACACCCCTGCATCGGGAAAAGCCGTAGACAGAGTAGATAATCTATAGACTCATGGTATCCGTGTCACCGAAAGGGACAATCAATTCCGTCAATCTTCATCTTCTATCATTTTTACAGCTTATTACACTGCACCTTACCATTTTCACGGTTGCGCAAATGTACTATTAATGAATTATGCACGAAAAACATCTTATTTTCCGTTTAATCGCGGTGTAGTTTTTATTACTTCATTCATAAACGTCAAACTTGTTGTGCACATTGATGTGCTTAGCGACACGCAGTAAGGGACAGAAATATTCTTACTCTGTCTCTTTTCTTTGCTAGTGACGTTTCACGTTAATATATTTCTCTTTTTCTTGTGCGAATGAAAAAGAAGATATGCAGCAATCTATAGTTTACTCTGTCTACGGGAAAAGCAATATTTTGGGCAAGTTGACATTAGGCTATTGTAACTTAGATACCTACATTATAAACCCACTAAAAAGCGAGAAATAAAAACTTTTTAACAAAAAAAATACCTACTTCCAAAAAAAACACTACAAAGTGAAAAATTACTTTAATTTCGGAAGTCGGTGGCAAAAACTAAAATACAGATCCTAAGACACCGACTTCCGAAATTAAAGTTATTTTTCACTTTGTACTTAGTGTTTTTTTTGGAAGTCGGTTTTGTTTTTTCTTACGCTTTGAATGCAGTCAGTTTATCAATGATTTATTAATTTACTAACTAGTAGGTAGGTACACGAAGTGAGTGCCGCTATTACTACTAGGTAGGTACATGTTTATGATAGATAGCTCTTGTTTAGGGGAATGACGTTGCTTTTATCTTTGGTAGGTCATACACCCAAATAACCGAATAGATGGTAGGCTAGTTGGTGGTAAACGCCGCGGCCGGCTGATGAGAATGTAGGTACTTATAGGGGAGTGCAGGACTGCAGGCACAGAATAAATATGCTGCAGGTATTACATTTGTAAGAAGACACATATTTTTATGATTCATAAAGTAAATATATTTGTTATTTAAATTACATAAAGTCACTGACAAGCGTTAATGAATTGCAAAACTGATGTCGGAAACATCACGATAGGTAGGTACGATGATTTCATTCAAAACAAACCCATATAGGTACCTACTTATATCTAGAAGGGTGCGAAAATTAGTGCGCAACTTCGCGTCATACGCGACGTTTGTCGAGTAGGTAGGTACGAGGCTTAGTGGGCTATAACTCTCACGCCGCGCCGACGCCGACGCACGCGCAGCACTCGGCACGATAGCGCGCCTTCGGCGCCACTCGTCGGAGCGCGAAGCACAAGGATGGCCGCGCGAGGGGACGGCGCAAGCGCACGCTCCGTCGACAACAGTAAGTCATTATTGCTACTATTTGCTCATTAATGCTGACGATTTATGCATGTTTTTACCAACACTAGATGATACCTACCTAAATGTATGCCTAAAAATACTGCCGTACGTTACTTAAAACACGGTTAAGCCTCAAACTGCCATTTTTTAGTTTTGTTTGTTGTAAGACTGAAAGATGTTTTCAGTTTTCATACCCCAAAAAAAAATCGTTGATAAACCAGTGACATTTGTCTCTTAGAAAGATTTTTATATCTTTATTCGTTTGGAAGAGACATCATTTCGCAGGTTTTTGTCCGATATCTCTGAAACTACTTTATGGGTTTAACCGTATTTTAAACAATGTACGGCAGAATAGCGCACTTGAATTTTCAACGTTCGGCTCAGCGCCGAGAGTTGATAATCCAATAGTGCAATCATATTATTTAGACGTTCATTTAGGTATTATCTAAGTCATTCTAATCTGGGCATCCTTTGGAAGTAGGTACTAACGTCTCGAGTCCTAGTGGTAGGTACTTACTGAAATTACTTATTGTTTTTCAGTAAAGTCAAAATTATATTTAGGTCAGCCTTGTATAGAATGTTTACCTACCTATCCTATAGGTACCATATCGCACCTCCAATAAAATAGGGTTACAACTCGAAAAAGGAATTTTCAGGTTGTTTTTCAGGAAAATTGAAAAACAGCGTAGTAGATACCTAATGCTATTAAAACATTTTTTTTTTTTGTAAGCTTTTCAAGTAAGTATATTTTGATCACGTAATAATAATAGTGTAAGACTATGGACTGATTAACAAATCCGTGAGTTTATTTTCGCTTTTCTAAAAATCCAGGTTTTTTCGAGTTGTAACCCTATTATATCGGAGGTGCGATATGATATAGGAACTAATGCCATATTATTGTTTTACCAACCGTCAATTTGGAACCAGTTAAGGACGGTAAGTACCTAAATCGATAGTAGTCCGGTGGCACTCTTTACCGCTTAGTAATAATCATTGCGTAAAATTACTTTTTCAAAGATCTAGACTACCTACCTACCCCAGTTCATTTTCAAAGATCTAGACTACCTACCTACCCCAGTTCATTTTCAAAGATCTAGACTACCTACCTACCCCAGTTCATTTTCAAAGATCTAGACTACCTACCTACCCCAGTTCATTTTCAAAGATCTAGACTACTTACCTACCCCAGTTCATTTTCAAAGATCTAGACTACCTACCTACCCCAGTTCATTTTCAAAGATCTAGACTACCTACCTACCCCAGTTCATTTTCAAAGATCTAGACTACCTACCTACCCCAGTTCATTTTCAAAGATCTAGACTACCTACCTACCCCAGTTCATTTTCAAAGATCTAGACTACCTACCTACCCCAGTTCATTTTCGGAACACAATTGATATAGGTAAACAGCGCCGGGAACTAGCAAAGGCTCGCTCTGCACTTCTGGCAGCTCCACTTTACTCGAGAACGAGAGTGCACTTCTGGCAGCTCCACTTTACTCGAGAACGAGAGTGCACTTCTGGCAGCTCCACTTTACTCGAGAACGAGAGTGCACTTCTGGCAGCTCCACTTTACTCGAGAACGAGAGTGCACTTCTGGCAGCTCCACTTTACTCGAGAACGAGAGTGCACTTCTGGCAGCTCCACTTTACTCGAGAACGAGAGTGCACTTCTGGCAGCTTCACTTTACTCGAGAACGAGAGTGCACTTCTGGCAGCTCCACTTTACTCGAGAACGAGAGCAGCTAGCGAAGATCTTTAGGCTTAGGCGATTGGCACACTGCACCGCATTACGCAGCGGGGTGCGTGAAACGGGAGCCAAATTCCCCCAAATTCCCCGCACGGAAGCGCGTTTTTATTGAAGTAAAAAATCACGCGCGGGGACACGTTATCTGCGTCCCGCTGCGTAATGCAGTGTAGCGTGCCAATCGCCTTAAAGATAAAATTGTGGTACATACAATAGATAACATAAGGCTTCGCCTTTAAAATGAATGAACATGTCCCTAAATATTTTTAAACATTAGGAGACACATCAGACACATCATTAAAATATCAACTTGAAACAACTAGGTGACCTTAGTGTCGTGACTCGTGACTCGTGACTACTCCTGAGCTCCTGAGACAGGTTTGACTAGGTAGAAATATCAACTTGATACAACTACCTAGGTGACCTTAGCGTCGTGACTCGTGACTACTCCTGAGACAGGTTTGACTAGGTAGAAATCGATGCATGTTGATGATACAAAATCAGTTCGATCCGTGATTGTATGATAATATGACGATTATATTCCTATAGATATATTAAAATCAAAGGGATAAGATAAAGGTCGATATAAGTAAGTTGAATTAAATTGTCACTAGATAATAAACGTTTTTAGGGTTCCGTACCAAAATGATAAAACGGAACCCTTAAGGTGAGACTATGTCTGTCTGTCTGTCACAGCTGCATATTTCAAGAACTATTAATGCTATCAACTTGAAATTTGGAATAGTTTTAGATGACGTTTACCCAACTATTTTGCAAATAAGAAAAAAGTAAAATTATATGTATATTTTTTGCAACAGGGACTGAAAGGGGGTCTGAAAAATTCGAAGTGGGGTATTTTCAGTTTGCACATTCTCAAACATTTTTTCTTTTTTTTTAGGCCCCATAGTTTTCGACTTTTGATGAAAAATGTAAAAAAACATACCGTTCCCCCCCTTATCTCCGAAGTTTGCAAAGAGAAAAATCTGGAATTATTCTATGTGATAGATGTTTATGTAAAGACTAGCTGACCCGGCAAACGTTGTTTTGCCATATAAATTATTTCTAGCCCGGCGCTATCGTTCGCGTGGTGTCCTACCCCTTACCCTACCCCACCCCTACCCTACTCCTACCCTACTCCTACACTACTCCTATCCTACTCCTACCCTACTCCTACCCTACTCCTACCCTACTCCCACACTACTCCTACCTACCCAACTCCTACCCTACTCCTACCCTACTCCCACACTACTCCTAGCTCCTACCCTACTCCTATGAGTAAATAAAAGTATTAAATACTATGTCTGTCTAAAACCGGATAAAAAAACCCGATAAGAATTATTCTATGTCCGTCTCCTGGTTCTAAGCTACCTCCCCACCAATTTTCAGCCAAATCGGTTTAGCCGTTCTTGACTTATAAATAGTGTAACTAGTATATATATAATTATGTACTTATAATAGTGTGAATTTTATATTTATAGATTACTAGCTGACCCGGCAAACGTTGTTTTGCTCCTACACTACTCCTACCCAACTCCTACCCTACTCCCACACTACTCCTACCCTACTCCTACACTACTCCTACCCTACTTCTACCCTACTCCTACCCTACTCCTACCCTACTCCTACACTACTCCTACCCTACTCCTACACTACTCCTACCCTACTCCTACACTACTCCTACACTACTCCTACCCTACTTCTACCCTACCCCTACCCTACCCTACTCCTACCCTACTCCTACACTACTCCTACCCTACTCCTACACTACTCCTACCCTACTCCTACACTACTGCTACACTACTCCTACCCTACTTCTACCCTACTCCTACCCTACTCCTACCCTACTCCTACCCTACTCCTACTATAAAAAAAAAAAAAAAAAATACAAAAAAAAAAGTATCCTATGTCCGTCTCCTGGCTCTAAGCTACCTCCCCACCAAATTTCAGCCAAATCGGTTCAGCCGTTCTCGAGTTATAAGTGGCGTAACTAACACGACTTTCTTTTATATATCGTCGACCGTAGGTTCAATTAAGGTAAGGGACAAAATACCCAAAATGAGTTGAGTATACAGTTTTGTTCAGAATTTTGCGCTCTTTCGAATGGTGTATATGAAAAAATTCTAGCTTAAAAAAATGTCCCTTACCCTACTGATTTTTGGATTCGAATTTCGAATCAGCCCCATAATAACAATGTATCTGAAAAACTATGCAATATAGCAACTTGAAATGGTGTAATTACCGCCGCCAATCCACTTCAAATAAGGTAAGGGTCTTCCCAATCAACGAATTATTCTTCACACATTTTTTCAACAAGACCTTTACACTATTTTTTCATTATGATTGGATCCAACGTAGAGATCAATTTAATGTAAGGGACATTACTAACAAAATACGTTAGTGTAAGGGACGTCTATTTTCTTAAATAGCTAATTTATTTAAATAAATGTTACACAGGTAGATAGAGCACTAAAATACAAGATTATGTGTGAAATCAGATCCGAAAAAGGTTAATAACAAAAAAAGTTATAGGCGATTTAGTCCGAAAAAAAACTTTGTCGGCCTCTCCTGAAAAATCGTATTATGTCCCTTACCTCAATTGAACCTACGGTCGACGATATATAGATAATCATTATCATTACTTTTTTAAAGAACACAGACTTAAGTAACAGAGTTAATAATACACATAATAATGTTTTAACCTTTTGAACGCCATTGTCACATATACGTGACAAGCAAGCGCGTGCCCTGTACGCCAGCGACACAAATATGTGACAAAAAATGCGGTGCACTTTATCACGAAATAAACAATTAAATCATTACTTTTGTGTGTTTTTATTTGTATACCATAAATATTTGAAATTGTGGCTTGGCGTGGAGGGTACGCGCGTGTGTTTATGCATAGGCGTTCAAAAGGATAAAGACCACAATGTTTTCTTTAGTACTATATCGTCCCAATAGATGTCGTTACGTGTTTCCACTTATTGCAATAAAAATTTGTTATAGAATGCTGTAAATCGATTATATCTTTTGATAGACTGAAGCGATTGCAATGAAACAAAGACTAATCACTACTCCGAGTTCTACACTATATTTGAGTATAAAAATGAACCATATTGGTTTGGTACTTTTTACGTTGAACCTGTTCAAATAAAAAATCTGTCACATCCAAACAGACAAACCGACAAACAGACAAAAATTTAAAAAAATTATGAAATGGCATCTGTTGGTTATCCTGTAACACCTCACCGATTTTTTTTTTATAATTTCAATGTACAGAAACGCCTCGTCTACAGATTTATTATATGTATAGAAGAAGATAGATATAGATTACAGGAAAAATAAAATAAGTCTCTAAATACCACACTTTTTCAGAAATCATCAACAAAAGTTAAATTAGTTCCACTATCGGTCAAGAGATGGCGTTGATATAAAACTGCAATATTCTACACCACAGTGCAGTGTTAAAATTCTCTGACGAATAGGCGGAGGCCTCGCCGATGAAAATTTAAAAACATATGATGTTACGGAACCCTCGGTGCGCGATTACGGCTCGCTCTTGCCCGATTTTTTTAATACATAATAATATAGGTACTGTTGCTCGTGTAATTTCATCATTATATCCAGGATGGAAAATAGTTTATGTGCTTCTCTAGGTCCCAGACTGATTCTACGACAGCTGAAACCGAGACATAACATAACCCATTGACACCTCGACCCGGACAATTCGAACCCGACAACGGCGACAACTGGACCCCGACAAAGGCCAATTCTCGTACCTATTTGAAAAAATCAAAAATTTGCAACGTTATCTCAGCAACAAGCTAACAAGTTAGAGGAAGTTTTTAACACACAAAAAATCTCTTGAGTTGTCAGTCGCTGAGATGAGAACGACTAACAAGTTACAGGTTTTTTTGACGGATAAAGATTGAGTCAAGGCTCCTACAAACTGGCGCGACACGCGATATAATCGCGCGCGACACAAAGGCACCGCTCGTTGTGCGACTTGCGGTGCCTTTGTGTCGCGCGCGATTTTATCGCGTGTCGCGCCCGTTTGTAGGAGCCTTCATGTCTATCGGGGACAAACACGGAAGCCAGCAGAAGAATAAAGTTGGGTAAAGATATTTGAATTAGGATCCAGGCTGTGTCATTTTAAATTTTCGGTCTGTCACCCGCGCAGGTAGGTATATGTGAGTTCATCACTTCAGTGTGTGCAGTGCGGTGGTGCGGCTGCGTGCCTCGCGCGCGCGGCGCGGCGCACGCGGGCGAGGGGCAGGCGCTGTGGCGCGTGGCGCTGGCGGAGGGCTGCGGCGCGGCGCTGCTGGTGCTGCTGACGTGCGCGGCCTGCTGCGCGCCCTCCGCGACCGACTTCCCTCTGCAGCGCGCGCTCGCCTCGGGGCTCGTGGTCGCGCTGCTCGTACAGGTAGACACACTTTTGTAACTAGCTAGGCTAAATCACTATTACACGACAGTTTTGGAGTCGGCAGTCTGTGAGATACGAAAAGCCGCAACAAATAGGGATCTGTCTCTTTAAAAATATAGACATTTAGTTGAGTGAACTTGTCCCAATAAAATCTATCTTAGGGAGCTCAACGACCCGATACGATATTATCTGTCTTAGGGAGCCCAACGACCCGATACGATATTATCTGTCTTAGGGAGCCCAACGACCCGATACGAATATACGATAGTATCACAAGACTATTGCAGTGACACCATAAAATAGGAATCCCATCATAGACATTTCCCCTTACTAATAAACGTTGTGTAGCGTCTGTATGTGTATGTACGGTGGGATTCATAAGTGGATTGGCAATCTGGCAAAGCATTAGATTGACGCTTCGGTTCGACTTACGACCTTATTCTATAAGTTGTTTCTATACTATAGACACGCACACACATTCACTGTAGTTCGATAAATAATCATTAGTTTTTTGTCTCGTTCGTCTTGTTCACACAAATAATAAAGTTAGTAGGTAGACCACAGAAAACCAACTAAATTATTTCGTTTTTGTGAGGTAGACAGATTATGCTATTCGTTACGACTATTCACCTTTAAAGAACGTTGTTGGTTCGTGGATATTGTTGGTTAGTGACAAGGTGTTTAAATCTATTAGCGGTGTTATAGTTATTATTTTCAAAATGCAGTGAAATATAAATATTGAAGCGAGGGCTAATATTATTGCGCTGCATAAAATTGGATATAACAAAACCCAAATAGTGAATGAAACCGGACTAACTGTGAGATATTTTTTTTTTTTTTTTTTTTTTTTTTTTTTTTTTTTTTTTATTTCCTAATTTACTAAACATAAATCTACTTAAATCAAAAGCATTGTTAATCGTTTTACTCGGAAGATGCCTTATTTAATAAAGTTTTAAATTTATTATGAGGTTTAAATAAAAGAAAAGAAAAATATAAATAATTTTAAAGATAGGTACCTACTTAATTTATTTAGATTAGTGAATGATGAGTAATATTTTTTTCCGTAGTCGTCAAAGTGTTATAATAGTTAATAGTAAAGTAAACAATTTTAGTATTTTGCTTATAGATGTCTAACAGTATTCCATTCTTTGTTCTAGAGAAATACTGTGCCAGAAGGTAGGCTTGCAAATCGAGCGCGAAGTGGAAGGAGCCGCGCGACGACTCATGGTGAATGAATATAAAACAAATGGTTTCATACTAACGCGATATTTTGCTGAGTCATTCAACACATCATTCGCCGTGCACTCCATGCTGAAGGCTTGCATCATCGAAGACGTCGTTTTTCTTGTAGATAGACCGAAAATGTTTACATTATTTTAGTAGGTAATAGGTAGGTAGTAGGTAGGTGGTGTGTGTACCGTGCTGTTTACACATACAGATGTACGTTGTACCGCGTGATCACAGCAATACTAATATTGAACCCGACCGTACCTACACAATGGTTTGTCTTCTTTTTTCAAAAGTCACATTATTGACGACTGAAAGATACGTTTATTAGTAAGGGGGTTCATGTAAAGTAGGTTGCCAAGACTTATATAACGCTGTCGCTGACAAAAAGTTATCACATTGAATGTAGAGCCAAGCCCCTAACTCTACAAACCTTACATCTTGCTCCACATGTACAGAAAGCGTCACTATGTCCTAACCCCTCAAGTTTTAAAATGTTACACTGCTACAACATTGAATTCCTTACGAATAATCTAAAGAATACTTCAAAAAGAGTCCATTGTGTTGACTCGGATTCGAACCATCGCATCACCGAACGTTGTCATACTCATACCGGCAGTTTGACGAACTAGCCAGCGAGCCCATATGAATTGCGATGAAATTGTTATCTACTATCGGCTGAGTCATTATATCTTTAGGTCCCTGTCTAATTGAAAGATGTTATAATTTGAGGGTATCCATTAATTTTACTTACTTACGTTGTCTTTATAAAATTAATCCATACCTTCAAGTTAGAACTTTGTATACGTTCACTTAAAACGGTGAAGAGGAAACGACTACTATTTATCCATTATTTTTTTAAATGATTTCTGATTTTATAAGAACTAAAATAGTTGTTCTGTTTGTTGTAAAATAAGATCATAGTTTTGTTAAATAATAGCAATAATAAATATTATTAAATGATTAATAAAGTATTTTATTTTTCTTGATTTTTTAATTCTTTATAAATAATTACTACTTAAAACAAAATAGAAATATATATCAAAATAATATAATGAACAAAAAAGCACATTTCGTGCCTATATAGGATTTGAACTTCCAATCTTATGCACGGTAAGCGGTCTTGAAACCTCCAGTCTATTTAGACGATGAATAAGTTGTCGTAAATGTTAACCCTATTATTGTTGCTTGTCGTCGCAAAAGTATTGTTTTATTGAAAAAAACAATAATAAAAACAACATAAAAAAAAAAACTTATTTAAACTTATTTATTCACTAAAACAATACATTATTTAAAATAAAATGTTTTTGCAAAATACAAAAACCAACTTGGGCCTATCACGGATTTGAACGCACATGTCTTTTGGGGGGGTAACTACTTAATGGAGCTGTGTGTACCTACGGCTACTTTTGAGTTGAAAACTTTTTAACAAAAAAAAAAAACAACTGACTTTCAAACAAACACTACAAAGTGAAAAAAACCGGGCAAAAGCGAGAAGGACTCGCGCGCCGAGGGTTCCGTATTCCGTACCATCATGCTTTTAAATTTTCATCGGCGAGGCCGATATTCGTCAGAGACATTTAACACTGTGCACTGCGGTGTAGAATATTGCAGTTATGTCAGCGCCATCTCTTGATCGATAGTGGAACTAATGTAACTTTTGTTAATAATTTCTGAAAAAGTGTGCTATTTAGAGACTTCGTTTTATTTTTCCTGTAATCTTTACATAAACTTCTATCACATAGAATTATTTCAGATTTTTATCTTTGCAAACTTCGGAGATAAGGGAAGAAAAATCTGAAATAATTCTATGTGATAGTAGCCCCACTTCGAATTTTTCAGAATCCCTTTCAGTCCCTGTTGCAAAAATATACATATATTTTTATTTCTTTCTTATTTTCAAAATAGTTTGGCAAACGTCATCTACAACTATTCTAAATTTCAAGTTGATAGCATTAGTAGTTCTTGAGATATCCAGCTTTGACAGACAGACAGACAGACTGAGTCTCACCATAAGGGTTCCGTTTTACCATTTTGGTACGGAACCATAAAAACCGAAAATACAAAACTAAAGACTTCCTTAATTAAAGTTAACACTTTGTTGTAGTGTTTTAAATTGTATTTTGATTCAACACACACAATTATACAGTGTGAGTCTTCATAATGTGCACATAACGAAATGAGGGAAATAGCTTAATTTTATCGACGGAAAAAATAATTGAAAAAATAAAAAAATATTTAAAAGGACCTTTACCTGCTAAAGTATGGTGATTGAGTTATAAACGTGGTATTGCTACGTTCAGAAATCTGATACGGTGGAGAATAATTTAAAGTAATAAAAAAGAGTAGGTAATCGGGGCTTTTATTGAGTACATACTTAATTTTACAATTATTGTAAAAATTGAAAAAATATCAGATTTTGTAAAAAAAAAACATAATTCTCAATTGAGGGCGATTGTTTACACAGGGGTCACAGCAGCGAACAAGAATTTTAATAAAAATGCTACAAATTTTTTTTTTTTTAGATTTTTTTAAATATTTTTTCCTTCGATAAAATTAAGCTTAGTTTCCCTCATTTCGATATGTGCACATTATGAAGACTCACACTGTATGTGTACCTACTGTATGAACAGAAGAAGATCTCGTAGTAACAAGCGGTGTGTTGCAGTGCCTGGACCACGTGTCGGGCGCGCAGTTCAACCCCACGGTGACGCTGGCGGCGCTGCTGTGCGGGCGCGTGTCGCGGCGCCGCGCGCTGGCCGAGGTGGCGGCGCAGCTGGCGGGCGCGGCGCTGGGCGCCGGCCTGCTGCGCGGCGGCGCGGCGCGCTGTGTGACGGCGCCGGCCGCGCACCTGCCGGGCTGGCAGGCGGCGTGCGTGGAGGCGCTGCTAGGCGGCTGCCTGGCGCTGGCCAACTGCGCGGCGTGGGACCCGCGCAACGCCGGCGTGCGCGACTCATGGCCGCTGCGCGTGGGCCTGTCCGTCGCCGGCCTGTCGCTCGTCGCGGTCAGTGTCGCTGCCGGCCGACAGGCGGCTGCTATTAATTTTGTTATCGCATTTAAGGGGCTTACAGGCACCTTACAGGACTTATACACAAAAAACGCAAGTTTTAGAAACTTAACGAAACTTAAAAGAAATTAACTCAAAATTATGAAATAACTTTAATTTCGGAAGTCGGTGTCTTGGGATCTGAATTTTAGTTTTATGCCACCGACTTCCGAAATTAAAGTTATTTCATAATTTTGAGTTACCTAATTTCTTTTTGAAGTCGGTTTAATTTTTTTAAATTACTTTTTATTTCGTAATTTTTAGTTTTTGCACTAGTATTTGACCAAGGTTTTGAGATGTTTTCCCTTTGACACTACACCCGTAGCTCTTATCAATAAGCCAGGCCGTCACACTTACACGTATTAGTCCATATCTTGAAAATTACTGAATCGATCTTGATGAAACTTGCACTGTTCCCTAAGTTAAAGAAAATGTAAGCCAATGAAAAAAAAATGGTCACGATCCGATTAATAGTTCCGGAGATATGCGTGGACAAACATACATACATACATACATACATACACACGTCAATGATATTTTGTATATTTGTTTGGAAGCCCTAATAGATCATCATATGTGAATATAATGCAATTCCAATAATATTACATACATACGTATCGAATTGATAACCTCCTTTTTTTTGAAGTCGGTAAAAAATGGTCTACAGATCTAAAGTCTACAAGGCCTACAAAGTCCTCACATTTACAAAATAAGAATCTATCAAAAGGATAAAATAAAAACCTAATAAAACCTAGTGATATGATTCCCATTACAACCACTAATAAAGAGATGAAAAATTTGAATTGTCTGTATATAATGTCAAGTAATAAAGAGATTATGTCAGAAAAGTATGTAAAAAAAGTAAATAAAGTAAAGTAAATAAAAAATGAACATCGTAATTTGAGAGCAGTTAATAGACATTTAAATAGTTAAGCCGTTAATGAGGAGCCAGGGAAGCCACATGTGCAGAAGGAATTATTGCCAAACTACCTTGTCTTCAACATAGTCTTTAATCTTATAATATGCTTTTTTGATAAGGACACGTTTGATGAAGGTTTTGAATTTTCCATCGCTAAGTTCTGTAACCGGCTTTGGCAACTTGTTATAAAAACGGACGCCGTTTACAAGAAATGTTTTTTTTTGTTAATCTAAATTTAGGTAACACAATTTCATTTTTACTACGTGTATTTATATTGTGGAAATCGCTTCTTATTTTGAAGAGTCCTAAGTTTTTGCGAACATACAAAATACTTTCTAAAATATAAAGAGAAGGCAGAGTTAGTATATCAATTTCTTTGAATTTGTTTCTAAGAGACTCGCGAGGACCCATTTGATAGATTGCGCGGATTGCCCTCTTTTGTAAAATGAAAATTGAATCTACGTCAGCTGCCGATCCCCACAGCAGAACACCATAAGACATAATGCTGTGGAAATAAGCAAAGTATACTAACCTAGCTGTGGCTATATCTGTCAACTGCCTTATTTTTCTTACTGCATATGCAGCTGAACTTAATCAACCTGAGAGAGCTCTAATGTGTGCGCCCCATTGTAATTTTGAATCTAAAGTAATTCCTAGAAATACAGTTTCCGTAACAGCGTCTAGTTTTTTGCCATCAAGTTCTAAATTCAGACCCACTTGAGGTACATTTGGTAATGAGAACTTAAGACATTTAGTTTTGTTCGCATTAAGTAAAAGATTATTAGCTGCAAACCATTTCGAAAGAACAGCCAGACTCTCGTTAACATGTAAGACATCCGTATCTTTTCTATCTATTTGAAAAATAAGGGAAGTGTCATCCGCGAATAAAATGATATCCGACAAGTTAACCATCATGTAAGGAAGGTCATTAATATAAACTAGAAATAGGAAAGGGCCAAGAATTGAGCCTTGAGGCACGCCCATCTTAACTAAAGACCCCGATGACGTCGCCCCATTAACGTTTACTTTTTGCTGCCGCTTTGACAGATAGGAAAGAACAAGATCAGCAGCTTGTCCACGAATTCCGTAATGGTATAATTTACAGATCAGTGTATTATGGTCAACGCAGTCAAACGCTTTTGAGAGGTCACAGAAAACGCCAATTGCATCCTGGGATTTCTCCCAGGATTCCAAAATGTGACTGATGAGTTTTACTCCCGCGTCCGTCGTCGACCTACCTTTCGTGAAACCAAACGGGCGACTATGTAAAATCCCATTTGAATTAAAATGTGACAACATCTGGTTCAGCTTAATTTTTCATAGATTTTGCTCATAGCTGGTAGCACAGATATAGGTCTATAATTAGAGGGATCAGACTTACTACCCGATTTGAAAATTGGTACTACTTTACTATGTTTCATTAAGTCAGGAAACGTACCGCTGTCTAAACATTGATTATATATGCCTGTTAGGGCAGGGGCAATTGTGTCAATAATATCTCCAAGAACCTTAACAGAAATCCCCCATAAGTCTTCAGTGTTTTTTATGTTAAGACTTTTAAATGCTTTTTTAATTGTGGCAACAGAAATGGGCTGGAATTCAAAGCTTGGAATATCCTTATTAAAGTTTTCTTTAAGAAGAGCTTCAGCTAATATAGGTGATGAGGGGAGAGACTTTGTAACCTCTATTGGGATGTTGGTAAAGAAATTTTCTAGTGTCTCAGCAACTTTTAACTTATCTGAAATGGTTTTATTATCAATTTTTAGGGACAACTCATTCTGATCTCGCTGTTTTGTGTTTCCAGTTTCTTTGTTAATTACCTGCCACACAGCTTTTATTTTATTATTAGACATACTAATTTTGTTACTTATTAATTTAGATTTAGCCTCAGCGCAGACTCTTTTGAATATTTTAGAATAATTTCTTACATAATTATGAAGGGCTTGATCAGAAGTTAATGATTTCTCGTGATACAGATCATATAAAATATCTCTGCTTTTTCTAATGCCAGCAGTGGCCCATTCACTAAATTTTGGTTTAGTATTTGTAGTAACTTTTTTTACAGGACATGCTTTATTGAATTCTTGGCATACTGTAGAAAATAATGTACCATAGTTTATGTTGGGGTCTTGTGAATCAAAACTTGCTGTTGAAAGATTGCTAAGAACATTATTATTAAACATTTTCAATTTATTTTTAGTTAAAGGTCTTAATTGAATTGATTTATCTATGTGTAGTCTTTTACCTAAGTCAAATGACACAAGTTGACCAGTATGGTCAGACCTGACGCCACTAATTAAAGACGAGTCTTTTATTTTACAATTAGTGAATACATTGTCGATGCATGAAGCTGAAGTTGCTGTTATTCTAGTTGCTTCATTAAATATACATTTTAAATTAAATGATTTAAACAATGAAATGAGCTTACATTTTTCTGGTGAATTAACTAATAGATCAATATTTAGGTCACCACAAACAAAAACAAATTTACTATCTTTAAAAAGTTTACCAAGTATTTCTTCCATTATGATAAAAAATGATGACAAATTTGAGGCTAGTGGTCTATAAACACATAAGAAAGTATGGCCTTCAACTTCTGCACATGCTACCTCACATAAGCGATCAACAGAGCAAGCAGTGATATCCTTTCTTTCTTTATACCTAAAAGAACTATTACATAATATCAAAGTACCACCCCCTAATGAGGACCTGTTGTGCGCACTGGCAACTGAAAAATTATTTACATTAAACAACATTCTATCCGGTTTAAACCATGTTTCACAAAAACATAATATATCTATATGATATTTATCTATTAACATTTCTACGTCTAGGATTTTGCCAGAAAAGCGATTTATATTTTGGTGATATAGTAAAAAAGATTAGACATCTATATCTTCTATACATATAATAAATCTGTAGATGAGGCGTTTCTGTACATTGAAATTATAAAAAAAAAACATAGGTGGGGTGTTACAGGATAACCAACAGATGCCATTTCATCAATTTTTTTAATTTTTGTCTGTTTGTCGTTTTGTCTGTTTGGATGTGACAGATTTTTTATTTGAACAGGTTCAACGTAAAAAGTACCAAACCAATATGGTTCATTTTTATACTCGAATATAGTGTAGAACTCGGAGTAGTGATTAGTCTTTGTTTCATCGCAATCGCTTTAGTCTATCAAAAGATATAATCAATTTACAGCATTCTATAACAATTTTTTATTGCAATAAGTGGAAACACGTTAGGACGATATAGTACTAAAGAAAACATTGTGGTCTTTAAAACATTATTATGTGTATTATTAACTCTGATACTTATGTCTGTGTTCTTTAAAAAAGTAATGATAATGATTATAATCTATAAATATAAAAGAAAGTCGTGTTAGTTACACTATTTATAACTCAAGAACGGCTAAACCGATTTGGCTGAAAATTGGTGGGGAGGTAGCTTAGTAGAACCAAGAGACGGACATAGGATACTTCTTATCGGGTTTTTTTTATCCGGTTTTAGACAGACATAGTATTTAATACTTTTATTTACTTATAGGAGTAGGGTAGGAGCTAGGAGTAGTGTGGGAGTAGGGTAGGAGTAGGGTAGGAGTTGGGTAGGAGTAGGGTAGGAGTAGGTTAGGAGTAGGGTAGAAGTAGGGTAGGAGTAGGGTAGGAGTAGGATAGGAGTAGTGTAGGAGTAGGGTAGGAGTAGGGTAGGGGTGGGGTAGGGTAAGGGGTAGGACACCACGCGAACGATAGCGCCGGGCTAGAAATAATTTATATGGCAAAACAACGTTTGCCGGGTCAGCTAGTTAACTAATAAGAACCACTTTCTTGTAAAGCTAAAAAATAAGAGTATGATTGCTGCCAAGTTATTATTTGAATTCATAAAAAGTTCGTTTGTGACTTATCGAGAGGTACTCGAATGAAAGCGTTACGCCGGCTCCACACGTTGGCCCCAATATTGGCCCCAACGCTACTCGTCCAACGTGTGGATCTAGAAAATTGCATTAGTCCCAACGTTGGGGCGAGTGTTGGTAGTTGGCCGGCTCGTGTCGGTTTCATCAAAGGAATCTGCGCCAACGCTCGCGATCTGTCCACACGTTGGCGCTTTGCACAGGTCTGTTGTAACACGCAGCGAGTGCGTACGTCGAGCGAGAATGGCTTCCTCATCCACAAAATCGCCACCGGCATGGACAAATGAAAAAGTCTGAAATATTTAAAATGGAGTGTATAACTAGATCTTTACTTACTGATTCCGTGTTTTATGATGTGTCGTCATCCACCATCTTCTTTGACGTGGCTTTTTATTTTTTCTCAGTAACAAATATAAATGTGCACTCATCAGTACTATAAAAGCGCTCAGAGCAGTTTCGATTTCTGTATCGGACATCTTCACATTGGCCCTGACGGGACAGAACTAGTTTATTAGCCAACGTGTGTACGCCTCACCGAATTTGCAGTCCAACGTTGGTACGAGCGTTGGGACCAACGTGTGGAGCCGGCCTTACCCGTTGGTACAGCGCCATCTAGCGGTAGTATTGTGAAACTTATGATAATTTATTATGTTTTTTTTTTATTTCAAATTTTGATTTTTAATGCAAGTCTTTATAAATATAGGATTAATACTAAGGATTTTGTATTTGGTACAAAATTATCCAACACCCAAGTTCAACGACTATTACTGCTAAACTAATAAAATTATCTTTACCGCTATACCTACTTTTCCTTGAAAGTTCATGAAATTCACTATCATCGTGATTTTTTCAAGATTTTTCAAGTCAGCAGTTTAGCTTTTAGAGGTTGGGGGACGCCCTACCGGAACAAAAGTTTGCACTTTAAAGTTTAATATTTCGTAAATGGAGCATTTAATCGAAAAATTATTTTAGCAACCCCCAAGTCATTTTAGAAGTCCTATTTAACGATACACCAAACAATGGGGTAGACGACGAAAAAAATATTCATCCCCACTTCACATGTAGGGGAGCTACCCTAAAAAAAATATTTTCCAAAATTTTATTTTACCACTGTCGACGTAATTGATACACACACTCCTACAAAATTACAGCTTTCTAATATTAACGGTCTCTTAGCAAAACCTCGGACAGACAGACAGACGGACATGATGAAACTATAAGGGTTCCTTGTAGGAACTACGGAACCCTAAAAACCATACTAATATACATCCAATCATTCAGATTTTTGTCAGATTGTTCTACAAGCAATATAAATACTAGTGTTTTAATTTTTTCGTCCAAACAATAGATTTTTTGTAATTAAATAATTGCGTCATATTTTGCAATAAATTTCCAGCGTTGTGTCATCGCGCTTCTCTTTCTTTTCTATGCAGTCCGACAGTGACCGCGCTGTTTTAGGTCATGTAAGCCCCCTAAGGGGCTTGCCTAACCTTGACCTAAAAAACCACTAGGCAATATTTTTTTCTTAAATTTGAAAGAAGGAAGCGACCGTATTTACTTAGGTACTCGTGTGAATGATTCCAGGGCGAGCTGACGGGCGCCAGCATGAACCCGGTGCGCAGCTTCGGGCCGGCGCTGTGGAGCGGCAACTGGACCAGCCACTGGGTGAGTACAGTCCGCTACTCAGGGGACCTTCTTTATTACTTAAAAAATTTGGGCACGAGGTGCTCTGACATGGCACCAATATAAGTGAAACGGTTCCTTACAGCCCTGCCCTTTGAATGACGATGAGAAACACTTATCTGGCAGGTTCACGTCAGCGGCATCAGCCAAGTATGAAAATATTGAGTTTTCGCCGTAGGTACCTACTTAAAATCAAGTCATTTATTCAAATTAGGCTGTGAATCAGCACTTTTCGAACGTCAAAATTACAAAAGACAGTTCCCCAAAACGTCCGCCCTTCACCACTTCCTATAGTGCTTTCGCTGGGGAGAAGAAGTGGCGCAACAAACTCCCCAGCAGCACAGCTGTGTGTTCAGTTAGAAAATACTTGATTGTATTACAATACTAGGTAATATGCGAAGTAATTAACATTAAATTATTTGCCTTAGGTCAGCTAACCACGCCAATATACCAAGACATACAATAAAAACCATAGGTACGTAGGTACTCAAGCAAGAAAGCATTAAAATTTAAACAAAAACTTACTACCTACCTAAATAAAAGCCTCTGGGTATAAAGGGCGTGACAGCTTACCTACATATTTATGCAATGCTAGTTCACATATTATATAGCTGTCACATAAAGTCACAAATGATAAACTGGGACCATCGAAGTAAAATAAATAAACAAGTTATTACAGTACCTACTGGTACTGTAATAACTTAAACAACATACCAACAACAACAACAACAAACAACAACTTGTATAAACAAGTTATTACAGTACCAGTAGGTACCGTAATAACTTGTTTATTTACAAGTTATTACAGTACCAGTAGGTACTGTAATAACTTGGTTATATAGACATTTACAGTAAACTACATTGCGCAGTAATATTTGAAGGCATGAAATAGCAAAAGAGTAAAAAATTAACACATTATTATAAATTTTGTTTTGATGCAAACAAATATGGTGTCACTCAGTTTTGACCGTCTTCGTCCATATTATGTTGCGAAGTTGTTAAATTACAACGAACATTTGTACCGTGGTATTAGAGATGTTTTTGCAATGATGTAGGGTTTATTTAAGTTCTAACTGTGAACACTTAAATAGCTCCAATCATTCTTTTACTACATTCTAATGCTAATCTAATACTTTTGTAATGCAATTAACATCTTCATTATGAATAATATTGCTAGTATAATGCTTCTGTAATACGATTGGCAACTTCATTGACCGTAACAATTCTTCTATAATGCGATAGGTAACTTCTTTGACCATAATAATGGTAATATAATGCGCCTGTAATGCTATTAAACAACTATTGTGAACCTATTTAGGATCTAAAGCCGTATAATTTGTGCCCAAATAAGCATTACAGTAGCCGTATAAACGTTTGTAATGCTACTATAGAACTAACTCAAAATGCGAAAACGATACAGAAATGCTGTAAGTCGGCCGTTATACTGCTTTGATGTGTTACCAATGACATACACTTTCACGTCCTGAAAGGATTACGTGGCATTACAGTAAAGTTGATCTTAAATACCAACAAAAGAGAAACTTAGCGTTGCCATTAGCCTTCTGGTAGCAACGACACTATACCAGTGACGTGTATTGTGTGCAGGTGTACTGGGTGGGCCCGCTCAGCGGCTCCGTGCTGTTCACCAGCGCCTACATGTGCGCCTGGCGCCCGTACGTGCCGCACGTGGCGGTGCGCTGTGACGTCACGCCGCGCGGCAGCCAGCGTGACGTCAGCGACGCGCCGCCCCTGACTAGCAAGACTGTTGCTGAGCCCTAGGAAGTTGCACAACTATGACGTCACGCCGTGCCGCGAGTTGCGCCACTGTGACGTCACGTCGTCCGGCGAGTTGCATCACTGTGACGTCGCGCTGTGACTGCGACACTCGCGTTGCGACTGAGCCGGCTTGTTGAACGTGGGTGTCAGTGCGACGATGCGCTTCCCGCCCTCTACGAACATACAGGACCTTTTAGTTTTTTTTATTAAACTGAAATTGACATTTATTTATTATTATTAACAAGCAAGTTAATTAATTACGAAAAGCGTGATGTAATTTAGTGATCTTTGTTCATTGATTGTTTGGCAGCGACTCAAAATTACTTAGGTATTTTATTTTATTCTGTTCGGGAAACTTACAGCTAAATTAAACAATGCTCTTAAACAATATGCATCTGAAGGCCATTTACAAGTTTCCACTAATAAACACTTGAAACAAAAAAGACAACAAAAAAGGTCGGTACAAAATACCTCTAACATAAATTAGGAAACAAAATAACAAAATTAACATAATAAAATAACACGATCGATTAATAGGTACAAACTAGAAACCACTTAGACGCTAACAATATTACTTATCCGTAAAGAAGCTTTTCACCAACAAATGCTTAAGCCGAGAAACACTGGTATTGAAAATGTCCAAATCATGTTCACTAATAAGTTCATTAAAACTTCTGCTCGCACGAATTAGAAAATAATTCTGCCTGTACGCGGACTTGGAATGAGGGGCAAGCAACAAGCTAGGTTTGCGAAATATTTTGCAGTGTGTAACTAACCCTAAACTGCCTAACAGCTCAGGACAATCTATAGTACATACCATTTGCGATTTTAAATAAATACGCCATATCAGCAATGCGTCTGCGCTCGTGCAGTGGCAAGATATGAAACCTCTTACATCGAGCTACATAATTGGGAGTATATTTCCTAGTCTTGTACTGTAAGAAACGAAGAAACCGTTTTTGAATTCCCTCAATTCTGTCTATATAAATACTAGCTTCTGCCCGCGACTTCGTCCGCGTGAAATTTCTTGTACCCCCACCCCGTCGCAACACTTCGTATTCGCTTAGCGTTCTTTCTGATTTTTTTTCTTTTTGCTCGGCTCCTAAGGGTCATAGCGTGATATTAAATAGCCTATAGCCTTCCTCAAGAATTGGGCTATCAAATGCAAAAATATTTTTTCAAATCTGACCGGTAGTTTCAGAGATTATCGCGTTCAAACAAACAAACTCTTCAGCTTTATTATAAGTATTATACTTACAATCATCAACAAATATACATATTTCGAAAAAGATTATTACAGGATTTTATGTTGATAAAAAACTCTATGGCCCATAACTCCTTAATAGGTACCAACTCTTAACATCTTACACACGTGATAACTTTTAAACGAAATATCCGATTGAGATGAAACAAAAAGTATTTTACTTCTTCATAAATACTCTTGATAACATAATGCTTAATTTCGATAAAGATTAATATTACGATACATATTTAACGTAGTTTTTTTTTCTTCAGACGATTTAATAATTATTTTGAACACAAAATCGGTTATTGTGATTAAACCATGATAGCTAAATATATGTTCTCGCGGACTTTTTTGTAGGTCTTAATGGGCTCTACAAACCCGTAGTACATCATTTTGTTCTATTGTCAATAGTTTTTGCAGCGCACGCAAAAATAGGTTTTCGATTTTACACCTTGTGTTACAAAATAGCAATTTTATTACGGATCCCTAATTTTGAAAAATAAAGAATATAGCCTATAGCCTTCCTCGATAAATGAACTACCCAACACTAAAATAATCATTCAAATCGGACCAGTAGTTCCAGAGATTAGCGCGTTCAAACAAACAAACAAACAAACTCTGCAGCTTTATAATATTAGTATAGATTATAACTAGGGTTCCACACTTGTGAGGCGTACTCCAAATGGCTGCGGACAAAAGCACAATAAAGGATTTTATACGTTTTAACGTTTTTAAAATCCGCTGATAACCTCAGTATAAATCCAAGTGCTTTGGAAGCTTTATTAACAATGCTTTCGATGTGTGCATCAAAGAGTAACTTAGAGTCAAATGTTACACCCAGGTCCCTAATGACACTTATCCTGTTTATATTAGTATTGTGTAACTTATACTGAAATGTGATTGGATGTGGTTTGCGTGTGTAGGTACTAACAAAACATTTAGAGACATTCAGTTCGAGTTTATTAAGGAGACAATAATCTTGAAGTCCATCTAAGTCCCGCTGTAAACTAAAACAGTCGGAAAGTTCTGATATAGGGCATAAAATTTTCATATCATCGGCATAAAGAATTATCTTGGAACGGGTAAAGCACGAACCAATGTCATTTATAAAAAATATAAAAAGTAAAGGGCCCAAAAGAGATCCTTGTGGTATTCCTGAGGGTATTTTAACAGTTGCAGAACTATATCCATTCAGTACAACTGTTTGACAGCGATTCTCAATATAAGATTTAAACCATCTGAATAAATCGCCTCTGATACCAACTGCAAGCAGCTTACGCAAAAGGACACCGTGGTCTATACGGTCAAATGCCTTGCTATAATCAGTATAGACCACATCCACTTGAGAGGGTTCAGACATGGTGGAGGACAAGTAGTCGGAACAGATAAGCAAATTCGACACAATAGACCTGTTTTTTAGAAAGCCATGTTGATAGTCACTAAGTGATTGTTTAACAGCACTATAAACTGAAGCATAAACTATTTTTTCTAAAACCTTCGCAAACAAGCACAGCTTAGATATTGGCCTGTAGTTTTCTACATTGTCTTTAGGGCCTTTTTTATGCACGGGGGTAATAAAAGCTGTCTTCCAAACATGCGGCACCACTCCCTCACTAAGAGACCGACGAAATATTAGGGTAAGAGGTAAGGTTAAGCTTTGTGCGCACCTAATTATTAGTATAGCAGGAATACCATCAGGCCCCGCTGACTTATCCACGTCAATAGCCTTGAGCAGTTTCAATACTTCAGTTTCGCAGACTACAATAGAGCATATATCAGAGGCGGTCGTTTGATAAAGACAGTGCATGTTGCTATCTAACTGAGTTACACCGGGGATAGAGTTCTGGAGAAAGTTAAACTGAAAAACTTCGCTAAACATGTTGCATATTTCATCACCCTGTCCTGACGACCTCTGTCCATACTTCATAACCGATGGAAACGTACATGAAGACTTTTGCTTTCTTTTGACGAAAGACCAGAAAGCTTTAGGCGATTTATTTATACTATTTTCTATAACCTCAATGTAACTGTCGAACATTTCTTTTTCTAAAAATTTAGCACGGCTACGCAAAGTTAAAAATGACTCATAGTCTGATAAATTGCCATATTTCTTATACTTAGTGATATTTAAATTTTTCTTTAAGAATTTTGATTAGAGGGGTTTTATACCAAGGGGGATAATTAGACATAGATTTGACGATTTTATTTGGTACGAAAGTTTCACAAATTTTATTTAGTCTGACATACAACAATGACAAGGCATCCTCCACTGACCCTTTGGCGAGATCACAGCGCCAGTCGAACTCATCAAGTTCTTTCATTATAGAAGGAAAATCGGCCGATAGATAAACAAACTTTTTTATTATATACTTACATTAATTTAAGAACTTAGTTATTAAGGTTAAATAAAAAAGGATTATTATTTTTTGCTTTTCAGTTTTTTCGGCGGTTTAATTAAAGTTTTTATTTCTCGCTTTTTAGTGGGTCTGCTTATAATCTATAGATATCTAAGTTACAATGGCATAGTGTCAACTTGCTCATCGCCTTTTATAAAATATTGCTTTTCCCGATGCAGGGACGTTAATTGTTGAGGAGTTCTCCTGCAATTCCACCATCCGCTCCATTTCACCATTCGCATTGTGACGAGCATAAATTTCTTAGTAACCATATTAAAGTAATCGAATCGCAACCCGTGAAATATTTATCGTTGAGTAGTTCCGATGGCCATCTGTCGTCATCCATCAGCTCCACTTTACCAAATGATGATTTCCGAGAGCAAATGCTCAAGTTACTTTAAAAAATACCCAAATCGCTATAAAATTTGAGATTTTCCCTCGATTTCCATGGGATCCTCTCATCAGATTCCAACTTTTTGACAATGGGACCACCACGAGAGTATACCCTTTCAAACGCAAAAAAGAATTATCAAAATCGGACTACTCTGTAAAAAGTTGCATGATCATACCTACATAAAAAAAAATATACGCGTCGACTTGAGAACCTCCACCGTATTTTCGTCGGTTAAAAACAGAGGTACGCACGGTTACACATCAAGCTATACATTACATACCCAGTCAGTATAAGCTGACTTCTGATATTCATTTAGACAGGTAAAAATAAGAAAATTAAATTCTAAGATAACTAAAACTATACAGAAACTAGAAAAATAGCGTCGAAAAACTCATCCGCATCGCTGTCGACTGGTAATGTACCCAAGAGACAAAATCTAAAGTATAAGAGCTATGCAATTGAAACTTTATAGGTTTAATAAGTCAACCACTGACATCATATCCCGAAAATTTTGTTTATCTGGTATAATCCAAACCCAAGTTATGAAGGTTCAAAAATACGACAAAGTGCTTCGAGAAAAGGTAGGTAGTGCCCTTGCGCTTCGCTTGGCTCGTCTTGGCGGGGGCACTCCCGTGCCCCCAGATATTTGTGCCTGGTCTACCCCCTCACAAACTAGAACGTGCCCATCATTCTGCTCCGTAATTTAAACCCACCGAAACTTTGCAATGGTACTAGGTTGCGAGTAGTGTCGTAGCAAAGAAACGTTATAGAAAGTCGTATAATATCTGGATGCGGAAAAGGCGAGATAGTATTTATACCACGGCGGATTCCTATAATACCGTCGAAATTTCCATTTGAATTCAAAAGATTGCAATTCCCTATTAATGTCTGTTTTGCTACGACAATCGACAAGTCACAAACTCACAAGGGCAAACGTTAAGCAAAGCTGGCATAGATTTAACTAAGGGTTGCTTTACCCATGGGCAACTATACGTGGCATGTTCACGTGCAAGGAATGCCAGTAGTGTTGTTTTTTTAGCCCCAGAAAATCGTACACCAAATATTGTTTAAAAAGAAATTTTTCAATAAACCTAATACGAAAAACAAAGAAAAAAAAAATAAAACAAAAAAACTAAATGGAGAAATATGTACAAAAACAAAATATCGATTCATAAAATAGAAGAATTTCATTAAAATTAGCATGGTATTTCTTTACGCAGAATACAGAATTAATAAGTTATCGCGTAAACTCTGCGAACTGAACAATAACTTTTTTGTTAAATTCCACGCGGACGGTCGCGGGCACTCGCGGGTAACAGCTAGTCACTACTAAAAAGAATCCTGGCTGCTCCGCTAATGTCACGGTGTCACCTTCCCCTAACTTAGATTCTACCAGATGGGATATACCTCTTGATGAGGTATATCTCTGTGTCTGCAATTTTGAATCTAATCCACTTCTGATTGTACGAAACACCTACCTATACAATGCGAGGTCAGCTAAAACTGGAAATGTATAGCTTGATGTGTCGCCGTGTACCTCAAATGTATAGCTTGATGTCTCGCCGTGTGTACCTACCTGACTACCTCAAATGTATAGCTTGCTGTGTCGCCGTGTGTACAGTCAACAGCAAAAGTAGATGATCAAAATCAGAAATTCAATACTAATTAACGGAGTTCGCGTCAGAACTGTATGGCAGAGCTGTTGCTGTTGTTGTTGTTGTTGAGCTATGTGCAGAGACTGTGTGGCTGTGTGGCAGAGTTCTGACGCAAACTCCGTTCATTAGTAGGTATTTAATTTCTGATTTTGATCATCTACTTTTGCTGTTGACTGTACCTACCTGACTATCTCAAATGTATAGCTTGATGTGTCGCCGTGTGTACCTACCTGACTACCTCAAATGTATAGCTTGCTGTGTCGCCGTGTGTACCTACCTGACTACCTCAAATGTATAGCTTGCTATGTCGCCGTGTGTACCTACCTGACTACCTCAAATGTATAGCTTGATGTGTCGCCGTGTGTACCTACCTGACTACCTCAAATGTATAGCTTGATGTGTCGCCGTGTGTACCTACCTGACTACCTCAAATGTATAGCTTGCTGTGTCGCCGTGTGTACCTACCTGACTACCTCAAATGTATAGCTTGCTGTGTCGCCGTGTGTACCTACCTGACTACCTCAAATGTATAGCTTGCTGTGTCGCCGTGTGTACCTACCTGACTACCTCAAATGTATAGCTTGCTGTGTCGCCGTGTGTACCTACCTGACTACCTCAAATGTATAGCTTGCTGTGTCGCCGTGTGTACCTAGCTGACTACCTCAAATGTATAGCTTGCTGTGTCGCCGTGTGTACCTACCTGACTACCTCAAATGTATAACTTGCTGTGTCGCCGTGTGTACCTACCTGACTACCTCAAATGTATAGCTTGCTGTGTCGCCGTGTGTACCTACCTGACTACCTCAAATGTATAGCTTGCTGTGTCGCCGTGTGTACCTACCTGACTACCTCAAATGTATAGCTTGCTGTGTCGCCGTGTGTACCTACCTGACTACCTCAAATGTATAGCTTGCTGTGTCGCCGTGTGTACCTACCTGACTACCTCAAATGTATAGCTTGCTGTGTCGCCGTGTGTACCTACCTGACTACCTCAAATGTATAGCTTGCTGTGTCGCCGTGTGTACCTACCTGACTACCTCAAATGTATAGCTTGCTGTGTCGCCGTGTGTACCTACCTGACTACCTCAATGTATAGCTTGCTGTGTCGCCGTGTGTACCTACCTGACTACCTCAAATGTATAGCTTGATGTGTCGCCGTGTGTACCTACCTGACTACTTCAAATGTATAAGCCGTACCGCCACAGCAAGCTGCCGCCGCCGCCGTTACTGTAGAGGCTGGACCTTTAATTAATACAGGCTGGTAATATTTGTTGATAGATTCCATTCGAAAGTTCAAACGAGCGTCAAATAACGATATCAATGTAATAATTCCAAGTCCAACGTCTTTTAGTTAAAATTGTGGAGGTCTTCTCAATGTCCCACAGAATCTTTTCTAATGACCCATTAACACCGCTTTTTAAATTTTTCTTTTAGTTTCATGGTAATGTCTAGTTCCAGCTAGGAAAAAAAATCATACAGGACCGTCTGTATGCGAGCCAAACTCTGAAATTATTCTATGTGATAGAAGTTTATGTAAAGATTGCAGGAAAAATAAAACGAAGTCTCTAGATATCACACTTTTTCAGAAATCATCAACAAAAGTTACATTAGTTCCACTATCGGTCAAGAGATGGCGCTGACATAAAATTGCAATATTCTACACCGCAGTGCACAGTGTTAAAATTCTCTGATGAATATAGGCCTCGCCGATGAAAATTTAAAAACATAATATGTTGGTACGGAACCCTCGGTGCGCAAGTCCGACTCGCTCTTGTTTACTTTTAGTTATCGCTGGACAGGTTTCTCAGTCTGTTCATCTCGTTCACGACATCATGTTACACCCTGATGCCACTCAGTCCTCGACACGGCCTCACCTTGCTTTGGGTGTTTGGAAGAATGCGCCACTTATTTCAGCTGGAAGCTTACTTGTGCCTTACGAAACACAGTTCCGGGTTTGATCTTGTAGTTATCCTTCTCCTAGACAGGTTGCAAACCAATGCTGCTGACGCCTATCTCACCATATTACACAAGTCAAAGTTAACCAACCGATGCTACAGAGTCGAACAATTCGACCTCAATATCATAATCGAGGACTCCAAAAACCCCAGTACACCAAAATTTGAGACGGATTGGAGCAACAGTGTATAGCTCGCATTCGTATTCTCAGCAAGTCCTTTCATTTGATACCCATTATTGTAGGAAAGCAGTAGGATACCGCATACTATCACTGTCTTTTTTCACTCCCAGTGGTCGAAAATTATGCCCTATGAGCCATTTTGAGGTTCCATCTCTAGCAATATTTCTTCTATTTGCAGAACACCTTCCGCTATGTTGGATTTAGAATGACGTCACACAGCAAACCATGCATTGTCATCCAAACTAAACGTGTAGGTACCTGAAAAAATCTGCTTCAAAATTGAGTTGCAATGTTGCAATAGTCCAGCCGAATATTCTCTTTGACCCGAACAAACATAATATTTACATTGCAAGTTAATGTAGAGCTTGTAAAAATAAGAATTACTAACAAAGTCACAAGCGTGGGATCTATTTTTAGACAGACAATATGAACATTATAATTGGCAAGTAACTATTAGATGTGTAAGATAGATAGGGGGAGGGGGGTAGTCATCAGTCATCATCGTTACCGTTTCCTAACTTGATCAGGGCGCAAATGGAAACTATAGAGGATGACTTCTACTTATAAAAAAACTTTAATTTGACAAATTCAGTTGACCTCTGCGCGGCGCGGCACCATCTGCGTCAATTTCATGTTAGCTGCGCTGCGCTATCGCCCAGGAGATAACCTCGCCGCCTCACTTTGTCGAATTAACACACAAACAGGACATCGAACGAGCACACAATCAGAGTGACGCAGCAGTAGAGTCAGTCTTAACAACTAAGTAGCGATAACGAACACGCTCTGCCTGTCCGCTGTACTCCCTCTGATTGTCCGTAGACTGGTGCGCAGTGTGCTGGCAGGTCCAGCACGCGGCCGGCGCGGCGTCGCCCCGCACTGGTTCACCTTGCGCCGCCAGAGGCTCCGCAAGCCGCGTTGCCACCCACACCAGTACGTCTGCCACAACATAACACTACGACGTTGCTTCTTGTTGTTAATATGACGTCATTTCTATAAAAATGTAAGCGACATTGAATCGTTACTATATTTTGACAACGCGGAAGCATTCAATGGTATTTCGATCCGCAAGTTCGTGATCATTACTTACTTTGATAACTTCAAATGATATCTCTCGGGGTTATCTTTGTTTATAATGTTGGAATCATATTTAGTACTAGCTGACCCGGCAAACGTTGTTTTGCCATATAAATTATTTCTAACTGCCCGGCGCTACTTCGTTCGCGTGGTGTCCTACCCCTTACCCTACCCTACCCCTACCCCTACCCTACTCCTACACTACTCCTACCCTACTCCTAACCTACTTCTACACTACTCCTATCCTACTCCTATAAGTAAATAAAAGTATTAAATACTATGTCCGTCTAAAACCGAATAAAAAACCGGATAAAAAGTATCCTATGTCCGTCTCCTGGTTCTAAACTACCTCCCTACCAATTTTCAGCCAAATCGCCGTTCTCGAGTTATAAATAGTGTACAACTATAATCATTAATTATCATTACTTTTTTAAATAACACAGACATAAGGATCAAAGTTATTTTGTCATAAAGGTAAGCCTTTTTCGACGTGATTATACACTTATTAATGTTTTAAAGATCACAATATTATGGTTTTGTTAGTACTATATCGCGCCAATAGATGTCGTTAGGTGTTTCCACTTATTGCAATAAAAAATTGTTATAGAATGCTTTAAATTGATTATATCTTTTGATAGATTGAAGCGATTGCGATGAAACAAAGACTAATCACTACTCCGAGTTCTACACTATATTTGAGTATAAATATGAACCATATTGGTTTGGTACTTTTTACGTTGAACCCGCTCAAATAGAAAATCTCTCACATCCAAACAGACAAAAATTCCAAAAATTGATGAAATGGCATCTGTTGGTTATCCTTTAACAGCCCAACTTTTTTTTTAATAATTCAATTTACAGAAACGCCACGTCTCCAGATTTAATATACCTATGTATAGATAGAAAGCGAACCAATTCAAATCGTTTCTAATTACTTAATTAAGCTATTTAAGTAGGTAGGTAACCAATATTATGTGTATAAATATTAGTTGTAAGTAGGTATCTAATGAATCAGAGTGTGTCCACATTGTCCCTCTCTCGTGGTTATGTAGGTATACCTATTTGATATTGATACCTACCCAGTAGATGCCTACTGAACGCAATGCGCAGTCGCTGCATGCTGGGTCACCCTGCACAATACAGCCATAAGTACTTGTGTTACGACGGCCGTCATGCGGTTCGGCATGGAATTAATTAATGCCACTGTGGAATGTTTCCAAGATGTCGGTCTTCAGCTCCTGCAAAGTTTCTGAAGCTAGTTGACTAGTTCGAACACGCCTCTTCAGTTCATCCCATAAGCGCTCTATTGGATTCACATCAGGGCTTCTTGCTGTCTACTGAAACTATAGGCGCGCTATTCTGTGAGCTCTTGTCAGTTTGGGACCATTGGCTGACCTATGAGGTTCCAGGCCACGTTCTTCGAGTCTCCTTCTAACAGTTCGAGCGTAAACAGTGAGTCCACGAAAGTCTCGTAGCTGTTCTCGTACCTGTGTTATATTTATTTTATAGTGTGTGTTTTATTTTCGGTGTTCTCTCATATCCTACCTACTCAGCTTTTTGCAATGGTAGGTATATCTTATTATTACTAAAGTACGCGTTGGGAACTTGGGACGTGGACTTACAGACCGTCTTACTACTACTATGTAAGTAGTACTTTTAGGTTTCCGTACCAAAATGGTAAAACGGAACCCTTATGGTGAGACTCAGACTGGTCACAGCTGGATATCTCAAGAACTATATTACCTAATGCTACCAACTTAAAATTTGGAATAGTTTTAGATGACGTTTGCCCAACTATTTTGCAAATAAGAAAGATATTATAATTTTTTTTTTTTTTGCAACAAGAACTGAAAGAAGGTCTGAAAAATTCGAAGTGGGGCTACTAGGGCATGTGGGGTATCATATGAAAGAGCACAGTTTGCACATTCTCAAACATGTAGGCCGCATTGTTTTCCGTTACAAAGAGAAAATCTATACATATAATAAATCTGTAGACGAGGCGTTTCTGTACATTGAAAATATTGCAATAAGTGGGAACACGTAACGACATCTATTGGGACGATATAGTACTAAATAAAACATATTGTGATCTTTAAAACATTATTATGTGTATTATTAACTCTGATACTTATGTCTGTGTTATTTAAAAAAGTAATGATAATGATTATAATCTCTACATATAAAAGAAAGTCGTTTTAATTACACTGTTTATAACTCAAGAACAGCTAAACCGATTTGGCTAAAAATTGGTGGGGAGGTAGCTTAGAACCAGGAGACGGACATAGGATCCGACTTTTTTTCGGACATAGATTCCGGTTTAAGACGGACATAGTATTTAATACTTTTATTTACTTACTAGCTGTGCCCGCGACTTCGTTCGCGTGGATGTCGGAACACAATAACGTGTCGCTTAGGAAAGGTGTAAAAGGAAGAATCTTCCGATCTTGTCTGGTAACGCTTCCCTTGCCTGGGGTTCTCAACCATAGCCCTTTCGACTGTACAGCAGTCACTGCGTCTTCAGGGTTCATAATGACAATGCGACGAAGTGTCACTTTGATTTTTGAGGATAAATAAAAATGAAAGCGCCTGCTCGAGGCTGATTGTCTGACCAAATAGCCATATTATGTCCATTTTATTTTTCATTTGTTTTAGAATACTAAGTTAGACCGGAATAAATCGTAAAATCATACCACCATTTTATCTAAAGTACCTATATCTGAGATTAGTAGGTGAAGTTTGAAGTTAGTTTTTATAAGTCTTGTCTTCTTCTCTGCCGCTCTGCGATAAATTTAGAAATTCTTAACTTGGTATTGTAGATATCTTACATACCAATATTAAGACTTTATCATAGCGTCGAGATATCTAGAAGATAAAAAGAAGAATACATCAATGGTGTTACTCTTAAATCGTACCTACCTACTGAAGTTTATCTGAAAAGTAGTTTGAAGTCTTTCTTAACTTATTCTGTAAACCTGTGCCCACATTTGCTAACTCTCTCTTGGTGGATAGCCTTAAGATACCTTGAGGGTCGATATGGTGCATTTCCGACGTTTGGCCCCCAAACTGGAACGGGCCGGGGCCGCCATGGGATCTGGAGGCGATAGTCCTCGCGCGCCTATGTATGAGTGGCGCGCGGAGGCACTACGCCGCACGCCGGGGGGAAGATTCGCTTCCGCGGCAAATCGGTGCGGAGCGGACAGATCTCCGGCGCGATCTCATGGCGGCATGGAAAGAGCGACTGTCGCTACCCAGCGCAGGGCACGCCGCGACAGCGGCGATAAGACCCCTCTTTACGGAGTGGCTAGAGAGGCGCCACGGAGCTCTCACCTACCGCCTGACGCAGGTCCTCACCGGACACGGAAGTTTCGGGAGGTTCCTGCACATCATCAGGCGGGAGGAAACGCCCGGGTGTCACCATTGCTAGGATCGCCCAGAGGACACGGTGGAGCACACGGTGGAGGTCTGCCCCGCTTGTGCGGAGCACCGCCGTGTCCTCGTAGAGGCGATCAGCAGCGGCGGCGAACTCTCGCGTCCGGCCCTGGTGCGAGCCATGGTCCGGGGCGAGAGGGAGTGGGAGGCAGTCACCTCCTTTTGCGAAGCAGTCATGCTAGCAAAGGAGGTGGCGGGATGGCTCAGGGAGAGAGCCTCCCGTCCCAGCCACAGTGGGAGACGCTCCGGGCGTCGGGAGCCGCGTGACGACTCCCGGCCACCGTAGGCGCGGGCCTGCGAGCGGAGAGTAATGGGTAGCTGGGTTTTAGTCAGTAAGAGTCTGACACTCCCTTCCGCTCCACCCAGAGCGGGAGGGGTCATTTGATGATTTCCCATCCGAAAAAAAAAAGGGTCGATATGATTTTAACCAAGACAATGGCTAAAAATTTAGTTAATGTCTCGAAGACATAATTTACAATACCTTTTTACGACATGGCAGTGCTACTTGTATTGGGTGTGCACCTTGACGTATCGCTGCCGGCCGTAGTCGAGTCGACGGCAGCGAAGAGTCCTGGGACGCGGTGGTTTCCTTCTGCGAAACGGTCGTCTCGCAGAAGGAGGCTGTGGAAAGGGAGAGGGAGATCTCATCCACTCACCCGGCCCGCAGTAGGCGCATCGGGCGTCGGCGGAGGGCGGACAACGCCCTCTTCCAGCCCACTAAACGGGTCCAGGGGCGACGAATTCGGGGACGTCTGTCACCGCCAACACATCAGGACTTGAGCTGGCGGCGCGTAGTGTTCCACGCGCGTCCCTCTTTGCCGTCACCAGTCGGGGGTTGCGGAAGGATCGTACGGTCCCGCAACCCCCGGCGTAGGTGTGAGACGGAACACTGGGGTGATTTTTAGTCAGTAAGAGCCTGACAGACCTCGCCGCCCGCCCCAGGGCGGCCAACATCCATGAAGATTTTCCACCCCGGAAACAAAAAAAAAGGGTGTGCATCTGCCGAACCTATACTCAATAAATCAACAGCCCGTCTGGAGGTGTGCGTTGAAGCATTATCATGGTAAAGAAATTTTAAAAAATTCGAGAAAAAAGGCAAAAACTATGAAAGTATGATATGATCTTAAAACCTTATGTCACTAAGAAATGCTTCTCTGTTAACAATGTTAGAAAGGTTGCTTGCCCCTCGAAAGAGCTCCTACATAAAGTTGCCCGTGTGTGTGTTTGTTTCGGCCTTTCTTCTCAGAGTAGTCAGATAGGAAACGCCGACTTCATCTAGTTTAAAAAAAAAACATGATTGACGTGTAAAAGTGTTTGTACAAACCTACTTACAAAAATAAAATCATTTATCATTTATCATTGCAATCTTTATCACTCAGAACACCACATCACATAATATTATCTTACATTATCCTCACTTTTTATTTGAAATTCTTTTAGCGCCACTAATCAACCAACATTATGTAATCATTATCATTACTTTTTCAAATAACACAGGCAGAAGTGACTGTGATAGTCATCCTGTAAGCCTGCATGACGTGATTATTCACATAATAATGTTATAAACACAATAATTATGTTTTCGTTAGTACTATAAAGCGCCAATAGATGTCATTACGTGTATCCAACTTACGTAATGAAAGTTGTTGTAGAATACTTTAAATTGATTATATCTTTTGATACAGTGAACCGATTGCGATGAAACAAAAACTAAACACTACTCCAAGTTCTACACTATATTTGAGTATAAAAATTAACCATATTGGTTTGGTACTTTTTACGTTGAACCTGTTCAAATCAAATTTTGTCACATCCAAACAGACAAACCGACAAACAGACAAAAATTCTAAAAATTGATGAAATGGCATCTGTTGGTTATCCTATAACACCCCAACTATTTTATTTTTAAATATTTTCAATGTACAGAAACGCCTCGTCTACAGATTTATTATATGTATAGATTATTTACTTAGCTATAACCTTTTGAATAATTAAAAAATGACAGGAGTATAATCTTGTTCTAAATATGACACTTTTGATATGTCTTAGTCCTATTTAAGAATTAATAATTATTGTTTAGAATTTACATTCATAACTAACGGTGTATTTATTACTTTTTCATCAATGAAATGGCATCTGTTGGTTATCCTATAACACCCCAACTATTTTATTTTTAAATATTTTCAATGTACAGAAACGCCTCGTCTACAGATTTATTATATGTATAGATTATTTACTTAGCTATAACCTTTTGAATAATTAAAAAATGACAGGAGTATAATCTTGTTCTAAATATGACACTTTTGATATGTCTTAGTCCTATTTAAGAATTAATAATTATTGTTTAGAATTTACATTCATAACTAACGGTGTATTTATTACTTTTTATTTCTGTTTCTGATTCATCTGTAACAAATTCTGATTCATCTGGGCACAAAATCAATATCTTGAAAACTACTTTATAAAAACGAGTCCCTCATTCAAATATATGTTATTTGGTATACCTATTTTCATATGAACATGTGTTAAAGAGCTGAAAGTGAAATTAAATTTTGGCTATATGTATCAGTCAAAGAATCAAATTTCGAAGAACTACCCTTATCTATATCTTCTTCTTTACCTACATATAATAAATCTGTAGACGAGGCGTTTCTGGACATTGAAATTATAAAAAAAAAAAATAGGTGGGGTGTTAAAGGATAACCAACAGATGCCATTTCATACATTTTTGGAATCTTTGTCTGTTTGTCGGTTTGTCTGTTTGTCTGTTTGGATGTGACAGATTTTTTATTTGAACAGGTTCAACGTAAAAAGTACCAAACCAATATGGTTCATTTTTATACTCAAATATAGTGTAGAACTCAGTGATTAGTCTTTGTTTCATCGCAATCGCTTCAGTCTATCAAAAGATATAATCAATTTAAAGCATTCTATAACAACTTTTTATTGCAATAAGTGGGAACACGTAACGACATCTATTGGGACGATATAGTACTAAATAAAACATATTGTGATCTTTAAAACATTATTATGTGTATTATTAACTCTGATACTTCTGTCTGTGTTATTTAAAAAGTAATGATAATGATTATAATCTATAAATACCTATAAAAGAAAGTCGTGTTAGTTACACTATTTATAACTCAAGAATGGCTAAACCGATTTGGCTGAAAATTGGTGGGGAGGTAGCTTAGAACCAGGAGACGGACATAGAATACTCTTTATCCGGTTTTTTATCCGGTTTTAGACGGACATAGCATTATTAATACTTTTATTTACTTATAGGAGTAGGGTAGGAGTAGTGTGGGAGTAGGGTAGCAGTAGGGTAGGAGTTGGGTAGGAGTAGTGTAGGAGTAGGGTAGGAGTAGTGTAGGAGTAGGGTAGGGGTGGGGTAGGGTAAGGGGAAGGACACCACGCGAACGATAGCGCCGGGCAGCTAGAAATAATTTATATGGCAAAACAACGTTTGCCGGGTCAGCTAGTACATAATATATTATGTACTAACAAAGGACGATCGATAAACACTAGCTATGCGCGTCACGCTCACGGCACTGCATTATGTTAATTGTTAATACCAGTTCCCTTATTTGCATTTATTTGCTTTAATTAATTATTTGGTATATTTTTTGTTTTTTATTTTATCTTCTGGCGCGCTGTCACGTCAGCGCACACTTATCAGCAGGGCTCCGGATCAGCATCACCTCAACTGGAGCCGTTCGGCGTTCTGCATTTTTAACCGACTTCAAAAAAGGAGGAGGTTTCTTTCCTATGAAACTCCAAACCACATGCAGCGCGCACAAATCAGCTTCGTAACAGCTTCGCCTAACCTTGGTATTAGCTAGAAACGATCACGGCAGTCACCCAGACACGTCGCGAGACATAAGTGTGTTGACTCCGGAGCATGTGGGCTTGGGCTGGACGTCAGGAGCGCGACTACCGCCTCACTAAGCGTCAGCTCACACCGTGACACGTCGCGAGACATAAGTGTGTTGACTCCGGAGCATGTGGGCTTGGGCTGGACGTCAGGAGCGCGACTACCGCCTCACTAAGCGTCAGCTCACACCGTGACACGTCGCGAGACATAAGTGTGTTGACTCCGGAGCTTGTGGGCTTGGGCTGGACGTCAGGCGCGCGACTACCGCCTCACTAAGCGTCAGCTCACACCGAGACACGCCGCGAGACATAAGTGTGTTGACTCCGGAGCTTGTGGGCTTGGGCTGGACGTCAGGCGCGCGACTACCGCCTCACTAAGCGTCAGCTCACACCGAGACACGTCGCGAGACATAAGTGTGTTGACTCCGGAGCTTGTGGGCTTGGGCTGGACGTTAGGCGCGCGACTACCGCCTCACTAAGCGTCAGCTCACACCGAGACACGTCGCGAGACATAAGTGTGTTGACTCCGGAGCTTGTGGGCTTGGGCTGGACGTCAGGCGCGCGACTACCGCCTCACTAAGCGTCAGCTCACACCGAGACACGTCGCGAGACATAAGTGTGTTGACTCCGGAGCTTGTGGGCTTGGGCTGGACGTTAGGCGCGCGACTACCGCCTCACTAAGCGTCAGCTCACACCGAGACACGTCGCGAGACATAAGTGTGTTGACTCCGGAGCTTGTGGGCTTGGGCTGGACGTCAGGCGCGCGACTACCGCCTCACTAAGCGTCAGCTCACACCGAGACACGTCGCGAGACATAAGTGTGTTGACTCCGGAGCTTGTGGGCTTGGGCTGGACGTTAGGCGCGCGACTACCGCCTCACTAAGCGTCAGCTCACACCGAGACACGTCGCGAGACATAAGTGTGTTGACTCCGGAGCTTGTGGGCTTGGGCTGGACGTTAGGCGCGCGACTACCGCCTTACTAAGCGTCAGCTCACACCGAAACACGTCGCGAGACATAAGTGTGTTGACTCCGGAGCTTGTGGGCTTGGGCTGGACGTCAGGCGCGCGACTACCGCCTCACTAAGGCTTGAAAAAAATATCAGTGTACATAAGCATGTGAGGGATTGTTAGAATTGAAAAGATTATGAGGTTGGTTGTTGGTATTTCAAAATGTTTTTTTAAGTTCTACCAAATTGTTATTTTCCAGAATTTACTGTAGGTGCTTTTTGTTGAAAAGCTACACATTTTTTTTGCCACTTTGACATGCATATCTTCTATACATATAATAAATCTGTAGACGAGGCGTTTCTGTACATTGAAAATATTTAAAAAAAAAATAGTTGGGGTGTTATAGGATAACCAACAGATGCCATTTCATCAATTTTTAGAATTTTTGTCTGTTTGTCGGTTTGTCTGTTTGGATGTGACAAAATTTGATTTGAACAGGTTCAACGTAAAAAGTACCAAACCAATATGGTTAATTTTTATACTCAAATATACTGTAGAACTCGGAGTAGTGTTTAGTTTTTGTTTCATCGCAATCGGTTCACTGTATCAAAAGATATAATCAATTTAAAGTATTCTACAACAACTTTCATTACGTAAGTTGGATACACGTAATGACATCTATTGGCGCTTTATAGTACTAACGAAAACATAATTATTGTGTTTATAACATTATTATGTGAATAATCACGTCATGCAGGCTTACAGGATGACTATCACAGTCACTTCTGCCTGTGTTATTTGAAAAAGTAATGATAATGATTACATAATGTTGGTTGATTAGTGGCGCTAAAAGAATTTCAAATAAAAAGTGAGGATAATGTAAGATAATATTATGTGATGTGGTGTTCTGAGTGATAAAGATTGCAATGATAAATGATAAATGATTTTATTTTTGTAAGTAGGTTTGTACAAACACTTTTGAAATGAAATGAAATGAAATGATTTATTTTTTGTAAGTAGGTTTGTACAAACACTTTTACACGTCAATCATGTTTTTTTTTAAAACTAGATGAAGTCGGCGTTTCCTATCTGACTACTCTGAGAAGAAAGGCCGAAACAAACACACACACGGGCAACTTTATGTAGGAGCTCTTTCGAGGGGCAAGCAACCTTTCTAACATTGTTAACAGAGAAGCATTTCTTAGTGACATAAGGTTTTAAGATCATATCATACTTTCATAGTTTTTGCCTTTTTTCTCGAATTTTTTAAAATTTCTTTACCATGATAATGCTTCAACGCACACCTCCAGACGGGCTGTTGATTTATTGAGTATAGGTTCGGCAGATGCACACCCTTTTTTTTTGTTTCCGGGGTGGAAAATCTTCATGGATGTTCGCCGCCCTGGGGCGGGCGGCGAGGTCTGTCAGGCTCTTACTGACTAAAAATCACCCCAGTGTTCCGTCTCACACCTACGCCGGGGGTTGCGGGACCGTACGATCCTTCCGCAACCCCCGACTGGTGACGGCAAAGAGGGGCGCGCGTGGAACACTACGCGCCGCCAGCTCAAGTCCTGATGTGTTGGCGGTGACAGACGTCCCCGAATTCGTCGCCCCTGGACCCGTTTAGTGGGCTGGAAGAGGGCGTTGTCCGCCCTCCGCCGACGCCCGATGCGCCTACTGCGGGCCGGGTGAGTGGATGAGATCTCCCTCTCCCTTTCCACAGCCTCCTTCTGCGAGACGACCGTTTCGCAGAAGGAAACCACCGCGTCCCAGGACTCTTCGCTGCCGTCAACTCGACTACGGCCGGCAGCGATACGTCAAGGTGCACACCCAATACAAGTAGCACTGCCATGTCGTAAAAAGGTATTGTAAATTATGTCTTCGAGACATTAACTAAATTTTTAGCCATTGTCTTGGTTAAAATCATATCGACCCTTTTTTTTTCGGATGGGAAATCATCAAATGACCCCTCCCGCTCTGGGTGGAGCGGAAGGGAGTGTCAGACTCTTACTGACTAAAACCCAGCTACCCATTACTCTCCGCTCGCAGGCCCGCGCCTACGGTGGCCGGGAGTCGTCACGCGGCTCCCGACGCCCGGAGCGTCTCCCACGGTGGCTGGGACGGGAGGCTCTCTCCCTGAGCCATCCCGCCACCTCCTTTGCTAGCATGACTGCTTCGCAAAAGGAGGTGACTGCCTCCCACTCCCTCTCGCCCCGGACCATGGCTCGCACCAGGGCCGGACGTGAGAGTTCGCCGCCGCTGCTGATCGCCTCTACGAGGACACGGCGGTGCTCCGCACAAGCGGGGCAGACCTCCACCGTGTGCTCCACCGTGTCATCTGGGCGATCCTAGCAATGGTGACACCCTGGCGTTTCCTCCCGCCTGATGATGTGCAGGAACCTCCCGAAACTTCCGTGTCCGGTGAGGACCTGCGTCAGGCGGTAGGTGAGAGCTCCGTGGCGCCTCTCTAGCCACTCCTTAAAGAGGGGTCTTATCGCCGCTATCGCGGCGTGCCCTGCGCTGGGTGGCGACAGTCGCTCTTTCCATGCCGCCATGAGATCGCGCCGGAGATCTGTTCGCTCCGCACCGATTTGCCGCGGAAGCGAATCTTCCCCCCGGCGTGCGGCGTAGTGCCTCCGCGCGCCACTCATACATAGGCGCGCGAGGACTATCGCCTCCAGATCCCATGGCGGCCCCGGCCCGTTCCAGTTTGGGGGCCAAACGTCGGAAATGCACCATATCGACCCTCAAAGTATCTTAAGGCTATCCACCAAGAGAGAGTTAGCAAATGTGGGCACAGGTTTACAGAATAAGTTAAGAAAGACTTCAAACTACTTTTCAGATAAACTTCAGTAGGTACGATTTAAGAGTAACACCATTGATGTATTCTTCTTTTTATCTTCTAGATATCTCGACGCTATGATAAAGTCTTAATATTGGTATGTAAGATATCTACAATACCAAGTTAAGAATTTCTAAATTTATCGCAGAGCGGCAGAGAAGAAGACAAGACTTATAAAAACTAACTTCAAACTTCACCTACTAATCTCAGATATAGTAGACTTTAGATAAAATGGTGGTATGATTTTACGATTTATTCCGGTCTAACTTAGTATTCTAAAACAAATGAAAAATAAAATGGACATAATATGGCTATTTGGTCAGACAATCAGCCTCGAGCAGGCGCTTTCATTTTTATTTATCCTCAAAAATCAAAGTGACACTTCGTCGCATTGTCATTATGAACCCTGAAGACGCAGTGACTGCTGTACAGTCGAAAGGGCTATGGTTGAGAACCCCAGGCAAGGGAAGCGTTACCAGACAAGATCGGAAGATTCTTCCTTTTACACCTTTCCTAAGCGACACGTTATTGTGTTCCGACATCCACGCGAACGAAGTCGCGGGCACAGCTAGTCTTTAATAAAAATAAAAGATAATACTGGCATGGCAGGAACCTCGTAAAAGCCGAGAAAGATAAGCAAATAAAGTATCTTAACTTGTTTCGCGAGGTTTGTGGGAGAGGTGGACTCAGCGATCATTGTAGCCAAATAGTCGTGATAGCCAATGGCTTAATAGCCAATAGCCTCTACCAACACCTGAGGAAGCTCTCGTTAGGCAGCTGAGCAGGCCTCGGTACGGCTTGCATGTGAGGAGGTTCCAGTCTCTGGAGCCCTAACCACCGCTAGCTTGGATCCTGCTACCGACAACGGCGAACCACAATTTTTTTAATTCAAATATAAATTAGACAGTAGTTAGGTAAAACTAAAACTTCAGTAAACGTTACATCAATGTGGTTCCGACTCTTGAACTAGGACATCCTGTTTGACAGGGGTCGCTTTTTAGGGTTCCGTACCCAAAGGGTAAAAACGGAACCCTATTACTAAGACTTCGCTGTCCGTCCGTCCGTCTGTCTGTCACCAGGCTGTATCTCAAGAACCGCGGTACCTAGACAGTTGAAATTTTCACAAATTATGTATTTCTGTTGCCGCTATAACAACAAATACTAAAAACAAAATAAAATAAATATTTAAGGGGGGCTCCCATACAACAAACGTGTTTTTTTCGGCGTTTTTGCCTTGTGGTACGGAACCCTTCGTGTGCGAGTCCGACTCGCACTTGGCCAGTTTTTTTTCTTTTTTTTTCCTTCATGAATAAAAAGTGGGTTACTTGTAATTCGACGTATTCCTTCCAGGACGTGATAGTGTGACCCATTTGCAACAATTAAGCACCTCTTATAGCCTAGGTGAAAATTCATGGGATTCGAGAAAAATATTTTTTATGTACTTACTTTTGAATATTTCCCAAATTACAGTGATAGGTATTCAAGAAGATACGTCGTAAAGTTTTTGAGATATAATGTTTTAACCGTTTAGTTACAACCGTAGAAAGACTTTGTTCTTCAGTTTCTTTGAAACCGGTTTTTTTATAGTAAAAAAAAAGAACGTATAAATGGACGTTGGTACAAATGAGGAGTTGCAACTTGCATTCGATGAGGAGCTGCGCGGGCACTTGTTGGTGAGCGCTTCAGGCCGTGGGGCGGCGCACCGGGGCGGGGCCAGCATATGGCCGCACTGCGCCGGCGCCGCAGTCTATCCGCGACGCCGCTCCGCGCTAGGTATGGGTCGTTACGTGATTTTCGCGAAACGTAACGTAACTAGTTACTTTAAAGGCGTAACCTGTTTTGAAAACTAGTGATTTTTGTAACTAGTTATTTGTCATATTCTATTCAGTGATTCAAAATGGTGTTACCGAAGTATTTGCGAAACGAACATTTACCTGTTTTGAAAACTAGTGATTTTTGTAACTAGTTATTTGTCCTATTCTATTCAGTGATTCAAAATATTTGCGAAACGAACATTTATGTGGTTACCTACGTAATCGTTACATGTCACAAGCTGTAGGTTTTTTGAACGAATTAGTTTTTGTAGTTACCTTAAGCAGTTACATCATTAATGCTATAACGTAATACGAGATGTTTCCTCTTCAAATGCGTTTTTAAATTGGCGGTTGAGGATTTGAAGCTATATAATTCACCACACTTGTTGCATTTTTTTTTTTCTTGTTATTTTTGTTTTGTTTTTTTTTTTGCTTTTTTTTCATTACCTACGTAGTTTTTGGAAGAACTTCCACAGGACACTCGAATTGCATCGAGACATGACGAAAAAGTTATTTATTCACAGTTTTTTTTATACGTACTACACTATTCACAATTTATTCAAAAATATTACGAAAACATGCATGGAAGTCACTTTCACAATAAATGCAACATACATAGGTACATACTTGTGCAATATTCACCAACGAACTAAACAAGGTTTACTTGTCAAAGTAATCATAAACAAATACTAACACAATTTCAAATTTGTGTTCGTACGCCGCCCGTCGAAGGTTAAAAATAATGACCAATCTAAATTAATCTCTAAGTCCTAAGTAATACGTATGAAAATTATACGCATCATTTTCGTAGTTGGCGACTTGGTGTGTGCATGTTCGGATTTCATCGTGTCATCACTCGTGATTTCGGGAAGTCTCGGCTCGCTTTGCCGGTCAGTACAAAGAAGTAGGCACACAGGCACAGAGTAGTAACCATGTAGAAACGACTCGCAACGTACTTTTGTTTCGTGTCTCGCTTTTCATTCGATCACTGCATTGGTAATGTAACTAGTTACAGAAATCACTAGTTTATGTGTGACTCGAAACTAGTGATTCGGTTACATGCCCCATAAGCAGTTATTGTAACTAGTGACGTGAAATAACGCTCATACCTACTCCGCGCTCCACGTCTGCCCGGCAACACACAGCGACGCACGCCTCATGCCGACAGACGGTCAGTAACCGCGGCGACGAGCCGCAAATTTTGTGTACCTATTATGAATTTAAAAATATCTCCCGATCGACACAACACGCTGCCGCGTCGCGTGCCTCGTGGTCGCGGCGCGCGTGCCTCGCGGTCAAGGCGCGCGTGCCTCGCGGTCAAGGCGCGCGTGCCTCTCGCGACGACGACGTCGACCGCCGCGCGCTATTGTTTGTCATCGCTGATGCCAAGTCCTCACTTGAGCAGGCGATGTAATTGGTCGGCTGCACTAGGTCGGAGTGCGCGCACGCATCCGTTAGGGGGTACCTACTCCTGCTGGCGCGCACAGACGCACACCTAGCCTGAGTGCCTGAGCCTGTCTCCCTGCACCAGTTCGACGTCAACTATCGGTAACAGGAAGGAAAATAAAATTGTTCACAAATAAGTAATACGTTTAATTAACGAGTTCTTTTTTTCGCACTTAGTTTTGGACCTACATTTTGTGCCAAGTGCCAGTACACCTCCACACCGACTCACGACACTGCAAGAATAAGCATCGTACGTACGTATTAATTCGTCTATTGGAATTGGACTGGATAAAAGTATCTGACATACTCGTAGATACGGAGAGCTAGAGCAATGATAACGGTTTTCGTTGAACTCTTGTACCTACAGCCCGCGCAGGCCGCCGCCGCGCTTTATTTTGTTGTCCTCTACTCTGACCATAGAATCCTTTCAAATAATTAACATCGTAATAAGTATTGACTATTTAGTTGGTGAACGCTAGGGCGCGCAGGCGCAGCGCGACGCTGCCGCCCGTAGCGGCTACGATGCCGATAGGCAGTGCCGGATTAAGACTATTTGATGCCTTAAGCTATCCACGCCTGTGAGCCCCCCCTATGCCTCTATCCACTAGTCGCAATAGTCGCCTCGTATTTTTTCTAAAAAAATCGACGAGCGATATGTTAAGATTAGCGCACGTCTCAAGGCTGACTTTTGGGTCTTGTAATATCTTGCTGACGAACAGCCTAGCCTTTTATTTAGGCTAGCAAATATTTTCGGTGCTGTTTATGGCAGGCGCGGTCGCAGCCCAAGATTTGGAAGGGGGGGGTGGGGTCACCATGGGCGCCGAGGAATATAATAATTTTTAGGGTGGTACCTACATCTCCTGGTTGGTCTAGTGGTCGCAAGCGTTACTGCTGACCATGAGGTCTTGGTTCGATTCCTGCGTCGGGTAAAGTGTTATTACGTTTTTCCATCAGAAATTTCTCAGAAGCAACCTGGAATCTGGGTTTTATGCCTGGCTGGTGGCAGTAGGCTCGTGCCCTACGACATGTGACTTAAAGATAACTGGCGCAATATGGGTTTAACTAGGTACTATAAGAAAGTATGTACCTAGTACATATCTGCCTAATTCTTCGGGGATTAAAGGCGTCATGTTATGTTAATGTTCAATGTTTCCAACTCCACATTATTTAATTATGCTATTCAGGGACGCAGCTTTTACATGCTGCCAATTTGGTCGAAGCATTTTTTGATAAATAGGTCAAGGGTTTTGGGGGTCATGATCCCCATGACCCCCCTGGGACCGCGCCTGGTTTATGGTGCCCCCCGAGACGTGATGCCCTAAGCCAGGGCTTCCCTATCTGTGCGTCGCGACGCCCCCTATTCTAGGGACGTCGTGATGCAATCTACATAGTATGTGTCGAGGCGACGACGCGACGATCCTTCTTTAAAAATAATATTAACACAGCACTTATTAGGCGAACATTTGGAAAAATATTTTTAGAAACCCTTTCTAGTCGACCTCATCATCAACACTTTCGACAAAAGAAGAAGAACAATTTATAGAATTGTCCTGTGAGTCCAGCCTCAAGCTCCATTACAACAAAGATAAATTGCTTGAATTTTGGAGCTCAATTTCTCACGAATATCATGCCATCAGCACTGCACCATTGAGGGTATTTTTACCATTCTCAACATCATACTTGAGCGAAACAGGTTTTTCTGCAGTTGCAATTATAAAGAACAAGTACACAAATCGAATATAAATTTAGAGAAAGAGATGAGCCCCGTTTTGTTTTCTGATAATTTGTTATTAGGCTACCAGAACTACAACTACCTAACAGGTTATATTATTTTTGGCTTTGGGGGGAGTCGCCAAAAAAGAGCACATTCCCAAGGGCGTCACAGTAAAAACAAGTTTGGGAAGCGCTGATTTAGTCTATTGTTGAACAATACCTTTGATCCTTTCTCTGTTTCTTCTGGTCCCACAGAGTCTAAGTCAGATACGTCAGATAGATCCTCATGACTTATATTAAGGTCTTTTCCATCAGGCTTGTCACTGGTCCTAGATTTACTTCTAGATTTTCTGTTTTCTTGGTCTGATTCCATTTCCCCTAGGCAAACAAGACCCTTATTAGCATTGTTTTGAAAATAAAGTAAAGGGCCAACATTTCATTACAACTACAACAACAACAAATAAACAACAACACAACAACAACATTAAATAAATTACCTTCTGATATTTCTTCTGTAGCTGGTTCCTTATTACCCCTTTTTAACCGACTTCAAAAAGGAGGAGGTTCTCAATTCGTCGGAACCTTTTTTTTTTTTTTTTTTTTTTTTTTTTTTTTTTTTTTTTTTTTTTTTTTTTTTTATGTATGTTCCCCGATTACTCGGAGACGGCTCGACCGATTTCAAAAATTATTTTTTTGTTTGAAAGGGTATACTTTCCAGGTGGTCCCATTGTCAGCAGGTCAGGATCTGATGATGGGATCCTGAAGAAATCGAAGGAACTCTTCAAGTATTATAGGCACACCTATAGCGATTTGGGTATTTTTTGTAGTAACTCGTGCATTTGCTCTCGGAAAGCATCATTTGGTGAAGTGGAACTGATGATGAAGACCACAGATGGCCACCGGAACTACTCAATAATAAGTATTTCCCGGTTTGCGATTCGATTACTTACTTTAATATGGTTGCTAAGCAAGTTATGCTCGTCACAATGCGAATGGTGAAATGGAGCTGATGGTGGAATACCAGGAGAACTCCTCAACAATTAACGTCCCTGCATCGGGAAAAGCAATATTTTGTAAAAGGCGATGAGCAAGTTGGCATTAGGCTATTGTAACTTAGATACATTATAAACAGACACACTAAAAAGCGAGAAATAAAAACTTTTTAACAAAAAAAAAACCGACTTCCAAAAAAAACACTACAAAGTGAAAAATAACTTTTATTTCGGAAGTCGGTGGCAAAAAACTAAAATACAGATCCAAAGACACCGACTTCCGAAATAAAAGTTATTTTTCACTTTGTAGTGTTTTTTTTATTGTATGATGAACTCCTACTGGACCGGCTGGAATCTGATCTGCTACGGGCTCTTGGAGCAGAGACCATTTTTTGTTCAGCTTTTGTGTGTCTCGTCCATTTTTCATTTCTTTCCTTTGGGCTCCAATCATTTCGTTTAACAGAAGGTGATGTACGAGGGGATCTATAAGACTTTCTGTCTGGAGAAGGACTTGAAGAGGGGGATCTTCTGTTAGGATTCCTTTCAGAGTCAGGAGAAGCAGGTCTTGATCTATTGTCTGGGGAACCAGGCCCTAAGCAATTGCTTAATTTGCTTAGGGGTTAATCCGGCACTGCCGATAGGTACCTGTGGTGCAAGCACTCCTGACAAACTCACAGTAGTCTGTGAGTTTGTTAATCCGGCACTGCCGATAGGTACCTATTGTGCAAGCACTCCTGACAAACTCACAGTTGTCTGTGAGTTTGTTAATCCGGCACTGCCGATAGGTACCTATTGTGCAAGCACTCCTGACAAACTCACAGTTGTCTGTGAGTTTGTTAATCCGGCACTGCCGATAGGTACCTATTGTGCAAGCACTCCTGACAAACTCACAGTTGTCTGTGAGTTTGTTAATCCGGCACTGCCGATAGGTACCTGTGGTGCAAGCACTCCTGACAAACTCACAGTGGTCTGTGAGTTTGTTAATCCGGCACTGCCGATAGGTACCTATTGTGCAAATATTAGGTACCTATTTTAAAAAGATAGTAATGTAAGTAGGTACCTACTTGGTGTTTATTTTAGACTAGCTGTGCCCGCGACTTCGTTCGCGTGGATGTCGGAACACAATAACGTGTCGCTTAGGAAAGGTGTAAAAGGAAGAATCTTCCGATCTTGTCTGGTAACGCTTCCCTTGCCTGGGGTTCTCAACCATAGCCCTTTCGACTGTACAGCAGTCACTGCGTCTTCAGGGTTCATAATGACAATGCGACGAAGTGTCACTTTGATTTTTGAGGATAAATAAAAATGAAAGCGCCTGCTCGAGGCTGATTGTCTGACCAAATAGCCATATTATGTCCATTTTATTTTTCATTTGTTTTAGAATACTAAGTTAGACCGGAATAAATCGTAAAATCATACCACCATTTTATCTAAAGTACCTATATCTGAGATTAGTAGGTGAAGTTTGAAGTTAGTTTTTATAAGTCTTGTCTTCTTCTCTGCCGCTCTGCGATAAATTTAGAAATTCTTAACTTGGTATTGTAGATATCTTACATACCAATATTAAGACTTTATCATAGCGTCGAGATATCTAGAAGATAAAAAGAAGAATACATCAATGGTGTTACTCTTAAATCGTACCTACTGAAGTTTATCTGAAAAGTAGTTTGAAGTCTTTCTTAACTTATTCTGTAAACCTGTGCCCACATTTGCTAACTCTCTCTTGGTGGATAGCCTTAAGATACCTTGAGGGTCGATATGGTGCATTTCCGACGTTTGGCCCCCAAACTGGAACGGGCCGGGGCCGCCATGGGATCTGGAGGCGATAGTCCTCGCGCGCCTATGTATGAGTGGCGCGCGGAGGCACTACGCCGCACGCCGGGGGGAAGATTCGCTTCCGCGGCAAATCGGTGCGGAGTGGACAGATCTCCGGCGCGATCTCATGGCGGCATGGAAAGAGCGACTGTCGCTACCCAGCGCAGGGCACGCCGCGATAGCGGCGATAAGACCCCTCTTTAAGGAGTGGCTAGAGAGGCGCCACGGAGCTCTCACCTACCGCCTGACGCAGGTCCTCACCGGACACGGAAGTTTCGGGAGGTTCCTGCACATCATCAGGCGGGAGGAAACGCCCGGATGTCACCATTGCTAGGATCGCCCAGAGGACACGGTGGAGCACACGGTGGAGGTCTGCCCCGCTTGTGCGGAGCACCGCCGTGTCCTCGTAGAGGCGATCAGCAGCGGCGGCGAACTCTCGCGTCCGGCCCTGGTGCGAGCCATGGTCCGGGGCGAGAGGGAGTGGGAGGCAGTCACCTCCTTTTGCGAAGCAGTCATGCTAGCAAAGGAGGTGGCGGGATGGCTCAGGGAGAGAGCCTCCCGTCCCAGCCACCGTGGGAGACGCTCCGGGCGTCGGGAGCCGCGTGACGACTCCCGGCCACCGTAGGCGCGGGCCTGCGAGCGGAGAGTAATGGGTAGCTGGGTTTTAGTCAGTAAGAGTCTGACACTCCCTTCCGCTCCACCCAGAGCGGGAGGGGTCATTTGATGATTTCCCATCCGAAAAAAAAAAGGGTCGATATGATTTTAACCAAGACAATGGCTAAAAATTTAGTTAATGTCTCGAAGACATAATTTACAATACCTTTTTACGACATGGCAGTGCTACTTGTATTGGGTGTGCACCTTGACGTATCGCTGCCGGCCGTAGTCGAGTCGACGGCAGCGAAGAGTCCTGGGACGCGGTGGTTTCCTTCTGCGAAACGGTCGTCTCGCAGAAGGAGGCTGTGGAAAGGGAGAGGGAGATCTCATCCACTCACCCGGCCCGCAGTAGGCGCATCGGGCGTCGGCGGAGGGCGGACAACGCCCTCTTCCAGCCCACTAAACGGGTCCAGGGGCGACGAATTCGGGGACGTCTGTCACCGCCAACACATCAGGACTTGAGCTGGCGGCGCGTAGTGTTCCACGCGCGCCCCTCTTTGCCGTCACCAGTCGGGGGTTGCGGAAAACTCAAAAAACTCAAACTCAAAGCATTTATTTCAATTAAACCACTTTTGAATTGTCAAGAAGTAGGTCAGTCAAAAAAATGTGAAGCTAGTTGCCCATTCCAAAGCGTAGGTACCTATGGAGAAGAACGGACAAGAAACTCCATGGACACTCTTTTTAAATTATATTTTACAAAAATATTAGACATCATTACTTTTGAATTTATAATTAAAAAAATGTGAGAACGATGTAAAAATAAACAAGACGTATGCGTTAAAAGCGTCCAGAGTACAACAAATAGTACTAAAACAACAATCCAAAAATAAAAATAAAATAATTAAAAATAAGCCGAGGCAGCTAAGTGATGACCAGCCCCAACTGACGGCGCCCGTTCACGAACATGACGCATAGATCAGCACCATTCAGCTCAACCATTTTGAAGGGAGCTAAATGATCCAACATACACGCCACCGTCAGCGAGGATCGTACGGTCCCGCAACCCCCGGCGTAGGTGTGAGACGGAACACTGGGGTGATTTTTAGTCAGTAAGAGCCTGACAGACCTCGCCGCCCGCCCCAGGGCGGCGAACATCCATGAAGATTTTCCACCCCGGAAACAAAAAAAAAGGGTGTGCATCTGCCGAACCTATACTCAATAAATCAACAGCCCGTCTGGAGGTGTGCGTTGAAGCATTATCATGGTAAAGAAATTTTAAAAAATTCGAGAAAAAAGGCAAAAACTATGAAAGTATGATATGATCTTAAAACCTTATGTCACTAAGAAATGCTTCTCTGTTAACAATGTTAGAAAGGTTGCTTGCCCCTCGAAAGAGCTCCTACATAAAGTTGCCCGTGTGTATGTTTGTTTCGGCCTTTCTTCTCAGAGTAGTCAGATAGGAAACGCCGACTTCATCTAGTTTAAAAAAAAAACATGATTGACGTGTAAAAGTGTTTGTACAAACCTACTTACAAAAATAAAATCATTTATCATTTATCATTGCAATCTTTATCACTCAGAACACCACATCACATAATATTATCTTACATTATCCTCACTTTTTATTTGAAATTCTTTTAGCGCCACTAATCAACCAACATTATGTAATCATTATCATTACTTTTTCAAATAACACAGGTAGAAGTGACTGTGATAGTCATCCTGTAAGCCTGCATGACGTGATTATTCACATAATAATGTTATAAACACAATAATTATGTTTTCGTTAGTACTATAAAGCGCCAATAGATGTCATTACGTGTATCCAACTTACGTAATGAAAGTTGTTGTAGAATACTTTAAATTGATTATATCTTTTGATACAGTGAACCGATTGCGATGAAACAAAAACTAAACACTACTCCGAGTTCTACACTATATTTGAGTATAAAAATTAACCATATTGGTTTGGTACTTTTTACGTTGAACCTGTTCAAATCAAATTTTGTCACATCCAAACAGACAAACCGACAAACAGACAAAAATTCTAAAAATTGATGAAATGGCATCTGTTGGTTATCCTATAACATCCCAACTATTTTTTTTTTTTAATATTTTCAATGTACAGAAACGCCTCGTCTACAGATTTATTATATGTATAGATTAAGAATCCTTATTCAATTTACTGTTTGTTTCTGTGTATGAATGTGATAATTATTGTGTTTCTCTACATATTATTATCCTAATAAAAAAGCGGGGTGGTTGCGAACGTCGCGAGACAGATAGCCAATAGTATTAAGTGTGCGAGGGAGCAGGATCGTGGATCGTGGCCGTGGCGATCCCGCTCGCCCCCGCCGCCGACCAGTCAGTCCACAGAACAGTCAGTCGCCCGCGAGACACGACGCCGATATGACGCCGTGAGGTGTTTCGTGACGTTGCCGAGACCTTGAGGCAATGTGAGGTTTGTAAAGCTTATAAAATAGCAAATACTCAACCTCGTGGTCAGATGTGTTATCCGAAGGATGTTTCCATGCCTCTACAGTCAATCTCTATCGATGTCATTGGTCCATTGCCCGTTGCTTACTATGGTTATAAGTATATTTTATCTATGGTAGACGTTTTTTCGAAGTACGTTTGGCTTATACCTCCTAAGAAAGTTAACGCTTGTTCTGTTATTAAAGCCCTGGAGTCAGAAATATTTTTCAATTTCGGAGTACCGCGAAGTATCCTCTGCGATAACGCAACTGTTTTTCGCAGTAATCAGTTTTTATACTTTCTAAGATCATTTCACATAGAGTCTCCGACCTATACCCATTATTATACGCCTCAGGCAAATACTGTCGAGCGTTATAATCAAAGCGTGGTTACATGTTTAGGTATTTTGGTTGGTGAGAATCAAAGAAATTGGTCAAGAATGTTGCACAAAGTTAAACTTTATCTCAACTCTTGTATTAATTTAGCAACGGGTTTCACACCAAACTTCCTGATGTTTGGTAGAGAAGTTCTCATGGTTCCTACTCGTACTAATAGTCAGACTCAAGGCGTAAATTTAGCTGAAAATCGGACTCAGTACGCGTCGAACTTATCATCCTTAGCAGAAGTTTATGCGAAAGTCGCTGATAATCTTTCTATGGCTTTTCTCCGTAATTCGCGAGCTTATAATTCGCATCGTTCAGCCGTCACGTTGAATGTTGGTGACATTGTATGGAGAAAGAATTTTTCCAGATCTTCTGGTGATGATTATTTTTCCGGGAAGTTAGCTCCTCGTTTTATTAAATGCCGTGTGACTAGAGTTATTTCCAGGACCACTTATGAACTTGATGATTTTGATTCCTCCCATTCAGGAAGATATCATATCAAAGATATTCTTAAGTAATGCTTGTTGTTTCTTAACTCGTAATCTCATTAACCTTTTCCATTCGGAATGTTATTTTTAGGTTTAGTTTCATCCCTTTTAATTGAAATTGCCTTAATAATTATTTAAATAAATAATCTCATTCATAAATATCTAATTCGATAATTTATGTAGTAAAAATATTAATTGCGACATCTAGTTGTTCCTAATTGAAACAATTTGTTTAAAACTTTTTCTTAACTATCAATGCTTATAGTTCTGGTTTTCGCCCACAGATGTCGTTACGACTGTCATATACTCAATGACATAATGTCAGCTCTTAGTGTTGGGAAACGGACGATTAACTCGTATCGATAATTTAATTTTCTTTGTATAAAAAGCAAGCATTAGCTTCGTATTTCACCGAAGTTCTTTCTTTGACTAACAGTCCTTCGTTTGGCTTTAGTTCTCTATTAGATTTAATGTTCTTTTTTACCGACTTCAAAAAAAGGAGGTTATCAATTCGATACGTATGTATGTAATATTATTGGAATTGCATTATATTCACATATGATGATCTATTAGGGCTTCCAAACAAATATACAAAATTTCATAGACGTATGTATGTATGTATGTATGTATGTATGTTTGTCCACGCATATCTCCGGAACTATTAATCGGATCGTGACCATTTTTTTTTATTGGCTTACATTTTCTTCAACTTAGGGAACAGTGCAAGTTTCATCAAGATCGATTCAGTAATTTTCAAGATATGGACTAATACGTGTAAGTGTGACGGCCTGGCTTATTGATAAGAGCTACGGGTGTAGTGTCAAAGGGAAAATATCTCAAAACCTTGGTCAAATACTAGTGCAAAAACTAAAAATTACGAAATAAAAAGTAATTTAAAAAAATTAAACCGACTTCAAAAAGAAATTAACTCAAAATTATGAAATAACTTTAATTTCGGAAGTCGGTGGCATAAAACTAAAATACAGATCCCAAGACACCGACTTCCGAAATTAAAGTTATTTCATAATTTTGAGTTAATTTCTTTTTGAAGTCGGTTTAATTTTTTTAAATTACTTTTTTTTACTTATGTCTTTTGTTTGACTTAAGTCCTTTGGTGGTTTTATGTCGTCTCTTTCATTAGTCGTTTCTTTCACCGACTTTGTCGTTAATTTAATTTTTGTCGTTTCTTTTTGCCTTTGAATTATTATTTCATTGGGATTCTTTCTTTACTTCGGTCTTTAGCTTTTAAATTAGGCTAGTCTTATTAGTTTTCTTACTTTCTTTCTAGATTTAGTCGACACGTCGGGAGTTTGCACTGTTAACGTTTAAATTAAAGTCCCGTTTTTTTTTGTTTTTATTCAGTTTCTGCTGCACTTCGATTTTGTTTATTTAGGTTTAATTTCGATTATCTTATTTACTTGTTGCTTATGTTAGGTTAGATTAATTCTTACAGGGTTTCTCCTTTTTTTTCTTGGAAAGGGGGTACTGCAGTATTAGTAATTACTGCATTTTATGTTTTCAACATTCCATCCTTCTTTAAGATTTTAGGCAACCTTTTTTGTCATTTTTCTGATTTAAAAAAAATTAAATTAAAAATTTAAAAAACCCCCGACAAAAATAAAATTAAGGAATCCCTACAAAAAGCATGAAATAAAAAAATCTTATGGAAGTCGGGGGACCGTTCTGCATGTGGAACAGCTTCTATTCTGAGGTCCCCCGACTTCCATAAGATTTTTTTATTTCATGCTTTTTGTAGGGATTCCTTAATTTTATTTTTGTCGGGGGTTTTTTAAATTTTTAATTTAATTTTTTATTTCATGCTTTTTGTAGGGACTCCTTAATTTTTGTATTTCATTTCTTTTATTTTCTTCCGTTTTAAGATTCTAGTAATTTGGTGTTTAATCAGGTTTTTTATCCGTCAAAAAATATTGATTAAGTAATTTATAATTGAAGAATAATTTTTAAGACTAAACAGATTTTTTTTGTTTGATTATAATTTTCAAGTTTTTAGTTTTCATTTCGTTAGGTAGTTAATATTCCTCATTCCCTTTCAATAAGAATAGTGTACATTATTCTACTTGTCAAGCCCTTGCATTTGATACCTATATTGAAGGAGTTGTGAAAAAAAAATGTAATTCGCCATTTTGTGGTGGCGGCCATCTTGGATTTGAAATTTTTAATAGTGTATAGTATTCTACTAGTCAAGCCCTTTCATTTGATATCCATATTGAGGGAGTTGAGAAAAAAAAATGTAATTCGCCACTTTGTTGTGGCGGCCATCTTGGATTTGAAATTTGTTATAGTGTATAGTATTCTACTATTGAAGCCCTTTCATTTGATACCCATATTGAGGGAATTGTGAAAAAATATGTTATCCGCCATTTTGTAGCGGCGGCCATCTTGGACCGATTTTCATCAAACATAGCTAAGAACACTCCCGACTAATACACCTTTCAAACAAAAAAAACTAAATCAAAATCGGTTCATCCGTTCGGGAGCTACGATGCCACAGACAGACACACACACACACACACACACACACCCCCCTACACACACACACACACAGACACGTCAAACTTATAACACCCCGTCGTTTTTGCGTCGGGGGTTAAAAATCAAACTTTTGAATATTGAACTGCTTCTGTCAAGTGATTTTTTTTCTCTTGAAGTTTGTGACTTGTTGTTTGGAGATCACTGCTGACGGCTGGAGCTATTTTTTTTTCTTTCGCTTTAAAGTGCTTATAATCGTTAAAATATGATGAATATATGATGTTAATGATCTAATTTGGATTCGAGAGACGTCTTCAGTGTATAATTCTATTTGATCTTATCAGGTATGTGTATTTCTACTCGTTATTTTTTGGTAAAATTGGTTCAGCTTGCTGCAGCATTCTTATTGTGCGTTTTTTGTCTAGGATACGCCTGAAGATATACGTGTAACAAGCCGAGTTTTCGGCCCTACCCTACCCCTACCTATCCCCTTCGTACTATTCTGTTCCCGGATTTTAAATAAGTTGAGGAGTGAAGATTCGAGGGAGCAGTTTCCTACAAGTTTTTCTGGATTACCTATCTAAAATTACCGACCAGATGAGATATGGAATACAGGATGCCGAAATAATCCAGGATATATCAGATATTATTTTCTTACATTGATTTTTTTTACTAATATTATTGTCGTTTAATAATTGTTTCGTGTACTAACTTTAAACGCAGATTAAATACTGCAGGTTTTTTTTGAAATCGTACTGTCGCTATTTTTCGTCTGTTTATCTATAACTAGCTTCTGCCCGCGACTTCGTCCGCGTGAAATTTCTTGTACCCCCACCCCGTCGCAACACTTCGTATTCGCTTAGCGTTCATTCTGACTTTTTTCTTTTTGCTCGGCTCCTAAGGGTCATAGCGTGATATTAAATAGCCTATAGCCTTCCTCAAGAATTGGGCTATCAAATTCAAAAAGATTTTTCAAATCTGACCGGTAGTTCCAGAGATTATCGCGTTCAAACAAACAAACTCTTCAGCTTTATTATTAGTATAGATGTATTTATTATACTCCTCAAAGATCTTATACTTACAATCATCAACAAAAATATATTTCGAAAAAGATTATTACAGGATTTTATGTTGATAAAAAACTCTATGGCCCATAACTCCTTAATAGGTACCAACTCTTAACATCTTACACACGTGATAACTTTTAAACGAAATATCCGATTGAGATGAAACAAAAAGTATTTTACTTCTTCATAAATACTCTTGATAACATAATGCTTAATTTCGATAAAGATTAATATTACGATACATATTTAACGTAGTTTTTTTTTCTTCAGACGATTTAATAATTATTTTGAACACAAAATCGGTTATTGTGATTAAACCATGATAGCTAGATATATGTTCTCGCGGACTTTTTTGTAGGTCTTAATGGGCTCTACAAACCCGTAGTACATCATTTTGTTCTATTGTCAATAGTTTTTGCAGCGCACGCAAAAATAGGTTTTCGATTTTACACCTTGTGTTACAAAATAGCAATTTTATTACGGATCCCTAATTTTGAAAAATAAAGAATATAGCCTATAGCCTTCCTCGATAAATGGACTACCCAACACTAAAAGAATCATTCAAATCGGACCAGTAGTTCCAGAGATTAGCGCGTTCAAACAAACAAACAAACTCTGCAGCTTTATAATATTAAGTATAGATTAAGTATAGATTACGTGATAATCCGGTTGCAGCTGCAATTAAAATTCGCGTGCGGACCTTAATTTTAAAATTTAATTAATAGTAACTACAAAAACCTCAAGTATTAATTTTTTTTCTTTTAAAATTTTGATATCAGCCGCCAGAAGTATCGACTCAAGTTTTTCTACTTTTATATCAGTTTTTGTTATTTTTTGTAAGTTCGGTTATTTTTATACAGATAAATTATACGTTTTTTAAGTGGCGAAGAATTGTGTTTCCTTTTTATATCGCTACAACACATACACACACCCCGACACGTCAAACTTATAACACCCCGTCGTTTTTGCGTCGGGGGTTAAAAAGTACTGTGGAACAAAATATATACACTGCCAATATTGCCAAAAAAAATACATATAAAAATAAAATTTTGCAAGTAGATCATCACCTAATATATGTAAAAACTAATATAATTGCGGCAGGTTATTTCCCATCAAACCAAGATGTTAAAAATTAAATTTAAAAAATAAAAAGTAAACAAAGTCTGAAGAATTCAATCTTTAAAGAAATTCATTGCTAAACACTTTTTTTGCCGATGTCACACTCGTTTTAAAAAGATCAAAGTCGAACTGTTTGCACACCTTATTAAAATACCTAGGTACTTACACGCACAACGTACGAATTTTGTCTGGTAGTTAGTAGTTGCAAATGGCACCCGTAATGGTGGATTGAACCGTTTGGATTTGCTTGGAACGTTGAAGTAGAAAGTTGACAAAATATCAGAACAATTTATGTCACCTCGAACCGTCTTCAACAAAAATATACAGTCAGAGATCTCACGTCGATTACTCAATGGTAAGATATGATATTTTTTACAGAGATTGAGATAGTTATCTGACGATACCTCTACCCTCTGGTAAAAGCATAAAAATTTTATAGATCTTTTTTGTACGCGCTCAATACGGTCAATATATTTGTGGTAGCATGGACTCCATAATTCAGATGCGTATTCCAAATGGCTTCGAACAAATATGCAGTATAAGATTTTTAACGTTTTAGCTTGCGTGAAGCACTTGGATAATCGCATTATGAAACCAAGGGATTTTGAGGCTTTAGCGACGATGGTTTCAACATGCGTATCAAAAATAAGTTTGGAATCGTGATGAACCCCCAGATCACGAATAGTACTACATCTAGGTAATATATGGCCTCCAAGAGTACCTATATGTTGTGGCTAGGACTGATCGTCCACGGGAATACGTTACAACCAAAGACTACAATATAAACCGAGCATTTTTTAGGATTGAGATGAAGCTTTCTTTTTTGGCAGTATGCTTCAAGACACTGTAGTTTGAAATGCTGTCATGTCCGCTGTCGATGATATGGTAGCGTAAATTTTCATATCGTCGGCGAAGCACAATAATTTGGATGAGGTCAGACAGGAGTCGATGTCGTTTACATAGATGATAAATAATAACGGACCGAGCAACGAACCTTGGGGTACTCCGCTGGGGACTAAAACCCAGCTAGATATATAGTTATTCAGCTTGTGACCTGTTTTCTATGTAAGAGGAAAACCATCTGAGTAAGTCCCCGCGTATACCGATGCCCTCTACTTAACTTTCGTAATAATATGACGTGTATGATTATGCATAAGTAAACCTTTCCTATGACAACATGATTGTAATTTGCTAGTGGGATTATTGCAATTAAAAATTACTGTTCTTTTAAGATACTTGATTTTATGTAATTATTAATACTAGGTTGTATTTGATTACCTGTCTTTAATTATAATATGTTTGTTTGAGTACCTGACAATAAACGATTTCTAATAAATATGATTGTTAGAATATGGGATTCCTTTAACACGTTCACAGCGGATCACACAAAATCGGCCCGATACGGAGCTTAGCGCTGGTGCGCACGGTCAAAACTATATCTTTCTCGCTGGTGCGGAACGATTATCTTCGGTATTTGTAGAAGTTCGACAGAGACAAATATAGATTTCGGCTCGTGGTTACAAATGTAGGTATTTGGCATTAAAACATCGTGGCGGGCCCTTGTCGACCACCATCGGCATCGCACTGACGGTGAAAAATACCCGGTCCCTGCTGCGGCGGGCATATTGTGTATTATGACCATTGCCGACCTGATGCCGCACGGACCGCGCGCGCAAGCGTCGAGACGCTAGTCACTAGTCAGTGTTGTGCTCTCTACAAGACAGTACGTAGCGTGTCGTTATTTTATCGACAGGTGTTTAAGTATGGCGCAACGAAAAAGGTTCTAAGAGAATAAATTGTGCACGGTGCTATGAAAAGCTACGACAGATAATAGAGTGCAAAGAAGTAAAAAAGAAAGTAAAAAAAAATTCAATCATTTTGCAACAAACGCAATCAATCTCTTTGCGGCAGTGTTATAAAGAAAGACACGTACCAAATTAGTTTACTGTTCCTGTCTGGCTTAGTGATTTCTAAATTTTATACAGACTTTTTTTATTTCTTATAATTCTTTTTTATTTTCGATAACCCTATATTTTTGTCTGTCCCATCACTATAAAAAGTACTTTCTAGTGCGGTATCGGTCGTTATCGGCCTTTGTTGATTTCTCATTTCCTGTTTGGCAGATCCAAGGGCGAAACGAACGTGAAGAAACTAGGTTCAGGTACATTTTAACAGTTAAAAAAAAACTGGCCAAGTGCGAGTCGGACTCGCACACGAAGGGTTCCGTACCACAAGGCAAAAACGCCGAAAAAAACACGTTTGTTGTATGGGAGCCCCCCTTAAATATTTATTTTATTTTGTTTTTAGTATTTGTTGTTATAGCGGCAACAGAAATACATAATTTGTGAAAATTTCAACTGTCTAGCTACCGCGGTTCTTGAGATACAGCCTGGTGACAGACAGACAGACAGACAGACAGACGGACGGACGGACGGACAGCGAAGTCTTAGTAATAGGGTTCCGTTTTTACCTTTTGGGTACGGAACCCTAAAAACAGTGTACACCATGTGTTCGTGTTCAAAGTTGTAACGCTTTAATCTACCCTAGTGGTGTCAGGTCAAAAAGGACGAATACGCACTGCCAAAAAAAGTTATAAAAAAAAATAAAAAACCCGACTGTGGTAAAAAACAAGTTAAAAGAACTGAAAAGTTAAAAGCAAGCCCATTTTAAATTAAATAAAAGTTGGAAGCAGGCGGGACCCATACCATTTTTATTATATTTTCAAATTCAATTTTTTTTTTTTTAATAACTTTTTTTATTTCCAGCTTTTTAGTTTACAAAATTAAATGTGAAATATTTCGCTGACGATTTAGTTCTTGGTACGTGTTTTTTACGATTTGTCACTTCGAATTACTTTTAACCATATAAGTTGTTTATATTTTTGTAATCGTCTTTTAAAGCCCTTTATTTTGAAAAATTTTTTTTTTCAAAACCTGTCGAGTGGGGTACTCGACAGGTTTTGAAAAAAAAATTTTTTTTTGAAGACAGTAGTCGCCATATTGAATTTTCACTAACGTCATGTCTTTAGTGACACTCGCCGGACTAAGAGGAATCGATTGACGTGTGAATCATAAAAATCGGCCCAGGCGTTTGGTCTGTATAGTGCTTCAAAGGAACATACAAACATACATACATAGGCTGATGAACACATTACCACTCCTTTACGTTGCGCAGTCGGGTAAAAAAGGTCGATGGATGTGCATTTCGACCGCCACCGCACCAGATGAAAGTTTATGACTTTTTTGCCGCAGCTAACGTGTTAATTTATTTTGCCCTAAAGGCTGATTACAATACCTTCAGCATTTCAACCGAATGATTCGGCCGAATACGAATACCTCAAAATTCTGCCGATAACGCCGAATACCGAATATAAAACGAATATTCGGCGCGTGTCTAATAATGATTAGTAATCGTGCTTAGTAAGTGTTAAGTTTATTAATCAAAGGAATAAGATTTTATAATATTGTATCCTCACTTTTCACCCCCTAAAGAGAGGATTTTCGTCAACCTTTCCCGTAGGTACTCGTACGGTCTCACGGAAAACATACAAACGAAGAGCTATATGGCTCCCGCTCGTAGTAACGTCGTCGCGTCGCGTCGCCACGCGTCGTCGCCGTCGGTCGGCGTCGTCAGTGCGCTCTGCGCCTGTCGCGTCACGCAGTGCGCCGCGCGCCCGCGCCGTGGTGCCTGGTGACTGGTGAGGTCACAGGTGCATATTATTACTGGTTAAAGGACTTAATCAAATATCAAATACCTATTTACTTGTAAGTATATTCAGAAACTAGTTTGAATGTGAAGTGAAATCAAACTAACGACTTTTTTTTAACGTTAACCGCGGACAGACAAACGGACTTGGCGAAACTTTACGGGTTCTAGTGGTTCCTATTTTACTAGGTACGGAACCCTAAAAAGGAACACTTATATTGCGACTTCGTCGGTCTGTCTGTTCGTCTGTCACATTGGAATACCTACTCGAGTGCGAATTTGCGAAAGCCGTATCATCGATTTTTGTTTCTTCGAAAACCTTTCAACGACATCTCTATACTGCGACGCCTTGTTAAATCACGCCTTGTTACTGCGATATTTCGTTACATCGAAAAACTGTACTGCGAACGATTTTACTGCGTAAATATCATACTGCGAAGCCTTGTTCAATCGATGTCACGTTACTGTGATGTTACTTAGGAAAACTTACTTCGGACGACCTTACGGCGATAACCAAGAACACCGATTTTCTTTTCCAAATTAATACCTACATTTTTCACATTTCTTTAAAAGCAGTTTCGATTCGATGATACGGCTTTCGCACTCAAGTAGGTATTCCGTCACATTTGCTTATTTCAGGAACTACTAAATGCTGAGTAATGCTATAGAGTTGCTTGGAATAAATATAAATAACGCGCGTTCATCCGTATAGCAAAACAAGTGAATGAAGTAAATATTTTTGCCAGTTTCTAAACATCATCTGCCTAGCCTTTCCCAAAAGTTGGGGTCGGCTTCAAGTCTAACCGATGCAGCTGAATAACAGTATTTTACCTCCATAACCCAGTTAATGGGTAATGCATGGCTAATACGATACCCCTTGGTAAGACTGGTTGTCAGACTTTCGGGCTTCTGACTACCCGTAACGACTGTCAAAGATCCACGAATGGCAGCCGGGACCAACGGCTTAACGTGCTTTCCGAGGCGTGAGGAGTCACGGTATGTAAAGATGGTCACCCATCCACAGACCAACCGCGGCAAGCGTAGCTTAACCTGATCGATCGACCTTTGCGGCTGTTATTATTTAGCTACGGGCCCCTCATTAGGCCACGGGCCCCTCTAAACGGGGTGTTTAAATTTTAAATTGGGGTCACAAGGTGAATGAATAGTACATTATGATACATAATATGTGATACTTAATATAAATGTTGATCATTATACCTACCCGAGGTAAGGAAGCCGAGTGTGTCCTGATCAGTGCACACGCGTTTCAGACGACGTTTTTCAACAAACTTGCGAGGAAAAAACAGTTGTTTATTATTGAATTGTTATTAACTTTTATGGAAAATAGCGCGCTGGTTTTGTTTCTCTGCGCGCCGCGCCAGCGATGCGCGCGCATGTGTAAATAAAGGCACCCGCTAAACCAGCTGTATTACCTATATACACAATATATCATTGTGTTTAGTATTTTGATGAGATACGCGAGCATAAATGTAAGGAACAACTGATTATATTTTCGCGATTTCAGCTTGGGTCCCTTCGATCAATTGGGTCCCATGTAAAAGTTGTTCATAATGATGAGTACAATGACCCCTTAAGAGGTATTGTGCATTTAACGTTTAACTTTGTATAAAGAAAAGATATTTGTACAAAGTAAAGAAAGTATTGAAGTGGGAAATTTGCACATTTAAACAAATAAAAAATGGTTAAATATCATTTTTAAAGCAAATTATACAACTTATTGTTATTTAAAATATTCTAAAACAATATTAGATAGCTTAAAATAAAACCAACGATTTATCTCCATGATTTGTATGTATGGCATGGATTCCTTTGCCTCCTAATGGAATCTATGAAAACATTACCTGTGCCAGTAAGGTTGTCACACTTGTCAGTTGTCAGTACTCGTTTGAAAATTGAATTGAATTTGACACTTGATTGCGTTCTACGTATATATACATAGAAGTAACAGGACCGAGCACTCGATAAATCGCGTCATTCAAAAATGAACCATATTAGTTGGGCCTTGGGTTTATTTTAGATACATTGTCGTAACTGAGGCAAAACGTGCCGAAAGAGAGAGCCCAACTCGAGGCGTCTGTCCCTTTTTCTCAATTGCCAGGAGATAAAAATGTTAAATATGGTAAAAAATATTTAATTGATCGAACAGTCAAATATTTAACTTCTAAGTCATGAAGGTAGCAACTAAGAAAATAATTACTAAATAATTAAAAAAAATTATGCTTGGTTACAAGACCAGCAAACTCTCTTAATTTTATTTATTTAATAACTAACCAACTTCAGAATGACGGCTCTAAATAATTTTCGTAAAAACTACTGTGGTAACACTGAAATGTGTCATTGTCATGTGTGTCATTGTCATGGCGATTTTTTATTGTTGTTGTTTTGAACCATGGGCGCATGAACAGATAAATCGACGGTATTTTTTTGTGAAAATGATCAAAAAGTGTTGCGTAAAATCCGAGTGCAAAAGCGAATCCTATGGTGGATGCGGCATATCCTTTCACAGGTAAGCAATAATAAAGATTTTGTTTACTAACATGGCTAGAGGGACCATGCCGCAGGCGTTTTGTAAACAGAAGACATTATTATTGGCTTCGTTTATTTGTGAATAAAAGTATCTACTAATATTATGTATGTAATAATTATATTTTGTACCTCGTATCGTATGATTAAAAGAGAAATATTTTTCTGTTATATCAGCTTTCCGAAGATTGAAGAAATTACCCAAAAATGGTTGGATGAAATTCTCGTGTCACAAAAAAATACAAAAAACTCAACGGTCTGCAGCCTTCACTTTAGTCCGGCACTTATATATTGGAAACGCACGAAAGTAAAAGTAATAGAGGTGTACGATATTCGGAGGACGTAAATATACGTAATATGTTTGTTACGACATCACATTACAAATCTTTGAATTTCTCGGTTATTCTCTACTATAATATGCATGTATTATACATATAAACCTTCCTCTTGAATCACTTCATCTACCGCATCAAAATCCGTTGCGTAGTTTTAAAGATCTAAGGTTACGGACAGCGGGAGCGACTTTGTTTTATACTATGTAAAGATAAATAAATTATAATTATATGACTTGGTTTTATTTCCATTTTGTCTTCATTTATATGCCTCACCTGCTCCCAAGGGCGTTCGCTGGAAGGAGAAAACCCTGGATGCACCACTAAACTCCACAACCTATTCAACAATACTCATTGTTACGAATTTTTTTTCAATCCTAAGAAGCACCACAGATTGTGTTGTATTGCCAAAGTGAAAGGGATTGTCATTCAGAGGTTTTAATGCAATTAGGGTGCTGCGACGCTATTCTTTAAAAATCTCACCGTGAAAACTTAGGTGAAGTGAGCGTGGAGTGTGCTGTCAATTCCCAGCAAAAAAACAAACTCACTTCACCTAAGTTTTCACGATGAGATTTTTACAGAATCGACCGGCGGCTCTCGTGAGCTATTCATATGACACTAGCTAGCGATATCGTAACTCGAAATCACGAATTTTATCCTACACCATTATCCCTAGCACTGATGAAGACGGGAAGGTACGCATCGTTCACGTAATTAAATTATGAATCGAAAATATTACTTTGAAATATAGTATTTAACTAGCTTCTGCCCGCGACTTCGTACGCGGATCCTGTTGGTTATGCCAGCGACAACGGGGTATTCAAAATCGAAGATCTGAAACGTCTGATGTCGAATTCTAAGAACCCGGGGACTGGATAACAACGGGATGCGCGAGACGATTCGAGACGTCATTTTCAGGCAATAATGAACCAATAGGGTGGTAAACTTGGCCTTGCACTTTGAGTGTTGGCATAAATGGGCCTTCTGAAATCTGTTTCGCAACAAAAGATGTCATTTGAAAGGCATTATTGTACGGACGTGTGTTGTCCAAGAAATGTTTTGACTGTGATGGTCACCGATTAGCAGTGATCTTAATATTTCTGGAGGATTTTGTAATATTTCAATATAGCAACACATACCGTTTGTTTCTTTTTGCTATTTAACAGCTTCACAAAAAGTAAAATTTTTAACCATACCTCCGATGGCGGAATATGTGGCGTAGTCAATCATAGGAGTATACGTAAATGCACTCCGTTCCTTATCAACCCAAGGAAGGTCGCCATGCCCTACGGCTATATCTTGAGACACATCCGATTCTTCAGATGATCAGAATTCAAACGTTCTTTGCGCTCTTCTTAATCTGTCTCTTCATGCCGTACTCCAGCAATTCTTTCTTTCTCACTTTCTGATCATGAATATTTTGTTGTGTGCGTGTTCGGAACAATGTATGATAATCTCACCGTATCAGCGGTCAGTCGCGCATCATATTCTTCACTGGTCTCTAGAGATCTGGATGTAGATGCGTAAATACGCTGAGAACGCAGGCGTGCTTCGCGATCCGAAGAGGTTTCCACGGAGCGAGTTGCAGCCTGATGTTCTCAAACAGCATCAAGTCTCTCCTGACGCTCTTCGGTAGATTCTTGGGATCTTATGATCCTCAATCTTTTAGCTCTTTTGGAACATTGGGAAAGATTTGACCTCTTTCTAGGCATGGTTATAGTTTTATTATGAAGATACCTGATCAATTAAAATCTAAGTGACTGCTCCCCTACTAAGGGTGCCCAGACACGGGATCGTCTGGCCCATGTGCTGGTTTGGTCCCTGGGGTGGTCACGGCGTGCTATGTGTTCTGGTGCGCCGGTGATGGGGAGTACTCCCCAGCGGAGGGTCCGGTGACGGACAGCCGCGGCGGGTTCACGGATGAGTGCTAACGCGTGCCTATGTTCCCGCCGTAAGCGGCAGAGGAGGACACAGTGGAGTTTTAGTGGGTTAGAGTCCCACATAACTGCAAAGAAATGCTCATGCATTCTGCACTACCACGGGGACGTGGTAGTGCAGAATGCATGAGCATTTCTTCACGTTAAAAAAAATTAAATGGGAATTTTGGCCAGTAGAGTAAAATTTTCAATGATATACCATCGTCATCGAAAATCAGTCCTAAACTGTTACCGCCTACACCGCGTGGAGGTGAAATTAGTGATAGCTTAGATTTCCACATCAGATGTTTCTGATCTTCGATTTTTATAAGTCAACAGGAAATGCACATCAGACCGAATAACTTTTACTAAGACATCATTCCTATATGTGTTATGGTGTAGCTGGGCTCTTGGAGTTCCCCATCAGGTGTTCCAGATCTTCAAATTTATTCTCTCAGCAGAAAATCCTCATCACGTGGAACAATTTTTGCTATGGTACCATTTTTGTATCTCTTATAGTTAAGCTGGTCTGTTTCGGTTCTGCATCAGGTGTTCATGTTTCCAAGAAACATTATAGCCTGAATGTTGTCCAGCCATAATAACTATACAACAAAAAAAAAATCATTCAAATCCGTCCAGTAGTTCCGAAGATCGGACGCGCAGGCCCGAGGCGTGTACGTACTCTGATAGAATGTTCGCCGTGATTCTTTAAATTGACATAACTTTTTTATTTATGAACCGATTGACATGAAATAAACACTAAATGTTAAGTGAAGCCTACTACAATATATTAGTGAAAACCGCATCTAAATCGAATAAGCCGTTTCTGATATTAGCGTGCACAAACAAACAGACAAACAGACAAAAAAAAAATTAATTACAATTTCGGGTTCGGCATCGATATAATAACAACCCCTGCTACTTTTTTTTTATATATTTCCATTGTACAGACACCACTTTTCTACAAATTTATTATATGTAATAGATTAAACTGAGGACTATTATTATCTCTGTATGATAGTCGTACAAAGTGCGCATATTGCATTAAATTTCACCAACGTGTTAAAGGACTGCTGTATTTTAGATTCAAAATTTACATACATTATCGATACTTAACGTTAAAATTTATTCATGCTAGGTCAGACAGAACAATTATTTTATTATTTATTTGTACCAATATATTGAATGTCAGTCCTTGAATTTTCCTGTGCGTAAAAAATGTTTGGTCACCCTATTAGAAAGGGACAAACGGCTCCAGAGGTCACCTCTCTGTCTGCTCGTTTTTTCTGGAACGAGTGCTCGGTCCTGTTACTTCTATATTATTACGTCCATGGTTCACATTTCACAATGACAATAATGACATCCAACCGAAAAGTTGCCAAAATCATTAATTACTGTGGGTTGCAATTTATTTTTTAAATAATAATTATTATAAAATTAAGGAATTAATATAATTAAGGAAGGGTGCGTTTAAAATATATATATATACAAACCTTAATTTATGTACCAGTATAAAAACTTTACAAAAACCGGCCAAGTGCGTGTCGGGCCACGCACAGTGTAGGGTTCCGTAGTAGCCCGTTATCACAATAAAGTACCTACGATTCTGTTGTTCTTTATTCTGAATTTATGTACTTAATGGTAAAGATATTAGGAGTTAATACTCCTAATATCGTCGATTTTTGTTATTATAATCATTAGGTAACAAAAATCGACTTTAAATTTGAATTATCATTTCTAAGACGTGCGGAGATGTCGATCACTCGAATATACTCGAATGAAAATGTAACCCATTGGTACAGCGCCATCTAGCGGCAGTATTGTGAAACTTATGATAATTTATTATGGTTTTTTTATTTCATATTTTGTTTTTTAATGCAAGTCTACTCATCGTAAACAAGTAACTACTTAATCTTAGTCACTTTATAGGATTAATGCTAAGGATTTTGTATTTTGTACAAAATTATCCAACACCCAAGTTCAACGACTATTACTGCTAAACTAATAAAGTTATCTTAATTCCTAAAGTTTTCCTTTAAAGTTCATGAAATGCACTATCTGCAAATATTTACTAATAATTACTTACTTACTTGCATGCATACAAACTTTCAAGCCCCTGTTTTTCGAATTGAATGAACCGATTTTAATTAAACTTCATACGTACAGCCAAATTAGACCGATTTAAAATGTTCCATAGAAACAGAGATATCCAGATATCTTTTTTTAGGGTTCCGTTAAAATTCATGGTCTTCCTTTAATTTCTGACACTATGTTATTTTGCAAAAAATAATCCTTATGCCTTTCGATCGGTATGATAAAGCTACAGGGTATTTTTTTTCTCGTGTAGCGGGTTCGATTCCAGGTTCCCATGTAATTATTTAAAAATCTATGAATGCAGTTTAAATTGTTTTTTTTTTCAAATAAAATCAAATCATTTATTTTTGCCAACATGGGTAGGGGTAGGTATAGATGTTACACAATTTAATGTTTTGATAATGATCTCCATGCTCTGCCGTCACATGGGCATGCAAAATTTACACATAAATTACAATCTACTGTCAAGATACATACTTAACAAATTTAATAATATTACAAAATTATCAAATTGGAAAATCATTTTAACCATATTTTCAATGTCAAGGAGTATTTAGTCAATATGTAATTAAATAAATGTCAAAGTAAAAATTAAAATAATGTCTTCTTCCTTCCTTTAATATTGATTATTGTACTATTGATCGAAACTTCTTTCAGTAAAATGTTCCGTCTACAATATTCAAGGTACTTTCCCCCCCATGTGGCATAGCCGTGGGAAGCCCTGTATAGTGACCAAGATGAAGTAGGTAGTTGCTTGTTTATGACGGGTAAAGACTTGCATTAAAAAAAATATACGACATACAAAAACTATAATAAATTATCATAAGTTTCACAATACTGCCGCTAGATGGCGCTGAACCGACGGGTTACGCTTTCATTCGAGTACTATAGAAGTCACAAACGAACTTTGTTTAATTTTCCAATTACAATTTTGTGAATTGAAATAATAACTTGGCAGCAATCGTATTCTTATTTTTTAGCTTTACAAGGAAAAAAGTGGTTCTTATTAGTTAATGTCTAATCTATTTAAATAATCGGAAAATCAATATTTTGTTGCGTTTAGTATCGCTATTCGATAACAGATGGCGTTGTGCCGTGACGTCACTTTTGTAGATCGCGGTGTTAAGATTCTTGCAAGATATGACCTCCGTGGTTACGTTATTGTGTTAGTTTTGTTTTACTCTGGACACCCTTGTCATATATTGTTATTATTTAACCATTCTTTACTTTATTATATTCAGATTATAGAACAACAGAATCGTAGATACTATATCTTTATTATATTCAGATTATAGAACAACAGAATCGTAGATACTATATTGTGATAACGGGCTACTACGGAACCCTACACTGTGCGTGGCCCGACACACTTGGGCGGTTTGTCATAATACATTATTATTATTTTTTATTTCTACTTTAATTATTCCTAAAAGAATCTAATAAGAAAGACTACTAAAACCGTCCGTATTTAGAGTTTGATCTATTTTTAACCGACTTTAAAGAAAGATGTTTTTTCTATAAAGAGAAATTATAGGTACGTATTTTTAGTGGCGAAGTCTTGCTTTTCATTTATTTCGCTACACTATGTATGTACGTAGTTGTTACTGTTAGATAATCGGTTCTTGTACCTCCTGCTAGGTAGAAAGTAGTATAGATATTACCCATGTAGGTACGTAGTTGTTAGTTTTAGATAATCGGTTCTTGTACCTCCTGCTAGGTATAAAGTAGTATAGATACTACCTATGTAGGTACGTAGTTGTTAGTTTTAGATAATCGGTTCTTGTACCTCCTGCTAGGTATAAAGTAGTATAGATACTACCTATGTAGGTACGTAGTTGTTAGTTTTAGATAATCGGTTCTTGTACCTCCTGCTAGGTATAAAGTAGTATAGATACTACCTATGTAGGTACGTAGTTGTTAGTTTTAGATAATCGGTTCTTGTACCTCCTGCTAGGTATAAAGTAGTATAGATACTACCTATGTAGGTACGTAGTTGTTAGTTTTAGATAATCGGTTCTTGTACCTCCTGCTAGGTATAAAGTAGTATAGATACTACCTATGTAGGTACGTAATCGTTACTGTTAGATAATCGGTTCTTGTTCCTCCTGCTAGGTAGAAAGTAGTATTAGATACTACCACAGACTTCAATATAAGTCTGTGGATACTACCCATGTAGGTACGTAGTTGTTACTGTTAGCTGCATGGCTCGACGCTTACGTTTGAGTAGGTATTGTATGTTCATACATTGGTGCTTACGTTCCAGAGACAGTAGAAGGCGCGGGCGCAGCCGCATGGCTGCGGCGCTGGTGGCGCGCGCTGCTGGCCGAGCTGCTGGCCACGGCGCTGCTGGTGTGGCTGGGCGTGGCCGCTATGATGCCGGTGCGCGGGCCCGGCACCGTCATGCTGGCGCACCCCGCCATGGCGTTCGGCTTCGTGGTGATCGGCAACGCGTGCGCGTTCGGGCCGGCGTCCGGCGCGCACATGAACCCGGCCGTGACGCTGGCGGCGGTTCTGTACGGGCGCCTGGGCGCGCTGCCGGCGCTGGGCTACGCGCTGGCGCAGCTGCTGGGCGCGCTGCTCGGCTTCGGGGCGCTGCTGGGCACGACGCCGGGCGCGGCGGCCGCGGCGCCGGCGGGCTGCACGCTGCCGGCGCCGCACGTGTCGGCGCTGAGCGCGGCGCTGCTGGAGGCGGCGCTGACGGCGGTGCTGGCGCTGGCGTGCTGCGGCCTGTGGAGCGCGCACGACCCCGCGCGCCCGGACCCCGCGGCCCCCGTCAAGCTGGGGCTGGTGGTCGCCGGGCTCGTCTACGCGGGGGTAACCCACCGACTATCTAAATCTTAACAAATTACATCACACGCCGGCTCTTACCGAAGGGCTGTGAAAGTTTCGGCAGTTATGTCCATCGACATGACACGGGACTGCTCACTGGGTAACATGGCGGCGTCTGGTTGCAGGGCCACGCGACGGGCGCCAGCATCAACCCGGCGCGCAGCTTCGCGCCCGCGCTCCTGCACGGATACTGGGACTATCAATGGGTGAGTCAATTAACTCACGACACTAACAAACAACCTTAGTCTTTGTTTACGCTAAACCTCGTGGCGGTTATTGTAGGTAGGTCATAATTACGAACAACTCTTATTAGGAGTACTTACCTACGGGGACCAACCATAGATATGAAAGGAGATATGCCCGGTAGTTGAAAATGTATCAGAACCGTTCAGTAAAAGCAATAGATACACAGTCGCGCACACACTTACACAAAAACATCTATCGCTGATCGCTATCGTTTGGTTGTGCTGTGCAAAAGCCATTACACTTGTAACACCCGACGCCATGCCACGCTTACTCATTGGCCACATTTTTCATCTCGTTGAGCTATTTTCGTCATTTGGCCAATAAGTAAGCGTGGGATGGCGTCGGGTGTTACAAGTGTGTTGCGGCCTTAAAGGCCGCACACACTTGTAACACCCGACGCCATATATATCCGCTAGTGATTGACTAAATCGGAAAATTATCGATTCTTCCATTAATTATTGTATTAAAAAAAGAAAAGGGTCATGAAAACAAAAAGGAAAACATTTTTGAGTTTCAGTTCGAAGTATGGGGAACCCCCAAAATTTATTGTTTTTTTTCTATTTTTTTGTGAAAATCTTAATGCGGTTTACAGAATACATCTACTTACCAAGTTTCAACAGTATAGTTTTTATAGTTTCGGAAAAAAGTGGCTGTGACATACGGACGGACAGACAGACAGACATGACGAATCCATAAGGGTTCCGTTTTTACCATTTGGCTACGGAACCCTAAAAACGATATGTCCAGAACATTATATTATTATTTAAATCAATAAAATGTAGCTAAAAAAAATAATTGAAGATGTAATGCGGTTCTGCATCAGGTGTTCCATTTACCAAAATAAATTATAGCCTTTATGTTGCCCAGACTTAATACATAAACAACAAAAAACTTTTCTTTCCGTAATTCATCAAAATCAACGGGTTCGACTCCTAGCTAGAAATATTGATTTTTCAAAAATCCAATGATGCAGTTTTAGTATCGACCCCGCGACTCCTTTCAGTACTTTTCGCTATTCCTCATAGTTTCGGATTTGGCCATCCACGCCCACTTGAAAAATTCACCCTGTATATCTACACCTACACTACCCGTTCCCGTTCTAAAACTATCTGAAATAAATGTATCTAAAAAAGTAGGTAGGTACATAACCATACTAATATTATTGTACGGATTTCGATAAAATTTGGCAGAGATAGATTGCATCCCGGGGAAGGACACAGGATTGTTTTTATCGACAAACATCGCGGGCGCATAGCTACCGCTAGTATAGATAATATATCTGTGGATTCCCACACGGAATAGATAAATTATCTCTTCCGTGGATTCCCACGTCTTGCCCGAGTCCAATCCACATCGAAGGGTCGCTTCTTGAAGTTGTGAAGGATTATGTCTACCTAGGGCAAGTCATCCAGCTCGGTAGACACAACTTTGAGAAAGAGGCCGACAGAAGGATCCAGTTGGGTTGGGCAGCATTTGGAAAACTCCGTCAAGTCTTCTCGTCGCCTATACCGCAGTGTTTGAAGACTAAGGTCTTCAACCAGTGCGTCCTGCCAGTCATGACATACGGTGCTGAAACGTGGACACTGACGGTCGGGCTGGTCCACAAATTCAAGGTCGCTCAGCGCGCTATGGAGCGAGCTATGCTCGGAGTAACAGGAACAGGAGTAGCAGTCTCTTTGAAGGATAAAATCAGGAATGAAATTATCCGGAAAAGAACCGGAGTTACCGACATAGCTTGCAGAGTAAGCAAACTGAAGTGGCAGTGGGCTGGCCATGTCTGTCGAAGGACCGATGGCCGGTGGAGCAGACGAGTCCTGGAGTGGAGACCGCGTATCGACAAGCGTAGTGTGGGACGCCCCCCAGCTAGATGGACGGACGACCTAAAGGTGGCTGGGGTAGACTGACTGGATGCGAAAGGCGGAGGACAGGGTGCTGTGGCGCAGTCTGGGAGGGACCTATGTCCAGCAGTGGACTACGCTGAGTTGATTGATTGATCTGTAGTTATGTAAATCGTCGACGAATTTCCATTTACAATTTAATAATGTTGTTCAAACAATAATTTTGGACTGAGTTTCGGTGAGATATAAAGTTGAAACCTTCCTAATTTCTCTGAATGTGTTAATCATCCCCATAATGTGTTTTTTCTATGCCATAAGTGAGTGATTGCTTAAGAACTTAATACAGATGAATGTGTTAATCATCCCCATAGGTGAGTGATTGCGTAAGAACTTAATACAGATGAATGTGTTAATCATCCCCATAGGTGAGTGATTGCGTAAGAACTTAATACAGATGAATGTGTTAATCATCCCCATAGGTGAGTGATTGCGTAAGAACTTAATACAGATGAATGTGTTAATCATCCCCATAGGTGAGTGATTGCGTAAGAACTTAATACAGATGAATGTGTTAATCATCCCCATAGGTGAGTGATTGCGTAAGAACTTAATACAGATGAATGTGTTAATCATCCCCATAGGTGAGTGATTGCGTAAGAACTTAATCTTAACAGGTCTGTTTACACACTCATCAGAAACTTTTGGAACAGACCATACATAGGACTTAGCTATAACTCTGATGAAATGTTGGTTACTCGAATCCGTGCTTGTCGAATTTATTTCAGCAACAATGTTATATAATAAGTAGGTAGGTAGTATATTTGTTAAGTTTAATTTTAAGACAACACTGTTTATGCTTAAGGTCACACTATAAGTTTTGCGTAACTTAAAAAAACAACATGTTATAGGGGAGGAGCGGGGGTTACCGTACACTTAAGGTAGAACTCTTATTACTCAATAATTAAAAGCCTTATTTGGTTTATCTTAAGCATTATCTGTAGGGAAAATATTTGACTACTAAATGCTCAAACGAAAAATAAAACCAGATAAATTCAAATATTAGAATTATTAAGTTTAAAAAAAATACAAAAGTACGGAATCATCCGACACCTTCGGATGATTGCGTACAGTGTTGGTTCACCTATTTAGCATGACGAAATCCACAAATATAACCATCTGGCACATCTTTATCGCTGCACAATGCATGAACCCATTGCCCACACACTATACATCGATACCAGAGCTCTCCATCTTTTCCAAATTCACCACAAATTAGACAAAGCTCGTTTGTAACAGCCGTTTCTCCTTCTGCATAAAAGACGTTGTCGTTGTCATCACTTTCGCCTAGCATCAAAGACTCATCGTCAGAGCTCGAGCTGTTTCAAATTTTTCTCTTGTGCGACTGCTTTCCATCTGCTTTCTTTTTCTCTCTCTGATACCGTACAAAAATGTACGAACCCACCCGAAACCGCCATTTTGGGAGAAATGTTTCAACAAACGAAAATTATTCGTGATTTCAATGAAAAATTACTGTCAATGGAAGCCTAAATCAATATCGTACAACTTAGATAAAGAAATAACACTATTCAAGAAAAAATATAATACTTACAGCGTAAATCCTTCACGGCACTTTTTATAAAAATTGCCGCGAAAACGTGACACATGCTTAACTCGCGGAACCTGACGGTCACTGGAGCGGGCGGGAGGGGAAAACGCAGCAGTGCCGTGTTGCGACCGTTAGACAAGGATAGACCTAATTTCTCATGATTCGGTCCCTGTCAAATACAATGTACGGTATCGTCCGCTGTACGGAATGTCCCGCCGCTCCCCTAACCAAAATTTTATGTTTATTGCTTTTCAAAATACTCTCCTTTACATTTTAAACATTTTTTCATACGATCGAACCATTTTTTAAAACAGGAGGACCACAGATCTGAAGGCATGTTTTCTACGTGTTGATTGAACGCTATCACTGCCTCTTCGGAGTTGGTAAAAGTGAAACCTCTCATCAAATCTTTGATTTTGGGGAAAATACAAAAATCACAGGGTGCTAGGTCGGGGCTATGCGCAGGATGGGTGACGAGTTGTACTTTTTCGGAAGCTAAAAATGACTTTGTTTTGTTGGCCGTGTGTGAAGAAGCGTTGTCATGATGTAGGAGAACGCGGCTTTTGGGTCGTCTTTCGCGAACTTTTTCTAACACCCTGGGTAAACAAATGGTAGAATACCACTCGGCATTAACACTCTTTTGATCTTCAAGTGGAATTGTACAGATGGGACCCGTAGCTGAGAAAAAAAACGCGATCATTTTTTTACCAACGTTTCTCGCCTGCCTTACTTTTGTTGGCCTGTTCTCATTTTCAAACACCCATTCACAAGATTGCTGTTTTTTTTCGGGTTCAAAACAATAAATCCACGTTTCGTCTCCTGTGACAATGTCATAAACAGCATTAGAATGTCCGTGGTCGTACTTCAGTAGCATCTGTGAGCACCATTCCACGCGAGCCCGCTTCTGCTCCGCTGTCAGTTCATGAGGGATCCAACGACAACAAAGTTTCCGAGCTTTCAATTCTTCGTGTAAAATTTTCTGAATTTGGCTCATACCAATCCCCAATAGTCCTCGAATTGTCTCATAGGTAATCCGCGGGTTTTCTTCAATTAGCCGCTTAACAGTAGCCACATTATTTTCGTTGACGGCAGTTGAAGGCCGCCCTTCACGAAATTAGTCATGTAAAGAAACTCGACCTCTCTCAAATTCAGCAAACCATCGCCTCACGGTGCTCAAACAAGGTGCTTCTCTCCCAAAAGCATTTTGAAGACGAGCGGCACAGTCTTGCGGAGAGAGAGAACTTTTAAAATCATAAAAAATCATCGCTCTAAAATCTTTTCGACTTAATTCCACTTTCGTTGCGTACGTAGAACTTTGATGTGTGATAAAAAACAATTGACAAATGATTTCCCGCCAATTGTTTTTTTTTATTAATAAGAAGGTTGCAACGTCTAAAAAAATATAACAATCGAAATTCAAATAGTTCCGATTAGCTAGAAGTGCAAAACTTTTAGTGTGCCCCATGTATACTACTGTTTGTTTTCCCAAATGTAATAAATAAATAAATGTTCTCAAAACATACATAGTGAGAATGAGAAAATTGGCATGACCTACAACGACGACCAACACTGAGCCCGCGTGGTGGATATTACGGCCCTTTCCTTCGAAAAGCCGCGAGGGACGGTTGTTTCGAGTAAGACCCAACCCCGAGGCGTGGTGTGGACAAAGTGTTAGTGTGTGTGTGTGCACTGTGCAGGTTTACTGGGCGGGCCCGCTGGGCGGCGCGGCGCTGGGCGCGTTGCTGCACCGCTACGTGCTGACGCCTCGCCCCGCGAAGCGCGCGGCCAGGGATGTCGACATACCGCTCAACGACAAACACGACCAGGCCTAGGTTACCCACCTCACATGACGATCTAATTACCTTTTAAATAAAGCATTCTAATTTATACTTTATTATTTTTATTACTCATCCCATATTCTTATGTTATCGTTAAAAGACATGTGCCGACCCCAAATAAATTGGGATAAGAGCCTGCCCTGAATTATGGTAAGTAAGTATACAAGTCTCCCTCTGAATGATGGTAAGTAAGTATACAAGTCTACCTCTGAATGATGGTAAGTAAGTATACAAGTCTCCCTCTGAATGATGGTAAGTAAGTATACAAGTCTACCTTTGAATGATGGTAAGTATACAAGTCTACCTCTGAATGATCGTAAGTAAGTAAACAAATCTACCTCTTAATGGCATTTTTGCATAGGAATGGTGTTCTACCATTAGGAACTATTCAGGTGAACAGAGCAAAAGATACACACATCAAGGTGTCTAGGGACGATAGTACATTTTTTTAACTATAAGTACAATATTATCCAATTAATATTTAACAAATCTAGTCTTCCAGACTGGCTTCTTCCTTTAATTCCTATAATCTATGTTAACAAATGAGCCCTATATTTTGTAAAAATTAAGAAAAAGCATAAATAAAAATTTTGAAAAAACCCACGACGGTTAAATATAATTGGAAAAGGATAAAATAATTTAAAAACCCCCGACTTAAAGAATTTATGTAACGAGACTAAAACACATAAATTATGGCAGTCGCCCGACCTCTTAGAATAGAAGGTGTTCCACAGAACGGTCCCCCGACTTCCATATGAATTTATCTGTTTTAATGTCGTTACATAAATTCTTTAAGTCGGGGGTTTTTAAATTATTTTATCCTTTTCCAAATACATTTAACCGTCGTGGGTTTTTTTTCAATATTTTTAATTTTGCTTTTTATTTCAAACTTTTTAAAGAGCATAGGTTCATTATACACATAAGGAGAAGAAAAGATATGAAAACCGCATCAAAATCGGACTAGTAGTTTTGGAGATAAATAGCAACATTGGTTTGCACACACATCCCTCACCCCAAACGCATAATATACCGTCTCCGTACCGTCGTGGGTAAAAAAATTTGCAATTTTGGCAAATTGTGGGAAATTAAACTAAGTTAATGTCGTCAATTAAATGGCAAAAATGAGGATTTTTTAACATTTTAAAGTAAAGATAAAGTTTCCACTATTGACACGAATCACACAATCACAGCGATTTGGCATGCTTAAAATCAGTTCATCAAAATCACTTTGAGGAATTGCCGCCCACGTTCTTTCTAACAACCCAATAAAAAAGTAATTAAAAAAAAATAAACCGACTTCAAAAAGAAATGAACTCAAAATTATGAAATAACTTAAATTTCGGAAGTCGGTGTCTTGGGATCTGTATTTTAGTTTTAGTTTATTGCCATACATACATACATCCCAAGTAGCACAAAACTGCATTATAAGATGTCACAAGAGGTAACATCGGTAATTTTAGCACTTATGAAGAGTTATTACAGTACCTACACTCGACCTGCAATAGGTGAAAAGTGAGCTTTCACCTGAATAAGAACGTTATTATGCGTCACGGAGACCACAATGTAACGCTTGCAGCGTTAATATAGATAACAAGTTCAGTATTATACAGCTTTAAGCAATTTAAAGGATTTTTGTGGACTTTAACTAAGCTATATTCTGAATTGAAGACCACAAGTGTACCCTTAGACCACTTGCATTTTAAGAAAGAACACGTGAGCTACTATAATGTAATCAGTTATTCTGTGGCTTCAAATAACAAAGATATAATGCCTTTTGCTGCACACGGTGGAATTTGTGTAATGTTAATCAGCTTGTTACACGCAATCGTATAATAGCTCTTATAAAGCCCACATGATCACTATGGGTGAACATATATGATGCTAAGTTAAAGCAAACTGCTCTATATTAGCTCACATGTTACCCATAATCTACACACATTACCCATAATCTAATCACATGTTACCCATACCTACAGTTATTTGCGTACATGTTACCCACTATCAAGCTTTACATGAATTTGTAGCTGACTTGTGTAAAACAAGAACCACTCGTAACAGCTCGTTACTGATTCATGTACCACGAGTGGACACTTAAACAGCTCATGCTGTTTAATTGTGGTTAATACGGTACACATAGCTTGTCTGCCATTTTTTAGATTCTAACCTATGTATACAATATAATAACAATTTGTTTTTGTTTAGTCAACGAAAATAACAACAGAATTTGAATAGAAAATGTAATGATTTTATACGTAAACAGCTTATTGTCAAATTACAAAGGAAAAATAAAAATACTTAATTTTTTATAATAATATCATCAACCTATTTTATACTATAATTTTCAAGTAAACAGTGATATTTTGAGAGCGCGTGAAAATTTTCGGCTATAATTATATAGTATTTGACAATAAACTCTCTTTCCCATTCGAATTTCATGCACATGGAGGAAAAAAACAAAGTTTTACTTATCGTTAACATATTACAAAATGGTTCACACAAAACATATCAAAATAATAAGTAGTAGGGTGAAAATTATTCACAATTTTGCCACTTGTGAATTGTCAGATCCATAAAAGAGTTACTGTTAGTTTAAAAGGTATCCTGGAGTGTATTTTGTGCTGAAAAATAGGTAATAAGTACTCTATTATTCAGCCCTTGTGGTGTATAAAAGGTAACACATACCCTGATAATCAGTCATTATTCAGCTCTTGGGGCGACTGTTACCTTTAATAATGCTCAAATAACGCTGATATAGTGCAACCAGCTACATTATTCAGCTAACAGCTGATTAATTTGTGCCCAAATCAGAGTTATATCAGCTGAGTAGGCGCCTCTAACGCTCTTACTCAGCAGGTTTATTCAGCTGAAATTTCCATTGTGAACAGTGATTCAGCTACTATTCAGCGCTTCTGTGCTACTTGGGATACATCTATAAAAATTTGTATATTTGTTTGGAAGCCCTAATAGATTGTCATATGTGAACATAATGCAATTCCAATAATTTTACATATACATATACGTGTCGAATTGATAACCTCCTTTTTTTTTAAGTCGGTAAAAAGTTGTTGTGGGGTACCTATGCACGGCATCCATACTCGGCAGAGCTCTTCTTTGGAGCATATCTCATGCGTGCTCAATTGGGTCAATTGGTCTGGCGATTGAGCAGGCCACGGCAGAACGTTGATGCGAGCATCGGCAAGAGTGCGTGTTACGAGTCTAGCCGTGTGTGGACGTGGATTGTCGTGCATTAGTCGAAACGAATCACTCAACCGGCTTCGCACAGGGATGATCACGTCTGAAACAATTCTCTCTGCATAAATCTGAGCATTGAGGTTGCTCCTGATCCAAATGAGATCGGTTCTTCCACCAATCCAAATACCGGCCCAAACCGTTATTGTTCCACCTCAATATGAATAAACTTCCTGTCAAAATTTCAAACGTTCTTCACATCCTCCAAACTCAAGTAGGTACGTCTTGTATCCGGCCTCATACCGTAACGAGATTCATCGGAAAAGCAAACACAACGCCAGTCTTCTTGATCCCAATTTCTGTGTTCGTGTGTTCGCGAGCCCAATTGTAAACGGGCCTATAGAGGTATGAGGAACAGGGTGTAAAGTTCACTCATACTCTATAGAAAAGGGAGAATCCTCCGACCAGACGGGTGTTGTGTCTGGCGGGCAACCGCCCGATGATTCATGTCGGGCCGTTGTATCTATGCTAGTTGCGCGGTAAACTCTGCTCGCGCGATGCAGGATTTTGCGTGACGTCAGTATGAAGGGTTGTTCGCATGTGGCGTTGTAGATACCGCTACCGGCCCTACGATTGCGGGGTGCTATAGGTGGAACTCTCAGCGGCCTTCGGGAACGCAGACCGACTTCACGTAAACGATTTCGGATGGTTTGGTCGCTCATCAGCAAGCCTGAAGAGCTGTAGAGCCTCGTAGCCAACATCATGGCGGTCATGGACATGGTACGATTCCGTCGAGCAGTATTTTGGATGTACCGGTCCTGTCTGCGAGTGGTGATGCGAGATAAATGATTTTATTTCTGTAAGTAGGTTTGTACAAACACTTTTACACGTCAATCATATTTTTTTTTTAAACTAGATGAGGTCGGCGTTTCCTAACTGACTATTCTGAGAAGAAAGGCCGAAACAAACTCAGAAGTCACAGTCTCTTTTAAAGTCCAGACAAAATCTTGGTCAGATCGTGTGAAGACCATGTAGATTGGTGTCTGAAATGGTCTTTTGAGGAAAGAACCACACAGATTGAGCGGACCTGTCCAATCAGTGCACGCATTTGTCAAAAATCGTGCAGCTCAACTCAGAACTTGAGGACCTCAACGATTCGATGAACAATACCAAAGACAGGACATTTGGGTAGGCCGCATAAACTACTCAAACTGCCAGATCATGATTAAAACTAAGAAGGAAAAAAGAAATGACCCACATAGTCCTCACATTCACAATAATTAAATAAAAAAATTACTTACAAAGTAAAAATTCATGTCATTGTCTAAATAAAATTCATCAATGTCAATGTGTATACAGTGTGAGTCTTCATAATGTGCACATATCGAAATGAGGGAAACTAAGCTTAATTTTATCGACGAAAAAAAAAAAAATTGTGGCATTTTTTTAATTCTTGTTCGCTGCTGTGACCCCTGTGTAAACAATCGCCCTCAATTGAGAATTATGGTTTTTTTTTTAACAAAAATCTGATATTTTTTCATCAATTTTTACATTAAATTGTAAAATTACTCAATAAAAGCCCCGATTACCTATGATTTTTTATTACTTTAAATTATTCTCCATCGTATCAGATTTCTAAACGTAAAAATACCATGTTTATAACTCATTCACAACATTTCCTATCAACTGTTAAAGAAAGGCCTTGCAATCACCATACTTTAGCAGCTAAAGATCCTTTTAAATATTTTTTTATTTTTTCAAATATTTTTTCCGTCGATAAAATTAAGCTATGTTTCCCTCATTTCGTTATGTGCACATTATGAAGACTCACACTGTATAAAAAATCCGGACATAATCTTTGAGGACCATGTAGATTAGTGTCTGAAATGGTCTTTTGAGGAAAGAACCACACAGATTGAGCGGACCTGTCCAGTCAGTGCACGCATTTGTTAGTAACCGTGCAGCTCAACTCAGAACTTAAGGAGCTCAACGATTCGACGAACAATACCAAAGACAGGACATTTGGGTTCTCCTCCATGTCGCTCGGCCAAGCTGCCCGCGATACGATAGCGTGTCCAAAGGCGGCTTATGACGGTCTGTGCAGTGCCAAGAGCGACAGCCACAGTACGTTGCCTGGAACCAGCTTGCAACATTCCGACGGCTCTCATCATCTCTACTCGTGTCAAATGATGTCGTCGACGATGCATAAATTGTAATGGTTTTTGTTAAAACGCTATTACACACATAAAGGAATCCTGATTGACAGTTGATTTTCTATTTTTAATCAAAATTTCAACAAAATTATTTATTCAAGTTGTGAAATTAACTAAAAAGAATCAATTTTTTTTTTTTTTTTTTATTTCATAACAATTTTTAGATTGTGTCGAAAATTAAAAATGATTTTAAAACTTTAAAAATACAAAAAAAATAAAATACATGCCACTTAATTACTATGAGGAAGAGTAATAATCATTTAAATAATTAGAATAATAATGCTACAAATAATTAAATATAATGTCAGATGTCCAATGTCAATTTCTTACTTATATATGTCACATGAAAGTAAAAGAACAATAGAAGATTTTTATACTAATCCTAACAAAAATAACAATCATGATAAATTTCCAGTTGTATGTTTACAATTTAAATATCAATAAGTAGGTAACGCTTCAATTTAGCCTTAAAGTCCCTTTTGTAAAGTGATAATTTTATATCAACGGGAAGTTTATTGAAAATTTTCACTGACATGTGGCAGGTACCGTGTTCGACTATATTAAGTTTAGGAATATTTGTGGATTTAAAATCTTTTCTTCTCGTACTCCCTCTAATCTTTCTTTCCTCTTCAGTCTCATATTGATGTACATATTTAGAAAAATGTGTTAGGAGCACCAATACGTATAGGGAGGGTACAGTGAGAATATTCAAATTTACAAAGTGCCTCTTACAAGATTCCTGCCGACGAATGCAAACCATGGTGCGAATGGCCCTTTTTTGTAACACAAATGCTCTCTGTATATTGTAATCGTAGCTGCCTCCCCAGCATAAGATGCTGTATCGTAACCTTGACTCGATTAACGCGTAATATACTTTTTTTAACTGTGTAATGTCAATGTCATTTCGTAGGCTTCTCAGTACATAACATGCTGAGCTGATTGAGTTTTTTAAACTTTCAAGTTCTGGTTTCCAATTTAAATAACAATCAACGTGTACTCCCAAAAACTTTACTGTCTCAACCATACTAACATGGACTCCATCCAAAGCACAATTTAGGTCATTTTTATTTTTGGAAGTGGTACGAAATAGGATTAAGTTGGTCTTACTAGCGTTCACTTTGAGTCCGTTGATAGTGAACCACTTGTGAAATACCTCTAAAGCTTCATTTACGCGCGAATTAAGAGATTGAATGTTATCTGCTGAAATGATAGCATTAGTATCGTCTGCAAATACCACTAACTTTGAATGTTCCCCCAAAATATTTTCCACATAATCTATTACATCGTTAATAAATATAATAAAGAGGATAGGACCCAATATAGATCCCTGAGGAACTCCTACAGTAGTGTTTTTTAATTTAGACCTAATAGCTTGCTGATGAATAGCATTGTCAGAAACATTCCTGTCAATGTTATTTTCAACGCGACTCAGTTGTTTTACTTCCACGAACATTTTTCTATTTTTTAAGTAGGATGTCACAAGTTGTATAGCTTTGCCTCTCACGCCATAATGCTCAAGCTTAATTAACAAGAGGTCGTGGTTTATCAAGTCAAAAGCAGAACTTAGATCTAAAAAGAGACCGGCTACCATTTGCTTTGAATTTAGTTTACTTCTGACCTCCATAAGTAGTGTATCAATAGCATCTTGCGTTCCTACGCCAGATTGATAACCAAACTGTTTATGATTTAAGACCCTGTTTCTGTTTAAATGTGTAATTAGTCTAGTTTTTATTAACTTTTCAAAAATCTTTGATAAGGTTGGCAAGAGAGATATAGGTCTATACATTTTAGGATCCTGAGTAGAGCCTTTTTTGTGGACTGGGATCACCTTGGCTATTTTCAGTTGATCAGGAAAAACATTGTCCCTGAAGCAATTATTATAAAAAAATTTTAGAGGTTCTGCTAAAATATCTATGTTTTCTTTAAATATCATTATAGGTAATTCATCAAAACCGCACGACGACTTACATTCCATTTTATTTATTAATCTAACAATCTCACCAGTTGTGACGGATTCCCAAGTAATTTCTTTATCTACTCTTTTTGTACTTTGCTGTAATAATTCTAATGCCGAATTGCTTCCTATGCTTTTAGTGATGTTCATATTTGTGTTTTCTGCAAATTGTTTTGCAAAGATATCGGCAACTTCCATAGGCTCTGTAAGGAGTTTATTGTCTACTTTTAACATTATACTTTTATGTTCTTTTTTTGTTTTGTTCCTATGTTTATTTATGATTTTCCATATATCCCTTGAAACATTTTTAGAACGTGATATTTGAGACTGCACTGCTAATTTTTTTGCTTTTTTAATTATTTTCCTGTATAAATTTATATATGTTTTTCCGTAATTTGTAATGCTTCCATGAACGTTAGAATGTTTGCTTGTAACTAAAAATCGCTTCATTTTACTAGACATCTTGATGCCCTGTGTAACCCATGCCAAGGAAGTCCGTTCTGAATTTATCTGTCTGATTTTACTTTTAAAAGCTGTCTTAAATGTGTCGTTAAGCTTTTTAATAAACTCGTTGATACCTATAATGTTCCAGTCCTGTTTTAACAGTAACTGTCTAAATACCTTTTTATTATTGACACTGAATAATCTTTTTCTTACATATATTGCTGGTCTTTTATGTTTGTTATTTAGATTACTTGGCAAACAGCAAACAGCACAGTAAACCAGCGTGCCCATCAGCTAAACCGTTATGGTCAACATTACAGGATAATATATGGTCATTTAAAATGTTGGTAAATATATTATCGATGCACGATTCAGAATTATTCCTTATAAAGGTTATGGTATTTAAAAGAGCTCTAAAGTTATAACAAGTCATAAGATTAATAAAATCATTTTTCTTATTATTCTCGGCTAGTAGATTTATATTAAAGTCACCACAAACACAACAGTTATATTTAAAAAGATGTTCGAGCAATTGTTCTAGACTGTTCATAAAAATTGACAGGTTTTTATCGTAAGGGCTACGGTAAACACAACATATACACACACCAGTGGCTTTATCCTTTACAGCACAAACCTCGAAAGATTCCATCTTGTATAATACTAGCTTCTGCCCGCGACTTCGTCCGCGTGAAATTTCACCCTCTTAGGGGTGGATTTTCGAAAAACCCTTTCTTAGTGGATACCTACTCTTCACAAAGAACACACCCTCCAAATTTCATGTCTCTAGGAGCAGCGGTTTAGACTGTGCGTTGATATATCAACAATCAGTCAGTTTATCATTTTATATAAATATATAATAATAGATAGAAGATAGATTTTTGCTATCTTTAACTCCTCAAAATCTCTATCTTTCCTTGCGAGTATGACTGTACCTCCTCTTTGCTTCTTTACTCGAGTATTGTAAGATGCTACTCTGTAATTATTGAGATTTAACAGGTTAATTAAATTATCATTAAGAAAATGCTCGCTAATACATATGTAATGGAATCTGTTTTGTAGACTTTCTAAGTATAACTCAAACTCATCTATTTTATTATTCAATCCACATAGGTTTTGATGAAAGATATTTAATTGTTCATCTGTCAGGCTACCATTATTTACACTGTTTATTAAAGTATGACTATCAGCACTAATTTTATTACAATTCAATTGCGTACAGGATGTATTATTCATCAAGAAACAACTCGTTTAACGACAAATTAGTAGAAGCTAAGTTATTATTATTATTATAATTTTGTAATTGTTTCATAAGATTTAATAAGTCAAGAAATATAGATTGCATACCAAAGTTGTTTATTTTACCCGAGTGTATATCAAACATGCTGTTATCGTACTTCAAATTTCGGTTGCTGTCTAATAGATACACATGATCATCGTGTAAGACATCCAAGTTCAAAAGATTAATGAAGGTTTCCACACGCCAGTTAAATAAGTTGAAGTTACTATTACATTTGTATGTCGGGAAACAAACAATAACATTCGTGTGCTTCAAGGTCTGTAAGGTTATTCGTATATTGAAGACTAGCTGTGCCCGCGACTTCGTTCGCGTGGATGTCGGAACACAATAACGTGTCGCTTAGGAAAGGTGTAAAAGGAAGAATCTTCCGATCTTGTCTGGTAACGCTTCCCTTGCCTGGGGTTCTCAACCATAGCCCTTTCGACTGTACAGCAGTCACTGCGTCTTCAGGGTTCATAATGACAATGCGACGAAGTGTCACTTTGATTTTTGAGGATAAATAAAAATGAAAGCGCCTGCTCGAGGCTGATTGTCTGACCAAATAGCCATATTATGTCCATTTTATTTTTCATTTGTTTTAGAATACTAAGTTAGACCGGAATAAATCGTAAAATCATACCACCATTTTATCTAAAGTACCTATATCTGAGATTAGTAGGTGAAGTTTGAAGTTAGTTTTTATAAGTCTTGTCTTCTTCTCTGCCGCTCTGCGATAAATTTAGAAATTCTTAACTTGGTATTGTAGATATCTTACATACCAATATTAAGACTTTATCATAGCGTCGAGATATCTAGAAGATAAAAAGAAGAATACATCAATGGTGTTACTCTTAAATCGTACCTACTGAAGTTTATCTGAAAAGTAGTTTGAAGTCTTTCTTAACTTATTCTGTAAACCTGTGCCCACATTTGCTAACTCTCTCTTGGTGGATAGCCTTAAGATACCTTGAGGGTCGATATGGTGCATTTCCGACGTTTGGCCCCCAAACTGGAACGGGCCGGGGCCGCCATGGGATCTGGAGGCGATAGTCCTCGCGCGCCTATGTATGAGTGGCGCGCGGAGGCACTACGCCGCACGCCGGGGGGAAGATTCGCTTCCGCGGCAAATCGGTGCGGAGCGGACAGATCTCCGGCGCGATCTCATGGCGGCATGGAAAGAGCGACTGTCGCTACCCAGCGCAGGGCACGCCGTGACAGCGGCGATAAGACCCCTCTTTACGGAGTGGCTAGAGAGGCGCCACGGAGCTCTCACCTACCGCCTGACGCAGGTCCTCACCGGACACGGAAGTTTCGGGAGGTTCCTGCACATCATCAGGCGGGAGGAAACGCCCGGGTGTCACCATTGCTAGGATCGCCCAGAGGACACGGTGGAGCACACGGTGGAGGTCTGCCCCGCTTGTGCGGAGCACCGCCGTGTCCTCGTAGAGGCGATCAGCAGCGGCGGCGAACTCTCGCGTTCGGCCCTGGTGCGAGCCATGGTCCGGGGCGAGAGGGAGTGGGAGGCAGTCACCTCCTTTTGCGAAGCAGTCATGCTAGCAAAGGAGGTGGCGGGATGGCTCAGGGAGAGAGCCTCCCGTCCCAGCCACCGTGGGAGACGCTCCGGGCGTCGGGAGCCGCGTGACGACTCCCGGCCACCGTAGGCGCGGGCCTGCGAGCGGAGAGTAATGGGTAGCTGGGTTTTAGTCAGTAAGAGTCTGACACTCCCTTCCGCTCCACCCAGAGCGGGAGGGGTCATTTGATGATTTCCCATCCGAAAAAAAAAAGGGTCGATATGATTTTAACCAAGACAATGGCTAAAAATTTAGTTAGTGTCTCGAAGACATAATTTACAATACCTTTTTACGACATGGCAGTGCTACTTGTATTGGGTGTGCACCTTGACGTATCGCTGCCGGCCGTAGTCGAGTCGACGGCAGCGAAGAGTCCCGGGACGCGGTGGTTTCCTTCTGCGAAACGGTCGTCTCGCAGAAGGAGGCTGTGGAAAGGGAGAGGGAGATCTCATCCACTCACCCGGCCCGCAGTAGGCGCATCGGGCGTCGGCGGAGGGCGGACAACGCCCTCTTCCAGCCCACTAAACGGGTCCAGGGGCGACGAATTCGGGGACGTCTGTCACCGCCAACACATCAGGACTTGAGCTGGCGGCGCGTAGTGTTCCACGCGCGCCCCTCTTTGCCGTCACCAGTCGGGGGTTGCGGAAGGATCGTACGGTCCCGCAACCCCCGGCGTAGGTGTGAGACGGAACACTGGGGTGATTTTTAGTCAGTAAGAGCCTGACAGACCTCGCCGCCCGCCCCAGGGCGGCGAACATCCATGAAGATTTTCCACCCCGGAAACAAAAAAAAAGGGTGTGCATCTGCCGAACCTATACTCAATAAATCAACAGCCCGTCTGGAGGTGTGCGTTGAAGCATTATCATGGTAAAGAAATTTTAAAAAATTCGAGAAAAAAGGCAAAAACTATGAAAGTATGATATGATCTTAAAACCTTATGTCACTAAGAAATGCTTCTCTGTTAACAATGTTAGAAAGGTTGCTTGCCCCTCGAAAGAGCTCCTACATAAAGTTGCCCGTGTGTGTGTTTGTTTCGGCCTTTCTTCTCAGAGTAGTCAGATAGGAAACGCCGACTTCATCTAGTTTAAAAAAAAAACATGATTGACGTGTAAAAGTGTTTGTACAAACCTACTTACAAAAATAAAATCATTTATCATTTATCATTGCAATCTTTATCACTCAGAACACCACATCACATAATATTATCTTACATTATCCTCACTTTTTATTTGAAATTCTTTTAGCGCCACTAATCAACCAACATTATGTAATCATTATCATTACTTTTTCAAATAACACAGGCAGAAGTTTTAATAATAATAATAATAATTTATTTCGCTCTCAGAGTACAACAAAAACATCTATTAAATAAGGTACAATTTAAATAAGGTATTTGATGGTTGTACAGCAGCACGTAATTGATGATCTACCAACTCCCAAACTAAGTCAAACTTGTATTTTGGGAGTTAGTGGTTCTTAAGATGAAGGGCTTACATAGGCACAACCTTGTAGCCTAGAAATTAATTTCCAACACTTTAAAGTAAATAAATTAAATTAAAATTTTGAAATATACAATGAGAAATAAATTATAGCATCTATATTATCTAAAAATACAAATAAAAAATAATAAAAAGAAAGAAAGAAATATATACCATCACATCAACAAGAGAATGATGTTTTACTTTTTTATACATAAAGAGTGACTGTGATAGTCATCCTGTAAGCCTGCATGACGTGATTATTCACATAATAATGTTATAAACACAATAATTATGTTTTCGTTAGTACTATAAAGCGCCAATAGATGTCATTACGTGTATCCAACTTACGTAATGAAAGTTGTTGTAGAATACTTTAAATTGATTATATCTTTTGATACAGTGAACCGATTGCGATGAAACAAAAACTAAACACTACTCCGAGTTCTACACTATATTTGAGTATAAAAATTAACCATATTGGTTTGGTACTTTTTACGTTGAACCTGTTCAAATCAAATTTTGTCACATCCAAACAGACAAACCGACAAACAGACAAAAATTCTAAAAATTGATGAAATGGCATCTGTTGGTTATCCTATAACACCCCAACTATTTTTTTTTTTAATATTTTCAATGTACAGAAACGCCTCGTCTACAGATTTATTATATGTATAGATATAGATAGTGGTCATATAATTATTTGTCCTTCTAAAATCTTCTTCTCCCAACAGTATGACGCAATAATCCCTCATGGTGTAGTCAGCTATTTTAGTGTTTATGCCTTTTAGTAGTAGTTCTGCATTAGCGCCTGTTTTTATGTAATGGCAATATTCGTAGTCATTAAAGGTTTTTTCTGTTATTGACAGGATGTTGTTTTTACTATTTGCGCTTACTATACATAGCCTGTGTTTTATCTTCGGCTTGTTGCTCAAGATGCCTTCAGTGGATACTGGATGGTCCTGGTATTGTGAGCATTGAGTAACAGGAGTTATGTTATCGGCTTCCGGAGAACTATTATTTTGGTGACAATTTGTGTCTTCAGACAACTTAACTGTAGATTTAGGACTGGTTTGAGCGCATTGGATGGAATCTTGGTATTGTGATGTGATTTTGAAGGAATCCGTTAGTCGACGTCTGGCACTGGATTTACGATCTTCGATCAATAATATTACTAGATGCCCGATAAGCGCTTCAAAAACGGCCCGAAAAATACGAGCACGAATACTTTTGTGCTCTTATTTCAAATTAGTATGGTCCAATCATAGCCAATGTTAAGACGTCAAAATGCCTCAGTGCGCGTTCAAAAGTTGTGTAAATAACCACCGTAACACCAAGATTTTGGAAGAAATATCTTTTTTTCGGTAAGTTTTTATCATTAAATGTTTTTCATAAAATAGTAACACAATTAAATAGTAAATATAAATCAATAAGCAAATATTATTATTGTTTGGCCAATGTTTGCGACAACGCGCCAACTATTCTGACAAACATTGAAGCATTGAAATGTAATTCCAAGAACTACGTCTAGTTCCAAATTCGAGTAAGTACGAAATTGTCAACAAAATGTTTTTAACCTTATTGCTTAGACGTTAAGTTTCATTTTAGAATAAATATTTTTATACTTATTATAAAAATGACTTTTTATTTTCAAGTGACATTTTAAATTTATTGCTTCGATGACAGAAGGACTTAAATATTAATCATTTGCAATCGTAAATAAACTTTATGTTAGAGTGTTAAGGTTTATAGTAATCTGAAGTTGTTAATATTATTAAACTTTTTTCTATAGTTCTTTTATATAGTTAGTAGTAAGAAATATAAATGTTTATCTGTGTGCAAACGTGGCCGCTTTAGCGACTTATTTTTGTTCCTAATCATTCATCTAGTACTATTATTGATCGAAGATTACGATTCAAAAAACTTAAAATAATAATCCTCAATTGCAGCAATACTCTAAAACTTGATCCCTAGACACTTTTGATGTGTAGTTCGCCCTTCAAAAAGTGACATTTCAGTTTTGGAACGGGCAGACACCGCGACTAGCAACAACTGTGACAACGTGTTGTCATTCATTCTCAGTCCGGGCTGAGAACTAACCTCATTTCCGCAGAGAACACACGACTTGGAAACGCCCGTAACTTTGCCCGGATTTCGTGCTTAGGGAGTAGACCCCAGTACTGCTATTCTGTACAAATCTCACCATGAAAACATAGGTGAAGTGAGCTTGGAGTGAGCTGTCAATAGTGTCAATTCAATCTGATGCCCCTGGCATCAGATTGAATGACAGCTCACTTCACACAGGTTTTCAGTGAGATTTTTATTTATAGAATAGATTGGCTGCTTCGGCAGTTTACGAATAAAACAAAACGGTCTTGGAACTATTATATTAATTAATCTAGTCTAGTCTACAGCAATACAAATATCATAATTATTACAACTATACCTACTTAATTATTTAAAGACGGCCCCATAAGTAATGATATCGCGGCGGGTGTCATACTTCTGTTCTTAGATGGCGCAAAATAGTTTAAGAACAAAATAATACCTTTATTTACAATTGCTAATAGTCGCCGAACATCAGAGAACTCAACTAGATGACATTACCAGAGAATCAAAGCAAACGGAGTCAGCCTCGGGTGCAGACGAGACCGGCGCGGGGCGGCGAGGCGCGCGGCGTCGCCGATCATAACCGCTTGAGCACGCGCCGCGTCGCCTTGACCGACGCGCCCCCGGGGCCCCCGGGGCCCGCGCGCCGCTCGCGCTTGGCCTGGGGCCCGCTGTCGCTCGGCTCCGCGGCTGCGCTGCCGGGCTCGGGGCCGCCTTCCTGCAGACATGCCGACCGTTAGTGAGCGCCGTGGACACAGTGTGCGGCGACTGGGGCGAGACCAAAGACATTAAATTATTTACAATAGACGGGACATAGCGAACAAAACCGTAATCCGATACTTGTTACCTAGGGGTAACTAGTCAAAACGGCCATTATTAAACAAATAATTGTTTTATTTCAAGGACAATAAATATTTTTAATTTACTACTTAACAATTTATTTAACCATTTTACCTTTTATACTAATCGGACTTCGGTCCATTACATGATAAAAGATTTTAATTATTACATTGAACAAACATCGACATTAAATTATCGAAATCTTGTCCACATCTCTAGCTGGTAGAAAAATAGATAACAGATGCATACGAATATGACATCTATTTCAATGATGTTAGCGTGCTAAATAAAGGTTACTTACTTTAAAAATAAAAATAAAGGTTACAGCGCCCTCTAGCGTTGAGTAGCTGAACACGTTATGGATTGCTCTAATTTGATTGTTAGATGGAGAAATGATCTTTATTGATTTTGACATGTAAACTGAAAACAACATTCATGAATTGTAATAAGACTTAACTTTGAACAACAATAAACTTTTCGCAAAATTTGCATTTATAATTTGTAGATAATTTTCTATTCCGTGATTATGCCGCTCTAATTTTGCTATACTAAGCCAGATGGCGTCACTGAGATATGGGATCACAGTTTTTCTAAGACATTTCTTTACATAGCCCCTCTCTTGTACCTTTCTTAAATCACTTTGGGCGAGACTCACCCGGCGCCGGTGAGGCGCGGGCGCGGCGGCAGGCGCGCGCGCGTGGATGTCGGTGAGCAGCTTGGCGCGCGCGAAGTAGTCATCGTAGCGGTCCCGCAGCAGCGCGGCCGCCTCGGCGTTGAGCGCGGACTCTGCGTTGGGCGCGATGAGCAGGCACTTGACGGCCAGCAGCGCATGCTCTAGGCCCAGCTCGGGCCGCCAGTCGCGCTTTAGCGTGTTGACGCACACCTCGCCCGAGTCCACGGCCACGTTGGGGTGGAATAGCTTGGTTAGGAAGAAGGCGCGCGGCGGCGCGGCCGGGAACTCGCGGCCCAGCACCAGCCGAACGCGGAACGTGCCGCCGAAGTACGGCGTGCCCGCTGCGGGACAGACATCACACATTACTACTCAGTAGGGACTCATCCGCCGAGCTACACCAGCCCGCTTGCATCGCAAACAATACATCATTCTCAAATGATTTGTCAGAAACAGAATTATATGGTTATATGATACCATCAACTGATTCATTTCAAAGTATTATAGAAAAATGTATGTAGGTACCTCAGCAACCAATGCTGCACCAAAAATGGTAAAAAGACGGAACTCTCATGGTAGGACTTTGTCAGTCTGTCTGTCCATGTGTCACAGCTGCTTATTTCAGTAACTACTAATACTATTGATTTGAAATTTAGAATGGTTACAAATAGTTCTGTGTTCGACCTGATGATGTCCAGCCAGGGTCTGCTTAGGGCTTCGGATGCACCATCCGAAGGTTTTCAATAAAACGCAGCAACCTTGTTCCAACGGTATATTTGGCAAGACTAAATTATTCTAAGTCCAAAGGGATCTTATATAGTTTCGACGGAAAATCTTGACACCGCGAGTTAAAAAATCGGTCAACGCCATCTATCGAGGCATCGAGAACTAATTTTATAAAACAGTTTGCAACTTAGTTGACACAGTGCGTGCTAGGTTATACATTCTGTTTTAATTAAAGAAAATAATTAAATAAATGTTAAAATAAATAAACATAGGTACTTTGTACTTTTAACCCTTTATTAGTAGTTGTAATGGCAATCTCATCAATTTTCTTTTAAATAGATTCTTTTATATTTTGTGAATGTGAGAATATTGTAGACTAGATTTGTAGACCATTTTCTATTTTATTAAATATCTGGTATTTGTTGACAGCTCTACACTGTCCTCCCATACCAATTAACACTGTAATTTGAAAACATTGTAAAAGCTAATAACGTTTAAAAGGATAACTGTGGAGTTTCTTGCCTGCTCTTCTCCATAGGAAACATGCCAATTGGAACCGTGCACCTAGCTTTTGATGTTTCATAAGTGCCCATGTAGGTTTATGTGAAATAAAACATTTTGATTTTGATAGAATTTAAAAACAAATTGTTTCATTGCAACCGGATCCCAAATGGGGAGTTGAAAAAAGTGGGGTAACTAGGTAAAATGGGGTCAAAAAAACTTATTTTTATATTCGCCTGTGCTATTTTAGTTATAAGGAAAAACATCCATATAAATACCATTTTGCCAGCTTATCTCCAAAGTTTGCCAAGCAAAAAATTTGAAATAAATCTAGTTGATGGAGTTTAACATACCTAATTAAATAATGAAAAAAAAAAATACAGGAAAAATGAATGGCCAGTTTTTCAGTAATCAGCAAAAACACTTCACAAACTTACTAATGCAGTCCCAAGCAATAATGATTTAAAAGAAACACAAAAAAACAACCATCATTTGCCTAGCCTGTTCCAAACTATTTTGGGGTGACTTCCAGTTTAACCAGATGCCGTTGAACACAGCAAGCATAGCATAATAAGATCGATCAACCTGTGTGGCTGTTATTACTTAGCCACTGTTCTTTCTTTCTTTCTGTTAATGCTTATAAAATTTGAAGTAGAAGCCTATGATATAGAAATTAAAAAAAACTTTTTACAAAAAAAACAACAGACTTCCAAAAAATACACTACAAATTGAAAAATAACTTTAATTTCGGAAGTCGGTGTCTTTGGTTCCGCATTTTCGTTTAATGACACCGACTTCCGAAATTAAAGTTATTTTTCAATTTGTAGTGTATTTTTTGGAAGTCGGTTGTTTTTTTTTTTTGTAAAAAGTTTTTATTTTTCACTTTTTAGTGGGTCATTTTGTAATTACAAGCTTTTTTTATCTAAGTTACAACAGCCTATTGTGAACTGCTCATCACATGTTACAAAATATTGCTTTTCCCGATGCGGGGACGTTAATTGTTGAGGAGTTCTCCTGGTAAGAGCCAGGAGAACTCCTCAACAACCACTCACCATACGCATTGTAACGAGCATAAATTGCTTAGCAACCATATTAAAGTAATTGAATTGCAACCCGTGAAATATTTGTCATTGAGTAGTTCCGATGGCCATCTGTGGTCTTCATCATCAGCTCCACTTTACCAAATAATGATTTCCGAGAGCAAATGCTCAAGTTACTTTAATTATTGAGTAGGCCACACGACGAAAGAGCATTACTAGAAATGACGCGATTACTGAACTTAAATTTGGTTCAAATTGACGCATCAGCATGACTAGTAGGTAGAGGTCGTCCTATGTAAAACAACAATCTTAATTAGGTATTATTTTTGTAAGAACTGAACATTTTGGCATATTGAACCGTATGAAGTAAGCCCAACAAAAGGTAACTGCTGTAAATCGTTGAGGAATTCCCTCGACTGTCTATGGTCTCCATCATCAGACCTGTAATGGCACTTATAACCTATATGGGTGCAAAGTTTTTATTTCTTTTATTTATTTAACACATGAAATGTTTCCTTTGCCATTACAGTTCTCATCAATATAAATGAATTAATTCCAAACACAAGGTAGCTACTGTAGTGTTGAGGAGTTCCCTTAACTGTCCTTCGTCTTCATCATCAGATCCCGAATGACAGTCACAACCATGTAGGTGTAAAGTTCACATCAATACAAATTAATCAAGCCCGAACACAAGGTAACTGCTGTAAATAGTTGAGGAGTCCCCTCGACTGTCTTTCGGCTCCATCATCAGATCGACTCCAGGCCTTCATTAAATTGTAGTGCTTTAAAATACCTAACGAAAAAATTTACAAACGCACTAGTCGCTCTTACGATTTTCGAATGTTCCCCTCGATTTCAATGGGATGCCATCATCAGATCCTGGTTTCCTTATCATGGGATCACCCTTGGCATATCTCCTTTCCAACAAAAAAAGAATAATCAAAATCGGTTCATAAACGACGAAGTTATCCGCGAACATACATAAAAAAAAAAAAAACTTATATACGGTCGAATTGAGAAACCTCCTTTTTTGAAGTCGGTTAAAAATAAATCCTAGAAATACTTTTCAAAGAAAAATTAGGTATTATCTAGGATTTTTTTTAAAGTGGGGCACAGCCCTTGGATCATTTCCTGTTTTATAAATATTTGTTTACAGTTAGCAAGTTCAAACTGAACTGTAACACCTTCATAATCAAATCATATACAATTTGTATTTGGTCTATAATTCAGACATGCATGTTGTATTGTTATACAATTAAAGAGATTAATAAGTAGTGGCACTACATGTACCTATTCTAACAACTATTTATCACTGCCTGTGTGAATTGATTGTTTAAATACCTACTGTATCTGAACATAATACAATAAACTAAAGCTACAAGTAGCAGCAGCAGCAGCAGTTGATGTGGTGACATTAGGACTGCAGTAAGACTGTGGTTCTACATTTGGCAAACAAGTCAACATTAAAAAAAAGTAATTTAAAAAGTTAAACCAACTTCAAAAAGAAATTAACTCAAAATTATGAAATAACATTAATTTCAGAAGTCGGTGTCTTGGGATCTGTATTTTAGTTTTAGTTTTATGCCACCGACTTCCGAAATTAAAGTTATTTCATAATTTTGAGTTAATTTCTTTTTGAAGTCGGTTTAATTTTTTTAAATTACTTTTTATTTCGTAATTTTTATTTTCTGCACTAGAATTTGACCAAGGTTTTGAGATGTTTTCCTTTTGACACTACACCCGTAGCTCGTATCAATAAGCCAGGCCGTCACACTTATATGTATTACTCCATATCTTGAAAATTAATGAATAGATTTTGATGAAACTTGCACTGTTCCCTAAGTTGAAGTAAATGTAAGCCAACAAAAAAAAATGGTCACAATCCAATTAATAGTTCCGGAGATATGCGTGGACAAACATACATACATACGTCTATAAAATTTTGTATATATGTTTGGAAGCCCTAATAGATTGTCATATGTGAATTTCATGCAATTCCAATAATATTACATACATAAGTGTTGAATTGATAACTTCCTTTTTTTTGAAGTTGGTAAAAATGGGCACTACTTTGTTAAGTGTCAGTTGCAGTTGCCCTACCACAAAAGAGACCATGAACACAAAGTATTCATAAAATACCAATGTTTATTATCAGGCTCACGACAGTAAGTCAAGTATAGACTGCTTGAGAAAGGCCTGGTATTTAGCAACAAAAGCCAGTTGAAATGTTGTGACCAAGGTGAGTTACAATAGGACGGAGGGGATAGTGTCTGATGTGCGGTGCGTACCGGGCCCCTCCATAGTCGCCACCACGTCAGTCAGGTCGTCGTCGCGCAGCAGCAGCTTCATGCCAGCGGGCGGACACGCCGCCAGGCGCCGCAGCTCGCGCGCCACGCCGCGCAACGTCTGCGGGCACACGTTCTCCACGTTGGACATGCCGCCGCCACTCAGGACAGTCTGCCGCACCCGCGCCGAGAGCCCCGCGAGCCTATAGCTGAGCCGAGCTCCTCTGAACGCTCAAGCCGAGATCTTGTACTTCCCGGACACCATAGCTCTACACTTGAACGCTCTATTGGTGGCTTGGATTCTGAATTGCAAATTATACTAAACGATAGACACGATATTTTATAGGAAATATATTAATTATCGAAGCAACCCTGTAATTTAGAGAAGCCGAGCGTAAAAAATCACTATTCTTGACAATATAAACTTCAAATACGAATTCACAACGAAATCAACGAATTTGAACGAATTTCATTTCCAATTCCATCAAATCAATGTAGGGAGGGATGTCATTCAACAACCACCATCAACAAACGAGAAACAATTTTAAATAAAAAAATGATCTAATCTATGGTCATTGGTAAAATCACAGCAAAATCGATAAATTTGTTTTTTTTACATTATTTAACATAGCATTGATTGAAGTCCCCCATAAGAACGTTGTAGTGGGCCTTTGTCGTACTCTGCATTGCCTAGGCAATAATCCCGTACATGGTCTCAGCTGTCTCGTCAGAGCATGTCGCAGTCGGCGCTTAAGTCGCGATTACATTATCCAATTTTAAGCAATGCTAACTAGGAACATGAAATCGGAGCTAGTGATTACACTACACTAAATTGGATTCTAAATCGGACAGAGACAGACGATGAGACGACGCATTCAGACGCATTGTCGGCGTCGTCGTCGTGAAGAAGGATCGTACTAGGTTGCACGTTTCGTTTCGAATTTTCTATCGATGGCGCCGTATTTATCAAAACTACAGAAGAAAATAATAACTTAATGTCGTTTAAAAATATATAAAAATAAAAATAAATAATTTTGGTCGTTATTATTATAAAGACTAGCTGCGCCCCGCGGTTTCACCCACATAAGTGTCGATCCCGTGGGAATTTCGGGATAAAAGTAGCCTATATGTTAATCCAGGGTGTCAGCTACCTACCATTAGAGAAAATTTTATCAAAAAAAAAAGATATAATTTTTGTCGTTTTTATTAAAAAGATAAGGCATTTCCCCATACATTTCTATTAATTTATTTAAGACTAGCAGCACCCCGCGGTTTCACCCGCATAAGTGTCGATCCTGAGGGAATATCGGGATAAAAACTATCCTTTGTCCTTTCCCAGGATGCAATCTATCTCTCTTCCATCGAAATCCGTTCAGTGGTTTAGGCGTAAAAAGGTAACATATAGACAGACAGAGTTAGGTACTTTCGAATATATGATATTATAGTATGGATAGTATAATTATATACTCGTAGCACATGGATTTTTTTTTTCTGTGGGTAATGCTGTCGTTTCCGATACAGTCGCCATGTTGTATGTAGCATTTATATAAAAAAAAACTCGCCAAGTGCGAGTCGGACTCGCACACGGAAGGTTCCGTACCTCAAGGCAAAAACACCGAAAAAAAAAACACGTTTCTTGTATGGGAGCCCCCCTTAAATATTTATTTTATTTTGTTTTTAGTATTTGTTGTCATAGCAACAGAAATACATAATTTGTGAAAATTTCAACTGTCTAGCTATCGCGGTTCTTGAGATACAGCCTGGTGACAGACAGACGGACGGACCCCTTACCCTTTGGGTACGGAACCCTAAAACTACTCTGTGGTAGCATTCGTGCGCGCGGTCTACTCGTCCACCTTGCTCAAAGCGCGGACGCCGACTAGTCGTTCTAAATCGTAGCGCCGTGATTACACTATCCTAGATTGGATCCAATTTAGGAAGTAGAAAGATTGGACCTCCAATTTCCACTAAATTGGATCCAATCTGTTCTAACTGCGATTACATCTGCCGATTTCCTAGTTAGCATTCCTTAAAATTGGATAATGTAATCGCGCCTTTAATTGTGTTCTGTGACTGACACTCTCCGATAGGAGTATATGTGTTCTGTGCAGTCTGTGCTGACACCAAGTATATATGTGTTCTGTGGCTGACACTGACAGTGAGGATATTTTAAAATAATCTTTACTACGGCTACTAAAGTGAACGTAAGTTTTTCCAGTTGTAGAAAAATACAAGTAAATAGGTACTGTTACCTATTTTTTATGGTATATTATTATGTCATTAGTTTGTACGTAATAAGAGACCAAGAGTAAACTGAGGCATACCTGTGTTGTGTTAATCAAGCATCGATGACGATAAAGACTGAGTATTAAGGTGAAAGCGCCAGGGTAGCCCGCGAAATTCAATTTTTTTTAGGTTTTTTGCAATTTGCTGGTCAATATTAAGTTGTACGATAATTAAAATATGATTCGCGGCCGTAACAAATATGTATTTACAGAATTATAATCATTAAAGTCATCAACACAACTCTGTAAGACTATGTAATCCCCAAGAATGACTATTTCATGAAATCTTGACATTTGGGGATTACATGGTCTTAGAGAGTTGTATTGATGACTTTAATGATTATAATTCTGTAAATACATATTTGTTACGACCGCGAATCATATTTTAATCAACGTACAACTTAATACTGGCCAGCAAATTGCAAAAAACGTAAGAAAATTTGAATTTCGCGGGCCACCTTAGAGTTTCCCCCTTAAGGGAAATCAAGCTTTTTTAAACATCTGAAGTACTTAAAGGTAAATAAAACAATAACAATTTAATTTTTGTTTTCTATCTTGCAATTATAATCTTTCAAGTTCGTAGGTAGTTAGAATGATGAATTAAAATAAACGGATTTTTTTTGTAAACATCCAGCTTTCCACAGAACTTTTTTGGAATGGTAATCAGATGAAATATTTATGTATTGATTCTACTAGTTTGGTCTATTTAATGCCATGGGATTGGCGACGCCCAATATCATAATCAATTATTATATTGTAGGCTATGTAATGCTGTTTGTTGTGTGGAGCCTTGTTTATTTGAATGTGAATTGGGTCAGTGGGTCGTCTTAGGGGCGGATTTGTGAATTGTGTTGAACTTGTTTACTCATAATATGGTATGATTAACATATTTATTTATATTTAAAGTAGGTACCTTTAACTACATTGTTATAAAACTTTACTATCAGAAAACCGTGAATCTTTACATTCCATCCAGAAATCTGTGAATCGCACATCTGACCAAGTACCAATTGTTAAAATGTTTGAACAGGTAAGTAATTTTAATTGGATTGTTAATATTAGTTTTTCTGTTTCTGTACTGTAAACAGAACCAGTGGGAATGCCTACAAAAACAAACATGATAAAATAAAAACAAGTAATTAAAAAAACTAAAAAACCCGACTGCAGTAAAAAAAATTAGTTTAAAAAAAACTGAAAAGCTAAAAACAAGGCCATTTTAAATTAAATAAAAGTTGGAAGCAGGCGGGACCCATTTGAGTTTGAAAATATAATAAAAAAATGGTTTGGGTCCCGCCTGCTTCCAAATTTTATTTAATTTAAAATGGCCTTGTTTTTAGCTTTTCAGTTTTTTTTAAACTAATTTTTTTTACCGCAGTCGGGTTTTTTAGTTTTTTTAATTACTTGTTTTTATTTCCAGCTTTTTAGTTTACAAATTTGAAAGATTTTGCAGACGATTTACTTATGTATTAATTATTAGCTGACCCGTAAAGTCACTCAACAGGGAACAAGAAATAATTATTTTATTTAACATGTTTTTTACGATTTGTCACTTCGAATTACTTTTAACCATATAAGTTGTATATATTTTTACCGACTTCAAAAAAAGGAGGTTATCAATTCGATACGTATGTATGTAATATTATTGGAATTGCATTATATTCACATATGATGATCTATTAGGGCTTCCAAACAAATATACAAAATTTCATAGACGTATGTATGTATGTTTGTCCACGCATATCTCCGGAACTATTAATCGGATCGTGACCATTTTTTTTTTATTGGCTTACATTTTCTTCAACTTAGGGAATAGTGCAAGTTTCATCAAGATCGATTCAGTAATTTTCAAGATATGGCCTAATACGTGTAAGTGTGACGGCCTGGCTTATTGATAATTGCTACGGGTGTAGTGTCAAAGGGAAAACATCTCAAAACCTTGGTCAAATACTAGTGCAAAAACTAAAAATTACGAAATAAAAAGTAATTTAAAAAAAATTAAACCGACTTCAAAAAGAAATTAACTCAAAATTATGAAATAACTTTAATTTCGGAAGTCGGTGGCATAAAACTAAAATACAGATCCCAAGACACCGACTTCCGAAATTAAAGTTATTTCATAATTTTGAGTTAATTTCTTTTTGAAGTCGGTTTAATTTTTTTTAAATTACTTTTTTGTAATCACCGTTTAAAACCCTTAATTTTGATATTTCACTCGATGGTATTAGAAGAAAAAAAAATTCCAACTCCACAATATGGCACCCTAAATCCGCCATTTTACTTTGTTTTTGATTTTAATGTAGCCAGTGACACTCGCGCTACCAAGACAAATCTAAAGACGTATAATTTATCCAAATCCGTTCATTCGTTTAGAAGTTACGAGGGAACAAAGAAACGGACATACATACATACAGGTCAAACACATAACCCTCCTTTTGGGCTTCGCCGCAGTCGGGTAAAAACCCGTGGCAAACAGAGAAAAAAATATCTTATAAAGATTTCTTTTTATGCAGCAAATGCAGTTTTTTTTAAATGTGCAGTAGGTACTTTCAAATCTGTGATGACATAAATTCACATAGCATTTAGTAAAATACTAATTTGATCTCTATAATGTTCCAAAAAATTGTATTAATTTAAAGTTTTTATTTTTTGTTTTAGTGTCCAGGTTCACAAAGATTTTAGTTCAAGTGTATCTCTTTCATAGTATTTATAGTTTTAAAATAAAAAATCTAAAAAACCCCCGACACAAAAGAATAATAAAATTAAATGTAATTGGAAAAGGATAAAATAATTTAAAAACCCCCGACTTAAAGAATTTATGTAACAAGACTAAAACAGATAAATTCATATGCAAGTCAGAGGACCGTTCTGCACCTTCTATTCTAAGAGGTCCCCTGACTGCCATATGAATTTATCTGTTTTAGTCTTGTTACATAAATTCTTTTTAGGGTTCCGTTGCCAAATGGCAAAAAACGGAACCGTTATGGATTCATCATGTCTGTCTGTCTGTCTAACTGTCTGTCTGTCTGTCTGTCTGTCCGTCCGTCCGTCCGTCCGTCCGTCCGTCCGTCCGTCCGTCCGTCCGTCCGTCCGTCCGTATGTCACAGCCACTTTTTTCCGAAACTATAAGAGCTACACTGTTGAAACTTGGTAAGTAGGTAGATGTATTCTGTGAACCACATTAACCCTTTAACCGCCATCGCCGTAATATTACGTGTTGTAAGAATAATACCTCAGTCGCCACGTCGGAATATTGCATAAAAGTCCTGTCATTTAAAAAATGTTCAATAGATATTGAATTTGCTTACTAAATCTTAGTATATTTCGTTTTTAAACAGTACTAGATACATATGTTAGTTAATTAAATGAAATAATTAATAGTTCTCAATTCGTGATACGTCTAAATATCAACCTACTTCGCCGAACCCGTGATTTCATGTTGTACCACATATGAAACTCCTGATGCTAAATTAATAAAAAACATCCTGTTTTTTATCAAACTATCAACTAAACATTCATTCAAATTTCATAGTTTATTAACGATTTAATTATTTATTCAATGCCCAATAAACTTAAGTGATATAATAATTATGTAGAAATCAACTAAGAAATATAAATTACCGACTTATGCCAAGTACGTCACTAGTGCAGACGATCCGCGAACGCCGTCGCCGTAATTTTACGTGCGGCTCAAGGTCAACTAAAGTCATATTTTGAATTTGAATAAACGTCAGTTGCGCTAGCATAGTTAAGTACTTTACTCTTTGGCGCCATCGCCGTGATAAAACGTGCTCTCTTTATTATTATTTCTAAACTAGTGTCGAGAAGTTGTCGATAATGTTATACGACGACGAAGAACTATTAAATATATTGCAGCAATCAATTAATGATATTAGTAGTAGTGGCAGTTCAACGGATAGTGATAATGAATCGGTAAATCACTCTTTTGTTTTTCTAGTCTGTTTATTTATCCTACAGTCAAAAAGACAGCTAGATAATAATAATATGTGTATTTACCTATTTATTTTGTTTTAAAGAAAAAATAAAGTTGATTTAGTTATTTTATTTGTTGTTAATATTATGTGTCCCAATATTTTAACACTTTATACATTAATCGTAATAAACAGATCAAATTTTTACATATTATACTTCACAAAAAATATGACATGGGTATGATGGGTGGTGGTGGGTATGATATGGGTTATGATTTTCACAAAAAAATAGAAAAAAACAATATATTATGGGGGTTCCCCATACTTAGAACTGAAACTCAAAATTTTTTTTTTCATTAAACCTATACGTGTGGGGTATATCTATGGATAGGTCTTCAAAAATGATATTGAGGTTTCTAATATAATTTTTTTCTAAACTGAATAATTTGCGCGAGAGACACTTCCAAAGTGGTAAAATGTGTTCCCCCCCCCTGTAACTTCTAAAATAAGAAAATAAAAAAATATATGATGTATGTACATTATCATGTAAACTTCCACCGAATATTGGTTTGAACGAGATCTAGTAAGTAGCTCGCCAGTGAAAATTTAAAAACATGATTTTACGGAACCCTCCTCGGTGCGCGAGTCCGACTCGCTCTTGCCCGGTTTTTTTATTATTGTAAGTGTTAGTATTCTTTTGTGTCAGGGTTTTTTAAATTTGTAATTTAATTTTTAGGGTTCCGTAGTACCTACAAGGAACCCTTATAGTTTCGTCATGTCCGTCCGTCTGTCGGAGGTTTTGCTAAAAAACCGTTAGTACTAGAAAGCTGTAATTTTGTAGGAGTGTGTATATTAATTACGCCGACAAAGTGGTAAAATAAAATTTTGGAAAATATTTTTTTTAAGTGTAGCTCCCCTACATGTGTAGTGGGGATGAATATTTGTTTTCGTCGTCTACCCCATCGTGTGGGGTATCGTTGAATAGGTCTTCTAAAATGACTTGGGGGTTGCTAAAATTATTTTTCGATTTAATTCTCCATTTACGAAATATTAAAGTTTAAATTGCAAATTTTTGTTCCAGTAGGGCGTCCCCCCCCCCCCCCCTCTAAAACCTAAACTGCGGGCTTGAAAAATCAGGAAAAATTCACGATGACAGTGCATTTCAGGCACTTTAAAGGAAAACCTTTATTAGTTTAGCAGTAATAGTCGTTGAACTTGGGTGTTGGATAATTTTGTACCAAATACAAAATCCTTAGCATTAATCCTGTAAAGTGACTAAGATGAAGTAGTTGCTTGTTTATAACGGGTAAAGACTTGCATTGAAAAACAAAATATTATGAATTTTTTTTTTCTTTTTATGTCGGTATAAAGAACAACGGAATCGTACTACATTGTGATAGCGGGCTACTACGGAACCCTACACTGTGCGTGGCCCGACACGCACTTGGCCAGTTTTTATTTCATGCTTTTCGTAGGGACTCCTTAATTTTTTTTATTTCGTTTCTTTTATTTTCTTGCGTTTTAAGATTTAGGTAATTTGGTGTTTAATTAGGTTTTTTATCCGTAAAAAATAAAAATTTATTTATAGTTGAAGAATATTTTATAAGACTAAACAGATTTTTTTGTTTTATTGTATCCTTTTCCTAGTTCTTCCTTTAGTTATTCAACTTTCGTACAAGTATTTCATAGCTGTTAGATCAAAACTCAAACTCAAATCATTTATTTCAATCAAACCTTGTACAGGCACTTTTGAATTGTCAAAATTAAATAGTCTATCAGTTAGTCAGAAAGTTGAAGCTAGTTGCCCATTCCAAAGCGTAGATCTAAGCGTAGATTCTATATCTTAGGTATTTCAGATCTAGTTTATAAAATGGGACTGCGACACTATCTGATGTAGAAATACGTTTGTTAAGTAGGATAAGTCCATACGTAAAAATGGTCAAACTCAGTGGTAGGTAACCAGTCGTCACTCCACTTTCCTCATCAATCTGGGGCATTGATCAGATAAAAACAATATTTTCAAGTTTTTAGTTTTCATTTCGTTAGTTAATATTCCTCATTCCCTTTCAATATAGTGTACATTATTCTACTTGTCAAGCCCTTGCATTTGATACCTATATTGCAGGTGTTGTGAATAATAAATGTAAGCCGCCATTTTGTGGTGGCGGCATCTTGGGTTTGAAATTTGTAATAGTGTATAGTATTCTACTAGTCAAGCCCTTTCATTTGATACCCATATTGAGGTAGGTAGTTGTGAAAAAAAAAATGTAAGTACCTAATTCGCCACTTTGTGGTGGCGGCCATCTTGGATTTGAAATGTATCATAGTACATGTATAGTATTCTACTATTTAAGCCCTTTCATTTGATACCCATATTGAGGGAGTTGTGAAAAAATATGTAATCCGCCATTTTGTGGCGGCGGCCATCACAACATGGCGAATTACTTTTTTTTTTCACAACTCCTTTAATATAGGTATCAAATAAAAGGGCTTGACAAGTAGAATAATGTACACTTTATTGAAAGGGAATTAGGAACCCCAAACCCCATAAGTAACATAGTCTTGCATGGGGTCTCCATGCAAGTTATGTGATTTCCTTTGTGCGAGTAACTAGGGGTTAAGCTTGCCATAGTATGAATGAACAAGTCCTTTCAAATAAGTAACTAGGGGTTAAGCTTGCCATAGTATGAGTGAACAAGTCCTTTCAAATAAGTAACTAAGGGTTAAGCTTGCCATAGTATGAGTAAACAAGTCCTTTCAAATAAGACACTTTGAATTCGACAACTTGAGTAGTCACAACACGGTGCATGCCTTGAGAAACCAATTGTTAATAAAATCCTTTGGTTTGCAGAAAACTCATTGGATTTATCGATTTATGAAGAAAGGTACAGAATGTTCCAATAAATAATAGACATTTTCAAGTGTTTTCATAATGGTGAAATATAAAGAGTCTGAGTCCGAATCGGAAGGCGCGTCGCACGCGCCCGAGCCGTGCTTCCGCGTGCGTGTGTGCATGGAACAGTTCTACAGCGCCGGCGACGTGCGCGCGCGCGCCTACGTGTGTGTGTCGCCTCGACGCCGCGTGCGCTGGCTCGCGCGCCGCCTACGCCGGCTGTTCGCTCTGCCGCGCCTGCGCCTGCTCAGCCGCGGACACCTGCTGCCGCCTCAGGAGCCGCTCTCGCTGCTGCAGCCCGACGACCCCGTGGAGTGCGTGCCCATCGTGTGGTCCCCGCAGCGCTGCGGCACAGAAACCGAGGACACTGCGGCCGCCCGAGACGTCGTGGATTCCTTAGACGCGGTGCAGCTGGCTACCGTAGAAGAGCAGCGCTCGCCGTCGCCTGTCTATCCGGATCATCTCACAGAAACCAAGCGACAGGCGCTTATGATGCTGGAGCAGTTTTGCGCCGAGCCCGTGGCGGCGGAGCGTGTGGCGGACAGTGCTGCGGAGAGAACGACGCGGCCACGCCGCAGGCGCGTGCGTCGCCGGCGCCGCGTGCCGCCGGCCGGCGGGCGCACGCTCTCGCTGCAGTCCGGTAGCGCGGGCACGGACGCGGACGACGAGCCGACGCCGGCGGACGCGGGCCGCGAGCCGGAAGCTGTGGCGATGGTACTTCGTAACGACCTGCAGCCGCGCGCTCCCCGCGTCGTGCGCCCGCTCACTGAGCGAAAGACTGCGAGCCCTCTCGACACACCGCCTACCGAGATCGTAATTTGCTAATGCAATAAAATGTTTAATATTTTTAATAAACTGTTTCCACAATGATTATTTCTATTTTTTACGATCGCATAAAACGTCGCTTTACTGAAAAACAAAAAAAAAATACAGTCAGTTTAGAAATTGAATGATGAAATCAGAAACTATAAAAAACCGGGCAAGAGCGAGTCGGACTCGCGCACCGAGGGTTCCGTACCATCATATGTTTTTAAATTTTCACCGGCGAGCTACTTACTAGATCTCGTTCAAACCAATTTTCGGTGGAACTTTACATGATAATGTACATCATATATATTTTTTAGTTTTATCATTCTCTTATTTTAGAAGTTACAGGGGGGGACACACATTTCACCACTTTGGAATTGTCTCTCGCGCAAACTATTCAGTTTAGAAAAAATGATATAAGAAACCTCAATATCATTTTTGAAGACCTATATTATATACCCCACACGTCTGGGTTTGATGAAAAAAAAAATTTTTGAGTTTCAGTTCTAAGTATGGGGAAACCCCATAATTTATTGTTTTTTTTTCTATTTTTTTTGTGAAAATCTTAATGCGGTTCACAGAATACATCTACTTACCAAGTTTAACAGTGTGGTTCTTATGGAATACCTACTTGAGTGCGAAAGCCGTATCATCGAATTTTGTTTCTCCGAAAACCTTTCAACGACATCTCTATACTGCGACGCCTTGTTAAATCGACGCCTTGTTACTGCGATATTTCGTTACATCGAAAAACTGTACTGCGAACGATTTTACTACGTAAATATCATACTGTGAAACTGTGAAGCCTTGTTCAATCGATGTCATGTTACTGTGATGTTACTTAGGAAAACTTACTTACTTCGGTCGACCTTACGGCGATAACCAAGAACATCGATTTTCTTTTCCAAATTAATACTTACCTACATTTTTCACATTTCTTTAAAAGCAGAGAAACTTTATTAGTTTAGCAGTAATAGTCGTTGAACTTGGGTGTTGGATAATTTTGTACCAAATACGAAATCCTTAGCATTAATCCTGTAAAGTGACTAAGATGAAGAAAATATGAACATTATATGCATACCAGAGAGACACAGCGTCAGTATGAAGATTATGAAGAAGCTGTCTATGATTCTGGCTTCTAGGAGCATAAATATTGAAAAACATACCTGATTCTCTATGGATTTATGTTGATGTTACCTCCCATCTCCGGCAGAGGGCGCCTCCGCTTGATCCGGCGACCGACCGTTGAGGTTTTCATAGCGTTTATGATTTTTGTCGCGATAGGAGCTTCGATCAATAATAGTACTAGATGAATGATTAGGAACAAAAATAAGTCGCTAAAGTGGCCACGTTTGCACACAGATAAACATTTATACTTCTTACTACGAACTATAGAAAAAAGTTAAATAATATTAACAACTTCAGACTATTATAAACCTTAACACTCTAACATAAAGTTTAATTACGATTGCAAATGATTCATATTTAAGTCCTTCTGTCATCGAAGCAATAAATTTAAAATGTCACTTGAAAATAAAAAGTCATTTTTATAATAAGTACAAAAATATTTATTCTAAAATGAAACTTAACGTCTAAGCAATACGGTTAAAAACATTTTGTTGACAATTTCGTACTTACTCGAATTTGGAATTAGACGTAGTTCTTGGAATCACATTTCAATGCTTCAATGTTTGTTAGAATAGTTGGCGCGTTGTCGCAAACATTGGCCAACAATCATAATATTTGCTAATTGATTTATATTTACTATTTAACTGTGTTACTATTTTATGAAAAACATTTAATGATAAAGACTTACCGAAAAAAAGATATTCCTTCCAAAATCTTGGTGTTACGGTGGTTATTTACACAACTTTTGAACGCGCACTGAGCCATTTTGACGTTTTAACATTGGCTATGATTGGACCATACTAATTTGAAATAATAGCACAAAAGTATTCGTGCTCGTATTTTTCGGGCCGTTTTTGAAGCGCTTATCGGGCATCTAGTACTATTATTGATCGAAGGATAGGAGCAAAGTTTTTCTCAAGTTGAAAACTGACAAAAACTTATTGTTCTCGGTTCGAAAACAGTGCTAAGTTTTAGTGCAGTGTTGGTGTTGTATATTCGACCTGTGTATTCGACGGCGAGTCGGTAAGTAGGTAGTTACCTTCTATTATGAACGGCGAGGATTCCGTTCCTGAACCCGTAGCTCAAATCGCGGCTCCGGATGGAGGGCGATGAGCTGTGAGCTCAAGCTCACCTCAAAACAGTTCCTCGTCTTCGGAAGATGAGGAAGGCTGTGCCTCGCCACCACCTTACAAAAGGTCTAAGCGGCGCAGGTCTAAACAGGTCGGAACCTGTTCGGATCCTCGTATGGATACCCTCATAAACCAGGTTACATACCTATCAGATTGTGTAGCTCAAATGCCGCAAATTTTCACCGCTATTATTACGTTACGAACTATAATAATGGCGGCCGTTGCGATTCCGTAAATTCTAATACTTAATTGTGATTAATTTTTAAATAAGCCACCTAATAATAATAACGCGGGTGTGGGAGATTTAAAAATAAGCCTTGACGAAACTAAAATTGTACCCGCAGCCGATCCAACAAAATTAGCAGAGTTGAACAATCTTCAACAATTTAATTCACAGGCCTGGAAGGGTATTCATTATAAGGACTTGCAAACACATTTAGCAACACCAGGCTTTATAGGTTTAAAATTAAACGAGGAACTGTGCCATCTTAATAAAGGCACGAATTATTTAGCTAGTAATGAAATGAAATGAAATGATTTATTTTGTAAGTAGGTTTGTACAAACACTTTTACACGTCAATCATGTTTTTTTTTTAACTAGATGAAGTCGGCGTTTCCTATCTGACTACTCTGAGAAGAAAGGCCGAAACAAACTCAGAGGTCACAGTCTCTTTTAAAGTCCAGACATAATCTTGGTCAGGTTATATGAAGACCATGTAGATCGATGTCTGAGGTGGTCTTTTGAGGAAAGAACCACACAGATTGAGAGGACCTGTCCAGTCAGTGCACGCATTTGTCAAAAATCGTGCAGCTCAACTCAAGACTTAAGGAGCTCAACGATTCGACGAACAATACCAAAGAAAGGACATTTGGGTAGGCCACATAAATTACTCAAACTGCCAGACCATGAAAAAAAAACTAACAGGACAGAGAGAATAATAAAAAAATATATATACCTATGTAAAATGACCCACATCGTCTTCACATTCACAATGAAAAAATAATATAATACTTTACAAAGTAAGCAAATGTCATTGTTTAAAAAAAAAAAACATCAATGTCAATGTGTATATAAAAAAGAAAAAAATCATTCAAAATGCAGAAATTGGAAGCAGCTCAATCCCAAGCCTTTTTGTCCTCAATATAATCTTTAACGGTATAAAAGGCTTTCTGGCACAACTTACGTTTAATGAAACATTTGAATTTATTAAGGCTTAGATCTTGAACTAGGCTTGGTAGTTTATTGTAAAAGCGTATACATTGGCATCTGAATGAGCCACCTATTTTCTTGAGCCTGGTTGTAGGTACAACATATTTGTGTTTGTTTCTAGTATTTATATTATGGATATCACTGTATTTTTTAAACAATTTTATATTTTTATGGGCATATAAAAGATTTTCATAGATGTACTGAGAAGGCACAGTCATTACATTAATCTCTTTAAATTTGTCTCTGAGAGAGTGTCTCGGACTTAATTTATAAATTGATCGAACAGCTCGCTTCTGCAAAACAAAGATAGTCTGAATGTCGGCGGCAGACAGTAAGTACAGAACAATTGTTAACGGGTTTGTCAAATGCTGTCTTGGAAAATAGAACTTTTGAAAAGTGATCTGCAGGAGGTTGTCAATTGGGCTGCTAGTTCTGAGACAGCTCAATGCAAACACTATATTTAATAAGTTGTCTGAAATATTTGGTCTAATGTCCTTCATATAAAAATATGGAATCCTCTATGTAAGTCATATGTGGCAAGCGAGCAGAATGTATTGAGGTCAGACGCGAACGCATTCGAAAAGAAGTTAGTAACATCAATCTTAAAGTAGCGTTACAAAATATTCCACCTAGTGCAGAGCATCTCTTTTCAATAGAGAAGCGCTCATCCCTCTAGTTGATTCCTTAGGAGGCTCCCAGGTATGGCTTAACATGCCAAGTTATTTAAAAGATAAGACGAAATTCACTAATTAACAATATAATAATTACCTGACTAAACAACAAAAATCACAAGCCATCTTATAAAACTAATTTTAATAAGAAAAATAGGTATAACTCTGACAAAAAATCTAAGAATAATTATAAAAAGCATTCCTTTCGTCGTACAGGCTCCCAAGACACCTCCAGTGTTAAAGATAAGTGACAACCAAAGCAGGGTATTCAAGGGACGTTGCCTAAAATTCCATGTTCAGGCATGGAAACAACTGGGCTCCAGTCAATATATTCAAAAAATAATAGCGGAGAGTCGCATACCATTTTTAGAAAACTTCCTTTACATTACCCTTACAAAAGAATAATAAACAAGTTTGCAACAAAATCATCCAAGAAAATGACAGGAGCTATAGAGCAGCTAAAAGATGCAGGCATTTTGGAAAAACCAAAAAATATGACACCCGGTTTTCACTCCAAAATGTTTTTAGTCAAAAAACCAGATGGGGAATACGGCCTATAATCAATTTAAAGAGTCTAAATTTACATGTCTCAGCTCGGAATTTCCAGCTAATTTCTCGACTGGATGAAATTCAAACTCAAACTCAAAGGATTTATTTCAATTAAACCATTTTACAGGCACTTTTGAATTGTCAAGAAGTAGGTCAGTCAGAAAAATGTGAAGCTAGTTGCCCATTCCAAAGCGTAGGTACTTATGGAGAAGAACGAGCAAGAAACTCCATGGACACTCTTTTTAAATTATATTTTACAAAAATATTAGTTACTTACATCATTACTTTTGAATTTATAATTAAATAATGTGAGAACGATGTAAAAATAAACAAGACGTATGCGTTAAAAGCGTCCAGAGTACAACAAATAGTACTAAAACAACAATCCAAAAATAAAAATAAAATAATTAAAAATAAGCCGAGGCAGCTAAGTGATGACCAGCCCAACTGACGGCGCCCGTTCACGAACATGACGCATAGATCAGCACCATTCAGCTCAACCATTTTGAAAAGAGCTAAATGATCCAACATACACGCCACCGTCAGCGAGACATTTGTGTGAGCATGACATACTATCAGCCGCCAGGACACATTCAAGTCAATGAAAGACATATTACCCGGTAAATGGTAAATAAGGTATAGTACTTACATAGAACTCACATCTGTGCTATGCAATTATACAATACAAATGAAATAGAGTTTATACAATGCAAAGATAGTCTTACAATCTTCAGCAGCTCCAACAGTATTTTCAGGTGTTAATCAATTGTGGTTGTGGAGCAGGACCAGCATTGAGCCAGGCATTTTTATCAGCGGTGTAATCCCCTAACTTATAATATGCCTGACTGCATAGTGTGCGTTTTATACAAGACTTGAATTTTGTCTCATTCAGTTGAAGAATGTGGGGAGGTATTTTATTATAACATTTTAAACAGTACCCCATAAAAGATGAGTCTACTTTAGCCAGTCTGAAACCTGGTTGAACTAATAGGTCCCTATTTCTAGTACTATAATTATGTCTTTCACCTCTTTTACTAAAAAGATGTAAGTTTTTTCTTACATACATGATGTTTTCGTAGATATATTGACAAGGTACCGTCATGATGTTAATTTCCTTAAACAGTTCCCTCAGAGAATCGCGCCTGCGGAGGTTATATATGGCTCTGATGGCTCTTTTCTGCAGAATAAAAATAGAATCGATGTCTGCAGCCCGTCCCCAAAGTAAAATACCGTAAGACATGACACTATGAAAGTAACTAAAATAGACTAGTCTCGCGGTATCCACATCAGTAAATTGACGGATTTTTCTGACAGCATAAGCTGCTGAACTTAGCCGTCCTGCAAGAGATGTTAAATGAGGACCCCATTGTAGCCTTGAGTTGAGCGTGATCCCTAAGAAAACAGTTTTATCGACGAATTCTAGTTTCTCTTGATTCAATATTATCTCACAATCACTACCCTTGACATTTGGTAAAGAAAATCTTATGCACTTAGTTTTTTTTTCATTTAATACTAAATTATTAGCAGTGAACCAATTTTGGACCTGCAGTAGGGCGTTATTTACGTCGTCAAAATTTGTAGCACGTCTATTTACCTTAAAAATTAAGGAAGTGTCATCAGCAAATAACACCATTTGTGGTTGATTTTTTAATAAATGGACTAGATCATTAAAATACACTAAAAAGAGGAAAGGACCCAATATCGAGCCTTGTGGCACACCCATTTTTACTTTTAAACCATATGAATTGACACCATTTATTTGGACTTGCTGTTGTCTATCATTTAAATAAGAATTAACTAAACTGAGCACAAGTTTTCCAAGTCCGTAATGCTCAAGTTTCAAAAGCAAGGTTTCGTGATCGACGCAATCAAATGCCTTAGAGAGGTCACAAAAGATTCCAATGGCGTCTTGGGCCTCTTCCCACGCGTTAAAAATGTGTTTTAATAAGGTTACACCAGCGTCAGTCGCAACGTCCTTTGGTGAAACCATATTGTTGATCGTGAAGGATTTTATTCGTGTTAAAATGATTGAGCATCTGATTAAGCATTATCTTTTCGAACACCTTACTGAAAACCGGCAACACGGATACGGATCTATAATTATTGGTGTCTTTACTGTCCCCAGATTTGAAAAGTGGTATTACCTTACTGTATTTCATTAAATCGGGGAAGATTCCTTGATCAACACACAAATTAAATACTAAGGCTAAGTAAGGTGCAATAGTCTCAATTATGGAGGCACAGACTTTATTGGACATTCCCCAAAGATCTTCGGTCAATTTGATCTTAATTTGCTTAAAAGCTTTTATTACTGAAGCGGGGTTTATGGGTCATATTCAAAAAAATTGTATATTTACTACTGTCTTAATGTCCAACCCAATTATTTTCATAACGAGATGCAACTGACTAGAATTTCATAAACAAACAGATAAAATATTTATTTGAGCTTAATAAAAAACAACGAAACATTTGGTAAACCTAAACAATTCATTTAAAAAAATTAAACCAGACATTGCGTAGGATCCGTTTCATACAAGTATTCTATGTCCACGTCTTTAACGGTAAACTAAAAAAAATAATTTAATTATTAACCATTCTACAAAAGTTAAAAAAAATATATATTCAGAGAATATTGTTTAAACTTTCAACACTTTACTAAACAAAATATAAAATACTATTTAGTGTACTCCAAATTTAATTTATTAATGAGTGTCCTGATTTTGCACATATCTGTTATTCTTCTCTGTTATGCTATTTTAACATTATTTCCATGGCAATGAAGAAATTTGAAATACTGGCAAAATTAGTTCACTAGCTGTTACTACACGACGCGTAAGAATAAACGCTTTGCCATTTTGTTCAATATAGTTTTTCAGCTCGTTTCGTTGTCGAAGAAAATTAGACTTTTAAAAGTAAATATTCAATGTGAGTCGTTTACAGTAGCGGTAAGTACTTACTGTTTTATTACTCATACTAGGAAAGGGCTGTATTGTGATATTTGTTATAAATATAAAATATTCGTATAATCATGTGAATTGGTGTGGAAATAAATAGATTTGTAGGATAGACACGTGCAATTAATTCATATACGTTATTTTATCTGTCACTTTTTTCCGTTACGTAACAGATATGAATGATTAGGCGTTATTCACATTGTCTCATGTATGAATTAATGAAAATAAAATATTAATAGGTACTTAGTGCACCGCAGGTTAGCCAAAACATTTTTTTTTACTTACTTAAATTTATTTGAAGTAGGTATGTAAAGTTTGCGTATATTGTGCCATGTTATTGCATTGCTGTGCCATGTACTGTCTGTGTGTGCATGTTTTACTGCGTATCCTCAGTCCTCACTGCTTGAGCCTTTTATAACCGCGCAGCCTCGCCGAGGCGTACCCAGCCTCTCGTCGGCCGTCTCAGTATCAGTTAAGGGGGATGCGCCAAGGTAGCCCGCGAAATTCAAATTGACTCAGGTTTTTTGCAATTTACAGGTCAGTGTAAAGTTGTATGTTGATTAAAATATGATTCACGACCGTAACAAATATGGCTTTACATAATTCTAATCATGAAAGAGGAATCCTTTTGCCTTAATATTAATATCAAAATTTTAGGCTCGGTAGTTTCGGAGATAAGGCATTATGGCAATGATGATGATGAATTTATGGCAATTATACCAACTAAAATACGATCACCAAAATGTTATTTCATTATGTACCCACCTAGCGACCCACACCGACTTCGCACTCGTAGCCTGTTATAAACGTGTGCTATTTAAACTTGCCCTAATAATTCCTTTCTGTTATTTTTCTGTTACAATCAAATAATATTCATATCTGTTTCCTATCCGTAACTTACAATTATTTTGAATATGACCCTTATATGTTTAAATTGAAATTCAACCGGGCAGGCTGGAACGTTCGCTCTTAATAAATCAATTGATACGTCGGATGAGGAATTTAAGGCTTCCGTCGTTTTTGATGGTATATTAGTAAAGAAATTTACAAATTCCTGAGCTACTTCTAAGTTAGAGCTTATGGCACCACGTGAAGTCTCCAATGTGTAATCAGTGTTTCGTTTTTTATTCCTACTAGTTTCGTTATTTATAATTTTCCAAACTGTTTTATCTTATTTTCTGCTGATTTGATTTTATTGCTAATTAATGTACAGGGCTTTGGCTATTTTGCAAGTATTTCTAAAAATTTTGGAATATGTAGCAACATACTTGCTGAAAGTTTCAGTATTGATGTAAGGCTTAAGGCCATACAGCTCGAACAGTCTTTCCCTACTTATCCTAATACCTCTAGTTGCCCAGTCACTAAAAACAAAATTAGGGCAAATGTTTTTTGTTTTCTTTTCAAAAGTTGTATTAAATTGAGTGTGCACTACTGAAAAAAAATCCTCGTACAATTTATTAGCATCATCCCTATCATGGCCCAGATCATTTAACTTATTATTTAGGGTACTATTGAATCTATTTAGTTTACCAGTCGTTATTGGTCTAAATTGAATTTGCACTTTTTGCAAAGGTGTTGTTTTAAACTTAAAAGATACCGTTGTGGTGTGAAGGCACGTACATCACGTATAGCACATAGTTAAGATAGAGATGCTGTGTTAGTAGTCTTAATATCTGCATATTGTCACATACAAGCTATGTATATATACGTTACCAATTAAAGGTACAAGGGCAGTCAGTTGCGAGTTGACTCTTGGAGTACTACACATCATGTTGTTTACTTAACCCCTTCCCCCTACATCGCATGGCGACCCTGCCAGTCGGCTGGAAGGCGTTATAGTTGCCAGTGGGGGCAAGTCAAATCGCGGTATAGTCGGTTTCGCACGTCACGTCGGGTCACGGGCCATGGGGAGCACAACGTCGAAGGAAGAGGTCGTTATCGCTCAGACGGCGGCTGGTGGTTCAAATGCCGCAGCGGTTACGCAGGAGCAGGTAGCAACTATCAACACGGTGCTGTTGTTCATTGCTGTGTGTTTGACGGTTGTCATCGTTGGCGTGCCAGTCCGGTTATATAGAAGGTGTCACCAGAGTTGGATTGAAGAGAAGATCAATCAGCGGGAGGTGCAGAAAGCTGTGCAGATGGCTTGACCGGGAGCAGACGGAGCGACGAGGGGCGTAAGTGGTTTTAATGTGAAATTAAGTGTTGTGGCGAGTGCAAGTGCTTGCAGTCATCGGTAAATTTAGAGACAATAGTTTTAAATGGAAGTAGAATTAACGTCACTGTTTGTGCAACTTAAAGTGTTAAGGGAATCTATTGTTAAGTTAGGTCCTAGTAGGCGGATAGGCAAAAATTTTGATGGGAAAATAAGCGAGGCGAAAGCCTTATACGATAAATTTAAGTGTATAGTTGCAAGGTCGAGCAAATTTTCGGAAGAGTTAACACAGTTGGTAGGTAAGATAGAAAATTTGTACGTAGAAACTATAAAGTTTGAGGACGAGAGCAGAGTCGAACAAAAAATGGCGGCGGAAAGGTTTTCTTTGAGAACGGCGGTTAGCTTGCTACCGAAAATGAATGGGGATGAGCAAGTAACCCAAGATTTGATTGATGCCATAGGTTTATATAGTTCGATGCTAGAAGGGGCTGATAGTGCTCTTTTAATTAAATTCGTATTGACTACACGGCTTACCCAGGGGGCTAGGATTCGGTTGTCCTCCAATTACGCGACGGTAGACAGTTTGTTGGCTGACATGAAGAGACGTTTATTGACGGTGGAGTCGGACGTAGCTGTACAAGCCAAACTTTCTCGCGCTAGGCAGAATAATAAATCGGTCGCGGAGTTCGGTGCTGAGATAGAGAAGTTGATGGTCAATTTGACTATTTCTCAAGCCGGGGAAAGCTCCGAAGCTTATAAGATTTTGCAGCCGTTGAATGAAAAGTATGCGATTAGGAAGTTTGCTGACGGACTTCGTAATCAGCGTCTTGGTACGATTGTTACGGCGCGGAATTTAACTTGTTTAAAAGATGCTATCAGGGTAGCAGAGGACGAAGATTGTGCTTCGTCGGCGCAAGTCATGACGTACCAGCGTTGGCCCGCGAGGGGTGGCTTTTCTACGGGCGATAGGTGTCGTGGAAATAGTTATAGGCGGCACGCTGAAGGAAATGGACGCGCGCAGCAAAGAACAGCTGTTGGGCGTACGCACAAAAATGTCAGCGTATGGCATAGCGGTGGAATGCGCGGTCGCAGCAATAATGCTAGTCGTGGACGCCAGACTCAGCAAGGTCGGCGGCGTGTAGCGTGTTTTGAGCATGCGCGCGGCGATGCTGACTCAGGCGCAGTATCAGATGTGTAGGTTACCAATGGGGTTGAAGATAAGTCCGAGTTCTTTTAGCAGGTTAATGACTGTGGCCATGTCTGGATTGAATTATGACAGGTGTCTGGTTTATTTGGATGATCTAATTATTTTTGGACGGAATTTGGATGAGCATAATCGAAACCTTGTGTCAGTTTTTTCACGACTGAGGGAAGTGAATCTTAAGCTAAATCCATCTAAATGTGAATTTTTGAAGAAGCAAGTACTTTATTTGGGACACGTTATTTCGGCGGAAGGTATTTCACCAGATCCAGAGAAGGTTGAGGTCATAAAAGATTATCCACGTCCATCGACGGTTGATGAAGTAAAGCGGTTTGTGGCATTTGCGAATTATTATAGGAAGTTCATACCGAATTTTGCTAATATAGTGGTACCTATGAATAGGCTATGTAAAAGGAATGTTGTATTTAGTTGGACGGATGAGTGTGAGAGGTCGTTTTTGTTGCTTAAGGAAGCGTTGATGAATCCACCGGTGTTGGATTATCCAGATTTTTCTGATAACAACAATTTTATATTGCAAACCGATAGTTCGGGGTATGCTGTAGGAAGTGTGTTGTGTAATGGGAACGGGAAACCCGTTGCATATGCTAGTAGGTCTTTAGGGAAGAGTGAGTTAAATTATCCTATAATAGAGAAGGAGTTGTTGGCGATAGTTTGGTCAGTTAAACATTTTAGACCATATTTGTACGGACGGAGGTTCGTTGTAAAAACGGATCACCGGCCGTTATTGTATTTGTTTAACATGACAGATCCATCAAGTAGGTTGACTAAGTTTCGTTTGTGTTTGGAGGAGTACGACTTTGAGGTTGAATATATTAAGGGGAAAGAGAATGTGCTAGCAGATGCGCTTTCTAGAATAGTAATTACAAGTGAAGATTTAAAAACAATGCGTGAAAAGACTATATCCGTAATGACAAGAGCGCAATACAAGCAGTTGGAAGAGCCAAATGTTTGTGATACGGATTCCGTGATATCTGGGACTGATCACCCTAGGATCGTGGAAGTTCTTAAAAAACAAGGAAATGACATTGAGATATGTTTGAATGAATGGGAGAAAATGTTACGTAACACTAATGGTAAAAAGGTATTTTCAAAGTCGCGCAATTTAGTGTATATGCCAGAAAACTCGAGTATTTATGTAAACTATGAATCTTTATCGGCATCATCGCGAGACGAGTTGTCGAAAGACATAGTCAGTTTTTGTATAGAGAAAGGCATAAAAGAAGTTATTATTTTGAAGAATCGTTATAACGTTAATTTTATTACAAGAATGGCAAAGTATTTGAAGGAAAATAGTAGTTCCATATGTGAGGATTTTAAAATGTGTGTAGTGAAGGATTTACGGAGAGTAGAAGGAAAAGATGAGAAGAAAATTATTTTGAATGATTTTCATATTTTGCCCACGAGTGGTCATGCAGGTATACGCAGGATGGTGAATAATATAAAGAAGTATTATTATTGGCCATCTATTGGAAAAGATGTAGTGGAGTACATTGGGAAATGTGATAAGTGTAAGAAGCAAAAGTTTTCTAGACATACTAGGGAACCAATGACAATTACTACTACTGCATCTACGTCGTTTGAGAAGATTTATTTAGATATAGTGGGACCGCTTGATAGGGACGAAAAAGGCAATGTTTACATATTGACTCTTCAATGTGAGCTTACGAAGTTTGTAGAGGCGTATCCATTAAAAAATAAATCCGCAAATGAGGTAGCAAAAGCTTTGGCAGAAAATTTTGTTTTGAGGTATGGGATACCGGGAACAATTGCTACGGATAGGGGTTCTGAGTTCATTTCAAAAGTAATGGTGGAGCTATGTAATATCTTGAGCATCAATAAGATCTTATCAACATCATATCATCATGAAAGTATAGGGTCTTTGGAAAACGTTCACAAAACTTTAGGTGCGTATTTAAGGATACAGACGAATAATAATCCATCATCATGGAGTTCTTGGATTCCATATTGGTGTTTTTCTTATAACACAACAGTTAATACTGTAACCAAATATACACCTTATGAATTAGTTTTCGGTAAAATTTGTAGGTTACCAAGTAGTCTACAGGGTGAAAGTGTTGAACCTTTGTATAATTTTGATGATTATCCTTTAGAATTTAAGTACAGATTGCAAAGGGCTCAAAATGATGCGAAAGAGAATTTGTTAGCAAGTAAGTTAGCAAGGAAACATTGTTATGATAAGAATCTTAATTCTATAACTTATAAAGAAGGTGAAAGAATATTGATAAAAAACGAAACAGGCAATAAATTGGAATGTATTTATAATGGACCGTTTGAAGTTGTAAAAGACGAGTCACCAAATGTCATTGTAAAATACAAAAATAAGATAGATGTAGTACATAAAAACAGAACAAAATTATATTGTAAGAGTTAGACTATAAGTTTTAAAATGTATAGGAAAAAAAAAAAATGTAATTTAGTTTTTTTTTTACTTTAAGAGGGGTGATGTGGTGTGAAGGCACGTACATCACGTATAGCACATAGTTAAGATAGAGATGCTGTGTTAGTAGTCTTAATATCTGCATATTGTCACATACAAGCTATGTATATATACGTTACCAATTAAAGGTACAAGGGCAGTCAGTTGCGAGTTGACTCTTGGAGTACTACACATCATGTTGTTTACTTAACCCCTTCCCCCTACATCGCACCGTTTGTCCACTATGATCAGACGGCAGATAATTTACGATGGCTTTATCTAAATAATCACAATCGCAAAATACATTATCAATACAAGTAGCAGAAGTTGGAGTTATTCTAGTAGGTTCTGTAAACACATTATATAAATTGAACGATTTAAAAAGGTTTAATAATCTACTGCTATTAGAATTATTTTCCAAAATATTAAAATCCCCACAAATAATTGCGGCTTTGTTATTGGATGCAAGTTTCACTAAGACATCTTCCATTATTGACTCAAATAAAGAAAAGTTCTGATAATTAGGGGGTCTGTAAACGCACACTATGACATGCTTATCTAGCTCAACACAGGACAGTTCGATGCAATGTTCAACTGATAAACCAGTTCAGTTCCTACAAGACAGGGACTGGATGACAAAAATCGACCTCCATCAAGCATATTTTCACTTAAGCTTAAAAGAAACCCACAGTCGTTTTCTGCGTATAATATATGGAGGCGAAATATTACAGTTAACAGCCTTGCCTTTCGGTCTCTCATCAGCTCCTCACTCTTCGCATCGGTGACCAACTGGATTGCGGAAATCCTTCGGAGACAAAATATAAGAATAATAGTTTATTTAGACGAGTTTTTGATAGCCAGTCAAAATCAGACACAACTCATAGTACACACCAAAATAAGTTGGGTTGGCATGTTTACTATCAAAAATTGTTTCTCACCCCAACTATACTACACAGGAAATAGAATATTTGGGCATAGTATGAAAAAAAAAAAAAATTCTTCCGGTAAAATAAAAAAAAAACAATTGCTGGGTGTACTAAATTTTGCGAACTTAGTAACTCAGATTTTTCTAAAATCATTCAGGGGATGCAGACCAAGGCAAAAGAGGGAGTTACCACCTCTAGTGACTCGAGAGTTGCAATGGTGGGTAAAAAACGTAGGCAAAAGTGCAAGAACAATGCACAGCCCCAAGATTACCCACTTTCTCACCACAGACGCGGCAGACGCGGGCTGGGGAGCACCTGAACAACATCATGTTGTCAGGCAAATGGAATTGCCGCCAACAAAAATGGCATTCCAATGTGAAGGAGATGTTTGCGGTGCATGCAGCCTTAGTCAGACAAGGTGCACACATGAGGGATGCACACGTCCTATTGCAGTCAGACAATCGGACCCTCATAGCTTACATAGCATAGCAAACAAACAAACTCCTTCACCTAACCGAGCAGCACACATAACGCTGTCGGCATACCTCCCGGGGAGGTTAAACGGGACTGCAGACCACCTCTTGAGAGGAAAGCCTGTTCCCGAATGGCAACTACAATCCCAAGCCAAGAACGTCATATTCAAAAGATGGGGCGTTCCAGACGTAGACCTGTTCGCGTCAAAAGAAACCGCAGTTGTCCCACGATACGTAACTTTGGACTCAACAGATGGGTCAGCAATTTTTTGCGACGCCTTCAGTCAAGATTGGGACTTCCAGTTGGGCTGGGTGTTTCCCCCTCCCAACCTGATCCCTCGGGTGCTGGACCATCCGAACAGGGCCAAAGGAACATACATAGTAATAGCACCACAGTGGGATCAGTGCCTTTGGCTAAGCGATCTACAAGCCAGGTCTCTGTCAGATCCAGATTAGAATCTACTCATGATACTTATGCACCTCCTTAAATATTGCCACTGTTCACACTAACAGCCTGTATATGTCAATGAAACAAACATTAAGAGCGTTTACGCCGAACGGCATTTCATACAAACTTTCAAGCCCTTATTTTCTAAAATGAATGAACCGATTTTAATAAAACTTCATACGCATAAGCAGGATACAAAGGTCTAAAAAGTTAGCAGAGAACATTTTCGAAACGTCTTATTTAAAAAAAGATAACTGGAAATCTCTGTTTCTATGAAAAGTTTAAAATCGGTCTAATTTGGCTGTAACACTGTTTTTCGTAAATGTTCTCTGCTAACTTTTTAGACCTTTGTATCCTGCTTATACGTATGAAGTTTCATTAAAATCGGTTCGTTCATTTCGGAAAACAAGGGCTTGAAAGTTTGTATGAAATGACGTTCGGCGTAAATAATACTAATAACTAGTCACTGCGGCCGGCCGGCACGCGCGTGGTCTTTCCTTACAAGTAGCATTAACAATAGGCAAAAGGCTTGCCGCCCGCACCGAACTACCCGAACTCTCTCCGTCTCGCTCCCTCACTCGCAAAAATACGAATATCAACCCCGCGCGGGGGCAGCCTCCCCGAACCAGTGTCATAACGACTGCACAGGTGTATTGACGCATGTTGATTTACGATTGATCCCGTGACGAAATCGCCGCACGCGCCTCTCGCGACCCTTTTGGATTGCAGTGCATTAAGTGTTAGTGGACTAATATTGTGAACACGATGCCTCAACCGCGTAATGTGCAGGCTAGGTACACAAACCAACAATACCTACAAATGGTTTTGCTTTACGATCGCACAAGTAATTTAGTGCGAACTCGTGAATTGTTCCATCGCCGCTACCCGAACGACCCTCCTGTTGGATTTTTCGTCTTTTCACGTCCCAGCACATGCACAAGCTCGTGGAAGAGCACCCGTTTATCCTATTTCACTTTACCGACAAATAAGAAGATTTTTTCAAAATAATCCTCAAGCTAGCACCCGACAAGCGGCACTACGCTTTGGTGTTAGCCTTAGCCACTATTATGTTTGGAAACTGTTAAACAGTTCTGGCCAGCACCCATTCCACTTTCAAAAGGTGCAAGAATTAACATTGGCGGATTACACACCACGACGAGAGTTTTGTAACTGGCTTTTACAAAATTTAAATAATAACATTTTGTGGACCAATGAAGCCACATTTACCAGAATCGGACTATTCAATAGTCATAACGAACATTGGTGGGACAGACGTGGGCGCAACCCCCATCTTACACGCCGTAACGCCTTTCAACATCGAACCCGCCGTACCGGTAAAATGGGGTTACATTGATTAATTTTGAAATAAAACTGACTGTAACTTCTTCAGTTATTTATAAAAAAATACAAAAAAAATACTGTAATGGCGACTCATGGTTTTTTATTGATAAAATTATTTATTTAATTTTTACGCCCTGTAGGTTCCGAGAAAAAAAACATTAAGTGGCTTATCATCTATAAACTTGATATGGGGTCGCTTTGATTGCCCCCGTTTTTTGTATGTAATAAGAAAGTAGCCCCTAACAGGAAATCATCATCATCTGCCTAGCCTTTTCCCAACCATGTTGGGGTCGGCTTCCAGTCTAACCGGATGCAGCTGAATACCAGTATTTTACATGGAGCGACTGCCTATCTTTCCCCTAACAGGAAATAGAAACAAAAATTAAAAAAATTGTTCACTCATTAGTTTTTGAATTAAAACACTCCATCAGTAATCATCAAAGACACCCCGCTATTCAAATGTCACCCCATTTTACGGTACTTCATTGAAGGAAGCCTAACCGGAACGAACTATTTACAGTTGTTGAGGGATGTTGTGGAAGAGCATGAACTGGAGGAAGTACCTAATCTGTACTATCAGCACGACGGTGCTCCGGCGCATTTCCGACGCGATGTTCGTGCCTACCTGAGTGACACTTTTGGCGAGCGATGGATAGGTCGCGGTGGGCCCGTGCCGTGGCCGGCGAGGTCGCCCGATTTAACATCTCTGGACTTTTTCTTATGGGGTCAAATTAAAAGAATTGTTTATAAGCGGGAAAGTGAGTCGAGAGACTATTTAAAAAACAAAATTGTTAACGCATTCGACATAGTGAAATCGCAGGAATTTGTGATGAACAGGGTGAAAGACAGTCACAGACGTAGGGCTCAGTTGTGTATTGAAGAAGGCGGCGGACATTTTGAGCATCTTTTAAAATACGTGTAGGTAAGTGCTAGTGAGTAAGTTACCTAGGTAGGTAATTAAAATTATTGTAAATACATCGTGATTCCTGAACAATTTGTAAATACTGTGATTCCAACTTTGTAAATACGCCAAAACTAGGTACCTACAGGAAATTAATTTTACCTACGTTAACAAATGTTTAAAATGTTTTTTTTTTTTGTTTTAATGTGTCAGTTGACGTAGTTTTGACCGTCCTAAGCCGACAAAGTATGAAGAGAAAGTTGGAATGTAGGAATCTAATCGTCAGCAACTTACCTATGTCACGTGAGTCGGACGAGGTCAAAGAGTTCAAGCACAATGACGCGTACGGCGCGGGCGGCGTAGTGTACCTACACTACAACAGCATTCGCTAGCGCGATGCGCAACTTGATACTTTGTGTGATTTACTACATTTTTAAGGTTTTCCATAATTGCATTAATAATATTTTTGATTTGCGTAATGCAATTAGTATCGTGAGTAGTGCCTTAGTTTAAAATAATGCCCATGACTTATATTTCACCCTGTATAAAAACATATTCATTGGTTCCCAAACATATATTTTGAACTAGCTGACCCGGCAAACGTTGTTTTGCCATATAAATTATTTCTAGCTGCCCGGCGCTATCGTTCGCGTGGTGTCCTACCCCTTACCCTACCCCACCCCTACCCTACTCCTACCCAACTCCTACCCTACTCCTACCCTACTCCTACACTACTCCTACCCTACTTCTACCCTACCCCTACCCTACCCTACTCCTACCCTACTCCTACACTACTCCTACACTACTCCTACCCTACTCCTACTATAAAAAAAAAAAAACAGAATCCCGGTTTGGGGGGGGGGGGGTATTTTAATTTTGCCGAGAAAAATTTCTTGCAAAATTTTGCGAATGTTTGTCGATGGATTCTGTTCGTGTATTAATTTTTTTTTTTCGCTCAGGTTAGGTTCGCTCAGGTTAGGTTCGCTCAGGTTAGGTTCGCTCAGGTTAGGTTCGCTCAGGTTAGGTTCGCTCAGGTTAGGTTCGCTCAGGTTAGGTTCGCTCAGGTTAGGTTCGCTCAGGTTAGGTTCGCTCAGGTTAGGTTCGCTCAGGTTAGGTTCGCTCAGGTTAGGTTCGCTCAGGTTAGGTTCGCTCAGGTTAGGTTCGCTCAGGTTAGGTTCGCTCAGGTTAGGTTCGCTCAGGTTAGGTTCGCTCAGGTTAGGTTCGCTCAGGTTAGGTTCGCTCAGGTTAGGTTCGCTCAGGTTAGGTTCGCTCAGGTTAGGTTTTTTTTTTTTTTTTTTTTTTTTTTTTTTTGGTTTGGCAGGAGTGGGAAATCCTCATGGACACCCAGACTGTCCCACTGGTGATGCAGTCTGGGTAGTGCCGGACTCTTACCGGCTAAAACCACACTCCTGCCCTTCCTCAGTGATCCTCTGACGTTATCAGAGACCTTTTCTAGGGGTATTTTTATTTTATTATTTATTTTAATACAGTGCCTACAGTTGCCTTAAATTTATTTATTCCTATATTTATTTGATTAATTTTAAACAGCTCTTACTTTACTAATTTCAAAACAAAGTTATTATTTTTATACTAATTTTATATTGTCTACTTATTTATCTTGTGTTGTCGTCTAAACAATATATAGCTAACATATCTTATTTGCAGTTTCTTTTTATTACCTATATTTAACAGTTCTAAAATTTCCATGTCTTGTTCTTTGCTTATCTTATTTTTATTTTCAACTTACTTATTTTTATATGCTTATGATATATAATTTACCAATTATATACTAAACATAACTTACTCATCTATTTCTATTTACTACTGTCTTTGCTATTTTCACACAATATTCTATAAATTTTTGACTCAACGGATTGTTTACCACTATTTTATGTATATTTTCGGATATTAAATCACAATCTAGCACATTCTCTGTTTCAAATCTAAGCTTCGCGTAGACTGGACAGCTAAACAGGAGGTGTGGGACAGACTCGGCGACCCCCGGCTCACAAATGCACGATGGGTCCCCCTTACACTTGAACCGGTGCAAGTATTCTGAGAACCCACCGTGCCCCGTCATCACCTGGGTCGTCAAGCCTGCCGGTTTGATTTTCCTCACCGTTTTAAATCCTTCCACCGCATCTGGGAAGAAAATTTTGGTGACAGCCGCTGTTTGTCCCGTTTGGTAGCGTTCGTTCCATTCGTCAAGAGACCGCAAACGAATCTGTCTCTTGACGAATGAAACTGGGCAACTGTCGTATTCGGGTTTCTTCTTGGAGTGCAGAGCAGCCTCTTTCGCTAGTTGGTCCGCGCGCTCATTCCCCTCCAGTCCTGCATGTGCTTTAATCCAGAACAGGGAAATTTCCTTGTTCTGGAGTCTGCTGTCTTGGATGTTGGCTCTAGTTTCGACTGCCAGGGGGTGGAGGGAATAAGGGTTTACGACCGTTTCCAGGGCAGAGCGTGAGTCGCTAAGAATAGCGAAACTAGCCTCGCTTCGTCGCAGGATGATTTTTGTGGCTTGACATATGGCCAGGAGTTCCGCCTGGTAGACGGTGCAGTATGATGGCAGCTTAAGTTTGAGGGTTTTGGTCTCGGCTTCATTGCTCCAAAGAGACAATGCTGCTCCGACTTTGCCCTCAACCTTGCTGCCATCGGTGTAGATGGAGACTGCTTGGTGCACATGGGAGTTCAAATTCTCCTGATCTACCAGGTTTACGAAGTTGAGGCGCATATGTCTCGCCGGGTGCTGGGTTTCAGCGTAAGGCAGTCTGCGCTCTACCTCTCTGTCAGCTAGTGCTGGCTGGGGTACTCCCCTCTTAGCCTCATACAACGATGCCGCCTCCCGGATCCGGATATCGAGAGGCAGTATCCCAGCCAGCATCAGCGCTGAGTTCAGTGAAACGGTTCTGTACGCTCCACACAGCTTCTGCGCGAAGCCCCTCTGCACCGCATTTAGTTGCCTTTTTACCCCGGCCTTGTTTGTTGCCCTTGCCCAGGCGCCAGCTGCATAGGTAACGATGGGTTCCACTGTGGCCGTGTAGATTATCCTGATTATTTCAGGGTGGAGGCCCCAACTGATCCTGGCGGCTCGTGAGAGCTGTTTATATATGTTTAACGCCTTCTTGCATGTGTTAGCCACGTGGCTGTTAAACGTCAGCTTATTGTCAACGGTGAGCCCCAGGATCTTTATCTCACTGGATAGACCAATGTCGATCCCGCCCATGCTCAGTCGTGGTGTGTCAAATTTCAGCTTCTTGGTGAGCACCATTGCGTGAGTCTTGTGTGGCGCAAACTTCAACTTGTTTTTGACACCCCACGCCCGAACATACGCGAGTGCGGCATTGGCCCTCCTCTCCACCTCCAGCGCCGTATCTTCGGCAAACACCAACACAACGTCGTCTGCGAAAGCCTGGCAGTAGTCACCCCGGCGTTCGAGTTCCTTGAGGAGTGGATCAAGGAGAAGATTCCAGAGAATCGGCCCGCTAATCGATCCCTGCACGCAGCCCTTTTGAGTGTCCTTTGTGTATTCTTCTCCGGCGTACCTCACCCGGACCTTCCGGTCCTGTAGGTAGCTGTCCATGAGTCGCCGGAGGTTTACCGGACACTCTTCTTCGGCAAGTCTGATCTTGATTGCGGGCCACCAGGCGCTATCGAAGGCTCCCTCTATGTCCAGTGATATTACGGTTACCAGTTTTTTATCTTTTAGTTTTCCGTCTATATGTTGTATCATGTCATAGAGGGAGTCCTCGGTGCTTCTCTGGGGTATGAAGCCGTATTGTCGGGGGCTCAATCTCGGGAGCAGGTGCCATTTTAATCTCCCGACTACCATTTTCTCTAGAATCTTCCCCATGACCGGTAACAAGCCAATGGGCCTGTAGGACTTAGGGTTTGTGTAATCGGCCTTGCCAGGCTTTCGCAGAACCACCACCGCCGCCTCTTTCCAGGTAGTTGGGAAGTGGCCAAGTTCCAGGCACTTGTTCATGAGCGCCAGGTTAAGTTCCAAATTTTTGGAGACAACCCGGCTGCAAATGTCTGCGGTGAGTCCATCTATTCCCGGAGCCTTTTTTGGATTAAAACTCTCCGTCACGGCCCGGAGTTCTTCGGCCGTAAATGCTGGGTCATGTTTCTCACCATGAACCCAGTTATTTGCGTTTTCTGCAAGGACTCTGGTCTGCCGGTGGTCTGAGTTGTCATCACGTTCAAGGTCCTCCGGGAAAGAAGTGTCCGCCAGAGTGTTTGCTGACTCCTTCTCGTCTAGTTGATGGCCATCTTTTACCAGTGGCAGATCTTCCTGCCTTTTCGACGTGTTCTTGATCACCCTATATATCCCCTCCCAAACCCCTTCCCTATCCTGTTTCTGGCAAAAGGATTTCCAGCTCTCTGTGGAGCGCTTTTTGACCTCTAGCTCATATTTCTCCTTTTCTTTCAGGTACAACGCAACCACACCTTCTCTACGCGACGGCGCTGCGCACCGGATTCTTCTCTTCCTGGTGGCGACCTCGTGCTTCATTGCTTCGAGTTCTTCGGACCACCACGGCATGGTAAGTGTATGGTTTTCTTTCTTTTTAGGTATTGTGTCATTACAAGCTTCTGTTATTACTGTGGTGTATTTTCTAATTATGTCATCTAAATGTTCTTTATTATTTATCTGTTGTATCTGTGTTATATTGATTGTATTTTCTATTTTTAATTGGTTCATTTTTTCATTAAAAAGTTCCCAATTAGCTTTTTTTGTGTTATATTTTCTAGTGGTTCTTTTAATTTTGATACCCTTCCCTTTTTTTAATTTAATTTTTATTATTATGCCGTTGTGGTCCGAAGTCGTTAAGTCTTCAGCAACCATCCAATCCTCCACCAGGTCGAGCAAGTCCTCTGTGCATAGCGTCACGTCAACGTAGCTAGTAAGTCTACGTCCTCCTCTGATGGTATCGAAGGTGGGTTTGTTCCCGCAGTTGAGTACCTGAAGGTCCAGCTCCCCGATCATTCCAGCCAGATCGTCGCCTCTGTCGTCGATAGTGCTGCTTCCCCACCACACACTTTTGGCATTAGCGTCCCCCCCGATGATGGCTTTCTTGGGCTTTAGCTCCTTCATCATGGCTGTTATGTGGTCCAGGTATGGCCCGATGGGTAGATCGGGCTCAAAGTAGTACGAGACGGCGAGCATCTCCCACGCGCTCGTTCGCAGCATCACCACCACGATGTTGTTGGTGGTGAATCTGGGGCACTGTATGACGTCGATGTCATGATTGAACACGACTATCGCCGCCTTGACAGTGCCTCCACTGCCGTCCGAGTTCTGGTAGACCCTAGCCCCCCCGTACGACTTCATTGCCTTTATGCTACCCACATACGGCTCCTGGACCAGTGCGATGGCTATTTTGCGCTTTTGAGCCTCCAGCATAAGCTCGTCGGTCGCCAGTTGTTTGCGTTGGAGGTTGGCTTGCACTGTGATGTATACCTGAGTAGCTGCCGTTCGTGTAACCACCGGGACCACCTTAGCAATATGCTATTGCGGATCGCGCTAATGCATCCCATTTCCTGCGCACGGGGCAGTCATGGCTATAGACCGTATGCCCTGTGTCGTCATGTTTTTCCTTGACACAGTTCCTGCACGTCGGTCTGTCGCCCGTTGCCTGCCCGGCACATTCTGCCCTGAGATGTGGCCCCCCGCAATAGTTGCACAGATCCGCAGGCTCCGTACACAGCTTCCGGCCGTGCCCATACGCCAAACACCTTGTGCACTGTATTAGAGGCGATTGGTCCTGGACTCTAACGCACTGCAGGTCAATGAAGACTCTGCCAGCCGCGGTGAGCTTCTGCCACAACTTCGGTGTCACCTGTAGGACGACATGGCTCTCTAACGAGTTCCGTGCCCTCCGTCGGTATTTCACGGTGGCAGTTGCCTCCTCGGCCGTCAGGCCTTCCAGTAGGCGGGCATTCTGGACTTTTAGCGCAGTCATGATGTCCTCATCAGTGTTATAGGACAAGAGGTCCTTGATGATCACGAGTGGGTTCCTATTTTTAGCCTCTTCCACTTTTAGGTTTTTATCATTTTTGAGCTGAGCTGCTGTTTTCGTCATCTCTTCCTTGCTGCTGAAGCTTAGGATAACCCTCTTGTCCTTAACTTTTCGGACCCTCTCAATCTGTAGGCCACTATTTTTCGCATCCAGCACCTGCTTCACCCTTCCCACCACCTCTGTGCTGGTGTCCATTGTGACATCGGACGACACAATGACAGAGTGCTTCGGTTTTAGACCCCAGGTGTTTTGGGGTGCGATCAGGGCCTCCGCGTAAGTAGGGGCTCTGTCCCTGATCTCGTGGACCATTTTTCCCATTTCTTGGGTGGTCTCTCCGAGGGCCTGAATCTCCCTCAGGATATCTCTGTCACTGTGTCGTTCTCTGTCTCGTGACTCCTGTGCCTCTTTCTGTTCCTGTAAGGTCACCTGTAGTTCTTTAATCATCCGGTTGCCCTCCTTCACTATTAGAGCTTGCTCTTCTAGTGCGGAGCGCAACCAGGTGATGTTCTCCGGGTCTTCCTTCTTTTCCTCGACCTTCTCGCCTTCTGTTTCTGTCTGTAAATTCTGTCCGCTCTTTCCTACAGCTGCCTCTTTCACCAACTGGTAAAGCCTGTCTATCGCGGCCGTGACCTCCTTTTTTATCTCCGCCTTTAGGTTGCGTGAGTTATTGAGGTGTAGCTTTGCCTTGTTGAGACAGGCTCTCGCCTCCGCGGTGATGTTGGGGTACTTCGAATCTGCCTTATTGCTGGGCACCGCCGGTCCCGCGGCATCCACGGAGGCCCGCCGCGTCCCCAGAGATCCCGGGATTTTTTGTGCAGCAGCCGGCGGAGTTGCACCAGGTTTTGGGTTGGCCGGGGACTTCGCCTTGGGCTCGATTTTCCCGGCCTCCCATTCCCCGATGCTGCGCC